>JAQPPZ010006195.1:5343053-8014580 GCA_028583015.1 Wollemia nobilis | reverse complement strand
GCTTTACATAACATCAATTATGTAATTTATACATCTTAATAATGTTCAATGTAAGTTATATAAAAACTTATATAAATATTAAATTCTATAAAATATAAATATGTATGATGTAAAATTTAATTTATAAATTATAATATTTATCGTATTTTAACATATTTCAAATTAAATAAGTATATGATTTATTGATGTTTTTTAATATTCGGTGATAGATATGGTAAATTTGGTTCATATTGAGTTAACATGATAAAGTTTTTGAAAGTAGTTTGGTTGGTTTAATAAACAAAAATTAGGGTGCATAAATTACATTTAATATATTATAAGATGGATTCAAAAAGTATTATTTATAATTTTATTTGAGTTCTATATTCTATATATTTTTAAAGAGTTATATAACTTTTATTTTAATATATAATTAAAAATATAATATATCTTTTTTTTGGTAAATAAAAGTCTTCATTAATTATCGGGTTTTGTAGGTTAACCCAAAACCTATTACAATATCCAACCTTCTGCTGAGATTGTAGATCCTAGTCATCCTTGAAACTTGCTTATCAGAACTTGTGTTGAATCCCCTACAACACCCTACTAACAAGGCACACCCATACCTAAACATAACTGTAAACATTACTTACATTGATAGGAAATTGAAGTTTGGAACTTTGCACTTGTGAAACCTGTTGCTTGCCCATTTCCTATTCTCTATCGAAATCTTCCAAGGCTTACACCTTGTTACCTTCATTTCCAATTTGGTATGATTTAGAGGGAAACCCCATAGTTATTACCAGCTCCATGGGGAAAGAACACCCATTCATATTTCTCCTTAATGGGTAGGTTTATTTTCATGACTAATAATGTTTTCCACTTCACGTGGCACACCTTGTGTCCATGTCACCAAACTACCAACATCAACACCTATGTTGGCTAATTTTTTAGCTGATCTGTTGGCCTCACGATACACGTGACGAGCCCTCTTATTCTGTCTTACCGTAAAAAGGATCCTCACTTCATGGATGACTCCCTCGATTCTCCATGGAGGTTTTTTGCCATTGGTTAACAGGTTGATGATGTTCATGGAATCACCTTCAATCATCAAGTTACATTGAGTTGCTTGGGATACTTGCAACCCTCTCCAAAGGGCTCTAGCTTTTGCTTCGTTATTAGTTATGATTCCCAATGGTTCGACAAAGGCCTTGACCAAATTTCCTTGATGATCCATGATTATTCCTCCAGCTCTAGCTCTTCTCGGGTTCTCCTTGGTTGTACCATCAAAATTTAGTTTAAACCAACCCTGGGGGGTGGCTCCCAAGAAATCCCATTTTTGGGATTGGGCAAAGGAATGGAAGGTTTATCCTCAATACCTAAGGCCCGAGCTAATTATTTTTCTTAGGGAGGAATTGAGTGGTTCTCATCCACTAAGGTGCTAAGGTTTTCTTTCGCATAGACAATAATCCTATTGAGGATGGTTTTTGGGTTGTGAATGGTATCCTTAAAGGCTCTATGGTTCCTTTCTAGCCAAATCTACCAGAGAAAATAATGCCAATAGATTTTCCATAGGTACTTAAGTTTTAGGCTAACAAAGGGTTGAGGCCATTGATGGAACACTTCGGATATAAGAGAAGGCTTAACCCATGAGATCCTAAAGGCTTGGAAAAGTTCATCAAGGATGGACTCCACTACCGGACACTCCAAAAACAAGTGTTGGGTTGTCTCCCACCCTGCCCTGCACATGTAGCAACGGTTAGAAATAACCATACCTTTGGATAACATATTGTCCATAGTGAGGATTTTTCCTTGAATCACCAGCCGTGAAAAAAAGGATATTTTAGGAATTAAGCATTTGATCCAAAATAAACTCGGTTGAAATTGTTGACCTTCCACATTGAGAAGCAAATTATAGGCAGACTTAACTGTGAAGTCACCACTTTAAGTCTCAGACCAAACAATGTGATCTTCATCCTCTCTAGAGGGAATAATTTGCTGAGTTAAAATGTTATAAATCTCTTCAGACTCCACTTCAAAACCCTGTACTTTGATGTGTTTCCACATGTTGATATTTATATCCTGACACATAATTTGCAACCTTCTTTCCACTATGATGCTCCATATGCTCTTAAATCCTAGCCAAACGAGGATTTTGGGATAACTTCTCAGGTCTCACCCACCGATCCTTCCAAAAGTCTATCGTTTTCCCATTTCCTAGAATCCATCTAAGACCTTTCTTGACAATATCCCTGCTCATGAGGATTGCCTTCCAAAAAGTAGACCCCCTTCTTGCTAAGTTCTCATTAAGGAAGTTCACACCTTGGAGGTATTTCCTCCTAACTATGGTAGTCCATTCATTATTGACCTTAGTCAATAACCACCATGTTTTTTTGGCTAACAGAGTTGTATTGATATGAGCAACTATCCTCAATCCTAACCCCCATCAGCTTTAGGTTTGCAAACCTTGTTCCAACCTACTAAATGGATCCTTTTCTTATCCTCAATACCTGACCAGAGAAATTTTTTTTGACACTGCTCAATTTTGTGATACACCTTGCTGGGAGCTCTAAAGACTGATAGGAAGTAAACAGGTATACTTTGAAGTGAAGCCATAGTTAAAATTGCTTTGCCTACTTGAGATAAAAAATGTCCTTTCCAACCTGCTAGCTTTTTTTGGATCCTCTCCAGAACTATGTTCCACATTGATCCTTCAAGTTTCCCCATAAATAGGAGAAGACCTAAATAGGAGGTAGGAAGGGATGCAATCTGACATTCCATGATCCTTGCTATGCTATTTTCCCTAGGAATGGGGGTATTGATGAAATAAAGTTTGCTCTTATCAAAATTCAATTTCTGTCCAGCCGCTTCTTCATACATTATGAGAATATTTTTAAAACTTCTTGCCTCAACCATAGAAGCCAAAGTCAGTAGCAATGTATCATCCAAAAATTGTTGATGTGTCACCGGGGTAGTTAGCAACGTGGCATTGATACCTGATATGATTCCAGCTACCGCTGTTGCCTTAATGGTTCTTCCCAAGGCCTCAACTACAATGATGAACAACATAGGACTTATGGGATATCCTTGTCTTAGACCACATTTGCTTTGAAAAAATCCTGCGGTAGACCCATTAACCAAAATTGAAAAATAAGTCTTAGAAATACACTCTCTTATTAACTTGACCCATTTCATGTTGAAGCCAAATTTTAATAAAACTACCTCTAGGAATTCTCAATTTATCCTATCATAAGCTTTGTTCATGTCTAACTTTAAAGCCATGACTGCTTTTTTGGTCTGAGTGGTTGTATAAAGAGCCTCATGAAAAGTAACAACTCCATCTAAGATTGATCTTCCTTATATAGAACTTCCTTGACTTGGATCAATGATAACTGGTAGAACTTTCTTCAAACGGTTGGCTAAAACTTTGGACATAATTTTATAGGATATATTACACAGGCTAACCGGCCTAAAGTCAGCCATAGTCTTGGGGTTGGGGCCTTTAGGGATCAAAGCAATGAAATTTGAATTGAAACCCCTTGGAATATGATTTGAACTTTGGAACTCCTTGATTGTAGCAATAACTTCTGCTCCAACAATATCCCAACAAACTTGGAAAAACCACGGTGAAAACCCATCCGACCCAAGAGCTTTTTTAGGATCCATGTTAAACAAAGCCTCCTTGATATCTTCGTCTAAAAAAGTTGCTATAAGAGACTCGTTAATAGTTTCATCAAAGAGTTGTGGAATGAATTTAAGGAGAGTCCTTTTCTTGGGCATTACAAGCTCGTTCTTCACCCAATAATGAACTGAAAAAATTAACAGACTCATCTCTGATCTCTTGAATGTTGAGTTGAGGATCCATCCACCTTAGTTAAATTTTAAATATTATTGTTGCTTCTATTGCTCAATGTGGTAACATGGAAAATTTTTGAGTTAGAGTCCCCTTCCTTTAGCCATAATGCCCTTGATTTCTGCCTCCAATACATCTCTTCACAAGATAAAATATTATAAAACTCACAAAGGGTTTCCTTCTCTTCAGTCCTTGTCACCTCATCATAGGTTTCATTTTGGATTATACTTTCTATTATTCTTAGTTTTTCCCCCACTGCTCTCTTATTCTCAAAAATATTTCCAAAGACTTCTTTATTCCAAATTCTAAGGTTGTTTTTCACCATATTAAGTTTTTGAGATAGTTTGAAGGAAGCACTTCGCTGGATAGGATGCTGCCACCATTCCTCTATTCATTTCTTGAAGTCCGAATGTTTAACCCACATTGACAGAAATCTGAATGGCTTTTTAAAGGAGTTAGCCTGAAATGCCTCCCATAGAATAAGATTATGGTCTAAAGTGCATTTAGGAAGGGCTTGTAATGCTGAATCACCAAACATTTTTGTAGCTTCCTTGGATAAAAAAACCTGTCCAACCTTTCTTGAATCAGCTAACTTCTTATCCTCTTGTTACTCCATGTAAATTTGGCTCCTTTTAGTCTTACATCCAACAATTCATTTGTGTTAATGAATTCATTAAATTCCTCCATGCTCCTTGAGGGTAACCCAAATCCTCCATTCTTATCAGATGGATAAAGGGGGGTATTGAAATCTCTCCCAATCACCCAAGGAATGTCTTTAAAAGCTTGGCTCAAATGCCCCAAAAACTCCCAAAGTTTAGACCGCCATTGGACAGAGGTGGGGGCATAAACATTTGACATAATCCAATTCTTATTAGTACCAAAATCATGAAATAATATGCTTAAGACTCTTTCATTTTCCTGAATAATACTTCCTTCTATTTTAATAGGATCCCATAAGATCATGAGCCCCCTAGATGCTCCTCTCACCTATTTAAAGGCCACTTCCCCTTGCTTCCAAATCCTTCTAGCTATAAGTACTGATTGTGCCGCATCTATTTTGGTTTCTTGAATAAAAATGATAGTAGGATTCCAATCCTTCCTTATAGAATTCACCATCCTTTGTTTTGGTGGGTCATTTAGGCCTCTCACATTCCATGAGAGAACCTTCATTTAGACTATTTGATATTTTTTCCCCACCCCCTTCCCTTAGCCAAAGGGGGTTTTTCAATTTTGCTATTATCCTAGATAGGAATAACTTGCTGTAAAAATGTTCTTTGTTTTTCATTTGCAATTTCTTCATTGATTCTCATTCTATAGTGCTCTGTTGTAGATATTCTCCCTTTCTTCCTTTCACTTACATAATATATCGGAGGCTTGGTAGTGCTTCTAGTCTATTTTGGACTGAAATGAGGGGGCATATACTGTGATAGTCTAGGGCTTGAACCTTCTTCCTCATTTTGGGGGTTTTCAATTCCCTCTTCATCCCCAGTCTTGTTTTGGTTCACCTATCCTATCTGGTTCCTAAACAGGGGGCTTTCCTTCAAGGAACCTTTTACCGTTGGGCTCATCTGATAAGGGATAATTTGCTCCACTACCGAAATAGGAGCTACATTCCTGCCTCTTGTTTCCACAACTTTGAATCTTGACTCTATTTTTTCCATGTTTAAACTGAAATGACCTAGCAATTTTTCTTCATTTTGAGCATAGCTTTTGGGGATTTTTGTCATAACTGTGGATGGTCCCGATTTGGATGGGGAGTCTAGGGTTTCAAGAAAATTGACACTGATGGTATCATCCTTACTATTTTCTTTTTCAACTTCTAGATTTGCTAGGATATCAAACATGTTCAAGATGAGATCTTTATTACATACCTTATGATTTTTGCCTCCCTCATTATGTTGCTTTCATTTCTCCTAGATTTTTTCCAATTTTGTGTTGGCTTGGTCAACCTGGTTATTCTTAACTTGTCTATATCCTTCCAAGTTAAGATGCAATCCTTGAAACTTTGGGATCCCTCTCCCATTAGCTTTCCCCAGAAAACCTTCACTCATGGCTTCCTTGTTTGTAGTTATTATTAGAAATTGGGCTTGAAGGTGGCCCTGGGTTTTGCACATGTTATAAAATGTCGGCTTGTTCTCATACTCAATAGGCTGAATCCTTAGAAACTCTCCATATGGTAGTTCCACCTAAGAAGGTAGATCCATAGTCTTATCATAAAAAAAAATCTTGACATGGCTACAATTTCTAAGCTTCCTGAAGTTTTCCACTTTGCCACGGCCCATGAGCGAATAGTCTCAATTTTCGACCTTCCTCCCAAAAACTTGCCAACTAAGGATGATGCCTCCATATCCAAGAATATTTCCATAATCTCCACTAGCATAGTTAACTTGTTATTGTTTGGTATTAGGGGTGGTAGTTCACTTACTGGCTCCTTATTTTTCCCTTTTAGCATTTGCCAGCTCCCGAACCCTAGTGGGACCCATTGTCTGAGGGTTTATCTAGAGGATCTGTACCTTTAGCCTTTTTGAACCAATTTGATAGGGAATCCTTTTCCTTTCTAGCTACATCATTCTGCCCTACCTCTGGATCTTCTCCTTCCGTTGGTTCAAAATTCCTGCCTGCCATTTTTGCTCCTCCTCTGCTTCCTCCTCTTCCTCCATTGCTCCTCATCCCTTATTTTTTTTTAATTTATTTAATTAATTGCATATTAAAAAAATATAATATATCATTTAAATTGATCTCTTTTCCTTTCTTTAATAAACTAGCCAGTCAATTAAAATATTGAAATATTAAATTTGTTATATTTAGTCCTTTTAACATAATTATTATTTTTTACCTTTTCTATTAAATATATTCTTCATCTTCCTCAAACTATTATGATTTTATAATAAGGTATATCTTGAAGTATAAATTTTGTGTTCACAACATACATCACCCTAATTGAAATTATCATCCTACCCATAGGCCACCTAATTTCAGTCACTAAAAGAGGATTTGTATACAATTTCTTAAAATAAGAGCTATAAAAAACTTCTAAGAATACTTGACAAATAGTAGGAGAATAAATACATTGTAAAGGATTAGATCTTTATGAATAAGCCAGAACAATTTCCCAAATGGGGAAGTGGGAGTGGTGAAATAACACCCTAAATTCTTTTATTGCAAGCCTCTAAAAGACTCAAAGGCTACTAAAACTATCACAAATCCATGTAGATATCCCAAAAATTCAAGAAAATAAATCTCATTGCATAGAAAAGTATAATTTTACCGTTTCAAACTAGGGCAGTAGGATTTGTAGACTATTCTATAAAATTTGGTCTCAAATATAGAAATATGTCCATAGACTGATGTCACTAATGCGTAGAGATCAAAAAATTATATGATTTAAAAAAATAGGCTAAAAACATTTTCATGTGCAAAAGTTATGGAATCTAGAAGGATTTTGCTAATAACACTCAAAAGATAAAAATTTAAAGCCTCTAAAATAAGAACTTTTTTAGTGGATTCAAATCTTCCACTTGGTGGGTACTCATTCATTGGTGAAATTCATTGATTCTATTCCACCTAGTCACCTATAACTAATTAGAACTCTACCATATGCTATTCTTTGATTGGTTCAACATACACACACATCTAAGTTGTACTTGTGGCACCAAAGTTAGTCATGTTGGTTGCTAAATAAAACTCCATGACTACATTTTACTCAATGATTTTGTTGGATTTGAAAAGATAATTTTAAACCTATGTTGCCTATGGGCTAAGTGCCTTGTGGTATTCAAGGCACCACCATTTCCACTTGATAGCTAAAATCATAAGCACTTGGAAAAGGGATAAAAATATGCAATTACTATAGCAGAGTAACTAAGTGATGGAACAAATTACTTTTGATGTTATTTTCACTAATGCCACCTCTCCTTGTCTTCTCAATTTATATTATATGGGGTTTTGAATTTATAATATGATTCATGGCTACAAACTAGCATTGTGTTATGTATTGGATAGGCCTAAGGATATTTCATTGTGCAATGAATTCATTATTTTGTAATATTTTATTTTATAATACCAATTGGCCATGGTTAACCTTCCTCTAATACAATGTTGGAATTCATGATATTTTCTAGAATTAAACAAAAGTAACCCATCCACTCAAACCTTATACATAAAGTATAAAAAAATATAAAAATAGAAGAATATGGTTGATGCACATATGAACAAAAAATATCACCGTCCATAGATATTACTATATAACACTCCAATGAAAAATAAAGAGAGTGAGGGAGACTTTTATAGCAATACCAATATAACACTCATAAATTTTAACCTAAGCTAACATAAAAGGTGGAATTTAGATTAATTACAAATATTAAATTATGTTTAACCATAACAAGGTTAAGCATGGCCCATTGGGCTTACAAAATAATAAATAAATTACATAATGAAATGCCCTCAGGCCTATCCAATAGATTACACAATGTCGACTCTTGGCCATGAATCATATAATAAATTTAAGATAGACCCTACACATATTACAACATCACTACATAGTAGTATTGCAACAACTTGGCTATTATCTATGTATCACTTGGTAAGATTCAAACCTAAGTTTCCTCCTTGAAGGTCAAAAAGTCTAACTAGTTTAGCTAATACCATTTGATAAAACTTTAAGGTTCATCCATGATATTTAAACCTTGGTTAAGGGTGTGAAACTTTTAATTCCCTACTAATCACTTTAAAACTCATGAATGTCAACAATAATATTATTGTTTATTTAGTCATATCTTTTTTGTTGATAACATTAATTATTTTATTAATAAATCTGAATTGAAATATACTCTCATCCATTTAAATTATAATTTAAATTTTTATAAGAAGTTCCCTAGCCTCAACATATGTGTTAGTTGTAGTTTCATATTATTGTACTTCGATAATTTATCATTAATTATTTTTGAAAAACACTTTCACAAGCTTTTGTTGGATTTACCTTAGATGCACCTCAAAATTAATTTTGATAATATTTGGACATTTCTATTTTACCATATATTGACTTAAATCCTTTGTTTGAATTTCATTATTATATATGACTCCATTTATATTCAAATATTGTAACCGAGTGGATAGCAATTTGTTTTTTGTACTTTAGACTCCCCATTATAGCAATATTTTCATAAACATTCTACAAGAGAGATAATAATATGGCAACAAACTTGGGCATGGTTTTAAGCTTTATTTTTTTAAATTATCTTAATTTGTGTTTAAAATAATTAATCCAACATTTCATCAACTCTTTTAATGTTGATGAATCTATCCAATATGTTCTCATTTTTTGGAAAAGCAACCTTAAATTGTGTGAGCAAACATACAATAAATAAGTAAATGGTATGATATTTTTAAATCCTTCTCATACAAGGTACATCTAAAATTTTTGTTATATCCTCTTATCTATATAGTCTCTCTTATGAATCTCACCTTGAATTTTCAGCAAAAACAATGTTAAGCCATTGTGGATAACCTCTAGTGACCAAACATTCTTTCAAGATAAATTTTTGGGAGAAGAAATTTTTGACTGCTCTATATCCTCATATACCAATTTGACTAAGTATCCATAATTGTTTAATACATTTCAAACTAACTAACCTTTTCACGTAAAACTAAACAAATAAAACTCTTGAAACATATTTTGATTCCAATTTACTATTTATTTGAGTTTCTCTCCTTCAACCATGTTACTAATAGAGAACCATTATCTAATGTTGCTAATCAAATTAATATAATATTTAAAAAATGGATATTTACAAGGTAGACATGATCAAGCCAATGACTACCTTTTTGAATCAAAGAGAAGAGGACAATGGTTTAGTAAAATATTAGAACAAAAAAATCATAATTCTTACAATCAACTAATAATAAATATTTTTATTAATAAACTATAAACCATATATGGATTTCCATGTTAGTGATCCTTTGGGCAATGTTATTTTCCTAAATAGTTTTGTTGCATCAAGAGAAGCTACAAATTTATGAAGGAATTTTTTTTCCTAACTATTTCCTTGAGCTTTGAATGATCTCCAACCAATTTTTTTCCCTGATTCCAAACTCATATATATATATATGTGTGTGTGTGTGTGTGTGTGTGTGTAATTTTGTAAGACTATACCTATATTTATTTTCTTTGCAAACTATATTCTATTTACAAAGAAAAAACCTAAATTTTTCCTCACATATTTTTCAAAGAAATTATATTTGAATTTTCACCTACTAACAATTTTGAAAGTTGTATCATATAAATAGTATTCAATTGCATTGAAGTATCTATGAGTTGTAGCCTTCCATCCATGGTTATGAAAATACCTTTTCAACCTACTACATAAGCCTGTACCAAAAAATGAGATCCAAAGATAATTTTTATTTCATTTATGAGACAAAGGAATATCCAAGTAGGTTGATGAAAATTATTCAATTGTAAAACCTAAAATATCCATAATAATTCATTTTAAATCTAGGGTAGTGTTAATGAAAAATCCTATATTTTGTACCAGTAACTAATTTTCTAGTAGCCTTCTCATAGGATGATAATATTGATTCAAACATCATGGCTTGATTGATTTAAGGATAAATCAAAAGAAATGTATTATCAAAAAATTGGAAATGATATTTGATGGGCCTATTTTTGTAACCTAAATACCTTATATTTTTTTCTTTCAATTTTTCCTTTGATAAGGATCTCCTTAAAGACTCCACAAGATTAATAAATAGATGAGAAGATGGTGGGTGTTGAAAATTTAGTGGGATAACCTAAATTAACTAGCATGAAAACCATTGATCAAAAGAGAATATTTTGAAGTGCTATAACAACATCCAATCTATTCACACTAGCCATAGTCAAAACCAACATTTTAGAGAATATCATGTACAAAAAAACCATAACCCCTATCATATACGTTGTTCATATCTCATTTCATAAGCATACCTGGTTTTTCATGGAATAAAGAGAATGTATGGCCTCCTATGTAATGACTACACCATTAAGAATTTACTTACCATGAACAAAAACACATTATTCCTTTGAGATACCATAATATAGAATGTTTTCAGGTTATTTGTCATAATATTTTATCTTATAAATCATATTATAAGTAATTATTGTATAAATATTATCAATATATTTTATCTCATCTTTCTTGGGAACAAATGAAATAAATTTGAATTGTTATCACTTATTGTAGCCTTATTTTCTTAAGCCTATTTAATCAAAACCACTATATCACTATGTAGAAAAATAACTAAACACAAATAAAATAAACACAAGAAAGAGGGGAGATTACCAAAAATGATTCTTTGTATTTATATTGATACAATTTTTATAATATTTGTAAATTCCCCTAATATGTTGGGGGTAATGCAACAATGTTTCTTTCTCTTTCTGAGATACAATGCTTTGATAGAATGGGGGAGGTCTTCCAATTCTTCAAAAATATACGGTGTTCTTCATTCCTCAACTACAACTCCAAGGTTGAGTGGGCTTTGGTATCCAATTTAGGGACCACTCTAGCATCAATAGATCTCTCCAAAATACCTATTACCTACACACATAAAAACTAGAAAAAAGGATCAGTAGTACCTTCAGATCAAGCTATAAAAATGATGCTAACAAAAATCCTAAGCAAGTAATCATATAATGTAAATAAAAAAAGCAATTTAAATCAAATGCCTTGCAAATAAAATATAAATTACTTATAGTGCTTTCGGTTCTGCTAAACCGTGTGGGTGTTGTCGTGAATTGGTAACCATGGGTGCATGACTGTGAAACCACAGAGGCACGGTTCTGACTATAAAACCATGGACCAATAGTTTGTACTGATTGGTAGGAATGCTCAAAATAGGATATTTGGGATTGAAATTGGACTTCTCCTTAGGATGTGTGTAGATGTCTAATCCTATTTCGAAAGCCTAGTAGAATCAATGTTTAGGTCCATTTGTTTCGTGGGTAAAGGGTGAATTTATAGGACCCTTAGTATTTTTTAGGAAAATGGGAGGTGGTAAGCTTGGATTTCCAAGTGACAATTTTGGGCTGCCAAATGGAGGAGATAGATATAGTGAGTTGCCTAGTGTACCTCACTTAACTGGGTGATGTAGCTGCAAGTGGAGTGGTATTTAGGATTTTACCCCATGTGAAGGGACAAGGGGGATAAGAGTGGATGAGATGTGGCAATGCTGTTGGATGAGGTGGTTAGGACACATGTCTAGTGGGTAGGCAGATTATCCAAGGCTGATTTTCCAGATATAATAAATCTAAAAAATAAGATAATGTGGGAGGTCTTATATCCCTTAGTTGAAACTTAGCAATATAATGTTATTATGCAGGGTTTTGTGGTGGGGTGGCAAATGTGATTTTGTGAGTGTTGAATTTTTGTGTTTATAGATGCCTCTTTTTGTTCTGTGGTGTGTGCAATACAATGTAGTACAAAAACCAATGATACCTAATTTTATTTGAATGAATAAATGGACTCAAATCTTCTCGATGCAAAGAATGAATGACTTAAATTTTTTATTTTTTCTTACACCCTAAATTGGTGAATAGTTAAAGGATGAAACCCACGAGCCAATTGACCAAATGTGGATGATGAAAGGAGGTGGATTTTTGTATGATGTGAATGTGATGCAAATGTATGGCATTTTGATCAACTTGATGCTCCAAGTTTGGCACTATTTGTGTTGTGACAAGTTTACTCTTTAGTTCGCGCATGCATAGAATTGTTGGTAAAATCATTGATTGTTGGAGTAAATCACTATATAAAATATAGAAAAGCAATTATAGTGTTTTAAAATTTAACAACAGAATTAACAAAATAAGACAAACACACAGTAGAAGAGACAATGATTTTAACGTGGTTCACCCAATGTGGGTTACATCCACCGAGATTTTTAGTCCTTCTTTCTCAATCCAAGCATAGAGGGTTACAACCTACGCCAACATCTCTATTTTCCTCTCTATATTTTCAAGGAATCAACACAATAATTTTCATTCATAGTATCTTTTCCTCACAACTATATAGAAGAAAAAAAAATGTTTTCTTAATACATTACAGTTATGTTTTTGATCTGCTTTCTTTGCCTCTTATTAGGCTCCATTCCTAACATCTCCCACTTGGAGACTATTCTTGCCCATCCACCAGGGTTCATCATGGCTCTTATTCCTTAAGGCCAAGCAAATCTCAACTTTTCTCTTGACACCACTTTGTAAGGTTTTGTGGTGTGTGATTTCCCTATTTCAAAGATCCATCTTCCCTGCGTCTAATGTGTCGAGTTTGTGGTTAGTTTGTTGGCGCTTCACTCCACAACTATTATCCTTACTTTCTTCCATTAGTTGCCAAACCATTCTTTGTTTTCCTTCGTGGTTGAAAGGGCAACTACGTGTTGGGTTAGAAATCAACTCGCTCCTCCTCCTATAGTAATATGTAGCTCTCCTTCCACCATCAAGATCACCTACCATTGACACAAAACTTTTAAGCTATATTAGAGCCTCCAAAATTAAAGATATTTGAAGTTCTCAAGTCCGGATCCATTTTCCGTTCCTTCCTTTTCCCAAATTTTATAAATCTCTCACTACTCCCCCGCATGCACAATTCGTCTGTACAAACCATTGCATACATCAAGCTTCCACCCTGCATAGGGAACCTTAGCCATATTATCTTGTTCCTTTTGTGTCTTGGGACACAAATCTTTGTTGAGTTTGAAATGCTTTGCCAATGGTTTTCTATCGGACTTTGCATTGTTCATGTTGAATCTCTTTAGCACTTTTTCAATGTATTTTGCTTGTGATAATTTTAGAGTGTGACTCTCCTTGTCTCTTGTTATCCTCATACCAAGGATTTGTTTGGCTTCTCCCAAATCCTTCATGGCAAAGGATTTAGCCAACTTCTTCTTGAGCTTGTTTATATCTTGCATATTCGTTCTTGCAACTAACATGTCATCCATCATACAATAGCAAAATAACATAGTTACCATTTCCGCTTTCTAAATATCCGGTGATCACTTTGACATATTTCAAACCTTTGATTAGCCATGAACTTATAAAATTTTAAATACCGATGTCTAGGAGCTTGTTTTAACCCATACAAGCTCTTTTTCAGTTTTCATACCCAATCCTCTTTACCTTTCACCTGAAATCCTTCTGGTTGGTGCATATAAATTTCCTCCAAATCACCATGAAGAAATGATATCTTCACATCCAATTGCTCCAGATACAAATTTTCTATAGCTATAAGACTCAAAATAGCTCTAATAGAGGTCATTTTTACAACTGGAGAAAAAATCTCATCAAAATCAATACCCTTTTTCTGAGCGAATCCCTTGACCACTAGTCTTGCTTTGTATCTCTTATGTCCGTCATTCTCCTCTTTAATCTTGTACACCCATTTATTGGTCAAAGCTATTTTACCTTTGGGTAGCTCAACAAAATCCCAAGTTTAGTTGTGGAATAAAGAGTCCATTTCTTCATTCATTGCAAGCTCCCACTTATTCTTGGTATCCATCCTTATGCTTCTGGAAACATTCGGATCACCAACATCGGCATTCAAAACATAATCAAAGAAACGTTGAGGAATTTTATTTATCCCGGTAGATCGTCTAACAACACTTTCTAGAGATTGAGGTGCTTGTTCCGTACATTTTGATCTTCTACCACTTTTGGAGTTACCTTTTCTATGTGTCCATCAAGGTCTATGCATTCGGTAATTTCCTCTTCTGTTTCTTTCCCCCCAACCAATCTTTTTTCATTTTTTTCATTAAATATGACATCCCTACTTCTAATGACTTTTCAGTTATCACAATACCATAATCTGTAACCCAAGCCATCAATACCGTAACCAATAAAATAGCACTTTTGGGCCTTAGCATCTAACTTATTGTTGTTCTCTTTGTCTATATGCATAAAAGCCTCACATCCAAATACCTTAAGGAAAGAATAATTTTGGTTTACCTATCCGGAGCTCTTCGAATTCCTCCATCCAAGGCACTAGTCGGTCCTCTATTAATCATATATCTTCATGAGACCTTGTAGTCTTTATTCTCATGCTCCTAGCATGCTCCATGATGGTTCTATTCATTCTTTCTCAACCCCATTTTCTTGATGTGTTCTTGGAACTACCTTGATTCTTCTAATTCCATTTTTAGAACAAAACACATCAAATTCTCTTCTGCAATATTCTCCACCATTATCCACTTTAGACACTTTAACCTTTTTCCTTTCATTTTAAACTAATGCTTTCCAATTCTTGAAGGTATTAAAAACATCACTTTTCTTCTTAATGTAATATATCCATGTTTTCCTTGTTGCATCATCATTTAATAATTCCTTGTTAGGGGGCCCCCCAAGAGATGTTACATGAGTTGTGCCCCAAACATCCGTGCACAAGCTACAATTTCTCTTTCTTCCTTTCTTTTCCATCCTTGAGAAATCTAACTCTCTTTGCTTTACCATAAACACAATCATCACAGAATTCCAAATCAATCTCTTTTAACTTAGGCAATAACTTTCTTGAATGTAAAATTTCCATACCTTTTCCCTCTCATATGGCCAAGTCTTTGGGGAGGGGGGCGCCCCCCCCCGGAGATACTTATTCCGGGGGGGTGGGGAAATCGGAAGTAAATAAAGAGTACCCACCAATTTACCTCTAGCTACTATTAATGAACCTTTAGTAACTTTCCAATAATTTTCTCCGAATGCAACCGTGTATCCTTCACCATCAAGATTACTTGCCGTTATAAGATTTCTCTTTAAATATGGTATGTGTCTCACCTATTTAAGAGCCCATTGACATCCATTTGGGGATTTAATCAAAATATTTCCAATACCCATGATTTTACATGGTTGGTCATTTCCCAACAGAACTCGTCCATAATCTCCAGAAACATAATCTATGAAGTATTCCTTATGTGAGGTAGCATGGAATGAAGCACCACTATCAATTACCCAATAATCACTATTTCTATCAAGAGATAAAATTAAAGCATCTTGTAGAATTTTTCTAGTAATATTGGCTTCTGAAGTGTTACCATTATTATCATTACCTTAATTTTCATCACCCTTTCTTTGCCAACGGTCCTTCTTGAGATGACCCTTTTTGCCACGGTGCCAACACTTAGCTTTCCTTTTCCACGTGATTTGGATCTTGTCTTTGGATTTGCCATGATGTGAACTCTTGCATCTTTCTCTTCCTCTTCCTCTATTCTCAATAGTTAAGGCGGTGCTAGATGATTCTCCTGTGGTTTTTCTTCTCATGTCCTCACTGAGTATCACACCAACCACATCATCAAATTCTAATTTATTTGAACTCGAAGCAGAATTACTTACCGCCATTACCAAACTGTTCCAAATTTCTGGAAGAGAGCATAAGATTAATAAGGCCCTAAGCTCATCATCAAAATCTGATCCTACTAAATGCAATTGATTAGTGACAGTATTAAATTCATTTAAATGATCATGCACAGATCCTCCTTCACTCATTTTCATGTTAAATAACCTTTTCATTAAGAATACCTTATTTGATGTTTATGGTTTCTCATACATATTGGCCAACTTATCCATGACTCCCTTGGTAGTCTTTTCATCAGAGATATTGAAGCCTACGGTGGCTCCCAAGCACAGCCTCACAGTACCCAATGCCTTTCTATCAAGGAGACTCCACTCCTCATCAGACATAGATGAAGGTCTCTATGTTTCCCCCTTAATAGGTAAGTAAAGATCCTTTTGGTACAAGTAATCCTCCATCTGCATCTTCTAGAATTGAAATTCTGACCATTGAATTTTTGAACTCTAAACCTCCCTTCTTCCGTAATTGCTCCCACTTGATCCAGAAATTCTCCTTCTGTCAAGTGCACCCAACAAAACAACCTCTCTGATACCACTTGTTAGAGTAAATCACTATATAAAATATAGAAAAACAATTATAGTGTTTCAAAATTTAATAGCAGAATTAACAAAATAAGACAAACACACAGTAGAAGAGACAATTATTTTAACGTGGTTCACCCAATGTGGGTTACATCCACCGAGAATTTTTAGTCCTTTCTCAATCCAAGCAATAGAGGGTTACAACCTACATCCAACATCTGCTGTAATTTCCTCTCTATATTTTCAAGGAATCAACACAATAATTTTCATTCATAGTATACTTTGTTTTTCCTCACAACTATATAGAAGAAAAAAAAAAAAAAAAATTGCTTTTCTTAATACATTCCAAGATTAACACTGAGTTTCTAGCACCTAATTTTGGGATAAAAACAAAAAAACTTTCCCTGGTTGTTCTGTTGTAAATTCGGAAACTTTCTCCGGTAGACAACGTTACGAAACTTTCCCTCACCTCCTCGTAAATCCCTTTCTCTGTTTAGCCTCCTCATAATTAGGCTCCATTCCTAACATTGATCACATGTGTGAGCTCATGAGTCTTGCTACTATTAGTCACTCCTATGCATCAAAGCCAATGCATTTAGACCTCGATACTTGGGTGATTTTTTATTATTCCAAAATGATTTGTTTACTTTTTGCTTTTGACCCAATGGAAGGGGTTAAGGATAACCTTGTGCAAATTTGTTTTGAACACAACCAAGCTAAATATTTATGGACTTGATGCTGATTTAATACAATGGTGATTTTATGTTTAATATTTTAATGAGTGTCCTTATGGTGGGCTACTCATCCTATTGTATTGCATGGATTTCCAATCGCTGCAACCACCAGGTATATAGGGTAGTTCACTAGATACAAGGTGCACTAAATGGTGTATTTTGGTGATGATGTGCAAATGTTTGATGTGATGGATGATTTTTTTTTCCATAACCTCTAGATCGTAGTTCTACATTTTTTAAACCATTTGTCTACGTTTTCCACCTCAAACCGCGTGTCTATGATTTTGCACGCTTTACAAAATATGAATGCACATTTTATACCACAAACTACGGATGCGGATTTTCCATCATAAACCACAGATGCATGGTTTTAGCCACAAAACAATGGCTATATATAGGCCATCATATATTTTTCATTCATTATTTCATTTTCTAGCTATATTTTTCTTTCTCTAAGAGATGAGTGAGATGGATATTGGTGAGGGTAATGGCAATGGTGGTGATGCGGGTGCAGGTGCTAGAGGTGGGATCTCAGCTAGAGTGGAAGCTAGTGTGTGATATGCACAAGTAGATATTCAAAGGACCTTAGTGTAGTTTATTTGCTTTCTTGTTTTTTTTTTGTTTTTTTTTTTTTTTTTGCAAAAACATTAAAATGGGTTGGATTTTTTTTTTGATATGCATTATTTTGTGTGTGCTCAATGAAATGCCATGTAGCCTAGGATGTTTGTTGTTTTTTTTTTTTTTTTTACTACCATGCATGGGGTAGGTTGAAAGTTTTTTTTTTATATGCATTATTTTGTGTGTGCTCAGTTAAATGCCATGTAGCCTAGGATGTTTTTTGTTTTTTTTTTTACTACCATGCATGGGGTAGGTTGAAAGTTTTTTTTTTTTGAAATAGTATTATTTTTGACTTGTTTATTTGATTGTGTGTGATGAAGTGCAATTTAATCTAGAAATGCATGTTGTTTTTTTGTTTTTTTTTTTTTTGTGTATATGCAATGTGTTTTTTTTTACTACCATGCATGGGGTAGGTTGAATGTTTTTTTTTTGTATATGCAATGTGTTGTTTTTTTTTGTGATTTTTTATTGTTTTCCAATGTGATTCATGCTTCTATTTTGTTTTTCTTTCTAGATGCACTGATGTTTCCTTGATTTGTTGTAGGTGAAGCTCCTCTATGTTTAACATAGATGGCCTCACACTATTTCCAAAGTTCACAAGGCCCTCACTTCAAACAAATGGGATTTTTTGGAGGTTGTGGGTCTAGATGGGTGCGGATGGATAGAGACTATTAGAGTGGATGAGGCACTCCTATCCCCACTTGTTGAGATATGGGACCTAGATAGGGGTTCATATCAGATTTCGATAGGGGAGCTCACTATTACGTTTGAGGATGCATACTATATTGTTTGAGTTCCTATCAATGATCCACTAGTGAGGGTGGATAACAAGAAGCAAGAGACACTCAAACCTATCTATGGTGAGCTATGGGATGTAGACTGTAGCAAGTGGGGAACCCCATACCTTAAATTGTTCAAGGGTAGAAAGCTATTTATGGTTCCAACCTTCCTCATGTATATATTGAGCAACATGGTGTTTACCAATAGCATGGAATCAAGGATCCCATGAAACCAGGCGCCTATAATTCTTTAGATGATATTCGATCCACTATAGTTGGCATGGTCTCCTACTCTCTTATTTTAGGTTTATAGTGAGCTTTATGATGTGAAGAGGTGGGGGTAGAAGGGACTTAGCTATAGTTTGCTACTCCAAATCTTGTCTTTTGAGCATATTAGTGTGGGTTGTCTTGAGAGATTACCTTGTGCTTGTGATCCTCTCACTTCTCATGCTTAGTGATGCAACTTAACAAGGAGTCTTCTCCCATGCACCCTATTATCGAGGCTTCTACCTATAGGGATATACTAAATGAAGTGACTAAATATGGTATCTTTTCATGTTCATGGAGGGGCTTGGCTTGGGAGAGGGATGTTTTAGAGCTTCATCGGGTTAGATAGGGGAGATGACCACACTCAAGAGATGGAGTACATTCAATTCTCTTAGGTGCAGAGATAGTTTGGATTTGTCCAGGGAGTTCCTGATACTCCAATGATATATAGGTAGTGGGGCGATGAGCTAGGCCTACCCTTGACTCATGAATTTTAGACTATGGATGACATATTTGATGATCTAGTTATTGAGGTGCTTTATGTGGATGATGTAGGCATGACTATAGAGTATGATGTATGGTTTTCAACCCATCCTCCATGGAGACTGAGCCAGGCTATAGATGATGTAGTTAGTGGGGATGAACCCGATACTAGGGATCAGGTTCCTAGGTGGGCTAAGTACCATCATGGTAGTGGTGGCAGGAGGTAGTTTGTTGTAGATGTATAGTATCCTAACATGGATGTTGGTCATGAGGGTAGTGATGGGGATGATAGATATGGGGACAATAGAGGCCAGGGTTATTATGGAGGCTAGGGAGGTGATGGAGGCTAGGGAGGGTAGGATTTTTATCCTCTCCATACAAATGAGGAGTGGGTATACTCCAATAAATATAGGACAATATGGATTTGAAGGTGAGTCAGGTTAAGGGTGAGCTAGCTTGGCATTAGGGTGAGGTGACCGACTAAAGGGTGAGGTGGACAACTTGCAGGTTGAGGTGGATGATCTACATGGTATGCCGAGTGTGGATGTTATCCCATTTTGAGATGAAAATTTCACAAGGCTACAAGGTGAGGTGAATTGCTTGCAAGGCAAGTTGGATATGATGTAGCTTGCACTAGCTGAGAGTGATGTTGCTACTATGATTACTTCCCTTAAGGCATAGATCTCTCAGCAAGTTGTTTTGTAGGGTGTGAACTTGAGGACCATTCATACGTAGGGTTATTTCATCATGATGTTGGAGAGCACCTTGCATGAGCCCAAAATCCCTCTCCATATTCCTCCTTCTTCATCATTTTTAAGTACCAATAAATGAACCAAGGTGAGTGTCAGGACTCATAGGTCATCTAGCTCTCATGGTGCTTTGTCAGCATAAGGACTTTGTAGGGTTCATGGTGATTCTAGCTAGTAGAACCTTATTACCTCTTTTTGTATTTTGTATTTTTTATTATGAACCTTAGTGCTTTGATGGATTTTTATTATGTTTGTGTTATGTGTCTTTGTTTATATATGGATGCAAAATGGAATGATGTTTATTGCTCTATGCTTTACTAGTGATTTGTATTAGACTTAGCTTGATCATTATTGTTTTCATTCATAAATTTGGGGTATAGATAGATGGTATTTCGGATATCATGATGTGTAATAATGTGATTGATATGGTATGATTGAATGTATTGTCTAGGATATTTTACAAATTCTTAGACAATTTAGTGACTCATACAAACTTATCTTACAATATTACAAATCTTCATGGTGCTAAGGTTGTCTAGTGTTTTCAAATATCTTCAAGGACCAAATGTGTGTGCAATGATCGTTCATTTTCCATTATGAGTTAGGTTAAACTAATCATTTTTAACTTCTGCCAATAAGTTAGCTCATCTTAGAGAAACCATAGATCTCTACAAAATAAGGTCGCTAATGTGACATATATGATGTCATGCATAAGGATACCTTATTTCTAGGGGAGATTCATTCAACCCATTATTGTAATAAGGATCACCCCATATTTTTTGAGACATTAAGAGCTCTAGGGATTCAAGATCCTTTCCTTATTTTATTGTTTTAGATTTTGGGGATTGCCTATTTTGTGATGGGGCAATGGATTTTATTGCTTTAATTTTCTCATTTTGAGGAAGAGCAAAGGGGATTTTATTGCTTTGATACTTTTTTGTTTTTTTTTAGGATTTCGTCTACTTTGAGGAGGGGAAAATAGGGAAAATTATTTCTTTGAGAGAATTTTTGGGATACTTGCTCAATTTGATGAAGAGCAACAAATTTGTTTTTTTGGGGGGGTGAAGGAGGAGCTTGTCATTTTTCCAACTTTGTAGTACCCTAGACCATGCGCATAATTGGATGAATGGGGGAAACCTTTAACTTATGGTAATGGCAACTTTGACATTGTTTTTCCTAGGATTCACAATGTTCTTAATGTATTTTGTGATGTATGGTCCAAGAGAAAATTTTATTGACCAGGAATGACCTATTGCATATAGACATTATTTAACTTTGAATCAAGTTTGTTCAAAACACTAGTGGTGGCTGAGTGATCAAAGATATTGGTAAATTCCTTAATGATTGATGTGGTTGTGATGTTTTGCGATACTTTCAATTCAATATTTTGAAATTTAAAACACAATCATAAAGTAGTCAGTGACCACATAATTGTTATTGCTAACAACTATACAGTATCTATCCTACTTTATGTGAATCCCTTAATTTGAAAAATATTTTAGGGCAAGTTACACATTATTGTGAATTTGGATTGTTGGGTGATGTTGGATGCCGCTAATTAAGGTAACAAGACACGATGGAATAACAATAGTCCAATATTACCACATTATTTTAATGTAATGAATGGTATGAAAAAGATGCATATATGAAATGCATGAAATGAAATAATTATTTATTTTTTGCTTTTTTTTAGCCATGTATATGTACATATATAAATCACATTATGCATAAAATATCTTTATATGTATTATGTTTAATGGTTCAAGTTCCAATTATCCTTCTAAGTTGGTAAGTCTATACGTTCTTGGACCCAACTTCTATTTGAAAATATATGGACCTAAGAAATTAGCCATGAATTTTTCTCTCAAGTATGACAATGCATTGGTATTTTCTTGGTTCTCTTTAAGCATGATATATCCTACTTAAAATTCATGAGGATGGAATTTTTTGTTGTAAGAACATTTGATTTGGTCTTGGTATACTCACATATGTTCCATGGAATTGATACTCCTTTCATCAAGGAGCGTTAATTGGTAAATATGTGCGTGTCTATATGTATCATCATCCATGAATTCTTGCAATGTTACTTGCAAAGAAGAAATCTCTAGCTCAAGAGGTATAATTACTTTAGCACCATAGACTAGTGAAAAAGGTGTTACTCCCTTTAGAGTTTTGATGCTTATTCGATAAGCTCATAGTGCCAAAGGAGAGCTGAGTGTTCCAATATCTATGATTTTCCTTTATGAGTTTCTTGAGAATGGCTATCACTATCTTGTTAGTTGCATCAGCTTGTCCATATTCCTGTGGATAGTAAGAAGTCAAGAAATCATGTTTAATGTTGTACTTGTTGTATAAGGCTCAAATATTATTATTCCTAAATGACTTGCCATTATCAGAAATGATCTTGGAAGGAATCCCAAAATGATAGATAATATATTGAAGTATAAACTCTTCTATTCAAGGTCTAGTTATAGTGGTCATTGGAATTGCTTTGACCCATTCGATGAAGTATTCCGTGGTAGTAATGATGAATTTATGTTTTCCTAATGAGGCAAGTGAAATCTTGCCAATCAAATCAAGGCCCCATTGTGAAAAGGGCCATAGGATTTGAATGGGCTATAAATCTTACATTGGTATGTTAGTTAAAATGGCGTGATGTTGGTATTTTTGACATTACTTAATATATTGACAATAATAACTTTCCATGGTGGGCCAATAATAATCCATGCATAAAATACACTTTGTAATGGCCATTCCACTAAAGTGGCCATCACAAGTACCATCATGGGATTCTATTATAGCTCGTTGTGCCTCAACGAGATCTAAGCATCGAAGTAGAATTCCATCATAGCCATGTTTGTACAACATATCCCCCAAAATAGTAAAGTGGGATGATTTTTTTTTTAATGTCCCTTTTGTAGTTCACTTCATTTCTATTGGGAGGATCTCAAACTTGAGAAAGTCTCTAATATCATCAAGGTAATAATTGTAAGGTTTCACATGGATCAAACAAATATTCTTCTCACCTTTAGACTTTGCTCTCTTAATTTCTATCTTGGATACTATTGTTATTATTAGTAGTTGGACTTCCCCATGATTGTTATTAGGGTTCAAGGATCCCAAAGAGGCCATCACATCCAAAAATTTGTTAGTCAAACGAGGCAAGATACTAATTTAATACCAGTCAAATTTCTCTAGCAACTTCATTGCTACTTTGTGATACTATTTCAAGATTGGTTCCTTGCATTGCTATTCTCCTTTCATTTGATAAATAATAAGTTGAGAATCACCAATGATGCTTAGTCATTTAATGCCCATAACTATATCTGATTGAAGCCCTAATAGTAGGGCTTCATACTATGCATTGTTGTTAATGCATGAGAAGTCGAGTTTGAATGATAAAGGAATAGGGAATCCTTCAGGTGTGTAAAAAATAACTCTATCACCTTGTCCTATTTTGTATTTTTATCCATCAAATAACATTGTCATGTCAGGATCATTCTTGAGAGGGACTATCTCTTCTTGTTCATTTATGAAAAATGTTGAATCATCTGGAAGCTTAATGATAATTGGTTTATTGTTTGGTAATGCAGATTCTATGAATTGATCGGTTATCATTGAAGAACACAAGCTTATACTGAGAGGGGGGTGAAAAATGTAAGACCATTTTTTAATTTTCTTTCCAAATCTATCATATGCAATGTAAATATAACAATATCAACAGTAGTAATCAAATCAATGCACAAATCACCACACATAATAGAGACACAAATTTTACATGGTTCACGCAATGTGCGATACTCCATGGAGAAACTTTTTCAATAAATTTCTCAATCAATATTTTTGGAATCCTTTACCTATTACAATGTTTATGGACCTTTTTCCAACAAATATACCATTCCCCTAATCAAGTTTGTGGATATCTATCCATATGAGAACTCCTTTATCCTCTTGCTCTTGCTAATCTTCTAGAATAACTATTGTTACCATTGCTCTGGCTAATGGATCTCTATCCACTAAAGACACCTGTCCTCACTACTCTATCACCTTCAAAGCCCTGTATCAAATATGCACTAAAAATAATCATACGGTCTAGTACAAATATGCTAAATTTTTGTCTTTGGTCTGGCACAAACCTATCCTAAAATATGCACCAAAATCTATCGTCTGATCTGCACTAAACACAGTCCTTTAGTCTAGCACAAATATGTCCTCAATATTTGTATTTTAATTTATACTAAAAATAGTCCTTAGGTCTAGCACAAATATCTCCTCAATATATGTTCTCAAGACTTAACATAAAGCTTGAATCAATCTCAAATAAACTCTACTAGATCTGCCCCAAACCTTAACTCAAAGTTTGAACAAATAAATCAATCAAATATACTCACAAGTATTCTCAAATACTTATCTCTAATATGCCTTGTAAGCTTCCACAAAATCTCACACTAATCTATCCACAAGTCCTCTCTTAGAAATTGTCTAATATGCTCTCAAGTCTTCACTAAGAATTACCTCAAATTTGCTTAACAAGTCCTCACTAGAACTTGTCCAAATTTTCTCAATAATTCATCACTAGAACTTATCCAAACTCATAGAAACATAAAGAGAATTGTTAGATACTCAATATGCTTCACACTCACAAACTCTCAATCACTTTCAATCTCTATTTTATCATAGAAATATATAGAGAATTGTTAAAGACTCAATATTTTTCACACTCATCAACACTCAACCTCTATCTCAAATCATTTTCATAATATAGAAAAATTTATTTTATAGAACTTGAACTATCACATAAACACATCCACTTGACTAGGCTCAACCAAATCTAATCAACCAATTACTCAATGAAATAATCCTTGCTCACAAACCCTAGTCCCAATTCATTAACATTCACTCAAATATTTCCAGCAATAATCATAAATAAATCTCACATAAAAATGATACTCATATTCTTTGCAAACCCTAGTTCAAGTTCTTCACTCAACCAATCACTTCAACAACAATGCTTATAAAACAATTTTCACATAACAATGATACTCATGATCTTTGAAAACCCTAGTTCAAGTTCTTCACTCAATCAATCACTTCAACAACAATTCTTATAAAACAATATTCACATAAAAATGATACTCACGATCTTTGTAAACACTAGTTCAAGTTCACTCAACTTAATCACCTCATAAATAATACTTATAAACCAAGGTTTCATCAACAACTTTTTATTCTATAAAACCTTGAAGCTTTAATTCAAAACACACTCAAAAATGATTACCAAACAATCCTTTTCACTCCAACTTTTCATTCACAACATTCAAAAATCACTCACTAGGAAGATGTGCCCATACCTTTTGTTTGATATAGAAGTGCCCTTATAAAACCTGTCTCAATCACAATTTTCTTCTTTGCCAATTTCAATGGTTACATGATAAAATATCACACTAAATATCTTTCAAAATATTTTTCAAACACAAAAATAATCAATCCCAAATACACCTTATGACTCCTTGAAATTAGCAATCATCAAATTACAAATAAAAATAATCATTCAAAATGCTCCGTATAATTTCCAATTTAATAAATCAAACTTTCAAAAATAACCCTTCAAAATAATAATTGTCTAACCTTTTATCTCCCTCAAAACACTTAATAACCAATTTTAATCTAGGCAAAAATTAAATCTTACAAACCATAAAAAAATATTTTTCAACCTTAGGCATATAAAAATATTTTTTATTTTACTTCAACCTTAGCACATTCCAAATTAACCAAAAAACCCAACAATCATCAATGCATACCTTTGTCTCAACCACTAAAAGGGCCTCGATGGGTTTTGACCCCGAAACCTCTCCGTCGAGTGACTTACCAAGGCACTAGCCCACCATGTGGGCTAGGTGCTCCCATGAAAAGGGGAAGGTGCTTGCCCCCCTTTATCTCCTCATTGGAACCACTTCCAAAAATGATGACCTTCCTTCCTTGCAAATTGTGAACCTTTCAAGATTCGAACATATGCCTTCCTTGCCAGGAAGCATCTTAACTCCTTCCGCCATTGCCAACTATGCTACGCAGTGCTTGTGCAAGGTGAGAGGAGCCTAGCTCCTATTTGTTTGTTCCTCTACCTCGAAGACTTTTCAATGCAAAAATATTGCATCCTTTATGTGCTCGTTTTCAAACTTAGGGGTATTCGAATTAATTGCATAAGAGACTAAGGCAAAGGTTTTGCCTTCATATATACATAGTGCCTTGATGTTATAACACGTCGATGCTTCAAATAAAATTTTAAATTTGATTTATAAACTTTGCTTTATAACCCTTCTTAGGGTTTATTAAATTAATAAAAATTAATTTAGAATTAAAATTAACTTATAATTAATTGAAGTAACATGAAAATTAAATTAATTAATAAATTAATTTATAATAAAATTATATTATTTGATTTATAATCAATTTATATTTCCTTTTTAATATTATAATAGACTATTATAATTATTGGTCAAATATCTGCCTAATCAATAAACCCTACGTTTATGCACCTTAGATATGGCCAACATTGAAAGGCCAGA
Source organism: Wollemia nobilis (assembly GCA_028583015.1). Taxonomy (NCBI): domain Eukaryota; kingdom Viridiplantae; phylum Streptophyta; class Pinopsida; order Araucariales; family Araucariaceae; genus Wollemia; species Wollemia nobilis. Next base: position 7,987,660 of record JAQPPZ010006195.1, on the reverse strand, counting down.
GGAGAGAATTGTCCCTCGTGCCAATCTCTAGAAAGGGTTGGTTCCCTTACTAATCCTACACTGGTTGAAGACTAGGGATGCAGGAAATAAATTAGAAATAATGGAAAGAAAGGGAAATATGTCCACAAACCAAAAGCGTAGGATTTGGGGTAGACTAATAGCAAGAAATTCACCCAAGCATGAAATAGCATTTAAAAAAGGAAAAGCAGTAGAATTTACTTATAAAATTACAATAATAACCTTCATAATAACACTCCAGCATTCACTCCCTCAATAGCAATATTTAAATCCAAATGCATAATTTAAATCTAACAACAAACAAGAAACACAAATGTAAAATAGAAGTGTGCGGTACAAAAGGAATTCACACACAAGATCACTTGCAGATTCAGAATCCTGATGCCTTGTATTAATGCAAAGAACATGGAGAGTATTCTCACAAATTTTCCAACCTTATTTACAATGCAATTTACTTAGTATTTATAGAGGTTTGCACCACTTTCATTAAATACATGAAAAGATCCAATGTTCATGAATTGAAATATAATGAGTCATCATTTTTGGAGTGGAAAGGAATTTTGATTATTACGACATTAAGTTCTGGGCACCTCCATTATCTTGAAAATCAAACATATGCTTCAATAATTTACTCCTCTAAAAATTTATTTAAGAGAGGAAGTAAAACCTTCGAGAAGATATTCTTGAAAATAACACAAATGCTTTCCCATTTCTCCACAAGCATTAAATTGCAACAATAATTTAAGATATATCTTCAACCAAAAAATCAACCTTCAATATTTCCCAAGATGATGGTAATTAAAGATCAAATCCTACATCATTTAATTCAACATATGTTTTTCATAATTTATTCTCGGGTGCCACGAGCAACTGAAACCTTTTAACAAAAAATCTCCTTCACCCGAATTGAGATATTTAATTGTATTCACCCATTAAATAAATGAACACAATTGTTCTTCGAAACAACTTTATCCTTTCATTTTAAATTTCAAAAACACCATTCATTCCAATGCCATTCACCCCAATCATGCCATTCACCCCCAAAAGGGGCAAACGAGCTTATCACCCAAATTTTGGATCGACAACGATGTACATCTTGAAATTGTGTTCAACCAAATTAAAGGTGAACACGACATTCTCAAATTCCATGAGGTGAACATGATTGCATTCTTTAATATTTAGTGCTCGGCATCCCTCAGAATGCGTTCACCTCAACAATAGGTGAACGTGACGTTCACCCTTCCAATGGGGAAACCATGATTATGTTCTAATACTCAGCTAGATTTTATCATTTTTTCCTCTTTATTTGTTGTTGCTTTGCTTCTCGACCGTAGCTTATAGGGCAAAATTCATTTTCTCTTCTTTGCTTTTTTTTTTGTGTGTGATTCAATCAAATCTATTTCAAGTTGATTTCCAATCCGTGTTTGGGGTTAGACTGTTTATTTTCAGAATGAAAATTTACATAAAAAACTGAAATGATTGCAATGTTTTTAAATATTTTGAGCAAGATGTGAAATCATGATTTTTTTACATTATAGTCCACAATTTATTTAAAACCAATGTGGCATAGTGCAAAACTACCAACATTTATGGCAGCTCTCGGGGTATCCAGCTCGCATGGATGCAAACGATCCCAAGCCTTAGTCCATTGGGTGATCATGAGTCTTCTTACCATCTTCTCTAGTTGGTGTCTTTGATGTAGATGCCTTTTGGCTCTTCTCTTCCTTGAGTTCCTTATCATATTCAGCTTCAGCTGCTACATGAAGTATTTTACCTCGCTCTTCTTCTTCAACGACATTCACTGCTACTTCATTTTTCATTTCTGCTTATTCCTCTTGTTCCTTGAGGCTCTTATAGGTAACCTTGTAGACTATAACTATTGGCTTCCAGGTCTCGATAGTCCACAAGATTTTTGAGTGACTTATGCACGAAGTGCAGATTTTTAATATCATTCAAACTGAGGAACCTCACTCGCTGGGCTAACTCAAAAAGATAAATATCCATACAAGTGTACTTATCGATAAATGGAAAGACTTAAATATCTATGATGGGCTCCTCCCTTGAATCAATATTTGAGGTATATTCAACAAACTGCTTCCAAGCTACTTCTAATTATTTTTATGGATATTGGCTTCCCATAGGTAGTACAATACTTGAACTACTTCTGAGGCCAACTTCACACAATTCTATGTAGAATGAAGACATATTTTTTTGATGCTTTCATGAGAAAATACTGCATCTTGAACAACTTTTTCTACCAACTGGCTCTGTATGACCTCTAGTTTCTGGTGCAGGTTGTTCATCTCAATGCATTCTACATATCTTTCCTTCAAGTGCATGCCTACCTGTCATTGCAAATGTTCATTCTCTATACCTATACGTTCCTCCTGTGCTTGGCTCTTAGCAAAGGCAATTTCAAACTCAATGATCTTGTCAGTCTGATCAAAATACTTCTATTTATAATGTTCACTATGAATATAAACTGAACTCATGTCCACATCAATATTGCCCATATTTTCCATTGGATCAATCCTTGTGAGGTCTTTTGTAATGGTCTTAGAAATAATATTGCTCGATAACAATTCTCCCTAAGGTTTCTAAACCAACGGAGTGATCTTGGTGATATGAGCCTCCATTGCAATAGGATCAAAAGAAACTTTCTTAAGAGGACATGCTGGTGCGAGAGCCTCCTTTTACCATTTTCTCTTTAGCCACTATGATCAACTCAAGTGGGCCCAATTAATTTTATCTACATCAGATTGCTTGGATGCCACTTGAATGTATAGCAATGTTTGTAATTCCAAAAATGGGGTACAGGGAATGAGGGCTTCAGAGCTGTTACAATGTGAAACTGATGTAGAGGTTAAAAGTGGTGGGATAGAAATTGTGGAAAGAATGGGTGGATGGGTTATAGCTACAATTATGCTTGCTCTAGGAGGGTCTTGTGTACTTATAGCTTAAGTAGAAATGGCAAAATTGATAGATGGGGATGGGCGCAAAAATGGATTCGATCCTGACGCATATGAACTAAAATAAAGGGAGGACAAAAAAAATAATATAAGATGGAGCAACAATAACTTCAAGGAAATAAGAAGAATAAAATGGAATAGATATGGAGGGTATACCAAAAGGTGGAGAAATGGATATAGAGACTACTGGTAATGAATCAGAAGAAATTACTACATGCTCCAATATAGAAAGATAAGAAGAGGGAATGAAAGACGTACCTTCGGGTGCAAGCTCCATGTGATGTAAATATGATGGCTTTAAAATATTTGCATTTCATTACTTCTTTGAAAACTCTTCAATATTTTCTTGGACCTCCAAGATCTCCTCTTGCGGTGGTTCCAATGACTGATTCCCATCTTGTGCCTAAACCATTGGAAACACTTGCACCACCAAGGTTGGAACCTTAGTAACTGTAGCTGTAGCAGAGACAACTAAAGCTATGGTAACCGCAGTAACTGAAACATTAGTGAAAGAAATGGTAATAGCACCAATCCTTGGTTTCTTCACTGACTTAGGAAATGGTGGCACCTTTTGCACATCTTGCTTCTTTGAGATGGGTGCTTCTTCAACTTTCTATCTTATTCGTAATGATCTCTTTTTAAACACATATTGTTGCTCTTAATCCTTAGGAGTCTCTTCTTATACCACCGCAATAAATATTGAGTTACTTGGATGCCCTTGAAAATAAATGAGTCTTAATGCACTCATCGGGCCTATTCCAAATGTATCCCAATGTATCCTCTGATCCACCATGAAATTAACCTTGGAAAAATCATCTCTCTTTACCGCACAACTATGTTGTAAATCATACCTTGGCTACAAAACATTTCTTTGGATAAATAAATCAGCCACTTGAACCAATTAAATGCTTCTTTTGCTCCCTCGAAAAAGAAAACTTTTGCCAGCCTACATGCTTTCCAATAATTGCCATGTCTTGAGAGGGGCAATATATCCGCACTACATCTCGAAAATCAAAGGGAATGTTTTCTTACTAAAATATGCTTCTCCTTTAGAGCGCTTTCAATGAATTTGGGGTGAAGGCTCTCCTTTTATAAATTTTGTTCCTTGCCTTCTTTGCCTTTTCCTTTAGAAAAACAGATTTTCTAAAACAAAACTCTTCTCCATTTTTGAGAAAACATATTTCTCTTTTTTGGGAACCTTTGAAAAATCTTGAATGCATTTTATGGCACCATATACATCCTCCATTTTTTTTTTTTTTAGTTTAAAAAAATATATATATATATATATATTAAAAAAAACCGCTTTTTAAAAAAAATCAAAGCATGCTTTTTTTTTGTGTTTTATTGCTTTGTATATATATATATATATATATTATATATATATATATATATTTTTTTCCATTTTTATTATGTTTTTTTTTATTATAATTTTTATTTTTATTTTTTACATTACATTTTAAAGTTTTTATTTTTATTTTTATATTATTATTTTTATTAATTTTAATTAATTTTTAAAGTGATATATATTTTTTAAATTTTCATGAAGGGGAGGGCCCAAAGCATGGGCACTCCCATTTATTAAATTTTGGACGAGCGCCCAAACCTTGGGTGCTCCCGTTTGTTGGGAGGGGAGCACTCAACATTGGGGTGAACGTCACATTCACCCCACATTGGGGGCACTCCCATTTTTTGGGGGAGCGCCCAACATTGGGGTGAACATAATGTTCGCCCCATGTTGGGGGTGCTCCTAACCATGTTATGTTTTTTTTATTAAATTTTAATTGGGTGCACGAGCGTCCAAAGGAAATGGGCAAACTTCAAGTTTGCCCATCCTTGGGGCATGGGCGCTCCCGCTATAAATTTTTTATTAATTTTTATTTTTAGGTCTAAATCCTGGTCGCCCAAGGGGATGGGCGAACGTTACATTTACTAACCTTGGGATGACCATGTTTTAATTAAAAAAATTTATTATTTTTTTCTCTTTTTACCTATACATATATATAGTTTTTTTTCTTTATTTTTTAAGAAAACATAAAACAAATATATACATAGTTTAAAAAAATTTGTGACATGATTGGGATATCGACACCACAAACTTAGATTTGGGTGCTTATCCGGTGAATCTATAGTGTCCAAACTAGATCTGATTGTACTTCAGGCAATCTTTGAAGTTTGGCTATCCTTTTTCCAAGGTTTTCTAGGTTGCAAGCCAACTACAATGTGGTAGGTTATCATACATGCCAGTACTTATACAATTACTATATAATATGGTGAAAATATTTACCATGTGGGAGTCTTCTTTGAGTACTAGTTGCGGTGATGGTTGTCCCCAATATCACCACTTTTGAGAGTCCATTGGTTGTAGGCTATTGGGTACGTGCTCCTCTAACCCTTTGGTGTGGTAGCAATATTTTTTTGGTGATAGCCCTTCTATCAAGATCTCCTCATAATCAACCTCCTGATGAGGCATGCTTATTGGGACACAAAAAGGGTGCACAATTGTGCCTTCTTCACTCTCAAAATCAACCTCTTGAGCTTGTTTGTCTTCTTGGTCAGGGTTATGCATAAGGGGTCAGCCCAAAAATATATTTATAAAAATTTGGCGAATTAGTTTCAAAATCCAGGTGAATAGTATCGAAATGCATGTAGAAGGTTAACTATTATTAGGGGTAATGTTGGAAATTTAAACTTAAAATGGTCAAATTATTATAAAATTGGGACAAATCGACCCCCCCAAAAAATTTGCACCCAAAATTTTTTGGCTAATGGGCCTTGGTCAAGGGTCCCAAATATTAGCCAATTCCAAATTTCAAAAATCCTAATTTTAGCCAATTGGCTATAAATAGCCGCTATGCATAACCCTGTTCTTGGTCCAGCTCCTGATAGGAATTGGAAGTAACCATATTATTCATTGTTGGACTAGTGCTTGCATATTCCTTCTATCGATATTGTGAGACATCCACCTCTTCTTGCTCCATATTCTAATGGAAGTTGCAAGAAACCAAATTGTTCATTGCTAGAGCAATTATCGCATATTATCTTTGTTGTCCCTAGATGAGATTCACCTCTTTTGCTCCACACAGGTGCATTCCATGTATCTACATAGTTTTAGGAATCTTCCATTATGAATATTGTGCAAGACATATGAGAGCAATAACTTTCTAAGAGAGTGGTGGAAAGGTAGTTTTCCTCCATTTTATTTTTCTCGATTGCAACAGGAGATACTCTGCTTGTACTACTTCTTGAAATATTTGAGGGAATATGTGTTCCCAAGATTGCAGTAGGAGGAGGCCTATGTCTAGGTGAAGAGCCCAAATATAGTAGAGGTGGGCTTGGTTAGGTGTTGGCTTGATATTCTATGGAATTTTACTCCAAATCCTTCAAAATTGAATATTGAAGTCTGTGATGCTCTCTAGATGCAATCTCATGATGGTGGAGAGGTGCGTCAGGAGTTGCAAGGGGTCCTGAAAGCCATAAAATGTGTAAACAAGTGCTCCTACCAATTCCACCCATGAGCAGATGCTCTTATGCCTAAGAATTTTGTACCATTGTAGTGACCTTCCTTTTAGAAACAATACTAGAAGTATGATCATGACATATTTGTGGGTTATGCAATGGAGCATCGCTAAAGTAGCAATATCTTTGAGGTGCTCTCAATCCATTCCCTTAGTGCCATTGTATTTTGTTAAGGTCTTTAGGGCACTTTTAGGAATATCATGCTAAATTTGAAGATTCAGAAGGCTAGGATCATCCCAACTGGGATAACATACCTATACCATGATAGTAGTGGTCCTAAGATATCACTTTCCTTACCCCTGACTCAAAGTCACCAAGTGAACATTATTTCTCTGCTTATGAGATCAAGGTTGCTCACCAAATCTTGATTCCTCTAGGGTGTCTTATTTCAATATAAAAGGCATCCACAATCAAGAGATATGGATCTTCAACTCAACAATGTTGCCAAGTGATTTCTAGATAAAAGCAACCCAAATATTCACCAAACTCGGGCTCCTTTAAAATAAGGGAACTATCAATATAGGAATCATGAGTCCCAATGGGCATGCCAAAAAATATTGGTAAAATATCTACCTAATAAATAAACACTACATTTATGCATCCTAGATATGGCCAATATTAAAATGCTAGAGGAAATAAATGCCCTCGTTCCAATATCTATGGAGGGTTGGTTTCCTTACTAATCCTACACTAGTTGAAGACTAGGGATGTAGGAAATAAATTAGAAATAACGAAAAAAATGGAAATATGGCCACTGGGTGAAAGTGTAGAATTTGGGGCAGACTAACAGTAGGAAATTCACCCAAGCATGAAATAGCATTTAAAAAAATGAAAGTATCATAATTTACTTATAAAATTGCAGTAATAACCTTCAGAATAACACTCTAGCATTCACTCCTTCACTAGCAATATTTAATTCCAAATGCAAAATTTAAATCTAACAAAAAACAAGAAACACAAATGTAAAATAGAAGTGCATGGTATAGAAGGAAATCACACACAATATCACTTGTAAATATAGAATCCTGATGCCTTATATTAATGCAGAGAACTTGAAGAGTATTCTCGCAAAGTGTCCAACCTTAATTACAATAAAATTTACGTAGTATTTATAGAGGTTTGCGTCTCTTTCATTAAATACATGAAAATACCCAATGTTCATGAATTGAAATATAATGAGTCATCATTTATTGGAAATATTCTTCTGAAAATCATGATCCAAAAGTGATTTGGAGTGACGAGGCATTTTTATCACCATGACATTAAATTATGGGCACCTCCATTGTCTTGAAAATCAAACATATGCTTCAATAATTTACTCCTCATTAAATTTATTTCAGAGAGGAAGTAAAACCTTCGAGAAGATATTCTTGAAAATAACACAAATGCTTTCCCACTTCGCCACCAACATTAAATTGCAGTAATAATTTAAGACATATCTTCAACCAAAAATCAACCTTCAATATTACCCAAGATGATGGCAATTAAAGATCAAATCCTGCATCATTTAATTCAGCATATATTTTCCATAATTTATTCTCGGGTGTCATGAGCAACTGAAACCTTTTAACAAAAAATCTCCTTCGCCCAAACTGAGAGCTTTAATTACGTTCACCCATTAAATAAATGAACACAATTGTTCTTCAAAACAACTTCGCCCCTTGTTTTTAAACTTCAAAAATTCTCACTCGAAACAAGGGGCGAACGTGATTTTTATTTGAAACAATTTAAAATCACTCCCACTTCAAATGCTTTTTCTGAATGGAACTCGTAATATATGTGTTCGCCCCTTGAAAAAGGTGAAACATATCTCCATCGAGGTTCAAATTAAAATTAATTTTAATTTTCTTTGTTGCCCAATTATACATTCCAACACCATTCACCCCAATCATGCCATTCATCCCTAAAAGGGAAGAATTAGCTTGTCGCCCAAATTTTGGATCGATGACGATGTACATCTTGAAATCGTGTTCACCCAAATGAAAGGCAAACACGACGTTCGTCCCTCCCATGAGGTGAACATGATTGAATTATTTAATCTTCAGTTCCCGACTTCCCTTGGAATGTGTTCACCTCAACAATAGGTGAATGTGACATTCACCCTTCCAATGGGGTGACCGTGATTATGTTCTAATACTTGGCTAAATTTTATCATTTTTTCCTCTTTCTTTGTTGTTGCTTTGCTTCTCGACCGTGGCTTCTAGGGTGAAATTCATTTTCTCTTCTTCCCTTTTTTTTTTGTGGGTGATTCAATCAAATCCATTTGAAGTCGATTTCCAAGTCGTGATTGGGGTTAGACTATTTATTTTTAGAATGAAAAATTACATAAAAAACTGAAATGCCTGCAATGTTTTTAAACATTTCTAGCAAGATGTGAAATCATGATTTTTTTACATTACAATCAGTAATTTATTTAAAACCAATGTGACATAGTGAAAAACTTCCAAAAATAATATTATTTCCCTGGGCCTTTTCTTTACCATTTGGACCTCATCTAACTGCCTGGACCGGATCTTGATCGACTGAAGGTGGACTATCCTTTTGCACTTATTAGAGATCCTAAAACTGATGTTGCCCACTAAAATTACCACTGAATAGTGCTGAAATCTTGACATCAATGACCACTCACTCTTGACATCAATGAAAACTCATATACTCAAAATATCAAAATAATATCCCACTTTGTCATTTATGGAAATCCAAATTATTTTTACCAAAATTTGACCTTTTTTTTGTTTTGCTCCCCCTAAGAAATTGATCCCCCTGACTCAATGCTCTCTCTTTAAACCAAATATCTCCCCCTTACTCAAATATCTCCCCTTTTGACATCAATGGCAAAGGGTCACCTTTGGTTCTTAGGGATAAGAATGAGTCTCTTAGCTTAGCTCCTCACCCACATCCTCTTGAGGTGGTTAATTTTGGGGTGGGAGTATTTCTACTCCTAGCAAGCATTGTTCTTTACCTTTGTCCTCTTTTCTTCTCATCTGATCCTTTTGATTTATTTGACTGTTCCTATTCATGTCCATGTTCCTATTCCTATCCATATTCATGTTCCTGTTCATGTCCATATTCCTATTCCTCTTCCTCTTCATGCTTGATTCTAGAATATCTTCTCTACACCACTTTGTTGTATGTCCATCATTATTTTACTTATAAAACTTAATGTTATTATTTATTGGAGGTGAAAATGACTTGGTATTTCTCCTAGTGAAGCCATATATGTTCTTGTCATGAACCCTACAATTCATTGAATTGTGACCAAATTGATTACATTAGTAGCAATACCCATGGAAAAGCTACATGCTTATGAAATTCCCATATTCCTATTTTTCTTGTGTCCTACACTATGAAGCCATGTGCCCAAATCTGTGACATGAGAAACATCATCCATTGAAATTTCCTTGCCTTGACCTCATTGGTCTCTTAGTCTCTTTTTATTTACTCTGATTCTTGTCCCATATGTTTCTTCTTTATGCATTGTTCCTTTCCTTGTTGAACTTTCTATTGTCCAAATCATCCTCAAAAGTATCACTTTCTCATACACTATGTTATTTTGAAGTTTCTTCTTCTTCAGAACTTGAGGTTGACTTTGTTTCTTGTTTCCTTTTAGCTTGTTAGAAACCAAGACCTATTTTGTTTGTTTACCTTCTTTTTACCTTGATCATATTATATACAGTCTTTGAAATATTTCCAAACTTGTGTAGCTTATCCTTGGACTTTTCTAAATCCTCCCTTAGTAGAGCTACTTCTTGTTCTAACTTTTCACATTCTAAGACCTTTGCTTCTAGCTTATCATTGAACTTCTTTGCCTTAGCCATTGACTTGTTTAGATCCTATATAAGCTTTCCTATCTCTTCATCATATTATTGAAACTAAATTTCAAGTTGGGATTTTTTCTTTCTTACCTTATTTCAAGTTTTAAGAGCATAAATAAGCTCTCCTTTAAGATCAACTCCTTTTTCTGATTCTTCCTCTATTTTTTTTCCTTTGTCAACATCTTCATTTTATTTTGACTTATATTCTATAGGATCACCTTCTTCTTCTTCTAGTACCATTAAAATATTCTCTTTTGGTCCTTCAAGTGTATCCTCATATTCATCATCACTGAAACTGAAACCATTCCTTGTACAACTATATTCAAGATGTTCAAAATTACCACATCTAAAACACTTAACAATTATTGGTGACCTTCTCTTAACTTCTTCTTTTTATTCAATCAGAAATAAGACTTCATATTTATCATTATCTAAAAAACTATTATCACTATCACTTGAGTACTTACTTACCTTGTCTACATAGTAGCTCTTCTTTTATCTTTGAAATAACTTCTTCCCTTGTTTGTCTTGTCCATCCTTACCTTTCTTTTGGTACCTTTATTTTTCTGATTCCCTATTCTTGTGATCTTGTTTTTCTTCATCATTGTTATTTTTAGCTTCTTGAAAATCAGTTGCATAGTGACCATAATTTACACAATTGAAACATCTAACAAATTTTGTATTTTTAAATCTTATTAAATCCTTATTCCTTCTGCCATAATTAGCTTCTTCATCATTGGATGACACATTACTTGAATCTAAATTACCCTTTGTCTTTTTAGTATCTTTGAATGTTGCTTCCTTCTAGATATTAGTTTCCTCTTTTGTTATTAACTCAAAAGTTGTAAGAATACCAAGTAACATATCTCTTGTCAAAGAATCACCATCTTTTGATTCTTTTATAGCAAAAATATTTTCACTAAATATTTTTGGAAGAGATCTTAAGACCTTATCACAAATATCTGATTCTTCAACATTAAGTCCAAGTTCTTGCATGGAATTAACAACCTCATACACCCAAAGTAGATAAGTACTAATGTTTTCATCATCCATCATTCTTAATTCTTCAAATTTTCCTTTGAGATTTCGTATCTTTACCTTTTTGACACTTTTATCTCCTTCATATATGCTTTGTAACTTATCCCAAATTCCTTTTGCATATTTACAATACATAAATTTTATTTATTATGTTCTATGTAAACATCTCAAAATAACATTCATTTATTTTGAATTATAATGCTCTAGAAGCTTTACTTCCTTATCTGTAGGTGGATCAGGTAGTGGTATGTATCCATTTTCAAATACTTACCAAATTTTATTGCCAAGTGCCATTAGGTGAATCTTTATTTTCATACTCTAAAATATATAATCACTTCCATAAAATATTGGTGTTGAATTATCTAAGGGCACATTCTTAAAATTCATTGTGTTCTTGAAATATTTTCCTTCAAGATGTTAATCTCTTCCGAAGGAACCCACTCTGATACCAATTAAAGAACATAATATTATACTGAGAGGGGGGGTGAGTATTATAAGACCACTTTTTACTTTTATTTCCCAATAAATATAATGTAATGTAAAGATAGCAATATCAATAGTAGTAATCAAAGCAATGCATAAATCACCACACATAATAGAGACATCAATTTTAAATTGTTCACCTAATGTGGGCTACTCCATAGAGAAAATATTTCCCTAAATTTTTTTTCAATCAATATTTTAGGAATCATTTCCCTACTATAATGTTTATGGAACTTTATCCAAAGGAGACACCAATACTATAATCAAGTTTGTGGATATATGTCCATAGGAGAACTCCTTTCTTCTCTTGCTCTGGTTGGTTATCTTTTATAATAATTGTTGTCACCACTACTCTAGCTAACGGATATCTATCCATTGAAGACACCTATCCTCACTACCTTGGCTAACATATCTCTATCCATTGGAGACTGTCATCATCTATACTATGTCACCTTCAAATATCTATCTCAAATATGTACTAAACCTACACAAATATGCTCATTCTCTATCTCTGGTATGGTACAAACTTATCCTCAAATCTACACCAAACTATGTCCTCTGATCTATTCTAAACATGGTCCTTCGGTCTAGCACAAATCTATCCTCAATATCTATCCTCTAATTTGAACTAAACACAATCCTTCGATCTAGCACAAATCTATCTTCAATCTCTGTCATGAAGCCTTAACACAAATATTGACTCAATATCAAATCAACTTTGCTAGATCTACCCCAAACCTTAAATCAAGGTTTGAACAAATCAATCAATCAACTCTACTCACAAGTCTTCTCAAAGACTTATCTCAAATTTGCCTTGTAAGTTTTCACAAAATATCACACTAATAAGTCCACAAGTCTTCTCTTAGAACATGCCTAATCTGATCTAAAGTATTCACTAAGACTTACCTCAAATCTACTTAACAAGTCCTCACTAGAACTTGTCCAAATTTGTTCAATAAGTCCTCACTAGAACTTATCCAAACTCATAGAAACATAAAGAGAATTTTTAGACTCAATATGCTTCATATCACAAACTCTCAATCAATTTCAATGTCTCTTTTATCACCTAAATATATAGATAATTGTTAGAGACTCAATATGTTTCACACTCATCAAAACTCAACCTATTTTTCAAATCAATTTCAGAATATAGAACAATTTGTTTCATATAACTTGAACTATCACATAAACACATCCACTTGACTAGGCTCAACCAACTCTACTCAACCAATTACTCAATGAAATAATCATTGCTCATAAACCCTAGCTCCAATTCATGAACATTCGCTCAAATATTTCCAACAATGCTCATCAACAAATCTCACATAATAATGATACTCATGTTCTTTGTAAACCATAGTTCAAGTTCTTCACTCAGCCAATCACTTCAACAAAAATTCTTATAAAACAATGTTCACATAACAATGATACTCATGATATTTGCAAACCCTAGTTCAAGTTCTTAACTCAACCAATCACTTCAACAACAATGCTTATAAAACAATCTTCACATAAAAATGATACTTATGATCTTTGCAAACCCTAGTTCAAGTTCACTCAACTTAATCACCTAAAAAACAATGCTTATAAAGCAAGGTTTTATCAACAACTCTTTATTCAAGAAAACCTTGAAGATTTAATTCAAAACATACTAAAAAATGCTTACCAAAAAATCCTTTTCACTCCAAATTTGCATTCACAACATTCAAAAATCACTCACTAGGAATATGTGCCCATACTTTTTGTTTGATGTAGAAGTGCCCTTAGAAAACTTGTCTCAATCACAATTTTCTTCTTTGCCAATTTCAATGGTTAGATGACAAAATATCACACTAACTCTCTTTCAAAATATTTTTAAACACAAAAATAATCAATCCCAAATACACCTTATTACTCCTTGAAATTAGCAATAATAAAATTACACATAAAATAATCACTAAAAATGCTCCTTATAATCTCCAATTTAATAAATCAAACTTTCAAAAATAACCCTTCAGAAATAATAATTGCCTTTCCTTTTATCTCCCTCAAAACACTTAATAACCAATTTTAATTTAGGCAAAAATTAAATCTTACAAACCATAAAAAAATATTTTTCAACCTTAGGCACATAAAAATTTATTTTATTTTCCTTCAACCTTAGCACATTCTAAATTAAGCGACAAACCCAACAATCATTAGTGCATACCTTTGTCTCAACCACTAAAAGGGCCTCAATGGGTTTCAACCCCAAAACCTCTCTACCGAGTGCCTTACCAAGGCTCTAGCCCACCATGTGGTCTAGGTTCTCCCATGAGAAGGGGAAGGCGATTGCTCCCCTTTATCTCCTCGTTGGTGTCACTTCCAAAAATGACAACCTTCCTTCCTTGCAAAACGTGAACCCCATAGGATTGAAAACTGTGTCTTCCCTGCTAGCAAGCTTCTTAACTCCTTCCATCATCACCAATTGTTCTATGTGATGCTTGTGCAAGGTGAGAGGAGCCTAGCTCTTATTTGTTTGTTCCTCTGTCTCGAAGACTTTTCAGCGCAAAAATGTGCATCATTTTTGCACTCATTTTCAAACTTAGGGCATTCGAATTAATTGCATAAGAGACTAAGGCAAAGGTTTTTCCTTCATATATACATAGTGCCTTGATGTTATAACATGTCAGTGCTTCAAATCAAATTTTAAATTCGATTTATAAACTTTTCTTTATAACCCTTTTTAGGGTTTATTAAATTAATAAAAAATAATTTATAATTAAATTAAAATTAACTTATAATTAATTTAAGTAACATGAAATTTAATTAAATTAATTGATAAATTAATTTATAATAAAATTATTTTAATTAATTTATAATTAATTTAAATTTCCTTTTCAATATTATAATAGAGTATTATAATATTATTTTCTTGGGCCTCTTATTTGCCCTTTGGACCTCATTTGACTGCCTAGACCGGATCTTGATCAACTAAAGGTGGACTATCCTTTTGTACTTATTGGAGATCCTAAAAATGATGTTGTCCACTGAAACTAACACTGACTAGTGCTGAAAGCTTGACATCAATGACCACTCACTCTTGACATCAATGACAACTCATCTACTCAAAATGTCCAACAATCACCTAACCTTTGATGGATTTTTGACTAACGAATTCAAGATAAAATTTTGTTTAAAAGCATTATCCATTTTGTGGTACGAGTGTTGTTGTATATGCGAGTCATCATGTATCATAGAGGATTCTCTCTAGCTATGACATATGTAGTGTTACTTAGCATATAATATTTGAGTTTCTTAGTGATAAAAACCACTTCTAAGCACAACTTTTCTACATAAGCATATATTGTTTCATAGCTTACAAATGTATGACTAATGTAATAAATGGCTTACTCATGATTCTTTTTTTTTGAGCAAGAATTATCCCTAGCACAAAATCTATTATAGAGACATAGATATAAAAGGGACTCTTGAATGAGGTAGTGTAAGAACTGACGGTGAAGCCAGATACTTATTTATGTCCTCAAATACCTCTTGATATTCAGTTGTCCAAGATAATGTCACCCCCTTCTATAGCAAGTGATTGAAAGGTATGCATTTTTTTGAGAGTTGTACAATGAATCATCAGATAGATTGAATCTTCCTTGTAGACTACATAACTCTCTCAAGTTTGTTGGAGGTGGAATCTCTATAATGGCCTTGACCTTATTGGGGTCCACTTCAATGCCTTGCTTGGAGATAATGAATCCTAGAAGTTTTCCTGATGTGATTCTAAATACACACTTCTTAGGATTTAATATTACCTCGTGTTCAAGAAATCAATCAAATACTTTCTCTAGGAATTCAATGTGATCAAGATATGTTTTTGATTTGGCAATCAGATCATTGAAATATTCCTAAATGATTTTATGCATGTAATCATGGAATATGTACATCATGGTGCATTGATATGTGGCCCCTACATTTTTAAGTCCGAAAGGCATCACCCTGTAACAAAGTGTCCTCCAAGGTGTTGTAAATTTCATCTTGTGTTGATCCTTAGGATTAATTCGAGTCTGATTGTATCCTAAGAAACTATCCATTAGTGAAAGTATATCATGGCCTACATATAATTCTACTAATTTATTTATGTTAGGTAGATAAAAATAATCCTTGGGGCATGCTTTGTTTAAATTGCAAAAATTAGTGCATACACATATCCTCCTATTCAACTTATGAATAGGTACCATTTGAGAGAGCCACTCTAGATAATAAATTGGGACTATGAAATTCATGTCCAGTAGTTTTTGGAGCTCTTGATAATTAATGCCACATTTGGATGAAGTTTCCTAAGCTTTACTTGAAAGGTAGGATCTGAATCCAGGTTGTGGACAACCAATTTGGGGTCAAGGCCAGACATGTCTTTGTATGACCACACAAAAATGTCCTTTCATGTCAAGATGTCGATCATACATTCTTTCTCCTTTGTGGATAAATATTTTACAATTTTGATAATTTGAGGATTATTCACATCTTTAGTAAGGTTCACATATATGGATTATTCTATTAGCATGTGAGAAAATTCCTCTAGTTGATGTGGATTTGGGATGATATGGATATCATCGTCCACATGCTCAAATGTCTCAGGGGTCTTCCCTTTTACTTCAATTTGAAAAAATGTGATAGAGGAGGGTGAAGGTTGTTGTGGAATGTAAGCATTTGAAGCTCACAGTAGCTCTTCGAATATGATAAACTTGGTGATGGATGGCAGGGATGAAATCCTATCCATGACAATAAGGCTAGCATAAACATGAATCAACTTTTCCAAATTGTATGGGTTACAGATTGGGGCAAACAAGTCAAAAAATATCATATTGACTTGGTGGACATGAGGTGGTTGCAATACAAGAGGTGATGACTCACTCTCTCTAGGTTACAACAGACCTAGTGTGGATGAATTATGGTGTTGCGAGAGTAGCCAAAGTGGTGGTGGAGGATTTGGATCAGGACACTCACGTCCTTTGTTGAAGCAAATAAATTATGTGATCTATGGGAAATATCTTTGTGTGCCACTCATTTTTCTTTATGGGTTCAGCAGGAACCACATAATCTTTAGGACTATAAAATAATCAAATGATCTAGTCTATATTTGCTTCCATTTTGCAAAATTCCCTAAAATATTCATTGGAGATATAATCCTTGAAATATTTATTAGATATGTAATCATCTGGCATGTTATTAACTATGAATGTGTGTAATACAATCTTTGGAAAAGTCTCATGTAGATGAGGTGCAAAGTAAAGGTCCAGGTACTCATCATCAGTATCATAAAAATCATCACATTCCCCGCTCTCCTCTTCCTCTTCTTCATACTAAAGACCGAGTCATTGAAAGATATGGTTTAAGGAAGATTCTGAGGTAGAAGGTCTATATCCTAGATTAGAGTGATCATGTGATTATCTATACTCAGGTTCAATAATGTAACACTTGTGTTGTCCAAGTCCATATCCCTACTAGTTTATCCTATGAAAATATTGGAAAGGAAAATTTGGGTTGGATAGATAACCTACATTTCCATAATATTCTTGTAAGGGTTCCTAATTAGGAGGAGGTGGGTTAAATGAAGAATTCACTTTCCCATATATGAAATTGATTCCTTCTAATTGGGAAACCATCCTATACACTACACCAATGGATAAATATGGATCATGTGGGAAACCATAGTCTTTGACTGAATCAATAGGTGGTGTAACTATGATACTATTAATGATGTACTCACCAATGCTAGAATTAGCGAGATGTACTACAAATTGGAAAAGTTGGGATTATGATGTTTTAGTGGATGAAGAGGGTGCTTTTGGGATGGTTTGTGGTTCAAGAAGAGGTTTTGGCTCCTCTAGGATATGTGACCTTATTTGTGAGACTATGGGTGGTGGATTTTGAGATGTATGAGATTAAATGGGGTTGTTAGTTGATGGGGTGGGTTGTGTTATGAATATGAATGGTGTTTGTGAAGTGGGTGGTATGACTTATGGAGTTGATGGTTAGTTAGAGGGATTATTAGGTGCAGTGGAAAATGGAATGTGGTGTTTGAGGACTACCTAGAGTTAACACTTTTAGATGCAAAAGCATGGTGAACTATCAATAACTCCTCTAGGATGGGGTCTTTTGATGAAGTTATGTTATTGGGAGCATTTGGATGATAAGTGGATGGATGGATAGGTGGGTTTATGGAAGTAGCAGTTCATAAGGATTTGAGATTAAGTTATAATATTTAAAAGGCTTTGTTTCTGTTGGGATGCAATGTACTTTGCCTGCATGTACATACTTTAGGCATTGGTGCAATTTTGAGGGCACACACTTAATCTCCCTGATCCAAGGGCATCTAAGAAGTATGTTGTATTGCATCACCCCTTCCAATATGTGAAAGAGTACATGTATAGTTTTAACCCCATGGGTGATAGGAAGAACCACATTCTCCATAGTTGGGCATAAGGTTCATTAAAGGCTCTTAAGGTGAATATGGATGATTTAATATGTGATGGTGGTATGTTAAGGTTTTTATGGTGGGAGCGGTAATGAGGATCTAGTAAATATGAGCTATTATGTGCAATAGAGGATCCAGTAAATATTATGAAACTTTCTTCTCCGCAAGGTCATAAAATTCTATCGAAGGATCCATGCACTTTTGTACACTCTCCACAAAAGAGTTGAAAGCATTTGGATATTTTTATTGTACTTGTATGGACTTTAGGATTTCCATAAATGCTTCTCGATGAAGGGGTGACTATTGTATTACCTCATATATTGATAGCTTTTTTTATGCCATTTTCAAACTTTGGGTTAAATGGATTCCTAGGGTGATAGTTGGGTAAGATGAATTTCTTAGATTATGAAATGGTGGAGGTGTAATTGATGGCCCTGGTTATATGGGAATACTTGGTTGTGTTGTGAGAGGTTGGATTGTGAAATTTTCTTGTCTCTATCCATATGTGACCATACTCATAGCCCATATAAGATCTTGGTGTAGTTGAGACACATAATTAACTTATTTGGGAGGAACTGTAGAATTTTATGCTCCCATAGTTTTTTAATTTGCATCATGGTGAAGCAAAGGTGTTTGATATATACCAAGATTCTAATTGGATTGGGCTAGTGGATTATTGACTTTGATCTTTCCCACTTCCAATAAGTCTTGCACAATACCTTTAAACCTATAGCAAGCTTTGATGCCATGTCCTCTTTGGTCATGATAGATGCAATATAAGTGCTCTCTATTGTATTTTATCTGTCTTTCTAGGGTCCTCAACTTTAATCTTCGATAATGTAAAAATTTGTGTCGCTTACAATTTTTGAAACACAAATGAATAGGGATCTTGTAATGGTGTGTAGTTGCACACAGGCTAAAAGTGATGTTTCTTATTTACGGGTTGCATTTGATTTTTTACTTATTATGGGGGTGGAACCACTTGATAGTTCAATTGTTGTGGTTATTTTTGTTGTTTTTGGGGTTGTTGGATCTGAAATTGAGCTTGTTTATCTGAATATGATAATTGGTCCAAGACTATCTAATTAACCTAAGTAGCCTTAGACTGGCCATGGTTATTCCCATTTTTGTTCTTGTTCTACCATTATTTTTTCTTGGGATTGATCTTGTCGTCTTGGATTTTTATCTCTTATATCACTTTGGCTTGGGTGAGTACTTCATTGAATGTCCTATACTACTGCAATTGCAGTAACAAAGTTATGGGCTTGACATAACTCTTCGTGAACATTCTTGTTATTTTTGACATGGGGAGGGTGAATGGCAACTTGATCATAACCACCCTCCAATGGTTATCAAAATTATGGATTGATTCATCATCACATTTCTTTAGACTAATCAGATCTATCAATGTGGTCTTCTTTCTAACATTAAGGATGAATCACTCCAATAATTGGTTCACAAGATGCTCAAAAGTGTAAACACTCTGATGCGATAAGTGGTTGTACCAATATTGGGATTCCCCCCAAGTGTTTTAGGAAAGGTATGTAGCATGAGTGCATCATTGTTACTGATCCTAAATCATGTGTTTACAAACCTTGTTACATGCTCTCAGGGGTCCTCTTCTCCCTTGAATGTATCAAGCTTCAACATCTAAAAATACCTAGGATAGGGCGATGTAGACATTGAAGCATGGATTGAGTGATTGAGTAGCTACCTTAATATTGGCTTCTGATATTGCAAATATAGGGTAGGTATGGTAAGGCTATCAATATGGTTTTGTAGGAACTAGTACTTAGGATCATCCATAGGGTTAAAATCTTTGTTTTCTTGATACTACTAGTACCAAGGTGCATTGAATGTGGATTGTGGATTATGGGGAATGATAGGATGGAATGTATGATGATATTATGGCTGATGAAGGCTCTAATATGGATGTAGTGATGGGAGCATAATAATATGCTAACCTAACAAGCTAGCATACATGTGGTATGGTGGATGAGTTGCTATGGTAGTGTTTGTGGGGTGCAATACCCAAGATGAATCTTGGATAAAGGTATGGTTTTTATGAGAGGTAGGTGGTAGGTTATCCTCAATACTCTATAAATGTTGATTAGGTTCAGGATTAACATTGTGATTAGCGTTATATAATATCATTTGTTGAAGCTACAAGAAAACCTGATGCGCGTCAAGTACAAATGATGTGGGCACAACCACATATAAGGTAATTTTTTGGGTTGGTTGTGAGACAACCATGGTAGTGGATGTGAATGGAAGGTAGGTAGCAAAAGGAATTGCCACCAAATGAGGGGTGATATGATGTATGGAGCCTACAGGGGTGGTAGGTGGAATGGATGTGGGCATATACAAAGTAAATTGAGTTGTCACTTTGTATAGGGTATTGGTGTAAGTGATGGTCAACTAAGGTAATGTGAGGGGTGGCTATCTAGAAGATGATGGATGGCTAGCCAGGGTCACAAAAGTCAACTCAAAAAGTGGATTTTTAAAGACTTTTTTGGACTACTACAGGTGTGTGAAGGTGGACTCTTGATTAAATTATGGTATGGTGTATTAGGGACCTCACTAGATTGATATTCCATGGAAGAAGAAAACTATCTCTAAATTAATGCTAACTTTTTGTCCTAACCATGGGTCATTACCATACAATAATATGAAATGATGTGTCAAATGTAAATGCAATTATACATAGGATAAATTAAATTACAATGCAATACATGACCTAAAGCAAATAAACAAGCAAGGTTTTTGATCCCAAGTTTGCACCAATTTTGATTTTGATTTTCTTTGTTTTTTTTTTGTTTTGATTTTATTTTATTATTATCATGCTAACCTTGAAAATAATTCTATGCCATGAAAATAAACAATGATATAAATATCAACCACAAAATAAAAACACCAATAATGGTATAAAAGAAAATATTGCATCTACCATTTAAGATTGTCTAGCTACCATCTAAAGATGGACTAGAATAGTGCTCATCGAGAAGGATAGCACTCACCCAAATCTAATAGTATGTAGTGGTGACTATTGTGATTTGGATGTATCTGTTCTCCCATGATCAAAAGAGACAGGGGTCCCACATTGTGGAGAGTAAAAAATTATGGTATGAGATGTCATTCTAGGATACCAAATAAGTAGTAAATGAGGGTGCTCACAGACCATACTTTAGTTATATAATTTCCAAAAAAGTACAATATTGATGAGAATATTCTTGGGGTTGGAAGGTCCAACAGTGGATGGTATGGGTAGCATCAATGTAAAATAAAGCTTGGTCTATGGCATCTGGTCCAATAAAATAGATAATTTATGTACCTTGATAATACCTTAGGTGAAGGTCAATGATCAGGCACTAACATAGCTATGCTAACTTGAAAAATAGACCTTAATAATAAAATAAACTATTTGGGTCAGTGGGCCAATAGGGACAAGAGTTGGGACATAGATCCTAGTCCTCTGTACTTTGAGATGGGGAAATAATATGTTCACCCTTACTGAAGAACACAAGATTATACTGAGAGGGGGGGTGAACAATATAAGACGAAATTTTACTTTCTTGTTGAGCAAGGTGCAGCAAAAGAAGTGCAAAAGGATTGTAATTATTGTCAACACAGACAGAGTGATGCAGTTGAAGCAGTTTAGAGGTCAGTCAGATCAAGTGCAGAAAATCTCAAGAAAAACAGAGGGGACCCAGATCCAGAAATTTGCAGAAAAAGACAAGGAAGAAAACTGTCGCGATATCGCGACATGTTTCCTGTCGCGATTTCGCGACATATCCGAGGAGAGAGAAAATGCATTGAAAACTGTCGCGATTTCACGACATATCCGAGGAGAGAGAAAATGCATTGAAAACTGTCACGATTTCGCGACATATCCGAGGAGAGAGAAAATGCATTGAATCCTGTCACGATTTCGCGACATATCCGAGGAGAGAGAAAATGCATTGAAAAATGTCACGATTTCGTGACATATCGGAGGAGAGAGAATGTGCAAGGAAAAATGTCGCGTTTTCGTGACATGCTGGAAGGAAAGAAGCCAATTCGAGAAACTGTCATGATTTCGTGACAAGTTTGAAGCAAAGGCACCAAGGATGAAAAATGTCGCGATTTCGTGACACATCGGAGGAGAGAGAAAGTTGATGAAGAAGTTGTAGCGATTTTGCTACATGTCTGAGTTTCGCCAGCATAAGCAAAGAAAAAGCACCAAGTAAGAAAAGCGTAGCGATTTCGCTACAAGCTTGAGACACTAAGGACAAAAGTGCAGCGACTTAGATACAGCTTCGAGTTGCAAGGCAAAAAGATGTAGCGATTTCGCTACATGGTCAAAGTGCAAGGCAGAAAGATGTAGCGATTTCGCTACATGGTCAAAGTGCGAGGCAGAAAGATGTAGCGATTTCGCTACAAGTTGAAAGTGCAAGGTAAAAAGTTATAGCGATTTCGCTACAGGTTGAAAATGCATAATGTAGAGGTGTAGCGATTTCTCTACAGGTTGAAAATGCATAATGCAGAGGTGTAGCGATTTCGCTACAGGTTGAAAATGCATAATGCAGAGGTGTAGCGATTTCGCTACAGGTTAAAAGTGAGTAATGCGAAGGTGTAGCGATTTCGCTACAGGTTAGAAACACATGTTGGAAAGGTGTAGCGATATCGCTGCACGTCGAAGTTTCACTAGCAAGCAAAAAAGAAAAAATGCTAAGGCAACAATGATGTAGCGATTTCGCTACATGTAAGGTTTTTCGCGGCTGCATGGAGTAAAAATAGTACGGATGCCAGATGCATCGCGATTTCGTGACAGGGTGAACGAAAAGCCGTTGCAAGCCGGAAACGTCGTGATTTCACGACGGCAATGAAGATGACGTCAGCAAAACCAAAATGTGTCACGATTTCACGATAGGGTGAACGAAAAGCCGTTGCAAGCCGAAAACATCGCGATTTCGTGATGGCAATGAAGATGACGTCAGTAAAACCAAAATGTGTCGCGATTTCGCGACAGGGTGAACGAAAAGCCATTGCAAGCCGAAAACGTCGCGATTTCGTGACACCTTAGCGGATGACGTCAGCAAGACAGAAAATGTCACGATTTCGCGACATGTTTCCAGAGAAACCTCATGAAGCCAGAAACGTCACGATTTCGCGACATCTTAGAGGATGACGTCAGCAAAACCAAAAATGTCGCGATATCGCAACAAGTTGCCAGAGAAGCCTCAGGAAGTCGAAAGTGTCGCGATATCGCGACAAAGTTGAGGATGACGTCAGCAAAGCGAAAAACGTCACGATATCACGACAGGTAATGTTTTGGCGGGAAAACGTCAAAGATACATGCATTGTGACAGGTGTCAAAAAGCGCCAGTTACGAAAAATTAACCAGATTCAGATCTATAGTTCCAAGTGACAGATGGTGAGATTGCAGAGGAGAAATTCATGATGCAGTTAACTGAAGTTAAAAAGTAAGTTACGAAGCATTGCATTTAAGACACGAACGACTGTTGCAGGGCCGTAACAAAGCATGACTGGGAAAGGTGGCAGACTCACAGGAAAGCGACGTTGTATCGAGAACTAATTGCAGTGACATTTGTCAGCTGCGTATATCATAAGGAACAGTTGATCATAGGAGATAAAACATACACAATTTTTAACAGAGAAGACAGAGCAGTTTCGAAGAAATAATAGAGCATCGAAACGCGTAGAAGGGTTGTCAGTATTTGCAGAGAAGGACTGTCAGAATATGTAGACTGTGCAGAGAAAAAGGCTGTCAGAACGTCAGAATGTCAGAAAGAAAGTGGCTAAAAGGCGGATCAGGACAAAAGGATTTGACACGTCAATTACAGCCGAGAATGCAATGAAAAAATGGAGGGAAAAGTTAAACCGTTCAAACTCGAGCCGTTCGAAGAAATCAAGAATAAAAGGATCGAATTGGCATAGTGAGAAGGTTACTGTGACTGTGTTTTTATTGTGCATTTTAAAAGGTCTCAGAAAGCAAGGGTCGTTGTAAGAAAATAGCCTTGAATAAAAACCTGCAATTCTATTGAATATTCAAGAGAAAGGTTTTAGAGTAAATCAGAAGATAGTGAGTGTCTAACAATTCTCTCTATGCTTTTGTGAGATTTTTGTATGTGCTATAGACCAGTAAGGGTCTTGCAAAAGAGAAGGCATTTTTATGTCCATTTATCTTGCAAAATAGAAATCCAAGTTGGTGCTTGGATAAAGGGGTTGGTGCTCCTATCTCATGTGCGACGAGATAAATCAGGGGTTGGTGCTCCTTCCAGTGGGTGCTGGTAAATGATTGTAAATATTGAATCCTTGCAAAGACTGGATTTGGATTGAAGTCCAAACAGTCATTCTTTGAGGAGTAGCCACATCGGTGAACCTCGTAAAATTCTGTGTTGTGTGATGCTCTTGTGTGATACTTGCATTATCTAGTTTCAAGCTTGCATCATTAGTTTTAAAAGTTGCAGATTTAAGTTTTTAAGTAGTTACACTGATTCACCCCCCCCTCTTAGTTTCATTGTGAGAATATCAATTGGTATCAGAGCCAGGCACCTGCACAATCTTAATCAGCTAAGGTGTTCTTGGGAGATATACAATGGCCGGTGGTGAAGGTTTTTCTTCCAACAAAGCTCCTCTGTTCGATGGAACAAACTATTCTTTACGGAGGCTCGGAATGCGGACCTATCTCTGTGCATTAGGTTATGACATTTGGGAATCTGTTGAAAATGGATACACCACTCCCACTTGTTCCTCCAACGAGATGCGGCTGAAAAGAAAAAGTTTGAGAACAACTCGAAAGCCAAGAATGCGATTATGTGTGGATTGGTCGACGGTGAGTTGATACGCATCATGAACTGCAAATATGCTAAAGACATATGGGACAAAGCGCAAAGCATTCATGAAGGAGACAAAAAAATCAAGGAAGCTAAGCTGCAAACACATCGTGCCCAGTTCGAAGCTTTAAAAATGACCGATGATGAAAACATAGAAGCTTACATGCTGAGAGTAAACGGAATCATCAATGCAATAAGAGGACTGGGGGAAGAAATGGAAGATGCAGTTGTTGTGAAGAAGGTACTGAGAACTCTCAAAAAAAGGTTTGATGCAAAGGTTTCTACCATAGAAGAAGCAAAATATTTAAATTTTTTCAAGTATGGATGAAATGCATGGTTCTCTAACGACTTATGAAATGAGGATTGGACAAACTAAGCCCTCTGACAGAGAAGAAGCCTTCCAAGCACATAAAAATGTAAAATCTAAACAAGAGTCGAGAGGAAGAAGAATCTACGAGATGAAAATGAAGCAAACTTTGTTAGGAAATTAGTAAAGGGAAAAGGAAAGTACAGAGGTAAGTTGCCATTCAAATTTTTTAACTGTGGAGGCATCGGGCACTTTGCGACAAAATGCCCAATGAAGGAGAAAAATAAAAATGATGAAGGAACATATCCAGAAAGAAATGTCTGGAAAAAGAAATCGCAGTTTAGAAAAAGAAGCTTCAAGAAGAAGAGTTTCATTTCCCAGAATATCGATTCTTCTGAAGACAGTTCCAGTGAGGAATCAGAAGAAGAAACTGGTGAAGCCCTATTCATGGCTTTTGAAGAACAAACAACTGAGGAAACACAGGAGTGTGAAGAAAAATTAGAAGATGAGGCTGAGATAGATCTGGAAGGTGAGTTAATTGCTGCTCTTGAAGAGTTAAGTGTAGAAAGGAAAAGAAATAAAAAGATTACAAGAAAATTTGAGGAGGCCAGCAATGTAATAATAAGTTTGAAAGTACAAACTGAAGAATACAAGAAAAGGTCTGAAGATGTTGAAGCTCAGCTGACCATGAAAATAAATGAGAGCAATAAACTAGAAGAGGAAATAGTTGGATTAAGGTTGCAGCTAGAAGAAATGAATCGGAAATTGAGCTGTCATCAAAAATTTGAAGATAGTTCTGAGAAAATGAACAAAATGTTGAATAATCAAAGGCACACTGGTATCAAGTTTGGCTTGGGCTTTGATGAAGGAGAAACCTCAAAGGACTCAAAGGCCATAATGAGTAGATCCTAGTAAATAATAAAGACAAGATTAGAGTTGATCAAGATAAACCGTATCATGCAAAAGAAAACAACAAATCCAAGCTCGAAAGGAGTGCTGCAAATGATGGATTCACCAAAGTCTCTCATCAAAGAAGAAGAAGACCCATGGCTCCTACCTCCACATGGAAACATCCATTTCCTAGGTACACTCGTTCCTTTTTTGGTTATTGTTTTAAGTGCAATGCATATGGTCATAAAATTTCTAGTTGTAGATATAATATAGAACAAAGAAATTTCACTAGCATAAATAATTTTTCACCTCTGATAGATTATGTTGTAGAATGTTATAACTGCCATAACTTCGGCCATATTGCAAGGAATTGTCGTAGCTCTTTTGCAGGAAATAAATACCAGGGAAGAAAGTTTCGATCAACTGGATCAACACAGAACAGAAAATTTCCCGAAAAAAAGTCACAGCACAATGAAAGGGAGAAGGTGAAGAAAGTAACCAGATCTGTTGTCAAAAATCAGTGGAAAGAAAAGGGACAACCGAAGAAAGACAGAATCCATGATCGTTCAAACAGCTCTCAAAGCACAGAATAAATCTGCTCCCTGGATTCTAGACAGTGGATGCTCCAGTCACATGACGAGAGACAAACAGAAGTTTGATAAGCTGCAAACATACGAAGGTGGTTCTATGAAATTCGAAAACAATGATGGAGCAAAGATAGTGGGTAAAGGATCAGTTAAGTTAAGTGACGGTAAAATCAACTCTAAGGAAGTTCTTTTTGTGGTAGGACTGAAACATAACCTATTGAGTGTAAGTCAGATTTGTGACAGAGGTCATGAAGTAATTTTCAAGAAGGAGGGCTGTGAAGTAAGAAAGACAACAAATGGAAAGTTAATAGCCACTGGACTGAGAACTTCTAGAAATTTGTATACTCTCTCGGAGACTTCAGAGGGAGCTTGCTTGGTTGGACAGGAAGAAGAAAACCGGTCGTGGCATAAAAGACTCGGTCACATAAGCTTCGATAATCTGGTAAAAATTAGCTCGAAAAGAGCAATGAAGAGACATACCCACTATTGGCAAACCATCAAACAACATTTGTGAGTCATGCCAAAAGGGGAAGCAAACCAGATCTACCTTCAAAGCAAAAGAGTACTTCACAAGCAATCCACTAGAACTGATTCACACTGATTTGTGTGGTCCCATGAGGACAGAAAGCATAAATGGATACAAATATTTTATGCTGTGTATTGATGATTTTTCCGAATGACATGGGTACTCTTTCTGAAACAGAAGTCAGAAGCCTTTGAGATGTTTAAAACCTTCAAAAATCTGGTTGAGAATCAATCTGGAAAAATAATTAAATGTTTGAGATCTGATAGAGGAGGAGAGTTTATTTCAAATGAGTTTTCTGAATTCTGTGAAAAACATGGAATAAGAAGACAGTTCTCAGTAGCAAGAACACCTCAACAGAATGGAGTAGTTGAAAGAAAGAACAGAACTGTACAGGAAATGGCAAGGACCATGTTAACAGAGAGCAAAATTGCTGACAGGTTCTGGAAAGAGGCAGTCCATACTGCAGTCTATATTCAGAATAGGTGTATGTTGAGGCCGCATGAAAGCAAAACACCATATGAACTGTGGTTTGGCAAAAAGGCTACAGCAAAATACTTCAAAGTGTTTGGCAGCAAGTGTTACATTAAGAGAACTGAAAGCAATCTTGGCAAGTTTGAAGACAGAGCTGATGAAGGAATATTCCTTGGGTACTCAACTAAAAGCAAAGCCTATACATGCTACAACAAAAGACTTAAGAAAATAGTGGAGAGTGCGGATGTGAAGGTTGATGAAGGCAGGAAACAAGAAATCAGCAATAATGAAAACTACCCAACCTATGAAGAATTTATTGAAGAAGATGAAGATCAAGAAAAAGAAGAGAGACAAAAATCAGATTCAGAGGACTTAGAAAGAGATGAAAATAGAAAATACGAGAACGAGCGGTTAGCGAGAAAAATCATCCCAAAGAGCAGATTATTGGGGACCCTACGGTTGGCATTCGGACAAGAAGAAGAGTAGTAAATAACTATTCTCTATTATCCAAGTATTGAGCCCAAGAATATTATTGAAGCAAGCACGGATGAAAGTCTGGATGGAAGCGATAAATGAAGAACTAGATCAAATTGAGAAAAACAAAACCCGGGAATTAGTACCAAGGCCCGAAAATAAAAACATAATTGGTACTAAATGGATATTTAGAAACAAACCGAATGAAGATGGACAAGGTTGTAAGGAATAAAGCAAGATTAGTCCGTAAGGGATATGCCCAAGTTGAGGGGATTGATTTTGAAGAGACTTTTGCACCCGTGGCCAGACTTGAAGCAATAAGACTATTTTTGGCTTTAGCTGTTCATAAGAATTTCAAGGTTTATCAGATGGATGTAAAATCAGCATTTTTGAATGGAAATCTTGAAGAAGAAGTATATATTGAATAGCCTGATGGTTTTCAACTTTGTGATAATCCTGACTTTGTTTGCAAGCTGAAGAAAGCATTGTATGGCTTGAAACAAGCACCTAGAGCTTGGTATGCAAGACTGGACAGCTATCTCACTAAGCAAGGATTCAAGAAAGGTATGGTGGATAGCAATTTATATGTGAAAACTAAAAATGGCAATTTCATTGTTCTTGTTGTTTATGTAGATGATATAATTTTTGGAAGTAGCAATGATGAATCATGCAAAGACATAGCAAACAAAATGCGAAGGAGTTTGAAATGTCTATGATAGGTGAACTTTCATATTTCCTTGGATTACAAATTAATCAAAGAGAAAAGGTAATTTTTATCTCTCAAATTAAATATGTGAAAGAAATGCTGAAAAAGTTCACTATGGAAGATAGTAAACCAGTGAGCACCCCCATGACAACAAGCTGCAAGTTGAGCAAGGATGATAAATCTCCGGATGTTGATCAAACAATGTACAGATCAATGATTGGGAGCCTGCTGTATTTGACAGCCACTAGACCGGATATCTTACAAGTTGTTTGCATGGTTGCAAGATTTCAGGCTAGCCCAAAAGAGACTCATGTGACAGCAGTGAAAAGGATTTTTAGGTATCTCAAAGGTACTATGGAGTATGGGCTGTGGTATCCAAAAGGAAAAGACTTCACTCTCTTTGCATACTCAGATGCTGATTGGGCAGGATGCATTGATGACAGAAAAAGCACAAGTGGAGGAACATTCTTTCTTGGAAACAAATTGGTTGCATGGCATAGTAAGAAGCAAGAATCAGTCTCTTTATCCACAGCCGAGGCCGAATACATTGCAGCTACTACATGTTGTACACAAATACTTTGGATGAGACAAACATTGAAAGATCTAGGTA
Source organism: Wollemia nobilis (assembly GCA_028583015.1). Lineage (NCBI taxonomy): Eukaryota > Viridiplantae > Streptophyta > Pinopsida > Araucariales > Araucariaceae > Wollemia > Wollemia nobilis. The sequence goes on along the minus strand of JAQPPZ010006195.1, from coordinate 7,957,968 downwards.
TTCACTTCAATGAGCCCATTTCAATCAAATGTGACAACACTAGTGCAATCAACATTTCAAAGAATCCGATCATGCATTCCCGCACCAAGCATATTGCAATCTGGTATCACTTCTTGAAGGATAAGGTTGCGAAGGAGAAGTCGTATTGGAGTTTGTTCCCACTACAGAGCAAGTAGCGGACATATTCACCAAACCTTTACCAAAGGAAGTATTTGAATACCTTCGGAAGAAGTTGGGAGTAGTCACACTTCCCAAGCACCGACTAGCTATGGGAAATACATTCTCGGGGGGAGCATTCAAGTTATTTATGCTTGAGAATGTTGTGCATAGACTCAGGGGGAGTCTGCAGCAGCCCTTTGGCATTATTGGCAAAGGGGGAGAAGAATTTGAGCAAGGCTACAAAGTGTTGCCAACAATTCCAAAGGGGGAGATTGTTGAGCAAGGTGCAGCAAAAGCCATGCAAAAGGATTGTAATTGTTGTCAACACAGACAAAGTGATGCAGTTGAAGCAATACAGAGGTCAGTCGGATCAAGTGCAGAAAATCTCAAGAAAAATAGAGGGGACCCAGATCCAAAAATTTGCGAAAAAAGACAAGGAAGAAAACTGTCGCGATATCGCGACATGTTTCCTGTCGCGATTTCGCGACATATCCGAGGAGAGAGAAAATGCATTGAAAACTGTCACGATTTCGCGACATATCCGAGGAGAGAGAAAATGCATTGAAAAATGTCACGATTTCGTGACATATCCGAGAAGAGAGAAAATGCATTGAATCCTGTCGCGATTTCGCGACATATTCGAGGAGAGAGAAAATGCATTGAAAAATGTCACGATTTCGTGACATATCGGAGGAGAGAGAATGTGCAAGGAAAAATGTCGCGTTTTCGCGACATGCTGGAAGGAAAGAAGCCAATTCGAGAAACTGTCGCGATTTCGTGACAAGTTTGAAGCAAAGGCACCAAGGATGAAAAATGTCACGATTTCGCGACACATGGGAGGAGAGAGAAAGTTGATGAAGAAGTTGTAGCGATTTTGCTACATGTCTGAGTTTCGCCAGCATAAGCAAAGAAAAAGCACCAAGTAAGAAAAGCATAGCGATTTCGCTACAAGCTTGAGACACTAAGGACAAAAGTGCAACGACTTAGATACAACTTCGAGTTGCAAGGCAGAAAGATGTAGCGATTTTGCTACATGGTCAAAGTGCAAGGCAGAAAGATGTAGCGATTTCGCTACATGGTCAAAGTGCGAGGCAGAAAGATGTAGCGATTTCGCTACAAGTTGAAAGTGCAAGGTAAAAAGGTGTAGCGATTTCGCTACAGGTTGAAAATGCATAATGTAGAGGTGTAGCGATTTCTCTACAGGTTGAAAATGCATAATGCAGAGGTGTAGCGATTTCGCTACAGGTTGAAAATGCATAATGCAGAGGTGTAGCGATTTTGCTACAGGTTAAAAGTGAGTAATGCGAAGGTGTAGCGATTTCGCTACAGGTTAGAAACACATGTTGGAAAGGTGTAGCGATATCGTTGCACGTCGAATTTTCACTAGCAAGCAGAAAAGAAAAAATGCTAAGGCAACAATGATGTAGCGATTTCGCTACATGTAAGGTTTTTCGTGGCTGCATGGAGTAAAAATAGTACGGATGCCAGATGCGTCACGATTTCGCGATAGGGTGAACGAAAAGCCGTTGCAAGCCGAAAACGTCACGATTTCGTGACGGCAATGAAGATGACGTCAGCAAAACCAAAATGTGTCGCGATTTCACGACAGGGTGAACGAAAATCCGTTGCAAGCCGGAAACGTCACGATTTCGCGACGACAATGAAGATGACGTCAGCAAAACCAAAATGTGTCGCGATTTCGCGACAGGGTGAACGAAAAGCCATTGCAAGCCAGAAACGTCGCGATTTCGCGACACCTTAGCGGATGACGTCAGCAAGACAGAAAATGTCACGATTTCGCGACATGTTTCCAGAGAAACCTCATGAAGCCAAAAACGTCGCGATTTCGCGACATCTTAGAGGATGACGTCAACAAAACCAAAAATGTCGCGATATCGTGACAAGTTGCTAGAGAAGCCTCAGGAAGCTGAAAACGTCGCGATATAACGACAGGTAATGTTTTGGCGAGAAAACGTCAAAGATACATGCATTATGACAGGTGTCAAAAAGCGCCAGTTATGAAAAATTAACCAGAGTCAGATCTGCAGTTCCAAGTGACAGATGGTGAGATTGCAGAGGAGAAATTCATGCTGCAGTTAACTGAAGTTAAAAAGTAAGTTACGAAGCATTGCATTTAAGACGCGAACGACTGTTGCAGGGCCGTAACAAAGCATGACTGGGAAAGGTGGCAGACTCACAGGAAAGCGACGTTGTATCGAGAACTGATTGCAGTGACATTTGTCAGCTGTGTATATCATAAGGAACAGTTGATCATAGGAGATAAAAAATACACAATTTTTAACAGAGAAGATAGAGCAGTTTCGAAGAAATAATAGAGCATCGAAACGCGTAGAAGGGTTGTCAGTATTTGTAGAGAAGGACTATCAGAATATGCAGACTATGCGAGAGAAAAGGTCGTCGTAACGTCGAATGTCGTAAAGAAAGTGGCTAAAATGCAGATAAGGACAGAAGGATTTGACACGTCAATTACAGTCGAGAATGCAATGAAAAAATGGAGGGAAAAGTTAAACCGTTCAAACTCGAGCCGTTCGAAGAAATCAAGAATAAAAGGATCGAATTGGCATAGTGAGAAGGTTACTGCGACTGTGTTTTTTATTGTGCATTTTAAAAGGTCTCAGAAAGCAAGGGTGCTGTAAGAAAATAGCCTTGAATAAAAACCTGCAATTCTATTGAATATTCAAGAGAAAGGTTTTAGAGTAAATCAGAAGATAGTGAGTGTCTAACAATTCTCTCTATGCTTCTGTGAGATTTTTGTATGTGCTATAGACCAGTAAGGGTCTTGCAAAAGAGAAGGCATTTTTATGTCCATTTATCTTGCAAAATAGAAATCCAAGTTGGTGCTTGGATAAAGGGGTTGGTGCTCCTATCTATTGCAGAATATAAATCAGGGGTTGGTGCTCCTTCCAGTGGGTGCTGGTAAACGATTGTAAATATTGAATCCTTGCAAATACTGGATTTGGATTGAAGTCCAAACAGTCATTCTTTGAGGAGTAGCCACATCGGTGAACCTCATAAAATTATGTGTTGTGTGATGCTCTTGTGTGATACTTGCATTATCTAGTTTCAAGCTTGCATCATTAGTTTTAAAAGTTGCAGATTTAAGTTTTTAAGTAGTTACACTGATTCACCCCCCCCTCTTAGTGTCATTGTGAGAATATCATTTATTTCCAAATAAATATCAATTAATGTCATTAATTGTGATAACCAAATATAGCAGTGTGCATTAATAACTTAGATAACAGTAGTAAGAAAGAGAACAAGTCACCACACACAATTGAGACACAAGATTTAATGTGGTTCATCCAATGTGAGGTACTCCATAGGGAAAATATTTTACTAAAACTTTCTCAATCAATCTCTTTGGAAATCACTCCCAATTAAAATGTTTATGGATCTATTTTCAAAGGAGATGTTAATCCCCTAATCTCAAGTTCGTGGATCTCTTCCATAGGATAAATCTTTCCCCTTATGATTTGGCTATGTGATCTTCTATAAGCCTCTATCTCTCTACTGCACTGATTGGTGGACCTCTCTCCACTTAAAGACTCCTCACTCATATTTATCTTCAATTATGTTGGCTATTGGATCTCTATCCACTGAGACTCTATCCTATGTACTCTGTCACCTCCAAAGCTTTGTCAATAGGATAACTAAGAACCTAATAAATAGGCTCACATAGAACCTACACAATAGGATCACATAGAACTTGTCAAATCTGCTCAAGCAAGCTCACCAAGAACTTGCCCAATTTTTCTGTAGCAATCTCACAAAGAACTTGCCCAATTATGCTCTAGCAAGCTCACCGAAACTTGCCCAAATTTGCTCTAAACTTTATACACAAATATTTCCACAAAATTGTCCCAAAATTTATCCACAAATATGTCCCAAAAGTATCCCAAAACTATCGATAAATATTTCTCAAAACTATCCACAAATGCCTTCTCACAGGCTCAATCAATCATGCTAAAGTAGCACTCAAATCTCATCCATAAATACATCCAGGAAAATCTCAAATATGAACTCAAAAATGAATGGCAATGCACTCTTTAATGAATGAAAAAAATGATCCACAATGCTCTCAACTCAACTCAAATCAACTCATGGAAGCATAAAGAGAAATATTAGAGACTCAATATGTTCTAATCTCCATATCAACTCAAATCAAATCAAGTCTTGTAGAACCATAAAGTTAATTGTTAGAAACTCAATATGTTCTAAACTCAATCTCAACTAATCACCACAAGGGACAACTCTTCTTCACAAACCCTAGTCCAAGTATGCATCAACCAACTCAAATATTTCCAACAATGCTCAACCACAAATCTCACATAACAATGATACTCATGTTCTTTTCTAACTTAAGTTATTTCACAACCAATGAGATTCAACCACTATTCTTATAACACAAGGTTTAAACACAACTCTCAATTCAGAAAAACTTGAAGCATTCAACCAACCACTTTCGAAAAGGAAACAAAAAACAATCCTTTTCCCTCCAATGATATTTCATAAATCAACCACCATAAAGAATGAATAGGATAATGTGGCCATACATTTTATGAATATGAAAAAAACACTTTGTAAATCTGCCACAATCACAACATTCTTTTTCCAATATTCACAAGGGTTAGTAGATCACAAAATAATCAACATTACTCCACTTTTCAATAATCATCACCAAGGCCTTTAATTGCACATTTTCATTATCTCTCCTAAAACCACTTGTACCATAAAATAAAATAAATCAAAACATTGCATAATATTTTCACTCTCAAAACCACTTATACCATAAAATAAAATAAATCACAATATTGCATACCTTGTCACCTCATGAAAGAATTAATACTCTTGAAAAAGAACAATGCAAACTTCACTTTTGTAACCCCTTTGCAAAATCATAAAAATATCTTTACACACACCTTATTTCTCCTTCTAAATAAGTTAGTCAAATAACCCTCGAAATAATATTTCCGATGATATATAATATGCCCCATTTCTGAAATAAATTGAAACCTTTACATTTATATATATATATATATATATATATATATATATATGCCAACCTCCATTAATTGTACATAGGTCGGCCCTCCATTAATTTAAACTTAAAATTTAAACTTTAATATCTTCATCACGAGAGCTCCTTTTTCAATGAAACAAAATTCCACCTTGGATTTTAAGAAAATACCTTTCCACATAAGCCCACCATGGTTTTAAATAAAACATTTTATTCTTCCTACTTTGGTTTTCATAAAAACCTTGTAAATAGCCATGCTTTTCAAAATATCATAAATGCTTATTTATGAAATATTTTGACCACCAAAACAAAATGTGATCCATGTGACATCAATGATCCATGTGACATGAATGACAACATAAAATTCCTCAAATTAACACAAATTTCCAAAAATATCCCCTTTGTCATTGATGGCAACACCTCTAATGCAAACACAAAAATCACTGCAAAAACCATATTTGAGAATAAAAGTTGCTCCCCTTGACTCAATACTCTCTATGGAGGCTGCTCCCCTAACTCAATACTCTCTTTGGAGGCTGCTCCCTCTAACTCAAATCTCTTCCCATTTGACATCAATGGAAAAAGGGACACCTATGGGGCTAAAAGATATGACTCTTACGCTTAGCCCCATCACCACCTTCTCTTTTAAGGTGATTAATTTTGGTGTGGGAGTACTTTTAATCCCATATCACTTTGTTTATTTCCTCTATCAACTTCCTTCCATGTTTTTCTGATATCCTTATCTTGATGAATTACTTGATCTTCTTGTCTAGAACCTATTTGACCTTCTTGCCTTAAACCTGTTTGGAATTGAGTCCTACATCATCTTGCAATACGCCTAAATTTATTGCAATTAAAACACTTGATATTGTATTATTTTTTGGTGCCCATGTCCTAAAATTATTCTTAAAATAATTTCCATATCCATTCCTTTCTTGAACCCTGTATTGTGAAGCTCTAAAACCAAAACCATGTTGCTTATTTCCTTTGCACTGAAAAGCTCTATGACCAATCCTATTGCATGAGAATAAATGTCCCTAAAAACCATACCTTCTTCCCTTGATTTTTCTTCTAGAAAAAACAAACTTATTTGATTCATAAACCCTACAGTGTATAGCCCTGTGTCGAAATCCATTACAAGAAAAACAATATCCTTGAAAAGCCCTTTGTTCATGCCTTTGTTCCTCATACCTTTATTAACCATTATACTTATGATCATCTTCAACTTGTGCATTACATTCTTGAACCTTCTTCATAGCATCTAAAACCTCTTCCTTGCCTTTCTCTTCAAGAATTTATTTTTCCTTTGAGATTGATTCACCTATCTAAAAACAAGAACCAAACTGAATATTTGAAGCCATTGGAACTTTGGAACTTTCCTCATAAATCTTAGGTGATTCCTTGCTTTCATATTTTATAACTTCCTTTCCTTTTTGAATCTTTTCATCTAATGTATCACATCTTGTCGTTGTTACCCTTAGTTCTTCATTCATCCTCTCTTCTATCCTTTTTGCATTTTGAAGCTCTTATCTGAGATTACTGATTGTTTGAAGTCATTCTTCTCTGATTCTGTCATATGTTCATATCTTGTTTTCAAGATTCTCATATTCTTATTTTAACCTTTTGATTTCTAATTTTTGTTTACTTGGCTCATCCTCTTCCTTTTCTATTACCAAAAGTGAGACTTATTTGTTTTCACTATTGCTGGAATTGTCACTAGAATTGTTGCTTTCTTTTTCAAATACACTTTCCTAGTTGTAATTGTTGTAGTATGTGAAATCATCATATATATACCCAAAATCTCCACATATGAAGAATTTTAGTATCCTTAGACCTTTCATGTACCTATTTGCTTTCTTAATGGCTATGGCAAGCTCTTCATGTCTTTCTTCAATAGGCACATCCTCTTCTTTAACTTCAATAGTTTGGAGTGAATGTTCTTCTTCTACTTATATTATTCCATATAAAAACCCTTCTTCATCTTCATTGTCACTAAGATCATTATAATATTATATAGCAAATAAACTCTCCATATTTCTTTGACCATGCCTATTTCCTTGATGTGACATCTCATCTTCACTATCAATGAAACCATTGCAATATCCTGATCTGTGATCTCTTTGACCACACACAAAACATTGTGCTCTTTCACCTTCTATTCCTAGGAATAAATGCTCTTCCTTTTCATCATATGAATTGTCTCTATCACTATGATCTGAGCTATCACTTGCTTCTACAATGTAGTAAGATTTTTTTGCCTTAGGAAAAAATTCTTTTTGTCATACTTGTTTTGCTTGAATCTAACATCTTTGTCATGCTTATGCTTTCCATATTATTTTATTATGTGACCCTATTTTTCATCATCACTAATTTCTTCATGTGGACACTTGTATGAATAGTCATCAATATCACCACACCTATAGCACCCGACTTTCCTTATATCTCTAAAATTCCTAGAGTCCTTATTCCTTTTGAGGAAGTTAGCTTCCTCATAATTTTCTAAAACTCTATCTATTTTTGAAACTTTCCCTTTATCTTTTTTTGAATCCTTGAAAGCAATCTCTTTTATTGGAGCTTGATGCTTACTTACCCTCATCTCATAAGCTATGAGAGTACCTTGCAATTCTTCCATTGTTAACTTGTTGATATCCATTGTTTATTCTATTGCTAAAACCTTTGCATCATATTTCATTGAAAGTGATATCAAAAACTTTTGAGTAACTTCTGATTCTTTCATCTCAAAACCTAAGCCTCTCATAGTGTTAGTAATCTCATCAAATTGAAGTACAAAATTTGCAATATCTTCAAAATATTCCATTTACAATTCCTCAAATATTTTTCTATGAGTTTGTAGTTTTGCAAAATTTACCTTAGAATCTCCTTCATAAGTATTCCTCAACTTGGTCCACACCTCATTAGCTAAAGAACATACCATGACCTTTGCAAAATTTATCTCATGAAGCCCACTCAAAATACAATTCATTGATCTTGCATTGATCTCAATCAATTTCCTAGCATTCTTATCTTCCTCGGGATCACCTTCAACCCTATACTCTTTTTCAACCATTTTCCATACCTCATATCCTTGTGATATCAAGTAGTTATTCATCCTCATGCTCTAGAAAGCATAATTGTTACCATCAAACAATGGAGCCTTATTTGTAGATAATCCATTATGTGAAGCCACCTATGTTCTTATAGAATATGCCCTCCAGCTGTTAGCCTCTCCGAAGGAACCCACTCTGATACCAATTGAAGAACACAAGATTATACTGAGAGGGTGGTGAACAGTATAAGACCACTTTTTACTTTATTTCCAAACAAATATCAATTAATGTCCTTAATTGCAATAACCAAATATAGAAGTGTGCATTAATAACTCAGATAGTAGTAGTAAGCAAGAGCACAAGTCACCACACATAATTGAGACACAATATTTAACGTGGTTCCCCCAATGTGAGGTACTCCATGGAGAAAATATTTTACTAAAACTTTATCAATCAATATTTTTGGGAATAACTCCCAATTACAATATTTATGGATCTATGTTCAAAGGAGATGATCCCCTAATATCATGTTCATGGAGCTCTTCCACAAGATAAATCTTTCCCCTTTTGCTTTGACTATGTGATCTTCTAGAAAACTCTCTCTCTACTGCACTGATTGGTGGATCTCTCTCCACTTGGAGACTCCTCATTCAAATCTATCTTCAACTATGTTGGCTATTGGATCTCTATCCATTGAGACTTTGTCCTCTATAATTTTTCACCTCCAAAGCTCTGTCAATAGACTCACTAATAAACTAATCAATAGGCTCACACAAAACTTGTACAATAGGCTCACACAGAACCTTATTAATAAGCTCACACAGAACTTGTCAAATTTGCTCAAGCAAGCTCACCAAGAGCTTGCCCAATTCTGCTCTAGCAAGCTCACAAAGAACTTGCCCAATTCTGATCTAGCAAGATCACCAAGAACTTGCCCAAATATTCTCTAAAATTTATCCACAAATCTACCCATAAAACTATCCCAAAAATTGTCCACAAATTTGTCCCAAAACTATCCCAAAATTGTCTACAAAGCTTTCTCAAAACTGTCCACAAATTGCTTCTCACAAGCTCAATAAATCATGCCCAAGTAGCACTCAAATCTCATCCAGAAATCTATCAAGGTAAAGGTCAAATATGAACTCAATAATGAATGGAAATGCACTCTTTAATGAATGACAACAATGATCCACAATGCTCTCAACTCAACTCAACTCATAGAAGCATAAAGAGAATTGTTAGAGACTCAATATGTTCTAATCTCAATATCAACTCAACTCAACTCAAGTCTTGTAGAACCATAAAGAGAATTGTTAGAGACTCAATATGTTCTAAAATCAATCTCAACTAATCACCACAAGGGACAACTCTTCTTCACAAACCCTAGTCCAAGTATGCATCAACCAACTCAAATATTTCCAACAATGCTCAACCAAAAATCTCATATAACAATGATACTCATGTTCTTTTCTAACTTAAGTTATTTTATAGCAAATGAGCTTCAACCACTATGCTTATGACACAAGGTTTAAAAACAAATCTCAATTCAAAAAAACTTGAAGCATTCAACCAACCACTTTCAAAAATTAAACCACAAACAATCCTTTTCCCTCCAATGATATTTTAAAAAATAAACCACCATAAGCAATAAATAGGAGAATGTGCCCATACCTTTTATGAAGATGAAAAAAAAACTCTTTGTAAATTTACCACAATCACAAAATTATTTTGCCAATCTTCATAAGGGTTAGTAGATCACAAAATAATCAACATTACTTCATTTTTCAATAATCATCACCAAGGCCTTTAATTGCACAACTTCCTTATCTCTCCTAAAACCACTTGTACCATAAAATAAAATAAATCAAAATATTGCATAAAATTTTCACTTCCAAAACCACTTATACCATAAAATATAATAAATCACAATATTGCATACCTTGTCACCTCATGAAAGAATTAATCCTCTTGAAAAAGAACAAGGTAAACTTCATTTTTGGAACCCCTTTGCAAAATAAAAAATATCTATTTACACACACCTTATTTCTTCTTCTAAATAAGTTAGTCAAATAGCCTTCGAAATAAGCTTTCCAACGATATATAATATGCTCCCTTTCCAAAATAAATTGAAACCTTTACATATATATATGCCAACCTCCATTAATTGCACATAGGTTGATCCTCCATTAATTTAAACTTAAACTTTAAACTTTAATATCTTCATCACCAGAGGACATTTTTCAATGAAACAAAATTCCACCTTGGTTTTAGAGAAAATCACTTTCCATATAATACCACCATGGTTTTAAATAAAACCTTTTATTTTTCCTACCTTAGTTTTCATAAAAACCCTGTAAATAGCCATGCTTTCCAAAATATCATAAATGCTTATTTATGAAATATTTTGACCACCAAAACCAAATGTGATCCATATGTGATGGCAAGTCGGGATTCACACAAACACATTCACAGTAATTTCATGGTAATTTCGTTAAAAATAGCTTAATATGGTTTACAGTAGTCTCTCCAGTATACCACTTCTTCCCCCAATCCCGAACTTCACCATCCCCATCCTTACAGCATTTCAGGTTTTTAACGAGGCCCCGATCCTCTCGGCCATCAATGCCCTACATAACAAATTCAAATTCTAATTTTTCCCTCCCTCGGTCGAACTTCCCAAATTTTGTCATAAATGGCCACTGCCTTACCCACCATGAAAACCTCATTAAAGATCTTCTCTGACCTGCAAACGCCGCCTTGGTCAGATCGTCCTTCCGTGCCTCTATTTCGCCCATAATGTCCATGCTCTGTACTGTTGTGAAGACCATTCCCATATTAATACATGCGGTCGCCAATTTCAATTTCAATCTTCGTGGCAGCCCGCGCGTTTAATTTTTTTTTTTCTGCTTTGTCTTCGACTGACCGTGTCACTTTAACACACGTGGAGGTCGCGTGTCACTATGGCTTTCCTTCTCATTTGAACGCGTGTCCACAAGATTGTATTCATGCTTTGTCTTCGACTGATCATGTCACTTTAACACATGTGGAGGTCGCGTGTCACTATGGCTTTCCTTCTCATTTGAACGCGTGTCCACAAGCTTGTCTTCATACTTGTCGCGATATCGCGACATGTCGCGATATCGCGACCCACTGTCCCTTTGCTTTCACCTTGGTGGAAAAAGTCGCGATATCGTGACATGTCGTGATATCGCGACCCAACGGTCACCTCTCTTAAATTTGCAAATGATGTCGCAATATCGCGACGTCGTGATATCGCGACGTCGCGATATCGCGACCAAAACCTTCTCCCCTTCTTCGTCTGCACCGAGCCTTTGATTTTAATTGCCAACTGTAGTCGCGATATCGCGACAAAAATTCAACGCTGTTGAAGTCGAAACAAGAGTCGCGATATCGCGATGTCGCGATATCGCGACGTCGCGATATCGCGACTCAAACTGGCCATTGCCCTTCCGAAGCTTTGGGGTCGCGATTTCGCGACATGTCGCGAAATCGCGACATGTCGTGATTTCGCGACCCCAATGCAACTTGTGCCTTTACTCTAAAACTTCCTCTTATTTTTACAAAACCTCCCTCTTGGGCCAAGATTTGAAACAAACCCAACACAAGTACTTAGAAAATAAAAACAAACAATAAAATGATTTGGAGGATGCAAGATTGCTCCTTGACCACCGGATGCTCCTGCATCAGACACCCGGGGTAGATAAAAAAAGTGACCCTCACTTTTGTTTGGCTAAGGGGAGACCCAAGCGGTCAACTTCCATCTTCGACAACCAAGTCGCATCTTCAGTTGGTCTACCCCTCCACTTGATCAAATACTCAGTATACTACCTGTTTCGGGTGCTCCGGCCTTAACGGGTATCTAATACTTCCTCGGCCTCATCTGTGCTTGAAGTAGAGGCTGGAAATTGCCATGGTTTTGGACTTTGCATGTCTGTACTTTATCCCTCATGATATTCCACGAGATCTGAAATATTAAAAATAGGTGAAATATCAAGCCAACTCGGCAATTTCACTTCATACGCATTTCCTGACTCCCGCTTTCCCAGTATTTTGCATGGCCCAAACTTTTTCATCTTCAATTTATTGTAAGTCTTGGTAGGAAATCTCTCCTTCCTGAGATACACCATAACCTCATCTCCAATCTCGAACTCCTTGAACCGCCGCTTCTGGTCTGCCCTTGTCTTATATTGACTATTCATTTTTGTAATCTGTCTTCTTACTTCCTCATGCAGACTTTTCATATGCTCTGCAAATTCTTCTGCCTCGGCACTACATTTTTCTCTTCTGTCCAACTTTCTTAGCTCAGACACATTCCTCGGGCTATTTCCATATACTATCTGGAACGGAGATTTATTTGTGCTTTTATTAACTGAACTGTTATATGCAAACTCTGCCTGTGGTAAGACCAAATCCCATCCCTTGGGTTGATCCACTATCAAACACCGCAGTAAATTTCCCAGGCTTCTATTGACCACCTCCGTCTGCCCATCTGTCTGTGGATGGTATGCTGAACTGAATTTCAAGTCTGTCTTCAATTTCTTCCACAGAGTTCTCCAGAAATACCCAACAAAATTTGTATCTCTGTCTAAAACTATACTTCTCGGTAGACCGTGAAGTCGTACCACTTCCTTGAAGAACAACCCAGCAATGTGAACTGCATCACTTGTCTTTTGGCAGGGAATGAAATGTGCCATTTTGGAGAACCGATCAACCACCACAAATACTGAGTCATTTCCCCTCTGTGTTCTTGGCAAGCCAAGAATAAAATCCATGCTTATGTCCTCCCATGGTCTCTCAGGCACAGGTAATGGCTGGTACAGTCCTGTATTTTGTTTTACACCCTTTGCCATCTGGCATATTCTGCAACTTTGCACAAACTTCCATACATCTTGCTGAAGTTGTGGCCAGTAGTAATTTTCCTCAATCAAGGCAATGGTATTATCCCTACCAAAATACCCAGCCAATCCTCCGCTGTGCTTTTCTTTGATTAAATTCTCCCGCATGGAACTTCTGGGAATGCACAACTTACTACCCTTGAACAACATCCCGTCTTGAATTAAGAAATCCAAACATTTTATTCTATCCATAGTAAGAGGTATTGAGCAAGCCTTCCAGGCTTCTGCAAAATCTGGATCTGCAGGGTATAGACCCTTCAGTTCTTCAAACCCCACTACTTCCACTGTCAATCTGGTCGGCGAGTTTGCCTTCCGCTTAAGGCATCCGCAACCTCGTTTGACTTCCCACTTCGTGCTTCAGTACAAAGGTATAACTTTGGAGGAACTCCACCCATTTCATGTGCCTTTGGTTCAGTTTTGTCTGACTGTTAATGTATTGCAAATCCTGATGGTCAGTAAACAGTACAAACTCCTTTGGTAATAAATAATGTCTCCACTTCTTTAGGGCCTGAACTATAGCATAAAATTCTTGATCATAGACAGAATACTTTTTCGAGCATCATTTAACTTTTCACTGAAATAAGCAACTGGCTTGCCTCCTTGACTCAGTACCGCCCCTATTGCATTGCCATTGGCATCACAGTCCACCTGAAATACCTTGTTGAAGTCTGGAAGTGCCAAAACAGGTTGTTCTGTAACTTTTCTCTTCAATGTATCAAAGCTCCTTTCAGCCCCTGATGTCCATTTGAACTCCTTTTTATCTCCCCTCATTGTCTCTGTGAGAGGTGCACAAATACTGCTGAAGTTCTTTATGAACTTCCTATAAAAACTAGCCAGACCATGGAATGACCTCACTTCTGTTGTGCTCCTTGGAGTAGGCCATTCAATGATGGCTCTCACCTTTTCGGGGTCCATCTTCAGGCCTTCTGCTGAGATTACAAACCCCAAGTATACCAATTCCTTCTTGACAAAATTACACTTTTTCAAATTTATTAATAACTGTTCTTCTTGCAGCTTTTCAAAGACCCTCCTGATATGCATCAGGTGTTCCTCCAGGGTCCTGCTGAATATCAATATATCATCTAAATAAACAATAACAAACTTTCCCAAAAATTATTTTAGTACTTCATTCATCAGCTGCATGAAGGTACTTGGTGCATTGGACAGTCCAAGGGCATGACCAACCACTCAAACAAGCCTTGTCTTGTTTTGAAGGTTGTCTTCCATTCATCTCCCTCTCAGATACGGATTTGATGATAGCCACTTTTCAGGTCAATATTTGTGAAGTACTCAGCTCCACTTAAACAGTCCATGATATCATCCATTCTTGGTAACGGGAATCTGTACTTAATAGTAATTTTGTTGATGGCCCGTGAATCTGTACACATCCTCCATTCCCCATCCTTTGTTGATGGCCCGTAAATGTTCACGCTTTAACCCGTTCAGAAACTCTCTCCCCTCAACTAAACAGACTCTGGAAATATGACATACCTTTTCATATGCATCCTTCAAGGGCTTTAGTTTATGGCGTACACCATTCTTTGTCAATGAGTAGGTGTTGGCTCGGCCATCATGTACTGCACTTCGGTCAAACTGCCAGGGTCTCCCCAACAACATGTGACAAGCATCTTTGGTGCCAGCACTGCAGGGACTGCGCATGGGCTCAAGCTTTCCCGAATTAATCCCTTTTCTAATAATTCTTGGACCTGTCTATTTAATTCCTCAGTCTCTACAGGTGTCATCCTGTGCGCAGCTTTATTTGGCAGGCTTGATCCTGGTATTAAATATATATGATGGTTAATTTTTCTCACAGGGGGTAAGCCCTCGGGCACATTATCAGCACAATGTCTGGAAATTCCTCCAGCAGATTTAGAATTTCTGCTGGGGTATCCTGGCATCCCTTCCCCCTAACTCTAGGGATTATTGCATAACATAAATGTTCACGCTTTAACCCGTTCAGAAACTCTCTCCCCTCAACTAAACAGACTCTGGAAATATGACATACCTTTTCATCTGCATCCTTCAAGGGCTTTAGTTTATGGCGTACACCATTCTTTGTCAATGAGTAGGTGTTGGCTCGGCCATCATGTACTGCACTTCGGTCAAACTGCCAGGGTCTCCCCAGCAACATGTGGCAAGCATCCATGGGCAAGATGTCACACAGGACCTCATCACAATAATTTCCAATATTAAATTTAATAGAACACTGCTCATTGACCAAAGCTCTGTGGTCCTTTTGCAACCATGCGACCCGGTATGGGTGTGGGTGCTTCTTCCTTTCTAGCTGTAACTTGGTAACCATTTCCTCAAAAACCAGGTTATCTGTGCTACCATTATCAATAATGATATTGCAAACCTTGCCCGCACATTTACATCTAGTGCGAAATAAGCTTTTCCTCTGGTCTGTGTCCTTCTCCCCGTTCAACAGGACTCTTCTTACAATCATTGTCTCTCCCCTCTCTGCTTCTTCGGAATGCTCGGATTCAGCATCCTCCTCCGCCACAACAGCTCTGGCTAGACCCTCAGGCCTCTTGTTTGTTCTTTCTCAGTTTTGTGGACATTCAAATGCCCGGTGTCCTTCTTCACCATAGTGGAAACACGTTCCACGAAATACTCCTCTTCCAAATCCTCGTCCAGATCCACCCCGTCCTCTTGGGTAGCTGTTCTGATCTCGAGGCTGATAAACATCCTCTTCCTTTTGGTCCTGGTTACTACTGGCTTCACCAGTCTTCTTCGGATCCTTGTACTTTTCCCCACTGGTTCTCCCACCAGTCCTTCCACCTCGACCTCTTCCTCTTTGCTTGCCTTCAAACCGCCTGTTCAGCTTTTCTTCTACCTTCAAGGCAAATTGGTAAGCATCCTTAATGGTGTTTAATCGAACCAGGCTCAGTTATTCCTGGATACCAAGCCTCAACCCATTAATGTAACGGGCTACCTTCTCTTTGTTTACCTCTAAATGCCCTGTTCTAATAGAAATTTTGTAAAACTCTTCAGTGTACTCTTGGATAGTTTTGTTTGTCAGTCTCAAGCTCTACATTTTTCTTAGCAGATCCAACTCATAATCTATCGGGATGAACTATCTTTTAAGCTTATCCACCATTCTATCCCATCTCGTTATTCTCTCCTTCCCTCTCCTGTTCCTCTCCAACTGGATTCCTCTCCACCAAATGCTGGCATGGCCCTTCAACTTCGTCTTAGCAAATCTGACTCGGTTAGGGTCTTCAACTTCCTCATACTTGAAATATTCCTCCAAATCATTTATCCAGTTAATCACTTCTTCTGGATTTAGGTTTCCCGAGTATGTAGAAACCTCCATTTTAGGCTGCTTTCCAATCTGAGAGATGGCGTTATACAACCGGGCCTGAGCTGGATCCACAGCTTCTGCTTCTTCCTCAGACTGTTCTTCCTCTTCAACTTCATCTTCACTTTCCTCTTCCCCTCCGGGTTCGTGCCTTCTGCGTAACTCTTCTTGCAAGGCTTGAACTTGCCTTTGCAAGGCTCGGAATTCTTCGATCGGCACCACACCTCCTCCTCCGCCTCGGTTCCTTTGTGGAGGCATTATATATATATATATATTTTTTTTTTTAAATCTTCCCACAGATCCTGGTGTAACTGCCTCTTTCTCCGACGATCTGTTACACGCTCAGGAGCTCCCTCTCTGATACCACTTGATGGCAATTCGGGATTCACACAAACACATTCATAGTAATTTCATGGTAATTTCATTAAAAATAGCTTAATACGGTTTACAGTAGTCTCTCCAGTATACCACTTCTTCCCCCAATCCCGAACTTCACCATCCCCATCCTTACAGCATTTCGAGTTTTTTAACGAGGCCCCCGATCCTCTCGGCCATCAATGCCCTGCCTAAAAAATTCAAATTCTAATTTTTCCCTCCCTCGGTCGAACTTCCCAAATTTTGTCATAAATGGCCACTGCCTTACCCACCATGAAAACCTCATTAAAGATCTTCTCTGACCTGCAAACGCCGCCTTGGTCAGATCGTCCTTCCGTGCCTCTGTTTCGCCCATAATGTCCATGCTCTGTACTTTTGTGAAGACCATTCCCATATTAATACACGCTGTCACCAATTTCAATTTCAATCTTCGTGGCAGCCCGCACGTTTAATTTTTTTTTTTTTTCTGCTTTGTCTTCGACTGACCGTGTCACTTTAACACACGTGGAGGTCGCGTGTCACTATGGCTTTCCTTCTCATTTGAACGCGTGTCCACAAGCTTGTCTTCATGCTTTGTCTTCGACTGACCGTGTCACTTTAACACACATGGAGGTCGCATGTCACTATGGCTTTCCTTCTCATTTGAATGCGTGTCCACAAGCTTGTCTTCATACTTGTCACGATATCGCGACATGTCGCAATATCGCGACCCACTGTCCCTTTGCTTTCACCTTGGCGGAAAAAGTCACGATATCACGACCCAACGGTCACCTCTCTTCAATTTGCAAATGATGTCGCGATATCGCGACGTCGCGATATCGCGACCAAAACCTTCTCCCCTTCTTCGTCTGCATCGAGCCTTTGATTTTAATTGCCAATTGTAGTCACGATATCGCGACGGAAATTCAACACTGTTGAAGTCGAAACAAGAGTCGCGATATCGCGACGTCACGATATCGCGACGTCGCGATATCACGACTCAAACTGGCCATTGCCCTTCCGAAGCTTTGGGGTCGCGATTTTGTGACATGTCACGAAATCGTGACATGTCACGATTTCGCGACCCCAACGCAACTTGTGCCTTTACTCTAAAACTTCCTCTTCTTTTTACAAAACCTCCCTCTTGGGCCAAGATTTGAAACAAACCCAACACAAGTACTTAGAAAATAAAAGCAAACAATAAAATGATTTGGAGGATGCAAGATTGCTCCTTGACCACCGGATGCTCCTGCATCAATATGATATCAATGAAAACCTAAAATACCTCAAATTAACTCAAATTTCCAACAATTACAGGTGTTATGGGCCCTAGAAGGGCAACCCCATACCAATATTTGAGAACTCAATAAGGAGTGAGAGGGTCTCGTGAATGACAACCTACCATGGGAATTGACCGATCCCATACACTTGAGATGCCATCTGTAGCGGTTGAGAACTCAAAGTGTGTTTGTCTATGCTAAAGTACTAATATACAGTTGGGTGTGTTCATGTCAGTTTGTGGCATTTGTGTTTTATTAAAACTAATTTTTTAATTTGTGATTTTAACAACCAGGTGAGTAGATTTGGGTTGTTACATACTCAAGCCAAGGTTTCCTCATTTTTTTGTGGAAAATATCCTAGAAGGGATGCTAATTTTAGGTAAGACATAAGGAGGCAGGGGTATCTCTTCTTTTAAAAACATCCAAGGCTTGCACATAGTCTACCACCTTTGACACATGCAAGGAGCATGCTTGAAACAACAACAAAAAAGAACACACAATAAGATAAAACAAATAAAGCATAATCCTTGAGTTTTTCGATAGGATAAAGCACAACCAAACACACACATAATAAGATTTTAAAAAAATACGAACCACACAAAACAAACACAAAAACAACATCAAAACACAAACAAATAAAACACTTAAAATAATAAAATAATACGACAAAAATAAAAAACACAAAAACATGAAACACACAAAAAACAAACACAAAATAAAAAAACACTACCATAACAAAAATAACAAAAATATACAAATACACCACAAAAAAAAAACCATAGAACATGAAACACACAGAAAAATTTAAAAAATAACATAACAAAACAAATCCAAAATAGAAACAAAAAAATGATCCAAATACACCACAAAAAAATCATAAAAAAATACAACAAAAACTAATCCAAAGGAGCTATTGATAAATCAAATAAAATAAGGTAACACTAAAAATAAACCAAATCTTAACAAAGTACCAAAAATATCATAACTTAGAAAATTAAGCAAAGCTTCCAACATTGCCATAAAGAGACTAAATGATAACACCCATCCGATAAAACCTTAGGATTATGACATCCTCATTATTTTATTTGTATCTTGCTTCACTCCATCTAGGACTGCAAGTTGGTTACTTAGAACCATGACACTACCATTGGAATTTTTATGGTCTTTCTGAGGATCCAAGTTTTTTGTAGTTTGAATCTGCCCTTTTGTTTTGCACTTGGGTTGGTTTTGTACATTGTACTTTTGTTTTCTTTTACTATTATTTCTTAGCATCAAGGCAAGCTCTTTTAGATATTTCTCATCATGCAATCCTTGTTCCCTCTCTTCATCAAACTGTGTTTCCACGATAACTATTTCTATTTGACCATCCTCATCATCTGGTTGCTCATCCATGGAGAGAATTTTAAAGGTGTTAGGTAAAATTACTATTTTCTCTTTTGTTGCTATTTTTTCTTTGTTTTTTTTATTTACGTATTTGAAACCATGCGAAGTACCCATCCTCTTTCTATTTTTTAGGGATATTATGTGGACAATCCTTGGCTAGATGGCCATATTCATGATATATTATGCATATAAATGAAATATTTTCATTATCTACTACTTGCTCCCATATTTCTTCCCCATATTGTAAAGTAATATTCTATGGAAGTGGTTTATAAAAATCAATTAAAACACAAATCCTTATATAAATCATATACTCTAAGTTTTGGGTGCTATCAAAAGTCATCATGAAGACTCCTAAATAATTTCTAATTATTGCAAATATCTTTGGATGCTAGTATTCTATTGGAAGACCAAATAAATAGACCCAAATAGGGGCAGTTGATGGCATTTCCTCCTCAAATTTGAACTTAGTATGCCAGGGCTTCATGAAGAGCCCTGCCCTACCAAAATACCATGGCTCCCCTTGAAAAATATCCTCCCTATATTCTTCATTAGCAAACAAAATAAGAAAGTAACCATTAGGGTAAGTAAAAATTTGGAACTTACCTTTAGTGCTCCAGGTTTTGGCAACCCATTGCTTGAAGATAGCAAGAGTCGATCAAAATCCCATGAATTGATAAATTACACCTCTTATCTCCATCACATCTATTCCTTCTTGGACATATGTTATTTCCAAATTCACTAATGGGGATGTATTAGTTTCTTTCATGCAACTCATCTTTGTTTTCCCTGAATCGTCCTTTGGCATCCTTAATGGTTTCATCGTCAATTATTTATTGTGTTTCCATCCTATTTGAGGTGGTCCTCAATGGATTGTTTATTTAAAATTCATTTTTGGCTCAATGCATGCATCTTTTTTGAAACCCTCTATCCTAGAATCCAAAAAATAAAGTTGCAAGAAAACCTAAATTTCCACTGTAAACCCTAATGGAACTATGAATCTCTCTGATGCAGTCACTTTCACCCTCAAAGGTCATTATTCTACACTCATTTTATCCAATGTTTTTCACTTATTTCCTTATCCATACACACTCTACCATACTCACATTCAGGTGATGAACGCTATTGATATCACTAATTTTAGTTCCATCTCCATTGTAGGAAATCCTAAATTTTTTTGCATCTTCATTTTGCCATTAGCTTTGTCTCTATTGATGAAGGAATAAAATTAAAATAGGGTTTTCACCAAGGTTTCCTCTTAATATTAACCATCTAATTTTATAAAATGTTAATATTCATACAAGATATTTGAACCGTGGTAAGGGTGTGAAATTTTACATTCCCAACCAGTCGCTCTAAACCTCTCAATTGAAATATACTCTCATCCTTTTTAATTACAATTATAATTACTATAATAAGTTACCTAAACCTTTTATAGTTGTTAGTTTATGTTCCATATTATTCTAAGGGTTGAGAATTTTGCATTAATTATTTTTAAAAACATTACCTCCATGAGCTTTTCTTGGATTTCCTTTAGAAATACCTCAAAATTAATTTTGATAAACCAAATATCTAGATATTTATATTCTACCATAGATCAAAGTGGATCATTTGTTTTAATGTGATTGTTAGAGACTAATCTTAATTGTATATTAAGATCTTGTAACCAAGTGGATAGCACCTCTTTTTTCTACACTTGAGATTTCCCATGATGAACATGATATTTGTAAACATTTCATAAGAGAGAATAATATGGCTACAAATTTGGGCATAGTTTTAAGAACTATATTTTAAAATTCTCTTTTTTCTTTCAAGCCAAATAATGGATGGGTCACTCCTCCATAGAATACATAATGCTATATGTTTGAAATAATTAATCTAACATTTTATTAACTCTTTGAATGATGTTGAACCTATCCAATATATTCTCATATTTATGTGAGCAAAGGTACAATGAAGAAGTAAATGGTTTGATATTTCCAAATCCTTCTCACTCAAGGCACATTTGAAGTGTCCATGATATACTATTGTCTATATATTTTCTCATATGAATCACACCTTGTATTACAAACTAAAGCAATGTTGATACCTTATGGATATCCTCTAGTGACCAAACATTATTTCAAGAGAGTTTTTTGGAAGAAGAAATTTTGTGTGGTTTTATATCCTCATATCCCAACATGACTATCCACTATATTTTAATAGATTTTAGAACAAATTATCCTTTCATGTAAAACTAGGCAAATAAAACTCATGAAGCATATTTTGAAGCTCATCTATTATTGTTCGAATTCCTATCCTTTATCTAGATTACTAATATAAATCCATGATCTAGAGTTATTTATTAGATTAATATAATCTGATATTTGGATATTTAGAAGGTATACATGCTCAATCCAATAGTTTCTATTTTAAATCAAATATAATAGGATAACTATTCAACAAAACATCAGACCAAAAAAAATCATAATTCCCTTCATTGACTAACCATAAATAATTTTCTTGGTCAATTATAAGCTATTTAAGTTGAAATTTCATGTTAGTGATCCTTTGGGTATGGTTCTTCTCCTAATTAATTTTATTTCATAAAGATAAATTATAATATTTTGAAGGGACATTTTTTCTCAAGTATTTTCTTAATCTTTGAGTGATCTCCAACCAAGATTTTATGATTCATTTCTACTATATCTTGCAAATTATTGAGTCTAGGCTTAATTTCCTTCTTTTATTTAAAAATATTGCTAAAATATTTGTCATTACAAATATTTATTTTACATTTTAGATATTTTATTTATGCACAAACCCATACATACATGATTTTTTTAATTTTACTTCATCCCACCATAACATAACTATCTAGAAGAAATTAGGGTCTAGAAGTCACATATATTAGAAGCAAAATGGATTTGGATGACCATTATTAACTAAATCACAAGCCAAAATAATGGGTTTATGTTAAGATCCAACTATCAATATATTTGAAGAGATTACATACTATGTTTACAACCATGTGTTGGATAAAAAGAATCTATCAAATCTTTCTTCCATATGAACTTTTTCCAAAAAAATTATTATCCCATGTATATTTAAAACTTGAAGGAAGAACATATCAAAATCAATTTGAATTAATATATAAAGATAAATATTTTATTTATTAATGTTGAAGAACCACCCTCCATTTCTGAAGGAGATAGAACTATGTTGAAGTTACATCTAAAAATCCATACATCACAATTTGATAAAAATATGCTAAGGTCCTTCCAAAATATTTCATGAGGAGTAACTATAGTTTGAGAAAATACATTTTAAACCATAAATTTGATGCTTTTCTCTTTCCAACAAAATTGTCCAGCAATCCAATTACACTTTAGTTCTAACAAATGCCCATCCCAATTTCTTTTGTTTCATATTATCATAATACCATCAAACACTCCTATATAAAAAAAACTGCTAGATAATCCCCCATGTTCAATATCCTTTTAAAGCATCCTTACACTTCTCACTACTTAATTCTATTTATTGTATTAAAATAATCTATAGACTATAACAACCTATTAATTCCTTATTACTCTTTTTTAAGGGGTCTTATTCATACCCATAATATTTTATGGTACTATTTTAATCATCACTTTTTAATTTTATTAGTGGTATTAGGCCCACTTCTTGTTAAAACCTATGATATTTTCATTTGACTTCCTAAAGCAGTATCCCTTTGAGTTTTTTGTTTTTTGTATTTGTTCATGCTTTGACATGATTCATCTTCTTTCTAGGTTTCCACCAACAATTTCATCATCATCAACCTATTTTTTTTTCTATATTATTCACAACAAGACTTATTTTCTCAAGATTTTTACTTCTCTAAAGAATTTGAAATGCAAGGAATAGCCTCATAAACAATTTATTATTTATGTTCTCCAAAAAAATAAAAATTACAAGGATTATCCTCCATAGTAATTACTTTAATAAGATACCTTGGAAACCCTACATTTCCATGAATATCCTACATACGAATTTCTTTATTATTTTGATCTTGAAACCCTAAAGTATAATGAATACACTTTGTACTATTTTCAATTTTATTATAGGAATATGACTATATGCTACTTTAGGAAAGCAAATATTATTTACCTAGATTAACCATGACCTCATTCACTTATTTCACTTTAATATGTGAATCCTCATATTCCTTCACACCTTTAACACTTAGTAAAATCAAACTTGTGCATTGTAATCCCTTATTCCTTGTATGAATTTTTAATGGTTTATTCAAATAAATTGTAATGACCTCTACCATTTGATTATGAAAAGGGATTTTTTTCCACTTTATTAGTAGTGGAAATTATTTGAACTTACCAAATTTCTACTATAGTGTGATCTTGTTTCTTCATATTAATTTTATTTATCTCATCCCCAAATACTTCCATCCATTTAGCCATATTTTACTTTGTAATCTCTTGTCATATGTCAAATCTCATAACATTGTGACATCAAAATGCAATATTTTCATAACCTAGTCCTTAATTCCATTCTCATGATTTATATTTAGTCATAATGGACTATGGTAAATATTTTAAAGTATTCATGGCAACACAAATTCATGTGTATACAACATGCCTTATCTCCTTAGTATTTGGTCCCTTTTGGATGAAATCCTCTATAGTATTATCAATATTCTTAAAAAACTCCTTCATTATAAATATGGTAAATTGATAACGAATTCCCAAATGCCTAATCCACACTAGAATCCTCTTAATTATCTTTAAATCCACAAAAAAAATATTATTATATAGTTTTAAATATAATGCATCTTTACCCCTGAACCAATGGCCACAATTTATTATTTTATACTCAATTTATAAATTGGAGAAGATAATGATAAAAAACCTATTCAAAAGAAAATTCTTGGAGTAATAATATTCAATCCTTAATTTCACTTGATATAATTTTAAATATTTGAAAAACCTATCCATTATCCATAGAAATTACATATTAATTGTTTGCTTTTAAAAATGATTAAAACATTCTTGATCATCTTATCCTTATAAGAACTTTTGTATAGTATTTTCTATGTAGGTAGTTTTTAACATATATTAGTTCTTCCTCTTCTTACTAACTAGGGTATCCTTCTAGTAAGAAATTTATAAAGTGACCCTCCTTCCATGTTACCTATATTTTCTTCATATCCTTTCATTTTTGAGTTTTTCCTAATAGGTAAAACAAGAAGAAATGAAAATTTCTCCTTTCTTATACTTTGATTCCTACTCACACTTGTTCCATGCTTACTCCCACAACACTTTCTTTATAAAATAAGAAAAAATTGAGGCTCACTTTTGGCTCAGAATCACTGTCAACTCACTTTCATATATATTAAAAATTTCTTTTTATTTATTCACATCCTATTAAATTTAAATAAATTACTTCAGTTCAAATTTCATTAAAATTTATGTATATTATTTTAATAGAAATATATAATGAAAAAGATCAAGAATAAAGGAGTGAGATTTATTTTTAAAGTTTTTGTTCAAATTAATTGGAGAAATTCAAATAATGAAAGATTATAGAAAGGAAAACCTAAGTATTAAGGAACCAAAATAATTTATGGAATCCACTACTAGAAATAAGGACTCAGTTTGGGGACAAAAGGAAGATCAAACATTTAACATCAAACACATTTCACCATAAATTATTATCAAGTATGAGACGATCGAGAATTTGTGATATATGTAAGATAAATGGATATTGACCAACATATTCAAATATTTATAAATGGATTAAATTGAAGTGGAAACTAAACTCAAATTATTCCATGACTTATATTGAAAGGATTTTTTATCACCATATTCTCTTGTTTCAAATTTAAGGATTAAATAATGAATGACCCATGGTTTAGGAGGAAATATGGCTTGATTTAAGACATTAGAGTGAGAATTTTCTTATAAAGATAAAAATGTGGATTAGGCATTTTGCTAACTTATCAATAAATAGGTATTGAGAAATATTATAATAATCTACAAAATTTGATCTAATAAAGGACAACTACTAATAAGGAAAAATATGATTCTATATATACCATAATATGTATTTCATGGATATTTGAAATCTATTTAGATCAATTAAAATTAAATCTGAATCAAGAGGGATATTGGAAAAATAGTCGAAGACACTCAAAGAAGGAACAAACAGGAAAGCAATATTGACACTCATAATATTGTACGTGTTAACAACAAGTGGTGCTAAGACCATAAATAAAATAAATATTATGATAAATATGGTTCTTGGAATATTTGGGATGTGAATAAGGGCCTTTAAAAAGAGAAGTAAAGGAATTAATAGTTTTTTTAAATTATAAAATTAATTTGATAGGTAAATTAAAAATAGTTAGTGAAGAATGTAGGTATGCATTTAAAAATATTTGAATGATCTAGGGGATTATCTAGCAATTTCTACAACAAGATATTTAATAGATATTATAATAATATTGGACAAATACAAAAAAAATTAAAAAAATTGAATAATATTTTGGATGGATAATTATTTATGCAATCAAGGCAATGCCTACACCATCAAGAGCTTAAAAATGATAAATAATCAATCAAAGTCACAATTAACAAAAGGTTCATTTAATGAAAAAATATAGAAGCATTATATACAAATTAGTAGCATCATAACTAATTTTCTTGAGGTGAAAATATGTTTATAATGGATTCCAGGTATCTTATTTATAGGAAGAATTCACTTGAGTTATCTTGGGTAAGAAATTCTCACTTCATAGTAAAAGTAAATATTAGTGGAATTTTTAGTGAAATGATGCACCTCCAAATGTTACATGCCTCTAAATAAACCTCTAAAATACTTAGAAGGGTTCCAAAATGATTAGTGGTGCCATTACATGCTTAAATATTGCTTTAAAAAAAAAATTCTCAATATTTATGCACTTTATTTTGTGCTTTTACTTTCCAACGAGCAATTTATTCTAGGAGGGGAGAAAATCAATCCTTTATAGAATTCTTCAATCCATTCTTCTAGTGCTTCACTCTTGTGAACAAACACTCCATGTTGTCGTTTTCACTCATTAGGAGTTAGTCACATCACCTTGAAAAATCCACCTTTGGTAAAATTATCGTAAAATTGAGTTTATAGAGGCCTCAACTAGTTGGTCAATTGGTTGTTCATATTTAGAAGAGGTAAATCCCAAGGTAGTAACATGTTATTATATTTTTGGTGACTTTATGGGGAGACAATTTCAATAGGTAAGATATCCTAGATCCTACCTTTATACTTGCACATAAATTCTATAATATTGAAAGCCATCTATAAAACTAAATCATTAATAGTTCTCCCTACCATCATAAATGCATTATCATTAATAGCTTACATGGCTCCTCATCTCTAGGAAGAAAGTAAAAATTAACTAGAATATATTACTAAATTATAAGTTATTAGGGATAGCAAATATTTTCCATAATGATATGACATGTATGAGGTGCTCATAGGGTCTAGATAAACCAATGAAAATTAGGTGATATATAATGTCAACATATCCCCAAAGATTGTATGTTTGTGGTAGAAATTTATGAATGATTGATATGAAGTTGAGTTGGAATTAACTTTGAACCAAGAGATAGTGCCATGATTGAGTATACATGTAGTGAACCATTATAAACCTAAGGAGTAATTATTTATATATAGTAATACTCCGCTACATACATTGTAGTCTAAAAAAATAAATAGAAGAAGAGCATGATTTTTCAGAATTGGTAATGTTTGATGACATTGAACTTGGTCAAGTTGTTTATAAATGTAGAAGAAATACATTTTATGCATAGTATATTTAATCCATCATTAAATTAAAACTTTCCCACCTCTCAATTGGGATACTAAATTCCATATTTAATAACTCATTTTAAGTGTTACTTTGTGCTAAAAAATATATGTATTTATAAATGACTAGAAATGGGTAACTCATCAAGGATAACAATTAATTTTGACATTCAACCAAATAGTAAAAAATTTAAAGAAACTATATTTGATTAAAATTATTAGAAACAAACCTTTCTATTTTAAATTAAAAATAAAGGTTGGTCAAAATAATAACCTTATATTTCATTGGAGAATTATGGCATTTCCATGGTAAAAATGGCCAAGTAATATGGACAATGGAGAGATAAATCATCAATCAAAAAAGAGAATAAGAGACCTTATTGAATGCTTCCATTTAATTGATTGGATGTATAGTTTATTTTTGTTGGTTTGATGATATGAAAGTCCCATTATATGAGCCCATTGACCTTCTAAAGTCTTAAGTATATATTTTACCTATATTAATCAAATACAATATAGGGATCCAATACACCAAACTGTTGAATATGATAGGTGAATTGTTGAATAGGGATGAATAGAGATCCATAAATACACTCAAAGTGTAATATAAGCACTTATTTAGAGGTCAATATCTATGAGAATTTTGTGAGACTATAATGCTATAGAATTATTATCTTAAAATCATGTTAACTCAACATAATGAAATCCTATAGATCTTAAATAAGTGTTATAAATTGAAATTACACTATAGTGTTTCAATTTTTACCTTAAAATAATTTATAATACTCCTTGAATGATACTAACCCTTCATATTGAATAATGTTCCTAAGGATAAAAGGAATTCGATTTTATGATCTTGATATATGAAAATTTATAGCTTATTTTTATAATGAAAGTTTAAGCCTCTACCCCAAGATTCAATAACAATATCTTGAAGTTTTAAACCCTAATATTATAAATAGATTTAGAAACCAATTGACTCAATTGTTTACTATGGAAGATATAGTGAGATTTTAAAGCATAGGCATTGCTTTGATTTAATGGTTTTTTTCACCGTCTTATAGTTTAACCCTTTTTCTTCCTTGCTCCTAGAGTTAGCAAGGATGTCAAAGGAGACATTTATTTATATAGCTATTGGTAGTCTTTAATCTTGCATTTTTTTACTAATAATAAAAATTAATATTAGGAAAGATGATGTATAATATCCAATACAAACAACAACATTGAACGAAATTCGACTTTAATTTCAATGTAGTTTCAAATATTCTTTGTGATGTCAACTTTTAAATAAATTTTCTTGTGATAATGAGAATTATGTTTCCTACTTATTAGAAATAAGTTTGCTTAATTAAATAACTTTATGATCAAGAAACAACTAACACTAAGAAACTCTCTTCATACAAGGAAATTAAGAGACACAATATTAAAATCAACAATACACTTGGAAAGAACTATAAGTATATTTTGTAGAAACTTCATATCATTTGATAGAAGGGCCTCGCAACGACTTGGACTGAAAATGGATGTAAAAATAAACTCAAGGTTGTTACTCCCATAATTTTAATTCCATATGAAACATAATATAATTATATTGACTGATAGACCATAAACATAGCAGGGATATGGACAAAATAATATGACATATTCTTTTTATATCAACTATAAACACTTTTTATAGCATTAACATGAAAACATATATTAGAAATATGTATAATAATACTATGAAAGTATATGACAACCATGGTAGTGGATGTGAATGGAAGGTAGGTAGCAAAAGGAATTGCCACCAAATGAGGGGTGATATGATGTATGGAGCCTACAGGGGTGGTAGGTGGAATGGATGTGGGGATATACAAAGTAACTTGAGTTGTCACTTTGTATAGGGTATTGGTGTAAGTGATGGTCAACTAAGGTAATGTGAGGGGTGGCTATCTAGAAGATGATGGATGGCTAGCCAGGGTCATAAAAGTCAACTCAAAAAGTGGATTTGTAAAGACTTTTTTGGACTACTATAGGTGTGTGAAGGTGGAATCTTGATTAAATTATGGTATGGTGTAGGATGATATGGTAAGTGGTGCTAATAATAGAAAAAATATTCCAACTGCATTCATATACATCCTAATGGTATCCATGTCTACAAGTGTGACACAACCATTTGGTGGGTTGGGTGGCTCACTCCTAGGAGTCTCAAGGATAGCGGTATGTGTAGCCCTATGCATAACATCTATGTTTGAAATGTGGGAAATACTATAGGGCCCTACATTTAGGCTCTGGGACATAGGAGGAGGCATACTAACTTGCCTAACCATCCAAGTGTTAGGGACCTCACTAGACTGATATTCCATGGAAGAAGAAAACTATCTCTAAATTAATGCTAACTTTTTGTCCTAACCATGGGTCATTACCATACAATAATATGAAATGATGTGTCAAATGTAAATGCAATTATGCATAGGATAAATTAAATTACAATGCAATACATGACCTAAAGCAAATAAACAAGCAAGGTTTTTGATCCCAAGTTTGCACCAGTTTTTATTTTGATTTTCTTTGTTTTTTTTTTTGTTTTGATTTTATTTTATTATTATCATGCTAACCTTGAAAATAATTCTATGCCATGAAAATAAACAATGATATAAATATCAACCACAAAATAAAAACACCAA
This sequence comes from Wollemia nobilis, assembly GCA_028583015.1. Lineage (NCBI taxonomy): Eukaryota > Viridiplantae > Streptophyta > Pinopsida > Araucariales > Araucariaceae > Wollemia > Wollemia nobilis. The sequence continues at coordinate 7,928,003 of JAQPPZ010006195.1, read as the reverse complement.
TAATGGTATAAAAGAAAATATTGCATCTACCATTTAAGATTGTCTAGCTACCATCTAAATATGGACTAGAATAGTACTCATCGAGAAGGATAGCACTCACCCAAATATAATAGTATGTAGTGGTGACTATTGTGATTTGGATGTATCTGTTCTCCCATGATCAAAAGAGACAGGGGTCCCACATTGTGGAGAGTAACAAATTATGGTATGAGATGTCATTCTAGGATACCAAATAAGTAGTAAATGAGGGTGCTCACAGACCATACTTTAGTTATATAATTTCCAAAAAAGTACAATATTGATGAGAATATTCTTGGGGTTGGAAGGTCCAACAGTGGATGGTATGGGTAGCATCAATGTAAAATAAAGCTTGGTCTGTGGCATCTGGTCCAATAAAATAGATAATTTATGTACCTTGATAATACCTTAGGTGAAGGTCAATGATCAGGCACTAACATAGCTATGCTAACTTGAAAAATAGACCTTAATAATAAACTAAACTATTTGGGTAAGTGGGCCAATAGGGACAAGAGTTGGGACATAGATCCTAGTCCTCTGTACTTTGAGATGGGGAAATAATATGTTCACCCTTACTTGAAGAACACAAGATTATACTGAGAGGGGGGGGTGAACAATATAAGACCAAATTTTACTTTCTTTCCAAATAAATATCAATTAATGTTGTTAATTGCGATAACCAAATATAGCAGTGTGCATTAATAACTTAGATAACAGTAGTAAGAAAGAGCACAAGTCACCACACACAATTGAGACACAAGATTTAATGTGGTTCATCCAATGTGAGGTACTCCGTAGGGAAAATATTTTACTAAAACTTTCTCAATCAATCTCTTTGGGAATCACTCCCAATTAAAATGTTTATGGATCTCTTTTCAAAGGAGATGTTAATCCCCTAATCTCAAGTTCGTGGATCTCTTCCACAGGATAACTCTTTCCCCTTATGATTTGGCTATGTGATCTTCTATAAGCCTCTATCTCTCTACTGCATTGATTGGTGGACCTCTCTCCACTTGAAGACTCCTCACTCATATTTATCTTCAATTATGTTGGCTATTGGATCTCTATCCACTGAGACTCTATCCTATGTACTTTGTCACCTCCAAAGCTTTTTCAATAGGATAACTAAGAACCTAATAAATAGGATCACATAGAACCTACACAATAGGCTCACATAGAACTTGTCAAATCTGCTCAAGTAAGCTCACCAAGAACTTGCCCAATTTTTCTCTAGCAATCTCACAAAGAACTTGCCCAATTATGCTATAGCAAGCTCACCGAAACTTGCCCAAATTTGCTCTAAACTTTATACACAAATATTTCCACAAAATTGTCCCAAAATTTATCCACAAATATGTCCCAAAAGTATCCCAAAACTGTTGATAAATATTTCTCAAAACTATCCACAAATGCCTTCTCACAGGCTCAATCAATCATGCTAAAGTAGCATTCAAATATCATCCACAAATACATCCAGGCAAATCTCAAATATGAACTCAAAAATGAATGGCAATGCACTCTTTAATGAATGAAAAAAATGATCCACAATGCTCTCAACTCAACTCAACTCAACTCATAGAAGCATAAAGAGAAATATTAGAGACTCAATAAGTTCTAATCTCCATATCAACTCAAATCAAATCAAGTCTTGTAGAACCATAAATATAATTGTTAGAGACTCAATATGTTCTAAACTCAATCTCAACTAATCACCACAAGGGACAACTCTTCTTCACAAACCCTAGTCCAAGTATGCATCAACCAACTCAAATGTTTCCAACAATGCTCAACCACAAATCTCACATAACAATGATACTCATGTTCTTTTCTAACTTAAGTTATTTCACAACCAATGAGATTCAACCACTATTCTTATAACACAAGGTTTAAACACAACTCTCAATTCAGAAAAACTTGAAGCATTCAACCAACCACTTTCGAAAAGGAAACAAAAAACAATCCTTTTCACTCCAATGATATTTCATAAATCAACCACCATAAAGAATGAATAGGATAATGTGGCCATACATTTTATGAATATGAAAAAAACACTTTGTAAATCTGCCACAATCACAACATTCTTTTTCCAATCTTCACAAGGGTTAGTAGATCACAAAATAATCAACATTACTCCACTTTTCAATAATCATCACCAAGGCCTTTAATTGCACATTTTAATTATCTCTCCTAAAACCACTTGTACCATAAAATAAAATAAATCAAAACATTGCATAATATTTTCACTCTCAAAACCACTTATACCATAAAATAAAATAAATCACAATATTGCATACCTTGTCACCTCGTGAAAGAATTAATACTCTTGAAAAAGAACAAGGCAAACTTCACTTTTGTAACCGCTTTGCAAAATCATAAAAATATCTTTGCACACACCTTATTTCTCCTTCTAAATAAGTTAGTCAAATAGCCCTCAAAATAATCTTTCCGATGATATATAATATGCCCCATTTCTGAAATAAATTGAAACCTTTACATATATATATATATATATATATATATATATGCCAACCTCCATTAATTGCACATAGGTCGGCCCTCCATTAATTTAAACTTAAAATTTAAACTTTAATATCTTCATCACGAGAGCTCCTTTTTCAATGAAACACAATTCCACCTTGGATTTTATGAAAATACCTTTCCACATAAGCCCACCATGGTTTTAAATAAAACATTTTATTCTTCCTACTTTGGTTTTCATAAAAACCTTGTAAATAGCCATGCTTTTCAAAATATCATAAATGCTTATTTATGAAATATTTTGACCACCAAAACAAAATGTGATCCATGTGACATCAATGATCCATGTGACATGAATGACAACATAAAATTCCTCAAATTAACACAAATTTCCAATAATATCCCCTTTGTCATTGATGGCAACACCTCTAATGCAAACACAACAATCACTGCAAAAACCATCTTTGAGAATAAAAGTTGCTCCCATTGACTCAATACTCTCTATGGAGGCTGCTCCCCTAACTCAATACTATCTTTGGAGGCTGCTCCCTCTAACTCAAATCTCTTCCCATTTGACATCAATGGAAAAAGGGACACCTATGGGGCTAAAAGATATGACTCTTACGCTTAGCCCCCTCACCACCTTCTCTTTTAAGGTGATTAATTTTGGTGTGGGAGTACTTTTAATCCCATATCACTTTTTTTATTTCCTCTATCAACTTCCTTCCATGTTTTTCTGATATCCTTATCTTGATGAATTACTTGATCTTCTTGTCTAAAACCTGTTTGACCTTCTTGCCTTAAACCTGTTTGGAATTGAGTCCTACATCATCTTGCAATATGCCTAAAGTTATTGCAATTAAAACACTTGATATTATAGTATTTTTTGGTGCCCATGTCCTAAAATTATTCTTAAAATAATTTCCATATCCATTCCTTTCTTGAACCCTGAATTGTGAAGCTCTAAAACCAAAACCATGTTGCTTATTTCCTTTGCACTGAAAAGCTCTATGACCAATCCTATTGCATGAGAATCAATGTCCCTAAAAACCATACCTTCTTCCCTTGAATTTTCTTCTAGAAAAAACAAACTTCTTTGATTCATAAACCCTGCAGTGTATAGCCCTGTGTCGAAATCCATTACAAGAAAAACAATATCCTTGAAAAGCCCTTTGTTCATGCCTTTGTTCCTCATACCTTTATTGACCATTATACTTATGATCATCTTCAACTTGTGCATTACATTCTTGAACCTTCTTCATAGCATCTAAAACCTCTTCCTTGCCTTTCTCTTCAAGAATTTATTTTTCCTTTGAGATTGATTCACCTATCTAAAAACAAGAACCAAACTGAATATTTGAAGCCATTGGAACTTTGGAACTTTCCTCATAAATCTTAGGTGATTCCTTTCTTTCATATTTTGTAACTTCATTTATTTTTTGAATCTTTTCATCTAATGTATCACATCTTGTCGTTGTTACCCTTAGTTCTTCATTCATCCTCTCTTCTATCCTTTTTGCATTTTGAAGCTCTTATATGAGATTACTGATTGTTTGAAGTAGTTCTTCTCTAATTCTGTCATATGTTCATATCTTGTTTTCAAGATTCTCATATTCTTATTTTAACCTTTTGATTTCTAATTTTTGTTTACTTGGCTCATCCTCTTCCTTTTCTATTACCAAAAGTGAGACTTCTTTGTTTTCACTATTGTTGGAATTGTCACTAGAATTGTTGCTTTCTTTTTCAAATACACTTTCCTAGTTGTAATTGTTGTAGTATGTGAAATCATCATATATATACCCAAAATATCCACATATGAAGAATTTTAGTATCCTTAGACCTTTCTTGTACCTATTTGCTTTCTCAATGGCTATGGCAAGCTCTTCATGTCTTTCTTCAATAGGCACATCCTCTTCTTTAACTTCAATAGTTTGGAGTGAATGTTCTTCTTCTACTTATCTTATTCCATATAAAAACCCTTATTCATATTCACTGTCACTAAGATCATTATAATATTATATAGCAAATAAACTCTCCATATTTCTTTTACCATGCCTATTTCCTTGATGTGACATCTCAGCTTCACTATCACTGAAACCATTGCAATATCCTGATCTGTGATCTCTTTGACCACACACAAAACATTGTGCTCTTTCACCTTCTATTCCTAGGAATAAATGCTCTTCCTTTTCATCATATGAATTGTCTCTATCACTATGATCTGAGCTATCACTTGCTTCTACAATGTAGTAAGATTTCTTTGCCTTAGGAAAAAATTCTTTTTGTCATACTTGTTTTGCTTGAATCTAAAATCTTTGTCATGCTTATGCTTTCCATCTTATTTTATTATGTGACCCTATTTTTCATCATCACTAATTTCTTCATGTGGACACTTGTATGCATAGTCATCAATATCACCACACCTATAGCACCCAACTTTCCTTATATCTCTGAAATTCCTAGAGTCCTTATTCCTTTTGAGGAAGTTAGCTTCCTCATAATTTTCTAAAACTCTATCTATTTTTGAAACTTTCCCTTTATCTTTTTATGAATCCTTGAAAGTAATCTCTTTTATTGGGGCTTGATGCTTACTTACCCTCATCTCATAAGCTATGAGAGTACCTTGTAATTCTTCCATTGTTAACTTGTTGATATCCATTGTTTCTTCTATTACTAAAACCTTTGCATCATATTTCATGGAAAGTGATATCAAAACCTTTTGAGTAACTTCTGATTCTTTCATATCAAAACCTAAGCCTCTCATAGTGTTAGTAATCTCATCAAATTGAAGTACAAAATTTGCAATATCTTCAAAATATTCCATTTATAATTCCTCAAATATTTTTCTATGAGTTTGTAGTTTTGCAAAATTTACCTTAGAATCTCCTTCATAAGTATTCCTCAACTTGGTCCACACCTCATTAGCTAAAGAACATACCATGACCTTTACAAAATTTATCTCATGAAGCCCACTCAAAATACAATTCATTGATCTTGCATTGATCTCAATCAATTTCCTAGCATTCTTATCTTCCTCGGGATCACCTTCAACCCTATACTCTTTTTCAACCATTTTCCATACCTCATATCCTTGTGATATCAAGTAGTTATTCATCCTCATGCTCTAGAAAGCATAATTGTTACCATCAAACAATGGAGCCTTATTTGTAGATAATCCATTATGTGAAACCACCTATGTTCTTATAGAATATGCCCTCAAGCTGTTAGCCTCTCTGAAGTAACCCGCTCTGATACCAATTGAAGAACACAAGCTTATACTGAGAGGGTGGTGAACAGTATAAGACCACTTTTTACTTTATTTCCAAACAAATATCAATTAATGTCCTTAATTGCAATAACCAAATATAGAAGTGTTTATTAATAACTCAGATAGTAGTAGTAAGCAAGAGCACAAGTCACCACACATAATTGAGACACAATATTTAACATGGTTCCCCCAATGTGAGGTACTCCATGGAGAAAACATTTTACTAAAACTTTATCAATCAATATCTTTGGGAATAACTCCAAATTACAATATTTATGGATCTATGTTCAAAGGAGATGATCCCCTAATATCATGTTCATGGAGCTCTTCCACAGGATAACTCTTTCCCCTTTTGCTCTGGCTATGTGATCTTCTAGAAAACTCTCTCTCTACTGCACTGATTGGTGGATCTCTCTCCACTTGGAGACTCCTCATTCAAATCTATCTTCAACTATGTTGGCTATTGGATCTCTATCCATTGAGACTCTGTCCTCTATAATTTTTCACCTCCAAAGCTCTGTCAATAGACTCACTAATAACCTAATCAATAGGCTCACACAAAACCTGTACAATAGGCTCACACAGAACCTTCTTAATAAGCTCACACAGAACTTGTCAAATTTGCTCAAGCAAGATCACCAAGAGCTTGCCCAATTCTTCTCTAGCAATCTCACAAAGAACTTGCCCAATTATGATCTAGCAAGATCACCAAGAACTTGCCCAAATATGCTCTAAAATTTATCCACAAATCTACCCATAAAACTATCCCAAAAATTGTCCACAAATTTGTCCCAAAACTATCCCAAAATTGTCTACAAAGCTTTCTCAAAATTGTCCACAAATTGCTTCTCACAAGCTCAATAAATCATGCTCAAGTAGCACTCAAATCTCATCCAGAAATATATCAAGGTAAAGGTCAAATATGAACTCAACAATGAATGGAAATGCACTCTTTAATGAATGACAACAATGATCCACAATGCTCTCAACTCAACTCAACTCATAGAAGCATAAAGAGAATTGTTAGAGACTCAATATGTTCTAATATCAATATCAACTCAACTCAACTCAAGTCTTGTAGAACCATAAAGAGAATTTTTAGAGACTTAATATGTTTTAAACTCAATCTCAACTAATCACCACAAGGGAAAACTCTTATTCACACACCCTAGTCCAAGTATGCATCAACCAACTCAAATATTTCCAACAATGCTCAACCACAAATCTCATATAACAATGATACTCATGTTCTTTTCTAACTTAAGTTCTTTTATAGCAAATGAGCTTCAACCACTATGCTTATGACACAAGGTTTAAAAACAAATCTCAATTCAAAAAAACTTGAAGCATTCAACCAACCACTTTCAAAAATTAAACCACAAACAATCCTTTTCCCTCCAATGATATTTCAAAAATAAACCACCATAAGAAATAAATAGGAGAATGTGCCCATACCTTTTATGAAGATGAAAAATAAAACTCTTTGTAAATTTACCACAATCACAAAATTATTTTGCCAATCTTCACAAGGGTTAGTAGATCACAAAATAATCAACATTACTTCATTTTTCAATAATCATCACCAAGGCCTTTAATTGCACAACTTCCTTATCTCTCCTAAAACCACTTTTACCATCAAATAAAATAAATCAAAATATTGCATAACATTTTCACTTCCAAAACCACTTATACCATAAAATATAATAAATCACAATATTGCATACCTTGTCACCTCATGAAAGAATTAATCCTCTTGAAAAAGAACAAGGTAAACTTCATTTCTGGAACCTCTTTGCAAAATCAAAAATATCTATTTACACACACCTTATTTCTTCTTCTAAATAAGTTAGTCAAATAGCCTTCGAAATAAGCTTTCCAACGATATATAATATGCTCCATTTCCAAAATAAATTGAAACCTTTACATATATATATGCCAACCTCCATTAATTGCACATAGGTTGATCCTCCATTAATTTAAACTTAAACTTTAAACTTTAATATCTTCATCACCAGAGGACATTTTTCAATGAAACAAAATTCCACCTTGGTTTTTGAGAAAATCACTTTCCATATAATACCACCATGGTTTTAAATAAAACCTTTTATTTTTCCTACCTTAGTTTTCATAAAAACCCTGTAAATAGCCATGCTTTCCAAAATATCATAAATGCTTATTTATGAAATATTTTGACCACAAAAACCAAATGTGATCCATATGATATCAATGAAAACCTAAAATACCTCAAATTAACTCAAATTTCCAACAATTACAGGTGTTATGGGCACTAGAAGGGCAACCCCATACCAATATTTGAGAACTCAAGAAGGAGTGAGAGGGTCTCGTGAATGACAACCTACCATGGGAACTGACCGATCCCATACACTTGAGATGCCATCTGTAGTGGTTGAGAACTCAAAGTGTGTTTGTCTATGCTAAAGTACTAATATACAGTTGGGTGTGTTCATGTCAGTTTGTGGCATTTGTGTTTTATTAAAACTAATTTTTTAATTTGTGATTTTGACAACCAGGTGAGTAGATTTGGGTTGTTACATACTCAAGCCAAGGTTTCCTCATTTTTTTGTGGAAAATATCCTAGAAGGGATGCTAATTTCAAGTAATACATAAGGAGGCAGGGGTATCTCTTCTTTTAAAAACATCCAAGGCTTGCACCTGGTCTACCACCTTTGACACATGCAAGGAGCATGCTTGAAACAACAAAAAAAAAGAACACACAATAAGATAAAACAAATAAAGCATAATCCTTGAGTTTTTCGATAGGATAAAGCACAACCAAACACACACATAATAAGATTTTAAAAAAATACGAACCACACAAAACAAACACAAAAACAACATCAAAACACAAACAAATAAAACACTTAAAATAATAAAATAAAATAATAAAAAAATACGACAAAAATAAAAAACACAAAAACATGAAACACACAAAAAACAAACACAAAATAAAAAAACACTACCATAAAAAAAATAACAAAAATATACAAATACGCCACAAAAAAAAAAACCATAGAACATGGAACACAGAAAAATTTAAAAAATAACATAACAAAACAATTCCAAAATAGAAACAAAAAAATGATCCAAATACACCACAAAAAAAACATAAAAAATACAACAAAAACTAATCCAAAGGAGCTATTGATAAATCAAATAAAATAAGGTAACACTAAAAATAAACCAAATCTTAACAAAGTACCAAAAATATCATAACTTACTTAGAAAATTAGGCAAAGCTTCCAACACTGCCATAAAGAGACTAAATGATAACACCCATCCTATAAAACCTTAGGATTATGACATCCTCATTATTTTATTTGTATCTTGCTTCACTCCATTTAGGACTGCAAGTTGGTTACTTAGAACCATGACACTACCATTGGAATTTGTATGGTCTTTCTGAGGATCCAAGTTTTTTGTAGTTTGAATCTGCCCTTTTGTTTTGCACTTGGGTTGGTTTTGTACATTGTAATTTTGTTTTCTTTTACTATTATTTCTTAGCATCAAGGCAAGATCTTTTAGATATTTCTCATCATGCAATCCTTCTTGTTCCCTCTCTTCATCAAACTGTGTTTCCACGATAACTACTTCTATTTGACCATCCTCATCATCTGGTTGCTCATCCATGGAGAGAATTTTAAAGGTGTTAGGTAAAATTACTATTTTCTCTTTTGTTGCTATTTTTTTTTTGTTTTTTTTTTGTTTAGGGATTTGAAACCATGCCAAGTACCCATCCTCTTTCTCTTTTTTAAGGATATTATGTGGACAATCCTTGGCTAGATGGCCATATTCATGATATATTATGCATATAAATGAAATATTTTCATTATCTACTACTTGCTCCCATATTTCTTCCCCATATTGTAAAGTAATATTCTATGGAAGTGGTTTATAAAAATCAATTAAAACACAAATACTTGCATAAATCATATACTCTAAGTGTTGGGTGCTATCAAAAGTCATCATGAAGACTCCTAAATAATTTCTAATTATTGCAAATATCTTTGGATGCTAGTATTCTATTGGAAGACCAAATAAATAGACCCAAATAGGGGCAGTTGATGGCATTTCTTCCTCAACTTTGAACTTGGTATGCTAGGGCTTCATGAAGAGCCCTGCCCTACCAAAATACCATGGCTCCCCTTGAAAAAATATCCTCCCTATATTCTTCATTAGCAAACAAAATAAGAAAGTAACCATTAGGGTAAGTAAAAATTTGGAACTTACCTTTAGTGCTCCAGGTTTTTGCAACCCATTGCTTGAAGATAGCAAGAGTCGATCAAAATCCCATGAATTGATAAATTACACCTCTTATCTCCATCACATCTATTCCTTCTTGGACATCTGTTATTTCCAAATTCACTAATGGGGATGTATTAGTTTCTTTCATGCAACTCATCTCTGTTTTCCCTGAATCGTCCTTTGGCATCCTTAATGGTTTCATTGTCAATTATTTATTGTGTTTCCCTCCTATTTGAGGTGGTCCTCAATGGATTGTTTCTTTAAAATTCATTTTTGGCTCAATGCATGCATCTTTTTTGAAACCCTCTATCCTAGAATCCAAAAAATAAAGTTGCAAGAAACCCTAAATTTCCACTGTAAACCCTAATGGAACTATGAATCTCTCTGATGCAATCACTTTCACCCTCAAAGGTCATTCTTCTACACTCATTTTATCCAATGTTTTTCACTTATTTCCTTATCCATACACACTCTACCATACTCACATTCAGGTGATGAACGCTATTGATATCACTAATTTTAGTTCCATCTCCATTGTAGGAAATCCTAAATTTTTTTGCATCTTCATTTTGCCATTAGCTTTGTCTCTATTGATGAAGGAATAAAATTAAAATAGGGTTTTCACCAAGGTTTCCTCTTAATATCAACCATCTAATTTTATAAAATGTTAATATTCACACAAGATATTTGAACCGTGGTAAGGGTGTGAAATTTTACATTCCCAACCAATCGCTCTAAACCTCTCAATTGAAATATACTCTCATCCTTTTTAATTACAATTATAATTACTATAATAAGTTACCTAAACCTTTTATAGTTGTTAGTTTATGTTCCATATTATTCTAAGGGTTGAGAATTTTGCATTAATTATTTTTAAAAACATTACCTCCATGAGCTTTTCTTGGATTTCCTTTAGAAATACCTCAAAATTAATTTTGATAAACCAAATATCTAGATATTTATATTCTACCATAGATCAAAGTGGATCATTTGTTTTAATGTGATTGTTAGAGACTAATCTTAATTGTATATTAAGATCTTGTAACCAAGTGGATAGCACCTCTTTTTTCTACACTTGAGATTTCCCATGATGAACATGATATTTGTAAACATTTCATAAGAGAGAATAATATGGCTACAAATTTGGGCATAGTTTTAAGAACTATATTTTAAAATTCTCTTTTTTCTTTCAAGCCAAATAATGGATGGGTCACTCCTCCATAGAATACATAATGCTATATGTTTGAAATAATTAATCTAACATTTTATTAACTCTTTGAATGATGTTGAACCTATCCAATATATTCTCATATTTATGTGAGCAAAGGTACAATGAAGAAGTAAATGGTTTGATATTTCCAAATCCTTCTCACTCAAGGCACATTTGAAGTGTCCATGATATACTATTGTCTATATATTTTCTCATATGAATCACACCTTGTATTACAAACTAAAGCAATGTTGATACCTTATGGATATCCTCTAGTGACCAAACATTCTTTCAAGAGAGTTTTTTGGAAGAAGAAATTTTGTGTGGTTTTATATCCTCATATCCCAACATGACTATCCACTATATTTTAATAGATTTTAGAACAAATTATCCTTTCATGTAAAACTAGGCAAATAAAATTCATGAAGCATATTTTGAAGCTCATCTACTATTGTTCGAATTCCTATCCTTTATCTAGATTACTAATATAAATCCATGATCTAGAGTTATTTATTAGATTAATATAATCTGATATTTGGATATTTAGAAGGTATACATGCTCAATCCAATAGTTTCTATTTTAAATCAAATATAATAGGATAACTATTCAACAAAACATCAGACCAAAAAAATTCATAATTCCCTTCATTGACTAACCATAAATAATTTTCTTGGTCAATTATAAGCTATTTAAGTTGAAATTTCATGTTAGTGATCCTTTGGGTATGGTTCTTCTCCTAATTAATTTTATATCATAAAGATAAATTATAATATTTTGAAGGGACATTTTTTCTCAAGTATTTTCTTAATCTTTGAGTGATCTCCAACCAAGATTTTATGATTCATTTCTACTATATCTTGCAAATTATTGAGTCTAGGCTTAATTTCCTTCTTTTATTTAAAAATATTGCTAAAATATTTGTCATTACAAATATTTATTTTACATTTTAGATATTTTATTTATGCACAAACCCATACATACATGATTTTTTTAATTTTACTTCATCCCACCATAACATAACTATCTAGAAGAAATTAGGGTCTTGAAGTCACATATATTAGAAGCAAAATGGATTTGGATGACCATTATTAACTAAATCACAAGCCAAAATAATGGGTTTATGTTAAGATCCAACTATCAATATATTTGAAGAGATTACATACTATGTTTACAACCATGTGTTGGATAAAAAGAATCTATCAAATCTTTCTTCCATATGATTTTTTTCCAAATTTTTTATTATCCCATGTATATTTAAAACTTGAAGGAAGAACATATCAAAATCAATTTGAATTAATATATAAAGATAAATATTTTATTTATTAATGTTGAAGAACCACCCTCCATATTTGAAGGAGATAGAACTATGTTGAAGTTACATCTAAAAATCCATACATCACAATTTGATAAAAATATGCTAAGGTCCTTCCAAAATATTTCATGAGGAGTAACTATAGTTTGAGAAAATACATTTTAAACCATAAATTTGATGCTTTTCTCTTTCCAACAAAATTGTCCAGCAATCCAATTACACTTTAGTTCTAAAAAATGCCCATCCCAATTTCTTTTGTTTCATATTATCATAATACCATCAAACACTCCTATATAAAAAAACTGCTAGATAATCCCCCATGTTCAATATCCTTTTAAAGCATCCTTACACTTCTCACTACTTAATTCTATTTATTGTATTAAAATAATCTATAGACTATAACAACCTATTAATTCCTTATTACTCTTTTTTAAGGGGTCTTATTCATACCCATAATATTTTATGGTACTATTTTAATCATCACTTTTTAATTTTATTAGTGGGATTAGGCCCACTTCTTGTTAAAACTTATGATATTTTCATTTGACTTCCTAAAGCAGTATCCCTTTGAGTTTTTTTTTTTTTGTATTTGTTCATGCTTTGACATGATTCATCTTCTTTCTAGGTTTCCACCAACAATTTCATCCTCATCAATCTATTTTTTTTCTATATTATTCACAACAAGACTTATTTTCTCAAGATTTTTACTTCTCTAAAGAATTTGAAATGCAAGGAATAGCCTCATAAACAATTTATTATTTATGTTCTCCAAAAAAATAAAAATTACAATGATTATCCTCCATAGTAATTACTTTAATAAGATACCTTGGAAACCCTACATTTCCATGAATATCCTACATACGAATTTCTTTATTATTTTGATCTTGAAACCCTATAGTATAATGAATACACTTTGTACTATTTTCAATTTTATTATAGGAATATGACTATATGTGAAAGCAAATATTATTTACCTAGATTAACCATGACCTCATTCACTTATTTCACTTTAATATGTGAATCCTCATATTCCTTCACACCTTTAACACTTAGTAAAATCAAACTTGTGCATTGTAATCCCTTATTCCTTGTATGGATTTTTAATGGTTTATTCAAATAAATTGTAATGACCTCTACCATTTGATTATGAAAAGGGATTTTTTTCCACTTTATTAGTAGTGGAAATTATTTGAACTTACCAAATTTCTACTATAGTGTGATCTTGTTTCTTCATATTAATTTTATTTATCTCATCCCCAAATACTTCCATCCATTTAGCCATATTTTACTTTGTAATCTCTTGTCATATGTCAAATCTCATAACATTGTGACATCAAAATGCAATATTTTCATAACCTAGTCCTTAATTCCATTCTCATGATTTATATTTAGTCATAATGGACTATGGTAAATATTTTAAAGTATTCATGGCAACACAAATTCATGTGTATACAACATGCCTTATCTCCTTAGTATTTGGTCCCTTTTGGATGAAATCCTCTATAGTATTATCAATATTCTTAAAAAACTCCTTCATGATAAATATGGTAAATTGATAACGAATTCCCAAATGCCTAATCCACACTAGAATCCTCTTAATTATCTTTAAATCCACAAAAAAATATTATTATATAGTTTTAAATATAATGCATCTTTACTCCTAAACCAATGGCCACAATTTATTATTTTATACTCAATTTATAAATTGGAGAAGATAATGATAAAAAACCTATTCAAAAGAAAATTCTTGGAGTAATAATATTCAATCCTTAATTTCACTTGATCTAATTTTAAATCTTTGAAAAACCTATCCATTATCCATAGAAATTACATATTAATTGTTTGCTTTTAAAAATGATTAAAACATTCTTGATCATCTTATCCTTATAAGAACTTTTGTATAGTATTTTCTATGTAGGTAGTTTTTAACATATATTAGTTCTTCCTCTTCTTACTAACTAGGGTATCCTTCTAGTAAGAAATTTATAAAGTGACCCTCCTTCCATGTTACCTATATTTTCTTCATATCCTTTCATTTTTGAGTTTTTCCTAATAGATAAAACAAGAAGAAATGGAAATTTCTCCTTTCTTATACTTTGATTCCTACTCACACTTGTTCCATGCTTACTCCCACAACACTTTCTTTATAAAATAAGAAAAAATTGAGGCTCACTTTTGGCTCAGAATCACTGTCAACTCACTTTCATATATATTAAAAATTTCTTTTTATTTATTCACATCCTATTAAATTTAAATAAATTACTTCAGTTCAAATTTCATTAAAATTTATGTATATTATTTTAATAGAAATATATAATGAAAAAGATCAAGAATAAAGGAGTGAGATTTATTTTTAAAGTTTTTGTTCAAATTAATTGGAGAAATTCAAATAATGAAAGATTATAGAAAGGAAAACCTAAGTATTAAGGAACCAAAATAATTTATGGAATCCACTACTAGAAATAAGGACTCTGGGGACAAAAGGAAGATCAAACATTTAACATCAAACACATTTCACCATAAATTATTATCAAGTATGAGACGATCGAGAATTTGTGATATATGTAAGATAAATGGATATTGACCAACATATTCAAATATTTATAAATGGATTAAATTGAAGTGGAAACTAAACTCAAATTATTCCATGACTTATATTGAAAGGATTTTTTATCACCATATTCTCTTGTTTCAAATTTAAGGATTAAATAATGAATGACCCATGGTTTAGGAGGAAATATGGCTTGATTTAAGACATTAGAGTGAGAATTTTCTTATAAAGATAAAAATGTGGATTAGGCATTTTGCTAACTTATCAATAAATAGGTATTGAGAAATATTATAATAATCTACAAAATTTGATCTAATAAAGGACAACTACTAATAAGGAAAAATATGATTCTATATATAACATAATATGTATTTCCATGGATATTTGAAATCTATTTAGATCAATTAAAATTAAATCTGAATCAAGAGGGATATTGGAAAAATAGTCGAAGACACTCAAAGAAGGAACAAACAGGAAAGCAATATTGGAGGGATATTGGTCTACAAAATTTGAAATAAATATTGTAAGTGTTAACAACAAGTGGTGCTAAGACCATAAATAAAATAAATATTATGATAAATATGGTTCTTGGAATATTTGGGATGTGAATAAGGGCCTTTAAAAAGAGAAGTAAAGGAATTAATAGTTTTTTTAAATTATAAAATTAATTTGATATGTAAATTAAAAATAGTTAGTGAATAATGTAGGTATGCATTTAAAAATATTTGAATGATCTAGGGGATTATCTAGCAATTTCTACAACAAGATATTTAATAGATATTATAATAATATTGGACAAATATAAAAAAAATTAAAAAAATTGAATAATATTTTGGATGGATAATTATTTATGCAATCAAGGCAATGCCTACACCATCAAGAGCTTAAAAATGATAAATAATCAATCAAAGTCACAATTAACAAAAGGTTCATTTAATGAACAAATATAGAAGCATTATATACAAATTAGTAGCATCATAACTAATTTTCTTGAGGTGAAAAGATGTTTATAATGGATTCCAGGTATCTTATTTATAGGAAGAATTCACTTGAGTTATCTTGGGTGAGAAATTCTCACTTCATAGTAAAAGTAAATATTAGTGGAATTTTTAGTGAAATGATGCACCTCCAAATATTACATGCCTCTAAATACACCTCTAAAATACTTAGAAGGGTTCCAAAATGATTAGTGGTGCCATTACATGCTTAAATATTGCTTTAAAAAAAAATTTCTCAATATTTATGCACTTTATTTTGTGCTTTTACTTTCCAACGAGCAATTTATTCTAGGAGGGGAGAAAATCAATCCTTTATAGAATTCTTCAATCCATTCTTCTAGTGCTTCACTCTTGTGAACAAACACTCCATGTTGTCGTTTTCACTCATTAGGAGTTAGTCACATCACCTTGAAAAATCCACCTTTGGTAAAATTATTGTAAAATTGAGTTTATAGAGGCCTCAACTAGTTGGTCAATTGGTTGTTCATATTTAGAAGAGGTACATCCCAAGGTAGTAACATGTTATTATATTTTTGGTGACTTTATGGGGAGCCAATTTCAATAGGTAAGATATCCTAGATCCTACATTTATACTTGCACATAAATTCTATAATATTGAAAGCCATCTATAAAACTAAATCATTAATAGTTCTCCCTACCATCATAAATGCATTATCATTAATAGCTTACATGGCTCCTCATCTCTAGGAAGAAAGTAAAAATTAACTAGAATATATTACTAAATTATAAGTTATTAGGGATAGCAAATATTTTCCATAATGATATGACATTTATGAGGTGCTCATAGGGTCTAGATAAACCAATGAAAATTAGGTGATAGATAATGTCAACATATCCCCAAAGATTGCATGTTTGTGGTAGAAATTTATGAATGATTGATATGAAGTTGAGTTGGAATTAACTTTGAACCAAGAGATAGTGCCATGATTGAGTATACATGTAGTGAACCATTATAAACCAAAGGAGTAATTATTTATATATAGTAATACTCCGCTACATACATTGTAGTCTAAAAAAATAAATAGAAGAAGAGCATGATTTTTCATAATTGGTAATTTTTGATGACATTGAACTTGGTCAAGTTGTTTATAAATGTAGAAGAAATACATTTTATGCATAGTATATTTAATCCATCATTAAATTAAAACTTTCCCACCTCTCAATTGGGATACTAAATTCCATATTTAATAACTCATTTTAAGTGTTACTTTGTGCTAAAAAATATATGTATTTATAAATGACTAGAAATGGGTAACTCATCAAGGATAACAATTAATTTTGACATTCAACCAAATAGTAAAAAAAATTAAAGAAACTATATTTGATTAAAATTATTAGAAACAAACCTTTCTATTTTAAATTAAAAATAAAGGTTGGTCAAAATAATAACCTTATATTTCATTGGAGAATTATGGCATTTCCATGGTGAAAAATGGCCAAGTAATATGGACAATGGAGAGATAAATCATCAATCAAAAAAGAGAATAAGAGACCTTATTGAATGCTCCATTTAATTGATTGGATGTATAGTTTATTTTTGTTGCTTTGATGATATGAAAGTCCCATTATATGAGCCCGTTGACCTTCTAAAGTCTTAAGTATATATTTTACCTATATTAATCAAATACAATATAGGGATCCAATACACCAAACTGTTGAATATGATAGGTGAATTGTTGAATAGGGATGAATAGGGATCCATAAATACACTCAAAGTGTAATATAAGAACTTCTTTAGATGTCAATATCTATGAGAATTTTGTGAGACTATAATGCTATAGAATTATTATCTTAAAATCATGTTAACTCAACATAATGAAATCCTATAGATCTTAAATAAGTGTTATAAATTGAAATTACACTATAGTGTTTCAATTTTTACCTTAAAATAATTTATAATACTCCTTGAATGATACTAACCCTTCATATTGAATAATGTTCCTAAGGATAAAAGGAATTCGATTTTATGATCTTGATATATGAAAATTTATAGCTTATTTTTATAATGAAACTTTAAGCCTCTACCCCAAGATTCAATAACAATATCTTGATGTTTTAAACCCTAATATTATAAATAGATATAGAAACCAATTGACTCAATTGTTTACTATGGAAGATATAGTGGGATTTTTAAAGCATAGGCATTGCTTTGATTTAATGGTTTTTTTCACCCTCTTATAGTTTAACCCTTTTTCTTCCTTGCTCCTAGAGTTAGCAAGGATGTCAAAGGAGACATTTATTTATATAGCTATTGGTAGTCTTTAATCTTGCATTTTTTTACTAATAATAAAAATTAATATTAGGAAAGATGATGTATAATATCCAATACAAACAACAACATTGAACGAAATTCGACTTTAATTTCAATGTAGTTTCAAATATTCTTTGTGACGTCAACTTTTAAATAAATTTTCTTGTGATAATGAGAATTATGTTTCTTACTTACTAGAAATAAGTTTGCTTAATTAAATAACTATATGATCAAGAAACAACTAACACTAAGAAACTCTCTTCATACAAGGAAATTAAGAGACACAATATTAAAATCAACAATACACTTGGAAAGAACTATAAGTATATTTTGTAGAAACTTCATATCATTTGATAGAAGGGCCTCCCAATGACTTGGACTGAAAATGGATGTAAAAATAAACTCAAGGTTTTTACTCCCATAATTTTAATTCCATATGAAACATAATATAATTATATTGACAGGGATATGGACAAAATAATGACATATTCTTTTTATATCAACTATAAACACTTTTTATAGCATTAACATGAAAACATATATTAGAAATATGTATAATAATACTATGAAACTCAACTCAAGGAAAACATGGTGTGCACATTTTCTCTAATTTTGTTGCGCATAATAGATCATAAGAAAGATAATATCTCAAATCAATATGCATACTAGGTTGTAAATAACTATATTTAAGATTTTTATCTATACTTAAAATAAAACGCAACAAAAAATAATTTTGGTGTAATGAATATTATTTAAAAAATACAAGGGATGGTAAAAATCAAGAAATACCAATGAATCATATCTAGATACATGCATAGTGATAGGCAGTTCATCTAAGGAAACCCTAGAAGAGATTGACCTCAAAAAATTTGTATCTTACTTTTGGGATTTAGATGTAAAATAAAAATTCATTAGGATATATATCATAATGATACATCAAGAAGTCTAATAAGAAACATAGAATATTTAAAATATATAAATTATATTAAATAAATCAATTGTATCAAATGACATGAGCCTAAGTGATTAAAAACACGTGCCTTAATGTACAAACCAAGTTTTAGATCTTTCTAAATGATATGTGTATAATTATTAGTTTTAATACCATTATGTAAGTTGTTGAAATAATGTGATAATAATGTAATATGGATGGGAATAGTTTGAATCTCATATTTCCATTAAGAAAAAGTAAAGTAGATTGTAAAAGATTAAAAATATTGTAAATTTTAAAAATAGAGCACTTTATATTAATTTATATAGTTTTCACAACACAATACAATTAGAATTATATAAATATTTATTATTATTATTATTTTTTTGGTGGTGGCCACAAGGGGTAAACAGACTGTGACCACGAGGGAACCATTACATAACATATCCGCAACATGTGAGGGGAGAGATTTGAACCTGGGCCTCTCAGCAACTAGAGAGGTTTAACTACCCACTTGCTCTCCAACTTCTCTACCCTTAATAATACTATGAAACTCAACTCAAGGAAAACATGGTGTACACATTTTGCATAATAGATCATAAGAAAGATAATATCTCAAATCAATATGCAAACTAGGTTGTAAATAACCATATTTAAGATTTTTATCTATACTTAAAATAAAACGCAACAAAAAATAATTTTGGTGTAATGAATATTATTTAAAAAATACAAGGGATGGTAAAAATCAAGAAATACCAATGAATCATATCTAGATACATGCATAGTGATAGGAAGTTCATCTAAGGAAACCCTAGAAGAGATTGACCTCAAAAAATTTGTATCTTACTTTTGGGATTTAGATGTAAAATAAAAATTCATTAGGATATATATCATAATGATACATCACGAAGTCTAATAAGAAACATATAATATTTAAAATATATAAATTATATTAAATAAATCAATTGTATCAAATGACATGAGCCTAAGTGGTTAAAAACACGTGCCCTTAATGTACAAACCAAGTTTTAGATCTTTCTAAATGATATGTGTATAATTATTAGTTTTAATACCATTATGTAAATTTTTGAAATAATGTGATAATAATGTAATATGGATGGGAATAGTTTGAATCTCATATGTCCATTAAGAAAAAGTAAAGTAGATTGTAAAAGATTAAAAATATTGTAAATTTTAAAAATAGAGCACTTTATATTAATTTATATAGTTTTCACAACACAATACAATTAGAATTATATAAATATTTATTATTATAGTGCATACATACACATATATTTTACATTGTTATGTTTAATTAAAAAAAAATAGAAAAACTTTATGAAACTAGTTTTTAATCATTGTTTTTAATTATATATTATTGCTAAAATTGTCTTGTCATCAAACCAAAAAAAATTAAGAAATCCTATATACATCACTCATTATTTAAATTTTATTAAATATTAGAATTATCATCACATATACATTCATTTTATGGTCACATTCATTCATTAACTTCTTTTTAATTCAAAATTTGCATATAATCTCTTGGATCTACTTATTCAACCCTTATGACATGGGATTTATAAATTTTAAGAAACCAAAATGCTAAAATACACCCAAAAAATTATTTTTCAAAAAATAATTTAGATGATTGTTTTCAAAAGACTTCCAAAATAAATTGAAATTATTATTTGAATTAATTTTTCATGGGTGAAATGGTAAGGTTTATATATGTTTGATTGTTTGCTATTGTTTTATGCATAATAGGTACCATGACTAAATATAATTCCTCCTTTTTTTGGATGAGAAAAATATTTTAACAAGCTTTCTACTATTCATAATAACATTGTAATGTAGGTTTTGATAAAATTAAATTGACTAATATCACAAAAAAAATGGTCAAAGTTAATATTGATACATTTGGACAAGGAAACTCACACCCTATTAGAATAGGATGGATTTACATTGACCATAAGTAGGAGGTTGTCTTCTAGTTTACTAAGAATAATACAAATAATGTTGTACAAGAAAATTGTTATAAGTACTAATGTCATGGTGTCTATAAAGATAATTTTTAAAATTGGTACTATATATTTGAACCAAACATTCTAATAGATGAATTGAATTTGCATAAGCATCAAAAGAATAAATAATGCTTATTGATACAACTCAGGTTATGCACAGTGGTGAATATTAGAATTTCTAAATTTGAAAATTGGCGAAGATGGGGACCCTCAATGTTGACCGATTTGCTTGAAATTTTTGGGGTAATTTTTTTTTTTAGGGTCAATTCACCATAATATATATCCAAACATATTCATATCTGTAAGCTATGAAAAGATCTTTTTGAGCTTGATCTAATGGTGGTATTTTTATGAAGTTATAGGGTTATTTAATAGGTCAAAATTTACTCCAAATATGACCTTAATTTTTAAGGCTTCAAATACCCAAATTTTTGGTGTGAAGATGATTGATTTGATTTTCTTAGAATTCACCTTGATTTCAATTAGGATTCGGTATTTTTTTACAAGTACATTTTGAGTCCAACCATTTATGCACAACCTTGATACAACTCTTATCAGAGTTAATTTTACTTGTAAAAGAGATAGGGACAATCGAATGGAAGCATACGAAGCAAGGAGAAAATCATCTTGTAGATTTCCTAGTAAATAATACATATCAATGGGAACAACCACAATTGATGATATGATATTTTTATGACCTAGAGAAGCCAAGAGGAGAGAACTTCTTTATACCTATTACTTGAAGAAGATATTCCCATGTAGATTATGTTAACAAGGGTCAGATTAGATCATAGATGAATATAGAAAAATAAAATAAGTGTTATATATCCATTTCTAGCATATTGATTGAGCTTCTTTTAATTGGTTTATGTTTAAATTTATTCTTGTTTTCATACTATGTTATTTAGGGCCTAAAATTGGTGGAGGTACTTTAAATCACACCTAAATTTTTATCACTTTATAACTATGTTAAACAATAGTTAACATAGTTATATACTAAAAAATATATAATATAGCATGTTTTGATACATAATATTTCTCCTTTTATCCAAAGAAAAAAATATGTATTACATAAATATGTGTGAGCTTATTTATTTCATAACTATTTTTTTTTTTAAAAGAGGGTAAAAAATTTATTAACTTAGCAAAACATCCAAGATACAAAGAAAAAGAAGAAGCTATTTAGACATATCAGCTCTCAATAAAGAAAAGAGATATTTAAAGCAATCGAAAAAAAGTTGAGACCAATTCTGAACATCCCAACCATCCTGAAACTAGAAGCCCATTTAGCTAATGAATCCGCTACCCCATTTCACTCCCGGAGAATATGCACAAAATAAATTAACTCCAAGTGAGCAAAGATATTGAGAATTTTATGAGCAATCCAAATCAACCGCCAACTACCATGAAGACTATCTCCAAAATTCAACAAGTTTATAACAATCTAAGAATTATTTTCACAAACAATATGATGCCAACCCAAAGCATAACCTTGCTCCAAAGCATATAAAATCACAAAGGCTTCCATGAAGTTTTTAGAATGATATCCCTTAAAGAAAGAGAAAACAAATCGGATAATACCACTATTGTCCTTCCCCACACCACCAATATCAGCATTACTCAGATTACCCTAGGAAGATCCATACGTATTAATCTTCAGCACTCCCGGAGGAGGCAGATTCCATTTACCAACCCTCTGTACCCAATTACTCTGACCCATCCTTCTACAAAGGACATTAGGACCAGGACCATTAACCAAAAAACCTAATATTTCCATGATCTGATGTTATTCTTGGTCCATGGGAGAAATAATCTGACATTTTACAGACATAGTTTCCTATATCATTCACAAAATCCTCTGCCAAACCTAAGAAGCAGTTAATTCCTTCCCTTGGAAAATCTTGCAGTTCCATTCAAGCCAAATCTGCCCTAAAATGCACGAAGGACCAATGCTCCACCCAAATTGTAAAAATAAAGTCACTACAGGAGGCCGCCTCTTACTCCAAAAATCAACTACAGATGAAGCATGCGAACAAGGTTGATTCCACACTCCCCATAAATAATTCTATAGTTGACGATCCAAGTTGCTTTGGAGAAGTAAATGCCCAACAGACTCCTCATGATTCCCACAGTTATAGCATAAACAAGGGCCTATAAAACCATGCTTTTGAATATTATCACAAGTGAGACACCGATTATGAGTAGCCAACCACACATAAAAACTACACTTAGGTCAAATAAACTTATTCCAAACTTGCTTCCACCATGGGACCACATCCTCCCCAAACCACTATCGATCCAAAACGCAATAACCAACAGCAACCAAAAATATCCCTCTATTATCCCTCTACCATGCTAGTACATCATCCCTAGGAAGAGAAGAGCAGGGACGACTAGCCAAAATATGGTCCAATTTTACCCTCACATCTATAGTACCACCATCAGGCCATTTTTGAGGATCCTTCCACTAGAAACTAACCATCTGACCAAAGGATTTAACAGTTTTTAAATCCACCACCCTCACCCATCCAGCATCCAAAATCATTGAGAAATATCTTGAATATGGGGAAAATGGCTAAGGAGAGGAGAAAATCCATTCCAAAAATTATGCCAAAAAATATCTTGAGACATAGTATAACAAATCCAAAACAACCCCTGCTTAACCAAATTTGCACCCTTCTTCAAAGTATTCCAAACAAATGATCCTCGACCAGTCAAGTTGTATCTATGAATCTCATAACATTCCACCCCCCTAAGATACTTGTGGGATATAATCTTATCCCAAGTTTTCTCTTGATTACTACACCAACGCCAATACATTGTAGCAGCCAAAGTAGTCCTAGAAATAGAGCTTAGGCGTAGACCCAAACCCCCTGCTTGCTTTGGTTGACAAATAGCCTTACAATTAACAAGATTCCATTTTGAGGAATCAATATTACCATCCCATAGGAATTTCCAAGAAAGAGAATACAGATCATGAAGAAAACTTGCTGGAATAATTTGAATAAGGCATCTCTACACTGCTAAAGTCTGAAAAACTGAATTTAGAAGTAAAACCCGACCAACAAAAGTCAACCATTTGTGAGTCCAATGACTAACTCTACTGTGAAATTTATCAAGGATGTTAGTCCAAATTGACCTAGGTAGAGGACCAACAAAAATAGGAATCCCCAAGTACGTAATGGGAAGACCAGTCTCTCATTTCCACCAATGAATAAGACCCTGGTGAACCTGATATTTAAGAAAACAATCCAAACCTTCAACCATAATTATAAACAAATAGGGATATAAAAGATCCCCCTACCGAAGACCCCGAGAAACATGAAACAAAGGAGATGGATCCCCATTAATTATGACAAAATATGAAGGAGTCGTAATACAAATCATAATACACTCAATCTAGGAAGGATCAAATACAAAGGTCGAGAGGATTTTGTGAAGAAAGGACCAATTCACCCTATCATAAGCTTTCACCATATCTTGCTTCATAAAAATAAATTTATTCTTAGAAGTTCTCATATAATAAATAGCCTCGAAAGCAATAGCTACCTCATCCACAATATGTCGACTAGCCACAAAGCCACCTTGCTCATCAAAAACAACTCTATCCAGCCAAGGCTTGAGATGCTTCGCAATCAGCTTTGTTCTAATTTTACACACCACATTGTAGAGAGCAATAGGCCAAAACTGATCAAAAGAGCTATCCCCCTCCCTTTGAGGAATTACAACCAAAAATGTGGAATTCAAAGCTTTAAAAAACTGATGGTTATGAAAGGACTAGAGAAAAACCTTCAAAATATCAAATTTAATAATTTCCCAAAATTTTTGACAACCCAACAGGGAATCCATCAAGCCTCGGAGCTTTCCTAGTCTTCATAAGGAAAACCACCCTTTGTAGTTCATTAATGAAAATAGGTTGAAGAAGACATGCATTGATCTCTTTCGAAAGAAAAAAAGGAATACAACACAAAATAGTATGATCATCAGCATGATCCACACAGGAATCCTTGGAATATAAGGAATAAAAGAACCGAACAGTCTCCCGAGAGATATCCTGAGAAGCAAACAACTGAATACCTTGAGAAAAAATAATTGAAGAAATACCATTGCCATGTCTTTGAGCCTTAATAGTGTTAAAGAAAAAATTTGTATTTCGTTTCTCCTTCCTATAACCATTCCACTCCAGCATTTTGCTTCCAAAAAATTTCTTTTTGAAGATCCCACTCTTGAAGCTCATGCAAAGCTTTAGACTCCTTCTGTAGATTATGCTTCATAAACCCATGATATCTGATATGTCTAGTGATGACATCAAGCCTGCTTTGGGCCAAAGCTTTAGCTTAAAATAGATTCCAGAAACACTACCTGTTTCACTTTTTGAGTTGAAATTTCACAAATTGGATGCTTTTAACAAAAGAGTACATAGTAGTACCATGGGAAGGACAACCCTGAATCCACCAGACTTTCATCAAGTCATACAAAGAGGGATACCTAAGCCACATTATCTAAAATTTAAAACTTGGATGATGACCCATTCCTTGCCGAGAGATAGAAAGTTTAATAGGCCAATGGTCCGATACCCTCCAGTCAAGAACCTCCGAATTAATAACCCAAGAATTGATAACCCAATATGAAGAAGTAATAAATCTATCCAACCTCTCTGAGATCAAGTTAGAACCACACTGCCTATTCATCCAAGTGAACACACCATTCGTCGGCATAATATCCACAAGATTAATAAGTTGAATATTATCATTAAGGAGCCTAGAGGCAGGCCCCATAGTACCCACACCTCACCGCTTCTCATAAATACTAGATATAGCATTAAAATCCCCTGCCATAATACAAGGATAGAATGGAACCAATGCTTGAAAACTTTGAATATGATTCCAAAGCAACACCTTCCTAGAAAGATCCGAGGGGGCATAAATGTTAGTTAATAAAACCATTTCTCCAGACTCATGGTAATAAGCTATCATAGAAAGAGCTAACTTATTTGAGACCCACCCAAGAGGAGTAAGCTTCTATGGATTCCAAAGGTTAAAAATCCCCCTAGCACTACCCACATCCCCAACACACTGACAAATACCTCGAGCCCAAATTTTAGAAGCAATACTAAATAGACCCTCCATCGATAATTTAGATTCTTGAAGAAAAATAACATCCAAATTATGCACCTACACCAAATACCGAATAGCTTTTTGACAAGGTAAGATATTCAAACCTCTCACATTCCATGAAATAACAATCATTTAGAGAGAATAAAAGTGAGACTCCAATAATTTAACCACCCTACTCTCAACTAATGTTTCTCCCTACACATAAAGTTTATATGCATATTTCTTCTTACCCACCTTAATCAGCTTCACAAGGGCCCATTTTTTAAGTTCTTTTGGAGTAACCCTAGAGAATGACCAGTATTGGAACCCTTTACTCTAACAGTATTCAACAAATCAACCAAAATAGAGTCATCCCATTTCATTCCATCCTACCGCACCTCCATAATAGGAATAATTCCTAGGGTTGTGTCCAAAGAAGGATCTGTTACTTCCTATTGTCCATTATGGTCTAGCACCTCAGTCAAATTTAGAGCATCCATATTCAAATTACCATTCATTCCTTCATCAGGAAATTCCAACTCATCCAAGGCATCAAACTTATTATGTAAGCCATCCATTTGTCTATTAGTAAAGGTTTGCTTCAACCCTTTTCCCTTATTACAAGTATTAACTAGAACAAAGCCTTATTTATCTACCCCACTAGCATCCATGAGACCACTCCCCTGACCAGGCCCAGCATCTTGCTAACTGAATTCCCACCAAAAAATTATATATTTAGATTTTTATAACCAAATGATTTATTCTCGGGCATTTTAGGATATTTACGCTGAATATGCCCATGCTCATGGCAAAAATAGCAACGAAAAGCAAGAGTTTCATAGTCTAATTGTTGAACACAAGAAAAATACCCAACACATATTTGCATAGAATCAGGTAGAGGCTTAGTTAAACCCAACTCAACACAAATACGGGTACATGAGACTACATTTTTTTTTAAGTTTGCTAAGATGGTCCACCGATTTGCCTAACAAAAATGCAATCATGTGCAAAATTTCCATCTACCAAAACTCCAAAGGTAACCATGGAAGCCAAACCCACACGGGAACTTGAGAAGGAATCTCCTCAGCCAGATTAAAACCCATGTGCCAAGGTTTGATAAACATGCATGTCTAGTTGTAAAAGTATGGGGCCTCATCAAAATCCCTATTTCGGTCTTCCAAGCAAGAAAACACCACCATAAAGAAATTATTAGCTCCCCTCAAGATTTTGATGTCGCCAATCGGGTTCCAAGTACTCCTGGCCCACCTTTCAAATGCCAAGAAAGGCACACGAAGACCCACAAATTTACAATTAAAGCATGATTTTGCATATAATCCACATGCTCGTCAATTGACTCAGGCTGAATCACAAGAACAGACTGTTCCCTAGCCCTTTCCAAGCATCCATTAACTCGCTTTGCATGAAACACTCCTTCCAAAGAAGAACCACCTGGGCCTGAAGAGTTATCATCCGCATTATGCCAAATAGAAGAAGAGCTTGAGCCACGAAGGGCTTCCTTAAATGAGACATTATTCCAGCATTTGATACCTCCAGGTAAATCCATGACTATCCTACACTCGGATTAGGAAAAGACACTATCGCGCAACAACAACCCACCCCAAAATCTTGTAAAATACCCACCCCCGCAATCAAAAAAATTCATCAAATCAAAAAAATGAGAAAACTCCCACATGCAGGCACTCGTAGAGGCATGCAAACTTGTGTGAGGCTCAGGCCGCGCAAAATATGCTTTTCATGCAATCCAACTCTCATACCTCCCATAGTTTTCATAACTATGCACATTAATATGTGTCCAAAACCTATTGTATTTGTTTTCTTAACATATAATTATCAAAATAAGTTTATCCAACATGATCTATATTAAGATGTAAATAATTTTTTTAATTCATTTTCTTAGTAAAATAAATAAATTTTATCAAACATAATGTTTACTAAAAGGAATACATAATTTTATTTGAAATAAATGTGTCAATTAAATATTCGATGAAGTTTTATTATTTTATTTTTAAAACAAAACAATTTATTATTTGATAGTATTAGCACAAATAAATATATTCATCAACTTTTAGAAGTTGGACCTCATATTTAAAGTTTTATAGTCTTCACCATAAGATCTAATATTGAAATATCATTATGTTAAAAATTTAATATTTATTAAAATTTAATTTCATATTATTACAATAAAACTCAATCCTATATCTCAATAAACAAAATATTTTTATAAAATTAGTTACTAATCTTAATCTTAAACTAGATTATAAATTATAATATTAATAATAAAATTCCTATAAATAAACAAAGCTAAAAAATTTGACAAACATTTATACACCTGTAAGTATTTTTTTTTTTTGATAGGTAACAGTATATTTACAGCGGGTTTTTTAAATAGGATCCCAAAACCTTAATTACAGTAGTGGCCGAAGCAGTGAAACTTTAAAACCAAAAATAACGTCCCCATCCCGGGGCCCTGGAAACATAAAACAGAAATAACGTCCCCGTCTTGGGGCCCTGGAAACTACAGAAAACAAAAGTGCCCGAATAAACTTCGCAGTCGAGAATCTCCAAAAAAACAAACCCAAAAACAAGACACATTGAAAACGGCGAATGCCAGGGGCCAAGCTAACTGGGCCCTGATCCGTCCTCGGCCCGCTCAGTCTGCCGCTGGCCCTTGACAGCGCTTTCCTCCAGCTTGCGACGGAGCTCGGACAACGCCTTGGCGGCATGAGACGCAGCTTGGGCAGCTGTGTTGAGAGCACTGACCGCAGTATCCAGGAGGCCATGGAGTGCCAGCTTCTGCAACGCATCATCTGACTCAGAGCTGATCACAGTGGGCTCCGGGTTCTCTGGTTTGGCATTCTTGGGGCTTTTTGCAGTCCAGCTGGGTCCAGGGGAGGCCCTTTTGCGCCCTGAACTGGGAGGAAGGGCCCTGTCAGGGCCTGTGCTCGACGCCCTGCACTTGCGTGTAGGCCTACGACGCTTCAGGGAAGCAGAATCGGCAGGAGCGGGGGAGCCTTTGGCGACAGGGGAACTAGGGGGAGAAACGCCAGTTTCGGGGGCGGGACGAGAAGAGAGGGGGAATGCTGTGCAGCTGGGGGCTGGTTGGCCAGGGCATGTCTGTAGAGAACAGCCATGAGCCCCTGGTGTAAGGGCCGGGAATGGTTCTTGCGGGCACGCTCAATGGTCAGACCCAAAGAGTAGAGGAGGAAGCGGGGGGTGCTGATGAGGGTAGCTCCGCGGAGGTGGTTAAAATAACTGAGATGGAAGCTAAACAGCCGCTGCTCGGGATCGTCACAGGTAATATATTGCATTACCGGGACAATGGCTTCGTCGAACGGCGTCGGGAGGTGAGAGCGGAGTAAGTTGGCTTTGTCCCACTGGTGGTCTGGGAAGCGGGAGAGCTCCTCTTCCCAGTTGTGTTTATCCCGTCTGACGACACGGCCTTTCTCCTCGTGGTGGAGGCCGGTGACCTCTGTGAGGAAGTCCTTGGAGATTTTGAAGTGCAAACCCTTGACTGTAACTTCCCCGTCGTTCCACGACTCCAAGAACCCCTGGGTGATCTCGTCGTCATGGCCGGCGAATTTGCTAAAAAATGGCATAAATTTCTTGGCATCGAAGAATAAGCGAGCAGGGCCGCTCAACTCGAGGACAGGGGGCTCCAGAAAAATAGCTTTGGACGCCATGGGGGATGAGCTGGCAAGGTGGGGACAGAGGGGGCAGAAAATGCCAGACCGGGGAAGAAAGAGCAGGGGAGGGGGAATGCGACAGCGGGATGGGACAGGGAGGGGAATATAAAGGCCGTGCGATGGCTTGAGAAGGGGGAGCACCGCCAGCTTTGGAAAGTAGCACACGCGGCTGGGATCGACACGACGGGGAGGGGGCTGAGGGGGCGCACCAGGCTGCTGACACGCGAGGATGGGAAAGGCCCACTGCCAAAGCGCCAGTTGGCGGACGCTGAGCGGAGGAGCGCCGGGAGTGAGCCGCGCCGGAGTTGACCTCGAACGGGTTGGCATGGCACGGGAATCAGGCGGCGCAGAGATCAAAGCGGGAATGACGGGGAGGTCCGCCATGCACAAAAAAATGGGGCTGCCAGGGCTGCCAGCTGGCCAGCACGGGCAGCTGACAAGGCAGGGGGCGTGGGCCGCTGCGGGGAGGACCTGGGCGGTCCTCACGCGGACAGGGTGGCGAGCCGACGGGTCGACACGGGGCCGAGAAGCACTGGACAGCGGATGCACACGTCGGGGGGACTTCGCCGCCCAGCCACGGGGAAGACTAGACACCCGAGAGAACATCATGATCGGGGTGGTCCTGCATCGCAATTTGGATTAGGCCTGCAGGGAAGTGCGAGGTCCAGGTGGTGAATTCTCCAACGGTGATGCCTAGATTAGCCATGAAGTCAACAACCCTGTTGCCTTCTCTGAGAACATGTTGGAAGGTGTGATCGGGGAAGCCCTGGAGCAGGAAGAGGGCCTCCCGGATGGAGTTATGGAATCGCCAGGAACAGGACTCGGGCTTGCTGGTGCCTCGATAATGACTTGGGAGTCGCCTTCGATAATAATTTTTGGGGAGGAGCCCCCCGAGGCCGACGGAGCCAGAGCGAGCGGCGGCTTTGGCAAAGTTGTTAGTTTGCACCCAGCGGGACCGCGAAGGCAGTGACCAGATTCTCGAAACCGTCTCTGATAACCCCGCCAGCCCCAGAGGGCCCGGGGTTGCCTTTGGAAGCGCCGTCGAAATTGAGCTTGAGCCACCCGGGGGGGGAGTCCATCTGATCAGGGAGCGGCGGGAAGGGGTGGGAGGGGAAGCGGGGGGTGATCTGGAAGCCGAGGGAGGAGAGAAGGGAAGCTTCGCTCGACCGCCTGGGTTCCGTAGAAAGGGGAATGAGGCGGGAATTCTCAGTGGCAAAGGAGGCGCTTTGGATACCAACCTCCGGGGAAGCGAGGCCGGGGAGGAAAAGGCTCGCCGGTTACGCTCGAGCCAAATTTTCCGGAGCAAGTGAGGAAGGCGGGCCTTCCGGAGGAAGCGGAGAAAGGGATGGGCAAAGGGGGTGGGCCACTGAGACAGGAGGTCAGAAATGGAATTGGGGGCCGCCCATTGAACGGAAAAATGGGAGAGGATGAGGCCCAGAGCTTCGGAAGAGAAGGCGCAGTTTAAGAAAAGGTGGTTGGTAGACTCCCAAGCGGCACAGCAGAGGAAACATCTGTTGGGGATTTGGAAACCTCGCTTGATCAGATTTTCGATCGTGAGGATTTTGTTTTGGACGGCCGCCCAAACGAAATGGCTAATTTTGGGGATCAATTTCTTGGCCCAGACCAGCTGAGTCGGGAAGGTGGTTGCCCCCGGGGTTCTCTGAATATGGTAAGCAGACTTGACTAAAAAAATGCCACTGGGAGAGCCATGCCACACGCATCTATCACTGTCACCGAAAGAAGGGATGACTGTCGCACTGAGGATGCGCTGAAGTTTGGCAGCTTGAAGCGGGAACCTGGGGTTCAGGATGGGTTTCCAGGTGGTCCGCCCCTGACACTGGGTCATGTAGTCAGACACTCTGGGTCCACGGTCCGCAAGCCCAGGTTTGAGAAGAAGGAGTTCTCTGTCCGAGCTCAGGGCCTCGTCGAGGATCCATCTGTCCTCCCAGAAGTCAATCTTGGCACCGTCTCCAAGGATCCATCTGGTCCCTTGCTGAACAATATCTCTGGTGGAAAGCAGGGCCTTCCAGAAGGCAGATCCATCGCGGGGCTGGGTATCCCCAAGGAAAGGGTGATTGTGGCAGTACTTCCTACGCACAATGCAAACCCATTCGTCGGGGGTATTGGTATGAACCTTCCAGGCATGTTTGGACAGAAGGGCCTTATTCATGGGAACCACCCGTCTGAGCCCGATCCCTCCCTCATCTTTGGGGCGGCAGACCAGGGGCCAGGAGACCAGGGGAATCCTTTTCTTGTCTTCGCCTCCCGACCAGAGAAAACGTTTCTGAATTTGCTCAATGAGAGTAGCAATGGAGGCCGGAATTCTGAAGACCGACATGAAGTATATCGGAATGCTTTGGAGAACGGACGCCAAGAGAGTGGCTCTGTCGGCCTGAGAGAGAAGGTGGCCTTTCCAGGGGGCGAGTTTTCTTTGAATCCGCTCAATCACCCCATTCCACAACACCTTGGAAGACGCCCCTGTGAACAGAGGAAGCCCGAGGTAGGAGGAAGGGAGGGAGCCGAGGGAGCGGCCCAGGATCCGCCCGATTTTGATTTGTCTAGCCACGGGGGTGTTGATGAAGTAAATCTTGCTTTTTCGTAGGTTAATTTTTTGCCCAGCCGCCTCCTCGTACAGGGTAAGGATGCTCTTGAGGGCCTTAGCCTGAGGGACCGAGGCCGAGGAGGCAAGAATGGTGTCATCCACAAACTGCTGATGGGACACGGGGGGGAGGTCCTGCGCCGGTATGATGCCCGAGATAAGACCGCGAGTAACAACATTCGAAATGGTTCGTCCCAGGGCCTCGGCCGGGATAATAAAGAGAATCGGGGGATAGGGGGTCACCTTGGCGGAGACCTCTGGAACTGGGGAAGAACCCGGTCGGGGGAACCATTGACCGGGATAGAGAACCAGGGGGAGGACACGCACTTGTTGATGAGATGGACCCGGGAGGGGTGAAACCCAAATTTGAGGAGGACCTTGGATAGGAAGCTCTAATCGACCTTGTCAAAAGCCTTGTTCATATCGAGCTTGAGCAGGAAATGGGCCTTTCTGGAAAGAACAGTTGAGTGAATGGCCTCATGCATGATTATGACCCCGTCGATGATCAGCCTTGCCTTTGACGGAGCTTCCCCGGCGGGGGAAATGATCGGGGGAAGAATGTCTTTGAGGCGGTTTGTCATGGCTTTAGTCAAAATTTTATAGAGGACGTTGCACAAGGCGATGGGGCGGAAGTCTGACAGGGACCTTGCAGCCTGGGTCTTCGGGATCAGGGCTATGAAGGTGGTGTTGATGCCTCTGGGAATGGATCTGGCAAACTGCAGGTCCCGGATGGCAGCGCACACATCAAGGCCCACAATGTCCCAGAAAGCCTGGAAGAAGCGGGGAGGAAACCCGTTCGGGCCCGGGGCTGCCTCAGCCTTCATGGAAAAGGTGGCAGCATGGATTTATGAGTCCAACAAGGCTTGAACCGGCTTTGCATTAGCCATGGCCGGGACGGACGTCGGGATGTGCTCCAGAAGAGAGTCGGCCGCCTTCAAGGACATAGGAGGTCCATCGCCCAGGAGCTCTTGGAAGAAGTGGACTGCCTCGGCTTGGATGTCCTCTTCCTTGTTGATGATACTACCATTGCTATCAACCAGCTCGGCAATT
The DNA here is from genome assembly GCA_028583015.1 of Wollemia nobilis. Classification (NCBI taxonomy): domain Eukaryota; kingdom Viridiplantae; phylum Streptophyta; class Pinopsida; order Araucariales; family Araucariaceae; genus Wollemia; species Wollemia nobilis. Next base: position 7,894,228 of record JAQPPZ010006195.1, on the reverse strand, counting down.
CTGTTGGAACCCCTGTTTCGGAGGGTCGATGCATGAAAGAACTTGGTGTTTGCATCGCCATCTTGGATCCACAGAGCACGCGACTTCTGCCTCCAAAAGGTTTCTTCCCTGGCTAGGATATTGTGGTACTCGGCGAGGGCAGTGCGTTCCTCTTCCCTGAGGCCGGGCTCTTGAGAGCCAGCTTGGAATCTGGACTCAATCTCATCGAGTTTATTTTTGATAGCCTCCTTGCTTTCAAAGATATTACCGAACACTTCTTTGTTCCAAGTCTTGAGGTGTTCCTTGAGGCGTCTCAACTTGTGGAAGACCTATTCGGCAGGGCGGCCAGGGACAGGGGGAGCCCACCAGTAGCCGACCTGGGCCCGGAGGTCGGGGTGGTGAAGCCACATGGACTCAAACCGGAAGGGTCTCCTGGGGGGGCGATGATCAGTCTCGAGGAGGAGGGGGCTGTGATCGGACCCGATTTTGGGGAGGGCCAATAGGGAGGCGTCGGCAAAAATGGGGAGGGCTTCCTTAGACAAGAACACTCTATCTAACCTTACCTGAATGTGGTTGGGTCCCGCTCGCTTGTTGGACCACGTGAACCGGGCACCCTTCAGGTTGACATCCATGAGCTCATTGTGGGCGGTAAAGGCCCCAAAGTCATCCATGCTTTTGGTTCTGACCTCCGAACCCCCGCATTTGTCGAGAGGAAAATAGGGGGCTGTTGAAATCCCCAAATAGGATCCAGGGCAGGGGAGCGAAGGCTTCTCTCATCGAGTTGATTTCCTGCCAGAGCCTTGCTTTCTCAACGGGACTGTTGGGGGCGTAGACGTTGGATAGGATCCATGATCGCTTAGAGTTGAGGCAGTGGACCAGAATGTTCATGATCCTGGGCGACGAGGAAATGAGCCTTCCCTCGTAGGATCGAGGGTCCCACATGCACATGAGGCCCCCGGCTGAGCCAGCCGCGGGGGTGGAGAGAAGTTCACAGTTGCGCCAGGTAGCATGGGCAATTCTTCGGGCGGCGGCGTCATCTATCTTGGTCTCCTGTAGGAGGATGAAGGACGGGCGGTGGTCCCTGCGGAGTTGACCGAGGATCCTTTTCTTGGGGACCCCATTGAGTCCCCTGATGTTCCAGGAGATTAACTTCATTTGGCACCCTTTTGGGGTCGCCTGCCCCCCTTTCCAGCCTGGGCGGGAGGTTTGGATCGGGCGTCGTCCGCCTTGCGAAAGCTCGTGCCAACGTCAGGTAGCGTAGTTTGGGAACCGCTAGCAATGTCGTCCTCGGTGATCCTAGACCGTTGTTCGCACCGGGTGGGCCGCCCTCGTTTACCTTTGTTGCCAAAATCTGTGGTAAAGGATCTGCTCCGGGTCATTTTGGGGCTGACTTCGTCGGACTCGGAAGGAGAGCTGCCTTCGGTCTCATCATTAGATCGCTCGGACCCACACACCAAGGGGGTAGGTTCTGGGAAGGATGCCTGGGGGGCCGGGGTCAGAAGGGGGTGGGGGGGAGGGTTGGGTCCCGGTAGCAGCCGGGGCTTGCGAAGGAGCCAGAATGGGGTGCGGGGGGGGATCTGGGATCGGGTCCCCGGAGGGGTCGCTGGGGGGACGCCCTCCGAACAAGCCTCGAGGGCCTGGGGGCCCGAAGGGGAAACCTCCTTGAGGGGAGTGCTAGGGTTGGGACGAGATGGATCCTGGGAGGGGGCCCGACCAGAGCTGGGCGGGGGATTGGGATTAGGGCCTTCCGCCTTCCTGGAAGCCGGGCATTGGTGAGGGAGGTGGCCTTGAGAGCTGCAGGAGGTGCAAAAGGCAGGTTTATTTTCGTAAATAAGGGTTTGGCGCCAGAAGAAGGACCCAGAAGAGATGGTCACCGAGGAGGGGAGCTCAGATTCGAGGTTGGCGTTGGCACAGAACCTTGCATGCACCATGCGAGAGCCAGCCTTGGTCGCGGGATCAAAGGCCACCGGGTCTCCAGCCGGCCGGGCGATGAGCTTAAGAACGTCTTCGCGCCACGAGATGAAAGGGGAGGTCGGGAGGCGAACCCGAGATCGGGGCAAAGTTGATGCTTTGGGTCTTTGGGATGAAAATCTGCACCATAGCGTACGAGAAAAAGGCTCTTGCGACCCAAGAACCGGGGCCCGCCCGACGGGATCTTCTCGGCATCCTCGTTGTTGTTGAGTTTGATAATGAAAAAGCCTGCGGACGGGGCAACCAGCTGGATATGGCCGGAGACCTTCCATTTGGTGGCCGCCCATTTGCGGATCGTCTCCATGTCTGGGCGCCCGCCCAGGAACTTCCCAACCAAGGAGGATGAAGAATCAGAAACCAGGGAAGAGTAAACCTCCTCCTGGATGGAAATGTGGGTGCCTTGGAGGGAAAGCCCGACACCCAGGGCCCGTGCAGGGGTCCTGGAGCCCGCCAAAACCTGTTGGTAGGAGGGTTTAGGGCCTCCCGGGGCCCGCCCTAGCCCCGGATCGGGGGTTGCCTTCCCAAGGCCATCCGACGCGACAGGGCCAGGCAGGGGGCGCGGGCCCAGAATCCCGACCCCACCAAACCCAACGCACTGCTCGAGACCCCCGTCCGACCCCGCCGCGGATCCGCCTGGGCCCAGCCAGGGCCCGGACGTACCTGAACCTCCTGGATCCGGGCCCGCCCAGGATCCAGCGCTCTGTTTTGGATCCGATCCCGGCCCTGCCTCCGCTTCTGCTCCAAACTGCGCTCCAGCTGCCGCTCCTGCTGTTGCTCCCGCCATCGTCCCCCTCTCTTCTCTCTAGAAAGTTTGTTCTTCTCTGTAAGTAAAATTTTAAATTAAATTATTAAAAATAATATTGTTCACACTAAACAAAGTTAAAAACTTCATCAAACATTTATATGTTTATATAGTTACATTGAATCTCATATTTAAAATTTTATAATCTTCATCATAAGATTCAGTCTTGAAATATCATTGAGACCCTGAATTTCCAAACTCTATACAATTGTTTCTTCCATATCTTGCATGTACAATTCAGACCCCATCTACCATTTAATATGTCCCCAAGAGGAATACTAGCAAGCATTAGGTTGATAAATTTTAGAAGCCTTAAAGCACCAAATTGGCTTCCTATAATTCCACCTCCAGTATTTTCAAAGCGGAATCCGAAATCCACTTGAAAGTTTATATAGCTGCTCAGACGGAAGAATGCCATCAATTTGTTGAACAACGAATTTATCAAAAGGTTTTAATTTGAACTTAACAAACAACTGTTGCCAAAAAATCCACTGCCCAACATTCTCATCCCATAGATCAGTCTATTTAAAGAGACCTTTCTTGCTAAGCCTCTTACATTCCAAATTAAACATATCCATAGCATACATATTATTTTTTTGTCAAAAACAAATAACTTTGAAAGAAAGAGTCCAACCTCTCCTATCATCCAAAACATTCCATTTAACCATTCCAGAAAACTCTTTCCAAGCCTCTAAATCCTATATTGAATGCAAATTATAGCTTATATATTTTTATTTGTTTATTTTATTTTATTTATTTATTTATTTTCGTTATAACTTATATATATATATATTTTAGTTATGATTGTAAATAGTATAGCGTAAAATATGCGCAAAACTTTAACCAGAATAAGTGTTCGACGGAAGATTAAAAAAACCCAAAAGAGTGTCCAGTCTTTAAAAAGTGTGCGTGGAATGTTCGAATTTATAACCCATCGTTAGCTTTGGACTATAACTAGATGTCAACACGCATTCCAGTCGGGACAAGAACATTTAAGAATATCATATACCCAAAATCCAAAATGTAAAGTGAAGAAAAGATGGTCCGAAGTTTAACCTAATCATATTTGGTTCGGCAGTCTTAAAAACATAAATCTACACTCCGACAGTCTTCAAAACTTAAATGTCCATTCCCACAGTCTTCAAAACATAAATCTAATAAAATTAGACATATATAAAATAGAAGGCGTAGATTATAGATTGAAATATATAACAGGCTATGTATATGTATCAAATAAGTCCCAAATTTCAACAGAAAACACTCATATACCATCACAACTTCCGACTCAATTCTCTAGAAAGAGTCGCTATCAAAACTAGTACGATATTAATTCTACGTAGTTTGTGACCTCAGTGGTGAGGTTTTTTAATCACCATCACGCGACACTTGCAGTGGCGTGTGCAGTGCTCGCTCAGACTTCCCACAACAGCCCTGCATACAAAATACACAACCATTGTTATAAATCTTGTGATAACTTCCTGAAAATGAAAATTATTATATATGGAATCTCAAAATATTAAGGACCTCCTGACTGCTCCATGGCCATGGCTTCCAACAACCAAAACGTCCACCCCCATTTTGTTAGCTGTCTCACAGATGGCATAGCGCGCTTCTCCTACCATCACCTTAAAATCCACGATCACCTGCAATAACACCAATTCTCAATTCTCAAACCTCTATTTATTTGATAAGAAAACAATTTGGACATATTGCCGCTTTTATTTTCCCCCTTTACATTGCGTGTGTCGCTAATTTCTCTTGCACGAGCTAATACTCTCTCCGTGATGAGGTTCTCGCTTCTTTCGGCTATATCCAGCACACGATGACCAGAGGACGCAACCGCTGCAAGATTCACAGTAGAGTAAACAAAGAATAATAATAATAATAATTTCTGAATCTGCGAATGGCTTTTATTAAATAAAAATTAAACAGTAAATTTGAACACTACCTTGGCTTCCTAATCCTACTTTGGATGAAGCAGGGACCTCTGCATGCATCACAATTATATGTTGGTCATTGTTTTGAGTGACAAGGTTTTCCAGAGCCCACTGCAATGCATACATGCTTTCCTCGCTCTCGTCCACGGCAACCATTACCGTCTTTGCTGCTCCCACCGAACTCCCCGCCATGGATCCACAGAATAAAATTAAAAAAACTCAGAATCTGAATCTCCTTAACAAAGAAAATAGATTAATCTGATGAACTCGATGAGTAGAGCAGCCCCGTCGGTCTATTTTATAGTGCCATTGCGCATAATATACTGTACGTATCAATCTATTGATCGTCTAAGCTACGTATAAGAAATTGTGCGGGAGGCACACGTGGAAGATGTCATTGTGGACACCACTCTGTAGAGTGAACACAAGACAAGAAATATGTGAATCTAAGAATAAAGTGACGTCTCGTGTGATGTGAAAATTTTATATTTTGAAGCAATATTTGTAATTTTAACTTTGTGAGGTTCACATTTAAAGTGGATCTATACAATTTTGAAATCGTTAATGTCTTTCATTTAGAGTCCAAACCCCATATGAAGTAAATAACTAAATTAAAGCGTTTATATTACTATAAATTTATTACGTAACTTTGTAGGGAATGACGGAAAAATTTACGTTAGGTTTCAATTTTATTAAATAATGTTTAAATTATTATCATATTAATGTGGATACCGGAAAAATTTACGTTAGGTTTCAATTTTATTAAATAATGTTTAAATTATTATCATATTAATGTGGATACCAGTTAAACTAATAGTTGTGTATAGTTAATTTTGAAAATTATTATTATTTATTATAACAAATTGTTAAGTTCTTATTTTAGTATTTTTTATTATTGTTATTAACTAATTATTTTTTACTAAAGATTGTAGATTTAATACTTTAGCTTATGATTATTATTATTATATTACTATTATAGCTTAAGCTAGTATTTCAACTTACTACTATTATCTTACATGGAATTGTTGAGCAAGTATTTCAACCTACCGTAATTGTTTAGCCTAGTTGTCCTAGTAAGGAATTGTTGAATTCTTTGAGGTGTCCATATAAGAGTGGAGAACCTATGCCCTACACATGGACTATTTCTATAAATAAGTATTTCAAACTACTACTATCACATGTAATTGTTTAGCCTAGTTGTCCTAGTAAGGAATTGTTGAATTCGTTCAAGTGTCCATATAAGAGTGGAGAACCTATGCACTACATATGCACTATTTTTTAAATATTTATAATGTTTTCAATAATGCAACATTAATTACAAAAAAAAAATTAAAAAATAACAATTTTACTATAATTTATGTAAATTATTGTAAAATTTTAATTCATAGATGTTATATAATTATTTTAAAACTCAAGATAGTGTATTATAATTAGTTATAATTCACTCAATATTATTATAAATTATTTTTTTAATATTATAATTAAATATTTATTGTATTTTATAATTGAATCATGTATATATATATTTTTGGTAATATTAAGAAAGAAGGATTTTGAAAGGAATCCCACAACCTGATACAACAACTCCATTAGGAAGAAAATATCAAGAACACACAAACCCATAAAGATTCAAAAGGAGACTTCGAACTAGCTACACCAAAAGGGTAACCAACCTAAGGCATATCCCAAGAAGAGAACAAAAATTACATCAAACACACACCCAATAAGCAACTCCAATAGGAGGAAGCCCACATCGAACCTGAAAATACCCATAGGACAAGAGGGCCCCAAGGTCGAAAACACCTAGTCAAACTGGGAAATAGTTCCATCACTACCTAGCATGAGCGAACAAGATAAAAATAAATTTGAAAAGCCCAAAAAAGCTAGGGAATAGCCGAGCAAATAGGATAAAAATTTAAATTTGAAAAGCTCACTTAGCAGTTACAAAAAACCACCAAAACTCAGAATCTAGAAGCTAAAACCATGCATATCCTCTAGAAACCAACTAGTTTTTGGAAAATAAAAAGCTAAGAATACAAAAACCCTTCCACACCAAGAAGCATAGGGACAATCACAAAATGCAAGTGCCAAAAACCAATGAAAACCTGAATTCAACATGGAATACCACTCCACACCATTGTGGACCAAAGCATCACCTTCCACAACCACCCAGTTGCTAGAAAACAAAAAAATGAGAAAACATTTGTGACACCAAGAAGCATGGATGAATCACCCTATCCATCGGGAACGAGAGACAATCATCCTGCAAAGAGGAGGGAAGCCACAAAAGGAAACACCTCTCAAGGAGACTCGCCACAAAAAAACACCTAGGTCCCCTAAAATCCATCTTCACCTCTGCATAAGCAACGAAAAACAAAGACTCCAACAAGAACCAAAAATTGTCCAAACAATTGTTCACTCAAACATGAAACATAAAAGGAATAAACAACATCAAGTGGGAGGAAGGAAATAAACTGGGACCCGTACAACCCATATTCATTTTTAGCATTCAATCCCAAGCGATACCGATAATAAACCATAATTACAAATCTCCCACGTAGAAAAATGGAGCTATGGAACCTTCACCTCCACAAACCTCAAGACCATGAAATAGGATTTTAAGGAAGACCCAGAACCTAAAAACATGTGGGACTAAATCCTAGAGGAAACCGAAGGCCTAGAAACCCCAACTCTTGTGCGTTCAAGTCCCACAACCATGTAAAAAAAATAAAACTCCAACCCGAAAATGGGTCGAACAATAGTAAAACAACAGCCAGCCAAAACCCCCAAAAGAAATAGTTGCAAGCCTATATATATAAACCATTTATACCTATATATTTAAAACAACTAAAAATTAATAAATCTATATTGTTTTTGAAATAATTTGTTAGCATTACATTTTTTCAATTTAGTTTCTTTGAATCCTTCAAATTTGAATCCTTTGTGGACCTTGTTTGATTTTAGTTTATGTTTATCTTGGCAGCCCCTCTTTGTGGGCTTTCTCACTTTGTAAGAGACCCTTTCAAAAAAGCTTCTTCCAACCAATTAAAAAAAAATTACATTTCTTATTGATCAAATATTATAATTAATTCACCTATTTATAATTTTGAAACCTATAATTTTAAGGGTTAAAAATTAAAAATAATTCTACTTGAAAAACTAAATATGTATAATGTTTAAAAAATTAAATCTAACTTTAAAAAATATATTTTAAATATCTTATATATACAAATTTTCTTTTCTATATTATTACATTATATTTTATTAAAATATATTATTAAAATAAAATGTTATATATTTTTATAATTTTGACAAATATATTAAAGACCATCATATAAAATGATTTTGATTATTTTATTAAAAAAAGTATAAAAATAAAAACTTCGACCTCTTTTAAAAAATCTAAATTCAAACCACAACTTTTTATATTAAAATTGGATTTAAATAATTTAATTTTATATTTATTTAACATTTTTATATTTTCCATTTTCCTTATTTTTCTATTTAGTTTTAATTCTATCAACAACCTCTTTAGACCACATGTACCCATAAGGTCACATTTGCTAATATTTAGGTATTCTAATGTTATGAAAGTGTTCAATCTGTATAGTCCACTAATTTTGAGGTATAAAGAGCATCTCACTTTATTAAGTCTATTTAGGTTTTTCTCCCTTTAATTCCACAATGTTTAAACATACATTTTTCAAACTTCCAACTACTTTTACTTGTTATACTTGTTATAGTTATATGATGATATTTAGATTTAAACAAAGTAAAATCATATTTGAGAATATTAGATTTAGATGAAGTAGAATCATATTTAAGAACATTAGATTTAAATAAAATCACATTTGATAATATTAGATTTAGATGAAGTAGAATCACAATTCAGAATATTTGGTATGACAAGTTATTGATACCAACTATTTTTACTTGTTATAGTTATATGACCATACTTATATTTAAATAAATTCAGAATCACATTTGAGAATATTAGATTTAGATTAAGTAGAATCACATTTGAGAATATTAGATTCAGATGAAGTAGAATCACATTTGAGAATATTTGGTATGACAAGTTATTGATACCAACTACTTTTACTTGTTATAGTTATATGATAATCCTTAGATTTAAATAAAGTAGAATCACTTTTGAGAATATTATATTTAGATGAAGTAGAATCACATTTGAGAATATTAGATTTAGATGAAGTAGAATCACAATTGAGAATATTTGTTATGACAAGTTATTGATTTAATTATATGGTGTTTTATTTTTTTATAAGGTAGTTATTTTTTTAGTGGATTATATGGTATTTTATTTTTTTGATAAGGTAAATTATTTTTTTACTATATTATTTGGTATTTAATTTTTTTTTAAAAGAGTTTTTTAAATTTTTTTACAAAGTAGTAAAGTTGATTAAAGAAACTTCAAGGTACTTACAACAAGATAGAGCTTTAAGAAGATGATTAGTAGAAACACTAAAAAATGGATCTGAACCACTATACAACAAACTATGTAAAGGTGATTAAAGAAACTTCAAGCTGCTTACAATAAGATAGAGTCTTCAGAAGATGACTACCAAAACAAATAAAAAATGGACCTGAACCATAGTTCAACCAACCATGATATGGTATTCTATCATATATTTTGTGGTTGAGTCCATATAAAAATATAAGAGATATAGAAGAGGATAACTTATATTATTTTAATTGATTAAATTTTTTAAGTTTGAAAGATTTAAATTATATATAATTTTATAAAATTATTATTATATGGTTATGATATAGTATAAGTAAAATTTATTTTTAATAAATATTTTGAATTAAATAAGTTTTATTCTATGATATTAAATTAATAAGGAATATTTTTTAATTTTTAAGAAAAAACTCAAGGTTTAAATTTTGCCAAATTATGCATAATTGTTGGGCTTGTTGTATCACAAGTGGGCCTCATTTTAATATTTAATCTCTTGTAACCTATTAAAATAGGTTCCATTCTATTTATATGAATATAAGTATCTAATAAAATATTAATTAATCGTAGGACATCATAGTGGTATGGCTTTGGCCTCTCATCTATGAGAGCCAAGTCCAAACCAACCAGGGTGTGTAAGTGTGATTAAAAAAATAAAAATAAAATTAATGTATATTTGACCTCTCATTTACTAGAGCAAAGTCCAAACCAACTAGGTTGTGCAAGTGTGATTAAAAAAATAAAATTAAAATTAATGTATATATTTAGTTCAAGAATTATATTAAGTAAATTATCAAGTGGTATTAGGTCAACCGGTTAGATTCCTAGTCATACATGGATAATATCCAAGTTTTATTGTAATACCACTTTTTGGTGATGATGTAATACCATTTCAATCCCATATAACCAATTGAAAGAATATATATATATATATATATATATATATATATATATATATTTATTTTTTTATATATATATATATATATATATATATATAATAATTGTCATTTTATAGTGCATGTAAAATGAGCATGTAAAATGAAAATTACTAATTTTTTTAAAGGAAAAAAGTTATAAATTATTTATAACATATTTTTAATACTTTTAATAATACAACACTAAATTACTACCTAAATTAAAAAATTAAATCAATTTTAATATAATATATACAAATTATCACCAATTTTAATTTAAAATTATTGTATTATAATTAAGCAACCATAATCCACTTAACTTGATTAAAAACCATCTTTGTTTTATTGTAATAAATAAAATAGTTATTACATTTTTATAGTCAAATTATTTCTAAATAAGTATAATAGTATTTTATTTTATTTCTAACTTATTTCTACCATAAAATATTCACCAAGTTTTCTACATTTAAAAAGTAATTTTAAAATTTTATAAATCTATATTTTATTTATAGACAAATATCTTATCCGACTTATTTTTACATATAATTTTAAAAATAAATTTATGTTATCTTTACTAGTAAAAAAATAATAGAGATAAGACAATAGATTTTAACTTCCCTATAGGTCATATGAATAATCTTCATATATTGTTTATCCAATAATATTCCACCTAATCAAGCATGATGTACAACCCTATTTCACATTATTTAAAATTCCAAAATCTTGCTTTTACATTCACTAATAACTTACTTATTTAAAATATTTAAATTTATACTTTTACTTGTTAAATTTTTTTTACAATTTATAATAGTTTAAAAATTCAACATACATAGTATTTAATAATTTTTATCATAATTAAAATAATTCTACAATTTAGTAGAGTACTTTGAACGTTTAGCATAAATAATCTTTAGGCATTCTTATCTAACATGGAAAAAGGCCTTTTAAATACCTAGAATGTGAACCTTCTCCTCTGCAAACATTGCCTTTCATTGAACTTTATTAAATATATAGTATCATCTATAATAGAGGAAAGTTTGGTTTTCTTTTTTGCGGTGGCCCCTCTTCACTTTTTTTGTTTTTTTTTTCTCCTTTTTTGGGGGGTGACCTTACATCATTTTGACATCTCACCCATTTAAAATTCGGTTCTTTTGTGATGCAAAGTATCTGGAATGCATGGGAAGCTTTCAAACCCAAGCTCCAATGGTAGGGTAAAGATAAATTTACCAGAGCTTCTATATCCACTCTAAGTCCTTGGTGGTCTCCTATAGTCACTTTAGATGGCCTACCTTTGGCTCAAGTTCAATGGGTTAGAGCATTACGCTTCTTCAAAAAGGGTATTGTAACATTTTCAGATTTCTTTGATGCTCATACCAAACATTGGTATTCTTGGGATGAGTTTTGCGAGTTTGGTCTTAAGCCCGATGATCAAGCAACTTTTGATGTGGTTCTCGACACACTCCTTTCTCTATTTGGCTACATTTTTGTAAGAACTTTCAACAACATTGGTCATCTGCTTGGTGTTAGCCTAATCATACTCCTCTGGTCAAATATAAACCTTCTTTAGGGTACAATATGTTGTCCCCTCATTCTCCTCTGGTTGATACTTTAAACCACTGTTGGGATCTAGTTTCTTCTCAATCTAGATGGAGCCTTGGCTTTTCTATGGTTTGGCAGTCCTATCTTGAACCTAAGCATTGTTTTTTTGCCTAGATTTTATTACATCAAGGCCTTCCCCTTGGTCATATGTTACAATATATGGGGGTTTCTAATCCTATTTGTGCTTTTTGTAGACGTCCTAACAATTTTTTTCATGTGTTTTGGGCTTGTCAAACAGCCAAAAATGGTTGGGATTGGGTTCTTTCTTTTTTCAATTCCTTTTTACTGGAGCAATGTTCTTGGGTTAATGCACTACTTGGGGATCCCCTAGATTTTTCTCTTCCCATCAACGAAGTTTGGCATATTTTTTGTCTTAGTATTTTTGGGAGACAGGAGGATTCTACCTCCTTCTCTGTTGCTGCTAGATATGCTCTCTTCTATGATTTTTGGTTATAGATCCTTACTCAAGTGGAGAAATTTTAGGTGGAGCTGCAATGTCTTAGATCACTTCTGGATCATTGGGCTAATGCACCTTGCTCCGGATTCCTTCGCCCTATGTCCGACTCTGGCTTCTCTCCATAGGCTCACCTTCACTTGTTCTCGCGGTCGTCGTCAGATCATTTGTCTCTTCAACTTCTTAGCATCATTGGTCTCCACTGTAGTCCAATTCCACACCTCTAGTGGATGGGATGTTTGCTTGATTCCAATTGATCCAGTGACTGCATACACTTGTCTCTGTTTTGTCTTCTTTTCTTTACTTAGTTTTGATGTAATATTTTTTTGAGTTGATTCATGTGATCCTGTAATTTGTTTGTGTGTGCCCCGGGTGGTTAATTCCACCCAACATTTTTGTATGAAAGTGATTATTTCCAATTAATATAAGGTCCTTTCATTCCAAAAAAAAATTATATATATTTTTAATTAATTATATAAAATTAAAATAAATTTATTTATATTGCATATAATAAAATTAACAATTATACATGTTTTTTAATTTTTTCTATGATTCTTTATATTCTATATTTTATTAGAAATTTATTAACAAATACGCTAGTCCCTAGGGGTTTGGTGGATTGATAATTTTTGGGTTGAAACTTGTTTCTACAAAGGAAATCATTGGACCTGCATCCCTTGAGTGCACCTCCAGTATGAAGGTACCAATATTGAGCCCCTGGTGCTCCTCCTCACACTGTGTTAGATAACAATGAGGTGGAATTGGTGTTGTTGGGGACAATCCCAGAATTTGAACCCTACTTAGAATAGAAAAAGATAACATATAGGTGGAATAAGTGTTATTAGGAATAGTTCCAATTATTCCTATTAAAATTTGAACCCTACTTGCAATAGAAAAAGATAACAATGAATTAGAATAAGTGTTATTAGGAACAGCCCCAAAATTTTATTCCTATTTATAATAGAAAAATACTGTAACTAACTCCTTTGAAAAAAAAAAAACTCCTTTAAAAATTAAAATACAAACCGACTAACTTTAATGGTCACATTCGTCAATTTCTGTATTCAATGCATTTTTGCCGACAGACAGTTACCCTAATAACTAAGATGGTGGTTGTTTCTTAAGTGATCTTGTGTTCAAAACCCCTTGAAGATCCTCCCCAAAAAAAAACTCCTTTAAAAATTAACGACTAACTTTAACCACATTCGTCAATTTCTGTATTCAATGTATGTAGTTTTGAAGGAAATTTGACCTTTAGGCCGTCCAATTTCTGTATTCAATGTATGTAGTCCACGAATTTTGAAGGAAAAAATTGTTATCCTAAAAGTATTAGTACTGAACAAAATTTTAAAAACATACTACTCGAAGAGCATCTCATTTTAATAACTCCATTCAACTATATTTTCTTCAATTCCACATTGTTTGAACATACATTTTCCAAACTTACCACATTTATGTATTACGCAACACGATCCTCGAATAAAGTAAAATAACAGTTGAGAATATTTGGGATGGCAAGTCCTTGTCTTTACTTTTATACGTTACTGTTCGTATGATATGAAATGATTTCTTATCATATGGAATTTAGTTTTGTGATTGAGTCGCCATAAACGAGACCATAGATAGGCTTCCAAAAACAAGCGGTCATACAACAACACTAGCTAGCTATGTGCATATTGCAAGAATGAATCTATCCTAGAACTGGCTTAGATTGAGGTTATATCAAATTATTAAATTTTAATTAAATTATAAATAATATATATATTAAAAACATATAATAAATAAAGTGTAAGTTTATAATACATTCAGGATTTTTTTTTCTTTTTCGATTGATAGCTCCTAGAAAAGGAAGGATAGGCCATATTCAATCTTATATGTGTCTTTTCTTTTAACCAATCCATCTCAATACATTCAGGAATTAGATTAATGGTATAGAGATTATAAAAAGGAATTGATTGATTGCATTTTAACTTGGAAAAGAAATGATCAAATGTAAAAAAAAAAATACAAATAAATTAAATAAAAAATATATAAATAGTTGATAATTTATATATCTTGTTAAGTATGTTTTTATTATTTTCAACATCATGGATTGTTGTAGAGACATGTTAGTATATATTTGCATCCAATATTAAGTAGCTCATTATATTAAATATTAAGTTATAAATATTTAATAATTGATTCTAGATGATATAATGTTGTTTTTTTAGATGTAAAAATAAAAATCTACTAGATTTAATCTTTATAATATATTTGTTTTAGCTCTTTATAGTCATTCAATTTTATTAGTTGGTCAAAAACTCTTTTGAGCTATAACCATAAATCATAAACTTAAATACATAATTAAAAATAAATTACACAATTGCTATTTTTTTTAATACATAGATGCATTTAAAATTTTATATTGATGTTAAAATGAGAAGTCTAAGACTATTTAAATGGACATTAGTTGTGCTTTTCAACTTACATTCAAGAATTATAGTGTGAAAGGAGGGTTTCCCAAGGAAAATGAAGGGGAAAAATTACTTGAGGTGTGAACAAATTTGTTGTGCTAAAGGCATTCCTAAAAAAATGCTTAATCATATTTAGAATTAATCATGCAATGCACTTTTAAGAGTTAGTAACACCAATTTGGTCATGCTTAGACCAAATAGGGAGTTTTTTATGTATAGTCTACCAAGTGACCATATTATATATGGAGTCATTGTGACCATACCAAGAGGTTTTAATTGGTTTAAACCATGTAAGAATGTTTGGTAATATCATTTTTCTTCCTTTCATAAATAATGAGAAAAATAATTAGTAATATAGGGTTTTACAATGGATTTCAACTATATGATATTTGTTAAAACACCTCTAATTTTTTCATAATATGAATTTTGAGGATGTCGACATGTTAGGAATAAAGTGACTAGTGATAGATTCCTAAAATTTAGCTATGATAGTTTGAATAGTTATGTGTAGATAGATATAGGTTTGCAATTCATACAAATGTAACAAGGAACCATATATCAACAACTATTACAATTTTATGATAGTAAAGGTGTTCAAATTCACAATAATTTTAAAAAATATTCAAAAAAAACCATTCACTACAACCATATGCATAAAAAGGAATAAGAGCAAAATAGAAGATTGTACAGATGAAAATTAAGGAAATAGATAAATGACATGATTCAAAAATACCATTCACTATCATAATATTTTATGTATCACATTATAATACAAAAAATTGCTCATTTAGGGGTCTTTATAGTGATACAAAAACCCCAATGAGTGGTTAATCTCAAGTTGACATTAAATTCATCTTGAAGTTAACTTATAATAAAATAATAATAAATTTCACCCTTTAAGAAAGGTTATCCATAAATGTGGATTAATAAATATCACTAAGGGTAAAATGTGAAAGGTTACCCTAGGCTTACATCATATATCCATAATATTACATATTATATGGAATAATTTCCATAGGTATACATAGAAATATCTCCATAGGTTTACATGTATAATTCCTATAAACCTACATTAAGATATTTGAAGGCTTATATAGAACTTACCTATATGATTACATCAAGAGGGTCCATAGGTAATTCATCATTGTTGACATTAGCCTAATAATGTCATATTAAAAATATTTTAACAACCTTAAAGATTTGAACCAAGGGGCCAAGGAGATAAAACATTAGAGATGTTACATCTTCTCCCATAATGAATTTTGGTATATGTCAATGAATTACACTATCTTATCTTTATCAAAGGTACACAAATTGGATCAACCTATCCCAAACCTAAATTGGCAACTCCTCCTCCTAGATCAATATTTTAAGCTTCAACATGTATTATGATGACCATAATCTATCTCCCAATCTCAAGAGAATAAAATTAAATCATGAAGCAATATGCATGTCTCGGAAAAATAAACCTCAATTCCTAAAAGGGGTCTATGGAAACAATAATACATTGTATTATCATCCCAAAACTACTCCTCTTATAGTCCAAAATATTACCAATCATCACACTAAATGGTTGCCAGAGTTAGAGCAAACATCCATTATGAGAAAAGAAAAGGATAAACATAAGGATTTTAAAATATTTTAAATATGGTAAACTAACAAACTACTACAACATCAAGCTTAGTTGGAGTTAGAAATTTAGTGTTAACCTATGAATTTATTATAGAATACATATTTAAAAATATACATGATCTTTATGTGAAGAACATTGCCAACTAGGTCTATATTTCATTGAATAAATTCTATATAAAATAGTAGCAAATCCTTAAACTAATATCAGCAATCTATAAATCTTAAAAAACTACATGATTTGAAAAAAAATGGCCCAAAATTATTTTATGTACAAAATTTAAGGCCTCAAAAAACTTGAGCACATTAGAGTTAAAAGGAGAGTGAAAAAAATTAAATAATAGATCTTAGATGAAAATTGACCAATTGAAAGCCATCGTCTATCACCCCTATCTACCACCTCTATTCAGAGTCATGCATAAGCGTGAAATATCATAAATTGGATCTATTTAGAACTTTCAAGATTTTAAAATGGCTAATTTTGGATCCTTTCACTAGGTTCCATTCACCCAAAATTTATGGGGTGGAAATTATTTTTAGGGTAAATTCGCCCGCCATTCATAATAATTATCTTATTTTTATTTTTATTTGTCAACCACTTTTACCCCATTCCATGGATAATACACCTTCAAATTATAAATAATTTTATTTTTACCGTCAAATTCACCTCATAAACTTCCCATATATAAACTGTAGTAGGTATCGATAAACATACTTCTATAATACTCTAACTTGAAAATAGCTCTGAAATAATGAAAAATTTGACAAGGTTGTAGAGAAGTGTCTATCAACATAAGCCTATTGGTTGTAGAGGAGTGTCGATCAACATATGACTATCGGTTGTAGAGAAGTGTCGATCAATGTAAGACGATCGATATAAGTTGATCGGTTGTAGAGGAGTGTCAATTGGCATATGACTATTAGCTGTAGAGAAATATCAATCAGAGTAAGACTATTAGTATAAGCCAATCGGTTTTAGAGGAGTGTCGATCGACATATGCCTATCGGTTGCAAATAAGGGTTGATCAACATAAGATGATTGGTTGTAGAGACTGTTAGCATAAATTGATTGATTGTAGAGATGTGTTTGTTGGCATAAGACGATTGGTTGTTGAGACATGTCTGTCGACATTAGAGGATCAGTTGCAGAGTAGAGTCTATTAGTATTAGTCTATCAATTGTAGAGGTGTCAATTGACATAAGCTAATCATTTTTAGGGATGTGTCGATCAACATAAGTCGATCGATTGTAGAGAAGTATCGATCGATATAAGTCGATCGGTTGCAAAGAAGTGTTAGTCAACATAAGATAGTCAATTGTAGAGACATGTTTATTAGCATAAGTCGATCGATTATAGAGACATGTCTATCAACATAATCTGATCGATTTTAGAGATGTTTCTATCAGCATAATCCAATCGATTGTAGAGCAGTATTTGTTGGTACAAGATGATCGATTACAAAGATACATTTATCTGCCTAATCCAATCAGTTGTAGAGGAGAAACTATCAGTATAATATGATCGGTTGTAGAGAATAGATTATCAAAAAAAATTGATCGGTTGTAGAGGTGTGTCTATCATCCTAGTCGAATCCATTGCAGAAGTATGTCGGTTGACATAGGGCTATTAGTTATAGAGGATTTACGACTATGAAAATTAGTAGAGTATTCTTCTTCCATTGTTATTTTATCCAAAGTTTTTTTTCTTTAGTTTCATAGGCATTTTAGGTGAACTATATGCAACTATGGTAGAAAACTATCAATATCATCTGGTTGTGTGTTAGGAGCATTTTTCTTGTTAGAGACTACTTATTGTCTCTTAGAGTATGTTTCATAGGTAGTGTAGAAGCACTATTTGTAATTGTGGTCGATAAGTATCCATTTCATGTTGTGTGTTAGGAGCATTTTCTTTTCAAATACTTCTTCTTGTCTTTTAGATTTCATTCTACAAGGCATCATAGGTTCGTCTTGAGGGATGTATGCTATTTTCCTTCAATTTCATATATATTTCCTAACATCTAAAGGTTTTTTATTTACAAATACAATGTCACATACTAAATATGGAAATAAGGGAGGCCAATATTCTTGTAAAAATACAATTCTAAAATATTTTACACAAATATCGAAATACAGTGAGGCATCAATATGTACATATTCTAAACAACATGCAGGTACAAACACCTTTTACCATCAAATTTTTAATATTTCTTTGTAATTATTAAATATAAAGCCTTTATTTATTAATAGATAAATGGTTGTCTATTTATCTACCTCTTTTTCTTTGTAAACCTTTATTTGTTAATTCTTCAAAGTAGTGCATTTTTTACTTCAAAAATGATAGAGAACACCAAACATTGAATGCAATAAACATTATCAACCCTGATGTGCATTCACTCGAAGATATTTTAGTAGATGATATGAGACCACATGATAATTTTACTAATTACGACATTCAACAACCACTTTAGGATATTTTAAATTCAGACACATCAACTAAAAAAGAAAATGATAGTATAGTTAAAATGTAAACCTTTGGGGAATCTTGTAGTCAAAAATCTAAATGTCAAAAGATAAACTAATGGACTATTGGAAGGGATTTTAAAAATTAAAGGGTATGGTTATACCCCTTTTTTGAGCGATATGAGAAAAAAATGTGTGTAAATGCATTATTTTTACATGGAAGCTGGGAAAGGATAATTTATTGCAAAATAAGAAAGACACAATAGAAAAACACTATGGTAAAGTTTACATCAAATAAATATGAAGTGATGGAAAAATTAACAGATTTCATAGGTGGAAGGATGCATCAGAATGTGTGCATGTGAGATATACACTTGAATATGAAAAAGCAAAGAAACAACAACAAACTCTTATTGATAAGGGTGGAACAATCAAGGCACAATTTCAAAAAATTAATAATACTGTATTAGCCTCAAAGAAATTGTAGTTTCCTATTATATATAGTATTCTAAAAAAAGGTTGACCCATGTCTTATTTTACTGATTTTAAGGAAATACTTCAACTAGCCAATGTACAAAACCTTACCAATTCACATTGGTTAGATTGAAGTGGTTGGAAAATGGTAAAATATCTATCACTAGTTGAGAAGGAAGACCTGAGAGAGAATGTGAAACAAGCCAAATTTATTTCACTTTCCATTGATGAGGTAATAGCTATTGATAGTACATCTTGGATTTGCATACATGTTTACACATTAAAAAATCATTTGAGACAACCTCATTTACTAGCACTACATAATATGATTGAAAATTATAATGCAAAAAATGTTTATAATTTTGTTGTAACTAGTTTAAAGGAAATTTCCAGAATGGATGAAAAGGAAATTTCCACAAAGTTAATTTGTGTTAGAGTTGATGGTGCAGCTACAATGCAAGGACAAAGGAATGGTCTTTGTGTTAGACTTAATACATCAATTGCCCTTCCTATTCATTGCATGGCTCATCGAATGAATCTTACATACAAAATTGTGAGCAATTTTGATAATGTAGCCAGAGTGGAAGAACTCATCCATGAAATACACTCATACTTTTCATGCAGTCCAAAAATATTTGCAAAGTTTCAACAATTTTCTCTAGGTGTAATCGAAGGCAAAAAAATGTTAAAATATGTGGACACCAGGTGGATTTCACTATTTCTTCCTACAAAAAGGGTATTTTCAGAATATCAATCCTTGGTTGGGTTTATGTATGCACATCGTAGGATTGTTGACAAGGCAAAAGATTTGCTTTTTCATATTACTGACTTGGAAACTCTTCTCACATTATGTGGTATTCTTCCATTGCAAGAAGAAATGAATTCTTTTATTAAACTTGCACAGGAAAGGGTAATTTATATTGAAAATTTCATGAGGATGAGAAAACAAATATGTATGATTATTGATAGGATTTATTTATTAAAAAAATATTTTGAGGATCCCAATTTTTATAGTTGGAAACGTTAGTTAATTTCAATGATTCAAATAGCTTTTTAAAGTTCAACATCAATGATAATATTTATATTTCTATCCATGGAAATATTATTCCTGTATATTATTATGAAAAATGATTTTAGACACCTAAAATGTGTCATGTTTATGAGACTACCCATATGGACACATTTAGAGACCATATGAATCGTCTTGGACCTCTCCAAGATCTAGCAGTGGTCCTAACCACTCAAAAATGATAGTTCTAGCCCATTCAGGCTTAGTCACTCTCAAGTAGAGTGGCCGCCACATCTGGTCATTGAAGCTAATAGCGGCCACAGCTAGCAACTTCTTTGAATAGCAGCTAGCACCATACATAGTCTAGCCATGAATACGATCCCAAATAATGTAGTCTAACTGCACTTTACATTGCTTCTAGATTTATTTTGGTGAGGAACTCCTAGTGTTCCTCCTAATTTCCCCTTCAATACCAATTTGTGACTGATGCTTTCCCCCTAGGATGGTTAGTTGCATGCAATTTGGATTTTGGCTTCTTCAAGAAGCCAATATCCAGACCTAGATCTGAAACAAAGAGGATTCTACATATGGACTCTCCCAAGCAAAGCAAAGGAGATCCGTGAATATCAAAATTATGTGTAGCAAAGCCTTGGCTAATCAGAGAGTGAATCCACACCTACTTCTAGGAGAAATGAAGTGTTTTCCAGTTGAGTTACGTCTATGCACCTACTTTCAGATTCATTTATTCTAAACCATCCATCAGTGTACTAGACATAACAAGCAACCCTTTAACATCAATTGGAGCAAGAAATACAGTGCTACAACCCTTGGTCCGTAAGGATAAGAGCTTCATTTCATGATTGCTATCTTGGAAAGTGGCCCACAGGAATATCTTATGGCATTAGACATTATTTTCCTTTGTTTTATCTTATATCCAATACTGCTTTGATTTATTAATTAGTCTTAGCCCATATTTGATTTCTTTAATGCATTTACATCGTATTTCTAAGTTTTCATGTATTTATTGCTTAATTTATGCTTGCATTTTAATATTATCATGCTCATATATCATGTTTATCATATCCGCTAATAAGAGCCTCTTTCGGAGAGGCATCCCATGCTACTAATAGTGTTCTATTGTTTCTATTCACGTAATTCATAGGATCGATTCAAGGCATACAGTGCATAAGATCCCTCCAAGGTGAGGAAAGGAGAAGGAAGCATCTGTAAGCCCTCATACAAGTTCATGTGTGGTATTAGGAGGCCTGCGGAAGTGCACCATCCCTTTGCAAGGGGATATTAATTTTCTACATTATTATTCCACTTGTATATTATTGTATCGAAATGGGTATCCCTCAAAGGGACCGATATATAACTAATATTGTAATTTATTTGTCATTATTTTCATGTTATCTATTTATTTATGGATTTTATTTTATTTTGATATAATATCACAAGTATTTCAATTGGTACGTGCTTTCCAAGGTTGCACAGATGGCAATCACGGTGGGACCCCACTAGGTTTTTGTTTTTTGTTGATTTATTAACATTTTATTACATTTTTAGTCCTAAGAAAGCATTTTCTAGGGTATGCCAATACAATTCCTCTAATAAGATACCATGTAGACATTTAATTTTTACATCTACATCTAGCCCACTAGGTCCCCAAGGTGTTGGTATCACTGGCACAATTTGTCCCTGGGTAGCACCCCTCTCGGTCATAATCTAATCTATCCTAATCTGTGTTGAGTCAATATGAGTCTATAGGGTGGTCCTATCCTCATCAAAGCTCATGACCTATGCTTGAAGCTTAGCAATAGTAGAATCCCACTACAATTTCTAGATGTAAACTGACTAAAGCTCAGCTTCTACATGATGTAGCTAAGCCTAAAGAGGGGAAGCCTACTACTCTAGATCTAACTCCTCCTCCTCCTTATGATAAATCTACCCCTCAACCACCTACTACTTTGCGGCCTACCCCTGGTCCTCTGTTTGCGTTCGCACTCGATGCTCATCAAGATCCTCCCCTACAGCTGCCTCATATTGGTCTCAACATAAGATTTCACTACCTTACCATAGACGTGTTACCCACCACTATGTTTATGCATCTGTGACCTCACAATATGTAATACCAGTATCCACTGCTAGAGGATCATCATCCTCCATGACTGTTGTAACTCGGTGTAATGAAATATCCCTCTATAAAGTGATCCACCTATACAAAATTTGTGGAAGAGGTACTTCCTACTATAAAATGAACTATCGAAGAACCCTAGAGTAGTGGAAGAACTTCTTAATACCATCCTTGTGGTGTATAATCCATCGGTCATGCCTAGTCTTGGCTATAAATTTTTCTACGTCTACCCAGGTGGGGTAATCATGATAGGGCATCTAGATGATATCCTTGTCCTACAATATAGTTATATATATTGTGTAGTGGTAGATATATCCTATGTAGCACTAACTCTGACACTCCTTGTACTCTCAGGGCCACCTAGATCCATAGTACTAAGCAACATCAGCTATGGTAGTGATCTCAAAAGGTAATCCTCTTGGGTGGTCCATCTTGATATGCTCTCAAACCTAGATCTATAGGAGTAGGTTGAAATTAATTCTAGATCATCCCCACCACTGGATATTATAGAGCTCCTCATAGCATTGATCCAATAGTGCACTTTCCCAAACCATTATGAGAGGCTCTACACTATCAATCAAGTCTTGAACCATCACCAAGAGGTTCTATGGGAACCTCACTCTAGAGCAGTCAGGTAGAAGCATATTACATATGACCATCAACAAAATGACATGTCTTAAAGAAAATACATCTTCCCAGTACTACCGAGCCATGAAAATCCCACCAGAATGGGTATCAAAGAATGCAGTAGCTGCATGTGTCCAAAAGACCCTCAAAAAGACTGCATTTATGGCATCCATATGGGAAGAAACAATGGGGACTCCATAAAAAAGTATAAAAAATATCTTTTAGACATCCTCCAGTGTCATGTTCATCTCGCCTATAGGGAGATGAAAGGTGTTAGTCCTAGAGTCCCACCTATGTGCTAAGGTAGTAAGGTAGGTCTAATTCGACATGATCGTTAAAAGCCTAGTAATGTACTGGAGCCCGTGAGCATCAAGCCAATCCCAGTCTATGTCATCCATGTTGGGTAAAATGTCCATGAGCAATTTAGGGTCTCAATTCCATGCAAAAAAAATATAAGAGTGCAAAATAAATGCCTAAATTAAATGCACTTACAATCTAAAAGGATGAATAAAATAAAAACGGTGTAGAATTTAGCTAAGATAAGCTTAAGGCTATGAAAACAATGACTAAATGCACCTAAAAATTCAAAAAAATCAAATTCTACACTTCAAAATTTCAAAAATAAACCTAAGATCACATGGCCGCTCACACCAGGAGCAGCCACACATCGACTGTTGTAGCCGAAAGCGGCGAACCACTAATGGTAAAAAAATTAACCGTTGGAATTCAAGTTGGTTTTTAACGATGACAATGGTTCCTCTTTTACCATTTAGGGACCACTCTAAGTGTCAGTGACCATGGGGTGGCATGCCAATATCATCCCCCTCAGCCAAAAATAACAAAAAAATTGAAAAATCTTAAGACTAGCCTATACCCACTAAAATTAACCCTAACATGGACCTAGTGACTAGTTTGATTCGTTTCCAATAGGTTTAGTGTGGTTCAATTACCGGTTACTTAGTGAGGTTCATTTTACCAAAAGAAATAAATAGAAAGTTAGGTTTTGACAGATACCCATTAGTCATCAACTCCTCAACTTGTCGAAGCCTTGCCTTAATTAGTCATGGTGTCTAGTTTTGGTAGTGTACTGGGTCACAATCAACTTCTCTCACCTTAGAGCTCAAAAAGTGCAATTGATAGCTGGAATAATGAAAATTCAAAACCCTAAAATTATTTTATATTTTCAATTTGTGCTTCGTCCATTATTAGCATTAGCGGCCTATACTTTCTAGACACTGGACTTGACAACGGCCACAATGAGGTAATTAGGGATTGCTAGACCTGACGATGGATAGGAAACCTAGAGAAATTCACTCATTTTCTCAACATAAGGCACATCAAAATGGACCATTAAGCATAACTATCAGTCTAAAATAATCAAAAAGTGCACAAATAACAAAAAAATCATATAAATAAAAATAAAAATAATATAAATTGGAGCACCACACAAATTTATTCTACAACATCATTCCCCATGTGCGTGCAATTGCATTGGGATGACATCATACACTGCAACATAGATCCAACAAAACTCTCTTTAAAAACACTGCACCTCCTATAATTAATATATCAAAAAACAAAAACATCATAAAATTCAAATTAACACAAAAATCAAACAACAAAATATCAATTGAGCCTCGTATTCAGTTACTCACTCTATACACTTGGTGGGTGCAATGACTAGCGCTCCATGCAATCCGGAAAGATGAGTAAATTACCATAAGGTCACTTGGGGTAAATTAGTTATGGCAGAATTGAGAAGTTTCACTTCAATCCCAAAGAAGGCCATGGCAGTCGGACTGCCCCACGAGAATGAATATTCATCTCATTTCTTCTATAATATTATTTGAATGTAGTGATTCAACATAGGCTTGAATAGAATTGCTATCACCTTGATTCCCTAAGAAGGTCGTTACAATCGGACCACTCCATGGGATAGAGATGTACAATTAATAAAAATGGTTTAAATCACACCTGAGATAGGACCTACCCTATAACAACAAATAAAACCTCTAAAAGAGTCTAAATAATTCATATTGGTTAAGAAACTCATCACTTTATTCATTATCCTTCTCTCATCGACTCGTCGTTTGAGGGGGTAGTCATAATATCAAAAATCATAATCAAAATCAACAAAATATCACTCGATCATGTCAAATTGCATTCATATTATGAATCATTGCCAACAACTATCATAAGCTTACCCTTTTCTAGGGCAAAAAGCAAACATGATAGTTCAATTTGTAGCTCTCCTCCTTTTGGACCTATAGTAGTACTGAAGCTACCTGATTTCCTGATGGACATGTGTAAGATTTTGCAAATTTAGACCTTCCACCATCTTGGAAGTAATGATTCTAGGATACACACCCTTTCTCATGACTAGGGCATCCAATATTGATCAGATCAATGATCATCACATAACCTACAATGTGACCCTAGGTGGTCTATTTTTCCTCTACAATGTGTTTTCCCATAATGCATCCCAAAAATGGGTATCTATAGAAACCTAAAATATGTCATGTTTAGGAGACTACCCATATGAACACAGTCAAAGACCATACGAATCATATTGGACCTCTCCAAGAGCTAGTAGTTGTCCTAACCACTCAAAAACGATAGTTCTATCCCATCCAGGATTAGTCGCTCTCAAGCAGAGCGACCACCACATCTAGCCATTGAATCTGATAGTGACCAAACCTAGCCATTTATTTGAACAACGTCTAGCACCATGCATAGCCTAGCCATAAATACATACCTATATCATGTATTCTGACTACACTTTTCTTTGCTTGCAAGAAAATTTTGGTGAGGAAATCCCAGAGTTCCTCCTAACTACCCCTTTAATGCTAATTTGTTATTGATGCTTTGCCTTCGGGATGGTCAGTTGCATGTAATTTAGATTTTGGCTTCTCCAGGAAGCCAAGATATAGACCTATATCTAAGATAGAGAGGATTCTACATATGGACTCCCCCAGGCAAAGCAAATGAGATCTACAAATATCAAAATTGTGTGCAGTGAAGCCCTGGCTAATCAGAGAGTGAATTCACGCCCCATTTGAGGAGCAACAAAGTGTTGTTTGACTGAGATACGTCTATGCACCTACTTTAATATTCGTTTATTCTTCATTGTCCATCAGTGTACTAGACACAATAGGTGACCCTTGAACATAAATTGGAGCAAGGAATATAGTGCTACATCCCCTTGTCTATGAGGAGAAGAGCTTCATTTCGTGACCGCTATCTTAGATAGTGGCCCACAAGCATATATTAGGGTATTAGATGTTATTTTCCTTTATTTTATATTAGATCCATTACTTATTTGATTTATTAATTAGTCTTAGCGCAAATCTGATTTTTAATGCATTTACATTGTATTTCTAAGTTTTCATGTATTTATCGCTTAATTTATGCATGCATTTTAATATTATCATGCTCATATATCATGTTTATTAGATACGCTAATAATATCCTCTTTTAGAGAGGTAGGTTGTGCTACTAATAGTGTTATGTTGTTTCTATGCATGCAGGTCATAGTTTTATAGGACCGATTTAAGGCATCTAGTGCATAAGATCCCTCCAAGGTGAGAAAAAAATAAGGAGGTGTCTGTAAGCCCTCATACAAGTTTGTGTACAATATCGAGAGGCCTGCAAAAGTGCACCATCCCTTTATGAGGAGACATCATTCTTATACATTGTTATTCTGCTTGTATCTTATTGTATCAAAATGGGTATCCATCAAAGGGACCAATATGTAACCGAGATTGTGCAAAGAAATTAATAATAAAATATTTTTCTTTATTTGTCATTATTTCTATGTTATCTACTACTTTGTAGCTTTTCTTTCATTTTTATATAATATTGCAAGCAGTGCAAGTGGTGTACGCTTCCCAATTTTGCATAGCGATTAGATACACTAACAGATGATGTTAAACAAGTGCCCGTAACACATTCCAGATTCGATGATGTTTTGGATAGCACTAAGAATAAATTGAAAATAATTGCAAATACATTAAAAAGTGAAATAAGAGATCATTTTAAGAGATATGAGACACTTGAGGCCATAGTTATTGTTAATCCCATATTTTGGAATCCTTGTAGTGACCATAGTAGCAGAAGTGAGTTGTTTGTAAAATATATGGGCAATCTTATGACACATTTCTCTAAAAGTGTGGAAATAAATGGTATTGAAATCAATGGTATTCTAAAAAAAGATTTTCTGAGATAATAATCAAGCAATTTTAGAAAAATAATGGATAATCAAATTGCACATTTCAAAAATCCACATGAGACTGGTTCAATCACGCGTTTCTAGAAAAAATTGTATCGAAGTAGTATCTTACAAGAAACTATGAGTGAATACTTTATTTTATATGAATTATATCAAACATTGATTTTGGAATCTATTGAAGATGAAAGGGTTTTTAGTGCATTATTTTTTGTTAAATCAAAAGTTCGTAACAGGTTGGACAAAAATTTGGAAAACTATTTAATAATATATGTGTCATTGTACGAGGTGGAAAAATTTGGAAATTTGAAAAATTTGGAAGTAATATTGTTGATAATGAAAAAAATAATTCAGCTTGTAGTGATGATGAGATTATGAAAACACGTAATTCATAAATGATTGTTGATTCTTTTGGAGAATTCGATAAAGATTTGTATCAGCTTTAAGAAATGTAAAAATTTCAATGATTATATGACAAATTCATATAATTAATGATTTTCCAGATTTGAAATCATTTGTTAAATTTTAGTGATTTGAATAAATTTATATTATCAATGATTTTATGTATTTTATATCATTTATAAATGTCAATGATTTGAAAAAATTCATATATCAATGATTTTTTGTATTTGATTCATTGTAAATTTTTTGTGATTTGAAAAAGTCATATAATCATTCTATTTTCAATGATTATGAATATTTGCTTTTTAATGATATGGATTGCCTATGTTTTCAAAATTTATGATTTATGGTATAACTTTGAGTAAGCTAAAACTTTGAAAACCATGTATACATAATGATGCTATGTTATTGAATTAATTGTATATGTTGATAAAATATAATGATTTTTTCTTTGACTTAAAATATATATGTTTGTATGTATCATTAGTATTATTAGTATTATGATACGACTCTAGAAATGTTATTAACTTTCTATGTTGACAAAATTTTATGATTTATGCTTTTTCATTGAGCAAACCATGCATGCATACATAACTAGTAAAAATTTCTTAGTATCATTAGTATGTATGATTTGACTCCAGAAGGAAAGATCCATGTAGTATATTACTTTAGATATGGAAAATGAAAATTTAAACCCATTCATAGATATATCCATCATAAAATCACTTTGAAATATAAAAAAATATAGCATAATACAAATGACCATACTCATTTTTATACAACTATAATGACTATGAATGCACTAAAAATTGAAACCCATGCATAGATATATTCTTTGTAAACTCACTTTGAATTATAAAAACAATATAGCATATTACAAAATACCATACACATTTTTATACAACTAGAATGACTATGAATGCACTAAAAATTGAAACCTATGCATAGATATATATTTCGTAAACTCACTTGAAATATAAAAATAATATAGCATAATAAAAATGACAATACTCATTTTTATACTACAACAAGAATGACTATGAACAAACTGAAATTTAAACCCATGCATTGATATATCATTCGTAAAATTATTTGAAATTTGAAATATAAAAACAACATAGCATAATATATGGAAATTAAAATTTAACCCCTTCATAAATATCTCCATCGTAAACTAACTTTGAAATATAAAAATGATATAGCATAATACAAAAGACAAAACACTTTCCTATACAACAACAAGAATGATTTTGAATAAACTAAAAATTTAAACCCATGAATAGATATATCGTTCGTAAAATCATTTGAAAATTGAAATATAAAAACAACATAGCATAATACACAAGGCAATACTCATTTTTATATCACCACATAAATAACTTTGAATAACATGAAAATCTAAACCTATGCATACATATATTCTTTGTAAAATCAAGCATATTTGAAACACCATAATATTCAAGAGATGAAAATAACACACAATTATAAATGTAAATAGTGTAATAGTAAAATAATAAAAGTAAGTATCTTGTTTTCAAATGAAAACATATGAAATGTCACAAAATAGTCTTTTGAAATATCAAATTTTGAAATTCAGTTTCATTCTTCAGAATCTTTTCCCCCTTCCACCACTCCTTTTTCCTTTTTAATGATTTCCAAATTCTGCATAGCAATAGCTCCTCCCTAAAATTTCCCATGTTTAACTCCTTTTTTCTCATCCACTACCTCCATTATTTCCACATTATGCATTCCAATGGCTCCTTCCTCAGGCTGGGTAACAGTACTATCAATTGCTCCAAAACTAATAAGGATCTTCTCAATATTTTTCAATCCATCGAGAAGGGTTTTTTTCTCTTTGTCAACATCTTCAGATGTTGGTCCTTGAACTTCTTTACCCTTCTCATTTAGTAGAACATCAGGATCCAATCCATTGCAGATAATGATTTTTTGCAAAATATTGTTTTGTCGAACTACTTCCTGAATTTTTTTTCATTGCCATGGAAGTATTTAAGAGCTCCTTTGCCATCCTGAGATAGTCTTGTAGTTTTTGAACCTGCTTCTTGAGATTATCATACTTTACTTGCAAAAAGGAAAAATAGTTATTCAACAGATAGTTACATTTGAAAAAAGAGAATAACAAGTTTTGAATGCATAAGTGACAGTCAAACCTTAGCAACATTCTTTGCAGCTACAACAACAACCTTTTTCTTATCACTTGCACATTCATTGTAATAATATTGGGCCTCATCGTTTATGTTATTCAATTTGTTCATCATAAAATTTAAAATTTCATCCGTGTAAGATGTATTCACCTTCACAATGTCATATTTTACTTGCTGTAGTAGAGCCTCCATATTTTTAGGTTCATTTTCAACAATAAAAAATTTGCTTTCTCTTTTGAAAAATTATTGTATCAGGCATTAATTTCCTTTATCAACACTTTGGACCAATACTACCATTTTTTCATTTTTGTTATATTTGGAAGTAGTAAATCCTTAATGGTAGATTCAACGATATTAGAAACCAAATATATTTTTGAAATATTTAATCTTTCATCCTCTCATCAAGGATGAACCTAACGGGTGTCTATTTTCTTAGGAGGATATTTGCTTGAACATTCTGATCCTTTATTTTCTTTATCTTGAAGCAATTTTGATACTTGCAAAGTAGTCTGTGTGTTGCCTTACAAAAAGAAATCTTGATCAAGTGGAACCTTATCCAACCCAACACCAAAATCTTTTGGTACATCCTTAAAATTATAATTAGCAAGATAAATATGGCTGAATCTTGAAAATGAATTTGATGCTTCTTTTTCTAAAAATTGATGTGTTGCTTATCTTTATGGCCTAAATGGAAGAATTTTTTTTCAAATGGTAAGAATTGACCTCGCATTTGAGTTTGGCGTGGTGGAGGAGGGGGCATCATCAATTGTTGATTTTGTTGACGGAATCATTGTATAGGAATTTAAAAGATAAAAATTAAAAATTAGTTATAAAATTTGTGAAGGTAGATTATGAAAATTGGTTGCAAAATTTGTTATAACACTTACCGATGGAAGAATATACATCTTGCATAGCTAAAATTGCAAATATAATGTGGGCATCTATACATCTAAAAAAAATTAATTAAAAACAGTAAAAAATTTATTTCGGTAGTCATTAAAACTTACTCCCCGAAGATGAAACCTCTTGCACAAATACGCTCGTTGGCAGTGGACATGCAGTCACATGTGGAGGTTTTCAAGGATCAGGAGAACTAGATCTTATACATTTCCTTGTTGATCTTCTTTTTAGTGGTGGTGTTTTTTCCTCTATAG
The DNA here is from genome assembly GCA_028583015.1 of Wollemia nobilis. Classification (NCBI taxonomy): domain Eukaryota; kingdom Viridiplantae; phylum Streptophyta; class Pinopsida; order Araucariales; family Araucariaceae; genus Wollemia; species Wollemia nobilis. The sequence goes on along the minus strand of JAQPPZ010006195.1, from coordinate 7,863,366 downwards.
ATGTTTTTGAGTCTCTTGATTCCTTTGTATTATAACCTCTAAAAGCAGCATCTTGCTTTGAAGATGAAGATGATGCCCTCTTCTATGTTTGGTATAAAATGTCAAATGTATAAAAAGAAAAAAATATGAAAAATAAAAACAATTACTTAAATATTAAATAAAAGTTTCTTGAACTTGATGTTCTATCGTGGTTGCATTGGCTAGGGCTAAGTGCCAATATGTCGGTACTTGAGTGTTCTAAAAATGATAAAAATATTCATAAAAAAAGCAATAATATACTTGCATGTGCTAACTGTCAATGAGGATGAAGTGTGGGTTATCACATTATAGATTTCCAATCTGATCCGATATGAGACATAGTTGGACTAGTCAAATTGGTGGTGTGCAACACAACGAACCAAATATGCTAAGGCCCACATTGGAATTTCTATCGAATTTCCATGCAGAACAAGTCTAGTAAGGAAGAATTTGTAACATGCCTGAAGAAATTTATTTTCAATAGCTGGTACAATCAAACCTCTTCTGGAATTGGTGGTTGTAATTGCAAAAAAAACAAAATCAGTAATTGTACACTAGTGACTAGAATTTAAATTTAATTAAATAAAAAAATAGTTATACCTTGAAAATATTCAAGCTGCACATTGGTATTGGTCTCCAAGTAGAGTTTATTGTCATTAGTTAATGTGTATTTGGATGTGATAGGCTCACAACTATCATGGTGCAATGTTATCAATCTGACGATATCAGAGGCTATGAAAGAAAGAACAATGTTTTTATTGTCAATGACAAGATTTACCTTATCCAAATAAATATTATAACCTGCAATGATATTCTCCAGCATTTTAGTGTTCGTGTCAAATTGCGGTATTGAAACTAGACCCCAAAGACCAAATTCCATGACCCATTACATGTCATAACCTAGTGTTGATAAAATTTTAGAAATTAAGAGGTAAACCAAGTTTTAAAAATTAATTTTAAACATTCCAGGGGTGACAGGGGATGCCATAGGGTTATTTTTTTGTGTACGATAATATGGATTGATGGTATGTGACACTTGATAAAAAAGGGTTAAAAACACTTTAAACTTAAGGTAAAAGGTTAAAAACTAAGATAAAAGTAGAGGAAGAGGGTTAAAAATATGTTAGAAAAAGAGGAAAACGGTTAAAACTATACTAGAAAAGATGAAAAAATGACTATTTATCTCTTTATATATACTTTTTTGCATGTAATAAGCTCATGGATGGGTGACACATGGAATCTTCATGCAATTATTTCATATATGGTTGGCACGTGGTATAGATGCACCACTGCAACCGACTGGGTACTCAAAATTTTTGTAGCCTATTGACATACTTGCAACCAATTAGCATTATAACTGATCATCATAATTGTACCCAATTAGCATTCCTACAATCGATTGTCATATCTACACCCGATCGGTATTCCTGCATCCAAACATCATACCTATATCCGATCGTCATACTTACAGTCGATCAACATTCTTATAATTGATTGTCATATCTACACTCGATCAAAATTCTTGCAATCGATCATCATATCTGTAATTGATCATCATACTTGTAGTTGATTGTCATGGTTGCAGTCGATCATCATGTCTACAACTGATCATCATGTCTGCAACCGATCATCATATATACAATCGATCATCATGTCTATAGCTGATAGATAAGTTTATCATCATGTTTGCATTCGATTGTAATGCCTACAATCTATTGTCACACCTACAACCAATCGTCATACCTGCATATGATCACCTACAACCTGATGTCATGCTTACATCTAATCATCATAGCTGTAGCCAATCATCATGTCTATAACTAATCATCATACCTATAGTTGATTGTCATATCTACAGTTGATCATCATGCTTGCAGTTGATCATCATACCTACAACCGATCATCATGTCTGTAATTGATTGTCATGTCTACAATCGATCATCATATCTGTAGACAATCTTCATGTTTACAGTCGATCGTCATACATGTCTCAAACTGATCATCATAAAGCATAATGGATAAAAGCATTTCATGTCGACCTAAAGCCTTTAATTTTTTCAGATATTTTTATATTTTACAAACTGATATTCATAGCCCTCAACACATAAAATTTTTCCACGATTTGAAATTTCTTTGAGAAAAATAAATGCAATTCGCCATGTATACTTCTATATACTTCACTAGGATTTCGAGACAATTCGCCTTGATTTTATAAATAGATTTTAGGGTTGACCCCTTATGCATAACCCTAGCTCTATTGAAACCACTCACTAATATAATTTCCAACTAGGATGATTATAGCATAGTAGGTGTTTATATTTGGTGAAAAAATGTTGTTGACCTCCTCAGATAGATATATAGATAGATTGATAGATATAAACATAAATATAATTATAATCAATTTATATGTGTAAAATTACCCTATGTTGGAAATGAGGATTGAACCTAGATCATGATGGGTGTAAAATCATTACACCCCTTTTCATAATCCATTGTGTCATAGGAATAGATAATAAGGTAAAATAAATACCTTCTTTTATACACATGCTCCATAAATCCATGCACTACCGAATTATTATCCATTGACAAAAATCAAACATACAACCTCCTATGTACATGGATGTGAACTATTGTGCTACCACAAAGGTTGGATATAGACACACATTATTGCAAAATATGACAACCATACATGCTTAATGCAAATAAAAATATTACCATATGATTTGAACTAAATAACTTCTTGTTCCAAGTGAAGAGACCAACCATCAAGCCATAAATACAAATGGGAATAACTTTTGCTAATTTATTTTTTCATATTTGTTTTTAAAAATTTGTGCATATCTCTGTCTTTTCCATAATGGGATATTCCATGAAATATTTCAAATTTTAAAAAATATTATTCCAAATTTTGGAGGAAAAATAGGCATTATTTTGGATGCAAAAACCAACGTTAAAACAAAAAAAAATCTTAAAAAGTGCTAAAGTGGGACCCCCTAAAATTTCATAGGGAATCCAATAAAACTATCAGTTCATGCACATATCCAATAATTTTCCCTATATAACCGTTTTATGTGATTGAGAAATGTTGCTTTATTTTTTCTCTAATACCATATTGAAATTCACATTATTTTTGAGAAACATCCATTCACCACAATCATATGTAGAAATAGCAAGAAGAGAAAAATAGAAGAGTGTATATAAAAAATAAGGAAGGAGCTAATTGACATGGTTTAAGAGAAGGAATAAGGGATGGGTGCCTATTGGCACCCCCACAATATTTTAATATATCACATTATAATTTAGGGTTATGCATAAGGGGTTGGACTCAAAATGTACTTGTAAAAAATTGGTGAATTCGTTTTAAAACAATGGCGAATCCTGGCCAACCTCACGTCAAAGGCAATGGTGAATTACCTTATATTATAATAAAAAATTGTAAATATTTTGTTAATTGAATGTTTTTTTGTTTCGTCGAGCCAATGAAAAACATGATTCGGGCTCAAACTGGGTGCAAAACAAGATCCAAGATCATACTAGATGTAAAACAAGATCCTGTATTGGAATAGGTGCAAAACACAATTCGAACTTGAACCGGATGCAAAATGTAGATGGTTTAGGGTGCAAAAATGCAGATAGACTGGTTGAACAATTGAAGATGGACCGGGTGCAGAAATACAAACGGATTGGTTGAAGGATTGAATATGAACCAGATGCAACATTATATATGGACCAGGTGCAACATTGAAGATGGATCAGGTGCAAAAATGTAAATAGACTGGATGAAGGATTGAATATGGATCGAGTGCAACATTGCAAACGGATCGGGTGAAATATTTTAGATGGTTCAGGTGCAACATTACAAATGGATCAGGTGCAGAAATGCAGATGGACCAAGTGAAGTTTAATAGACAGACCAGGTGTAGCAATGCAGATGATTCAGGTGCAAAAATACATATGGTTCAATTACACAAAATGCAAATGGATCGGGTGCATTAATGCAGATGGATTGGGTGCATTAATGCATATGGACCGGGTGCAATGATGCAGACGATGTGGATGCAATAATACAAATGGACCCTGCCACACGCATGTCCACTAACATGTTTCCATGTGTCCACACCACATGTATATCCAATAACACACTACCATGTGTCCACCCCACTCAATATCATCTATAAAAAACCATCAAGAGTTATTTTTTATAGACCTTTTTCCACTGCACAAGACCAAATCAAAGTTGCTATTACTTCCCTTCTACCAAATACCATTACCCCACACCTTTCTAGTGTTATGATGACCATGATAGCATATAAAATAGCATTCAAAAATCAACTTTGTGTTGCTTTTAAAGAGTACTTAGCTAGGATAGATGGCATCAACCGCATATGGGTTCAGAATGTAGGTTTTGGGGGTTTGGATTCTATACCCCAATTTAGAATAGATAAATTTTCTCTACACAACATAATCAATGCTTATAACAATGATCTTGGGGCCGTTACTGTGTCAACACAATCAAAAAATATATTTTACAATCAAAACCTATGATATCCAGAGATTGATTGGACTTCCACAGAAGGGTCTCATTGTAGTATCATAGAAGCTTCTTATTAATAATAATGACAAGGCTTTTTTGGTTGAGCATTTCAAAATCTCTTCAAAATTGTTGTCAGGTATAATTCTCTTAATTTGATTATCTTAAATTTTATAATTTAAAATTTTTTTTCACCTAATTTTTTTTGCAGCCTCTACTATAAAGTCCAAGAGAAGGTTAATTAAGAACTCGGTTTCAAATGATGATTTCAAGGTAATTATTAAATTTTTCCAAGCAAGAATATTTTTTCTTGGAAGATTAGAGATTCCATTCTAGTCATTGTCTTATATTTTTTTTTGTTTATAGTACCATGAGATATTCAACTCATGTACATATATTTTTGATCGAATCAGATCAGAACTCTATACTGTTCAGACTAGCCAGTCATACAAACCTCTCATGGTTGCTTCGATAAATTATATTTTATCTCTTTATTATGAAATTTTTCATAATTTGCAGGATACTGGTTCACCAACTATTTTGCACACTAAATTACAAAGCATTGCTATGATTGTCGAAGATTTGAAGGTAATTATTCTATTTTTCACTAATAGTAATTTTTATATTTTATTATGTTTTTAATTTATGTTTTAACTATTTTTTTTGCATCTAAATGCAGAGTAAGGCAGCCATCACACAAGAAAATAAGGGCATTGATGTTAAAATTCACATGCCAGAGGACTGTTTGATTCATAAAGGACAATGATTGACTTTCAACCACAAAGACCTCATAAACGGGAGAAGTCAACTTCTTCTCCCGCTTCTCATAAACATGTGCAATCGAATGCCATGGAAGGTGAATCTAGTTATTTCAAACCAATAATGGGCAACTTTACTATTTCAAGTTTTTGTTGATTTATTGCCATTTCTATTTAGTTCAAATTATATCTATTTTTCTTTTTTTGTATATTTTTTATTGTTATGCAAAACCACCATAAACACTCACATCGAGTTGTCTCCATAGGATAAAGGGCAACACAAGATATGTTCATAGAGTATTTGAGTTTTTAAATTGTTAATGATAAATTTTATCTCCTTTAATTTTTTTTAACAATATCTTATTACAATTTATTTTGGTCCCTCCCCACAATTGCATGAAAGAAGAAATAAAATGATGCCACCACCACCACCACTAGGTCCAACACCACCAGGTCCACCACCACCAGGTCCACCACCACCACCACTAATTTCATCACCACAAGCATGACAATATCAAAAATTATAATTTATGCAAGGTAAAATTGCTAGAAAAAATCTTGATGGACCAATATCACTGGTGGGACCCACACAATGTCACAATCCAACACACAGGGATAGGCATCTGCATTTCCATCTTTATCATTTTCAACAACTAGTGTTTCTTTGAAACATGTTTTGACCTATGGTTTAGATGTGCCAAAATTCGATTAATATTATCTTCTACAATGGAATATTGAAGGGTTAAAAGTGTCAGATATGGTAAATTTACAACTAGAACTAGAAGCTCAAATAATTTTATCGTCACCTTATAACACCTTCGATATCGATCCTAGGAATGAAGAAGTTACATTTTTTTAATATAATTTGGTTTTTGATGGTTTTTATTTACTGATCCAAGATGTTTTTCTTGAAAATGTGAATGAATTGAACAATTGGGAATTGTGGGTAAAGATCCTTATCTAGGAAATAAATATCCACTATAAAAATTATCATAAAAGGAAAGAAATTATTTCCCTTGTCAGAAACCAACTTGGGAAGTTTGTCGAGTTGCTACAACAAGCCCAATCAGGATTGGTGAACCCTTCCATTTCTTATGTTGATAAAATTTTAAGGACTATGTTGATGAAGTTATAAAACCTAAATTTTGAAGCCTAGGTGTACTACAACCTATGGCTTCTGATAAAAATAAAGTTTTAATTGTTGATGTTGCAAGAGATGCTATGGAGGTGAGGCTTTAAATGCAATCAAATTTATCATTATCTTTTACTCTTGACTAACTAAGTTGTTCTTTAATTTTAATGCAGGTAAATTTCTAGAATTTACAAAAACAAGTTAATTTCTTGGTTGTTAATCTTGAGGCTGCAAAGAAATCAATCTTAAATGCAATAAAAATGAAGGAGACCTTACAGACTAAGGTCAAGGATAATAATTATTTAAAAGCAATTATCCTTGAGCACAAAATGGATCCAAATATCTTGCTTAAGAAGAAGCTTAAACAAAATGAACATGTAGTCCTTGAGGATCCATCCAAATATGATAGATTGTTGTTGGGGAGCTTACAAAAGGTAGAGGAAGGCCTCATCATAATGGGAGCACTGAACCGGCCTGAGTAGGTTATTGGTACAGGAGATAAGGGAAAATAACCTACAACTTTGGAAGCATCTCAAATTAAAGGAGATGTAGATATACATGGAGCATCTCAAACTTAAGGAGATGTAGATATACAAGGAAATACTGAATCTCAAGTCCAAGTTGATCCATGTGCACAAGGAGGATCTGAATTTGCCTCTACTCACCCTTGAAAAAATGCTTTTTTTAATACATTTCATTGTGGAAAGAAATTTTTGGATGGTGGTTGTATAAAAAAATTTGTATTGTATATTTTATATGCAATTAATAAAAATGTGTTTATTAATTTGAATTATATCACTAATTAGTTGTTTCTATTTATATTCATGTTTTATTTTTTAAATTTGTAACAATTCAACTATATTCATTAAGAGTTGCAGGTTTTTGTGCTTTAAGAGTGTCTTTATAAACTTGATACAAACTAGATTTTGTACCTTTTTTCAATGGATAAAACTAATTTCTTTTGAGAGTAATAATAGTGCAAATAAATCTAAAAATTTATACTTTTTAATGCACTAACAATTTACACCTTATTACTACAATATACTCTCAATAAAATGCACTTAATCAATTTACCACAACTAATCAAGAATAATTTGAAATGAACCTTCAAATATTCTACAAATTCTATCACTCATTGGTTGTTTCTATTTATATTCATGTGTTGTTTTTTAAATTTGTAATGACTCAACTATATTCACAATTACAATATGAAAAAAATGAATGATTAAACTATATTCACCATTCAAATTAGTTATCTCATACATTACTATTAGTACACTATTTTTTAAAATTATGTTGTAAATCAATTATGAAAGAGAATTTTATATTTTACATCATAAAACATATAATTTGAAAGATAGTGTTGTGTGATAAATAATAAAGTTACAATCTAGATAGATGAAATAATCTTGTAATTACAATCAACACATTCATATTGAACAAGGTTGTAAAATCTTGTAAAAATTACAATTCAATTAACTAAAATAAAAAAATACTATGATATAAATGCAATTAAAACTATTTCAAAAATAAAATTGGATCCATAAAAAAAACATTTTTGGCTTATCTAGAATCCCAAACTAGATAGCTAAAACAAACATTCTCATCTTGTCCAGAATCACTATTGTGAAATATGATATCAAATAAATTCAAATTTATTAATTTTATGAAATACTAGAAAAATCACAATGTTGGAAAATTCACAAATTAGGTAGCTAAAACAAACACTTCTCAGCTTATCTAGAATCATTACTTTGTGTAGCAGTTATTTGTGTCCCCACAATATGATCACTAAAATCATCATTATCATCATTGTCATAATTATTGTTTGTATTATCAGTACCCCTTATACCTGCAAGGGAATTACAATATGCTAATGCCCTGTCATAAGGAAATGTGTTCAACTGATATGATGACACAAATTCTAAAAAAAAATCTAAATTTTTGTCTAGCCTGTTGTAGATTTTAGATTTAGCGAAAGATAGTGCACTAAAAACCCTTTCATCTTCCATAGATCCCAATATCATTTTTTGACATAATTCATATAAACAAAAGTATTCACTAATAGTATCTTGCCAGACACTACTTGGATACAATTTTTACCACAAACGTGCAATAGAACTAGTCTCATGGATGTTACTCAAAGGTGATTTTTTTAAACCATTGTTCCACCAAAATGCAATGACTATTGTTTTAAGAGATCTTTGTTGAGTATACATTTGATTTCAACACCATTGACTTCCAAACTTTTACTGAAATGATTGATAAGTTTGAACATATATTTCACAAACAACTCATGTATGGAATTGTATTCAGTACAAGGATCCCAGAACATGGGGTTAACCACACCCATTTCCTTAAGCAACTCATATATTTGAAACCATTCTCTTATCTCTTTTGTTAATGATTTTGCTATTTTAAATATATTTGTCTTTGTTTTGTGTAAAACAACTTCAAATCTATTATGTATCATAGGAACTTGTTCAACATCATTATCAACTATACTTGATTGCCTTTCAAAACAATAAAATTGTATCATATTTCAATGAACATTAATACAAAGATAATCACTGATGTCAAACTTCAAAAAGCTTTTTGGATTGTTTACGTTTGTCAATGTATATTCCAAATATCAAACAAGGGATCTTCAAAATATTTTTTGGAAACATACAACCTTTAAATAATCACACATATTTGCTTTCTCATCCTTATGAAATCAACGATATAGATGGATCTTTCTTTTGCAAGTTTAATCAACCTATTAATTTCATGTAACATTATAAGAATACCACATAATGTTAAAATGATTTCAAATTTAGTTAAACGGAACAACAGATATTTTGCCTTATCAAAAGCCCTATGATTTGCGTACGTCAACCCTATTAATGATTGATACTCTTTAAAAACTTTGTGTGCAGGTTGATACATTAAAATATACCTCGTATCCACACCTTTTAACATTTTTTTCCTTTTGTAACTCCTAGTGCAAACTATTGAAACTCTACAGACCTTTTTGTACTACAAAAAAAATAAGAATGTATTTCACGAATGAGGTCTTCTACTCTTGAAACATTTTCAAAAGAGCTCATGATTTTATATGCTATATTTATTCTATGAGTCATGCAATGAATGGGTATCATATATGGGGCAACTAAAATTTGGATATAAACACAAAGACCATTCATGTACCCTTGCATTATAGCAGAACCATCAAATCTAAAACATTATATTTTTGGCTATCTCTATATCATTCATTCCTATAATATCCTTTAAACTACTCTCAATAACATTATAGATGTTTTATGCATTTGAACTTTCCACCATCTTATGTAATCCTAGCAAACTAGGTTTCCTTACATAATTTTAAAAAGTGTACACATGCATGCAAATCCATGATGTGTTGTCCAAAACCATCACCTCATCAATATAAAGTGATATGAATCTTGCATGTTTTACTTTCTCCCTCAAGTCCTCCTTCTCAACTAAAAATAAAAGAATTTCCATTTCCCAACCACTTCAATCTGACCAATGGGAACTAGGAAGTTTTTGCACATTGGCTATTTCAAATAGGTGCTTATAATCACTAAAACCATACATGGATCTACCCTTTTTGATAATATTATATACAACAACCATCTACAAAAAATTTGAAGCTAAAATGGTCTTATGCATTTTTTAAAATTTGGATTTAATCATTCCACATTTCCCAACAAGAGATTGTTGTTCCTTTGAGTGATTTTCATATTCTATTGCATATCTGGCATGCATACATTCTGATGTATCCTTCCACTTAACTTCTTTTTAATTTTACCATCACTTCATCGAACTTTTACATAAACTTGCCAGCATGTTTTTCTATTGTATATTTATTATTTTGCAGCCTGTGATCCTTACCTAGTTTCCAACTACAAATTTTGCATCTACATTATTTTTGTTTCAATTGGTTTTCCATGTAAGGGATAGGCTATATCCACATAAGTATTTCTACCCATTAATTTGTAAATGCCCTTCCAATATACCAATTAGATGTCTTTCTCTTTTTAGTATTTTTGCTTGAAGATTCAAAAAAATATTTTTATGTATTTGATTTATCGCTTTCATTTTCAGCTGGCAGTTCATTTGAGGAACATCTTCAAGTGTTTTTTGGATGTCATTGTTAAGAGATTTTTCATTAGGAGGCATATATTTGCTAGGAGTATCTTCAAGTGGAGACATATCAAGGTCAATAGGGTATTCTGCATAGTAGCGTACAATAGTAATCTTTATCATTTTTAGATTTAACAAAAAAACTTACAAATAAGAATATGATTCGTATCATCATGAAATATGTATAGAGGCACATACTGTGAGTTAAATATTTGATAAAGAAAACATTATTTAAAATAATCATTGAATATACAACTAACTATTTAGAATTTAAAAATAATTTGTACCTTTAATTTGCTCTATTGTCAATGGCTCATTGGATTTCGATATATTACTAAAATAATTCAGGATACTCTTTTCAGCAGGATATTTGGTCCCCTTATTTGCATTGCAATTAGGTGATATTTTACTTGTAAAGAAAATATTTTTAAATTTATAAAATTAATAGAATGAAGATATTTTAATTCTGTGAGGGCTTAAGATAATGTAGTAATTAGAACAAACAAATGATGGTTTGGTAGAAAATACATACCTATTTCCAAACATGATTTATTGTGTTCTTTTTGCCACTACACTAGGGATAACACTTGTAACTAAGAAGAGCATAAAACTAATAAATATGCAAATTGAAATCAATGTAAGAAAAAACTTGTGTATGTGAAACAAAGCATCACAATATCCTTACAGAACCAAATCAATTACTACTCATAATCTTGTAACTAAAAATCATATTTCAATAGAAAAAGATAATAAAAGTGTTAACAGAAAGAGAGAAAATACGGGAAAACATGGAGAACATTGAATTATCTTATTTCTACAACTCATATTATCTAAATATAGAGAATTTACTTATCTTATTTCTACAACTGCTTCAACTCATATTCTCTAAAAAAGCAAAATAACATAGCATCATAGATTTACAATATTTTAAGAAATAGAGTACCTGGTGTAGAAAAAGGTTTGGAGGTAGATGCAATTTGAAAGAAGATCAATAGTCAGCCTGATTTAAGAAGTGTCAGTCATAGTCCTATGTTAGGTCATCCGTAGTACCAAATGGTGGTATTGGTATAGAACAAGGCTCAAATGTTGGTTTGGTGACAAAATAGTGATTGGATGTCGGTTTGTGTACAAAATTGATATCAAACATCATCCCAGGTGCAGAATAGGAACTATTTTTTGATACGAAATCAAAACTTTTTCAGGCCATATGAATACTAAAATGGCTACAAATTATATTTTGTATGGCATTCCAGGTATAGAACAAAGTTGAGATATCGGTTTGAGTGTATATTTGTGCAATTTTCTTATCTATTAGTCCATGTGCAAAATTATGTCAGGTGAAGTTGTGATAATGGCTCAAAAAATAAATTGATCATAAGATATATTTATGATAAATTGCATCTATTTATAGATTAATATCCTCATTCCTACACTCTAGGATGGAAGGATTGTAATTCCACCTCATAAATCACTCACACCTACACTCTCTTTTACTTTTGGTCCCAATATTTTGGATAAGGTTGCTTGTGATGTTACCCTCATATATTATTGTGGCTTGTTGCTTGGAAATCCTTACCAATATGATAGAAGGGATAAATATGATACCATCAAAATGCTTACGCTCTACAATATAAAAACAAGATATGTCTAATAAAGTGCACCAAGGGAACCATAAATTTACTATTTAGTTGCAAGTAGGCAAGAAAAGTAGTCAATAATGTGTTAGTATTACAATGACACTGATAGGGGAGGGTGAATCAGTGTAGCTCTTTAAACTTGAATTTACAGCTCTTAATACCGTAGCAATTAAAACTTATTACTAGATATAGCAAGTATAACAAAAGATTATCACACAACACAAGATTTAATGAGGTTCACCAATGTGGCTACTCCTCAAAAATTAACTGCTTAGACTACCATCCAAATCCAACCTTTGCAAAACACCAACTTTACAATCAATTTACCAGCACCAACTAGAAGGAGCACCAACACCTGATTTATCTGCACCAATAGAAAGGAGTACCAACCCTTGATTTATCTGCACCAATAGAAAGGAGGACCAACCCTTGATTTATCTGTACCAACAGAAAGGAGCACCAACCACTAATTTACCAGCACCAACTGGAAGGAGCACCAACCCCTGATGCCAAGCTACAACCTGGACTTCAATTTGAATCTATAAGTTTGACAATAAGATACCTTTGCTTTTGCAAGACCCTAACTGGTCTTCTTCACCTTTGCATTCTCTTCACACTCTACACTCTGCGTAATCACTTCACACACTCTGCTTCATTACAGTCGAACTTCATGATCATATTTTCCATTTTGTGCACTCTGCTCTCTTTGTGCAATCACTTCGCACACTCTACTTTGTTATAGTTGAACTTCATGATCGTCTTCTCCCTTTTGCACACTCTGCTCTCTTTGTGAATTTTGCACTTAGCATGATTTTACATGACTTACTCTTTGTGCACAACAATCGTATTTCACACACATTCCACTCTTTACTCAATTCTCCAAACAACCCTCCTTTTATAACAATATTTTTTATGATGAAAACCCTAATCTTAGTCGATTGTAAATCCTAATCTTAGTTGGCTTTCATAACAATTGTAAACCCTAATTTTAGTTGGCTGTCATCCTTCTCATTTCAGTCGAATTCTCCTTCTTGAATTGCGTATTTATGACCTATCATGAAATCACGACATTTCTGCCTCTGTAGCTTCTTTTGTTGATGTTGCCATGAAAATACATGTCATGATATCATGACACTTTCACCTCCGTATGCTTTCTCTATTATTTTGTCGTGATATCATGACATTTTTGCCTCCGTAGACTTTGTCTTTTCTTTTGTTGTGATATCATGGCATTTCTACCTCCATATACTTCGTCTTTGCTTTTGTCATGATATCGTGACATTTCTTCCTCTGCAGACTTAGACTTTGCTTTTGTCGTGATATCGTGACACTTTTGCCTTCGTAGTCTTCAACTTAGCTTTTGTTGCAAAATCATGACACTTTTGCTTTCGTACTTAGCTTCTTTGCTTTTGTCACAAAATCGTGACACTTCTACCTTCGAAGTCTTCTTCTCTGCTTTTGTTGCAAAATTGTGACACTTCTGCTTCCATACTTTACTTCTTTGATTTTGTCATGAAATCATGACACTTCTGCTTTTGAAGTCTTGCTTTCTACTTTTGTCATGAAATCGTGACAGTTCTACTTCCGTACGCTTCCTCTCTTTCTTTTGTCATGAAAATGCGACATGTCGCGATATCGTGACACTTTTCAAACTTACTTTCTCTCTCCTATTTTAGTCACAAAAATGCGACATGTCACAAAATCACGACACTTTTCCAACTTACTTTCTCTCTCCTATTTTAGTCACGAAAATGCGACATGTCACGAAATCGCGATACTTTTCCTTCTTGTTCTCTTTCTTCGAACTTATCACGAAATTGTGACACTTTTTCCTGCTTTCTCTTTCTCTTCCAACATGTCGTGAAATCATGACAGTTTTTCCACTTGCCTTTTTCTCTTCCAACATGTCACGAAATCACGACAGTTTTTCCACTTGCCTTTTTCTCTTCCAACATGTCGCAAAATTGTGACAGTTTTTCCTACTTTTTCTCTCTCTTCCAACATGTCATGAAATCACGACAGTTTTTCCACTTGCCTTTTTCTCTTCCAACATGTCACGAAATCGTGACAGTTTTTCTTGCTTTTTCTCTCTCTTCCAACATGTCACGAAATCGTGACAGTTTTTCTTGCTTTTTCTCTCTCTTCCAACATGTCGCAAAATCATGACAGTTTTTCTTGCCTGTTGTATATGTCACGATATCGTGACACTTTTTTTACTTGTCTTCTTTGATCTTTTGCATATGGGCCACTTCGGTCTTCTTGGAAAATCATTGTACATACTCTGAATAACCTTTGAACTCCTATATTTTGCATCTGAATAACTTTTGAACTTCCTGTCCACTGCATCAATAGATCTATCTGATTGTGTTGACAACAATGACAATATTGTTGTTGCACCTTGCTCAACAATCTCCCCCTTTGGAATTGTTGGCAACACATGTGCAATTTCCTGTAACTCTTCTCCCCCTTTGACAATAATACCAAAGGGCTACTACGGACTCCCCCGAGTCCATGCACAACATTCTCAGGCAAAATTTATTACACTTATCAAAAATCATGAACATGAGCAAAAATATAATCAAATACTTAAATGCTCCCCTTGATAATGTGATCCCTATAGCTAGTCAATTCTTGGCAAGTGTGACCACTTCCAATTTATTGCGAAGGTACTTAAAAAATTCCTTGGGCAATGGTTTTGTGAAGATATCTGCTACTTGCTCTATAGTTGGAATAAAATCCAACTTAACTTCACCTTTCGCAACTTTCTCCTTCAAAAAGTGATACCTGATAGCAATGTGTTTTGTGCATGAATGCATAATCGAATTCTTGGATATGTTAATGGCACTAGTGTTATCACACTGAACTGATATTGGCTCACTGAAGCTAATACCAACATCTTTCAGGGTTTGTTTCATCCACAATACCTATGTACAACATGTTTTCACTGCAATATATTCTACCTCTACTATCGATAAAGAAACTAACTCTTGTTTCTTACTATGCCACGTGACCAATCTATCTCCAAGATAGAATGCACCTCCACTGGTACTCTTTCTGTCATCGACACATCCTGCCCAATCTGCATCTAAATACGAAATAAGGGTGAAGTCTTTACCCTTTGGATACCATAACCCATACTCCATAGTACCCTTGAGGTACCGAAGAATCCTCTTCACTACTATCACATGAGTCTCCTTGGGATTAACCTAAAATCGTGCTACCATGCATACTGCCTACAAAATGTCTGATCTGGTAGTTATCAGGTACAGTAAGCTCCCGATCATAGATATCTACATGGTTTGATCAATAGGTGGAGATTTGTCATCCTTGCTCAACTTGCAACCTGTCATCATGGGAGTTCTAACTGTCTTACAATCCTCCATTGTGAACTTTTTTAACATCTCTTTCACATATTTAACTTGAGAAATAAATATGCCCTTCTTATTTTGATTAACTTGCAACCCGAGGAAATATGAAAGTTCACCAATCATTGACATTTCAAATTCTTTCTGCATCTTATTTGCTAAATCTTTGCATGACTCATCTTTGTTGCTGCCAAATATGATATCATCTATGTATACAACAAGAACAATAAGATGCCCATTTTCTGTTTTGACA
Organism: Wollemia nobilis; assembly: GCA_028583015.1. NCBI lineage: Eukaryota > Viridiplantae > Streptophyta > Pinopsida > Araucariales > Araucariaceae > Wollemia > Wollemia nobilis. Next base: position 7,847,526 of record JAQPPZ010006195.1, on the reverse strand, counting down.
TACAAATTACTATCCACCATACCTTTCTTAAACCTTTTTTGAGTGAGATAGTTGTCTAGCCTTGCATACCATGCTCGGGGTGCATGTTTTAAGCCATATAATGCTTTCTTCAACTTGCAAACCAAGTTGGGATCATCACCAAGTTGGAAACCATCTAGTTGCTCAATATAAACCTCTTCTTCAAGTTTCCCATTCAAAAACGTTGATTTCACATCCATTTGATAAACTTTGAAATTCTTGTAGATTGCTAAAGCCAAAAACATTCTAATTGCCTCTAGTCTAGCTAATGGTACAAAAGTTTCCTCAAAGTCAATGCCTTCAACTTGTGCATAACCCTTACATACCAATCTTGCTTTATTTCTGACTACTTGTCCGTCTTAATTCAATTTGTTTCAAAAAATCCATTTAGTCCCGATTATATTTTTATTTGCAAGTCTAGGTACTAACTCCCAAGTTTCGTTTTTCTCGATCTGATCTAATTCTTCATTTATTGCCTTCATCCAACTTTCATCTTTTCTTGCGTCAACAACATTTTTGGGTTCAATGCTGGATAATAGAGAGTAGTAACTTACTACTCTTCTTCTTGTCTGAACACCAACTTTGGGGTCTCCAATTATTTGCTCTCTAGGACGATTTTTCTGCTAGCTTCCTGTTTTGAATTTCTTATTTTCTTCTACTTCTGAATCACAACTTAAATCATCTGAGTCAATTTTCTGTATCTTTTTCATTTTCTTTTCCTCATCTCCTTCAATAACCTCTTCATAAATTGGGTAGTTCTCTTCATAGCTAATTACTCGTTCCCTACCTTCATCAACTTTAACATCGGCACTATCCACAATTTTCCTTAGCCTCTTGTTGTAGCATTTGTAAGCTTTGATTCTTGACGAATAGCCCAAAAAAATACCTTCATCCGCTCTATCTTCAAACTTACCAAGATTATCTTCCGTTCCTTTGATGTAGCACTTGCTGCCAAAAACTTTGAGGTATTTTGTTGTTGCCCTTTTACTGAACCACAACTCATAAGGAGTTTTGCTTTTGTGTGTTCTCAGCATGTACCTATTTTGGATATACACCACAGTATGGACTACTTCTTTCCAAAATCTATCTGCTACTCTGCTTTCAGTCAACATAGTCCATGCCATTTCCTGCACTGTCATGTTCTTTTTTTCTACCACTCCATTCTGCTGAGGTGTCCTGGCTACCAAAAACTGTCTCCTAATATCGTATTTTTCACAGTACTCTACAAAATCCTCTAAAATGAATTCTCCTCCTCTATCTAATCTTAAATATTTGATCCTCCTTCCTGTTTCATTCTCAACTTTGTTTTTGAAAATCTTGAACCTTTCAAAAGCTTCTGATTTATGCTTCAAGAAAAATATCCATGTCATTCTAGAATAGTCATCAATGCACAACATAAAATATTTGTCACCATTTATTCTTTGTGTTCTCATGGGTCCACATAAATTAGTGTGTATTAGTTCCAAAGGTTTTCTTGTGTAGTACTCTTTTGTTTTGAATGTGACTCTAGTTTGCTTCCCCTTTTGGCATGAAGCACAAATTTTGTTTGCAGGTTTGCTGATGGTGGGAATATCTCTCACTGCCCTTTTTGAGTTGATTTTTACTAGATTATCAAAACTAATAAGACCGAGTCTCTTGTGCCACAACCGAATTTCTTCTTCCTGTTCAATAAAAAAAGCTCCTTATGAAGTCTCTAAGAGCATGTACAGGTTGCCAGATGTCCTTGATCCAATTGCTATCAATTTTCCACTATTTGTTTTTCTGACTTCACAACCCTGCTTCTTAAAAACTACTTCATGACATTTATCACAATTTTGACTTACACTCAACAAGTTATGTTTCAAACCATCCACAAACAAGACTTCTTCTGACTTAATTTTTTTGTTACTAAATTTAACTGAACCTTTGCCAAGTATCTTAGCTCCATCATTATTTCCAAACTTTACTGAACCACCTTCATATTTTTTTAACTTCTCAAATTTTTGTTTATCACCTGTCATATGACTGGAGCATCCATATCAAGTATCCATGGTACATATTTATTTTGTGCTTTAAATGTTGTTTGTACGATTAAGGATTACTTTTCTTCCTTAAGTCGCTCTTTTTCTTTCCACTCCATTTTGATAGTAGTTTTGGGCTCTTGTTTTGCCTTTCCCTTATCAAGAGCTTGTGCATGTTTTTTGGGAAGTTTTCCATTTTGTTTAATCCTATTTGGTTGAAATTTTCTTCCCTGAAACTAATTTGATGCAAATGTATTTCTACAGTTTTTTGCAATGTGCCCAAAATTATGACAGTTATAACATTCTACTGTATAATTCATCAGAGGAGAAAAAGCATTTCTACTGCTAAAATTCCTTGGTCTTACATTATATTTGTAGTCTGAAATTTTATGTCCATAGCCATTGCATTTAAAACAAAAACCAGAAAAGGGATAATTGAACCTGGGTGATGGTCTTTGCCATGTTGCCGTAGGATCCATAGGTCTTCTTCTTCTTTGATGTGTGACATTGGTGAATCCATCATTGTCAATTCTCCTTTCATGCCTGGCATTATTGCTTTCTTTTGCATGAGACATTTTTCCTTGATCAACTTGTTTCTTATCTTCATTATTTATGGATTCTACATTTATGGCCTTTGATCCATTTGATGATTCTCCTTTGATAAAACCTAGACCAAATTTGATGCCTGCAGGCCTTTGGTCATTTATAATCTTATCCAGCTTCATAGAAATTTCTTCACATTTGTGATAGCAACTAATTTTGTGATTCATCTCTTCTATCTGCATCCGTAAACCAACATTCTCTTCTTCTAGTTTGCAACAATAATCTATTTTCATGGTAATTTGTACTTCGAGATCTTTAGATATTTTCTTGTATTCTTCTGTTTGTACTTTTAGACTGGTTATGATTTTGTTTGCATCCTCAAGATTTTTTGAAATTTTCTTATTCTTTTTCCTCTCTATTTTCCACTCTTCAAGTGTAGAGATCAACTCACCTTCTAGATCTACTTCAGCCTTAGGGTTTTCACCACATACTTCAGAGTTCACTCCTTCATTTTTTTATTTTACTTCTTCAAATGCCATGAAAAGAGCTTCACCACCTGCAATTGTGTTACTTCCAAGATCACCCTAGTCGGTTAATCTTGGACAAGAACTTAGCTCTGATACCAATCGTTAGTCTTACAATGACACTGAGAGGGGGGGGTGAATTAGTGTAGCTCTTTAAACTTGAATTTATAGCTCTTAATACCGCAATAATTAAAACTTATTACTAGATACAACAAGTATAACAAAATAGCATCACACCACAAGATTTAACGAGGTTCACCAATGTGGCTACTCCTCAAAAATTGACTTCTTGGACTACCATCCAAATCCAGCCTTTGCAAAGCACCAACTTTACAATAAATTTACCAGCACCAACTGGAAGGAGCACCAACCCCTGATTTATCTGCACCAATAGAAAGGAGCACCAACCCTTGATTTATCTACACCAACCTCTGATTTATCTACACCAACAGAAAGGAGCACCAACCCCTGATTTATCTGCACCAATAGAAAGGAGCACCAACCCCTGATTTACCAAAACCAATTGGAAGGGGCACCAACCCCTGATTCCAAGCTACAACCTGGACTTCAATTTGAATTTATAAGTTTGACAGTAAGATACCTTTGCTTTTGCAAGACCCTGACTGGTCTTCTTCATCTTTGTGTTCTTTGTGCACTCTGCACTCTCTACGTAATCACTTCGCACACTCTGCTTCATTAAAGTTGAACTTCATGATCATATTCTCCCTTTTGCGCACTCTACTCTCTTTGCGCAATCACTTCACACACTCTACTTCGTTATAGTTGAACTTCACGATCGTCTTCTCCCTTTTGCGCACTCTGCTCTCTTTGTGAATTTTGCACTTAGCATGATTTGACACGACTTGCTCTTTACGCACAATGATAGTATTTCACACACATTCCACTTTTACTCAATTCTCCAAATAGCCCTCCTTTTATAACATATTTTTATGATGAAAACCCTAATATTAGTTGGTTGTAAATCCTAATCTTAGTCGGCTTTCATAACAACTGTAAACCCTAATTTTAGTCGGTTGTCATCCTTCTCATTTCAGTCGGGTTCTCCTTCTTGACTTGCGTATTTACGACCTGTCGCAAAATCATGACATTTTTGCCTCTGTAGCTTCTTTTTTTGTTGTTGCTACGAAAATACATGTCGCGATATCACGACACTTTTGCCTCCATACGCTTTCTCTATTCTTTTGTCATGATATCATGACATTTTTGCCTCCGCAGACTTCGTCTTTTCTTTTGTCATGATATCATGACATTTCTGCCTCTGTATACTTTGTCTTTGCTTTTGTCGTGATATCACGACATTTCTGCCTCCGTAGACTTTGACTTTGCTTTTGTCACGATATCGCGACACTTCTGCCTCCATAGTCTTCAATTTAGCTTTTTTCACAAAATCGTGACACTTCTGCTTCTGTACTTATCTTCTTCGCTCTTGTCGTGAAATCACAACACTTCTACCTTCGAAGTCTTCTTCTCTAATTTTGTCACAAAATCATGACACTTCTACTTCCGTACTTTACTTCTTTGCTTTTGTCATGAAATCGTGACACTTTTGCTTTCAAAGTCTTGCTTTCTGCTTTTGTTGCGAAATTGTGACAGTTTTGCTTCCGTACGCTTCCTCTCTTTCTTTTGTCGCAAAAATGTGACATGTCGCGATATCACGACACTTTTCAAACTTACTTTCTCTCTCCTATTTTAGTCGTGAAAATGCGACATGTCACGAAATCGTGAAACTTTTCCAACTTACTTTCTCTCTCCTATTTTAGTCGCAAAAATGCGACATGTCGCGATATCGTGACACTTTTCAAACTTACTTTCTCTCTCCTATTTTAGTCATGAAAATGCGACATGTCACAAAATCGTGACACTTTTCCAACTTACTTTCTCTCTCCTATTTTAGTCGTGAAAATACGACATGTCACGAAATCATGACATTTTTCTTACTTGTTCTCTTTCTTCGAACTTGTTGTGAAATCGCAACACTTTTTCCTGCTTTCTCTTTCTCTTCCAACATGTCGTGAAATCACGATAGTTTTTCCACTTGCATTTTTCTCTTCCAACATGTCATGAAATCGCGACAGTTTTTCCACTTGCCTTTTTCTCTTCCAACATGTCACGAAATCACGATAGTTTTTCCTGCTTTTTCTCTCTCTTCCAACATGTCGTGAAATCACGACAGTTTTCCTACTTTTTCTCTCTCTTCCAACATGTCGTGAAATCGTGATAGTTTTTCTTGTCTGCTGTATATGTCACGATATCGTGACACTTTTCTTACTTGTCTTTTTCTTTGATCTTTTACATATGGGCCACTTCGGTCTTCTTGGAAAATCACTATACATACTCTGAATAACCTTTGAACTCTTGTCTTCTGCATCCGAATAGCTTTTAAACTTCCTGTCCACTTGCATCAATAGATCTATCTGACTGTGTTGACAATAATGACAATACTGTTGTTGCACCTTGCTCAACATAATGCACAGGAACTTGTACTAATCTTCATAAGGTCACATCATGAAGAACCACATGTGAAAATCATAAAATCCATACAACATACTTTGTTAAAAAAAATTGGTGCAATCTTACTCTCACCTATTCTAGGATCCCAAGATACTCTCTTTAGAAATACATATCAATCACATCATTAATATTATCTCTACTACAAAGCTACCCAATGCACCAATGCATATACAATCAACGATTCAAAATGATAAAATGAAAAGGAAAATTCTATATTTATTGTCTAAGGTATTCATTAACCTAAGCACTTCCCATTGTGCTTCACCAATCCTGGTACTCAAGAAGGATGGGATTTGGAGACTTTGCATTGTTTTTAGGGCACATAATAAAATAATAATAATAAATTTTTATCCTCTTTCTTGCATCGATGATCTCTTGGACCAACTCCAAGGACCCAAAATTTTCTCAAAAATAGATCTCAAAACTGGGTATCACCAAGTTAGAATATAGGTAGAGGATATACAAAATACTACATTTGAAACCAATATGAGTCTCTTTTAGTGGATAGTAATATCCTTTGGTCTCACTAATACTCGTACCACTTTTATGATAGTCATGAATGAAGTGTTTAGATACTATATAGACAAATTTGTAATTATCTATTTAGATGATAATTTTGTCTATCCTACTATTTTGAAGGATCACTTTAAGCATCTAGAGAATGTTCTTGGAACCCTTCAAAAAAATTATATGCCAACATTTCCAAGTGCTCTTTTGGATAAAATTTTATTTTTTATCTTGGTTTTATAATCAATGAACATGTCATATAGGTTTATCTAGCTAAAGTAAAAGTCCTACTAAATTGTACCACTCCCACTACTCTCATAGACTTTAGGAGTTTTCAAGGATTTGCCAATTTCTATCACAATTTTATTCCTAGATATTCCACCATTTCCACTCCTTTGCATTAGTTAACAAAAGCCAATACTGTATTCATATAGACATAAGATCATGCCCATGCCTTTAAAATTTTTAAATAGAAATTATATTCAAAACTAGTTCTTACTCTTATAGATCTTGCACAATACTTCAATATTGAAATAGTTTCCCATTGGTGTCATATTGAAACAAAATGACCATCCAGTGGCCTCTTACTTGAAGACATTTTCAACCACCAAATAAAATTTTTCCACATAGTACAAGGAGTTGTATGCTTTTTTGTAAGCTATAAAGCATTGGGGGCACTATATTCTTAGAAAAGAAATCATTATGCACACTAATCACTTGCCACTTAAGTTTCTTGAATCACAAAATAAAATTGAAAAATCTCATAACATGAAGTGGGCATCCTACTTATAACAGTTTCACATGTTCATCAAGTACAAATAATAAAATAATAACACATTGGCATTTTGTCTATCACCATCTAGTAGCTCATGCTTTAATTGTTGTAACCACTTTATGCTTTGGTTTCCAAACATGGCCATTTTTAGCATGCTCAAGATCCAAATTTTGCATATGTTTACCAGCTTCTTCAACATCCTATTTCTTCTAAGTTACATTTTTCTAGTATTTTCATATCAAGGAAAGGTTATTATATAATTTGGATAAATTTTATGTTCCACCAGTACATTGATTGTCTCTTCACAAGGAAGCTCATTCAACACTTTAAGATGGTCATTCTAGAAAGCACAAGACACTTGACTATTTACAATAAGATATACTAAGGTTCATGAGACAATTTGATATATGTTTCCACTCTAAGACAACCAATAGGAAATTGGAACTCAACATGCCTTTCTAATTCCTTCTTGTCCTTGAGAAAGCATTTCAATGGATTTAGTTAGTGGTTTCCCAGTGACCATTCAATAGCATGATTCTAATTTTTTGGTTGTAGATGGATTTAGGAATATGGTCAAGTTCATTCTATGCCATAAAATTACTTTGGAACCAAACATAACATAGTATTTATTTGATCATGTATGGTTCCCAATTGGTCTCCCTATTAGCATTGTATATGACCAAGATTCTTGTTTTATAGGTCACTCTTGGTATGTTAGCTTTTTATGGGAGGTAGTATGACCATAAGATGTAAAATAACTAAGCTGATATGAATGTAAACTAATTGCACAATAATATGTAGGAAAGTAATAAGATGAAAATTTGTAAATAACTCATAAATATGCCATTAATAAAAGTGACAAAAATAGTACAATGCTATATAATGGAGGACATGAACACTCCATGTACAACTATGGATGGACTACACTGTACCATACTCATAAAATGTAACACACACTCTATATTCACTTCCTCTTTTAAAACACTCACTATGAGGTCTTTATATAGGAAGATATATTCCTTAGCCCTTACTCTATTTAGGACATAAGTACATGTGGACTCCATGCACGTTTGCAACTTGCACATTGACACTTGTGCATTTATTACAATACTTGGAGCAACTAAGTAACTTCACTCTAAAGTAAATTCCTACTCTATCTATGTACCAAAGGTGGTACATTTACATAACCCAAATGATGTAATATACTCTAATACCCCCCTGTATTACATTATTTGTGTATTGAAGACTTTGGTCTTCAGAATAGATCTTAATATTTAGAATAATCTTCAACATGATCTAGTTCTTATTCTACTTTGTATTTTATGTTGTTTATTCTTGTCATTTTTATTCCACTGCCTTTTATTGTTTTCAAGTGTTTGGAAGAATATTTGAACATTTATTCTTCTAAGTGTCCTTTATGGACTAGTGATCTCATACTTTTGTAATTCATAATTGGATCATAATTGTTTCCTTTCTTGTTCAGTGGTTTCCTGTATGACCTATTTTCTTGATCTTCACAAAAGTCAATATTGAGCTCATTGTTAGTGGATTTTTTTGAAATAATACCTTGTATGGAATAGTCTAATCAAAATATTAATTTATCCTTGAATATTTTGTAATATTTGTCTTTGTTGTAACAATAGTAAGAAGGATGATATTTTACTCCACAATATTTACATAGATTGGAAACTCCAGTAGTTAACCTTCTTATGACCACATTTTTCGTAGTAGGTGCATAGTAAATATATCCCAATGTCTTTTTTATCTATTTCAAGAGTATCATGTTTATATAATTATTTGATGAAATAACTAAACCAAGTGTGTACAATTGAAGCTATTATAACTTTACTTTTTTCAAATATCTTTATGAGATCTTCTTGATCAATATTCTTTTCTGCATTTTGAATATGATATTTATTATCATCGCCTCTCTTTACTATCTTATTAGAAGATGTGCCTGAAGAATCTACTTTCACAAAACTATTAGTTTGTGAGTTTTTAGAAATTATTTTACATTCTATTTATTATTCTCTTTCTTTTGCATCTTGCATTGATTTTTCTTTATCATAAATCATGCTTTTAAGTCATCTTGGTATTTTCCTTGCTCCTTTTCTTATTACATTATTTAATGTGTTCTTTAGTCTAGACATACTTATAGCTCCCTAGTTTAAAGTATGTGAAATAATTTGATAAACCAAACCAAGGCTTAGGTTTTGTATAATTCTGATTTATAAAAAGCTATACGATTAATATAGTGCTTAGTAAATAATAGTTCACCTTTTGAGTTGATTTTGTAATGTTTTGTAAATAAAAATAATCAACTCTTATTTCACCTTATCTCTCCTAATGAAATATGCACTTATTTTTGAATTTCTCTATGGTTGGATTTATTTTGTCTCTTTAGTGTGAGACAAGTTTATTTATATAATTCCAACTCCTTTAAGTAAATGATGAAATGTTTTTTAATCCCTTGATATTAATAGTTTAATTTTTATAAATTCCAATAATATATTTTTTGTGTAGTATACCTTATAACTCACTAAATTGGAATATTAGAAAACAATAATATTTACAATAATAGAAGTTTAATTTTCAAGTAGAAACCTTTATAACTCCAATGTTTTTTTAGTTGCAAATATTAAAATATTAAGTATATAAATTTCCTTTACTTTTTCTTTCAAATGTATGATTGATTTTGCTATTATTTCCAAGGTAAATAATAAAATAATTTCAACCTTATATTATACTCCTTATACCTCCTTATTTAAATTAATTTTATTAAGGTAAATCCCTTACCTTTATAATGCTCCAACTCCTAAGTAGTGAATGTTGGACGATGTCTTAGTGTGCACTGCTCTTCTTCAATGGTAGACATATGATACTAGTAGCTATAATTTAATGCTTATTTGACCCTTGACCTTAGTATTTAATGTTATCCATTCCTTTTTCACTATGTATGGAAACTCCCTTATGCTCGTTATGGATATGATGTTCTCCTCCTTGAGTTTAGTGACATTAAATAGTGCAGATGTCTCTTGATGTTGGACAAGTGTCACTTGATAGTTACATTAGGTTTTTTCAAAACTTAATCCTCCTTGTAATATGTTTATGCTCTCGAAACTTGGTGTATTCATTGATTATATAGAATATATATGTTAAAGTTTCTTTGAGCATTGGTTTAATGAGTTTTCAACACTCTTGGTTGGCTAAGATGCCTTTAATGCTTCCAATATGAGTATTATTTTTTTAATGTTCTCTCTCCCTACATAATAACTATGTAACACCCTCTTTTTTTCTACCAAGTGGCACTTGGATATGAGGACATTTAAAATCTCCTTTCATTTATTATTTCTTCTCCAATGGATGCAAGTTGTGCAGTCTTGGCTTCAATGCTTTTCTCCTTCTTGCCAGTGAGTGCAATATTGTGCATTTTTCAATGAATAATGATTATATCATCCTTAGGGTTTCTAAGATGCTCCAAAACTTCTTGTTTGGTAGATGATATGGCTTTGATCGATGGTTGCTTCAATTGCTTCTTTCCTAGTTGTTGATTCATCTTCAATCAATGATAGCTTTTGATAGATTTCACTGGTAGTTTATCCACATGATTAGTTGTATAATGTATCCCTTATGTACCTATTATATTATATTCTTGGTTATCCTTAGAGCTATCTGCCTTACAATGAGTTTTATGTCTCTTTTTATGTATTGTAGGCTCTTATTACATAGGTGTTGATCTGGAATTTCTCTACACCTTTGTAAATCAACTTATGAGCCATTTTTATGGCTTGATATTACTACCTCTTGATATCTACCCCCCTTGATGTTGATGTTGTGGCCACTTGATGACTATATAAAATTTGTCAATTGTAATACCTTGTAGTGGATATAAATTTTTTCCTTCTATTGTTGTTTAAAGAAGAATAATGATGTTCCTTTCTCACTATAAATATAGTTGTAATAGTTAATATAATGTAACTTAACATGCACCAAGTTTTGGACTAAAAGTCTCCTTTTTAAGACTCTCTAACTTCTATAGTAAGGTAACTTGTTGAGAGAAAATATTGTATTTCTTAGTAAACAACACTAACCTCTAATTTTTGCACTTGGATAACTTAATAAGAATGAATCCAAGTATGCAACTAATGTGCTTATTCAAGAGATTTAACTTTGCACTATTATTTACTTTAACTAAATTATAGTGCAGTAACAATGAACTATCAAGGTAACTTGAAGTATGCACTAATTTTCACTATAACTTAAAATGCTTAATGCACCTTGAATGTCTATAATTTGATATATTTAATGCATCTTAAAAAACCTTATAAGAACAAGTAGTATAGTGCAATATTGATTTCACCTTATTACTCCTTCAAATAAACCTTAAATAATGCACTAGTAATTGCTCCTAAATGCACTGGAGTTTTTGTAACTTAATATAGTCTTCTTTGTTGTAACTGAATAATAGGAAGATGATCTAACTCCTATTTTAATGTGCAAGTATAAACCTTAAAATAACTTCCTTCTACACTTATTTTTGAAGACTTTAAAATGAATCCACTCCTTGCAACTTTCACTTAATATGGTGCTTAATGAATCTCTAAATAAACTATAGTTTAAAGTTCAACTAATGAACCTTTTTCACCCAAGTTGCTTACCTTTAATAAATAATTAGGATGATGGATGTATTGGTTATTTTATTCACCAAATTACTTCCCTTAACTTGATCATCTTGCAACTCTTCTTGGCTATCCACAATAGCTCCTTAAGTCACCAATTCAAAGCTTAGTAGTTCCTCTATACTACTTGAAATTGTAGTATGGTGGTTTCATTAATATTTAGGATGGACTCTATAACTTTTGAAGTTCTGCAACTAGTAATGTTGTCATGATTGTTGCTCTCTTGCAATTAATTTCTGCACTAAAATACTGATTTTTAAACTCAAAAATTTGGTAGGGACTTCCTCCAAATTGCAACTGAGTTTTTATTTCAATAACCCTTTAGTATGTTGCCAAATATTAAGCCTCCAAGCCTTGAGTTTTTATTTCAATAAGCCTCCAAGAATTCAATGGTAATATTCAAACCTTTCAGGTTTGGTAGTAAAGTTAGGATCCTATATCCTTCAACCTCCTTGTAAAATTTTGAATTCAATCTTGGCCCTCTTCTCAATAATTTGAATATCTTGAGGTATTAAACATTCTCCTCTAGAATTTGGTACTCCTTTCCAAATTCTTCTCCTTTTGGGCTTATTTTCGGATGGCAACAATTGTTCCAAATTATGATCTATCAGTAGCTTCTCTTTATTGGTAGATTTCTCTAATGAGTTTTGATAGGAAATATTTTAATGGCCCTCTCTAAATTCTAAAATAAGACTCTTCAATCATTCTTATTTTTTCTCCTTGATACGTCACGAAGGTATTCAATCTCGTAGCTTCTCTAGTATCCCAAATGATACCTTTCCTTTAACCTTCTACTATAGAAGTGTTGGTAACAATATCTTCCTCTTAGATATTTTAAATCTATTGCTATTGGAATTCTAGAACAAGACCTTTCGTGTATTTCTTTACTTCTATAATTTATAGGTTTTAATGGAGATCACCAACCTTTGATCTTCCAAAATTGTAAGTTTTGTAATTGGACCTTCTAAGGGTCTCTTCTATTTATTTATGTTTATTTCTTTAATCTTTTATTTGCAATATTTAATGGAGATCACCAACCTCAAATATTATTTTGGACTCTTCTATCAAGTCTCTTAAATCAACTGTAAGGCTAGTATGGCCTTTTCTTCTTCTACAATCTGTAGATCTGCAATATCTAGTAATGGGACATTTTATTAGGTCTATGAAATCTTTAGTCTTCTACCTATTGTTGCAAGTACTGGAATTATTATAATGAATATGTTCTTCCTACATCTATGTAGGAAGCTTCCCAAATCTCTTGAATCTCATTTTTCTACAACAGGTTGTGATAAGTTAAAATGCATGACACTCTTAAATATAAAGATGCCTAATCTTCACTAGTTGATTTGTCAATATAATGGAATCTACGTTGAGTCCTAGTCTTCACAAGTTTTCCTATAACTCTGTGGAAACACTCTAGCCAAATGTAATCTCAAAAATTCTATAAATATTTTTTTTGTATTTCTCCCAGTCTCACTTATGGATCTCCTTATTCTCTATCTTATCTACCATTTGCTTTGATACCACTATTAAATTTTGATGGTAGGTAGTATGACGATAAGATTTTAAGTAACTAAGCTAAGATGAATGTAAACTAATGTTACAATAATATACAGGAAAATAATAATATGAACATCTACAAATAAATTAGAAATATACCATTAATGAAAGTGATAAAAATAGTATAATGCTATATAATGGAGGACATGAACACTCCATGTACAAATATAAATGGACTACATTGTACCATACTACTAAAATGTAACACACACTATCTATATTCACTTCCTCTTTTAAAACACTCACTCTGAGGCCTTTATATAGGAATATAGATTTCTTGGCCCTTACTCTACCTAGGACATATGTACATGTGTACTTCATGCACATTTACAACTTGCACATTGACACTTGTGCATTTATTACAATACTTCGAGAAACTAAGTAACTTCACTCTAAAGTAAACTCCTACTCTAGCTACGTACCTAAGGTGGTACATATACATAAACCAAATGATGTAATATACTCTAACATGGTAGCCCTTGTGAAAACTTCTAGGATTATTTCTTATTTTCTCCATTTATTTCCACCCTTAGTACAATGGTCAAACAAAAGTTATCAACCACAACCTTATCCAGAGTCTTAGAATCTTCCACCATTCTTCTCCATCTATGTGGTATCTAAGCCTCAAACACATAGAATATACCTACAATAGATTCATTCACTCTTCCATCGATCATTATCCTATTAAATTTTGTTTTGGTTTTCAACCCATAGATCCATATAATTTTCCCTTGTATCTTCCATATCTCACCACCCTTTACATGTAGAAAGAGCAATATAACGCACCTTCCTTAATCCAAAATTTGTAGCAACTTCAATATAAGGTTGTGTATATTTTTAGAAGACCCAATAGTAGTAGAAGTAGGCCATGGACTATCATTATCTTCCTCATTATTTCCATGTCAGAGATAAATTTTAGCTATATTTTGACAAGCATCACTTCTTAGAAAAGTCACAGTAAAATCAAACTACTTTAATATCGGCCTTACACCATCCTTTAATATGGGTAGCCTAATTCCTTATACCTTGATCTTACAAAACATGTGGGCATCCATGGTAGAGTCAACATTAATCTTCTCAAGCCATATTATGACTCTTCATTGGAGATAAAACATGTTATCAATCATCTTGTTGATATGGTATCTAATTTTTAGTTTCATTAGAATCTATTTGAGTATTCAATATAAAGGCTCACTAGAATCATCAGGTTATTTCACTTCATACCTTTTTCCAAGCAAGGACAACTTCCACATCATTACCATTGGATCTTCCATCACTAGATGTCTCATGAATTCCTTTCTCTCTTAAAAGCATTGGAGTATAATGCTTCTATTGTTGGAAGGAATGATGTGGAAGGTAAAGTATAAAAATAATTTAGAGAATATAATGCAATATATAAAATTTTATATTAATACATGTAATATGTTCATCTAGAATATTGAATACGTATAATATGGTCAACGAGCACATAAATCATAAGTTGCCTTATAGATATTCTAGCACTCTTCTAGTCACCTTCTAGGTGTAGCCATAAATGCTCGCAATAAAAGGTTTATTGGTCATGGTCGTTGGTTGTTGTCCAAGATATTATTGGATAATTAATGCATCCTTATCCTGTATAGGAAAATTTAATGCCTATTTAATATGTTCTTGGTAATGCAAATGCTCAATCTTCATTATTCATTTGTTTCCTCATTAAAAATGTGTTACACACATAAATAATAAATGTTTAATGTTACATGATATTAAATTCTTGTGTGTCAATTATTAGGATGAATTTTTAAATCTAGATGATATGTGGTGTTGTATATTTATTTCTATAACTCCTTAATTATAAATGGTATCAAAGTAAAATTCTAGACAAATTTTGTAGATATTCTAGATTCATTATGTGGTAAGATATAACAAAAAGTAGCAATATTTGATAACAAATTGGAGTTTTTAGCTAACAATAGCGAGTGTTTTTCCTATTTGTAACCTATTTTTTTAACAAATTTCTTCTTATTTAAATAATATAATCATGTCTAACTTTCAGAGGGTGTTTTATTCCAAATTAGAGTTATGTCCAATGGATAAAATAAAGTTAAAAATATTTAAAGTTATATTTAGGGGTTAAATATTCTATATAGAATTAGATTCCTCTCACAAGATAATTGAATTGGTAGCTATCACCCTTAAGAAAAATTTTAATCCCCGCCATTCTATTCTAGATATTAGAATGCTTAAAGAATCAAATGTTGGCATGAATAAGAGAAAAAATTGATCTTAATAATTTATGGTATATTTTGGAATATCAACCAACATCTTACAATATAAATATTTAATACCTTTAAATTTAAGGGTATAATTTTACATTAGATGAAAAATTTCTATTAATGGTCAATTATATGTACAAAGGATAAAAGAATAAGAGATCTTAAAGGTCTATTTTCCACTAAATCCAAAGATTAAGATAGATATTGAATTAACCATTGGTTAATATTATTTTTATGATACCCAATCTATAAAGAAAACGTAATACATTATATTCTTGCACATGGTATTTATCACCTTATAATGTGACCCTTTGTGGGATTGTTTAGCACATAAGATATGTGGAAAAAATATATTCAATTTGTCAAATAAAATCAATGATTGAAGAAGACACGTGTTTCAATATGAGTTAAGTAATTGAGAGAATACAACATATCAAATGAATGTTGTAACAAAATAAGTTGATTTACCTAAATATTAGTAATTCTAGGAGGATACTATATCATACAAACAAAGACAATATTAGTAGATGTATAAATTAAATAAAGACTCGATAATAATTTATAAAATATTGAAGGTCAAGTTGCACTCAAGGGGACATGATTTAGGATAGGTAGAGATAATGTGTAACAATGTAAGTCATAGGATACACAAACATAAAATTTAACTACATGCTTAAAATACTTGGAATACATGGAATATAATCAATTAAATAATATATGTAAAGAGATAAAAGAGAAATATTGTTAGTAAACTCTTTGAGGTGATTGACTTTATCTTCTTCCATTATTTATATTTTGGGGATACTTGATAATACCTCTTTAGGATAGTTTGTGTTGAGCCCTACCTTAACCTTGAGGTGAATAGGAACATAATGGAAAGGAGTGGGGTGATTGTGTGTATAAAAGTAGAGGATATTATAGAAGATATTGGTATATAATTTGTAGAAAAATAGGATTTTAAAGGAAAATTCCTCTATTTATTACTAGTTACTTCATATCAAACAAGTTAATTCATGAATGGAAGATTCCTAAATGACCTATATATATTCTCTATTTATATAATTTTACTATTTAGTTTTATCTTTGACAATAGAAACTATATTTATCCCTATTTGAAAAATTAATGATAATACAAAAAATGATCTAATTAAGGCTAATGAGAATTAATTTAAATTATTAATATATTTTGATTTGATTTCAATAAGATTAACTATAGTAGGTACTTTGGTATAAAAAGTGGTACTTTATTTGAGAACAAAGATCTCATAGTACTTAATATAATCCTACTAGATAATGTATGTTGTTTAGTCAATTTTGATAGATGCTCTAGTCAATTAAAGTGGAAAAATAAAGAAAATAAATATCTAATTCTATATTAGATATAGGAAGGACTTATAGAAGCTTATAAGGCTATGTTACCTCAAAAGAAGTCCAACCCCATCCATGGTAGCTCTTTGGAAAGTAATAATTAAACATAAGATCAATCGATTTGTATTTTTCATTCTCTCGTATACATCATACCTTTATAAGGATCTCATTTCACTATTTACTAAACCTAGTACTAAATCTACAAAAAAATTAAAATACTTGGTAAATAATTCATGGGGCATAATGCCACCATGGGTTAATAATAATATAAGAATAATTATTGATAGTAAATGAATCTAAAGTAAATTATAAATTAAGGAGGTGAGAAAGGCCTAAAATATAGACTCTTACAATTATTGATTACAAGGGAATCTATATTAATAGAGAAACTATCAAGTTCAATGAAGGTTGAAAACAAAACGGGGAGAAGGATAAAAATAGTAAAAAATTCAAATGGTCCAAAGAGAAGAGATAATCATAATATTATCCTATCATTAATTATTTTTACTTTTTGAGTGC
This sequence comes from Wollemia nobilis, assembly GCA_028583015.1. NCBI lineage: Eukaryota > Viridiplantae > Streptophyta > Pinopsida > Araucariales > Araucariaceae > Wollemia > Wollemia nobilis. The sequence continues at coordinate 7,830,246 of JAQPPZ010006195.1, read as the reverse complement.
TTATTATATAATTTTGGTCTTTCTAGTACCTAAGTATATTGTCTATGATGCCACCACATATACAATTAGGTCAAGGGTGGACCATTAGAGAGGTAGGAATCTCAATATTTATAAAAGAACTTTACGAACCTTATATGCCTACTAAATAAGAGTTATTATTAATGTTAAATTTTTAGAATAACCTTTGATTGACTAAAAATTATTTGAATTAATAATTGTTAGTAATGTTAGCTTACCCTTACCCCATGTGAAAACAAAGTATTTGTTGAATTGTTTTATTTCTTCATGTGATAAGGGAGGAAGAGATTTATGAAAGGTCAACTAAGGGTATTTAGTGATCCCCTCTCTTATCGCTTCAAATATGTGCTAGGGGATGTTGTTAGGTAACCAAAATATGTACTTAATAATATAATATTATATAGTATAGTTGTAATGAGCTATAAATAAACCAACTATAATATATAATTGGGATGAGAAATAAATAAATTATATTGGTTTAAAATAACCAAATATCTATCTATAGAAAAATATTCTAATAATGAATGGGATAAGGATAGGGTTATGACTTCCCTCAAAATAGAATAAGAGGATGGTTATAAAAAGGGAGGATATTGTCATTGAATGAACTGAATACAATATTCTTTTAATAGTCTTGGCTTGTGGAACCTAGAGATAGTATGGAGTCGCATCCTTCTAATAAGGAGTATTGTACAATGTTTTTATACCTCAAGGGTTTAATTTATATTTTTAATAAATTTCAATAAGTTACATATTTTATCTTTTTTGAGTTGTTCATGAATTAATTTATCTATTTTTTAGCATATTTGTTACTGCTTTTATATCCATTGACCAGTATAGTTTTATTTTTTTGTAATTTGGTACTAATTCCTATGAATAATAAATGAGGTTCATAACAATTTATATAAAAGCAAATGGGGTTCTTATTATATGGTATTAGAGCACTTTTCTAGGGTTATGGTTCACTATAAAATCTTCAATTATTTTAGATCACTTTACAAGGCTATGGTTCGGTTTAGAAGATTTAATTATTTCAAAGCACTTCCATGGTTGTGTTCAATTGTAGAAGCTTCAATTATTTCAGAGTACTTTCTAGGTCCATGTTCTATTGTAGAAGCTTCAATTATTATAGATCACTTTTTAGGGTCATGTTCTATTATAGAGGCTTCAGTTATTTTAAAGCACTTTGTATGGTTGTGTTCCATTGTAGAATTTTTAGCCATTAATTCACTATTTAGATTCATATATTTATGTTTAATAAATATTTGCATTGGGATAATAACCTCTTGCAGTATCAGGTGCAAGTCCTGGTTGCTTAACTAGAAAAAATACTTGGGCTTCTATTTGCCCTAAAACTTATTTTAAGTACCCTAGAAACCCAAAAGTGACTACTTTGAGTGTGCCATCATTGAAAAGGGTCAATGAATCCACACCCCATTAGTAGTATTTTACTCTAAGAGAGTATACAAAGAGGTATTATTTAGAGGTATACCCATGGCTAGTTTTTCAACAATTATTCCATAGTGGAAATATTGTTGGTACAGAAAGAGCGATACTCACTTAGACTTTATGGCCATTGATATTTACCTCAATCCACTAGGAAGTTGTAGTCTAGGGCACTATTTGTTGTTAGATTTTTCATATAAGTGGTTTATCAGGATCAAAAACACCTTCAACGACAACACTTTGTTGTATACCAAATAGTCCAAGGGAAAAAAGTCAAAAAAAAGAGAATAAATAAACCAAAAAATTCTTTTAGAGTAGTATCTTATATTTTGTTAGTATTTCAAAAGTTGTAGTTTGTTAAGAGAGAGATACAAGTCCAAAGTTTTTTCAGTCCAAAAAAATATTTTATAGAGTAGAAGCCCATAGTTTGGTAATAGTCCAAAACAAAAAGAAAAGTCCACAATTTGGTAGCAGTCCAAAAGTGGTAGTTTTTTAAGAGAGAGAGAGAGAGAGAGAGAGAGCATTCCATAGTTTGGTCACAATGAAAAAAATTAGTCTATAGAGTAGCAGTCCATAGTTTGGTAATAGTCCAAAACAAAAAGAAAAATCCACAATTTGGTAGCACTCTCGATAAAGAAAATTTTATAGTTAGGTAGCAATCTAAGAAAAAGAAAGAAGATCATAATTTTGGATTAGTCTTAAAAAAATAAAGTTCCACACTTTGGTAGTAGCTAAAATAAATGAAAAGAAGTTCATAGAGTAGGTTGTTATTAGTTTTTAGAATTACATAGTCTACAATTTCTTAATAATTGTTAAGCTAAGTGCACAAGAGAGAGAGAGAGAGATAAATTCCACAAAGTAGTCCATTACTAGTTGTGCATGGGAAGTAAATAGCCCACAAGCTTTTAGAAACAAGTAAAAGTAAAAAATAAAAAGTATATGGCTATAGGAACTAGAGGAGCTCAAAAAAAAAGAATCAAAATTTAAAATTTTTTAATTTTGAGGGAAGGACCTAAATGGTTAGTTATGTTAGGTAGAGCAATATTTCAAGCTTTACAATGTTCCCTAATATTTATCGATCTCAATGGCATCTGTTAGTTTTGAATCTGAAGCCCTTCTATGGTACCATTGGATAAAATTTATGTATCTATATTTTTCTTCAGAAGAATTTGAAAAAGCATTTTTAAGCAAATGGGATTTTAAGGAAAAGGAAGAAGAAGAAAAAAATAAGGATAATAATGTGCATTGGAAAGTAAGAACCAAATACTATGGAGAAATTTTAAAAATATGAAGAAATTGGTAGAAGAAAAAATTAAGATAATAAAGTGCAAGAAAAATTAAACACATCTTTGGTAACAGATAAGCAAAGTCATAATCAAGAAGAGTTGTTGAGCAAAAAAAATCTATTTTATAGGTTTACAATTGCATTTAGAGGGAAAGGGTTGTTATTTCTATAAAACCTAGCAATATATGTATTTAATTAATATTTATTTAGCTAAAATGTTGAAATTTCATGTAAATAAAATCAAAGATATAATGCTTGAGGGTAAGAATATTTAAAATTTTCAAGATTTAAAAATTACAAAGGACAAATATGTTTTATATTCATATTTGCATGCTATTGTGATGGAATATATGAATATTACTGTTGGATATCCTTGGATGAATTATTTGGGTGCTATTAACATTAACCTCCATAATAAGTTCATGAATTTCTAGTACAAGAAGAAGAAACTAGCAATACAAGACACGATATTTTTTTGTGTAAGAGGTAGGGATTTAAATAAAAATAGGAAATTGTTATAATAAAACAAATTGAGGAGGAAAAATTAGAACTTGAAATAGAATCCAAGAAATAAGTAGTAGCAATAAATTCAAAGTAAGAAATAACAAAAAAATCCCAAAAATACATAAAAGAATAAAAGAACACATCAAACAATGTACAAATGAGAAAACAACATGCAAAAGAATTTAAAACAAAGAAAAATGTAGAGGAGACAAAAAGGTATAAAATCAAAGTAAGGCTACAACATATCAGCATCCACAACATCAAGAGCGACAACAATCTTGGAGGTATGGTTTAAGGAAACAATATTATGGTTCTACATGAAATAATAAGGGCACCAAGTATGGTAGTGCTTGGAAAATAAAACATAGTGATTTTAGTTTACAAAGTGGTGCAATAGCATAAAGGAACAAATAAACCCATAATTCAAGTTACTAGAGAAGATACCAAAGAATGGAGTCCACAAAGCAATTTCTAATACTCAAGAAATAAAATCAAGAAAATATGGATAAAAAAGAGTGATATATTTTGTCAATAGAAGGATTCCTCTAATACATGGAACTAAAGGTTTAGTTCCAAGTATTCAAATGAAATAATGATATATCAACATCAACAAAGACCACCACTAATCAAAGTTTTACTAGGATGGATGGATGATCAATATCAGTACCAATTCATAGCAAGGCTCAAAAGACCATATTATGTAGTCTCTTCTTATGTTTCGAGGATGAAATATTTTTTGAGAGGGCTTGAATATTAGGTACCAAAGATAAGTAATTAAAAATATAATATTGTATTGTATGTTAGGTACCCAAAATAGGAACTTAATTATACAATATTGTATTGTATAGTTAGATTGAGCTATAAATAACCCAAATATAGTGTATAATTGGGATGAGCTATAAATAAATTTTATTGGATAAATATAACCCAAGATCTATATATAGAAAATTATTAAAATAATGGATAGATAAGGATAGGGTTATTACTTTCCCGAAAATAGCAGACAAGGATGATTATAAAAAATAAGGGATATTGCCATTAGAAGGATGAATTGGAGACCTAGTATTCTTGTAATATTCTTGGCTCATGGAGCGTACATATAGTGTGAACTGGTTTCCTTCCAATAAGGAACATTGTATGATGTTTACCTATCTCTAAGGTTTAATTTATATTTTAAATAATTTGGAATAAGTTACATATATTGTTTTGTTAACATTCATGAATTCGTTCATTTATTTTTTAGCATATCCATGAATCCTTTTGTATTTTTTAAGCAATACATTTTTTAATATTTTTGCAAATTGGTATTAGTTTCTATGGATGAGAAAGGAAAGGAGGTTCTAAATATATGTTATGAGAGAAAGATATTTTTTATATATAAATTGGTGAACACCTATGTTTCCAAAAGAAAATTATGTTTCTTTTAAGATTTCATTTTTGTGAAGCCTAACCTTAATCTAGATATAACACATAAATATGCCACATACAAATGTAATATTAGAATAATTTTTCAATGCTAAAATAAAAGTGTTGATGGCTGGGTCTAGTCCTTACACTCTAAGTGTCATGACCACCTGCAATGCACTTGGCCTCTGTCACTTATTGTATTTTGTTCCTTCATACTCCTCTTCCACCATAGATATTAGTGAGGCATTTGAGGAGATAACAAGCCTAAAATTTTAGTGAAGATACTATATTTGATGGTATTTTGAGTTACTCTATTCTTCATTTTCCTTAAGGTATTAAGCTCCTCTTGGGGAGGGAACAAGCTTGTCTTACCACCTCCATAATTGGCCACCTTATATATTCTTCCTCCTCATATGAAAAATGAATCTCACTTCCTGATATTCTTTGATGGTGTCAAAATTATAACTACACTAATAATTAGGGAACACCCTTAAGCATGGAAGGACAACCGCCATTATCAATGTGTCTGATGTTCAATTTGTTTGTTATGGATATTTTCAAAATGAGGGTCCTAGACCTCAATAATATAAAACTTTCTTATGTAATATGGGAGTGTTTTACCCCTAATTTGGACCCTCCGTTATTCTTTCATGTTGGAAATATTGAGTTGTCATTGATATCAAAGGCAAAAATATCTTCAGAGGTGTCAAAGGTAGAAATATCTCCAAGGATAAATGTCAATGTCAAAGGTAGATATCTTCAAGGATGTTTAATATTTAAATATTAAATATGGAGGTTCATATTTAAATCAGAGGATTTAAATATAGTTTAATAGTTTAAAATTTTTAAATATTTAAAGGTTAAATATTTAAAACCTTGGGTGACCTCCTTGCAAAAGATTTAAAATTTTAAAAATCAAAATTCAAATGTTTTGGCACCAAAGGACAAAGCGCATAATGGTGGAGCCGACTTCGTTGAAAAATAAAGGACAAAGCATATAAATATATGCTTTAATTAATTTGGATTATGCTAAGGTTTGCAAGAGAAAAAATCAATCAATTGGAGTAGCGGTGAATAGGCGACGGCAAAGGAGGAGAGTAGAGAAGTTTCAACAACAACAAAAAATAAAGGATAAATTTGATATAGTGCAATTAGTGTTTCAACCATAGCGGTAGGCCGACTGGTTACATAGCTCATGGGGAGCACTACCTGGTAGGAGGTTGAGGGTTTGAAACCCTTTGACATCATTTTTTTTTTAAGACAAAGCGGTGGAAGAAATAAATTTGTTTTTGCGCATTAAGGTTCCAAGTGTTGCGATAGCGTTGTCGGTTAAAGGGCCTGTGATAGGGCACTACACCTCGCAAGGTGAGGGGATCGAATCCCGTCGGTAGTAGTGAGAGGTATTTAATTTTTGCTTTATTAAAATTGATATTTGAGGGGCTATAAGGTATGGTTTGAAATTTAATTTTGCAAATAATAAAAGGGAGCTATAAGGTATAGTTTTGTGATTTAAATTTTGTAAATGATAAAAGGGAGCTATAAGGTATAGTTTTAAAATTTAATTTTTTACAAATGACAAATGGAAATGAATTTTTTCAAATGATAAATATGATATATTTTTTGCAAAATAAGAAATAAGGGTTCTTGTTGTTAATAAAGTGTTATATTGTGTCTCAAAAGGGAGTTATAAGGAGTCTTTTTAAGCTTTATTATGTATGTTTTGATAAGGTTTTCTAAAGTGGTTGATTTGATATTTGATCAAAAAGGGAAAAGAAAATTGCCAACCAAATTTTGAAGGAACAAACAAAGAGAAGATTATTTTTGTCAAAACAGGTTTGGAAAGCTCATCATCATCATTGAGGCAGATTTAGAGGTATGGTGATTTAATTCCTTTCTCAAAAGTGGTTTTTGCTTGAGGAAAATATTTTTGGCATATGGTTGGAGGAATAAGGAATTATTGAATGTGCATTTGTTTGAAATTGAAAATAAAAGTGCAAGGGTTATTGATCAGTTTTGTGAGCAAATTTGTGCATTCATTTTGATTGAAATTGAGAGTATATATGCAAGGGTTATAGATCATATTTGAGAAGTAAATTTTATATGCAAGTTTTGGGAATAGTTAAGTAAATATTATGAGAAAATTTAGGAGTAGATTTGAGTAGGTTTTACGAGCAGGTTTTAGAGCATATTTGAGTAGGTTTTATGAGCAGGTTTGGAGCAGGTTTGAGAAAAATTATAGAGCAGATTTGAGAGAAGACTTGAGTAGATTTTGGACCAGATTTATGAGAAAAGGGGATTGGTGTCTCCTATGGATTGGTGTCCACAAACTTGAGAGGGTATTGGTGTCTCCTATGGATTGGTGTCCACAAACTTGAGAGGGAATTGGTGTCTCCTATGGATTGGTGTCCACGAACATTGTAATAGGGGATTGGTGTCTCTTGTGGGTTGGTGCCCAAAAAATTTATTGAGAAATTTATAAGCAATATTTCTCCATGGATATAGCCCACATTGGGTGAACCACGTTAAATCTATGTCTCTTATGTGTGTAGTGATTTGTGCATTGTTTCATTACTACATTGATATTATTGTTGTTATAATTTGGATTGAAAAGTAAATATTTTTATCTTATATTGTTCACCCCCTCTGAGTATAAGCTTGTGTTCTTCAATTGGTATCAGATCTAGGTTCCTTTGTGAAAGCCTAACAACTTAAAGGAAGATATTACAAGAACACACATGGACACTGAGGAGAAATAATATGTCCCTATGGTTGAAATAAAATAAAGAGAGATCCAAAAATGGAGAGGAAGCCATGGTTGACATAGAAGAGGAACTTATTTTTGCTCTTGAAGAATTGAAAAGGATTAGAAAAAATAATTCAATGTTGAAGGCTCAAGTACAAGAGGATGAGGAAACAAAGACAAAGCTTCTACAAGATCTCACTGATTTAAAAGTGAAGTTTGAAGAGGCAAAGAAAATTGAAGAAATTGTGGTTGAGCAATTAAAGGCAATGAATATGGAATGTGAAAATTTGGAATATGAGATTGTCTCTCTAAGAAAGGAAGTGGAAAAATCTAAGGATAAGTTACAACAAAGTATGAGGTTTGAGAAAAGCACAGAAATATTGGATGATATTATCAAAGCATAGAGACTCTCAGGTATAAATATTGGACTTGGTTTTTAAGAAGGTCAAGATAAAAAGAAAGAGGATTCAAGCTCAAAAGGAACAAAGACATCAAATAAAATAAGTAAATAAGAACCCATGACATACACTGATGTATTAAAAAGTGAAAGTATTAAGGAGGAAGAAAAAAATAATCATCATGGACAGAATTCAATCGTAGAAACAAAAATGAAAAAACCACATGACCATATCATCGAAGGCAATAAAAAAGTTTCAATATTTCTTCCATGGTTATTATTTTTCATGTAACAAATATGGTCATAAAGTTGTATATTGCATGGTCTTTATGAAAAATGATGTCTGTTTCATTAATAGAAATTTCAATTCATTTCCACCTCTCATGGATTACAATATCATTTGTTACAAATGTGATAATTTTGGGCACAAAGCTAAATGGTGTAGAACAGTGTTTCCTAAAATTTCTAAATAAATCAAGAAGGAGGAAGGTTAAATTTTCAAAAGGAGATATCCTCAAAAGTTTGGGAAAAGAAAAAGGAACAATAAAAATAAAAGTCCATGTTGGTACAAACAACTCTTCATGTGCAAAATGAAGGAAATCAGTGGTACATTGATAGTGGTTTCTCAAGCCATATGATAGGTGACAAAAGCAAATTTCTTTATCTTAATAAAATAAATGGAGGAACAATGAAATTTGGTGATAATGCTTCTACCAAAATTATTGGAAAATGGACCTTGAGTATGGATAATGGAAGATCAAGGACAGAAAATGTGTTATATGTTGAAGGATTGAAGCACAATATACTAAGTGTAATTCAACTATGTGATCAAGGGCACACACTCACATTTCATCCAAATGGATGTGAGATAAGAAAATCCAAGATAGGAAAGCTTATTGTATATGCCAGTAGAACTACAAACAATCTCTACATGTTGAGAAAAATTAAGGGAGGAAAATGCTTTTTATCATAAGAGGATGAGAGTTGGTTATGGCATAGAAGAATGGGTCACCTAAACTTTGAAAACATAGTGAAAATAAGAAACAAAAATGTAGTCAAATATTTACCCAAAATAGCAAAACCCCCAAGCATGATTTATGCACAATGCCAACATGGTAAGCAAACAAGATCAAGTTTCAAATCAAAGGATTTTTCTTCTTCCAAGCCTTTGGAACTAGTTCACACCAATATATGTGGGCCTACAAGGACAAAGAGTTTACAAGGTGAGAATTACTTCATGTTATTTATTGATGATTTCTATAGAATGACTTGGGTAACATTCTTAAAATAAAAATAAGATGCATTTGAAAAGTTCAAGGCATTAAAGGCACTTGTAGAAAATGAAACAGACAAAAATATCAAGTTTCTAAGATCAGATAGAGGAGGTGAATTCACTTCAGGTGAATTTATAGAATTTTGTGAACAACATGGAATCAAGAGACAATACTCAGTAGCAAGAACTCCACAATAGAATAGAGTAGTTGAAATAAAAGATATAACTATTCACGGTATGGCCAAGGCTATGTTAAATAAGTCTAAAAAAATTTATGCATTTTGGAAAAAGGTAATTCATATAGTTATTTATATCATAAATAGAGATAAAGTTATATTAGATCACCACAAACCCCATATGATCTTTGGAAGGCAAAACCAACTACAATTAAGTACTTCAAATTTTTTTGAAGCAAATGCTATATTAGATGAGAAGAGAAAATTTTGGGTAAGTTTGATTCTAGATGTGATGAGGGTATATTTCTTGGATATTCCACTAAGAGCAAAGCCTATAGATGCTACAATAAAATATCACATACAATTGTGGAAAGTGAAAATTTAAGAGTTGATGAAGAAATAAATCTAAGAGAACCAAATCAAGAGATTGTCTATCAAGAAGGAGAAATCTGCAAACAAGAAGAAGGTGAAGAAACTGAATAAGATGAGACACAAAATGCACCACCTAAGACACCATCCAAGTATGTGCAAAAGAACCATCCAAGAGAACTAATTATTAGGAATCTAGATGAGAGGCAAATAAGGAGGAAGATAACAAGAACAGGTGAACATGTAAATTTTTCTTTGTTGTCTAAAGTTGAGCCCAAGAATTTCAATGAAGCAAGTGAAGATAAATATTGGGTTAAGGCAATGGAAGAAGATTTGGACCAAATAGAGAAGAGTGAGACTTAGGAACTTGTCCCACTTCCAAAATACAAGAATGTAATTGGCACAAAATGGGTCTACATAAATAAGTTGAATGAAGATGATCAGGTTGTCAAAAACAAAGTAAGACTTGTGTGCAAAGGCTATGCACAAGTTGAGGGGATTGATTTTGAAGAAACATTTTCTCCCATTGCATGTCTTGAAGCCATAAGAATGTTCTTGGCTTTATCAAGTTTCAAAAAATTCAAAGTGTATCAAATGGATGTAAAATTAGTGTTTCTTAATGGTTACTTAGAGGAAGAGGTCTACATTGAGAAACCAGATGGTTTCAACCTGACAGATAAGCTAGACTATGTATGCAAATTAAATAAGGCTCTATATGGACTAAATCAAGCCCCTAGGGCTTGGTACTTAAGGTTGGATAAATATATTCAAGAATAGGGTTTCATAAAATGTATAGTTTATAGCAATCTATACATAAAATATGAAGGAAATGACTTATTGATTGTAGTGGTCTATGTGGATGACATCATTTTTGGAGGTAGTAATAACAAGATGTGTCAGAAATTTGCAAAATGTATGCAAAGTTAATTTGATATGTCAATGCTTGGTGAGCTATCCTTCTTTCTTGGTTTCCAAATCTCACAATCAGATAAAGGTATATTTCTTTCTCAAACCAAGTATGTAAAAGAAATGTTAAAAAATTTCAGGATGGAGGATTGCAATCCTGTGAGTACCCCCATGGTTACAAGATGTAAGTTAAGTAAATATGATGAGTCTCCTGAGGTAAATCAAAATTTGTATAGATCCATGATTGGAACTTTACTATATGTCACAACTACAAGGCCAAATATAATGCAAGAAATAATATTGGTGGTAAGATTTCAAGCTGCACCAAAGGAAACACATGTACAGGTAGTAAAAATAATCCTCAAATATTTGAAAGGAACTATGGATTTTGGACTATGGTATCCCAGATGTGATAATTTCACTCTCATTGCATATATAGATGCAGATTGGGTAGGCAATGTGGATGACAAGAAAAGCACAAGTGGAGGAGAATTTTTTCTTGGAGATTGTTTGGTCTCTTGGCTAAGTAAAAAATAAGCATTAGTGTCCTTATCCACTGCAGAGGTAGAGAAAATTATGGTAACTACATTTTGCACTCAGGTTTTATGGATGAAATAAATTTTAAGGAATTTCAAAATAGATCATGATCATCCTATCTCCATACTTTGTGATAATACAAGTGCTATCAATATTTTAAAGAATCCAGTAATGCATTCAAGGACCAAGCACATTTCAATCAAGTATCACTTTTTGAGAGAGCAAGTGATTGATCAACAAGTCAAGTTAGAATATATTGCTACAAAGGAAAAAATTGTTGACATATTTACCAAGCCACTTCCAAAGGATACCTTTGAGTATCTCAGAAGTAATTTGGGAGTAGTTTCACTCCCATCCCATAATTAAAGCCTCAAGAAAAGGAGGTGGTGAGGGGGTTGTGTTTAGTGTCTTATCTTTCAGCCCCAAGGAGCCCTTTGCCATTGATGTCAAAGGGGAAGATTTTTTAGTAAGGGTGAGCATCTGGTCAAGGGGAGAAGATTGTGAATCCGGTTGCAATAAAATAAAATTTATTTTGGGTTGCCATCAATGACAAAGGGGGATATTGTTGGAAATATTGAGTTGTCATTGATGTCAAAGGTAGAAATATCTTCAGAGGTGTCAAAGGCAAAAATATCTCCAAGGATAAATGTCAATGTCAAAGGCAAATATCTTCAAGGATGTTTAATATTTAAATATTAAATACAAAGGTTCATATTTAAATCAGAGGATTTAAATATAGTTTAATAGTTTAAAAAGTTTAAATATTTAAAATCTTGGGTGAACTCCTTGCAAAAGATTTAAAATTTGAAAAATCAAAATTCAAATGTTTTGGCACCAAAGGACAAAGCACATAATGGTGGAGCCAAAATCGTTGAAAAATAAAGGATAAAGCATATAAATATATGCTTTAATTAATTTTGATGATGCTAAGGATTGTGAGAGAAAAAAAACAATCAAGTAGAGTAGCGGCAAATAAGCAGCAGTGAAGGAGGAGAGTGAAGAAGTTTTGGTAGTAACAAAAAATGAAGGATAAATTTGATATAATCCAATATGTGTTTAAACCATTGGGGCAGTCTAGCTGGTTACATAGCTTGCAGGGAGAACTGTTTGGCAGGAGGTTGAGGGGTCGAAACCCTTTGACATTGTTTTTTTTTTATTACAAAGTGGTGGAATAAATAAATTTATTTTTGTACATTAAGGTTTTAAGTGCTACAATAGCGTAGTAGGTTAAAGGTCCCGTGATAGGGTGCTACGCCTCGCAAGGTGAGGGGATCGAATCCCATCGGCAGAAGTGAGAGGTATTTAATTTTTGCTTTATTAAAATTGATATTTGAGGGGCTATAAGGTATGGTTTGAAATTTAATTTTGTAAATAATAAAAGGGAGCTATAAGGTATAGTTTTGAAATTTAAAATTTTGCAAATGATAAAAGGGATATATAAGGAATAGTTTTGAAATTTAATTTTTGCAAATGATAAATGTGATTTAATTTTTGCAAAATAAGAAATAAGGGTTCTTGTTTCTAATAAAGGTTTATATTGTGAGTTTCAAAAGGGAGATATAAGGATTTATTTTTAAGATTTATTGTGTATTTTTTGATAAAGGTTTCTAAAGTGGTTGATTTGATATTTGATCAAAAAGGGAAAATAAAATTGCTAACCAAATTTTGAAGGAACAAACAAAGAGAAGATTATTTTTGTCAAAACAGGTTTGGAAAGCTCATCATCATCATTGAGGCAGATTTGGAGGTATGGTGATTTAATTCCTTTCTCAAAAGTGGTTTTTCTTGAGGAAAATATTTTTGGCATATGGTTGGAGGAATAAGGAATTATTGAATGTGCATTTTTTTAAATTAAAGTTAAAAGTGCAAGGGTTATTTATTAGTTTTGTGAGCAAATTTATGCATTCCTTTTGATTGAAATTGAGAGTATATGTGTAAAGGGTTATAGATCAGATTTGAGAGGTAAATTTTATGTGCAAGTTTTGGGAATAGTTAAGCAGATGTTGTGAGCATATTTTGGAGCAAATTTGAGCAGGTTTTATGAGTAGGTTTTGGAGCAGATTAGAGCAGGTTTTGGAGCATATTTGAGCAGGTTTTTATGAGTAGGTTTGGAGTAAGTTTGAGAAAAATTATAGAGTATATTTGAGAGAATACTTGAGCAGATTTTGGACCAGATTTGTGAGCAAAGGGGATTGGTGTCTCATTTGTATTGGTGTCCACAAACTTAAGAGGGGATTGGTGTCTCATGTGGATTGGTGTCCATTAACTTGGGAAGGGATTGGTGTCTCCTTTGGATTGGTGTCCATGAACATTGTAATAGGTAATTTGTGTCTCCTATGGCTTGGTACCCATGAAATTTTCTTTAGAAATTTATAAGCAATATCTCTCCATGGATGTAGCCCACATTGGGTGAACCAAATTAATTTTGTATCTCTTTTGTGTGTGGTTTTTTATGCATTGTTTCATTAATGCATTGATATTAATGTTGTTATCATTTGGATTGAAAAGTAAAAAGTTGTATCTTATACTATTCACCCCCCCTCTTAGTATAAAATTGTGTTCTTCACTTCATTGGTTTCAAAATATGGTCGTGGCCTTAAATTTATCCCTTGGATCTTTCATGCTTGCCCTACTTTTTGGTATCCTATTGGCTCTAGAAAAATACACCTAGAAATATAGTCCCCACTTGGCATTGAGAGATTGATTACCAAGTTAAGGCATTTGTCTAGCTGTCTTGTTTCCTTTCTAGTCAATCAGAGGGATAATTTTAATGCATCCACTATCACTTTTATTAGATAATAGGTGATGAGTGTGGTATCAATTGAGAAATTTTGAACTAGCTTGCCCTTGCTTGTCAAAGTTAGGTGAAAAGGCTTTATCTAATTTTACCTAGCCTAGTCTACCTCGTCACCTTTATACTATGCTAAAATTTTCTTTAGGTCCTTTTCTAATGGGAATTATGGTTGTTACTATGATCTGATTTCTCCCTTGTTGGATTACAAATTATTGAGAGATCATGGGTGGTGTAGGCATCTACTAGAGGTTTTGGTAGCTATATCCCTAGAATCCTTATAGTGATAGGGGGTCCTTTCTATATAGTTAGCCCAATTACCTAGAAACCTCCAATATATTTAGGTCTAGTTGATCTTTTAGAGTTCAATTGATTACGATATTCCTTGAGATAAAATTGATAGATTTGGTATTTTTTGTGCATGCTCCACTTTCTTCCCATGCAACAAGAACCTACTCTAGGGAAATGATTTTCAAGGTGTATATGGCATAGTCATAAGTTGATTAGTATTGGGATTGTACCATGGGTACTTCTTCATTTTGCATATATATCGAGGACTAGAAACTTTGTTGAGGCTAGTGATAAAGATAAGCTCCCAAAACTAATTGATGTTTTGTGATTGGATATCCCTCAAGGGAATGGTCCTATGACTTAAAATAGGAGGAACTATAGAGCATGCATGTAATTTCCTCCTTATATTATCTATTTTATTTTTAGGTTGGGAATTTAGGGCCAGAAGAAATGGGGAATGAGGGAAATCTACAACTCTAAGGAATATGATGTGGGATGTAATGGGTTGCTTGAATGGAAATGGTGGGTATATTTTCTAAGGAAATAAATAAATTAGAGGCCTTAGGAATATTCTACCTATCTATATGACATAATTTTTTACATAAATAACTATCTAGTAAGCTACCGAAAAGGATTTTCTACCTTGATTTTGGTCATCGTGGAAATATTTGAATTGAAAAACTTGAGATAGAAAATGAGTTCCATACTTGGGGTGTCTAATATAATATGATATTCTATACTATATTTTGTGGAATCAGGTATTGAAATATTCCATAGCCTCCATATGATCTCATCTATTATTCATTAGATTTTCTAATAGTGAGGGTCCATCTACCTTCATCCCCAATATATCTACTAGGTGAGTGGCCAACTAGTCCCAATATTTTATTGAATGTGTGAGAAGAGTTATGTATCATTCCCATGTTTTGACTTTCAAATATGTCACTAAAATACTTAGTGCCACATTTTTTGCAACCACATTTTGCATCATGTAAAGGACTACCATGTGATGCAAATTTTCTAATGCAAAAATTATGTCTTCTCTGATGAATTTGGCTAAGGACTTTAGATCTACGATGTGCATCTCAGTTGTTCCATGTCAGGATTCTCCTAGGCTTTAGTTGCACAATAATATTTTTATCTATGTAGGGCTAATGAATGAGGGGTGGTGTTTTATTGGTACTTCAAAAAATCTAATGAATAGATATTTACACTAGGGTCTTCATCTAGATATTTTAATGTGGAAGAATCTAGGGTTATTTCCAGTGTGGACACTAAATTTGAATGGTTTCTTGACCAAAGGAGTTTCCAGGTGAATGATTATGATGCTTTAATAAGTAGGTTCATTATGGCCTTCACCAAAACCTTATCTCACTAACCTAATTTTAGGTCCCATTAGGTGTTCTATTTTGAATTATTGGGGGTTGAATATGGTCCCTATGATCTACACATCACAACCACCCACAATGTGGCTTCAAAGGGTGCATCTAGTGCAAGTGCTTCGCATGGAGCACTAGTCCTATGAAGTTTGGAAAGTGTAATACATGGATACTTTAGACAACCTTTAGGTGTATTTACCAAGGCCAAATCCTTGTTAGTATTTGATCTTTGATGCTTCACTCTATTCCTAAGCTATCCCATTATAATAGAGTCTTTCCAGGGAAAAGGGTTAAGAGGAAAAACATTAAATCAATGAAAGCAAATGATAGAAAGTAAAATTATTCTAAGGGGTAATGTGCCAAAGGTCTAAAACTCTCTATATTATGGTGGTTTGCGTGAACACATGTATTTTAGCCAACAATGTATAAGGAATAAAATTTTCCATCAAGAAACCACATGCAAGAAATAAGACAAAAAGAGAAACAATCATAACTTCTCATATATATATAAGTGTCAAATAATATACATGTTGAAGAAAATAACATAAAAGTAACCAACTAAAAATAATACAAGGTGAGGTCCGATGTGTAGACCAATTGGTTCATCCAAACCCCATAAGGGGGTGAAGGTCCAAGGTTCAAATCTTGGGCCTCGTCGGACCGAATGCTTTTCCCTTTCTTAGTGCTTTCAATAGCATAAAAGGTTTAAAATGATTGTGACATGGTGGTTATAGGGTTGGACTATGCGAAGATTTGTATGGTGGCTTCTAGGGTAGACAACACAAAATACTATGGCGGCCATAAAAGCTGGACAGCCTTCTCAGATTCATGGCGGCTATCGATTCCACCATGTAAATTAAAAAAATAATAATAATACAAGGCTTGATCCAGGTTGTAATATAGAATAAAATTAAGGAAAACCTATACAATACCAGATACTAAGCATGGGTATGACTAGTTTTCAATCCTTTATAATGAAGAATAAGATGTATTTATAATATGTAGCGAGGAAAATTTCCCTCCAAATTTTTTTAGGAATTCAAAATTGTTCATTTTAAATTTTCTCGAGTTAGTTAGCATCAACATTAAATGATCTTCAAGGTCTTGGGGATCTATAGAAATAAGTCTTATTGGTAGGTTGGTCCTATGGGATTCTTTTTATTCTTTTAATATATTTCACATTGGATATATCCATTATTAGACCCTTGGGATCATTTTCTATTAATGCCTTAGGTTTAATATCACCCCTTGGGATTCATGTCATGTCACCACTTTAAATGCTTTGGTTATCACTTGGGGTACTATGTCCAATTATGGGATATCATAACTAGAACTGGATCATTATCCCTACCCTCATGTCCAGTCACTATGGGTTGGATTGGTGGTTATAGTAGTAACTAGAAATTTTCATACTTTGTACTATTGATAGGTTCCTAAGATGAATATCATGTTTATGTACTGCTTAGGGAGTTGGAGTCACCACCTATGATTATTCTCTTCTTTTGGTCCTTGATACTCCTCTTCCACCATAGATCTTGTGAAGGCCTTTGAGGATCCAACAAACCAAAAATTTTACTAAATATATTACATTCAAATACCATTTGAGCTACTTTTTCTTCCTTATTCTTTAGGTATTAATATCCTCTTAGGGGAGGGAAAGGGATTGCCTTGTTTCCTCCATACTCAGCCACCTTGGATATTTGCTCTCCTTGTATAAGGAATGAATATCAGTCCCAAATATTCTCTAATGGTGTCAACATGTAATTGCACAAAGGATTAAGGAACACCCTCATGCATATAAGGGGGCCACACCTATGTTGATTTTCCTTTGATAAGGAGGAAAGGCCATAGATTTTGGGTGAATAATAGTCCTATTGATTGTGGATTCCTTTTAGCCATCATTGGAAAGGCAAGGGGGATACCATTAATAATAGAACTCATGTTAGTCACCATTGAAAATAAATTTTAAACCATATTTTATTTGTTCAGGTGGGTTAGATAGACTTCATGGCATGGGGGGCTTCAAGGTTAGTTTCAATCGATTGTGTGGGTTCCTCTTTAGTTATACCTTGGATGGTATTTTGAAATTATTTTCTATGTGAGTATCAAGAGTTTTGGTCCTCTTCATTTTGGCTTCAGGTGGTGTTCTTGATCAAAATTATCTTCTTCAATAGAATTTGCTCATTATAGTGAAACTTCACTACAAAGATAAGCCATTATATTTTATTTTCAATTAAGGGCTTAAGAGGGAATGCAACAAACATGATTTATCCTAATGCAACTACATGCACTTTCAATTCTAATACCCAAATATTAAAACAAATATAAAGGTATATCCTCAATAAAATTATGATTAGAGTAAGTTCAATATTTCAATTTTATTAATTTTAATGAAAAATAAAAACATAATATATAATATGCATACATCAAGCATATTGTACACCTAAATGTTAAAAATAATAAAGCAAGGATAAAAAAACTAAGTTCTACCATAGGGTAAGAAGTTTCACCTACTCAAATAAGCACTGCCAACATTAACATTATCTAATATGCTCTTGTTTAGACTTAGAAAATAGATTAAAAAAAGACAAAAATTAGTATATATGGGTATGTTTGATATGGAAAAAGTGAATAAGATTTCTTTTTATATAGGTGAGGTCCATGTTTATTGATCCAAATGTATTATTGTATTTTGATAGATAGGCTATGGCTCTCTGATAGATGGATTGTGGATATTTGATAGATGTAATATGGATATTCAATGGATTAATTATGTATTTCTCATGGAAAAAGTTGGACTCAAACTTAAATGGAAAAAAATGGACTCAAACTATGACAAATGGACTTGAACTATGTATGGACCACAAAGTGTATATTACGGAATAAGTATGAACCACAAAGTGTAGATTGTAGAAAGGATGTAAACTATGAAATGTAGATTATGAAACAAGTTTATACCATGGATTTTGGATTATGAAATTGATATAAACCATAGTGTGAATATTGTGAAATGGGTACAAACCATAGAGTGTGGATTGTTGAATGGGTATAGACCATGAAATGTATATTATAGAATGGATGTGGACCAAGAAATACCTAGTAGTAGCAATAGAATTTTTGAAACCTACATCATGTCATAGATGTCAAACCATCATTACTACCATATCAGAATTTGAATCATGATAACCACCTCGTAATTCATTTAATAAGGTAGTGGCATTGAGGTTTAAGACAAGACATGGTTTTATGGTGGTATTGCATAGTTGCATTTAGGGTTTTAGAAAAAATATATTATCAAATATTGTGGGAGTTGGAAAACATCTCCCTTTATATATTTCCTCATTTTTAATCCCATATTTAGTTTGATAACATATTACTTGTCACTTTGAGATCTTGTCTTTCCTAATTTCTTTTTACACAACAAAGACTTCATTATCCATGAACATTTTGGATCAATGGTATTGTAGTAGTATGTTTTTTCGTGTATGATAAAAAATATTCAAGACAATATTAGGCTATCAAAATCTTGGGTTCTAGGTGCACAACCCCTCTAATTACCTACCCATTCATTTCAAATAGTCCCATATGGAAAACAACACCAAGATAGCATATTCTTTCAAATAGATGGTGTATGAAGCCCTTGAAATATAGAAGAACTATATGTTGGATCAATTTACATAAATTATTCAATGGGTTGCATCTACTAGAACTATGATACAACCAATCAATTTCCCAATGCAATTCAAATTTTAGGTGGACTTTGATATTCTTATATTTCAAGGAAGAATCAATGTGAAAGCAATGAAGAATTTTTTCTATTATCAATCCATGCATTTTTTTGTTAGCCACTTATAGGATATAGATAATATCACTCTTTCCCTACAAAATGCTTCAATACCAATTTGGAATTGGTGGGAAGCACACAAGCAAAACCAATAATATGTAGAAAATCCTACATAGGATGATTTTGTGGAAGCAGTCAAGAATGAATACTATCCAATAGGTATCTATGAAGATCTATACATGCTATAGAAATAATTATGTCAATGTAGAAAATAGTTTGTTCAAGAATATATTGATGATTTTCATTCACTATCTACAAAAATTAACATCCAAGACACCAAGATGCATTCAATGCTCAAGTATTGTAGTGGACTATATTGATAAATAATGGATGACATGGACTTCTCTAAGTTTAAGACCTTGGGTTAAGCATACAAATATATCATCAATATTTAATAAAAGTACAAATGCAAAAAAAAAAATATGGTTCAAATGACAAGAACCAAAATAGCAATGGTCATCCCAATAAATACAAAGGTGATTCCCAAAACAAAAAGATAAAGGAGGTGAAAAACAAAATCAAAACTAGAATTAGGCAAAAGATTCAGAAGACAAAAAACCCTAGAAGAAAAAAATTAGGAAATGGTGTAGCTACCATAAGATCAATCGACATTCTAGAGAAGAGTGTTGAACAATTTATACTCTATTTATTGAGACATAGCCCTCTACATCCACAACATCAACATGTCCCCCAATCAAGGTTAGAGGATCATAAAGGATGAGATTCATATGACTATTGCTACCACTACTACACAAATAAAATTAGAGGGTCTACCTAAGGATGGCAAATTATTTAACTCACAATTATAGGTAAATGGTAAGCCCTTACATTTATTTTTTGACATATCAACACAAGAATTAATATTTCAAATACTTGGGTAAAACAATCATGACAATAATCTGAATTCATATATGGTATCGAGGGTAGATAATTTTATATATGGGTTAGGACCTTCGATATTTGTTCTACCATATAGTTAATGGGGTGCTGATGGTGGAGGAACTCGACAATTTGATCCAATAACATCCCATGACAAGGGTAATTTTCTTATTAATTGGGCTAATTATTTTAAATGGAAAGGTTTGTTTTTGTATAAATATATGATATACTACCCTTTGATGTATAAGAGGGTTTTTTTTCATAGGTTTCAAATAAGCTTGTAGAAATGCCAGTTTCTGAGAGGGCTAACAGTCTAGTTGGAAAATTTATAGGAACTCACCTATATGTAGAATCTATGAGAATGTGGGAAAAAAGAAAATGGAAACTCCAAGGACACATGGGAATAACAACTCTCCCTAAAGGTTTTTTCCTCATCACTTTATCTAACTATGAGGATTGTGTTAAAACTTTATTGGCATGTCCTCGGTTGTTTGGAAGAATGGGTTATTTTTTAAGAAAGTGGAAACCAAGTTTCAATCTAGAAATGGAAAACATAAATATTTCCTTAGTCTAGGTAATACTTCTATGAATACATATAGAATTCTAGGATGAAGATATAATAATGGTAATTATGAAATTTATAGTTTAACTTTTAGCCTTTGAATCAACAACTAAGGCTTTAACTATGCTAAATTTTGCTAGATTTTGTGTCAATACCGACATGGAGAATTTTTTTATCGATGTCTACAAATATTATGCCTAAATTTATGTTATAGGAGTAATAGATTTAATATGATAACTTGTAAAATTTGTGTAGAGTGTACAATAAATATGGACATTCAACTAAATATTGTCATTTGAAGAAACCCTTAAATAAAGTTTGGAGAAATAAAGAAAATATGAAAAAAAAAAAGATAAGAAGAATGAGGAAGAAATGGGAAAATCCCATTATATGGAAGGTAATAAGAAATATTATCTGAATGACGAGTAGGAAGGAAGATAAATAGCATAAAAAATAGAGAAAATACCAAATATGGAGAAATAAATAATTAGTCAACCTAATGGTCTAGTAGAAATTGAAACCTAAGGGCAAAACCAAAAACAAGAATTCCAAGATCAAGATAATAAGGATATTTGTATGAAAAATCCGAATTACATATAAATTTAGGAGAATTTTAGCACAAGATAAAACTGAAAATTTGAAGGCACCCCTTTCTAGAGTCTAGATAGATCAAAACAAGTTTGAACACATAGTTTTACTCTAAATAAATGGTCCCTTGTTCTTTTGATGTTCTTCATATTTCCTTGACAAATTATATGGTTAAACCTCTAGGTAAAAAAATAGAGGAAATACATTTTATGAATACCACTAGAAACTCAAGAAGAACAATAGATGTAGGAAGTGATACTAGACTAGGAAGACCTAAATTAGCTAAAGTTAGAAGTAGAGAAATTGCTAAGGATATAGCAAATGGAACATTAAATATTTTAGATATGAGTGGAAGAAAACCCTCCACCCAATATAAGAAATGATGTTAATATCTTGAAATGTAATGGATATGAATACCCCTTACAAAGAACGAGTAATTAGAAATATTAAGAAGGATAATTACCCAGACATTTTTCTTCTACAAGAGACTACTATTGACATCAAGAGTATTTTAGCAGTTAAGAATAATATTTGGAAAAAGGTAGAATATATATCCAAAGTATTTAATGGAGCCTAAATAGGACTCTATATTTTATGGAACCTAGATTTTATTTATGGGAGTTGTATTTAGACTATTGAAAGGCATATATTAGTTGTTTTCTTCTCTAAATTATCAAACATCAATTGGGTTTTAACTAATGTTTATGATTCTAATTTCTAATTATTACATAGGTAGGATAGCTTTGTGGGAATATTTAGAATATATAATGAAGAATAAATGTGGTCTCCCATGGATGCTAGCAAGGGATTTTAACAATATCCTCTCCAGAAGTGATAACAAAAAGAAAAATTAAGATTTTAGTGATAGTATGAAAGAATTTGACAATTGTATTGATTATTGTGGTCTCATGGATATGGAATTAAGAGTAATGAAATATAATTAGTGTATTATAAGGATGGCAACCTAATTTATATTATATTGGATAGATTTTTGGCGTTTCATAACTAGTTTATGAGGAATAGTAACTATTTTCTCTTTACTCTTCCAAAAATTGGATTTGATCACAATTCACTAATTCTTAACTTAGAAGAAATAAAAAATGGTGAGAATTATTTTCCATTTTGAAATCATGTGGATTTTTCACTTGGCATTAGAGAAAAAATTAAGGAATGGTGGAATTGTGAAGTTGTTGGAACATGTATGTTCAAAGTGGTAAAATAATTTAGAAATGTTAAAAATAATTTAAAAAATGGAGCATACTTCTTTTTGGTAATATTTTACAATAAAAGGATTATTTGGTTAATAATTTTTATAGGTTATTGAAGAGATAATTCAACCTCAAAGAATGTTATAATATATAGCTATATAAAAAAAAAATTACTTAGTGAATTTAATTCTATTTTGGCCAAGGAGGAAACTATTTGGAGGCAAAAATCTAGATCCTTGTGGTTGAAAGAAGGTGATAAAAAGTTGATGTTTTTCTGTTTATCTACCTTAATCCATAAAATAACCAATAAAATTAGATATATTATTTAAATTTAAGTAGTATAGTAAAGTTTCTTTGAAGAATCATTTTCAAATAACAATGATATAGAAGAAGAGGCAATAAATTACATGCTAAATAACATCCCAAAATAAGTATCAGATGATATAAATGAGGTTCTAGTGAACCCCTTCTTAGAGGATGAAGTCAAAGAGGTTTTTTTCAATATGTAAAAATATAATACCCCAGGTTTGGATAATTTCCTAGCTATTTATTTCTAGTCTGTTTGGCACATAGTTCAAGGTGACATTATGGTAGTGGTTAGAAAATTTAATATTTTTAATAGCCTTTTAAGAGATTATAATTTCATATTTTTGATTCTCATTCTAAAAAGAAAGGTTCAAAAGATTTTAATGAATTTTGGTCGACAATTCTATGCAATACTATTTATAAAATTTTGACTAAATGTTTGGCCAATAGACTAAAAATAATTCTTCCTAGAATTATTTTCAATTAGCAAGGAAGCTTTATGCAAGGTAGATAGATTCTATATGGAAATATCTCAATCCACAAATCTATCCACTCAATTGAAAATCATGGTTTTTCAGGGATGATTATCAAGCTAGATATGAATAAAGCCTGTGAAAGACTTTCATGGTCTTTTCTAGATATATTTTTAAAAATATTTGGTTTCCACATTCAATGGAGATATTAGATCCAGTTAGGCATTTCTTATCCAATATTTCTATTATTATCAATGGCTTAGCTATAATTTTCCAATTGAAAATGGATAGGATAAGGGGATCCCATATCCCTTTATCTATTTATTATTATGGTATAGGCACAAGGATGAGCATTAAATGCAAAAATAACCAAAGTTGTTAAACTAGAATCAATAGTAGATGTTATTACTCATGATTAGTTTATTGATAACACTATCATAGTGCCTCAACATTTGTTTAGGGAAGCAAAAGATATTATGAATATATTGGATTTTTATGAGAAGGATTCAAACCAAAAAGTAAATTATTCAAAGAGAAGAAACTCTTATATCAATACTCCAGTTAAAAGATAGCAAAACATTTCAAGGATTTTTAGTTATAGCTTTGATAAATTTTCAACCACCTATCCGTGTATTCCACTCTTTAAAGGTAGGATGAAAGAGGATTTGTGGAATCTTCTCCTACACAGATTTCAAAATAAAATAGTAGGGTGGAAAGGATTTCTATTGATCCAATCAAGTAGGCTTCAGCTAGTTAAATCTGCTTTACAAATTTTGTCAATCTATTTATATTTTTAAAATACCTCTTAAAGTTGTAGAAAGAATAGATCTTATTTAATTTAAAATTCTATTGATAAAAGTATAATAGAATTAGAGAGTACCCTTAGTTTCATGAGATAAAGTATATACTTCCAATAAATATGGAGGTTTGGGGTTAGGAAAGATGAAGAATATTAATAGCTCACTCTTAAGTAAAGTGGGATGGAGTCTAATTCAAGATAATGATTATATTTGGCCAAAAAATATTAAGGCTAAAACTTGTGCTATAATAATTTGTTTGTAAGAAGTGAAAATTTGCTAGCAAGCTTTACTTTTTGGAATAGCATAATCAAAATTAGGCCTATGTTATGTAAGGGACTTGTATGGAGAGTGGTAAATGGAGACCAAATTGTGTTTTGGGAAGATAATTGGTTAGTGGATATATCTCTCACATCCTTTTATGACTTTGTTGTAATTAGAGAACCCTTCATAAGATTGTATGGAAGAAAATATAAGGACTACATTGAGATGGATAATAAATTCAAGAGATGGAAAACTCTTTCTTTACAATCAAATAAGTAGATAACTCAATAAGCTATGATGAAACTCAATAGTATTTTACAACTTCATCATTTAATTCAATATTTCCACTATGATGTCATCATTTGGGCCTTTAATCCTTCTAAAATTGATATAATTAAATCAGGATATAAAAGTGTGTCTTCTCCTTCTAGTATGGATTTTCCAACCTCTAGAATTTGTTGAAGCATATAAATCCTAAAATATCCTCTTTCTCCTGGTTAGTTGTGCAAAACAAGATTCTATCTATTGATAATTTGAGGAAAAAAGTTTCTATTTTTTAAATATGTGTAAATTATGTATGTCCAATGAATAATTAGTGGATAACATCTTCATGCACTATATTTTTTCTTCTTACATTTTATAGTTGTTGTTAAGGACTATATCTTTATGTTGGGTTAGTCTAGACAATTTTTTTGAGATTTGTGAACAATGGAATCTCCCTTTTCTTAGTAGTAGGATGATAATTTTATGGAATATGTTATTACCTCATTTCATTTGAGGTATTTGGTTTGAGATAAGTAATATAATCTTTAAGGAAATTTTAAGGAATGAGTACCTTCTACAAAAAAACAATCAGCTATTAAAATCAACTTTCCATTATAGAAGATATTGAAGGTTGGGAGAATGTTCAAGAGGTTAGGATAGCCTATTTTTAGGATATTACACCTCTTCATATTCAGAAAATAGATCAAAAATTATTTCTAGAAAAATATTTTTTGGTGTTCTGCTAGATTTGGTTGGCTTAAGCATAATTTTTATGGTGTTGTAAAAGGTAACCCAAACAAGGTAGGAGGAAGTGATATTATAAGGTACCACATGGCACAGGTTATTTTTACCTATGTGAAACCTTATAGAATATAGAATAATCACATTGTGAAAATGAAATACTTGTATATAAGCATTAAATTAATTAAAAATTTGAATATTAAGCAAATAATCGTTGCGTGTGATTCTATTAACATTCTAAACTACTTATAGAAAATAAATACAACCATTTGAAACATAAGTTAAATCATTGAGGATTCTAATATTAGTCTATCCTCTATTGAGCGGGTGGAAATAAATCATATTTATAGGGAAATCAATGGGAAAATCGACTTATTATAAAACAAGGGAGTTGAGAGTCCTCATATGATTGTCTCAAGGGAATATCTTCTTAAGTTCTTGAATTATATTATTAGTAAGTAGAAATATCATGCTATTGATAATTGTGCAAAGAGTAGTGAATAGTGTAACTAGTCCTATGAACAACGGAGGAATCAACTAACTTCAATTCCATTTCAAAGTTACAAGAAATTGAAATTGAGATTATTTTAGATTTTGAAACTAAATACTTAAAATAACATAACCACAAGATCTAAAATAAAGTTGCAACATGAAATATGTGATAATAGAAAACTACTAAGCATATAAAACATATAAATAACTTGAGAAATAAATCACATAAATGCCACTAACAAATGCTCACAAAATTGAAACTCAATTGAATAAAGACCTCAAATACATCATACTTCTTCACTCTCCATTGTATATGACACTCTATCTATCACTCTATGTATCACACTCTATATATTTCTCACATGCACATAGACACATATATAATGTAATGTGACTCTTCATATGGAGCACTCTTGGTCTTCACTCTTACAGTGACTGTTCATCTTCCTATTCTATGGACTCATATACACATGGACTATTACGCACATTTACATTACAAAAATACTTTTCACACTTGTGCATTTATTAAATTGCATAAAGTAAATACTCTCACTCTAATCTAGTACACTTTACTAAACAAAATATGTACCCTAGGTGGTACATTGGCATGTACCAAATAATGTAATATCTTCCAAAACCCCCATGTATTACATTATTTGGAAATTGAAGACTTTAGTCTTCAATATGATCTTCATCTTATTGTATTCAATCTATCTCTATAAGATGAATTTTTGAAATTGCATAGAATGATTCCTATTTAACTTTTATGGTGTGGCCTCTTCTTTTTTTTCTTTTTTTTTCTTTTTTTTGTATCTTCATTGATAATTTTTCTTCTAAGTATTGTTTTAGCATATCATTGTAGACACTTAAAATATGTCATGTTTAGGAGACTACTCATATGGGCATATTTGTAGACCATATGAATGACCTTGGACACTCCCAAGGCTAAGAAATAGTTTTAACCACTCATTTTAGGCATCCTAGGCCTATTCAACCTTAGTCACGGATGGCATCCATAGCTAAGATCTCAGCCATGGTTGACAACTACATCTAGGACTGTAGTCATGCTAAGCAGCCATAGATAGCCCTATAACTATCTTGACCTTTCGAGCCAAGAAAAATTAGTTGTTACAACTACATTTGCAACCAATTCATGCGGTTTTGAGCAAAGAAGCCTCTGGATGTTTCCTCCAAAATACCCCAGCCTGGTATTTATTAATCTTGGGTTCCTTGAGAATCCAATATTAGTATTGGAGAGTCTATTTATAGACCCCTAAAAGAGGCCAAAAGTATCCCAATTTTATTGTAGAGAAGCCTTGCCAAACTAGAGAGCTAATTACAACCTTTGAAGAGTAAGGAGATTCTACCAAATTCTAGTTTGACACCAAGATTTGCAAAAATAGAACTTCCAAAGTATTGAGAAGCAAACCTTACCATTCCACACTTTTCTAACAAAAATTCAAGCAATTCCAACTACCAATCTATGTATGGACACGAGGGCAACCCTTGATCATCAATTTCAAGGAATATCTAAGCATTTCTAGCCATGGTTGAAAGAGAAAGAAGTATTTTCCCATGGTTGTTGTTGTCATTAGTGGTCCATAGACTTAGCTACGACTTTCAACCATAGTTAAAAAAATATAACTACTCTAAGCACCCATGGCTAGGGTTTGATGTCTTTATTCTTCCATTTTAGCCATAGATTTCCATTTCTAATTATGTGTTTCGGTTAATCTAGCAAAGATTAGTCTAGTAGAAATAATTCCATGATTAATTAGAAATATTATGGGTAGCTTTAGCTTAATTTATCTCATATATTCTTTCTTTCACATTTTTCCATAGATTAGCTTATTTCATGCTTTATCCTTCAAAGTTCATGCAAGATTAGCTAGATTTATATTTTTCAAGTCATGTTTCACACTGATATAACAATTTTATAAGTATATTTATACATATTTGCAAATTTTATGTTTCTTTCAAGTATTTACTTCATATTTGGTAATTCCTAGATAATAGCCTCATTATGAGAGGATTATTTTGCATTTTATGTGCTTTGTTGTTTCTTGTACGCAGGTGATAGATTATTTCAAGCTTCAAAGCACTTCCAAAGATCAATTCCTCTTGATAGTGAAGAAGGATGCATCCTAGTAAGCCCTCATACAATTTTTATAGATATCTAAAGAGCCCTTAGAATATATCACCCCCTTTTAGGGTCTTTGACACCATTGTAAACATGTATCATTTGGTATCCCTAAGAGGGACTTATATGTAACCTTTATTTCAAGTGAGTAATACAAAGGATGCTCACTTTCTTGTGAATTTGGTTATACATATGTTATTTACTTAAATTTGATCATTATGTTGCAATAGTGATAGATATGCTCTTTAGACCATTCTATAGTGGTGATCATGATGGAAACCCCACAAATTTTGCTGCCATATGATAATTTTCTTTTTTTTTCATTTGCAGGTCCTGGCCATATTTTACAATCGCGATGCATAGTCCCAACCATGCGTAGCAACAACAACTAGTATCTTAGCCATGGTTAGCAACAACAACTGGCAAACAATAGAGAAAAAATAGTAAGCAGCTTGTCTCTTTATCAGATGAGGGATTCCAGTTAATTATCCTCTTATGTGTTGAATTTATTTCTATGTTTTCCTCTCCAGTAGACTTTAATTAGCTCACCTAGATAAAATATAAAGAGAGAAAACCTAAAATTTTCTTATTTGCTATTAGCCATGACTGACAACAATAACCACCTTTATTAGCTGTTATTGTCAGTAGTGGCTAAGATTTTAGTTGTGTGTCTATCCAGTGGTCAAGTATGTTTCCTACTGTACAGAATAGTGGATAGCATTTAAACTATGTGTTAGGGTTTTGCATGCTTGGGACCTATCCAAAAGCCATTTTTCATTCAATTTTGGATTGCATTTTCTAAAAAAGCATTTAGTATTGCATTCTTCTGAAAATAAAATGTTAATTTCCTAGGTATGTATGAAAATCATGGGTTCTCTCTGATGCATTTTATTTTATGCAAAATTAAAATAAACCCCCACACACCATGTTTCACTTAAATATCAGTAGTTTTGGGCTCTCAAATCCAACCCATTGTTCGATACCAATAGTAGATGTCATTACCACTTTGTTGGATCATTTGAAATTGTACTATCAGGACCCGATTGTGGACAAGGCTGATTCAAGAACTATCCTATCCATAAAAAATAGCACACACTCCTCTTTGGAGGGGTGTATCACTAATCATGGTGTTATGGGTGAGAATCGGTAGTACCTATGCTCCTTAACCGAGTACGGGCTTCATCTCCATACTTTGGTGGGTTTACATGATCAGAATTTCATTATCAATTATCGAGTTGTGGATATACAAGTGAAAACCCTTAAACTGTCTAAGTGTATCATCAACAAAATTGCAAACACGATGAGTTTTAGCTTATGTACTCAATGAACAAAAAAATACTAAATATTTTTAGGAATCACAAAGAATATTTAAAAGAGAAACATCCTTGTATACTTTATATTTTCTAAAATTTACATAAGAGATAAATACACATCATGGTAAACACATGGGGAGACCATCCTCAACACACCAATGGGGTGGAGGTCAAAGCTCCTAATCCCAAACAAAATAAAATGTTGGAACCTCTCCCATAGGATGGTCCTTAATGATGTTCATCTAGTATTAGAGGTGCATTTTGTTTTTGGTAGATAAGATACTATAACATTAATACCGAGTTTTATAGGTTGACCCAAAACCTTTTACAAAAATCAGCCTAGGATGTTGATGAACATGTCCTTACTAAGTATCCTATATATGTAAAATATACATGCCGCCAAAGCCATTACATCCGATAAGGCACATAGCCTATTATCAAAAAGAAACTTCACATATAACATTTTGGGTATACCCCAAGAAAACACACCTGCATCATAATTACAAAAAAAGAAACTGACACAAATCCCTTCCCTGAAATAGTGGAGAAACAAAAAGCTGGAGACACACATAGCAGAGTACTGAAAAAAACTCCCACAAGCTCTATATTGATAGTTACTCTTAATAATTATTTGTTAATTGCTTTCTTTCGTATATGATATGCTTTGGGACCACATCCCTTCTTAGCCAATCAACCTTGGATAAGTGAACCTACTGGCTAGATTTATGGTGGTGGCTATCTGGTGGTCCATGTGGCTCTGGTTCGAAGTCTTATATTGCCATTTCTTTCCTGCCCTATGATTATAAACCAACCTCAAATTACTATGATGACTAGGAGCTATATTATCTAACATGTGACTATCCCCATTATTCTTTGTGGTATTTCCAAGCAGCATCCACCAAGACTAATAACTCAAATAATTTTTATTATGAGTCCATTTCAAAAAAGAGACGGGAATAATCATAGCCTTCGAACTTACAATGCCTTCCCTATTGGTAAATTCGACTATCATTCTTGGAATTCTTATTGAATAAGCTCTTCTACTTCACTCGAGACACAGTTTTCCCATTTGAAAAGTCTGTCACCATCGACACCCAAATTGGCTAGCTTATCAACAACTTTGTTAGCTTCCCAAAAGATATGTTGGGCTTTTCTATCTTGTCTTCCTTGGAAAAGTATCCTAGCCTCTTCAACAATTTTTTTAATCCTCCAAGGAGGTGTTTTCCAATTATTGAGGAGATTTATAACATTCATAGAGTCTCCTTGTACGATCAAATTGCCTTCTTAGTCTTGAGTCATTGGAAGGCCTCTCCATATAGCTCTAGCTTCAGCTTCATTGTTCGTACTTGTTTCCAAATATTTGTAAAATACAAGCATCATATTCCCATTATGATCTCACACAATATCATTAGTTCCTACTCTACTAGGATTTTCCTTAGCCGTTCCATAAAAATTAAGTTTAAACCAACCCTTAGGAGGTGGGGACCACTTAACATTGGCTTTGGGGTTGACTACCCTAGGCACAGACTCATCTAACAAGGTTAAGCTTAAATATTGAGCAATCGTGGTCTCCTGTAGATGAGGTTTACGACTATCAAAAGGGATAAGGTTCACATTCTCATTGGAAAAGGATATGATCTTGGCAATGATAGTTTGATGATCATGGATAGACTCATTAAAGACTCTATGGTTCTTTTTTAATCACACCTACCAAAGATAGTGATTGAGACAAATTTTCCACATGTATCTAAGTCTTTGGCTTGAAAAGGGGCAAGGCCACTAGATAAAAAAATCAAGTACGATGGCTGGTTTAACCCAAGAAATATTGAAGGCCTAAAAAACCCCACTTAGGACATTCAAGGAAAAAGGGCACTAAAGAAAAATGTGATAAATGGTCTCCAAATTAGCTCTACATAGATAACAACGATTAGTGATACAAATACCTTTATGAATCATATTATCAATGGTTAGAATTCTTCCTTGGATAACCAGCCATGAAAAGACTACAATTTTTGGAATTAACTTTTTTATCCAAACTAAGTCCTTTTGGAGGACAAAATCCTCGTCATCAAGCAAAAGCTTGTAATATGATTTAACAGTGAACTGTCCATTTTCTGTACGAGCCCAGGTCACTTGATCTTCCTTTGGTATCATGGGGATAAACTGTTTCCCGATAATGTTACAAATATCATTTGATTCCACTTGAAATCCTTGAATCCTTATTTGTTTCCACTTCATTTTGCCTCTGTCCTCAACCATATAATCAAAGACTTTTCTACCAATGAGTTCTTCCATGATATCTTTGATTCGAGGTAATTTAGGATATTGCATCAGTGGTTTTTCCTTAGCCCACCTGTCATTCCAGTAATTTATCCTCTCACCATTGCCTAAAACCCTTTTTTGATGATTTCCTTACAATTGAGAATTGCTTTCCAAAAAGCAGAACCTCTGATTGGAACTGATTCACTTAGAAATTCCATATTTTGAAGATACTTTCATTTGATGATAGTTGTCCATTCATTTTCTTCATTAGAAATGAAGCGCCACGCCTGCTTAGCTAGTAAAGCTAAATTCATATGAGAAATTATCCTCAGACCTAAGCCCCCATTTTCCTTGGGTCATAACACTTTGGTCCATCCTACAAGGTGTATCCTTTTTTTCTCCTTTGATCCGGTCCATATCCATAAAATTTCTTTTTGGAGTTTCTCAATTTTCTAGAAAACCTTCACAGGGGCTTTGAAAACGGAGATGAAATAGACTAGAATGCTCTGAAGATATGCCTTAGTGAGGGTAAGCTTTCCTGCTTGAGATAGAAGATGACCTTTCCATCTAGCAAGTTTTTTTGAATTCTTTTAATAACCTTGTCCCAGCATTGACTCTCTCGGAGAACCAATGAAAAGAGGGAGGCCAAGATATGAAGTGGGGAGGTTTTCTATATCACACCTTAAAATTTTTGCAATCCTTCCTTACCTCTGAATGGGGGTGTTCATGAAATATAACTTGCTTTTACTAAAATTAACTTTTTGACCAGCAGCATCCTCATAGAGTTACAGGATGTATTTAATTTTTTTGGTCTCAACCACCAATGTTGTAGTCAATAGAAGGGTATCATCGACAAATTTTTGGTGAGAAACAACCCTAGTGAGAGATGTGGCCTTGATTCTTGATATTAGCCTTGAAATGCAAGAATTTTTTATGGTCTACCTAAAGCTTCTACTACAATGATGAATAACATGGGGCTGATAGGGTCCTCCTACCGAATTCCTCTATGACTTTGAAAGTAACCATCAATTGTTCCATTAACCAGAATCAAGAACCATGCTTTAGAAATGCATTATTTGATCAAATTAACCCATTGGTGGTGAAAACAAAACTTAAGGAGGACAACAATCAGAAAGTCTCAATTTAGCTTGTCAAATGCTATATTCATATCAAGCTTGAGGGAAAAAATAGACATGTTAGTCTTATGAGAAGAGTGTAGATCTTCATGAATTGTGATAAATACATCCAATATTGACCTGCCTTAGATAGAGCTTCCTTTGCATGGATCTATGATGTGGGGTAGAACATCTCTTATTCTATTTGCAATGGCTTTAGTTAGGATCTTGTAAGAAATATTGCATAGACTGATTGGCCTGAAGTCAGCCATAGATTCAGAGGTTTGCTTCTTAGGAATTAGAGAAATAAAGTTAGAGTTGAGACCTTTTGGGATATGATTGCTTCCTTGGAATTCTCTAACAATATAAATTACATCCTCACTTATGATGTCCCAAAAATCTTGATAGAAATGAGGGGTAAAGACATCATATCCCAGGGCTTTTTCTAGCTCTATGCTAAACAAGGCTTCCTTAATTTACTCATCAGAAAAGGGAGCTAGAAGCTTAATATTTATATCCTCATTGCACTATGATTCCTGACCAAGGATAGAATTGAAATAATTTACTGCCTCCTTTTTTATTTTTATTAAGTCCTGAGTAAAAGAACCATCTGCTTTTTAAAAAAAAAATTATCTTGTTATTGCTTATGTTTATAAGCGTGGTGACGTGAAAAACCTTAGAATTTGAATCTTCATATTTCAACCAAATATCCCTTTATTTTTTCCTCCAATAGATTTCCTCACAAGCCAAAATATTATGAAACTTTGCTAGTTTTGTCCGTTCCTCTTGCCTAGTAGTTTCATCAGTATTACCATGTTGAATCCTCTGATTAGTTATCTTCAAACTTTCAACAACATATTTTTTATTTTCAAAGAGGTTCCAAAAGACCTCTTTGTTCCAAGTTCAAATTTTTTCCTTAACAAACTTTAATTTTCCAGCAAGTTTAAAAGTTGCACTACCCCTGATAGGTTGCTGCCACCACTGAATTAAGTTATCTCTAAAATTGAAATGTTTGATCCACATAGATTGAAATTTGAAAGGTTTATTATATGACAAAGAGTTAGGGATCTCCAAAAAAATGGGATTATGATTAGAGGTAATTTTATGAAGGGCTTGCAGGGTAGAATCATCGAACAGAGTTGTAGCCTCCTTTGATAGAAAAAACTGTCAAACCTTTCTTGAATGAGATGATACCTTATCCGTTGATTGCTCCAGGTATAATTCACTCTAATTTTTACATCCATCAACATGTTGGAGTTCACAAAGTCATTGAACTCATTCATGCTTCTGATAGGTGGTCCATTTCCACCCATTTTGTCTGAAGGGTAAAGAGGAGTGTTAAAATCCCTAGCCAAAATCCAGGGGATTTTATGGAATATTTCACTCATATTGCCTAAGTACTCCCACAGTAGAGATCTCCCTTGAATAAGGCCTCCAGATGATCCTCTAGATAATTTGAAAACCATATCCCATTGATTCTAGAATATTTTTGCTACTTTTTTTGACTGAATCTCATCATTTTTTGTTTCTTGCAACATGATAATAGTTGGATTCACTTGATTTCTTATTGCACTGACTTCCCTATGTTTGGGCAGGCCATTGAGGCCTCTCACATTCCATGAGAGGAACTTCATTTAGATTTTTTGGTATTTCTTCCTCTCCCCATCCCTTGAGGGGGTTTTCCTAATTTGTTATCTTCAGAACCCGAAATAACCTGTTGAAACAAGGTTCTATTTTTTCCATTGGCAATGTCATTATCAGTTTTAATTTTTTGATGCTCAGCATTTGATATTCTCCCTCTTCTTTTTTCACTGCAAAAATCTATAGGAGACTTCATAGTGCTCCTGGTTTGTTTAGGACTAAACTAGGGGGAGGCAATTTGTTTCAGAACCAGACTATCATATTCCTCAGTCTAAATATTTTCACATATCTCCAACCCTATATCCAAATCTTCTCCTTTTTTCTTGTATTCCCCTGGTTTGTAGGATGGCCCCTCAGTAGGATTCACCTGCCTCCTAGTGATGATGTTAGGGAGATGAGATTTTTTATTTTACAATGCCTCAACTTTATTTTTAAGTTCTTCAGCATTAGGGTTTGTCTTTGGGATACCCACTAGGCTTGAAGTATTTTTAGTATAGGGGTTTAAGGATCCTGACTTGGATGGGGATTCTAGAGATAGGGAATCATGGTTTGGCTTTGTGATGCACATGGGGCTTACAGTAATTTCAGCATTAGGGTTTGAGGATCCTAACTTGGATGGGGATTATAGAGAGTCAAAAAGGTTAGCCTAAAGGTTCTAGGCTTCCATGTCTTCCGATAATCCTCCTACTCCCATATTGGATAGAATTGAAAATTTATTTGAAACTAGAGGATTGGAACTCACCTAAGTATTTTGGTTGCCAAAAACCTATAATTTTCCTTTGTCTTGTTGGGACCCTACACCCTCTTTTTTTTTTTGGTAGACATAGTTTGCTTGATTGAAATCACCTCTTCGAGGGAAACTCCTCAAATTTCCTCTGTCTAGCATTCCTTGCTTCTGATTTTCTCTATTCATTACCAAGTTAGGGTACTGATTGCATATATGTCTTTTATTTTTACATTCTGCAAAGAATTCTGGTATGTTCTCGTATTCTACTAGTTGTTTTTGATAGTATTCTCCATACTATAGCTCCAAAAACCTTGGCAATTCATTATCCAAATTAGCATTTACATAGATTCTTGCATGAATCATCCTTGCCCTAGCCAAGGTCGCATGGTCAATGGAGATCAGGTCCCCTATAGTTCTATCTATGCCCTGTAGCCAATATTCATTAAAGAACTGGGAAGGTAGACTCGAGAGACAAACCCAAATAGGGGCAATGTTAATATTTTTCTTTTCAAGGTCGAAATATTCACCCCATCGTCTGATAAAAAGGCTCCTTTTGCCTAAAAACCAAGGACCTCTTGTTAAAATGTGGTTAGCATCCTCCATATTATTAAAATAGATAATGAAGAACCCTCGAGTTAGAACTACCTACCAGTCACCATTTACCCATCGACCAAGCCCTGATAGTCTCCATGTCAGACCTACCTCCCAAAAACTTGCCTACTAGGGAGAATTCTTCCATTGAAATAAAAGGGCTCATGGAACTTGTCGGGGCCAAAATTTTATTATTTAATGGAACTAGGGGTGGAAGAGAGAGAACCTCCTTTATTTTTCCTCTAAGAGTCTTAGCAAAATATAGCCACTTCTTGGGCCCCGCATTGTCCTTCGTATATTTTTTTTTGGGGTCTTTTTGAGGAGGGTCGGGCCCTCGAGTGATGCTCACCTCCAAATCTATCGCAACCTGACTGCATTCCTCTGGATCCTCACTTGATCCATGCTCAAGGTTCCCACTCACCCCTTCCATACCTTCTCTACCTCTGCCACCTTGGCTAAGATTCTTGCCCAAAAAATTCAAACCCTCACTCTCGTCGCACCCACTAAACCTCAGCTCACTCATTCTTGATGATGCATTCATACTATATCTATTCATAATTATATTCACATAGCAATGATACTCAGACCCTATTTCAAGTTCTTTGCACAATTATGATCATCAGAGGTGACAATTCGACACATGGGGGTTCTCCCTAAAATACCCTAGTTAGAGGAGGTAACACACACTCCTCGCATGACAGAGTTGAGGTTGGCTCAAGACCCCCATCATCACATAATAGACATAAAGAATATCAGCACAATAAAGGGTAAGAAGACATGGCTACATCATAATGCATATCCCTAATGACTCCAACCCCTAATGAACCTGGAAGGTTCACATTAGATATTTCCACAATTAGATTCAATGGTATACCTCCAAATGAATCTTGGAGGACTAGTTAGCTAAATGGACTAGACCAAGTTCTAGGGAGACTAGGGTATATGACCTCTTCTATGCACTCTCACTATGTGAGGCCCAGGGTTATGCATAAGGGGTTGGACTCAAAATGTACTTGTAAAAAAATGGTTAATCCTAATAAAAATCAAGGTGAATCATGGAGAATCCTAAGAAAATCAAATTGAGCAACTTCATACCAAAATTTTAGATATTTGAAGCCCTAAAATGTAATATCATCCTTGGGTCCACTTTTGACCTATAAAATCATCTTATAAATTCATAATAACACCACAATTAGATCAAGCTTGAAAATATATTTCCAACAAGTACAAATATGCCTATGTTTGGATATATATTGTGGCAAATTGACCTTAAGACAAAATTGGTCCTAAAAATTTTAGGTTAATAGGTCGACATTGAGGGTCCTCATATTTTCCAATTTCCAATTTTTAAAATCCTAATATTCACCCAATTTAAAAATATTCACCACCGTGCATAGCCTTGCTATGATCTCACATAGTCAGGGCATACAAAGGCATACCAATGATCCAAGAGAGTGCTCAAAGCATTCTCGTAGCACACGTTCCCCATCTACACATGTGAGCACATAGTATAGAGAACAACAGAACATAAATGACATATTCATAAATAAGGGCAACAATATGGTAGATAATTTTTTTGGGGTTTATACTAATAATAACCCTTGTATAGAGCTACAAATTTAGAGGTCTCGTAATATTGATCTTCTAGATCGATCACATAGGCTGGATTTAGAGTAGAGATAACACATTTTCCAAGACCAATTGGAAGATTTGTGTGTAGAGCATGAGTACCTCAAGCATGAGGATTCTTAACATCAAATGTTGCTTAGGCAACATTTATATGAGTAGTGCCTATGAGAAAAATGCATCCTTTATCAAAAGGAGCATGAAGAGAGATGATAGACTAGATCAATCTAATATACCTCCTCAAAGTGAGTATAGGGAGAAAAACCAAATATGTGTTGCATTGCAACCAGAATTGCACCCTAAACAAGTTGAAAATTGTACTCATACTACAATCCAAAACACACAACACCAAGTGCAAGAACAACATGGGCATACCTAGTATGAAGAATCAGAAGGATATGAGCAATATCAGTAGTATCCTGAGATCTCCTTAGTAGATGTGGATGAATAAACTAATCCTCCACCTCAGCCTAAAAATAATATACCTTAGATAGCTCCGTAGAGACCCCTTATGGAAGAGGAAGTTTTATCCTAACAAGTGTACAAAGCCTTGGCTGAAAAGGTGAGAGCTATTGAGAAACAAGGGACAACCTCTCAAAATCCTACCTTGAAAAAAATTCACAATGAGCCTTTATGTCCTTCTGTTCCTAGCCCAGCGTATCCTGATCACTTTGAGATGCCTAAGATAGATAAATTATAGGGTGATGAATATGCAAAAGAGCATGTGATGAGATGCATGAACATGTGCTTTCAGATTCAAAGTAACAATACCCTGTTACTAAGAATTTTCATAATGGCTCTTTTAGGACCAGCCCTGGAATGGTTTAATCAATTGAGAAGGTATAGCATTACCAACTTTGAACAACTAGCAAATGCATTTCTTGAACGCTTTTATTTTGGTTTCAAGAAGAAAACCAATTTATCTAACTTGGCTTCTTTAAAGAAATATGATGACAAGCTAGTCATGGACTTTGGCAATAGATGGAGAAATCTAATGGCTAAGTTTCCATTATTCATATCCACTACTGAATTAACATGAATTTTTATCAAGAACTATGTAAAACACATCTTGTTGTTATTTTAACTACAACAATACCAGATATTCGAGGAGGATTTGGTGTAAGCCAAGGTCATAGAGGATATCAATTTACAATAAGGTGACTTGAAACTCTAGATAAAGAATGAGTGGAACAACATTAACACAAATAACAAGAATAACTAGGTCAAGCCTGCACATGCGAATCAGGTTGTATTAAATATTCAAAAGGGGGATAAGGGCCAATAATTGCAAAACTATCAAGCTCAATCCCCCCCTGCATAATATAATTAGTGCAACAACAAAAAGTAGGGAAATAACAAAGAACAACACCCTCCTCACCAATTTACGCCTCTTTATGAGAATATGGCATCGATATTCAATCAATTATGTGAGGCTAAGGCCATAATTTTGCCCAAAGTTCAATTAATTGATTCTAATAATCCTAAATCCAAAGGATATAGGGAAGATCAATATTAACCATACCATAGATAAAAGGGGTATGATATCGAGATGTGCCAAAACTTCAAGCATGTGGTACAAAACATGATCGATAGGAACGAGTTGATCATTGACAATCCTCTGGATTCATATAATCAGAATATGGGAATATTCAAAAATACCTTACCAAATCATGAGCCACTGAGAAATAATGTCGATCAAGTCCATCAAGTGTGGATTGAACTAACCATGCAAGAATTTATCAACATGGTGAACATGGTCACTAAAAATATGAGGTACAATTAGACAGATCCTCCTCCTATACCAGTTTGGATTTAAGTTGTGCCCCCACAAAGGCCATCACAAAATCCCTTACCAGGACCACCAATTAGAGCAGTGGTGACGATAAGGAATAGACTTATTGAAAGTCTACATATGGCCTTGGTAAATTTTTCTATCTATGAGATAATACAGTAGTATCCTATGTATAGGGAGATGCTAATGGATATCTTAAGGTCCATAGAAGTATAGTCCCAAGATCCAGAAGATTTCACCAATTTTATTGGATATGTGCAATAGTACCAAGAGCCTGTGATTCAATTCTATGATCATGAAATAAAGATAGTCTCCACTGCTATAGCGGACCTATCATTTCATAACATCACACGTGTAAACCACACACCCTTCAAGTGAGTGTTGATTGATACAAAATCTTCAATCAACATAATTACCATGAAGGCCTTGGGACATTTAAAATTACCTAAATCACATATTATGATATAAACTATCACACTGTGAGCATTCAATGATGCATTGTGCTTGACAGTAGGCACTATAATCCTTCTTATTTAGGTTGGATTGAAGACCATCCCTATGATGTTTAACGTGATTGAAGGTGTGATGCAATACAATATTCTTCTAGGTAGGTTGTGGATAAGAGAAATACAATGCATCCCTTTGATCCTTCATAAATGTATCAAATATGTGCATGAGGTACAAGTGCATGTCATTCCTTCAGATGATGAACCATTTAAGTATGTCAATCAAGTGAATTTTCCAAGATATTTCATGCTCCCATCTACGCATCTGGATATTAGACCTACATCACCTATCAGGGATCCAGTGAATAAATAAAATGAAGTGTGTGTTGGTCCTTCAACATAAGAACCATGACTAACTTAACATACAATAGCTACTTCTTCAAATACTATGGCATCATAAATTCTTAGGAATGATCAGAAGCTAAAGGTAGTATTGTGTGAAAAATATTCTAAGCAAATTCCCAACGTAGTAACTACCGAGGTCCTAAATTCCATGGAGGATGGAAACTCACAAAATGAAGTCAAGGGGGTACCTCATCCTACCTCACCTATGTATTCAAATACATCATCTATAGCATAGGTGACAATCTATTTATTCAATCCTAGGTTAGCCGACTACCTAGTGCAAAATGTAACTTTTACACCAATCATAAAATCTGCACAAGATATGGGTAGGCCTCAAGCCCATCGCTTTCCTATTGGGATAGTGGTACCACTAGGTGTGCCACCTAATTAGACTAACTTCATCTATGGAGGTTTAGATCAATATGCAGATTGGTCACTCATATAATAATATGATGATGAATTTTTTATAGTAAAAATTCATTATCTATCTAACCCAGAGTTCATCCTTCACTATTTTTATCATTACCATTGGTATGGTTATGGTCTGGTTCTATTTGAAAATGGAAACAAACTTTGTATGAACCGTACTATAAGCTATCGACTGATAGGTTAAGATTGGGTTATGACATAAGAATTTAGGATGAGATTCTAGCTAAATCTCTATATCACCTAAACCTAAGCATGGAAGTGGATGTTGATTGAAACCCCTACCGCCCTAACCCTTCATATTGTCAAATGGGTAATCAATTGGTAACCATGGTCATGATAGAACCACCCTTGGTCTATCATGATAACATTTCACTAGAGGTTAATTTAGATGAAATTCCAAGAATTTATTGGGTGGTTAGAAACCATGAGCATGCCAATGACATTGGAATTGAACCCCAAAATTTTGGTACAATAATAGAAGCCGAATCAGAAGCCACT
Organism: Wollemia nobilis; assembly: GCA_028583015.1. NCBI lineage: Eukaryota > Viridiplantae > Streptophyta > Pinopsida > Araucariales > Araucariaceae > Wollemia > Wollemia nobilis. The sequence continues at coordinate 7,789,321 of JAQPPZ010006195.1, read as the reverse complement.
TCTAAGGAAGGTGAATCAAAATCCATCTTTGAGAGAGGTGGACCAAAATGTAATTTTGGATAAAATGATGGTGAATATACCTCAGAGGATGAAGAATATGAAGATGAGATATATATGGCCTATCTAGGGACTCACCATTTACATCATCTCAGGGAACCTATTGATATGGAACCCATTTATCGTGAGGTGTTCCCAGGTCCTCCGGTTCAAAGAAGTCTAGTAAATATGTAAGAGATATACCATATGACTTTTTTTGGTCCTTAAAATTTAAGGCAATTGCTTCCCCTTGAAGATCCAATTGTTATTTCTATTCCTAGAGTAGATCCAATAATCCTCATTCTGCTTTAGCCACATATAGAGTAGGGGGAGAAATCTATAAATAGTGATTTGCATCCATGTGGTCCTAGATATTTCTTCCATTCCATAAACATGGTCTCCATTGATTTGACCACTCCAATTTGTAATCCATATAACCCTTCGAAACCTTTGTACCTCAATCCTAATACCATTGATTTTGACTATGCCAATTCACCTTTAGATATTGAAGATTTCTTCCCTAATGAATAAATGTTGCAACCATTTCATTTTGCACCAGGCTATGCATATGATGATTATCATGCTGAGAGAAATCCTAATTCAGTGGACCCTTTAAACCCAATAGATGACATCCATTTGATCCCTACACCTCACCATCTTGAGGAGGGGTCACATATGTTAATAGATGAAACCTTCAAAGTGGATATCAGTGATGATCCCACCAATCCAAGGAAGGTTAAATTTTGAGATAAATTATCTCCTAAGTAACACGCTAACCTCATTACTCTATTGAAATAGAGACCTAATCTCTTTTCTTGTACTTACAAGGACATTTCGGGTTCAGATCCAAAATTGGTTACTCATAACCTTTTTTTGGACCCCACCAAGAAGCCAATTAAGTAAAAACTTAGTAAGATGCATCCAACCATCACTTTGATGGTTAAAGAAAAATTATAAAAATTGTTGGATGTAGAATTAATCATCTCTATTGACTATTCATAATGGGTATCAAACATGGTACCTATAGGAAAACTTGATGGAAGAATCTATATTTGTACAGGTTTTAGAGACCTCAGTAAGGCAACACCCAAGGATTCATTTACATTGCCTAATATCTATGATTTGTTAGACGTAAATGTAGGTCATGAAATGCTCTCCCTCATGGATGGTTTTTATGGTTACAACCAAATTCGGATTAAACCTGAAGACCAACATAAAACCACTTTCACCACACCATGGAGAAAAAATTTCTATAAAGTTATGCACTTTGGTCTTAAAAATGTTGGTTCCACATATCAGTAGGCCATGACATATATCTTTCATGACTACATGCATAAGTTCTTAGAAGATTATATCAATTACTTATTGGCAAATTCATTGATACATGAAGAGCACACTGAGGTTCTCAAAAAAGTCTTTGATCACCTGATAGAGCACAATTTCAGGTTGAACCCCAAGAAATGCATCTTTGGTGTAACTTCAGGTAAACTCTTGGGATTCATCATTTCTAAATGAAGGGTCAAAGTTGATATAGTTAAGGTCAAGGCTATTTTATAAATGTCTCCCCCACATATATCAAGTACTTGAGAAGCCTCCAGGGCAAAGTAGCATCCACAAAGTAATTCATCGCACAATTATCAGACAAATGTCGACCCATGAATAAACTGCTATACAAGGGGTCCCATTTACTTGGAATTAGGACTATCAAAATGCCTTCACTAATATCAAGAAATATCTGGAATCACCAAAAGTACTAGATCCACCTAGACCATATGTACCATTTTTGCTATATATATCTACCACTAACTTTGCACTAGGAACCATGTTAGCCCAAAATAATGTGTAAGGCAAAGAATAGGTAATATATTACATCAACCAAACTCTGGTTAGCTACGAGATATGATATACATATGTGGAAAAACTATGCTTAGTAGTAGTCTTTGCAATGAATAAGTTGTGCCACTACATGTTGAGCCATACAAAATATGTAGTATCAAAACAAAATCCTTTGTAGCAAATGATGAGCAAGATATATCATAATATATGTACTACAAAGTAGATCATGCTATTGATGGAATTCGACCTAGTCAAAATTCTATCAAGGGATAAGTCATAGCAGATCAACTAGAAAAGGTTCCTCTTAAGGATCACAAGCCTCTTGTCATAGAGCTTCTCGATGATGCAATCTTTGCATTATCAAATTTGCCTAAACTTGAAGAACCTGATAATCAAGAAAATATGTCTTTGTTCTTTGATGGTTCCAAATGCAAGCAAGGGGATGGTGTAGGTATTGTATTTTTCATGCCACAAGGTGCTCCAATGCCCTTGTCATTTAAAATCAATTTCCCTTGCATGAATAACAATTCTGAATGGAAGGCCTTAATATTAGATCTCCAAACAATGCTCGCCATGAAGATAAACAAGCTAAATATCTTTGGTGACTCCTTTCTCATTGTTAATCAAGTTAAAAGGATCTATGAGTGTATATTTACCATTTTGAAGGTATATAAAGATATTTTGGACACATATATAGCCTAACTAAAATGGTATGACATCAAGGCAATCCCTCAAACATCTAATAGATTTGCAAACACCATGGCATCTTTGGGATCCTTAATTCCTCATAATTTGTTTACTAAATTCACTATCGTTCAAGTGAAAATGCTATCACAATATATGATACTATGTGAGGTATAGAACAATAAATAATCATTCCACATGATTCAAATATAACCAACCCATGAATGGTTCTACAAAGCTAGAGATTTTTTTGAAAAGGCACCTTGGGAATCCTTGATTTTTAAAGGTCCTACAGAGAATGGTACCACTATTCTCCATAAGGTTGTTTTCCAATCGACTTTTGTGCAAGTTAAACTATCGTAGGAACATTTTTTTCAGTCAGTTGCAGTTATTGCCTATGAATATTGGATTTTGTAATTACACAATTTCCTTATATTTGGAATAATCCCACAAGGATTTTTGCATGCCGTAAAAAGAGCATTAAAGAAAAAAGTGACTAAATATGTCTTTCTAGGAGACATCTTGTATCATAGTAGCTATTATGGAATCCTCCTTTATTGCCTTGATCTCCAAGAATTAACTTGGTCAATCTCACAATATCATGATAGTACATACGATGGCCATTTTAGTGACATGGCCATCATCAAGCACATCCTTTGAATGGGCTACTATTGGCCCACTATGGAGAATGATTGCACAACATATGTCAAATAATGCATCAAATGTCAGCATCATGCTAATATTACACACTTGCTATCATAGGCCTTACAACCCATCCAAGCAGCTTAGACATTTTCTTAGTGGGTTTTAGATCTAATTGGTAAGATCTATCCCCCATCGTTGGGCTGACACATATTTATTATAAGGGACACTAAGTATTTTACCAAATGGGTGGAAGCAGTCCCTTTGAAAACAATAATAGAAGAACGTATTGTAGATTTCATACTCCACAATATCCTATGTCATTTTTGGATCCATCCAATATCATATTGGATAATCGAATGTTATTCAAAAATATAACTGTAAGAGCTTTAACGTCCAAATATAATATTCAACATAGTTTTACTATTCAACATAGTTTTATGACTCCCTACTATCTACAAGTAAACAGATAAGCATAAGCTTCTAACAAGATAGTTGTAGTAATATTAAATAAGACTATTCAAGAAAACCATAAATATTGACATATCCAACTACCCCTTTCTTTATGGGCTTATAGAACTAGTATACATATGCTCACTAGGGCTACCCCATTTTCACTAGTATATGATGTTGAGGCCATTATGCCCTTGGAATTGGAAATTTCAACCTTGTGCATTGCATTGAAATAGTTCATTTATGATGACACTATGCACCAAGATTACCTTGACCAATTGACGCTTCTTGTTGAATGTCATGTGAATGGCCTTGAGCATCTCCAAGTTTATCAGGAATGCCTAAAATGAGCTTACAACAATAAATTCCATCTAAGAGACTTTAAAATTAGGGATCTTGTATTGAATGAAAACCAAAAAAACTCAAACTTGTTGCCACATCTATGCGATAAATTTATGACCAACTGGTTAGGTCCATATATCATCTCAGATAAGATAGGACCTAGGAATTATTGCCTAAAATCACTTGAAGGTGTTGAAGATCCTGAACCTCTCAAAATTATTCATATTAAGGTGATTTACACATAAAGACCAAAATTTCAAAAATAATTGAAAACATCAAAATCCAAACAAATCAAAAAGCAATAAAATTCAAAAATATTGCAAAGCATAAATTTTTTAAAAACATTTACATTTTGTATTGCATCATATGCATTATTTTAATTGCATTGCATTTAGGTATTTTTATCCATTGCACTTTCATTAATATAGGTTGTATTTAAAATATTACAAATGACACCACGTTTGTATCTTAATCATGCATCTATTCATTATCATCATTCATCATCCTTGTGATTAATTATATTTTTCAATACAACCCCTCCTGTTGTTATGAGGTGTATACTAGGGTTTTCTTGTAATACAACCATACTTAGTGATCTTCTCAGAGTTTGTAGAAAGCTAGCTTTACTTTTGGGGATGAGGTCTAGTTTTGAGAGCACCTAGCATATATCATAATCCCATCACTAATTAACATATTAAACATCCTATTTTGGACAAAGAAATATGAACACTACAAAGAGGTCCTAGTCACCTTAAGTGAAAGGTTTTTACTTTCTCATATTGTGATGTACATGTTCTAGAGTATTGATCATTAAAAAAATGACAAGATCCTCCCTACCCAAAGAAATCTCTTGATTTCATACAAAATATACAAAATCCCAAAATCAAAGCAAATACCTTGCTAAAAAAAAATGCAAAATAAACAACGATTTTAATCACTAAGCATGATAAAGTATCCCAATAAATTTGAATAAAATAAGGGGGTGAAGAGCTTGAATCCCTAGAATTTTTAGTACTCGAAGCCATTGAGTTACCCCAATACAACAATGGGCTGAATGAATCCCACCTGGAATTGGGGTAGTTCTAAGCAATTTACATATGAGATAGCTTTAGGTGGTCTGTATTACCTAGTGGTTTAGTCTAACTACATCCAAAATTTGAATCATGATGAACATTTGGTGATCCTCATTACATTAATGGGATGAATGAATGCCGCCTGGCAATGAGTTAGTCTTATATCTCATATAATATATTCATTTGCACACACAAGGATGATGAATATCTTGGTCTTCATAACAAAAAATTTTATCTTTCAAGAGTCCTGTATAGTCATTATACAACTTTTGATTAATCAACTAGGGTGTTTGAGTCTCATGGAAACCTCAAAAATCCCTTATAGAAACAAATCATCTCATCAAAATCATACACAATTTTCCTTATGAGGTTTTGTTTATTAAGGGGTTTTCATGAAATATGATAGATACCGGATGGATATCAACAATGATGTTTATATGGCCACTAAATATTTTTTGCATATATTTTAATATACATAAGCTTATAAAAGAAAATAATACATCTCACATCATATTATCTCACATATGGGTTCATAAATGACTAATTCTTAGGATAAGAGTTAACATTTACATTCATGATTTTTATACATTTTATGGTGTCATCCATTAGTTTTTTAAACACATATTACATTCATTCCTTATGTTTTAAGTGATTAAAGCATACAAGTTCATTGCATTAGTTCATCATCACATAATTAATGCATTAAATTCCACATCATATATCATATCATACCTATTAAATTAAGTGCATAAACAATTGGAAATAAATTAAACATGCATATAATAATAAGCAGTGCATCTATACATGTACTCATCATCATAATGAATCCATGCATGTATATCATAGCATATAACCATACATCTATCATTTAGCTAGTGCATGTCATCAATACATCGCATACACATAGCATCAATCAAAAATTAATATAAGCATTGCATCCATGTGCATCTCATAAACATAAAATAATGAAAATGATACACATAATGAGCCAAATCAACTAGAATATCATATATATGTGTGTGTGTGTGTGTCAAATGTATACATAGAGGTACAAAATACCCATAGGATACAATAGTGTAGGTCCTCATATCTTAGACTAAAAAATGATACAATATCAACAAGACATAATCATGAGTGACCTGCACCCCCTGATTCACCTCTACACTCCCTGACCTTTCTATGAGGCTACTTGGAGCTAGTGACCACTGATCTCTATGATCGATCACATGTCCTATGACTGGGCCACACTGATTACTACCTTGACTTGTTTCTCCTTGACTCTATGATCGATCACCTGGAGCTCCTTTCTATAGATCATTCTCTAGGAGTGCCACCCAACATCCTAACATGACCTTGTAAGGATATAATTAATACAACATCTATGTTCATATGAGTCGTAGCATCATTTAAGAGTCCCAATAGATACCTAATATCTACATATATGTCTAAATTGATTGGTCCCTGAGGGGGTGGCATACATTGTGTAACATGTGAGGTAGAAGGGATCCTTATCATCACCCTGAGCACACCTCACTCTATAGTCTAGATATCTAGGTGTGCATGTACAAGATCCCATTGTGTAATGATCTTCTCTATCTTTGTAGTGGTTATGTCAACCTATGCCTAGAGGGCATTCCTCTCCTCTTGATAGCCCCACTACTAAGTCTACCCTACTATAAGTTATCAAAATAATGCACTCATGTGAGCCTATAGGATAGCAATAGAGGTATTCATCTCCAAAATATGCCTTTGAGTCTTCTACAATTGTGCCTGTAGGCCATGTATTTGGGTTCATAGATGAGACACCTCATCATCAAGATCCTCCTTTCCCTTCACCTCATCCCATGCATCCTCCTCTAGAGTAACTGCCTGTCCCCACTCACCCTTAGTCCTATAGCAAACTCATCGTCCATGTGGTTCATTAGATGCTACCTCTACAGCATCACCATCCCTAGATCTACCAAGGGGACCAACACCCTACCATAGCCTCGTGGTCCACCAAGCATCATAATCTAGAGTAGTCCTAGTATCTACAACCTCTATATACTTAATGGCATCATCCTCATCGATCAATGCTATAACATGAGGCCACACTAATTATATATCTGCCTTAAGGTGGTGGTACAAGACTGTCTCCTTTGGGATATACTATCGTATCCCAAACTACTGAGTGAATTGGGAGAAGTGAAAAAAATTCTGCACACCAAGATTATGCCCGATGACCTAGCAATCCTGTCTGGCCCATCTCAAATAGCAGTCAACCTCCTCCCATGTTGGGTAGTCTAGGTATGGGTGCCATATGATCTGGTAGGCCTGTAACCCTATCAACTAGTTTGTGTAGTGCTAAAGATCTCCCATGTTCAATATGCTATGGTATATCTTTGACTACCATAGATAGTAAGCCCCATAACACTAAGTAATGGGTGTTAGGGTTAATATCGATAGTGACAGTCCTCCTAGATGATCTATCTAAATGTACTCCCATGCCCATATCTATAGTAGGATACTACATCCTACTCCCACTCACCCCTGTTGTGTAATTTGGTAGAGCTCATCATAGAGCTACACAAGGAGGACACTCCCCCATGATAATATGAGCGGTTGATCTGTTGTGCTCTCGAGTAGGTCCTATATTATAGCTATGGGGTTCCAAGGGAACCTCACTCTAAATGTGTTGAGAAAGATAACATTATAGATGATATTCATGAGCATGGCTTGGTACCATGAAAATACATTTTCTCTATACCATCATTCTAATGGTACCCTATTTTTCTCTATGTCCATAAGTACCTCATCATACCTATCATCGAAAACCCTTTGGAATATGGTGGTCTTCACTATGGTATGCAAAGAAGTGATGGCATATCCATAAATGGGAATCTTGAAGATCTAGTACATGTACTCTAGTGTAACCATCATCTCCCCAATAAAAATATGAAAGGTGTTAGTCATTTGGGCTAATGCATTCATGTACGCCTGATCCACCCTTATTATGGGAAGTCTTAGGATGTATTTGAGGCCCATGACCCTAAAGAAATCTAGGTCTTCTTGTCCCATCTAGGGTAGTAGCGTGCACAAAAAATTAGGATCCCGCACCCATGTAGTAAAGATCTGAAGGGAAGGTAACACAAGGTAAAATAAATCAAATGTTCAAAAAATAAAAAATCAAGCAAAACTTCAAAAAAAAAGAGCAAAAATCAAGCTTTAAAACTCAAAAACATGCACAACACAACTCCAAAATTTCAAAAATATCAAAAAAATCAATTAAAAACTCAAAAAATTAAAAACCTTTTCCTAAAGTTTCTTAGCCGCTATTAATATCCATAGTCATAGTTGTCAACCACAACTATCACCAATGGTTAATTTTTTTACCGTTGGTCTTTGAACCTAGTTGCGGCTAACAACTACAACCCCCAATTGGTTAATTGGGAAATACGACCGTCACTCGTGGCTATGGGAATAACCCATTTTGATGTCATTTCCCACCCAAAATGAACCCCAAAATTAAAACCCAACCCATCTAAGCTAACCTAAAGCTAATCCTAAGCTAGGGTGAGGTTAATTGCAAATAGTCTAATTAGGTTCATTTAATACCATTAAGTAGTGTGATTTCTTTTAAACTGTGTAATTCATAAACAAAATATTGAGATGCTACCTTATAAGCACTAACTCTGCCAATATTGGAAGCCTTGGGTTAGTCTGCCATGGTTTCAAGTAATGGTTTTAGTAGTGTTATGTATCAAATTTTCTCTCTCTCCCCTTAGAACTCTCACTATCAGTTTCTAGTAGTAGGAAATAATGAAAATTAAAGACCCTAATTTTACTTTTATATTTCTTAGTTAGTCCTTAGCCACTACTTTCAACCATGAGTGTAGATTAGCCAAACATCGACCACTGCTATTAGACACAACTAATAAATCTGCCTAAACTAGTTGTGGCTAACAACCATGGCTAGAAGCTAGAAATAAAAGCTCCAAAATTCCAATAGTGAGGAGCTTAAAAATGCATAATAAAAAATATTCACTGGTCTAGAAACCTCAAAATTTGCAAAAATAACAACAAAAAACACATAATTCAAAATTTAAATGCACCTTGTATCTAGTTATTTACCCTATACACTTGGTGGTTGTAGCGACTTGCACTCCATGCAATCCGGAAAGATGATTAAATTACCATAAGGTCATTTGGGGTAAATTAGTCATTTTTGACTCGAAATATATTCACTTCAATCCCGAAGAAGGCCATGACAGTCAGACTACCCCATGAGAATGAGGCATTCATTTCCTTTCTTCTATCACATTTTTAGTATATCATCGAACATAGTGATTCACCACAAGCTTAAAAGGAATTTCTATCATCTTGATTCCCTAAGAAGGCCATTTCAGTTGGACTGCTTTGTAGGATAGAGATGTACATTTACTATTAATAGTTGAAATCATGACTATAATAAGCCTTACCATATAACAAAATGTAAAAGTCTTGAATCGTCCAAATTATTCATCTTGGTCAAGTGACTCGTCACTTTATACACTTGTCCTTACCCTCATCGACTCGTCACTTGAGGGGGTAGTCATAATATCAAATTCATAATAAAAATAAACAAAGTATCACTCGATCGTGTCAATGTTCATCTTACAAATCATTACTAACAACTATTATACGCTTACCCTTTTGCTGGTGCAAAAAGCAAATATTCTAGTTTAAATTATTTTAGCGATCCACCTATCGGACCAATTGTAGTAGCCCTAGTGCTATTTGATTGCAGCTGGACACACAAAAGCTTTACAAATTTAAGCCTTCCATATCATTGGAAGCAATTATTTTAGGATGTGTATCCTTTGTAGGACTGGGGCATCTAATGTTGATCAGATCAATGATCATCAATCAACCTACAACATGGCTTTAGGTGGTCTATTTTTTCTCAACATCATGTTTTCCCAAAATGCATACCAAAAGGGGTATTTTTAGACACCTAAAACACATCATGTTAAGAACACTACTCATATGGGCATATTTACAGACCATATGAATGACCTTGGACCCTCCTAAGGCTAAGCAGTGGTTTTAACCACTCATTTTAGGTATCCTAGGCCTATTCAGCCTTAGCCATGGATTTCATTTGTAGCTAAGATCTTAGCCATGATTGGCAACCATGGCTAGGATCATAGTCATGCTAAGTAGATTTTTCTAGCCCTATAACTATCTTTACCTCTTGAGCCGAGACAAATTGGTTATTACAACTGCATTTGCAACCAATTTAGGCGGTTTTGAGTGAGGAAGATTTTGGATGGTTCCTCCCAACTGCCCCAGCCTAGCATTTCTTGATCTTGGCTTCCTTGAGAAGCTAATATTGGGATTGGGAATTCTATTTATATACCCCTCAAAGAGGCTAAAAGGATAATGATTTTATTGTAGTGAATCCCTACCAAACTAGAGAGCCAATTACAACCTTTGAAGAGTAAGGAGATGTTGCCAAATTCTAATTTGACACCAATATTTGCAACAATGGAAATTCCAAAGGATTGAGAAAAAAAACTTACCATTCCACACCTATTCAATGCAAAATAAAGTAATTCCAACCACCAATATGTGTCTGGATACAAGGGCGACCCTTGATCATCAATTTCAAGGAAAATTTGAGTCTTCCCAGCCCTAGTTGCAAGAGAAAGAATTATTTTCTTATGGCTGCTATTGTCAGTAGTAGGCCATAGTCTTAGCTATGGTTTTAAACCATGACTAAAAAATTTTACTACTCTAAGCACCCATGACTAGGGTTTGATGCCCTTATTCTTCCATTTTAGTCATAGATTTACATTTTTGATTATGTGTTTAGGTTAATCTAGCATAGATTAGTCTTGTAGTAGACATTTCCATGATTAATTAGCAATATTATAGGTAGCTTTACCTTAATTAGTCTCATATATGCTTTCTTTCACAAGTTTCCATAGATTAGCTTCTTTCATGCTTTATCCTTCAAATTTCATACAATATTAGCTAGATTTATATGTTTCAAGTCATGTTTTGCACTGATTTAACAATTTCATAAGCATATTTATACATCTTTGCACATTTGATGTTTCTTTCAAGTATTTACTTCATCTTTGGAAATTCTTGGATAATAGCCTCATCATGAGAGGCTTCATTTTGAATTTGATGTGCTTTGTTGTTTTTTTACGTAGGTGATAGATTCTTTCAAGCATTAAAACACTTCCAAAGATCAATTCCTCTTGAAAATGGAGAAGGAGGCATCCTAGTAATACCTGATGCAAATTTGGTGGAGATATAAGGAGCCCTTAGAATATATCACCCCCGTTTAGGGGCTTTAACACCATTGTAAACATGTATCATTTGGTATCCCTAAGAGGGACGTATATGTAACCCATATTTCAAGTGATTAGTACAAAGGAGGCTCACTTGTGAATTTTTTAGACATATGTTCTTTTCTTTCAATTTGATCATTATGTTGCAATAGTGGTAGATATATTCTCTTTAGACCATTCTACAATCATCATAGTGATATAAAATTGGTTCTTATCTTGAATGCCTCAAATAATTATATTTTCCAGTTTTAGTCTTCATCTTATATTTCTTGATCTGATTTCTTTCCTTGCTTCTTTTCTCTCTCTTGTTAATGCACATCTACCAATGATATATCCTTAGCATAGTGAGTTAGTGAATCATCACAATAATATTGATTTGGATTCAATGAATCTTCCTTGAGATAATCATATGAAATATTTCTTTCAACCTATATTTTTCCTTGAAAGAGTTCAAAAACAACTAATGAAAGATACATTGTTAGATATTCTTTTGTAGTAATAATAATGTCTTGAGATTCCTATCAAGACCTAAAAATTTTTCCATGAAGTAATTCCATAAAGTTAGTAAATTTTCCTTTCTTAGATTCTTTTGAAAATAAAAAATATATATTATATTTTAGAGTATCAAATACTTGATCTCCATCTATATTTGATATTAAGTCATGAGAATAGAACTTGAGTGCATGTAATATTTCTTCACTATTTTCATTAAATACTTCCTTTACTATGTTATCCATATTACTTTTGATGTAGACTTCATTGTAAATCCCTAGTCTCAAAAATGAAAATAACTTTAGTAGGATCCTTTTAAACCTTTGAGGTTGACTTCCTTATGGCTCCCTAGTTTAATTTGTCAAATAATTATTTGATGCAATCTCAAAATATCTATTCTTTATCTCTCCTTAGTTTTGAATGATAGACTAAGGATAAATTTCAATTGTTGACAACCTTTTATCTCCCTAGTTTCAATATAGTTCTTTCAATTCTATGTTTTGTAGAATACCTTGTATCTCCCTAGTATTTGAATGACAATATAATTTTTCAACTTTCTATGCTTTAAAATAACACTTTACTTTCCTCTTATCAATAAATGATTTTGAATGCAATCTCAATCTTGCAAGTCTTAAAATTTATGTCAATTAAAATTTTGAATTAGAGACTAAACTTATCAATGCAATTTCCTTTGTCAAAAGTTTCTATGTTGAATTTTTTTAATTTTTATCTCAAATTCAAGAATATATTTTTCACTTCTAAATTTCATAAAACTATGTTGATGTTGAATTTCTTATAACTCCAACTCTAGAAATTTAGAAATTCTCTAAAAAATAATATTTGCAAGTTTTTTATTCCTAATTTTGATGTAGGATACCTTATTTCTCCAAACTTATCAAATTGAAAATATTTCAACTTGTTTTGTAAACTCAAATGTTCAAATTACAAAACTTCAAAAATAAATATTTCAATCCTTGAAATCAATCTTCAATACTTTATAAAATATTTCAAATTGCAATATTCATATTTCTAAGGTTTAAATAATACTTCAAAAATCTTATCTCTCCAATAAAATAATTTCAATCTTAACCTTATATAATAATCTCCTTTAATCCTTATAACTCCTACTTAGCATACAATATATTCCAAAAAGTAATATATTACCTTCAATATTTGAGGCGCTCCCTCATTTATGCTAATTTGGAGCTTGCTTTAGAAAATTGGTCACTCTTTCTCCTCTTTGGCTGGTCATGTATGCTTCAATCTAGTCAAGGTGCTTCAACCTTCAATGTATGTCCTCCTTTCTATAGTAAATGATATTGTTCCAACGTATTTCCATCTCATTCAATAAATGAAACTCCAAAAATAGTTTGTCTTCCTATGTAACATTTATCGTTTTGAAATACAAGTGACAAGTGTCACAAAAATGCTTCCTTACCCTTTTCTAACATAACCTGCAACTCTTCAATGACTTGTAGTGCTCCTCCTTTCTTGTGAAAAGTGGCATAAGAAATATTATAACATTATTCAACCTTATGAAGAAATTTTTAATGGCTCTTTATATTCTATATTCCTTAGATGGGTTATTTTCCTTATCTTCACACTTGGTTGTGCATGTAATATACTCAATAAACTAATACAATATTGCAAGGGACATTATGCATACCTTCTCTTCACTTTCTTTCTTTGTGGTTGCAAAAACTTAGACCTTTGGTCTTCCTTAGTGACTTTTAAATATCCAAAAGCTTATATTCTTTTGATATTTAGGTTTTTGAACTTGCAAACAATGCTTCAACTTCTCAAATGGTGGCTCTTCTCCACTTAGGTGCTCCTCTACAAGTGGCTCCTCTCTACTTAGGTTCTCATCTATAAGTAGCTCTACTTCACTTCAATATTCCTCTATGGGTGGCTCTTCCATGGTGGCTCTTCTCCTTTAGGTCGTGACTCCTCTCTTATATCCTATGGTTGTATTGTGACTATTGTACAACCATAGTTACCCCAAAATTGGGGACCCACCTTAAAATTATGGTTTGTTGAGGATTCTGGTTTTATTTTATCATCTTTTGGAGTGCTAGTTTTGATAGTTTCCAAGCTCGTAGTGTAGACTTGTGTGTTGCTTAATGTCCCATTCTTATTTATTTCAAGTGTTAGTGTTTTTATGGGTTATTTTATTAAGTTTCTTGTTTTAAAATTTTGATTTTCATTTTAATATTTCACTTCTATAATTGAATCACAATAATGCTAACTACCAAAGTTCATTGATTCACAATTAAAAAAACATAAAAAAGGAAAAAGAGTATCCACAAACACACACACACACACATATATATATACATATGTAAACAAAAACAATATAAAAATAAAATTAAATATAATATACATATATAAAACAAAAGAATTTAATTTTATTTTGGTGAAGCTTTGTTTTTAAGTTTTGGTGTATGTTATTTTTGTTTTTATTTTCTTTAAGTTTTGGTTTAATTTAGTTTCATTCTTAATATTTTTAATACTTAAGTTTTCATGTGTCTTAACTTTGTACCTTAATTTTATTTAATATCCATCTCATGGTGTGGTGTAATGACATGTTTCTTCACATCAATGTGGTGTGTCAGATCGACATTTGAATATGAATGGTAGGCATATAACATGGTGAGGATAAAGAAAATGTGTGACACATGTGGCACTAGGTGAACCCATGGACGATGCTCACATGGCGATGTAGGGACTATTGGGAGGCACTCGATGTGGTACCCACACATGGTTTCAAGTGCATTTTGGTAAGGCAAAAAATTTGGACGTAGATCATGTCGATGGCATTTTAGATGCAGGTGGTAGGATGTAACCCAGATCCATTTTAGATGTAACTTTGATAAAGAAATATAGGGTACGAGGATAATGGTTTTGGTAAATAGTGATGATGAAATTATCATGATGGAGACATATTCCACCAATAGGACCTTTTTTATCAAATATTGTCATCAATTAGTATCAGAAGCAGATACAGTGGAGTCATTTTGGGTTCAATTGCTTCTACGAGTACCTGGACTAGGCGTAAAGTGATGACAACACATAATTGTGTGGTAGTAGAATTTTTTAGGGGATGGGATACATCCCCATATGAATCTCATCTTCAATATTATTCCTAGGTATAAATCGGTCATGGTACAGTGCTATTCCATCTAAGAAGGACACCCGACATGAAGGATGCATGACTGCCACGTGAATGAATTCATGAAAGAGGTTTCAAATTGATGGAAAGTGATGTGGACATCTTAGATTTAGAAATTTGATCATAAATAAAAATAGAAGGAGTGTCATGAAGGTGACTATTGATAGAGAAACCATAAGAGTTTGGCAAGATTTTTCCCAATAGTTAGTGTATCCAAAATGAGAGTGATAGGCTAGCTATCCATTGATTGGAATAGTTACAATATGGTAGCAGTGTAGGCTGTTGGATAGCAAATATTATGATCAAGCAATTATGTGGACATCGAGAATCCTGTGTTGATGATATATTGATGATGTGGTGAATAGGACATGATGATAAGACACAATGCTTGTTATGTCATATGGCCAAGAGGCGTAAATAGACTATTTCAAAGACTCGATGTCATGGCCATGGAAATTAATAGACTACACTTGATGATGGAGGAGATCATAGTTTTACATAGCATTGGGTGACAGGCATCAAGGTGTTCATGGAATTAGTCAAAAATATTATATGTGTATATTTCATCCTATGTTAAAAAGAAGCAAATGAAGATGTCACAGGGTGAAGTTCATACAACATGAACAACCAAATGCTCTTTTCTTCGGAGATGTGGAATTCTATGAGGAATGAAGTGCATGTGGAGAAATCTCAAATCACATCGATGTGGATGTCATGGGGGTTGTGTAATGCTTATGGGACAATGTCTTTCCCCATAGTAATATAAATCAATTAGGCTCAAGTAAAGTTCTATTGGCAATTAAAGTAATGTAACAAAGAGTGATGTTAGGGTATTACGAGTGTGCACATTTTACCGAAAGGAAGTTTTGATCAACTTGGGAACTCATATGGAGGGGTCTAGAATTCTTTTTATGTATCTACACATCATTTTAGCCTCATGCCATTATCGAGATATTACGATAATAAAATAAAAAAGGATAAGAGCTATGATAGGCATCCTATGTGGCCATGACCAAGTAGGATGAATATAGGTTTGAGAATATTCAATTTCAAATGTATAGAAGGAAAATACTCACCTACATGAATGATACGATGGTAATCAAAGGGGTAAAATAAAAATGGACAAAGGAGGCAGAGTAAACGGAAATCCAAAAGAAGTAAAATAAAAGGTGAAACAAGAGTCGAAGGATGGAAAACATTTTGAAACCTGCATATGGAAATGAATTCAATGAAAGGAGAAGTGAAGGGGCAAAAGAATGAAAACCTTAAATACACATATAGATTCTGAAAATAGGACTGGACCTTCTTGGAGGTCAGATGCTAGAAATTATTTTGGAAAAAGCTAAAAATAACTTTTTGTAAAACTGAAAATTATTTTTAATGCAAAGAATCTAGAAACTTACACTTTGTGAGAAATATTGGAGGGGAAAATTTCAGTGGGTAGTTTTATTTTACTGTCAGTATTCCTCTACGCTTTACTAGATTTCTATTTGGTGTTTAATACTATAAAAAGGTTGCACTATGTGAATATCTACGGGGTGTATATTTCCTTTATTTTCTTTAGAGGCTAGCACTTGGTCTAACTCAAATTGTATTTTTTGCAGGTTTGATTAGGTCAGGTTACCCTTTTGAAACTTCTCACTATCTCTGGTTTTGCTGTGTAGGGTGACATTAAAATGAGAATATTTTGCTTGTTTACGTTTTCAATTTTCTAGTCCATTTTCTAGATTTTATTTTTATTTATTAACCCTTCCATTTTGTAGATTTTTTTTTTTAACTTTGGTGATCAAAATAAAAAACAAAAAAAATTCAAAATTCAAAAACAAATGCATGGATGTGAAGAACAAAATTTAATGTTTTATTTAGAAAAAGTTTGATGTTTTGAAGTCATTTTGAAATTATAAAAATTATTCAAATTTATTTTTACATACATTTTATAATTTTGGATTTTAAATAATTTTACATTTTGAAGGTAAATTAGATTTCAAGTTTTGCATGTTTGCTTTGCAAAAAATAAATTATCTTTCTCTTATGAAAATCACAATTTCATTAAAGTGGAGTGATTTATATGACATTTAAAAATGCCATCATTTTAAAGCAATAAATTTACTTCTCTTTATGGAAATTTTAATTTCATTAAAGAGGAGTAATTTATTTATTATATCAAAGGCTATTGTTACTTTCATATTCAAAGAAACATTACATGGATCCAGTAATTATTTAAATTTCATATTTGGAGATCGATTTAATATTATACTTCATGATTGAATCATGTTTTAATGTAATAAAAAACTTATTTAAAATCTGCTTAACCAAAATAAGATAAAATTTACCTAAAAACTTCAAGATAAATGAACTAAAGATTTACATTGTGGTCATATGAGGGTGAATCACATTTTTTTTCTCTCTTCAAGTTTCATGAACAATCATTAGTATAGCATGATAAAATAAACCAAAATAGACCCCTTGTTAATAGTTACTTGCAAATCACTAAGGTATTCCTAAAACTTATTTGACATATCTTCACCAGATTACAATACGCATGTGCAATGCTTATATAGAAAAACCTTGGAGATATTTATTTGCAAGAGAGGGGTTTTGTGATCAAAAATCTGAGTGTGAGTGTGTTTTTGCAATTGGGAAAAATTACCACTCAACATTTTGGTGCTATAAGGAGGGCATGAATTAGTTCATTTTATTGCTATTTATATGCTAACTTATTCATGTTACTTGAAAGAGTTAGTTTAAAGCATTGGTATTGGCTAACGAAGTTTTGTGTACATATGATCATTTTCATTGATTCTAATCTTCTCTAATTTGATGATGTATTCATGCTAACCTTTTTATAAATTGGAGAATGTTCTTCAATGTCATGGTTTAATTGATGCATATATTTTCATTGATGCTAACATGATGATTTATATATGAAATAGTTAATATTTGTTAGTCATTTCATGCTTCTTTGTAAGAAATATTTATTTGACTAAAAAAATTGGTTCTAAAGTTATTCTTTGAGTTTCACTAATGGTGACATTTGATGAAATAAGAGCAAGAATGACATTTGTGTTAGGTGACCATTATAGTCATTTAAACATGCCTGGAATACCTCATCAAATTCCTAAAAGTGTATTGGAGTTTGCATCGTAGTTTAGGTAAAATGTGGCATTAGGATACATACAAAGATTGTATATCTACAAGAGCATGTTAATTCACTTGCAAATTTACCATAAGGACTTTGCTTGTAGGTTATTCTCATATACATTGGATGACATAGCATTGGGTTGGTATATCCAATTACCTATAGATGTTATGACTTCTCGGGTCTAACTAGAAACAACATTCCTTGACCATTTTAGAAATCAAGTTGACCTAGATATGATAGCAAATTAGTTTATCTCTATCTATAAAGAGCCTAATTAATCCATGAGTCAATTCAATGATAGGTTCCATGGGTTGTACACTAAAGTGGTAGAACATTATGACATAATAGAAGAATAAGCCTTTCAAATTTACATGGGAGCCTTAGACCCTGCAATATCCAAATTTCTAAGGAAGCTTCTTAAAGATTCATCTTTGCCTAAGGCCTACAATGAGGAAATTATGGTAGAATTATGGTGTAATTTAATAAATTTTAATCTATCATTACGTAACCCCAAGGCTAAATATCAAAAGCCACTCATGATTCTGGGTGAGGCATAACATTTTCCCATGAGAGGTTATTTTTTAGGAGTTATTGAAGCCAACCTACACCAACCATCTAATCTAGCACCCTCAAATCAAATGATGTCTAATGTGAAAAATCAATGGGATGAAGTTGAATGTCCAAATGTTATAACCACCTTAAATATTTTTCAAAAGGAGGTGCAAGATTCAAATCCAATACCTACCAATGAGGATTTTGTAGATATGATTTTGTTGGCAATTTTGGGTACTTTGGGTACATTGCCTTTGCTCAAGTGTATAAGTTGTCATTGATGTCAAAAAGCTCTTGAAGGAATTTGTTTTAATGTCAAATAATTTGTTTTGATGAAGGTTACGGCATGACAAGTTCAAAGGTTATTCAGAGCATGGACAGTGAGTTTCCAAGAAGATCATAGTAGCCCATTTGCAAAATATCAAAGAAAAATACAATGCATGAGTATTAGGACAATGGAGGAATCCTATATATAACTAGCATATAAATATATGATAGGTTGGGACCTTCCATAGAATGGAGTGAAATGATTAAGACATGTATTCCAAATGATTATCTAGACTTAGAGTCATTGTTTATGAAGGAGTATTGGGATGATCATAGAAAACAGAATACAAGAATTGATCCCATTGTAGAAGCTCTTGACTCACTGAAATATGAATCAGAAGAAGATGAATTTTCTAAAATTAAGGTGGATAAATGTGAAAAAGAATTGATAGAGGAATCTAAATATCATGCCAAAGATACAATAGAGTTTCATCCCATGAATTTAGATGACAATTTTTATAATGGTTGGGGAATATATGAAGAATCATTGGATTTTCACACCCCTATTGATGAAATTTCTATTGACATGTAGGATGCTGAAAATGTTATCTCAAATGAAGATCTTATAATTCCTATACAAACAGAAAATGGCATTCCCATTTCAAAAATAGAGAAGGTTCAAAAATTTGATCCTTTTGAGTATGAGTTTAGGGAACACCTTCTTGAATAAGAAAAAGAAGAAATTGTGAATGTTTCTTATTATTCAAGTGTTTGGGATAATGAAGAAGTAAAATTACCTCTTTCATTCTACAATACTAAAAACTTGGATACAAATTCTCATGACTGTCTTGAATATTCTAAGGAAGAAAAACCATGGATGGTTAGCAGAGAATTAAAATTGAATTTTACTCCAAATTATGAATATATTTCTTTACTTGAAACAAATCAAATGATTGACTAGGAATATGTGTTATTTGACACATCCCTAGATAGACAAGACTCATGGTTTGAAAATGATGGAAATGTTTTTGATCGAGTACCTAATTTTGATATTTTTGATGAATAGGTAATTGATGAAGAAGTGCTACAAGAAGGTGATGATGATGATCATGAGGAAAAATAACTTACAAATCCTCTCCATGTCTTGGTAAATGAACATGTGCAAAAGGTAGAATCTCAGCCTTTATGTTCAACCATGCATACTTCAGGTGAAAACTCACCTAATTTTCAATTGGATTCAAATGCAATCAATGATGAAATGCCATTTGTGGTAGATAAATAATTTGAATTAATTGCTCATCACACCACTAATTATGTTGCTTTGTTGAATAAAATATAAGTTGATGTACTCAAATTGTTGAATAAAATTCATCAATGATTGATAATGGAATCTAGGATAAAAACCTATAATGACCCTCATTTAATAAATATCCTAGATGCCTTCAAATTATTGCATAATTTTTATTGGCCTAAAAATATGGAAAATGAATTGGATTTGAAATTTATATAAATAGGCTCCTACTTCCAAAATCTCATATTTGAAAAGGAAAGCCTAATTCTACATCATGATTTGAATTGTGAAATCTACATGTTAAGGAATAGATAAGAAGCAATTGAAAATCAATTATTGTCTTATCAATTTGATGATTTTAAATTCCACTATGGGATTACTAAAGTAACTATATCAAATTGGTGGGATGAAAGAGGCAAGATGAAAATTGTTGTATTATTTGGCCTAATATTGTTGTCATTGGATTCCTGCAAAGCTTGGCGTGCGTATCATGTTATATATATTTTGAAATGTGCTAATCATGTTTGGGATCCAGGGAAGTGATGGCTCAAAATTTTACATCCTCTTGTACATTAATGTATATTTTTGTATATAGTTTTGGTTTTTATGTTTTTGTTAAGCTTTTTTTTTGTTGTGCTTTGTTCTTAATTTTTTATTTCATTTTGTTTTCTTGTTAGTTTACATTAAGTTAGGGTTAAGTTTATGTTTTTAGTTTTGTGTTTTGAGTTTTTCCCTTGTTTTGAGGTGATGTTTTGTGGTCACTAATTTATGGCCTTTTATCCATTTTTTGTGTTCCTTTGTTAAGTAGGTTGGAATACATAATTTTAAAGCAGGTGAACCTGAGAAAGGGGGATGATTTATTTTGTGATCATGCTCAAATTTTAGGACTAAAATTATGAAGAGTAGAACAATAAAATATTTCACTAAAGCTCCACATGTAACTCACATATTAAAGGGTATTTTTGGAAGTCCTGAAGGATGAAGTTATCTTTATTTGCAAATTAAGGTGAAAATTCAACACACTTTATCTCTATGCTTCCTAGCTCTCGTGATGCATAAATTGTTGCAAAGCTAAAAATAAAAAAATAAGCATTGAAAAGCTTGATCAAATCAGTCATAAAGTCTAGATAAACTCTAATGGGGCTATAGATGCCTGATCAGTAGTAGGGCTCTATCTAGACATAAATTTTTTATAAGGAAAATATTTGGAAAGTATCAAGTTAACACAAGGGTGAGTTGGATACCCATACTAGGGCTATAGATGCCTAACTAGCATTAAGGCTCTATTTGTAAAAGTTTTTCTTTATGAGTCATGTTTCATAGTCTAAATGCAAAATATATGATGGAATCAGGATGGTTACAAGAATACAAAATGAATCACTTTTGCACACACTGAGAAAAGGTAGATGGATTAGTTGTTATTTATTCAAAGTTTTCTACCCTCACATTCTTGGGATATCACTAAATAATTTATATTTCATTGATATTTTTTGTCCTCATTTTATATTTGCATTCTTCACCTGAAATGCTCAGGAGAATTTCCTAGCAGAGTCACCATTTGTTGTGACTATTGCACAACTTACCCCAAAATTGGGGACCCACCTTAAAATTATGGTTTTTTGAGGATTATGGTCTTCTTTTGTCATCTTTTGGAGTGCTAGTTTTGATAGTTTCCAACCTCACAATGTAGACTTGTGTGTTGCTCAATGTTCCCTTCTTATTTATTTCAAGTGTGTGTTTCGATGGGTTATTTTATTAAGCTTCTTATTTTAAACTTTGGATGTTCATTTTAATATTTCACTTCTATAATTGAATCATAATAATGCTAACTACCAAAGTTCATTAATTCTCATTTAAAAACATGTAACAAATGAAAAAGAGTATCCATATATATATATATATATAAACAAAAACAATATAAAAATAAAATAAAATATAATATATATATATATATATAATATAAAAGGATTTAATTTTCTTTTGGTGAAGCTTTGTTTTCAAGTTTTGGGTTAATTTAGTTTCATTATCAATATTTTTAATATTTAAGTTTTCGTGTGTCTTAACTTTGTAGATTAATTTTATTTAATATCCATCTCACGATGTGGTGCAATGATAGGTTTCTTCACGTCAACGTGGCGTGTTAGATAGAAATATGAATATGAATGGTGGTCATATAACATGGTGAGTATAAAGTAAATGTGTGACACACGTGGCACCAAAATAGGTGAACCCATGGACGGTGCTCGTGTGGCAATGCAGGGGCTATTGGTAGGCACTCGATGTGGGACCCACACATGGTTTCAAGTGCATTTTGGTAAGGCAAAATATTAGAATGTAGTTCATGTGGATGACATTTTGGATGCAGTTAGTAGGATGTAACCCAGATCTATTTTAGGTGTAATATTGATTAATCAAGGTAGGGTATGAGGATAATGGGCCTGATATATAGTGATGATAAAATTACTACAATGGTAGCATATTCCACCAATGGAACCTTCTCCATAAAATATTGCCATAAAAAAATATTAGAAGTAGAAACAATGGAGTCATTTTGGGTTCAATTTATTCTACGACTACCTGGACCAAGCGTAAAATGATGACACCACATCATCAGGTGACAGTAGAAGTTTACAAGGGATGGGATACATCCCCATACAAATATCATATCTAGAACTATTCCTGAGTTGACATTAGTCATGGTACAGTGCTATTCCATCTAATAAGGATGCCCGACATAATGTTTGCATGACCACCACATGAATGAATTCATGAAAGGGGTTTCAAATTGATGGAGAGTGACATGGACATCTTGGATGTATAAGTTTTGTCACAGATAAAAAATAAAGGAGTGTCATTAAGGTAGTTGTTGATAGAGAAACTACATGAGTCTGGAGAGAATTACCCCAGTAGTTAGTGTATCCAAAGTGAGAGTGATAGACTGAGTATTTGTCTATTGTAATAGTTGTTATGTGGCAGTAGTGTAGGCTATCGAATAGCACAGATCATGATCAAGCAGTGATGTGGGCATCGAGGATCCCGCATTGATGATGGAATGATGATGTGGCAAACGAGATGTGATGATAAGACATGATGCTTGCTACATTGTATGATCAAGAGGCATAAACAAACTTTTTGAAAGACTCAACATCGTGTCCATGGACAAAAATAGATTGCACTCGATTCTAGAGGGGATCATAGTCATACATAGTATTGCATAACAATATTCAAGGTGTTTTTAGAATTAGTCAGCAATATTATATGCGTATGTTTCGTAATATGTTAAAAAGAGGTAAATGAAGATGTCACAAGGTGAAGTTCATACAGAATGAACAGTTGAATGCTCTTTTCTTTGGATACTTGTGGAATTCTATGAGGAATGGAGTGCATGTGGAGAAATATCAAATCATGTTGACTTGGACATCATGGGGGTTATGTAACACTTATGGGATAGTGTCTTTCCTCATAGTGATATAAATCAATTAGTCATGGGTAAATCTATTGGTGGTTACAATAATGTAATAAAGAGTGATGTTAGAGTATTACGAGTGTGCACGTTTTATTGAAATAACATTTTGGTCATCCTGGGTTCTCATATGAAGGGGCCTAGAATTCATTTTGCGTATCTACGCATCATTTTAGCCTCATGTTGTTACTGAGACATTGCAATAAAATAAAAAATGATAAGAGCTATGATGGGAATCCTATATGGCCATGTCCAAGTAGGATGAATGTAGGTCTGAGAAGATTCAATTTCAAATGCATAGAAGGAAAATAATCACTTTCATGAATGATACGATAGTTTTCGAAGGGGTAAAATGAAAATGGACAAAGGAGGTAGAGTAAATAATTAGCCAACATAAATAAAATGAAAGGTGAAATGAAGAGTCAAAGGATGTAAAACGTTTGAAAATCTACATATGGAAATAAATTCAAAGAAAGGAGAAATGAAGGGGTGAAAGAATGAAAACCTTAAATACACATCTAGTGCCGAAAACAAGGTTGGACCTTCTTGGAGGCCAAATGCTGGAGATTTTTTTAGGGAAAGCTAGAAATTCTTTTTTTAAAACTG
Source organism: Wollemia nobilis (assembly GCA_028583015.1). NCBI lineage: Eukaryota > Viridiplantae > Streptophyta > Pinopsida > Araucariales > Araucariaceae > Wollemia > Wollemia nobilis. The sequence goes on along the minus strand of JAQPPZ010006195.1, from coordinate 7,764,953 downwards.
AATATTATTTTTAATGCAAAGAACCTAAAAACTTGCACTTTGTTAGAAATATTGGAGGAGAAAATTTTAGTGGGTAGTTTTATTTTACTGTTAATCTTTTTCTATGCTTTTCCAAATTTCTATATGGTGTTTAATTCTATAAAAAGGTTGCACTATGTGAATATGTGTGGGGTTTATATTTTATTTATTTTCTTTAGAGGCTAGGACTTGGTCTAACTCAAATTGTGTTTTTACAAGTTTGATTAGGTCAGGTTACCCTTTTGAATATTCTCATTATCTATAGTTTTGTAGTTTAGGGTGACATTAAATTGAGAATATTTTGCATGTTTATGTTTTTAGTTTTCTGGTCCATTTTCCAGAATTTTATATTTTATTTTTCTAACCCTTCCCTTTTGCATATTTTTTTAAAACTTTGGCGATTAAAATAAAAAATAAAAAAAAAATAAAATTCCAAAAATAAATGCATAGATGTGAAGAACAAGCTTTAATATTTCATTTAAAATAAGTTTGATTTCATTTTGAAGCCATTTCAAAATTATAAAAATTATTCAAAGTTGTTATTTTTACAGGCATTTTATAATTTCAAATTTTACATAATTTTATATTTTGAAGGTAAATCAGATTTCAAGCTTTGCATGTTTATTTTGCAAGCAATAAATTAACTTTCCTTTATGAAAATCACAATTTCATTAAAGGGGAGTGATTTATATGGCATTTCAAAAGGCCATTATTTTTAAAGCAATAAATTGACTTCTCTTTATGAAAAATCTAATTTCATTAAAGAGGAGTAATTTATTTATTATATCAAAGGCTATTTTTACTTTCATGTTCAAAGCAACATTAAATGAATCCAATCATCATTTAAGGTTCACATTTAGAGATAGATTTTAATCTTCTATTTCATGCTTAAAGTAGGGTTTAATGCAAGATAAAACTTGTTTAAAATCTGCTTAACCAAAAGAAGATAAAATCTACCTAAAATACTTCAAGATAAAATGAACTAAGGCATTTACATCATGGTCATATGAGGGCCAATCACATTTTTTTTTTCTTTTAAGTTTCATGAACAATCATTAGTATAGCATAATAAAATAAACCAACACAGGCCCCTTGTTAACAGTTACTTGCAAATCACTAAGGTATTCCTAGCACTTATTTGACATATCTTCACAAGATTACAAATACATATGTGCAATGCTTATATAGCGAAACCTTGGAGAAATTTCATATTTCTTTGCAAGAGAGGGTTTTGTGATCAAAATCCTAAGTGTGAGTGTGGTTTTGCAATTGGGAAAAATTACCACTCAACATTTTTGTGCTAGAAGGAGGGCTTGAATTGGTTTACTTTATTGCTATTTAGATGCTAACTTGTTCATGTTACTTGAAAGAGTTATTTGAAGGCATTGGTCTTGACTAACAAAGTTTTGTTTACATATGATCACTTTCATTGATTCAAATATTCTCTAATTGATGATGCATTAATGCTAACCTTTTGCAAATTGGAGAATATTCTTTAATGCCATGGTTTAATTGATGCATATATTTTGGTTGATATACATGATGATTTATATGTTAAACATTTGAGATTTGTTAGTCATTTCATGCTTCTTTGTAAGATATATTTATTTGACTAACAAAATTGGTTCTGAAGTTATTCTTTGAGTTTCACTAATGGTGATATTTGATGAAATAAGAGCAAGAATGGCATCTATGTTAGGTGACCATTATAGTCATTTAAACATGCTTGGAATACCTCATCAAATTCCTGAAAGTGTATTGGAGTTTGCATCATAGTTTAGGCAAAATGTGGCATTAGGACACATACAAAGATTGTATATCTACAAGAGCATGTTAATTCACTTGCAAATTTACCATGAGGATGTTGCTTGTAGGTTATTCTCATACACATTGGATGACATAGCATTGGGTTGGTATATCCAATTACCTATGGATGTTATGACTTCTTGGGTCCAACTAGAAACAACATTTCTTGACCATTTTGGAAATCAAGTTGACCTAGTTATGTTGCAAAATCAATTTACCTCTATCTATAAAGAACCTAATGAATCCATGAGTCAATTCAATGATAGGTTCCATGGGTTGTACACTAAAGTGGTGGAACATTACGACATAACAAAAGAGGAAGCCTTTCAAATTTACATGGGAGCCTTAGACCCCTCAATGTCCAAATTTCTAAGGAAGATTCTTGAAGATTCATCCTTGCCTAAGGCCTACAATGAGGCAATTATGGTAGAATGATGGTGTACTTTAAGAAATGTTAAGCTATCATTGCATAACCCTAAGGCTAAAAATCAAAAGTCACCCATGAGTTAAGTTGAGGCACAACATTTTCCCATGAGGGATTGTTTTTCAGGAGTTATTGAAGCCAACCTACACCAACCATCTAATCTAGCACCCTCAAATCAAATGATGTCTAATGTGAACAATCAATGGGATGAAGTTGAATGTCCAAATGTTACAACCACCTTAGATATTGTTCAAGAGGAGGTGCAAGTTTCAAATCCAATATCCACCAATGAGGATTGTGTAGATATGGGTTCATCTCTAGAAATGCATGAGTATTCAGACAATGGAGGAGTCCTAGATCTAACTAGCATTGAAATATGTGATAGGTTGGGACCTTCCATAGAATGGAGTGAAACGGTTGAAATAGATGATCAAGAAGGCCAATGTGTTCCAAATGATGACCTAGGCTTAGAGTCATTATTTACGAAGGAGGATTGGGATGATCATAGAAATTTGAATACAAGAATTGATCCCATTGTAGAATACCTTGACTCACCAAAATATGAATTTGAAGAAGATGAATTTTTTGACATTAAGGTGGATAAATATGAAAAAAATTGATAGAGGAATCTAAATATCATGCCAAATATACAATAGAGTTTCATCTCATGGATTTAGATGATAATTTTTATAATGGTTGGGGAAGATATGAAGAATCATTGGTTTTTCACACCCCTATTGATGAAATTTCTATTGACATGTAGGATGCTGAAAATGCTATCTCACATGAAGATCTTGTAATTCTTGTACAAGCAGAAAATGACATGCCCATTTCAGAAATAGAGAAGGTTCCAAAATTTGATCATGTTGAATATGAGTTTATGGAAGACCTTGTTGAAATAGAAAAGGAAGAAATGGTAAATGTTTCTTATGATTCAATTATTTTGGATGAGGAAGAGGTAAAATCTTCTCTTTCATTTTGGAATACTGAAAACTTGGGTACAAATTCACATGATTGTTTTGAATATTTGAATGAAGAAATACCATTGGTGGTTAGCAAGGAATTAGAATTGACTTTTACTCCTCCAAATGATGAAAATGTTGCTTTATTTGAAACAACTCAAGTGATTGATCAGGAAGATGTGTTATTTGACACATCCCTAGATAGACAAGACTTATGGTTTGAAAAGGATGGACATGTTTTTGATTGGGTGCCTAATTTTGACATTTTTGATGAATAGGTAATTGATGAAGAAGAAGTGCTACAAGAAGATGATGATGATGAAGACCATGAAGAAGAAGAAAATATTACAAATCCTCTCCAAGTCTTGGTAAATGAACATGTACAAAAGGTAGAATCTCAACCTTTATGTTCAACTATGTAAGCTTTAGGTGAAAACTTACCTAATTGTCAATTGGATTCAAATGTTATTTATGATGAAATGCCATTGAAGGTTAATAAATAACTAGAGTTAATTTCTACTCACACCACTAATGATATTTATTTTTTTGAATGAAAGAGAAGTTGATGTGCTTGAATTGTTGAATCAAATTCATCAATAATTGATAATGGAATCTAGGATAAAAACTTATAATGATCCTCATTTAGTAGATATCCTAGATGCTTGCAAATTGTTGCATAAGTTTGATTGGCCTACAAACATGGAAAATGAATTGGCTTTGAAATTTATAGAAATAGGCTCCTACTTGAAAGATCTCATATTTGAAAAGGAAAGCCTAATTCTAAATCATGAATTGAATTGTGAAATCTACATGTTAAGGAATAGACAAGAAGTAATTGAAAATCAATTATTGTCTTATCAATTTGATGATTTGAAACTCACCTATGGGATTACTAATGGAACTAGATCAAATTGGTGGGGTGAGAGAGGCAAGATGAAAATTGTTGTATTATGTGGCCTAATCTTATTTTCGTTGGATTCCTACAAATCTTGGCATGTGTATCATGTTATATGTCTTTTAAAATGTGCTAATCATGTTTGGGATCCAGGGAAGTGATGGCTCAAAATTTTGCATCCTCTTGTACATTATTGTATATTTTTGTATATAGTTTTGGTTTTCATGTTTTTGTTTAGCTTTGTTGTTTTTGTGCTTTGTCCTTAATTTTTGATTTTGTTTTGCTTTCTTGTTAGTTTGCATTAGGTTAGGTTTTGGTTTGTGTTTTTAGTTTTGTGTTTTGGGTTGTTCCCTTGTTTTGAGGTGATGTTTCATGGTCACTAATTTATGGCCTCTTGTCCATTTTTTGTGTTCCTTTGTTAAGTAGGTTGGAATACCTAATCTGAAAGCAGGTGAACCTAAGAAAAGGGGGATGAGTTATTTTGTGATCATGCTCAGATTTTAGGACTAAAATGGTGGAGAGTAGAACAATGAAACATTTCTCTAAAGCTCCACATGTAACTCACATATTAAAGGGTATTTTTGGAAGTCCTGAAGGATGAAGTTATCTTGATTTGCAAATTAAGGTGAAAATTCAACATGCTCCATCTCTATGCTTCCTAACCCTCGTGATACATAAATTTTTGCAAAGCTATATAAAAAAATAACAAGCATTGAAAAACTTGATCAAATCAGTCACAAAGTCTAGATAAACTCTATCGGGGCTATAGACGCCTGATCGACAGTAGGGCTCTGTCTAGACACAACTTGTTTATAAGGAAAGGCTTTGCAAAGTATCAAGTAAACACAAGGGTGAGTTAGATAAACTCTATCGAGGCTATAGATGCCTAACTGGTAGTAGGGCTCTGTCTGTAAAAGTATTTATTTATGAGTCATGCTTCATAGCCTAAATGCAAACTAGATGATGGAATCCAGATGGTTTCAAGAGATGCAAAATGAATCACTTTTCACACACTGAGCAAAGGAAGATGGATTAGTTGTTATTTATTTGAAGTTGTCTACCCCCACCTTCTTGGGACATCACTAAATAATTCATATTTCGCTGATATTTTGTGTTCTCATTTTAGATTTGGGTTCTTCACCCAAAATGCTCAGGAGCATTTCCTAGCAGAGTCACCATTTGTTGTGACTATTGCACAACATATCCCAAAATTGGGGACCCACCTTAAAATTGTGGTTTGTTGAGGATTATGGTCTTCTTTTTTTATCTTTTGGAGTGCTAGTTTTGTTAATTTCCAAGCTCGCATTGTAGACTTGTGTGTTGCTCAATGTCCCCTTCTTATTTATTTCAAGTGTTAGTATTTCGATGGGTTATTTTATTAAGTTTCTTCTTTTTAACTTTGGATGTTCATTTTAATATTTCACTTCTATAATTGAATCACAATAATGCTAACTACCAAATTTCATTTGTTCTCATTTAAAAACACATAAAATTTGAAAAAGAGTATCCACACACACACACACACACACACACATATATATACATATATATAAACAAAAACAATATAAAAATAAAAGAAAATATAATGTAAATATATAATATATATGTATATATAAACAAAACAAATTTAAAAATAAAAGAAAATATATAATATATAATACAAAAGGATTTAATTTTATTTTGGTGAAGCTTTGTTTTTAATTTTTGGTATATGTTATTTTTGTTTTTATTTTCTTTAAGTTTTGGGTTAATTTAGTTTCATTCGTAGGGTTTTTAATATTTAATTTTTCATGTCTTAACTTTGTACCTTAATTTTATTTAATCTCCATCTCACATTATGGTGTCATGGTAGTTTTCTTCACATCAATGTGGTGTGTCAGATCAATGTTTGAATATGAATGGTAGGCATATAACATGGTGAGTACAAAGAAAATGTGTGACACACATGGTACAAGAATAGGTAAACCCAAGGATGGTGCTCATGTGGTGATGCTGGGGCTATTAGGAGGCACTCAACATGGGATGCATACATGGTTTCAAGTGCATTTCGATAAGGTGGATGATTGGTATGTAGTCAATGTGGATGGCATTTTGGATGTATTCGGTAGGGTGTGACCCATATTTATTTCAAGTGTAGTGTTTATCAAGCAAGGCACGGTATGAGGAGAATGGGCTTGGTATATAGTGATGATTAAATTACAACGATGACAACATATTCTACCAACATAACCTTCTCTGTCAAATATTGCAATCAATCAGTATTAGAAGCAAACATAGTGGAGTTATTTTGGGTTTAATTGCTTCTACAAGTACCTGGAACAGGCATAAATTTATGACAACACATCATCAAGTAGTAGTAGAAGTTTATAGGGGATAGGCTACATCCCCATATGAATATCATCTCCAGAACTATTCCTGAGAAAACATCAATCATGGTATAGTGCTATTTCATCTAATAAGGACAGTCGACATGAGGGATGCACAACCGCCATGTGAATAAATTTTTAAAAGGGATTTCAAATTGATGGAGAGTGATGTGGACATATTGGATGTAGAAATTTGATCATAGATAAAAATGGAAGGAGTGTCATGAAGGCAACTATTGATAGAGAAATTGCAAGAGTCTAGAGAAAATTACCCCTATATTTAGTGTGTCCAAAGCAAGAGCGACAAACTGGCTATCCATCAATTGGAATAGTTGTGATGTGGTAGTAGTGTAGGCTATCAGATAGCACAGATTATGATCAAGTAGTGATGTGGATGTCAAGGGGACCATGTTGACAATGGAGTGACGATGTGGTGAATGGAACATGATTGTAAGACACAATGCTTGCTATATTATATGATCGAGAAGTATAAATAGACTATTCGAAAGATGATGTCATGACCATGGACAAAAATATACTATGCTCGATACCAGAGGAGATCATAGTCATACATAGCATTGGGAAATAGGCTTCAATATATTCATGGAATTAGCTAACAATATTATATGTGTATGTTTCATCTTATGTTAAAATAGACAAATGAAGATGTCGCAAGGTGAAGTTCATATAGCGTGAATAGTTGAATGCTCTTTTATTTGAAGACCTATGGAATTCAATAAGGAAAGGAGATAATGTGGAGTAATCTCAAATCATGTCAATGTGGATATTATGGGGTTTGAGTAACACTTATGGGACAATGTATTTCCTCATAGTGATATAAATCAATTAGAATTAGGTAAAGTTATGTTGGTGGTTATAGTAATGTAACAAACCATGATGTTAGAGTATTATGAGCATGCACATTTCATTGAAAGGATGTTTCAATAAGCCTGGGCAATCATATGAAGGGGCCTAGAATTTATTTTGCATATCTACATGTCAGTTTAGACTCATGTCATTATCGAGACATTGTAGGAATAAAATAATAAAGGATGAGAGCTATGAAAGGTATCTTATGTGGCCACGACCAAGTATGATTAATATAGGTTTAAGAAGATTCAATTTAAAATGCATAGAAGAAAAATACTTTCCTGTGTGAATGATATGATGATTATCGAAAGGGTAAAATGAAAATGGAAAAAGGAGGTAGAGTAAACGAAAAGCCAACATAAGTAAAATGAAAGGTGAAATGAAGAGTCGGAGGATGGAAAATGTTTTGAAACATGCATATGGAAATGAATTCAAAGAAAGGAGAAATTAAGGGGTGGAAGAATGAAAACCTTAATTACACATCTAGATGCCAAAAATAGGGATGGACCTTCTTGGAGGCCAGATACTGGAGATTTTTTTGGGGAAAGCTGGAAATGCTTTTTGAAAAACTGAATATTATTTTTAATGCAAAGAATCCAAAAACTTACACTTTGTGAGAAATATTGGAGGAGAAAATTTTAGTGTGTAGTTTTATTTTACCGTCAATATTTCTCTATGATTTACCAAATTTCTATTTGGTGTTTAATACTATAAAAAGGTTGCACTACGTGAAGATCTATGGGGTGTAGATTTCATTTATTTTCCTTAGAGGCTAGCACTTGGTCTAACTCAAATTGTGTTTTTGCAGGTTTGATTAGGTCAGGTTACCCTTTTGAAATTTCTCACTATCTTTGGTTTTGTTGTGTAGGGTGGCATTAAAATGAGAATATTTTGCATGTTTACATTTTATTTTTATTTTTCTAATTCTTCCCTTTTGCAGATTTTTTTAAACTTCTGCGATCAAAATAAAAATAAATAAAACTCCAAAAACAAATGCATGGATGTGAATAACGAGATTTAATGTTTCATTTAAAAAAATTTCGATTTCATTGTGAAGCCATTTTGAAATTATAAAACTATTCAAAGTTGCTATTTTTACAAGCATTTTATAATTTTATATTTTACATAGTTTTACATTTTGAAGGTAAATCATATTTCAAGTTTTGCATGTTTGCTTTGCAAACAATAAGTTATCTTTCCTTTATGAAAATCACAATTTCATTAAATGGGAGTGATTTATATGGTATTTAAAAATTCCATCATTTTAAATCAATAAATTAACTTCTCTTTATGAGAATTTTAATTTTGTTAAAGAGGAATAATTTATTTATTATATCAAAGGCTATTGTTACTTTCATATTCAAAGCAACATTACATGGATCCAATCATCATTTCAATTTCACATTTGGAGATAGATTTTAATCTTCTATTTCATGCCTAAATTAGGGTTTAATGCAAAATAAAACATGTTTAAAATCTTCTTAACCAAAAGAAGATAAAATCTACCTAAAAAACTTCAAGACAAAGTGAAATAAATCTTTAAATCATAGTCATATGAGGTCCAATCACATTTTGTTTTTCTCTTCATCTTTCATGAACAATTATTAGTATAGCATGATAAAATAAACCAACAGAGGCCATTTGTTAAAAATTACTTGCAAATCACTAAGGTATTCCTAGCACTTATTTGACATATCTTCACAATAATATAATACACATGTGCAATTCTTATATAGCAGAACCTTGGAGAAATTTCATATTTCTTTGCAAGAGAGGGTTTTGTGATCAAAATCCTAAATGTGAGTGTGGTTTTGCAATTGGGCAAAATTACCACTCAACAGATTGTTATTCTAGGTAGTATTTGGATTCTTGCCCCCCTGTGCTTCAATGTCACATTTGCTCTTTTTCTATGGTGCTCAACCTGTGCTACTCGTTGGTGCTCTACTTGTATTTACCACTCTTTTTAGTGTTTTTTATTCACCAATGTTTTCTGCATATTTTATGCTCCTCTTGGTGTCTTTAAAAACCTTAGATATGCCTTAGTTTTGAGTACTATTCAGACTCAATTAAGCTTAAAATAAATATGTACTTTTGTAATGTAAAAACAACATATAATATTTTTCTTATCAATCATTTTTAGCACTTTTATTTTACTCTAACTCTTGTTATATTTTGTAGATTTTAGAATAATAATGGTGTCTCTTTTCTTGGCTTTGAGACACTTTACTCAAAATTCCTTTTGCTAGTTTTTAACAGATCTAAAATTATGCTTTCAAAAAATTATAATAACCACTTTCAATACTTGTAAAAGAATAATTTATATAGCATAAATATTACACACCTTTTATGGTCTTGTTTGTGCCTTGTCTCCTTGATAAATTTTTGTTTTGAATTTATGTAATTTTGTAGATACACTCCCTTTTATTTTGCTTATCTAGAATCATTAACTTGCAAATCTAGTTGCTGCCCAAAAATCAGATTTCTTGTTGTAACATTTTCTTCTTATTTATTCTATCAAATTCTGAAATTTGCAGCTACAAATGCTACCCTATTTCTGTTCAAATATACTGAAATGATCCTTGTTCAACTGCTTCTAAATCCTCCTATTCCTTATTGTCCAAATATATTCCAAAAAATTCCCTAAAATCTTTCAAAATACATCTCAATTTTCTCTTTCTAATGTTGCCTAAATTTGCAACTCAAACCTCTTCAAATTACTGCTTACAAAATCTGATTCTTTGATTTCTAAAAATATTCAAATTTGCTGTCTTCTTTTGTTGTCAAGCCTTCCTTCAATTGGATAATAAATAATACTTCAAAAACTTCCCAAATATCCTCAAAATCATAGCTCTATGCTTTCTTCAATGTGTTGTCCTATGACCTTTTAACTTCTTTCATGAAAAACAACTTTATTCTTTTCAAATCAGCCTTCAAAATCTTTGTGGTTGTCCTCAAATTTCTCAAAATTGTGGTATCTCCAATTCTTCTTTATTCTTCAATCTTCTTGTTGATTTTTGACTTCAAATATGATCTCGTTTGTTGTCCTCTTCCTCAAGAATCTAAATATATTGAGGTCTTCAAAAACTTTCTCAAAATTTGACAAAATTCTTGACAATTTCTTCTTCCATTTTGGCTTGTTGTTGGACGGCAACAATTGTCCCAAATAATTCTTTTTAGGAGATTTTTTTTCTTACAATATTCTATCACGAACTTTTCTTCAAATCTCCTCCAATGGCAACTACTTCAACTCTACAATGAGGCCTTCTCTAGACTTATTCTTCTACAAATTCTTCTTGAGACATCTTCTCTTGGATCTTCTAATTCACTAGCTAATCAACTCTCTTTATCAAGGCTTCAGTGAAATATTAACTTGGTTTCTTTAATCTCCCAATTATGGAAACTCTAAAATGAGATATCTTTATTGGATGTCTAAATTTTACTACTTATTATACAATAGAACCTTTTTGTAGACCTTATCTAATCTCAATATTCAATATTAAATCATCAATATTCAATTTTCAATATTCAATATTCTATCTTCTAAATATGGAAGTTCTTCAATGTGACCTCTTTCTTAGGTATGTTCAAGCTTCAATCTACAATCTTCAATCTTCTATCTATAATATTCAATATTCAATTAGAACCTTGATGCAGGAGCATCCAGCGATAGTAAAGCAATCTTGCATTTTCTAAAAAAATTTCACTTTTTTCGAAGTACTTTGCATTCTGACTTTTTTTCCCCAAGGAGGAAGTTCTGTGGAGCAATATTCAGTTTGGGAAAGTTTTGTAAAGCAAGGGGGGGAGTTTGTATTGCCAAGGAAAAATTTGGAGAGGGGTCGCGAAATCGCGACATGTCACGATTTCGCGACATGTTGCGAAATCACGACCATAGAAGCGCTGGAAAAGGCGGAGGCCGGTTTTGTCGCGATATCATGACGTCGCGATATCGTGACGTCGTGATATCACGACGTCGTGATATCGTGACGTCGCGATATCACGACGTCGTGATATCGTGACGTCGTGATATCGTGACGTCTTTTAGAAAGTAGAGTGGAGCGGCTATGTTGTTGCAATATCGCGATGTCGTGATATCGTGGCGTCGCGATATCACGATGGCATCTCAGAGCAACGCGTAAGGGGGAGTCTCGTCACGATATCGTGACGAGTCGTGATATCACGACCGGTCGCGATATCGCGACCAATGATAAGTTGCCACGTGGTGTGGTCTCGGAGCAGCTAAAAAGAGCAAGGTTGGCAAAGACAAAGCAAAGAAAGGTGAAAACAAAGAGGCAAAAATGGTCGCGATATCGCGACCATTTCTCGCGGCAGGAGGCAAAGGCGAAAATGGTCGCGATATCACGACCATTTCTCGCGACAAGGGGCAAAGAAAAATGGGGGTCTTGAAATCGTGACATGTCACGATTTCGTGACATGTCACAAAATCATGACCCCAAAGGGCTCAACGAGGTGAAGGAGCTTTTGGTCGCGATATCGCGACATGTCACGATTTCGCGACCTGTCGCGATATCGTGGCCAAGAAGAAGACGGGCCAAGGGAGAGAAAGCGGACGGTCGGGCAAGGCCATTTTTGACACGTGGACTGCCACGTGTATCATGGTAGTTGAGGAGGACACATGTGTCATATATATATTGCGACATGGAGAAGTCATGGAAGATTTACGCACGGTTGGCTATGTGTAAGAAATCAAAGATGAAGGTCATGGAGGTTGGTAAGGGAGGTGTCGGCCACGCAATCTTTTTTTTTTTTTTTTCTTCATTAATTGCTACTGGCAACACAACTATTACAGGTGATGGCTTAATGAAGGAGACAATAGTGCAGAGGACGTTCAGAACAAAGTAGTCGTTGCAGGTCAGAGAGAGAGGCCATTAATGCAAGCCCCATGGCAGATCGGGCAGATTGCCATTTATGATTGAAATTTTGAAAAACCCGAGGAGGGGGAAAGTTTGAATTTGAATTTTTTATTAGGCAGGGCATTAATTGCCTAGAGGATCGGGACCTCATTAAAAACTCGAAATTTTGTATTAGTCGGGGGATGGTGGACCAGAGAACAGCGGAAGGAGTGACAGAGAGATACCGAAGCCGAACTCGATGATTGTAAGCCTGCGAGATGTTTCCTTTAGATGCATGTAAATATTTTTTTGTAGATTTTAATGAGAAATCAAAATTTGTGAATGTGTTGATCTTTCGGTCCCCGTCAGTGGTATCAGAGCCAGTGGTTCCTGAGCATACAACAGACCGTCAAAGGAGAGGCAGTTGTACCAGGACTTGTGGGAGGGCTTGAGATCAGGTGAAGATGCCTCCGAGAAGAAACCCTGTGGGTGGCAGAGGCATGGCAGTAGAAGATTTTTGGGCTTTGCAGCGGCACGTTCAGGCCCTACAAGAAGAACTGCACAGAGGACATGAACCTAGAAGAGATGCAGACAATGAGGATGAAGAAGATGAAGAAGAAAATCAGTCGAAAGAAGAGGAAGAAGCTATAGATTTGGCACAAGCCAGACTGTACAAGGCCATATCTCAGATCGGGAAGAGGCCGAAGTTAGAAGTTTCTACGTATTCCAAGAACTTGAATCCGAAGGAATTAATAGATTGGATAAATGACCTAGAAGAATACTTTGAATATGAAGAGGTTGAAGATCCCGAGCGGGTCAGGTTTGCTAAAACCAAACTAAAGGGTCATGCCAGCATATGGTGGAAGGGGGTACAGCTAGAGCGGAACATAAGAGGAAAAGAGCGAATAACAAGATGGGACAGAATGGTAGAAAAATTAAAAATACAATTCATCCCTGTAGATTATGAACTGGACCTGCTACATAAAATGCAGAGTTTGAGACAGATGAATAAAACTGTCCAGGAATATACGGAGGAGTTTTATAAAATCTCCATCAGAACCGGTCATTTGGAAGCAAGCAAGGAAAAAGTGGCCCGTTATATTAATGGGTTGAGACCCAGTGTTCAGGAGGAGTTGAGCTTGGTTCGGGTGAGCACCATTGAAGATGCTTACCAGTTTGCTCTGAAGGTGGAAGAAAAGCTGAACAGGAAGTTTGAGAGCAAGCAAAGAGGAAGAGGGAATGGAGGAAAGACCGGTGGAAAGAAAGAGGAAGGAAAGGAAGAAAAGAAAGAAGAGGTGAGCAGTAGCCGAGGTCAGAAAGAAGAATATGAAGAACCCAAACCGCAAGTTCAGAACAATGGCTACCCAAGAGGAAGAGGTAGATCTGGACCTGGGTATGGAAGGGGAATGTTCCGAGGAAGATGTTTCCACTACGGAGAAGAGGGGCATCGGGCATATGAGTGTCCCCAGAACCCCGAGAGAGAAAATAAGAAATAAGTGGGTCCTGCCAGAGTAGTTGTGGTAGTTGAAGATGCTGACTCAGAACATTCTGAAGAAGCTAAAAAATGAGAAGTAATGATTGTTAGGAGGACCATGCAGATTGAGGAAGACAAGCCAGAGTAAAGGAGAAGCCTGTTCCGCACACGGTGCAAAAGTGCAGGCAAAGTCTATAATGTCATTATAGACAATGGGAGTACAGACAACTTAGTTTCCGAGGAGATGGTTTCTAAGTTGCAGTTGGAGAGGAGGAGGCACCCACATCCATACCGGATTGCATGGTTGCAGAAGGACCATAGAGCATGGGTCTGTGAACAGTGTTTAGTCACTTTCAATATTGGGAGATACCAGGATGAAGTCCTGTGTGATGTCTTCCCCATGGATGCTTGCCATTTGCTATTAGGGAGGCCATGGCAGTTTGATCGGAGTGCAGTGCATGATGGTCATGCAAATACATACTCCTTGGTGAAATATGGAGTGCGGCACAAGTTAAAGCCATTACAGACAGTGGATGAGAAAGTGTGCAGCAATGCCAGAATATGTCTGGTAGAGGGCAAAAATTTTTGCCAGGAGACAGGATTTGAGCAGGTTGCAAGAACAGATAAGTGTTTGGAGGTGTCACAGAAGATGCGGGCCGAACAGCACAGAAGTGAAGGTCACTTCTCCTTTTTACCCGGGGTGTCTGATGTAGGAGCATCCGGCGACAGTAGAGCAATCTTACATTTTCTAAAAAAATTTCACTTTTTTTGAAGTACTTTGCATTCTGATTTTTTTTCCCCAAGGAGGAAGTTCTGTGGAGCAATATTCGGTTTGGGAAAGTTCTGTAAAGCAAGGGGGGGAGTTTGTATTTCCAAGGCAAAAGTTGGAGAGGGGTCACGAAATCGCGACATGTCATGAAATCGTGACCGCAGAAGCGCTGGCAAAGGCGGAGGCCAGTTTTATCAAGATATCACGACGTCTTTTAGAAAGCAGAGTGGAGCAGCTGTGTTGTCGCGATATCGCGACGTCGCGATATCGCGACGGCATCTCAGAGCAAGGCGTAGGGGGGAGTCCTATCACGATATCGTGACCGATCGTGATATCATGACCAATGATAAGTTACCACCTGGCGTGGTCTTGGAGCAGCTAAAAAGAGCAAGGTTGGCAAAGACAAAGCAAAGAAAGGTGAAAAAAAAGAGATAGAAATGGTCGTGATATCGTGACCATTTCTCACGGTAGGAGGCAAAGGCAGAAATGGTCACAATATCACGACCATTTCTCACGATAGGGGGCAAAGACAAATGGGGGTCGCGAAATCATGACATGTCACGATTTCTCGACATGTCACGAAATCGTGACCCCAAAGGGCTCAGCAGGGTGAAGGCACTTTTGGTCACGATATCATGACATGTCGCGATTTCATGACCTGTCATGATATCGCAACCAAGAAGAAGACGGGCCAAGGGAGAGAAAGCGGACGGCCGGGCAAGGCCATTTTCGACACGTGGACTGCCACGTGTATCATGGCAGTTGAGGAGGACACGTGTGTCGTATATATATTGCGACATGGAGAAGTCATGGAAGATTTATGCATGGTTGGCTACGTGTAAGAAATCAAAGATGAAGGTCACGAAGGTTGATAAGGGAGGTGTCGGCCACGCAATATTTTTTTTCATTAATTGCTACTGGCAACACAACTATTACAGGTGATGGCTTAATGAAGGAGACAATAGTGCAGAGGACGGTCAGAACAAAGCGGCCGTTGCAGGTCAGAGAGAGAGGCCATTAATGCAAGCCCCATGGCAGATTGGGCAGATTGCCATTTATGACTAAAATTTTGAAAAACCCGGGGAGGGGGAAAGTTCGAATTTGAATTTTTTATTAGGCGGGGCATTAATTGCCTAGAGGATCGGGACCTCGTTAAAAAATTGAAATTTTGTATTAGTCGGGGGATGGTGGACCGGAGAACAGGGGAAGGAGTGACAGAGAGAGACCGAAGCCGAGCTCGGTGATTGTAAGCCTGCGGGCTGTTTCCTTTAGATGCATGTAAATATTTTTCTGCAGATTTTAATGAGAAATCAAAAATTGTGAATGTGTTGATGTTTCGGTCCCTGTCAAACCTCCTTATTGGTTCTCCTTAATATTTAATGGAGCCTTATTTCTTGGACCTCCTTAATATTCAATGTCTACTTTTTTTGCAACAAATAATTAATCCCTGCATGAGGAAAGCACATAGAATTTCAAGAAATCAAAGGTGAAATATTATCTATCTATTGTAGGAAGCTTCTCAACTTCTCAGAACTATTTTTTTGCAACAAAAATATAGACAATAGTAACCAAATACATTCAAAGTTCTAGAATTCTAAAATAAATAAACTTCACTAGCTATTCTCAAAACTAGTGGAAACAAATCTATGTTGAGTCCTAGTCTTCATGAGTTTTCCTTAAACCCTATGAAAATACTCTAGCCAAATATCAATATAGAATCTTATTCTCTCTATAAAAATTTTCAATAGGGACTTATTCTAGGGTCTCTTAATCTCATCAATATCAATGTCTCTATTCAAGACTTGTAAATTTCCTTTTATTCTGAATTTATTTTTGGAATAGGTGACTCTTCAATCTTCACTAGTTTTTCTTCAACACAGTGAGAAATGCTATCTTATCTGGTTTTATTTTCTAGAGGTAATTTCTCCAACTTCACTGGTTTTTCCTTAACTAGTGTAAATATCCTTTGCAACTTAAAAAAAATGCAAGACAAAACCTTGATATGGCTCTGATACCATTGTTAGATTTGGAAGCTAAATACTTAAAATAAAGTAACCACAAGATCTAAAATAAAGTTACAATATGAAATATATGATAATGACAAACTACTAAGCATATAAAACTCATAAATAAATTTAGAAATAACTCATATAAATGCCACTAATAAATTACAAAAAATAGAACTCAATTGAATAAAGACCTCAAATACATCATACTTCTTCACTCTCCATTGTATATGTCACTCTATCTATCATTTTATGTATCACACTCTATATATTTCTCACCCCCACATAGAAACATATATAATGGAATGTGGCTCTTCATATGTAGAAATCTTGGCCTTAACTCTTCCAGTGACTCTTCATCTTCCTATTCTATGAACTCATGCATACATGGACTATTGTGCATGTTTACATTACCAAAGGAATTTGCACACTTGAGCATTTATTACATTACATAAAGTAAATAATCTCACTCTAATATAGGAACTTTTCCTAAACTAAATATGTACCCAAGGTGGTACATTGGCATGTACCAAATAATGTAATATATTCCAAAATATTAATCATCTGAAGAGGACTAGAATAATATTATGGACAATATGAATTGGATGTTCTCTGTTGATATTGGTATGATGTAGGTGTGTTTCTTTGGCATAGATGAACAAGGGGGTGCTAAATATTTAGATTCTATTTTGAGTGCTTACTCTTCAAAGTCTACTGTAGATGCTTTTATATAGATTTTTTTTTTCTAGTTTGTTAATTAAAGTAGTATAAGAAGAGTTAATTGAAGCATTGGTATAGTTTCTAGATGTAGCATTTTGGTTAGGTTTTTGTTTTGTTTATCTCATGGTGTAATTATGTGTTTATTTTTATCTAGGAAACTCCAATTGTAAATAAGGGTTGGGGCCATTTATAAAACCCTTTTTTCACCCTTTAACCAAAAAATATTTATCAACACTTAAATGATATTATTAATTAAGTGAACGATTAAAGAACACAAGCTTATACTGAGAGGAGGGGTGAACATTATAAGACCACTTTTTACTTATCTTTCTAATTCAATATTATGCAGTGTATAAATAATAGTATAAATAGTAGTAATAAAAGCAATGTACAAAACACCATACACAATAGAGACACCACAATTTACATGGTTCACCCAATGTGGGCTACTCCACGGAGAAAATATTTTACTAAATATTTCTCAATCAATATCTTTTGGTAATCCTTCCCAATTACAATATTTATGGACCTCTATCCAAAGGAGATGATGATCCCCTAATTTAAAGTTCATGGATCTCTTCCACAGGAGAAATCCTTCCCCTTATGCTCTTGCTAGTGATATTCTATAAGACTTTGTCTCTTTGTTGCATTAACTGGTGGATCTCTCTCCACTTGAAGACTCCTCACTCAGATCTATCTTCAATTGTCTTGGCTGCTAGATATCTATCCACTAAGACTCTGTCCTATGTACTCTATCACATCAAAAGCTCTATCTCAATATTGTACTAAACACAATCCAATTATTCTAGTTCAATTCTGCTCAATATCTTACACTACACATAGTATATTCGATCTAGTACAATTCTGATCAATAGGTCCACACAAAACCTACTCAAATATTCTCAATAGGTCCACACAAAACCTACTCAAATCTGCTAAATAGGTCCACACAACCTACTCAAATATTCTCAATAGGTCCACACAAAACCTACTCAAATTTGCTCAATAGGTCCACACTCATAGAATCATAAACAGAATTGTTAGAGACTCAATATGTTCTATACTCAATGCTTAATCAATATCTCAATTAAAAATTATAGAAGCATAAATAGAATTGTTAGAAACTCAATATTTTCTATACTCAAATACCAATCTCAACTCAAATCAATCTCATAGAAGCATAAATAGAATTGTTAGAGACTCAATATGTTCTATTCTCAAAACTCAAATCTAGAATATATAATAGTTTGTTTCATGGAACTTGAAAAACCAAATGCATCCACTTGACTAGGCTCAATCAACTCTACTCAACCAAACACCTCAAGGAAAAAATATTTCTCACAAAACCTAGTCCAAGCATGTATCAACCAACTCAAAATTGTTTCAAACAATGCTCAAACACAAATCTCACATAACAATGATTCTCATGTTCTTTTCTAACTCAAGTTCAAGTTCTTTGCATAACCAATTGGCTTCAACAACAATGCTTATAAAATAAGGTTTAATCACAACTCTCAATCCAGAAAACCTTGAAGCATTAAACCAATCACTTTTGAAAAGGAAACCACAATCAATCATTTTCACTCCAAAGGTATTTTATAATCAACCACCATAATCAATCAATAGGATAATGTGCCCATACCTTTTATGAAGATGAAGAAGCCTCTTTGGAAATCTACCACAATCACAATATTCTTTTGCCAATCCTCACAAGGGTTAGAAGATCACAAAATAATCAACATTACTCCACTTCACAATAATATTCACCAAGGATTTTAATTAGAAAACCTTCTTAAGAATTAATGCACAACTTCCTTATCACTCCTAAAACCACTTGTACCATAAAAAAAAAAATCAAAACATTGCATAACCTTGTCACTCCAAAAACCACTTATACCATAAAATAAAATAAATCAAAACATTGCATAACCTTTTCACTCCAAAAACCACTTATACCATAAAATAACTCAAATATTTTATATCCATCCTTTCAACACTCTTGCACTTAAAAAATTAATCACAAAGCCTTCTTATACGATATCCCACATTAATAAATTATCAAACCTTAGGCATATACAAAAATTAAATTCACTATACTCACCATGAAAGTCGACGCTTAACACAACCTTAGAAATTTTGAAATATTTCATGCACCCAAAAATTTTGACGATCGAATTATGGCATACCTTGCAAAATGTCGTGTTCCTCCTCGTCATGCGCCTTAGCGCACTCTCTACCCACCGTGTGGGCTAGGCCTCCCATGTGGAGGATTTAAGCCTTTGAAACTTATATTTTTGTCCTCTCCACCTATGTCTTGAAACTTGCTCCCTTGTTCCACGTACAATGCGCAAACGAAATTGGAAGGGGGGAATCAATGATTGCGAAGGAGGGGATAATCGAATGTGGAAAATATTTCTTGTCTCCTTCTTGGTTGATAAAATCAACCCCTTTAAATATTCGAACCTTGTATGATAAATTATATGACATCAGCGAACATGGCGGGAAAACTCTTTTATTTAATTTTAAAATTTAATTTTAAATTTTAAATAAATTAAAATTTAAACTAAACCTTTAAAATTAAATTTCTCCATCACTGGGGCACCTTTTTCGATGAAACAAAAAGCCAACTTGGGTTTTAAAAAAACCTATTTCAAATATGCCATCCATGGTTTTAAATAAAACCTTTCCTTACCTTCCTTGGTTTTCATAAAAACCTTTTTCTAAGCTTCCCTTGAAGCTCCTTTTGGAACCAAATGCCATGCATCCCTTATTGAACCTTTGATCAAAACCTTTGCTTCTCATGAAGCTCTTTGTGGAGAAAAATCATAGTGCTTACTTACATAGGTCCTTTTGACATCAATGACAACTTTTAGCTTAGGGACTCAAAATGTTCAACAATCTTCCCCTTTGTCATTGATGGCAACCCATATTCATTTTACTGAAACCTGACCTTTTTTTTTGCCCCCCCTGGTTCTTTGCTCCTCCTGGATCAATGCTCTCTCAAATATCAAATCTCTCCTCATATCAAATCTCTCCTCAATACACAAATATCTCCCCATTTGAAATCAATGGCAAAGGGTCACCTTTGGGGTTCGGGGCTAAGAATGATCCTCTTAGCTTAGACCCTCCCCCACCAACACATGAGGTGTTAATTATGGGGTGGGAGTATTTCTACTCCCCGAAAGCATAGATATGTGCCTTTATCTTTCTCTCTTCCTCTGTGAGTTTTCTAAATCCTCTCATTGTTTCTTTCCAAGTTATCATCCCTGTTCCTATCATCACTTTTGTTCCTGTTCCTATTCTTATTCTCATCCATGTTTCTATTCCTATTTTGATTCTCATCCTTGTTCCTGTTTCTATTCATACCTTTGTTCCTATTCATATTTCTATTCCTATTCATATTCCTGTTGTTGTTCATATTCCTATTCTTGTTCATGTTTCTATTCCTATTCATGCCTATTTCTATAATATTTGCTCTACACCATCTTGCTATGTGACCATAATTATTGCACTTATAACACTTAATGTTATTATTCCTTGGATGTGCAACTATCTTCGGATTTCTCCTAGTGAAGACATATCCTCTTCTATAATTAATCCTGCAATTCATTGCCTTGTGACCAAAAACATTGCATGAGTAGAAATAACCTTGGAAAAGCTGTTATTTTACATATACCTATATTTCATGAGTCCTTCACTGTGAAGCCATGTGTCCAAACCTGTGACATGAATATCATCTTCCATTGAAGCCTCCTTGTATTGACCTCATTGGTCTCCTATTCTGATTGTTGTTCCATTTGTATCTTATTTGTGCATTGTTCCTCTCTTTGTTGAACTCTTGGTGGTCCAACTCATCCTATTATGTCCCACTTACACTTAAACTATATTCTTATGATTTATATTCTTCTGAAGTTTCTTCTTCATCAAGACTTGAAGTAGACTCTTTTTCCTATTTCTTTCGAGCATTTCCAAATCCAAGACCTGTTGAACATGATGTTCGTTGTTGTCCATAGATGAACTTATACAAGTTATTAGAGTTATTTGTGAAACTCTGCATATTGATATTGGAGTCCTTTAAATATTATTTTAGAGTAGCCAATTGTTGTGATAACTTCTCACATTCCAAAACATTTTCTTATAACTTATCCTTGAACTTTCTTGCCTTAGCCTTTGACTTTTCTAAATCCTCTATGAACAATAATATTTCTTCATCACATTCTTGAAACTTATTTTTAAGCTTAGAGTGTTGCTTTCTAACCTTTTTTACTATGTCAAGTACATAGATAAGTTCTCCCTTGAGATCATACCCATTATCTAATAAATATTCCTCTATTAGTTTGCCTTTGTTCATATCATTACTTCCTTTTGGCTTGTCTTCTATAGGATCATCTTCTTTATCTTCCAAAGCCATTATAATATTCTCATTTGGTCTTTCAAGTGCATCCTCAAAATCATCATCACTAAAACTATAACCATCCCTAGTGCAATCATCTTCAAGATGTCCAAATTTACAACATATAAAACACTTGAGAATATTTGGAGTTCTTTTTCTAACTGGATCTTTCTCTTTAGAAATAAATATGACTTCATCTCTATCATTGTCTGAAAAACTAGAATCACTATCAATTGAGTACTTACTTGCATTTTTTGCATAGTAGCTTCTCTTTTGCCTCTGGAAGAACTTATTTCCTTGTCTGTTTTTTCCATCCTTGATTTTCTTTTGGTACCTGTGTCTTCTTGATTCCCTGTACCTGTGATCCTATTTTTCTTCATCATTGTTGCATTTTGGCTCTTTGCATTATGTTGCATAGTGTCCATACTTTCCACAATTGAAAAATTTGATAAATCTTAGATCTATGGGTCTTATAGAACCTCTATTTCTTCTATCATAATTTGCTTCTTCATCACTGGATGATTCACTACTTGATTCTATCTTCTTTCTCTTTTTCTTTTTTTTCTACTTTGAAAGCAACTTCTTTCGGAGGAATATGATCTTTTGTTCTTATCTCAAAAGTAGTAAGCATGACAAGCAAAGAATTCTTTGTCAAATAATCACTATCAATAGATGTTTCTATAGCAGAATCCTTTTCACTATACCTTTTTGGAAGAGTTCTCAAGATCTTATCACAAGCATCAGATTCATCAACCTTCATTCCCAAACCTTTCATCTCATGTACAAGTTCATCAATCTTATTGAGATAGTCACAAATGTTTTTATCATCCTTAATTCTCAAGTTATCAAATTATCCTTTGATATTTCTAATATTAGCCATTCTTACTCCTTTATCTCCTTCATATATTTCATGTAGAAGTTCCCACATTTATTTTGATTTTTTACAATCCTTAACCTTCATAGATTATGATCTGTGCAATCCTTTTATAATTATATTCATGGCCCTTGATTTTGCATGCATTATAAGCCCACCTTACTTATATGTATGAGGATTGACTATTGAATCGTATCTAATTTCCACTGCATCCCAAACTTCATTTCTAAGTACCATCAGGTAAAATCTCATTAGCATACACCAATATAAGAAGTCACTTCCATCAAACACTGGTACTATATTATTGAAGGGTTCGTATCTTTGATCCTTTTGATCCATTGCGTTCTTAGATCATTTTTCCTTCAAGTTTTCAAACTCTTTTGAAGAAACCCGCTCTGATACCGATTGAAGAAAACAAGCTTATACTAAGAGGGGTGTTGAACATTAGAAGACCATTTTTTACTTTTATTTTCAATTCAATATTATGCAGTGTATAGATAGCAGTATCAATAGTAGTAATAAAAGCAATGCATAAAACACGATACACAATAGAGACACCATAATTTACCTGGTTCACCCAATGTGGGTTACTCCACGGAGAAAATATTTTACTAAAATTTTCTCAATCAATCTCTTTTGGGAATCCTTCCCAATTACAATATTTATAGACCTCTATCCAAAGTATATGTTGATCCCCTAATTTCAAGTTTGTGGATCTCTTCCACAGGAGAAATATTTCCCCTTCTACTCTGGCTAGTGATATTTTAGAAGACTTTGTCTCTCTCTTGCACTAACTAGTGGATCTTTATCCACTTGAACACTCATTACTCAGATTAGTATTCAATTATCCTGGTTTCTGGATTTCTATCCACTAAGACTTTGTCCTCTATACTCTATCACCTCCAAATATCTATCTCAATACTGTAATAAAAATAGTCCAATCGGTCTAGTATAATTTTACTCAATCTCTTGCGCTAAACACAATACATTTGGTCTCATAAAATTCTACTCAATAGGTCCACACAAAATCTACTCAAATATACTCAATAGTTCCACAAAAAACCTACTCAAATTTGCTCAATAGTTCCACATAGAACCTACTCAATTCTCATCAATAGGTCCACACTCATATAATCATAAAGAGAATTGTTAGAGACTCAATATGTTCTATACTCAATTCTTAATCAATATCTCAATTCAATATTATAGAAGCATAAAGATAATTGTTATAGAATCAATATGTTGTATACTCAAATCTCAATATCAACTCAAATCAATCTCATAGAAGCATAAATAGAATTGTTAGAGACTCAATATGTTCTATTATCAAAACTCAAATCTAGAATATAGAATAGTTTGTTTCATGGAACTTGAAAAACCACATGCATCCACTTGACTAGTCTCAATCAACTCTACTCAACCAAACACCTCAAGGAACAACCCTTTCTCACAAACCCTATTCCAAGCATGTATCAACCAACTCAAAATTATTTCTAAAAATGCTCAAACATAAATCTCACATAACAATGATTCTCATGTTCTTTTTTAACTCAAGTTCAAGTTCTTTGCATAACCATTTGGATTCAACAACAATGCTTATAAAATAAGGTTTAATCACAACTCTCAATAAAGAAAGCATCGAAGCATTAAACCAATCACTTTAAAAAAGGAAACCACAATCAATACTTTTCACTCCAAATATATTTTATAATAAACCACCATAATAAATCAATAGGAGAATGTGCCCATGCCTTTTATGAAGATGAAGAAGCCTCTTTGGAAATCTGTCACAATCACAATATTCTTTTGCCAATCCTCACAAGGGTTAGAAGATCACAAAATAATAAACATTACTCCAATTCACAATAATATTCACCAAGGATTTTAATTAGAAAATCTTCTTAAAAGTTAATGCACAACTTCCTTATCACTCCTAAAACCACTTGTACCATAAAACAAAATAAATCAAAACATTGCATAACCTTGTCACTCCAAAAACCACTTATACCATAAAATAAAATAAATCAAAACATTGCATAACCTTGTCACTCCAAAAACCACTTATACCATAAAATAACTCAAATATTTTATATCCTTCCTTTCAACACTTTTGCACTTAAAAAAATAATCACAAAGCCTTCTTAGGCAATATCCCACATTAATCAAATATCAAACCTTAGCCATATGCAAAAATTAAATTCACTATACTCTCCATGAAATTCAATGTTTAACACAACCTTAGCAAATTCAAAATATTTCATGCACCCAAAAATTTTGGCAATCGAATTATGGCATACCTTGCAAAATGGCTTCGGGTGGTTTCGACCCCATGTTCCTTCTCGTCGTGCACCTTAGCACATTATCCACCCACCGTGTGAGCTAGGCCTCCCACATGGAGGCTTTAATCCTTTGAGACTTATATTTTTGTCCTCTCCATCT
This sequence comes from Wollemia nobilis, assembly GCA_028583015.1. NCBI lineage: Eukaryota > Viridiplantae > Streptophyta > Pinopsida > Araucariales > Araucariaceae > Wollemia > Wollemia nobilis. The sequence goes on along the minus strand of JAQPPZ010006195.1, from coordinate 7,740,087 downwards.
ATGTCTTGAAACTTCCTCTCTTTTTCCACGTGCAGTGCATGAACGAAATCAAAAGGAGGGAATCGACGATTGCGAAGGAGGGGATAATTGAATGCGGACAATTTTTCTTGTCTCCTTCTTGGTTGATAAAATCAAACCATTTAAATATTTGAACCTTTGCATGATAAAGTATATAACATCGGTGGACATGGTGGGAAAAATCTTTTATTTAATTTTAAAAATTTTAATTTTAATTTTAAATAAATTAAAATTTAAACTAAACCTTTAAAATTAAATTTCTCCATCATTGGGGCACCTTTTTTTATGAAACGAAAAGCCAACTTGGGTTTTATGAAAAACCCATTTCAAATATACCATCTATGGTTTTAAATAAAACCTTTCCTTGCCTTCCTTGGTTTTCATAAAAAACCTTTTGCTAAGCTTCCCTTGAAGCTCCTTTTGGAACAAAATACCATGCATCCCTTATTGAAGCTTTGATCAAAACCTTTGCTTCTCATGAAGCTCTTTGTGGAGAAAAATAATAGTGTTACTTACATAGGTTCTTTTGAAATTAATGACAACTTTTAGCTTAGGAACTCAAAATGTTCAACAATGATCACTTTGAACATGTTATTACATTACTTATTGATATGGAGAAAATAATATACATATAACTTATTAAGGTGAAGAACAAAAAGCAAGAAGAAATAATAAAAAATTGGAATGACAAGCCTATGATGAAAAATGTTTGTTGTGATACAAGTCACATTATTCAAAATAAATATGTAAATTTTGATACATATGATTTACTAAAAAAATTAGATAGATCATGTGACACTAGTGATTTAAGGACTATGATAACAAATATGTGTTGTGATACTATTCACCTAAGTTGTGAAACTAGAAATATAAGGTGAGGTGCGAGTCATGATACTAGTAATATTTGTAAAAGGATAGATGCAAATTATGATGCAAGTTGTGACTCTAGATATCTTGTATAAAAAATTATATGAAGCATACGACACTAGCGATTTAAGCATTATTCGTAAAGACAAAGAGTGCGCAAAAAGTGTATTTATTGATTGTGTTGATTTTATAGAGAATATTTATGTAGGTCATGATAAACATAATAATAACATAAATAGATCCAGATGTGTTGATGGACATTATGTTGATAATGGTTTAAGGTATTATGGACCCATGAAAGTTCTCACATTGATAAGTCCTAGCAGCTTTTTATGGACTATCAATTTTGTTATATTTTTATTGCTTAAGATGAAAAAAAAAATTGCAAGACTTGGTAATTATTGTATATGAGTAGTCATGAGTCTAAATAAAACTTACTAGTCCCAAAATTTAGCTAAGGAAAATAATCTTAGTCACTTCAAATTTTAGAACAAGAGTGGTTAGGGATTTGTAAATATGATATCAACAATAATTCACAAAAATCCTAACTAGTTGAGAGTAGAGTGATCAAGATATTTTAAAGATAACATGAGCCCAAGTATTCAAGGGACCTGACCACTAAGATTAAGCAAAGAATGAGTGGTTGAAAGCATGAGTGTTTAGAAGTAGTATCAACCATATTTCTAAAGCCCTGGTAATAAGTAAAAACCTATAGCAAGTGGTGACAAAATATGAAGACTCTAAGATAAGTCTCATCTAATGGAGATCACCAGTGTTAGAGGTAAGGACCACTTGGAAACTTCTCAACCATCCAAATTAAATAATTTAGGTCAAGTCTACAACCACTGATACCAAAAAATGACAACCAATATTCTAGAATCTAAAAAAGGTAACTGCCACTACTAATCATAAATCAAAGTGCCTAAACTTCTACTAGTTACCATGACAAAAATGCATGTTGGTGTAATGGTGAGATGTCAAGCATACTAAATATGCACAATACAGTTAGACTAGAGACTAACAACTTGTGGTAACATGGTAGTAGAGTTACATCCACTTCCCTCAAGCATATTGATTGAGCACAAGACATAGAGTAGGCCAGGTTATGTATATTCTTGTTAGGTCTATGACATGCCATCCTTGTAATCATTAAGCTAGGCTAGTATAGTAAACTATAAGTAGCATAATTTTCCTTAGTATGAGGTTTGATAATTTAAGTGTTTGCTTGTTGTAAACTATGTAATTTTGCTTCACTACTTAATGAATCAATTGTTATTTGGACTCTAGTAGTGATGTGTTGTAAATTTTAATTTTTGTGTATGCTATGTAGTCTCTAGATATTTCTATAAAAGCTTAGTTAGTGGTTTATTTTGCTAGTAATGTGTTGTTGTTTGGATTATCACTATGGACTATTGGAATGTTATGAATGCATAATATTTAATCATTATAAATATTTTCACTTTTGTAAAAGCTTTGTTAGTCATCTATTTTGTCAGGTCTCATCTACTATTTGGATTATAAATACAAGCTATTGGAATGGCAATATAAATGATCTAAGATGAATTTATATCTTGTAATTCTTTGCTTGGTATTTGGGTTGTTAGGTCTTATTTGTAGATAATTTGCAAGGTATTTTGCATAGGTGTGGCAATGACGTTCACTGAATGTTGACCACCTTTTAATAAATATTTCTCTCCTTTATTTCTCTCTCTAACCCTTCATTATTTTATTTAGTTTTTTTATCTATTACTTTTATTTTGCATGAGGAACAAGCCTTCTCCATAGGTTGGATCAAAATCAATTTTGAGCCATCCAATATTGGCCATAGTCTACGGTGCACATCACACCACTAGGAAAATAATAGACCAAGAGTTTTTGGAATTCTCAATGGAATTAATCATTCAAAATTCATCCCAAAAATCTTTGGAGGATTGAGATTTTTTTGAATGTCTTAACCTCAAAAGTGGAAAAATTTCATTCACCCAGTGTCTCCACAATTCAAAGAACCTAAGATTGGCAACTCTACTAAAAGAATGAGCTCTAGATTCACATGTTAAAAATATCAAAAACCAAGAAGCTCAAAGAACCTATTATTTTTTTAAATGACCTACTTATAAATCTCACAAGATATCAAGTAAGTCATATTATCTAGTCTGAGGCCCCTCTATTAAAAGCATCATCCCTCTATAATTTTTTTCCAAATAGTCTCCTCAATAGTCCCTACCAAATTTAATGGTTGAAAGAATTTTACCTAGGATGGAATAGCATTGGAATGATTTATCTTGTAGATCTCCATGAAATCCCTCAATCAATCCTTAAGGCTTTACCAACCTATGATGGATCTTAAAAGACTACATATAAGAATTTTTAAGATATGGTTGCTTTAGCCAGTATTCATAATATTTAGCATGAGGATGTCATGGTTAGACTAATAGCTTTATCTTTTAGATGAAAATAGTTGACTTGGTATAGATCCCTTGATGAGAGCATTATTAGTTAATGGGCTTAGCTAGCTAAGCCAATTATATTGGAATTCAATGAGGTAGGAGATCCTTTCTTAATATTCACTTAGTTAATATTAATTTAGATACATTTGCAATAGCATATCACCAATTTCAACATCAAATTTAGAAATACATGGAAGTGGACCCCTTAGGATATCATACGTTCTCAACCTCAGGTTTATATATATTATATCAAATCCATTCTCCTAGGTCTAGGTTTGCAAATATAGCTAGCCAATGAGATGATATTTTTATATGTTACAATTATTGTATTGAATGCATTAATATTAGTTTAAAGGATACATCCATTGATTATCATGCTATATCTTCCATATTTGATATAGCCAGCATAGCAAAAACTAACTTTGAAAACCTCATTGTCTCAAATTGTTGTTGTGCCTATATCTAAATATTTTATTGAGCTACTTGTACTAATCATGACCCTCTTACTAGATCCAAAATCCAAAGAGAATATAAAAATTCTATATTTGAAGGTTTCGTTAAAAAATATTAATAAAGTCATTATGCTTGAAAGACAGAACATTGAAAAGAGGTATGAGGGCTATTATCCTAGAAGTATACCCTATCATAAAAGACTAAGAGGCTTCTATAGAAATGTGACCAAGAGAAAAAAGGTTGAATATATTGATAAAATTGTCCATCAATGTCCTCTTCTTAAGATATCTACTGGTTCTTGGACTTCAATGACCCCCATAATGCAAATACATGTATGGTTTATCAACACTAGGCCCAACTGGTAGAAACCCAAAGAGTAGGAAAGACACAAAAAAAATGGTGAACATGCTGATTAACCTAGACCAAGTAATATTATCCAATAAACCTATATAAGATGAATGCATTCAATTCTTAACAAGATCCAAGAAGAAGCCTCTACAACAGGAACCTTTAAATATCCCTACTTAATGACAGAAAAAGCAATAAAAAGAGCAACCAAGGCTAGAACCAACAAAGGATACTTAAGAAGATCCTAATGAGTAAACTCTAAGGAAGTTAAGGTATCCCTCTATGACAAAAATACAAAGGTTAAAAGACATTGAGTTGTACCAGAGGAATTTGAGGAACCTAACCGAAAGGACAAAAAGCTACTAGAAATAACCGAATATTGCATTGTTGAAGAGTCAAAGAAAAATCATTTTAGGTAAGCATGTATGTGTTAAGGACCTAAGGATAAGAATTTGAATATATAATATAATATTGTATTATGACATAGTTCATAGATAAAATTATAATATTTTGCACTTTGTAACTCATGGAAGGTGAACCACAACTTGGTTGACCTTGTAACTCATTGAATGTGGACCATTATATTATTGTATAAAGAGAAATGCACCCCCATTCCTAAAATTCATATATGAAGTATTATAGATAGTAGTCATGTCTTGTGGATTTAGAGATCTTATGGAGTGATTCCTTCCTTAAGGAGTATTCTTAGTGTTGCCCTACAAGAAGGGTACTATATTTCTCTATTTATTGTGTGGATTGTTATTGTGGATTTTATTTGTGGATGCATGTTTGATATTTCTACACATTGGTGAACGATTTATTGTTAATGAGAAGATATTTTCATAACAATTGGTATCACAAAAACAATTATAGTAAATTGAGGTTATTTTTGCAAATCTAGGTCACATTTTTATAAAAAAACATCACATATTATGGGACATATATTTATTTTTAGTAGCCATTTTTAGAAAATTTTCATTCCAACATGTATATTATTTTAAGTACTACAAAAATGACTACTCATTGGTTAAATTCTAACAAGTATTGAGAAATTTATGGCTATTTGAAGTTGGGTTATTTATACTTTTGGTTGTGGAATTTTTGTTTTTGGTAATGGTAAAAAAGAAGGGTTTTGGAGGTTTCCCCACCCTCTTATTGAATTAATATTTCCAAGGTTACAAGATAAACATCAACCTATTTGGATAGCATGATACAAAATTAAAGTTGTAGCAAAAATCCTAGAACAAAACCAAACAAAAGATAGCACTCTAGCTTATATTGATAATTATTTCTAGTAAGGGGGTAAATGTTGACCCAACTATTGTTTATTCCTCCATTCTACACCAACATTAGTAGCAATTGCTCTGATTCTCACCAATAGGTTATAGAAGTAGCAACAACAAAAGCAGAAAAACACTACAGTAGCATTCACTAAAACTATAATTGTTGTAATAGCAACAAAATACAATCACATTGGGAGAACCAAAAGACCCCAGAAGCAATAGGAATACCAACAACATCAAAATATAACACCATATGGAATAGAATTTTCTTCTACCTCTGATGCTGTAATTCTTAAAAGAGACTATGGAATTTTTTTCCTATATCTTCCTCTAATCAAAATGAACTCCAATGTTTGCCAAATAATCAACTACATAATCTCCTTCCTGATATATATGTAACATCTTCATCTCTACCAATTTTTTATAGGGATGAGATATCCTTAATTAAACCTAATACCTACTAGTTATCAGCTTCTCCTTTCTTAATATCCTTAGGAATATTCATAGATTGCCCTTTTATAATTTCCTTCCTTACACTCTTTTGTCTCAACAACATAACACTAGAGTATAGGACTTTAGCTTCTGCATAGTGATTGGTTTGTATCCTATAACATTCTACATAAGACCATAACACTTCACCTTTATCATTTTGAATTACACCTCCTCCCCTAGATCTACCTGGGTTGCCTTTTCTAGCTCCATAAAAGTTTAAATTTATACAACCCTCCTCTAGTTTTAGTCATCTAGTATTTGATATTTTGAAATTGATTGGCAAAGGTGCAACTCTATGTTCTCCTAAGTTCCATTATCTAGTGATCCTCTTTTTCAAAATTTTCTCAATGTTCAAATTTTTATCAAAGGAAAGCAAATCCTCCCTCACTTTAGTTTTAGTTCTATTGGAAACTAAAAGTTCATCATTACTTTTACCCCTGAATATTTTTTGATTTCTTTCCCACCAAACACCCCATAAAAAATAAGGTAGCAGTAAATTCTAGAATTTTGATAACTTGTTGTTGGTAAAAGAGCATCTTCATTGGTTAAAATGCTTCATAAAAGTACTAGGTACCACCCAAGAGTAGAACATAGCTTCCATTAAATTATTAAGTACCTTACTTGAAAACTCACAATGAATAAACAATTGGTCAACTAATTCAACATACTTCATGCAAAGACAACATATATTTATCATTTGAAAATCTCTTTTACTCAGGTTATCTAGAGGTAGAATATTATTTTTTAAGCATAATAAAAGAAATAAAGTTAATTTTAGGATTAATGCATTCTTCCAAACCTTATTTACAAGAAAAACTCCCTCCACAACTCCAAATTGTAGATTATAGGATGATTTCATAAAGAAAACCTCTAAGGAATTAGGAAACCAGATCAACAAGTCCTTATCTTCATTTTGAGGTAAGTGGTACTACTACAACCTATTAAGATTTAGTAGAGATTGCTACAATTATAGGTTAGTAGAATCCAAAGTTAGCTCTTTCCAAAACCTTTTATCTTCCCCAATTTCTATGTAATTGTTTACTAATGGTCCATATTTTTGAACCACTAGATATTTTAGTCTTCTAAACTCCTACATCTGATGTAAAAGACTATTTTCAATTAAAGTGTCTTCCCAAAAAAATATTTCCTTTCCTTATCCTACCATCCACATTAGTCCACTTCTCAACAATTTCCTAGTTTTTGAAACTCCATTCCAAACTAATGATCCTTTAGGAGGGTCTAAACTTCTAAAGAAGGGTATAGAATATTCCAACTACTTACATTTAATAATATTAGCCCATAGTATATCTTATTCCTTGGTCAATATCCAACCTATTTTAGTTAGTAGTGATTTAAAATGTTGCAACTTTATTATCCCTAGACCTCCTTCCCTCTTTGAATAACAAAATCTATCCCATGATACTAGAGAATGTTAGTCTCACAATGACATTGAGAGGGGGGGTGAATCAGTGTAGCTATTTAAATTCAAATCTACAGCTTTTAACAACGAAACAATGAAAATATAAAATCAGATAAAGCAAGTATAACAAGAGAGAATTCCAAAACACACGATGTAACGAGGTTCACCAATTTGGCTACTCCTCAAAAATGACTACTTGGATTCCCATCCAAATATAGCCTTTGCAAAATACCAATTTTACAATCAATTTACCAGAACCGACTGGAAGGAGCACCAACCCCTGATTTATCTACACCAACAGAAAGGAGCACCAACCCCTAATTTTTCTGCACCAATAGAAAGGAGAACCAACCCCTAATTCCAAGCACCAACTTGGATTGCAATTTTGAAACTATAATATTGACATAAAAATACCTTCGCTTATACAAGACCCTGACTCGTCTATTTCTAACCCAACCTCTCTCGCTATTCACCAAAACACCACACACACTTAAGGCTCTACTTACTGCATTTTTATGGCCCTATTACAACCCTCTTTCTGTGCTTCTTACTACACTCTTACGGCTCTCATGGCTCTACTTAACGCTCTCTTAAAACACTCTTCCAACCCTCTTTTTGTAGCACTTTCACTCTTTTTCAGCACTCAAAATTCTCCACGCAGACCTCATTTTATAACAAAGTTCTGACTCTATTTTTAACTTCCATATTTTTGCATGCAACTTATTAATAGAAACTTCTATATGTAACTCCTTCATCACACAGTATTCTATCATGCAGCCTATTAATAGTTACAGATATTTGTTTGGACTTCGACTGATGACTTTCAGTTTAACCATCGCTCGATGATTTCACTCTGTAATTGGCCTTGTACCTGTCGTTCTGACTTCAGTTCACTATTATTATTTTAGCTGCATGATTTTTCTCTATAACTACACCTATAACTGTCGTATTGACTTCAGTTAACTGTCACATATCTTAATTTGGTTGGGTTCTCTTCTTAGCTCATGCCAAAGTGACCTGTCGCAAAATCACAACACTTCTGCCTCTATGTCCTCTTCTCAGATTTCACCCGTGAAAACACATGTCGTGATATTGTGAAAATTTCACCTCCTTGCTACTTTACTTGGTTTGTACCTGCAAAAACACATGTCACAATATCGCAACACTTTTGCCTCCTTGCTTCTTTTCTTGGCTTGTACCCGCAAAAACACATGTCGCGATATCCCGACACTTTCACCTCCTTGCTCTTCCTCTTTACTTTTGTCACGATATCGTGACACTTCTGCCTTATTAATTTCTCTCTCCTCCTTTAGTCACGAAAATGCGACATGTCGCGATATCGCGACACTTTTTCTCCTTTGTTCTTTCTCTTGCCTTCGGGTCACGAAAATGCGACATGTCGCGATATCGCGACACTTTTTCTCTCGGACTCTCTCTCTTGCAATATGTTGTGATATCACAACACTTTTTATTCTGTACAATCTCTCTTGCAATATGTCATGAAATCATGACACTTTTTCTTTCGGACTCTCTCTCTTGCAATATGTCGCGATATCGTGACACTTTTTCTTCTGTACAATCTCTCTTGCAATATGTCGCGAAATCGCGACACTTTTTCTTTTTTACTCTCTCTCTTGCAATATGTCATGATATCGCGAAACTTTTTCTTCCATACAATCTCTCTTGCAATATGTCATGAAATAACGACACTTTTTCTTTCGGACTCTCTCTCTTGCAATATGTCACGAAATCGCGACACTTTTTCTTCCGTACAATCTCTCTTGTAATATGTCGCAAAATCGCGACACTTTTTCTACTTGCATTTTACTCTTTGAACATGTCACAAAATCATGACATTTTTTCTTGCTTGCGCTTTCTCTTTGAACATGTCGCAAAATTGTGACAGTTTTTCCTGCTTGTGCTTTTTCTTTGAACATGTCACAAAATCGTGACAGTTTTTCTTGCTTGCGCTTTCTCTTCGAACATGTGAAATCACGACAGTTTTTCCTGCTTGCACTTTCTTTTCGAACATGTCATGAAATCATGATAGTTTTTCTTTCTTCTCAACATGTCGTGATATCGTGATAGTTTTTATTTCTTGCTCAACATGTCGTGATATCGCGACAGTTTTTTTCCTTGTGATTTTCTTTTGATTTTTAGCATATGGGCCACTTCAATATTTTGGAAAATCACTATACATACTCTGAAGAACCTCTTAACTTCTATCCACTGCATCAACCAATCTTTCTGACTATATTGACAACAATGACAATATTGTTGCTGCACCTTGCTCAACAATCTCCCCTTTGGAATTATTGGCAACACGTGCAATTTCCTATAATTATTCTCCCCCTTTGACAATAATACCAAAGGGCTGCTGCAGACTCCCCTTGAGTCCATGCACAACATTCTCAAGTAAAAATTATTATAGTTAGCAAAAATTACAAACATGAGCAAAAATATAATCAAATATATAAATGCTCCACCTGAGAATGTGGTCCCGATAGCTAGTCAATTCTTGGGAAGCGTGACCACTCCCAATTTATTGTGAAGGTACTCAAAAATTTCCTTGGGAAATGTTTTTGTGAAGATATCCGCTACTTGCTCTATAGTTGGGAGAAAATCCAACTTAACCTCACCTTCTACAACTTTATCCTTCAGAAAGTGATATCGGATAGCAATATGTTTTGTACGAGAATACATAACTGGATTCTTTGAGATGTTAATGGCACTGGTGTTATCACACTTACCTGAAATTGGCTCACTGAAGTTAATGCCAAGATATTTTAGGGTTTGTTTCATCCATAAGACCTACGTACAACACATAGTTGTAATATATTCTGCATCTACTATGGATAAGGAGACTGACTCTTGTTTCTTACTGTGCCATGTGACCAACCTGTCTCCAAGATAGAATGCACCTCCACTGGTACTCTTTCTGTCATCGACACATCCTACCCAATCTGCATCTGAATACGCAATAAGGGTGAAGTCCTTACCTTTCTGATACCATAACCCATACTCCATAGTACCCTTGAGATACCAAAGAATTCTCTTCACTGATGTCACATGAGTCTCCTTGGGACTAGCCTGAAATCATGCTACCATGCAAACTGCCTACAAGATATCTGGTCTAGTAGCTGTCAAATACATTAGGCTCCCAATCATTGATCTGTACATGGTTTGATCAACATCTGGATATTTTTCATCCTTGCTCAACTTGCAACCTGTCATCATGGGAGTGCTAAAAGGCTTACAATCCTCCATTGTAAACTTTTTTAGCATCTCTTTCACATATTTAACTTGAGAAATAAATATGCCCTTCTCATTTTGATTAACTTGTAGTATGAGGAAATACGAAAGTTCACCAATCATTGACATTTCAAATTCTTTCTACATATTATTTGCTAAATATTTACACAACTCATCATTGTTGTTGCCAAAAATGATATCATCTACGTATACAACAAGGACAATGAGATGGCCATTCTCTATTTTGACATACAAATTGCTATCCACCATACCTTTTTTGAACTCTTGTTGAGTAATATAGTTGTCTAGCATTGCATACCATGCTCTGGGTGCCTGTTTTAATCCATACAATTCTTTCTTCAACTTGTAGACAAAGTTGGGATTATCACCGAGTTGGAAACCATCTGGCTGCTCAATATAGACCTCTTCTTCAAGTTTTCCATTCAAAAATGATGATTTCATGTCCATTTGATAAACTTTGAAATTCTTGTGAACTGCTAAAGCCAGAAACATTCTAATTGCCTCTAGTCTAGCCACTGGTGCAAAGGTTTCTTCAAAGTCAATACCTTCAACTTGTGGATAGCCTTTACAGACCAATATTGCTTTATTCCTGACTACCTGTCCATCTTCATTCAATTTGTTTCAAAAAATCCATTTAGTATCGATTATATTTTTATTTGTAGGTCTTGGTACTAACTCCCAGGTTTTATTTTTCTTGATCTAATATAATTCTTCATTTATTGCCGTCATCCAACTTTCATCTTTGCTTGCTTCAACAACATTTTTGGGCTCAATGCTAGATAATAGAGAGTAGTTACTTACTACTCTTCTTCTTGTTTGAACACCAACTGTGGGGTCTCCAATTATTTTCTCTCTAGGATGATTTTTCTAATAGCTACCTGTTTTGAATTTCTTGTTTTCTTCCTCTTCTGAATCACTACTTAAATCATCTGATTCAATTTTCTATTTCTTTTCCATTTCCTTTTCCTCATCTCCTTCAATAACCTCTTCATAAATTTGGTAGTTTTCTTCATAGCTTATTTCTCGTTCCCTACCTTCATCAACTTTAACATCGACACTCTCCACCTCTTGTTGTAGCATGTGTAGGATTTGCTTTTTGTCGAATAGCCAAGAAAAATACCTTCATCAGCTCTATCATCAAACTTACCAAGATTATCTTTAGTTCTTTTGATGTAACACTTGCTGCCAAAAACTTTAAAGTATCTTGCTGTTGCCTTTTGACCGAACCACAGCTCATATGGAGTTTTGCTTTCATGCGTCCCCAACATGCACCTATTTTGGATTAATATCATAGTATGGACTGCCTCTTTCCAAAATTTGTCAGCTATTTTTCTCTTAGTCAACATAGTCCATGTCATTTCCTGCACTGTCTTGTTCTTTATTTCTACCACACCATTCTGCTGAGGTGTCCTTGCTACTAAAAATTGTCTCCTAATCCCATATTTTTCATAGTACTCTGCAAAATCCTCTAAAATGAACTCTCCTCCTCTATCTGATCTTAAACATTTAATCCTTTTTCATGTTTGATTCTCAACTTGTTTTTTGAAAATCTTGAACATCTCAAATGCATCTGATTTAAGCTTAAAAAATAGTACCCATGTCATCCTGGAATAGTCATCTATGCACAACATAAAGTATTTGTCACCATTTATGCTTTGCGTTCTCATGGGTCCACATAAATCAGTATGTATTAGTTCTAAAGGTTTTCTTGTGAAGTACTCTTTTGTTTTAAATGTGGCTCTAGTTTGATTCCCCTTTTGGCATTAAGCACAAATGCTATTTAATGGTTTGCTAATGGTGGGAATATCTCTCACTACCATTTTTGAGCTGATTTTTATTAGATTTTCAAAACTGATATGACCGAGCCTCTTATGCCACAACCAATTTTATTCTTCCTGTCCAATCAAGCACACTCCTTCTGAAGTCTCTGAGAGAGTATACAGGTTTCCAGATGTCCTTGATCTAGTTGCTATCAAATTTCCATAGTTTGTTGTTCTGACTTCACAACCCTGCTTCTTGAAAATTACTTCATGACCTCTATCACAAATCTGACTTACGCTTAACAAGTTATGCTTCAGACCAATCACAAACAAGACTTATTTTGACTTGATTTTTCCATCACTGATCTTAACTAATCCTTTGCCAACTATCTTAGCTCCATCATTATTTCCAAATTTTACAGAACCACCTTCATATTTCTGTAACTTCTCAAATTTTTGTTTGTCACCTGTCATATGACTGGAGCATCCACTATCAAGTATCCATGGTGTAGATTTGTTCTATGCTTTAAATGCTATCTGTACGATCAAGGATTCATTTTCTTCCTTGGGTCGCTCCTTTTCTTTCCACTCTAGTTTGATTACAGTTTTGGTCACTTGTTTTGACTTTTCTTTGTCAGTAGCCTATGCATGTTTTTTGGAAAATTTTCTATTTTGTCTCAAACCATTTGGTTGAAATTTTCTTCCCTGATGTTTATTTTTTGCAAATGTACTTTGACAATTTCTTGCAATGTGCCCAAAATTATGATAGTTATAACATTCGACTACATAATCCATCAATGGTGAAAAAACATTTCTACTGGTAAAGTTCCTTTGTCCTACATTATACTTGCAATATGAAATATTATGTCCACAACCATTGCATTTTAAACAATAACCAGAGAAGTAATGAGTGAACCTGGGTGATAGTCTTTGCCATTTTGTAGTGGGAGCTATAAATCTTCTTTTCCTTTGATGAGTGACATTGGTGAATCCATCATTGTCAATACTCCTCTCATGCCTGGCATTATTGCTTTCTTTAGCATGATTCATTTTTTCTTGATCAAACCTGATCTTATATTCATTCTTTATGGGTTCTACAGTTATGGACTTTGATCCATTTGATGATTCTCCTTCGATGAAGCCTAAACCAAATTTGATGCCTGTAGTCCTTTGGTTATTTATAATCTTATCCAGCTTCATAGAACTTTCTTCAAGTTTGTGATAACAACTCATTTTTCGATTCATCTCTTCTAGATGCATCCTTAAACCAACAATCTCTTCTTCTAGCTTGTTGCACTCATCTATTTTCATGGTTAATTGTACTTTGATATCTTCAAATATTTTCTAAAATTTGTCTATTTGTACTTTCAAGCTGGTTATGATTTCATTGTCATCCTCAAGCTTTCTTGAAATTTTCTTATTCTTTTTTTTTCTATACTTAGCTCTTTAAGTGCAGTGACCAACTCACCTTCTAGATCTACTTCAGCCTCAGCCTCAAGTTTTTTATTATGTTCCTATTTTTCCTCTGTTTTTTCTTCTTCGAATGCCATGAAAAGAGCTTCACCTGTTTCTTCTTTAGAATCCTCACCGGAGCTATCTTTTGAAGGACTGAAATTCTTGGATATGAAACTTTTCTTCTTGAAGTTGCCTTTTCTAAAATTTGGTTTCTTCTTCCAGTCACTTCTTTCTTGGTGTGAACCTTCATCACTTTTGTTTTTCTCATTAAGTGGACATCTAGATGCAAAGTGCCCAACGCCTCCACAGTTGAAACACTTAAATGGTAGCTTTCCTCTGTATTTTCCTTTTCCCCTTATTAGTTTTTGAACAAATTTTTCTTCCATTTCATCTAATGTCTCTTCTTCCTTGGATTCTTGTTTTGCTTTTATATTTTTATGTGCTTTAAAAGCAGATTCTCTGTCTGTGGGTTTAGTTTTTCCTATTATCATCTCATATGCAGTCAAATAACCATGCATCTCATCCATACTAAAAGTATTTAGATCTTTAGCTTCTTCTATTGCTAAAACTTTAGAATCAAATATTTGGAGAAGAGATCTTAGTACCTTTTTTATGACGATAGCATCTTCCATTTTCTCGCCGAGTCCTCTAATCGCATTAATGATTCCATTAACTCTCAGCATGTATGCCTCTATGTTCTCATCGTCATTCATCTTTAATGCTTTGAACTAAGCTCGATGCATTTGTAACTTGGCCTCCTTGATATTTTCATATCCTTCATGAATTCTCCTTAGTTTGTGCCACATGCCTTTTTCTATTTTACAACTCATAATATTTATCATTTCGCTGTCCACAAAACTTCACATAATAGCATTCTTTGCTTTAGAGTTATTCTCAAATAGTTTCTTACCAGCAACATCGGTTGGAGGAGTGGTGGGTATTGTGAATCCACTGTCTACTGACTCCCATATTTTGTATCCCAAAGCACAGATATATTTGCATCCTGAGTCTCCAAAATGCGTAATTAGTTCCATCAAACAATGGTGCTTTGTTTGATGAGAATCCTTCACCACTTGCCATTGTCTCACTTCCAAGATCACCTTAGATGATTAAGCTTGTTTAGTAACTTGGCTCTGATACCAATTGTTAGTCTCACAATGACACTGATATGGGGGGGGTGAATCAGTGTAGCTATTTAAATTCAAACCTACAACTCTTAACACCAAAACAATGAAAATATAAAATCAGATAAAGCAAGTATAATAAGATAGCATTCCATAACACACGATGTAACGAGGTTCACCAATTTGTCTACTCCTCAAAAATGACTTCTTGGATTCCCATCCAAATCCAGCCTTTGCTAAATACCAATTTTATAATCAATTTACCAGCACCCACTGGAAGGAGCACCAACCCTAATTTGCACCAACAGAAAGGAGCACCAACCCCTAATTTATCTACACCAACAAAAAGGAGCACAAACCCCTAATTCCAAGCACCAAATTGGACTGCAATTTTGAAACTTAAGATTAACATAAAAATGCCTTCGCTTATACAAGACCCTGACTGGTCTATTGCTAACCCAACCTCTCTCGCTATTCACCAAAACAACACACACACTTAAGGCTCTACTTATTGCACTTTTATAGCCCTCTTACAGCCCTCTTGTTGCGCTTATTATTGCACTCTTATGGCTCTCACGGCTCTGCTTAACGCTCTCTTACAACACTCTTCCAACCCTCTTTTTGTAGCACTTTCACTCTTTTTCAGCACTTGTAATTCTCCACGCAGACCTCCTTTTATAACAAAGTTCTGACTCTATTTTTAACTTCCATATTTTCGCATTCAAATTATTAATAGAAAATTCTATATGTAACTCCTTTATGACACAGTATTCTCTCATGCAGCCTATTAATAGTTACGGATCTTTTTTTGGTCTTCGACTGATGACTTTCAGTTTAATCGTCGCTCGATGATTTCACTCTGTAACTGGCCCTGTAACTGTCGTTCTGACTTCAGTTCATTGTTCTTATTTTATCTACATGATTTTTATCTGTAACTACACCTATAACTATCGTAATGACTTCAGTTAACTGTCACATATCTTATTTTGGCTGGGTTCTCTTCTTAGCTCGCACCAAAGCAACCTATCGCAAAATCGTGACACTTCTGCCTCTTTGTCCTCTTCTTGGATTTCGCTAGTGAAAACACATGTCACAATATCATGACACTTTTGCCTCCTTGCTACTTTACATGGTTTGTACCTGCAAAAACACAACATGTCACGATATCACAACACTTTTGCCTCCTTGCTTCTTTTCTTGGCTTGTACCCACAAAAACACATGTCGCGATATCACGACACTTTTGCCTCCTTACTCTTCCTCTTTACTTTTGTCATGATATCGTGACACTTCTACCTTCTTACTTTCTCTCTCCTCCTTTAGTCGTGAAAATGCAACATGTCGCGATATCGCGACACTTTTTCTCCTTTTTTCTTTCTCTTGCCTTCAGGTCGCGAAAATGCGACATGTCACGAAATCGCGACACTTTTCTCTCAGACACTCTCTCTTGCAATATGTCGTGATATCGTGACACTTTTTCTTCCGTACAATATCTCTTGCAATATGTCATGAAATCGTGACACTTTTTCTTTCAGACTCTCTCTCTTGCAATATGTCACGATATCGCGACACTTTTTCTTTCGTACAATCTCTCTTACAATATGTCACGAAATCACGACACTTTTTCTTTCAGACTCTCTCTCTTGAAATATGTCGTGAAATCGTGACACTTTTTCTACTTGCATTTTACTCTTCGAACATGTCACAAAATCGTGATAGTTTTTCTTGCTTGCGCTTTCTCTTCGAACAAGTGAAATCGTGACAGTTTTTCCTGCTTGCGCTTTATCTTGGAACATGTCGTAAAATCATGATAGTTTTTCTTGCTTGCGCTTTCTCTTTGAACATGTCATCAAATCGTGATAGTTTTTCCTGCTTGTGCTTTATTTTCGAACATGTCGCGAAATCATGATAGTTTTTCTTTCTTCTCAACATGTCGTGATATCGCGACAATTTTTCTTTCTTGCTCAACATGTCGTGATATCGCGACAGTTTTCTTCCTTGTGATTTTCTTTTGATTTTTAGCATATGGGCCACTTCGATATTTTTGAAAATCACTGTACATACTCTGAAGAACCTCTTAACTCCTGTCCACTGCATCAACCGATATTTCTGACTGTGTTGACAATAATGACAATACTATTGCTGCACCTTGCTCAATAGAGAAAGCATCTATTTTTCTCTACCACTACCCAAAGTAACATTCTAAATATTTTCTCTATTATGTTTTTTTACCATGTAGAGTATTATGAAAAGTGACATGTAGTAAATTGGGATGCTTTGTAATGTTGCCTTTAGAAGCTGTAATTTTCCAGCTTGACATAACATATCACCCTTCCACCCCATCAACTTCTTTTGAATCTGGTCTAGACTGGATCCCATATTTTCTCTTTCAATTTTCCTATGAAAAGAGGTAATCCAAGGTAGGTAGCTATAAATTTTGCTATGTTACATCCCAAAATTCTATATATTCTCTATTGCATCTATCTAGCTATGTTGACAAAATAAACATGGTTTTTCTTAAAATTGATACTTTTATTAGAATCTCTTTCATAAAGATGTAGGAACTTTAGTATCTCCTTCTCTTATCTTATTTAGGCTTCATCCAGTATGATATTATCATCCATGAATTTCTAGTAAGACATTGTTGCAACATTACTTGAAGGTTTAATCACTATTATCTTTGATGTGGTAGTGGTTACACCCAAAGTTCTTCCTAAAGCTTTAGCCATGATGGTGAAAAAATATGGTGATATAGGATATCCTTGTCTTAGAACTTGATTCCCTCTAGAAAAACCTATTTTTCTACCATTAACTATGATAAAAAAAACTTTTCTGAAGAGAAATATTTTTATCCATTAACTCCACTTAATATCAAAACTATTTTTTTACAATTACCTTATCCAATAAAATCCATAACACTTGATCATATGCTTTATTCATGTCTAGTTTAAACAAAATACTTGCAATACCTATATTATACATCAAATGAAATGTTTAATGTACTATCATTACTCCATATATTATTTTTCTCCCTTGAATGAATCCTCCATGCATAGAAGAGATGATCCTTGGAAGTACCTTCTTGAGTGTATTGGCTAATGTCTTAGTGAGGATTTTGTATATGGAGTTGCAAAGGCTAATATGTCTAAACTATTTTCGTGAAGAGGCTCCATGATTCTTTGGGATCAAAACTATAAAATTATTATTCCCATATTAAAGTAATGAATTATAGACTTAAAATTTTCTTACTGCCTCTAAAACAGGTTTTCCTATTATGTGTCACAAAATTTGGAAGAAGCCAACCAAAAAACCATCTAGACCTAGTGCCTTATCTTTTACCATATCAAAAAAAAATTCATTGAAATTTTCATTCAATAAGGGAGTGAGTAATAGGTTGTTCATTTATTTTGAAATCAGTGAGGGAATGGTACCAAGAGGGGAGTCCATTGTTGCCACACCTTCATCTTGATTGTTAATCTAGAAGAAATTTACTATAGCTGCCAAATCTCCTATTTTTCACTACATCACTATTATCCATATTAAGCTCCTTTATCCTATTGGCACTCTTATATATTATGGTTAAAATATGGAATAACTTCGTGTTACGATCTCCTTCCATTAGCCATGTTGCCCTTGATTTTTGCTTCCAATGAGTTTCCTCCTTTGCTAAAACATTATGAAACTTTACAAAAACCTCTTTTTATTTTATCTAACTCTAAAGTTCTTACTTATTTTTGAAGCTTTAGATCCATTTCCTCCAGGTTATCTAAAATCTCTTGCTTTTTCTACAAAATATTTTCGAACACATCTCGATTCCATTTCTTGAAATTTGCCTTTATTATTTTTAGTTTTTTGACAACTTGGAATATTTTAGTTTCATACACATATATGTTCTGCCAATATATAATCATATCCTGAATTTGAGGATGCTTCAGCCACATCATCTTGAATAAAAAAGAAAATTATTTTATCTTTTTTCCTTAGAAAACTCTTAAAGAACTGGTTAGAGGTAGTTTTTGGTAAGAATATCAAAGAACAAAAGTGAAAATTTCCATACCAATCAGTGAAAGATACTGCTTTGTCAATATTGGATTGGATGAGACCCCCTCCTATTATTCATTTTGACCAAGGGAACTTGGTCCCTTGTAGATCCACTTCTATTAAAACCAAATAAGAGATAAATTTACTAAAATCCTCCATATTGTTTGTGGAGTCAATTACTCCTCCTTGCCTCTCACTCAGTAGGAGAGTAATGTTGAAGTCTCTTTTTATAATCCAAGGAAGATTAACTGAAGCACAAAATCTCTCTAAATCATCACAAAGCCTTATCCTATCCACTTGAGAATTATGGACATAGACATTTGTACCTAAACAACAAAAATCAATCAATTTATACTAAAAGAGGATTGAAATAAATCTATCATTCTATTGCACTCACTCTCCTTCTAGGTTATTTGGATTCTAGAGAGTCCAAAGACCCCCATAAGCATCTCTAGTTGGTCTATAGGTACCTTATGCTTTATTCCATACCATATTTTTAATCTTGTCTAAATTTCCTTCTTCAATTTTTGTTTATTGAAGTAAAGGATATATATCCCATGCATTTTTCTAAGATCCTTAACTACCCCATGCTTTTTTGAGATGTTCAGTCCCTGAATGTTCTAGGAATTAACTTTCATTTCTTATCTTTGGTGGGAGCTTTTACCCCACTCAGTACCAACACCTATTGAGTTCTATTTGTTATGTATTAAGCTATTTTCTTATTCCTTATATCTGCTAGTTTGGGTCTTCCAAGCTTTGTTACACTACCCAAATCTATAGTTTTTATGTGTTTCTTATCAACCTCATTGTACTGGTTTCTTCTATGGAAGATTTTTTTCCCTTTAGTTTCCTTGGTATTTGGTTGTTGCTAAAATTCTTGGTTCTCCAAAGCTTTACCTCTTCTTAACTTCCTTTTATATGCCACATATTTGAATCCTTATCCCTATTTTAAAGACAAACATACTTCCTCTAGTTTAGGTTTTTTTCTTAGCACTATTTATTCAACCTCTCCTTCTTCTACAAGAGTTTCTTTAACTACTTCCTCTTCTTTTGATTTTGGATTTAACTGTTAATTCAAAAAATCTAGATGATTCTCCTCCTGAGCATGTAAATTTGTATTCTCTAGTCATTTATTAACTTCTTTGACCTCCTCCAGATCCAGTTTTCTCATGATATATTCCTCCATACCTTGTAATATATAGAATTTATTGGTCTATAGGTTTTTTTTCTTCAACAATTCATTCTTCTCTATTAAAAATATGTTTGTCTTAGCTATTTCTCCTTATTTTTCTATATATACACATTTTATTTTTTCTTCGGTTGTCCTCTTTTTTGGTAGTGGGATATAATATGCCCTACTATATTACATCCAAAATAAACTACCATTAATCATTCATATTCAATTGACTAACTCCACACCTCTACATTTGAAACAAGTTTTATTGAGGAAGGTAATGGCTAGGTCAATTTTGCATTCCTGCAAAATCTAGTGAAAAACCTTCTAGTTTTGGATTGATTAGCTAGGTCAAATGCTATTAATTTTCCTATGCCTTTATCAATCCCTTCAATGATATATTCATCCCATAACTCAATTGAAAGCCCTAGGATTTTGACCCATAATGGTGCAACATTTATATTATTAATGTTTGGATCAAACCTAGTTTCCATTTTTGGATATGGAGCCCTCATCTTCCAAAAAACCATGGGCCTTTTAGTAGGGTCCCATTCATGTCTTCCTTACACATGAAGTTAAATAGTAAAATCCCTTTTGCTAGTGCAACAATATCTAGGTTACCTTTAGGTTTCCACTTGTAGGAGACCCATTATTTGACTATATCTGTATCTGGCTTAACACCAATGAATTTTCCAATAAGTCTATTTTCTATTTCTTTGGAGGCTCTACTCAGAATAATCTATTGAACCCTCAAAGTCAAAACTTCCTCTATTTTATTTAAATTTAGATTAAAAATATTTGTTGGGGTTCACTTCTCCCATGATAAAATTTTACCAAGTTTTGTGTCTACTTGGATCTAGATGAAAAATCTTCTCCTGATCAACCTTACACTCTATATCTTCATCCAAACAATCCTCAATGGAGGTCATTAGAAAATTTCACTTGGCTATCTTAGCAGCCTGTGGTTGGTCTACTATCTTAGCAGCCAATGGTTGATCCACCATCATTATTGAGTAGCCTATGTTATATTTGTAGCAATTGTAGTCTGTGGTAGATCCATCATAACTATAGCCTATGGTAGGTCCACCATCGTAGCAGTTTGTGAAAAAAAATTTCAAAAGAAAAAATTCATATTAATGTTTTTTAGCAGTCGTTTTCCAATTTTTTTTACACTAGCATATAAATTATGTTGAATACTACACAAACAATTACTCACTTATTAAATTCTAATAAGTATTAAGGGGGTTATAATTGTTTTAAGTTGGGTTTTTGATATTTTTGGGTTTTAGGGAAAATTCATGCAAAGGAAAGAAAAACATAGTTCTCAATCTAGGTAAGTAAATAAGTTGCAGTTTGTTTTATTTTGAAGAAAATATATAGATGTAATTTTCAAGGAGAAGAATAGCAAATGTTTGCTAATTTTGTTTTGGTTATTTAAAACCCTTGCAACTTTGAAAACAAAATATATTTGAGGCTATGGAGTTACATATATTTACTGGAAATATGATAGTGATGCTAGGGAATGTTTGATGAAGTGGAATTAATATTTAAAAAAAAAAATTCTAAGATAGAATTGAAAGTTAAGACTTGGAATTACTTTGAAGGGGAATATTTTTCTTGATTTTCAAACTTTATGAATGATCTTAAATATATACACAAAAAAAGAATTTGAAGTTGCATTTTTAAGAAAGTGGGTATCATAATACAATAATAATAATATGTAGGAAAAATAAAGCACATCTTTAGTGTTTGATAGAGCAAACAATGGTAAAAAAGAATTGTTGGATTCTAAAAAAAATTATTTTGCATGTTCATGGTTGCATCGTAAAGAAAAAATTTATTGTCTGTATAAATCCTGGTAGTGAGCATAAATTCATCAGTAGGGACTTGGCTAACAGTTTGCAGGTCATGACTATAAAAATTAAGAACATACAACTTGAGGGTGAAAATATTAAAATTTTTGAAAATTTAAAGATCATCATGTATAATATATTTTACATTCAATTTTTTATTTTATTTAGATGGGTGATATGGATATATATATATATATATTTTTTGGTGGTGGCCACAAGGGGTAAACAGACTGTGACCATGATAAAACCATTACATAACATATCCGCAACATGTGAGGCGAGAGATTTGAACCCGGGCCTCTCAGAAACTAGAGAGGTTTAACTACCCACTTGCTCTCCAACTCCTCTACATGTGCGGATAAAATAGAGGCACAAAATATTAGAGCATATCGCTATCCTCACCACCATGAGATGCAACAATCATGGAGATAAGACATTGAGCAGCAAAGGAGTTATGATGGACATACATGTATCCTAAGGTTTAATTATGGATATTCAAGTGGCCTAAGGTAATATCGGTATTAGAAAAGAACACAAGCAGTTAGATTTTCACTAAGACAGATGGATGATCTACATCGATACCAATTCTTATATTTACTTAGAAAATCATATTATTTAGTTTCTTCCTATGTTTCAAGGATGAAACATTCTTTTAAGGGGTATGGAATGTTAGGTGCCTAAGGATATGAATATAATAATATAATATAATATTATGTTATAGCATGCGTCATACATAAAATTTTAATAATATGTAACATAGTGTCATAGTATAATATTATGCACTTTGTAACTCATAGAAGGTGAACCATCACATTCTTGTATAAAGAGAGATGTACTCTCAATTGTAAACTTCATAAAAGAAGTATTCTTGGTAGTAGTCTTGGCTCATGGAGCTAAATATGTTCTACAGTGATTCCTTCCTTAAGGAGTATTCTTGGTGTTACCCTACCTCAAGGGTATTATATTTCTCTATTTTATTTAATGGATTTTTGTTATGGAATTTATTTGTAGATGCATTTTTTATATTTGTGCACATTGGTGAATGATTTATTATTAATGAGAAGATAGATTCATAATAGTATTATGTGTTGATAATCCCCAAATAGATTGACTTGCTCAAGGTTGCATTAAAAGGTGTTAATTTTAAAGGGCTAAAACTTCTATACTTGAACTTGAATCAAGACCATCAGAACCATGCAATGGGAAAGAAATGGCCACCACATTTTTACATGTCATTTAAAATGGAATGGTGGATAATTCATAATTTTATGGTTGACTTTGAAGCAACCACTACTGTCATGCCAAAGATAATGTGTGAGGTAATGGGAATGGAGTACACGTACTTAAGCCATTGAGTGTTGCAATTAGATGGTACTTTGGTCTAGATAGCTGGGGTGAATAAGGATATATCAATGGTTGTAAATAAAGTGTTTGAGGTCATAATTATCCAAGAGGTGGTTTTATTCAACCTTATGTCATACATTGGTTTGTGCCTTTTTATAGAGTTCACTTCCAAGCTGGGGGGTACTTATCCTTAGATTATTCTCACATGGTCATCCCTCATAGGGGGATAAAGGTTAATATCTATGTGGAAAATCCATCTTCCTTCCACATTAAGAAGATTGAGGAAGATAGGGTTAACCTAGTTGAATATGATCTAGATTACCCTAAAAATATGACCAAGAAATTTCAAATGGAGGTTGATTTTTCTCTAGAAAACTTTAATGCTATGATAAATACTGAGCTAGGTACTTATTGTATTACAATATTAGATGGTAAAAATCTCCTGACTATTTCAAATAAATAACTCCAATAAATTAGGACAACCAAAATGCTATTTTTGGAGGAGCAAAGAGATAGATTAGGATAAACTCTGACAAAAATATGACATTGTTAGACATTGATATGAAAAGAAGACCATACTACAAGATTTTTTTACTAATGACCTAGTGTTAAAATGAGATTAAAAAAGGCTAGGATAAGAAAACATCAAAAATTTGATTCCCTAGGCTTGGGCCTTTGAAAAAAATTTAAATGCATGATTGCAATGCATGTAATTAATTGTAATCAATGACCAATATTTCCAATACAAGAAAACATACACTATTTGAAATGCTTTGCATAAGATAAAAAATACATTTATTTGTATTATAAATATACATATGAAACCATAATTATATAATTCTACAACTATATTGAGAAGCAAGAGGTGGCACATGGAAATTTTGAATTATAAAGAGCCTATTGATTTGGAATATAATAGTAGTTAAATATAGAATATTGTTTAAGATGCTCACACATGTTGATAGCTTTGGAAAGAAATTTTGAGTAATAAGAGTAGGACATGCACACCTTTTAAAATTACTAATGACTGGTACTAGCCCTAGTTTATAAAAGCAAATCATCAAGGTCTCATTTGTACATCTAAGAAATAAATCATATAGGAGAGAAATTACAAGGTAATTTCATGGGATTAATTATAGTTTGTTGAATTCTGAGATCACTATCACAATGTTTTACCCAAAATTAAATGGAGTAACCATGTCCACCAAGAAGAGCAAACTAAAAGACCAAATTTCTAATATCCATGACTCAAATATCATGAAGGCAAATAAATTTAGGCTATAAGAAAAGTAGAAAGTCATTAAGCATGCAAGGGAGCAGTTGTCTACAACTACCTAGTATTATTTTTTGTCACTATATGTACCTAGGTGTGTGCATCCTTGCTCAAAGCTAGTAAAATTTGTAGCAAATAAATACAATGATAGAAATAGAGTGGTCTATGATTGTAAATGCCATGTAATTTTTCTCTTACAATTAATAATTCTACAACACCATTTTATAGTAGGAACTCGTACTCATCTTGAAAAATACCTCAATTATATGAATAATGAGAAACAAAATGGTTACTATAAAAGAGGTTGTTTTCATGTCTCAATGACCAATTACACTAGTGTGTCTCTGAAGTTCCTAAATAACTAATTAAAATTAATGAGTTTGCCATGCTAGAAGTAATTTTTGGTCTGGTTAGTGATAAAAATGTATACAGTTTTCAAATAGCTATGGTATATGACCTGACCTATTCTAAAGTCCCTTTTTATTTTGACTAGGCCCAATACCTTAGGTCATCCATACATACCCAGTTGGTAGATTTTAAGAAAAATGAATATGATGTTTTTAGGTGCCTTTCATATTTTGCCTAGATGTATATTTTATTTTAAAGTACATATTTTCTAAAATTAAAATTAAGCAAGAAAACCCCAAAGTGGAAAGCTCTTTTAGTGGCAAACAAGACCCTAGCCATCAAAAAATCAAGCCCTTATATGAAATTTTATCGATATTTTCTAGGACCTACTTTGACATGTATCTATGGAGAAGTTACTTAGCTAACAAAAGGGACAATGACACATCTTTAGACCCATAGGAAATAAATGGATATTTCTACTTTCTAAAATATGGCATAGTAATAAAGGTGTATGGATTTGATTGAGAGCCCTTTTTACTTATATATTATGTAATAGAATTTGGTCTTGTAAATGGAATTTTACTGGTAGATGGACTATGCTAATGTATGTTTTAGGTCAAGAATAAACAAGGGTTTCACACATGACCTATCCCTAAAATTTGTGCCAATTACCTTGAGGTCCCAAAAGAAATATGAAGTCCTGAATGTGAAACCTAGGATTCATAATCTAAAAGTGATTTAGGACAAATGGAGTGTTGGAAAGTTTAAGTATATTTTTATCATTGATGTCAAAGGATTGATGTCATAGGTTGATGATATTGGTTGTCGTTGATGTAAAATATAACTTGGCATGGAAAAAATATAAGGTTCATAAGTTGGTTAATTAATGCAAGGCAAATACCTCCATTGAAAAAGTAAGACAAGGTATACAAAGCTCTATTAAAAAAGATTCATTATTTGCAAGATTGAAAAATATATCAAAGGCAAAAGACAAGGTTTTAAAATATAAATTGTAATATTTAAATTAAAGTTTAAATATTATAATAAAATAAATTTGAATTTCATATGGCACCAAAAAATTCAAATTTCCAATTATGGGGTAAAGTGTTGACGTTTTCGTAAGTGTCAAAGTGCATATATGAGGTTGAAGACAAAAATCATTTCAAGAAGTGTTGAAATTTTTAAGCGACATCAATATAGTGCATTCATCCTTTCATGAGCGTAACACATAGGTTTCAAGCGAAGGAAACAAAGAGTAAAGGGGATGCACATGTTTTGAATACTGGTGAACGATGCACAAGACTCAAGGAGTAGTGCATGATTAATTTCTAATCGAGCGACTAGCTCAGGTGGTAGGCAGACCTTGTGTAAGGTGTGGCACAAAGGAGGTCTCAAGATCGAGACTTGGTGATAACATTTTATTCACAATTTTTGTTGACCAAAGGAACATGATAGGTTTAAAGAGAATATTGTGCATTAAGGTTCTTGTGTGGGAAGTTAGCCCACGTGGCACTCTAGTATGCACTAGAGCATGGGCACCATGATATCACACACTTGATTCCCCACAGTAGTAGAAGTAGTAAGGGCAAGTTTTTTATATAAAGTTTTGCTTGGTTTTTAGGGAGTCATAAGGGTGTAAGTTTGATAAAGTGTGCCATAAGGGTTAAGTTTAATAAAGTATGTTTTTTCTATTAGGAAGTCAAAAGGGCTGAATTTAGTAAATTTTAATTTTGTAATTAGGGAGTCATAAGGGTGTGAATTAATAAATTTTTAAGTGCAAGAATATGTTTTAAAATATTTCTATTTTGCAAACACAAATTATAAGAGTGCTTTATATAGTTTTATTTTGCAAAGAGCATAAAGGAAAAATATGTTTTGCATACAAGAATAGGAGTAATAAGGTGTTATAATGGCTTGATATTTTATTGTAATTCTTGTATGGTGAAAAGTGAGTTTGAGGGTTTTAAGTTATTGAAGATCATTTTCAGATTTCTTTGAGCACATATTTTGAGAAGAAAGTTCATGTGGATGTTTTGAGAAATTATTTTTCTATCCAACCCTTGAAGTGGCACAAGAAGGATTAGTTATTTGTGAGATAGATTTTTGAGGACATATCTTCATCAAAGCATAATAAGAGGTATGGGAATATCATTCCTTCTTTAAGGTGTTTTGTTGAGAAAATATTTTTGAAACATAAGGTGGAGATAAAAAGGTTGTTTGGTATTCATTGTTGAAAATATTTGAGTTAGGGATTGAGACCTACATGTGATTCATTGTTGAGAGAAAGTAGAAACAATTACATTAGGTTTTGAGAACTAATTGTGCTTCATGATTGGAAATTCTTGATCTAGGGTTGAGACAAAGTTTGTACATCATTGTGAAACATTTTGAGCAGTGGTTTGAAAGATATTGAAAGTAATTGTGAAGTGCTTGAGATCAATCTTGTCAAGGAAATTTGTGCATTATTGTGTGTGATCCTTGAGAGTAAATTTGCAAGAAATATTGACCATTTTTGTGAAGTAAAGTTATACAGTAGTTTGATTTGATTTAAAAGGGATTTTACAAAAGGTAGAGATTGCATTAGATGAAAGCAATATTTGTGAATGTGAAGAACATATTGGGTATTTGATAGTACATATCATTCTCTATATGTTCCAAAGGTTAGAAAAATTCTAAGTAGAATATGTTTGAATTACCTAGTTGAAAAAAGCATTTTTTAAAGAGATATAAACATTATTTGTATACAAGATTTGGAAATATTTGAGCAGGTTTAGTGTGCAGTACTTGAGATAGATTTAAGCAAGTATTATGAGATGAATTGAAGTAGCATTGAGGTAAATTTGAGCAAGTCTTGTGAAAATAATTGAAGCAAAATTGAGGTAGATTTGATAGTCTTGTGAGAAGACTTGAAACAACATTTGAGGCAAATATTTATGAGCAGATTTGGAGCAGATTGAGGTAAATATTTATGAGAATATTTGAAGTAGATTTATGCAGATTTGAGGTAGATATTTTTGAGTATATTTGTGCATATTTGAGGTAGATATTTATGAGCAGATTTGGATAAGATTTATGCTAGCCTTATGATGATATTTGGTGCATATTTAACACAAAGTTAAGATCAAGCTATGGAGTAGAGTAGAGTTCTCCTATGGAAAGAGATCCACAAACTAGAGTAGAGGGTATAGAGTTCTCCTATGGAGAGAGATCCATAAACCAGATCAAAGGTGATAGAGTTATCCTATGGAGAGATATCCACAAACTATATCAAGAGGAAATATAATTCTCCTATGGACATATATCCACAAATTGGAGCAAAGGGGATATATTTCTCCTATGGATATAGATCCACAAATCAGAGTAAATGGGATAGAGTTCTCCTATGGAAAGAGATCCACAAAATAGAACAAAGGAGATAAAGTTCTCCTATGGAGAGAGATCCACAAACCAAATTATTGGGGATTGAGATCTTCTTTAGAAAAAATTCCATAAACATTGTAATAGGGAATTGATTCCCAAGATATTTTTTGAGAAGATATAGAAGAAATATTTTCTTTGTGGATGTAACCCAAATTGGGTGAACCATTTTAAATTTGTGTCTCTCATGTGTGTGATGATTTATGTTTTATTTTGTTATTGTTGTTGACATTACAATTGATAACATTGGATATTATTTTTTGCGAAAGAAAAGTAAAATTTCATCTTATATTGTTCAGCCCCCCTCTTAATATAAGCTTGTGTTATTCAATTGGTATCAGATCTAGGTTCCTTCAGAAAAGTCTAACAGCCTAAAGGAAGATATTACAAGAACATATATGGCATCTTAGAATGGATCTTCATCAAATAAGGATCCATTGTTTTATGGAATAATTATGCTTTATGGATTATAAGGATGAAGACTTACTTGATGGCACAAGGGTGTGAAACATGGAAATTGGTTGACGATGGGGTCACACCTAGAAATACTCCTCCCACATATAAGGATGGTAAGCATTTAGATGTGAATGATTCCAAGTCTATGAATGGAATATTAATTGAATTATGTGAATTAGAATTTCTAAAATTTATTCAATGCAAATTAGCAAAAGATATGTGGGACAAATTGAAGTAAAAATATGAAAGATATAACAAGGTCAAGTTGGCAAAACTACAAAACCCTAAGAAAAGGTTTGAAGAGTTGAATATGGAATATGAGGAAGATATTTATAAGTACTTACTTTGTGTTGATGATGTTTTTAATACCATGCATGGACTTGGGTTCAAAATTGAAGACTCCAATGTTGCTCAGAAATTACTAAGATCACTCCCTATAAGGCATGATGCAAAGGTTTCAAATATAGAAGGGATAAAATATATTGATAAGTTGAATATGGATGAGTTAAATGGAATTATCAAATATTATGAGATGATAATAGAAAATTATCACAATTCCAAGAAAGAGGCAGCTTTCAAAGCTTCAAATAAAACAAAATATAAGAAACCAGAATCAAGTGGTGAGTCAAGAAGTAATGAATAATATAACTATGTGAGAAGGAATAAGAAAGACTCAAGAAAACACAAAGGTATGAAGATTTTGAAATTTTTTAATTGTGGTAATTTTTTTCACTATGCATTTAATTTTCCACAAGCCAAAAGCAGTAGCAATGAAGAGAAATAGGACTATAAGAAAAATAAAGAAAAATTTAGGCATGAAAATAAAAATAGGTATGGTCAAGGCAAGCATGAAAATAAGTTCTTTCAAAGGCACAAGAAAATTTTCTATGTTAAAAAAGAAAGCAATGATTCAAGTGATGATTATGAAAGACTCCCAAATAGTTAAGAAGAAGAGATTCTATTTTTGGCAATAGAAGATAAATAAAATGCTCTTGTTGAAGATAAATTCGAAGAGTATGAAGATGCTCGTAAAGATAAAGAAGTAAAGAAAGATCCAAAAAATGAAGAAGAAGGCATTGTTGATGTAGAAGAAATTGTTATTACTCTTAGAGAGTTGAAAAGAGTTAGAAAGCATAATTCAAGACTAAAGGCTCAAGTTAAATAACATGAGGAAGAAAAAAAAAGCTTCTACAAGACCTCACAAACTCAAAATCTAAGGCAAAGATATTTAAAGAGGTCATGGTTGAAAAATTAGAGGTAAAAGAGTTAGAATGTGAAATATTAGAACATGAGGTAGTTTCTCTAAGGATGGAAGTGAAAGAGTCTAAGGATAAGATGAACAGGTTTGAATTTTTTTCAAAAACTTTGGATAAAATTATCAATGTACAAAGATATTCATCTATCAAAATAGGACTTGGTTTTGAATAAGTACAAGGTAAACAAGAAGGGTCAAGCTCAAGATCAAAAGAAAAAGAAGTTTCATAGGAAGAGAGTGAATAAGAAACTAAGGCGTATGCGGATAAGTTGGACAATAGAAGCTTCACTAAGAAAGGAAAAAATGCACAAAAAAGAAATAGGGATCATCATAGAGAAGGCAAAGAAAGGACTAAGAGACCAAAGGTTTCAAAACAAGATTTATTCAAAGGGAATTGATTTTAATGTAATAATTTTGGTCATAAAGCTATGCATTACAGGGTTCATATAAAGGAGTATGGTTTCACTAAGAGAAACTTCAACTCATTCAAAGATGGATATTTATTTCAAGGGTATTGCTAATCTTGTAATAAATTTGGTCATAAAGTGATCCACTACAGGGTTTACAATAGAAATTATTATGGATTCACCAAGAGTAACTTTGAGACACTTACAACTTCCAAGAACTACAACATTAGGTGTTACAAGTGCAATAATCTTCGGCATAAGGCCAAGTTGTGTAGAACAAATTTTCCATAAATTCTAGAGTCAAGAAAGAATAGGGACATTCAAAAGGATCAAAAGGGTATAATTACAAAAGTGTTGAAAAATAAAGTTGACAACGAAAAATGGCATTGTGTTCTGGAAGTAGAGATACTCCCACCCCAAAATTAATAATCTCAAGAAAAAGAGGTGGTGAGGGGTCTGAGATAAGAGTCTTATCTTTAGCCCCAAGGAAGTCCCCTTGCCATTGATGTCAAAGGGGGAGAGATTTGAGTAAGGGGGGGAGCATTCAGTTAGGGGGAGTAGTTTCTTAGGGGGAGAAGATTTGGAATCCAGTGGTTGGAAAAGGAATTTTTAGAAAGTATTGCCATCAATGACAAAGGGGGATATTGTTAGAAATTTTGAGTATATTATTGTCATTGATGTAAAAGGATTGATGTCATAGGTTTATGACATTGGTTATCATTGATGTCAAAGATATCTTGGCATGGAAAAAATATAAGGTTTATAAGTTGGTTAATTAATGCAAGGCAAATAACTCCATTGAAAAAGGAAGACAAGGTAGAAAAATTTCTATTGAAAAATATTCATTATTTGCAATGTTGAAAAGATTTCAAAGGAAAAAGACAAAGGTTTCAAAAGATAAATTATAATATTTAGATTTTATTTTATTTTTAAATTATAATAAAATAAATTTGAATTTCATATGGTGCTAAAAAATTCAAATTTCCAATTATGGGGTAAAGTACCAACAATTTCCTAAGTTTCAAAGGGCATATATAATATGGAATCATTTCAATAAGTTTTGAAATTTTTAAGCAGCATCGATATAGTGCATTCATCCTTTCGTGAGCACAACACACAGGTTTCAAGCGAAGGCAGCAAGGAGTAAATGGGATGCACATGTTTTGAATACAAGTAGATGGCACATGAGACTCAAGAAGGAGCAGTCCGTGATTAATTTACAACTGAGTAGCTAGATCATATGGTAGGCAGACCTTGCGTAAGGTGTGGCATGGAGGAGGTCTTAAGGTCGAGACTCAGCGGTGATATTTTTCTCATAGTTTTTGTTGACCAAAGGAATATGATAGGTTTAAAGCAAATATTATGCATTAAGGTTCTTGTGTGGGAAGTTATCCCACATGGTGCTCTAGCATGCACTAGAGCATGGGCTCCATGATGTCACGCACTCTATTCCCCATGGCAACAGAAGTGGTAAGGGCAATTTTTTATATATAAAGTTTTACTTGGTATTTAGGGAGTCATAAGTGTGTAAGTTTGATAAAGTGTGCCACACAGGTTAAGTTTAATAAAGTATATTTTTGCTATTAGGGTGTCATAAGGGATGAATTTAGTAAAGTTTAATTTTGCACTTAGGGAGTCATAAGGGTGTGAATTAATAAAGTTTTAAGTGAAAGGATGTGTTTTAAAAGCTTTCTATTTTGCAAACACAAATTATAAAATTTCTTTATATAGTTTTATTTTGAAAAGAGCATAAAGGAAAAATATGCTTTGCATACAATAATAGGAGTAATAAGGTGTTATAATGGCTTGATATTTTATTGTAATTCTTATATGGTGAAAAGTGAGTTTGAGGGTTTTGAGTTATTGAAGATCATTTTCATATTTTTTTGAGCATATATTTTGAGAAGAAAGTTCATGTGGATGTTTTAAGAAAGTATTTTGCTATCTAACCCTTGAAGTGGTACAAGAAGTATTAGTTTCTTGTGAGATAGGTTTTTGAGGGCATATCTTCATCAAAGCATACTAACAGGTATGGGCATATCATTCTTTCTTTAAGGTGTTTTGTTGAGAAAATGTTTCTGAAACATAAGGTGGAGATAAAAAGGTTGTTTGGTATTCATTGTTGAAAATATTTGAGTTAGGTATTGAGACCTACATGTGCTTCATTTTTGAGAGAAAGTAGAAACAATTACATTAGGGTTTGAGAACTAATTGTGCTTCATGATTGGAAATTTTTGATCTAGGGTTGAGACAAAGTTTGTACATCATTGTGAAACATTTTGAGCAGTGGTTTGAAAGATATTGTAAGTAATTGTGAAGTGCTTGAGATCAATCTTATCAAGGAAATTTGTGCATTATTGTGTGTGATCCTTGAGAGTAAATTTGCAAGAAATATTGACCAGTTTTGTGGAGTAAAGTTATACATTAGTTTTATTTGATTTAAAAGGGATTTTACAAAAGGTAGAGATTGCATTAGATGAAAGAAATATTTGTGAATGTGAAGAACATATTGGGTATTTGATAGTACATATCATTCTCTACATATTCCAAAGGTTAGAAAAAATCTAAATAAAATATGTTTGAATTGCCTAGTTGAAGAAAGCATTTTTTAAAGAGATATAAACATTATTTGTATACAAGATTTGGAAATATTTGTGCAAGTTTAGTAAGCAACACTAAGGCATATTTGAGCAAGCCTTGTGATAATACTTGAAGAAGCATTGATGCAGGTTTGAGAAAGTCTTGTGAAGAGAGTTGAAGTAGCATTGAGGTAGATTTGAGCAAGTCTTGTGAGAAGACTTGAAATAGCATTTGAGGTAGAGATTTATTAGCAAAGTTGAAGCATATTTGTGTAGATTTGAGGTAAATATTTATGAGCATATTTGGAGTATATTTGTGTAGATTTGAAGTAGATATTTATGAGCAGATTTGGAGAAAATTTGTGCAGATTTGAGGTAAATATTTATGAGCAGCATTGGAGCATATTTGTGCTAGCCTTATGATGAGGTTTGGTGTAGATTTGGAGTAAACAAGAGTATATGGAATAGAGTTCTCTTATGGAAATATATCCACAAACTAGAGTATAGGGGATAGAGTTCTCCTATGGAGAGAGATTCACAAACTAGAGCAAAGGGGATAGAGTTCTCCTATGGAGAGAGATGACACTAAGATGGGGGGGTGAATCAGTGTAGCTCTTTATAACTTAAATATTTAACTCTTAAAGCTAAAACAATTAAAACTTAAAACCAAATAAAGCAAGTATACCACGAGAGCATCACACAACACAATATGTAACGAGGTTCACCGATTTCGCTACTCATAAAAAATGACTGTTTGGACTACCATCCAAATCCAACCTTTGCAAAGTATAACTTTACAATCAATTTACCAGTACCTACTGGAAGGAGAACCAACCCCTGATTTATCTGCACCAAAAGAAAGGAGCACTAACCCCTGATTTATCTGCACCAATAGAAAGGAGCACCAACCCCTGATTTACCAAAGACCAACTAGAAGGAGCACCAACCCCTGATGCCAAGCACCAACTTGGACTTCAATTCTGAAACTAGAATATTGATATATAAATGCCTTCACTTTTACAAGACCTTGACTGGTCTATTGCTTACTCAACATCACCCATAATTCACACAACACACACCCTTCTCTCTTGCCTCTCACTCTCCTCTTGCACTCTTCGCAAGATTAAAATCATGACGCTTTAATCCCCAGTGCACACTTAATTCTCCAAACAACTCTCCTTTTATAACCATCCTTTCTCTTTGTAACTCCAGTTGTAACTCCTTTTGTATATTTTGAGAAAGTATTTCATCAAACACGTAACATGCAAATAATTGACACCATGTTCTCCTACCATGACTGTTTGTCTTCTCGGTCATGACTATTCATTTTCTCTTTACATGTCTGCATGTTTTCTCTTTGCATGACTGTTCATTTTCTCTTTGCATGTCTGACTGTTCATTTTCTTTTCGCTTGTGCATGCATTTGTTTTCTCCTTCGATGACTATTCATTTTCTCCTTAATTACTGTTCGCTTATATTTTGAGGCTTTTATTGAGTCACAAAAATGCTACATGTCATGATATCGTGACACTTTTGTTACTCTGCTTGCCTGCCCTTTTTGAGTCATGAAAATGCGACATGTCACAATATCATGAAACTTTTGTTACTCTGCCTACCTGCCCTTCTTGAGTCACAAAAATGCGACATGTTGCGATATCGTGACACTTTTGTTACTCCGCCTGCCTGCCCTTCTTGAGTCATGAAAATGTGACATGTCACGATATCACGACACTTTTTTTATTCTGCCTGCTTGCACTTCTTGAGTCGTGAAAATGCGACATGTCGCGATATCGTGACACTTTTGTTACTCTGCCTACTTTCCCTTATTGAGTCACGAAAATCCGACATGTCACAATATCACGACACTTTTGTTACTCTGCCTGCTTGCCCTTTTTGAGTCATGAAAATGCGACATGTCGTGATATCACGACACTTTTGCTTCTCTGCCTTCCTACCCTTTTTGAGTCATGAAAATACGACATGTCGCGATATCGTGACACTTTTTCTTTCTTTGTCTTTCTCTTCGCTTTGGACCGCGAAAATGCTACATGTCGCGATATCGCGACACTTTTTCCTCCTTGCATTTTCTCTTCACTTTGGACCGCGAAAATGCAACATGTTGTGATATCGTGACACTTTTTCCTCCTTGCATTTTCTCTTCGCTTTGGACCGCGAAAATGCAACATGTCGCGATATCGTGACACTTTTTTCTCTCTGCTCTTTCTATTTGCTTTGGTCCGCGAAAATGCTACATGTCATGATATCGTGACACTTTTTCCTCCTTGCATTTTCTCTTTTCTTTGGACCACAAAAATACATGTCACGATATCGCGACACTTTTTTCTCTTTGCTTTTTCAGCCGCAAAAATGCAACATGTCGCGATATCACGACACATTTTCTCTTTGCTCTTTCATCCGTGAAAATACAACATGTCGCGATATCATGACACTTTTTCTCCTTGCATTTTCTCTCCTCTTTTTTCTATGAAAATGCAACATGTCATGATATCGCGATACTTTTTCTCCTTGCATTTTCTCTTCTCTTTTGGCCACGAAAATGCAACATGTCGCGATATCGCGACACTTTTTCTTTCTTTGATTTTTTTCTTCTATTTTATCTTTAGCATATGGACCACTTCAGTATTCTTGGACAACCTGTAAAAGCTTCACCCAAACATCAAAAACATCCTAATAAGCATTTAAATTCATTGTACATACTCTGAATAACCTCTGAACTCCTGTCCACTACATCAACCGATCTATCTGACTGTGTTGACAACAATGACAATACCGTCACTACACCTTGCTCAATAGAAAGAGATCCACAAACTAGAGTATAGGGGATAGATTTCTCCTATGGAGAGATATTCACAAACTAGAGCAAAGGGGATAGATTTCTCCTATGGAGAGAGATCCAAAAATAAAATCAAGAGGGGATCAAATTCTCCTATGGAGAAATATCCATAAAATAGAGCAAAGGGGATAGATTTCTCCTGTGGAGAGAGATCCACAAACCAAATAAATATGGGATAGAGTTCTCCTATGGAGAGAGATCCAAAATCCATAGCAAAGGGGATATAATTCTCTTGTGGAGAGATATCCACAAACTAGAGTATTGGGGATTGAGATCTCATTTGGGAAAAGGTCCATAAACATTGTAATAGAAAATTTATTCCCAAGATATTTGTTTATATAGAAGAAATATTTTCTCCGTGGATGTAACCCACATTGGGTGAACCCCATTAAATTTGTGTCTCTCGTGTATGTGATGATTTGTGCATTATTTTATTATTGTTGTTGACATTGCAATTGATAACATTAGATATCATTGTTTGGGAAAGAAAAATAAAATTTGATCTTATATTTTTCACCCCCTCTCATTATAAGCTTGTGTTATTCATGGAGGTATGATCCAAAAGGTTTTTTTAAGGTTGAACTAAAAGAGGTAAATAACAAGCCTTCTACTTTTGTGTATGTCTAAACATAAAAAATAGAGGAATTATAAAATAGGTCGAAAGTAGAGGAAGTTTATATAAATATGTAAAAATCAAAGAGAAGGCTTATATTGAGGAATTTTTATTTTGTAGTAAATCCATTTGACCTAGCTAATGATAAAGACCACATCTTGAATAGATAAAGGGAAGAGATAATGATAAATAAATAAAACTGGATGGGGGATAAAATCCATGAATGGTGGATTTTTAGGAGGAAAAATGGTATCTAGAAAAAAGGTTTGACACCACCAACTTGAACCAAATTTTATATCTCTATGATATGCACTACTAAAAGTGGAAATGTGCAAATGATGAGGAATAAAAACCCTAGAGTTAGAACTCTAAATAGTAGTACTTAGAGGAGAAAAATTAATATTAGGACCAAGGTGATCGGGAATCTAAATAGGATGATGAATAAGAGCATTAGGATCCAAAGGAAGTATAAAATAATTACTAGTAGATCCAGAGTCTAGGGGAAATAAGTCTAGATGGAAAACAACAAGTAGAGGAAGTCCCACTATGGTAGTTAGAAAGTAGATCTTCCTCATCGTACAAGATTGATTAAATATATGAACTCTAATAAATATATAAACTAGGAATAGAGCTAATTATAAATATGGGTATACTGAAGGAGGCTTGGGAAAAAACTACATTCAATATCACTAAAACCATCCAACTGAAACAAAGGAAGAAGCACACTAGACTTTGATCTAGTAGTACTTGTACCCAACACAGTATGAAATAAGCTTGTGAAATACCATCACTCATATAATAGGTTTTTGCTTATGAAATCCATAAAGAGTAGAAAAAAATATAAAATAAAGAAAAAATAAAGGACCCCTTGGCACACACACTAGGTGAGGGATAAAAAAAGACCAAGATCTAGCATGAAGTTTCAACATCCTAGGGCAAAAATCCAAAAATTTAGGAATAGATTGGAGCAAAATGCATAGGTATGTATTCTCATAACTTTAATGTTTCTTCTCCTATTCCACATCTATTACCTTTCTCTCCTCTTGAGAAACCTCCACCTCCACTAGAGGGATTTCATCCTCAATTTCCCACCAAAAATATCACTTCCATCAAACTCCAACATGATAAATCCTCTAGAAGCTCATAGCATTCAAATTTTAAGGGAAATAATGTTACAATCAAGAATCACTCCTTTTCATTTCCTCTCCTACAATCCTACTTAGCTCCCATTACCCTTTCTAGTTACCCACCTCTAGATATCTTCAGTCAGTTCTAATAGGATTAAGTTGATACACAAAATTAGATGAGTGAGAGTATTCCTAGGAAGGAGAAAAATAGGGCACCATCGAGAATGATGAGTATTGTGAACCTAACTAAGGGAAATATATAGTGACCAAAATGACCCCCACTAATGACAAGCCTACCTCTGAGTTAACAATAATAGACTATATGAGGATGGTGTAAGAGTTTTAGAAATACCCTAATAAAAATAAACTCATCCACATCAATATTTTAATTAAAATAGAATTTCATGAAATAAATGTAAATGTAGAATTAAATCAATTTCACAAAACAACACATAATCATAGGCATATTCAGGGGATCAACCTCCTTCAATAATTTAATTAATTTGCAAATATATACATTTTTTCATGAGCCCATGTCTTTTAAAGATACACTTCATGCAACCCTAACCTAATGCTTAAGAGTTGGCTTACATGCAAAGTGCCACTTGAGCTAGAATCTTCTACCAAACATTAGTTACATTCTTGATAATGATTACATGAAATGGCCCCACTTGTCTAGGTGCCTCACTTACCATATACCGTTACAAAGTATTACAAAATAATATTATAAATGGGTCCCCATGTTGTAAGGGGTTATGATAATTACAAAAATAGTGTTAGGGCAGGGTCCTAACATGCCCTTATCATTCAAAATGATTTGTCATGAAAGTTGTAAATGAGGAAAATGGTTTTGTAGCTACTAAAGATACTCCCAAGTGGTATCTTCTAGTTGTAGTCAACTCCATTGAACAAGAACCTAAATGATGACATGGTTTCAAAGAGTGTATGATTTGTGGTCCATTAGTTATTCTGGCTTGAGCAAGATAGAATTCTCTTTATCCAATTTGGATAAAATAGATTGAACTTGTACTTGATTTCCCACAACATTTTTGAGAGAGGATACATGAAAATTAGGATGGGGATTTGATGTAGATAGGAGGTCCAATATGTAGGTCATTGTACCTATCTAGTATAATATCTAATAGGGGCTATAGTATTTAGTAGCTAGATTTTGACACCCATAAAGCTAGAGTGAGGACTACTTATATGGTTGCAAGTGGAAAAACCATATCTCCTACTTTAAAGTTGTGCTAAGAATAATGTTGATCAACTTGTTGATGCATATAATTTTGGGGTAATTCTAGATTCATCTTTAGTTTATAGAGCACTACGACATGTTGGTTGAGTCTAGTATCAATAACATGGACCCTGGAGCCACCTAAAATGTAGAAGGAGGGTGTTGATGGAGGTCAACCATAAACTATTTCAAAAGAGGTAACCTTGGTCATATTGTGATACGAACTGTTATACCATCATTCGGTGCAGGGTTGCCACTTCACCCACTATGTAGGATGATGAGAGGTAAAACAATGAAAGTAGGTCTCCAAGCACTTATTTACAATCTTTATTTGACCATCCATTTGTGGATGATAGGATGAACTCATTTTTAGATGAGTTCCTTGCAACTTAAAAAATTCTTGCTAAAAATGACTACTGAAGGTAGAGCCTTGATTGGAAATAATGGATGTGGAAATACCATTAAGGTAGAAAATGGAATCTAGAAAAATTTGGGCTACTATTGAGGTCGTGTAGGGATGGGAGAGGGAACAAAAATGATCATACTTCATGAGATAATCCACTGCCACCAAAATAACTAATTTGCCTCTTGACTTAGGCAACCCTTCAATAAATTCCATGGAAATATCTATCCATATTTGTTCTAGAATGGGAAAGTGCTGAAGAGTTCCTAGGGAAAGCATCATTTCTCCTTTCATCCACTAGCATGTTTCACACTCTACCATAAAATTTTGAATGTCCAATTTCATTCCATTTCAAAATAAAGTACAATTAATCCTTTCATAAGTCTTGAGGAACCTAGAATGGCTTGTAGTTGGGAAAGCATGCATTTCCTTCTAGATGAGTTCACATAGTTGATAAGTGTGGGGAATAACAAGTCATTGAATAAATAACAATCTTGACCATCCCAACTATATCCTAGACATGAGGTAGGCTCTTTTTGAAGTGTGGAAATTAAAATTTGCAATCTTGAGTCCTTGAGAAAATCCTCTCTAAGATAAGTAACCCACTAAGGTATGGGTGAAGAGATGACACATAACATACTCTGAGCCTCAAATTGACCAGAGATTGCATCGACCATAATTTTCTCCTTGAATTTTTATATATAATCTCAAAATCATAGCCCATGAGTTTAGAGATCCACTTTTGTTATTTGGGGTGGTGACTTGTTTCTCTAAGAAGTACATGGGACTTTGATGGTTTGTTTTGATGGAAAAATGAAACCCAAAAAGATAATATTTCCAATGAGTAAATGCATGCAGAATGGAGAGAATCTCCTTTACATAATTTTATTTGCCTAGATTTTGACTTGAAAGTGCTTTACTAGTGAAGGCCAATGGTCTTCCCTTCAGCATCAACACGATGCCAATGCCATTTCCCCAGTCATCACTTTCAATTACAAATTTTTTGGATAAATTAAGAATTTCTAATACTAGAGTGGTTTTCATAGCATGCTTTAGGTCAAATAAAGTCATTAAAGGAGTAGAAATTTTGCCATAGTTGCAGATAAATATTTTGTAATACCCTATGAGTCCTAAAAATCCATGAAGTCCCTTAAGAGTGTGATGCTTTGGAAAATATTGAATGGATTGAATATTCTTAGGTTCAAATTTAACAACATATTTGGTGACAATGTGTCCTAAAATACTCTACTTCAAGCAATCCAAAATAACACTTATAATTCTTAGCATAAAGTTGATGCTGCACCCAAATATATAGAGTCTGATCCATATGGATGAGGTTCTCCTCCCAAGAGTTACTATAAACCATAATATCATCAAAGAAAAATAAAATGAATTTGTTAAGGAATGGCTGGAAGATGTTGTTCATGAGACTTTAAAATGTGAAGAGTACATTTGTTAAGCCAAATGGCATAACCAATAATTCATAATGGTCCTCATGAGTGTGGAATGTTGTTCTGGGAATATCTTCCTATTTGAGTCGTATATGATGGTAACTTGATCGAAGATCTAACTTTGAGAAAAATATATTACTATGCAACTCATACAATAATTCATCTATCCCTAGGATTGGAAATTTATCCTTAATTATGAGCTTGTTGAGTTCATAAAAATATATACACAACCACCAAGACCCATATTTTCTTTAAACCAATAATATGGGTGAAGAATAAAGATTGTTACTAGGCCAAATGAATTTGGATTTTAACAATTCTTGCACTAATTTATCTATTTATAACTTAAGTTCATAGGGGTATGATTAAGGTCTAATGTTAGGTGGAACACTACTGAGTACCAATGGAATTGCATGATCATAGGAGCATTGGAGTGGTAATTTCATTGGTTTTGCAAAAACTACATCATGCTTAGTCAGAATGAGTTGCAAATCTTCTATGAATTTATCCTCTATTTAAGTGGGAATTTGTACTTCAAATATTTGAGCCATTACCCCATGGGAATATTTTTTTAGAAACTTCTCCATACAATTTGAATTGATAATCTAGGGATATCTTTCTTGTGAATCACGAAGAGTGTAGGACTGAACATTTTGTAAAAATTACATCCAAAAATCTTCAAAGTTCCATGTGATGGTTTAGAAAGTACCTAACCATTGATATCCTAGAATAATATCACATTCCTTTTATTTAAAAATCAAACATATCCATTTTTATTTCATAATCCTATTACAAGGTAAATTTCTATCATTTGCGTATTTGAAAAAAGCAAAGTACCTTTAGAAGGTGAAGGTCTATCATTTGCCTTTACAAGGTGAAGTTCCACCATTTGCCACCATAACCTCAAATCATTTGCATACATGCATGTAACAATTGTCTTGATGGGTGACTCGAGGATTAATAAAATTGTGTGTACTACATGAATCAATGAGAATTGTAATACATTGGCCTTTGAAGAATCCTACTACTTTCATTGTTTGAGGGGTGGTAATTCTTGCAAGAGCATGGACATTTTTTTACTATGCTTCTTCTTTTTTTCACCTTCATATTGAAGTGGTTTCTTTGATGGTTCTACTTAATTATCAATTTGTTCATTGCTTACTAACTTATCCACATCCAAAAAAAGTAGCTTCTTTTGGATGTATTTATGTCCTAGTCAATATTTTTCATCACAATTATAATATAAACCTTGTGCATGTTGAGCATCCATATATTTTGTAGTCAAGTACTTATAGGGGATAGAGTTATTTCTAGTATTGGATGTGAACTTGGAATGAAATGTGGGTTTGGCCTATGGGAATTTAGGTAAATTTTGAGCCAAAGAACAAATTCGGTGACTAATGAAACAACTCTAAAAAAACCCTTCATTCAACACCTTGTTCTTGTTAGGTAGTTTCTCAAATTGGGTTTGGCAGTCACAAATTATAGAGGTTTCTTTTAGTTTGGTTAATGCTCCTGTAACCATCGATAGCACCATAAAGCTTCAAATTCAAAGTTAAAATATGCTATAGTGACCCAAAACTATTTAGGGACATTGTGAAGTTTGAAAATTTGATATGCTCGACTTAACCACCCATCAACATCTTTTTTTTTTAACTAAGGAAAGTCTAATTTAGGCATCTTAAAGGGAGTATCAGGGTCAAAAATAAATTTAGAGCCTTCCCTTTCCTTATGAATTCATTTTCCTATACTTGATGGATCAATGTCATGACACTCAAATACCTTTAGGCCATCCTTCAATTTTAATCAAACTCTAGTAATATTTCTTCAAATGAAGCTTTGGAAATTATGTAGTCACCTCTCAAAATTTGTATTTCATCCCTTATTTATTTGTATGCATTTGCTTCCAAAAAATTGCTTTGTTCTCTCCTTTTGGTGTCCTCTAGTTTTGCTAGCCATTTTGGTGTGATTTGAACCACTACTACTGACTTACATAAAATAGAATTATCATTCCAATAGTTTATATTTTTAATAAAAAGCCAAAAAAAATCCTTGGGTGCTATATATCAAAATTGTAACAATCCCAGTTGTCACTACTTAAACACTCAATATTTTTTTTCTTATTTACATACATTTATCTTTCATGATACAGGGAACATAATGATGATCTAAGGTAGAACCATTACATTCGAATTGTAAGTTATCAAGGCAAATAGAATCAAGAGATATTAATACTTGGTCAGAGTCACTCTTTAGTAGAAGTGATCAACTTCTATGAAACCCTCATACCACTCGTATATGAGAACGCTGGCCAAAGCATTGGATTCCATCCCTCCTAAAAGGGAAATCACCATCAACCATACTTTCCACCAATATTAGTATGTAGGTGAATACCTT
The DNA here is from genome assembly GCA_028583015.1 of Wollemia nobilis. NCBI lineage: Eukaryota > Viridiplantae > Streptophyta > Pinopsida > Araucariales > Araucariaceae > Wollemia > Wollemia nobilis. The sequence continues at coordinate 7,696,919 of JAQPPZ010006195.1, read as the reverse complement.
GAATATGGAAATCCATCTTACATGAATCATGAATCTTAGATCCTACCCACATCTTCTCTATGGGGTCACTAAGACAACAAAATTCAATTACATAATCCTTGGAATGTTTACTTAAGCACAACTATACTACTTGAAACATATCAATGCTTATTTTACCACCCTTATTTTAGGCATCCCTTATGTTTAAAACATGAGATAATTAAGTGATTATAAAAGGGTATTATTTAGTCAATATGCCTCAGGTTCATGAATTTATTTTTCAACTCAAAATGTAAGGTTGCATTTGGTCCACAACTCAAGTCTTGTTTGCCTTTTCGTGGGTTTCACCCACTCCGAGATCCTACTCGAATTATCCATAATTTGTAATCAAATTATTTTGGGTTATTCCATCCAAGAACATTTGTGTAATGTTTAGATCAGCATACATCTAGTTGTCCCCTTAATATTTAACTTTTGTTACATAATAATTCTTGTAAACTACATGAAATGACCAACATGACTATAATCAATGCTTTATGTTGAAAGGTACTTCATTCATAAATAGCTATCCCACAACATTATAGAAATTAAATGCCATAATGAAATCCCATTATTTAAGAAAGCATACATACTTTACATCATGTTTACCAAATGAACACATTTTCATAATCAAAGATATGCATAACATTTCATTAAAGCGTCTAACATATCATTAACTTATATCATTTTAATTTTGGAAATAAATGCAACATCCACAAGAAATTATAAAGCAAACCACAAATTATTGACACATTATTTATCCTAGGAATCCTCATGGAGAATAAACCCATCCTCCAAAATATGATCTTTCCTCATATTCATAAACTCGATATGTTAAATATTACAAGTATATAAGGGTCTCAACGGGTCCCTTTTACTCAATATAAAATTCAAGGATTGCTACGGTTTGTTAGGATCCTACATCCTAACATTACTTATTAATTATTATTTATTACTTTAATTATATATTTCATTATTATTGAAAAGTCATGGTTGAAAAGTCATGATTGAAAAGTCATGATTGAAGAGTCATGATTGAAAAGTCATGAATGAAAGGTCATGATTGAAAAGTCTATATATGATATGAGAGGAATCCATATCAAATCATCCATGAATAAATAAATTAACCAATAGAATATATACTCTATTTGTACCCATTAGTAGGATATTCCTTTGTTTCAAATATGATTCCATTTAAAAGACGATTACTTTTCATTGTAATACCTTGGGGTCTTACCATGGTTCCTATACACATACATGATGTAATTAAGGATTTTTGTAATTCCTTTATCTAAGACATCATGCTAATATTAAGGTATTTTCCATACCAAGGAGGAAACCACCTACTCCTTCATAATTAAAGATGCATTTGAGGAATCCACTGAGTCCTTTCTCTAAGTCATCTTAAGTTTCTATAATATCTTGTGTAAGTTTATGATATTCATTGGTTCCATATTTTGGAGATGACTCTTTGATGCTAGAGGGAATTTCATAAATTCCCTCAAGAATGAATTTCAAATTCATTCTTTTGAGTAGATAAACAATCCACCTTCCCTTCATAAATTAAAGTCCCATACCCTTAATTTTATGAAGCATTCATCCTTTTAGTATTTTTTCACTAATATCCTATTTAAGGCCATTGTAACAAACTCTTTTATTAAAGAATAATAATATCATAGTTATTTTTCTCTAACGAACATATTTCTCCATGTTAAATTAGGTTCAGTCAACCTTAATTTCATAGGAACTCATTTATAATTCTATGACCATTGATATAAATGTAAACATTTGTATAACCTAATTAAAATAAATTATTCTAATTATAATTTATTTATATTTTTGTTTGGTGTAAACCATCTCTAAATTTTGGCTCGCCATAGTACCTTCAATTTATTAGATTCCACCCAAATTAGGGTACATTCTTAAAAATATTTACTTAGGCATAGCTTAGTAATGTAACTCCATCTACCTATAATTAATTCAATAGGATCTTGTTACCATTACACCCTATATTAAAGTCTACTCAAGACTAGTAAAACACTATACCACCCAATAAATGCAAAATATTTTACTTACAAAGATCCAATAAGAATAGTCATCATCTATAATAGGATATATGGACCCTTATCTAAGGCGGTAGATACCTGTAGATAAGAAATCCCACTTAGCCAACCAAAACATATGAACCCCTATCTTATTCAATGATAGCTATCAAAGCGATTAGATTACTTGTGGGGAATATCACCTCATGGAGTTAGGATATCATTCACCGATGGACAGGTTGTTACATCCATGCAAACCTCAACTATAATGGCATAACTTTGTAACAGGGTAAACTATTTCACCATTTTTTTTGGTGTAACTCAATCTAGGTAGGTACTATGGACTGACATCTTACCCATAGATGGATTCTATTGTTGATTAAGCACTGAGGCATTTATATAGGGTAGATATCCTTAGTCATGAACCCTAGATTAGTTTTAGCATACATCGATTGAGACTCTGTATATCAATGACTTTATCTTGGTGTGGAAATCTATTATTGAATGGGCCTTGTCTAAGCATTTGGTTGAGAGATCGTTGTGTCTCCATGTATGGTAAGAAGTCCTTTTTTTTTCTTCTGGTCACCTAGGGTACTTTGTGTATAGTTAAGCCCTAATATCCATTACTAATACTTTTTTTTGTCTTTATTTACTTTCTATATGTAGGGGGGTTTTCGTTGATAGGTTTCCTAAATAGATTTGATTCATAGCAATATTTATGATGTTGCATTGATGAATATTGCAAGGCAAGGTCGCTACTCGAATACCCATTGGTCACTTCCCTCCTCTTAATGGAGTCTTGTTAGCATTCAGTTGTAGGGCGAGCATGGAAAAGTGCTCACATATTACTTAGGAATTGGATCTTTGAGAAATATAGTGTTCCACTAAGGGCCAATCACCTGACAATTAACACTCATTAATTCATAATTAAGCAACCAAATCCATCACTAGTCCATCCAATAATAATTAACTTATCATGATAAATTTGCTGAGTTTAATGAGGTGCCATAGGTGTTTTTTTATCACTATTATCCCTGAAGGTCTAGGGTCTATAAGTCCAAAAGGGTCCGATTAGTAAAAGCTTCCATGAGAGATCATGGGGTCAACTCTCATTGGAAGGCTACCATACATATATTTTTTAAATAAACTCACCCTTAGGAAGAGTTTAAATTATTACTCCTTCCTTTTGCTTCATTGAGCCCTGTAGCATGGTTGGATGATGGCTCTATGATGGCAAGCTCTTCTGCACGAGGTAACAAGTTTGACTCTCAGTGAAAGTTCTACTCATTTTTTTATATTTATACATAATTGCTATTAAAGTCATTACATTTCCATCCTAATATCATATGGGTGGTACAGGGGCCTCAAGCCACTAACAATTTCATATATAATAAATATCTTCAACTACCAACAAGGCTATTTTGAATATTGGATCAAAATCAGTTTTTTTTTACCTAGAAAAAGAAATAATACTTGCTAAAATTAGTATGGTAGGAAATATTCTAGTAGCAAAACATAATTCCTAGTAAAAATAAAGTTTTAGCATTTCTTTAGTAACATATCCAAGACATAATCAAGGAGAGATCCAAATGCTACTCCTTCCTTTCCACTTGTCCCTAAATGGTCTACTCTTTAGATTTCCCCCTTCGCTTAAGTCTTTCGAATTTATTCCTTTCTATATCAAGGAAAATTCTCAAGCCTTATGGTTTCTGATCCACCAAGGTGGAGAGCATACTCCCTAGACCTTCTAGAATTCCTCCTAGATGTTTTTTCTTCACAAATTGTCCTCTAATTTATAGGACACTTCTCCACTCATGGACCAAATAGTGGCCACATTATAATAATATTAAAAATATGTCTTTGACCCATTGTAACTTATCATGTCTTGTAAAGTATAACCAAAAATAGAAAAAGGGTTCACTAGAGATAAGGTGAGTGTCTTTATTTTAGTTTTGTGCCCCTTATGGATCACATCCTTCCAAAACATCCCTAATTAAAAATAGAGGAGAGAATCTCACTTTACTCTCCACCAACCAAATTATGCCATGAGGGAGAATAAGATAGGGTTTTAGTATTAAATAATACTATTGCCTAATTTGGTTTAATAAAAATAATTGAAATTTCAATTGCATTATAAATTAGATGCAATTATCCTAGTCATTAAACATAATACATGCCTAATTATATTTTTATTATTGTCATCTTAAACCCCTTCAAAATTCCTAAATTAGAATTTTGTAGAATTCCTTAGGGTCTATGACCCCTTTCTGTGGAACATTAATTGATCACAAGAACATTAATTGAAAAATATAGTATTTATCCAGTTGTTTTACAATCTGAATCATTAGATTATTCTTTCATCCAACACTTCAATCTTGATGGTAAGCTTCATCTTCCATCCATGAGAGCACCTGGGCCTACAAATATGCACAATATTAGTAGTACCATGTCTTTATAAACAATATAATATCCATTTTGCATAACAAAAAGTATTGAAAACATTATCAATACATAATCTCATCATAATGATTATAGTTTAAAATCACCTATTATTGCACAAGTACTAAATTTAAAACACCGTAATAATAGAATTTTGCAAAATAGTGTTATATAGGTATCCTAAAATTATGCTTCTATACCATTTTAGATGTAAATAGTCAAAATACCACCAAGGAGTATCAAAGTAAAATTTGTTAACCCTTAACACGAGTTAACCTGATAAAATTAAGTGTCAACAAAGACACATCATAATTTTAGAATCTCAATTTAGGATATTCACATATATCCTAAGATGCATTTTGGCAACCTTTTTACCAACACTAGAGCATCCACCCAAATGTTTCCTGGTTTATATCATAAAGAACATGGGAAAGTCCCATAGATCATGGAGATGTCCCATACCTTCTCCAATTATGGACGCTAATCCATTTTTCAAATTTCATTTAGTTTTATACAAACAAAAAACAATGTTCATGTATTCCTTTGAATCACATATAACTAATTAAATACATTGTAAACAACAATATTCATATAGCATTTCTACAAATAGCCATATAAGAGTTAAAATTTTTTATTATTATATTTATGCCTCATCCTTGTCATGAATACTCTCATTCAAAGTGGTGGCCTAATGGATCTCAAGTTTTGTGTTCTTGGGTCCGTTCCTCACCTCATACTATACTAGTTCTTATGGTTGGGGATGGTGGTGGAGCAATTATTTTAGCAGCTGCTTGATCACTATCCTGGGTTACTCTCCAAATAGCATGAGTGGTTCTTATTCTCCCACATTGTATATTAATAGTTTATTATGGTGGGGGAAGCATACCATGATTAAAAAATGCAACAAAAAAAGATTCCAAGAATGCAACATTAAATTCATCCCTTATTTACCGAAATTGTGGGTTTTCTATATGCATGTTACCATCGATGCATCTCTCAAATTATTTCTTTGTAATATCTCCGATCTGAGCCTATCTCACTCAAAAATGGCAGTATCTCTCTCAACTTCTAACCTTATTCTTTCCCATGTCCATATATTTTCCTAGGAATTTTGCACATGAGACTCTCTCATTGATCCCTCAATTATTCTTCTAAATTTTCTCATTGTTGTATCCCCTGATGTAATCGCCCCTTATTATTTAGATCTGGTAATACTAAATATTAGTTTATTTATTTCAGGGTAGATGCATCACTAGATCGATAAGCAAAAGAAAAAGTATCATAAGGTATACAATGGAGTTTATACCACATATAACTAATATTATCTACATAAATACCACCATGAATATGATCGTATTGAATGCCATGAGTAGGTGAAAGATTAATAAAAGGAGTTCTGGGGGGAGCAGGTCTTGGACATGATTGGATTAGATTCAACCGTGGCGGGTGGGCTTCGACCCTCGTGTTGAACCCACCGCTATACCAGTGTGGATTAGATTATATGCCCTTCCTATGGAGTTCTGGGGGGAGCAGGTCTTGGCCATGATTGGCAATTCAATTGGTAGACATATTGGGGTTGCTAGAGAAATGATTGAAGGGAGTATGGCGGTCTATGCTCGAATCTGTGTTGAGATGGATCTCAGCCAGCCTCTTTCGACTGAGTTGGACATTGAACTGGCAGGTCATACCTGGACTCAACAGCTTGACTACGAGGCCCTTCCCTTCAGATGTAGGGTTTGCCATAAGCATGGGCATCTTGCCCGGTTCTGTCCTATCACTTTGAATTCCAAAATGAAGGCCCCTTAGAATTTGACACACCTTCCCAAGGAGGTTAAGGTCGCCCCCATATCAGATCCTAATAGCTCTAGTCCGAGCCAAAATGCTTCGGAAGAGGTTTTTGAACAACCCAGAAGAAGAAGACGCTCCAAGAAAAAGGAGGGAAAGGAGCAACCTAATATCAGGCCTGCTAATAGGTATGAGATTTTTAAATCTTTGGTTGATGAAGAGGATCACTCTATGGAAGGATTGGAGGGTATCAATGAAACTTCAAATCTTCCTGGACAGCCCCCCCTCTTCCCTTCCCCTGTAATTTAGCAGATAGTTGATCCATGTGAAGAATCACCGCCAGTGTTTTCTGGTGCATTAGTTGTCCATAACCCAGAACAATCAATACCCCGGTATGTCCATATGGGGATAGCAAAGAAAAGCAGAGAAAGGCCATCCTTGGGGATTACTCAGCTGGAAAAAAGACCAAAAAATAGCAATCCTCAGGGAGCAGGTCGGAGATCTAATAAGGAGTTGCTCGCAGCTCAAGGAGACAAATTGATCATGGGAGGATCAATGAGGACAATTGATTCTTATTGCTCTCAGGGTAACCCATGATCATACAATCTTGGAATGTGAGGGGTTTAAATAGCAGAACCCATCAATCTGCTATTCAAAGATTATTAGAAAATAGCAATACTGATTTCTTGCTTCTACAAGAGACCAAGATGTCTTTGGACCTTATGTCTAAAACGGTTAACAGAATCTAGAGGGGTGCTGGTTACATGGATGTGGCAGCCCAAGGTGCCTCAGGGGGGATAGTGACTCTGTGGAACTCTCAGGTTTGGTCTGCTTTAGATCACCTTGCCTGGAGGGGTGTTCTCACTTCTCTCTTTCGGAATAATGTCTCGACGGAAGTCATTTTAATAACTAACTTTTATGGATCCCAAGCCATGGAAGGTTAGAGGCAATAGTGGAAGGTTGTGCATGACATGAGGGTGTCTAGGGAAGGGCTTGACTGGGTTGTCACGGGGGACTTCAATGCCAAATTATCTTCCAGAGAATAGGAAGGGGGTACACCCTGTCTAGATACAGGGGACCATCTTATGATTTCCCAAGTTCAGGCTTTACATCTTGTTGACATCAAATGTCCAGGCAATAATTTCACTTGGACTAACAAAATGAGGGAACCACACAGTAGGAAGGTAAAACTTGACCGCTTTCTGCTCTTAGAAGAGACGTTTGTCAAATGGAACATCAACTTTCAGATCTTAGCAGGCCCGGTCTCTGATCATTGCCCTATTCTACTGGAAGGTGGGCCTAGAAGAGGACTCTTTCACAAACCTTTTAGATTTGAGAATTTCTGGCTACAGAAAGAAGAACTTCGGGAGAAAATTCCACAATGGTGGGAAGAAGGCCGTCCAGCTTATGGGAGAGAAATTTTCAAAATTCACAAACAACTTCAATATGTCAAAGCTCAGTTGAAATTGTGGAGGCGGTCCAATAAATCTGACTTCCAGGCCCAAAGAGCTCCATTGGTGGCTCGCTGGGAGGAGGTCCAGAAACAGTTCAGAGAAGGAGTTATCACCGATCAGCTCAAGGTTGAGGATGATGCCTTGCGGAGAGCGATGGAGGACATTGACAACCGGGAGGAGACTTATTGGAGGCAGAGAGCAAGAACAACCTGGTTAGTGGAAGGGGACTGAAATACTAAATTCTTTCACCGGGCTGCGTGTGCTCGAAGACAGATCAACAAGATGGAGCTCCTGCATTATGGGAATAGTCATTCCTTTGACACTCTTCCTGATATTCAATCCCATGCTATGGATTATTTCTCTAACCTTTTTAAGGAGAGTCCGGTTCAAGATGTTTCGGCCCAAGATGAAGTTCTTTCTGTCATTCCTGCTCTCATTTCTGAGGGTGAAAATCAGGCTCTCCTCAAACCTATTGATAGGGACGAACTGACAGCTGTTGTCTTTGAAATGAGTTCTGGTAAATCTCCTGGGCCTGATGGTTTCCCCATTGAGTTTTTTCATGCTTTCTGGGACTGCTTAGGGGATGAAGTTAGAGCTGTGGTTGAGGAGTCCAGAGAAAACAAGCATATGCTTAAAGCCTTAAATCACACTTTCATCACCTTGATCCCAAAAGGAGAGGGGGGGAGCCAGATTTCTGACTACAGGCCTATTGCATTATGTAATATGCTATATAAAATAATCACCAAGGTTATGGTTGAGCGTCTCAAACCCCTTCTTCATAGAATTATCTCCCCTGAGCAAGGAGGTTTTGTGGAAGGCCGACAGATTTTGGATGGGGTGGTTCTGGATCAGGAAGCTATTCATTCAATGCACACTTCTAGAAATAAAGGGATGTTCATAAAATTGGACATGTCCAAGGCTTATGAAAGGGTTGAATGGAGCTTTCTGGCCAAAATGATGGCTGCTTTTGGTTTCTCTCAAGAATGGATTGCTTGGGTCATGAGCTGTGTCTCTTCCCCGACCTATTCTGTTCTTATCAGGGGCCTGCCATTTCAGCCTTTTGGAGCCTCTCGTGGTCTTCGACAGGGGGATCCTTGCTCTCCATATCTGTTTCTAATTTTGGCTGAAGGTCTTGGCAGACTTTTTTTGAAAAGAAGACAGCAGGGCAGATTACTGGGTGTCAGGGTGGGGAATGAAGTTTTATCGCACCTACAGTTTGTGGATGACACGGGCTTGATGGGAGTGGCCAGCCTCAGGGAAGCAAGATCGATTAGAGATACCCTTAATGTTTATCTTCGGGCTACTCAACAGGTGATAAATGACAGCAAGTCCAAGGTGGTCTTCTTCAATCTTGAGCACAGGCTCCAGAACAGAATTCTGGAAATCCTGGGATTTACTAGGACTGCTCTTCCAGTGGTTTACTTAGGGATTCCCTTGCACTTTAAAAAACTAAAAAATGACACTTGGATACACCTGCTCGAGGGCATTCAAGAAAGAATTAATCATTTGTCTCACAAGTGGTTAAGCTATGGTGGCAGAGTAACTTTCCTACAATCAGTCATTCAAGCCATGCCTACCTACAAATTCTCTATCTTGGCTGCCCCGCTTTCAATCTGGAAAGATTTGGATAGAATGGCAAGGAATTTTTTATGGGAAGGTCCAAAGGGAGAGCGAAAATGGGCCTTGGTGAGCTAGGACAAGGTTACCTAGCCCAAGATAAAAGGGGGGCTGGGTCTGAGAGGATCCAGGTTAAACAATAAAGCCTTTGGCTGGAAAGTTGTACTAGAGATGGATCTCCCAACCAACTTCCTTATTTAGCAAAATTCTTACTAGCAAGTACTTGGGGCATGTCAGTCCCAGTGAGGTGGGCCGCTTCTCTTTGGAGGGTGCCGGTTCCTTAGTTTGGCAGGCCCTTAAGCTCGGATCTCGGGTTATTAAAGACCAGACTATTTTGGAAAGTGGGGAGGGGGGATAAGGCCCGTTTCTGGTCTGATTCCTGGGACCAGTTTCCTCCCATTACGGTTGATTTTCCTGAGTTACTCCCAATCAAAGCTGCCATTGAATCCAAGGGTTGGGTCCAAATTGAAATCTATTTTAATACTTCTCATCTGGGAGGGTATCAGTTTAAGAAGTTTAAGAAGATGGAGGAGTGGCCAATTTCAATCCCTCCGGAGCTAGCACCAACCTTATCCAGAATCCTGAATGAAAGATTTCTCACAGGGAGCGATGATGAGGATGAATTAGCCTGGGGCTTCGGGAGCCTTGGGGTTTACACTGTCAAATATGGTTATGACAACATCCTCCCTGTGCCTCCCCCCCTGTCTTCCCGGTTGCGGATTAGAGATAGATTTGGCAGTCCAAGGGTTGGCAAAAAGTGAATTTTTTTTCTTGGCAGGTTTTGCATAATGGAATTCTCACTTTTGACAACCTTAGATGCAAAGGTTTCATCGGTCCTTCTCAATGCACTCTATGCCTTAAATATGAGGAAACAGCGGACCATATTATGTTTGACTGCCCCTTCATGCGCCAGATTTGGAGGCGCTGGTTCTCTCATTTTAGAATCCAGCTCAATGGTCCCTTGAATCGGATTAATATTCTGAACAGATGGAAGAGAGTTAGATTTAAATCTAAAGCTCTTCGCACTGGTTGGGAGCTCGAACTAAATTTCATTTGGTGGTAGATATGGCTAGAGATAAATGCATGAATTTTCCGGGAAACGTTCTCCACGCTCGATGGTGTTTGGCAGGTTATTTGGAGCAAAGTCTCGAAAACAGTTGCCGTCCATGCTAAATAGGACTCTCTGATTAACTCGGAGCCTGTGGAGGAGGGGGTGAAAGTGCATGAGGAGCAGGTTAGAGCTCACTGGTTACCTCCTCCCATTGGGTGGATCAAAATCAATATTGACGATGCTGCTAAGGGTAATCCGAGCAATGCTGGCATTGGTCTAGTCTGCCAGAATCACGAGGGCACGATGCTCTACTGGGAGTTTCAGGGTTTGGGCAGAACTACTAACAACGAAGCTGAAGCCATTGCTATTAGAGCTGCCTCTATTTGGGCTGTTAACCAGGGCCATCGGAAGGTGATTGTTGAATCTGACTCTCAAATTTTGGTTGGAGCCCTCGACTGCATGAGGAACTTTACTTTGACTGCTTGGAGGTTGAGGTCTTTGGTTTCTCAAATTATGGAGCTTTGGAGAGAACTGGATGACGTGATCCCTGTTTATGCGAGTAGAAAACTCAATAAAGCGGTCGATTTCATTGCAAATATGGGTGTAGAGAAGGAGGTTGGGATTCAGCTTCACAGTGATATGCCCTTGGAAGTTGAGGTGATTCGGTAGGGCCTGGATCGTTTCTTATGATTATGAGCAAGGAAAACACTCAGAGTGGTTTCTGTCGCGATATCGCGACTTTTCTCGCTGTTGCGGCCCTTGGTGGGAATCTGTCGTGATATCGCGACCTTTTGCGTCGTCGGAGCTTGCATCTGAAAGTCGTAGCGATTTCGCGACGCTTTTTCAAATTTGGAGTTAAGGAGGAAGAGTTGTCGTGATATCGCGACCTTTTTGGCGTTTTGGCTCCAAGGGAGAATTCTGTCGCGATATCGCGACCTTTTTGCCGAATGGTTGCTCCTAAGAATTTTTGTCGCGATATTGCGACCGTTTTGGCGGGCTAGGTTCATGGGGTGAAAGTGTCGTGATTTCGCGACACTTTCGTTGGGTGCCCGCCTTGCCGGAATTCGATCGCGATATCGCGACCTTTTTGCCGAATGGTTGTTCCTAAGAATTTTTGTCGCGATATCGCGACTGTTTTGGCGGGCTGGGCTCATGGGGTGAAAGTGTCACGATTTCGTGACACTTTCGAAGGTTGCCTGCCTTGCCGGAATTCGGTCACGATATCGTGACCTTTTTGTCGAATGGTTGCTCCTAAGAATTTTCGTCGCAATCTCGTGACCGTTTTGGCGGGCTGGGCTCATGGGGTGAAAGTGTCGCGATTTCACGACACTTTCGAAGGTTGCCCGCCTTGCCGGATTTCGATCCCGATATCGCGACACTTTTGTTGCTATGATGCTTGGGAGGTTTTCGGTCATGATTTCGTGATGTTAGGGGTGCTTTGGTGCGTTGGGGCTCGGTAGGCGTGATTTCATGACTTGTCACAAAATCGTGACATGCCGCGATTTCGTGCCTCTGTCGCGTTTTCACGGCTTGCTTCCCCGCCGCGGCCTCGACTGGTTTTCGATCGCGATATCGCGATTTCGTGACGTGTCACGGTATCGCGCCTTGCTGCTTTCTTTCTTCTTGCTCTTGGTTGGGTTGAGTTTTCTCCCCCTTTGTAATAGTTCTCTTTTTTAATTAAAGTTTTTTCATTATTTTTCAAAAAAAATTATCCTAGTCATTAAACATAATACATGCCTAATTATATTTTTATTATTGTCATCCTAAACCCCTTCAAAATTCCTAAATTAGAATTTTGTAGAATTCCTTAGGGTCTATGACCCCTTTCTGTGGAACATTAATTGATCACAAGATCAATTAATGTCTTATTTATAGGGTTTGAGGGTAACAAGTTGTGACATACATCCCCTCTAGATTAAATGCAATCCTCTGTGTTTGAACAGTTACCTTACAAAAACACATTTATCTAGAAAAATCTAGTATTTATCCAGTTGTTTTACAATCTGAATCATTAGATTATTCTTTCATCCAACACTTCAATCTTGATGGTAAGCTTCATCTTCCATCCATGAGAGCACCTGGGCCTACAAATATGCACAATATTAGCAGTACCATGTCTTTATAAATAATATAATATCCATTGTGCATAACAAAAAATATTTAAAACATTATCAATACATAATATCGTCATAATGATTATAGTTTAAAATCACCTATTATTGCACAAATATTGAATTTAAAACACTGTAATAATATAATTTTGCAAAATAGTGTTATATAGGTATCCTAAAATTATGCTTCTATACCATTTTAGATGTAAATAGTCAAAATACCACCAAGGAGTATCAAAGTAAAATTTGTTAACCCTTAACACGAGTTAACCTCGATAAAATTAAGTGTCAACAAAGACACATCATAATTTTAGAATCTCAATTTAGGATATTCACATATATCCTAAGATGCATTTTGGCAACCTTTTTACCAACACTAGAGCATCCACCCAAATGTTTCCTGGTTTATATCATAAAGAACATGGGAAAGTCCCATAGATCATGGAGAAGTCCCATACCTTCTCCAATTATGGACGCTAATCCATTTTTCAAATTTCATTTAGTTTTATACAAACAAAAAACAATGTTCATGTATTCCTTTGAATCACATATAACTAATTAAATACATTGTAAACAACAATATTCATATAGCATTTCTACAAATAGCCATATAAGAGTTAAAAATTTTGATTATTATATTTATGCCTCATCCTTTTCATGAATACTCTAATTCAAAGTGGTGGCCTAATGGATCTCAAGTTTTGTGTTCTTGGGTCCGTTCCTCCCCTCATACTATACTAGTTCTTATGGTTGGGGATGGTGGTGGAGCAATTATTTTAGCAGCTGCTTGATCACTATCCTGGGTTACTCTCCAAGTAGCATGAGTGGTTCTTATTCTCCCACATTGTATATTAATAGTTTATTATGGTGGGGGAAGCATACCATGATTAAAAAATGCAACAAAAAAATATTCCAAGAATTCAACATTAAATTCATCCCTTATTTACCGAAATTGTGGGTTTTCTATATGCATGTTACCATCGATGCATCTCTCAAATTATTTCTTTGTAATATCTCCGATCTGAGCCTATCTCACTCAAAAATGGTAGTATCTCTCTCAAATTCTAACCTTATTCTTTCCCATGCCCATATATTTTCCTAGGAATTTTGCACATGAGACTCTCTCATTGATCCCTCAATTATTCTTCTAAATTTTCTCATTGTTGTATCCCCTGATGTAATCGCCCCTTATTATTTAGATATGGTAATACTAAATATTAGTTTATTTCTTTCAGGGTAGATGCATCACTAGATCGATAAGCAAAAGCAAAAGGATCATAAGGTATACAATGGAGTTTATACCACATATAACTAATATTATCTACATAAATACCACCATGAATATGATCGTATTGAATGCCATGAGTAGGTGAAAGATTAAAAAAACCTATAATTTATTACATATGATCAATTTCTAGATTTTTTTTTATCGAAGTGATTATATAGTTCAATTTACAACCTAATAATAATGTCCATTCATTTAACTGATTACATCTTGATGATCCCAAGGTGGACCTGTCAACTTCGTATTTGGCTTGATTGTCCCATTGAAGATTTTATTTTGCCTTATCAATTCTTGAGGTGGCATGTGTCCTTTCATATTTACGTAAGGTCCTATAATTGCCCCTTTAATGGTTCCATATGTTGATTTCATGCACACTTATTTTAGTGCATTACCTATAGGTACTTATTTTTTCAATCTGGTAATGAGTACTTGTTGACATCAAGCACATTATTGAAAAGAGAGAAATATTCTCTTAACTTCATTTCAATAGGAAACCAGTTTAGTAATTAGCCATCATATTTTGTTATGAAGAAGATCAACACGAGTTTTATGAATATTTTTTTTGGATTCCTTGAAACTTGCTTCAACAGAGGGAAGGGTTGCATAATTTCTTACAAAGTCAGGCTATCAAAGCTCGTAATGCCCTTATATCCATGGAACAAATATATTGCAATACCTTTATCCATGATTCACTTTGTGATGTGTGGCTAAGGAATAATTCCCATAATTATTTAGCTTTTGAAAGTCCTTTAAGCCATTTTGAGTGGTTTGACAGATTCTTTAGTTGGCCTAAATGGACTTTCCATGTTCGGTTTGGGGATTTCTAGTTACATACTATAGGTGACCCTCTAAATATTCCATTTCAATTTCTACCAGATTGTTATTTGGATGTAGTCAAGAAGTATATTCCCACTAGAAAGGCTTCTTTTGATAGTAAGATTTATCAGAGTCTTATTTATCAAAGGTGTGTACAAACTCACCTATTATAGGAAATTCATAATAGATTTTCTTAAACTCAGTGTTTGACAGAAATAGATCTTATGTTGTATGGACATCGTGACACTCATTGGCCATATTATGTATTTGATAGATACATTATAATTTGGTACAATATTTCACTTCCAGTTATCTATTCTGAGTGTAGCTTATCTCCAGTAAAAGATTATGATAGCTTAGACTCTGACTAAGACTATGATGGTTTTTATATTACCCTTGCTATTACATCCAGATTCTAGTTATAACATATTTGTATTTAGAAATTGCTTAATAAATATCCAATTGTTGGTTATCTATTATTTTTCCAACTATTTTATGCTTCCATTTTATTTTAACAATAATACCACATGCATGGTATAATGAGTAGTTTTTTATTTAAATAGCATAGCACACCTCAATACATGCAACCATCATCCCGATGGTTGGGTGGTATATTTTTTGTGGAGTTAGGATACTCATATTATCAGATCTATTTTGTGGAGTTCTTACCAAAGAATTCCATGTCAAGAAAAGTACAAAGTTTCTCCAGCTAATATTGTGACAGCTTCCATACCCAAAGTGTATTGTAACATTGATCAAAAATCAAAACAAAGAAAACATTGTTTTGTTTATTGTTTTGGTCTTAAATTTTTAGTAGTTAGTCTCCAATTGCAATCAACTAGCTTGTATTCACCTCCCATGATTCCCAATTGAGTTTAGTCATTTTCAACTAGAACTTTTTATTTTGGCTTCTACCAACGAGTTCTTATGCGCAATTATTATTACCACATGTGTCACTTTGCATCTTGTTTCAGTGCTTAAATAGTGTGAAGCACATCTATTATATTACAACAAAGAAAGTGGTATTTCTAACTGTGGTAAAGGTTCAAGTCTGTGGCTATCTCTAATTCAACTGTTACTAATCAGAATAGTAATCCACCAGAGTTAATTGTAGTTGAGTTGTTCAGCCTCTTGGACAAAGTCCAAATTGTAACACAAATTAATTAAAGAAAATATTCTTTTAATGTGTCAATTTTAATCCAATATCATTCTATATTTATAATTGAGGTATCCTCATTGTTTTGACATAGAATATTTTTAGGCTATCTTTAGTGGCTAAATTTCAACTCACTTGAGTTTTATCCATCAATTCTTATTCATAGAGTGTTTCAATTTGAGTTATTTGACCTAAGCAATTAACAAGTTATCTATAATAATTTTATAACATTTATCTTAAGTGATCCTTTAGTAAATTTGAACCTTCGTCTCTTACACACTTGAAAATAAGGAGTAGGTAAGTCAAAATATATAGATGTCAAGTATTTTTCCAAAACAATCTAAGGTACACCACTTAAAACCTATGTAGGAGGGTTCGCTTACCTCTTCCACTTTCGAATGACTATGGATCTACTCGTGGGAGAAAGATACTGAGACGTCGACAATATCAAGTACTTACTTTGTCCTTACCAAGTATGCATCATTTAGAGTTATAGAATTTATGTTTATGTTTCTCTCATGTTTTGTTTCATATCCAAATATTTTTCTAACCTAGATCTAACTAGAATATATTAGTTAACCTGGATCTAATACCAACTGTAACAACCTCAATTATCACTACTCAACCACTCAATATTTTTTAATATTTCATGAGATAGGGGATATAATCATATCTAAGGTAGAACCATTCCATCCGAATTGTAAGTTATCAAGGCAAATAGCATCAAGATATACTAAGAATTGATCATAGTCACTCTTGAGTAGAAGTGATCAACTTCTATGAAACCCTCATACCACTTGTATATGAGAATTTTGGCCAAAGCATTGGGTTCCATCCCTCCTAAAAAGTAAATCACCATCAACCATACTGTCCACCAAGATCAATATGTAGGTGAATACCTTGTATATGCAAACCCATATTACATTATATAGCCTCATCAATGGTTAATCATGAATCTTAGATCCTACCCACATATTCTCGATGGGGTCACTAAGACAACAAAATTAAATTACATAATCCTTGGAATGTTTCCTTAAGTATGACTATACTGCTTGGAACATATCAATGCTTATTTGACCACCCTTATTTTAGGAATCCCTTATGTTTAACACATGAGACAATTAAGTGATCATAAAATGGTATTATTTAGTCAATATGCCTCAGGTTCATGAATTTATGTTTCAACTCAGAATGTAAGGTTACATTTGATCCACAAATCAAGTCTTGTTTGTGGGTTTCACCCACTTCGAGATTCTACTCGAGTTATCCATAATTTGTAATCATATTATTTTGATTTATTCCATACAATAACATTTGTGTAATATTTAGATAAACATACATCCAGTTATCCCCTTAAGATTTAACTTTTTGATGCAGGAGCATCTAGTGGCAGCAGAGCAATCTTGCATCAACAAAAAAAATTCTAAGTGTTTGCCTTGATGTCACGATATTGCAACAGAGAAAAGTGTCACGATATCGTGACATGTCACATTTTCATGACTCAAGAACGAGAGAGAAGGTTTGGAGAAAAAATGTCGCAATTTCGTGACATGTCGCAAAATCACAATCGAAAGAAGACAGGAAAGGCGTGGAGCAAAAATGTCACAATTTTGTGACATGTCACGAAATCACGACCGAAGGAAGACAGGAAATGAGCAGAGGAGAAAATATCACGATTTCATGACATGTCACAAAATCGTGATCGAAGAAGCAGAAAGGAAGCAAGGAAGGAAACTGTCGCGATATCGTGACATGTCATGATTTTGCGACCCTTGAGGCGAGGAGAAGGCAGAAAGGAAATATGTCACGATATCGTGACATGTCACGATTTCATGACCGAAAAGGAGAAATAAGAGCTGGAAGGGAAATATGTCACGATATCACGACATGTCACATTTTCATGACCAAAGGACGAGAGAAAGCGCAAAGGAGAAAAAGTGTCGCGATATCATGACATGTCACATTTTCGTGACCTAAGGATGAGAGAAAGCGCAAAGGGAGAAAAGGTGTCGCGATATCGCGACATGTTGCATTTTCATGACCCAAGGACGAGAGAAGGTGCAAGGGAGAAAAGGTGTTGCGATATCGTGACATGTCACATTTTGTGACTCAAAGAGGGCAGGAAGGTAGAGAAGCTGAAAGTGTCACGATATCGTGACATGTCGCATTTTTGCGACTTGAAGAGGACAAGAAGGTAGAGAAGCTAAAATTGTCGTGATATCATGACATGTCGCATTTTGTGACTCAAAGAGGGTAGGAAGGCAGGGAAGCCTAAAGTTTCACGATATCACGACATGTCACATTTTTGTGACCAACGAAAGAAAAGAAAGTGCAGGCGATTACAAGGTCCATTACAGAGGAATTTACCAAGCGGTGATATACTAAACATCATCAAAGGTTGATAGGTGGACAGAGCCTACAGTGGAAGCATTGAATAGTATGTGGCACCAAGGTGCAATGAAAGTAGACGAAGATCAAGGGTCAGAAAGGAAGGCATTTGAAAGTGAAGACAATGAAGAGGCATGCGAAATGAAATGAAGGGTCAAAAAAGGGAAATGAAGAGTCATGCTAGAGATTTTAAAAGGGGAAGCGAAGGCATGCACAATGGTCAGAGAACTACTGAGCCATCGTTGTAGTCGTGAAGGCAAGAGGGTGATTCTAGACCAGTTTAGACTATTTTTCTTCCTGGGCAGAAGATACTATAAGAGAAAAGAAAATAAACTATCTTTCAGGATGGAGTTTTAAATGGCAGAATGTTGCCATTATTGTAAATTATTTCCAACTGTAATGAATGAGAATTAAGAATCTGTTGTGAGCTATTTGTAGATCCCCATCAAGTGGTATCAGAGCAAGAGTTCCTAAGTGTGTGAGAAGATTGTTGAAAGTGAGGCAGTTTGCACCAGGATCTATAGAAGGGTGGTGAGAAGAGAGTGAGGAAGAATGCCTCCATGAAGAAATCATGGTGGTGGAAGGAATGTGGTATCTAAAGAATATTTTAGAGCTTTGCAGAGGCAAGTGCAAGACCTGCAAGAAGAGTTGCGAAGAGGGGTTGAACCAAGGAGAGAGGACCATAGTGAAGATGAAGCTTAGGAGGTTGATGAACCATCGATTGTAGAAGAAGCAATGGATCCTATAGAAGCCAAATTAATCAAGGCTATATCTTAGATCGAGAAGAAGATAAAGTTTGATGTCTCCACGTATTATGGGAGTCTCAATTCATAGGAGTTAATTTATTGGATCAATGATATGGAGGAATATTTTGAGTATGAGAAGGTTGTAGATCCAGATCTGATCAAGTTTGCAAAAACAAAGTTGAAATGCCATGCTTGCATATGGTGAAAATAAGTGTAGCTAGAAAGAAATAGAGGAGGAAAGGAAAAGATAACCAGATGGGATTGAATGGTAGAGAAGTTGAAGAGACAGTTTATTCCTATAGATTACAAATTGAACCTATTGAGAAAAATGCAAAGTTTGAGACAGTCAAATAGATCTTTCAAAGAATATACAGAGGAGTTCTACCAGATCTCAATTAGAACTAGCCATGCAGAGGCTAACAAGGAGAAGGTGGCTCGTTACATCAATGGGTTGAGAACCAGTATTGAAGAAGAGTTGAGTCTGGTTAGGATGAGCACCATTGAGGATGCTTACTAGTTTGCCCTCAAAGTTTAAGAGAAGCTGAAAATATGGTTTGAGGGTAAGCAAAGAGGAATATGTCGTGGGGGAAGAACTGGTGGAAGGACCAATGGAGAAAAATATAAGGATCATAAGAAGGCTGGTGAAACTAGTAATACCCAGTATCAGGAAGAGGGGAACACCTACCAACCCCGTAATCAGAACAATGGTTACCCAAGGGGGAGAGGTATATCTAGACATGGATTTGGAAGGGGAGGATTTTGTGGAACCTTTTTCCACTGTGGCAAAGGACATTGAGCATACGAGTGTCCACAACACCAAGAAGGGATGAATAAGAGACATGAGGGTCTTTCCAGAGCTGCTGTAGCTGATGAAGGTGCTGAATTAGAACATTCTTAGGATGCAGAGGGAGGAGAAGTTATAGTTACAAGGAGGACCCTGTTGAATGAGGAGAAAGGATCATACCAGAGAAGGAGCCTATTCCACACAAGGTATAGAAGTTCGGGTAAGATCTATAACATTATTATAGATAATGGTAGTATTGATAACTTGGTCTCAAAAGAAATGGTTACCAAGTTATAGTTAAAGAGAATGGGACACCCGCATCCATATCGGATTACGTGGTTATAGAAGGACCATAGGGCTTTTGTCAGTGAGCAATGCTCGATGAAATTTAATATTGGGAAGTACTGTGATGAGGTCCTGTGTGACATCTTGCCTATGGATGCTTGCCATTTATTGTTAGGAAGGCCATGGCAGTTTGATCGATGTGCAGTGCATGATGGTCGCGCCAACACTTACTTAGTGACGAAGAATGGAGTGCGCCATAAGCTGAGCCCTTGAAGGAGGCGGGCAAAAAGGTATGTAGCAGCTCTAGAATCTGTTTAGTTGAAGGGGGAATATTTTTGGATAGTTTAAAGCATGAGCATATGTGCTATGCATTAATTCCTAGAGTTAGGAAGGAAGAATGCAAGGATACCCTTGTAGAAGTCTTAGGACTGTTAGAAGAATTTCTCAACATTATATCTGATAATGTGCTTGAGGGTTTACCACCAGTGAGGAAGATAAGTCACCATATATGTTTGGTACCAGGATCTAGTTTACCTAATAAGGCAGCACATAGAATGACTCCTACAAAAATTGAAGAGTTGAACAGACAAGTCCAAGAGTTGCTAAAAAAGGGACTGATTCGGGAGAGCTTGAGTCTATGTGTAGTACCTGCAGTACTAGCACCAAAGAAACATGGAGAGTTGAGAATGTGTACAAAATCTTGGGCCATTAACAAGATCACCATAAAGTACAAATTTCCATTGCCAAGGATGGATGAAATTATGGACTGTTTGAGTGGAGCCAAGTGCTTCACAAATATTGATCTGAAGAGTGGTTATCATCATATTCATGTCAGAGAAGGAGATGAATGGAAGACATCCTTCAAGACCAGAGAAGGTTTGTATGAATGGTTGGTCATGCCATTTGGGCTAACCAATGCACCAAGCACATTCATGTGATTGATGAATGAGGTATTGAAAGAATTTTTAGGAAAATTCATCATTGTCTAGTTGGATGATATTTTAATATTTAGCAGAACCCTGGAAGAGCATCTGATGCAGGTCAGAAGGGTTTTTGAGAAGCTGTGGGAGGAGAAATTGTTAATAAATTTGAAGAAGTGTAATTTCATGAAGAAAGAGTTAGTGTACCTGGGATTTGTCATCTCAATCGAAGGTCTAAAAATGGACCCAAAAAAGGTGGGAGCTATCATTGAATGGCCTACTCCGAGAAGCATGACTGAGGTAAGATCATTTCATGGTCTAGCAAGTTTTTATAGGAAATTCATTAGGAATTTCAGCAGTATTTGTGCACCCCTTATAGAAACAATGAGAGGGGATAAGAAAGAATTCAAGTGGACCTTAGGAGAAGATAAGAGATTTGATATGATGAAGAAGAAGGTTACAGAGCAACCTGTTTTGGAACTTCCAAATTTTAATAAGGTATTTTAGGTAGATTGTGATGCTAGTGGTAGTGCCATAGGAGCTTTTTTGAGTCAATAAGGTAAACCTATTGCTTACTTTAGTGAGAAACTCAATGATGCTAGGAAGAAGTATTTAGTTTATGATCAAGAGTTTTATGCTATAGTTCAGGCTCTAAAGAAGTGGCGACATTACCTGTTGCCAAAAGAGTTTGTTCTATATACTGATCATCAGGCCTTACAAGTATATTAATAGCCAAGGGAAGCTAAATCGGAGGCACCTAAAATGGGTTGAGTTTCTACAAAGTTATACCTTTGTGTTGAAGCACGAGAGCGGAAAGTCAAACAGAGTTGCGGATGCCTTAAGTAGAAGGCGGTGTTTGTTGATAGAAATGAAGGTGTAAGTGGTAGGATTTGATGAACTCGAAGGGTTTGTACCCCGAAGATCCCGATTTTGCGAAGCCTGGAAGGATTTCTTGGCACTTGTTACTTTGGACAGGACCAAGTGGTTGGATTTTCTGATCCAAGATGGAATTTTGTTTAGAGGAAGTCAATTATGCATTCCAAGGAGTTCAATGAGGGAAAATCTAGTCAAGGAGAAACACAGTGGAGGTCTGGCTGGACATTTTGGTCGGGACAAGACCATTGCTCTGGTTAGTGAGAACTACTATTGGCCGCAACTACAACAATATGTGAAGAGGTTTGTACAAAGCTGTAGAGTATGCCAGATGGCAAAAGGTGTGAGCCAAAACACTGGATTATATCAGCCATTACCTATACCAGAGAGACCATGGGAGGACGTTAGTATGGATTTCATTCTTGGTCTACCAAGGACGCAGCGAGGAAATGATTCCATATTCGTGGTGGTTGACAGGTTTTCAAATATGGCACATTTTATTCCCTACCAGAAAACTAGTGATGCAGTTCACATTGCAGGTTTATTTTTCAAAGAGGTGGTACGACTTCATGGTCTACCAAAGAGTATCATTTCCAACAGATATACCAAGTTTTTTGGGCATTTTTGGAGGACCTTGTGGAAGAAATTGAAGATAGATTTGAAATTCAGTTCTACATACCACCCACAGACTGATGGCCAAATAGAGGTGGTGAATAGAAGCCTGGTAAATCTATTGAGATGCTTGATAGGAGATAAGCCCACGGGATGGGATTTGGTTTTGCCATAGGCAAAATTTACATACAATAATTCTGTCAATAGGAGTACTAACAAATCTCCATTCCAGATAATATATGGGAGCAGTCCAAGGAGTGCTTTTGAGTTGAGGAAGATGGATACAGGGGAAAAGTGTAGTGCTAAGGCTGAGGACTTTGCAGAGCACTTGAAGAGTGTGCATGAATAAGTGAAGAAGCACATTACTAACATGAACAACCAATATAAGACAAGGGGAGACCAGAAGCAATGATTCAAGGAATTTGCAGTGGGTGATGAAGTCATGGTCCATTTGAGAAAAGAGAGATTTCCTGCTAAAACCTATAACAAGCTGAAGATGAAGAAGTTTGGACCATGTCGAATTATAGGAAAACAGGATTCAGGCAATGCGTATGAAGTGGAATTGCCAAGTGGCCTTAACATATCACCTATTTTTAACATTACAAATTTGGTAGAGTATCATGAAGGAGGCAGTAGCGAGACAAGTACAGAATTATGGAGTATTCCAACATCTACTCTAGCAGCAGATGAGATTGAGGAAATACTAGACACTCGAGCAGGCAGAAGTACCAGGAACAGATAATATTCTGAATATCTGGTCAAGTGGAAGGGTAGACCTATCGAAGATGCAACTTGGTTGTAAAAAATAGAGGTCGACCACCTAGGTCTTCCTCCAATAGTATAGAAGTAAAGGAAACTTCTCAATCCACCCCGGGTGTCTGATGCAGGAGCATCCGATGGCAGCAGAGCAATCTTGCATCAACAAAAAAAATTTCTAAGTGTTTGACTTGATGTCGCGATATTGTGACATGTCGCATTTTTGTGACTCAAGAAGGAGAGAGAAGGCATGGAGCAAAAATATCATGATTTCATGACATGTCACGAAATCGCGACCAAAGGAAGACAGGAAAGGCGCAGAGGAGAAAATGTTGTGATTTCACGACATGTCATGAAATCGCGATCGAAGAAGCAGAAAGGAAGCAAGGAAGGAAACTATCGTGATATCGTGACATGTCGCGATTTTGCGACCCTAGAGGCGAGGAGAAGGCAAAAAGGAAAGATGTCGCTATATTGCAACATGTCATGATTTCATGACCAAAAAGGAGAAAGAAGAGCCAGAAGGGTAAGATGTCGCAATATCGTGACATGTCGCATTTTCGTGACCAAAGGACGAGAGAAAGCGTAAAGGAGAAAAAGTGTCGCGATATCACGACATGTCGCATTTTCATGACCCAAGGACGAGAGAAAGTGCAAAGGGAGAAAAGG
This sequence comes from Wollemia nobilis, assembly GCA_028583015.1. NCBI lineage: Eukaryota > Viridiplantae > Streptophyta > Pinopsida > Araucariales > Araucariaceae > Wollemia > Wollemia nobilis. Next base: position 7,673,112 of record JAQPPZ010006195.1, on the reverse strand, counting down.
TGTCGTGATATCATGACATGTCACATTTTTGTGACCCAAGGATGAGAGAAGGCGCAAGGGAGAAAAGGTGTTGCGATATCGTGACATGTCACATTTTCACGACTCGAAGAGGGCAGGAAGGTAGAGAAGCCGAAAGTGTCACGATATCATGACATATTGCATTTTTGTGACTCGAAGAGGGCAGGAAGGTAGAGAAGCCAAAAGTGCCGTGATATCGTGACATGTCGCATTTTCATGACTCAAAGAGGACAGGAAGGTAGGGAAACCGAAAGCGTCACGATATCGCGACATGTCACATTTTCATGACCAACGAAAGAAAAGAAAGCGTAGGCGGTTACAAGGGCCGTTACAGAGGAATTTGCCAAGTGGTGGTATACCAAACATCATCAAAGGTTGACAGGTGGATAGAGCCTATAGTGGCAGCACTGAACAACACATGGCATCGAGGTGCAGTGAAAGCAGACGAAGATCAAGTGTTGAAAAGGAAGGCGTTCAAAAGCAAAGACAATGAAGAGGCACGGGAAATGAAACGAAGGGTCATAAAAGGGAAACGAAGAGTCATGCCAGAGATTTTAAAAGGGGAAGCGAAGGCATGCACAATTTTTAGAGAAATTTTGAGCCATAGTTGCAGTCGTGAAGGCAAGAGGGTGATTCTAGACCAGTTTAGACTATTTTTCTTCCTAGGTGGAAGATGCTGTAAGAGAAAAGAAAATAAACTATCTTTCAGGATGAAGGAGTTTTAAATGGCAGACTGCTACCATTATTGTAAATTATTTCCAACTATAATGAATGAGAATTAAGAATCTGTTGTGAGCTATTTGTAGATCCCCATCACTTTTGTTACATAAGAATTCTTGGAAACTACATGAAATGACCAACATGACTATAATCAATGCTTTATGTTGAAAGGTACTTCATTCATAAATAGATATCCCACAAAATTATAGAAAGTAAATTCCATAATGAAATTATATTATTTAAGAAAGCATACATCCTTTACATCATGTTTACAAAATAAACACATTTTCATAATTGATGATATGCATAACATTTCATTAAAGCTTATAACATCTCATTAACTTATATAATTTTCATTTTGGAAATAAATGCAACATCCACAAGAAATTATAAAGCAAACCATAAATTATTGACACATTATTTATCCTGGGAACCCTCATGGGGAATAAACCCAACCTCCAAAATATGATCTTTCCTCATATTCATAAACTCAAGATGTTAAATATTACAAGTATATAAGGGTCTCAACATATCCCTTTTACTCAATATACAATTCAAGGAATGTTACAGTTCCTATACACATACATGATGCAATTAAGGATTTATCTAATTTCTTTCTCTAATACATCATGTTAATATTAAGGTATTTTCTATACCAAGGAGGAAACCACCTGCTCCTTCATAATTAAAGATGCATTTAATGAATCCACTGATTACTTTATCTAGGTCATCTTAGGTTTTTATAACATCTTGTGTAAGTTTATGATATTCATTGGTTCCATATTTTGGAGATGACTCTTTGAATCTAGAGGGATTTTCATATATATCCTCAAGAATACATTTCAAATTCATTCTTTTGAGTAGATAAACAATCCAACTTCCCTTCATAAATAAAATTCCCATACCCTTAATTTTATGAAGCATTCATCCTTTTAGTAGTTTTTCACTAATATCCTATTTAAGGTCATTGTAACTAACTCTTTTATTAAAGAAGAATAATCTCATAGTTATTTTGCTCTAACGACCATATTTCTCCATGTTAAATTAGGTTCAATCAACCTTAATTCCCAAGGAACCCATTTATAATTCTATGACCATTGATATAATTTTAAACATTTGTATAACCTAATTAAAAAATATATTATTCTATTTATAGTTTATTTGTATTTTTGTTTGGTGTAAACCATATCTAAACTTTAGCTCGCCATAGTACCTTTAATTTATTATATTCCACAAAAATTAGGGTACAATCTTAAAAATATTTACTTAGGCATAGCTTAGTAATGTAACTCCCTTTGCCTATGTATCGTTCCAAATTTTCCGCACCCTTACCTTTAGGCTAAAGGATCCACGCCTAGAAGGGGGATGTGGGAAGGATGGGACAATACCTCAGATTGAGAGGCCCTTTGAAGGTCTCGCCTCTCGAGGGAGGGATATTAAGGTGATTTTTCAACGGATGGTGGGTTCACCAGGAAACTTTTGAATGGCAGTTTCCACGCCTAGGTTGGGAATGTGTTTGATATGTTCAATTTTATCTTTAATCATTCAAATCCTAGGTTTTGCCAAATGAATATAAACTGTTCTATATGAAATGCAGATTTAAATGCATACAGAAAACATATTTGAACAGAAAACACAGAGAATAAGCTAGATTAAAAAGTCATACCTGATCCGGATGTCTGATGGAGGTTCTAATTTTTGAAGCAGTCAAGATCACCTCTGATATGACAGGATTGTCTATGATCAGACAGGATCGTCTGAGATCTGACAAATTCATCAGACGAATTCTTCAGAGGCCTACAATCAGAGAAATAGATACAAAACACAGAAAATGCAACAATGCTAATAGAGGAAAACGGTGTAAAATGATAATAATAATATCAAACTGATAATTATAAATAGAAACATGAATGCATTACAATGATTCAATGTCAAATTATGATTTATCATGCATTTAAGCTGTATGGGTGAACTCCAAGATACAAAATAGCAATAAATCTGACTAATGCAAAGCAAAACAGTAAATAGTAGAAAAATAATGCAAACTCAGGGCACTGATTGCCCCCAATATTGACTGCAGTCGAAATCATCTTGAATTGATGCGAGATCGTCCGAGATTGTACAGGATCATCTGTGATGATCTGAGCTTGCTCCGACTGAAGACATTCTAAGACATTCTAATGCATGTAAAACTTGAAGTACAGAAAAATTCAGCTAGAGGAATGTCAAGGGGAGGGCCTAAGATTAAATAGGCATAGGAAGGAGGTTGGGAGGTTGGAGATCATCCCAATTTGGGAGATCTCCAATAGGGGAGGTCTCTAACCATGCAGACATGCTTTTGCCCAGGTTAGAGACGTCGTTGAAACAGAAGCTAATTATGAAAAATCAGTTTTGAGACGAAATCATCTGGATGTCCTAGTCCAGAAAAAATTGTTCGATCTGAGGCTATATTGTTTGATCGGTGACGATATCGTCCAACGGTCACAAAAAATCCTAAAAATGGTGCAAAAAATGAGGAAAGCGGTTAAAAGGCAATTCGGGGTTGAAAATTTGAATTTGAATTATTACTAAGGTAATTTTAATTATTGCTAAGGTTTATTGCACCAATTTTAGGGTGCTACATTTTGCCCTCTCTTTAGCGAATTTTTTGAAGAAAATGCGTTAAAGATGAGTTCTTCTCGATCTACGAGAAAGCAAAAAATTATTCCCATTTTTAGGCGATGATTCTTGGTCGAATCGTACGACAGCTTACTATGGTGCCCCCTCCGTGTTTTTACCCAAATCGAACGTTTGAGGTAAAAACGCGAAAAAGCAAAATTTTAAAAATGTTTTTAATTATTTTTGAATAAAATTAAGAAAAATAGGGTAAAACCCTAATTCATTGTTACTGTTCATTTTTATTGTTTGAACTGATCTTTTTGATGATATGACTTGTGCATATGTTTTATGATGCTTTAATGTTTTGGTGTGATTGATTTGATGATTCATGTAATTATGTCATTTGGAAATATTATGGTTTGAATGTCATGCTTTTAAAATTTAAATGAAATAATCTGATGTAAACAAATTGGTTGTTGTGATGTGATTTGATAAAAAAATAAAAGGGGACTTTTAACAATAATTTCAAAGGACATTGTCGCTATTATAGACCATTTCATGGAGTCGTCGCTCACTCGGTCGTCAAGCTAATCCCAGTATAGAAATATTGTTAAAAGTAAAAGAGTGCTTAAGAGACTGTCTTAAGACTTTTTTGTGATGATGCAAATGATGATGATGATGGTTTGATGATTTGTTTTCAGACTTTTCATAAAATAGTATGCATGAAATATTTTAAAATGATTTTTTCTAGGCATAAATTTCTAAGTGATAAAATTTTTAACAATTCCTTAGAATTTATACCATGGTTGCAATATTGAATTTGAACATAATGTCATGAAATAGAATAAGTGTTCATTTGTTTGTAAAGCATAATTGTGTAACACAATGATTTAAGTCATATGGTTTTTATGATTTGGAATAAATGGGAAAATAAAATTAAAACAATGATTTGCGCTAGGCATAGAATATTTAGGTATAGACTTATACCATCATCACGAAATCCGAAAGAAGAAAAGAATAGTTTTATTGCATGGTTGATTTTTAATTTTTGAAAATAAACAAAAAATATGAAGATGAGGACTTGCGCTAGGCAAAAATTCCAATTTTGGTTTTGGAACTATACCATCGTCGCAAAAGTCAAAAGTTATATATAAATGTAACTTTATTGCATGTTTTTGAAAATGATTTTGATTTTTTTGGTAATGCATGTGGTTGTATTTATACTAAACAATTGTTCTCAGAGAAGAAAATGAAATTATTCCAGACATTTGCAAAAATATTTCAAGATATCTTAAAGACACAAGTTAGATTTATAAGGAATACCATGTGCATATGTGAGTTCATTTTCAATCTTGATTTATCATAATGATACACAAAATCTCTCAAATACAAATGTGTGTGCAATTGCTTTGTTCATTTACCAGGTTTTGAGCAAGATACTTTGATACAAGTGATTTGAATTATCCAAATAAGTGTTCATTAACCATGATTTAGATGCATATAACCATACCAGACTACTATGTAAGTCAGGTTACAAGAGCTAGTTTATCCATAAGCAGACATAGGTCTGTACAAAAGAAGGTCGCTAATGTGACAGACATATCACCACGCTAGGGATTACCCAAGGCCAAGCGGGTTGGGCACAAACCACCTGTTATGGGGCTTACCTCACAGTTTTCGAATAATTGAGAATTCCAGGGATTCAAGCTCATCAACCCTTATTTTCTTTTCAAGGGGTAGGGAAAGGATTTTATTGCATTTTCTTTTGCTCATTTTGCTTTCTTTTTTTTTTTTTTTTTTGTATCTTTTGCTTTGATATTTGAGATAATGCTGAAATATTGCTTGTTCTTGTTCTCTTTTTCTTGAACTTTTTTTTTTATGCTAGGGATACTTGCTCGAATTAGCTGTAGAGCAAGGGATTTTTATTCTAGGTAGGGGTGAGCTTGTCCTTTTGTCAATTCTCAAAGATTCTAGACCATGTGCATGATAGGATAGCAGGGGAAACTTTTTACTCAAGAAACCACTTCTACTATGTAGCATAGCATGGACATTATAAATATAATCATTTTATTGTGAAAAGATATGCTTGGTTTAAGTAAATAACAAGATCAATTCTTAGTGCTCAAACTTTATTTAATTGAATTTTTTGGACTTTGATATAAGAGAGATTAGTAATCATGCCAAATAAATCAAGATATTTATTCATGTGAATGTGAAAGGTGCGGGATTCCAAATAAATGCTAATTTATCCAAAATAACTAAAAATATAACTGCAATATGTCACAATTTGAGAAGTAAAAAAATAAAAGATGTTTTTGAAGATTTTGAATGTTTGTGGTGTTTTTGTGTTTTTAAGTTTATAAATTGAAAGAAATACAAGATAGTGGTTTTGTGAAATATGTTAAACAAATATATACAAGGATGAAATGACCAAATTTATGCATAGTAACGTTTAAGATGCATAATGTTCATAGGTTATTTAAGTTCTTTACCATCTAAGGTAGATAATTTGTATGCTCCTGATCTAAATTTAGTAGTGATGACATATGGTCCAAGCCAGTTGGGCTCAAATTTACCTTTAAGGTTTTGAGTTGCATTAGTATTTTTTTGATTTTGAGGATTTTGATTTTTTTGTATTTTGATTTTAATTTATGAATTGAAATTGGTGGTATATACAAGATGATCTATATACACTATACAAGGTTATTTGAGTATAGCATGTCTAAGGTTGCTTCAAAATCAAAGGAGGTTTTGAAGGATAATTTGGTTGAGGTGAAGGTAAGAACAAAAGGTGATGAATAAAAGGTAGCGATAACAAAAGCTTTGCTATAATGTAGAATAATGTAGCAAAAGATTTGATGTTTATATGTGTAAAATTGATCATGTTACAAAATAAAATGTAAGAAGGATAAGAAAGTTCTTCATTATTATCACTATATTACAAATCTTGATAAGATGGAGGGAGCATATGTAAAAGAGATACATGGATGTTATTTGATAAACAAGGATGATCATATATGGATGAAGAAAAGTGATGGATAGAAGATAATTGTGATAATAGAGAATGTATAGAAGTTGATGTTTCAACCATTAAATATTCTTCAAATGGTTTTGGGTCACCATGTATGGTAACAATTTTATTTGCAATTTCAAACTTCAAATATTGGTGAAGAGTGGAAGGGACAACCTTCATCGTATGAATCCAAGGACTTCTGAGAAGTAGGTTGTAATATGAAGGGCAATATGCTACATAAAATAGAGTATCCAGGATCTTGGATCCAATATTAAGGGGAAGAATTATAATACCTTGAGCTTCTTGAATTTCATTGTTAAAAGATTTTATAATAACATTTGATTCATTAATATGTTCTTCCTTTAATTTGATTTTTTGGAATAATTGATAAGTGCATAAATTAAGAGAGGAGCCATTATCTACCATGATAGTTTTAACAGGTGTTTCTTTACTAGATCCTGTAATGTAAAGATAGTAGTCTTCTTGTGGAGTAGAGGAAGGAATCTCCTCATCATAGAATGAAATATGGTTAACCTCAAGAGGGTTTACACCATTAATTATGTTCTTAGAGAAAATATGATGAGGAAAAAATTGTTGGCTATCAAAGTGGATTTCAGATTGAGATTTTGATTCTAAATATGAGCTTTCTATGCTTACATTCCATTTTGGATCATTCTCTAGAGCCAAAGATAGTTTTGAAGGTTGGTCAAATGAGGAACCCATATCTTGAATATCGGATTGAGTTGATTGAATTTGAGGTTGCTCATTTGTAGTTTTTGTTACAATATTAGTAATATCATCATGATGGGACACATTAACATGCAAGATTTGATTAGCTTTCTGTTGTTGATAATTGAATAGGGGTTCTTAGGAGATCCCCATGTCTTGATTGATTATTGGTATTTTTTGTGTAGGAGTTTGATTGTTTAATGGAAATTTATACTCAGTTGTAGATTGTAATTCCTTTATATTAAAAAGACCATCATCAATCAAATATTGAATTGCACATCTTAAATATTTACAATTTTGTGTCATATGTCCATCTACTCTATGATATTCACAATGTAGCTCAGGTTTAAACCAATCTATTGTGGTATCAAGTTTTCTTATGGAAGGCAGTTCAATCCTATTTGTATCAAGTAAATGCTTGAGAATTATATCCATTGGTTGATTGAGCTTTGTAAATGTACGTGATGAAGGTTTTCGAGAGGTTTTTGATATGTGCCTTAGGAGTTCATTCATAAAAGGACCTAATGGTTTCTTACCTCTCTTTTATTTTTTATGGGTAGAATGATGATAGGAAGATTGTGAAGTATGATGTGAGTGCATAGTAGGATTGGAAGAATAAATATTTTCTTGTTGAAATGGATGTGTTGTATTGAAAGAAGAATATTAAAATGATGAAGGAGGATTATATGTGGTTGATAGACATAATATGGATATATGGGATAATAGATAATATCATTATGAAGAGGATTGGAAAAGGGATTATCCTATTGGGTTAAGGATGAAAAATGAGAAAAGTGTGAAGGAGGTGATGTTGAATAGGGATGAGGTTGGTCATAATCAACTAATGTATTTGGCTGAATTCTTCCAACATTACTGACGAGCTCATATGGATTTGAGTAAAAACTCATGGTTTCTTTAGTACTTATAAAAGTAATATTTAATATCTACTATTTAGAATTGAATCTAAAACATACAAACTTGAAATGATGAGTTTATTATATATATATTTTTTGAATCTAAATGCATTTATGTTTTGATTTTTATTATTTTTAATTTTTAAAAAAGTTTTTGTTTTCAAAAGGTTTCTATTTCACGTTGGGTTCACCAAAATGTATCGTCCCAAATTTTCCACACCCTTACCTTCAGGCTAAAGGATCCACACCTGGAAGGGGGATGAGGGAAGGATGGGGCAATACCTCAGACTGAGAGGCCCTTTGAAGGTCCCGCCTCTTAGGGGAGGGATATTAAGGTGATTTTTCGATGGATGGTGGGTTCACCAGGAAACTTTTGAATGGCAATTTCCACACCTAGGTTGGGAATGTGTTTGATATGTTCAATTTTATATTTAATCATTCAAATCCTAGGTTTTTCCAAATGAATCTAAACTATTCTATATGAAATGCAGATTTAAATGCATACATAAAATAGATTTGAATAGAAAACACAGAGAATAATCTAGATTAAAAAGTCATACCTGATCTGGATGTCTGATGGAGGTTCTGATTTTTGAAGTAGTCAAGATCGCCTCTGATATGACAGGATCATCTACGATCAGACATGATCATTTGAGATCTGATGAATTTGTCAGAAGAATTCGTCAGAGACCTGCAATCAGAGAAATAGATACAAAACATAGAAAATGCAGCAATGCTAACAAAGGAAAATGGTGTAAAATGACAATAATAATATCAAACTGATAATTATAAATAGAAACATGAATGCATTACAATGATTTAATGTCAAATTATGATTTATCATGCATTTAAGCTATATGGGTGAACTCCAAGATGCAAAATAGTAATAAATATGACTAATGCAAAGCAAAACAATAAATAGTAGAAAAAGAATGCAAACTCAGGGCACTGATTGCCCCCAATATTGACTGTAGTCGAAATCTTCTCGAATTGGTGTGAGATCATCCGAGATTGTACAGGATCGTCTGCGACGATCTGAGCTTGCTCTGACTGAAGAATAACAAAGTTCCTACAAACAAACTTGGAAAAATACGAAGGCAAATGGTAGTCTAAGACATTCTAATGCATGTAAAACTCGAAGTATAGAAAAATTCAGCCAGGGGAATGTCAAGGGGAGGGCCTAAGATTAAATAGGCATAGGAAGGAGGTTGTGAGGTTGGAGATCATCCAAATTTGGGATATCTCTAATGGGGGAGGTCTCTAACCGCGCAGACACACTTTTTCCCAGGTTAGAGACGCCGTTGAAACATAAGCTAATTATGAAAAATTAGTTTTGGTACGAAATCGTTTGGACGTCCTAGTCTAGACGAAATCGTCCGATCTGAGGCGATATCGTCTAATCGGTGATGATATCATCCAACAATCACAACATATCCTAAAAATGGCATGGAAAATGAGGAAAGCATTTAAAATGCAGTTTGGGGTTGAAAATTTGAATTTGAATTATTACTAAGGTAATTTTAATTATTTCTAAGGTTTACTGCACCAATTTTAGGGTGCTACAGCCTATATATAATTCAATAGGATCTTGATACCATTACACCATATATTAAAGTCTACTAAATACTAATACAACATTATACCACCCAATCAGTTCAAAATATTGTACTTAAAAAGATCCAATAAGCATAGTCATCATTTATAATAGGAGATATGGCTCCTTATCTAAGGTGGTAGATACTTGTGGATAAGCAATCTCGCTTAGCCAACCAAAGTGGATGAATCCCTATCTGATTCAATGGTAGTTGTCAAAATGAGTAGCTTACTCATATGACATCACACTTCACGGGATGAGGATATCATTCATTGACAAACAAGTCATTACATCCATGCAAACCTTGACTATAATGGCATCACGCTATAATAGGGTAAAATATCTCACAATTTTGTTTGGTGCAACTCGATCCAGGAAGTATCTTACCCATAGATGGCTTCTATTATTGATTAAGAACTGAGGCATTTCTATAGGGTAAATGTCCTCGGTCATGAACCCCAGACTAGTTTTATCATTCATCAATTGAGACTCTGTATATCGATGACTCTAGCTTAGTGTGGAAATCTATTATTGAATGGTTCTTGTCTAAGCATTTGGTTGAGATATCGTTGTGCCTCCATGTATGGTAAGAATTCCTTTTGTGTTATTCTGGTGACCTAGGGTGATTTGTGTATAGTTAATCCCTAATCTCTATTACTAATACATTTTCTATCTTTATTTAATTTCTATATGTAGGGAGGTTTTCATCGATAGGTTCCATAAATAGATTTGATTCATAGCAATATTTATGATGTTGCATTGATGAATATTGTGAGGTCAGGTTGCTACTTGAAAACCCATTGGTTACTTACCTACTCTTAATGAAAACTCATTAGCATCTGGTTGTAGGTCGAGCATGGAGTAACACTCACATATTACTCAAGAATTAGATCTTTGAGAAATATAGTTTTCCACTGAGGACCTATATCTTGACAATTGACACTCATTAAATAATAATTAAACATCCAAATCCATCACTGGTCCATCCAATAATAATTAACTTATCATGACAAATTTACCAAGTTTAATGATGTGCTAGAGGTGTTTGTTTATCACTGTTATCCTTGAAGGCCTAGGGTTCGTAAGTCCAAAAGGGTCTGATTGGTAAATTATTCTATGAGATATCTTGGGGTTGACTCTCATCATAAGGCTACCACACACACACACACACACACACACACACACATATATATATATATATATACATATATATATATATATATATATATATATATATATATATATATATATATATATATATATATATATTTGAAATAAACTCACCCTTGAGAAGAGTTTAAATTATTACTCCTTCCTTTTGCTTCATTGAGCCCTGTGGTGGGGTTGGAAGCTGGCTCTATGCTAGCAAGCTCTTCCATGTGAGGTAACAAATTTGAATATCAGTGGAATCTCTACTATTTTTTTTATATTTATATATAATTACTATCAAAGTTGTTACATTTCCATCCTAATATCATACGGGTGGTACAAGGGCCTTAAACCACCGACCATTGCATCTATAATAAAGATATTCAACTACCAACAAGGCTATTTTGAACATTGGATCAAAATAAGTTTGTTTTTACCTAGAAAAAGAAATAATACTTGCTAAAATTAGTATGGTAGGAAATATTGTAGTAGTAAAACATAATTCTTAGTAAAACTAAAGTTTTAGCATTTCTTTAGTAACATATCCAAGACATAAGCAAGTAGAGATCCAACCTAATTTTTATGCTACTCCTTACTTTCCACTTATCTCCAAGTGGTTTACTCTTTAGATTTCCCCCTTTGCTTAAGTCTTCTGAATTTACTCCTTTCTATAATGAGGAAAACTCGCAAGCCTTCTGGTTTTTGATCCACCAAGGTGGAGAGCATACTCCCTAGACCTTCCAGAATTCCTCCTCTATATATTTTCTTCATAAATTGTCCTCTAATGTATATGGTACTTCTCCACTCATGGGAAAAATAGTGACCACATTATAATAATATTAAAAAATTGCCTTGGACCCATTGTGACTTATCATGTCTTGTAAAGTATAACCAAAAGTAGAAAAAGGGTCCACTAGAGATAAGGTGAGTGTCCTTATTTTTGTTTTGTGCCCCTTATGGTTCACATCCTTCCAAAACATCCCTAATTAAAAATAGAGGAGAGAATCCCACTTTACTCTCCACCAACCAAATTATGCCATGAGGGAGAATAAGATAGACTTTTAGTATTAAATAATACTAGTGCCTAATTTGGTTCAATAAAAAAATGGAATTTTAATTGCATTATAAATTAGATTCAATTATCATAGTCATTAAAAATTCTACATGCCTAATTATATTTTTATTATTTTCCTCCTAAACCCCTTCAAAATTTCTAAATTGGAATTTTGTAGAATTCCTTAGGGTCTATGACCCCTTTCCGTGGAACATTAATTGATCACAAGATCAATTAATGTCCTATTTATAGGGTTCGAGGGTAATGGGTTGTGACCAAAATGATCAGCTCAAAAAGATGATTTTAATGGACTAGGCCCCAAAATGGCAATTTTTGGCACCTCAAAAAAAGTGCATGGAGGCTATTTACCAAATTAATCAACTCAATGAGACGATCACAATGAGACATACATCACAACACTATTTGTGGGCACCCCAAACTTTTTTAAAATAGAGTGTTGTCTTTGAGTGTTGTTGGTTTTTATCTTGGAGGCTTGGTTCGCTATGAAAATTGGTTTCTTGTTGAAAAACCCCTTCTATCACTATCTTTCCCCTATTGGTTATTGACATTGTTTTATCGATGACCCTATTTTTGCACTATCTATTACTGATATTTTTTTCACTAACAATGTGCTTCCCTATACTAATGATTGTTTGGTCTAACTCTAACACTGATAATTTCTTGTCTACTATGAATTCTAACCATCACAAACAACTACTACTGACATTGGAAACTAGCAAATTTGTCCTAACTATTACTATCTTCAACTAAATTTATTCCTAATTGTTACTAACACTAACAAACTTTGTCTTGATTATGACTAACTCTGACTATTTCTATCTTGACTATTATGTTCCTATCTAGCTTCTTTTAAATACTCATGGAGTAATTTTATGATAAGGAAGTCTCCTCCATATGCTCAATTTTTGTTGTAGGATTTTGGATTGTAGGTTCAAAATTTAACATAATAGGAAGTTCTTTGTAGGTTTAAATTTCAACAAAATAGGGTATTCTAAGATAGGGTGCATGTACTACCCAAAAACCCTTTGTTATACTATAGTGACTAATTGGAACAATATTTTAGGCCACTACTCAAGGAGGATTCCATGTATACCCTTGAACACACTACCTACCTCTATGACAGTATGAGAGGGTGATATTTCTAGATGTTGTGTATAGTGTACTATGGATAATACAAGACCAAAAATATTCCTATGACTAAATTTTCTCCTAATCCTAGGTGGTCTCCCAAAATACCCAAAGATACATTGGATCTCAATTCCATAGATAGGTGTTGTCTAAGGCCTAAGTATTAGAGCCTAATCATCCTTCACTTCACTAGATAATTTATGGGTAATATAGATTAGCCAATAATGTCAACTCCTCCATGATATTTTAAAACCCTCGACATAGGGTTTCTAAAATAATAAACTAATGCAAAAAATATTTTTTTAAGGAAACAAGCATAAAATGGAAAACACAATAAATTTATACCTAAGAGTTGAAATGGAAGGGCAATAACTATCACAATCATAGTGAAAATTTTTCCTAAAAAGCACTCTGATACCACTTGTTATAAGCCTTCTAATAAAAATAAACTCATTCACATAAATATTACGATTAAAACAAAATTTCATGAAAGAAAATATATTGCAATACGAAATGCAAATATAGACTTAAAGAAATCTCATAAAACAACACAGAATCACATGCCTCTTCAAGGGGGCAACCTCATTTTTAAATTTCATTAATTTTCAAAAATATACATTCGTTCATGAGCCTATGTATTTTAAAGATACACATCATGCACCCCTAACCTAATACTCAAGAGTTGGATTACATGCAAATGACCACTTGAGCTAGAATCTTCTACCAAACATCAATTACATTCTTCATGATGGTTACATGAAATCACCCACTTGTCTAGGTGCCTCACTTGCCACATACCATTACAAAGTATTACAAAATAACATTATAAATGGGTCCCCATGTTGAAGGGGGGAATTACATAATCATATGAGAATTATAAAAATAGTGTTAGGATGGGAACCTAACAAAGACATAGATGTTTCCAAAATTCTAGTAGATGATATAGCACAAAATACTAACTTATCAATTGAACCGATGCATGTGAAAGTAATCCAAATGGAAATAAAATATTTTAGGGAGAAGAAAAAAGTAGAATTACTAGTTAGATCTTTGGATGAGGAGTAGGCTAAAAATAAGGCTCTACAATTACAAGTTGATAGACTATAGTAGAGCCTTAATAATGCCCTAATTTAAGTGTAGTTACAACAAATAAATGATAAGATTCACACCCTAGAGAATGAATTAAGAAGGTTAAAATAGGAACTTGCTAAATAAAATAAGATAAAACAAGCTTCATGCTTCTGTAGGGAGGGCTTGGTACAAATCAAGAAGGATAGTTGGAATAATATTTTTGAAACACCAAGTTGTTGTATCCAATACTAAAATTATTTAATTTCATCCTATAGGTCATTAAGTAAGCCCATTATTATTTCAATATTATGTGAAGTCAAATGGGCATAAGGGTGTAACAGGTAGAAAATATTATTAATATTTTGAAGAAAAATATTGAGCCATGTTTGGTGTCACTTACAATCCAAGAGAAGGTTTAAACAATGGAGTTGACTAATAAGCTCATCAAATTTTATAAACTAATGGAACAAGGATGGGATTTATCCATATTCTTTAATGTCAAAGGAATGATTACTCCATTGTGAGAATTTTTTGGCCTTGTGCTTCCCCATATTTTGGAATCATAATGGAATTGTCTACACCATAAAGCAACCAAAGCCATAATTTCAACTCACAGGTGGTAATGATGATAAATTCAATTAGTGGTCAAAACCTATTGAGGAAGGATTTTTTCCTTTTATTTTTCAATAAGATAGCTACTATACGTGATAAAATACAAAATTTGGGAAGAAGATATCCAAACCCATCCTAAAAAAATGCCTATAAACTTAAAGGTATCCATAAGAAGGTCATAAGTTCCAATTTCCCACCATACCAAGCTTGGGATGTGGCTTTTTGAATAGTGTAGATCATAAAGGACAACCCAACTAATAAAGAAGCAAACAAATATGACCATAGAAAGGTATCAAATTTAGAGGGTCAAAGGAAGGAAGTGTAAGGTGAAAACTTAGAAGCTCAAAAATATTAATCCTATCAAGTGTTATTCTATTTAAATTTAGTTCTTATCTTCCTTCATAATTCAATATATATGCTCCTATTTTTGACTCCAATGTCTAATGAATAAGGATTTCTATATTTTCAATTTTGTAAGTAAAAATCCCTAGGAAGCACCAATAATGTGGCCCCATGACAATTACCACATGGGTCCCATAAAATTTTTTTGGACTATAAATTTTATTACTTTTTGTTGCTTAAGATGCAAGGAAACTTTATAGGACTTGGTAATTATTGTATTAGACTATCTAGATGTCTAAAGGTAAGTTACATGCCCAAAATTTATCAAAAATATAAACTGATAGATCCTTAAAATTAAATATATTGTAAACTTGTAAATATATGTAAAATTAAATATATTGTAAACTTCACAAAATATATTAGTTGATAAAATTTGTTTTACAAGTTTACAAATTGATGTAAATGATTTTAAATGTATATGATAACAATATATGTTTTTAATTGGTTACATAGGGTTGAAAAGAGCACCACCCATTTTACATCATGACCACAAAGTTGTATTAAAATAATTTGGATATTATTCACGTACCATTTTGGAAATATTTGAAGGTAGGTCTTCTCCTTGAAAATCAAGGAATTTAATTGGTTAATCTAATGCCATTTTATGATAACCTTATTTTTAATCTAAATTAATTTTTACTTTAAATGCATGATTTTATGCAATCCAAAACACTCAAATTAGTTGTTTAAACAAAGAGTGATCAAGATCAAAAAACAATTTAATGTAGCTGAAGACATTATTGGTAGCAATATTTCAAGGTTTTAAAGTAGACATCTTAAATTTTTAAATTTTTAAAACTATGTAGATAGTACTTTTTAAAATTAGTATTTTGTGAACTTAACATTTTAACATGACAAATTGGAATTTGTAATATTTTTTGTTTAAAATAAAATAACGCATTATACCCTATGTTATATATATTTATTTGAATTGGTTATACAAATAATGAATTTTTTATAAACTTTTAAATTATGTTGATTTTTTCTTTTTGCAAAGAACCTAGTTGTGGAAAAATGATACAAACTAGTTCAAAAAAATATTTTAATCTTAAAAACCTAATCAAAATGATTAAAACCACTTACAATTGAACTACAACATTATAAAATAAGCATTAATTTATAAAATATTGTAAAATTCATGCTTTACATTGGTATTACCCTAATAAATATTTAGCTACATGATCCTTTAGTTTATGTTGACCTAACATTTGAATCTGATGATATGATTATATCTTGATGACACTTATTAATATATATTCATTACTAATGATACTATGTTGCATAATGTATTTTTAATATCTACAATTAATAAAGTGATAAAAAATCCCTTAAGAAATATGCTATTACCTATATTAATAGTGTGAAAACATTGGCAGATCAAATGTATTTGAAATTATATAAAAAAAATAAATTGATCAAATAGGAGAAAATATATTTGAATTTAGTTTCCCCCATTATCATGGTCTAAATATCTTATTTTCAATGCAAATATTTTTTAACCATATTTCACAAATATTAAAATACACATAAAAATGGAAAAATATAAATTTTAAATATAATCCTAATTTTTTTGATCTAGTAATGATATAGGTAAGGAATTAGATATTGACAAGGCACTGGGTTTGAAATCTTAGTCACCCTTGTTCCCCAAGAATCAAATTGCTTCCAATATGAACATTGTATGGGAACCCCCCTCCTAGCTGGGTGAAGCTAAATTTTGATGGAGCCTCCAAAGGAAATCCTAGCATGGCCGGAGCCAAGGGACTTCTTATGGACTCAAATGGGCAAATTCTATTAGCATTTGATGAGAATCTAGGAATCCAGACTAGTCACATGGCAGAAGTTAGAGAACTCTACCAAGGTGCCCTACAAGTGAGCTCTATGAAGGTTATTTTTGAGGGATATTCCTTAAACATTATCAAGATGGTGAATGGGAACTATACTCCCACATGGACTATCATAAATGTGATAGATGAAGTTATTAAAATAACTCAAACTCTCGAAGTGGTCCAATTTAATCATAATTTTTAGGGAATAAAATAAATATGCTGACTTCCTATCTAACTTGGTACTCTCTTAAAATGGTGTATCAATGTGGTGCAATGAGTTTTCGAAAGGTTTAAATTAGCTAGATAATGAAGGTAAGAATAGAAAAATTGTTAAGTGCTCTATTGGAGTCTGGAAGGAAGGAAAGGCTGAGTGAAATTGTACTATATTTATTTTTGAAGAGACATCTTTATTCAAATATTTTGAAATTGAATAGAAAGTTGAGTTGCACGACAACATTAAGCAGTCAAGATAGATGGCTTTTCCAAGTGGGTCTGACTTAGATGCACATTGAAATGGACATGGATGAGAAGGCCCAGATCCAATTTTAAAAGTTTTGTTTTATTTCCTTTAGTCTATGCTCTCCCATAAGTGGGTAGCTTGTGCCTATTATATTTTGAAAATCCCTACGAGGGATTATGGTGTGTTTAGTTTTATTTGTGGTTGATGTTTTTTGTTTTATTGGCTCCTGTAGCTCCTGCAAGAGTGTGCTCTTCTCAAGATCCTAGTTTCTCATGGTGGCATACATGCCCTTTTACATATTTATTGTTTGGATTATTTTTATATAAGGTTTAGATACCCTTATATAACTCCTTCATCTACCTAATCAAAAAATGATAGAGGTAAATATAGATTCCTTCTACGAGTTGATCCTCTATTAGGCATTCATGGTTTCAATTTTGTTTGATGGTTTCATTTTTCTCGAAGGTAGGATATCCTAATTCAATTTTTTTGTTATATGATAAATCCCTTAATTTGAATGTGATTCATATTGAGAACTTTGGTTTAAGATAGATTTTAAAATTTTATTTTTTAAATAAAATTTTAGCACTCTAGGACAAAAATTTGTTGGATTCGCCTATGTGCTGGATTGTTGGTGTTAGGTGTGAAGATAGTATACAGGAAGTAGGTCACTAGACACCTAACCTATTAGATGTTTGGGTCAAAAATCTAAGTAATAGGCCAGAAATCTGACCTACTAGATGTCTAGGCCAAACATCTAGGTATTAGGACTGCTAGACGTCTAGGCCAGACATCTAGGCAGTTGACCTGCTAGACATCTAGGCTAGATGTCTAGGCAATAGGGCTACTAGACATCTAGGCTAGATGTCTAGATAGTAGAGCTGCTAGATTTCTAGGCTAGATGTCTAGGCAACTGACCTACTAGACGTCTAGGCCAAACGTTTAGGTAGTAGGGCTACTAGAAATCTAGGTAGTAGGCTAGACGTCTAAGCTGCTAGATGTATTCATAAAATGTCTAGGCAATAGACTAGACATCTGGGCTGCCAAACATATTGGTTAGACATCTAACCAAGTAGATGTCCAGATAGATGTATAACACAAAATAATAGGTTCAGGCACCTTCCTTGGGAGTGGAAATAAACAATTTTTGGAGGCTTTTGTTGGGAGAGGAAATGAACAGTTGGAGTCTTCCTTCCACTCTATAAAAGGGATGTGATCCCTTTCATATGTGAGGTTGTGAAAAACGTTGAAAGATGTGAATGTAAAGTTTATTAAAAATAATAAAATAATAATTTGCCATTACCTCATGGTTTTTCCTACACATTGTAGGTTTCCACATAAATCTCTATGTCACTTGTGTTGTTATTTACGTGTTTTCTATTTTCTGTTATTGTTCTTCCTCTTACAAGTATAAAATCTAAAGTTTTTCCTAACATCTAGTATCAAAGATCAAGGTTTTGTGTGAATGGGAGCTATAAAAATCATAGGAGGTGTAACCAAGTTTGATATTGAGAAATTTTATGGCAAGAAATTTGCTCTATGGAAGATGAAGGTGGAGAATTTTCTAGTTCAAAATGACCGAGATAAAGCCTTGAAATGGGTCACGAGCAAATCGAGTAGCATGAAATATGAGGAGTGGGCAACGCTTGATAGGAAGGTATTTCTACAATCCATCTCTTCCTAGAAGACTATCTTTTTCAATGTAGCTGAAGAGAATACCGTAGAAGCCCTTTGGAAAAATCTTGAAAATTTGTATGAAAAAAAATCAATAACTAATAAGGTTTTTCTAAAAAAACAATTTTATAGCTTGAGGATGAAGGAAATTTCATTCGTGGTAGATCATTTGAATGAGTTTAATACTCTTATCAGTAAAATGGTTTTAGTTAATATGAATATGGAGGATGAAGATAGAGCTATCACCCTACTTTGTTCCCTCCCGGACACTTGGGATCATATGGTGATGACCATCAGTAATTCATCATCAAGAAATCTCAAATTTGATGATGTGGTAGCTGTTTTGTTGGTAGAAGAGTTGACACAAAAAATATCTCTAGAACCCTGAACCAATGAAGCCCTATATTTGAGAGGTTTATCATTCGAAGGGAGTAAACAAGGTATAAAATAGTCTAGATCTAATTCTAAAGGATGTAAGTAGAATGGTAAGTGTTGACATTGTGGGAAGCTAGGACACTCTAAGAAGGATTGTTGGTAATTAAAGAATGGTGAAAAACAAAATCAGCCATCATCTAAGGTCAGTGTAGTAGATTCAATAGATATGACAATATGTAAAGCCTTCTGTATTAGTAAAAATATATCTATTTTATATACCTAGGTTTTGGACTTAGGTGCATCTTTCCACGTCTCCTCATAGAGACTGGTTTGACAAATATCAACCATACTATGGTGGAAAGGTCTATTTGGGTGATGATCGACCTTTAGAAATTTTTGAAAGAGGGGAAATAAGTATTAGACTATACTATGGTAGAGAAAGGATGTTATGTGATGTGTGACATATGCCTAATTTAAGGAAGAATTTACTCTCAATCAAAATGATGGATAAGCTAGGGTATTTTGTCACTTTCAGTAACAACTACTACAAGATTACTAGAGGAGTTCTTGTAGTAGTAAATGGATAATCTTATGGGACCTTATGCCATTTATGCAGTGATACGGTGACAAACCATGCAACAACAACAAATTTTGTTTAGGATGCAGTAATGCTATGGCATCAATGCCTAGGCCATATGAGTGAAAAAGACCTAAAAATTTTGCATGACAAATGTATGCTTTTTGGGATTAAGTCTTGTAATTTAGACTTATGTAAGCACTGTATTTTGGTAAACATAAGATGGTTCAATTTATTGCAAGTCCTAGTAAGAGTTCTTAATTTTTTGTAACTTATACACTGATATATTTGGACCAGTCCCTACTCAGTCCTTGAATGGTGCCATCTATTTTTTGACTTTTATAGATGATTATTCTAGGAGAGTATGGATCTATTTTTTGAAGAAGTCAGAAGCTTTGCATAAATTTAAAGATTACAAAGCATGGGTAGATAAGAGTTTGGGAAAGTTGATTTTATATCTCAGGTCAGATAATGGGGGTGAATATTGTTCCAAGGAATTTGATAAATTTTATATGCAGGAAGGTATTAAGCACCAGAATACTATACCATACACTCCATAGAAAAATGGTGTGGTTGAGTGGATGAATTGCACAATCATGGAACGTGCAAGAAGCATGCTTAGTGCAACCATGTTGGAGAAAATATTTTGGGTAGAGGCTATTAATACAAATATTTATCTTATTAATAGGTCACCTACAACTATGTTGGATGGAAAAATTCTAGAGGAGGTTTGGTGTTGTAAGACAATTGATTACTCTCATTTGCTACCTTTGGTTGTGATGCATTTTCCCACGTACCCAAAGGAAAAAAGGTCCAAGCTTGATCCAAAGTCAAGCAAATGTGTTTTTCTCAGTGATGGAGATATAATAAAGGGGTATAGACTATGGGATCCTACTACCCACAAGGTAATTATTAGCCATGATGTAATTGTTGATGAAAATATATGAAAAGGAAGGAGGTACATCAAACTCCTAATGTTGTACTAGTTGAAGTAGAAATGAGTGAAGATTAATATGAAATCAACATGCTGACATTTTTTATCAGCATGCAGAACAACAAGTAGAAAAAAAATAGAGCAGCCACAACGGTCACAAGACCAAGAGCCACAATCAACAAATCATTAGGTTAGAAGATCTACACATACACAAAAGTGTTTAAAAAGGTATTCTCATGTGTATCGGTCCTCTTTTACTTTGTTAACTGATTATGGTGAACCTAGTTTATTTCAGGAAGCTAGAGAGTCTGAAAAATAGAGAAAAGTGGAGGAAATCCATGGAGGAGGAAATCGAGGCACTTCAAAAGAATAAAACTTGGGAACTTATCGATCTCCCACCTAGAAGAAATACTATTGGAAATAAGTGGGTGCACAAAGTGAAGAATAACAAAGATGGGCTATTGGAACGTTATAAAGCTCACTTGGTGGAAAAAGGCTATGCGTAGAAGTTAGGTATTGAATTTAATGAAATTTCCTCTCTAGTTTTGAAGATGAATACTATTAGAGTTCTACTCTCACTTGTAGCTGCATAGAATTTGGAACTGAAGCAGCTTGATGTAAATATTGCTTTCTTCCATGGTGATCTCGAGGAAGAGATATATATGGATCAGCCTGAGGGCTATGAAGAAAGAGGTAAAGAGAATTTAGTTTAAAAACTGAAGAAATCATTGTACATGTCGAAATAGGCACCAAGGTATAGAAAATTTGACACCTTCATGAAAAGCCAAGTTTTCAGCAAGAGTGAAGCTGCCCATTGTGCATACTATAAGAGGGTTGATGGTGGCAGTTTTATTATTTTGCTATTGTATATTGATGGTATGCTGGTTGTAGGCCCTAACATTAATGAAATAATTGATTTTAAGGCTTAGTTGGCTAGGAAATTTTAAGTAAAGTATTTAGGAGTAGCAAACCAAATTTTAGGGATGAAGATACATAGGGACAGAAAATAAAGAAAGATATGGTTAATTCAAAAGTCATATGTGGAAAATATTTTGTAACACTTCAATATGCACTATGCTAAACTAGTTAGTACCCCACTTATTCCACACTTAAAATTATATTTCAACCAATATACTAGAATAGAAGCAGAGAAGACAAACATATCTCATGTATCATATTCATCAGTGTAGGAAGTCTCATGTATGCCATGGTGAGTACTAGATCGGATATTTCCCAAGCAGTGGGAGTAGTTAGCTGGTACATGGAAAATCCTAGTAAGGAACATTGGAATGTGGTGAAGTGGATATTCAGATATTTAAGATCCACTTCAAATATTGCCATTTACTTTGGATCGGCAGATTTGCAAGTTATAGGTTTTGTGGATTCTGATTATGATGGAGATAGATATGGGAGAAAATCCACTACAGGATATACCTTCACTAATGCTGTAGGAGTGGTGAGTTGGGATTCTAAGTTTTATTTTGTTTTGGATTTATCAACCACTGAAGCAGAATACATTGCAACAACTCATACCAGTAAAGAGGCAATTTGGCTAGATTTATTGTTGGGTGACTTCAAGGTAATGCAAGATAAAATTATGCTACATTGTGATAGCCAGAGTGTTATTCATCTAGTGAAGAATATAATATTCCATGATTGCATGAAACACATTGATGTTAAGTACCACTTTATCAAAAATATGGTGGAAGAAGGTAGGATCCTATTGCAAAAAATTATCATTGAAGTGAATCCTGCAGATATTCTTACAAAGTCGATCAAGATAGAGAAGTTTGAGTGGTGTAGAACTTCTCTAGGCTTGCTGAAAAATTAACAAGGGTAGCATTATGCAATTGGCACTGGCTAAATTTTTTTGGAAAAATAATTCCTAAACAATAACTTCAAGTGGGAGAATGTTCGGTGTGAAGATAGTATACAGGAAGCAGGTCACTAGATGTCTAACATGCTAGACATCTAGGTCAAAAATATAGGCAATAGGTTAGACATATGACCTGCTAAACATCTAGGCCAGATATCTAGGCAGCAGGACTGTTAAACATCTAGGCCAAACATCTATGTAGTAGGGCTTCTAGACATCTAGGCCAAACATTTAGGTAGTTGACCTGCTAGATGTCTAGGCCATAAATATAGGTAGTAGGACTTATAGACATCTAAGCCAGAAATCTAGGCAATAGGGCTTCTAGATATTTAGGTTAGATGTCTAGTTAGATGACCTACTAGATGTCTAGGCCAAACGTCTAGGCAATAGGGCTACTAGATGTCTAGGCCAGATGTCTAGGCAGCAGGCTATATGTCTAAGCTACTAGACATATTGACTAGATGTCTAAGAAGTAGACTAGATGTTTGGGTTGCTAGATATCTTGGTCAGGTGTCTAACCAAGTAGAAATTCAAATAGACATCTAACACAGAATAATAATAGGTTCAGATGCCTTCCTTGGGAGTGGAAATGAACAATTTTTGGAGGCTTTCGTTAGGAGAGGAAATGAACAGTTGGATTATTTCGTCCAATCTATAAAAAGGATGTGATCCCTTGCATATGTGAGGTTTTGAAAAATGTTGAAATACATGAATGTTAATTTTGTTGAAAATAATAAAACAAGAAGTTGCCATTGCCTCGTGGTTTTTCCTAAACATTGTCACTTGTGTTGTTGTTTATGTGTATTCTTTTTTTTTGTTATTGTGCTTCCTCTTGTAGGTATAAAATATAAAGTTTTTCCCAACATCTGGATTGATTATTAGGTTGTTATTCTTGGATTTGGGGTATTTTCCATGTTATGAAAAATCCATGTTCATTTTTCTCGCTGGACGAGATTGTTTCAAATTAGGTTGTGTTATAGATAAAACCACGTGTATAAGGTTTTGGGTCCCTTAAAAACCTTGTGGTCCTCTTTGATACCTATTTCACTGAAGGTTCTAGGTTCCTTGTAAAACCCTATGTAAACAGTCTAGGTCCTTTCAAAACCCTGTGGTCCTCCTTGGACCATATTTTCTTCCAGCTTTGCTGTTGTGTGTTTTTCCTACTAGGTAGAAAAGTTTCATTCGGGTAGGAACTTCAAAATTAAAAATTTTGGTACTAGTTTCAAATTTAATATTTCATGCAGGAGAACGCCAAGGTTCATTTTTGAATTTTATTTTCAAATAATTCTCATTCGATTTTTTATTGGGGCAACTTTACTTTAGGTTGGCCCCCAATGCTCTTTGAATATTTTAAGATGAGGTAGTTTGTTATTGTATATTATTAATGGATAAGTCTAAGCTTTGAGGGAGCCTTTCAAAACCCTTGTTGTAAAAGGTTTGGGGACCCTTTAAAAACCCCTTCTTTTATATAATAAAAAAATTATAGAGGCCATTACTCCTCAAGGGAGATGAGCTATCTAGGTGATATTTTAAGTGGTAGTTTTAAAAAATAATCAAAATTTAACTTTTTGAGGCCCTTTGATGTTGAATTCAATTCTCAAATTAATTCTAAATGAATTTCATTAATTTAAAAATATAAAACTCATTTTCTAAATTTTGAAAAGACATTAAAAAAAAAATAGTCTATTAAATATAAATTAATTCCAATTAAGCGTTGACTTATTAAAACTATTTTTTGGCAATAGATTCCATTGTAACTTCAAATCAATACAAATGATTGGATTTTTGAAGTAATATTTAGTAACATTTAAAAGATGATTCATTGTATCTGAATTAATTTTAGATCTTGTTACTCAAACATATATAAAAATATGTTTCTCATGATAAAAATATCATTATTTACTTTATTTATAAAAATATATATTAAATTTTTTAATACTTTCTATAAATAAACAAACTCAAAAAATTAGCTAGAAAATGTAAAAACTCATAGAAATAACACAAAGAAATATGAAGGGTGCCAATACACATGAAAATATAATCACTAAAATAAATAATAAAACTTTGACCATTAAATAAATGGTTTGTCTTAAGGGATATAAATACTTAATTATAAGTGACCTTTAGGTCAAGGTTAGAGAACTAACCTTAAAGTTTTAATAATAGAATACTACAATAAACCCACCTATACAAGATGCACAAAGTCTCAAAAGCCATACAAAATATATAATATAAATTTTGGTTGTGGCCTCAAGTGAAGCTTAACACCATATATTCTAGCATCCTTCCTTATGCTAAATGGTAAAAATAGAGAGACAACCCTATAAAGAAGACGATATTAGTGACAATAATATGTTTCCCCATAATGGTTGATCTAGTGGGCCTTTATAGTTGATGCAGACCCATTTGAATCTCCCTCATCATATATAAGACATCCATATAAGATTAGGAACTCAACTTCAATCCTTTGTAGCTACAACAAGCAATTATTTTTTAGGTGTCCCTCCCTTATACAATATCCACAAGTGACATTTGATTTATTTGAAGACTTATTCTAGCACTTATTTCTCTAGGTATTAGCCTCCTTAGATTTGAATTTCTTTGCACGAGCCTATATTTGAGGATTTGCATCACCATAATTTCACATTACAACACAAAATAGAATTAGGAGAGAGACCAATTTGTAAATGGTGAGATTATTCTGAGATTTTAAGAACATAGGAATCATGTGAACCATGAGGTTCAACATCTAAAAGGAGGGTAGAGATTAGCAAGGATAATATTAATGCACACTGCATCATGTTTTTTTACCTTAAAATGATGCAATATATTTCCTTTAAACCTTGAATATCATAATATAGTCATCAAAATTATCAAAATCAGATAGCCTAATAAAATAAATCTCTAATTCTAAGAAGCAATAGTATTGACCTTTCTAAAAAACTCAGCTTGGACCATACCTTGATAGAGTCACTCTGATATTGCAAAGAAACTTTGGTTCAATCAACAAGAAAAATAAACCTAGAGTCTTTTCTAAAATTTTCTACCAATAGTTTACAAGGTCATTGAGCTAACAAAAAATCCCATGGCTCCATGAATTTTTGTGAGTGTAATTCCAACCTAGAGAACCCTATCTTGCATGAATATATTGAATTACTATTACATATCTATATTTTTAAAAGATGAGCATGATGGGTTCAACCATGTTGTTCATCCTATGAAATTCGTTAACTCCTTTCCACATAATTGCTAGAGAAGCACCACTAGTTGACTTCCTACTTTGAGTGCCTTGGCATCGAAGATGTGCTATTTTGTTGATCCTAAGAATGCATGACATAAGCACATCTACAAAAATAGAGGTGTGTGCACTATTACACATTTCAAATTAAAAAAAATTGGTTTTAAAAGAGAAGCATCTTAGGTCCGAGGTGTAGACCAATTGGTTCATCCAAACCCCATAAGGGGGGTGAAGGTCCAAGGTTCAAATCTCGAGCCTCATCGGACTAAATGCTTATTCCTTTCCTGGTGCTTTAAGCGGCGTAAAAGGTAATGATTGTGGCATGGTGGTTATAGGGGAAGACTGCACAAAGATCTATGTGGAGTCTTCTAGGGCAGACAACGCATAATATTATGGCAGCCATAAAAGCTGGAGAACCTGCCCAGATTCATGGCAACTACCGATTCCACCATGTAAATTAAAAAAAGAAAAGAGAAGCATATAACTAATTTGAAAAAAATAGATAGATAAATCAGGTTACCTTACAAATTTTATAAGTAGATTTTTACTAAAGGAACATACAATAATTCATGAAATATATTTTGCTCATCTTATTTGATAAGAAATTCTTATGAACATTTGAGGAATAATTCATCCTAATATGTAGAAGAATCATTAGAGGCATCATGTTAGATTTTTACATGACCATGTGATGTTGTTCCATACCTACTCTGGTACCATGACTAATACCATGTTAGAATTTATAATGATTTACTAAAATGAACATAATAAAAATATATTCTCAAATATTATATAGAAAGTGAAAGAGAGATGAAATAAAATTGGGCTACCATAGGCACCTTAAATCATCACTATCCATATGCACCTTAAATGATCTAATAATAAAATTTGGAGTGGTAAGGTATTTATACCAATATCAAAATTCTACGTACATAAAAGTGTTTAACCTAAGACAACATAATTAGAGGGCTTTAGGTTAATTACACATAATAAAATTGAATTAAATCATAACAAGGTTAACCAAGGCCAATTGGGTTTACATAATAAAATATTAGAAAATAATAAATACATTGCATAATGAAATACTCTTAGGCCTAAAAAATACATTGAATAATATTGGTCCTTGGCCATGAAGCAAATTATAATTTCAATAAAAAATAAACCTATTTAGTTGACCAACATTGGTCCAAATCATAGTCCCAGTTTGCAATAGAAAATCCTATAAAAAATAGAGGTGTTCCAACTAAGTAGTGAATACCCATGTAGTATGTAGCTTTGATATACCAAAGAGTTTTCTTATCCATTTTTTAGTGACCCTCACAAGGGACTACATATATGTGGAATAATATCTAATAATAAATATAATATTAATATAATTGTGGGTGAGATAGATAAGGGTCCTAAAAAATCATTGATATAAGGTATAATCCACAAAGTGGGTAGTACAATATACTTGCAATTTGAAATGAGAATCAAAGGGATTTTGAGCATGCTTAAAATCATCCATTATGAACTACTGTAGAATATATAAAACATAGTTGGACTAAAAAATGGTCTTGAAGAGTGAATGCCCTAGTTTAATGCCTAAAAATATTATAGTAGATCCAAATTTATCATCTCAAAAGTGTCAGGAACTCATGACTTCACCTCCTAGATCAAGGATTTAAATATTCCCATGATGAAAATATCATCAACATATAATGTAACTGTAGCACCCTAAAATTGGCACAGTAAAACCTTAAATAATTACAATTACTTTAGTAATAATTCAAATTCAAATTTTAACCCCAAAACCGCTCCTAAACCGCCGCTTAACCCGTTTCCTCATTTCTCATGCCATTTTTAGAGTTTGTTTTGACCGTTTGACGATATCGTCGCCGATCAGACGATATCGCCTCAGATCGAACGATTTCATCTGGGCTAGGACGTCCAGACGATCTTGTCCCAAAACTAATTTTTCACAATTAGCCTCTGTTCCAACGACGTCTCTAATCCGGGCAGAAGCATGTCTGCACCATTAGAGACCCTCCCCCATTGGAGATCTCCCAAATTGGGATGATCTCCAACCTCCTAACCTCCCTCCTAAGCCTATTTAAACTTAGGACTCCCCCTTGGCATCCCCCCGGCTGAAATTTCCTGTAACACAAGTTCTACGTGCATTAGACCGTCTTAAATTATTATTTGCCTCCATATTTGTCCAAATTTATTTGCAGGAACCTTAGTATTTTTCAGCCGGAGCAAGCTCAGTTCGTCGTGGACGATCCTGTTCAATTCGAGATGATTTCGCACCAATTCGAGATGATCTCGATCGTAGTCCGCATTGGGGGCAATCACGCTCGGAGTTTGCATTTCTTCATTCTTTTTTGCTGCATTATTCTGTATTTAGTTAATCTTATGATTATTCTTTATTATTTTGCATCTTGGAGTTCACCCATGTAGTTTAATTGCATAATAAGGTCATGATTAGCTATTAAAGTGTTGCAACTTACTTGCATTTCTATTCGGGATTATCTGTTAACATCCTTATTGTCATTTTACATCATTATCCTCTATTAGCATTGCTGCATTTTTTGTATTTTGTGTCTATTTCTCTGTTTGCAGGTCTCTGATGAATTCATCTGACGAATTCGTCAGATCTCAGACGATCCTGCAGGTCGGAGACGATCCCATCAAATTCTAGACGATCCTGTCTGCTTCAAGAATCAGAACCTCCATCAGACATCCGGATCAGGTATGGCTCTTTAATTTAGCTTTTTCTCTCTGTTTCTGTTCAAATCTATTTGTTGTATTTCATTTAGTCTGCATTTTCATAATAGAACAACTTAGATTCATTTGGCCAAACCTAGGACTCGAATGTTTAAAGATAAAACTGAACACATTAAACACATTCCCAACCTAGGCATGGAAACTGCCATTCAAACGTTTCCTGGTGAACCCACCATCCATCGAAAAATCACCATAATACACCTCCCCCGAGAGGCGGGACCTTCGCAAGGCCTCTCGATCCGAGGTACCGCGCCATCCTTTTCCCATCCCCCTTCCGGGCACGGATCCTATAGCCTGAAGGTAAGGGTGTGAAAAATTTGGAGCGATACATTTTGGTGAACCCGACGTGAATGCATTTAAAACCTTTTGAAAACAAAAAAAAAAATATATATATATAGATGCATTTCAAATCATTTAAAACTAATAAGTTGCATATCATGTTTAGATGGTAGCTCCTAAGAAAAGACTAGCAGTTACTATAAATGTTGAAAACCAATTAGCAGCCATAGAAATCAATTATGTGCTTAGTGTGCCTGAAACAGATAGAAATCAACTTTTGTGGGACGAACTTGATAGAAGACTAGGTGTCATTTCATCTAGGTCAACAAAACTTAAACAAATCAAAAGGCTTGTCCTAGATAGAATCCTGGATCCTCATCAACTCATTTTTTATCATGAACTTCGGAGAGCTTGCCATAGATGGTTAGCTTATAGGAGAGCTCTTGTGTCTTCTAGATTGTTCACCTCCGAGGAATACCTCAAGAACGCAGCCACTATACACCAGTTCCTAGGTCATGTAGAAGACCAAGAGGTCGTTCTTACGGATAGGGAAAATATGGAATAGAGTTCCTAGAGCTGTGTTATATCGAGAGTATTGCCACGAGCTTTACTTCTATCAACTAGAATCTGAGACAGATAATATCACTATAGCACTTTTCATTAAATTCTTGAAAGAAAATTTTCAATTTGAAGAAGAACACTTCATGACTCTTGAAGAACTTGAGCCCATTAATGATATTTATAAATTGTTTATAGAAAACTAGATCATTGCTTTCATTATTATTATTTCTTGCGTTTTGTGTGTTGTTTGTTATCTTTATAATATTGTTATTAAAACCAAAAAAAAAAACAAGAAAAACTAAAAAACATAACAAAAACCAAAACATTTCATTTTAAATATTGTAGTAGGTATATAATTAATATATACCTCTTAAGCTGGTTGCATATATATATATATATATATATATATATATATATATATATTTTCTGAAATCTAAGTTAAGCACAATGCCTAAACTTAGGAATGGTAAACAAACTGAAGGAGAAGAAGAAGATTGGTTAGGAGACAAAACAAGAAACCCAAATGTCCTTCCTGAGGATCCAATCCCGGAAGAAGAAACTCTAGACCAGCAGGACGATGAGCTTGTCTGTAGATGAACAAGAAGAAAATGTTAAAGAGGATGGATCCTCATCCCCTAGAATAACTCCAGATGGAACTATTGCTTTTGATAACTTAGATCATTTCTGGAAATTTTTCAATAATAACATTGGCGCTCTTAATATGGCAGTTCGTATTGATAAAGGACAAATTAGTGACACTCAAGCAGCCATGGAAGATGTGTTTAATATACACACTAATCCCTTGTCCTTTGTTGATCAAGAAAGTGATAAGGCTGGACCATCCAATAGAGATATGGTCACTATGATTCAGAACATGCAAAAACAACAGGTTACCCAACCTCCTAAAGAACCCGTTATTGAGCCTAAAATCATTCCCACACAAAAGAAACTTTCCTTCACCGCTTTACTTCGCCAAACTATTGATCAATATGCTTCAAATCAACAAAAACCTAAAATGAAGCCAAACACCAATTTCCAACAATCTGGAATACAACATAATATAACTTCAAAACTTCTTCATAACACCCTTCCTACCAACAGATTACACAATAGCAATATAGCATCTAATATTCATGTCCCTCCATCATATGCTCACAAATCCCATATTAATGCCCTATCGAACCAATATGGTGGGCAAACCAATAATCTGGAAGCCATGGTGAAGCAGTTAGCTTCCCGCATGGACCAGATAGATCCCTACCGTCCCTCGTACAATTATCGAGAGATGTGTAGTCAACCTTTGGATCCCATAGTTGTAGCACAACCGTACCCTAAGCATTTTCCCATGCCCGTCCTGCCTATATATAAAGGAACTGAAGATCCCATAGAGCATCTTCGCATGTTTAGGATAGCATGTCATGATATATCACATGATGACTTGCTATTACTAAAAATGTTCCCAAAAAGTTTAGGTGGAATGGCATTAGAGTGGTACTATCAATTGCCCACTCATTCTTTGAGAAACTTTGAAGAAACAACTGAATCTTTTGTCCATCAATTTAGTGCCTACATCGAGAGGCATGTCACCATTAAAGATTTATACAACTTAAAACAAGACAAAGATGAATGTTTTGCTGATTTCTTAGCTAGATGGAGGCAGTTGACAGGAAAACTGCACTTTGTGCTACCTTATAGGGAAATGTTGGACATTTTTATTAATAATTTGCAAGAACAAATATCTTATGAGTTATCAATTGCTACTTTAACTACCTTCGATCAAGCTATAGATTTAGCTCGAAGAGTAGAAGATGCCCTCATTAGGAGAGGCCAACTTAGGAAGAAAGATGATGAGAAAACATCCAGAAATCAATATAAAAACAAACAAGTCGTAGGTGACGGAGTCACTGATAGCAGAAATGTTGCTAATATCAATGCAACGAAGACAACAAAAAAATTTATATTGAAACCTCCTCGATAAACCTCCTCGAGAATTTACTAGATTGAATCAACCATTATCAACTATTTTACCTCAATTACTCGAAAGAGGTTTGATTCAATTACCAACTATCCAGGAACCTGATCCAACCATACCCGGATACAGAGCTGACTTACACTGTGATTTCCATAGAGGACCTGGACACTCTACCAACGCTTGTAAAAGGTTAAAACATAAAATACAAGATCTGATTGATAATAATGAAATGGAGGTGCAAGCCTTCCAACCTAAACAAAATGCTCCTAATAATGCTCAAAAGAACATTCCCCAAAATCAAAATCAAAATGCTAATCAATCATTAGACATATTTCAACATCCTTTACCAAGACATGGTAAAGAGGTGGCCAATCA
Organism: Wollemia nobilis; assembly: GCA_028583015.1. Taxonomy (NCBI): domain Eukaryota; kingdom Viridiplantae; phylum Streptophyta; class Pinopsida; order Araucariales; family Araucariaceae; genus Wollemia; species Wollemia nobilis. Next base: position 7,641,173 of record JAQPPZ010006195.1, on the reverse strand, counting down.
AATTGAGCATCATAATGTTCCTCCTCCTACCCGATATGTAGGAACTATTAGCGGACATTTACCTAATCATGATTTACAAAAATTTGACACAACTTTATCCATGGTCACAACCAGGCCCCTACATAATACTCAAACTCCAGATCCTAGTGATATAGAATCAGATATTGAAAGTGACATGGAAATCACTTCAAACCAATCGAATAGTTCTAAAAATGAATCAGATCCTATTCAACCTATTACAGATGCTATGATTCCAGAAGAACCATTTCCTAGAAGAGTTACTACTCGACCCTCTTCTGATCAATTCCTTTCTAATGAACAAGCTATAAATGCTAGACCAAGACTTATTCAACGTCCTCAATACAACATTGTAGGTACCATCGGAGTCGTTACCAGACAACAGAGCTCAAAATTCTCAACAAGAACCAAACCAGAATGATGGATCAGCTCCATTTGTTTTGAAAAATCCCAATAAAGGGAATCATGCTTCCTAATGTTCAACCTAAACCCCCTTACAATATTAATGAGCAATTATCCAATACTACAGCCAGAATTTCTCTCTTGGATTTATTAAGATCTTCTCCTACCCATAGAGATGAATTAATGCTTACATTAAGCCAAATGATGGTACCACAAAACATTCAACCCGAAGCCATGGCCAATACTATCATCACTAGGGAAGTCGATTGTATTGACTTTCGGGATAAAGATATACCACAACATAGTTTACATAAGGATAACCCCTTATACATTACTGCCCTAATTGGAGATGTAGCCGTTAAAAGAGTTTTGATTGATAATGGTTCATCTCTAAATATTTGCACTTTTGATTTCTACCAACGATTTGGGTTTAGAAGTGATGAAATGAAGAAAACTGACATGATTATCAAAGCTTTCAATGACGAAACACAAGAAACGTGTGGAGTTATTACCATCCCATTGCAAGTTGGTCCTAGAACCTTAGATACGACCGTGTTTATTGTACATTGCCCCGCATCGTACAATATACTCTTGGGTCGTCCTTGGATCAATGCAATGCGGGCTGTCCCATCAACTTTACACCAATGTGTTAAATTCGAATTTAAAAATCAGTTGGTCACTATCCATGGTGATCCTAGACCCTTTGATATGTGTGCCTTGGCGTAACCTCGTTGGAGTTCAATTTTGCCCCTGCTCTGTCATCCACACATCCTAATTCTTATTTTTCATCTAAAACTGTGAAACACACACCCATAACTTCATCTATTTCTCCTCCATTAATTTCATCCTCATATATAGATCAACAATCTTCTAAACAAACCACTCTAGAACCTCAAAAAGATCTTCAATCCATAACCAATCCTTCATGTTCCATCCCTATAATTTCAAAACCTATAGACCCATCTATTAACACCTCCACATTATCTACATCTATCATACCTTCCACATCTAAAGATATAGGGAATGATCCTTCTACATCTTATGCTCTTTCTGATGAACTCTTACCTGATTTATCTCAAATTCTTATATCAGAAAAAACAAATGCTTCTATGCAAAATTCCATTATCTTAAATAACTTGCCGCCATCTCCTCGCACTTTGGGCCTCCCACAACCTATGGGAAGTACTTATCAAGTCGGGAGTTGTGCCTTCATTTATAAAGGATATGACTGGGGAAGAATACCTCGAAATATCAAAACTCATCATGATGGATATGCTCGATGTTATTTTACTAATGAGTATATTAAAGCTAAACCTATAATGCTTAAAATGGGATATAAAGGGAAAGGCTTGGGACCTTTCCAAAATGGTATGAAAGAACCTTTCGAGGTAGAACCGTGGCCTGCCCACTGTGGTGTGGGCCTATTTCCTAGTAAGGGTCAACCCTTTCCTTTTGAAGATGATGATCAACTCATATGTTATCAAGATTATTTGGATAGGCATGATGATTTGCCTCTAAAAAATCAGCCATTTACATGTAACATGCTATCCATAGCTTACCCTGAAATGATCGCTGAATCCGATGATGAGTTGGAAGGAGATATTTTCCATGATGTCTCCGTTGAAGAGATGTTACACAATGGGTTTTATTTTGATGGTTCTATACCTACTATAGCCCAACTTGAGGCCACGACTCCTCAAGATGAATTATCCAAGTTAACCTTAAAATAATTACAAGAATTGGGCGTTTCACCCGCCCCACCTAATTTTGAAAGAGATCTACACATGGAAGTAGAAAACGTCATTAAAATCAACATTGGAACTGAGGATAATCCCCACATAATCAATATTGGATCAGAATTAAGTCAAGAAAAACAAGAGCAATACATTGCATTCCTTAAAGAATATGAAGATGTCTTCGCTTGGACATATGAAGATATGCCAGTGTCTGGACCCTTCCGTAGTCATGCATCATCTAGTAGTCCATCCGGATGCTAAACCCGTTAAACAGAAACTTAGAAAAATGCATCCCAAAGTGGCCTTGCTAGTCAAAGGGGAGTTAGAAAAACTCCTGAATGTTGTTTTTATACAAGCTATTGATTATGCTGAATGGATCTCAAATGTAGTTCCAAGTCACCAAGAAAGAAGCTACCAAAGTTAGGGTTTGCACAGATTTTAGAGATATTAACGCTGCATGCCCTAAAGATGATTTTCCTCTTCCAAACATGGACCAAATCATTGATTTTACTGTTGGGAGTGGGATGATGTCCTTAATGGATGGATTCTTCGGTTATAATCAGATCAGGATAGCTCCTGAAGATCAGGCTAAAACAACCTTTATTACCCCCTGGGGTACCTTTTGTTGGAAAGTGATGCCATTCGGCTTAAAGAACGCAGGTGCAACCTATCAACGAGCTATGACTTATATTTTTCATGATATGATGCATGATATCCTACATGATTATGTAGATGATATTATAGCTCGCTCTATTAATGAAGATAACCATTTAGATGATTTGAGAAAAGTTTTTAATCGGTTAAGAGAATATCTTATTCGATTAAATCCAGCCAAATGCATATTCGGAGTTAAGTCCGGTAAACTATTAGGGGTTATAGTTTCTTTACGTGGCATCAAAATTGACCCTCTCAAGATTGCGGCTATCACTGATATGCCCGCACCTACCAATATATCTGAATTACGAAGTTTACAAGGTAAGCTTCAAGCTATCCGTCGCTTCATCGATAAGTTGGCGGACAAAACCGGTCCCTTTCTTAAGCTCCTTAAGAAGGATGTCCCTTTTAATTGGGACGACGAATGTAAAGAAGCTTTTGAACTTCTCAAACAATACCTCCTTAACCCACCTGTGCTTTCTCCACCTAGACCTGATCGCCCATTTCTCCTGTATATTTTAGCTTCAGATTCTGCCTTAGGAGCTATGTTAGCTCAGCTTGATGATGAGAAGAGAGAACGTGCTAATTATTATATTAGCCGAACCTTCATCAGTTATGAAACCCGCTACACAACATTAGAAAAACTATGTCTAGCAATCGTGTTTGCTACGCAAAAATTATGCCATTATATGCTTAGTCAGAAAACCTATGTCATTGCTAAATATGATCCCTTGAGGTATCTCATGAGTCGACCTTATTTATCGGGTCGTACAGCCAAGTGGGTTCTTGCTCTAAGCGAGTTTGACCTCACGTTCATAGGACAAAAGTCTGTTAAGGGTCAAATCATAGCAGATCAATTAGTTGCTGCACCCTTAGAGTCTACCCATCCCCTCATCATTGAGTTTCCCGATGAATGCCTTCAATTAGAGGCGGACCATATTGAACAATGGTCCTTATACTTTGAAGGAGCCCGATGCATGAGTGGGGCCAGTGCGGGTATTATTTTAATATCCCCACAAAAACATCTTATTCCTCTGTCCTTCAAATTAACATTTGCTTGCACCAATAATACTGCTGAATATGAAGCTCTAATCCTTGGATTACGAGCTGCCTTGGCGCTAAAAATTAAACATCTGTTAGTTTTTGGTGATTCTCAACTTGTCATAAATCAAATTAATGAAGTTTATCAGACCAGAGATGATAAATTGCGCCCATATAAAGCATATGTTTTGCAATTGTTATCCTTGTTTGATAAAGTTACTTTGGAAGCTATTCCTCGAACTAGCAACCGTGCAATTGATGCCATGGCCGCAGCTGCATCTCTTCTGCCCTTGGAGTTAGATGACGAATATGCCACCATCATTATTCGTCGACTCCAGGAACCCGCTTCAAATAAGTCATGCTTAGAACCTTTGGATGTGTTTCTAATCAATGAAACTACTCCCGAACCTTGGTATACAGATATATTTGATTTTCTTCAAAATGGGACTTTCCCTGCCAATTCTAATAGAAACCAAGCGTCGGTTATTACGTAGACGAGCAAGTCGATTTGTAATAATTGGCAATACTTTATATAGGAGATCTTTTGAAGGTATCCTATTGAGATGTTTGAATCTAGAAGAATCCAAATCAGCCTTGAGTGAAGCCCATGATGGATCTTGTGGAGGACACTTCAGTGGTAGTGTCATTGCTAAAAAGCTCCTTAGGATAGGATACTTTTGGCCTACCATGGAGAATGATGCACATGATTATGTGCGCCATTGCGACAAGTGCCAGAAACATGCTGACCTTGTCCATGCCCCCGCACAAGAACTGCAGGCTATTTCATCTCCTTGGCCCTTTTCAAAATGGGGCTTAGACATTATTGGCAAAATTAATCCTGTGTCATCTGATGGACACAAATTCATCATAACCGCCATCGAGTATTTCACGAAGTGGGTTGAAGCTATGCCTTTAGCTTCTTGCACTGGCACACAAGTCTCTAAATTTATTTTTAATCAAATCATTTGTAGGTTCGGAATTCTTGCAAATCTCATCTCAGACAATGGAACTTGTTTCAAAAATAAAGATGTTAAGAAATTATGCCAAAAATATAAGATTCAACATCGCTGGTCCACTCCCTATTATCCTCAGGGTAATGGTCAAGCGGAAGCATCTAACAAAACCTTAATCAAAATTCTCAAAATATTGGTCAATAAATCCGCCGCGACCGGCACATTCAATTATATCCAGCCTTGTGGGCCTATCGAACTAGTGTTCGAACCCCCACTGGAACTTCACCTTTTGTTTTGGTTTATGGTGCTGAAGCCATTTTTCCCTTTGAATTAGAAGTTCCTTCTTTGGCTCTACTACTTCAAGATACCGAAGTAGGAGATGAATATCGATCTGGCAGACTCAATCAACTGGAACTCCTAGATGAAAAATGCATCAATGCTTTGGAGCATCTCCGTGCCTACCAAAACAAGCTTAAAAGATCATATGCTAAGAAAGTTCGTCATCGATCCTTTGAGATCGGCGACCTTGTTTTAAAAGAAAATAAAAAAAATACTAATGCAACTAAAGACCTTAAAGGTAAATTTGAGCCCAACCGGCTTGGACCATACATTATCACTGCTAAATTTGAATCGGGAGCATACAAATTAGCTACCTTAGATGGTAAAGATCTTAAAGAACCTATGAATATTATGCATCTTAAACGTTACTATGCATAAAATTTGGTCATTTCATCCTTGTATATATTTGTTTAAAATATTTCAAAATCACTATCTTGTATTTCTTTCAATTTATAAATTCAAAAATACCAAAAACATTCAAAATCATCAAAATATTCAAAATATTTGTTGTATTTATTTATGGATTGTTAATTCTTTCAAAAACAAACAAAAATAATAAAAATAAAAACAACAATATTCTTGACTCTTTCGAAACCAAAACAAAATAAAGAAGAAAGAGAGAGTCAACATTCTCAAACTTCTCAAAAGTATTTGTATATATTTCTTCTTACAAATGTTGCAGTTATATATTTCAAATTATTTTGGATAAATTAGCATTTATTTGGAATCCCTCACTTTCACAAACACAAAATAAATATCTTGATTTTTATCTGGCATGATTACTAATCTCTCTTATATCAAAGTCCACAAAATTCAATTAAATAAAGTTTGAGCACAGAGAATTGATCTTGTTATTTACTTAAACCAAGCACATCCTTTCACAATAAAATGATTATATTTGTAATGTCCATGCTATGCTACATAGTAGAAGTGGTTTCTTGAGCGAAAAGTTTCCCCTGCTATCCTATCATGCACATGGTCTAGAATCTTTGAGAATTGGCAAAAGGACAAGCTCACCCCTACCCAGAATAAAAATCCCTTGCTCTACAACTAATCCGAGCAAGTATCCCTAGCATAGGAAGAAAAGCAAAGTTCAAGAAAAAGAGAAAAAGAAAAATGTTATTTTATATCATTACAGCAATGTTCCAAGCATTATCTCAAAAATCAAGCAAAAATACAAAAGAAAAGAAAAGAAAGCAAAAGAAAGCAAAAGCAAAAGCAATAAAATCCCTCTCCCTACCCATTGAAAAGAAAAGAAGGGTTGATGAGCTTGAATCCCTGGAATTCTCAATTATTCGAAAACTGTGAGGTAAGCCCCATAACAGGTGGTTTGTGCCCAACCCGCTTGGCCTTGGGTAACTCCTAGCGTGGCGATATGTCCGTCACATTAGCGACCTTCTTTTGTACAGACCTATGCTTGCTTATGGATTAGCTAGCTCTTGATAATCCGACTTACATAGTAGTCTGGTATGGTTATATGCATCTAAATCATGGTTAATGAACACTTATTTGGTTCATTCAAATCACTTGTATCAAATTATCTTGCTCAAAACTGGTAAATGAACATAGCAATTGCACACACATTTGTATTTGAGAGATTTTGTGTATCATTATGATAAATCAAGATTGGAAATGAACTCACATATGCACATGGGATTCCTTATAAATCTAACTTTTGTCTTCGAGATACTTTGAAATATCTTTGCAAATTGTCTGGAATAATTTCATTTTTCCTTTCTCGCATAAAGACAACTACATGCATAATCAAAAATCAAAATTTCTTTCAAACCATACAATAAAAACACATATATATATTGTCGACTTTCGTGACGATGGTATAGTTCCAGAACTTAAATGGGAGTCTTATGCCTAGCGCAAGTCCTCATCTTCATATTTTCTGTTTATTTTCAACAATTAAAAATCAACCATACAATAAAACTATTATATCAACTTTTTCTTTGGATTTCACGATGATGGTATAAGTCTATACCTACATATTCTATGCCTAGCGCAAACCATTGTACCAATTTTTATTCCCCATTTATTTAAAATCATAAAAACATATGACTTAAATCATTCTGTTATACAATTATGTTTTTAAAAAAGCATGCACATTATCACTATTTCATGTCATTATGTCAATATGCAAATTTGCAATGATGGTATAATTCCTAGGGAATTATCCAAAAAATTTATCACACTTAGGAATTTATACCTAGCAAAAATCATTTTAAAATTATTTCATGCATAATATTTTTCATGGAAATCTGAAAACAAATCACCATCATCATCATCATTTGCACCATTACACCAAAGTCTTAAGACAGTCTCTTAAGCACTCTTTTACTTTTAACAATATTTCTATACTGGGATTAGCTTGACGACCGAGTGAGCGGCGACTCCATGAAATGGTCTATAATAGCGACAATGTCCTTTGAAATTATTGTTAGAAGTCCTTTTTTTTATCAAATCATCACATCACAAACAACCAATTTGTTCCATCAGATTATTTCATTTAAATTTTAAAGCATGACATTAAAAACCATACATACTTTCCAAATGACATAATTACATGAATCATCAAATCAATCACACCAAAACATTAAAGCATCATACAAACGCATAAGACAAGTCATATGATCAAAAATATCTCATCTATATATATATATCAAATATATGTACATCATATCAAAACTAGATTGGTATGCCACAATCTACATCTTGGCATACTCAATCCTCTCAATCATATATCCTCTGTGTAGTGTCTCAGAGAACCCCTCGAGCTCTCAGCCTCATCTCCTCCCCCACCCTGAGGTGGAGGAGGTGGCCCCATCATAGTTCGTGTGGTGCCATGAGTCCTGGATGCCGATCGTGATGATGTCCTAGATGACCCCATCACGATAGGCTCTACAATATGAGCTGGTAATGGCACCCTCTCCTCTACTGGCACCGCCTGGTAATATAGAGCCTGATAGAATGTAACATGGGCAATAGCACATGCTAAATCTCGAGTGCTCGCTCCTCTACCCCAAGCTCTAAGTCATGTAGCCTCATCCTACAATGTCTGCACCTGAGCCCGTAGGTAGGCAACCTCAGCTCGGAGAGTCGTTGTCTCACTGCTCTCCCTAGTGTCAACACCCTTGCCCTTATCAGGTGATGGTGGCCTCTCTCTCTATGGAGAAGGGGGTCTCTCCTCCCTCCTCTCCCACTGTCATGGCCTCTACTGAGCCTGTGGTCTCCTCTGCTCTCTCCCGTTGTGACCCTGTGCTGCCTCAATGGCCGCCTGGTATCGCCTCCCCATCCGATGCACAACTGCATGAATCGGACCCTGAGCCCTCGTCATCCGAGGAGGGCGGATGCCTATGTACCAGGCATCATAGCCATCGGCTACCCCAGTATCATCCCCATCCACTGGCTGAATGGGGGCATCATCTACGTCCTGACTCCAGAATCGCTGCATATCTGGAGCCCCGCTAACTGTAGTGTTATCCCGGATAGTCCAGGAAAACTCGTAGTCTCTGAGAGATGGGATCCCCTGCTGTAGACCGAACTGCCTCAAAACTCGGTCGTACCGGTGGAGCTCCACCTCTCCCCTCTCCATCCTCAGCCAACAGACTCGCCTGATGCGAGCCAGCTCCTGTCCATCCTCGGCCCACCCTGGATGATCTCTCCAAGGCCTCCAGGTGATCTGGTCGGAGACAAGGTCGTCTAGTAGTCTCCGGGATGCTGGCAGATCTATCCGTCACTGTGCCCCTCTCCGGAGCCACCAGTAGAAAACTCGGGGCCTCTCCCCATCAATCCCTATCACTGGAAGCCCTACCGGCCTCTCGCACCATGATGTGCTCCCAGCACCAAACCTGTAGTAGCGATGTCATAACCAGACATCGACCGCCCTTGTACACGACCCCATGCAGGATCCTATACAACCGATAGAGTACAAAGCTCCCCCAAGCAAACCTGTACCCGTGGTCTCTCATGTCATAGACCACATCTGTCAGTAGCCATGGTACCCTGCATCCACTCTGGTGGCACAATAGAAGTCCACCTACCACCCCAGCCAAAACCCGTGTGAGTCTAGATGCCCCAGGCATCTGGTGCAGCGACTCGATATTCACTCCGCCCTTCTCCAGGGCGAAGCTCGGATCGCCACACAGTCGCATCATCGCGTGGCCCTGATTGGCCATGGGAGTGATCAGCCATCCTTGTATGGGGATCCTCAAAATCCTCCATACATCCTCCAGTGTGGGAGTCATCTCCCCTATCGATAACCGAAAACAGGAAGAACCCGGATACCACCTCTCTGCTAGGGCTGTCAATAGCCCCATATCTGTAGAAACCTGTGGCATCTCTACCACATGCTGCAAGCCGGCCTGAGCCAGCTGATCTCGCTCTGCCTGAGATAGAGCGGCCAAGTCATCCCTCAACCCGCCATATTTCCATTCTCTGCTCTTTAGTAATCCTCTCTGCAACATAAACAAAATCAACAATAAAAATCATTAATAAATCATTAATTAAAAATGCAAGTCAAAATAAGTTCAATTTTATAAATGATGATATCGTCCACAATTGGACGATATCATCCCAAATTTGAGCAAATTCGTCTCCGATTTTGCATGAGGAAATCGTCCCTTATTAGACGAAATCGTCCCCCTATCATCGATTTCGCCCTTGGACGAAATCGACGATATCGAGACGATTTCGATGAAATCGAGACGATTTCGTCTCGACGACGTCGACGGCCCAAAAATGGCCGCGATGCTCAAAAATCAATCAAATCTAATCTAAAAAGCATGAAATTCTAAATTAAAGCACTCTAAACTAAGTTTAGACCCTTACCCGTAGCCCGCGTCGGACCTCTGTCGATCTGTGCACTGTCTCGACCATTTTTGTCTCCAGAGCTCTAAAAACTATGAAAATGAAAAGAATAATGAATTAGGGTTTTACCCTATTTTTCTTAATTTTATTCAAAACACTTAAACAATTTTTTAAAAATTTAGCTTTTTCGCGTTTTTACCTCAAACGTTCGATTTGGGTAAAAACACGGAGGGGGCACCATAGTAAGTTGTCGTACGATTCGACCTAGAATCGTCGCCTAAAAATGGGAATAATTTTTGCTTTCTCGTAAATCGAGAAGAACTCATCTTTAACGCATTTTCTTCAAAAAATTCGCTAAAGAGGGGGCAAAATGTAGCACCCTAAAATTGGCGCAGTAAAACCTTAAATAATTACAATTACTTTAGTAATAATTCAAATTCAAATTTTAACCCCAAAACCGCTCCCAAACCGTCGCTTAACCCGTTTCCTCGTTTCCTGTGCCATTTTTAGAGTTTGTTTTGACCGTTTGACGATATCGTCGCCGATCAGACGATATCGCCTCAGATCGGACGATTTCGTCCGGGCTAGGACGTCTAGACGATCTTGTCCCAAAACTGATTTTTCACAATTAGCCTCTGTTCCAACGACGTCTCTAATCCGGGCAGAAGCGTGTCTGTGCCATTAGAGACCCTCCCCCATTGGAGATCTCCCAAATTGGGATGATCTCCAACCTCCTAACCTCCCTCCTAAGCCTATTTAAACTTAGGACTCCCCCTTGGCATCCCCCTGGCTGAAATTTCCCGTAACACAAGTTCTACGTGCATTAGACCGTCTTAAATTATTATTTGCCTCCATATTTGTCCAAATTTATTTGCAGGAACCTTAGTATTTTTCAGCGGAAGCAAGCTCAGTTCGTCGTGGACGATCCTGTTCAATTCGAGATGATTTCGCACCAATTCGAGATGATCTCGACTGTAGTCTGCATTGGGGGCAATCAGTGCCCGTAGTTTGCATTTCTTCATTCTTTTCTGCTGCATTATTCTGTATTTAGTTAATCTTATGATTATTCTTTATTATTTTGCATCTTGGAGTTCACCCATGTAGTTTAATTGCATAATAAGGTCATGATTAGCTATTAAAGTGTTGCAACTTACTTGCATTTCTATTCGGGATTATCTGTTAACATCCTTATTGTCATTTTACATCATTATCCTCTATTAGCATTGCTGCATTTTTTGTATTTTGTGTCTATTTCTCTGTTTGTAGGTCTCTGACGAATTCGTCAGATCTCAGACGATCCTGCAGGTCGGAGACGATCCCGTCAAATTCCAGACGATCCTGACTGCTTCAAGAATCAGAACCTCCATCGGACATCCGGATCGGGTATGGCTCTTTAATTTAGCTTTTTCTCTCTGTTTCTGTTCAAATCTGTTTGTTGTATTTCATTTAGTCTGCATTTTCATAATAGAACAACTTAGATTCATTTGGCCAAACCTAGGACTCGAATGTTTAAAGATAAAACTGAACACATTAAACACATTCCCAACCTAGGCGTGGAAACTGCCATTCAAACGTTTCCTGGTGAACCCACCATCCATCAAAAAATCACCATAATACACCTCCCCCGAGAGGCGGGACCTTCGCAAGGCCTCTCAGTCCAAGGTACCGCGCCATCCTTTTCCCATCCTCCTTCCGGTAACGGATCCTATAGCCTGAAGGTAAGGGTGTGAAAAATTTGGAGCGATACAGTAACCACCAAAATATAATCATTTTTTTTGTCTACATGACAACACACCCTCATTTTGTGCTCAAAGCAAGGAGCCCTTGCTTGCTGGGTGGGCTTATTTTACAACCTTTTCCATGGGTTTTCTAAATTATAAAAAATTAGAGTACCCAAAAAAAGTGTTACAAAGGATTTAATAGGGTAATAAAGTGCATTTTTATGTTAGTTGGGCTCTAGTTTCTAACTTGTATTCTCATTTTTAACAGGTAAACCTCCCAAAGGCCATATATTTTGATTTGTAGCTCCAAGTTGGGAAAATGAGAGCATGTTAGAAAGTTGGCAATGAGAGCTACTCAACTAGATTTTTTTTAAAAATCTAGTTGCATTCATTTTAATTTTGTTTGAGTAATATCAAATTCCATTTCCACTGCATCAAGGCTCAAATGGTAAAAAGAAAAAAATCCAGATTCATTCTCCTTGTTGAAATTCACGGTCATGCATGGCCAAAATTATTATTGTAATATTACATTATGGAAGATACTTGATTGATAAAAATATCTATTTTTAATTGTATTTTGGTACTAAATTGATGACTTATGGAGAGGTTACCTTCATATATAAATAGGGCTCTCCAAGCTTGTAAAAGGGGTTTAAAATTGTAAAAACACTTAGAATCCATTAGCAACAGGCTTAACTTAGTTATTTTGACAATTTTATTCCTTGAGAGTACCTTGTTTAACCCACATTTTTAGCAAATTCTCTTGATGAATGAATAAAATTTGTTTGAAAGTGTGTTGTGATCTCAATCTATGCATGACTATTGTGGTTTTTATCTAGTATTCAAATTTTCTCCCTATCAACTATGTGAAGACTGACAAATTGGAAGTATTTTCATGGTTTAACTTTTTTCTGGATCATAGGTTGAAGCAAAGATAATCTAGTTTTATTTCTCTAAACCCTCATTTTTTATATATATATTTTTATCTCCCTAGATAGAGTAAGTAGTGTAATGATAATTTTGGTCAGTAGTTGTTATCTTTCCCTTATGCTAGTAGTTTCTAAATTTACAATAAGTTTGGATTTGGTTAATGAATTTGGATTAAATGCCTAAATGTGCTATCAATCCTAAAAACTTGTGGAAAACCAGCATTGTCTCCTCTAAGAAAACCCTACACGGTTGAGACCCAACCTAACTAGACTAAAGAACACAAAATTATATTGAGAGGGAGGGTGAACATTATAAGATAAAACATTTTAATTTTCTTTCCAAAGTAGTATTATCCAATATTATCAATTGCAATAATGAAACAATGCACAGATCATCACACACATAAGAGACACATATTTAATGTGGTTCACCCAATGTGGGCTACATCCATGGAGAAAATATTTCTTATAAATTTTCTCAACAAATATCTTAGGAACCAATTCCCTATTACAATTTTTATGGGAACCAACCCAAATGAGACACCAATACCCTATGCTCAAGTTTGTAAATATCTATCCATAGGAGACATGACGGGGGACCGAGAAAGAACACACGCAAACACCCTCACACGGTTTCCAAATGCTCTTCGATTAAATCTGAAAATGCATAGAAATGCAGCCCGCAGGCTTACAATCGCTAGCGCTCGGCTTAGCTCTACCTTTCTACACTTCTGCCTGCATTCTTCCTAAATCCACCGCCATGACTAAAACATTTAACTGGGTTTTTATAGAGGCCCCGACCCTCTGAGCCATTAATGACCCATCAAAACCTGCCACATCGGCTTCCTACGGTCGAGTCTTCAATTTCTCTTCATAAATGGCAACTGCCCCGATCTGCCATTCCAGCATGCATTTAAAGGAAACTGCATGAAATGTTCCTCATGAAAATCGACAACAACCCGATTTATGGCACCACTCCGCATGGCCTCTGTCACCGCCGCTTCCATCGGATCACTCTGCGTGACCCATCCTCGTCGTTTCCTATGCTTCTGGGTTCTTGTCCGCCTTTACTACACTTTGTGCCACATGTCGTCCATAACAATTTTTGAAAATACCGCCTATTGTGGTTTTCCCGCCATCGCCTTATCCTTCTCCTTCTTCGCCTTCTTCTCTCTCCGTCATGATATCGTGACATGTCGCGATATCACGACATTCTGGCCTCCCTGCTCTCTTTTCCATTTTTGGTCGTGATATCACGACATGTCACGATATCATGACCAATTCTACCAAAAGCCCCTTGCTTCTGTTTATGCAACGATATCACGACGTCGCGATATCACGACCGTTCTGCCCCTCGCTCCTTTGCATTGAAATCTGTCATGCTATCACGATGTCGTGATATTGCGACCACTCCACTTCTGAGCCCCTTGCTTCACTGCCCTTGTCGTGATTTCACGACGATCATGATTTTGTGACATGTCACAAAATCGTGACAACTCCAACTGCTCTGCTGAGTCTTTGCCTTTGCGTCACGATTTTACGACAGTCACAAAATCGCGACATGTCACGATTTCGTGACATGTCGCGAAATCGTGACACTTCCCCACTTCTTTCTGCTCTCCGACGTTGGTGTCACGATTTCGTGACACCCTCTGCTGCCAAGTCTTCTACGCCATTTGTGTCATGATATTGTAACACAATTCCTATCACGATATTGTGATATTTTTTGCCCTCAGGCTTTCTTGTTCATATTTTTCTTCCTTGGCTGACTCTTCAGAAGTGGCCCTCCCACAATTGGATGCTTCTGCTGCAGGTGCTGCTGGATGCTCCTGCATCAAGACACCAATCCCCTTTGCTTTGGTTCATGGACCTCTATCCATAGGAGACACCAATCCCATTTTCTTTGGTTTGCTCCAAGACCTGCTATCAACTCGACTCAAATATTCTCACAAAAACTCGCTCAATTATACTCGAAACTCTACTCAAATCTGCTCATAACACCTACTCAAATCTGCTCATAACACCTACTCAAATATGCTCATAACACCTGCTCAATTCTACTCACAACTCTACTCAAATATGCTCACATAAACCTTATCAAATATGCTCATAACACTTGCTCAAATATGCTCATAACACCTACTCAAATCTGTTCATAACATTGCACAAATCTTCCATACACACAATGCTCATATAATTAACCATTCATTTCAAAATTAATATCAAATGCATAAATATGCCTTTCTTATCAAACATGAATCAAACACAAATTTTTCTTTCAAGTTTGATATATAATCCTTGAAAATATATTTCTAATATTAATCACAATAATGCATAAATTTGCTTTAAAACCCTTTCTAGTATATTTCCAAACCCTTGCATATACTTGCTTTTTCATTCAACAATAATTCACAATTACTCTCAACTTCAATCAATCACTAATGTACATCAATTAAATCCTTATACCTCCAATCATATGACATAAAAAATATTTTCCTCAAACAAAACCACCTTAAGAAAGAGTTAAATCACATACCTCTAAAACTGCCTTGATGATGATGTACTTTCAAAACCTGTCTCAAAAATAATTTCTCTTTCTTGTGCCACTTCAAAAACTGGTTAGTAAATTTCTCTTTCAAATCATCCACATTAAAACCCTTCTCAAAAATGTGCATAACAAGGCTTAAGAATTATATTTTATAAATCCTTTTTACTCTCATAAAATAAATCTTTTAGTAGTGACTAAGCCCTTAAATTTCCTTCTTCTACCATGCAAAAATATATTTAAAAATTAAACCATAATAACACCTTATAACTCCTACTTTCACAATATACAAAAGATAAATTTTAATTTATCTCAATATAGCTTATAACACCCTCACATCACATGCAAAAGACAATTTTCCATTTATCCCAATACACCTAATACAATGTGCAAATGACAAACTTCAATTTATCCCAATACACCTAACACAATGTGCAAATGATAATCTTCAATTTATCCCAATACACCTAACACAATGTGTGAATGACAATATTCAATTTATCCTCATACACCTTATGACTCCCACTAAATCAAATAAGAATATACAAAATAATTATTAATGTTGCACCTTATGACTCCCACTTAATAAGAATTAAAAAATTATTGCCCTTACCTCAAAAAACCAAACTATCAAAATGTTGTGTAGGAGATTCAATCTCCTCACCTTGCCCAATGCAACACTCTCCCAAAGGACCTCCGAATAGCTAAGCTAGCCCATTAGGTGAAACCTAAGGGCTCGGCGGTAATATTTGTATCCTTCATAGCTTTATCCTCCAACCAAAAAATCACATAGCAAAAACCTCACGATGGGATTTGAACCTCTGTCTCTTTGCACAACAATGCCCTACCAAGGGCCAACCAACTAGATGGGACACACTCATTGGTGGGAACCAAGATATGCAACCAATTATTTATCTACTTCAGATTTCACCCAATGAAAAACTTTCTCACTGTGCTCCCTACCCTCTTCGTTCATTGAAAATAATGCATTGGAATAATATCGAATCACACGATTAAAACCTTTTTTTTTGCATATGATTTTTGCTCCTCCATTTATATGTATCTTTTTTTTTCACCATGGACGTCAACACTTTGATTTTTGACTTTTATGCTTGCCCTTGGCACCTTTTAAACTTAAACCCATTTGAATATTTAAATTAAATATTATAATATTATTTTTAAAACCTTTGGCCCTTTGATATATTAAATCCTTTTGTCTTTAAACCTTTGTCCATTTGAAAAATATTTGAACCTTTGTTCCTTTGAAATATTAAATTTGTCCTTGCTCAAGCCTTTGTCCATCTCTTTATAATATTTAAATATTGGTATTTAAATATTATAATCCTTAAAAATAATTGTCTTGCTTTGCAATAAACTTCCTTTGTAATAATTTGTCCAACCTTAAAACCTCATCAACCTTGAAGAATATTTCTTCCTTGAGTACCATGCATCCTTTTACATCAATGAAAACTCAATATACTCAATATTTCCAATAATTTCCCCCTTTGTCATTGATGGCAACCCTATAAACAATTTCCTTTGACTGCAACTGGATTCCCAATTTGCTCCCCCTGACAAGTTGTTCCCCCTAACAAGCTGCTCCCCCTTACTAAAATCTCTCTCCCCTTGACATCAATGGCAAAGTTATCCTTGGGGATAAAAATAAGACACTTAGCATAGCCCCCTCACCACCTCCTTTTCTTGAGGTGATCAATTTTGAGATGGGATTGAATTTACTCCCAAATTTCCTTTGAGATACTCAAAAGTTTCCTTTGGAAGTGGATTGGTAAAGATATCAGCAATTTGTTCCTTTGTAGCAATGTATTCCAATTTGACTTGTTGATCAGTCACTTGCTCTCTCAGAAAATATTTTTTTTGAAATATGCTTAGTCCATGAATGCATGGCACTTGTATTATCACACAGTATGGGGATAGGATGATCGTGTTTTATTTTGAAATTACTTAAAGTCTGCTTCATCCATAAGACCTATGTAAAACAAGTAACTATTGCAATGTACACTACCAAAATGGATAAGGATACTGATGCTTTTTTCTTTCTTAGCCAAGAGACTAAACAATCTCGAAGAAATAATGCTTCTCCACTTGTGCTTTTTTCATCATCAAAATTGCCTACCCAATCCGCATATGTATATGATGTGAGAGTGAAATTATTGCACCTGGGGTACCATAGTCCAAAACCCATAGTACCTTTCAAATATTTAAATATTCTCTTAACTACCTATACATGTGTTTCTTTTGGTGCAACTTGAAATATTGCCACCACTTCAAATGCCTACATTATATCAGGCCTTGTAGATATGATATATAGTAAACTCCCATTCATGGATCTATACAATGTCTAATTTTCCTCAAGAGATTCATCATATTTACTTAACTTATATCCTGTAACCATGGGGGTACTCATAGGATTGTAATCCTCCATCCTGAATTTTTTCACCACTTCTTTCACACACTTGGTCTGAGAGGGAAATATATCTTTATATGATTGTGAAATTTGTAACCCAAGAAAGAAATATAACTCACCAAGCATAGACATATTAAATTCATTTTGCATACACTTTGCAAATTTATGACACATCTTGTCATTACTACCTCCAAAAATGATATCATCCACATAGACCACTACAATCAACAAGTTATTTCCTTTATTTTTGATGTATAGATTGCTATTAGCTATATATTTTTTGAAACCCTATTCTTGGATATACTTATCCAATATTGAGTACCAAGTCCTAGGGGCTTGCTATAGTCCATATAGATCTTTCTTTAATTTGCATACATAATATGACTTATCTGTCAGGTTGAAACCATTTGGTTGCTCTATGTAGACCTCTTCATCTAAGTAACCATTTAGAAAAACTTATTTTACATCCATTTGATACACCTTGAATTTTTGAAGCTTGAGAAATCCAGGAACATTCTTACAGCTTCAATATGTGCAATGGGAGCAAATGTTTCTTCAAAGTCAATCCCCTCAACTTGTGCATAGCATTTGCATACAAGTCTTGCTTTATTTTCGACAACCTAGCCATATTCATTCAACTTATTTCTATAGAACTATTTGGTGCCAATTACATTCTTATCTTTTGAATGTGGGACAAGTTCCCAAGTTTCACTCTTTTATATTTGGTATAATTCTTCTTCCATTGCTTTAATCCAATATTTGTCTTCAATTGCTTCATTGAAATACTTGGGCTCAACTTTGGATAGCAAAGAAAAATTTGCAAGTTCACCTGTTCCTATTATCTTCCTCCTTGTTTGTCTCTCATCTGGATTCCCAATAATTAGTTCTATCGAATGATTCTTTTGTACATACTCGTATGGTGTTTTAGGTGGTTCTCTTTGTGTCTCATCTTCTTGAGTTTCTTCACCTTCTTCTTCTTTGCAACTTTCTCCTTCTTGATACATAATTTTTTAAGTTGGTTCTCTTAGATATGTTTCTTCATCAAATATTACATTTGTACTTTCCATAAATTTATGTGATATTTTATTGTAGCATCTATAGGCTTTGATCTTAGTGGAATAACCAAGGAAAATATCCTCTTCACACCTAGAATCAAACTTGCCCAAATTTTTCTCTTCTCGTCTAATGTAGTATTTGCTTCTAAAAATTTTGAAGTACTTCAAAGTAGCTTGTCTTCCCTTCAAAATCTCATATGGTATTTTATGGTGATTTACTATTATTTGAGATCTATTGATAATGTAAACAGGTGTATGAATTACCTCTTTCCAAAATGCATTAGAAATATTAGATTCATTTAACATAGCCCTGGCCATACCCTGAAGAGTTATGTTTTTACTTTTGACTACTCCATTTTTTTGTGGAGTTCTTGATGTTGAGTATTATATCTTGATTCCATGTTGTTCATAGAATTCTACAAATTCACCTAAAGTGAATTCTCCTCCTCTATCTTATCTTAGACACTTGATCTTTTTGTCTATTTCATTTTTTACTAGTGCCTTGAATGCCTTGAATTTTTCAAATGCTTCTAATTTTTATTTTAATAATGTTACCCAAGTCATTCTAGATAAATCATCAATAAATAATATGAATTAACTCTAACCTTGTAAAATCTTTGTCCTTGTAGGCCCACATATATTAGTGTGAACTATATCCAAGAGTTTGGATGAAGAAATCTCCTTTGATTTGAAACTTGGTATTATTTTCTTACCATGCTAGAATTATGCACAAATCATGCTTGGGGGTTTTTCTATTTTGGGTAAATATCTAAATTCATGTTTGTTTCTTATTTTCACTATGTTATAAAATATCAGGTGATCCATTCTTCTATGTCATAACCAACTCTCATCCTCTTGTGATAAAAAGTATTTTCCTTCCTTAATTTCAGTTAACATGTAGAGATTTTTTATAGTTCTACTGGTGTCTGCAATAAGCTTTCCTATCTTGGATTTCTTGATCTCACATACATTTGGGTGAAATGTGAGTATGTTCCCTTTATAAAATAGTTGAATTACACTTAGTAGATTGTGCTTCAATCCTTAAACATATAGCACATTTTTTGTCCTAGATTTTCCATTATCCAAACTCAAAGTCCCTTTTCCAAAATTTTTGGTAGAAGCATTATCACCAAATTTCACTGTTCTTCCACTTATTTTCTTTAGAGAAAGAAATTTCATTTTATCACCTGTCATATGGCTTGAACAACCACTATCAATATACCACTAATTTCCTTCATTTTGCACATGAAGAGTTGTTTGTACCAACATGGACTTTTCATTTTCTTATTCCTTTTTCTTTTTCAAAACTTTTGAGGACATATCCTTATGAACTATTTGACCTTACTCTTTATTTCTTGATTTAGGAAGTTTAGAAAATTTTACATCATCTAGATTTGTGCCAAAAATTATTACATTTGTAACACATGATATTTTTATTCATGAGAGGTGCAAAAGAATTGCAATTTCTATTGATGATGCCAACATTATTTTTCACATAGACCATGCAATGTACAACTTTATGACCATATTTGTTACATGAAAAACAATAACCATGGAAGAAATTTTTAAACCTATTTGATTACCTTGAATGATATGGTCACATGGTTCTTTCATTTATGTTCCTGTGATTGACTTATGTCCATGATTATTCTCTATCTTCTTCCTCCTTCACTACATCAGCATAGGTCATGGGATCCTTTTTACTATCTTCTTTTGATGTCTTTTTTCATTTTGATATTGAATCTCCTTTCTCTTTCTCTAACCTTATATTTTACTACAACTTATCCTTAGACTTTTCTACTTCCTTTCTTAGAGAGACAACTTCATGTTCCAATTTTTCACATTCTAATTATTTTACCTTTAATTTATCAACCATAACTTCTTAAATTATTTTTGTCTATTCAACCTTCACTTTTAAGTCTATGATATCTTGTAGAATATTTGTCTTTGTTTCCTCATCCTCTTGAACTTGAGCCTTCAATATTGAATTCTTGTTTCTAACCCTTTTCAATTCTCCAAGAGCAACAATAAGTTCCTTTTCCATATCAATTGTGGCTTCCTCTTCCTTTTATGAATCTTTCTTGTTGATTTCAATCATAGGAGCATATTATATCACTTTAGTGGCCATGTGTATTCTTATAATATCTTCCTTCAAGTTGTTAGGCTTTCACAAAGGAACCCGCTCTAATACCAACTAAAGAACACAAGCTTATACTGAGAGGGGAGGTGAATAGTATAAGATAAAACTTTTAATTTTCTTTCCAAATTAGTATTATCAAATATTATCAATTGCAATAATGAAATAATGCACAGATCATCACACACATAAGAGACACAGATTTAACATGGTTCACCCAATGTAGGCTATGTCCACAAAGAAAATATTTCTTATAAATTTTCTCAATAAATCTCTTGGTAATAAATTCCTTATTACAATATTTATGAGAACCAACCCAAAGGATACACCAATTCCCTATGATAAATTTTTTGGACCTCTATCTATAGGAGATACCAATATCCTTTTCTTTGGTTCATGGAAATCTATCCATAGGAGACATCAATCCCCTTTGCTTTGGTTTTCTCCAAAACCTGTTCTCAACTCTGCTCAAATCTACTCACCAAAATCTACTCAAATATACTCACAACACCTGCTCAAATATGCTCATGACACCTGCTCAAATATTCTTATAACACCTGCTCAATTTTACTCACAACTCTGCTCACATAAACCTACTCAAATATTCTCATAACACCTCATAAAATATACTCATAAAACCTATTCAATTCTACTCACAACTCTGCTCAAATATGCTCACATAAACATGCTCATAATACCTGCTCAAATCTACTCATAACATTACACAAATATTGCATACACACAATGCTCATATATTTTCAATTTCAATCCACTAACCATTCATTTTAAAATCAATATCAAATACATAAATTTTCCTTGCTTATCAAACATGAATTATGCACAAATTTTGCTTTCAAATATGATCTATAATCCTTGCAAATTTCTTTCCAAAATTAATCACAATAATGCACAAATTTGCTCTCAAACCCTTGCTAGTATATTTTCAAACCCTTGCACATATTTACTTTTTCATTCAACAATAATTCACAATTACTCCCAACTTCAATCAATCACTAATGCACATCAATTCAATCCTTATACCTCCAATCATATGACATAAAAAATATTTTCCTCAAAAAAAACCACCTTAAGAAAGAGTTAAATCACATACCTCTAAAAGTACCTTGATTATGATGTACTTTCATTTCTCTTTCTTGTGCCACTTAAAAAACTAGTTAGTAAATTTCTCTTTCAAATCATCCACATTAAAACCCTTCTCAAAATATGTGCATAATAAGGCTTGAAAATTATGTTTTATAACTCCTTTTTAGTCTCCCAAAATAAATCTTTTAGTAGTGACTAAGCCCTTAAATTTCCTTCTTCTACCATGCAAAAATACATTTAAAAATTAAACCATAATCACACCTTATAACTCCTACTTTCACAATATACAAAAGATAAATTTTAATTTATCTCAATATGCCTTATAACACCCTCACATCACATGCAAAAGATAATTTTCCATTTATCCCAATACACCTAATACAATGTGCAAATGACAAACTTCAATTTATCCCAATACACCTAACACAATGTGCAAATGATAATCTTCAATTTATCCCAATACACCTAACACAATGTGTGAATGAAAATCTTCAATTTATCCTCATACACCTTATGACTCCCACTAACTCAAAACAAAATATACAAAATAATTATTAATGTTGCACCTTATGACTCCCACTTAATAAGAATTAAAACATTATTGCCCTTACCTCAAAAAACCAAACTATCAAAAAATTGTGCAGGAGATTCGATCTCCTCACCTTTCCCAATGCAATTCTCTCCCAAAGGACCTCCAACCAGCTAAGGTAGCCCACTAGGTGAAACCTAAGGCCTCAGAGGTAATATTTGTATCCTTCATAGATTTATCCTCCAACCAAAAAAACACACAGAAAAAACATGACGGTGGAATTTGAACCTCTGTCTCTCTACAAAGCAATGCCCTACCAAGGGCAAACCAACTAGCTAGGACACACCAACGGGTGGGAACCAAGATGCACAACCAATTATTTATTTGCTTCAAATTTCTCCCAATGATGAACTTTCTCACTGTGCTCCCTGCCCTCTTCGTTCGCTGAAAATAATACACTGGAATAATATTGAATCGCATGACTAAAATATATTTTTTTGCATATGATTTTTGCTCCTCCATTTATATGTGTATTTTCGCTTGGCACCTTTTAAACTTAAACTCATTTGAATATTTAAATTAAATATTATAATATATTTTTTAAAACCATTGGCCCTTTAATATGTTAAATCCTTTTATGTTTAAACCTTTATCCATTTGAAAAATCTTTGAACCTTTGTTCCTTTGAAATATTAAATATATCCTTGTTGAAGCTTTTTTCCATATATTTATAATATTTAAATATTTAAATTTAAATGTTATAATCCTTAAAAAAAATTGTCTAAATTTGCAAGAAACTTCCTTAAAACCTTATCAACCTTAAAACCTCATCCACCTTTAAGAATATTTTTGCCTTGAGTACCCTGCATCATTTGACATCAATGATAACTCAATATATTCAATATTTCCAACATAAACCTTGGAGGAAATTATTTTTCCTTTAAAGAGGGAACATTATGTTCCATCTATTGAAAACATAAAAAAGGTTTATCAATAGAGTTGGTGGTATAAGGAGGGCCAAACCACGTTTTCACACATTAAATCTAAATTTTAATCCATTCTTAGGTTCAAACCAAGATGATTTCTTGTCCGATAAAGGTCTATAGAAGGATACTTCCAGCTCTTATCCCTCACCCAACATATAAAATTCAGAGTTGATAAGGGAAAACATAGGAAAATAACTTCATAATCCATTACTTTCCCACTAAGAACCTCCTTGGCTTTGATCTTACCTATTCCATTCAAAAACTAACTCATGGCTCACCAACCAAAATGGTTAACTAGAAATAGTTTGTTGAATATTGCTAGAAAAACCCATGATATTCCTAAGAATGTTGAAAAATATTTGCCCAAATTTAAACAAGATGACACCTGTTTAGTAGAAGAGCACATCCATGCATACAATGATGCCTTAATGAGGCTTCAAATTTAGCATGAGTATGTGACTTGTTGAATGTTCCCAGATACCTTGGTTGAAGCATCCTATTATTGGTATATCAATATCCCTACTCAGTATATACATTCATGGTGAGAGCTATAGGTAGCCTTTGTCAACCATTTTAGGTTAATCATAGATCTCATTGGGATGTATCACCAATTTGCTACAACAAAATGATAACCTAGCAAGCCCATAAAAAATTTCAACTTTTCAAAAGTTGTATGCAAGGTTGATAGCACCCTTTGAATTCTAAGAGCTTGCAGTCCTACAAATGTATTTGAATTCTCTTGATCCCATGACTTTCATGTTCATATTAAGAGCTCTAGAAATTACTACTTTTCTCGTTGCATACAATGAGGCTCTCACCATTGAACAACAATTGGTGCCTAAATTTTTTGGCCTTGGGTATCCTATGAAACTAGGATATTTAGGTGCATACAATTAGATTCTATTGTTTAACCAATCTATCATGCATGATACATCAATGATGAATATTTTTCCCAATGCAATGTACCCATACCAAAACTAAGCATTCAATCCTATGTCTATATCCTAAACAATACCTTCTCACTTGATTGTAGTGATCCCAAATACAAAACAACAAATTCCACCCATGCAAAATCAACCAGGTGAGCATAAATTCATGTTCTGAAAAACATTCATTTCTCTTCCATAAATTATCAATCCGGTAAGTCTGTAATCTTGTGAGTGTCACGCACAGTATATGCTTGCAGTGTTGGGGAAAAAATCTAGTTGTACCTTATTTAGTTTGGTGGGGAGGTTTGTGTAATTGGATTCTAGCCAAACCAAATAAACTAAGTGCGGGAAATGAAATAAATAAATTATAAACAAAAAGTAAAGTGCTGGAAATAAAATGTGGAAGTAAAATGCGAGGAAATAAACACACACAACTGAAATTAAATAAATCAGTAAACTAATCTATAGAAATCAAATGCACAAATTAAAAAGGGGAGGACTACTGCAGGGAGTGGGCCCAAGCTCCCGTAGATAGTCCACCCGTCTAGCTACGTAGAGCTTGATCGAATAAGAGGATTTGCACTCTTAATTAATTAAAAAATAAAATAAAATAAATTTTGTGTAAAATTAAGCATTCATCCCCCATTTTTCATCTGGCCTGTGTCTTTATATAAAGTGCAGCCAGATCTCATTACAATAACAAATTAGTCTATTTTAATAATGTGATGTGATTTAGTTACAATTGATTCTACACATATTTTATTCTTCTATTTTAAAGTATGTTTGTTCACCAGAAGGATAAATATAAACATCCTTAGGTGTACGTAACAACAAATCCTAAACTAATGCATCCTAAAATAATAATATGCTTTAAGAGCTTTACAAGGTCAACTGGAAAATCGGTTGATAATAATAACAAGCACTTTATTCTATTTAATAAATGCATGATTAAAATAGATCTCCTTTGTCTTCACATGCAACCTCCTCCATAGTCCTTGGTCAACCAGTCAAAGTTGACTTGGTAAATCTTGCAAAGTATGAAGGCATGGAGGCACCTTCTTTATAAGGAAGGCGCCTACTTTTGTTAGGTGCCTTCCTTGAAGAGGAAGGTGCCTACTCCTACTGGGGGTGGATTCATTATAAGGAAGGTAGCTACTTCTATTGGGGGCCCCTTCCTTATAAGGAAGGTGCCTACTTCTGTTGGAAGCCTTCCTTATAAGGAAGGCGCCTACTTCTGCTTGGTACCTTGAAGAGGAAGGCGCATACTTCTACTGGGCACCTTCTTTGAAGAGGAAGGCATCTGCTCTCATGCATTAGTCTATGAAAGTAGAAGTATGTCAGGTCCAAGTGGATGTAGACTAGAAAACACCATATTAGTAATAAAACCTGTATCTATACACATTTCCCACTAAAAACACCAATCAAGCATAATATCGGATTTTCTATCAATTATATGCATAAGTTATATAAAATACATCTCATATGCTAATTGAACCAGTGATAATTCTCCTTAACCGTGTATATAAAATGAGCATTTTTTGTGCTCATCATCCCCCCATGCCTAACATGTGCCACGCCCTCCTGGCACCAAAATGTGAAGTTATCCCTCTCGCAGGCTGACCATGCCAAAAAGTTTGTCATGTCTTCGTGACAACCACCCCTAGGATATATATATTTTTCCTCTATTTTTTTTTATTTTTTTTTATGGCCTTCAGCATCTCTGTTTCTCTGTCGCTGTTTCTCTGTCGCTGAGTGCTGCTATTTTTTTTCCATTCAGCACTACTATTTTTTCTCAGTACTATTTTTTATTCAGCACTGTGTTTTTTTTTTCATTGAGTGTTGTTATTCTTCATCCATAGAGCGATGCAACACCAACAGAAGTCAGAAACACATCCTGAATAATCATTTTGGATAAATAGTTAAATCGTTACCACACTATTTAGGGAAAATTACCACTGCACTAATGCTGGCATTTTCTAGTGTTGCACATTAGTCAGATTTGGTGAGACCAAATTTGTTTAAAACAAGTGCAATCACCAGCTACTACTTTTACCCACATCTAAAACATATTTGGCATCTCCAAAACCTCCTTTGTGGTAGAGAGTAGCATCATTTATATGTGTTCTCTCAAGATGACTACCATTGTCAGGAGGTGGTAATGAAAATAATACCAAATATATTCATGTAGATGCCATAGCCTCTCCTTTTTTTTTCAATTATATTTTTTTTCAAGGCACATCATGTGTTTGAATTCTAATGGGAGATTTTGAAAAAATATGGAGGCATCGACTGGTATTAGCATAGAAATGATTTTTAAATAATTATACACATAATTAACAAGAAAATCTATAAATACCTGGGTGAATTTCATAGAATCTGATATATATGATGTTGGTGGTCTGAGATGTCTTCACGTTGGTGCTCCTGGAGATTTTATTTATTTATTTATATGTATCTTTATCTGTTCTGCCATGAACATAACAAATATTGAATCTCTCCCTTTTTTTTTCATCCTCTAACATGTGTGCGTCCAAAATGATCTCCCATATGAATTATTTCTTTTGCATGCATAATTGGAACAACACTGCATTCCTTTATTTTTTGGAGTGAGGAAAAACAATATTTCTTTCATCATTCACGACATCTGTTTGCTGAGATGTATGTGTTGTATGTGCTGGCATTGGTAGGATGTTCTCATACATTGGTACTATTCCCAAATTAACCTACATGATGTAGAGTTGGAACTACACCAATCTTTGTTGCCCATGTCGTGCTTGTCTAGTCAACGGGCAAAGAATAGGGGCACCTTACCTATGAGGAAGGTGCTTGCATTCTAGTGGCACATTCTTGTCGGTGCCTTCCTGTGAGAGGAAGGTGCTTGCATTCTAGTGGAACCTTCTTGTGGTGCATTCCTATTGGTGCCTTCCTATGGCACCTTCCTGTCAGCACCTTCCTGTGGCGCATTCCTATGGGTACCTTCCTGTGGCGCTTTCCTATCGGTGCCTTCCTATTGGTGCCTTCCTGTGGGTGCCTTCCAGTGAGAGGAAGGCACTTGCATTATTTTGGTGCCTTCCTAGAAGAGGAAGGCATTGGCCTTCTATTTGTGCCTTCCTAGAAAAGGAAGGCGCTTATCTTTGAATGGTGCCTTCCTGGAAGAGGAAGGCGCCTACATTCTTCTGAAACCTTCTTTGAAGAGGAAGGTGCCTACTTACCATGCAGTGATTCCGAAGGAAATAGATATTTAAAATTTGTTTTTTTCAAACTTCTCCCCCATTTTATTTATCTACCAGTTGGAGGTTTCTCATTTCTCTTTAGGACTAGGCTGGTCCTCGGGAAAGAGGATACTCTCTTCCAATGGGCAGCAAAAATAAAAATTTGCTTCTGATTTGCATTTCATCGTGGAGCTATTTCAACAAAAGTTTTTTTTTCTTTTTCATAGGAGTAAGTTAGGCATCAAAAATAAGGCGTTTTTCTCCCCATGTCTAAAAATTGTCACGTCCTCATGACAACCTTCCAAACTCCCATTATTATTATTTTTTTTAGGCTGAGCCTTCTTCTATTGATGTTCCCGTAAAATCTTTGTTTCTAATTTGCATTTCAATTAGGAGTCTAACAACAG
The DNA here is from genome assembly GCA_028583015.1 of Wollemia nobilis. Lineage (NCBI taxonomy): Eukaryota > Viridiplantae > Streptophyta > Pinopsida > Araucariales > Araucariaceae > Wollemia > Wollemia nobilis. The sequence goes on along the minus strand of JAQPPZ010006195.1, from coordinate 7,613,236 downwards.
AATATTTTTTTATTACAGGAGGTTCTGGTTCACCCACATATTCCCCCACTTAAATTGGTGATGCCCTTGTCACCAGTGTCAGGTCCCTCTATACAATAGGTCTACAGCCCTCTGAACATCATGTCCCACACTAAGCAATAGGAACCTCAATCAAATGAGAACATTGCTTATTGGTACCTTTCTCCAAATGGAAAAAGGCACTACTGTATTGGGCTGATTGTAGGCACTCTCTTCCTAGTGGGAAGTAAGTGCCTTCTTCGCTTTATCATGCTCCTAATTGCAAGGCACGAGATGTCACATCCGTTAGGCCTAGTTTAAGTCGGCTCTACCTACAGATTGTGTTCACGACCATGTCTACGAAACTGCACACACGAAAGTAATAAAACAGGAGTCATGACTCCATGCCCATTAGGCCCTAGCTCTTAGGATACTTGCAGCTTGCATTTGGTTCATTATTTTCTGCAAAGCAATAAGAAAACAATTTTTATGCTAAGCAGGACATGTTCTATGCATTGTTTTTTTGGTGGAAGGCGCCTTCAATGTATGGCGCCTTCTTGATGCAGAAGGTGCCTCCAATGTATGGCGCCTTATTCTTGTGGAAGGTGCCTCCAATGTATGGCACCTTCCTGATGCAGAAGGCACCTCCAATATATGGCGCCTTCCTGATGCAGAAGGTGCATTCTTGATGAACAAGGCGTATTTCGCTTCATTTTTTCTTTTTTTTCATGGATCCTCAATTTTTTCTTCCTCTTTTTTTTATGTTTTTTTATTTTTATTTTTTTTTAAATTAATGATTGAGCATTCATCCCAACTACTGGTATGGTATGGGTTTTCCCCCATGCTGATGTCTAATCCACTCTCACAAATGTGAGGCGATTGTTAATAGAGCTCATTTACCATTACTCAAACATTGTCTCAGCACTCTTCTCTTGTACGTGGTGTAGCATCTTTGACTTCGCTCATCATTTACTCAGGTTGTAATAGTCACACACCTTGTAGCAAAACTTTCCCAAAGTTTCACAAGAACCTTGGAGTGGAAGCCTTTCGCTTGATCAAGGTTACTCAGCCTGTCTTCCGGTGCTAATATTGCCAAGGTAAAACTCTGCTAGCTTTCACCTACTAGATTGGATGCTACATGATTAGGTACACGAGATAGTTTGTATAGTGTTATTATGAACTCCATGTATAAATATCAATTCATAAAATCTTCACAGACACCTCCTTATTTGTCTACACCGCACTTCATTCTATACTACAAAACATAAAAGAAAAATCTAAACTGAAGGCATTAAAATAAAATTCTAACTATTTTTTTCTCTATTTTTTGTTTTGTTTTTGTCTATTCTGTCTTGACCAGAACAAATTTTGGATTATCATTTTTTTTTTCATCATATGCATCAAAGAACAGAATGTCAACTTCAACCATTTGATCTAGTGATTTTCACATCTGGAGGTTTGTCAATGATACATCCTAAGAATTTGGCAAAATGTGCCATGTACTAAAACATCTTTGCCCTCACACTTTTTTGTGAAAAGCAGATTTCTCCATGGTTTCAGATCCTCTCAAATTTGATGTTATCTTCCACCATAGTGAGACTCTGCCTCTCTTTTGTATATTTTTTTACATATTTTAATAGAATGAGAATGCTACCATAAAAATTGTAATGTTGGCACTGGAATTCAAAAGTGGAGGCTGTGTGAGTCAGGTAACTACGTAGCCTACTGTGTGAAAGTTACATTCCATGTACTATTATGAAAGGATTTTATGACAACCAACAAATCACATTTTTGAAACACCAAGCTCCTCCTCAATTAGCACATAAAAAAATGTTAATCCTGCACTAATTCATATCCAAAGTATTGGACTCTGTGTATGCATTGCAGGGATTAATCTTCATGCACTATTTTCTCATCGTGTACCCCTGAACGCATCATTTTTTCAATTAAGTAATATTTACACAATCCTGACGCATGTGCATCTGAATAATCTCCCACTTTGAATTATTTACATTGCAGGTGGAGTTAGAGTGGCCCTATGATCCTCTATTTCTCAAAGTGAGGATAAAACAAATATTTTTCATAATCTACAACATGTATCGGGTGTTCAAGTGTGATGCCTTCATAAAATTCCTCGATGAGATTTATGTGCTATTATTTTTCTAGCCACATTGAGCTCCATTCACACATTTTTTTTTTTGTGCTCAAGCACCATGTGGCCTTTGTGCAAACATTTGAAATCTGATCTCCTCCAAGCTCTTTCCCTGTTTTATTTAGCTACCGGTTGGATATTTCTTATTTCCCTTCTGGACCAAGTTGTTCCTCGGGAAAGAGGATACTCTCTTTCAACAAGCAACAAAATAAAACTCTATTTTTTATTTGCTCATTAACTTGGAGCCTTTTCAGCAGATGATTTATTTTTTTCTCTTTTTTTTTTCACGAACACTACAAATAGCATTCATTGTGTTGTTGGTGGCATTGATGAAGGTGGGGTCTCCCCCATGCCTACATCTGAACTAGTCTTCTCGAAATCTTTTTTTTTTCTTTTTTTTAACTAGTTTGATATGTTGTAGCATGATAAGAGTATTTTCCTTCATGGCCTTGCAACCAAACTTCTTTCAACGTAATGACAAAGTGTGCAAGCCAGCCAATGACTATCCACGAGCTAGAAACCTAAAGAAAACATGGCATGGTAGTCTGTTAAAAACACATGCTAGTTTTTGATTCACCAGGTTGCCTTAAGCGCAAGTGAAGAGCATACTCCATAACAAGGCATTCTCTTTAAATTATGATCTATCATTTTCCCTGCATTATTAATTTCATCATTAAAAAACATTTACCAATACGTTGAAAAAGTTTCAAGCCTGTAAAATTTTTTAATTTAAAACCAAGCTTGTAGAGGCATAATTTTTCAATGGTTTCTGTATAAAAACACGTCCCTAAAAATTTTCAATCAAACTTGGGTTGTGCTTTTTATTTTGATTTCTTGAAACCATTTAGAACATGATGGAAATCCTTCAATGCCAAATTTTTCTAATTTTTTTTTTTTCAACAACACATTTTATTTCTACTTCTGTACTTAATTTGGTACATCGAGTTCATTCCCACGTTTACCTGAGAAGCTAAAAAAAATATAAATAATTGCCTATGGGATTTGGCTCTATCTGTGTCGACAACTATTTTTGGCCTTATAAAAAGGCCTTTGGTGGACTCACACTTCTCAGGTAAAATATCTATAGGTAATTTTAAATAGGCTTTTTATCTGACCTGTAAATCAGAACACTACAGTTTAGACACTCCCCGACAATGGCACCAAAATGGTGAGCAGAAATTCACGTCTCGAAAAATATTCATTTCTCTTTCATAAATTATCAATCTGGTAAGTCCGTAAACTTGTGAGTGTCACGCATAGTATATATGCCTACAGTGTTGGGGAACAAATCTGGTTGTACCTTATTTAGTTTGGTGGGGAGGTTTGTGTAATTAGATTCCAGCCAAACCAAATAAACTAAGTGCGGGAAATGGAATAAATAAATTATAAAAAAAAAGTAAAGTGCTGGAAATAAAATGTGAGGAAATAAACACACACAACTAAAATTAAATAAATCAGTAAACTAATCTACAGAAAGCAAATGCACAAATTAAACATGGGAGGACTACTACAGGGAGTGGGCCTAAGCTCCCGTAGATAGTCCGCCCGACTATCTACGTACAGCTTGCTCGAATAAGAGGAGTTGCACTCTTAATTAATTAAACAATAAAATAAAAAAAGTTCTATGTAAAATTAATCATTCATCCCCCATTGTTCATCTGGTCTGCGTCTTTATATAAAGCGCAACCAAATCTCATTACAATAACAAATTAGTCTATTTTAATCACATGATGTGATTTAGTTACAATTTATTCTACACATATTTTATTCTTCTATTTTAAAGTATGTTCGTTCACCATAAGGATAAATATAAACATCCTTAGGTGTACATAACAATAAATCCTAAACTAATGCATCCTAAAAATAATAATATGTTTTAAGAGCTTTACAAGGTCAACCGGCTAATCGGTTGATAATAATAACAAGCAATTTATTCTATTTAATAAATGCATGATTAAAATAGATCTCCTTTGTCTTCACGTGCAACCTCCTCCATAGTCATTGGTCAACTAGTCAAAGTTGACTTGGTAAATCTTGCAAAGTATGAAGGCATGGAGGCACCTTCTTTATAAGGAAGGTGCCTACTTTTTTTGGGCACCTTCCTTTAAGAGGAAGGCACCTACTCCTACTAGGGGTGCCTTCCTTATAAGGAAGGTGCCTACTTCTGTTGGGGGCCCCTTCCTTATAAGGAATGCATCTACTTCTGCTATGCGCCTTCCTTATAAGGAAGGCACCTACTTCTACTGGGTGCCTTCCTTTAAGAGGAAGGCGCCTACTTCTGCTTGGTATCTTCCTTGAAGAGGAAGGCACATACTTCTGTTGGGCACCTTCCTTGAACAAGAAGGCACCTACTCCCATGCCTTAGTCTCTGAAAGCAGAAGTATGTCAGGTCCAAGTGGATGTAGACTGGAAAACACCATATTAGTAATAAAACCTGTATTTATACACATTTCCCACTAAAAACACCAATCACGTATAATATCAGATTTTCTATCAATTATATGCATAAGTTATATAAAATACATCTCATATGATAATTGAAACAGTGATAATTCTCCTTAACCGTGTATATAAAATGAGCATTTTTTGTGCTGATCACAACCTGCAACTCCAAACCCTAAAATTTAAAGCTTGTAAATAATGGTACAAAAATTGATCAATGATGTATTTAGCATGCAAATAGAAAATCAGCATGCAAGCACAAATTCCAATTCTCGTCAAAATAGAAATTTCAACTTTTAGAAGCAAAACTATCCATGAAAAATTCAACCTAACAAAAAAATGTACCCAATTCTATTGATCAAGCTAGTACTTATTTTTTAGTTGTAAATTTAGCAGACTTAGCCTTGCCTAATTGGTGTAGAGTTCATTCAACTACCCTTAATTTAGATCAGCCTTGGACATTGTATAGAAATAAATAAAATACTTGAAGTTAGTACCTTCAAAAGAAAATACTAGAGATTATCCTAGGAATTACACCAAATCAGATATATTTTTTGACACCTTTTATCCCTTACTAGACGGTGGTGATGAAACAAACAATGATTTAGATAAATATGCTCAAGCTTATAAAAAATTTCAAAGAGATAACAACTATATATTGAGAAGTAAGAATAAAATACTTTTTACTACCTCTAATCCACCTAATTATTCAAATGTCCCTCCTGATGAGAAGGTAGACAAAAACCCTTGCCCTTATAAAGGAAAACCCTCTTTGAGTTCCAATAACAAGGATGCAAACCCTATTTAAAATTATCAAACTCTAAGTGCTTCAAAATCTAGTTATAACATCATTGACGATAAGAAACCCAAAATAAATATCTTCTTGTTTGAGTTTACCCAATGGGGGAAACAAAAATATATGTTGGTAGAAGCTCTGAACCCAAGAATCAAATAAAATAATGTATCTAGGATGGATGCACATGTTGTAATACATAAAGAAAAAAATGGTTCCCCTCCTTTCTTGCTAACTATCCGCATTTCTGGAAAGAACTTGCATAATTGTTTGGTTGACTTAGTACATCTGGAAAAGTGATGCCTTATCCCATTTTCCAAAAGCTAGGACTGAATCCCACCAAATATAGCAAAAAAGTGGTACAGATAGACAAGACTGAGGTAGATTTTGTTTGAGATCTTAATCAAATGCACATTCAACTAGCTTCAAGCCCAAGGATTCAACAACACATTAACATTCAAGTGGTGTACATACCCAAGGAATATGGTATGCTACTTAGAAAAGACTAGTCTAGGACATTGAATGGTTATATGGAAATCAACTTCTCTCATATGTGGTTGACATGGTGTGGCATGGAAAATAAAATTAAAATTTAAAGAGAGCCTAGGTTGACAAAAATGATCACAAAATACAACAATATGAATAAATATTATATACTAAAATTCATTTAGGAGTATATACATTAGAATTTAAATAAGAACCTAAGAATATTATTATTGAAGAATCTAATTCTATTGAGTGTAATCCTCCTAAGAGAAGCAGTAAGATCAAATATGATGACATGTGGATTCTCAAGTTTGATGGATCCAAATATAAACAAGGTATCAGATCCGATGTTTAATTGATTAGTCTAAAAGGAAACTCTTTTCTTATGGCATATAGATTTCAATTTGTTTGCACCAATAATTTTATAGAGTACAAAACACTAATCCATGGTCTACAGTTTTTCTTGAGGAATATGGTAAAAAATATATGTCTTTGGAGATTCTAGACTAGTGGCTAAAAAAGTTAAGAGCCAGTACACATGCAATGATAAATGCTTGTATCAATACAATATTAGAGTATGGGATCTAATACATAGTTTTGATGATTTCAACATTTAGTGCATCCCTAGTATAGAAAATCATGTGGTTGATTCCTTAATAGTTTTTATTGGTTCTCTTGAACCATTAGTTGATTCCAATTTGAAGAAGTTTTTGGTAGATATAGTGTCCATTCATTTTACACCCAATAACATCAGATACATATAAGTGTTTTAGGATGATAAACATATATTAGATTTCACTAACAACACTGGAGTATTTGAAACACAAATTATTGATGAAGAAAATAAATATGAAGTGGAATTATATGAATAAGGAATAATCAATATCAAAACAAATACTATACCCAATGGAATGGTTACTTTGAAAATACTATTTGATAAGTATTACCACAAAACTCAACCCACTTTCTCTAAAGGAGAGGGTGACACCTTTAATCTTGTTGATGAGGTTGACCCAAATAAGGTATCCATTGGAAAGGTATGCTCAAGAGAAGAAATAAAAGAGGCTATTGTAATTATTAATAAGTATATATATGTGGCTTAGGGATATGAATATTTAAAAATTTATGATCTCTTTACAGTCACCCATACCATACCACTCAAGCTTGGTATGAATCCTTTATGGTAGAAGAAAAGGTTTGTTAACATGTTGCTTGAATTGTTGATCTACAAGGAGGTTCAAAAGTTATCTACAAAGATCATATTTACCATTAGGCATTCCACATGGTTATAAAATTTAGTCCTATGCCATAATAAGAATAGATAAATTCTCTTGTGTGTGAACTTTTGAAAATTGAACAAAGCTTCTAAGAAAGATAACTACCAAGTTTACATCCTTATATGAAATACTCCAAATTGTTAATGGATATTATATGATGTGTTTAATATATGGATATTTGGGCTACAATAAGATTATGGTTCACCACATAGACTACATCAAAATGACCTTCACCACCAAGTGGGGGACATTTATCTATAGAAGAACATCATCTGGGCTAATTAATGTAGGTGCCACTTTACAATGAGCTATGGACAATGCATTTAAAGGAATGGTAGAGAAATGGATTATTATTTACATGGATTATTTCACAGTATTTTCAAAGAACTTGGATGACTACATCAAATACCTCAGGTGTGTGCTACAAAAGTTTAGAGAGGATGGTATTTATCTCAATGTCAAGAAATGTGTTTTTTGTGTGATAGAAGGGAATCTCTTGGGGCATATCATTTTGAGTAGGGAATATCCATAGATCCAAATAGAATAGAAACCATCTAAAAAATACCTCTTCTTGAAATCCATAAGGAGTTGAAGTCATTCTTTGGGAATATTAATTTTTTAAGAAGATTCATTATTGGCTTTACAAAAATTATGCAGCCCTTGAATGCTTTACTAAAAAAGGATACCAAGGTAGTATGGAATGTTGATACCAAGTCCATTTTTAATTAGATAAAATATACTTTTTCTAATGCACTTCTTTTGATTAGTCCTGATTATAACCAACCTTTCATAATTTATTCTTTTAGTTCATAACATTCCTTTGTTGGGGTACTAATGTAGAAGAAAGAGAAAGGATATGAGATGTCCTATCACTTTTGTAATTTATCCTTTGAAGGGAGCTAAAATTAAGTATTCAATACTACTTGAAAAGCATGATTTTGCACTGGTTAGTGGTTTGGAAATTTATACATTACATACTTCTCAACAAATATTATGCCATTGTGTTGGATTCCATAGTTGAAATAATGTTGACATACAATGAGCTTGGCAGGCGTAGAGGCAAGTGGGATTCAAAATTTCAATAGTTTTATCTAGATATTAGGCCCATGAATATTGTTAGATCCCAAGGACCGAGTGAAAATATTTATAGAATAGACCCCCAGATCTCATGCCAACAATATGGAGTAGAGGATATAACCAATGATGGATGGTATACAAATCTAGTTTATTATTTGATAAATGATAAGTGCCCCAACTATATGAAATCAAGTCAAAGAGTATAATTTCACTCCAAGTGCACAAGCTTCATGATCAAATATGGTATGTTGTACGGGGAGAATCTTAGGTGCTTGAATAAGGAAGAGGTAACTAAATTTTCATGGAAATTTTGGTATCAAGCATGGTTTAGGAGCAATAATAGACAAATAAATATTAAGGGCTGGTTATTATTGGTAATATGTCTCCAAGGATGGACAATGACATGTTAAAAGCTATCGTATATTCCAAACTATAGCCAAAAGAGAGAGGAACAGAGCAATGCCTTTGCTTTATGATTCAAAGTCATCCATTTGCATAATGGAGGATCAATTTTATTGGGATAATCAATCCAAATTCACTGTCTAGATACTATTTCATCCTTACTATGACTAGTTACTACACTCAGTGGTTCAAAGCTCAAGATTTCAAAAATTGTACAGTGAAGATCATGATCAACTTCCTTAAAGAGAAAATTCTTCCTAGGTTTTGTATGTTGTATATTCTGGTATGTGACAATGGCCCTTCTTTTCTCCTTAATTTTATTTATTTAATGGGCATATGAACACAAGATAATTCTAAAATTATCATCTAATTACAACCTACAAGGAAATGGAGTGGTTGATTACATTAATAAAACTTTGACTAATGTTATCAGGAAGATGTTAGATAAAACATAAGGACTGGCATAGCAAACTAAAATAAGTATTTTGGAATGATATAACAAGATTCAAAGAAGCTCTAGGAACCTCCCATTATCACCTAGTGTATGTCTAGGATCCTATCTTCCCAGCAAACCTTAAGATCCCCAATTTGCAATTCATCGATGAATGCCTAGGAGATGATGACAGAGTCAAAATTAGATTGGCTAATCTGATTCATTTGGAATAGAGAATGGGTAAATCCTTGCAAATATTTAGTAAACATTAGGAAATTGTCAAGCATTTGTTTGAAAATAAGGCCAAGTTCAAAACTTTTAAGATCTCCAATTTGGTTCTATTATGGGATAAAGTACATGAAAAGAGGGGTAAGCAACCTAATTTTAGCACCTTATGTTTGGTCCCATATCAAATATCTAAGGTTCTCGGAGATAACAACGTCAAGTTGTAAACTCTAATTAGTGAGGTCATTCCACTGCCTATAAATGGATAGTTCCTTGAACACTATTTCCAAGTCGAAATCTTGCTTTTGGTCCTACATAGTTAGTTTTATTTTATGTTGTTTTACTATCAATAAAAATCCTTCCTAGATCAGTAGGTTATTTGTTTTTTATTGTTTTCCTACCTTTACTTTGCCATTTTTTGTTGATACTCTCACTATTTTTTTGAGCTTTGGGTGAAATTGTTTGAGTATGAAACAAAAACAAGTGGGCTTTCAAATTTTGGCTTTTCAATTTTTGTTGTATGATGATCAAATATTGAAATATGTTGATTCTTCCTTTAAATGGTTCTAAGAATTTCTCTAGTCTTGATTTATGGTTTTCCTGATAGAACTAGGCCCTTATTTCATAATCATTGGTTTTATTTGGAAACACCTACTTTGGAAGAACATCACTACAACATGATTTTTAACTTAATTGTTCACCTTGTAATCTATAGTTATGGTGTAGGACTTATTTTGTCCTAAATATTTCCTAATTTCATCACCTCATAATTTTCACTTATGTATTGGTCCCCAACATTTTACTAGATTTCACAATTCAGGGAGAGTGCTAAATTGAAAAAAAAATAAAAAATAAAGAAAATATCTAAAAAGAAAAACCAAAAGCATCTCTCCAAGAAGGTGATCCAGGTAACCTCCACTGGGATAAAATTGACTATGAATCCATCCAAATAGGCTCTTTCATTGATTCATGTGCAATGAGGCTGAAGTATTGCACCTACTTTTCTATTGAAACATTTGATCCTACTAGTTCAGATATATAAGTAGATTTAACATAGAATTAGTTGTTTCAAGCTTTGATAATTTGATAGTTATTTAAGGCAAAAAAAAAATTGGTTTTTTCTTTTAGGTATTTATTTTATATAGGACAACGCACACCCATTTTGTGCTTGAAACAAGGACCCCCTACTAGCTTGGTGGGCTTATTTCTTAACATTTTAGATGGTGTTTTTAATCATGAAAAATTAGAGTGCCCAAAAAAGCATAATAAAGGATTTAATAGGGTAATAAAGTACATATTTATGTTATTTGAGTCTCTATTTTCTAACTTGTATTCTCATTTTTGATAGGTAAACCTCATGGAGGTCATATCTTTTGATTCAACCTCCAAGTTGGGAAACGAGAGTGCATTGTAAATATGATGATGAAAGCTACTTAGCTAGAAAATTTTTATAAATATAGTTGCAACCATTTTAATTAAGAATTATTTTAGTAACATTAAGTTCCTTTTCCATTGCATTGAGGATTAGATGGTAAAAAGAAAAAAATCTAGATTCATTCTCCTTGATGAAATTCATGGTCATGCATGACCAAAATTATTATTTTAATATTACTTTGTGGAGGATACTTGATTGATAAAAAATTATCTATTTTAATTATATTTTGGTGGGGAATTTATGAGTGATGGATAGGTTTCCTTCATGTATAAAGAGGGCTCTCCAAGATTTAAAAGGGGTGTCAAATTGTAAAAACATTTAGACTCCATTAGAATCAGGCTTAGCTTAGTTATTTCTATAAATTTCTTCCTTGAGAACTCCTTGTTTCACCCACATTTTTAGCAAAGTCTCCCCATTAATAATGAAATTTAATTATAAGTGTGTTATGATCTCAATATGTGCATGAATATGGTGGTTGTTATCTAGTCTTCTTCAAATCTCCTCCCTATCAACTATATGAACACTAGCTGATTGGAAGTATTTTCATGGTTTAACTTATATTGGATCATGGTTTGAATCAAGGATAACCTAGTTTTATTTCCCTTAACCCTCTCTTTTATATATTTTTATCTACCTAGATAGAGTGATAGTGTAGTATTAGTTGCAATTTATTAGTTGTTATATTTCCCTTATGCTAGCGGTTTCTAAGTTTGTAATAAGTTTGAATTTGGTTAATAGATTTGGATTAAAAATATGAATGTGCTATCAAGCCTTAAAAATTATGGAACACCAAAATTTTATCCTCCAAGTAAATCTTGTATTTTTAAGACCCAACCTACCTAAACCTTGGAACCAATTCATTTTCCTTTCAAGAGGGAACATTTTATTCCACCTGTAGGAAAGTGTCAAAAATGTGGGTCAACAATTTTGATGATTTATATAGACATCATACTCTATCTCACATTGCTTAAACTATTATTAAAAATAAATGAGTCTTATCATACCAACATTAAGGGTCCTAGCTAAGCCCATCTATCATATCTTCATATGATATACAAATAGAGTAGTTTCATCAAGCTCTAAGCTAATTGGGTATGAAAGGCATTAATATAACATCTCTTCAACTTAGAATATCGTGATGTATGTGATTATTTTAATAGAGTATATCCTAACAATTAAATCAAAGCTCTCCAAATAGTCAATTACTTCCTTCTTAGCGAATACCTTAACAAGAATGTATCCCTTATGCTTCTAAATTTGACAAGTGAAAGTGTAAACGGTCCTATATATCAATTTACAACCAATAATATTATTCCCTTATAAAATATAATTAAGTTTTCATACTTTATTCTTCGTCAATGTGTAATACTTGATAAGCATAACATTCTCCCACTTTGGACAACCCTTAGCCTAAGAATAAGTAATGCAAGATCTAGAATCATCAACCCTCAAAGTTAATGCCCAAGAATTATCCTTCCTATAAAACTTGTAAGACATAATAGGATGAGCATCTTTAAAGAGATTCTAGGTCTACTTGGACATTATGCAAAACATGGAATACTATGGCACATCCTATGGAGAGATAGCATGAAAATTTTATACTGAAGGATCAAGCTAAATCTTACCATTAGCATAATTGAACGTAGTCATGTAGAGTATGGAAGGATTAAATTTATCTACTATAGGATATAACACTAGGAGGTAAAATTAGGAGAACTTGTTTATGTCTCCTCACTAGGAGCTAGAGAAACCTGGATGACTAGAATTGTGGTAATGATAACCTTAGAGTAGGTATTAAGAACCACTAGAAATTTTTTAAGAGGAGAATAATCAACCAAAAGAATTGTAAAAAGGTTTAAAGGAGTACATGAAACACCTTATCAAATATTAGATCACTCCAAATAAGAATATCTTGCTCTATGGGACCATACAAGTGATAATCCTTTGAGGTGTTACAATATCCTAAAAGGATGAAATAATGGATCTTTGTATTCATCTTATTTTATGTATCTCTATGAATATGGGCCCATATAGTTGATCCAAAGGTATAAAATCTAGACATGTTAGTCTTATCACTTATCAATCTACTAATAGGAGTCATACGTTAAATGGATTGAGTCAAGCTCTAATTGATGATATGCACTATGCAAGTCACTAATTCTCCTTAGAAATTTAGCTTCATCTAGATGACATGCAACATACATCTATCCATATCCATGATAGCCTTGTTCATTTTCTCAACTACTCCATTCTCTTCTAACGTATAGTGAATAGTACTCTAAAAAACAATTCCATGAAGAGCCAAGAAATTAGCAAAAGAATGACTTACATACTTACCTACTCAATCTATTTGCAAATTATCTATCTTATTCTTTAATAGATTATCCATAAGATATTTGAATTCCTTGAACTTACAAAAGGCTAAATATTTGGTATAAATGATGTACAAAATTTTATACCTCAAGATATCATCAATAAAGGTGAGAAAGTACTTATTTGTGGAAATACATGATGCCCATATGGATCCACAAATATCACAATAAATGAGATCCAAGGGTGGTGTAGCATGCATTGAAATACATTTTGGAAAGTACTTTTAATAATGCTTCCCCAATTTACATCCCTTAATCACTAGGAAGAGGAAAAGGAGGAATACCCACAAGTAACTAATCTTGGCTCATGTAACTTAAGGATTCATAGCCAATATCCATAAGTTTGTGATGTTGTTTCCTGCTAACATCATTTGCCCATGCCAAAATAGCCATAAAGTATTTCTTATTGGATAAAAAAGAAAAATATAGATGGTCACACAGTATATACATATAATCATATTAATCACAATATCCTAATCCAAATATCATGAAACCATCATCAATGTTATTAATCACCCATTTATTTGACCATAAACTCCATCTTCTTATTCATATGAATCTTATAAAATATGGAAAAAATATTAGGGCCTATACTGGAAACATAAAGAACTTCATCAAATGATGAGGATCTAATTGTCATATCACCACATCCAACCATTTATAAATAAGAATCATCCCTAATAGCCACATTCTTATCTAAATGGTGTCCACTATAGTGATGCAAGATATGGTGATACTTAGTCATATGTTGTGTCAACCTTGAATTTGCAATCCAATCTTTAGAGGAAGTGCATGCCCAACACATTGAATGAATAACTATATGTTACTATGAGGTTTCATCATCATTACATTCTCACCTTAGGTATTGAAGAAAAAATTATAAAAAATCCTCTTTTTGGCTTCCTCTTCAAGCTTCTTAATTCACAATCGATGATCGTATACCTTATGTCTTTCCTTATTACAAAATATGCAAACTAGCTTCTTGAAAGGGTTCATGGATTTCTTCTATCATTAAAATTAACTTTTGATTTAACAAATTCTTTTACACGAGCTTGGATGGTGAGAAAATATCTCTTGCATTATCATAATTGAGCCTAATGGTGAAGAATGTATTTGAACACATCATCAAGAGATATATTAGGACTCTTAGAAAGTATACTTGAACAATTTAAAATATAATGGAAAACATCTTATAAGATTTAAGGATAATGTTGAACATAATAATAAGAAGATCAATAGCTATATTTCCACTAATACTCCCTTTCATAATGCAAATATATTTTCCAATTTTTAAAATTAACTTATGTACTCATTGATGGACTCAAAAATCTCCATTTTCAAAGTAGAAAGTTTTTTTATCTAATTTACTAATTTATGTATAGCTAATGATTTTTGTATCTATTGGTATTTGGCTAGTAGGTCCTTTGGATTTGAAGTACTAGTAATGTGATTATCAAAGAACTTGTCAACATGAAGTAACCACACCATTAGGTTTCTCTTTGCTCTTGCACAACTAATTTTTATCATTGGAATTAGTGTTTAGAGGGTCTTCATTCACATATTCGAGAAGCCCCTCAATTCGAAGAAGGGCTTGGATCTTGATTTTCTAAGTGAGATAATTAGGTCGATTGAGTAGGGCCACATGTTGATCCATATAATCCTTATCAAAATACAATATATTATGTGTATTTGTGACAAAAAATAATACTACTAATATGCAATGGTCAAAAAATCATGTGATTTAGAAAACAAAGGAATAAAAAACACTTCTATATGCAAAAGTTATTAATCCCAAAATTGTGAGCCAAAAATTTGATAAAATAGCACCAAAATCAAATAAAAATACAAGAAATTAAATGTACCTTTCATTAATGATGTGATATCATGTGTCACTAATTGGATAGATAAGGGGGTGCTAGGTGTCCATTAAAACACTACACCAAAAAAGGGCTTTAATGATGGCTGAAATAAGACAGTTTTTTATAGTGGTTAAAAGCCGCCCTAATAGAACCTAAAATGGAAATTTAAAATTACTCTTTTAGATTTAACCACCATTGTAGGGTCACCCTAATATGTTATTTTAAATCTAACCTCTTAGTGATAAGAGAGTGGTTTAAAACCACCATCTTAGGGTGACCCTAAGATAACAATTTTAAACCATAATATTAGGGTCACCCTAAGACGATGGTTTTAAACCAGCCTCTTAAGGATAAAAGGGTGGTTTTAAACCACTCTATTATCTCTAAGATTATGGTTTAAAACCATCATCTTAGGGCTCACACTTAAAAATAATAAATTAAAGGATGCGCAAGATTTTTCTTGTGTGTATTTTTAATGTCACCTCTTTTGCCCTACATTAACAGAGCAATAAGAGAAAATTGACCTCTCCAAGTGCTTGGGTGCTATTGACTAGATATTTTTCCTCGAGGTGAATGGTTATTCTATAAAATTTTATGGTTGCAAAATTTAATCCTTCTGTCTTCATCCTTGGAAGACTTGGCACCACTCTAATCATGTCATCGATTGATGAAAAAATAGAAGGAAATGAACAACACCAATAATGCAAGGCTTAGGGTTTGACCTCTTAACCTTTCAATTCATAAGTGATTTGACCTTATACTTTTAAATTTTTATGTATTATGTATAATCAGTATCTTTGGACTTTGGTTTTACTTTTCATTCTCGCAAAGGGTGATTGGATTTGAGTTGTTGTACATGATTGAATTATTGATAACTTTTGTACAATGGCAAGGGGGTCTGGTCATTACCATTCTTGTTTTTACAATAGTTATTGCTATTATATTTAGGTAATAATATTATTATATCTAGGGTAAATGCCTATATAGTAATTTGTTTAAGTAATGCAGTTTGAATGCTTTGCAGAACACATAAAGTTGAGTTATTAAAAATGATGGGAATTGCATTTTATGGATTTGTGGTCATGACATTGTTCAAAGGGCCTTTCCTATTTTCAAAAGTAATTAAAGATAAGGATTTTTATTTTAGTAGTGTAGTAGAATGGATCAATGGTGGCAACTTCCATATGAAATACCAACATCAATGGGCTTAAAAAGAATGTGATAGTGAGGTTTTCAAATATATACTCTTTTACTATTGAGGGGGACTCTAGAGGATGCAAATGTGTTCAATGAGGTGAAGGAGAGGGTGAGGCAACAAGGGAGAATGTGGTAGGAATTGGAGGACATCAAAGGGGTTGGATGATATTTTTAGCCTCAGATTTTATTTCTTTTAGAAGGTATAGTTGTATCCTAGTTGTCACTTTATATGCTTACCAACACCATTTTGTTGAAGAGGCTGATTAGGAAGGGGATTCCACATCAATTGAGGTGTAAGGTCTGGCTATCAATTTTTGGTGGAATGAATAAGCGGTCAACTATTTTGGATAACTATTATGAATATATAACCAAGGTTGTTCAAGGAAAGGTCACTCCTACGATAAAACATATTGATCATGTAAGTTGCATAGTTCACATTATCTTTGCTTTTGTCACATGAATGTTTTATGGTCTACCAAATTTTTCCATAAAAAGGGTTAGAATGCAACATATGCTCCAAATAATGGTAGTATTATTTACGATATAGGAATATACACCCGCCCGTCAAATTATCTAGATGCATATGCTGGATGGAATGCCCTTAGTAGTTTTGGCTTAGTGCACTATGCATCATTGCTTCCACTTTTTGGGACTAGATTGATTGGTTGACAGGAATAGATAAGCTAAGGTAGAACCTCATATGTGCTATGTTATAGATAGGATTGATAATATTAGCATAATATCCAACTTTTTATAATTTTTATCAAACCATTTGTTGCCTTTAATCCATAATGAATTGAAAAAATAGGTCTAATGTGTGATGGTGGATATTCTATTTATAAAGTTTATCAATGATTAAATTTAAATTAAATACCCATTGCAAGAAAATTAAATACTCAAAATTAATATGTTAACCCTTTTGAGAGGATTAGCAGGAAAGTGGGTAGAAATATGGTAGCTTTGGCTAGAATATTTACAATCCTTTGGAAGTCGATGTCATGAGGATGGGTCAAGAAGGAGAGTCCCAAAATATAAAATTTATAAAATATGATTCATATATTCCAAAGATGATAAAATTCAAAACAAATAGTTACTTTCAACTTGTCCCATTTAAATTCACTGAATCCTAGAATTATAAAAATTCATTATAGGAAGTTAGGTTTACTATATAGGAAACATGAATTTATTCTTATTTTTTTCTAAGTTTTTTTCTCTTTTCATGATTAAATGATTAGGGTTTGGAATTTTGAATATTTTGATTGGAAGTTGTTACAATCGGATATTAGAAAATGACTTTAGATAATGTAAAGAGATGATGGTTTAGGAGTCATTGCCTTACAATGTGCCTTTGGTAAATAAAGTAATGGTATATGCCATTAGATTAGAAAGGCTTGAGGCCAAAAACATAGATGTTGAAGTATTGGAAACATCTTGCCATAAAAGACAATGTCTTATGTGATTATAAAATATGATTTGATATGTAGCTATAATGCCAATTTTAAAATTAATAAATACAAATATTGTTGATTTGCATCCATTCCTTTAAAAAATGAATGCTTTCAAAATTATTAGAAACAAGGGCCATGATTATTGATGTATTTGCATAAACCATCATGTTAGACCAATTGTATCCTAATCTCTATTAGAAATTTAGGGAAGTGTTTCATTGTTTCAGCATATGAAACTCTATTTACTTTAAAATGTATCTATAATATATCCATATCATTTTATAGACAACCAAGACAAATCTATATCTCCAATTAAATGTGCTACCATAATATAGTTATCCAAAACTAATCATAAGGATCAAAATATTTTTACCTGTATTTAACATCATACAACTTTGATCCATAATTCCAGGACAATTGTTATTATATTCATCCTCCTATATATGATACTATATTGAAGCTCTCTATGTTGCAAATGGTGAACAATATTGAATAATATTTTATTAAATTTTTATTAGACTAATATTTCAAAAATACATCTAGCATGGATTTCATGTAAATATATTGTTAATGCATTCATACTAATAGGGGGTCTCTCTGATGACACCATAGAAATACTAGCAATTATGTATTGAAGGAAACTTGATTTCAATGCTTAAGAGAGACACATTTTACTCAAATATTATAAGTGTGGTAACTTTTTGTATGTATACTTCCATAATTGGAAGAGAATTAATTTGTCATAATTTGGTGGTAGTGGTGTATTGTGTTAATTTTATGATTCCAAGTTGAGTGCACATAATTAGAAACTATGAATGTGATAAAAATTGGATGATGACCATAATTGAAGTTTGCATGATGAGAATCAAGAAAAACACTTAATTATAATAAGATAATTTGAGGTTGCACAAAAGAAACAACAAACAACTATAGATGGAGTGAAAACAAAATAAATAGTCGATAAACATCAACAAGGTTCTTATACCTACAAGCATCTCCTAAGAGCTTCACAGTGCTAGATATAGGCCAAGTAGAAATGGTTGAATATTATTTATAGTTTAAATTGTATTGTAATGATTGAAAATATCTCATGTCAATCCTATATTATGTCCCATCTGTGTTGCACAATTATTTTTGGATTACGTTGTGATAAATCCCTTTCAATATTTCTCAATTATTTTTTTCTAATGTCTTTTAGAAGTACTTTAGATGTTATTATTGGTCAATTATCTACCTAAAATATACACATGTCTTTGTGTGCTCTAGAGATGACCAACATTGAAAAGCCAAAGGAAATAAATGTCCTTCGGGCCAATATCCAGAGAGGGCTGGCTCCCTTACTAATCCTACACTAGTTTAAGCCTAAATTTGTAGGAAAGAGATAAAAATAACATAAAGAAATAGGAAATATAGCCACAGGTCAAATACATAGAATTGGGGACATACTAGCATCAGGAATTCTAAATAAGCATTACAACAACATATAATAGAAAGAAGATGAATAATCCACTTACAATTCCATAGAGAAACTTCCAGAATTACATTCCAGTACTCATTTCCTCACCAACAGTGTTCAAATCCAGATACAAAATTTGAACTTAGTAGCAGATAACATATATGAATATAAAATAGAAATGCTTAGAGTAGAAAGAAATCACACATAGAAATTGCTTGCAAAATTCAGAAGCCAAATTCCTTCTATTTACATAGAAAGCTTGAATTTTTTTTTGTAGAGTGTCCATCCTCCTTGTTACATTGAAAATGTCTAGTATTTATAGAGGTTTTCACCTCCGTTCATTTAATACATAGAAGACAAAATTTTTACAGATCAAGAACCTTTGTGAAGAAATTCTTCCTTGAAATTCTTGAAAATATTCTTTTTGTGATAACGATCCAAATTTTAAGGGAAAATTCCTGGGAAATCAGCAAATTCGGGTGTCGATGCACGGAAAATTGCAAGGTTGGTTGTTGAATTTATGCTTTAATTATTGCTTGGAAATTCACCCTTGTCTATAATGTCTTAGAACTCATGAAAATTATATTGTGATATTAAATCTTGCGCCCTTTTAGCCTAAAATAAGAAAATCCAATCATTCTTCACCTCAATTATTAAATTCTCATTATTTCTCCGATCAGGGTGCCTTTGAAAATTCTTCTTTGAAATTTTCTCAATACAGGATGATGGGTGAAAGTGCTTTACTTAAATTTCTTTACTTCCTTTTTATTCGTGCTTCCAAGTGGAGAGAGTGCCCACAAACAACCATTTTTTATAACTTTTCTCAACTTCCACCTTTGATTTATGCTTTTTAATACTCCATACAATTCCACCTAATACAAGATCCAAAGCTTGATTTATTTAAAAACCAATGCATCACGTTCACCCCATAATTGTAATAATAATCACACTTGGGTGAAATTTTTTTTTACATGCCTTTGTTTTTATTTTCGGTGCTTTGATTATTTTTTTTGTGGTTTCACCCCAACGTTGGGTGAAAGGTAGTTTCTCCCCCTCTTGGGGTGAAAGAACCTCAAAATTTTAAAGTTGTAGCCTAGTGCCTTACTAAATTTTTTTGACATTTTATTGAAATGTGGGAAAAAATATTATTATTCCATGAATCGACATCTTAGTGGGACCCACGATGTGACACCTCTGAACTCACCATTGTTGGGGTTTCACCTTAGGGAGGGGTGAAAAGGATTTTCACCCCTCACCTGAGGTGAAAGTGTAGTTGACTTTTCAACGTACTAATTGGGTGAATTATCTTTTATTTTTTATGATGTTCGCCCCAAAGTGGGGTGAATGGGAATTTTGCCCCACTTTTGAGGCAAATGCATTTTTTCCATTTTTCCAAAAATAAAGATGTCTTCACCCCAAGGAAAGGCTACAATATTTTTCTCCCCTCTCTTGGGGTGAAAAGGATATTACATTCATTTCACTATTAGTCTTTGGGTGTTGTTTTTGTTGACATCTTCGGGTGATTTCAACTGATCTTACTCACCATTTTCCACAAATATTTTACCTTGTGACACCCATTATTTCCAAGCATGAAACTTATGAAAAATAAAAGGAATATTAACACACAAAATGAACTACAAAACATTATAGAAAACACTACAACATTGATTTACTGTATTTATCACTTTACAATCTTACTATTAATCAAAATTTCATCAAAAATTCTCAATGTGGTAAGATGAAAAACTGTGAACATTTCTGGTGGCTCGTGGGATATCCAACTCATGTGGATGCAAGTTATCCTAGGCCTTTATCCATTGGGCTCTCAATGGTCCTTCTTATAGGATTCCTTGGTTAGTGCTTCTGATTTGAGCATCTTTTTATGTACCTGTTCTACTGCTACTTTCTTGGTCATCACCTATTCTACTGTTGCCTGCTCCTCCTGTTCCTTCAGGATTTCATAGGTGACTTCATAAATAGTAACATATTTTGCCCAAGCATTTATGGTAAATAATAAAGGTATACTAAGTGATTTATAAATGTACTATAGGTTTTGGATGTCCTCCAAGATGATGTGCTTAGATATCTAAGCCAACTCAAACAAGGATAGTTCCATGTGGGTGAACTTATTCATGAGTGACAACACTTGCTCTTATGTAATAGGCTTCTCCCACCTAACAATTTTTGAGGTGTCCTACATAAAATTATTCCAGACTACTTCCAACTATTCCTTTGGTAGTGGCTCACCCCATTCACATGTGAAACTTGGGAATCCCATATCAATGAAAGCATCAAAATGAACCATTGAAACAAAATGCTCCTACTGGATCACATTAAGAAATTTCTGACCATATTTCACCAAGTTCCACATGTAAAAATAACTATGTAGCATAATATTTGTGGTAGACCATTCTCAGTCCATGTCACTCATGGGACGAATATGCATACTAGACTGAGCTAGGGTTTGAATTTTTATCACCATCTCCAAATGTGGATCTAGTAGCTCCTTGGTACTCTTTATTAACTATTGGCCCAATTGGATCTGTATTTGGTCCTTGAATATATATTTCAAAACTAGAACTACGTTTACAACTAGATTTTCATAACTTTGGGCCAATCAAAGGTGGGCCTCCCTAATTTTCTTCTGAGAGAAGCTTGCAGCTTGTGTGGTCTTCTCTGCTAGTTGATTATTTATAAATTGAGTTGCATATTCAGCACCTATGCCTATTTCTCCACAACATCATTTACATTTTTGTGAGCCTCTGATTATTGATGCTATTATTAAATCTTCACCATCTTCTCCCGTTGTTCTCTACTTTCCACCAAAGCTTCTTCAAGCTCGATAATATTTGCCTTGGTATCATAAAATATCTACTTTTAATGCTCATTGTGCAAATAAATTAAGCTCATATAAACCTGGATATTCCCAATATTTTAGTAGGATCTATCTTTGTTTTGTCATGATATCATAAGCGTAATCGCTTGGTGTCATTTCTCCTTGTGGATTTCAAACCAGGGGAATCATCTTAGTGGTATGTGACTCCATGGCTATAGGATCAAAGGTGACTTTCTTGAGTAGGTGCGTCCTTTCTCCTATGGCTCTTTAGCCACTATGATGAACTAAAATGAGTGTGATTAATATTTTATACATCTAGTTGCTTGGGCATCACCTCAATTTTTGGTGGTGCCTGTATCTCCAAGAATTGTGTAAAAGGGAACAATTTGTGTGCATGTTCTAGCTCAAAGGAATAAGAGGAAATGGAAATGATAAGGGTGATCGGAATAGAAGAATGGATAGAAGTTCTAGGATTATCTATAGTTACACTCACTCATGGAGGAGCTTGCGTACTTATAGCTATATTGGAAGTAGTGATAGGAATGGAGGGTGAGGGATGCAAAAATAGATTCAAACCTGATGCATATGAACTAAAATAAAGGGAGACCAAAGAGAGGGTAAGAGAAGAAGGAGTAGTAGTGACTTATGGGTGAGAGGTAGGGAGTGAAATAGAAATAGAAGGGATACCAAATGGAGGAACAATAGATGTAGGAACTGAAGGAAATGAAATGATAGTGACTACTTGCTCCTAAATAGAAGAAGAGGGAAGAGGAGATGTACCTTCAAGCATAGGCACCATGTGATCTAGTGATGAAGGTAGATGCATGATAGGTTCCTCTTGTTTCTTTTTATCTTCCACCTTGAGATCTATGATATCCATATGATATAATGATTGCTATTGAATTAATGGAAGGCTCTAGAAAATGTTAACCTAACTAGCTGACATTGATGAAAGAGGATTGACTAAAACTATAACAATTGCAATCATAGAGGTTGTAATAGTGGAAAATACAATAGCAAATGAAGACACAACATTAGTTATTAGCCTCATTACAACATTCAAAAGAGGAAGAACCTCTTCTACACTTTACTTCCCCAAAGGGGGTGCCTCGTCTATACTTAATTTTGCTCATTGATATCTTATTTTAAACACAAATGGCTGCTCTTATTCCTCATGTGTTGCTTCTTCAGATATCGAGTGCTCTTCTACAACCACACTTTCCTCATTGTTAGATTTTTGAAAGCTTCAAGGTACAACCTTGGAGAAAGAGATAGGTTGATAGACGTTAAAAAATTCATCATATGCCTTCGAAAATACCTTGTCCATATTCAAACCATAGGCTGATGTAATTTTTCCCCTGTGGACCCATATAATCCACTAGTTTATGGTCTTCTCCTCAGTCCATGTAGGTAGTTGTTCTTTCATCTGGTAAAATAGTCTTGAAAGAGAAATATATTCTCTGTGTACTTCAGGATTATATTTAGCCTCTTGCTAATAGAATTCATGCCACGGTGGAAGTGACATCATGACTTCAACATGCCACTCCAAATCATACCCATAAAAATTATTACAATTTTGCTAGATATCTAGTTGTGGACAGCAATGAAAATGCTTGGTCTTAATTCTTTCCAAAAAATGACCCAATGGGTCATATCTCCATATTTACGATAGTTCTACCAGACCTAGGTCTTGAAGTTCCTCTATGAGTAACATGTTCTAGCCAACCCGGTTCACTTCTATACGATAAAACTTGAAAGAAATCATGCACATTGTCCTCTTACCATGCCCTAATCCATACACATCATTCACATAGTAATTTGAGTGCACCACCTCCATGGCAAAAACATCTTTGATGGTGAAGTAAGGAAGCATGAATGACTTGCTTGTAAAGCCAAAAATTTACACAACTACACCTTGAGTGAGCAAAAAGATAGCACCATTATTAGCTGTAAAAACTACTTATCACATCTACTACAACACCCTTTCACTCTTGCCACAAATAAGCTCAATGGTGGGTACCAAAAATATGTGCTTAAAATTATAAAACAGGAATGGCTTACCCGTAAAGCCAAAAATTTGCACTACACCTTGAGTGAGAAAAATGATATCACCCTTATTAGCTTTAAAACCCACTTATCACATCTTCTAAAACACCCTTTCAATCTTGCCACAAATTATCTCAATTGCAGGCCCCAAAAATAGGTGGTTAAAATTATAAAATGACTCCCTCCTTGATAGAGTGGGAGTCCACATATAAACAGGCAAAACCTTCTTCATCTCATCAACTTATTTAACTATAATAAATGAAAAATGTTGATGTAAATGAAAAAATAAATACCATACGAGGAAGGATGTATGTTTGAATGAATTCACCTCTCTTGTATTCATTTTTTCCAAATGAATGTATATTTTTTGTTATATGAAATCAGCCCAGTCGAAATAAATTAGGTTTGTACATTTTCTCATCAATGTTGCAGAGTAAAAATCCACCTATGATATACATTGCGTAAGTGCCACCTGCCACTTGTGAACTGTGGAGTCTATAGAGAGGTTGGAAACCCACACTAACATCAAAAAAAATATCTACGCTCTTAAAAATTTGAAAGCATCTTTGGTAGATTTGAAAACTGCCCTAGCTGCGGCTCTTTAATTAATTACGCCTCCATGAATTGCTGCATCATCACCGTAGACACATATCTCTCCTCCTATTCATTGATATGCAGTTTTTTGGAGACCATGTTTTGGGGAGGTCTTAAACCACATGCAAAATATTCCCTTATTGCATTGGAGGTGATAGAGAAAATCACTTCACCATTTGCTCTTCGAATGACCTTGGTCGCTAGGTTATAAATCGAGCAATCAACTTCACCAATTTTGGGTAAGCATGTACAAGTGTACACAAATACAAAAATGATTGTGCATAATATGACATAGTTAAAGGGCTCTCTGATGTAAACCCCTACTGAATTAAAAATTTCACATATTGTCGAAGCTTAACCATGCCCTTGTTGGTGATGATGTAGTCCCCAACTTCTGCCATTATGTTAGAGTATGGGTCCAAATCCACATTTTTATTTCTTTGTGATTTCTTAGTTTTTTTCCTGCCTTCTACTTTCTTCTTCAATTGCTTGGGTTCTACGACATCTTTAACATCTGCACGTTTCTTACCCATTGTGAAAATTCTGGCAACCTTGAAAATACTCTGCAACTTCTGCAACTAGAAAGCTCAAAAATGCATTGGATTTTTTTTTTTTAAATTAATATTTGGGTAATTGTATCTATTCTATTTATAGATCACACCTTGAAATATCCCTGTAAATATAGCGAATATATTTAGCAAATTAAAAAAACATGTGTACCTTGGTACCCTCACTCAGCATGCTCACCAATGTTTTATAGGGCATTTACCTTCATCAACCACAATATCATTTTAGAAATGTGTGCTTTTGCCATGTTATGTCCTTGGGTAGTGTGCCATAGCCCCTAAAAGTTACTTTGGAAAAATAAATATATTAATTGAGGTCCAATGAGTGCCTTTGCTCTAACTTTGAGATATTTCAGTCCTTAGGACTTTCAACATGCCTTCCAAAGCAAACCTAGACATGATCCTTCTCAATCGAGCACTCCAATAACACATCTTAATGTCAACAACATTTTTTTTTTAAATTCCTCATGCTCTAATGGGCGCAATCACCTTGAGCAAGAGATTCTCCTTTCCTGTCATGCTCCTGACAATATCTTCAACCTATGTGATAACTTTCATGCTCAAACCCTCCTTTTAAAATAAATTGTTGCTTTTAATTTTTACCCCATAATTAGAAAATACAGATTTTTATTTATGTATTTTTTTAAAACCCTTTTTAACTTTTGATTTTTCAAAAAAAAAATTAATGTGGGATTTATGAACATAAGTTTTTTTCTTTTCTTTTTTTCTTTGCATTCACACCCCATGATTTAAAACACGTCATTTATGTAGTTTCACCCCGGTGGGAGGTGAATGAGGGTTTCACACCTCACATAGGATGAACGTGTTGTTTGAATTGTTTTTACCTTCATTCACTAGTAGGGCCACAATTTGTTTTTGAACGTGATGAAATTCATCCCAAAGTGAAATTAACAAATATTTACCCCACCTTTAAGGTGATATCCTTTAAATTTATCATGTAAGAGGCTCATGAGTTTCTTTTGGATGTATATTGTATCACCTCCATGAGGGATGAATGCAAATTTCACCCCCCACTTGGGGTGAAAGTCATAGTGAATTTTCAACCATGAGCCTTGGTGTTTCCATATCATCTTGCTTTCCTTTAAAATGTGTTTGCCTCATTGGAAATGGAATGGGACTTTTACCTCTTTATTGGGGGAATTACTATCATACTTGTTGCACTCCATGATTTTGAAATTGGGCCACACACATATTTAATTTTTTAACCAAGGCATCTCATTTGTGCACATAAGGATTACTTATACTTTCTGAAGAAGACAAGCCTATACTGAGAGGGGTGAACAGTATAAGACCACTTTTTACTTTTCTTTCCCAATCAATATTATACAATGTATAAATAGCAATATCAATAGTAGTAATCAAAGAAATGCATAAATCATGACACACAATAGAGAAACCAAAATTTAAATGGTTCACCCAATGTGGGCTACTCCACGGAGAAAATATTTCACTAAAATTTTCTCAATCAATCTCTTGGGAATCCTTTCCCTATTACAATTTTTATGGATCTCTATCCAAATGATACACCAAACCCATAATCAAATTTTGTGGATCTCTATCCATAGGAGACACCAATCCCCTAATCAAAGGTCGTGGATCTCTATACATAGGATACACCAATCTCCTAACTCTACTTTGGCTGGTGATCCTCTAGAAGACCTCTATCTTCACTACCCTTAGAAAATGAAACTCTATTCATAGAAGACACTTGTCTTCCCTGATATGGTTGGATATCTCTATCCTCAAATCTGTCACCTCCAAATATCTATCTCAAATCCGTACTAAACATAATCCTTCCGTATAGCACAAATCTATCCTTAATATCTATCTATGGTCTGGCACAAAACTATCCTTAAATTTGTACTAAACATAGTCCTTTGGTCTAGCACAAATTTGTCCTTAATATTTATCTTCAAGCCTTAAATCAAAGCTTGACTCAATCTCAAATCAACTTTGGTGGATATGCTCCAAATATTAACTCAATTTTTGAACAAGTCTCTCAATCAACTCTGCTCTCAAGTCTTCTCAAAGACTTGTCTCAAATTTGCCTTGGAGTATTCCATAAAATATCACACCAATATGTCTTCAAGTCCTCTCTAGAACTTGTCCAATCTGCTCAATAAGTTCTCACAAGAACTTATCCAAATCTTAACTCAATCTGTATTGTAATCTTCCACAAAATCTTACCCAAATATATCCACAAGTCTTCTCAAAGACTTACCTCATATCTGCTCAAAAAGTCCACACTAGAACTTGTCCAATCTCACTAAAACACAAAGATAATTTTTAGATACTCAATATGCTCTATACTCAAAACAATGCTCAATTACTTTCAATTAATCTTTCATAAACATACAAAGAATTGTTAGAGATTCAATATGCTTCACATTCACCTTAATGCTCAATCACTTTCAATCACTCTTTCAGAAACATATAGAGAATTGTTAGAGACTCAATATGCTTCACAATCACCTCAATGCTCAATCACTTCCTCAAATCAATTCAGAATATATAATAGTTTGTTTTATAGAATTTGAAAAATCACTTCACACATCCAATTGACTAGGCTCAACCAACTCTACTCAACCAATCACTCAATGAAACAATCCTTGCTTACAAACCCTAGTCCAAGCATATGCACCTTCACTCAAAATGTTTCCAACAATGCTTATCAACCAATATCACATGAGAATGATACTCATGTTATTTTCAAATCGTAGTCAAGTTCTTCACTCAACCAATGGCTTCAATAATAATGCTTATAAAAAAATCTCACATAACAATGATACTCATGTTTTTTTCAAACCCTAGTTCAAGTTATTCACTCAACCAAAGGCTTCAACAAGAATGCTTATAAAATAATATTTTAACAACAACTCTATATTCCAAAAAACCTTGGAGCATTAACTCAACACACTCAATAAGGAGACCTACTTAAGTCCTTTTCACTCCAAACTTGTTTTCCAAAAAACCAACCAATCAAATCAACTATGCCAGAATTAGTTTCTTCATCATTGAATGGCTCATTGCTTGATTCTAACTTCTAACCCTTTGTATTCTTGACTGCTTTGAAGGTTTCTTCTGGGGATTAGGTTATTTTGTTCTTAACTCAAAAGCTATAATAATACCAAACAACATATCTCTTGTCAAATAATCACAATCCTTCGATTCTTATATAGAAAAAATATTTTTACTAAATATTTTTGGAAGAGATATTAAGACCTTATCATAAACATCCAATTATTCAACCCTAAGTACAAGCCCTTGCATAGAATTAACAACCTCATTGAATCAAAGTAGATAAGTACTAATGTTTTCCTCATCCTTCATTCTTAACACCTCAAATTGTCCTTTGATATTTTGTATCTTTGCTTTCTTAACACCTTTATCTCTTTCATATATACTTTGCAATTTATCCCACATTCCTTTTGCATCTTGACAATGCATAACTTTTATGGACTCTGTTCTATGCAAACCTCTCAAAATTACATTCATTTCTTTTGAATTGTAATGTTGTAGAAGCTTACCTTCCTTATCTATAGGTGGATCAACTAGTGGTATGTATCCATTTTCAACTACTTCCCAAATCTCATTGTCAAGTGCCATAAGGTAAATCTTCATTCTCATACTCCAATATATGTAGTCACTTCCATAAAATTTTGGTGCTAAATTATTTGATAATCCATTCTTAGAATCCATTGTATTCTTGTTATATTTTCCTTTAAGCTGTTAAAATCTTCCGAAGGAACCTACTATGATACCAATTAAAGAACACAAGATTCTATTGAGAGGAGGGGTGAACAATATAATATTACTTTTTACTTTTCTTTCCCAATCAATATTATGCAATGTATAGATAAAAATATTAATAGCAGTAATCAAATCACCACACACAATAGAGACACAAAAATTTATGTGGTTAACCCAATGTGGGCTACTCCACAGAGAAAATATTTCACTAGTATTTTTTCAATCAATCTCTTGGGAATCCTTTCCCTATTACACTGTTTATGGATCACTATCCAAAGGATACACCAATCCCCTAATCAAATTTTGTGGATCTATATCCATAGGAGACACCAATCCCCTAATAAAATTTTGTGGATCTCTATCCATAGGAGACACCAATATCCTAACTCTACTTTGGCTGGTGATCCTCTAGAAGACCTCTACCTCCACTACCCTTAGCAAATGGAACTCTATATATAGAAGATACCTATCTTCCTTGCTCTGGCTAGAGATATTTGTACTCAAATATATCACCTCTAAAGCTCTATCTCAAATATGTACTAAACACAATCCTTTAGTCTAGCACAAAACTATCCTCAATATCTGTATCTAGTCTAGCACAAACCTATCCTCAAATATACAACAAACTCTATCCTCAAATTTGTACTAAACATAGTCCTTTGATCTAGCACAAATCTATCCTCAATCTCTGTCTTCAAGCCTTAACTCAAAGCTTGACTCAATCTCAAATCAACTCTGTTGGATCTTCCCAAAACCTTAACTCAAGGTTTGAACAAATCAATGAATCCAATTTTCTATCATGTCTTCTCAAAGACTTGTCTCAAATTGCCTTGTAAGCTTCCATAAAATCTCACACCAATCTATCCTCAAGACCTCTCTAGAACTTGTCCAATCTGCTTAATAAGTTCTCAAAAGACCTTATCCAAATATGCTCTCAATCTATATTTTAAGCTTCCACAAAAGCTTACCCAAATTTGTCCACAAGTCTTCTCAAAGACTTACCTAAAATTTGCTCAACAATTCCACACTAGAACTTGTCCAATCTCATAGAAACACAAAGAGAATTTTTAGAGACTCAATATGCTCTATACTCATCACAATGCTCAATTACTTTCAATAACTATTTTAGAAACATATAGAGAATTGTTAGAGACTCAATATGTTTCACATTCACCTCAATGCTCAATCACTTTCAATCACTCTTTCAGAAACATACATAGAATTTTTAGAGACTCAATATGCTTCACAATCAACTCAATGCTCAATCACTTCCTCAAATAAATTCAGAATATAGAATATTTTTTTTATAGAACTTGAAAAATCACTTCACACATCCATTTGAATAGGCTCAACCAACTCTACTCAACCAATCACTCAATGAAACAATCCTTGCTTACAAACCCTAGTCCAAGCATATTTACCTTCACTCACAGGAGACACCAATATCCTAACTCTACTCTAGTTGGTGATCCTCTAAAATACCTCTACCTCCACTACCATTATCAAATAGAAATCTATCTATAGAAGACACCTTTATTCCTTGCTCTAGCTGGAGATATCTATCCTTAACTCTATCACCTCCAAAGATCTATATCAAATCTGTACCAAAAATAGTCCTTCGGTATAGCATAACTCTTTTCTCAATATTCGTATCTGGTCTGTCACAAACCTATCCTCAAATCTACACCAAACTCTATCCTCAAATATGTACTAAATATAGTACTTTGATCTAGCAAAAATCTATCCTCAATATCTATCTTCAAGCCTTAACTCAAAGTTGACTCAATCTCAAATAAACTCTGTTGGATCTTCTCCAAAAATTAACTCAAGGTTTGAACAAATCAATCAATCAAATTTTCTCTCAAGTCTTCTCAAATACTTGTCTCAAATCTGCATTGTAAGCTTCCACAAAATATCACACCAATCTATCCTCGAGACCTCTATAGAACTTGTCCAATCTACTTAATAAGTTCTCACAAGAACTTATCCAAATATGCTCTCAATTTGTATTGTAAGCTTCCACAAAATATTACCCAAATCTGTTCACAAATTTTCTCAAAGACTTACCTCAAATCTGCTCAATAATTCCACACTAGAACTTGTCCAATCTCAGAAACACAAAGATAATTTTTAGAGACTCAATATGCTCTATACTCATCATAATGCTCAATTACTTTCAATAACTATTTTAGAAACATTTAGAGAATTTTTAGAGACTGAATATGCTTCACATTCACCTCAATGCTCAATCACTTTCAATCACTCTTTCAGAAACATACATAGAATTTTTAGAGACTCAGTATGCTTCACAATCAACTCAATGCTCAATAACTTCATCAAATCAATTCATAATATAGAATAGTTTGTTCTATAGAACTTGAACAATCACTTCACACATCCACTTGACTAGGGTCAACCAACTCTACTCAAACAATCACTCAATGAAACAATCCTTGCTTACAAACCCTAGTCCAAGCATATAAAACTTCACTCAAAATGTTTCCAATAATGCTTATCAAACAATCTCACATAACAATGATATTCTTTCAAACCCTAGTTCAAGTTTTTCACTCAACCAATGGCTTCAAAAACAATGCTTATAAAAAAATCTCACATAACAATGATTCTCATGTTCTTTTCAAACCCTATTTCAAGTTCTTCTCTCAACCAATGGCTTCAACAACAATGCTTATAAAATAAGGTTTTAACAACAACTCTTTATTCCATAAAACCTTGAAGCATTAACTCAACACACTCAATAAGGAGACCTACTTAAGTCATTTTCACTCCAAACTTGTTTTCTAGAAAACCAACCAATCAACTCAACTATGGAATAATGTGCCCATACCTTTTTCTTGATGATGAAGGAACCTCAAAAATATGCTATAACCACAAACACTTATTTTCCAATCTCAAAGAAGTTATAAGGTGATAAACTCTCTCAAAGATACAATGTAAACATCAAAACTTACATAAACCTTATTACTTCATCTTAAAGAAATCATCCATCAACAATAATTTACCAAACACGCCTTACTCTTCTCAATATTACAATAATTAATTAAGTCACTTTACCAAATGTATGCAATAAATCAAATTTTTAATTCCCTAAGGTAAAAGCAATATTACCCTAGTAAATTTCCATTTACCACTTAGGTAAATATAATAACCAATTTACTCCTTCTCTCTCCCTAGCCTTAGAAAAGCAAAGAATAATTTTAATTTCTATTAAAAACCATTATTTCTCCACAACCTTAGAAAATTAATTAAAAATTAAATAAAAAATATAAAAACCTTTTTATATCTCCTATTGCATGTTTCGCAGGATTCGATCTTGCACTCTCTCCCTTGCTAGCACCTTGGTTGCGGCTTTCTAGCCATGTGAGCCAAGCACTTGCACGCCCCCTAAAAGCACATAAGACACATTAATATTTTTCCAAATCCTTTAGAGCCCCTGGCTCCCTTATCCGCTTGCCATGTAGCATGTTCAATGCATTCCTTTCTCACTGAATGCATGAGCCTTTTGTTCGTTGCTCCTCGACACTTTATCCATGAATTTTAGCACGATTTTTGATGTGGAAATAATCAAAGAAAATTTGAATACTTGGTTTTGAACTTAGGAAAAGGTTTAAATACCTTTTGCCTTCCAAATATTGCACATCGGCGGTGTATTAAGCTTGGGCGTTGACACCTTTACAATATGCATGATTAATTTATAAATCATTTAAAATATATTTAGAATTTAAATTTTATAAATTAAATTTGTAACCTTTGGCTTTATAAAAATTAAACCCTCCTTGGGGGTTAAATAAAAAAAAATTATTGCTCATAATTATTTAATAAAAATTCATTTGCCACCATGGTTTTAATAAAAACACTTTATCTTGCCACCATGGTTTAAAAAAAAACCCTTTATTTTTGCCTCATATAATATAAATATAATATTATGACATATTTTCAATCAACCTCTCAAATTATTTCTTTTGACCTTTTGACATCAACTATAGCTAATTACTTGACATCATTGACAACTTCATTCCTTGACTTCAATTAAAAATTTGACTAAAAATGTTCAACAATCTCCCCCTTTTTCATTGATGGCAACCCAAATTATTTTTACCACAAAATTAACCTTTTCTTTGTTATTGTCCCCCTAGGACATTGCTCCCCCTAGCTCAATGCTCTCTTCAAATATCTCCTCTTTAATAAAATACCAAATATCTCTCCCTTACTAAAAATTTTCCCCTTTGAAATCAATGGCAAATGGTCACCTTTGGGGGCTCGGGGATAAGAATGAGCCTCTTAGCTTAGCCCCTACCCCACCTCCTCTTGATCTGGTTAATTATAGGGTGGGAGTATTTCTACTCCCAACAAGCACTGGTATTTACATTTAACCTCTTGTATTCTTATCTAATACTTCTAATTCCTTTGAATGTTCCTTTGCATATCCATGTTCCTGTACATGTCCATTTTCTTGTTCCTTTTACTGTTCTTGTTCTTGTTCATTTTCATATCCTTGTTCCTATTACTGTTCCTATTCATATCCATATCCCTTTTCTTGTTCCTTTTCATACTCGATTCTTGAATGTCTTCTTTACACCACATTGTTGTGTATCCATAGCTATTGCACTTATAACACTTAATGTTATTATTCCTTGGAGGTGCAAATATCTTAGGATTTCTCCTAGTGAAGCCATATCCTTTTCTATCATGAACCCTGCAATTCATTGCCTTGTGACAAAACTGATTACATGAGTAGAAATACCCATGGAAAATATGTATGTTCCCATATTCCTATATTTCGTGTGTCCTGCATTGTGAAGCCATGTTTCCAAACCTGTGACATGAGAAACACCTTCCATTGAAATTTCATTATCTTGACCTAATTGGTCTTTTAGTCTCTCTTGACCTATTCATATTGTTGTTCCATATGTTTCTTCTTTGTGTATTGTTCATATCCTTGTTGAAATTTTTGTTGTCCAACTCATCCTTATATGTATCACTTTATCTTACATTATCTTCTTCTGAAGTTTATTATTGTAAATTTTCTTCTCCTTTAGAGCTTGAGGTTGACTTATCTTCTCATTTCTTTTGTTCTTGTTCAAATCCAAGACCTATCTTGCTTGATGTATGATTTTGTATCTTGATGAACTTATCTAAGTTCTTTGAGCTATTTTTGAACCCTTGTAGCTTGAATTTAGAGTTTTTTACTTCCATATTTAATGAAACTACCTCTTGTTCTAGATTTTAACATTCTAAGACCATTGCTTCTAACTTATCCTTTAACTTCTTTGTATTAGTCTTTGATTTGTGTAGATCCTCTATAAGCATTTTTATCTCTTCATCACATTATTGAAACTGAAACTCAAGTTTAGAGTTTTGCTTTCTTACCTTATTTATTGTGTCAAGAGCATAAATAATTTCTCCCTTGAGATCATATCCTTATTTATATGATTCTTCCTCTATTTGTTTGCATTTGTCCACATCTTCATTTTCTTTTGATTTGTCTTCTATAGGATCACTTTCTTCTTTATCTAGAGCCATTAGAATATTCTCTTCTAGTCTTTCAAGTGTATCTTCATATTCATCTCACTAAAACTAAAACCATTTCTTGTACAACTCTATTCAAGATATCAAAAGTTACCACATCTAAAACATTTGATAATTATTGGTGACCTTTTCTTGACTTCTTTTTCATCAATCATAAATAGGACTTTGGAAGAACTTATTTCCTTGTTTGCTTTGTCCATTCTTGTTTTTCTTTTGATTTTTGTATCTTTTTTGTTCCTTGTTTCTGTGATCTTGTTTTTCATTGTTATTCTTATATTCTTGACAATAAGTTGCATAATGACCATATTTTCCACAATAATAGATTTTGCATCTCTAGATCTTCTTGAATCCTTATTCCTTCTACCATAATTAGCTTCTTCATCACTGGATGACTCATTGCTTTATTCTGACTTCTAACCCTTTTTATTATTGATTGCTTTGAAGGTTGCTTCCTTCTTGGTATTAGGTTCTTTTGTTCTTAACTCAAAAGCTGTAAGAATACCAAGCAACATATCTCTTGTCAAAGAATCACCATCCTTTGATTATTCTATAACAAAAATGTTTTCACTAAATATTTTTGGAAGATATATTAAGACCTTATCACACACATCCAATTCTTCAACCTTAAGTCCAAGCCCTTACATAGCATTAACAACCTCATTTAATCAAAGTAGATAAGTACTAATGTTTTTCTCATCCTTAATTCTTAAATCTTAAAATTATCCTTTGAGATTTCATATCTTTGCTTTCTTGACACCTTTATCTCCTTCATATATACTTTGTAATTTATCCCACATTCCTTTTGCATCTTGACAATGCATAACTTTTCTGGACTCTGTTCTATGCAAACCTCTCAAAATTAAATTCATTGCTTTTGAATTGTAATGATGTAGAAGATTATCTTCCTTATCTATAGGTGGATTAACTGGTGGTATGTCTCCATTTTCAACTCCTTTCCAAATCTCATTTCCAAGTGCCATCAGGTAAATCTTCATTCTCATACTCTAATATATGTAGTCACTTCCATAAAATATTGGTGCTGAATTATCTGATGATCCATTCTTAGAATCCATTGTGTTCTTGTTATATTTTCCTTCAAGCTATTAAACTCTTTTGAATGAACCCACTCTGATACCAATTGAAGAACACAAGCTTATACTAAGAGGGGGGTGAATAGTATAAGACCACTTTTTACTTTTCTTTCCCAATCAATATTATACAATTTATAAATAGAAATATCAATAGTAGTAATCAAAGAAATGCACAAATCATGACACATAATAGAGAAACCAAAATTTACATGGTTCACCCAATGTGGGCTACTCCACGGAGAAAATTTTCACTAAAATTTTCTCAATCAATCTCTTGGGAATTCTTTCCCTATTACAATGTTTATGGATCTCTATCCAAAGGATACACCAAACCCCTAATCAAATTTTATGGATATCTATCCATAGGAGACACCAATCCTCTAATCAAAGTTCATGGATATCTATACATAGGATACACCAATCTCCTAACTCTACTCTGGCTAGTGATCCTCTAGAAGACCTCTATCTCCACTACCCTTATAAAATGAAA
Source organism: Wollemia nobilis (assembly GCA_028583015.1). NCBI lineage: Eukaryota > Viridiplantae > Streptophyta > Pinopsida > Araucariales > Araucariaceae > Wollemia > Wollemia nobilis. Next base: position 7,577,241 of record JAQPPZ010006195.1, on the reverse strand, counting down.
CTCTATTCATATAAGACACTTCTCTTCCCTAATCTAGTTGGAGATCTCTATCCTCAACTCTGTCACCTCCAAAGATCTATCTCAAATCTGTACTAAACACAGTCCTTCCATCTAGCACAAATCTATCCTCAATATCTATCTATGGTTTGGAACAAACCTATCCTCAAATATACACAAAAATATGTCCTTAAATTTGTACTAAACATAGTCCTTTAGTCTATCACAAATCTATCCTCAATATTTATCTTCAAGCCTTAACTCAAATCTTGACTCAATCTCAAAACAACTCTGCTGGATCTGCCCCAAACCTTAACTCAAATTTTGAACAAATAAATCAATCAACTTTGCTCTCAAGTATTATCAAAGACTTATCTCAAATATACCTTGTAAGATTCCACAAAAGCTCACACCAATCTATCCCCAAGTCCTCTCTAGAACTTGTCCAAAATGCTCAATAAGTTCTCATAAGAACATATCCAAATCTACTCTCAATCTGTAATGTAAGCTTCCACAAAAGCTTACAAAAATTTGTCCACAATTCTTCTCAAAGACTTACCTCAAATATGCTCAACAAGTCCACACTAGAACTTGTCCAATGTCATAGAAATAAAAAAATAATTTTTAGAGACTCAATATGATCTATACTCATCATAATGCTCAATTGCTTTCAATCACACTTTCAAAAACATATATAGAATTTTTAGCGCATTTTGCGGGATTCGATATTGCACTCTCTCCCTTGCTAGCGCCTTGGCCACGACTATCTAGCCGTGTGAGCCAAGTGCTCATGTGAACACTAAAAGTGCGGAAGGTGCCGTTGTTCCTTGGAACTTTCTCCACAAATTTTAGCATGATTTTCGACATGGAAATAATTGAAGGAAATTTGAATAATTGGTTTTGAACTTAGGCATAGTTAATTTATAAATCATTTAAATTCTATTTAGAATTTAAATTTTATAAGTTAAATTTGTAACCTTTGGATTTATAGAAATTAAAGCCTCCTTGGGGGTTAAATAAAAACATTTTGTTGCTCATAATTATTTAATAAAAAATCATTTTTCCATCATGGTTTTAATAAAAGCCCTTTATCTTTCCACCATGGTTTTAACAAAAACCCTTTATTTTTGCCTCATATAATATAAAAATAATATTATGACATATTTTCAATCAACCTCTCGAATTATTCCTTTTGACATTTTGACATCAATTGTAGCTTATTCCTTGACATCAATGACAACTTCATTCCTTGACATCAATGACAACTTTGACTCAAAATGTCCAACAATATCCCCCTTTATCATTGATGGTAACCCAATTTATTTTTACCAAAAAATTAACCTTTTCTTTATTCTTCTCCCCCTAGGACATTGCTTCCCCTGGCTCAATGCTCCATTCAAATCTCTCCTCTTTACTCAAATACCAAATATTTCCCCCTTAATCAAATCTCTCCCCCTTTGACATCATTGGCAAAGGGTCACCTTTGGGGGCTCGGGGCTAAGAATGAGCCTATTAGCTTAGACCCTACCCCACCTCTTCTTGAGGTGGTTAATTCTTAGGTGGGAGTATTTATACTCCCAAAAATCACTGGTCTTTATCTTTATCCTCTTTTCTTCTTATTTGATCCTTTTGATTCCTCTGATTGTTCCTTTCCATGTCCACATTTCTATCCATGTCCATTTTCTTGTTCCTATTCCTATTCCTATTCTTGTTCATGTTCATATCCTTTTTCCTATTCCTATTCCTATTCATCTCCATATCCCTTTTCCTGTTCCTGTTCCTATTCAAAATTGATTATGAAATGTCTTTTCTACACCACTTTGTTGTGTATCCATCACTATTACACTTATAAAACTTAAAGTTATTATTCCTTGGAGGTGCAAATGTATTAGGATTTATCCTAGTGAGGCCATATCCTTTTCTATCATGAACCCTACAATTCATTGCCTTGTGACCAAATTGATTATATGAGTAGCAATACCCATGGAAAAGTTGTCTATTCCCATATTCTTGTCTTTCATGTGTCATACACTGTGAAGCCATGTGTCCAAATGTGTGACATGAGAAACACCTTCTATTGAAATTTCCTTGTATTGACCTCATTGGTATCTTAGTCTTTCTTGATCTATTCTAATTGTTGTTCCATATGTTTCTTATTTACGCATTGTTCATGTACTTGTTGAACTTTCTGTTGTCCAACTCATCCTCAAATGTCTCACTTTCTCTTACAATATCCTCTTCTAAATTTTCTTCTCCTTCAGAGCTTGAGGTTGACTTCTCTTCCCATTTTTGGTGTTCTTGTTCAAATCCAAGATCTATCTTTCTTGATGTAGGCTTTTGTATCTTGATGAACTTATCTAAGTTCTTTGAGTTGTTTTTGAACCCTTGTAGATTGAATTTGAAGTTTTTGACTTCCATATTTAATGAATCTACCTCTTGTTCTAGATTTTCACATTCTAAGACATTTTCTTCTAACTTATACTTGAACTTCTTTGTCTTAGCCTTTGATTTGTCTAGATCCTCTATAAGCATTTTTCTCTCTTCATCACATTCTTGAAACTGAAACTCAAGTTTAGAGTTTTTCTTTCTTACCTTCTTTACTATGTCAAGAGAATAAATATGTTCTCCCTTGATATCATATCCTTATTTATTTGATTCTTCCTCTATTTGTTTGCCTTTGTCCACATATTCATTTTCTTTTGACTTATCTTCTATAGGATCACTTTCTTCTTTCTCTAGAGCCATTAGAATATTCTCTTCTAGTCCTTCAAGTGTATCTTCATATTCATCATCACTGAAACTAAAATCATTTCTTGTACAACTCTATTAAAGATGTCCAAAGTTACCACATCTAAAACACTTGAGAATAATTTTTGACCTTTTCTTGACTTATTTTTCTTCAATCATGAATAGGACTTCATCATTATCATTATCTAAAAAACTGTTATAACTATCAGTTGAGTACTTACTTGCCTTGTCTGCATAGTAGCTCCTATTTTACCTTTGGAAGAACTTCTTTCCTTATCTACTTTGTCCATCCTTGCTTTTATTTTAATGTCTATATCTTTCTGATTCCTTTTTTCTATGATCCTATTTTTTCTTTATCATTGTTATTCTTAGCTTTTTGACAATCAGTTGCACAATGACCATAATTTCCACAATTGAAACATCTATCAGATTTTGCATCTCTAGATATTCTTGAATCCTTATTCCTTCTTCCATAATTAGCTTCTTCATCACTGGATGACTCATTTTTTTATTCTAATTTCTTACCCTTTGTCTTCTTGATTGCTTTGAAGGTTGCTTCCTTCTAGGGATTTGGTTATTTTGTTCTTAACTCAAAAGCTGTAAGAATACTAAGCAACATATCTCTTGTCAAAGAATCATCATCCTTTGATTCTTCTATAGAAAAAATATTTTCACTAAATATTTTTGGAAGAGATCTTAAGACCTTATCACAAACATCCAATTCTTCAACCTTAAGTCCAAGCCCTTGCATAGAATTAACAACCTCATCGAATCGAAGTAGATAAGTACTAATATTCTCATCATCCTTCATTCTTAAATCTTCAAATTTTCCTTTTATATTTAGTATATTTGCTTTCTTGACACCTTTATCTCCTTCATATATACTTTGCAATTTATCCCACATTCCTTTTGCATCTTAACAATGCATAATTTTTATGGAATCTATTCTATGCAAACCTCTCAAAATTGCATTCATTTATTTTTAATTATAATGTTGTAGAAGCTTACCTTCCTTATATATAGGTGGATCAACTAGTGGTATGTATCCATTTTCAAGTACTTTTCAAATCTCATTACCAAGTGCCATCAAGTAAATATTCATTCTCATACTCTAATATGTGTAGTCACTTTCATCAAATACTAGTGTTGGATTATCTGATGATCCTTTCTTAGGATCTATTATGTTCTTGTTAGTTGTTCCTCCAAGCTGTTAAACTATTCTAAAGGAACCTACTCTAATACCAAATGAAGAACACAAGCTTATACTGAGAGGAGGGTGAATAGTATAAGATCACTTTTTACTTTTCTTTCTCAATCAATATTATGCAATGTATAGATAGAAATATCAAAAATAGTAATCAAATAAATGCATAAATCACCACACACAATAGAGACACCAAAATTTATGTGGTTCACCCAATGTGGGCTACTCAACAGAGAAAATATTTCACTAAAATTTTCTCAATCAATCTCTTGGGAATCCTTTTCCTATTACAATGTTTATGGATCTCGATCCAAAGGATACACAAATCCCCTAATAAAATCTCATGTATATCTGTCCACAAGATACACCAAACCCCTAATAAAATTTTGTGGATCTCTATCCACATGAGACACCAATATCCTAACTTTGCTCTAGCTAGTGATCCTTTAGAAGAACTCTACCTCCACTAACCTTACCAAATGGAACTCTATATATAAAGACACATGTCTTATCTGATATGGATGGAGATATCTATTGTCAACTCTATCACCTCCAAATCTTTGTCTCAAATATGTACTAAACATAGTCCTTCAGTATAGCACAAATCTATCCTCAATCTCTGTCTCTGGTTTGACACCTCAAATATGCACCAAAATCTATCCTTAAATTTGTACTAAACACAATCCTTTAGTCTAGCACAAATATATCCTCAATATCTATCTTCAAGCCTTAACTCAAAGCTTGACTACATCTCAAATCAACTCTACTGGATTTACCCCAAACCTTCACTCAAGGTTTGAACAAATCAATCAATCAACTCTGCTCTCAAGTATTATCAAAGGCTTATCTCAAATATGCCTTGTAAGCTTCTACAAAATATCACACTAATTTGTACTCAAGTCCTCTCTATAACTTGTCCAATCTACTCAATAAGTTCTCACAAGAACTTATCCAAATATGCTCTCAATCTATAGTGCAAGCTTCCATAAAAACATACCCAAATCTATTCACAAGTCTTCTCAAATACTTACCTCAAATATGCTCAACAAGTCCACACTAGAAATTGTCCAATGTCATAGAAATACAAAGAGAATTGTTAGAGACTCAATATACTATATACCCATCAAAATGCTCAATTACTTTCAATCCCTCTTACAAAAACATAAAGATAATTGTTAGAGACTCAATATGCTTCACATTCATCTCAATGCTAAATCACTTTCAATCACTCTTTCAAAAACATACATATAATTGTTAGAGACTCAATATGCTTCACAATCACCTCAATTCTCTATAACTTCCTCAAATCAATTCATAATATAGAATAGTTTGTTTTATATAACTTGAAAAATCACTTCACACATCCAATTTACTAGGTTCAACCAACTCTACTCAACCAATCATTCAATGAAAAAATCCTTTCTTATGAACCCTAGTCCAAGCATATGAACCTTCACTTAAAATTTTTCCAATAATTCTTATCAACCAATCTCACATAACAATGATACTCATGTTATTTTAAAACCCTAGTTCAATTTATTCACTCAACCAATGGATTCAACAATAATGCTTATAAAACAATCTCACATAACAATGATACTCATGTTCTTTGCAAACCCTAGCTCAATTTCTTCACTCAACGAATGGCTTCAACAACAATGCTTATAAAACAAGGTTTTAACAACAACTCTTTATTCTTTGCGATTTCGTGACATGCTACATTTTCATAGCCAAGGGAGCTAAGGTGTCGCGATTTCGTGACATGTTGCTTTTTCACGGCCAAAGGAGAAAAGGTGTCACGATTTCACGACATGTTGCTTTTTTGCGGCCAAAGGAGAAAATGTGTCACGGTTTCGTGACATGTTGCTTTTTTGCGGCCAAGAGAGAAAAGGTGTCGCGATTTCATGACATGTTGCATTTTCGCTGCCAAAGGAGAAAATGTGTCGCGATATCACAACATGTTGCCTTTTCATGGCCAAAGGAGAAAAGGTGTCACGATTTCGTGACATGTTGCACTTTCGTGCCCAAAGGAGAAAAGTGTCACGATTTCGTGACTTGTTGAGTTTTCACGACCAAAGGAGGAAAATGTCACGATATCACGACATGTTGCTTTTTCACAGCCAAAGGGGAAAGGTGTCACGATTTCATGACATGTTGCTTGTTCACGGCCTAAGAAGAAGATTTGTGTCACGATTTCGTGACAAGCTGCTTCTTCTATTGTAAGATTGTGTTCTCTCTGAGTTCGATGGGAAGAGTCTCTTCCCTTTTTGTAATTGATATTTGTTTTAATACAAGTTTTTTCAAAATTTTCAAAAAAAACAACTCTTTATTCTAGAAAACCTTGAAGCATTAACTAAACACACCCAATAAGGAGACCTACTTAAGTGCTTTTCAATCCAAACTTATTTTCCATAAAACCAACCAATAAACTCAACTATGGAAGAATGTACCCATACATTTTTCTTGATGATGAAGGAACCCCAAAAATCTGCCACAACCACAAACACTTCTTTGCCAAGCTCAAAGAAGTTATAAGGTGATAAACTCTCTCAAATATACAATGTAAATATCAAAACTTACATACACCTTAATACTCTATCTTTAAGAAATCATCCATCAACAATAATTGACCAAACACACCTTACTCTTCTCAATATTGCAATAATTGATTAAGTCACTTTACCAAATATATGCAGTAAATCAAATTTTTAATTCCCTAAGGTAAAATCAATATTACCCTAGTAAATTTCCATTTACCACTTAGGTAAATATCATAACCAATTTACTCCTTATCTCTCCCTAGCCTTAGCAAAGAAAAGAATAATTTTTATTTCTATTAACAACCCTTATCTCTCCACAACATTAGCAACTTAATTAAAAATTAGATAAAAAATATAAAAACCTTTTTATATCTTTGGCTCTGCATTTCGTGGGATTCGATCTTGCACTCTCTCCCTTTTTAGTGCCTTATTCGTAGCTCACTAGCCATGTGAGCCAAGTTCTCATGTGCCCACTAAAATCACAGAAGGTCCTTTAATATTTTACCAAATCCTTTAGAGCCTTTGGCTCCCTTCTCCTCTTGCCATGTAGCATGTTTGATGCATTCCTTTCTCAACGAATGCATGAGCCTTTTGTTCATTGCTCCATGGAAATTTCTCCATGAATTATAGCATGATTTTTGACACGAAAATAATTAGAGGAAATTTGAATAATTGGTTTTGAACTTAGGCAAAGGTTTAAATACCTTTTGCCTTACAAATATTGCACGTTGGCGGTGTATTAAAATTGGATGTTGGGACCTTTATAATATGCATAATTAATTTATAAATCATTTAAATTCTGTTTAGAATTTAAATTTTATAAATTAAATTTGTAACCTTTGGATTTATAAAAATTAAAGCCTCCGTGGAGGTTCAATAAAAATGTTTTGTACCCATACCTTTTTATTTATGATGAAGGAACCTCAAAAATTTGCCACAACCACAAAAACTTCTTTGCCAAGCTCAAAGAAGTTATAAGGTGATTAACTCTCTCAAAGATACAATGTAAATATAAAAACTTACATACACTTTATTACTCCATATTAAATAAATCATCCATCAACAATAATTTATAAAACAAACCTTACTCTTCTCAATATTGCAATAATTGATTAAGTCACTTTACCAAATATATGAAATACATTATTTTTCTTTCCCTAAGGTAAAAGCAATATTACCCTAGTAAATTTCCATTTACCACTTAGGTAAATATCATAACCAATTTACTCCTTCTCTCCCTAGCCTTAGCAAAGCAAAGAATACTTTTATTTCTATTAACAACCCTTATCTCTCCACAACCTTAGCAACTTAATTAAAAAATTAAATCAAAAGTATAAAAATATTTTTATATCTCCCACCCTACGTTTCTCAAGATTCTATCTTGCACTCTTTCCCTTGCTAATGTCTTGGCTGTGGCTGGCTATCCATGTGAACCAAGCACTCATGTTCCCACTAAAAGCGTAGAAGAAACTTTAATATTTCACCAAATCCTTTAGAGCCCTTAGCTCCTTTCTCCTCCTACCACGTAGCATGTTCGATGCATTCCTTTCTCACTGAATGCACAAGCCTTTTGGTCGCTGCTCCTTGGCACTTTCTCCATGAATTTTAGCATGATTTCCAGTGTGGAAATAATCAGAGGAAATTTCAATACTTGGTTTTGAACTCAGGAAAAGTTTTAAATTCATTTTTTCCTTCCAAATATTGTAAATCAATGGTGTATTAAACTTGGACGTCAATGCCTTTGTAATATGCATAATTAATATATAAATCAATTAAATTCTATTTATAATTTAAATTTTATAAATTAACTTTGTAACCTTTGGCTTTATAAAAATTAAAGCCTCCTTGGGGGTTAAAAAAAACTTTTTTTTTCACATAATTATTTAATAAAAAATCATTTTGCCACCATGGTTTTAATAAATACCCTTTATCTTGCCACCATGGTTTTAACAAAAATACTTTATTTTTACCTCATAATATAAAACAATATTATGACATATTTTCAATCAACCTCTCAAATTATTCCTTTTGACCTTTTGACATCAACTATAGCTTATTCCTTTACATCAATGACAAATTCGTTCCTTGACATCAATGACAACTTTGACTCAAAATGTCCAACAATCTCCCCCTTTGTCATTGATGGCATCCAAAATTATTTTTACCAAAAACTTAACCTTTTCTTTGTTCTTCTCCCCCTGGGACATTGCTTCCCCTATCTCAATGCTCTCTTCAAATCTCTCCTCTTTACTAAAATACCAAATATCTCTCCCTTAATCAAATCTCCCCCTTTGACATCAATGGGCTAAAAATGAGCCTCTTAGCATAGCCCCTACCCCACCTCCTCTTGAGATGGTTAATTTTGGGGTGGGAGTATTTCTACTCCTAGCAAGCACTAGTATTTACCTTTATCCTCTTTTCTTCTTATCTGATCCTTCTTATTTCTTTGAAAGTTCCTTTCCATGTCCATTTTCTTGTTCTTGTTCTTGTTCCTATTTTTGTTCATGTTCATATCCTTGTTCTTGTTTCTATTCATGTTCATATTCATATCCCTTTTCCTATTACTGTTCTTGTTCCTGTTCATACTTGATTCTGGAATGTCTAATCTACACCACTTTGTTGTGTGTCCATCACTATTGCACTTATAACACCTAATGTTATTATTCATTTGAGGTGCAAATGTCTTAGGATTTCTCCTAGTGAGGCCATATACCTTTCTATCATGAACCCTACAATTCATTGCCTTGTGACAAAACTGATTACATGAGTAACAATACCCATGGAAAAACTATTTTTTCACATATTCCTATCTTTCATGTGTCTTGCACTATGAAGCCATGTGTCCAAACCTGTGACATGAGAAACACCTTCCATTGAAATTTCCTTGCCTTGGCCTCATTGGTCTCTTAGTCTCTCTTGAGCTATTCTGATTGTTGTTCCATTTTTTTCTTCTTTGTGAATTGTTCCTATCCTTGTTGAACTTTTTGTTGTCCAACTCATCCTTAGATGTCTCATTTTATCTTACATTGTCTTCTTCTAAAGTTTCTTCTCCTTTAGAGCTTGAGGTTGATTTCTCTTCCCATTTCTTTTGTTCCTATTCAAATCCAAGACCTATCTTGCTTGATGTAGGCTTTTGTATCTTTATGAACTTATCTAAGTTCTTTGAGCTATTTTTGAATCCTTGTAGATTAAATTTGGATTTTTTGGCTTCCATATTTAATGAAGCTACCTCTTGTTCTAGCTTTTCACATTCTGAAACCTTTACTTCTAACTTATCCTTGAACTTCTTTGTCTTAGCCTTTGATTTGTCTAGATCCTCTATAAGCATTTTTCTCTCTTCATCACATTCTTGAAATTGAAACTCAAGTTTAGAGTTTTGCTTTCTTACCTTATTTACTATGTCAAGAGCATAAATAAGTTCTCCCTTGAGATCATATCCTTATTTATCTGATTATTCCTCTATTTGTTTTTCTTTGTCCATATCTTCATTTTATTTTAACTTATCTTCTATAGGATCACTTTATTCTTTATCTAGAGCCATTATAATATTTTATTTTGGTCCTTCAAGTGTATCTTCATATTCATCATCACTAAAATTGAAATCATTTCTTGCAAAACTATCTTCAAGATGTCTAAAGTTACCACATCTAAAACACTTGAGAATTATTGGTGACCTTTTATTGACTTCTTTTTATTCAATCATAAATAGGACTTCATTATTATCATTATATGAAAAACTGTTATCACTATCACTTGAGTACTTTCTTGCCTTGTCTGCATAGTAGCTCCTCTTTTGCCTTTGGAAGAACTTCTTTCCTTATCTTCTTTGTCCATCCTTGATTTTATTTTGATGCCTATATCTTTCTGATTCCCTTGTTGAGCAAGGTGCAGCAGCAGTATTGTCATTGTTGTCAACACAGTCAGATAGATCTGTTGATGCAGTGGACAGGAAGTTCAAAAGCTATTCAGATGCAAAAGACAGGAGTTCAAAGGTTATTCATAGTATGTACAGTGATTTTCCAAGAAGACCGAAGTGGCCCATTTGCAAAAGATCAAAGAAAAAGAAAAGTAAGAAAAGTGTCGCGATATCGCGACATATACAACAGGCAAGAAAAACTGTCGCGATTTCGCGACATGTTGGAAGAGAGAAAAAGTAAGAAAAACTGTCACGATTTCGTGACATGTTGGAAGAGAGAGAAAAAGCAAGAAAAACTGTCACGATTTCGTGACATGTTGGAAGAGAAAAAGGCAAGTGGAAAAACTATCGCGATTTCGTGACATGTTGGAAGAGAGAAAAAGCAGGAAAAACTGTCACGATTTCGCGACATGTTGGAAGAGAAAAAGGCAAGTGGAAAAACTATCACGATTTCATGACATGTTGGAAGAGAGAGAAAAAGCAGGAAAAACTGTCACGATTTCGTGACATGTTGGAAGAGAAAAAGGCAAGTGGAAAAACTGTCACGATTTCGCGACATGTTGGAAGAGAAAAATGCAAGTGGAAAAACTGTCACGATTTCATGACATGTTGGAAGAGAAAAAGGCAAGTGGAAAAACTGTCATGATTTCGCGACATGTTGGAAGAGAAAGAGAAAGTAGGAAAAAGTGTCGCGATTTCGTGACAAGTTCAAAGGAGAGAGAAAGTAAGTTGGAAAAGTGTCGCGATTTCGTGACATGTCGCATTTTCGCGACTAAAATAGGAGAGAGAAAGTAAGTTGGAAAAGTGTCACGATTTCGCGACATGTCGCATTTTCATGACTAAAATAGGAGAGAGAAAGTAAGTTGGAAAAGTGTCACGATTTCGCGACATGTCGCATTTTCACGACTAAAATAGGAGAGAGAAAGTAAGTTGGAAAAGTGTCACGATTTCGCGACATGTCACATTTTCACGACAAAGGTAGAAAGCAAGACTTCAGAAGTAGAAGTGTCATGATTTCATGACAAAAGCAGAAGAAGACTTCGAAGGCAGAAGTGTCATGATTTCATGACAAAAGCAAAGAAGTGAAGTATGAAAGCAGAAGTGTCACGATTTCATGACAAAAGCAGAGAAGAAGACTTCGAAGGTAGAAGTGTCACGATTTCATGACAAAAGCAGAAAGCAAGACTTCGAAAGCAGAAGTGTCACGATTTCATGACATGTCACATTTTTGTGACTTGAAAAGGACAGGAAGGTAGAGAAGCAAAAGTGTCACGATATCGCGACATGTCGTAGTTTTGTGACTCAAGAAGGGCAGGCAGGCAGAATAACAAAAGTGTAGCGATATCGTGCAATGTCACATTTTCGTGACAAAGGAATAGAAAAAGCGTACAGAGGTGAAAGTGTCATGATATCGCGACATGTTGTATTTTCACGAGCCAAAGCTAAGAGAAAGAGCAAGGAGAAAAAGTGTCATGATATCGTGACATGTTGTATTTTCGTGGTCCGATGCAAAGAGAAAGAGCAAGGAGAAAAAGTGTCGTGATATCGCGACATGTAGCTTTTTCACGGTCCGATGCAAAGAGAAAGAGAGAGAAAGAAAAAGTGTCGCGATATCGCGACATGTATTTTTGGGGGCCAAAGCAAGGAGAAAGAGAGAGAAAGTGAAAGTGTCACGATATCACGACATGTTGTATTTTCACGGTTGAGTTGAAGCCAACGAAGACCGATGATAGCCGACTAAAATTAGGGTTTACAGTTGTCATGAAAGCTGACTAAGATTAGGGTTTACAGCCGACTAAGATTAGGGTTTTCATCATGAAAATGTTGTTATAAAAGGAGGGCTATTTGGAGAATTGAGGATTGAAGAATGTGTCATCGAATGCGTGTCGAAGTGTGAAATGTGGCCGTAAGAGCGCAGAAAGCGCAGAAGCGGCGAGATGATGGCGAAGTGCGCAAAGTGAGCGAAGAGTCATGTCGAATTGTCCTAAGTGCATCTGTGATTGCACAGAGAAAGCAAAGGAGCAGAGAGTGCAAAAGGGAGAAGACGATCATGAAGTTGGACTACAGTGAAGTAGAGTGTGCGAAGTGATTGCGTAAAGAGAGCAGAGTGCATAGAGAGCGCAAAGGTGAAGAAGACCAGTTAGGGTCTTGCAAAAGCAAAGATAAATAAGGGGTTGGTGCTCCTTCCAGTTGGTGTTGGTAAATCAGGGGTTGGTGCTCCTTTCTATTGGTGCAGATAAATAAGGGGTTGGTGCTCCTTCCAGTGGGTGCTTGTAAATTGATTGTAAAGTTGGTGCTTTGCAAAGGCTAGATTTGGATGGTAGTCCAAGCAGTCATTCTTGAGGAGTAGCCAAATTGGTGAACCTCGTTAAATCTTGTGTTGTGTGATGTTCTCTTGTGATACTTGCTTTATCTGGTTTTAAGGTTTCATTATTTCAGTTTTAAGAGCTATGAATTTAAGTTTAAAGAACTACACTGATTCACCCCCCCTCTCAGTGCCATTGTAAGACTAACAATTGGTATCAGAGCCAAGTTCCCTTCTCAGGCTAAATCAGTCAGGGTTGATCTTGGATTAGTACGCAATGGGTAAGAAGAATAGATCCTCCTCCAAAAGGGCATCTCGATCGGTTTCGGTTCCTGTGGAAGAGAAAATTGAACCAGAAAAGGTTGAAGACTTCTCATCAAAAAAAGCACCTCTGTTTGATGGAACTAATTATGCGATCCGGAGATTCAGGATGCAGACATATCTTTGTGCTTTGGGATACGAAATCTGGGATTGAGTAGACAATGAATACACAATACCCATCACTCCTCCAACCGATGTCTGCCGATAAGAATCTATTTGAGAATGACTCAAAAGCAAAGAATGCTATCAAGTGCGGATTAGTAGACAGTGAACTGGTAAAGATCATGAGTTGTAAAATGGCAAAAGAAATATGGGACAAACTGAGGAGTATTCATGAAGGAGACGATGAGATCAAGGAGGCCAAGTTACAAACACATCAAGCTCAGTTCGAAGCTTTAAAGTTGAATAACGATGAGAACATAGAGGCATATATGCTGAGAGTTAATGAAGTCCTAGAGGATGATTCTAAGAAAGAAATAGGTGGAGGTCTTTTCATGACACTCGAAGAAGAAACAAAAAAAGAACAGGAATGTGATGAAGAAGAAATTGATGCAGAAATAAATTTGAAAGAGGAACTAATTGCAGCTCTGGATGAATTGAAGATAGAAAGAAAAAGGAATAAGGAAATCTCAAGAAAGCTTGAGGATGCAAATGAAATAATAACCAGTTTGAAAGTACAGGTAGAAGAATTCAAAAGGATTGAAGAAACTCTCAGGTCACAGATCAATGAGAAAGAGATTGGTTGCTGCAAACAAGAGGAAGAGATTGTTTTATTGAAGAAACAACTAGAAGAGGCCAATACAAATCTCAAATTCGAGAAGAGCACAGAGTTGCTAGATAAAATGATAAGCCAACAAAGAAGCTCCACGGATAAGCGTGGTCTTGGATATGAAGTTGAACAACCTTCATCTTCCAACTCTACAGAGAAGAAGAAGTTCACTGTTGAAGGATCGAAGCAAGAAAAGTTTGAAGCTGAATCTTCAAAAGGAAGAAAATATCAAAGGAGATCTACAACAAAGCAACCACAACAAAAGAGGTTCTATCACTCTCACTCTATTCATAATAATACTTTTAATGGCTATTGTTTCAGATGCAACCAGTATGGTCACAAGGCAACTTATTGTGGATTGAATAATAAATCAAAGAGTTATGTTGGTAGAAATACATCTGCATTTTTGAGTGAACACTATGTACAATGTTTTCAATGTAATGGTCATGGGCACATAGCAAGGTTTTGTCCAAGCATTTTTGTATCTAATCTAAGGCAAAATAGTAGATTTCATCAGACGCAAAGAACGCAACACAGACAGGGAATAAATCATGTACATAAAAGAAAGGAAAATAATCATTCATCAAGGATGCACAAGAGACAACCACACAAGAGAAATGTTCGAGTTCACGAAAAGGTGCAAAACAGGGATGCAGTTGAAAAATCCAAGCCCGAGTTCAAGAAAGTTTGGAGAAAGATAGAAGAAAGGAAATCGTGTCTCCTTGGACTGAAGGAGACTACTCCTCTATTGCACTAAGCAACTCCAGGTAGCACATCCTTAGGGGGAGCAATCTTGAAGTTTCATTTTAATGCTCCTATGTATTTGTTTGATTACCTGAGGATGAAAGGCAAGTAGTCAGGGAAGTTGTCGTATAGTTGTCGAAGTATGTTTTCAGTTCATGTAGTTTGTGGAAGTGCCATGAAGGGTGGTGATTAAATTGAGAGTTGTCATTATTGGTAGTATTGCTATATGTCATTGTTGTACTGGTGATGGTTCTTACTACCACTGTCCAAAGTTAAGGATTATAATAGTTCAGATAATTTGGTTAGTGAAAGAATGTTGCCCTAGCCGCATATATGTGTTTCGATAAAAGCAGTGTATATTTGAACTACACATTGACGTGAAGATTGTTAGATCTTTTATGATGTTGTGGTGAAAAATATTGAAGTCTGATCATTGATTCATGTTTAGCTCATCAAGATGAGCAACTTTGCTTTGTGAATCATACCTATCCGAGGTCCAGAAGTATGAGTTTTAGTAAGGTGCACTATAGTTGGCCGTGAAGTGTTTAACAAAATATTGTCTCCTGATTCGAACAGTTGAAAGTAAGGTGTGACCAGCGGTGACTGTAGAAAACATAGACCAAGTTGAAAATGTAAAAAGGGATTTGGTTGGTGTTGTGGTACTGTGTTTGATGCTTGCACAGAGTTGGCAATAAAATTGCAGTGTTGGTACAGTGTTGGACAAAAGTTGGTACAAGTGTGAGTCACTTGTCAATTTTGTTGACAGATGTGAAATCAACATTTTTGAATGGGAAGCTTGAAGAAGAGGTTTATATTGAGCAGCCAGATGGTTTCCAGCTTGGTGATGATTGGTTGAGTTGATTTGATTGAGCCTAGTCAAGTTATGTGTGAAGTGATTTTTAAAGTTCTATGAAATAAATTATTCCATCATTCTATGTTGAGTTGAGATTGAGGTTAGAAGATATTAAGTCTCTAACAATTCTCTTTATGCTTCTATGAAGTGGATTTGATTTGAGATTGTCATTCATTGTTGAGTTCATTTTGAGTACTACTTGAGCATGATTGATTGAGCCTTTGAAGAAGGCCTTTGGGAAATATTTGAGGACAATGCTGGGACAGATTTGAGGATAGTGTTGGGACAGATTTCTAGAGCAGATTTGGGCAAGTTCTTGGTGAGCTTGCTAGACCATATTTGGGCAAGTTCTTGGTGAGCTTGCTAGAGCAGATTTGGGCAAGTTCTTAGTGAGCTTGTTGGAGCAGATTTGGACAGGTTCTATGTGAGCTTGTTATTCAGCATTGGACAAGTTCTATGTGAGCTTGTTAAGCAGGTTCTGTGTGAGCCTATTGAGCAGGTTCTTAGTGAGCCCATTAACAGAGCTTTGGAGGTGACAGAGTATAGAGGATAGAGTCTCAATGGATAGAGATCCAGCAACCAACACAGTTGAAGATAGATCTGAGTGAGGATTCTTCAAGTGGAGAGAGGTCCACCAGTCAGTGCAGCAGAGAGACAGAGTCTTCTATAATATCAAGGGTACTATGGAGTATGGGTTATGGTATCCGAAAGGTAAAGACTTCACCCTTATTTCGTATTCAGATGCAGATTGGGTAGGATGTGTAGATGATAGAAAGAGTACCAATGGAGGTGCATTCTATCTTGGAGACAGATTGGTCGCATGGCACAGTAAGAAACAAGAGTCAGTTTCTTTATCGACAGTAGAGGCAGAATATATTGCAGCGACAACATGTTGTACGTAGGTATTATGGATGAAACAAACCTTGAAAGATCTTGGTATTTGCTTTAGTGAGCCAATATTAGTTAAGTGTGATAACACCAGTGCCATTAACATCTCCAAGAATCCAGTTATGCATTCACGCACAAAACACATCGCTATCAGGTATCACTTTTTGAAGGAGAAAGTTGCAGAAGGTGAGGTTAAGTTGGATTTTGTTCCAACTACGGAGCAAGTAGCAGATATCTTCACAAAACCATTGCCCAAGGAAGTTTTTGAGTACCTTCGCAATAAATTGGGAGTGGTCACACTTCCCAAGAATTGACTAGCTACAGGGATCACATTCTCAGGGGGAGCATTTAAGTATTTGATTATCTGTTTGCTCATGTTCATGATTTTTGCTAAGTGTAATAAATTGTGCCTAAGAATGTTGTGCATGGACTCAGGGGGAGTCTGCAGTAGCCCTTTGGTATTATTGTCAAAGGGGGAGAAGAGTTACAGGAAATTGCACATGTGTTGCCAACAATTCCAAAGGGGGAGATTGTTGAGCAAGGTGCAAGCAACAATATTGTCATTGTTGTCAACACAGTCAGATAGATCTGTTGATGCAGTGGACAGGAAGTTCAAAAGCTATTCAGATGCAGAAGACAGGAGCTCAAAGGTTATTCAGAGTATGTACAGTGATTTTCCAAGAAGACCGAAGTGGCCCATTTGCAAAAGATCAAAGAAAAAGACAAGTAAGAAAAGTGTCACGATATCGCGACATATACAATAGGCAAGAAAAACTGTCACGATTTCGTGACATGTTGGAAGAGAGAGAAAACTAGGAAAAACTGTCGCGATTTCGTGACATGTTGGAAGAGAGAAAAAGCAAGAAAAACTATCGCGATTTCGTGACATGTTGGAAGAGAAAAAGGCAAGTGGAAAAACTGTCATGATTTCGTGACATGTTGGAAGAGAGAGAAAAAGCAAGAAAAACTGTCATGATTTCGTGACATGTTGGAAGAGAAAAAGGCAAGTGGAAAAACTGTCATGATTTCGCGACATGTTGGAAGAGAGAGAAAAATAGGAAAAACTGTCACGATTTCATGACATGTTGGAAGAGAAAAAGGCAAGTGGAAAAACTATCACGATTTCGTGACATGTTGGAAGAGAAAAAGGCAAGTGGAAAAACTGTCACGATTTCGCGACATGTTGGAAGAGAAAAAGGCAAGTGGAAAAACTGTCACGATTTCACGACATGTTGGAAGAGAAAGAGAAAGCAGGAAAAGGTGTCACGATTTCACGACAAGTTTGAAGAAAGAGAACAAGTTGGAAAAGTGTCACGATTTCGTGACATGTCGCATTTTCGCGACTAAAATAGGAGAGAGAAAGTAAGTTTGAAAAGTGTCACGATTTCGTGACATGTCACATTTTCGTGACTAAAATAGGAGAGAGAAAGTAAGTTGGAAAAGTGTCACGATTTCATGACATGTCACATTTTCGTGACTAAAATAGGAGAGAGAAAGTAAGTTGGAAAAGTGTCATGATTTCGTGACATGTCACATTTTCATGACATGTCACATTTTCATGACAAAGGTAGAAAGCAAGACTTCGGAAGTAGAAGTGTCACGATTTTGTGACAAAAGTAGAGAAGAAGACTTCGAAGGTAGAAGTGTCATGATTTTGTGACAAAAGCAAAGAAGTGAAGTACGAAAGTAGAAGTGTCATGATTTCATGACAAAAGTAGAGAAGAAGACTTCAAAGGTAAAAGTGTCACGATTTTGTGACAAAAGCATAAAAGAAGACTTCAAAAGTAGAAGTGTCACGATTTCGTGACATGTCGCATTTTCACGAATCGAAAAGGACAGGAAGGCAGAGAAGCAAAAGTGTCATGATTTCATGACATGTCGCATTTTCGTGACTCGAAAAGGACAGGAAGGCAGAGAAATAAAAGTGTCATGATTTCGTGACATGTTGCATATTTGTGACTCAAAAATGATAGGAAGGTAGAGAAGCAAAAGTGTTTCGATATCGTGACATGTTGATTTTGCGACTCAAGAAGAGAAAGAGGAGAGATAACAAAAGTGTCGCGATATCGTGCAATGTTGCATTTTCATGACAAAGGAATAGAGAAAGCGTACGGAGGAGAAAGTGTCGTGATATCGTGACATGTTGTATTTTCACGGGCCAAAGCTAAGAGAAAGAGCAAGGAGAAAAAGTGTCACGATATCGTGACATGTTGTATTTTTGTGGTCCAATGCAAAGAGAAAGAGCAAGGAGAAAAAGTGTCGTGATATCGCGACATGTAGCTTTTTCATGGTCCGATGCAAAGAGAAAGAGAGAGAAAGAAAAAGTGTCGTGATATCGTGACATGTATTTTTGGGGGCCAAAGCAAGGAGAAAGAGAGAGAGAGAAAAAGTGTCATGATATCGTGACATGTTGTATTTTCACGGTTGAGTTGAAGCCGACGAAGACCGATGACAATCGACTAAAATTAGGGTTTACAGTTGTTATGAAAGCTGACTAAGATTAGGGTTTTCATCATGAAAATGTTGTTATAAAAGGAGGGTTGTTTGGAGAATTGAGGTTGAATAAGTCATCGAATACGTGTCGAAGTGTGAAATGTGGTCGTAAGAGCGCAGAAAGCATAGAAGCGGTGAGATGATGGCGAAGTGTACAAAGTGAGTGAAGAAGTCATGTCAAATTGTCCTAAGTGCATCTGTGATTGCATAGAGAAAGCAGAAGGAGCGAAGAGTGCAAAAGGGAGAAGACGATCATGAAGTTGGACTACAGCGAAGTAGAGTGTGCGAAGTGATTGCATAGAGAGAGCAGAGTGTGCAGAGAACACAAAGGTGAAGAAGACCAGTCAGGGTCTTGCAAAAGCAAAGATAAATAAGGGGTTGGTGCTCCTTCCAGTTGGTGTTGGTAAATCAGGGGTTGGTGCTCCTTTCTGTTGGTGCAGATAAATCAGGGGTTGGTGCTCCTTCCAGTGGGTGTTGGTAAATTGATTGTAAAGTTGGTGCTTTGCAAAGGCTGGATTTGGATGGTAGTCCAAGCAGTCATTCTTGAGGAGTAGCCAAATTGGTGAACCTCGTTAAATCTTGTGTTGTGTGATGTTCTCTTGTGATACTTGCTTTATCTGGTTTTAAGGTTTCATTATTTCAGTTTTAAGAGCTGTGAATTTAAGTTTAAAGAACTACACTGATTCACCCCCCCTCTCAGTGCCATTGTAAGACTAACATCCTTGTTTCTATGATCCTATTTTTCTTTATCAATGTTATTATTAGCTTCTTGACAATCAGTTGCATAATGACCATACTTTCCACAATAACAGATTTTACATCTCTATATCTTTTGAATCCTTATTCCTTCTGCCATAATTAGCTTCTTCATAACTAGATGAATCATTGCTTGATTCTGACTTCTAACCCTTTGTATTTTTTATTTATTTTAAGTCTTATTCCTTATAGGGATTAGGTTATTTTATTCTTAAATCAATATATGTAAGAATACTTGTCAAAGAATCACCATCCTTTAATTCTTCTATAGCAAAAATATTTTCACTGAATATTTTGGAAGAGATATTAAGACCTTATCACAAACATCTAATTCTTCAACCTTAAGTCCAAGCCCTTGCATAGCATTAACAACCTCATCAACTTGAAGTAGATAAGTACTAAGGTTTTCCTCATCCTTCATTCTTAAATCTTCAAAATTTCTTTTGAGATTTTGTATCTTTGCTTTCTTGACACCTTTATATCCTTCATATATACTTTGCAATTTATCCCACATTCCTTTTGCATCTTGATAATGCATAACTTTATGGAATCTATTCTATGCAAACCTCTAAAAATTGTATTTATTGATTTTGAATTGTAATATTGTAGAAGCATACCTTCCTTATCTTTAGGTGGATCAACTAGTGTTATGTATCTATTTTCAACTGCTTCCCAAATATCATTGCCAAATGTCATTAGGTAAATCTTCATTCTCATACTCCAATATATGTAGTCAATTCCATAAAATAATAGTGCTAAATTATCTGATGATCCATTCTTAGAATCCATTATGTTCTTGTTATCTTTTCCTTCAAGCTATTAAACTCCTGCTCTGATACTAATTGAAGAACACAAGCTTATACTAAGAGGGGGTGAACAGTATAAGACCACTTTTTAATTTTATTTCCCAATAAATATTATGCAATGTATAGATAGCAATATCAATAGCAGTAATAAAAGCAATGCACAAATCACCACACATAATAGAGACACCAAAATTTACGTGGTTCACCCAATATGGGCTACTCCATGGAGAAAATATTTCACTAAAATTTTCTCAATCAATCTCTTGGGAATCCTTTCCCTATTACAATGTTTATGGATCTCTATCCAAAGGAGACACCAATCCCCTAATCAAATCCCATGGATCTCTATCCACATGAGACACCTATCCCATAATCAAAGTTCATGTATCTCTATCCATAGGAGACACCAATCTCCTAACTCTACTTTGGCTGGTGATCCTCTAGAAGGCCTCTACCTCCACTACCCTTAGAAAATGGAACTCTATCCATAGAAGACACCTGTCTTCCCTACTATGGCTGGAGATATCTATCCTCAACTTTGTCACCTCCAAATCTCTATCTCAAATATGTACTAAACATAGTCCTTTGGTCTAGCACAAATCTATCCTCAATATTTGTCTCTGGTCTAGCACAAACCTATCCTCAAATCTACACCAAAATTTGTCCTCGAATATGTACTAAACACAGTCCTTCGGTCTAGCACAAATATATCCTCAATATCTGTCTTCAAGCCTTAACTCAAAGCTTGAATCAATCTCAAATCAACTCTGCTGGATCTACCCCAAACCTTAACTCAAGGTTTGAAAAAATCAATCAATCAACTTTGCTCTCAAGTCTTCTCAAAGACTTATCTCAAATCTATCTTGTAAGCTTCCACAAAATATCACACTAATCTATCCTCAAGTCCTCTCTAGAACTTGTCCAATATGCTCAATAAGTTCTCACAAGAACTTATCCAAATTTGATCTCAATATGTATTGTAAGCTTCCACAAAAGCTTACCCAAATCTGTCCACAAGTCTTCTCAAAGACTTACCTCAAATCTACTCAACAAGTCCACACTAGAACTTGTCCAATCTCATAGAAACATAAAGAGAATTTTAGAGACTCAATATGCTCTATACTCATCACAATGCTCAATTACTTTCAATCACTCTTTTAGAAACATACAAAGAATTGTTAAAGACTCAATATGCTTCACATTCACCTCAATACTCAATCACTTTCAATCACTCTTTCAGAAACATACAAAGAATTTTTAGAGACTCAATATGCTTCACAATCACCTCAATGTTCAATCACTTCCTCAAATCAATTTAGAATATAGAATAGTTTGTTTTATAGAACTTGAACAATCACTTCACACATCCACTTGACTAGGCTCAACCAACTCTACTCAACCAATCACTCAATGAAATAATCCTTTCTTACAAACCCTAGTCCAAGCATATGAACCTTCACTCAAAATGTTTCCAACAATGCTTATCAACCAATCTCACATAACAATGATACTCATGTTCTTTTCAAACCCTAGTTCAAGTTCTTCACTCAACCAATGGCTTCAAAAACAATGCTTATAAAATAAGGTTTTAACAACAACTCTTTATTCCAGAAAACCTTGAAGCATTAACTCAACACACTCAATAAGGAGACCTACTTAAGTCATTTTCACTCCAAAATTGTTTTCCAAAAAATCAACCAATCAACTCAACTATGGAAGAATGTGCCCATACCTTTTTTTTGATGATGAAGGAACCTCAAAAATCTGCCACAACCACAAACACTTCTTTGCAAAGCTCAAAGAAGTTATAAGGTGATAAACTCTCTCAAAGATACAATGTAAATATCAAAACTTACATACACCTTAATACTCCATCTTAAAGAAATCATCCATCAACAATAATTGACCAAAGACACCTTACTCTTCTCAATATTGCAATAATTGATTAAGTCACTTTACCAAATATATGCAATAAATCAATTTTTAATTCCTAAGGTAAAAACAATATTACCCTAGTAAATTTTCATTTACCACTTAGGTAAATATCATAACCAATTTACTCCTTATCTCTCCCTAGCCTTAGCAAAGCAAAGAATAATTTTTATTTCTATTAACAACCCTTATCTCTCCACAACCTTAGCAACTTAATTAAAAATTAAATCAAAAATATAAAAACCATTTTATATCTCCCACTCCGCGTTTCATGGGATTCGATCTTGCACTCTCTCCCTTGCTAGCACCTTGTCCGTAGCTTGCTAGCCATGTGAGCCAAGCACTCACGTGCCCACTAAAAGTGTAGAAGGCACTTTAATATTTCTTTGAATCCTTTAGAGCCCTTGGCTCCCTTCTCCTCTTGCCATGTAGCATGTTTGATGCATTCCTTTCTCACTGAATGCACGAGCCTTTTGTTCGCTACTCCTTGGCACTTTCTCCATGAATTATAGCATGATTTTTGACATGGAAATAATTAGAGTAAATTTGAATACTTGGTTTTGAACTTAGGAAAAGGTTTAAATACCTTCTTTTTCATTCCAAAGATTGCACATCAGTGGTGTATTAAACTTGGACGTTGGGACCTTTATAATATGCATAATTTATTTATAAATCATTTAAATTTTGTTTAGAATTTATATTTTTTAAATTAAATTTGTAACATTTGGCTTTATAAAAATTAAATCCTCCTTGGGGGTTAAATAAAAACTTTTTGTTGCTCATAATGATTTAATAAAAAATGATTTTGCCATCATGGTTTTAATAAAAACCCTTTATCTTTCCACCATGGTTTTAACAAACCCTTTATTTTTACCTCACATAATATAAAAATAATATTATGACATCTTTTCAATCAACCTCTCGAATTATTCCTTTTGACATTTTGACATCAACTATAGCTTATTCCTTGACATCAATGACAACTTTGTTCCTTGACATCAATGACAAATTTGACTCAAAATGTCCAACAATCTCCCCCTTTTTCATTGATGGCAACCCAAATTATTTTTACCAAAAACTTAACCTTTTCATTTGTTCTACTTCCCCTGGGACATTGCTCCCCCTGGCTCAATGCTCTCTTAAAATCTCTCCTCTTTACTCAAATACCAAATCTCTCCCCCTTTGACATTAATGGAAAAGGGTCACCTTTGGGGGCTCGAGGCTAAGAATGAGAATTATTGGTGACCTTTCCTTGACTTCTTTTTATTCAATCATAAATAGGACTTCATCATTACCATCATCTGAAAAATAGTTATCACTATCACATGAGTACTTACTTGCCTTGTCTGCATAGTAGCTCCTCTTTTACCTTTGGAAGAACTTCTTTCCTTATCAGCTTTGTCCATACTTGCTTTTCTTTTGATGCCTGTATCTTTCTGATCCTCTATTTTTGTGATCCTATTTTTCTTTATTATTGTTATTCTTAGCTTTTTTACAATCAGTTGCATAATAACCATACTTTACACAATTGAAACATCTAACAGATTTTGCATCTCTAGATCTTCTTGAATCCTGATTTCTTATGCCATAATTAGCTTCCTCATCACTGGATGACTCATTAATTGATTCTTACTTCTAACCCTTTGTCTTCTTGATTGTTTTGAAGTCTGCTTCCTTATAGGTATTAGGTTCTTTTGTTCTCAACTCAAAAGATGTAAGAATACCAAGCAACATATCTCTTGTCAAAGAATCACCATCCTTTGATTCTTCTATAGCAAAAATATTTTCACTAAATCTTTTTGGAAGAGATCTTAAGACCTTATCACAAACATTTGATTCTTCAACCTTAAGTCCAAGTCCTTGCATAGCATTAACAACCTCATCGACTCAAAGTAGATAAGTACTAATGTTTTCCTCATCCTTCATTCTTAACTCTTCAAATTTTCCTTTGAGATTTCCTATCTTTGCTTTCTTGACACCTTTATCTCCTTCATATATACTTTGCAATTTATCCCACATTCCTTTTGCATCTTGACAATGCATAAATTTTATGGACTCTGTTCTATGCAAACCTCTCAAAATTGCATTCATTGCTTTTGAATTGTAATGTTGTAGAAGCTTACCTTCCTTATATGTAGGTGGATCAATTGGTGGTATGTATCCATTTTCAACTACTTCCCAAATCTCATTGCCAAGTGCCATCAGATAAATCTTCATTCTCATACTCCAATATATGTAGTCACTTCCATAAAATAATAGTGCTTAATTATCTAATGATCCATTCTTAGAATCCATTGTGTTCTTGTTAGATTTTCCTTCAAGCTATTAAACTCTTCCGAAGGAACCTACTCTGATACCAATTGAAGAACACAAGCTTATACTAAGAGGGGGGTGAACAGTATAAGACCACTTTTTTACTTTTCTTTCCCAATCAATATTATGCAATGTATAGATAGCAATATCAATAGCAATAATCAAAGCAATGCACAAATCACCACACACAATAGAGACACAAAAATTTACGTGGTTCACCCAATGTGGGCTACTCCACGAAGAAAATATTTCACTAAAATTTTCTCAATCAATATCTTGGGAATCCTTTCCCTATTACAATGTTTATGGATCTCTATCCAAAGGAGACACCAATCTCCTAATAAAAGTTCATGGATCTCTATCCACAAGAGGCACCAATCCCCTAATAAAAGTTTTTGGATCTCTATCCATAGGAGACACCAATATCCTAACTCTACTCTGGCTGGTGATCCTCTAGAAGACCTCTACCTCCACTACCCTTAGCAAATGGAACTCTATCCACAGAAGACACCTATCTTCCCTGCTCTGGTTGGAGATCTCTGTCCTCAACTCTGTCACCTCCAAATCTCTATCTCAAATATGTACTAAACATAGTCCTTCGGTCTAGCACAAATCTATCCTCAATATCTATCTCTGGTCTAGCACAAACCTATCCTCAAATCTACACCAAACTCTGTCCTCGAATCTATACTAAACATAGTCCTTCGGTCTAGCACAAATCTATCCTCAATCTCTGTCTTCAAGCCTTAACTCAAAGCTTGACTCAATCTCAAATCAACTCTGATGGATCTACCCCAAACCTTAACTCAAGGTTTGAACAAATCAATCAATCAACTCTGCTCTCAAGTCTTCTCAAAGACTTATCTCAAATATGCCTTGTAAGCTTCCACCAAATATCACACCAATCTGTCCTCAAGTCCTCTCTAGAACTTGTCCATTCTGCTCAATAAGTTCTCACAAGAACTTATCCAAATATGCTCTCAATCTGTATTGTAAGCTTCCACAAAAGCTTACCCAAATCTGTCCACAAGTCTTCTCAAAGACTTACCTCAAATCTGCTCAACAAGTCCACACTAGAACTTGTCCAATCTCATAGAAATATAAAGAGAATTGTTAGAGACTCAATATGCTCTATACTCATCACAATGCTCAATTACTTTCAATCACTCTTTAAGAAACATACAGAGAATTGTTAGAGACTCAATATGCTTCACATTCACCTCAATGCTCAATCACTTTCAATCACTCTTTCAGAAACATACAGAGAATTGTTAGAGACTCAATATGCTTCACAATCACCTCAATGTTCAATCACTTCCTCAAATCAATTCAGAATATAGAATAGTTTATTTTATAGAACTTGAACAATCACTTCACACATCCACTTGACTAGGCTCAACCAACTCTACTCAACCAATCACTCAATGAAACAATCCTTGCTTACAAACCCTAGTCCAAGCATATGAACCTTCACTCAAAATGTTTCCAACAATGCTTATCAACCAATCTCACATAACAATGATAATCATGTTCTTTTCAAACCCTAGTTCATTTATTCCCCCTTCCATAACAATGATACTCATGTTCTTTTCAAACCCTAGTTCAAGTTCTTCACTCAACCAATGGCTTCAACAACAATGCTTATAAAACAAGGTTTTAACAACAACTCTTTATTCCATAAAACCTTGAAGCATTAACTCAACACACTCAATAAGGAGACCTACTTAAGTCCTTTTCACTCCAAACTTGTTTTCCAGAAAAACCAACCAATCAACTCAACTATGGAAGAATGTGCCCATACCTTTTTCTTGATGATGAAGGAACCTCAAAAATCTGCCACAACCACAAACACTTCTTTTCCAAGCTCAAAGAAGTTATAAGGTGATAAACTCTCTCAAATATACAATGTAAATATCAAAACTTACATACACCTTATTACTCCATCTTAAAGAAATCATCCATCAACAATAATTGACCAAACACACCTTACTCTTCTCAATATTGCAATAATTGATTAAGTCATTTTACCAAATATATGCAATAAATTAATTTTTTAATTCCCTAAGGTAAAAACAATATTACCCTAGTAAATTTCCATTTACCACTTAGGTAAATATCATAACCAATTTACCCCTTATCTCTCCCTAGCCTTAGAAAAGCAAAGAATAATTTTTATTTCTATTAACAACCCTTATCTCTCCACAACCTTAGCAACTTAATTAAAAATTAAATCAAAAATATAAAAACCTTTTTATATCTCCCGCTCCATGTTTCGTGGGATTCGATCTTGCACTCTCTCCCTTGCTAGTGCCTTGGCCGTGGCTTGCTAGCCGTGTGAGCCAAGCGCTCACGTGCCCACTAAAAGTGTAGAAGGTGCTTTAATATTTCACCGAATCCTTTAGAGCCCTTGGCAACCTTCTCCTCTTACCACATAGTGTGTTCGATGAGTTCCTTTCTAACTGAATGCACGAGCCTTTTGTTCGTTGCTCCTTGGCACTTTCTCCATAAATCTTAGCATGATTTTTGGTGTGGAAATAATCGGAGGAAATTTGAATGCTTGGTTTTGAACTTAGGAAAAGGTTTAAATACCTTTTGCCTTCCAAATCTTGCACGTTGACGATGTATTAAACTTGGACGTCGATGCCTTTATAATATGCATAATTAATTTATAAATCATTTAAATTCTATTTAGAATTTAAATTTTATAAATTAACTTTGTAACCTTTGGCTTTATAAAAATTAAAGCCTCCTTGGGGGTTAAATAAAAACGTTTTGTTGCTCATAATGATTTAATAAAAAATCATTTTGCCACCATGGTTTTAATAAAAACCCTTTATCTTGCCTCACATAATATAAAAATAATATTATGACATATTTTCAATCAACCTCTCGCATTATTCCTTTTGACATTTTGACATCAACTGTAGCTTATTCCTTGACATCAATGACAACTTCGTTCCTTGACATCAATGACAAATTTGACTCAAAATGTCCAAAAATATCCCCCTTTGTCATTGATGGTAACCCAAATTATTTTTACCAAAAACTTAACCTTTTCTTTGTTCTACTCCCCTAGGACATTGCCCCCTTGGCTCAATGCTCTCTTCAAATATCTCCTCTTTACTCAAATACCAAATCTCTCCCCTTACTCAAATATCTCCCCCTTTGAGATCAATGGCAAAGGGTCACCTTTTGGGGCTCGGGGCTAAGAATGAGTCTCTTAGATTAGCCCCTCCCCACCTCCTCTTGAGGTGGTTAATTTAGTGGTGGGAGTATTTCTACTCCCAACAAGAACTAGTCTTTACCTTTATCCTATTTTCTTCTTATCTGATCCTTCTAATTCCTCTAACTGTTCCTTTCCATGTCCATGTTCCTATCCATGTCCATTTTCTTGTTCCTATTCCTATTCCTATTCTTGTTCATGTTCATATCCTTGTTCTTGTTCCTATTCCTTTTCATATCCATATCCCTTTTCTTGTTCCTGTTCCTATTCTTGTTCATACTTGATTCTGGAATGTCTGCTCTACACCACTTTGTTGTGTGTCCATCATTATTGCACTTATAACACTTAATGTTATTATTCCTTGGAGGTGCAAATATCTTAGGATTTCTCCTAGTGAGGCCATATATATTTCTATTTTGAACCCTGCAATTCATTGCCTTGTGATCAAACTGATTACATGAGTAGCAATACCCATGGAAAAGTTGTATGTTCCCATATTCTTGTCTTTCATGTGTCCTGCACTATGAAGCCATGTGTCCAAACTTGTGACATGAGAAACACCTTCCATTGAAATTCCCTTGTCTTGACCTCATTGGTCTCTTAGTCTCTCTTGACCTATTCTGATTGTTGTTCCATATATTTCTTCTTTGTGCATTATTCTTATCCTTGTTGAACTTTCTGTTGTCCAACTCATCCTCATATGTCTCACTTTCTCTTACACTATCTTCTTCTGAATTTTCTTCTCCTTCAGAGCTTGAGGTTGACTTCTCTTCCCATTTCTTTTTTTCCTGTTCAAATCCAAGACCTATCTTGCTTGATGTAGGCTTTTGTATCTTGATGAACTTATCTAAGTTCTTTGAGCTATTTTTGAACCCTTGTAGCTTGAATTTGGAGTTTTTGACTTCCATATTTAATGAAGCTACCTCTTATTCTAGCTTTTCACATTCTAAGACCTTTGCTTCTAACTTATCCTTGAACTTCTTTGTCTTAGCCTTTGATTTGTCTAGATCCTCTATAAGCATTTTTCTCTCTTCATCACATTCTTGAAATTGAAACTCAAGTTTAGAGTTTTACTTTCTTACCTTCTTTATTGTGTCAAGAGCATAAATAAGTTCTCCCTTGAGATCATATCCTTCTTTATCTGATTCTTCCTCTATTTGTTTGCCTTTGTCCACATCTTCATTTTCTTTTGACTTGTCTTCTATAGGATCACTTTCTTCTTTCTCTAGAGCCATTAGAATATTCTCTTCTGGTCCTTCAAGTGTATCTTCATATTCATCATCACTAAAACTGAAACCATTTCTTGTACAACTATCTTCAAGATGTCCAAAATTACCACATCTAAAACACTTGAGAATTATTGGTGACATTTTCTTGACTTCTTTTTCTTCAATCATAAATAGGACTTCATCATTATCATTATCTGAAAAACTATTATCACTATCACTTGAGTACTTACTTGCCTTGTCTACATAGTAGCTCCTCTTTTGCCTTTGGAAGAACTTATTTCCTTGTCTACTTTGTCCATCCTTGCTTTTCTTTTGATGCTTGTATCTTTATGATTCCCTATTTCTATGATCCTGTTTTTCTTCATCATTGTTATTCTTAGCTTCTTGACAATCAGTTGCATAATGACCATACTTTCCACAATTGAAACATCTAATAGATTTTACATCTCTAGATCTTCTTGAATCCTTCCCCATAATTCTTCCTCCCCCGGATGACTCATTGCTTGATTCTGACTTCTTACCCTTTGTCTTCTTGATTGCTTTGAAGGTTGCTTCCTTATGGGGATTAGGTTCTTTTGTTCTCAACTCAAAAGTTGTAAGAATACCAAGTAACATATCTCTTGTCAAAGAATCACCATCCTTTGATTCTTCTATAGTAGAAATATTTTCACTAAATATTTTTGGAAGAGATCTTAAGACCTTATCACAAACATATGATTCTTCAACCTTAAGTCCAAGTCCTTGCATAGCATTAACAACCTCATCGACTCAAAGTAGATAAGTACTAATGTTTTCCTCATCCTTCATTCTTAACTCTTCAAATTGTCCTTTGATATTTTGTATCTTTGCTTTCTTGACACCTTTATCTCCTTCATATATACTTTGTAATTTATCCCACATTCCTTTTGCATCTTGACAATGCATAACTTTTATGGACTCTCTTCTATGAAAACCTCTCAAAATTGCATTCATTGCTTTTGAATTGTAATGTTGTAGAAGCTTACCTTCCTTATCTGTAGGTGGATCAACTAGTGGTATGTATCCATTTTCAAATACTTCCCAAATCTTATTTCCAAGTGCCATCAGGTAAATCTTCATTCTCATACTCCAATATATGTAGTCACTTCCATAAAATACTGGTGTTGAATTATCTGATGATCCATTCTTAGAATCCATTGTGTTCTTGTTAGATTTTTCTTCAAGTTGTTAAACTCTTCCGAAGGAACCCTCTCTGATACCAATTGAAGAACACAAGCTTATATAAAGAGGGGGGTGAACAGTATAAGACCACTTTTTACTTTTCTTTCCCAATCAATATTATGCAATGTATAGATAGCAATATCAATAGCACTAATAAAAGCAATGAATAAATCACCACACACAATAGAGACACCAAAATTTATGTGGTTCACCCAATGTGGGATACTCCACGGAGAAAATCTTTCACTAAAATTTTCTCAATCAATATCTTGGGAATCCTTTCCCTATTACAATATTTATGGATCTCTATCCAAAGGAGACACCAATACCCTAATAAAAGTTCATGGATCTCTATCCACAGGAGACACCAATCCCCTAATAAAATTTCATGGATCTCTATCCACAGGAGACACCAATCTCCTAACTCTTCTCTAGTTGGTGATCCTCTAGAAGACCTCTGCCTCCACTACCCTTAGAAAATGGAACTCTATCCATAGAAGACACATGTCTTCCCTACTTTGGCTATAGATCTCTGTCCTCAACTCTTTCACCTCCAAATCTCTATCTCAAATATGTACTAAACATAGTCCTTCGGTCTAGCACAAATCTATCCTCAATATCTATCTCTAGTCTGGCACAAACCTGTCCTCAAATCTACACCAAACTCTATCCTTGAATCTGCACTAAACACAGTCCTTTGGTCTAGCACAAATCTATCCTCAATATCTATCTTCAAGCCTTAACTCAAAGCTTGACTCAATCTCAAATCAACTTTGTTGGATCTGCCCCAAACCTTAACTCAAGGTTTGAACAAATCAATCAATCAACTCTTCTCTCAAGTCTTCTCAATGACTTATCTCAAATATTCCTTGTAAGCTTCCACAAAAGCTCACACCAATCTATCCTCAAGTCCTCTCTAGAACTTGTCCAATCTGCTCAATAAGTCCTCACAAGAACTTATCCAAATCTGCTCTCAATCTGTATTGTAAGCTTCCACAAAATCTTACCCAAATCTATCCACAAGTCTTCTCAAAGACTTACCTCAAATCTGCTCAACAAGTCCACACTAGAACTTGTCCAATCTCATAGAAACATAAAGAGAATTTTTAGAGACTCAATATGCTCTATACTCATCACAATGCTTAATTAATTTCAATCACTCTTTTAGAAACATACAAAGAATTGTTAGAGACTCAATATGCTTCACATTCACCTCAATGCTCAATCACTTTCAATCACTCTTTCAGAAACATACATAGAATTGTTAGAGACTCAATATGCTTCACAATCACCTCAATGCTCAATCACTTCCTCAAATCAATTTAGAATATAGAATAGTTTGTTTTATAGAACTTGAACAATCACTTCACACATCCACTTGACTAGGCTCAACCAACTCTACTCAACCAATCACTCAATGAAACAATCCTTGCTTACAAACCCTAGTCCAAGCATATGAACCTTCGCTCAAAATGTTTCCAACAATGCTTATCAACCAATCTCACATAACAATGATACTCATGTTCTTTTCAAACCCTAGTTCAAGTTCTTCACTCAACCAATGGCCTTCAACAACAATGCTTATAAAACAATCTCACATAACAATGATACTCATGTTATTTTCAAACCCTAGTTCAAGTTCTTCACTCAACCAATGGCTTCAACAACAATGCTTATAAAACAAGGTTTTAACAACAACTCTTTATTCCAAAAAACCTTGAAGCATTAACTCAACACACTCAATAAGGAGACCTACTTAAGTCCTTTTCACTCCAAACTTGTTTTACAGAAAACCAACCAATCAACTCAACTATGGAAGAATGTGCCCATACCTTTTTCTTGATGATGAAGGAACCTCAAAAATATGCCACAACCACAAACACTTCTTTGCCAAGCTCAAAGAAGTTATAAGGTGATAAACTCTCTCAAATATACAATGTAAATATCAAAACTTACATACACCTTATTACTCCATCTTAAAGAAATCATCCATCAACAATAATTGACCAAACACACCTTACTCTTCTCAATATTGCAATAATTGATTAAGTCACTTTACCAAATATATGCAATAAATCAATTTTTTAATTCCCTAAGGTAAAAGCAATATTACCCTAGTAAATTTCCATTTACCACTTAGGTAAATATCATAACCAATTTACCCCTTATCTCTCCCTAGCCTTAGAAAAGCAAAGAATAATTTTTATTTCTATTAACAACCCTTATCTCTCCACAACCTTAGCAACTTAATTAAAAATTAAATCAAAAGTATAAAAACATTTTTATATCTCCCGCTCAACATTCCTTGGGATTCGATCTTGCACTCTCTCCCTTGCTAGCGCCTTGGCCGTGGCTTGCTAGCCATGTGAGCCAAGTGCTCATGTGCCCACTAAAAGCATAGAAGGTGCTTTAATATTTCATTGAATCCTTTAGAGCCCTTGGCTCCCTTCTCCTCTTGCCACGTAGCGTGTTTGATGCGTTCCTTTCTCACTGAATGCACGAGCCTTTTGTTCGCTACTCCTTGGCACTTTCTCCATGAATCTTAGCATGATTTTCGGTGTGGAAATAATCGGAGGAAATTTGAATGCTTGGTTTTGAACTTAGGCAAAGGTTTAAATACCTTTTGCCTTCCAAATATTGCACATCAGCGGTGTATTAAACTTGGACGTTGACGCCTTTATAATATGCATAATTAATTTATAAATCATTTAAATTCTATTTAGAATTTAAATTTTATAAATTAACTTTGTAACCTTTGGATTTATAAAAATTAAAGCCTCCTTGGGGGTTAAATAAAAAAAATTTGTTGCTCATAATGATTTAATAAAAAATCATTTTGCCACCATGGTTTTAATAAAAACCCTTTATCTTGGTTTCACGTATCCTTTATTTTTGCCTCACATAATATAAAAATAATATTATGAAATATTTTCAATCAACCTCTCGCATTATTCCTTTTGACCTTTTGACATCAACTGTAGCTTATTCCTTGACATCAATGACAACTTCGTTCCTTGACATCAATGACAACTTTGACTCAAAATGTCCAACACTTTCACCTCGTCCCTTCGAATTTTTTTTTAAAGTGCTTTCCACTTGAAGATGTGCAAAATCTATATCTCTTTTTCTTCCATACTCATTTAATTTTAAGAAAAAAACCACTTTTAATTTCAAAGTCTTTGAACACCGACTAAAATTTTAACATAAAATAATCAATTCCACCTGAAACTTATAATGGGTCATCAGAAAGCGGTTTTGGGGAAAAATCAATTTTGAGAGAGAGAAAGCATTTAGAAAAATAATTTGTGTTTCTTGAGGGTAGCTTGGCACCTTTTTGGCAGAGTCAACTTCATCTCCATTTTTTTTCTCTTTTCTCTTTTTTTTTCTATATTTTTAATAAAGCAATAAAAATAGTAGCAAAAAATGAAATCTGTGCATATTTACATACTTGCACCTCTGATGATATCATTGAAAATAAGCCTTCAAATGCAGGCCATTAACTATAATCATAAGATCCCAACCAAACATATATTGAATATGATACACATTCATCGAATTTACTCCTACAACTTGAAATGGACCTTCATAGATTGCATTACACTTGTGATGATTTCTAGGCTTGGCTTTATTCTCATTCCAATTGAGGACTAGATCTCCAACCTAAAACTTGGGTTCTGTCGTCTTCTTGCCAAACCAATTCTGCATCATTCTAGCACGTTTAGTGAAAGAAGCATATACATTTTCTCTCTCCTATTCTATTTGAAGTATCTGGGACAATCTTGTGCTCATGATATCAGATTCATCATCTTCATTTTTAAACAATTGCAAAGTCTAGAGAACTGGAAGCTCGATGTGGGTGGGTAAAAATACCTCCTTTCCATACACCAGGGAGTAAGGAGAAGTCTTAATTGATTTCTTAATTGATATATGATTCACCCACAGAGCCTGATTTAACATGTGCTGGCTTCTTTTATTGTTTCAAAGTGTCATTTTCAAAATTTGAAGTAAATTTTTGTTTGTGGATTCGGCTAGACCATTTCCTTATGGGTAACAATTGGAAGAAGTCTTCATATAAATCCCATACCTGATTGAAAATTTTATTATTATTTGTCATAATGGAATCTGGTACACTAAAATGAGTAATAAGTCCTTCGAGGAAGGATATGACTGTAGCCTGGTCTGCCTTCTTGGTTGGAATGAACTTTGGACACCTGGTAAAGTAATCCATTGCTATCAAGATATATTTATGCTCAGCGAAGGAATGAGGATCTATAAGTCCAATGAAATCTAGGTCCCATTGCTAAAATGGTGCTTCTACTTGAATTGGATGCAGGGGCAGAGCTGCTTTCTTATTCTTGCTAGCATACCGTTGATAGTTATCACAGCTTTGGTTCACTTTGTGTGCATCTATGAAAATGGTAAGCCAAAAATATCCATCTTGAATGATCTTCAAGGCCATAGGCCTTCCTACATAATTCCCATCAGATAAACTAGAGTGGAACTCCTCCAAGATATTTTCTTTTTGAACTCTTTCACACACCTGAGGAGTACTCAATCTATATTTTTATGGAATAGTCCACTTGGAAATAGGACATACCTCAGTTCTTGTAGTATGAATCTTCACCCCTTTGAGGCATAAAGGTGTGATGGACATATTTTAGATGTGAAAAATTTGACAAGGTCCTCTATCCAGTCATGATTTTTTGTTACTTGATTTGCAAGATTACTCTTATCGATGATCTCGTCCTATACTAGAGCTAGAGATCCAAAAGTTACACTTTTAGCCAATTCTTGGCAAAGGGCCTGACCACAAACCAACTTAGTTGATCGAATCTCCACATCATATTCATAAATCTTTGAAACCCAACCTGCTCTTTTAACACCCATTTCTCCTTGGATGATGAAATTCATGACATCTATATGAATTATGTAGACAACTGTCTTGCTCTGTGAGACGAAATGCTAAAAATTCTTTAAAGACTTCCTGACTACATACACCTACTTCTCAATGAAGTTATACTTTTCCTGTTGTGGTGAAATAACCTGACTCAGAAAAGTGATTGGTTTTTCATCTCCATCATTTTTCTTCTATGTGAGGACAACAACATAACTTTTTTGCTTGCCTACTACGTAAAGGATAAAATATCCTGAGTAATATGGGTTAATCAATACTGGAACTTGGGTGATTCTCTCCTTGATTTCCCAAAATTTCTATCTTCTTATTTCTATCCACTTGAAGTTTACATTCTTCTTTAGAATTTCAGTCATTGGCTTGAATACCTGAAAAAAAATTGTAATTAATTTCTAAATAAAATTGATTTGGTCAAAGAATGATTGCAGATCCTTCTTGTTAACTGGAAATGGTAATTTTAGGAGAGCCTCAACTCTCATAGGATCGATTGTTAGTCCTTCTTGTGAAATAACATGTCCCAAGAGTTTTCCCTCTTTGATAGAAAAAATGCATTTCTTTGGGTTAACAGAAATTCCGAAATCCTAATACTTTTCAAACACTTGTCTCAGATGAGAGACATGTTCCTCCCTACAATATGAGAAAATAGTCATGTTGTCAAGATAAATTACAATAACTAGATTTAATAACTCACTGAAAGTGATATCCATAGCTCTCTAAAAGTTGGAATCAACATTGGAAATACCAAATGACATCCTTTGATAGGTGAAGGTGCCCCAATTTGTAGTAAATACCATTTTGTGTTGGTCCTCATATTTCACCCAGATCTGGTTGTAATCAGATAATTCATCCAACAATGAAAATGTCTGTGCTCTGGTGACTACATGGAGGATCTAATCAATCTATGGCAAGAGGTAATGATCCTTCAAAGACGTTTGGTTCAGATTATGAAAGTCCATGCACAAGAAAATATCTCCATTTTTCTTCTGAAATGAAACCAATCACCACCCATATTGAGTGCTTGATAGGATAAATTGTTTTATCTCCAGTATTTTTAACAACTCTACTTTCACAAGAAATTCAATTTTTAGATTGACAAGCCACTATTTTTTCCAAAAAGTCTTCACCCCTTCCTATAATTCAATGGTGTGCTGGCTCAAATTCTTGTCATATCATTTTAGATCATGGTAGCTCCAGGCGATGATTTTAGGAAATTGATAACATAGACTCTTAATGTCTTTGAGCTCTTCTAACATACAGTCTATTCTAACTTTGATAAAAAAAATTGGGGTCCAACTACATTTCCTTGTACTCCTTTACATCCACCTTGATCTTATGTTTCTCTACCCTATCATTTTGATAAAATAGGCTCTCAAGCGAGATTAGTCCCCTAGGAATATGATTGTTCTTCAACTGAATCATTCCCTTCATATCTTCTTCAACCAGTAATATTTCCTCTACACTCATAGATTCCTTAATAAATAAATTAACTATTTGTTCATCACAATTGAACAATTGCAAATAAATATTTTTATCAAGGACCGAAGGTCTTTAAATCACTCTCATAGTATTTAGTTTCCTGACCACTTGCTCTACGAGGGAGAAATTAGCACCAAGGGAGGTCAAGATATCTGCATGTTTGTTTTGCTCCCATAAAATTTCCTGAATATTTAGTGTTGTAAAGGACTCCAAAAAATCACATACCTTCTTATGATAGGATTTTAAATAGTGCTACTTTAACACACATTTTTTTGTAGTCTGATTGATGATGAGATCCGAATCTCTAAAAATTTTCAATTGTTTGATTCCCAACTTTTTAGCTTTCTTTAGACCGAGACACAATGCTTCATACTCGATGGAATTATTCATGTAGCTCCAAGTTAATTGATATGAATAGGCTTTTTGTAATATCTAAGGAGAAACAATAATAATCCCAACTCCTACACCATTCTTGCACCTTACACCATCAAAATAAAACTTCCATAATTGATCGGAGTCAGGGTCGAGGGAGTCTAAAAGTTTTGTTTTAGTCTGATTAGGTTTAGTTATGGTATAACAACCGATATCAGTTTCCACCATTGCATTAAAATACATTAATGAAAATTTGTCTTCCAAATGAAGCTCATCAATGGATTCCTCCATCAAGTCCACTTCTTGCACTTCTTCTGTCATCATATTGAATACACGAGTGGGATTTTCTTCTTCTTCAATTTTTTCTATATGAAAATTAGAAGGCTTTTCATTATAGATCCAAATTCTTCTTCCCTTAAAATAAATTTCCAAATGCGAATAATCCAGGGAATTATATCCTCCAATATTTTCTATAAACTCCCTTGACATAAATATGATGAAGTATGGTTATAATTTGACTACCACCAACTCTTAGATAATAGTGATATGTGGCATACTATGTAGAACAATGGAAATATACTTGATTACTCCCACCATTTTAACTGGGTCCCATACAACTGTAAGATGCCTATACTGGCTAGGGTTTGATGAGGAAAAACTACTCTGCTAGGGTTTGGTGAAGAAAAACTGCTCTACGGGGATGGCAGCAACTTCCTGAGGAGGTTTGAAAAACTGGAGGAATATCATGATGGCATCAGGTCCAAAATAGAGAGTGCATGCTTGTGATATTTTTTCATCTAAAAATAACTGGAAGGAATAGGATTTTCCAGTGCATGTCGGGAACCGCTTGTTAAATAATAATGGATGTTTGGAATGATGTGAAGCCAGGCCAGTTCTAGTGGTTCAACCAGACTCGGTGGTGGAATATGTGGAGTATCTAACCAAACATGCCCTTATTGGTAAATTTTTGGGCATCCGAATTTCTCTCCCCTTTGTGGAGGCTTGGGTCAGGAAGACTTGGAATCCTGAAGGTGATGTGGAGGTGATGCTGAGTGCGAACAACTATTTTATGGTGGTTTTCTCTTGTATTGTAGATTGTAACAAAGCATTTGAATGGGGTCCTTATTTCTATAACAAAGTGAGACTCTTTATTAAACCCTAGCATGTGGGTTTCAACCCATCAGAGAAGTGTCCATCATGGGTTCTAGTATGGGTGCGGCTTCCATGGCTCTCGTTGGAATTCTGGAGAACTGATATCTTGCATAAGATTTCCCTTCTGCTTGGGAAGTTGGTTGGACCATCACAACAGACAATGGATAAAAAGGTAATATTTTTTGCTCGTATTTGTGTTGAAATTGACTTAAATAATCCTATTCTAGATTCTATTGAAATACAATTTGGATCAACTACATGGGTTCAAAAACATGACTATGAAGCTCTTCCATTTCGTTGTCGGATTTACCATGAATATGGCCACCTGTAAAGAAAATGCCCTAAGTTTGTCTCGCCTGTGGCTTCAAATCCTAGGCCCTCTTGGTATGGAAAATTATGGATAAAGGAAAAGCCCTGATAAAGGAAGGGGAATGAGATAAGGAATTTTTTGTTCCGATAAAAGCCTGAAATAGAGGACAAAGGGAAAACAAAGACCTTAAGGATAGCCAGCAAGATGCTCTACTCAACCATTATGAAATATTATATTATCTTGATCAGTGCATGGAGATACCTAAAATGTTGCTACCTGATGCAAATATAACAAGGTCAAATCAGATGTCTCTTCTTGAGGGGGAACTTAAGGAATCAGAAATAGGGGGTTCAAATGAATAACAAAGGGCTTTGGATCTGAGTATAGCGGACATGGTTGGGTCTAGCCCTATAAGGGAAAATATTTTAGAAAGTGGTACAAATTTAGTTATGCCCTCTCCTACTCAGGAACTGATGCAGTCATCCTTGGACTGCAAAAATCCTATGGTGTTGGGATTGCAGCAGAAAATAATTAAAAAAAGTTTTTTAGCTAAGAATATGAAGGTGGGTCGGAAGAAGGACCAAGATAAAATTAAGTTAATGGGGGAGAATTTTGTGGAGTCAAACATGGTTAGAACATTGGAATCCCATATTTATAACCCCCAAAAATGATTATCCTCTCATATAATGTAAGGGGGTTGAATAACATCCCCAGAAAAAAAGTTTTTCATGATTTTGTTCATGTGCATTATCCGGATGTGGTGTTTATTTAGGAGACTAAATTGGCTATTGATAGTATGTTCAATATTTCTCCCAAGTTATGGAGAAGGGGGAAATTCTAGTGTATTGGTGCATGTGGATATGCTGGTGGTATCACTTGTTTATGGGATCCGGTTAAGATATCCCCTCTTACTTGGATTTCTAGTAGATGGTCTATTTCAATGGTCGAGCATGATAATGAATCTGGTGAAATCATCCTACTTAAAAATGTGTATGCTCCTATTGATTACAATGGTAAAGTGAATTTGTGGAAGCACATTTTCTTTGTGAGAAGTTTGGTTCCCTTGTACCCATGGATTTTTGCTGGAGACTTTAACTCTATCGCTTGTCTAGAGGAAAAACGTGGTGGGGTGGACCATCTCAATACTTTTTCTTCTGTCTTTAGTGCTCATATCTAGGCCCTAAAATTGGTTGACATCAAGCTAGATAATGGGATATTTACTTGGCACAATAGAAGGTGTGGGGAAGCTTCCATATCAAAGAGACTGGATAGGTTTTTGATATCCAATTATTGGATGGGTAATAACAAAGGTGCTAGTTCTGTGATTATGGAGGGTAGGGGATCTGATAATTGGCCTATCAAACTCTCTACTTTGGAGTTAGGGCTAAAAAACAATCCCTCCTTTATGTTTCAACTTATGTGGCTTCGTGATTTCTAAGCTTCATGATTTCATGCGAAGCTGGTGGACCATTGGCAAACCTCCTCATGGCACCGCTATGTATTCCTTTATGAAGTGACTACAATTTGCAAAACATAAATTGAAGAGATGGAATAGAGTTAATTTTGGGAACCTTTCCTTGGCTAATATGGCAGCTCTTAGGAGGATGGAAGAAGCTTCAAGGAATATTAGAGATCAGAGATTCACGAAGGAGCTTCTTGTTGAGGAATATGAGGCTGCAAAAGACCTTACTGAATGGGAACTAAGGGAAGAAATTTTTTGGAAATAAAAAGCTTGAGTAGATTGGCTTCAAGAAGGGGATAGGAACACAACCTTCTTTTATAACTCAGTTAAGGCTCGCCGTAATGGTAACCTGATTACATCTCTAGTGAATTCTTAGGGTGCCTTGCTCTCTTCTTTCAAGGATATTTTAGAAGAGACTAAGAGGTATTTTTCCTCTCTCTTCAAGGAGGACTCCCTATCAGATGATGAGAATGAAAATATTATTCTAAACTGTATTCCAATGATTGTTTCTAGAGAGATGAATGAGCACTTGATGGGTCCAATTTCCCTTGAGGAGTTGGAAAATATTGTATTCAAGATGAAAAAAGGAAAATCCCCAGGCCCAGATGGATTCCCTATTGATTTTTATCAGGAGTTTTGGAATTTAATAAAATTTGATCTTTTGGAGGTGGTCCATGAGTCCCAAAAGAACAAACATATGCTAAGGGCCCTAAATTATACCTTTGTGGTGCTTATAACCAAAAAAGAGGGAGCAAATTCCTTGGATATGTTCAGGCCTATTGCTCTCTACAATGTTATGTATAAGATCATCACAAAAATTATTGCTAAGAAGTTGAAGATATGGTTGAGCAAAATCATCTCTGAGGAGCAAGAAGGGTTTGTTGTTGGTCCAAAAATATTGGATGGGGTTGTTATTTCTACAGAAGCTATTCACTCAATGGAAACTTATAAGGAGAAAACTATGTTCATTAAGTTGGACATGGCCAAAGCCTATGATCTGGTCAGATGGTCCTTTCTTCAAAAAGTTCTTGTTGATTTTGGATTTGAGGAGGAATGGATTAGATGGGTGATGAGCTATGTTTCTTCTTCCTCATTCTCTGTTCTTGTTAATAATGAGCCATCAGAGCTATTTTAGGTCTCAAGGGGATTGAGGCAAGGAGATCCTTTATCTCCTTATTTGTTTATCATTATGGCGGAAGGGTTAGGAAGATTGCTCAAGTCATGTAGGGTCTCATTCAGGGTTGGAAGTGGGATAGTAGTTTCCCACCTCTTCCCACCTTCAATTTGTTGATGATACTGCTTTGTTGGGAGTTGCCACTATCAGGGAAGCTGGCAATACTAGACAGTATCTTGACATATATCTTGGTGCTTTTGGATAGTTGATTAATGAGGAAAAGTCTTCTATTTTATTCTTCAATACCCCTCATCTTATTCAAGCCATGATTTCTCGCATTCTAAGATTCTAGGTTGGGACTCCCCCATTCATTTATCTTGGTATTCCAATTTCATCTCATCCTCTACCTAGATCTTCTTGGTAGTCTATTCTTGATAAGTTTAGAAGGAAGGTGAATCACTAGACTTTTAGATGGCTATCCACTGTAGGTAGAGTGTTGCTTTTAAAATTTGTTGTTCAATATTTACCCATTTATAGATTTTTTGTACAAATAGCTCCCTCTCACTTCATCAAGGACATGGATGCTTTGTCAAGATAGTTTTTATGGTCTGGAAAACTTGATCAATATAAATAGAGTTTGGTTAGGTGGGATTCTATATGTAGGTCGGTGCAAGAGGGAGGCCTTGGGTTGTGACAAACAACTCTTTTTGGGTAGGATTTGGCTGCAAAACTTTATTGGATATGGTGTACCTCTCAAGATCATATTTGGGCTAAAATATTATCTTGTAAATACTTGAGAGGTATTTCTGAGGCTAAAATCCCTAGAGTCAGCTTGGTTGGGACAGGTTCAGTTATCTGGGACACTCTGAAAAGAGGAGCTAATTTAATCAAGCAGGGTTTGTTCTGGATTTGCAATCATGGATAAAATGATTTTTTTTGGAAGGATTCTTGGGATGACCACCCTCTTATATTGAATCAATATCCTAGGTTACATTTCCTAAGAATTTTTTTTCTTGGAAGCTGGCTGGTCTCGTATGGAGGACTTTAAAAAAATCTAGTATTTTGGAAATATGGAGATATACAAGTGGAAAGATCTGCAAGAATGGCCCTAGGGGGACTGTCCAAGGATAGAGAGGTGCTTGCTCTTATTATTACGAGGAGTCCTTGTTATTAATTGAGGGGTAAAGATATTTTGTCTTGGAACCCTGATCCTAAGGGAACCTACTCGGTAGCCTATGGTTATCAGGTTCTTGATAACCAAAAGTATGGGATTCTTCCTATCACTTGTTGGAAAAAGGTGTGGAACAAATTTGCATGGCCAAAATGTAACTTCTTTCTCTGGTTGGTAGCTCGTAATAAATGCCTCACTTGGGATAATGTGAAGAAGAGGGGATTTTAGGGTACCTTTTTTTGTGTCATTTACAGTAAGAATGAGGATGACTCTTCTCATTTATTTTTTCAATGCTCCTTTACGAGAGACATTTGGCACCATTGGTGGAGTGCCTAGAACCATCCTTGTTTTCATCTGCTATCCCTGGTGGAGTTTTGGAGTAGTCTGGGCAAAAATCCAGCCAAGGTCCCCTTCCTTCGGGTGGCTTGGAATTTGGACCCTTCTTGCATCATCTGGAAAATTTGGCTCAAACAAAACTAGCACATATTTCAGGGCAGTTATTTGGCTGTTCAACAAATCTGGAAAATGATCCTGTATATGGTTCACGAAACCATCCATAGCAAATGTGATGTGGACCCTCTTTTGGATTCTAGGGAGGAGAAGGTACAATAAGCCCTTGGTCTCTTTGGGGATGGTGTGAACTCTTCTAGCCCTAGTAGGGTTCCTCAGCTCAGCAAGAAGGTTAGGAGATATGGTAGGTGGAGGCCACCCCATAGAAGAGTTTTAAAAATTAATACTGATGGATTGTCTAGGGGTAATCCTGGACATGCTGGCATTCGCGGTGTTGGGAGAGATTCTACTGGTGGTGTCAGTTTTTTCTTTTCCATTTATAAAGGTGTTCACTCCAAAAATTTTATGGAAGCTCTTGTAATTATTGAGGCCTTGCGGTGGGGGTTTTCTCTTGGCTGGCATAGGATTATCTATGAGTCTGACTCTAAAATTTTGGTTAATATTTTAAACAGTAAAAGGGTGGAGGAAGTTAATTGGTAGTTGGCCTCTGTAGCCATTCAGATTCTCAAAGTGAGTGAAGAGTTTGAATTTATATCCTTTGTGCACATTCTAAGGGAATGAATTGTGGTTGTTGATTACCTAGCCAAAAGGGCTTCTGAGCTACTGGATCCTTGGAGTATCGATAATTGGGAGACTCTCCCGTCTAGGGAATTTTAACGCCTATGGGAGTTTATCCACAAGGATGTATAGACTTAATGTGGTTTATTCTTGTTGTCTTTTCTTGGTGTCATTCTAGTCTAGTGGTTTTATACTGTTTGGGTATTTATTTGAGTCCTATTTGGAAGATCAGTTGTACGTTGTAATCTAGAATTTTTATCAATAAATTTTTACCCATTTATTTAAAAAAAAAAAAATTCTGGACTACTCCTCATGTATTCCATCCCCATGACTTCACATACTACCTTTGGCATGATAGTAGTCGTGGCACCAGAGTCAATCATACAATTATGCATGATCCACCCTTCCATTATGAGAGACAAATAGAATGGGGGTGGTCTATTCTTACCAATGGCAAAGGTTGGTTATGTCTGTGAAAAAATTATCTGGGTGGATCTCTTTATTTTATCCTTAGTAGACTTGAGAGACTCCTACAATAGGTCAACTTGTCCAGGTAACTGTAATGCATCATACAAACTCACCTTTGCAGGGATCTTCTTCATATCTTCAACAATGCTATAATTACGAGCACCAAAGACCTTTTCTTCACTAGTCGACTCATATTTATTTTGGTACTATTGAGTGGCTTATACCCTTTTCCACTTAGTTAATGATGGGTACTTGAGGTATTCTTTGGCTTGTTATTTTACCTCAGATTGTATTTGAGTGGCTACGGGCTATGAAGCTGATGCTTTTATCTGTAACTTCTCTTGAGCTTTCTTAGGCAACAAATCCTTCAAC
Source organism: Wollemia nobilis (assembly GCA_028583015.1). NCBI lineage: Eukaryota > Viridiplantae > Streptophyta > Pinopsida > Araucariales > Araucariaceae > Wollemia > Wollemia nobilis. The sequence continues at coordinate 7,533,127 of JAQPPZ010006195.1, read as the reverse complement.
AAGATAGAATCTTGCTATTTAGTCATTGTTCTAGGTGCTTTTGTTTGTGACTATACCTTTTCATGTTGTACCTTTTTCTCAATGGGAACTTTCAACGACTCTATTTTTGCTAGATCAATAGTCGCCAACTTATTTCTAGCCCTTGTGAGGACTGAAACTTGCTCGAAGGAAGGAACCATAAAATTATGACAAACTTATTTTATCACATTTATTTTCCCACAAAAAACACTTTCTTCTAATTTCTGTACATAGTTTAAATGAACCATACACGTATCTTCACCATGAGGATCGTTATAAGTGAAACACCAATATGTTCGCTTCGATGTACTAGCTTATTTGTTTGCCCACACAGTTGTATTTCTTCCAGGACCTTTGCTAGAAGTCAGTTGTTCTCTGGTAATCAGTGGTGCTTGAAATTTCCTTGATCGAAAGTCAGCTTCAACCTACTTTTTCTTAACAGAGGTAATTTCATTCGACATTGTCCTCACTATTGAATTGAACAACTGCATATCCTATAATATTTTTATGTAGGGATTAGGATTTGAGGGTGCGGGAGGTTTTGGTAGAGGTAGGGGAACTGATGGAGTAGGCAACTACAATGGGATAGTGGTGTTGGTAGTGTTGGGAATAGAACTGGGGCTAGCAACTATGACACAACTGATATAGGTAATTTCAAAATACTTGGAGTAGGGAGTTGTGGAACTAGAATTGGAGCAATTTGAGGTGGAATTGAAAACCATGAAGGAATAGGGTACATAGAAGACATAGGCTATGAAAATGTACTAGAATACAAATATTATGGAAGATCAAGTAGACTGGTCATGGTTATATTTTGTGGAAGCTTTCCTATGGAAATTAAGTCTATCTCAGCCTTTTACGCCTACGTGTACAAATCTAGAAATGTGTTGACATTGGCCTATTGGATAGCGATGCCTATGTTAGAGTTGAAATCTTAAAGATAGTAAAATGTGGCTTGCTCATGAGTGGTCTGAATACTGTCAGGAACTCTCTACCAACTTCAAGCAAATATGACATTGAAGTCCACTATTTACTCCTTCGGATGTCTTTGGATGTTTGTAAATTGGTGTAGTAAGGAAAATGGATCATCTTGATCAAAAATTTCACCAACTGGTCCTAAGTGGTGATAGTGGCAGGTGGTAAAGATCGATACCAATACAAAAACTTCCCTTTGAGTGACAACACAAGTAATCTCGACATAATATCTTCATCTGTGATTCCATGGATTTTTTCCAAAGAAGCCACATCTTGGATAATCTCGTAAGAAGTCTTACCAGTACCATCATAGGTAGGCAAATCCTTTAATGCTACTTGAGATACTAGATTTTGTGCTTGAAAATTCAAAGCTCCTGAGTTATTCCATGCTGGAAACTGCCTTAGGGGTTGTGATTGCTATGGTGGTGGGTTTTGATTCATGTGAACTAGTGTGTGAGGTTTAGGAGGTGGGATGCTAGTAGAAGTACTAGCTAGACTTGAAGGAATGGAAAATACACCAGATAACTATGAAGATATTACAACTGATGTATGAGACAAGGTGATTAATCTAGGGTGTTCTCCTAATTTTTTGAGTTTCAAGTTCATAGAACTCAATGGGATTTTCAAGATTTTTGGCCTTCAATATTGTGATCTTGTGATATTGAAAGTGGAAATTTTGAGGGTCCCACTGGGTATGCCAAAAACTATTGGTCAAATATTTTCTTAAAATACAAATATGCATTTGTGTGTCCTAGAAACGACCAACATAGAAAAGCCAAAGGAAATAAATGTCCTTCGGGCCAATCTCTAGAGAGGGCTAGCTCCCTTACTAATCCTACACCGATTTAAGCCTAAATTTTTAGGAAAGAGATAAATATAATAGAAAGAATTAGGAAATATAGCCACAGGATAAAGATGTAATATTGGGGATAGACTCACAGAAGGAATTTCAAAAAAGCATTATAGCAACATAGAATAGAAATAAGGTGAAGAATCCACTTACAATTCCATGAAGACACTTCCAGAAGTGCATTCCAGTAATCACTTCCTCACCAACAATGTTCAAATCTAGATATAAAATTTGAACTTAGCAACAAATAACATATAGGAATATAAAAATAAAAATTCTTAGAGTAGAAAGAAATCACACATAGAAATTGCTTGCAAAAATCACAAGCCAAATTCCTTCTATTTACGTAGAAAGCTTGAAGATTTTTTGTAGAGTGTCCATCCTCCTTGTTACATTGAAAATATCTACTATTTATAGAGGTTTTCACCTCTATTCATTTAATACATAAAAGACAAATTGTTTACAAATCATGAACCTTTGTGAAGAAATTCTTCCTTGAAATTCTTGAAAATCTTCTTTCTGTGAAAACGATCCAACTTTTAAGGGATTTTTTTTGGAAAATTTGGGTATCAGTCCACGAAAATATGCAAGGATGGTCGTTGACTTAATGCTTCAATTATTCCTTGGAAATTTGCCCTTGTCCAAAATATCTTGGAACTCATGAAAATTATATTGTGATATTAAATCATGTGTCCTTTTAGCATGAATAAGAAAATCCAGTCATTCTTCACCTCAACCATTAAATTCTCATTATATATCCGATCGAGGTACCTTTGAAAAGTCTTCTTTGAACTCCACCTAATACGGGGTGACAGGCGAAAGCTCTTTACTTAAATTTCTTTACTTCCTTTTTTTTTGTGCTTCTATGTGGAGAGAGTGCCCACAAACAACCATTTTTATAACTTTTATCAACCTATGCCTTTGAGTTGTGATTTGTATTACTCCATACAATTCCACCTAATACACAACCCAAAGCTTGATTTATTTAAAAACCAATGCATCACATTCACCCCATAATTGTAACAATAATCACACTTGGGTGAAACACTTTTTACATGCCTTTGTTTTTATTTTCGGTGCTTTGATTATTTATTTATATGGTTTCACCCCAAATTGGGGTGAAAGGTAGTTTCACCCCCCTCTTGGGGTGAAATAACCTCAACCTTTTAAAGATGTAGCCTAGCACCTTACTGCCTTTGCTTGGCATTCGCCCAAAATGTGGGTAAAAAATATTATTGTTTCATGGATTGGCATCTTAGTGGAACCCACGATGTGACACCTCCGGAATCACCATTGTTGGGCTTTCGCCCTAGGGAGGGACGAAAGGGAGTTTCACCCCTCACCTGAGGTGAAAGTCTAGTTGACTTTTCAACGCATTGAATGGGTGAATTATCTTTTATTTTTAATGATGTTCACCCCAAAGTGGGGAAAACAATGCTTTTGTTCCTCCTTTGGGGCAAGCGCACTTCTTTCCATTGTTGTCGCTCTTCAACTTCGGGCCCACCATTTTATTTTCTTTCAAATGTGTTTTCACCCTCTTCAGGGTGAAAGGGACTTTTACCCCTCATTTGGGGCAAAGTCATATCTACTCACTTGACATCTTCTTTGCTTTTAAAATTTACATTCGGCCCAAAGTGGGGCGAATGGGTTTTTTGCACCACTCCTGGGGAAAATGCATTTTTTCCTTTTTTTAAAAAATAAAGACGTCTTCACCCCAAGGAAAGGCAATAATGATTTTTCACACCTCTCTTGGGGAAAAAAGGTTGTTATGTTCATTTCACCATTAGCCTTTGGGCACTGTTTTGTTGACATCTTCAAGCTATTTCAACTGATCTTCCTCACCATTTTCCACAACTATTTTACCTTGTGACACTCATTATTTCCAAGCATGAAACTTATGAAAAATAAAAGGAATATTAACACATAAAATGAACTGCAACACATTATAGAAAACACTACAACATTGATTTACTATATTTTTCGCTTTACAATCATACTATTAATAAAAATTTCATAAAAAATTCTCAATGTGGCAAGATGCAAAGCTACCAACAATTATATAATTTCAATTTACAAATTGATATATTTATTTTTCTTATGGTTTAGTTTTTGAGTTTTTTGAGTCAAAGTCAGAGTCCCAGTTAAAATTTTAGGCTGCTAAGTTTGAGATTTTGAACTATTGTGTTGATGTATTTGGCACATTATTGAATCATTTGATGTGGAATCCAATGCTCCAATAGTTAATTCTTACTTGCACATGCTGCAAAAGAGCTCATCCCTAAATCCCACATTGTAAATTGTTGTATTCTTTTAACTCTTACTCTTGTATAGTGTAAAAAGGTAAAAGAAAACATAGGTAGATTTCTCAACATACATTAAAATAATACTACACTTCTCCAATTTATCACTCCAACAAAATCTAGTTACAAGGGTCTCCCTTTAACAAATTCTAAACAAGAGTTCAAGAAAACTGACTTTACATTGTCCAAAAGTTGTGCTATATATCCAATGCAAAACATGACATGTCTAAAAGTCCATATTCTTGACAAATTTTTGCACAAAGTTGTTAATATAGATTGTATTTTTCATTATAATTTTGTACTTGTGTAAAATCTATGGAACTCAAATACATGTGTGAATAGGAGAATGTGTGAAGTTTGATTTAATATTTCCTGTTAGTATATCGTACTAATAGTTATTATGTATATTTAGTATTATGATATTAGAATTTTAGTGTATATCTATGCAAAATTAGTTCTTAACTATTTTTGCTCCCAAACAAAAGCATCTGTCCAAAGTGGAAATAATTTTATCATTGATTTTGGATAGAGTACTTGTTCCCTCAAAATTTATTCTTCAGATGACTAAGTTACTCATTAAATAATTTTGAACTATTATTTCTATAGGATCTCTCATACACTTTTCCCTCAAAACCTTGGCTGGTTACTCCAGATGGACATACAATATTGTGTAGGGTGCTTATTCATTGCTCTTTTTGTGACTCTCATGTTGGTTTTTATCAAGTAATTATGACCCTCTTTTTCATTCGAAATATTCTCTCATTTTTTGAACAAGTAAGTAGGACATATTAAGCAAATAGAAAATTTCAAAATAAACTTTAATCATAAAAGTACTACAAATATACATCTAACATAAAGGAAAATTATGGTTCAAAAACAAGGCTTAAATTATGTGGTTATAGTTCTATTGCTTGCCATGAAAACCGAGGAAGACACATTTTGGATGTTTGTTGTACTTTTGGAGAACGTTTTGGTGAATTATTGTTATGCAGAAAACTTGTAGTCTAGGTGTCATGTTGAACAAAGGGTATTTAAAGATATCTTGGCAAAAAATCTACCTTAATATCATAATAAAATTATCTTGTAAAATTATTGGAAATATCAAACAATATACTTTCCATTTTCCAAAAGTATTTCATAATATATAACTTATAATTTTTCATTGATCTTATTGCATGTCAAGATTGCTGCACATTTAGAGCATTTGCACTTTTACATCTCTCTTGTAACAAAAGAATGGTTTCTATATTTATTTGTAAAAATCTTACCTTCTAAAGTGAGCATCGACCTTAGTTCATGTAGAAGTATTTACTTGGATGATGTGAGTTGTTTATACTATATGTGATATTTTCTCAAACTATCTTATACTAATACTTTGTTGTGGGTGCACTGTATGTTAGCGTACTTCATATTTTATTTGTATTACATTCTTTAGCATACTGTTACAACTCCTGTAACAGTTCAGTTTACGCCGGTGTGCTATTCTGGGCATTGTAACTGTTATATAACCTGCACAATTCAATAAACAATTGATCCGTTTTTCTTTACATGGTATCAGAGCCATTCTGAATTGCTGGGGAAGAGGAGCACAACGTGATTTAATTTTTTTGGGCGTGATTTTTTTCCCCTGCCCGTGCGCTATCTCCTGTGCAGCTGAGCGATGTTATAAAAAAAAAAAAAAATTTCTTTAACGATTTTTTTTGTCGCAAAGGGGCGCAAGTTGTTTTTTTTTTGTCACAGAGGGGCGCAGGTTGCTAGAACGCAGCGTGCGTCCCGGTTGGAGGAGGACATAGCGCGCGTCCCAGTGCCCCCCCTGGTTGGACGAGGACGCAGCGTGCATCCCAATGCCCCCCTGGTTGGAGGAGGACGCGGCGTGCGTCCCATTGCACCCCCTGGGTTGGAGGAGGACGTAGCGCATAGAGCGCACCGCCCCCAGGTTGGAGGAGGAGGCTGGAACGCGCGGACGTCTGTCCATGTGCTCAGTCCCCCCCCGCGTTGGAGGACGTGCTCTATGCGCATCCCCCGTGGCTGGAACGTGCGGACGTCTGTTCGTGGGCTCAGTCCCCCCCCCGCGGACGTGCTCTACGTGTGTCCCCCGCGATTGGAACGCACGGATGTCTGTTCGCGCGCTCAGTCCCCCCCCCCCCCTCGCTGGCGAATTTCTTAAAAAAGAAAAAGAAAAAGAAAAGAAACGCCTGTGAGAGCAACGAGCCGCGACACGTAGGAGGCAGCCACAGCGGGCCCGGGAAGCAGAGAGAAGGAGAGCTCGAGAGGAGGACAGGCAGTCTGAGGAAGGATAAAGGAGGGGTCTCGACTGATCCTTTCGGATCAGCCCGCTGGCTCATGTGGCAGTGAGCTGTACGGTAAGGCTCAGGGAGCCTGCAGGTTGGGGGTTCAAATCCCGCCGACTTCCCCCTGAAAGGTATAATTTTTTTTTGCAAAGGTTTTTTTAATTATTATTTTATAGTTAAAATTTTTAATTTTAATTTATTTTTTATAGTTTTTAAAACTTTATAAATTAAAATTTAATTTTTAATTTATTTTTTCATAAGTTTTAAAACTATATAAATTAAAATTATTTATTTTAACTTTAAATATATAATAATTATTAAAATGCTTTGTTAAAGAGATTTTTTTAAGGGGGGATATTTTTTTCAAAAAATCAAAGGGGGAATGTGAGTAATTTTTTGAAAAAGCATTTTGGCAAATTGTAAAAGGTGCATTTTCGGCTGCGCCCGACACCTTGTGGGTTAATTCTTGTGGGCACTTTTTATGTTGTATGTTGCATATTTCATTTTTTGCACTACTTCATTAAAAGTTAAAAAAAATCAAATACACTCCCTAAGTCCCCGAAATAATTAAAACCCATCCGTGCAATTTATTGCACTGCAGCGTTCGGTATTTGTGATACCTCTGGCCAGCACTTACAGGTAAAGCTGTCGTGATTGGGCTACTGTATCCACCACCTAATATAGCTGCTACAAAGACGTTTGAGCTTTTTCTCTATAAATCGTCGAGGAGAGATAAGTTTGCCATTTTTGCATTTTTTTTACTCCATCCACTACCCTTAATCGTTCTTGTGTTTAGGTGTAAATCCTGACGAAGTATTCTTCATAGTTTTTAGGGGAAGTTACGCCCCACGCATAAGAAGAATCTTCTATGGTAGGTGCCATCAACAAGGTGATTCCCTTTCAGTACCGCTTATGTTCCACGTATCGTATGATCTCTAAAACTCACCTATAGTCTCCCTCACGTAAGGGCGGGTGATTTTTGTTGATATTTCTAAACACCTATAGTTTCCCTCACGTAAGGGCGGGTATTTTGTACCGTATAACGGCCTAGAAAAAGGTATATCGAAAGGGGGACCAATTGGTGTTATAAGGAACCTTCACTATGGCCGCTGTTGCAAAGTTGATGACTGATCCTCATCAGTTATTGAAAGGTCCAAATTATACACCATGGAAACATAAGATGAAGGCAATTCTCCAAATGGAAGATTTGTGGGATATTGTTACTGGAGCATCAACTAGGCCTTCACCAACAGCAGGATCCACAGGTCCTTCTACAGATCAGATAACTTTTGACAAGAAAGACAGATGAGCAAAGGTGCTCATTTTGTTTGCTGTTTCAGATGAAGTGCAACCTCATATAGCTGACAAAGCAAGTGGTAAAGAGGCATGGGATGCCCTTAGAACCATCTATGATGGAAATAATGATTCCACCATTCTTCATATTCAACAACTTCATAACCTGAGTTTGAGACAGGGTGAAACAGTTGAACTCTTTCTGTGCAGAGTGTCTGAATTGAAAGAGAAATTGAATTCTTTGGGAGATACTATGGACGAAAAGCTTCTCATTTCACTTGTGATGAGAGCTTTGCCTTCTTCATTTGATATGTTGATCACCTCCATCCAGGTGTCTCAATGACAAATTACCTACATCAAGTTGGTCAATCTACTTCAACAATAGGAGTCACGCCAACTTCACAAGGATGATTCTTCCAATACAGCCCTATACACCAATAGGCAGGGTTCTAGGAAGAAAGGTAATGGGAAAAAATGAGGCAAATTTTAGAAAGGAGGAAATTCTCAACAAGATATGAAAGGAAAAGGCAAACAACCTCAATAGAAGAAGAGGTGGTGCAAGATCTGTGAGAAAGACAACCATGACACCAACAGGTGTTGGCATAAGAACAAGCAGAAAGGCCAAAACAAACCACAAAATAAAAACAAGGAACCCCAGGTGAATGTTGTTGTTGAAGAATCTGACTCAAATTTTGAATGGGCACACAAGGTGCTCATGACTACCATAGATTCCACATAGAGGGATCCTGTTTGGTATGTTGATTATGGAGCTAGCAAACATATGACTGGCGACAGATCGTGGTTTGAATCATTTATGGCCAAAGAGGGCAAACCTGTCACCATTGTTGATGATAAAACCTATAGGGTTTAGGGAGAGGGTACAGTTTCAGTCACTCTTCCTGATGGCAAGTGTCAGATTGACAAAGTCCTCTATGTTCTAGGATTGGCCAACAATTTATTGTCAATGACACAAATCCTAGATAGACATATGGTTGTCAACTTTCATGTTGAGAATGGAAAGAAGTGTTGTACTATTACCAGGAAGGGTAAGCAGATTGCAACAGCTTCATATAAGCACGACTTATTTGCACTAGATGCTATCTCTACTCCACATGTTGCCATGATTGTCTCTACTAAGGAGGCAACTTCCCTATGGCACAAGAGATATGGGCATCTTAGTTCGGCTACTTACTTGAGCTCGGTAAGTATGAGATGGTAAAGGGTCTTCCTTCCCTTTCTACCACATTGCCGAGTGTGCTCGATCGCTGGCAGGAAAGCAACATAGAGTACCATTTGAGAAGAGCTCAAAAAGAGCACAAAAACCTCTGGAGTTAATTCACACCGATCTGTGCGGTCCTTTCACACCCAAAAGTTGTGGAGGGAAGAGGTACTTTCAGTTATTCGTAGATGACTACTCACGAAAGATGTGGGTTTTCTTTCTCCAACTAAAATCTAAAGCTTTCGCATTCTTCCAGCAGTTCAAGAAATCCGTTGAGGAGTCAGGAGCTTCTATTAAAACCCTTCGCTCAGATCGAGGGGGGGAGTTTACCTCTAATGAATTTTCTACATTCTTAGATAAGCATGGAATCAAGAGACAGTTAACAACTACCTATACTCCTCAGCAAAATGGAGTTGTTGAGAGAAGGAACCGTTCTATCATGGAAATGGTTCGTTGTATGCTCACAAGAGCTACTCTTGGGCAACAATATTAGGCAGAAGCTGTCACCACTGTAGTATATCTGTTGAATAGGGCACCCACAAAGGCCCTAAAAGGAATGAATCCATAGGAAGCATGGAGTGGTCGAAAACCCTCCATATCTCATCTACGTATTTTTGGATGTCATGCTTTCATGCACATACCGAAAGAGAAAAGGAATAAGCTAGATGAGAAAACACTGAGATGTATTTTTCTTGGTTATGATGAGCACTCTAAAGGATATCGGTTGATAGATCCTTTGACCAAGAAAATTCATGTCAGCAGAGATGTTGTCTTTGATGAAGCTTTCACATCACAGAGCACATCTAAAGTACACCTAGATCTTATGGAATCTAAGGAAGAGAAGATTCCTTCGTCAACACAGACAGGAGGTCCTTCTACATCTTCTTCAACACCACCGAAGAAGAATCCAAAATGGTGTACAAATACAATTAGAGACGCAAATTTATCCACTCCTCCCAATTTGAACTTGGATAGACCTCGTACACGCAGTATGGCTCAAAAGGAAAAAGAAGCCAAATAAACTGGTGAGGTTGATGATCTTTGTCAATATTTTGAGGAACTTTCTATAACTCCAAGCACAAAAGTAGAGGATATGGATATTGATGATGATAGGGCATTCATGTCTACCATAGATGATCTTGAACCTGCATCAGTGCAAGATGCTCTTAGTGAGCCTCAGTGGAAGGCCGCTATGGATACAGAGTATGATTCTTTGATGAAAAATAAAACTTGGAAGCTTGTTGATCTGCCACATGGAAAGAAACCCATTGGCTGCAAATGGGTATATAAAGTCAAGTACAAGGCAGATGGAACAATTGATAAGCATAAGGCCCGTCTTGTTGCAAAGGGCTATGCTCAAAAGGAAGGCATTGACTACGAGGAAACTTTTGCACCCTACTTGCTTGGATGACCACAATTCGAGGTTATGTGTGCTATGGCAGCACAATATGGGTGGAAAGTTCACCAGATGGATGTCAAAAGTGCCTTTCTAAATGGTGATCTCCAAGAAGAATTCTACATGACTCAGCTTGAAGGATTTGAAGTGGAAGGCCAAGAGCAGAAGGTTTGCAAACTGGTCAAATCCTTATATGGTCTGAAACAAGCTCCTCAAGCTTGGTATATAAAAATGGACAATCACCTTATGCAGCATGGATTTAAGAGATGTCCGTCAGATGCAAACCTCTATTTCAAGAAACAGGGTTCTGAGATAGTGTTGCTTGTACTCTATGTGGATGATCTGCTCATTATAGGGAGTTCAAAAACTATGATCTCTATTGTCAAAAGAAACTTGTGTAAATATTTTGAGATGACAGATCTCGGACTTCTCCATTATTGTCTTGGTCGGAATTCAGCTGGAAGGAGCACTCCATCAAAGTGTCTCAGAAAAAATATGCCAAGACATTGTTGGAAAAATATCGCATGATCGATTGCAAGCCAATGGCAACTCCGATGGAGAATGGACTTCAGTTATCATGATATGATGATTCACCTTAGGTAGATGGTACTCTCTATCGACAGTTGATTGGGAGTCTCATATATCTAACCAATACTAGGCCAGATCTCGTATTTGCTTGTCAACTATCTTTCGAGGTTCATGCGGGAGCCTAAGACCACTCATTGGAAAGGAGCAAAATGTGTTCTTCACTATGTCCGTGGTACTATGGAATATGGCCTAGAATACAAGAGGAACAACAAATTCTTCTTGTAAGGATACACGGACTACGACTATGCCGGATCATTTGATGATCGCAAGTCAACTTCTGGATACATTTTTCATTTGGGATCCGGTCCTGTCTCTTGGCACAGCAAGAAGCAATAGGTGGTTGCTATTTCATCAACAGAGACAGAGTATCGCATCGCACGTGAAGCTGTGTGCGAAGTGATATGGTTGCGTCGCATTCTGACAAGTATGGGCCATCCATAAAAATATCCAATACACTTGTTTTGCGACAATCAGGGTGTTCTGAACCTCGTCAAGAATCCAGTCCATCATGAAAGAACAAAGCACATTGACACACAATGTCATTTCATTCGAGATGAAGTTCCAAAGCACCGAATTCAGCTTCGACACATTCCCACCGATGCTCAAGTTGCAGACATTTTCACTAAGGCACTTGGACGTGTCAAATTTGAATTGTTTCGCAACTCACTTTGTATTGCAAAATGATGTAAGGGGATGTTAGTATAGCTATTAGTTATTACATTACCCAAATAATGTAATAAAGGGGGATGTTAGCGTACTTCATATTTTGTTTGTATTACATTCTTTAGCATACTGTTACAACTCCTGTAACAGTTCAGTTTACGCCGGTGTGCTATTCCCGACATTGTAACTGTTATATAACCTGCACAATTCAATAAACAATTGATCCGTTTTTCTTTACACTGTAGACTACAATGCATGTTTGGGATGTTCTTTTCAATGAGGATGCAAAAGTTTTATTTCGAGTAGCAGTAGGGAAATAAATCCAACCAAAATTATCACTTGTTAACCTTTGGAGAGTAGTACAAAATATAAGAAATATTTTTTATATAAAGTTTTTAGAATTCACCCTAAGAGGGTGGTTTTAAACCGCCCTCTTAGGGATTTTTTATATATATTTTAAAAATCATCTTAAGAAGGCAGTTTTAAACCGCCCTTGTAGACCTAAGACAACAATTTAAAACCACCCTTTTAGGGTGACCTAAGAGGGTGGTTTAACCTGCCCTCTTAGAACTAAGACGATGATTTTAAACTGCCCTCTTAAAACCTAATATGGAGGTTGTTTGAAGCATTTTTTAATCATCGCCGTATGGGCACATAATTTTTACGATGCCCTCATATATGGTGGCTGAATAAAAACCCTTAAATATCATTAAGGGCGATTAATAACCACCGTTAAATCCTTTTTTTGGTATAGTAAAAGTGTTTCCAATTGAGCAATTCAATAAACCATATGTTTTCATACATCATTAAATTGGACAATAGGGTGCCACTAGGAAATTGAATGTATATACCATTAAAAAAAAGTACTAACAAACCATAGACTACCACATGTCTCCTTTAGATACACACAGTAGAAGAGACTAATTCCACACCGCACTATTGTTGAGATTATTGAAAGACTCTAGGTTGAGTAATGGATATTCATAGCTTCTCTAAGATCTTATTGTAGTTCACAATAATTTCTACAATTTAACACAATCAACACATTAACGAAAAAATGGAATAACTTATAAAAAACCACAAAGCAATATTAGCAATGTCAATGTAGATAACAAAATAGTTTCTCTAAAAAAAAGAATAACATTAAGTGATAAACAAATGGTTTGTCTTAAGAGGTTTAAATACTCAATTAGATGTGGCAATTAGGTGAATGTTAAAGCATCAACCTTAAAAGGTCTAAATACTCAATTACATGTGGTAATGAAGGTTAAAGCATCAACCTTAAATTTTAATAATACAAGTTGCATAAAGATCCATATAATATAAAACTCCATGGTTTTAAATGAATTTTAACACCATTTATTTCAAAAAATTATTATTATTATTATTATTTTCTAAAAGAAAAAACTAGATTATATTATATCATTAACATGAACATTACAATATTTTGGTATTATCACTGTCCACCACCTAAAAAACAAAATGAGTAGATCAGGAGTAAAAATTATTACATGGCTCTCAGTAAAATTTAACACAATATATTTTAACAATTTAATATATGAAAATTAAGTTTAATTTCAATCAAAATTTTACATTATTATCAAAAAGACGGTAATTTTTTCAGCTAATATTGTATATTATATAAAAAGAAAAAAAACTAAATTTTATCCATATTTTTTAAGTTGACACTAATATTCTTGTTAGTTCAGCAGTGCCCTTTTATTAGCCTAAACTTTGGTGCACATTTTAGTTGGTCTAGTGGTGTTCTTTTGTTGCCCTCAACTTTGAACGAATGGCCTGTCTGTTCGGGCTTTCTCCGACCTTGAGGCCTTTCCCTGTTGAGGAATATCGGGTTTTTATGATACCATGCGTTAAAAGTATATGAGATTCGTGTGTGGGATCAATGACAATGTCAACAATAGGCAAAAAGCAAATTCTATCTACTAAAGGTAAATAAAGGAATAATTAAAAGTATGTTGTCTCCACGTTTACTTCTCAAAAGACTACTAGCAGAATTCCCTGTGATAAGAAAGTATAAAATATCATATGACGACGGTCTTATAAAAGCAAGGATAAGGACTTCTCGTACCAAAATATGATTCTACGTTATCTCAAGATCATCACACCTACATGTAAATGAATTTTATATAAAATGTAAAATTAACGTGGCCATAATCTCTGTTACAAATTGGGAAGACGTATGTTCGTGGTTTATGGATGAAAAATGTCTTTAAAAAAAGGTAGAATCGCATGCTGAGTGCAGATTGAATGGCAGACATACTTTCCCCACAAATTTTGGACTATATACAATGGAATAAAAAGTAACATTAAAAAAATATGACTGAAAAGATTACCGAATGTGGCCTTATACGGGAAGACAGCCCTAACTTGTGCTTCCCTTCACAACGGTGATAGGCACTTATCATCTCATAGAAAGTCACTTCCTACCAAATGCGGTAAATGTTTTTTTTTAAGGAATGAAAACGTCAAGGGAAAAACTTTAAAAATTTTATAGTGTCCAACTTATCCTCGAAATATTTAAATTAGTGGAGACCTTTATTAATAAATTCTTTTTATCTTTAAAAAAAAAAATTATCTTCAAAATATTAAAATAAATATAAATTTAAAAGACTATATTGAACAATTTAAGTATATTGTTTTTTTATTACATAGCAGAGTTGTCACAACCACACTATTTTTAATAAAATAATGAAAAGCATAGGATCAAACCATATTAATCCAAGGGGTTGCTTCCACCAAACCTAGTAGAAGGGGACCATCTGTAACTCAAGATTCATACCATCATCATCGGTTTGGCACACACTCAAAGGATTCAGATCAGTCTACTACCTTTTCAAACAGGTTGCTCCTCAGACTACTATCTTTGCAAACATGTTACCCCCCAGGTTTGAACCTGAACCTGGCTGTCTTCTTGGTAAATGCTTGGCCAGACAAGCACTTACCAATCCACCTAGCCCTCACGGTATTTAAGTATATTGTTATTTTAATATATTTCCTAAATAACTTTTAGTGGTGTTAGTATTATAACTATTTATAATATTTATACAGTAATATAAATTGGGAATTGGACATCTCTTACATAGGAATGGGTAAGATTATAACATATAGAGTCTCAAAGTGAAATTTAAGAAGAGCTAGTATGGGTGTTTCCTCTTCAATGGTGTTCTTGCTATTATCTTCATAAAAAACTTAGGTATCTTATCCAATAATTTGGTAAAGGGATATGTTATTTATGATCTTAAGAGGATTATTATAAAGGTGGGATGGAGGAAAATATTGGTGGAATCAAACTCCCAAATTTTGATTAACCATTTAAGGATTAAGTAATAAAAAGAGTACAAACTCAATATAGAGAATAATTGAGCAAATACAAATGACCCAACAATGTTTTGAGGTAGTAGAGTTCATACACATCTTTAGAGATCAGAACACTATGACAACTACGATGGCTAACTAGGCCCTTGACTGATGAGACCTCACCTCCTATGATATTATCCCAAATGGTGAACTCAATAGACCAAGGAAGCTATTTTCTTATATTCTTACTATTGATTATAGTAATGTCTATTGTATCTGGATTTATATATCCATGTTTTACATGGTTACTCATTTTTGCATAGATAGTTGTATTAGATCAATGTGGGGAGAATAGTCCCACATCCTTTACAAAAACTTGGTTTAAAAACCTTCAATCCTAAGACATAGATGTAATTTGATTTCCACATAAATTAATTTAATAATGTTTTAAATATATATAATAGTTTTATTATAATATAATTGTTAATCATTTTAATAATATAATAAAATCACATTAATTTATCAATTTTGTATAAGAACATTAAAAACTATCAACTAGTTGCAATACTATTGTATATTCATATGCATAATCTAATAAAAACAAAAGCAAAAACCGTTTAATTATAATTAATCATAATATATAAATAAAAATAAAAAATTTAAAAATAATTTGTTATTATATTTAAAACATTATAAATTTTATCAATATTTATTTAAAAAAAAAACACTCTCGTTAAATTTTTAAAAAGTAATAAACTATTAAGAATTCTTAATACAAATAGAATGTGTACATTGAGTTTTAGAGTCTCTTAACATCAAATGAATTTGTAAGCAACCATTATAAAGGTAAAAATTAATCTTTATGTTACATATCTATGTAATAGCCTCAAATTTTATATAAATTAAAACTAAACATTGAGTGTTGTTTAAGGGGTGGAAGACGTGGCGCAGAAATGAGTAGAATTGAGTTTTATAAACATAAGACTCAGCTAACTCAACAAGCCCTTAGTAGGATAATCCTAAGTTAAAGGAGGATAAAAGT
Organism: Wollemia nobilis; assembly: GCA_028583015.1. Lineage (NCBI taxonomy): Eukaryota > Viridiplantae > Streptophyta > Pinopsida > Araucariales > Araucariaceae > Wollemia > Wollemia nobilis. The sequence continues at coordinate 7,517,174 of JAQPPZ010006195.1, read as the reverse complement.
ATAATATTAAAAAAAATTATAAATATTATATATATTAATAGGAAAGAGTTGGAACAATAGAACAATAGTGAACAAAACAGTAATGAAAAACGGATTAGACTTTAGAATTAAAATTGGAGCTTCAAGTGCTTTAGAGGAGGAGCCATATCAAAATATTATATATATATATATATATATATATATATATATATATATATATTATATATATATATATTTTGATAATATTAAGAGAAGAGGGTTTTGAAAGGGGCCTATACCTTTATAACATAGAAAAACAACTAAGTAACTAGTGTATTAAAGCCCAAAGACAATTCAAAACAAAGCAAAAAGAGCAAAAAAATGCAAGAACAACAACAAAGAAACAAAGAGGGACAGAAAGGCCGGAGAATCCGAGAAGACCTATGGAAGAACCGAGGCGGTTCTACAACACAACGTCCACCTCAGAGATAATCCCACTAGACATTTGAGCTGCATCCTCTGCAAAGTCTACCACCATCTTAATGGTGCTCCAAACCGAGGGTACTGTTTGATCTCCATTAACCGAAGTCTGTGAAGAATATTATTTTTCTTTACCGCAAAATTTCCTAAGGAAAACATATCACTCACCAGCTTGTCCTCGACACCATCCTAGGAAGGACCTCGGTCCCCTCATTAAAAACCCGCGCTTTGGAGCCAGGTGTGGACTTACGTATCCCCATGTTCCCCATGTAATCACCTTCCCCTTCCTTGAGAGGTATAGTAGCACCCTCCCCTTCCTTAAGAGGTATAGTAGCTGAAGAAACCAGCTACGTATCCCCACCATCATCAGAAGCCCTCCCTGTCAGGGAGCCCCACATACCCAGTATAGACTCGAAAACTTTAACCAATTTCCCTGACCCTGAATCCCTAGAGGGGAAACGACCTAGCTCACCATCATCATCCGAGACCACTAGCAGATCATTATGACTTGAATGGAAATAGAATTCAAAAAGCAAAGAACTTCATTAGTGGCAATAACTTTTTCCAGCGTGTCATGCTCAAAAAGGATAAGTGCCAGCCCTTGATGCAGCGGAACCTTGCCCTTGCCTTCTTGAGCATCCAACATCGATCTACTAACCGAGTTATACAGAAATATGGGGAGGTTCATCCATCTCTGTCTTCTCAGGTGGTTGAAAAATATTACATGGAATATTCGCACCTCATACGTAGAATCTATAATGAAATAATCCATAATAACTTTAGCTACTCTATTCCAAGGTGCCGGAAGGGCCTTAGCATTGAATCCATTCTGGATTTGCGGTAAAAACTCGTCTTTGTCCAAAAAGAACCTAATCTCTTGCACAAGCGAATGCCTCTCCTTGTGCACAACTTCGTCCACCAAAAACCCGTTTGCTCGACTCACAAGATCCACCGAGACTTCGAAGGTCCAAGAGCCCACTCGGACACACCCATCCTTCCAAGAAGCCACCATCCAATTCGAAAGAATTGGATTGTGGCCATGAAATTTTTGGATACAATCCAACAGGCCCCCATTCTTTAGAATATTGATTACCTCCTCATCAACAGACAAAGACACAGGTTCAATCCTAGACTTAGGGAGGACCGACTTTCATTTGCAGACTTTGGACTTGCCCATCCTAACACAACAAACACAGCACCAAGGGAAATTAAAACCAGAAAACCACAGAACATGACCAGAAAGGGACTTCCAAATGCTCTCAGCAGACCACCAAAACACCCAACTCCCACCCATGGTTAAAACAACAACACAGTCTACATTGAATCAGATCACAACAGCAAAGTCAAAGCAGCTACATAAAAAAATTAACAGCATGTGAACCTTGTAGCTGACAAAAGGACTCGGCCTCGGAATGGTGCAACGAAAACATAAGACTAAAACAGAACAAGACTTTAGGATATAGTAATAGTTAAGGTTTTGAATTTTATTTAAAAAATTCAAATTCAAAGCATAAATTTATGTAAAATATATAAAAATTAAATATATTAAAAAAATCTACTTGTGGTGCATTGACAGACTGGCCGTAACAGCTAAATGCTTATACGTAATTCAGAGGATCAAAAGACTGATACGTACTATACATATTCTTTGTTGAGGAGATTCAGGTTTTTTTTTTTTTTTTTTCCGTTCATTCTTTCTTTCTTTCTGGGGATGCATGGCGGGGAGTTCAGTGGGAGCAGCAAAGACGCTATCGGTTGCCGTAGACGAGAGCGAAGAAAGGATGTATGCATTGCAGTGGGCTCTGGACAACTTTCTCACTCAAAACAATGACAAACATATTATTGTCATCCATGCAGAGGCCCCTGCTTCATCTAAGGTTGGATTAGGAAGACAAGGTAGTACTCTAATTGTCTCTCCAAATTAATTTTTAATTAATAAAAGTCACACGCCGATTCTGACATTATTATTATTTTTTTACTGATGTTTGTTTAGTATACTGTGAATTTTGCAGCGGTTGCGTCCTCCGGTCATCGTGTGCTCGAAATAGTTGAAAGAAGCGAGAACCTTCGCTTATCACACACACAGTTTTAGCTCGTGCAAGGGAAATTAGCGACAAACACAATGTAAAGCGCAAAACAAATAACGGCAATGTATCCAATTTGTTTTCTTACCAAATAAATAGAGATTTGAGAATTGGGAATTGGTGTTGTTGCAGGTGACCGTGGATTTTAAGATGAGGTTGGAGAAGCGCGGTATCCATCTGCCAGGCAGCTAACAAAATTGGGGTGGACGTTTTGGTTGTTGGAAGCCATGGTCACGGAGCAGTCAAGAGGTCCGTAATCTTTTCAAATCCCATATATAATAATTTTTATTTTGTGGAAGTTATCATAAAGATTTACAATAGTTGGACAGTTCAATAATAAATGGCAAATGTTGTGTATTTTGTATGCAGGGCTGTTGTGGGAAGTATGAGCGAGCACTGCACTCGCCACTGCAAGTGTCGCGTGATAGTGATCAGGAAACCCCATCACTAAAGCTCTCTGGAAATACTGTTGTGTTAGTTCTGACAGCGACTCTTTCTAGGAGGTTGAAGCCGTAAGTTGTAATGGGATTCAGTGTTTTTTTCGCTTTTTCTTTGTAAGTATTAGCATGTATTCTTATATCAGCGTATCAATATATTATTACATGTTCCATGTATAATGAACATGTCTTCCTTTCAGATATAGTGGATTAAATGTATAGCATCCGATATTGTTAAATAGTCGTATCCCTGGGTGGAGTTCGACATTCTGAAGTATAGGCGTCTGTATTTTTTTTCTATTAAGGTAATAGGGAGTTTGGGTCTTCAAACCCGTAAAAAATCTCCTAAGATCTTTTTGAAGCCTGCAACTTGTTAATAATTATCATAAAAACTTGCAATTTATGCTTTAACTTACAGTTTTGCAACAGCAACATCCACAACAACAGAAAAAAAAAAAAAAAACTCCTAAGATCTTTTTGAAGCTTGCAAGTTGTCAATAATTATCATAAAAACTTGCAATTTATGCTTTAACTTACAGTTTTGCAACAGCAACACCCACCAAACACAAAAAAAAAAAAAAAAACTAACTATTGCTATTAAACAAATTATTATTATCTTAGACAAAAACAGCATCATCACAACCAAGACATAACAGAAACACGGGAGAATGACCATCTTAAACTGCCTCCAAATGCCCAGCTGGAACCTTGCGATGTATTTGACCTAGGTAAATAGAAGGACCATCATCCTGATCCAAGATTTTATCTGCCTCCAAATGCCCAGCTGGAACCTTGCGATGTATTTGACTTAGGTAATCCCAACAAATGTCATCCTGGCTGGATCATTTGGGTATGTCCCATGTTGACTTTATAGTTCGAATCATTGATTCTCACCTACAGCGCGTTTATTTTAATAAAAGAAGGAAAAATCAGATTACCAAATCATTTTATTGTCCAAGGTTAGTCCTTGGTTTGCCATAAAATCGGCTAATCCATTACTTTCTCTATACAGATGTTGAATCACTACGTTCTTGGATCTTCTAAGATTCATTTTTCTCTCCACAACAATCCAGCTCAGTTCCTGTTATCCTTCAAAGCTTTGATTATATTCAAAGAGTTTTCTTCATTAAGCATATTTTCCACTCCCAAGGTCTTCATAGAAAGATCTCCCCATCAGCTTTCCTCACCACACTGCTTGCACCAACTAGACTTCTAGACCTGAATTTCCCTTTACCGTTCCATCAAAGCTAGACCTGAGTTTCCCTTCGCCCACTCCATCAAAGTTGAGCTTGAATTAGTATAGGCATATGCATTCATACTTCGCTAGTGGAGTGTAGTGTAAATAGTCTTTGAAATTAAGCTATTTTAAAGAGTGCATACTAGTTAAGAGTATGCAATATAAGATTAAGCTTGCTCCTCGCAAAAATAATTATTTATTTGTAAAGAAAATATAATTTTTAATTTAAACAAATATATTTCAACGATGTTATATATATATATATATATATAGATATATAAAAATTAGATTGGAAACCCTTTACAAAGGATATTTTAAAATGTGTCCCTCTACTTACCATTTTACTTAATGGGTTAAAATTACATTACTCCAAGATTTTGTCATCAAAGTTTTATAAATAATTAAATTTAAAATCATAATTATAATAAAAAAAGAGATGGTTGACATCTCCTTTGACAAGGACAAGACAAGTCTTCATACTTTTCATTCAAATATGGTTAAAGCATTTTACTTTAGAGGATCTTATCCAAAATTTTAAGGCTTTGGGAGGATAATCTCCTTTAATATGGTTTCAACTATCATTGAAACTCCACCCCTTGGTGATGTTGTTTTTGTAGAGTGTCATTGGCTCCAATCAAGTGCTCGTAGAAACTTGTTTTGAAAGTATACTACAAGGTAGTGTTTGCACCCATGATATTGTGTTTCATATGCAATATTTTGATAATGCATTCAAATGGATTAAAAAATACATTATTATCAAGTATTTCCTAGGGCATATACCCAATGACACCCTCATTCGTTAGTGGATCTAGAATGCATGGCATCCCCATGGTATTAAAGTGGAGCATATACAAAACCTCACTAAGGGGTTTTTCTATTTTTTATTTATGAATCCTCAAAATGCCATGTCTATCTTGAGTACAAGCGCTTGGTATAATAGGAATGCCCTTTTGGTTCTTCAACCTTTGTACCATAATTTTACTATCTTTGTGGATGTCTCCTTGAAAGTGCTAGTGTGAGTAGGATTCCTTGGTATCCCTTCTCTATTGTGGCCTTTGCTACAACAATTGGTCACCCCTATTTGCAAATTCGTTTGCATGGAATAACACAAATTCTATCATACACCCCCATAAGCATTTGTGTGTTGAGGTTGACCTCTCTAAGGACCTAAAAGAATTGATGGACATCCAAGTTAGTGATAACTATATCCAGCAAAGGATGGTTTATATTAACCTTTTGAATACATATTATAGATGTTAGTCAATAGCTCATAAAATCAAATATTATCCCCTCATGGAGGGCCACTCTAAAGCCAAGTACCCTTAAATGGATCCTCATACACCTACACCAACACCAACAGATGTCAATGTGTTAGACAAATGGATAATAGTGGAAAATAAAAAAAAATAATAATGCTTGTCTCTCAGTCCCTATAGGATACTCACAAAAACCCTCGTCTCACACTGCTTTATTTGTCTCCTTCTCGTACTCCCCCCAACCTCACCGCTCCTTGCTCCACCTCTATAGCTATAAATTCCAATCCCCTCATAGCCTCATGTTGAGAACCTTATTGGTTACTAATGAGGAATATAATTCCTCATTTCATTAAATATTAATTAAAAATAAATTTTAATTAATATTTAACCTAAAATTAGTGATATGAAAAATTATATTATAAAAAGGTATTTCTATTCAAACCATTCCTATTCATGTAATATATATATATCAAAAAGTAATGAATGAGAATAATTAGCTTTTACTTTTCAATCTTATACCTTCTTGCCCATTTCTCTCCATATCAGTGGTATTAGAGCATATCGATCCACCTATGGATCAAGTCACTCCATAACATGACCTCTACCTTTTGTCCTTTCAACATGATCAACTATATTTTTAGACTTTTATGTCAAGATATACCTTTTGTCCATTCAACATGGCCAACTATATTTTTAGATGATTCAAATAAAAAGGAGGTTTGAAATTTGAGGCCATAGCCTTTTTTCCATTTAAGATGGTCATTCGAAGTTTCTAAACCATTTTAGGATATCCAAGAGTTCGCACCATGCTGCCTAGCCCAAATTATGAAGACCATATCAAATATGGATGACACAACCCAGAAAGAATTCTTTGGTATTGAGGATTCCAAGTTGGGAGAAAAGAATGATGACTCTAGCCTTGCTTAATTAATCAGAAGACTTAGAATTATGGATAGTAGTATTGACATGGTCAAATCCAATTTGGGGAGCAATATTGAAATTATTCCTCAATCCATGGAGGCCCTATAAATAGGGACCCATCTACACATGAATGGATAGAGAGTGGTAAAGGAATTGTATGATATTCCTTGGCTCAAGAAGGGTGTAGTCATGTCCAATGGACATTTCCCTCTAGCATTGTTTAACAAAGTACCTTAAACTTGAGAGGCACCTCCTCCTTTGCATCCTCTAGTATATATCACAAAATATGATGTTTCTAGTCTTGTTTCACTTCAATAAGTGTCTTCTATCACTAGCTTAGTGGACTAGAATATTCACAATAGTTTGGAAAATAAATCTAAAGGTGACCAAATTGAGGATGATACTCATTTATTTTCTCAACCACTTATATTAAGAGTGGGTTATGATCACTCTATGCAAGCTTGTTCTCAATATACAAAGTTGAAGAACATATTCCTAGATGGAAGTCCTATCCAAGCAAAGTTAAATGTCAACACACTTGCTTCTATTGTTCCAAAAATCAAATCCATCATTGTGAAGGATCTAGATTCCTAGGAAGAGAGTATCATTAATATGCTCTGAAGAACCTTCTTGCATGCCCCCTTTGTGCACTCGGTGCCACTTCATTGACCTCCCCATGGTTGCCTCCTCATCCTCCAGATCTTCTCTTCCTCTTGTTATGAATGCATTAAGGTCCAATACACATATTGTTGGGAGGACTGATGAGGAATAAAATTCCTCATTTCATTAAATATTAATTAAATAAAATATTAAGTAATATTTAACTAAAAATTAATTAAATGAAAAGTCTAACTAATAATTAATTAATATCTAAATATTAATAACTAATAATTAGTTAATAATTAATTATTAACAAGTTAAAAATTAAATAATTTTATGAAAAAATATATTATAAAAAAGCATGTCTATTCAAATCATGCCTCTTCATATCAATGGTATTAGAGCATATCGATCTACCTATGGATCAAATCGCTCCATAACCTAAAATCTCCATTTTATCCATTCAACATTACCGACTATATTTATAGACCATTTAGATGTCAAGGAAAGCCTTTTTTCCATTTAATATAGTCATTTAATTTTTTTAGATTGTTTTTGAACATACAAGAGTTGGTACCATGTTGTCTAGCCCAAAATATCTCTAAGATCTATAGGAGATCCAAGAGTTGGCATAGCATGTCAAAGAGTTGTGTGCCCAAATGATGAAGACCATGTCAAATATGGATGACACAGCTTGGAAAGAGTTCCTCAATATTGAGGACTCTAAGCTAGAGGTCAAAAATGATGACTCCAAGCTTATTTTATTAGCCACAAGATGGAATTATGGAAATCAAAATTGACATGGTCAAAGTCGATTTGGAAATCAATCTTGAGATTATTGCTCAATCCATGAAGGACCTACAAACAAGGTCGATGTAATCATGAATGGGCATAGAGTGGTAAAGGAATTATATGAGATTCAAGAAGTGTGTAGTAATGCCTAGAGGAACTTTTCCTTTGGAGCTATTATGTCATAGAAGACAATATTTATTGTCTTGCTTCACTTCAAGGAGTGTCCTCCATTACTATCTTAGTGGACCAAAAGCTTGACAACAATTTGGAAAATACATTTGAATGCAATCTCATTGAGGATGAGACTCATTTCTTTACTCAACCACTTATATTAGGAGTGGGCTATGATCACTCTATGCAATCTTGTTCTTGATATACAAAGTTGAAGAATATATTCCTTGATGGAAGTACTATCCAATCAAAGTTAAATGTTGATGCACACAGTTCTATTGCTTTAGAAATCAAATCCATCATTGTGAAGCATATGGATTGTTTGAAAGAGAGTACCATTAATGCACTCTAAAGAACCTTCTTGTGTGCTCCCTTTGTGCATTAGATGCCACTTCATCAACCTCCCTCATGGTCACCTCTTCATCCTTCAAATCGTTTCTTCCTCCTCTTCTAAAATTTTAGGGTCCCATGCACATGTTATTGGGAGTAATGATGAGGAATAAAATTCCTCATTCTATTAAATATTAATTAAAATATAATTTTAATTAATTATTAATTAATAGTTAATTATTATTAATTAATAGTTCATTATTATTAATTAATATAACCTTATGAAAATTTATACTATAAAAAAGGTATGTTTATTCAAATTGTGTCTATTCATATCATATATATTGAAAAGTAATTAATGAGAATACTTAGGTTTTCATTTGCAATTCTACATATTCCCACCCATTTTCTCCACATAATCTCCTCATAATCTACCATTACCTCATTCCTAATCTATCCTTCCTCCTCACTCTCAGCATATTCAAGCAACCTATCCATAGGGGTGACTCACCACACTTAGAGTTCTATTATAGCGCACATAAGATCTTCATAAAAAAAAAAAAGACAAGTTGAATTCATAATTGAGAATCATCAACATTTTATCTCAAGCACATTTGATTATCTTACAGACTTTGAGGATACTAAATAATTACAATAGGTTCTGCTCCATGATCATTCCCAATGAAGTGTCTTTTATGGAATGTCCATGGTCTATCAAAACCAATTAGAAAGTACTTAGTCCATGATAGTCTTTGAAATGTCTCTTTTATATTTGGTGCCATTGACATTCTCTACCTTAAAGAAATTAAGGTAACAAACTTTTATTTTCCAAGTACTTATCAGTTAATCTAACCCAGTGTCACTTTTACTCCATCTCTCATACTCCTAGTATAGGATGAGTATTTTTTTGTGTCAAAAACCTACCACTCTAATTTTTTGACTTGGGCAATGGACCTAACTTCTTATGTAATTCAAATTATTTGCAATACTTATGCTCCCAATGATGCTTCAAGTAGATGTGAGGTTGGTAATAGATTGGTTTATCCCTTCCCCTAACCACCTTGATAATTAATGGCCACTTTAATATGGTTGAATATGCACATGATAAAGTTGGGTTTCTTCCAATGTGTTGGGCTATAGAAGAACACAAGTCTTGGTACATTATGAAGAGTAAATAGGATTTATTTCACCCTAATTATTTATTTTTCCCCCTCTCCTCCAATCATACTTAATTCTCCTAGTCTAATCGACAACAATAAAAAATCAAGTGTTGAAACGTCTTGATAGAGCCATGATTTATTAGCAAAGTGTTTTTTTCCTTTCTTGCCTATCTAGTTTGAATCCTTTTGTGGAGCCTCACCTTAATGTCATACTCTCTAATCATTTTCCCATATTTTTCTCCATTAAAATATTCACCTCTTCTCCTTTGTAGTTCACCTCATAGTTCTTTCTAAATACCTTCTTTCTTCATTATCCCGCCTTTATTATATATTAGGAGGATATGGATCTTGGTTCCTCATACTTCTACTACCACTTTTTGGATTGAATGGTGGTTAGATGCCATCCATAGAATGACCTCCTTTTTCATATCTTAGTACATGTGTTACCAATATCAAGCATTAGTTGAATGCTACTCTTAAACAAGAATTGGTTTAGGTTTCCCAATAGCTTGATTCTTGCTCTTTTAGTCACAATATCCAGTATCATGTGGTATGATTTTATCACAATCTTATATTAGTTGAACATTATGATGCTAGGGGAACTCAAATCAATGTAAGAATGCATTGGCCAAAAATTCGAGATAAGGTCTATGAGGATTTTTTCCAACATCTTTGGCCTCATTAGCATAGCACTTGCATAAATGTCATTCAATAGATTATGGTTCAAATTATCACCTTATTAGATGTTACTCGAGCCTTTGTATGACACTATAGATAGGTATTTGTTCATCGGAGCCTTAAATCTAGAGGGAATAAGCCCTCTAGGATTTTATTATTGTGGTCCCCAACAAACTTTGTGATGCTCAAAGAGTTTCCTATGATCATCCACTCTCATTTGAAGATCTACATGTGGTCCTCTCTCAAATTTCCAATGATAAATATCCTAGGCTAGATTGATTTTTGTGTGAATTTTACAAATACCTTTGAGACCTTGTAGGCACTAATCTAATGCAAGTTAATCAAGAAGCTTTGGTAAATGGGTCTCTTAGGCCAAAAATTATAAAGGGTAATCTTAGTTTATACCAAATGCTAGAGAACTTGGGTTGATCACCAATTGGTGTCCGATCACACTCCTCAATGTGTCCTAAAATATAATTACCAAAGTATTAACCTTGCATCTACACAATTTTCTTTTTACTATTATCAGACCAGAGAAATTAAGTTTCATAAGACGAAAATATATTTTAGATAATGTATTGGTTGTCTATGAAGGAATAAAATGTGCCAAAAAATCCAACCAACCAACCATTTTTTAAAAATTGACTTTGATAAAGCCTATGACCATATTGAATGTCACTTCATTCTTTCCATGATCAAAGCCTTGGGTTTTGGTAATGATTTAATATTTGTAGTCAAGATGCTCTTTGCAAATGTCTTTCTTGCCTTCACTCTCAATAGAACTCAATCAAATACTATTGGCCTTTTCCACTCCATCACACAAGGTTGCGCTTTTACCCCCTCTCTCTATGTCATTGTATCTAAAGGTTTAAATTGCCTCTTGTCTCATCAATTCAAATTGGGCCTCATTAAGGGTATTTCTCTTCCCAAAAATAAATCCCAATTGATCAATGGATGTGTTGTATATGACTCTTTCCTCATATTATTTTACGATGAAGAATATTTCACTTAAGTCATTCACTATTTGGATATTTTTTTATCTTGCCTATGGATCCAACATACAATGGTGCAAGACTCTTTGCTTTTGATAAAATACATCTCCCATCCTAGGTTGGTTGACATAGTTTTAGTGGATATGGATATAGTATGGGTTAAATTTTAGTTATTGCATATCCCCTTCACCATTCCCCTTCAAAACTATGGAAAAATGTCATACAAAAAAATAAATCTAAGCTTACCTACTAGACTACTAAAAAGATATACCTTGCTGGAAAGTTCCAAATATACTCAATATCTTGGTTGTGACCCATGTGTATTACTCCTCATGTTGGGTCCCATACAAGGCTTGTTATCAGAATTTCAAGAAGTTTCTTAGATATTTTCTCTAAGCAAGTTCTGCCTTAATATTTGGTTTCCATAGAGTAGCTTAGGAATTTTGTTGCTTAACTAAGAAGAATAGGGGAATGGGTCTTCTTGATTGAAAATTCCAAGGCATGGCCTTAGGTTCCAAATGGATAATAAAATACATTAAAGGTGAGGGAGCCCAAAAAGTGCAGGCTTAATATTGCATTACCTTAGTGATGTACTCACCAAACAAAAAATCCTACTCTTGTATGATGAAATATTTCCTTATCATACAACAATAAATTCCTATTTCCTATGATGTTAATTCTCCCTATCATACAATGCTGATTTTTATCATTTTCCAACCCAAGTTCTTCTTGTACGATATTTGGATTGAATGATCCTTTAATTGTACAATTGATTAAATGCACAATCAATTAATTCTCTAGCAAACTATTGTATGATGGTATTTTATCTTACCATGAATTTACTACCTTCCAATGCTTAGTATCTTGTAAAATGATTTAATTTGTATGAAAATTAAAATATTGTAGTCAAATGTATTTTATTTGCATTTCCTAAGGTTTCTTCTAATAAATTATCAAGTAGGCTCTCTTGCATGAAGAGAAATCAACTCTTTTCTTTTGAGAATGGTTCCTCTACTTTTATGGCCCCTTCCTCCATTGATGGAAATATATATGGTACTACTCTATTCCTTAAAATTTCTCATACATGACACTCCTATGACACTACTATATGCCTACTACATCCTTAATTCTTCAATCAAGCAACGACAAAGTTGAATGGCCATTGGCAACCATATCAAATGACACACACATTTTCCACTCAAACATGGATGGTAATCACAGGTATAGCTCCTTCTTGACTCATTGTATGATAATCATCTAAGTTAATGAAAAATATATGAGTGGCTCCATGTTAGAATGACTTCATATTCATAGTTGTACAACACATTGACACTTGAATGGTAACACAATTTCATTCTACACTTCCTAAAATATACAAGATTACAAGATATGTAATTTGACATATTATATTCAATTGCACATTGAATATTTTAGAGAATTTTATATCTATTATTCATCAATGAAAATGATCATTTCAATTATAACATCAATGATTTTGTAAAAATGTCAATCTTTGAGTTCCTATGAACTTGAGTTCATCTTGCTCATTCTCTTCACTAGTGTCATGAAGTGACTTTCTCCTTTAGATTCCCTCTCCTCTTTTTCTATTTTTCTAGCTCTCCTTCTACTTATTTTTATTCTTCATTACTTTAGTTGGTTTTATTAGCATCATCCTTTCTCCCCAAACATTTTCTATTCATCTTCCTACTAATGGTTTCTTCTTCTCTCTTAAGCATCAATTTTTCTCTACATCTTTCTTTTTTCTCTTTCTCAAGGTGGCCGATTCACCTTCTATCTTCCTTTCCTTTCTAGATATATATAAAAATAATAAATTTTCTCCACTTTCATTTTCCTTACAAATTATTCTACCCTTTCCTATGTTCTTTGTCTTCTTTCCTAGCACTAAAAGAATTTTATTTTATGCATGTAGGAGATGGTTACAACATGTGGAAACTTGTAACCATTATTGTGTATAGATTCTCTTGCATAGCTTAGGATCTCCCTATGGGCATGAAGGATGGATAGGTATGGATTTTACCTCCCTTTTAATTTCCCTAGTTCCCATAAATATTTCATGTTTTTTTGCCATTTGTAGCATTTGGTAGGCTTAGGAAAACATCAAACCATGAATATTGTGGAAAGCCAATGGTCGTTGGGGTGGGTTCTTTATAAATTCTATAAACCTTTGGTGGTTTCCTATCTTGCCTATCTAGTCACTCCCTTTTTCCTAAATCTCTTGGATTTATGCATAAAACTTCTATAAAAATGGTAGTGGTCAATTTATTTTCCTGATCAACTAGGGATTGATATCCTTGGGATTATATCAAATTCATAAAAGAGTCCTCTATAACTAATTTAGTGGACTAGAAGCTTAACAACAATTTGAAAAATAAATCTAAAGGTGATATCATTGAGGATGATACTCATTTATTTTCTCAAAAACCTATATTAGGAGTAGGTTATGATCACTCTATGCAATCTTATTATCAATATACACAATTGAAGAACATATATGTAGATGGAAGTCCTATCCAAGAGAAATTAAATGTCAACACACCTACTTTTATTGTTCCAAAAATTAAATCCATTATTGTGAAGGATCTAAATTCCTAGGAAGACAGTACCATTAATATGCTCCAAAGAATCTTCTTACATGTCCCATTTGTGCGCTTGATGCCACTTCATTGACCTCCCCCATGGTTTCCTCCTCATCCTCCAGATCCTTTCTTTCTCCTCTTTTGAATGCATTAGGGTCCAATGCACATATTGTTGGGAGGAATGATGAGGAATAAAATTCCTCATTCCATTAAATATTAATTAAATAAAAATAATAATTAATAATTAACTAAAAATGAATTAATTATTAATTAATTATTAATTATTATTAACTAATAATTAGTTAATAATTAATTATTATTAATTAATAATTAATATAACTTTATGAAAAGTTATATTGTAAAAAGGCATGTCTATTCAAATCATGCCTATTCATGTAATATATATATATATATATATATATATATATATATATAAATAAAATTGAAAATCAAATTCAATTATTTGATTTTCAATTATATATATATATATATATATATATATATATATATATATATATATATATATAGTAATGAATGAGAATACTTGAATTTTGATTTTCAATTTTATATCTTCTTGCCCATTTCTCTCCATATCAGTGGTATTAGAGCATATCGATCCACTTGTGGATCAAGTCACTCGATAACCTGGTCTCTTCCTTTTTTCCATTCAACATTATCGACTATATTTCTAGACCATTCAAATGTCAAGGAAAGCCTTTTGTCCATTTAATACAATCATTTATTTTTTTGGATTTTTTTTTAACATCCAATAGTTGGCACCATGTTGCCTAGCCCAAAATATCTCTAGGATCTATAGGAGATCTAGGAGTTGGCACAACATGTCAAAGAGTTGTGTTCCCAAATGATGAAGACCATGTCAAATATGGATGACATGGCTTGGAAAGAGTTCCTCGGTATTAAGGACTCCAAGCGAGGGATCCAAAATTATGAATCCAACCTTGCTTCATTATCCATAAGATGGAATTATGAAGATCATAATTGGCATGGTTAGATCCAATTTGGGAAGCAATCTTGAGGCTATTGCTCAATCCATGAAGGCCCTACAAACAAGGTTCAATGTATGCATGAATGGGTAGAGAGTGGTAAAGGAATTATATGATATTCCTTGGCTCAATAAGTGTGTAGTCATGCCAAATGGACCTTTTCCTATGGAGCTATTATGTCATAGAAGACAATATTTCTAGTCTTTTTTCACTTCAAGAAGTATCTTCCATTACTATCATAGTGAACCATAAACTTGACAAAAATTTGGAAAATACATCTGAATGCAATCTCATTGAGGATGAGACTCATTTATTTACTCAACAACTTATATTAGGAGTGGGCTATGATCACTCTATACAATCTTCCTCAATATACAAAGTTGAAAAACATATTCCTTAATGGAAGTCCTATCCAATCAAAGTTAAATGTCAATGCATGCGCTTCTATTGTTTTAGAAATCAAATCCATCATTGTGAAGGATATGAATTCCTGGGAAGAGAGTACCAATAATGCACTCTGAAGAACCTTTTTGTGTGCTTCCTTTGTGCATTGGGTGCCACTTCATCAATCTCCCTCATGGTTTCCTTCTCATCCTTCAAATCCTTTCTTCCTCCTCTTCTAAAAGTTTAGTGTCCCATGCACATATTATTGGGAGGAATGATGAGGAATAAAATTCCTCATTCCATTAAATATTAAATTAAAATAAAATTTTAATTAATTATTAATTAATAGTTAATTATTATTAACTAATAATTATATAACATTTAATTAATATAACTTTAATGCATTGGGCATCGTGGCCTAGGGGCAGCTTGGATTATGCAAAGGTGGCTCATCCAAACCCTATAAGGGGGCAGAGGTCCAAGGTTCAAATCTTAGGCCTCGTTGGACTGAACTCTTGTCCCTTTCCTGGTGCTTTCAGCGGCATAAAAGGTTTAAAATGATTGTGGCATGATGGTTATAGGGGCAGACTACATGAAGATATGTGTGGCAGCTTCTGGGGCAAACAATGTAGAATACTATGCTGACCATAAAACGTTGGACAACCTACTCAAATTCGTGGCGGCTACCAATTCCACCATGTAAATTAAAAAAAAAAAATTAATATAACTTTATGAAAAGTTATATTGTAAAAAGGTATGTTTATTCAAAATGTGTCTATTCATATGATATATATTAAAAATTAATGAATGAGAATACTCAAATTTTGATTTTAAATTCTACATATTCCCACCCATTGTCTCCACATAAGCTCCTCATCATATGTCATCACCTCCTCCCTAATATATCCTTCCTCCTCACTCTCAGCACCCCAAGAAACCTATCCATAGGGGTGACTCACCACACTTGGAGTCCAATTATAGAGTATACAAGAGTTCCATCAAAAAAGAGAAGAAAATTTGAATTCATAAGTGAGAATCATCAATATTCTATCTCAAAGACATTCGATTCTCTTAAAAAAAATGAGAATAATGAGGAATTACAATGGGTTTTGTTCCTTGAGCATCCACAATAAAGTGTCTTTCATGTAATGTTCGTGGTCTATCAAATTAAATTAGAAAGTCCTTGTTCCACCATAGTCTTTAAATGTCTCTTTGAGATTTTGTGCCATCGACATTCTCTACCTACAAGAAATTAAGGTAACAAAATTTACTTTCCAAAGTACTTATCAGTTAACCTAACCTAGTGCCACTTTTACTCCACCTCTCATACTTCTAATATAGGATGAGTAGTTATTTTATGTTAAATACCAACCAATATAATTTTTTGACTTGGGAAATGGACCTAATATCTCATGTAGTTCAAATTATTCTCAATGCTTATTCTCCCAATGATGTTTCAAGTAGATGTGAGCTTTGGTAATGTACTTTTTTATCCTTTCCTCCCACCATCTTAGTTGTTAATGACCACTTTAATATGGTTGAATATGCATGTGATAAAGTTGGGTTTCTTCCTATGTGTTGGGCTATAGAAGAACACAATTCTTTGTACATTATGAAGAATAAATTGGATTTATTTTACCCTAATTATTTATTATCCCCCTTCTCCTCCAATCATACTTAATTTTCCTAGTCTAATCGAAAGCAAGGAAAAAATCAAGTTTTGAAACATCATGATAGAGCCATGATTTTTTTATCAAAGTGCCTTTTTCCTTTTATTTCCCATCTAGTTTGAATTATTTTGAATAGGGTCACCTTAATATCATCCTCTCTAATCATTCCTCCATATTTTTTTCCATTAAAATCTCCACCTCTTCTCCTTTGTAGTTCACCTCACAATTCTATCTAAATGCCTTCTTTCTTTGTTTTCCCACATTTCTTATATATTAGGAAGATATGGAAATTGGTTCCTCATCCTTCTAGTAACACTAGTTGGATTGAATGGTGGTTAGATACCATCCATATAATGACCTATTTTTTCATTTCTTAGTACATGTGTTACCAATTTAAAACATGAGGTCAATGCTACTCTCAAATAAGAATTGGTTTAGGTTTCCCAATAGCTTGATTATTGATATTTTAGTCACAATATCCAATAGCATGTGGTATGATTTTATCACCATATCATATCATTTGAACATTATGATGCTAGGGGATCTCAAATCAATGTCATAATGCATCGGCTCAAAATTGAAGATAGGGTCTGTAAAGATTTTTCCCACCATATTTGGTCTTGTTAGCATAACACTTGCATCAATATATTTCAATAGGTTTAAGTTAAAATTATCACCTTATTAGAGGTTACTTGAGTCTTTGTATGACACTACAGGTAGGTCTTTGCCTTCGTAGGAGCCTTCAATCTAGAGGGAGTAAGTCCTCTAGGATTCTCTTGTTGTGGTCATCAACAAACTCTATGATGCTCAAAGAGTTTCCTATGATCATCCACTATCATTTGAAGATATACATGTGGTCCTCTATCAAATGGCCAATGATAAATATCCTAGGCTAGATGGATTTTTATGTGAATTTTACAAATCTCCTTGATACCTTGTAGGAACTAATCTACTAAAATTTAATAAATAAGCTTTGGTGAATGGTTTTCTTAGATAAAAAATTAGCAAGGGTAATCTCAAATTTATACTAAAGGCTAGAGAACCTGAGTTGATCATAAATTGGTGTCCGATCACACTCCTCAATGTGTCCTAAAATATTATCTCCAAAGCCTTAGCCTTGCATCTACATTATTTTCTTCCTACTATTATTAGACTAGAGCAAATATATTCTAGATAATATATTGGTTGTATAAGAGGGAATAAAATGTGCCAAAAAATGCAACCAACCAACCATTTTTTTCAAAACTGAATTTGAGAAAGCCTATGCCCATATTGAATGGCACTTCATTCTTTCCATGATCAAAGCCTTGGGTTTTGATAATGATTTCATATCTACATTCAAGATGCTCTTTTCAAATACCTTTTTTTTATTCACTCTCAATAGAACTCAATCAGAGACTATTGGCCTTTTCCACTCAATAAAACAAGGTTGTGCTTTTGGTCCCTCTCTCTATGTCTTTGTAGCTAGAGGTTTCAATTACCTCTTGTCTTATAAATTCAATTTGGGTCGCATTAAGGGTATTTATATTCCTAATAGATAATCACAAATGATCAATGGATACTTTGTAGATGAATCTTTCATCATAATATTTGAGGATGAAGAATATTTCACTTAGGCCATTCACTATTTGGATTATTTTTATCTTGCCTTTGGCTCCAACATACAGTGGTGGAAGACTCTTTATTTTTGATAAACTACATCTCCCCTACCAAGTTGGTTGACTTAGTTTTAGTGGATATGGATACGATATGGGGAAGCATTTATGTTCTTGTGTATCCCCTTCACCTTCCATAGTTACCCTTCAAAACTATGGAGAAATGGCGTGCAAAATATTAAAGCTAAGCTTACCTACTAGACCACTAAAAATATATCCCTTGATGGCATGTTTCAAATCCACTCCAAGATCCTAGTTGTAACACATGTGCATTACTCCTCATGTTGGGTCCCATATAAGGCTTGTTATCAAAAGTTTAATAAGTTTCTTAGATATTTTCTTCGAACAAGATCTACCTTAACCTTTATTTTCCATAGATTAGCTTGGGAATTTTGTTTCTTATGCAATAATAATGGGGGAATGGATCTTCTTGATTGAGAATGCCAAGGCATGGCCTTAGGTTCCAAATGGATAATAAAATTTATTAAAGGTGAGGAAGCCCAAAAAAGTTCTATTTTAACATTGCATTACCTTATTTATGTAGTAACCAAATAAAAAATCCTTCTCTTGTAATATTAAGCATTTCCTTATCATACAACAAAAAATTCATGTTTCATATGATATTAATTCTCCTTATCGTACAATGCTAATTGTTTTAATTTTGCAACCCAATTTATTATTGTACAACATTTCGATTGAATAATCCTTCAATTTTACAATTGATTAAGTGCACAAACAATTTATTCTCTAGCAAATTGTTGTATGATGGTATTTTATCTTACCACAAATTTACCACCTTCCAATGCTTGGTCTCTTGTAAAATGATTTGCTTTGTATGAAAATTAAAATATGGTAGTCAAATATATTTTATTTGCATTTCCTAAGGTTTCTTCTATAAAATTATCAAGTAGGCTCTCTTGCATGAACATAAATTAACTCCTTTCTTCTAAGAACTATCCCTCTACTCTTATGACCACTTCCTCCATTGATGGAACTCTATATGGTACTCCTCTATTCCTTCAAATTTCTCATACATGAGACTCCTATGTAACTCATCTATGTCTATTACATCCTCAATTATTCAGTCAAATAACCACATAATTGAATGGCCATTGGTAACCAAATCAAATGACACACTCATATTTTCCATTCAAACATGGATGGTAATCACATGTCTAGCTCCTTCTTGACTCATTGTATGATAAACATCTAAGTTAATGAAAAAATTATGAGTGGCTCCATGTTAGAATGACTTCATATTCATAGTTATATAACACATTGACACTTGAATGATAACATAATTTCATTCTACACTTCCTAAAATATACAGTCTTACAAGATATTTAATTTGGCATATTGTATCCAATTGCACATTGAATATTTTAGAGCATTTTATATCTATTATTCATCAGTGAAAATGATCATTACAATTATAAAATAAATGCTTTGTAGAACTATCAATATTTGAGTTCCTATAAACTAGAGTGCATCCTCGTATTTATTTTCACTAGTGTCATGAAGTGACTTTCTCCTTTATGTTCCCTCTCCTCTTTTTCTCTTTTTCTATATCCCCTTATACTTATTTTTATTCTTCCCCACTTCAGTTGGTTTCATTACCATTTTCATTTATTCCCAGGTATTTTCTCTTCATATTCCTAGCATTGGTTTCTTCTTCTCTCTCTTAAGCATCATTTTGTCTCTACCTCTTTTTTTTCTCTTTATCAAGGTGGTTACTATTAGATTTTGATGTAATGAGAATTGAGAGATATAAATCACAAGATGCAAAATAATATGAAAGAAAGTAAATCTACTAGATGACTAAAATATGTTGTAAATAGAAATGACATAAAATAATACAATGTAGCTATGGAGGAAATGAACACTCCATTAATAAAGCTACCAAACTACATTGCACCCATCACCAATGGATGGTGATCTACACAAAATTATACTATGCTCTAAGCTACACTATTTGACTATGTACTCCAACTCTATATATGTATTACAATGAGGTATTTATTATATAGGAAAATAGGTTCCTTGACCAACACTCTACCTAGTTGTGCAAGGGATAACTTGCACATATACAACTTGCACATTGACACTTGTGCATTTATTATATTGCATGAAGTAACTAGATAAATCCCCCCTAAAGTAATCTAATGTCCTAAGTATGTACCTTGGAAGATACATTTACATGACCCAAATAATGTAATATACTCTATTTATAACACCCCCCTATATTACATTATTTTGGTATTGAAGACTTTATTCTTCGATATGGATCTTCTTATCCTTCATCATGAAATTTGTACTCTTATTCTGCATTCTTTGTATCCTATTCAAGCAAATAGTTAGTGTCTCTATAATATGTTACATTTGCTAATAGAGCTTTCACCTCATAGTCTTCTGTGGGTTCTTCTAGTTCTTCAATTTATTTTATCCTCTAGACTAGGAATCCTTTTTATTTCTCTTCTGATATTCCAGTTGAGGGTAATTTGTTGGTCACTGATATTTCTACTGATGAGGGTTCCTTTGATATTATCGAGGTTGAAACTTATTCCCATTATTTATATGATTTTATTGGTTCCTTTTTTTGGGATTGTATCTGCAATAGATGGTATTATGACCTCTCTTTTTGCAAATCTGATAATACCATGTTTTTTGTCGTCTTGCTAATAAAGTAATATTTTCCTGTGGATTATCTTTTGATTCCAATGTAGTATTAGTCATATCATCTTTCATAGTATTTTCTACTTCAAATTCTTGAATTATATTGACTAAGTCATCAAAAGAAGTATCTTTACTTAAAAACTCTAAATATGTTACCAAATGCTTATAGTTGTCTCAAAGTGCTCTCATGGTTACTTGAGTAAGTAGTTCATCCTTAATTGTTTCTCCTAAAGTCAACAATTTCTATTTAACATCCCAAATTTTTTCATATACTAATATTGCTTTCACTTTATTTTTCCAACAGAAATAATTAGGACCCTTGAGTAGTTGAGATTCTACTAGGAAGAATTTATTTAATGCCATTTAAATCTTCCTAATATCAATCCTTATATTTGTAGGCTTCTTTATGTCTCCCTAGTTATGAGAGTATGAACACATACTTTTAGGTTTTGAAGAAAACTTATATCTTCCTAAATTCATAATATTTGATAGATATTATTATTATCAAGTTTTTTATAGTGCCTTATGACTCACTAATAATTTTGGAGTATGATATAGTGCTTTTGTAAAGTGTAGTTCAATTTTGATTGATTTTGTACAGTTTTTGTAAAGATAAAAAATCAAATTTTCTAACACCTTATTACTCCTATTGAACTAAGCACTTTTCAATTTTGAAGAGGTTTTAATGTTGGATTTCTTTTGTCCCTTTTGAGAAATTTTTTAGACAAGAAAATTATAAATTTCCAACCTTAGAAAAAAATCTTAATAACCTCTTTTGTAACCCTTAGGATTTTATTCAAGTGTTTCTAATTTCCAATAAACTAGTTTGATTTTGTAGCCCTTATCACTCCCAAATTTGGAAAATTAGAAAAATTAAAAATATTTGCAAAATATTAAATAATTTAATCCCAAGTAGAATTCCTTATTTCTCCTAGGTTAAATTGCAAATATTATTTCAATTTGATAAGTTATCCCTTATGGTTTTTGCTTTCAAAATCTAATATTTGACCTTAGATTATAACCCTTATATCTCCCTAAAGTGAAAGCAATAATAAATAGGATTTAAACCTTACCTTTGAACGTTGTATCACTGCACTGTTCATCATATTTTTTGGTTGAATATAAAATGTTCTCATTTGGTGCTAGAAACAATGCTTATGCTTTGATATTCCCTGCTTTAAATGCTGGAACATAGGTGCTGCAAATATGGAGAGGTTTGACCTTCAAGACGAAGAAATTTTAATGTCTCCTCTTAGTTCTTTTAATGCTATGTTTTGCTATCCTTTGACTGCAATTTCCTATGCTTGACTGCTTTGGAATTGAGTGCCTTTTTATGGAAGAAAGGTCTTGAACTTTGCAAAAAATATCACATCCATTAAGTATGATCACTCCACATTTCTTAACATACCTATTTCCTTATTTAACATTTCTTGGTCACTCTATAACATATGAGCACTCATGTGGGCACTTGTGTGAGGCTTGTGGAAGATAAAAAGTGTCACCACTTCTTTGATATTCCCTATAACTCCTACGTGAGGTTTCTTGAGTGTTGAGAGATGAAATGACACCTTAGAAATTTTATGCCAAGTGGCATTAAAGATATCTACACGAAGTCCTTTTTTATAACACTCCTAAGGAGAATATTATAATTCCTTTCGTATACCTTTCCTTAGCTTACTTTTTTTCTTTGACAACAAGCAATATTTTCTTTTACAGGTGAATTTATGAGGCGCTATTGAGATCTGAATGGTGATTTTTGTGCTTCCTTTGGTGGACAATATTCTCCAAGTTTAAGACCTGGAATATAGCACCTTTTATCCTTATATTATATGCCTTCAATAATCTGATTATTGTGCTTCTTTGTAGTGTAGATAGCCTTTTGTTATGTTGTCTGTCCCACATTGGTATAAGTAGATTTTTATGCCTTCTCTTTGTAGACGATCACTCTTTTTTTCTATTTAAATGCACTTTGATAATAGCATTATGTGGGATTTGATTTTACAGGTTTTTCCATCCAATATATGTGGAGAGTGTCTCCTTTTGCTATGGAAGAAGAGTGCTAATGTTCAACCTTCCTTGGATGGCTTACCCTATAGATATTATGTTTTTGAGGCCCCTTCAAATCTGCTCTCTTCTGCATATAATGTATTGTAGAAGTGCAATACCATGTAACCTTATATGTATATAAAACCTTCTTTATTGCACCTTTTTTTGGACTCTTTTCTATGTGTGGAATTATGGTTTTGTAGAAGATTTTTTAATGTAAATTTGGGGGTTTTGAGGATGTCTCTTTGGCTAGAATCCTTATCATTTTTTCTTGGATACTTTGATGATAAATAAAATCCCTTAATGATGTAAATAGAAGCTTCTTTGTAGATATAATTTCTTGTCATTTGTATCATGCAATTAACCCTATAATGCTTTGTATTTGAGACTCACCAAGTCTCAATATTTGAAGCTTATTTTTCTACCTTTAGTTAGTTGCTATTTGGATTGTACTAAAATGTTTTGGTGGCTTCCCTTAGCCACTATGTATTGTAGATTTTTGTGCTTTAATAGTTTCTTTATACACTTGATTCAAATAAAATTTTGTTCCCTAATCCTTTTGAGAGAAATAGAATAGTGCAAATGAATCTAATAATATTCCACTTTTAATTCACTAAAATTTTCACGTTTTTATTTCAATAAAATATAAATATAATGCACTTAATCAATTTACTACAACTAATTAAGAATAATTTTAAATGAACCTTCGATAATTATTTTGTAATTTCACTACAATCAATATTGTAGAACTTAGTCTTATTTTTATTTTTCCAAAGTAGATGATAGGTAGTTGATATATGTAATACTTAAAACTAATCAACTCCTAATTAA
This sequence comes from Wollemia nobilis, assembly GCA_028583015.1. Classification (NCBI taxonomy): domain Eukaryota; kingdom Viridiplantae; phylum Streptophyta; class Pinopsida; order Araucariales; family Araucariaceae; genus Wollemia; species Wollemia nobilis. The sequence goes on along the minus strand of JAQPPZ010006195.1, from coordinate 7,493,218 downwards.
TGTGCAAATGAACCTTAAAAATAATTTTTTTTTTTGCACTTTTTGAAGACCGTCTTCTTGCAGCTTTAATCTAAATTAAGGTGTTATAACAAATATGATAAATAATCCAATTAACAAGTTTATTTGCAAAAAAATTTGCTTACCTTTTTAAAGCTTCTGTAGTTATTTTTCAACTTTTGTAGAGTACGTGAATCTTGGTGTCTAATATAAAAAAGTTGTTACTTTGTGTATGATCTTGCAACTTTTTGTAGACTATCCTAAAAAACTCCTCCTTCACCGAAATATGGTCTCAAAATTTATTTCACAAGCCTAATATTTGGTGGCTTGATATCCTCTTGTGGTCTCCTCCTTCTGCTATAGATTTGGAAAATTATTTTTCTCTGAAGTAGTGCCTTATTGATGTGAGAGGTAATCTTCAAATATCCTATATTTGGTGACCGTCTTCTATCTTCAAGTCTTCTTGTCAAATTTTTGACTTCAAGTAGGATCTACTTCTCAATATTTTGAATGTCTTGATGTCTTCACTGGATTCTTCTTCAAGTATTTGGTACTCCTTGCAAAATTATCCTTCTCTTTGGATTGTTATCATATTGCGATAATTGTCCCATGTACTTCATTATGAGGGGCTTGTCCTTGATAGTGTATTTCTCCAGTGAGTTCTCCTTTGATGATTTCTTCAGTAAGGCTCTCCTAGCCTTTTATTGGATTCTCATTGAGACCTTCCCAAGGTCTCTAATATTGTAGCTTCTATTGGTCTTCCTTGAGACCTTCTCTTCAACCTTCTACTCTTGGAAGTGTCGGTGGTGAGATCGTCTTCTCAATATTTTATTCCATTACTTCTGAATCTGAGAAATACTATCCTAGTTCTTCTTCTTCTTATTCCAATACTGGAAGTTCTTCAATGAGATATTATCTTGATCTCTTTGCTTTTGCTTCAGGTAATGAGTTTATTATGGAGAAGATACTCTTCCTAACATTCTTTTAGGAAGTTTACCAACTCATTGAATATTACTTTCCTACAATAAAAATATTAGTACTAAAATCTTAATCTTCTTTTGAATCTAATATTCTTTTTGAATTCTTCTTCAGTATCAAGGATTCTAAATCCTTTTTTAGTATTAATTCTTTTGTGGCCTTTTAAGTATTAAGGTTTCTATGACCTTTTCAGTATCAAGTCTTCTATGGCCTTTTCAGTATCAAGGCTTATATCGCCTTTTCAGTATCAATACTTCTATGGATTCTTCTTCAAGTCTTATACGAACTTTTATTCAACGCTTCTATGGCCATTTTTTATATCAAGGATTTTATGGTTTGTTATTCAATTGTGAATTTCTTCAATCTAGCAATGGAGATCTTCAGTCTCCTAACTTCACCACAACTCTTCACTAGAAGTCTTCTTCTATAGTATTCTTCTCTTGCATAAGGAACTAATCTCTACACTATGAAGGCACACTGACCTTCGGGTAATGAAGTTGGAGTCTCTTAGATTTCTATTGTAGGAAGAGTTCCAATCCTCTAATAATTAATTTTTTGTAACAAAAGAAACTTTAGATAATATTTAGCAAATTCCAGATATCCTGGATGATCTTCACTAGATTATTTGTCAATCTAGTGGATTGAATGTTGAGTCCTAGTATTCATGAGTTTTTCTTGCAACTCTGTGGAAAATACTCTAGTCAAATGTAATCTCAGTATTTCTAGAACTAAGATTTCTTTTAGTCCTCACTTGGGCTCTCCCTAATTCTACCACCTAGACTCTTTTGAGAGTTTTTTACAGTGGTTGATCTAGCAGCACATCAAGTTGAAAAAAAATTAGGCTCAATAATAATGGTGGTTTTCCTATTGACCTACTATGGCTAGATCTACCATGGATATAATACCACTATTATCTTTTGATGTAATGATCACTAGAAGATAACAATCACAATATGAATAATAATATGAAATAAAGTAAATTTGGTAGATGATTGAAGTATGTTGTAAATATAAATGACATAAAAGAATACAATGTAGCTATGGATAAAATGAACACTCCATTAAGAGAACTATTGAACTACATTACACACATCATCAATGGATGGTGATCTACATAAAATTGAACTATGCTCTAAGCTACACTATCTAAATATATTCCCTGACTGTATATTTGTATTACAATGAAGCCTTTCTTATATAGGAAAATAGGTTCCTTGGCCAACACTCTACCTATCTGTGCAAGGGACTACTTACACATATATAGATTGCACATTAACACTTATGCATTTATTACATTGCATAAAGTAACTAGATAACTTCCCCCTAAAGTAACCTAATGTCCTAAGTATGTACCTTGGAAGATAGATTTACATGACCTAAATGATGTAATATACTCTATTTCTAACTGTCGCTTCATCTTATATCTTCATTTCCTCTCTCTCTATATATAAAAACTATTTTTCTCCACTTCCATTTCCCTTAAAAATTATTTTCCCCTTTATTATGTGCTTTTTTTTCTTTCCTAGTAGTAAAAGGAGTTTCTTTTATGCATGTAGGAGATGTTTACAACATGTGGCAACTTGTAACCATTTATATGTATAGATTCTCTTGCATCACTTAGGCTCTCCCTATTGATGTAAAGAATGAATAGGTATGGATTTTTCCTCCATTTTAATTACCCTAGTTCCCATCAAGATTTCATGCTTGTTTTTCATTTGTAGCATTTGGTAGGCTTAAGAAAACATCAAACCATGGATATGATGGAAATCCAATGGTCATTGGGATGGGTTCTCTATCAATTCTATAAACCTTTGGTGGTTACCTATCCTTCCTATCCTTCCTATCTAGTTATTCCCTTTTTCCTAAATTCCTTAGATGTATGCGCAAAAATTCTATAAAAAAGGTACCTCTATAGTGGTCAATTTATTTACCTAATCAACTAGGGATTGACATACTTGGGATTATATCAAATTAAAGTTTAGAATTACCTCCAACAATATGGAAACTTTTTAGGTAGTTAAACCAAATATGCATGATTGTATGCTTGACAAGATCATAGAGTGATATCAACATCCTTGGTCAAAATAGTGACAATGGTACCCAAATACACCCCTTAATTATAAGTGCATATTGGGTTACAAGTGGATATAATCGTACTTACTAATTTTTGATAAAGGCTCATTGGGGCTTCTCTTTATATGCATATAATTTTACCTATTGTTTTCACATAGTCTGGTCTACTTATATTGAACCCAAACAAGATGTCTTCACCTAGATTTTTATTCACCAAGGCTTCTTCCTTGGTAAATGACTTATCTACATTAGGATTCCAACACATTGTGTCCATTTTTCCATGAAATTAAATATCTTCTTCACCTATTCTAGATATGTCATAAATCTAAATATGTCTAGAAGTGGATTTTGTTCATCTTGTTCTCCCATAGTGGTTCACATGGCAATATATTCTCCTTGGAAACCCTCCTCTCATCCCTTTAGTGTTTCTAGAAGTTTGGAATCTCTTTATAATTGGTATTTTGTTTTCTTTATGGAAAGGAAAAAATGATTCCTTATTCTCGTAAGTCTCTATTTTTCCATTCTACAATGAAGTTGAGAGGGTCAATGTTGTTTATTTCATACTATTGTAGACTTTAGTGCAATCTAACAAAGTGGCAATTAAGTTGACCCATTTGCAATAAATAATTGAGCACTAGGGGAATGTTCCTTGCAATTTTTTATTACACTAACCATTTCTTTGGCTAGATAAATCTTGGGATAGAATGTGGTAGGTCTAGACTCATCCTCTACACAAGGTCAAGATACATGCTACAAATGGGAAGTGATTTTTAGGAGTAATCTACCAAATATAATCCTCCATAGTCTTTGTAAATGTAATAAAAAAAATTATTGGCCTGAGGCATGTTTGGCCTTCATATTTTATAGATATTTAATGGCCCATTTGTAGGTATTGATTGAGCACTAGAGAATTCTCCTCACACTAGTTTCTTACATTGGCCATTTCATTAGCCAAATACATAGGGATTAAGACTAAATGTGGTAGGTCTAGCAAAATGAGGTGACTCATTATCTGCATCAAGTTGAAACTCACACTATAGGTAGGAAGTGGTGACTAGGAGCAATCTACTAAAGACAAGGATCTACAATATTGGTATAATAGGATGCATAAATTACATTTAATATCTTATAATATGGATTAAATAAGTATATTTTATTATTTTATTTGAGTTATATATTTTATATATTTTAAATAATTATATAACATTTATTTTGCTAATTCAAATTTTTATTTTAATATGTTATTAAAACATAATATATTATTAAAATTGTAGTTTCTTCCATTTTTTAATAAACTAGCCACTAAATCAAAATATCATATATTTAATTTTGTTGTAGCTTGTCATTTTCACAAAAATATTATTCATTTCCTTTTCTATTAAATATATTTTTCATCTTCCTCAAAGTAATATGTTTTTTTGCAATTAGGTAGTTGACATCATTTTATTAAAAGATAAAATCTCACTTAGCTAGTTGCCTTCCAAAAATTGAATTTCACCAAGACCTCAATTACATTTTTCAATTGGTTTATGGGATTAAAATATGTTGGAACACACAATATTTTGTAGAAGCAAAAAAAATCAACCCATCTACTCATGTTTTATACAAAAAGGATAAAAAAGACAAAACGAAAGAATATGGTGGGTGCATAAGGCACAATAAATAATCATAATATGTAGAAAATATTGCACAACACTCTAATAAAAAGTGAAGGCTATTAGGGGGTCTTTATAGAAATACCAAAAACCCCTAATTACTTCATAAATTTTAACCTAATATAACATAACAAGTGGAAGTTAGGTTAGCCAAAACTATTAAATGAAGTTTAACTATAACATGGTTAACCATGGATAATTGGGATTACATAATAAAATATTACAAAATTACAAATAAATTGCATAATGAAATTCTCTTAGGCCTATTGAATTCATCACACAATGTTAACTCCTAGCCATGAAACATATTATAAATTCAACACCCCTCGTAATCTGAATTAGAGGTCCAAGGAGGGGATACATTAGTGAAAATAACATTTGAAAGCATGGAAAATCACACCATAACATAAAACAAATAATGATTGATATGTTTATTACACAATAAAGAAGAGTGCTTTTGCTACAACAAAATATTATTTTAGGATATTCATGCAAGGATGTTTTTTAGATCATGGGAGATATCTCCTTTTACAAAATGTTTATGGTGTGATCTCTATTTTCCTTGCTAGCACAATATTTGGTAGGTGGATTTTCTCACAACCATGGCATAAAATTTTATCATGAAGCTTGTGATCCCTTTGAGTCTTATCGCCTATGCATGAAGGAAAAGCAACAAGTTAATAGCATATGAAGGGTCCAACAAAGTGTGACCTGTATCAAATCAAGTTATGCAAAGTAAAATAGAAAAATAAGATGCACGAAATGTAAATAATTAATCTAGAATATAGCAATCATGAAAGATCTAGGCTAAGAATACAGTTAAAACTTAGAATTTGGTCACTTGACTCTGACCACCTTAGGTCAAGATGGTTTTGTCTACAAACCATATTAGGGGGATATGGTTGTTATCGTGGGTCTACATTTCAACATGAACAAGTCCAGACTAAATTTGGTGTGGAGTGTGAATGTTTTGGCGATTGAGTTATGTGTGATAGGTGAAAAAAATGGGCACTAAATACCAATGAGACAACGAGGATAGTTTACATAAGATATGGTAGATTCAAATTCGAATCCTTGGTGATAATTTGATAGCAATAGGGCCTATCATATTCTTGGTAGCACTTTTTTGCATGAAATTTGTTCTCTTTCTTCTATGGAATGAGGAGAGTTCCAATTTAAAGGCCTCTTAGAAAGAGGGAGGTGATAAAATGGGGGAGGCAATCAAGGAAAACCAAATTATTATAGGAAAATGATTATAAGTTTGATTGAATATAGGTTGGTTGTTGGTAATTCTGCTACCTACAAGTGATTAACGGTAAATGAAAATATAAGTGTTATCATTTTGTCCTACATGTGGCCACTAAAAATTAGTTTACCTTCTTGTGATTTTGATTTTATTTTTTTGCATGGAATTCTTCATAGGTTGGACTATAGTCATCACTATAATTATTAGACACTTTTGTACACAACCAAAAAATATTTCCAATAGGACATCAAATAAATAAGAATAAAAATTTCCACCTCCTTTAAATATAAGTTCTTTCAATCTTCTATTGTTGCATAAGCTATGTCTTGAAATTGTTGGGAGTAAAACTTAAGGGGATATATTATTGATAAAAATGTGTTACATATATAGGCAGAAGGCCTATATTATAAACTGACAAGTGTCAAAATAGAGGCATAGTGCACTTTAACTCTAACATTCCCCCTTAAAGTGCACTATCCTAACTAAAGAAAAAAACAATTCAACATTAGGTAACATTCCCCCTTAATGTTGACTTCTCTAAAACTACCTATCATCCTCTCTTATTGCTGATTTGGTCTAGGCTCGTGCTCTTTGCGCTTGGCTCTCCAACTATGAATAATGCTAGATTCACTATGTATACATCTCGGTCTGTTGCCTCAGGGTCAGCCACTTCCATGGGTCTGTTGCCACTAGGTCAGCCGTCTAAGTGCCTCAGGGTCATCATGGGTGCCTTAGGGTCAGCCACTTCTGGGTCTGTTGCTTCTATAGGTCATCCTCAAAGGATGTTGCCTCTCGTAGGTCACTGACTAGATTCACCATGAGTATGAAATCCCTCCTCATGGTGAACTTAATCTAGAAGGTGTCGGTCTCTGCCAAAAATGCACCTAATACAAAGGAAAAACGAGCCATATAAGAGTGTTGGTCTTTGTCGAAAATGCACTCAATACAATAAAATGAGCCATAGATCCAAATAGGAGGAGAGAAGAAGAAAAGAAGAGAATCTTCTGAAGTGTCTTCATCTGTAGTCTTCAGAAGTATATCCAGAAAAAACCTTGGATAGAGTCTAGGGTGTCTTTTTCTGTAGTCCCTAGTATAAGTGTCCTTATGGTGACCATTTCATCCCACCAAAATGCATGGGTAACCAGCCGCTGCATTCGCCAAGTGTATAGAAAAGATCACTAGGTACAAGGATCACATATGAAATTACCTTGGGAGTGTCGGGTACAACCGAGAGTGCACTCCAAGGTAAAAAATTTGAGGCTAAAAAAACTGAATTGAAACAGCCTCAAAATTACAATATGACACCACCATTGTGTCCGTCGTGAAAAAACGTTTCCAACGACTATAAATACCCCTATATTCCATTATCAAAGGGGCCTTCATTATAATGAAAAACAACGTGCCTCTCCAAGACAGCAACTAAAACCTCGCACTATGGCGACATCGCACTATGCTATTTTTTTTTCAGCAAGTTGAATGTTAGAGTTAAAGTGCACTATGCCTCTTTTTTGATACTTGTCAGTTTATACTGACACTTGTCAGTTTATAATATAGGCCTTCTTCCTATATATGTAACACATTTTTATCAATAATATATCCCCTTCAGTTTCACTCCCAACATTTGGTATCAGAGCTCCAGGCGGTCTCCTGAGCTTGTGAGCTTGAGGGGGGATTTCCCTCATGGAAATCCTCCCTCCCCCAATTTTTTTTAAATTTTTTTATCGAGGGAGTATGCTCTCCATCATTTGATGGATCAGAAACCAGATGGTAAGATGTTTAATTTAGGGAGAATTTTTTTTTTAGTTTGTTAGGGTTTGTAGATCCATGAAGTTAGCCACGCGGCGTGGGCATTCATCACATTCTGGACTATTCCCCACATTGTGAATAAAATGCACCATTCCTTGCGAAAACATGAACAGTGTTTGATCTCAAACGTGCCATTTCAGCAGCCCCTACCACCGTCCCCGGTGCAACCTTGATGAGCAGCGGTCATAGTGAGGACGATGATGTGTATTTTGGGGATCCGAAGGACTATGCCGATGCGGCAGGGTACAAATTTTTTATTGGAGCATTTTGCTGAGATCGAAAGTTTTCCCCGAGGGGCGCCTCCTGCAGCGAAGGCTGTTGTGGAGTCTCTGCCTTTCATTGTTATTGGAAAGCAAGAGACGGATAATGGAAATGTGTGGTGTCCAATCTGCAAACCACTTATAGGCTCTGCTATAGGGGAGGGAAATCCATGGTTTTGTGATTAGGAATGGGTTTTACTATGTTGATGGCAATGACGAATTCCACCGAATGTGCCCAACAGCGACCCGAAACCAAGGCGTCGGACATTTTTTCTGTCGATGGCACAGGCCGCTGTTGCTGGGGATTTTTTTTCTTTTTTGGCTCCTGTATACGATGGAGATAGCAAACCAAAATATTTGATCTCCATTGTGACCTGGTCGAGATTATTGTGCGGAAAATTGCATGAGAAAGTCGAGGAATTCAGTTACAGCTCGAGTTTTTTTTAGCGGTCTTGTCAATGGTGGACTACAGGGATTATACGAGGAGGTTTTGTAAATCAACAACCAACAAGCAGTTTGTAGAAAGTGCCATCGTATAAATCGCTGTACGTGAATCCATTAACGGAGCTGAAATGAGATAGAAGCCACAGTGATTGTTCGGTACGTAGCAGAAGGACGGCACAGCGACCACTAGGTAGCGAGGAGCCTGATAAAGCAAAGTTAGGGCTTTAACAGTGGTCGATTCCAGCGTCGCTATCCTGGGGCAGGACTGGAGTTTCAGGTTTGCTTAGGGTTTTGTTGGATGCGCACGAGGGTTTTGAACCTGCGGCTTCCATGCCACCCTGCATTTCCTGCACTATCATTTTTTTTAGTGCATTGCTCCCTTCGACGAACTGTTTGTCACAGAAAATTAAACCCTCATTTCAATTTCCATAGCTGCTTGGCCTTTTCTAGAAGCCCTGTTGACGACTGTGCCCTTCAAATTCTGGGCAGTTTCTTGTGCTGCCTTGGCCATCTGTGTGGCCTTCTGCTGATCTCTATCCCTCATCCCTTGATTGGGTTGCTGCTGTGCTGCGTCTTGTGGGTGGGCATACGGTTGCGCCATGGCGATGGATAATAAAATCAAATGACAACTTTATATTTCTATGTGTTCAGAACTCAGCAGTCGAGATTGTGAGAGACGATATTTTTCCCTTCGATGAATGGTTATGATTCAACGAACAGGACCATACTCCAGTGATTTTCGTCGGCCACAAACAGGCGGATAAGGTTTTCGGCACTGACAGTGGTGAATTTTCCTTCAAATGACGGGGATTTCGAATTTGAATTGCCGCTGCTGCAGCTTGAGGAGGAGGAAGGTGGCACCATTTTTTGATGATGTGCCGATGGCCATGACAGATCAGTTTGCTACGAATTCCAAATGCCCTCCCTCTCAGCCGACGTAAGTTTTCCGGCACCGCTGCTACTGCCCATCGTCGCCAGGGTTCTAGTTTGAGCGTATTTTTTTCCAGCCACCACTTTGATCAAGCGCGTGCAATTTAATAGTTTTTTATGATGTTATTGATGTTGGGGACCACCAGGCCCATATGAAGTCGCAGCGGCCAATGCCCCACCATGGTCTCATTGTTTTTAATATTTCTCCACGTGGGAAGTGGGGAGTGCCCATCATCGAATGCCCATTGCATTTTTAAAATATCTTTTAATATTTTTCAGCCATATTTTTTCACATGGAGAGTGGATGGCCAAGTAGCCACATGTAATTCTCCTATGTGGGAAAATTGTAATGATGTTTATTATTCCGCCAGAAAGCAATACCATCACAATGCGATGTTTATTTGCTGTTTATATAGGCCCATGTAATTCCTTTGTGAGGGAAAATTGAGAGACTATTTTTTTCCGCCAGAGAGCGATGCCGCCATAGTGCGAGGTTTTAGTTGTTGTCTTGGAGAGGCATGTTGTTTTTCATTATGATGAAGGCCCCTTTGATAATGGAATATAGGGGTATTTATAGTCGTTGGAAACGTTTTTCCGCGACGGACACAATGGTGGTGTCATATTCACCATGAGTATAAAATCCTTCCTCATGGTGAACTCAATCTAGAAGGTGTTGGTCTCTGCCGAAAATGCACCTAATTAAAGGAAAAATGAACCATATAAGAGTGTCGGTCTCTGCAGAAAATGCACTCAATACAATAAAATGAGCCATAGATCCAAATAGGAGGAGAGAAGAAGAAAAGAAGAAAATCTTCTGAAGTGTCCTCTTCTGTAGTCTTCAAAAGTAGATCCGGAAAAAACCTCGGATAGAGTCTAGGGTGTCTTTATCTATAGTCCCTAGTATAAGTGTCCTTATGGTGACCATGTCATCCCACAAAAATGCATGGGTAACCAACCACTGCATTCACCAAGTGTATAGAAAAGATCACTAGTTACAAGGATCACATATGAAAGTACCTTGGGAGTGTCGGGTACAACCAAAAGTGCACTCCAAGGTAGAAAAATTTTGAGGCTAAAAGACTGAATTGAAACAACCTCAAAATTACAATATGACACCACCATTGTGTCCGTCGCGGAAAACCATTTCCAACGACTATAAATACCCCTATATTCCATTATCAAAGGGACCTTCATCATAATGAAAAACAACATGCCTCTCCAAGACAGCAACTAAAAACTCGCACTATGGCGGCATCGCTCTTTGGCGAAAAAAAAAACAGTCTCTCAATTTTCCCTCACAAAGGAATTATATGGACCATCAGTCCTTTCACTTCCACTTCCTATGTGGAAAAATATTAAAAACAAATACAATGAGTCCATGCTGTTGGCCACTTTTTACAAATCCTCACCATGAAAAAAAATTTCCCTCCAAGGAAAATTACAATGTTTGAAAAATTTGGCCATGTGGGCTTGTTGGCCAATAAGACTCTCCATTCATGTTTGAAAAATAAAGTGGCCATTCTCCACTTTATAAAAGCTTTCCCTTACAAATGGCAATGCATGGAAAACATTTCCAGCTAGCAGTAAATTAAACTCCATGTGTTACACATGACGACTGCATCCTTCTAAAACTGGGCATCATCGGGGGTTCTTCCAATGGCCTAACCCTCTCGCTGCTGTCGTCTGCATCCTCATCTATGAAACTGAGCGCACCACCAAGGTCGTCGCCTCAGGTCGCCATTACCAATGAGGCGACGACGACAGTAGTGGCATTTGGAGTGCGGGTGGTGGAGGGAAGGGACGATATCTGGAACTAGCAGATTTTGGCACCCCCAAGGAAAAACCCCCACACACCCATCATTTTTTCCACCATTCAAAGTTTTTATCGGTAACCATGTTGAATTCCCAAAGAAAGTTTCCTCCATAGAAGCAGGAGGTACAGCCGGGCAGGGAGCACGTTATGGATCCCACTCCAAGGGCTGCTAGATCAACCTATAAACCTGCTGACAAATTGAATGGAAAAATGACATTGGTCACTGGAGGAGACTCTAGTATTGGGATGGCAGTGTGCTTCCAGTTTGCATTGGAAGGAGCAACAATTGCCTTCACTTATCTTCCAGGGTAGGAAGACAAATGCTTCAGACACCATAAACATGCTGAGAGAAGCAAAGACTGCATATGCTAAGGAGCCCATGAATATGCCTGTGGATGTGGGATATGATGAGAATTGCAAGAAGGTTGTAGATCAAGTAGTGCAGGCATATGGGAGGATTGAAATTCTGGTGAACAATGCAGCCGAGCAGCATTCTATGTCCACCATTGAAGAGTTGAATCCCCAACAGCTAGAGCGAGTGTTCATAACAAACATATTTTCCCATTTCTTCATGGTCAGTCATGCATTGAAGCATATGAGAGAGGGAAACAACATCATCAACTCCACTTCTGTGAATGCCAAATGCTCTGATACCAAATGTTGGGAGTAAAACTAAAGGGGATATATTATTGATAAAAATGTGTTACATATATAGGCAGAAGGCCTATATTATAAACTGACAAGTGTTAGTATAAACTGACAAGTGTCAAAACAGAGGCATAGTGCACTTTAACTCTAACAAAAATTATAACTTTTCCATTCACTACATGCATCACCCTAATTTAAGACATCATCTTACCTATGTGGCACCTGATTTTAGTCACCAAAAGAAGCTTTGTATAATCCTTCTTAAAATAAGAGCTATGACAAAATTCAAAGAGTACATGGATAAATAAGAGAAGTAAGAGATCATAAAGGATTGGATATTTATAAATAAGCTAAATAAATAACCCAAAGGATGAAGAGGGAGTGGTGAAAGCACATCCTAAATTCTTTTATTGCAAGCCTCTAAAAGTGTCAATGTTTACTAAAATTATCATAAATCCATCTACATAAAGTAAAAAACCAAGACAAAAATTCCCATTGCATAGAAAAGTGTAAATTAACCCTTTCAAACTAGGGCACTAATACTTTAGGGTTATTCTGTAAAATTTAGCCTTAAACATAGGAATAGGTACATATATTGATGTCATGAATACATAGAGATTAAAAAGTCATATTATTCTAAAAAATATGCTAAAAATATTTTCATATGCAAAAGTTATGGCCTCTAGAAGTTTTACCCTAAAAACCCTCAAAAAATTAAAAATCAAAGCCTCTAACATAAGAAAAATTATAGTGAATTACAATCCTTCCACTTGGTGGCTACTCATTGCCACGTAGTCACCTCTAACTAATTAAAAATCTATTATTTGCTTTTCGTTTATTGGTTCAACACACACACACACAAACACACACACATCTAAATTGTACTCGTGGCACCAAATTTAGCCATGTTGGTTGCTAAATCAATCTCCATGACCACTTTTTTTCTCAAACATTTGGTTTTATTTCAAAAAAGGATTTTAAAATTGTGCTATGAATGGGCTTAATTCCTTTTTCTATCAAAGGAACCATGATTTCTACCTGGGTGCTAAACTCATAAGCACTTAGAAAAAGACACACATATACCATGACTATAGCAGAGTAAACTAAGCGATGTAAATAAATACTTTTGATGTTATTATCACTAATTTCACCTCTCCTTGACTTCTCAATTCATATTATAGGGGATTTTGAAATTTTAATATGATTCATGGATACAATCTAACATTGTGTGATGTATTGGATAGACAAAGATATTTCAATGTGTAATGCATATATTATTTTGTGATATTTTGTTATGTAAGCCCAATGCACTATGGTTGACCTTGCTTTGATACTATGTTGAAATTCATGATATTTTCTAGAAACAAATAGAATGAATCCATCCACTCAAACCTTATAGAAAAAAATAAAAAAATAGAAAAATATAAGAATATGGTTTGTGCATGTAGGCACAAAAAACGGTCACTATCTATAGATAATACTACACAACACTCCAATGAAAAATAAGGTGTGAGGGAGGTTTTTATAGAAATACCAAAAACTCCTAAGTACATCATAAATTTCAACCTAATCTTACATCACAAGTGGGATTTAAGTTAATTACAAATATTAAATTATGTTTAATGATAACAAGGTTAAGCATGGCCCACTAGGCCTACATAATAAAATATAATAAAATAATAAATACATTAACCTATGAAATGTACTTAGACATATCCAATACATTACACAATGCCAAATCTTGGTCATGAATAAAATTAAAAATTCAAAAAGACAAGATGTACACATATTACATCATCACAACATAGAAGTATTACAACAACTTGACTATTATCTATGTATCACTTGCAATATTTAAACCTAGGTTCCATCCTTGAATGTTGAGAAGTTTAACCAGTTGAGCTAACACCATTTGATAATATTTAAAGGTTCACCCATGAAATTTAAAACTTGGGTAAGGATGTGAAACTTTTCATTCCCTACCAATCGCTTTAAACCTCATGGATATCAATAATATTATTATTGTTTATTTAATACTAGTGTGGTCAGTTGGTGTGGGTAATTTAGACTTTGCCAGGTTAGACTCTATAAACCTTACTACAGTCAATCAAATCTATTGATGGCAAGTAGAAATCCATGTTGGGCACACTCAAGATGGTTGCCGAGTTCGTAGAGGATGTGAATAGAAGGATGGGTGGCCTATTGGAGTTTGTCTCCTTGGGCCTGAATGTTCTAAATAATTCTCAGTTGCCACCTTGAGCTTCTTGGTTCAATTTTTATAGGTTGGTTTTCTGTTGTTTGTGGACTAATTGTTTAGTCTTTTTGTAGCTTCTTGTAACCAATTTTTTGTTTGTTTTTCTTTGCTGGGGATACCGTTCTGGTTTTTGGCCCTTTTTGGTCTACATTGGGAGTGCCTATGACTGGTTTTAGGATCCTCTCAAAACCCTCACTACTTAATTAATAAAAAATATGTTAATGATAATTTATGAATACCTCTCAATTGAAGTATACTCATACTATTTTAATTACAATTTTATTTTTTATATGAAGTGCCATATTTGTTAGTTGATGTTCCATATGATTGTAAATGAGAAGAATTTTGCATTAAATATTTTGAAAAGCACCACATCCATGATATTTTCTCGGTTTTACTTTGGAAGTACTCCAAAGTCAATTTTTATTTTTTGAATAATACTTCTTATACACATCCACTATGGGGATTGAACCCGGGTCACATCACCCATAATGCAATTGGCGTCCTTTTCGGTAGACCAAAGTTAATTTTGATAAGCCCAATATTAGACATTTCTATTTTACCATAGATTGAAGAAAATCATTTTTTTTAATGTCATTATTAGAGATGACTCCATGTAAATTCAGATCTTGTAACCAAGTGGATAGCACTCATTTTTTGTATTTAATACTTCTCATGATGAACACCATTTTTTATAAAAAATGTACAAGAAATATAATAATATGGTAACAAACTTGGACATGGTTTTAAGATTTATTATTTTTTTAATTCTCTTATTCCTTTCTATTCAAATATTGGAAAAACCAACCCTCCACATAATACATAATGCTTCATGTTTGAAATAATTAATCCAACATTTCATAAATTCTATTAATGTTTATGAACCTATCCAATATATACTCATAGTTTTGAAAAAGCAATACTAAATTTGTGTTAGCAAATGTACAATGAAGAAGTAAATGATCTGATATTTCTAAATCCTTCTAACATAAGGCACATCTAAAACGTCCATGATTTCCTTTTCTTTGTATACTCTCTTTTATGAATCTCACATTGAATTGCAAACCAAACCAATATTGAGGCATTATGGATAACCTCTAGTGACCAAATAATCTTCCAAGGGAAATACTTGGGAGAATAAAAATAAGTATCCGTAATATTTTAAAATATTGTAGACCAACTCACTTTTTTATGTAAAACTACGCAAATTAGTTTCTATCCAACCATGTTACTAATTGAAAACCATGATCTAGAGTTACTACTCAGATTAATATAATCTTTAACATTTGGATATTTACAAGGTAGACTTGATCAAGCCAATAACTACCATTTTCAATTAAAGATAAGAGGATGAATATTTAGTAAAATATTAGGCCAAAACAATTTATAATTACCCTCATTGACTAACAACTAGTATATTTCATAATCAATTGTAAACTATTTGATATGAATTTCTATGTTAGCAATCCTTTGGGCATTTTTCTTATCCTAAATAATTTCATTTCATCAAGAGAACCTACAAATTTATGAGGAAAAAAGCTTTCCTAACTATTTCCTTGATCATTGAATTATCTCCAATCAAGTCTTGTCCCTAATACTGAACTCATAAATATGTAATTTTGGAAGCCTACACCTATATTTTTTCTTTGAAAACTGTATTCTAATTACAAAGAGAAAACCTAAATCTTTCCACACATATTTTCCAAAAAAAATCTCTTTGAATTTTCACCTACTGAAAATCTTGAAAGTGGTATCATATAAATAGGAATAAATTGTATTGTACTATCTATGAGTTGTAGCCTTTCATCCATGTTAAAAAATTATATTTCTTACCTTCTAAACAAGATTTTATTCTTTCCAAGAAAAATATCCAGACATACTTTTCATTTCCTTTATGAGATAATAGAAAATCCAAGTACATTGATGAAAAATTTTCAATTTTAAACCCTAAAATAATCCATGATAATTCATTGTAAATCTAGAGCAATGTTAATGAAAAATCCTAGATTTTTTTAGTATTAACAAAATATTTAGTAGCCTTCTTATAGCATGATAATATTGATTTAAAATTTGTTGCCTAATTAATTGAAGGATGAACCAAAAGAAAAGTTTCGTCAATAAATTGGATATGACATTTGAAGGGCCTATTTTTGAAACCTAAATACCTTTGATTTTTATTTTTTTTCCTTTAAGGATATTATTTATTCCTCCACAATAATAATAAATAGATGAGAAGATGGCGGATCTTGGAAAATTCCTTGGGATGACTTAAAGTAACTAGCATGGAAACCATTGATCAAAATAGAATATTGAAGTGCTATAACAACATCTAATCCATTCATACCAACCTTTACCAAAATAAATCTTTTTGAGAATATCATGAAAAAAACACCCACAAACCCTATCATATGGTTTGTTCATATCTAATTTCATAAGCATACATAGTTTTTCATGGAATAAATAGAATGATGTGTAATGACTACACCATCTAGAATTTTCTTACCATGAAAGAAACCATATTTTTCCTTTGAGATATAATAATACATAATATTTTCCAACCAATTTGCCATCATTTTTTATCTTATAAATTATATTAAAAATACTTGTTGGATATATATTATCAAAATATTTGTCTCATCTCTCTTGTGAACCAATGCAATAAATTTGAGTTGTTATCACTTATTGTAGTCTTCCTTTATTGACCCTCTTCAATCACAACCACTATATCACTCTTTAATAAATCCTAAAATATTTTAAATAAAATTATAGGAAATCCATCAAGGCAAGAGTCCTTGTTAGGATGGATAAAGTGTAGTGCTTCACGTAGCTCCTCCATAGATATCTTCTTCATTAATCATTTATTTTATCATTATGTGATAATTGATGGAATGCTTTACAAAATAATAATTTGTGCCTCCTTACATTGCCCAACATTTAACAAAATATTTTTAAAATAATTAATGGATTCATTCCTAATATTTTTGTCTTAATATTTCTTCCATCTAGAGTTAAAATATTTTTGATGTGACAAAAATCAAATTTATTTTTCTATAGCAATTTTATTTTGTATTTCTATATCGTTACTTGTGTTGTTTCTTCCTAAATTTATGGAGCCAATATGACTCCTTTCCAAAGCATTGTGATAATTAGAAGGTAATTATTTTCCTTGAAAATACGAATCATGGTTCATTCCATTGATTTCTACTTTCTCTTGTAAATTTTTATGCTTAGGCTTAAATATTCTTATTTTATTTAAAAATGTTACTAGAATATTTGAAATTCTAAATATATATTTGACCCTTTAGGTATTTTATTTTTTTAACAAACTCATACATACATGATCCTTCAAAATTTACTTCATCCCACCATGACATAACCATATGGAAGAAATTAAGGTCTTGAAGGCACATTGATTGTAAGTGAAATGGATTTAGATGATCATTATTATGTAAATTACATTCCCAAAGAATGGGTGTGTTTTTATCATACATATAAAGAGGTTGCATACTATGTTTACAATGATGTGCTAGATAACATGAATCTATCCAATATTTCTACTATACAAGTTTTCCCAAAGTGTCGATTATCCCATGTATATTGAATACTTGAAGGAACAACATCCCAAAGGCCATTTGAACTAATAGATGAAAATAAATCTTGCATTTATGTAGACCATCTACAAGAACCATCCTTATTTTTTAAAGGAGATAGAAATATATTAAAGTTACACCTAATATTGTACATCACAATTATGCATCACCATTCTATATGATAAAAATATGCTAAGGTACTTCCAACATCCTTCATGAGGAGTAATTATAGTTCGAACAAATACTATAGCACCCTAAAATTGGCACAGTTAAACCTTAGTAAAAAGATAAAAATTTGAATTTTAAACCCAAACCGCCCATTAACCGCCCGTTACCCGCTTTCCTCATTTTTCATGCCATTTTTAGGATTTGTTTTGACCATTGGATGATATCATCGCAGATCAGATGAAATCATCCCAGATCTGACGAATTCATCTGGAACAGAACGTCCAGACGATTTCGTCCCAAAACCAAATTTTCATAATTAGCTTCTGTTTCAACAGCTTCTCTAACTTGGGCAGAAAGCGTGTCTACGCAGTTAGAGTCTCCCCCATTGGAGATCTCCCAAATTGGGATGATTTCCAACCTCCTAACCTCTCCCTAATCCTATATAAACTGGGATTTTCTCAGTTTATCCCCCTGAACTCCCTAGCTGATGGATTTCCCTACAGAGTTAGTTCCTTATGCATTAGAGCATCCTCGCACCATCGTTTGCATTCTGTATTTCATGTTTTCTTGCAGGAATTTTACTATTTTTTAGTCGGAGCAAGCTCGGATCGTCGCAAGCGATTCCAAATGATTTCGGACGATCCTGTCGAGGAGCGTAGACGATCTCGTACGATTGGAGGTGATCCTGACTGTAGTCCAGATTGGGGGCAATCAGAGCCCAGAGTTTGCATTTCCTTATTGTTTTTCTATATTTCTTTGTGCATTATCTTAGGTTATTATATTTATGCATCCTGGAGTTCACCTCATTTAGCATAGATATATGATAAAGTCAAAATAAATTGTCAAATTGATGCATTTCCTTTTAATTGCTATCTGGATCTATCATTTAGGCAAATTCATTGTTATTTCTATCATTTCCCCTTGCTTTTGCAGTTGCATTTTTGGTATTTTTTATCTATTTTTGTGATTGCAAGTTTTTGATGAATTCGTCTGACGAATTCGTTAGATCATCGATGATCCTGTCTGATCTCAGATGACCGACTGTGATCTGAGATGATTCTATGCAATTTTAGATGATTATGTATGATTCGAGATGATTTGGACTTCTACAAACCGTAGAATCTTCATTCAGACATCCAAAATCAGGTATATTCTATCCTATTTAGCACATTCTCTATGTTCAACATTTATTCATGTTTTTTGTATCCATAAAAATCAGCATTGGCATATAGATTAGCTTAGATTCATCTTGGCCAAACCTAGGAATTGAATGATTGAATATAAAATGAACACATCAAACCTATTATCAACCTAGGCATGGAGACTACCACTCAAAAGTTTCTTGGTGAACCCACCATCCATCGAAAATTCACCCTTATACCCCTCCCCCGAGAGGCGGGACCTTCAAAGGGCCTCTCAGTCCGAGGTATTGTCCCATCCTTCTCGCATCCCCCTTCCGGGCATGGATCCTATAGCCTGAAGGTAAGGATGCAAAAAATTTGGAGCGATACATTTTGGTGAACCCGACGTGAAAACTAAAAACCTTTTGAAAACAATCCAAAAAAAAAAAAACAAAACATAAATGCATTTAGAATCAAATATTGCATATCATATTTAGATGGTAGATTATAATAAAAGATGAGTTGTCACCATTAATGTTGAGAATCAATTAGCAGCTATAGAGATTACTTCTGTACTTAGAGTACCTCAAACAAATAGGGTTCAACCTTTATGGGATGAACTTAATAGGAGATTGAATATCATTGAGTCTAGATCAACCGAACTTAGGCAAATCAAGAGGTTTGTCCTAGATAGAATCCTGGATCCTGATCAAGTGACCTTGTATCATGAGCTTCAGAGAGCTTGCCATAGGTGGTTAGTAGATAAAAGAGCCCTTGTGTCTTCTGAATTGTACACCTTTGAGGAATACCTCGATAATGCAGTTGTAGTACATAAATTTCTATCTCGTATAGAGGATCAAGAGGTCATTCTTATGGATAGAAAGAGATGGAATAGAGTTCCTAGAGTTGTGTTATATCGAGAGTATTGCCATGAGCTCTATTTTTACAAGACAGAGTCAGAAGTAGATAACATCACCATAGCACACTTTGTTAAGTTCCTGAAAAACCATTTCCAATTTGAAGAGGAGCATTTCATGACTCTTGATGAACTTGATCCTATCAATGACATCTATAAACTATTTATAGAAAACTAAGCCATTCTTTTATTATTATTATTTCTTGCATTTAGTGTGTTGTTTGTTGTCTTTATAATCATAAAAACAAAATATATATAATAATAAAAATAAAAACAAAACAAAATCATAACAAAAAATCAAAACATTTTCTTTTAAGCATTATAGTAGGTATATAATTAAAATATATACCTCCCAAATTTGTTGCAAATATATTAATATATATTTGCTAAAATCTAAATTTAAACATAATGACTAGACTCGGGAATGGAAAACAGATTGAAGTAGAAGAAGATTGGTTAGGAAAAATGGTAAATAAACCAGATGTCCTTCCTGAAGACCCAATTCAGGAAGAAGGAACCCTAGACCAACAAGAAGAAGAGTTTGTTGACGCAAATGAACAAAGAGAAATTGTTAGAGAGGAAGGATCCTCATCTCCTAAAATATCTCTGGAAGGAGCTATTACTTTTGAGAACATGGAACATTTTTGGAAGTTCCTCAATACTAATATTGGCACTCTTAATAGAGCAGTCCATATGGACAAGGATCAAATTAGTGACACTCAAGCAACCCTAGAAGACATATATCACACACGCACTAATCCCTTGTCCTTCGTTGATCAAGAAAGTGATCAAGCTGGACCATCCAATTTGGATATGGCCGCTATAATCCAAAACATGCAACAACAACAGGTTACCCAACCATCTAGAGTACCTGTTACCAAGCCTAGGGTTATTCCCACACAAAATAAACCATCATTCACTGCTCTATTTTGCCAAGTTATTGATCAACATACCTCAAATCAACAAAAGCCTAAAACAAAACCAAATACCAATTTCCAACAATCTAGGGTACAACATAATGCTACAACAAATCTTCTTCATAATACTCTTCCTACCAACCATTTGCATAACAACAATATAGCATCTAATCCTTACGTCACGCCATCCTACGCTCACAAATCCCATACTCATGTACCACCAAACCAATATGGTGGACAAACTGGTAATCTGGAAGCCATGGTGAAATAGTTAGTCTCCCGCATGGACCAGATAGATCCCTATCGTCCCTCGTACAATTATCGAGAGATGTGTAGTCAGCCTCTAGATCCTATAGTTGTAGCACAACCATATCCTAAACACTTTCCTATGCCTGTCCTACCAATATACAAAGGAACCGAAGATCCCATAGAGCATCTTCGTATGTTTAGGATAGCGTGTCATGATATATCACATGATGATTTGTTATTACTAAAAATGTTCCCAAAAAGTTTAGGAGGGATGGCATTAGAATGGTATTATCAACTACCCACTCATTCTTTGAGAAATTTCAAAGAAACCGCCGAGTCTTTTGTGCATCAATTTAGTGCCTACATTGAAAGGCATGTAACCATTAAATATTTGTACAACCTAAAACAAGACAAAGATGAATGTTTTTCTGATTTCCTAGCTCGATGGAGACAGTTGATAGGAAAATTGCACTTTGTGTTACCTTATCAGGAAATGCTGGATATCTTTATCAATAATTTACAAGAACAACTATCCTATGAGTTATCAATCGCTACCTTGACCACCTTCGATCAAGCTATAGATTTAGCTCGAAGAGTGGAAGATGCTCTTGTTAGGAGAGGTCAACTTAAAAAGAAAGATGATGAGAAAACATCCAGAAATCAATATAAAAATAAACAAGTTGTGGGCGATGGAGTCACTGATAGTAGAAATATCGCTACTATTAATGTTGCAAAAACAACAGAGAAATTTATATTGAAACCTCCTGATAAACCACCCCAAGAATTTACTAGGTTAAATCAACCTTTATCAACCATTCTCCCGCAATTACTAGCATGAGGATTGATCCAATTACCAAATATCCGGGAACCTGATCCAACTATACCCGGATACAGAGCTGATTTACACTGTGATTTCCATAGAGGACCTGGACACGCTACCAACTCTTGTAAAATATTAAAACATAAAATACAAGACCTGATTGATAACAATGAGATGGAGGTGCAAGCCTTTCAACCTAAACAAAATCCTCCTAATAATGCTCAAAAGAACATCCCCCAAAATCAGAATCAAAATGCCAATCAATCATTGGACATATTTCAACATCCTTTACCAAAGCATGGTAAAGAGGTGGCTAATAAAATTGAGCATCATAATGTTCCCCCTCCTACCCGATATGTAGGAACTATTAGTGGACATTTACCTGTTCACGATCCACAAATATTTGACACAACTTTATCCATGGTTACGACCAGACCTCTACATAATATTCGGACACCTGATCTTAGTGATACCGAATATGAGACTAAAAGTGACATGGAAATCACCTCAAATCAATCGAATAGTTCTGAAGATGAATCAGATGTTGTTCAACCCATCACAAATTCTATGGTTTCGGAAGAACCATTTCCTAGAAGAGTCACTACTCGACCATCTTCTCACCAATTACTTTCTAATGAACAAGTCATAAATGCTAGACCAAGACCCATTCATCATCCACAAAATAATATTGTAGGTACCATCGGAGTTGTTACTCGACAACAAGCTCAAAATTCTCAACAAGATCAAACTCAGAACGATGGATCAGCTCCATTTGTTTTGAAAAATCCCAATAAAGGGAATCATGCGCCTAATGTTCAACCTAAACCTCCTTATAATATTAATGAACAATTATCAAATACTACAGCTATAATTTCCCTTTTGGACCTTTTAAGATCTTCTCCTACCCATAGGGATGAATTAATGCTCACATTAAGCCAAATGATGGTACCACAAAATATTCAACCTGAAGCCATGTCCAATACTATCATAACTCGAGAAGTCGATTGTATTGACTTTCGGGATAGAGATATACCGCAACATAGTTTACATAAGGATAACCCCTTATATATTACTGCCCTAATTGGAGATGTAGCAGTTAAATGAGTCTTGATTGATAATGGTTCATCTTTAAACATATGCACTTTTGACTTCTACCAAATATTTGGGTTTAGAAGTGACGAAATGAAAAGAACTGATATGATTATAAAAGCCTTCAATGATGAAACACAAGAAATGTGTGGAGTTATTACTATTCCATTGCAAGTTGGTCCTAGAACCTTAGACACGACCATGTTTATTGTGCATTGCCCTGCATCGTACAATATACTCTTGGGTCGCCCTTGGATCAACGCGATGCGAGTTGTTCCCTCAACTTTACATCAGTGTGTTAAATTCGAATTTAAAAATCAGTTGGTTACCATTCATGGTGATCCTAGACCCTTTGATATGTGTGCTTTGGCAAAACCTGTTGGAGTTCAATTTTGCCCTGCTCTGTCATCCACACATCCTAATTCTAATCATCCATCTAAACGTGTGAAACACACACCCATAACATCATCTACTTTTTCTCCATCAGTTCCACCTTCACATATGCTCCCTCCATCTTATCAAGATTTGGAATATAGTGATAAAAATGAAGAACCTTCTTATCTTTCTGATATTTTATTTTGTAACATGATTAATTTTCCACATATAAAAGTCAAATCTTTTGCTACATTATTTTACATTATAACAAAGCTTTTGTTATCGCTACCTTTTATTCATCACCTTTTGTTCTTACCTTCACCACAACCAAATTATCCTTCAAAACCACCTTTGATTTTGAAGCAACCTTAGACATGCTATACTCAAATAACCTTGTATAGTGTATATAGATCATCTTGTATATACCACCAATTCAATTCATCAATTAAAATCAAAATATAAAAACATTAAAATCATCAAAATCTTCAAAAACATCTTTTATTTTTGCACTTGTCAATTCTTGAAGTATTGCAGTTATATTTTCAATTATTTTGGATAAATTAGCATTTATTTGGAATCCCGCACTTTCACACTCACAGGCATAAATATCTTGATTCTATTTGGTATGATTATTAATCTCTCTTATATCAAAGTCCACATTTGAATTAAATAAAGTTTTGAGCATAGAGAACTGATCTTGTTATTTACTTGAACCAAGCATATCTTTTCACATTAAAATGATTTCATTGCAAATTCAATATGATGCTACATAGTAGAAGTGGTTTCTTGAGCGAAAAGTTTCCCCTGCTATCCTATCATGCACATGGTCTAGAATCTTTGAGAATTGACAAAAGGACAAGCTCACCCCTACCCAGAATAAAAATCCCTTGCTCTACAGCCAATCCGAGCAAGTATCCCTAGTATAGGAAGCAAAAGAAAAAGTCAAAGCAAAAGAGAAAAAGAAAAATATTATTTTGTATCATCACAACAATATTTCAGCATTATCTCAATATCAAGCAAAAATACAAAAACAAAAAAAAAAAAAAAAAAGAAAAAAGAAAAGCAAAAGCAAAAGCAACAAAATCCCTTTCCCTACCCCTTGAAAAGAAAAGAAGGGTGAATGAGCTTGAATCCCTGGAATTCTCAATTATTCGAAAATTGTGAGGTAAGCCCCATAACAGGTGGTTTGTGCCCAACCCGCTTGGCCTTGGGTAATTCCTAGCGTGGTGATATGTCTGTCACATTAGCGACCTTCTTTTGTACAGACCTATGTCGGCTTATGGATTAGCTAGCTCTTGATAACCCGACTTACATAGTAGTCTAGTACGGTTACATGCATATAAATCATGGTCAAGGAACACTCATTTGGTTAAGTCAAATTACTTGTATCAAATTTTCTTGCTCAAAATTGGTGAATGAACAATACAATTGCACACACATTTGTATTTGAGAGATTTTGTATCATTATGATAAAGCAAGATCGGTAATGAACTCACATTTGCACATGAGGGTTCCTTATAAATCTACATTTGTCTTTGAGATAATGTAAAATATTTCTGCAACTCTTTTTGGAATAATTTTATCTTCTTATTTCAGAACATCTGTTTAGTATAAAAACAATTATATACATTGTTTTCAAAAATCACAAAATGCTTTCAAACAACATATGACACACATATAATCAATAAAGTCATGTTCATATTATTATTTTATGTTTATCAAAAGTCAAAAATCAATCATGCAATAAAACTAAAATATCAATTTCTTCTTTGGATTTCGCGATGATGGTATAAGTCTATACCTATAATTCTATGCCTAGCGCAAACCATTGTTCTAATTTTATTTTCCATTTATTTAAAAAAAAATTCATAAAAACATATGACTTACATCATTATGTTACACAATTGAGCTTTAAAATGAACGAACACTTATTCTATTTCATGTCATTATGTCAACATTCAATTTTGCAATGATGGTATAGTTCCTAGGGACTTATTCAAAAATTTTATCACACTTAGGAATTTATGCCTAGAAAAATCATATTTCTTTAATATGTCATGCATAATATTTTTTATGAAAATCTGAAAACAAATCATCACCATCATCACTTCCATCATCACAACACAAAGTCTTAAGACAGTCTCTTAAGCACTCTTTTACTTTTAACAATATTTCTATCCTGGGATTAGCTTGACGACCTAGTGAGCGGCGACTCCATGAAATGGTCTATACCAGCGACAATGTCCTTTGAAATTATTGTTAGAAGTCCCTTTTATTTTTTCATCAAAACACACCACAAAACAACCAATTTATTTACATCAAATTATTTCATTTCCAATTTTATAGCATGGCATAAATATTTTCTTTCCAATGATATAATTACATAAATAATTAATCACAAAATTCAAAATTAAAGCACCATACAACATATACACAAGTCATATCATCAAAAATATAATCTATATATCTCAATCAATTATGTACATCATCTGGATTGGTATGCCACAATCAAAACCCTGGCATACTCAATCCCCTCAAAAAAATATAATAATACAATCTGCCCTCTATAGCAGCTAGCCTCGAGAAGCCCTCGAGCTCTCAGCCTCATCTCCTCCCCCACCCTGACGTGGAGGAGGTGGTCCCATAGAGGTCCAGGCTGTGTCCCGGGTCCTCATCGTCGATCGTGAGGATGTCCTCGACGATCCCATCATGACCGGCTCCACAATGGGGGCTGGCAATGGTACCCTCTGTCCCTCTGGGACCACGTGATAGTATAGCCCCTGGTAGAATGCGGTCTAAGCAATAGACCACACCAGATCCCAAGCCCTGAGCCGTGTAGCCTCGTCCTATAGCGTATGCACCTGAGCTCGAAGGCGGGCAACCTCAGCTCGAGAGTCATCGTCTCATTGCTCTCCCCTACCTCGACACCCTTGCCCTTATCGGGTGATGGTGGTCTCTCCCCCTACTGAGAAGGGACTCCCCTCTCCCTCCTCCCTATCTCCTGAGGTCTCTATGGAGCCTGACCCATCCTCTGGCATCTCTCCTATGGAGACCGTCGCTACTCTCTCCCACCGTGACCCCGTGCTACCTCAATAGCATCCTGGCACCGCCTCCCCATCCGTCGCACCATGGCGTGCACTGGACCCTATGCCCTCATCATCCAAGGAGGGCGGATGCCTACGTACCAGGCATCGTACCCATCTGTGACCCTAGCGTCATCACCATCCACTGGCTGGATGGGGGCATCATCCGTGTCCTGACTCCAGAACCGCTGCATGTCTGGAGCCCCGCTCAACGTGGTACTATCCCGAACAGTCTGGGAGTACTCGTAATCCCTGAGAGAAGGGATCCCCTGCTATAGACCGAACTATCATAGAACCCGGTCGTAGCGATGGAGCTCTACCTCTCCCCGCTCCATCCATACCCAATAGACTCACCTGATGCGAGCCAGCTCCTGCCCATCCTCTGCCCACCTGGGGTGCTCTCGCCATGGCCTCCAGGTGATCTGGTCTAGGATGAGGTCGTCCAGCAACCTCCGTGACATCGATAGATCTATCCGCCACTATGACCCCCTCTGTAACCACCAGTAGAAAACCCGAGGCCTCTCTCGGTCAACCCCTGTTAGTGGGAGCCCTATCGGCCTCCGCATCGCGATGTGCTCCCAGCACCAAACCTGCAGTAGCGATGTCAAGACCAGACATCGGCCTCCCTTGTATACGACCCCATGTAGGATCCTATACAAGCGGCATAGCACAAAGCTACCCCATGAGTATCTATAGCCGTGGTCTCTCATATCATAGACCACATCTGAGAGGAGCCAGGGTAATCTGCACCCGCTCTGGTGGCACAATAGTAAGCCACCTACCACCCCTGCCAAAACTCGAGTCAACCTAGATGCCCCAGGCATCTGCCTCAGAGACTCGATGTTCACTCCACCCTTCTCTAGGGTGAAGCTCGGGTCCCCGATCAACCTCATCATCGCCTGGCCCTGATTGGCCGCAGGCGTCATCAACCATCCCTGTATGGGGATCCTCATGATCCTCCATACGTCCTCTAGTGTGGGAGCCATCTCCCCTATCGATAACCAGAAGCAGGATGACCCCGGATACCATCTCTCTGCTAGGGCTGTCAGTAGCCCCATGTCTATCGGTACTTGTGGCATCTCTACCACATGCTGCAAACCGACCTGAGCCAGTCGGTCGTGCTCGCCTGATCGAGCACGGCTATGTCATCTCGCAGCCCACCGTATTTCCATTCCCGACTCTTTAGTAATCCCCTCTGCAAAACAAACAATAAAACAATAAAATTCATTAATAAACCAATCATTAAAATAAAATTAAAAACATTTTAATCAAGCTTAATTTCTTAAAAATGATGATATCGTCCACCATTGGATGATATCGTCCCAAATTGGGCAAAATCATCCTTTGTAGGATGAAATCGTCTACGATTTCGTAACTTGGGGATCACCCCTTGTTGGACGGGATCGCCCCTAGTTTTTCGATTTCACCCTTCGACGAAATCGATGATCTAGGGACGATTTCGATGAAATGGGTCGATTTCCGCGCGGCGCCGCGATGCCCCAAAACAATCAAAATTTCAAACAAAAAATTGCACAAATTAAATTCAAACCTAATTTACTAGGATTAGATCCTTACCCGTAGCCCGTGCTGGACCTCTGTCGATCGGTGTGTTGTCTCCACCATTTTTCTCTCTACAGAGCTCTAGAATAGTAAAAATGAATTAGGGTTTTACCCTATTTTTCTTAATTTTATTTAAAAACAACATTTTTTTAATTTTGCTTTTTCGTGCTTTTACCTCAAATGTTCGATTTGGGTAAAAACACGGAGGGGGCACCATAGTAAGCAGTCGTACGATTCGACCTAGAATCGTCATCTAGAAAATTGAGTAAATTTTTGCTTTCTCGTAAAACGGGAAAAACTCGTCTTTAACGCATTTTCTTCAAAAAATCGCTAAAGAGGGGGAAAAATGTAGCACCCTAAAATTGGCATAGTTAAACCTTAGTAAAAAGATAAAAATTTGAATTTTAAACCCAAACCACCCGTTAATCGCTCATTACCCGCTTTCCTCATTTTTCGTGCCATTTTTAGGATTTGTTTTGACCGTTGGATGATATCGTCGCAGATCAGATGAAATCGTCCCAGATCTGACGAATTCGTCTGGAACAGAACGTCCAGACGATTTCGTCCCAAAACCAAATTTTCATAATTAGCTTCTGTTTCAACAGCTTCTCTAACTTGGGCAGAAAGCGTGTCTGCGTAGTTAGAGTCTCCCCCATTGGAGATCTCCCAAATTGGGATGATTTCCAACCTCCTAACCTCTCCCTAATCCTATATAAACTAGGATTTTCTCAGTTTATCCCCCTGAACCCCCTAGCTGATGGATTTCCCTGCAGAGTTAGTTCCTTATGCATTAGAGCATCCTCGCACCATCGTTTGCATTCTGTATTTCATGTTTTCTTGCAAGAATTTTACTATTTTTTAGTCGAAGCAAGCTCGGATCATCGCAAGCGATTCCAGGTGATTTTGGATGATCCTGTCGAGGAGCGCAGATGATCTCGTACGATTGGAGGTGATCCTGACTGTAGTCCAGATTGGGGGCAATCAGAGCCCAGAGTTTGCATTTCCTTATTGTTTTTCTGCATTTCTTTGTGCATTATCTTAGGTTATTATATTTATGCATCCTGGAGTTCACCTCATTTAGCATAGATATATGATAAAGTCAAAATAAATTGTCAAATTGATGCATTTCCTTTTAATTGCTATCTGGATCTATCATTTAGGCAAATTCATTGTTATTTCTATCATTTCCCCTTGCTTTTGCAGTTGCATTTTTGGTATTTTGTATCTATTTTTGTGGTTGCAGGTTTCTGACAAATTCGTCAGATCGTCGATGATCCTGTCTGATC
The DNA here is from genome assembly GCA_028583015.1 of Wollemia nobilis. Classification (NCBI taxonomy): domain Eukaryota; kingdom Viridiplantae; phylum Streptophyta; class Pinopsida; order Araucariales; family Araucariaceae; genus Wollemia; species Wollemia nobilis. The sequence goes on along the minus strand of JAQPPZ010006195.1, from coordinate 7,463,940 downwards.
TCAGACAACCGACTATGATCTGAGATGATTCTGTGCAATTTCAGATGATTCTATATGATTCGAGATGATTTGGACTTCTACAAACCTTAGAATCTTCATTCAGACATCCGAAATCAGGTATATTCTATCCTATTTAGCACATTCTCTGTGTTCAACATTTATTCATGTTTTTTGTATCCATAAAAATCAGCATCGGCATATAGATTAGCTTAGATTCATCTTGGCCAAACCTAGGAATTGAATGATTGAATATAAAATGAACACATCAAACCTATTATCAACCTAGGCGTGGACGACTGCCACTCAAAATTTTCTTGGTGAACCCACCATCCATCAAAAATTCACCCTTATACCCCTCCCCCAAGAGGCGGGACCTTCAAAGGGCCTCTCAGTCCGAGGTATTGTCCCATCCTTCTCGCATCCCCCTTTCGGGCGCGGATCCTATAGCCTGAAGGTAAGGATGCGAAAAATTTGGAGCGATACAAATACCTTGTCTAATATAAAATAAAAATAAAGGTTGTTCAAAATAATAATTTAATATTTCCTTTAAGAAATTTTGTGATTCCTATGGTGAAATATGGGCAAGTAAAGTGGAAAACAGAGAGATAGCTCATCAACGTCAAGAAGAGAGTAAGAGACCTTATTGAAAATTCTACTGAAGCTAGAATTAGTGTTTCTCTAGTGGAAAATATACAAAGCATTGATTTCAAATATAACTAGGAGGATAGGTAGGATTCAACTATAACTACTCATTGGGGACTTTCTAGTGATCTAGATCACTCTTCTCACTTAAATCCTTCTAGTTTATCTTAGAAAAAATGGAAAGTGCCTCCTATGGACTTAGCCAAGTTAAAATTTGATGGGACAATGAAAGTTACTCCGGGCAAGGTGGGTGTAGGAGGAATGATCAGGTACTAGGAAGTTATTCAAATTTTGGCCTACATGAAAAGTCTAGTAACACAAACTAGTCACTTTGTGGAAGCTTGAACATTATTACAAGGGATTATTTTTATGAAGAGGTGCATGGAGTTATTTTTATGAAGAGGAGTTTTTTTTATCCAGATCTTCAATATTCTTCATTAGAGATGTGCATGGTGGTGTAGTTTAGTAATCCTTCTCCACGCATTTTTCATATGCATTGGGTGTGCTGAGATCACCATTTTGAAATTATGAAAAAATATACCATAACATCAAACAAATAATGACTAATATTTTTATTGCACAATAAAGAATAGCACTTTAGTTAAAATAAAACCCTCATTCAAGGTATTCATGCAAGATGTTTTTCATATCAATGGAGATATCCCCTTTTACAAAACGTCCATGGTGTGATCTCTATTTTCCTTGTTAGCACATAGTTTGGTGGGCAGGTTTTCTTACGACCACTACATTGGATAGGATATTGACGTAGTAAGCGGTTAATCTCTTCCATAAATTCCACTGGAACATTAAGGATTCCTATAATCAATATCGATTTATCCTCAATCAGATTAATAATCTAAAAATGACTAGAATAATCTATAATATTGTGAGGAGGGATAGAATCCTTCTCTAAAGATATAGCTTTTTTATTTACATGGGACTAATCGTCCAAATTCGAGTGGTCCATATAAATTGGGGTGCTCTCCTTCTTGGTATATTTTGTATATATCCTTTTAGAATGTCTAATTCTACACCCTTTAACACCTCTAGAAGATATCAGGATGCCCCACATCTCCTACTTATTTTAGCCAATCTAGGAGATGTCGAAGGGCTCTTCTTCTCATCAGACTCGATAGAAAATGATAAAGATATTTTGGGTCTACCACTTCTCATGCCTCTTGGGGACACCTTAATGCTGTCTAGTTTCCTACATGAATCCTCAGCTTTGGAGGAGGTATTGGGACTGTCTTCATCATCGAAATATGGAGCATCACTATAAATCAAAGGAGATGAATCCTAGGTTAGGTTGATGATAGAGAAACTAGGTTGGGACTCAATTTTCTTTATGATAACATTAACCTCAAAATATTTCTCTTTTTCCATAAATTCAAAAATTAACAAGACTGGACCTTAATGTATTGGATCAAATCATTTTCCACATCTCGCATCCTTCATTGATTTTTTTAGTGAGTGGAATAATAAGGCTGGGAGGTTCATCCAACACTCCCTTCTCAACTAGTTGAGGAAAATCATATGGTAGCTTCTAACTATTTATTTTTTTGGATCAACCATAAAATAATTTATGATAACTTTAACCACCTTGTCCCATGGGTTCCTAAGGGCCTTAGAACTAAAACCATTCTCCTCCTTAGGGAGGTACTCATATTCATCCAATAAGAATCTAACCTCCCTAATAAGAGAGTGCTTATTTCTATTATGATAGCATCCATTAGGGGGAGGCTCATAAATTGGGAAATGAGGGTCACTATAATCTCAAATTAAAGCTCACCCACCTTAAAGCATCCCCTATTCCAAGAGTGATCCATCCATCTAGACGGGGTCAAGTTATACCCATGGAACTTCTAGATACAACCTAATAAACCACCATTCTTCAATATTTTTCTAACTTCTTCATCTATAACTAGGGTAGCTGGTTCTATTAGAATATATTACATTATTTGTTATACACCAAGTGTCATTTAGAGTACACCAAGAGTCATTAGAAGACAAAAAGTTATTTTGTAAAAACTATATTATGGAATCTTAGTTCCATATTATATTGTACAAGTTTATTAAAAATAATACGAAGTTATGCTTATTTTCCCTTTCTTAGAATCTTATGGAATCTTATTTCCTTAGTTATTTTGTTTTCTTTTTCTCCTTAGCAATTATGTTTCTTGATTATATTGATTACTAAAAAAACTATCATTGGTATTATAGCTACAAGGGGACTTGATATAATATTGGAGGAGTTTTTAAAGAAATTTCAAGGTAGAAGATTGCAACTAAGGATAAGCTTATGATAAGAATTTGGGACAATTGTCACCTTTCGAAAACAAGCCCAAAAGAGGAAAAGGATTTGGCAAGAATTTTTTCAAATTTTGGAAATATTTTTTATTTTTTTTGGATCTCAAGATATTCAAATTCTTGACAAGGAGACTAGATTTGAAGACATAATTTCACAAGGAGGGAATTTTGAGGAGAGGAGAGAAGCATAAGGAATTGGAGCTACAAATTTTATAAACTTGGGGTAGCAAATAGGTGAGTCAAATCACCAAGAAATCTAGCTACAAAGGATATAAAAAATTATGCAATATTGGTGCAATAAAAGTTCAATATTTGGCTTATTATTAAGTCTTTAAAAGCACCACATTTTAGGTTTTAAATTATCAATAGGAAAGGTATCAATTTTATGTCTTCAAAGTTGGAGAAGAAAACATTGCAAGGGTTTAAAACCTACACAAAATAAATAAGAAGTTAGATATAATACAAGGAAAAATAAATATCAACTCCTTACTATATATTGGAAAATAAACAAGCCAATATTATATAGCGAATATTAGATACAATAAACTATTCAAAATGCAAAAATTTTGGCATGAATTAGAAGCTTGGAGTCACCATAGAAGAAACCACCAAGCATTGAACCAATGAGTCATATTAGAAGAGTAGCCAATGAGGAAAATAAATTGTGGAAGAGAAACCACCATTATCATGTCTTGGTAAAGAGGCACCACCAGAAGAGTAGTAAAGAGAAGAGGCACCACCACCACATTCGAGAGGAAAACCACCATTTAAAGAAATCAAGGGTGATAATTGAAAGTATAAGGGGGGAAGAAATTAAAATGCATGAGATTGTGTTTATCTAGAGCTACGCACAATAGCCAACAAATATTGTGAGATAACAGAGATCCATGAAATAGGAAGGTCAAATTCATCAAAGTGCTATTTACAAGGGCCATAGTTATTCATCCATTGGAGGTTGGAAAACGTAGCACCATCTTGAAAATTCCAACCAACAAGACCAATCAATGTAAAGCAAAGGTGTCATTCATGGCAAAGGAATTCAGGTGCAACAATGAGCATTACTAAGAGAAAAGAAGAAGGAAACTGGTATTATAGATGATCTTATCAATTAAATAAGAACAAAGGATCCATGTAGAGAACACACGATGTGTGAAAGAGTGATACAAAGTAAAGGATAGTGCCACACAAAGAGGAGATAGTGCATTAAGGATAATTACAAATGGTAGCACCACGTAGAAGGAGAGTTATAAAGGATAGCACTATGTAAAAGGAGCATTACAAGTAAATAATAATACCATGTAGAGAAGAGACAATACCTTTCCAAGAAAACAGGAGTGAAGGAGCATTAACACCACATAGAAGAGAGACAACATTTTAACAAGCAAAGGAGAGTGAAGGAACATTACATAGAAGAGAATCAATACCACTTGGAAGGATAAGGAGATGAAGAGTTACACTACCAAGTGTCAAATTGTAGAAGACAACTCCAAGGGAAGAGAAAATTTTTTCTTTGCATGAGTGATAAGTCTCACAAACCATTAGTTTCATAAGAAGGTAATGCAAGTGAATGTAGTGCAACATAGTAAAAGGTGAACAAAACCAATAGCATGAGGAAGTAATTCAACATTGTAGAAGGCACTGAAAAGGAAGAGAATTAAATGTTGTAATAGAAGCATCATATTGCATTGAATATAGAGGAACAAACAACACATTAATTCAAGTGCAAAGTGCAATTTGTAGAGAATTCAAGGAGAAGTAGAGCCCATACACAGTGTGCACCATAGTTAAGAAGGTATTTGAAATTATTTAAATTAACTTGAATTTTTATAAAGGTAAAGGATAAATAAGGAACATTAATGCTAAGGATAAATCTAGTTAATCTTTTACGCTTGAGATTAATTAGATAAATGAAGGTTTAATTAATTAAATTCATATACTTCAACCATATATGCATTATTAAAGAATTGAAAGCCTTTTTAAAGCAAGAAACATTTAATTGCAAAGCATTTGAAATTGCTTTATTCAAGCATAAAAAATATTTGCAAATAACCTAATTTGGAGGAAAAAGAAATTATACATAGAAATTGAAACATTTAATTTGCAAATATTCATATTTTTTAAAATTCTAATTTGGGAGATATAAGGAGTTCAAAACCAATATAGATTACTGAAATTTATAAACTATACTATTGAGAATTGAAAGATACAAGAAACAAAACATAGAGTTATTGAAAATATAGAAAACTATGTTGGAATATATTACATTATTTGGTTCCTTCTAATGTACCATCATGGGTACATATTTAGATTAGGAGTTTATTAGGACTTAAGTACTTTATTAATGCAATGTAATAAATGCATAATTTTTAGAATGTGGAACCCAGTAAATGTGCATGTATTCCACATGTACATAAGTCCTTATAATAGAATAGTGAGGTGTCATAGGAATATTGAAGGCAAAGAGTTGCATCTCATTATAAATAGGCCTTAATAGAGTAGAAAAGAGAGAGTATTTTGGAGTGCATAGGTAGAGCAGTAGTAGATACAATGTACATATATTTTTACAAATATGGAGAGGTTGTGATCTCCATCAATGAGCATTGTATATTTTTGTGAGCTTTCATATATGAGCATTGTATCAATTTTTCTATCATATTTTCATGCATATTAGTTATCCATTATCATAGTTATAACATTGTATGCTTATTTTCATACTTTTGGTTGCATTTCCTTTAAGTTTAAAGCTTCAAAATCTAAAAATGGTATCAGAGCACTAGGTAGATAAAAAGGAAATAGTGAGAGCCACAAGAGTGATTGAGAGGAGATTGTAAATCTCATTTTTAGATTTCTCAATTTTACTTTTGGCTAGAGTTTTTCCAGAGAGCTTGAAAAAAACTTTTGAAGACTAGAACTCAACATTACATCCACTATATTGATAATACAACTAGTGAAGATTATTTTCTATATTTTTATAGAAAAAATTATTATCATTACCTAATACTTTACTGCAGAAGAAAGGAGATTCAAATAGATTTGGAAATATTCCTACAAGATCTAGGAAGAATATCATCTTTGAATCAATATGACACCTAAAGCAACAAGTTTTAGATTGAATATTTGGAGGCCTAATAAGGTTGTATTGAAATATTTGTAGATTGAAGACTCCCGGTTGAATATTTAGGATATATATATAGTATTCAAGGAAGACACATTGAATATTGTAAATCTATGAAGGAGGTCCTAGAAAGAATATCACATTGAAGGAATAAGAGACTCTAGGAAAATAGTCCTAGTGAAAATTGGAGATTTGTGATCTCCATTGGATATTGAAAACTTCATATTAAGGAAGAGGTCCATAGAAGACATTATTGAAGAACTTCCATAGTGGAATATTGAGTATTAAGAAGGACTAACAAAATTTCTATTGCATATTTTAGTTTCAAAAAATTTAGGAGATCCAAGAAGGATATCTCACTATAAAAATTCCATAGTTGAATATTGAAGAGATCAAGGAAGGTCTCATTGAAGGTTTTTGAAGCTACAATATTTAAGATATTGGAGAGGTCTTAAGGAGAAACAAGGAGAAGGCTTTGTGAGCCTCATTGAATGAGTTTCTAGAAGAACTAATTGGATAAATTTACTACCAAGGAGAATATCCTGATAGTAAATAAATTGGGACAATTATCTCCATTCGAAAAAATCCCAAAGGAGAAATATTTGGCAAGAATTTTGTTAAATTTTGAAATAGTTTTGGAGAAGATCTCAAGAATTTTAGAATATTTAAAAGAAGGTGATTAGATAGGCCAATATTGAAGTCATATTTCAACAAGATAAAGAATATATAGAAACCACTAGATCTAAGATATTTGGGCATTATCATTGAAGGGTTCTTGAGAAATATCTCAATTGCGATTTAGAGGATTTTCTTACCAAATTTTTGGGATTCAAGGACAACATTTCAGTGAATTTTTTGACTTATTTACAATCTAATTTTATTTTTGTTTGAGGACAACAAGAAAGCAACAATTTGGGTAGAATTAGTAGCTACTAAGGTTCAAATTTTACAAGTGCATCCTAAAGGAGTATTGGAGCCACCAAATCACAATTTTGGGTAGTAGGTTAGTGTAGTGTTAAAGCTACAAAATGGTGAGCCAAAGAGCTACTTTTAGATAGCCTATAAGAAGTGCAATATCATCTACAAAAGGCAATAATTTAGATGATTTAAAACATCATCTTCATCATATAAAGAGGTGAAAAGGTATGCGACAAAGGTACGAAAGGTTCATTAGTTGAAATTTTATATTTGGTTTCTTATTAAAGTTTATTGAGCACCAGTTTCAAGATTAAAGGTTGCATAAATAGGTTTCTATTTGAAGTCTTCAAGGGAGTGTAGAAGTTATTGTCTACAAGGTTCAAACCTACACATAAAAATAGAAGTTAGATATATTTTGAGAGAAAAAAATATCAACATTCTATTGACTACCCTAATCAAGAGAAGACTTTAAAAATTTGCATATTCTATAGTGCAAAAATGATTATTGGAAATCTTGGATTAGTAAGTGTGAAAGTAACCAAGCAAGGTAAGAATTGCCAAGGGTTAGAAGGCAATATTAACTCCAACTCATCTCAACTTGCAAAGGGATTATTAACCATCAGTTTGAGAAGTCAAGAGAGTTAGTTGGAGATTATAGGAGGGAAAAATTCTACACCACTGCATTGTATATTTGCAAGCATCTCCTTAGAGATAATCCAAATATCTCTAAAATTGAAGTATATCCAAGTAAAGGGAGATAGTTTTAGTAGAATTAACCTGTGTTAATCACCCAAGAGTTAGTAGATATTGTTCTCGGATAAAATACAACAAGAAAGGTGAAATAAATAGGTAGAAGGTATAACTAAAACAAGGATATAAAGATTTAATACATCTAAATAGCCTTTGGAGAAGGCAAAATAAGGTACACCTAGTAGCCTTTGGTTATAGAAAATTGAGGAACACTTGATAGTTGAAAGCATTTGGTGAAGGCATCCTATGTTAAACTCAAGCATCATAGGTTTCTATCTGCGCATTGGAAGTAACATTGTTGGAACCAAGAGTAAGCATTTTTTTACCCACACACTTGCACTAAAGCAAGTATTGCATTCAACTAAGACTTACAACGTGAAATTCATTGCAGTTGGTAAAGTAAAATTAGGTATTTGAAAGGAGACACGTCAAAGCTACAACACATACCCTTCAAGTTTAACTCAAATTTGAGGAGTTACCATCAATGAATCCACTGTGTACATCTGGTTGGTATTATTTAGGAACATTTGAAGATAACCATCTCTACTAGTGAAGTATTGGGAGAATAAAAAATCATTTCTCTTCAAGTGAAGTGGTTGGAGAATATCAATTATTAAAGCACTGGAATAGTAGAAATGTCTGCAATGAAAGAGTGTTAAGCTAGCAAGGCAAAAATATTTGTATAGCCCAAGGGAGTTAGGGAAAAGTGGTGAAGGAACTAGACCAGGTGGAAGGTTTCTCATGCACACAGTAGAAATTCACCACTACATCGAATATACCTCAAGTGTTCAACATTATAAGTATACCTAGATGAAGCATAATTCAAATAATACTCTTGTAGAAGCATTAGGTCAGAGGTGTTGAAGGTAGAAGATAAATCAATTAGTGCCACTTATTATTTGATGTTGGGAAGGTGTACTATTAGCATTTGAATGGATTTAGGTAAAGCAAGTGCTACTTGGCACCATACTTCCTACATCATATTCTAATCTTGTAGTAACTCACTTTAAAAAAGAGATTGTATGATACTCAAAGGAGGATGTCAATTCAAATATAATAGAGAAAAACTAAGGTAGCATTGAATAGTTTATAGAACATGAAGATCAAGGGAGTGCTAAAGTATTTTTAGTTCATCTATAGAAGAAGAAGTGCACAGGTAAAAACATCAATGTTGAAGGGCAAGCTCACCAATAGAATTGGAGCACATAATTCAACATATAAACGTCAAAGAGAAGCATGATAATTGACTAAAGAAAAGGATTATGCATCAATAGAAGCACATAAAATTATAATGCATTGTGTAGTTCAAGGTGTTGATGATAACAAGATCATGGTTTGAGAGAAGAATGTAGGCTAGTGTTTTTATGTAGAATAGGAGTGCAAAAGTGAAGTGAAATGTGCAAAGGAGCATTTGAAAGTTGATGAGAAGGAGTTAACCGCATTTAATATGCAACATATAGAGTTTATTTCAGTTAGTTTTCAATCCTAAATTAAGCATTCAAAATATGAGAATTATTCATATCCATATTGCAATATTATTAAGGTTGACATCAACTAAGCTCTATACTCTAGAGATATTAAATAATAGGAGTAATAAGGTGTTAAATATCTAGGAAGGATTTTGGTTATCTTGATAAGGAATTAGAAAACATAACCATTACAATATTTACTATTATTGGTTCAACTATTTACAAATCGTAACTCAAGGAGTTATAAGAACAATGAAACTTAATTTGCAAAGACATACTTATTCTAATTTTTTAACTAGGAAGATATAAGGAATCCTACTCTAAATTAAAATCATAGAAATTTATAAGCTACATTATAACAAGTTTTAAGGAAGTCAAATTGTAGCATTATTTAAAATTTGGAAGATTATTTTATTAGTCTCATACTCAAATTGAAGAGACATAGAAAATCCAACTTAACTATCTTGAATATATTGAGAATTTCTATCTAAATTGCATCATTGAGCTTTCTACAAGGAAAAATAGTTGTTGAACATTATATTGATCTTGTCATCACATTACTAGGGAGACAAAAGGAATTCAACTCAAAACTAGAAAGCTAAGCATACTATCAAATTTCTTGTCCACTCAAATTAGTTGCAAGATTAAAGGATATTTTACAAAATTAAAAATATTTTTCAAGATTGACTCTACAAATTGAAAGATATTAATTAGTCATATTATCAAGAACTAGGGAGTCATAAGGTTGGAAACTTCCAAGGTTATAAACTTGAATATTCTTTAGAAACAAAAGAAATTCTAATCAAAGTTTGGTCATATTGATAAAAGAAATACTACATTTTTTTAGTATGGATAGATTGGCAAAAGGGACATTTCATCACAATACTCACTACAAAAGGAATCAATATCAGAATCCATCCAATATACCATATCAAAGATGTAAAATCACTTCAAACCAAAACAATTTCACAAGTCAAAATGAAAAGGATATTTGGTATATTGATTCTGGTGCAAGTCATCATATGACAGGAAACTTACAATGGTTTGATTGCCTTGAAGTCACTAACAATTACAAATTGAAAATTGCAGATGGAAAATTCTATCATATACATGGATATGGATGTGTAACTCCTAGTAAATAATTTCCAAATTTTTTTCTACATAATGTAATGTATGTTCTTGTATTATCATCTAATCTTATTTCAGTAGCAAAACTAGTAGAGAGAAAAAAGGATAATTGATTTCAAACACATAAATGGAATCAATAGGTGTCTCATCATGAATCAAGATGAGATAGAAGCCATTGGATCAATCCATAGAAATATATATGCACTAGATACAATTGGAACCTCACAAGATGTTGTTGTATTCCAAAACAATGCTAATATCTTTTCTAAGAAACATATTGCATAAAATGAAGAACCAACATATCATAAAGATAGACAAAGAACTAGAAGATTCAAAATTAGGAGGATGAGAGGTCAACAAAACTACGCATTACTTGGCCATATACAAACTAAAGAAGAAGAAGGACTTGATCAATATGAATATTATGCAAGAGATAAAAATATTTACTGAAGACTAAAGTGTTCACTATCTCAAATAATGTAATACATAGGGTGTTGGAATATATTATATTATTTGGTTCCTTCTAATGTACCATCATGGATAAATATGTATATTAGGAGTTTATTAGGACTTAAGTACTTTATTAATGCAATGTAATAAATGCATAAGAAATAAAGAATATGTAATGATGTGAATTGTGCATGTAGTCCACATGTACATAAGTTCTTAAAATATAATAGTAAGGTGTCATAGGAATATTGAAGGGAAAGAGTTACATCTCATTATAAATAGGCCTTCATAGAGTAGAAAAGAGAGGATTTTGGAGTGCATAGGTAGAGTAGTAGTAGATACAATGTAGATCCATTTTTGTAAATATGGAGAGGTTGTGACCTCCATTGATGAGCATTGTATATTTTCATGAGATTTCATAGATGAGCATTTCTTGAGCATTGTATTATTTTTTCTATCATATTTTCATACATATTAGTTAGCCATTATCAAAGTTATAACATTGTGTGTTTATTTTCATACTTGTGGTTGCATTTAATTTAAGTTTAAAGCTTCAAAAGCTAAAAAACTACATTGGAATTAGTCTCTTACTCAAATTAATGAGACAAAAAGAATCCAACTTAAATGTCCTGAAAATAGAGAACCTTATCAAAATAGAAAATGCATTAAAATTATTTCTAGATTTCTATAAGAAGAATTAAAGTGCTTTCCTTGTAGTTTAACATTAGGGAGACAAAATAGATTTAACTCAAATAAAACTAAGAAAGCTAAGTACTTTATAAAGACCGTAGTATATTCATAACACTTGATAGATACAAGATATCCTAAAAAACTTAAAAGATCAAGAAGATCTTATCAAATTCAATCACAGACTCAAAACTAGGGAGATATAAGGTAGTCAAATTCATACAAACTAGAAAACTAAAAGAATTATAACTATGGATTATTGTTACATATATTTTGGAGAAAGAAAACATATGATTAGAAACAAATAATGGTTTGATTATCTACAATAAAAAAATGAGAAACCAGTTGCTATAGCAGATAGTAAAAGTTATGAAGTAAAAAGTATAGAAAATATTCTAATCAATATAATAAATAGAAAAAGGATAATTAACAATGTGTTATATGTTCTTGGATTGACTACCAATCTTATTTCAATTTCTCAACTCATAGATCAAAACATGATAGTAGAATTCAAAGTTTTCAATGGAAGAAAACACTGTCATATTCTCAAATAAGGAAAAAGGATAGCTTCAAGTTCCTACAAAAGTGGTCTATTTATTATGGATATTAATAAACATTCAACCCTTTTAGTTAAGACTTTAGATCTATGGCATAAAAATTTGGGACATATCAGTATATCCTCTATAAATGAAATGCTCAAATATCAAATGGTTGGATGAATACCAAATCTATATTTGGAATCTACTATTTGTCCAAAATGCTTAGTAGGAAAACAACATAGAATTACTTTTGAACTTCGTCAGCATAAGACTCAACAACCATTAGAATTAATATATATGGTTTGTGTGGTAAAATGAATGTTACTAGTATTGGAGGGCATAAGTATTTTCAATTATTTTTTTATTATCATACCAGAAATATGTGGATGTATTTCATGACACAAATTATAAGCATTTAGTCATTTTAAACAATTCAAACTTCAAGTAGAGAAAGTATTGGGGAAGACTATCAAAATTCTTAGTTTAGATAGAGGAGGATAATTTGTATCAAAATAATTCTACTTTTTTCTAGAATAAAATGGAATTAAAATAAAACTCACTATAACATATTCACCACAATAAAATAGAATCATAGAAAGAACAAATAGGTATATAATGGAAATGGTAAAATGTATGCTAAAGGAAGCTCATATTGATCATCAATATTTGGGCAAAAGCAGTCAAAATAGTAGTATACTTATAAAATAGACTACCTATAAGAATACTCAAACATGTTAAACCAAAAGAAATATGGTCAGGACAAAAACAAAATATTGAAAAGCTAATAATTTTTAGATGCAAATCTTATATGCATATTCCAAAATAAAAAAGGAAAAAATTAGATGATAAAACTATGGCTGGTATATTTTTGGCTATGATGATGAGTCTACAAGGTATAGAATAATATATCCAAGTACAAAGAAGGTATACATAAGCAGAGATGTAGTTTTTTATGAAAAATTCAAAGTTGATACTAAAAAACAAAATAATAATGAAGAAGTTTTTCTAAATTTCTCAGAGGAAGATTTAGTAAATGAAGATATAGAGTCATAATATCAAGATAAATAAAGTAAATATATAGAAACATCCATAATTCATCAAAGTAAGGAACCAATATGGCTTAAAGACATGCTTAGAGATGCAAACTTAGAACAAATGCCATAGTCAAAGTAGAATAAATAGAGGATTACTAAGCATTATAGTAGAGACAACATCAACACTTCAAGCCTTAAATCGCTCATATTGGAAGGCAGCTATGGAATCTAAATTTTCATCACTACAAAAGAATAAAACATGGAATCTAGTTGAGTTAATTGTAGGGAAGAAATTTGTGGGTTGTAAATGGATTTACAATATTAAATATAAAGTATATGGAACACTTAAAAAGTACAAAGATCAGTTAGTAGCCATAGGATACACTGAAACAAAGAAAATTTACTATGAATAAACATTTACACCTATATCTAGAATGACTTCTATCAGAATAGTATGTTCTCTAGAAGCTCATCAGGGTTGGAAACTTCATCAAATGGACGTAAAAAGTGCTTTTCTTAATGGTGACCTAGAAGAATAATTCTATATGTCACAACCAAAAGGATTTGTTTTTAAAGGACAAGAACATAAATTTTGCAAATTAAACAAATCCTTATATGGTCTAAATCAAGCTCACAAAGCATGGAATATAAAAATTAACAATCATTTGTTATAGCATAATTTCAAATGAAGTACATCCAACCCAAGCCTATATACAAAGAAAATTGGAAATGATATATTAATGCTTATAGTATATGTTGATGACATTATGATTACTATAAGTTCTAAAAAACTAATATGTGACATAAAAAAGGATCTTGAGTCATTTGAAATGACAAATTTAGGACTAATCAATTATTATCTTTGTCTAGAAATTCATCAAAATGGAGATAATATTCCAATTGCTCAATCAAAATACGCAGAAGCTCTACTTAAAAATATAAAATGAAGGATTGTAAACCAAAATATACACCTATGGAGCAAGGGATTTAATTATTCAAAAATTATGGAGCACCATTAGTCTTAGCTATAACATATCATCAATTAATTGGAAATTTTTTGTAATTGACAAATAGTTAACCTGATCTAGTTTTTGTTGTAAATTATCTTTCATGATTCATGCAAGAACCAAGAGAAAGTCATTGAAAAGCTACAAAAATAATACTACAATATATCAAGAAGGCTATTATTTATGCACTCACTTAAATGAAGAATGTTAAAAAAAAATTGTGTACAAGGCTACTCAGATTCTTATTATGTTGGTTCAATTGATGATAGAAAGTCTGCCTCAAGGTATGTTTTTTATATTGGATCAGGACCAATATATTGGCATATTAAGAGACAACATACAATAACACAATCATCTGCTAAAGAATAACATCATGAAATAAGAGATACAACTTGTTAAGATCTATGGTTATAATATATATTATCTGATATGGGAATCAAATGAGCTCCAACTATGATATTTTATGATAATCAAGGAGTACTCAATCTGATAAAAAATCCAAATGTACATGAATGAACTAATCATATTGAAGCACAATTCCATTTCATTAAAGATCATTTTTAGAATCATCATATCATTTTAAAGCATATTCCTATAAAAGAATGACTGGCAAATATATTTACAAAAGCTCTAGGATGAAACAAGTTTTAAACATTTAGATATCATCTATGCAGATCAAGAGAATTTCATACCAAATAATGTAATACAAGAGGGTGTTAGAATATATTACATTATTTGTTATATATTCGAATTGTCATTTGTAGTAGACAAAGAGTCATTTAAGGAAGACCAACAGTCATTTTGTAAAACATATATTATGGACTCTTAGTTCTATATTTGATTGTACAAGATTATTAAAAGTAATATGAAGTTATGCTTATTTTCTCATAAACTTATATTGCTTTATTTTTCTCCTTATAAATTATATTTCTTGATTAGATTGAATATTACAAAAACTATCAAGCTCTAGGTGAAGCTTCAGGTGGACTAGACTCAGGGTTGACTTCTTGGCCTTCCACATTCGATATGACTCACTAGGTAATACAAATATATTTCTTATAAAAATAATGAAGAGTAGGGAATTCAAGCGACTAAGAGTACTCAGATAAGATAAAATAACATTTATGACTGAGAGGACACAAATAAATTTAGTATCCAAATGATAAAACCACCTCTTTTCATGAATGTATTGAAGAAGAAGCTAGCCATAACAATTCTTGGGATGGTCATGGAGGTCCTTCCAATGTGAGGCAAGCAAAAAAAATTAATAAACAAATCTCCATGTTATAGATAAATCTCCAACTAGGGTCAAAGGATCAAGGTTGGTCTCCTTCCAATATTTATTACTGAATATCGAAAACAACATAACGCAGTATTAACCCACCCTAACGCACCACTGGTCATGGGAAAATAGTATTGGCCTCATTATTCTACTAAGTGCATGCATCCTCAAAAATTAGTGCCATTTAATTCACCCATGAGAATAGTAGCTCAAAAAAATAAACCCCTTTTTGGATTTGACCATTTGTAGCACAAGCCATTATAAGCTAGCTCATATACAAGCTAACATTGGTCTATATAAAAGAAGTTCACTACTATGATAGATGTGTCACCATGCGTAAGGATGCTCCACTACCATTCAAGCATATATAACTCTGATGGAGATTACCACATGGTTGTCAAAACTAAGAATTCCATGGTTTCAAGCTCTTTTTTTTTATTTTTGCTCATTTTGTAGAGGAGCAAGGGATTTTTTTGCTTTTTGGAAATTTTCTTATTTTGTGGAGGAGCAAGGAAATTTTTTCTTTTTGGGACTTGCTCGTTTTGTGGAGGAGAAAGGGAATTTTTGCTTTTTTGGGGGGAGGTAAAGGAAGCTTGTCCTTTTGTCAATACTCAACTTTTAGACCATGCACATGATAGGAGGAGTAGGGAAAACCATTTGTTTTATGGCAGTTGTGACTCATGGGTTCATACATTGTAGATATAAAATTTATTATGGTGTGAATTTTGTGCATTGTCCATGAAGAAACTCGAAACAACCAAGAAATACCTGCAACACTCAAAGACCTGGTGACTTTAGATGGAGGTTTATTGAAATAATAAGTATGACTGAATAACTAAAATGACCTCTAATTCTAAGAACCCTAAGACATTGGGAAAATAGAAACAAGTGTGGTGTGTGACAAATATTTGAACAAAGTATAATGGATTTACTATACAGTGGGTAAGATGATAGAATACATGACCAAATAAGACATGTGGACAAGGATGGGATAAACAATATGTTAGATATAAAAATGTACATAATATGAATAAGTATTTGATGTAATTGATTAATTACCAATAAAAATTATGGGATGCATGTACACAAAACAAAAACAATATTAAATTAGCACATTTAGAAGCATTATGCAATAATGTAATGGATAAGTGAGGGTAATAATTGCAATGAATGGGTGTAATGCCATGATATGGATGTAATGGAGGTAGTGAAATCCCTTCGGCACAAAATTGGATGGACGGAGGATTGAATCCCCCTATACTAGTGGGTAGTGATGAAGGAGGGTGGACTCCTCTAGACTAGAATAGTGGAAGGAAATTGAGTTGGTGATTGATGGGATTGTGATGGTGGTTTGATGAATGGATGTCATGTGGATAAAGTGATGCCTGAGAAGAAGATGCAAGAATTTAATGAATCATGATCAATGTACGATTCCCCAATTGATGGAAGGGATGAATATATTTGAACCTTGTCATAGATAGACTGATGAAATAATTTTCATTTGGCACATAGGCCAGCTATATGGTAGGTATTATTATGATATTGTAATCAATTTTAAGTGGGTGTGATGCCACCTTGATGTAGCATAGGCATGTAGAAACCATACATACATAGGCATGGAGCTTACAAAATTGAGATGGGGTATACAAGCTAGCCATATGGTAGGTGTCCTCACAATATTGTGATTGATTGTAAGTGGGCACGATGCCACCTCGATGTAACATAGGCATGTGGAAACTGTATAGATATAGGCATGGTTTACGAAAAACTAAATTTACTTAGAGTTTTATTGAGAAGAGAAATTCTACATTTAGACCCAACATAATAGGGTTTATGATAGTCTCAAGCAAGATTTTTGGGATAAACATAGATCCTAAAAAAATAGGTGTTGGGTATTGATCAAGATTTGTGATAGCATTGATAAAGTAATGTCATCCTACTCAAGTGATGATTTGTGATTGGTATGGTTGGGGTCGATGAATTGATGCAATTGATTATTATGTATAGTAAAGAGAATATGGTGATACGGTGGTATGGGATGGTCATGATTTGCATGGGTGGGTTCACTTGGTACAACTCAAGTGATAAGGTTGTATGGATGAGATGGTTAATTTAAGGGTTGAGATGAATACTATAGAGATATGTATTGGGGAGTGATGTTCCTGAATGAGGCATGCTATCTAAACAAAAAAAATTGTAAACCAAGTAAGCACATATGGTTTTGAGGTTTTTGTTTTATTTTTTTATCTTTTTTATTGTTGTTTTTGATGTAGAATGCACAAGAATGTGTAATTAAAATTTGATAGGAGGGTAGTGGCACCCATAGGCTAGAAGATGATGTGATGAGAAGGGGTGCTAACACCCCCAAGCATGAATTGGGAGATGATTGAAGTGATTTGGGACTTTTGAAATAGAATTTGACCATGTTAATTTAGTGTTGTGGAGTGGCATTTGAATTTGAAATTTGACCTTTGGAAATGAAAGTCACTACTAAAGGTATGCAACAAAAATTACCCCTTGTGAGGAGCAACCTCTTGATATTTATAGGGAATAACCTCTATGCTTAGGATACAAAAGGAAAATTGCTTGATGATGGGAGTGACCTTGTGCTTCTTGTAGGCAGTTACCTTCATGCTAAGGGTATGCAATATAAAGTGCTTGATTATGGGAGCACTTTATATTGCTTGATGAAAATTAAAATGAAAATTAAAGTGTTTGATGATAGGAGAAACCCCATGCTTCTTGTAGGAAGCAACCTAAATGCAAAGGACATGAAAATTAAAGTGCTTTATTATGGGAGAAACCTTGCACTTCTTGTACGGAGTGACCTCTATGCAAAGGACATGAAAAGTAAATTTTGATTGATGATGAGAGTGACCCCACACTTATTGTAGGGAATAAACTCTATGAAAAGGACATGAAAAATAAATTTTGCTTGAATATGGGAGCAACTCTGTGCTTTTTGTAGAGAATGACCTCTATGCTAAGGAAATGAAAAAGAAATTTTATTGATGATAGGAGTGACCTTGCGCTTATTTATGGGGAGTAACAACTATGCTAATGATATGAAAAGGAAATCTACTTGATGACGGGAGCAACCATGGACTTCTTTATAGGGAGTGACCTCTATGCTAAGGACATGAAAATTAAATTTGCTTGATGATGGGAGCTACCCCATGCTTCTTAATTATAAGCAACCTCTACACTAAGGACATAAAAATATATATTTTTTTAATGATGGAAGTGATCCCACACTTGAAATTTGAGTCATATTGGACATGTTACCACTTAGGTGGGCCAAGGTCTTGGTGAGAGGGTGCATTAGGCAAACTACCTTTTTGATCTAGTTGGAAATGATCCATGACTCTTTGTGGTAGATTTGAGGTGTTTGCTCATGATTAATACTGACTAATTGTCATGACCATAAGCTAGGAAAATGAAGTACACTTTCTAAACTACACAAGAAAAACATACAAGAAATATGATCTTCTCATTTATGTTGTTGTTGCTTGTGGAATATTTTATTTTGTTTTTTATTTTGATTTTAATTTTTTTGGTGTTTTGATGTTTTGTTTGAATTCCTATTCCTAAAATGACTAGGGTATATAGAATGAATACTATAGAAAAAGGTAGTTTGTGCACACCCCTATTGAGGAATGTGACACAAATGGTCAAGATAGCTTCCTATGATGATAGATAGATGATATGTATCCTTACAAGAATAAATACACCCCAATAATGGGTCATGTTGTTTGAATTCTATTACTTGCCTAGTTGGGCTTTCACTTCACCCTCAGGTAGGCTTGGATAAGAATGACAACTACATTCCACTAGTTATTTAGTCCTATGGTTAAAGGGAATTTAAACCTAACCCACTCTGGAATGTACCCAAGAGTAGGTAGATTCTCTATGATGAAGTCTAAAAAATGACTCATGGATTTTATATGGCTTTTAAGGGGCCAATCCATGATGGGAGATGAAAGCCCATGTTGCATAGTTGCTATAGACAGTTGGCAATGAAATACAACTTATAAATGTTTAAATGTTGCAAGAGTGTGTGAGTTCCTTTTATTACAAAAGTGAAAAAAAATAGCACACAATGATTTCAATTATACAAAAAGAACATGAAAAATAGAAATAAAAAATAAAAGGATCCTAATTATGATAGTCTACACAAAATTCAATGTTGAAGGGTAGGTATGCAACTGATTAAAGCTTTTTATTAGTGACTGTCTTAGGGTGATATGGTTTCAAAATTTGGATCATATTTGGTAGAGATAGTCATAGTAGTTAGGGGGTGAAGTCAATATCCCTTTAATGTTCTTCATCAGAGAGGTGCATGGTGGTACAATTCGGTAATCCTTCTCCACATATTGTTCTTATGCACTTGGTGTGCTAAGATCACCATTTTGAAAATATGGAAAAATACACCATAACATAAAATAAATAATGACCAATATTTTTATTGCACAATAAAGAAAACATTTTGGTTACAACAAAACCCTCTTTCAGGGTATTCATGTAATGATATTTTTCGGATCAAGGGATATATCCCCTTTTACAAAATATCCATGGTGTAATCTCTATTTTTCTTGCTAGAACAGTGTTTGGTGGGCAGGTTTTATTATGACCATTGCATTATATTAGATCTTGAATCTTATGATCCCTTTGAGTCCCATCACCTGCGCATGAGATAAAAAGAAAAAAATCAATATGATATGAAGGGTCCACCAAAGTGGGACCCATATCAAATAAAGCTATGCAACCATAGAATGCATGAAATATAAATAATTAATATAGATGTAGAAAACATGACAAATATAGGCTAATAATATAGTTAAAACTTGGAAATTGGTCACCTGACTATGACCATCTCAAGTCGAGATGATTTTATCTACGAACCATCTCAGGGGAGATGGTCACTATAGCGGGTCTATGTTTCAACATGACCAAGTCTAGACTAAATTTGGGGTGAAGTGTGAAGGTTTTGATGATCTAGTTATTTGTGGTAGGATGAAAAAATGGGCACTGAATACCAACAATACAACAAGGAGAGTTTACATGTGAGAAATGGTAGATTCGAATTTGAATCCTTGGTGATAATTTTGCAGCATTTTATTGGCAACAACAAGACCTGGAAGATTCCTAGGAGCACTTTGTTGCATGAAATTTATTCTATCTCTCTTCTATAGAAAGGAGAGTTCCAATTTATAGGCCTCTTAGCAAGAGGGAGGTGAGGAAATTGGGAAGGAGGCAATCAAGGGCAACATATTTTTTGTAGGCAACTAATTGGATGTTTGATTGACTATAGGTTGATTATTGGTAATTCTTCTACTTGCAAGTGATTTATGGCCAACAAAAAGGTAGGCGTGATAATTTTTTCCTATACATGTCCACTAACAGGTATTTTACCTACTTGTTATTTTGATTTTATTTTTTTTTGCATAAATTTTTTCATAGGTTGGACTATAGTCATCACTATCGTTATTAGAAAATTTTGTTAACAAACAAAAAATATTTACACTAGGGCATCAAATAAAGAAGAATAAAAATGACCACATCCTTTAAATGTAAGCTCTTTCAGTCTTCTATTGCTGCATAAGTTATGTCTTGAAATCATAAATTTTCCATTCACAACATGCATCACTCTAATTGAAGACATCATCTTATCCATGTGCCACCTAATTTTAGTCACAAAAAGAGACTTTGTATAATCCTTCTTAAAATAATAGCTATGAAAAACTTCAAAGAGTACGTGGAAAAATAATAGAATAAGGAAGAGATCATAAAGGATTAGATATTTATGAATAAGCTAAATAAATCACCCAAATGAGGAAGAGGGAGTGATGAAAGCACATCCAAAAAAAATCAACATTTACTAATTTTATCATAAATCCATCTACATATTCCAAAAGAAAAAGTCAAAATTTTCCATTGCATACAAAAATATAAATGTACCCTTTCAAACTAGGGCACTAGGACTTCAGGGTTATTCTACAAAATTTAGCCTTAAGCATAGGAATGGGTCCATAGATTGATTTCACGAATGCCTAGAGATCAAAAAATCATATTATTTTAAAAAATAGGCTAAAAACATTTTCATATTGAAAATTTATGGCCTCTACGAGTTTTACCCTAACAACCCTCAAAAAATTAAAAATCAAATCCTCTAACTGAAGAAAAATTATAGTGAATTCCAATTTGCCACTTGGTGGCTACTCATTGCCACCTAGTCACCTCTAACTAATTGAGACTCTATGATATGCTCTTCATGATTGGTTCAACACACACACACACAAACACACACACACAAACATCTAAATTGTACTTGTGGAACCAAAGTTAGCCATGTTGGTTGCCAAATAAACCTCCATGACTAATTTTTTCTCCAACATTTGGTTTGATTTCAAAAATGGATTTTAAACCTATACTATGAATGGTCTTAATACCTTGTTCTATCAAAGGCACCATGATTTCCACCAAAGCGCTAAACTCATAAGCACTTAGAAAAATACACATATATGCCTTGACTATAGCAGAGTAAACTAAGCGATGGGAAAAAATACTTTTGATGTTAGTATCACTAATGTCACCTCTCCTTGACTTCTCAATTCATATTATGGGGGGTTTTGAAATTTTAATATGATTCATGGGTACAATCTAACATTGTGTGGTGTATTGGATAGGCAAAAGGATATTTCAATGTGCAATGTATATATTATTTTGTGATATTTTATTATGTTAACCCAATGCACCATGTTTGACCTTGCTTTGATACTATGTTGAAATTCATGATGTTTTCTAGAAATAAATAGAAGAAATACATCCACTCAAACCTTGTACAAAAAACATAAAATATATATGTATATAAAAATAATATGGTGGGTGCATGTAGGCACCAAAAACTATCACTATCTATATATAATACTACACAATACTCCAACGAAAAATAAGGTGTGAGGGAGGTTTTTACAGCAATATCAAAAACTCATAATTACATCATAAATTTCAACCTAATCTAACATAACATGTGAAATTTAAGATAATTACAAATATTAAATTATGTTTAACCATAGGAAGGTTAAGCATGGTCCACTAGGCCTACATAGTAAAATAATATAAAATAATAAATACATTACACTATGAAATGTACTTAGGCCTATCCAATACATTACACAATGCCAAATATTGCTCATGAATCAAATTACAAATTCAAAAATACAATACTTAGACATATTAAATCATCACCATATAGAAGTATTACAACAACTTGGTTATTATCTATGTATCACTTTCAAGATTCAAACCCAGGTTTCGTCCTTGAATGTTGATAAGTCTAACCAGTTGAATTAACACCATTTGATAACATTTTAAGGTTCACCCATGAAATTTAAGCCTTGGGTAAGGGTGTGAAACTTTTCATTCCCTACTAATTGTAAAAAACCTCAAGGATATCATCAATAATATTATTGTTTATTTAATCCAATCTGTTTTCATTGATAACATTAATGATAATTTGTGAATACCTCTCAATTGAAGTATACTCATCATTTTTTAATTACAATTTTATAATTTATATGAAGTCCCATAGTCATTAGTTGAAGTTCCATATGATTTTAAGTGAGAATAAATTTTCATTAATTATTTTGAAAAACACCACATCCTTGATCTTTTCTTAGTTTTCCTTTGGAAGCACCCCAAAATTAATTTTGATAAACCCAATATTGGACATTTCTTTTTTACCATAGATTGAATAAAATTATTTTTTTTAATTTAATTATTAGAGATGACTCCATGTATATTCAGATCTTGTAAAAATGTGGATAGCACCCAATTTTTTTACTTGGAACTTCTCATGATGAGCAACATTTTTGTAAACATTGTACAAGAGAGATAATAATAGGGTAACAAACCTAGACATGGTTTTAAGATTTATTGTTTAAAATTCTCTTATTTTATTTCTATCCAAAAAATGGAAAAACCAATCCTTAATATAATAAATACTTATATATATTTGAAATAATAAATTCAACATTTCATTTACTCTTTTAATGTTGATGAACCTACCCAATATATACTCATAGTTTTGAAAAAACAATAGTAAATTGTGTGAGCAAATGTACAATGAAGAAGTAAATGATCTGATATTTCTAAATCCTTTTAACATAAGGCACATCTAAAAGTTCCATGATTTACTTTTCTCTGTATACTCTCTTTTATGAATCTCACCTTGAATTGCCAACCAAAGAAATATTGAGGCATTGTGGATAACCTCTATTGACCAAATATTCTTCCAAGGGAAATATTTGGGAGAAGAAAATTTTGATTTCTCTATATCCTCATATCCAATATTGACTAAGTATCCATTATCTTTTAATAGATTGCAAACCAAATCACCTTTTTTATGTAAAACTAATAAAATAAAACTCTTGAAGCATATTTTAATTCTAATTTCTTATTTATTTGAATTTCTCTCCAACCATGTTACTAATAGAGAACCATGATCTAGAATTGCTACTCAGATTAATATAATCTTTTATATTTATATATTTACAAGGTAGACTTGATCAAGCCAATGATTTCCATTTTGAATTAAATATAAGAGGATAAGGATTTAGTAATATATTAGATCAAAAAATTTCATAATTACCCTCATTGACTAACGAGTAGTATATTTCATAATCAATTGTATACTATTTGATATGAAATTCTATGTTAGCGATCCTTTGGATATTTTTCTTATCCTAAAATTTCATTGCATCAAGAGAACCTAAAAATTTATGAGGGAACATGTTTTCCTAACTATTTCCTTTATCATTGAATTATATCCAACCAAGTTTTGTCCTTAATACTGAACTCATAAAAATGTAATTTTGCAAGCCTACACTTACATTTTTTTCTTTGAAAATTGTATTCCACATACCAAGAGAAAACATAAAATTTTCCACACATATTTTCCAAAATAATTCTCTTTGAATTTTCACCTACTAAAAATTTTGAATGTGATGTCATATAAATAGGAATGAATTGTATTCTACTATCTATGAGTTGTAGCCTTTCATCCATGGTTAAGATATTATATTTCATACCTTCTACACAAGATTTTATTCTCTTCAAAAATGACATCCAAATATGCTATTTATTTTATTTATGAGATAATAGAAAATCCAAGTAGGATGATGAAAATTTTTCAATTTGAAACCCTAAATTATCCATGATAATTCATCGTAAATATAGAGCAATGTTAATGAAAAATCCTATATTTTTTAGTATTACCAAAATCTTTTGTAGCCTTCTCATATCATGATAATATTTATTTAAAATTTGTTGCACAATTGATTGAAGGATAACCCAAAATAAATTTTTTGTCAATAAATTGGATATGACATTTGAATGGCCTATCTTTGAAACCTAAATACATTTGATTTTTCCTTTTATTTTTTCCTTTAAGGATCTCCTTATTTCCTCCACAATAATAATAAATAGATGATAAGATGGTGGATCTTGGAAAATTTCTTAGGATGACATAAAGTAACTAGCATGGAAACCATTGATAAAATTAGAATATTGAAGTGCTATAACAACATCTAATCCATTCAGACCAACCTTGACCAAAAAAAATCTTTTTGAGAATACATGAAGAAAACACCCACAAATCCTATCATATGCTTTGTTAATATCTAATTTCATAAGTATACATTTATTTTCATAGAATAAATAGAATGTATGGCCTCATGTGTAATGACTACAACATCTAGAATTTTCTTAGCTTGAAAGAAACCATATTGTTCCTTTGACATTTCATACTACATAATATTTTCCAACCAGTTTGCCATCATTTTTTATCGTATAAATTATATTAAAAATACTTATTAGATATATGTTAGCAATTTGAGTTATTTTATGTTGTCATTGATGTCACATGAATCATTGATTTCATATGGATCACATTGAGTTTTGGTGGGCAGATGATATTTTAGAAAGCATGGATAAATTCAGGGTTTTTGTGAAAACCAAGGTAGGAAAAATAGAAGGTATTATTTAAAACCATGGATAGCTTATTTGAAATGGGTTTTTCTTAAAACCCAGGTTGGACTTTTGTTTCGTCAAAAAAGGTGCCCCGGTGATGGAGATATTTAATTTTAAATATTTAGTTTAAATTTTAACTATTTAAAAATTAAATTTAAATTTTAAAATTAAAATTAAAGTTAGCGCCGATGTCTAAAGAAAGAGGGAAAATAATTAATGCACCAAAATCATCAAAAATGAGGAGAATACTATATAAAGGGGGATCCTAAGGTTCATTTGAAATTAATCATTGCTCATGTTAATTATTGGCTAAGCATCCGAAGAGAGCTCGTGTGAAAATTGTTTTGAAAAGGGAGACAGTGAATAAATCCAATATTGGTCGAAATCCCAAGACATTGTGCGTAGAGTGGCACATTGGAAATTGGATTTTTGTTAAGGTGTGTGGCAGTGCTTTACGTCAAGGTTCAAATATCCTTGACTGCATTCGAATACATTGTAAGGAAAGCGTTCAAAGCGCTTTTGGTTTGCGTGGAAGGGAGGAAGGACTTAAGGCATGTCGTACATTTTCCTTTTAAATGAGCGTATATCTTGTGTGGCAACCTTAGCCACAGTTAAGGTGCTCGCGGTGTGTGCAAGTTGTGGGTTTGAATCCCCTTGAGGAGGTAATTACATTTTGCTCTAATTCAATCTGGTTGATGCCCTAGGATAGGAGTTATAAGGTGGTTAAGGAATAATTAAAGTTTTAATTAAAATTTATTTTTATAAGGGCAGTGATTATTATTTCATAGGAGATGAGTTGTTGATTTAAATTTGATATTCATGAAATTGAAAATTAATATTTAGGAGAAATAAGGAGTTGTTATAAAATATTTTTGAGAGCCTTATTTATTATTATTTTTGATAAGGTTTTTTATTAAAAAGGACTTTGGTGGATATGATTATTAAGTTGGAGTAAGAAGGTGTAAATTGAGTATGCTTATCTTGTGATTATTATTTGAATTTCACTAACCCTTATTGAGATTGGAAAGGAAAGTTGTGTTTAGTGTGGAATATTTTGTGGATAACTTCTTGGCATAAAAAGGTATGGATACATTCTCCTATTGGTTGTTTATGGTGGTTTATTTCTAAAATATCATTGGAGTGAAAAGGATTGATTGTGGTTTCCTTTTCTAAAGTGGTTGGTTAAATGCTTCAAGGTTTTTTGGTTTGAGAGTTGTGTTTAAACCTTCTTTTATAAGCATAGTTGTTGAATCCCATTGGTTGTAAGAGAACTTGAAAAGAATATAAGTATCATTGTTATGTGATATTTGTGGTTGAGCATTATTGGAAACATTTGAGTTGGTTGATACATGCTTGGACTAGGGTTTTTGTGAGAAATAATAGTCCCTTGTGGTGATTGGTTGAGTTGAGTTGATTGAGCCTAGTCAAGTGATTGTGTAAGGTGATTGGTCAAGTTCCATAAAATAAACTAATTCCATAATTCTTATTTGAGTTGAGAGTGAGACTAGAACATATTGAGTCTCTAATAATTCTCTTTATGCTTCTATGAGTTGACTTGAGTTGAGTTGAGTTGATTTGAGATTGATATTAGAACATATTGAGTCTCTAACAATTCTATTTATGCTTCTATGAGTTTATTTGAGTTGAGTTGAGTTGAGATCATTATGAATCATTATTGTCATCCATTGAAGAGTACATTGTCATTCATTGTTGAGTTCATCTTTGAGCTTTGCCTTGATAAATTTGTGGATGATATTTGAGTGCTACTTGTGCATGATTGATTGAACCTTTGAGAAGGCCTTTGAGAAGGCCTTTGAGGATAATTTTGGGACAGCTTTGTGGATAGTTTTGGTACAGCTTTGTGGACAGTTTTGGGATAACTTCATGGATAGTTTTGGGATAGCTTTGTGGACAGCTTTGTGGAAATTTTTGGGACATATTTGTGGATAGATTTGAGCAAGTTCTTGGTGAGCTTGCTAGAGCATATTTGGACAAGTTCTTGGTGAGCTTGTTGGAGCAGATTTGAGAAAGTTCTTGGTGATATTGCTAGATAATATTTGGACAAGTTCTTGGTGAGCTTGTTGGAGAGATTTTAGCAAGTTCTTGGTGATATTGCTAGAGAATATTTGGATAAGTTATGCGTGAGCTTGTTATTAAGTTTTGGACAAGATCTGTATGATCTTGTTATTCATTTTTGTATAGTTTTTGTGTGAGCTTGTTATTCATATTTGGACAAGTTATGTGTGAACTTGTTATTGCCTAGCTTTGAGCAAATCAAAGAAATCATTGTATTGGATAAGGATCCTTATTTCTATGTGAAATATTATAAGGATATTATCTAGTGGAGTACCCCACATTGGGGGAACCACATTAAATCTTGTGTCTCAATTGTGTGTGGTGATTTGTGATCTTGCTTACTACTGATATCCGAGTTATTAATGCATACTGATATATTTATTTATTGTAATTAAGGACATTAATTGATATTGATTTGGAAAGAAAGTAAAAGTGGTCTTATACTATTCACCCCCCCTCTCATTATAAGCTTTTGTTCTTCAATATATTATCAAAATATTTATCTCATATCTCTTGGGAACCAATGCAATAAATTTGAATTGTTATCACTTATTGTAGTCTTCCTTTATTGAGCCTTTACAATCACAACCACTATATCACTCTTTAATAAATCCTAAAATGTTTTAAAGAAAATTATAGGAAATCCATCAAGGCAAGGGTCCTTGTAAGGATGGATAAAGGGTAGTGCTTCATGTAGCTGCTCCATATATATCTTCTTCATTAATCATTCATAATATCACTATGTGATAAATTATGGAATGCTTTACAAAAGCATACCTTGTGCCTCCTTATCTTATCCAACATTTAACAAAATGTTTTTATAATACTTAATGAATTCATTCCTAATATTTTTGTCTTAATATTTCTCCCATCTAGAGTTAAAATAATTTTGATGTATAGCAATTTATTTTTTTTATATATCTATATCTTTCTTTGAGTTGTTTCTTCCTAAATTTGTGTAGCCAATATGACTCCTTCTTTTCAAAGCATTATGATAATTAGAAGGTAATTATTTTCCTTGAAAATAGGAATCATAGATCATTCTATTGATTTTTACCATATCTTGTAACTTTTTATGCTTAGGTTCAATTTCCTTCTTTTGTTTAAAAATGTTACTAGAATATTTGGAATTCTAAATATTTATTTGACCCTTATGGTTATTAAGTTTTGGAACAAATACATACATAGATGATCCTTCAAATTTTGCTTCATCCCCACCATAACATAACCATATGGAATAAATTAAGGTCTTGAAGGCACATTTATTGTAAGTGAAATGGATTTATATGACCATTATTATGTAAATAAAAATCCCAAAAAATGGGTTTGTTTTTTGATCCTACATCTAAAGAGGTTGCACACCATGTTTATAATGGTGTGCTAGATAACAAGAATATATCCAATATTTCTACTATATGAGTTTTCCCAAAGTGTCTATTATCCCATGTATATTGAATACTTGAAGGAACAACATCCCGAAGGCCATTTGAACTAATAGATGAAAATAAATCTTGCATTGATGTAGACCATATACGAGAACCATCCTTCTTTTTTGAAGGATATAGAAATGTATTGAAGTTACACCAAATAATTTGTACATCACAATTATGAATAACCATTCTATATGATAAAAATATGCTAAGTTCCTTCCAACATCCTTTATGAAGATTAATTATAGTTGGAACAAATACCTTGTCTAATATAAAATAAAAATAAAGGTTGTTCAAAATAATAATTTAATATTTCCTTTAAGAATTTTGAGATTACTATGGTGAAATATAGGCAAAAAAAGTATAAAATGAAGAGGTATCTCATCAATAGAGAAAAGAGAGTAAGAGACCTTATTGAAAATTTGAAGCTAGAATTAGTGTTTGTAACAACCCAAGTACTTCCCACTTGGTTGTCATAGCAATAAGATCATAGGGTGGAAAAGTTTTAACCATATCCATAATCTATACAATATGAAGTATGCTAAATCTACGTGAGGTCCATTCAGTTGTAGTCGAAATACTCACAAGTTTAATATTGACTAAATCTAAATGTAATTGCCTCAACCCGAGATTCCAAGTTCAGGGTAGGGGTTTCTCCTCTAGGATCCATTTCACCTAGATGTTAGACGTGTAATTCTCCATTTCTTAATATTACCTTAAGTATTAGCATGTGCATGCTAGAGCTAGATGAACATCCACCTTCCCTGGAGTTCATCTAGGGTTTACCATTATCCTGGTAACTACCTGATGCCTTGTCTTGTTAACATGATGTCTCATTCCATAATATGATTAGTATTCTATTAACGACTCAAGCACAAGGATAACCACTATGTATTTACATGAATAACCTAGGAGAGATGCCTATATCATCCTTCGTAACCTCTCGTTCTTACCTTTACCATCATAAATACAATTAATCCTGATAAGATCTTTGTCTTCCCACAATGATCATTTAGTGGTTGAAAATTAATATTGTCTTCCCATAATATTAAAAGTAAGGTTGTACTACCCACAGCCTTTCTAATTTTGAAAGGGTTAAGTTTTTGTATTCTATACTAAAGTTCCCTTATTGTTTCCAAGGTGAGATGCATATGTTGAAAATATATAATTTAGAACTTTTAAGAGGGACTATACAATTGTTCAAGTATAATCATATAATTTAAAAGGCTCTACTATATTATTAAAGACATTATATTATTTATATTTTATCAAATCCATTTAATAATTTTATTAAGGCAAGACAAGGTTTATTGAAATACTAATCTAGATTTATAATAAAGTTTAATATCCGAACAACATTACTAAGTAATTCTATATTATCAAAGACAATTCACTATCGAAATGGTCCTATGAAATTTATAGAAGAACTACATAAAATATTTCATAACCATTGTAATAAAATTAAAGAAAACCCACTAAAGACGAATTTATTAAACCTCCCAAGTAAGATTACACGAATAAAGGACATGAATTTTTTTATTTAAATAATTAGTTTTGACCTACTTTCAAAAGGGATACAGTTTCTAGCAATGAAATGCATTAAAAATTTATATAAGAGATAGAAGTAATTTATTTCAAATATAAAATCTTTTTATACGTGATTATCCTACATAATTTATTTATTTAAAACTTTCTAAACCAAAATGAACATTAAACTCTATAGTTTAGATAGAAAATACACATACCCTATAGTGCACTAGGGTTCTCCAAAGGGCTTATGCACAATATCAATATTACTCATTCTGTTTTTGTACCGCTACGACTTTATCTGACATGCAAGAAGGCTCTATTATTTCAAAAGTGATAGTTATTTATGCATAAGTTGACTACAACTAATTTCCTTATTGATATTTGATGTCAAGATACACATTGCTAGTAAATCTACTTGTGTTACCATGATTGCAGGATAACGTCTTCCAAAAGATGAAGTTATAACCTTTACATAGCTTCTTAAAATTCTTAGCGTGCTACCCTAAGGCCTTTATAATTCTCCATACAAACTCGTTGATTATGCCTTCAAATAAATACAAACTCTTACCCTAAAAGAATCGAACTACACAGTTATAAAATAATTTAAACCCTATTATACCTAATTTCAGTTCTATTCCAATGCAAAGTCATATAAAAGCTAAATCCAGGTTCGTCTCTACGAGCATAATAGAGTGCTAACTAAGGTTTTAGGTTTCCAATTCACACTATATATTTATAATTAACAAAGGTGACTTTCAAAGAACAATTTTTATACCATGAATTTCCATAATCAAAAAACATCTTCTCGGGATGCGCTTTGACCAATTTTGTACATACATTTTACGAAGATAAGTTATTTTATAAACTCAGCTAAGCACAAAAATTACAGTTTATGTTCCCAAATTATCTTAAATATAGGCATTTCTAATTTTTATTAAGTCATAAAACATCACAATACTTTCAACTATATTGACTACCATAAATAAAATAAAAATAACATAAAATTTTATTTAAACATCAATTTCCTAACTAGACCAACCATAATATATAAAAAAAAATGAAATATAAACAATGTTGGGTACATTCATCTTGGAATTTCGCAATAGTTTAGGGTTTTCCTTAAATAATCTTTGGTATACACAAAGCTAAATGAATTTGGTCTATATTCAATAGCCTCTACCCAAACCACAATGCTTCCACATTTCCATGTTATCACCTAAGAGGAATCTTATATTTTTTTTTACGCTTGCCAAAATTGTGGTCTCTTTTCTTTATTTGGATTGCTTGCAACACCCAAAACATTATATCACCAGTGGAACTATTGTGGGGAATCAGAGCAGCACCTAAAAAATGCTATGCATATACTTCTACCATGCACTCAAGAATGCATTGCTCTTATAATAATTATTCTACAATTGTTCTTCAGACCATAATTCTTCTAAATGATTTATGTATTATAAACACTTAAATTTTTAGATAACAATTTAACACAGAGAATAAAATAATATCAACATAATCTAATTTTTTTCTTAAGATGAAGAATTCCAGACCTCACCTGCTTCCCTTGATCTCCCTTCCTAAAGTAATTATTTACCTAAAATAAGTTGTTCCAAGTTCAACAGTTGCCTTCCAATCATCCCTGGATGGCCATGTTTAATTAACTCACTTCTTTTATAGATGAAGAGAACAATATTATAGATTAAACCTGTAACCTTTGTGTTCTTATACTAACAATAGTTGTCCCGTGTTTCTTGAACATGTCAAGTTATTTGCATTTACTTTATTTCCTCAATAATGAATGTATTCTAATTTCCTTTTCTATACTGAGGTTTATATTTTACTTTTATTTATTTTTATAATTTTATTTTTATTTTATATATTATTTATTATTATTTTTATATATGTATATTTATTATTATTGTTATTATTAATATTATATATATATATATATATTTATTTATTTCTTTTATAATAAATATTTTTATAAATCTCACGACAACCTAGACTGCATCTACATATATGCATCTATATAAGTCACTATCGGTTGTACTGATGATAGGGAATTAAACCCTAATAATCGTGAATACCCCATCACTCATAAATTTTCCCTCTTACCTATTTTCGGTGCTCTATGCCCGCTTATAGGAGAAGGTATACTCTTTTATAATGTTTCCATTTATCGGAGACACATGTAACTACAAACATAAAAAGACCAGCAGTACCACATCCTTACAAATAAAATAATAAACTACATAGTTCATTAACTGAGGGTTGTTACATTCTCCCCCTATAAGATTAAAAATAGTCCCTGTGTTTATAATGCATATTGAAAATATTAAATACATCATCATGATTATTATGAAGATAAGATAAAATAGAAGATATATTACATAGTCAACAAATTAATCTTAATCATTGCAGAAACAACATGTAGTCACATACAAAAAAATGTTATACTTCTCAAATAAAAACTATATCATTGTTCAAACAAAAATGGAAACTATATTTTCATGATAGCCACATCTTCCCATGTGGCACTATTTTTAGAGTATTTGTTCCATTGGACCTTACATTGTTCAATGTTTCATTTCCTTAATTATTTTGTTCTGTAGGCAAGTATTTTAAATGGTCACACTTCAATGCATGGGGGATAGTTCATCTGCAAATGATCAACATTCCAAACATATGAAGGATCAAAAATATATTTCTTGAGGAGGGACACATGGAATGTATCATGGATTTTAGACAAGTTGGGTGGCAAGGCTAGTTTATAGGCAACTGGGCTGATTTTATCAATGATAGCAAAAGGTACTACAAATATCGGACTAAGTTTAGAGGATTTGATAGAGCTCTTGGTTGGTTTAACCCTTAGGAATACTCTGTCTCCCACAACAAATTCCCTTGGTGTTCTCTTATGGTCCGCATAGCTCTTTTGTCGGTCTGATGCTTATTTAAGCCTCTGACATATTTCATTGAGTTGCTCTTCCATTTCCTTAACCATATCTTATCTGATCATCACTCGATCCTCTCGATTTCTCCATGATAATTGCATTCTACACCTTCTCTTGTATAGTGCCTCAAATGGAGCCATACCTAATGAAGCATGGTAACCATTATTATAAGCAAATTCTACCAAAAAAATGTAGTCTTCCCACTTTGTTTGATGATCCATGCAATACATCTGAAGCATGTCCTCTAAGACTTGATTTACTCTTTTTGTTTTTCCATCTATTTTTGGATGATAAGCGATACTGATATTGAGTTTTGTTCCCCATGCATGATGCAATGCCTACCAAAATTCATATGTTAACCAAGAATCCTTATATTATATAATTATTTCAATAAACTCGTGTAGCCATAACACTTCCCTAGAAAACTTGTGAGCTACAATAGGAGCTCCATATTTAATTTTTCCAAGTTGAAAATGTGCCACTTTAGTCAGTTTATCAATTACTACCATAATGGCATCATGTTGAAAATGGTTTTTAGGCAAACCAACTATGAAGTCCATAGACATAACCTACCATTTATGCATTGGAATTTCATGTGAATACAGGTGTCCTGTAAGATGCAAATTTTTTGCCTTCACCTTCTGACATTCTAGACATCTTACCATAATTGCCAATAATAATCTTTCCTAATATTTTCATGCATATTTACATAGCCTGGATGAGTGAATTAGGAGCACAATGTGCCTCTTGAAGCAACACATTTCTTAGGTTCTAATCGTTTGATACTACCATTTTGTTTTTGAAATATAATGTATCCTCTTGGATTCTATATTATTTTGGTTTTTTAGAATCTTGCCATATATTGAAAATTTTCAAGTGGTTCATCCAAACCCCATAAGGGGGGCAGAGGTCCAAGGTTCAAATCTTGGGCCTCATCGGACTGAATGCTTGTCCCTTTCCTGGTGCTTTCAGCGGTGTAAAAGGTTTAAAATGATTGCGGCATGGTGGTTATAGGGGTAGACTGCGCAAAGATCTATGTGGTGGCTTCTGGGGTGGATAGCAAAGAATACTGTGGCAGCCATAAAAGCTGGACAGCCTACCCAGATTTGTGGTGGCTACCGATTCCACCATGTAAACTCAAAAAAATATATATATTGAAATTTTTGAGAAAATTCATCTTGGAATTGAAGGTTTCTTATATTTTCAATTACATTAAATTGACATTGTGTTATAGAAGTGATATACCTTCTACTAAAATCATATACTAATTTGTTTTCTTTTCCCTTTATATACTCAATGCTAAAATCATACTCTGCCATAAATTCCATCTAGTGCCTTTACGTAGCATTGAGCATTGATTGAGTGAAGATTTACCTTAAGCTTTGATGATCAGTTTTGAGCTCAAAAGGTTTACCAAGCAGGTAATGATACCACATTTTAAGAGTGTGCACTACTACCGCTAACTCTAGATCATGTGTGGCATAGTTCAGCTCATGCTTCTTAAGCTTTCGAGACTCATAAGCTATAACACCTTCTTCTTGCATGATAACTCCACCTAATCCTTCTATGGAGGCATTAGTACACATGATAATCAAAAGTTTAGGATATGGTATTTTAAGAATTGGTGTTGTTATTAATTTTTCCTTGAGTTTTCTAAAAGCTTCCTCACAACATGTAGTCCATTTAAAATATTTTCCTTTCTTCTACATATTGGTTATTGGATAAGCTACTTTAGAGAAGTTTTTGATAAAATGACGATAATACCCAACCATACCCATAAAAATTTACACTTTACAAATATTTGTTGGAGCGGGCCAATCAATAATGGCTTCTATTTTCTTTGGGTCTACTGATACTCCTTCAACAGAAATCACATGACCCAAATATTGTACTTGGGGAGTGTAAAATTCACATTTAGAAAATTTTCCATACAACTGGTTTCTTTTGAGTATTTCGAGAACAATCCTCATATGATGATCATGCTCCTCTTTATTTTTAGAATAGATTAGTATATCATCTAGAAATATCAATACAAACAAATCTAACTGTTCCTGAAATACACTATTCATTATGTTCATAAAGGTTGTTGAAGCATTAGTTAACCCAAAAGGTAGCACTATGAATTCATAGTGGCCATATCTAGTCCAAAAAGTAGTTTTATGGGTATCTTCTTCTCGAATACTCAACTGATGATATCTAGATCTAAGATCAATTTTTGAGAAAATTGAAGCTCCTTTCAATTGATCAAACAAGTCATCTATTCTAGGTAGTGAGTACTTATTCTTAACTTTCATCTTATTTAACATTCTATAGTCAATACATAGCCTTAGTGTACCATACTTTTTAACAAAGAGAACTGGTGCACCCCATGGAGAGACACTAGGTTTAGTGTGTCCTTTTTCTAATAGATCTTGAAGTTGAGTCTTGAATTCTTGCAACTCTATTGTACTCATTCTATAGGGTGCTCGGGATATGGGTGTTTCTTTTGGAAGAAGTTTTATGGAGAAATAATTTTTTTTTGGGAGGAAGTCCCAATAAATCCTCAGGGAAAACATCTTGGAAATCATTTAGTATCGGATAAATCTAAGAAATACTTGCCCCAGACTCAGTTTCTTCCTTCTTATTAAGTTTGACTACAAAAAATCTACTACCCTTTCTTATGGCTCTTTTGACTTGCATAGCTATTAAAATATGTGGTTCCACTGATTCACATCTACAATAAATTTGAATCCTTTTCTTGGTGTTATCAGTGAAATCCATCCATATTTTTTCAAAGTTTAAAAATGCTTTATGTGCCTTGAGCCAATCAAAAACTAATATTAAGTCGAAGGCAAGCAATGGAGCCACATGCAAATTCCAACTCATTTTTCCTTGAGGTATTACTATTTGAGGATCGAATAAACATTTATTTACGGTATAGGTTTACCCATACCCATACTCAACCTTCCATCCATTTTCCATAAATCTAGGTTTTTTTGGTATGTCCCTCAAAATACTTGAGGAGATAAAACTATCAGTTGTACATATCTATTGTAAATTTTGTCGTTCAATAGAAAAGATATTGCTTGTCCACTGAGTTTAGGATTACCTATTGTAGCATAAATCTTATGAGTTGGCTTTGCAGGTTCTTTTCTCTTGTCAGCTCTCAAAGGACACTTATCAGCATAATGATGTTATTTAATGATCTAGCAATCAGTTTGAGGTGCCCTTTATCTCTAATATCCATAATTGCCTTCTTGAGTACCATTTCTTGGTGTATTAACTTTTTGATCATACCTATCCCTAAAATTTCCTCCATCTTGGCCACCTCGATTTTTTTGATTTCCTCTGTTTCCTTGATACTAATTTTTTTTGTCAAACCTATTTCTATTTTTGTTTGTACTATTTTTGCTCCAGTTCTTATCCTATTTGCTGAGCCAAATTTTTTCTTTTTCTATGGCTCTTCTCTATCAGAGGATTTTTAATAATAGGCCTTTTTGGCCTTATAATTATCCTCTTCTTGCCGAGCCAAATCACAAGAAGAAGTAAGGGTTGCAAGCTTCAACATAAGAATAAGGTGACCAATTTTGGGTGAAGTCCCAAAAGAAATTTCTAAGCCTTAATTTCAGTTCTCTATTCATAATCAGGTATATATTTAAGAAGTATAAACCATTGATAGTATTCAATAACTATATTATTACCTTGAGTCAACCTTGATAATTCTATAGTATTTTCAAGGTCAAATTGTAGAGTCAAGAACCTATCCTTAAACACCTTAAAAAAAATTTCCCAGTGCACATCTGCTACCTCCACATTATGGGTTTTCTTGTAGGTGTCCCACCAATTTGCAACTGCTCCAATCAAACAAAAAACTACCCATGTGGTTTTTGAGTTAGAGGAAAGAGTATTAACGACAAAATAATCCTCCAAACTATTTATCCATCTCTCTACTTCTTCTCCATATATTTTACCTTCAAATTTGGCTATATCAATTCTACGCATATCTTTATCTAACTCAGATCCTACTTGTTTTATCCCGGGATCAATAAATGTTTCCTCCTCAACTAGTATCGGTTCCTTTCCTTTGTATAAATTTTCTATTATTTTCTACTATTGGGAGATCATCTCTTGTTGTTGAAATAACTGATTTTTTGCTATTCCATGTGTTCCAGCATTTGAGCCTTTTGTTGAGCCATGTGCTCAACCATTTGAGCTCTCTATTGCTCCATTTGCTCATTTTGTTGACTCATTTGCTCCTACATTAATTGCATCATTCGGACCATTATGTCCTCTTTTGTAGCTAGTTATTTTATCTCCAAATAACTCAAGGACGTTCTATGCTTTCCTTTGTAGCTTCAATCCTCACAATTTTTTTGATGATCCTATTAGTATTTTTGGTCAACCCTTCCCATTGTAGTGCCACATGTCTATTTTAAGAACTAGATTTTAGTCCAGATGCCATTGCCTGTTCAAAAAGGAGCCTTGTCAAATTTTGGTTTAAATGTTCAATAAATTATGTTAGACACAAGTTTTTCTAAAGTTTTATTGCCTAGGGGTTCGCAACCTTTGCTCTGATACCAACTGTAACAACCCAAGTACTAGCCACTTGGTTTTCCTAGCAAGAAGATCACAGTGTGGAAAAATTTCAACCATATCCATAATCTATACAATATGAAGTATGCTAAATCTATGTGAGGTCCATTTCACTACAATAAAAATACTCACGATTTTGACATTGGCCAAATCTCGATGTAATTACCTCTAGTGAACTCTCACTCAACCCGAGATTCCAATTTTACGATAGGGGTTTCTCCCCTAGGGCCCATTTCACCTAGAGGTTAGATGCGTAATTCCCCATTTATTAATATTACCTTAAGGATTAGCATGTGCATGCTAGATCTAGACAAACATCCACCTTCCTTGGAGTTCATCTAGGGTTTACCATTATCCTGGTAACTACTTGATGCCTTTTCTTGTTAATATGATATCCCATTCCATCATGTGGTCAGTATTTCATTAACGACTCAAGCACAATGATCACCACTTTGTATTATAGGAATAACCTATGAGAGATACCCATACCATCCTCCGTAACCTCCCGTTCTGACATTTCCTATCAAAAATATGATTAATCTTGATAAGATCATTGTCTTCCCACAATGATCATGTAATGGTTGAAAATTAAGATTGTCTTACCATAAAGGTAAAATTAAGGTTGTCCTAACCACAACCTTTCTAGTTTCGATAGGGTTAAGTTTTTGTATTCTATACTAAAGTTCCCTTACTGTTTCCAAGGTGAGATGCATATGTTGAAAATATAGAATTTAGAACTTTTAAGAGGGACTATACAATTGTTCAAGTATAATCATATAAGTTAAAAATCTCTACTATATTATTAAAGACATTATCATATTTATATTTCATCAAATCCATTTAATAATTTTTTTTAGGCAAGATAAGGTTTATTGAAATACTAATCTAGATTTATAAGAAAGGTTAATATCCGAACTATAAATACTGAGCATGTCTATAATTAAAAGTAACATTACTAAGTAATTAACATATTATCAAAGACAATTCACTATTGAAAAAACCCTATGAAATTTATAGAAGAACTATGTAAAATCTTTCATAAACATTGTAATAAAATTAAACAAAACCCACTGAAGATAAATTTATTAAACCTCCCAAGTAAGATTGTACGAATAACGGACTTGGTTTTTTTTATTTAAAACATTAGATTTGACCTACTTCCAAAAGGGACACAGTTTCCAACAATAAAATGTATTAAAATTTTATATAAGTAAGAGATACAAGTAATTTATTTCAAATATCAAAGCCTTTTATAGGTGATTATCCTGCATCATTTATTTATATTAAATTTTCTAAACCAAAATGAACATTAAAATCTATAGTTTAGATAGAAAATACACATATATTATAGTGCACTAGGTTCTCCAAAGGGCTTATGAACAACATCAACATTACTCGTTCTATTTTTATACCTCTACATATTTATTTGACACACAAGAAGGCTCTATTATTTCAAAAGTGATAATTCTTTATGCATAAGGTAACTGCGGCTAATTGTCCTATCGAGAATTGGACATTGAGATACACATTGCTAGTAAAGCTACTTGTGTCACCGTGATTGCAGGACAACATCTTCCAAAAGAGGAAGTCCTAAAATTTACATAGCTTCTTAAAATTCTTAGCATGCTACCCTAAGGCCTCTATAATTCTCCATATAGACTCGCTGATTATGCCTTCAACTAAATACAAACTCTTACCCTATAAGAATAGAACTATTTAGTCAATGTGGTCTACACAACCACATGAATGAATGTGGTCTGTATTCAACTAAATGAATGTGGTCTGTATACAATAGACTCTTCTCAAACCATAGTGCTTCCACATTTCCATGTTATCACTGAGAGCAATCTTATATTTCTTTTTAAGCTTACCAAAATTGTGATCTCTTTTCTTTATTTGGATTTATTGCAACGCCCAAAACATTATATCACCAGTGGTGCTAGTGTGGGGAATCAGAGCGGCACCTAAAAAAATGTTATGCATCTACTTCTACCATGCACTCAAGAATATATTGCTCTTATAATAATTACTCTACAATAGTTCTTCAGACCATAATTCTTCTAAATGATTTATGTATTATAAACACTTAATTTTTTAGATAACAATTTAACACGGAGAATAAAATAATATCAACATAATCTATTTTTTTCTTAATATGAAGAATTCTAGACCTCACCTGCTTCCCTCAAGATCCCATTCTAAAGTAATTCTTTGCCTAAAATAAGTTGTTCCAAGTTCAACAGTTTCCTTCCAATCATCCCTGTATGGCCATGTTTAATTAACTCACTTCTTATATAGACGAAGAGAACATTATTATAGATTACACCTGTAACCTTTGTATCCCTATACCAACAATAGTTGGCCCGTGTTGCTTGAAAGTGTCAAGCTATTTGCATTTAATTTATTTCCTCGATAATGAATGTATTCTAATTTCCTTGTTTATGCTGAGGTTTATATTTTACTTTTATTTATTTTGATAATTTTATTTTTATTTAATATATTATTTATTATTATTTGTATATATGTATATTTATTATTATTTTTATTATTAATATTATATATAGAAACTATTATATATATATATCTTTATTTCTTTTATTATATAAATTTTTATAAAGCTCACAAAAACCTAGAATGCATCTACATGTATGCATCTATATGAGTTGCTAGTGGTTGTACTGTTGATAGGGAATTAAACCCTAATAATTGTGAATACCCCACCACTCATCACTTTCTCTTCTTACCTATTGTTGGTGCTTTCTTCCCGCTTCTAAGAGAAGGTATACTCTTGTATACCATTTTCTTTTATCGGAAACACCTTTACCTATAAACTTAAAAATATTAGCAGTACCGCATCCTTACAAATAAAACAATCAACCAAATAGTTCATTAACTGAGGGTTGTTAAAGTGTTGCTCTAGTGGAAAATATAAAAAACATTGATTTCAAATATAACTAGGAGGATAGGGAGGAGTCAACTATAACTAGTCATTGGGCTCTTTCTAGTGCTCCAAATCACTGTTCTCACTTAACTCCTTCTAGTTGATCTTAGACAAAATGGAAAGTACCTCCTACTAACTTGGCCAAGTTAAAATTTTATGGGGCGATGAAAGGTAATATGGGAAAGGTGGGTACAGGGGGAGTGATCAAGGACTAGGAAGGAAATATAATTTTGGCCTATGTGAAAATTTTGGGAACACAAACTAGTCACTTTGTGGAAGCTTAGGCATTATTACAAGGATTTATTTTTATGAAGAGGTTGAATATGAATAATATTATAATAGAATGCAATTTTATCAACACTATTAACTATGCAAAAGTTCTACAAGATCCCAATTCGAGCATAGAGGATATGTTGACAATGGTGATGAAGCTTATTCAAGATTTGTCTAGCTCTTAGATGGTGTGGAATCTTGTAATGTATATGATGAATAACATTGGTGTTCTGTAGGAGGAGCTTATAATTTGGGATCAAGACTTTCCTTCAACTATGAAGGAGGTAGGCGTTCAGCTGTAATAGCTTACATTTAATTCTATCAATCCAAGGTAATCAAAATTACATTTAAAGAGTAGAAATCCAATATAGATTATACCATGATAATTAATTCTTAAGATTGATTCAGATATCATTTAATATCAGGTTTTGCAGAAAAATAATAATTGCAATAAACAAAAATTATGCAGAAATTGAAATAATATGCAATCAATTAAATATTACATTTACCTAAAAATGAATTTACCTATTGGTGCATTTACCTAATAATGATGATTTTACCTATTGGTGAGGATCCTCATGTAAATAATTAGTTTTGATTATCTATTTTTACTTTATGCTCTATGAAAATGTAATTTTAATTTATTTTATAATTCTAAATTTAATTTTACATACTAACTATTTTTAACCTATTACAGGGGTGAGAGAATAGGGAATGGCTATAGGAGTGGGACCTACCTCCTAGAGGACAATGTAAATATTTCTCCTCTAGACTATTTTATTTAAGTAATTGATATGCTTAATTACTACTAACATTATTCTATTCTATGAATGTAGGGAAAATACAATTGTGATTACATAAAGGAAATTATGCAATAATTGACACAATAAATGATACAGTTACCATAAAAAGTGCTTCTTTATTACTACAAATTTAGGAGTACATAATTGCGCATTTCTTCAAAAATTGTATAGAATCATTCCAACATTATTTCAACATCATACATTTCTCTATTAGCTAGGCGATTGACCATTAGACCTTTTCAAAGGTCTCCCTATGTAATATATAATATGACTTGGATAATTCTAAATAAAATTCTTCCACGTATTTTCCATGTTGGCTCGATAATGCGACAACTATGTATGTAACAGAAATAATCTAAATTGACATAGTTTCCTAATCCTACTTGAACTTAATCATAATCTAAGTGGTCCAAGTGGCAATTCATGAATGAACATAACAAAATGCATCTAATTTGAATATTTTGTAAGATATAAAAATATAACTATATGCC
The DNA here is from genome assembly GCA_028583015.1 of Wollemia nobilis. NCBI lineage: Eukaryota > Viridiplantae > Streptophyta > Pinopsida > Araucariales > Araucariaceae > Wollemia > Wollemia nobilis. Next base: position 7,421,516 of record JAQPPZ010006195.1, on the reverse strand, counting down.
CCTTTATTCATGGGAAGGACATAACAATATTGTATTGGAATCTAGACAACCTAACAACATACTGATTATATGATTTTATATAACAACTTTACAACAATTTTGATAATCATAAGTTCCTTCTGCATAATATTTTAAAATTCAACCAACTATGCTAACTAGAATCATTTCATAACATATGTTGCCATGTAATGGTGCCATGTTGTCACTGATGTGGCATGCATTGCATTGGTAAATTGATTTGGTCAAATATTTCTGTAACTCTTGGTGGTAGATATCTTTAGTAAGAGTCTTCAGCAACTATCTTCAGTAATATACTTCAGCAACTATGTTCTGTAATATATTTTAGCAACTGTGTTCTGTAACAGTCTTCAACCACTATATTTTGTAATCCATATCTACATCCTTCTCAATTCATAGTCCTTACATCTATCTTCTCTCATGTTTAGGATCTAGTTTTAATCTTGTGTTGTTGCATCATACTTCTGTGAAACGTCCTTCAACATTTTTCTATCCAAGCATACATATCTTGCACATATTTATGTAAAATTCATACATTAATCAATTTAATCTGCATTCATTATTTTAACTGATAATTTACATAAATAAACTAAAATAACCATTAAAATCCATTACATTCATGATTTAAAGGCAAAAATCAAACATATATCACAAATAATATATGTTAAATAATCACTCATCATTTTCCCCAAACTTAAAGATATGCATATCCTCATGCATATGGAGAAAATGAGATTAATATAATATCACAAATATTGCATAGATATCAGATATTATGATCCAGATTTCTGCAGATAAATAAAATATCAATAAATAATAGAAATATTAATAAAATTTTACACTTTCTTCAGAAATTCCTTTGCAAATACATGAAATAGGACAGTACAATTATTCTTCAAATATAACCAAATAGGTCTATTAAACATCATTTCTAAAAAATATTTGTAATAGTACTTGCAATCACAAGAAATGAATAATATAAAAAATAACTCAAAATATATATCATCATATGACAATACGATTTTCAGGTGAATTTTTGTAGTTGAAATAAATTGTTTCAACTCTTCAAAGAATATCTCTGTCCCCTGCAAAGACAATATCAGAACAGGTCTTTGGTAGACAAATAAATAAGATATCAGAAGCACTTCATAATTTTGCACAGGGAAAATTCCTTGAAGCTAAAAAATATTGTAATTACGTAATCATCAATACTACAGTTTTATGGAAATCAAAATAGTTTCAAATATAAACATCATATTGTTATATCACAAAATATTTCCACAAACATATGGAAGATAAAGCATTAAAAATACTTTGCAGAAATGAAATTATATAAACATAAAATATCAAATAAAGTCTGTAAAATTATGAAAATAATTTATCATTTTTTACTAGTTTATCCGACTTGTGATCGTTGAGAAGAAATTTGTGATGATGGTGGTCATGTTGCTAGTAATTTTTGTTCATTATTTACCTTCTCCAATTGTTCTTTGGCTTTTTGCTCATTATTTGGGGTTTCAACCATGACAATTTTGACATGTTCTACCTCAACAAATCCCTCTTCCTACATCATATCCTGCATCTTGGAAGGTGAAGGTTTTTCTACTAATGCAACCACATTAGGAGCATCCCAAGGTTCAATACCAAGTTTATTTTTGAGGCTTCAAATTTAGTGGAGTGGCCCGATTCCTAAGGATGATTTTGTTGAAGCAAATTGGCATGTGATAGTGAACTTTTTTCTTTGAGAATCTTGGTGAAGTCAATGGTTTAGCTAAAATTGACATATTTTCATTGTTTTCTATTGGTTTTAGAACTCTTATTTTGAGATACATCTACATGTGGTAGTTGGTTGATAGGTTAAATAAGTTTTATCACCCTATCCAAAGCAATTTGCTTGAGTAGGTATATCTGGAGAGTGAGGGCATGCTAAACTAACTTTGAGTAATCTACAAAATCTTCTTGGAGATTATATATTTTGATTTTTAGCATAGTATACTACACCCAAATATGTGATAAATACTTAGTGCATGGATCAAGTGTAGGTAGGTTAGACTCATATCCATACAATTCTCCTATCTCATGAGTTTTAGAAATATACTTTTCACGTAAGGTTTTATGTGCAGGTTGGAAAGGATTGGTCAACCTGGTATAGGTTCGAAATTTGTGTTTTGAAGATCTGGGTTCCTCCTCCTAACTCTTTGGTTCCAAATCTTCTCTAGATGTACTATTTTCATGGGGCTCATTTTTGGTGGACTCAGAATGATCTAGTAGGTTAGATTCTTCTACAATTGTCTCCCAAGGTATTTTGACTTCATGTGCTTTTTGCAAAACCAATAGTTTAATAAGCCCATGATGTGCAATCAGATGAAACTTAGGGATATCATTAGTATTCTTAGCATGTATGCAGAGAATTGTAGATTTTAGAGACTAGAATATGAAATACGACAAATTGATGATGCAATCCCCTTTTTTCGGGTACTTTAGGTTTAATAGCATCTTAAGGTGATACCCCCACAACTAGAAAATTTTCCTTCTAGTGTGAAAATTTTGATAATTAAAACAACTTCTTGCCATTTGAGAGGGAGTGTAGAGGTAGTGATTCCTTCTTTCCACACCTCCTTTTCATGGGTGATGGTGCAATGTTCTCCAAATTTTACTACCATTTGAGTAATGCTCTTAGAAGAATTTTTGTAATAGGGTATTCCTACCTTAGGCAAACTCAACACTTCAGAAATTATACTAGAACTTATAGGAATTTGGATGTCCCCAACATGGGTGACCATAGTCATGGGGTCATAGTTCATGATAAATTGCTTCACCATGCCTTGGTTGTGCCCTTGAAAATTTGTGAGGGCATCCCACCAACAAGTGTTTTGAAATAGTTTCTTCACAGAATCACTAGGGTTCTATGTTTGGATAGACGAGGGTTCACTTCTTTTGTGAAACATAGACCAGAGTATTTTTAAAGTAAAGGGTAGACTGGATAAGGGTTCAAGGTTTTATGGGATAGTTTCAAAATTTGTTTCAACGGTTGAAAACCTATAGCAATTATTTCATAGATAGAAAAAAAACTCTTTTATACTTTTAAAATAGAAATAATTTCAAAAAATTATGCATAAACGTAGAGGTTTAGCAATGATTTTATATTTTGCAATGATTCCTTGCAACAAAAATTATTATATAAAAACAATTCTCGTATCAAAATGATTAGGATATAAGATATCTTTGTTTTTCTACAATTGTTCATTATTAAAGATAAAATTTTGAAATTATCAAAATTTTTACCTTCTATCACGTTCATTTCCACAAATTTCTATGTCACCCCATGATGATGCTTTAAAATTCTTGTTGTTATCATTAATTGCACACATTTCTACTTTTCTTTCTCTCAATTCTATTCATCTAAGGTAATTCTTCTTCCAATGATTGTTTCAGATCTTCAATTTCATCTAACTGGAAAATTTTCTAGAGTTTCAGCTTTGTTTCATGTTTGTAGAGCATTTTTCATCCAAGTTTGGAGAGCCTTCTATGGAAGGAACAATGAAATTTTTATTTTTATTTTCTTTTGCATGTAGCTTAGCCATGCAACACATCTCAACCTTCCATTTTATTTTAATCAATGACTGTGAACATTGTTTCATGCCTCCTTTTCATGACCGGTTCGTGGTAGCTATGTGTTGATGATTAGTGATGTCTGAAAATGGGAGTCAAAGCTTATATGCAAAAAAATTTCTAGAACTTAGCATGTGACTCATTCCTTCTTTAATCGTCGCCCTTATTTTAATTTTAAATCAACGGTCGACGTCTTCTATCTGCGATATTTTTCCTTATTGTCTCCATAACCTACGTGTCATTCATCACCTTGGCTTGAGATGGTCATCATTTCCCTTGGTGAAATATCTCCTTCCACCTTGCATGGGGTGAGGGTTAGGTTTTTTGTGCCAAGGTTATAACATATTTTTATACCTTAAGACTTTATGCTTTTAATTACTACGACAGTTGATAAAATATTTTTAAACTATTTAATTTTTACATGTATATGCCATGTAACCTCTTCCTTCCACCGTGTCACTGGCCTTGATGCCCACATCATCTATTTTACTTCATTGTATTTCTAACATTGATGCTCATGTGCTTTTAATTTTATTATTCATTGTATTTTATCTTGTCGTGTCATGCTGTTTTATTTTTTTTTGAAAATTTTGAAAAAACTTGTATTAAAACAAAGATCAATTACAATTTGGGAAGAGACTTTTCCCATCTGAAGTCAGATAGAACACATGCTTACAACAGTAAAATAAGATTTGCAATGGAGCCAAATCTCTTGAACCATTAACTAGCTAACAGGGGGATCGGTTTGGTCTGTTGATGCAACTTGTCGCGATATCGCGACACTCTTTCCTTCTTCTCCTTTGGCCGTGAAAATGCAACATGTCACGATATCGTGACACTTTTCTCCTTTGGCCATGAAAATGTAACATGTCGCGATATTGCGACACTTTTATCCTTTGGCCGTGAGAATGCAACATGTCACGATATTGCGACACTTTTCTCCATTGGCTGCAAAAATACATGTCATGATATCGCGACACTTTTTCCTCTTCTGGCCGTGACGTTGCAACATGTCACGATATCGCGATACTTTTTCCTCATTTGGCCGTGATGAAGCAACATGTCGTGATATCACGACACTTTTTCTCCTTGGGCAGCGACGTTGCAACATGTTGTGAAATCGCGACACCTTTTCCTCCTTTGGCCATGACGAAGCAACATGTCGTGATATCGCGACACTTTTTCTCACTTGGCCATGATGTTGCAACATGTCAAGAAATCATGACACTTTTTCTCTTTCAGTCGTGAAGAAGCAACATGTCGCGATATCGCGACACTTTTTCTCTTTCGACCGTGACGAAGCAACATGTCGCAATATCGTGACATTTTTTCTCTCTTGGCCACGATGTTGCAACATGTCACGAAATCGTGACACTTTTTCTCTTTTGGCCACGACGAAGCAACATGTCACGATATCACGACATTTTTCTCCTTTGGCCGTGACGAAGCAACATGTCGTGATATCGTGACACTTTTTCTCCTTTGGCCACGACGATGAAACATGTCATGAAATCGTGACACTTTTCTCTCTTGGCCACGATGATGAAACATGTCATGATATCATGACAACTTTTTATCTCTTGGTCACGATGATGCAACATGACATGATATCCAGGCACTTTTCTCCTTTGGCCGTGATGATGCAACATGTCGTGATATCGTGACACCTTTCCTCCCTTGGTCGTGACAAAGCAACATGTCATGAAATCATGACACCTTTCCTCCATTGACCGCGATGAAGCAACATGTCATGAAATCATGACACCTTTCCTCCCTTGGCCGTGACGAAGCAACATGTCATGATATCGCAACACCTTTCCTCCCTTGGCCGCGATGATGCAACATGTCACGATATCGTGACACCTTTCCTCCATTGGCTACATCGAAGCAACATGTCACGATATCGCGACACCTTTCCTCCAGTGACCACAACAGTGCAACATGTCACGAAATCGTGACACCTTTCCTCCCTTGGCCGTGATGAAGCAACATGTCGTGAAATCGTGACAGTTTTCCTCCCTTGGCCATGACGAAGCAACATGTCACGATATCGTGACACCTTTCCTCCCTTTGGTTTTTCATTGATCATTAGCTCAGGGACCTTTCAAGACCCTGCCTAATCACCTCATCCTCAATAGCCATGTCACTATGCAACTGAACCCCTACCTCCTAAGCACCCATCTTAGCTAGGAAGTCGGCCACTTTGTTTAAATATCTACTCACATAAACTGGAATCACATCATCTAATTCCCTCCATAATTCCTTAATTTGAGTGACAAGAATCCTCAACCTCCATGCTTTCAAGGCAAAGTTCCTCATGCAATCTAGAGCTCCAACCATTATTTGAGAATCTGATTCAAGGATTATCCTCCTGTGGCCCTATTTAACTGCCCAAATAGAAGCATATTTTATAGTTATGGCTTCTGCTTCATTTTTTGTGGCTCTTCCCAAGCCTTGCAGTTCCCAATAGAGCACTGTTCCAACATGATTCTGACAAACCACTCCAATTCTGGCTCTACCCGGATTGCCTTTTGTAGCTCCATCGGTATTAATTTTAATCCAACCTTCCGAGGGTGGTTTCCAACTAGCTATGTCTTGTCCCTCTTGCACTTCAACTCCCTCTTCCATTGCCCCAATAACAACCTGAGTTTCCTCTTTAGCATAGACAGCCACAGTTTTTGTGACTTTTCTCCAAATGACCTACTAAACTCCATCTAACGAAGAAAAAGTTTCTCTAAAAATTCTAGCATTTCTCTCCAACCACACTTACCACCAAATAAAGTTTAATCCAAGCTCCAAACCAATACGAAGAGCTTTAGATTTAAATCTACCCCTCTTCCATATTTCCTAGATATTAATCTGATTCAAATCACCATTAACTTGAATTTTATAATATAAAAACCATCTCTTCCAAATCTGGTGCGTGAAAGGGCACTCAAACATCAAGTGATCAGTTGTTTCCTTGCTCTTGTAGCATAATACACATTGATATGGACCGATGATTCCTTTACATCTGATATTATCAAAAGTGAGAATTCCATTGTGCATGAACTGCCAGGAAAAAAAGTTTACTTTCAGCCAACCCTTGGAGTGCCAAATATTTCTCCAATCCTCAACCTGATATGTATGAGGGGGAGGCTCTGGAAGGATCTTGTCATATTCGTCCTTCATTGTGTAGACACCAAGGCTCCCATAGCCCCAAGATAATTCATCCTCCTCGTCTCTACCTGTGAGAAATATTTCTGTCAAGATTTTAGTCATGATGGGTGCCAAATCTGGAGGGATTGAAATTGGCCACTCATCCAACTTCTTAAACTACTTAAACTTATACTCCCCCAGCTGACTAGTACTGAAATAAATTTCAATTTGGACCCATCCCTTGGTTTCAATGGCTACTTTTATTGGTTGCAATTCAAGAAATTCAACAATGATAGGTGGGTATTGATCCCATGAATCTGTCCAAAATTGTGCCTTCTCCCCTCTCCCCACTTTCCAAAATAATCGATCTTTTACTACCTGAGATCCTAACTTGAGAGCCTACCACACTAAGGATCCAAGTACCATCCAAAGGGAAATGGCCCACCTCATTTGGGTTAACATGTCCCAAATATTTACTAGTTAGGATTCTACTTGAATAAGGAAGTTGGTTGGGAAATCCACCTCCAGTAAAGCTTTCCAGCCAAAGCTTTATTATTTATCTTGGATCTTCTCAGTCCCAAACCTCCTTTTACCTTGGGCTATGTTACTTTGTCCCAACCTACTAAGGCCCATTTACTCTCTCCTTTTACTCCTTCCCATAAAAATTTTCTAGCCATCTTGTCCAACTCTTTCCATATAGCATGTGGGGCAGCCAGGATAGAGAATTTATAAATTGGCATGGCCTGAATGACTGACTATAAAAAAGTTAATCTACCCCCATAGCTTAACCATTTGTGAGACCAATGATTAATTCTATCCTTGATACAATCCAAAAGATTCCTCCAGATATCTATTTTTAGTTTTTTAAAATGCAAAGGGACCCCCAAGTAAACCACTGGGAGAGAAGTCCTTGTGAATCCCAAGATCTCTAAAACTCTGTCCTGAAGCCTTTGATCAAGATTTAAAAATACCACTTTGGATTTTTTATCATTGATGACTTGGTTTGTAGCCCTAAGGTAGACATTAAGAGTATCTCTGATCATTCTTGCTTCCCTGAAGTTGGCCACTCCCACCAATCCTATATCATCCACAAACTGTAGGTGAGTCAAAACTTCCTCACCCACCTTGATACCTGTTAGCAAACCTTGTTGTATTCTCCTCAAGAAAAGTCTACCTAATCCTTCAGCCAATATGAGAAAAATATAGGGAGAGCAAGGATCCCCTTGACTAAGGCCTCAAGTGGCTCCAAATGGTTGTGAGGGAATACCCTTGATTAACACTAAGTATGTCGGAGTAGAAACACAACTCATGACCCATTCTATCCAATCCTAAGAGAAACCAAAGGTTGCCATCATCTTTGACAAGAAGCTCCACTCCACCCTATCATAAGCCTTTGAAATATCTAATTTTATGAACATTCCTTTATTACCAAATGTTTTCATTGAATGGATTGCCTCATGAGATAGAACCACCCCATCCAAGATCTCCCTACCCTCTACAAAACCCCCTTGCTCTGAGGAGATAATGTTATGTAAAAGAGGTTTTAGCCTCTCAGCCATTACCTTTGTGATTATTTTATATATCACATTGCATAAGGCAATAGGTCTATAATCTGAAATATGTACCCCCTCCTCCCCTTTTGGAATTAATGTAATGAAAGTATGATTTAATGCTTTAAGCATTCTTTTACTACCTTTGGACTCCTCTATAATAGCCATTACATCCTCCTCCAAGTTATCCCAAAAGGCTTGAAAAACTCAATTGGAAAGCCATCTAGACCTGGAGTTTTTTCGGTGCTCATTCCAAATACCACATTCTTTAGTTCCTCTCTATCAATGGGTTTAAGAAGGGTCTGATTTTCTTCTTCAGAGATAACGAAAGGTATGACATCAATAACATCATTTTGAGCCTCTTCATATTGCACCATACTTTCCTTAAATAGTTTAGAAAAATAATCCATTGAATGGGAATGCATACCTGGAAGTGTATCAAAGGAGTGTCCATTCTCATCTTGAAGAGATTCCATGTTATTCATCTGTCTCCTAGCACAGGTAGTCCGATGGAAAATTTTGGTATTTCTATCACCTTCTAATAACCAAGTGGTTCTTGCTCTCTGTTTCTAGTAGGTCTCCTCTTGGTTGTCAATGTCCTCAACCACTTTACGCAAGGCATCATCCTCGGCTTTGAGATGCTCTGTAATTGTTCCTTCCCTAAAGTGTTTTTGAACCTCATCCCATCTGGCCACCAAAGGAGCTCTTTGGACCTAGAATTTTGTCTTGTTAGCTCACCTCCAATGTTTTAGTTGAGCTTTGACATAATGAAGTTGTTTTTGGAATCTAAACATTGTTGTCCCATATGTTGGGCGGCCTTCTTCCCACCACTATGGAATTTTCTTTCGAAGATCCTCTTTTTGTAACAAAAAATTCTCAAATTTAAATGGTTTGTGATGCTGTCCTGTCTTAATCCCTCCTTCCAACAAAATGGGAAAGTGATCTGAAACTGGACCCTCCAAAATCTGAAATTTTGTATTCCATTTTACAAATGCCTCCTCCGAAACCAAAAAATGGTCTAACTTTACCTTCCTGCTATGTGGCTCCCTCCTCTTATTAGTCCAAGTATAGTTGGTTCCAGGGCATTTAATATCCACTAAGTGTAAATCCTGGACTTAGGCAATCATAACTCGATCCCCTGGGTCCAAAATTGGGGTTCCCCCTTCTTGATCTCTATAGGATAATTTAGCATTAAAATCCCCAGAAATTATCTAGTATAAATATTCTCTTGAGATTCTCATGTTATGCATAGCTTTCCATTGAAGCCTTTGACCATCAAGGTTTTGAGCCCCATAAAAATTTGTGATTAAAACATGTTCAGTTGTGAAATTATTCCTAAAATGTGATGTGAGAACACCCCTCCAAGATATATGTTCTATTGCAGTCCATTCAAGAGAGTTACAAAGAGTAACAATCCCCCCTGAGGCACCTTGGGAAGCCACTTCCATATGACCAACACCCCTCCAAATTCTGTTAACTATTTTACACATAATATCTAATGACATTTTTGTCTCTTGAATAAGCAAAAAATCTATTTTACATTTTTCTAAGAGTCTTCGAACAACAGATTGATGGGTTCTACTGTTTAAACCCCTAACATTCCATGATTATATAATCATTGGTTACCTTGAGAGCAGTAAGAATCTATTGGCCTCACCGATCCTCCAGTGATCAGTTTGTCTCCTTGAACTGCTAGCAATTCCTTATTTGATTTTCTACCTACTCCTTGAGAGTTGCTATTTTTTTTATCTCTTTTCCACCTGAGTTATCCATAAATTTGGCCTTTATCTATTCTTTTATGCTATTCCCATGCTGACATCCTTAATTATTGGCTAATCTTGGTTATGCACTATCAATGCCCCTAAACTCTCTGACTGCGGTAACTCACTGTGGTCAATTACCTACTCTATGATGGGGGGAGATGAAAGAGGAGCTTGAACATGGATGTTATTATTTTCACTATTACCATCCACTCCTTCCATGAATTGTTCCTCTTGGTCCACTAGTGTCTTAAATATCTCATACCTATTGGCGGGCTTGATTTGGGTTTTCTCTTTACCATATTTTTTCTTTTGCCTTCTCCTTCTTTTGGGTTGTTCAAAACCATCTCTCTAAGATTATTTACCATGAGAAGTATTGGTTGGTTCTTTTTTTATTGTTGACTTACCCTCCTTAGGAAGATTTGACATTCCTAGATGAGCCTCCATTTTTGTGTTCATATTATTTGGGAAAAATCGGGCCAAATGCCCATATTTGTGGCAAACTCTGCATCTGAAGGGTAGAGCCTCATAATCCAATTGTTGAATCTAAGATAGTCCTGCAAGTTCAAGTTCCACCTCTATCGGTAGAGGCTGGCTAAGATCCATTTCCACACATATTCTTGCATAAATAGTTGTGTTCCCTTCTATTGTGTCTTTGGAGACACCCAAATGCCTTCCAAGGGAATTATCGATAATTTCCAAAACCTTATCACTCCAAAACTCCATTGGAAGTGCATACAAATGGATCCAAACTGGGACAATAGTGGGTTCAATTCGAGGATTGAATCCCACTCTCTAGGGTTGAATAAATAATCTTGCCGGACCATGATTCCTCTTTTCTAATTCGAAAGCCCTATTTCTATCGACCAGAGAAGAAAAACTAACAATAAAATACCCATTGCTAATAAACCATAAAGAGTACTCACCATGAGGCTCCCAGTTTTTCCGGACCCAAGAGTGCAAAAAATTTAGGGTAGGGGGAATACCCATGAATTTACAGATCAAATCGTGATTGGCTCTGTATAAGATTGTTTCTTCGACCATCCTTGGCTCAATGACAATCTTGGGCCTTGATTCGGACTATGGCAAGCATCCATTAACTCGTTGAGTTTTTGATATATTTCCAGCAGTTGTAAAGAGCATTTTAAATGCAGTTCTTTAAGCTTTGTCATTCTTGGTTGGAGATTTATCTTTTAACAAATCTGCATAAGAGTTATTTCTCCCTAGAAGAGGATCCATAGGAGTCCCCATTGGACCCTCCTAGGGTAGCAATCTTGCCTTCAGATCCACAATAACCAAAATTATCTTCGGCAACTCAACTGATGCCCTAGATTTTCCCTAGCTCCAGAAACCCTAGTTCATCGCTTCCCGCCTGCTCACTCCATTTATGTTTTCCATGTCATGTTGTTTTATTTATTTTTTATTTGGTTGAATTATTTACTTTATTTTCTCACTGTGTCATTATTCAAACTGGTCCATAGTCAAGTTTATTTGCCTTCGTGTTTTTGTAATAGTCCACGCGTCCCTTGGTGGTCGACATCATGAGATTTTCCATGGTTGACGTCTATGCTTCCAAGGAGAGGTGTCCATATTTCTAAAGAGGCTTAATTTTTTTTCTTAAATTATGATGTGTGGTGTGGTGCCAATCATAGACATACATGTCAATCATAATGTTATTTTATATTTATTTCGGAGTTCTTGGTATACCTTCGGGTATCAATTTTAATTATAGCTTGCATATGTTAATTTTAATTTTAATCCCCTACCTTAGTCAGTATGTTGGGTTTCACAAAATTTAAGTATGCCATGTTTTCATGTTCATGTAGCTTACCTTTTCTTTTCCCTGAAACCTTAATAAATATTATTAATAGGTTTCTTTTATATTCTGCATTGACACATTCTTTTATATTCTAGGTTGACACGTGTCATTTTTTTCACTTGGGGACTAGTCTAAATATCGACACTTAGAAAAATTTCATAGTATGCGCTAAAAATACTATCTATGGATGGTGCTTGCAAAATTTGTTTACAAAATATTTCTATAGAATCTATCTATAGAATACATCTACATAAGCTGCCTACAAAAAATATATACAAAATATGTCTATAGAAAACATCTATAGAAGTTTTCTACAGAAACTGTATACACATCTACAGGAACTGTCTACAGAAACTGTAATTGTAGAGTTGAGAAAATACTTTACCTAATTCTCCCCCCAAACTGTATTATGAATTTTGGATGTATTTATTTACTTTCCCCCCCCAAACTGTATTTTTGGATATATAGCCAAAACAAAATGAAGAGGGTATTATTTATATTATGGTAAATAATATAGTAATGGGGGTTATTCCAATTATACTAGATATATATATATATATATATATATATATATATATATATATATTTATTTATAATTTTTGTGATTGTGCTTCCTTAATTTCATTAAGGAGTTTCCAAGTGAGATAAAAGTGATTATAAAACTTGATATCAGTCATAAATATATACAAAAATAGGTCTCTATCAAAGGTTTGGATAATTTCAATAAAATGGGGTAGAGATTCTGATATCATTGTGATTGATTTTGCTTAAGGGTGCAAAATTTTGGAAAATACAAGTCACATTTTTATAGGATAAAATGAACTATAGTACCTTAATAGGAATTTGCTTCTAACTTTTGCTTGCTTATGATATTCTAGAGTTGTTTCACAAGGACTCAAGCATCCTAGTGACTTTAAACAAATTCATCTACTCATTTCTCAAATCAATATGATGTTAAAGTTGTCCTACTATTTTCAAGCCTCTCAAGGACCAACTGTGTGTATAGTGAATATTTATTTCCCATTATGATTAAGGATTAAGTAATACAATGGTCACATATGCCAACAAGCTAGCTTATCTATGAGTATCCATAGGTCTTGTCCAAACTTAGCGATATTATGTAAGGATACCTTATTGTCAAGTGGGTTTTATTCAACCCATTACTGTAATGAGGATCACCCCATGGTTTTTGAGACACTAAGGATTCTAGGGATTCAAGCTCTTTATCCTTATTTGAATTTTTTTCTTGGGATACTTGCTCATTTTGAAAGGGAGCAAGGTATTTTTATTGTTTTTAGGAATTCTTGTTTATTTTTAGGGGAAGCAAGAAGATATTTTTTGGATACTTACTCGATTAGATGAGGAGCAAGGGATTTTGTTTTTGAAAGGTGAAGGGTGAGCTTGTCATTTTTCCAATTCATTAGTTCTCTAGACCATGCACATAGATGGATAAGTAGGTAAAACCATTCACTTTATTGCAATAGTAACTTACGAGTTAATATTTCCAAATATCATAATGTTTTTGTGTTCTAATGTGCGTAGTCCAAGAGATAACTTGATTGACTAGAAATATCTTACAAAACCAAAAAATTACTTAATTTTCAGTGAAAATTTGCTTAAAAAACTAGTGGTGGTTGTGTAATTGAAAAAAATTATCTTTTATTTAGAAAACAAGGTGTTATGCAACATGTGGTAGTCATTTTCCTACAAATTCTTAATGAAAATATTTTTAGGCTATTTTTTGAAATATTGAGACTGAAGATTGATGAAAATAAGATACAAATATTTCAAATAGAGGAACTTCATTATGAAACAAAGTAAGCATAATATAACTTTTTTTCATGAGAGAGAAATTACTATTCAATAGTTGTTGACTGTTGTTTGGAGATACACTGTAGATTAGCCTATTGCTTAAGATGGTGTATGAATTCTTCCTTAGATAATGGATTTTTATAAAGTTTAAGCCTTTATCCATTTACTAGTAGTATTTTTGTTAAATCATCTATAGGTTTAAGTTTTATTGTACCATTCCCGAACATCTCTTCAATTTTATAGGGTCCTAGCCATCTTGTCCTCAATTTACCTTGAAAATATTGGTAGCGAGAGTCAAAAAATAAGGCCCAATATCCTGATTGAAATGTTCATGGTATAATATGTTTATCATGTCATTTCTTTCTTTTTTGTTGGGTAAATTCAGTCCTATGCAATACCTCTAGTCTCATTTCATCTATAGTGTTTTATTTGTTCCAATATAGATTTTTGTGCTCAATCCAAATTCATGTTAAGTTGTACCATTATGTAAAAAATTTCTATCTCAAATTCGATAGGCATGATAGATAGCTTATTTGCCATAGACCATTTTATAAGGTGATAATTCTATAGTAGTTTTCCAAGTTGTATTATATGCCCATACAATTTTTTTTAATCTCTCAACCCGATCAACCCTATGAACAACTATGGTTTTTATAATGATATTTTCAAGTTCTTTGTTCGTAACTTCTACTTGACCATTAGCTTCACGATGATATGGTGATGTTTTCCTATAATTTATTTGATAGATGTCAACAAAATGTGCAATTAATTTGGATATAAATTGGTATCCATGATCTAAAACTAACCCTCTAGGTGCTCCCAAGCATTGCATAATGTTTTCATAAAGGAAATCATCTACTAGTTCAACTTGTTCTCATGGTAAATCATTAACTTCATTCCACTTAGTAACATAGTACGTACACACAAGTATGTGTTTATTACCTGCACTTGGAGGGTCTATATGTCTATAAAAATCAATCCCCCATTTCATGAATGGTTCTAAACTTACTTGCGGAACTAAAGGCATCTCCATAGAAGGTGTAGGCTTACTAGCTCTTTGAGAAGCATACCATCTATCAACAAACTTATGGACATATTTATTCATGGTAGGCCAAAAGTAACTAGTTTGAAATATTTTACTAATTGTCCTTTCGATGGCATAATGACCTCCACAGGGTTCTTCATGTGATGCCCAAGTGATGTCATATACATCTTCTTGCACACATCTCCTAATTACTTGGTTAGGACATGTTTTAAACAAGACTCCATGAGTCCACATATAAGGGAAACTATGATGTATTAGTTTTCTACACTCATGCGATGTATAGTTTTGATCTATTTTACTCGTTACTAAGTAATTTACAATATCAGCATACCAAGGAGTAAAATGAAGAACACAAGCTTATACTGAGAGGGGGGGTGAACAGTATAAGACCACTTTTTACTTTTCTTTCCCAAACAATATTAATCAATATAATCAATGGCAATATCAATAGCAATAACCAAAGCAATGCACCAATCATCACACACAATAGAGACACATATTTTAACGTGGACCACCCAGTGTGGGCTACCTCCACAGAGAAAATATTTCTTCTAAATATTTCTCAAATAATCTCTTGGGAATATTTCCCAAATTACAATGTTTATGGACCTCTATCCAAAGGAGATGTTGATCCCCTAATCTCAAGTTCGTGGATCTCTTCCACAGGAGAACTCTTTCCCCTTCTACTCTGGCTAGTGATCTTCTAGAAGACTCTGTCTCTCTGCTGCACTGACTTGTGGATCTCTCTCCACTTGAAGACTCCTCACTCAGATCTATCTTCAATTGTCCTGGTTGTTGGATCTCTATCCACTGAGACTCTATCCTCTATACTCTATCACCTCCAAAGCTCTGTCTCAATACTGTACCAAACATAGTTCAGTCGGTCTAGCATAATTCTGCTCAATATCTTGCACTAAACATAGTACAGTCGGTCTAGTACAATTTTGCTCAATAGGTTCACTTAGAACCTGCTCAAATCTGCTCAACAGGTTCACACAAAACCTGTCCAAATCTGCTCAACAGGTTCACACAAAACCTATCCAAATCTGCTCAACAAGTTCACACAGAACCTGTCCAAATCTGCTCAACAGGTTCACACAAAACCTGTCCAAATCTGCTCAACAAGTTCACATAGAACTTGTCCAAATATGCTCAACAAGTTCACATAGAACTTGTCCAAATATGCTCAACAAATCCTCTCTAGGACTTGCTCAAATCTGCTCAATAAGTCCTCTCTAGGACTTGCTCAAATCTTCTCAATAAGTCCTCTCTAGGACTTGCTCAAATTCAATAATTAATTGAAATCTTCAATAAGTCCTCTCTAGGACTTGCTCAAATCTACTCAATAAGTCCTCTATAGGACTTGCTCAAATCTGCATAGCAAGCTTTCACAAAAGCTTAACTCAAAACAGTCCACAAGTCTTCTCAAAGACTTGTCTCAATCACATAGAATCATAAAGAGAATTGTTAGAGACTCAATATGTTCTAAGCTCAATGTACAATCAATATCTCAAATCAATCTCATAGAAGCATAAAGAGAATTGTTTAGAGACTCTATATGTTCTATACTCAAATCCCAATCTCAACTCAATTAAAGAGAATTGTTAGAGACTCTATATGTTCTATACTCAGATCTCAATCTCAACTCAAATCAACCTCAATCTCAACTCAAATCAGAATATTGAATAGTTTGTTTCTAGGAACTTGAACAACCACATGCATCCACTTGACTAGGCTTAATCAACTCAACTCAATCAATCACCTCAAGGAACAATCCTTTCTCACAAACCCTAGTCCAAGCATGTATTAACCAACTCAACTCAACCAATCACCTCAAGGAACAATCCTTTTTCACAAACCCTAGTCCAAGCATGTATTAACCAACTCAAAATGTTTCCAACAATGCTCAAGCACAAGTCTCACATAGCAATGATACTCATGTTCTTTTCTAACTCAAGTTCAAGTTCATTTCATCATCAATGGGCTTCAACAACAATGCTAATAAAACAAGGTTTAAATACAACTCACAAACCAGAAAACCTTGAAGCATTCAACCAATCATTTTCTCAAAGGAAACCACAATCAATCCTTTTCTCTCCAATGATATTTCAGAAATCAACCACCATAAACAATCAATAGGAGAATGTGCCCATACCTTTTTGATGCCAATAAGTTGTCCACAAAATCTGCCACACTTAAACACAACTTTCCTTTCCAATCTAAACAAGGGTTAATGGACTTCAAATAATCACAAAATAAAGCATTACTCAAATTACACCCTTTTTACTCCAAGTTAATAAACACATCCACCAAAGTCCCTTTTATTAAAACCCTTATAAAAAATAATAAACCTCTCAAAATTGCTTTTAAAAAACAACTCCTTATTTCTCCTAAAATTAATTCTCCATAACCATCAAATAAATCATAAACCAATTATGCTTTGCAATAATAATCACAACCCTAATAACAAACTTTAATTTCCATTAACTACCTTATAACTCCAAACTTTAGGGCTAATAAAAATTATTTAAATGCAAAACGTAATTACCTCCTCAAGGGGATTCGAACCCCCGACTTGCCACACCATGAGCGTCTTAGCCGCGGCTAAGATTCCACACGAGCTAGGCGCTCATTGGAAAGGCAAAGGCCCAAAGTGCCTTAAACCTTCCTCCACCTTCCGCAAAAGACAAAGCGCCAAAGCGCTTTCCACACGCCTTCTGAAACGTCGTCCAAGGGATTCGATCCCTGGTGTTTGCGCTGCCTTGTGCCTTAAACCAAAATGATTTGCCAATGCGCCACGCTTCCCACCACGATTTGACTTTCCAAGCGCTGTCATTTTCTTTCCTGCTTCTCTTCTCAAAATTTGCACGAGCTCATAGACTTATTCGAATGCCAAACATTTATCACAAGAGCAAGGATAAAACTTTGATTTATTTACCACCCCTTTATATAGTGTTTAAAACACTTCAAAGACGTCGATGGAAATATGAATTTATGTTTGCTTGATGACGTCGATGGGAAACTTTGCATTTAAATTTAAATTTGAATTTAAATTTTAAATAATTAAAATTTAAACCAAATATTAAAACTCAAATAACTCCATCACCGGGGCACCTTTTTCGATGAAACGAAAGCCCAACTTGGGTTTTAAGAAAAACCCAGATCAAATATGCTGTCCATGGTTTTAAATAAAACCTTTTATTTTTCTTGCCTTGGTTTTCACAAAAACCCTTCATAGATCCTTTTGACATTAAATGCTCTTTTGACATCAATGACAACATTTTAGCTTAGGGACTCAAAATGTCCAACAATATCCCCCTTTGTCATTGATGGCAACCCAAATCCTTTTACTGAATTTTGACCTTCTTTTCTGCTCCCCCTGGCTCAATGCTCTCTCAGATATCAAATCTCTCCTCATATCCAAAAACTCTCCCCATAATACACAAATCTCTCCCCCTTTGACATCAATGGCAAAGGGTCACCTTTGGGGCTCGGGGCTAAGAATTAAGCCTCTTAGCTTAGCCCCTCCCCCACCTCCACATGAGGTGGTTAATTTTGGGGTGGGAGTATTTCTACTCCCCGAAAGCACTATTCTCTGCCTTTGTCTTTTCCTCTTCCTTTTTGTTGAATCCTCTCATTGTTTCTTTCCAAGTCATCATCCCTATTCCTGTTCCTGTTCTTGTTCTCATCCATGTTCCTATTCTTGTACCTATTCTTGTTCTCATTCTTCTCTGAGTCTCTTTTCTTTTCTGAGTCTCTATTCCTGTTCATCTTCTTGTTTCTGTTCATGTTCCTATTCCTGTTCTTGTTCATATTCCTATTCTTGTTCATGTTCATGTTCCTGTTCCTGTTCATGCCTATTTCTGGAATATTTTCTCTACACCATATTGCTATGTGACCATCATTATTGCACTTATAACACTTAATGTTATTATTCCTTGGATGTGCAACTGTCTTAGGATTTCTCCTAGTGAAGCCATATCCTCTTCTGTCATGAATCCTGCAATTCATTGCCTTGTGACCAAACTCATTACATGAATAGCAATATCCTTGGAAAATTTGTTCTCTTCCATATACCTGTCTTTCATGTGATCTACATTGTGAAGCCATGTGCCCAAACCTTTGACATGAGAAGCATCTCCCATTGAAGCTTCCTTGCCTAGACCTCATTGGTCTCCTATTTTGATTGTTGTTCCATCTGTATCTTCTTTGCCCATTGTCCCTGTTGGACTCACTACAATCTGACTCATCCTTAGAAGTTTCACTTTCACTTGCATCTAAGAATCCCTCTTCTGAAGTATCTTCTTCTGATGTTCTTTCTTCTTCAAGACTTGAAGTAGACTTTGATTTTTTCTATTTCCTTCCAAAACCAAGACCTATTGAACTTGATGCTCCTCTTTGTCCACAAATGAATTTATCCACGTTCTTAGAGCTATTTGTGAAACTCTTCATAGCTTGATCTTGGAGTCCTATAAATATTTCTTTAGAGTAGCCACTTCTTGTGCTAACTTCTCACATTCCAAAATCTTTGCTTCTAACTTATCTTTGAACTTGCTTGCCTTAGCCTTTGACTTTTCTAAGTCCTCTATGAGTAGTAATATTTCTTCATCACATTCTTGAAATTGACTTTCAAGTTTAGAGTGTTGCTTTCTTACCTTCTTTACTGTGTCAAGAGCATAGATAAGTTCTCCCTTGAGATCATAACCATTCTCTATTGAATAGTCCTCTATTTGTTTTCCTTTGTCCATATCATTCCTTTCTTTTGACTTATCTTCTATAGGATCACTCACTTCTTCTTCTTCTAATGCCATTAGAAGATTCTCATCTGGTTTACCAAGTGCATCTTCAAAATCATCATCACTGAAACTATAGCCATCCCTAGTGCAATCATCTTCAAGATGTCCAAATTTACCACATCTAAAACACTTGAGAATAACTGGAGTCTTTTTCTTAACTGGATCTTTTTCTTCAACCATAAACAAGACTTCATCTCTATCATTGTCTGAAAAACTAGCATCACTATCAATTGAGTACTTACTTGCATTATCCACATAGTAGCTTGGCTCTCCTTTTTCTGCTTCTTGTCTCCCTTGTTCTTCTTTAGAACTAAGTCCTGTTATGGTGACTGATGATCTTTGTGCATTGATAGTCCTTTCCAAGGTCCTTGAATTTTCCTCAGACTTGTGTAGCTTATCCTTAGAGCCTTTTACTTCCATCCTTAGTGAAACTATCTCATGCTCTAATATTTCACACTCTAGATCTTTTATCTTTAATTTTTCAACCATACCTTCTTCAATTTTCCTTGTCTCTTCAACTTTGATTTTGAAGTTGGTGAGTTCTTGTAAAAACCTTGCTTTTGCTTTTTCATCTTCTTGAGCTTGGACCCTTAATCCTGAGTTCTCCCTTTTTAATTCTTCAAGAGTAACCATAAGCCTTTCACATTCTATCTCTTTTACCTTTGACTGTTCAACCATACCTTTTTCAACTCTTCTTACCTTTTCAACCTTATCTCTCAAGTCAGATATATCTTGTAGAAGCTTTGTCTTACATTTCTCATCTTCTTGTATTTGAGCCTTCAATTCTGAATTTTCTCTTTTCAATTCAACAAGTTCCTTAAGAGTGGCTTCCTCCTTTTCTTTATCTGAATCTTCCTCTTCTTCAATTTCTTCTATTGTCCAAAGTGGAGTTTCTTCTTGATACCTGCTTTGACTATTCTTGTTATCCTTTTCTGACTCATTCTTTAGAACTTCAAATCTAAGAGAATCATCTTCATCTTCACTGCTATCAAACCCATTGCAATAACTTGCATCATGATCGAGTTGACCATAGACAAAACATTCTTCACCTTCTTGTGAACAATAAGTTGCATGATGACCTGTCTTTCCACAAGCTGGTACAAAACTTTATCAGTCTAGATATTTCTCCATTACTTGATTCATCTCTTGAATCTATTTCCATGTGTCCTCCCAACACAACAATATTAAACTCATCTTCCTTTTCTTTCATGACCATAGGTGTTCTTTTCTTCTTGTGTCTCATGCTTTTACTCTTGCCTTTCTTTGCCATTTGTGTTCTTGCAAGATCTTCCTTCAAGTTGTTAAACCCTTTCTGAAGGAACCAACTCTGATACCAATTGAAGAACACAAGCTTATACTGAGAGGGGGTGAATAGTATAAGACCACTTTTTACTTTTCTTTCCCAAATAATATTAATCAATATAATCAATGGCAATATCAATAGCAATAACCAAATCAATGCACCAATCATCACACACAATAGAGACATATATTTTAACGTGGTTCACCCAGTGTGGGCTACCTCCATAGAGAAAATATTTCTTCTAAATATTTCTCAAATAATCTCTTGGGAATATTTCCCAAATTACAATGTTTATGGACTTCTGTCCAAAGGAGATGTTGATCCCCTAATCTCAAGTTTATGGATCTCTTCCACAGGAGAACTCTTTCCCCTTCTACTCTGGCTAGTGATCTTCTAGAAGACTTTGTCTCTCTACTACACTGACTTGTGGATCTCTCTCCACTTGAAGACTCCTCACTCAGATCTATCTTCAATTGTCCTAGTTTTTGGATCTCTATCCACTGAGACTCTATCCTCTATACTCTATCACCTCCAAAGCTCTATCTCAATACTATACCAAACATAGTTCAGTCGGTCTAGCATAGTTCTGCTCAATCTCTTGCACTAAACATAGTATAATCGGTCTAGTACAATTCTTCTCAATAGGTTCACTTAGAACCTGCTCAAATATGCTCAATAGGTTCACACAAAACCTATCCAAATATGCTCAACACATTCACACAAAACCTGTCCAAATCTGCTCAATAAGTTCACACAGAACTTGTCCAAATCTTCTCAATAAGTTCACACAAAACCTGTCCAAATCTGCTCAACAAGTTCACATAGAACTTGTCCAAATATGCTCAACAAGTTCACACATAACTTGTCCAAATATGCTCAACAAGTTCTCATAGGACTTGTTCAAATCTTCTCAATAAGTCCTCTCTAGGACTTGCTCAAATCTGCTCAATAAGTCCTCTCTAGGACTTGCTCAAATCTGCTCAATAAGTCCTCTATAGGACTTGCTCAAATCTGCTCAATAAGTCCTCTCTAGGACTTGCTCAAATCTGTATAGCAAGATTTCACAAAATCTTAACTCAAAATAGTCCACAAGTCTTCTCAAAGACTTGTCTCAATCACATAGAATCATAAAGAGAATTGTTAGAGACTCAATATGTTCTAAGCTCAATGTACAATCAATATCTCAAATCAATCTCATAGAAGCATAAAGAGAATTGTTAGAGACTCTATATGTTCTATACTCAAATCCCAATCTCAACTCAATAGAAGTAAAGAATTTTAGAGACTCTATATGTTCTATACTCAAATCTCAATCTCAACTCAAATCAACCTCAATCTCAACTCAAATAAATCTCAACTCAAATCAGAATATTGAATAGTTTGTTTCTAGGAACTTGAACAACCACATGCATCCACTTGACTAGGCTTAATCAACTCAACTCAATCAATCACCTCAAGGAACAATCCTTTCTCACAAACCCTAGTCCAAGCATGTATTAACCAACTCAACTCAACCAATCACCTCAAGGAACAATCCTTTTTCACAAACCCTAGTCCAAGCATGTATTAACCAACTCAAAATGTTTCCAACAATGCTCAAGCACAAGTCTCACATAGCAATGATACTCATGTTCTTTTCTAACTCAAGTTCAAGTTCATTTCATCATCAATGGGCTTCAACAACAATGCTAATAAAACAAGGTTTAAATACAACTCACAAACCAGAAAACCTTGAAGCATTCAACCAATCATTTTCTCAAAGGAAACCACAATCAATCCTTTTCTCTCCAATGATATTTCAGAAATCAACCACCATAAACAATCAATAGGAGAATGTGCCCATACCTTTTTTATGCCAATAAGTTGTCCACAAAATCTGCCACACTTAAACACAACTTTCCTTTCCAATCTAAACAAGGGTTAATGGACTTCAAATAATCACAAAATAAAGCATTACTCAAATTACACCCTTTTTACTCCAAGTTAATAAACACATCCACCAAAGTCCCTTTTATTAAAACCCTTATAAAAAATAATAAACCTCTCAAAATTACTTTTAAAAAAAAACTCCTTATTTCTCCTAAAATTAATTCTCCATAACCATCAAATAAATCATAAACCAATTATGCTTTGCAATAATAATCACAACCCTAATAACAAACTTTAATTTCCATTAACTACCTTATAACTCCAAACTTTAGGGCTAATAAAAATTATTTAAATGCAAAACGTAATTACCTCCTCAAGGGGATTCGAACCCCCGACTTGCCACACCACGAGCGTCTTAGCCACGACTAAGATTCCACATGAGCTAGGCGCTCATTGGAAAGGCAAAGGCCCAAAGTGCCTTAAACCTTCCTCCACCTTCCGCAAAAGACAAAGCGCCAAAGCGCTTTCCACACGCCTTCCAAAATGTCGTCCAAGGGATTCGATCCCTAGTGTTTGCGCTGCCTTGTGCCTTAAACCAAAATGATTTGCCAATGCACCATGCTTCCCACCACGATTTGACTTTCCAAGCGCTGTCATTTTCTTTCTTGCTTCTCTTCTCAAAATTCGCACGAGCTCATAGACTTATTCGAATGCCAAACATTTATCACAAGAGCAAGGATAAAACTTTGATTTATTTACCACCCCTTTATATAGTGTTTAAAACACTTCGAAGACGTCGGCGAAAATATGAATTTATGTTTGCTTGATGACGTCTTTGGGAAACTTTGCATTTAAATTTAAATTTGAATTTAAATTTTAAATAATTAAAATTTAAACCAAATATTAAAACTCAAATAACTCCATCATCGGGGCACCTTTTTCGATGAAACGAAAGCCCAACTTGGGTTTTAAGAAAAACCCAGATCAAATCTGTTGTCCATGGTTTTAAATAAAACCTTTTATTTTTCCTGCCTTGGTTTTCACAAAAACCCTTCATAGATCCTTTTGACATTAAATGCTCTTTTGACATCAATGACAACATTTTAGCTTAGGGACTCAAAATGTCCAACAATCTCCCCCTTTGTCATTGATGGCAACCCAAATCCTTTTACTAAATTCTGACCTTCTTTTCTACTCCCCGGGACTTTGCTCCCCCTGGCTCAATGCTCTCTCGGATATCAAATCTCTCCTCATATCCAAAAACTCTCCCCATAATACACAAATCTCTCCCCCTTTGACATCAATGGCAAAGGGTCACCTTTGGGGCTCGGGGCTAAGAATTAAGCCTCTTAGCTTAGCCCCTCCCCCACCTCCACATGAGGTGGTTAATTCTGGGGTGGGAGTATTTCTACTCCCCGAAAGCACTATTCTCTGCCTTTGTCTTTTCCTCTTCCTTTTTGTTGAATCCTCTCATTGTTTCTTTCCAAGTCATCATCCCTGTTCCTGTTCCTATTCTTGTTCTCATCCATGTTCCTATTCTTGTACCTTTTCTTGTTCTCATTCTTCTTTGAGTCTCTTTTCTTTTCTGAGTCTCTATTCCTGTTCATCTTCTTGTTTCTGTTCATGTTCATGTTCCTGTTCTTGTTCATATTCTTGTTCTTGTTCATGTTCATGTTCATGTTCATGTTCCTGTTCATGCCTATTTTTAGAATATTTTCTCTACACCATCTTGCTATGTGACCATCATTATTGCACTTATAACACTTAATGTTATTATTCCTTGGATGTGCAACTGTCTTAGGATTTCTCCTAGTGAAGCCATATCCTCTTCTGTCATGAATCCTGTAATTCATTGCCTTGTGACCAAACTCATTACATGAATAGCAATATCCTTGGAAAAGTTGTTCTCTTCCATATACCTGTCTTTCATGTGACCTACACTATGAAGCCATGTGCCCAAACCTGTGACATGAGAAGCATCTCCCATTGAAGCTTCCTTGTCTAGACCTCATTGGTCTCCTGTTTTGATTGTTGTTCCATCTGAATCTTCTTTGCCCATTGTCCCTGTTGGACTCACTACAATCTAACTCATCCTTAGAAGTTTCACTTTCACTTTCACTTAACTCTGAGAATCCTTCTTCTGAAGTACCTTTTTATTCAATACTTGAAGTAGACTTTTCTATCCCATTTCTTTTGAACGTTTAGAACCAAGACCTATTGTTGTTTGATGCTCCTCTTTGTTGTCCACAACTGAATTTATCCACATTCTTTTCATTGGTTACATACTTGTATAGCTTATTCTTGGAATCCTCTAGATCTTCCTTTAGTAGTGCAACTTCATGTGTTAACTTTTCACATTCCATAATATTTGCTTCTAACTTATCTTTGAACTTGCTTGCCTTAGCCTTTGACTTTTCTAAGTCCTCTATGAGTAGTAATCTTTCTTCATCACATTCTTGAAATTGACTTTCAAGTTTAGAGTGTTGCTTTCTTACCTTCTTTACTGTGTCAAGAGCATAGATAAGTTCTCCCTTGAGATCATAACCATTCTCTATTGAATAGTCCTCTATTTGTTTTCCTTTGTCCATATCATTCCTTTCTTTTGACTTATCTTCTATAGGATCACTCACTTCTTCTTCTTCTAATGCCATTAGAAGATTCTCATCCGGTTTACCAAGTGCATCTTCAAAATCATCATCACTGAAACTATAGCCATCCCTAGTGCAATCATCTTCAAGATGTCCAAATTTACCACATCTAAAACACTTGAGAATAACTGGAGTCTTTTTCTTAACTGGATCTTTTTCTTCAACCATAAACAAGACTTCATCTCTATCATTGTCTGAAAAACTAGCATCACTATCAATTGAGTACTTACTTGCATTATCCACATAGTAGCTTGGCTCTCCTTTTTCTGCTTCTTGTCTCCCTTGTTCTTCTTTAGAACTAAGTCCTGTTATGGTGACTGATGATCTTTGTGCATTGATAGTCCTTTCCAAGGTCCTTGAATTTTCCTCAGACTTGTGTAGCTTATCCTTAGAGCCTTTTACTTCCATCCTTAGTGAAACTATCTCATGCTCTAATATTTCACACTCTAGATCTTTTGTCTTTAATTTTTCAACCATACCTTCTTCAATTTTCCTTGTCTCTTCAACTTTGATTTTGAAGTTGGTGAGTTCTTGTAAAAACCTTGCTTTTGCTTTTTCATCTTCTTGAGCTTGGACCCTTAATCCTGAGTTCTCCCTTTTTAATTCTTCAAGAGTAACCATAAGCCTTTCACATTCTATCTCTTTTACCTTTGACTGTTCAACCATACCTTTTTCAACTCTTCTTACCTTTTCAACCTTATCTCTCAAGTCAGATATATCCTCGTAGAAGCTTTGTCTTACATTTCTCATCTTCTTGTATTTGAGCCTTCAATTCTGAATTTTCTCTTTTCAATTCAACAAGTTCCTTAAGAGTGGCTTCCTCCTTTTCTTTATCTGAATCTTCCTCTTCTTCAATTTCTTCTATTGTCCAAAGTGGAGTTTCTTCTTGATACCTGCTTTGACTATTCTTGTTATCCTTTTCTGACTCATTCTTTAGAACTTCAAATCTAAGAGAATCATCTTCATCTTCATTGCTATCAAACCCATTGCAATAACTTGCATCATGATCGAGTTGACCACAAACAAAACATTCTTCACCTTCTTGTGAACAATAAGTTGCATGATGACCTGTCTTTCCACAACTGGTACAAAACTTTATCAGTCTGGATATTTCTCCATTACTTGATTCATCTCTTGAATCTATTTCCATGTGTCCTCCCAACACAACAATATTAAACTCATCTTCCTTTTCTTTCATGACCATAGGTGTTCTTTTCTTCTTGTGTCTCATGCTTTTACTCTTGCCTTTCTTTGCCATTTATGTTCTTGCAAGATCTTCCTTCAAGTTGTTAAACCCTTTTCGAAGGAACCAACTCTGATACCAATTGAAGAACACAAGCTTATATTGAGAGGGGGTGAATAGTATAAGACCACTTTTTACTTTTCTTTCCCAAATAGTATTAATCAATATAATCAATGGCAATATCAATAGCAATAACCAAAGCAATGCACCAATCATCACACACAATAGAGACACAATTTTAATGTGGTTCACCTAGTGTGGGCTACCTCCATAGAGAAAATATTTCTTCTAAATATTTCTCAAATAATATCTTGGGAATATTTCCCAAATTACAATGTTTATGGACTTATGTCCAAAGGAGATGTTGATCCCCTAATCTCAAGTTTGTGGATCTCTTCCACAGGAGAACTCTTTCCCCTTCTGCTCTGGCTAGTGATCTTCTAGAAGACTCTGTCTCTCTGTTGCACTGACTTGTGGATCTCTCTCCACTTGAAGACTCCTCACTCAGATCTATCTTCAATTGTCTTGGTTGTTGGATCTCTATCCACTGAGACTCTTTCCTCTATACTCTGTCACCTCCAAATCTCTATCTCAATACTGTACCAAACATAGTTCATTCGGTCTAGCACAGTTCTACTCAATCTCTTGCACTAAACATAGTACAGTCGGTCTAGTACAATTCTTCTCAATAGGTTCACTTAGAACCTGCTCAAATCTACTCAACAGGTTCACACAAAACCTATCCAAATCTGCTCAATAGGTTCACACAAAACCTATCCAAATCTTCTCAATAAGTTCACATAGAACTTGTCTAAATCTACTCAATAGTTCACAAAAATCAAATCTACTCAAAAGTTCACAATACTTGTCCAAATCTGCTCAACAAGTTCACATAGAACTTGTCCAAATATTCTCAATAAATCCTCTCTAGGACTTGCTCAAATCTGCTCAATAAGTCCTCTCTAGGACTTGCTCAAATGCTCAATAAGTCCTCTATAGGACTTGCTCAAATCTGCTCAATAAGTCCTCTATAGGACTTGCTCAAATCTACATAGCAAGCTTTCACAAAATCTTAACTCAAAATAGTCCACAAGTCTTCTCAAAGACTTGTCTCAATCACATAGAATCATAAAGAGAATTGTTAGAGACTCAATATGTTCTAAGCTCAATGTACAATCAATATCTCAAATCAATCTCATAGAAGCATAAAGAGAATTTTTAGAGACTCTATATGTTCTATACTCAAATCCCAATCTCAACTCAATAGAAGCATCAAGAGAATTGTTAGAGACTCTATATGTTCTATACTCAGATCTCAATCTCAACTCAAATCAACCTCAATCTCAACTCAAATCAAAATATTGAATAGTTTGTTTCTAGGAACTTGAACAACCACATGCATCCACTTGACTAGGCTTAATCAACTCAACTCAACCAATCACCTCAAGGAACAATCCTTTCTCACAAACCCTAGTCCAAGCATGTATTAACCAACTCAACTCAACCAATCACCTCAAGGAACAATCCTTTTTCACAAACCCTAGTCCAAGCATGTATTAACCAACTCAAAATGTTTCCAACAATGCTCAAGCACAAGTCTCACATAGCAATGATACTCATGTTCTTTTCTAACTCAAGTTCAAGTTCATTTCATCATCAATGGGCTTCAACAACAATGCTAATAAAACAAGGTTTAAATACAACTCACAAACCAGAAAACCTTGAAGCATTCAACCAATCATTTTCTCAAAGGAAACCACAATCAATCCTTTTCTCTCCAATGATATTTCAGAAATCAACCACCATAAACAATCAATAGGAGAATGTGCCCATACCTTTTTGATGCCAATAAGTTATCCACAAAATCTGCCACACTTAAACACAACTTTCCTTTCCAATATAAACAAGGGTTAATGGACTTCAAATAATCACAAAATAAAGCATTACTCAAATTACACCCTTTTTACTCCAAGTTAATAAACACATCCACCAAAGTCCCTTTTATTAAAACCCTTATCAAAAATAATAAACCTCTCAAAATTGCTTTTAAAAAAAAACTCCTTATTTCTCCTAAAATTAATTCTCCATAACCATCAAATAAATCATAAACCAATTATGCTTTGCAATAATAATCACAGCCCTAATAAAAAACTTTAATTTCCATTAACTACCTTATAACTCCAAACTTTAGGGCTAATAAAAATTATTTAAATGCAAAACGTAATTACCTCCTCAAGGGGATTCGAACCCCCGACTTGCCACACCGCGAGCGTCTTAGCCATGACTAAGATTCCACACGAGCTAGGCGCTCGTTGGAAAGGCAAAGGCCCAAAGTGCCTTAAACCTTCCTCCACCTTCCTCAAAAGACAAAGTGCCAAAGCGCTTTCCACATGCCTTCCGAAACATCGTCCAAGGGATTCGATCCCTGGTGTTTGCGTTGCCTTGTCCCTTAAACCAAAATGATTTGCCAATGCGCCACGCTTCCCACCACGATTTGAATTTCCAAGCGCTGTCATTTTCTTTCCTACTTCTCTTCTCAAAATTTGCACGAGCTCATAGACTTATTCGAATGCCAAACATTTATCACAAGAGCAAGGATAAAACTTTGATTTATTTACCACCCCTTTATATAGTGTTTAAAACACTTCGAAGATGTCG
Source organism: Wollemia nobilis (assembly GCA_028583015.1). NCBI lineage: Eukaryota > Viridiplantae > Streptophyta > Pinopsida > Araucariales > Araucariaceae > Wollemia > Wollemia nobilis. Next base: position 7,392,245 of record JAQPPZ010006195.1, on the reverse strand, counting down.
ATGAAAATATGAATTTATGTTTGCTTGATGACGTTGATGGGAAAATTTGCATTTAAATTTAAATTTGAATTTAAATTTTAAATAATTAAAATTTAAACCAAATATTAAAACTCAAATAACTCCATCATTGGGGCACCTTTTTCGATGAAACAAAAGCCCAACTTGGGTTTTAAGAAAAACCCAGATCAAATATGTTGTCCATGGTTTTAAATAAAACCTTTTATTTTTCCTGCCTTGGTTTTCACAAAAACCCTTCATAGATCCTTTTGACATTAAATGCTCTTTTGACATCAATGACAACATTTTAGCTTAGGGACTCAAAATGTCCAACATAAAAATAGAAAAAGCAAACAAATGTTCATCTAGAAAGTTGTCAAGAATTAAATCATCATCATAAAATATTTGCATACGAGATAGGTGATCTGCAATAACATTATCATTTCCTTCCTTATCTATGATTGTAATATTAAAATATTGTGGCAAAAGAAGCCATCTAACCACTCTACCTCCTAGTGTAGTTTTTTTCATTAAGTACTTAATGGCAGAGTGAACGATGTGAACCAATACTTCATGCCCTCTTATGTAATGTTTGAATTTATTTATAGCATAGACTACAACTAAGAATTATTTTTTAGTGATGGTGTAATTAAGCTCAGCTCCAAGCAAATTTTTACTCACATAATAGATAGCATAAGGTATTTTGTTCTCTATCTGTTGTTATACTACACCTATTGCATATCCCAAAGCATCACAATGTATATGAAAGGTAAATTCTAGTTTATCCCCCTTAAAATTGGAGCAGTAATCAATTTTCTTTTATGATCTCAAAAGCTTCTTGACATGCTTCAGTCCATTCAAATTTTATATCTTTAGTTAAGTGTTTAAGCATAGGATAAGTAGTTTTACTGAAGTCTTTAATGAATCTATGATAGTATCTTGCATATCGTAAGAAACTTCTTACCTTTGTTTGTGTTTTCTTAGGTTGAAGGGATTGAATAGCTTGAATTTTTGTAGGATCTACTTTAACACCTTCTGATATGTAATGTCCTAGAACAATGCCTTCTCTCATCATCATGAAATAATTTTCATGACTCAAAGAGATATTTTGTTCTTGGCATCTGATTAGAAATTTTTGTAATCTTGATAAAGTTTCTTCAAATGTATTACCATATATTGTGAAGTCATCCATATAAAATTCTACACATTCATTGATTAAGTTAGCAAATATAGCTAAAATAGCTCTTTGAAAAGTGGCAGGTACATTGCATAATCTGAAAGGTAAAATTTTATAAGCATAAGTGCATATAGGACACGTGAAATTTGTCTTTTTCTGATCTTCTTCATCTATGGAAACTTGATTATACCCACTAAAACCATCCAAAATGTAGAAATACTTCTTTCCAGCCAAGGTATCAAGATCTTGATAGATGAACAGTAAGAGAAAATACTTTTTATTTGTAAATTTGTTTAATTCTCTATAATCCACACAAATCCTCCATTTACCATTATTTTTAGGGACTAACACAAGTGGTGACACCCATTGGCTATCTAAAATTGGATATGTAAATCTGACATGTAAGAGTTTAATAATTTCTTCTTGGACCACATATTTCATAGTTGGATTCAATATTATTTGAGGTTGTCTTACTGGGTGACAACCTTCTTGAATAAATATGCAATGGGTACAAATATTTGGATGTATTCCTTTCATGTCCTTGTAGTTCCATTCAAATGTTGATTGATGCTTTTCAAGCACGTCTATCAATTGTGATTCTTGTATGCTTGTGAGTTCATTACTAATGTTCAAAGTTCTTGGTGTGATATCTATCTATTTATGTTTTTCAGTATTTTGCATCTATCCCCATAATCTCATGTTCAAGAATATTTAAGTGATAGTCATATTGTATCACTTGTTGAGACTGACTCATGCTTACTTCATTAATGTCTATAGTATATTCAGATGAACAACAATTATCTTGACCTTGATCTTCCTTTTGGTTTCCTAACAATAATGGTAATTGTCCCTCAATTTCATGTTGAAGACACTCACTCAGAACATTGATTGATAAGGTTTACATATTATCCAAATCATGAGAAAAATCATACCATAGTTTCTTTGGAGAATATTTTCTATTTTTGATTTAGGAAATAGGCTAAGGACCAAGGTCCTTAGTATTCTTTCCATAAAAAATAGTCATGTTTCCAGATCTGCAACTAATGTAAGCATCTGAGGTTGCAACCCATGGGTGCCCTAGAATTAAGGGATGTCCCCCTACCTTTTACTTGGGTTGTAAGACTATAAAGGCTACGAGATATTCCCATGAAATTATAGAGACTATAACATATTCCAATTTTCCTTATGGCTTAACAATGGACCTATCTACGAGTAATAGTACTATAGAAGTTGATTGTAATTTATGTACTCCTAAATATTATGTTGTTTCTTTAGTCATGATATTAATAACGGCTCCTAAATCAACCAAAAACAATTTCAAGGCTATATCACCAATGTGTACTGTGAGAATAGGTATTATAGGATCTGTGTATTTTGGTAATATCCTACCTCTCGTTATTATCTCAGATAATTATCTAATGAATTAAATAGTTTGAGCTTCATTCTTTTTCTCCATCCTGAGTTTGTGCATATGCTCTTGATAAGTTTGTAATATATAGGGATGTCCTTGATAGCTTGTAATAAAAGGATTTTAATAGTGAAAATTTCTAATTCCTAAAGGAATTTAAAAGTTGTATTAGATGGTTCTTTTGGTATCTCCGGTCTTTGAGGAAATGGTATCCCACCTTATTTCCTTTGAGGAACTTGGATCTCTTGTGGTCTTGGTAGAATGTTTTCTGGTGAATTTTCTATTTCTTTCCCATTGTTATCCTCGTTTTAGAACAAGTCTAAAATGGAATTATCAAGTTCTATGAGAGTTACATTATTTTCCAACACTTTTCTATATCTTAATTGAATCTGTTGATACGGTGCCACAGATGTAGAACACACCCCACTTGTTTCATAGACTTGTTGAATATTTTTGTTTTTATTAGGATTAGGGACCAGTTGAGCTACGAAAGGCGACTATTTAGGAGGATTGTTGTTCGACGGTGGAAGAGTCTATTTTGAGGTTGGTTTTGAGGTACTTACCACCTAAATTGATTTTGAAATTTTTGTTGTTGGGGCTGCCCTTGAGACTAGCTAGGTCATGTCTAATTGTATTGGCTATTCATATTCCAACTAGATGTGTTTTTATTTTGGCCTGGCATCCATGGAGGTGAATTTCCATATAAATTGGTCATAAGTTGTGTCCAAGGAGGCATGTTCCAATCTTGATTATACTGATTCCAATTTGACCAATTTGGAATATTCAACCAATAATTGGGTCTCTGTTTGTTGGAATAATTAGATTTTGACCAATTGGGTGGACCATTCCTTCGAGCTATAAATGAGACGTCTTCTGACTATTTTACCTTAGTCTCTTTGATAGCAATTTTGATGGCTGAGATATACTTACAATTTTTAGTATTATGGTTTTTATCACAAATTTTGCAATAGATAAAAATTCTAGAAACATTTATAACATCCAAAGGGCATTCCCTTAGATTATTTTATTTCTACATCTATGACAATATATCTCTTCAATATTTTGCTCCTTCGAATTCTTATCCATGAGGTCGAGGGATGCTGTTAATGTGCTCAATAAATCGATTTTGAGATTCTCTAGCATATTACTGATTTTAGCTCGTGTTACTTCTCCTCCTTATGATGGGTATTTATTACTTCTTAATGGTTTATTTCTTGAGTAATTTTTACAAATATTTACGATCTCTCCTAATCCCATCTGATGGACATCTCCCTTTGCCATAAACTTTAGTATGTCTAAGATATCTTCCTTAAGTCATTTTAGAAAAAGTTATTTCTAGGATTTCTCATCCAAATCAATGTTTACTCTTGATCCCATAAAATGGAATCTCTCGAGGCAGACCTCAAGAAATTCATCATATTTTTGATTCATATGAAACAAAGTTGCTTTCTTATCCCAAACCCTACAATAGTCTTGGTATCTTTCGAGTAATATATCTTTTAATCCTCGTTCTCCATACCATCGGCTGGAAATGTTCTCCCCTATACCCATGAACCATATTAAGGCTACGTCCTTAAGTGTAGAAGGGAATAGTCTTAGTTTTTGCTCATATATTGTGTAAAATTAAGCTTGGCACACCACTTTAAATTCAAATAGAAATGCATCCGAATCCTCATGTGGTTTCCCATGGAAAGTAGGTAAAACAAAAACAAATACTGTATTTGGTTCTCTTGTTAGCTTATCTTCGAAAGAAGGAATTAGGACCACAAAAGTATTTATTTGTCCACCTCCCCTTGATTTTCTACTTCTCCTTGATCATTAGTCATTTGCATTTGGTTTCTATTTACTTCCCCTTGTTCACTACCTTGATCAACCATGATTGAATATAAGATTTCAAGAATTTGACCAGGTATAGGGTCAGTAAATATATACGAGGGATCGATATGATCATCAAACTCTATTTTGGGTAGCAAATATGTTTTGGGATCTTGTTCTAGGACTTCAATTTTCTTAGTTGACGTAGAATCTAAAGACATAGTTTTGGTTTCTTTTTCCTTAGAAATTTTAGGATTCTCACTAAAGTCTCTTTGGATATTTTCTTCTAGCTTATTGATTTTGATAAACCTTCCCTTAGAGTCTCTAGTTCTACTCATGAATTTTCTAAATTTTCTAGTGTTTGACCTTTCTAATCTTCCTTGAATAGTCTATGAATATCGTTGATAGGTTCAAGTTGTTCAGGAGTCAAATAATACTCTTCAAATTCAAAGTTGACTATTACTAATTGGAATCAATTGAATGAGGAAATATTGTATTGGAATAGGGTTGGGATTTCCAAACTGTAGCTCATAGCATAAATCTTGACATGGTTATCTTAAGCGCATAGTTCTAGGTATCTTGTGATATTTCTAGCTATATTCTAGGGCTACTTCCCTTTTTTTTATGTTTGCAAGGAAGTTGTGAATTATGAGGAAGTCCTTGAAATATTGATTCCAAGGGTAAATTGTTGTATTTACTGACGTTCTCTTATCCCAAATCCAATGATTACAACTCCTAAGAACTAGATAAGGTGAATAGTAGTCTAGTCCTAGAGTTTTTGCTATTTCAGTTCTTTTGATCTTTTTCAACTCGTATGATATATCCTTAATAATGTCCAAATGTTCACACTAACGCTCTCACTCTTTACTAGATGTGTTGTTTCCTTGTTCAAAAAGAAGTGTAACTTCGTGTTTTATTAGTAATTTTCTAAGGTCTATAAGTGCAGACTGTTGTAGACTATTTTCCACCATCTAGTAGTATTTTATTTTACCTCTTCCTTCTCTCCCATTTTTTGGGTTTTGTTTGGGTTCTGATTGGTTTTTATTTTTATTTTGTTTTTGTTTTTATGACCAATTCAAAATAGTCCTACTGTTACCAGGTTTTAGGTACAACTCATAACAAATTACTTTATAACTATCCTTATCACAGTAGGAAAGAAAAAAAATAAAATTTCTATTTTTCAGAGCAATCATGCTATAACTAAAACTAGGTGCGACTCATGGTCTATGAATCCATACAGTAAATTTTAGTATAACAAGAGAATAAATAAAATATTGCTTTGAAAAGAAAATTTTCTAGAAATGAAATTACTAAAAGTAAAAGGTTATTTTGCTATCACTTCTTTGATTATTTGGGTACTTTTTTTTCACTATTAATGTGTCACTCAATCATAATTACTTCATGTTTCTACAAGGGAACCTAGACCAAAGAAAATAATAGCAATCACCAAAATATTGGAAATTTTACAGGAAATAAAATTTTGCAGGAAACAAAATCTTAACTATGAAAGTAGTAAAATGATTCCTGAAGAGAAAAGAACCTGGCAACGTTGAACAAAGGGGCTTTTTGGAACCATCCCATGCCACTCTGACTCATATGCACATAAATTAATCATACATACCTCTTTACACATATAAGTAAGTCTCTCTTCTTGTGCAACCAAACAACTTTTATGACTAACCACTACGGTGCTACTCTCCCCAGCAACAGTGCCAAAATGTTCAGTTGTAATAGCTTACATTTAATTCTATCAATCCGGGGTAATCAAGGTTAGATTTAAAGAGTAGAAATCCAATATAGATTGTACTGTGATAATTAGTTTTTAAGCTTGATTCAGACCTCTTTTAATCTTAGGTTTTCCAAAAAAATAATAATTGTAGTAAACAAAAATTATGCAAAAATTGAAATAATATGCAATAAATTAAATATGATATTTACCTAACAATGAATTTACCTATTGGTGCATTTACCTAATAATGATGATTTTACCTATTGGTGAGGATCCTCGTGTAAATAGTTAGTTTTGATTATCTATTTTTACTTTATGCTCTATGAAAATGTATTTTTTTTTTATTTTATAATTCTAAAGTTAATTTTATGTACTAACTACTTCTAACCTTTTATAGGGGCAAAATAATAGGTACTGACTGTATGATTGGGCCCTACATCCTAAAGGACAGTGTAAGTCTTTCTCCTCTAAACTATTTTATCTCAGTAACTAATATTCATAATTACTACTAACATTATTCTATTCTATGAATGCAGGGAAAATACAATTGTGATTACATAAAGGAAATTATGTAGTAATTTACACAATAAATGATATAGTTACTATAAAAAGTGCTTCTTTATTACTAAAAATTCACATGTACATAATTGTGCATTCTTCAAAAATTGCATAGAATCATTCCAACATTATTCCAGCATCATACATTTCTCTATTAGCTAGCTGATTGATCATTAGACATTTTCAAAGGTCTCCCTATGTAATATATAATATGACTTGGACAATTCTGAATAAAATTCTTCCATGTATTTTTCATGTGGTTTTGTTGTCTCGATAATGCGAAAACTATATACCTAACAAAAATAATCTAAAATGACATAGTTTCCTAATCCTACTTGGACTTAATCATAACCTAAGACGTCCAAGTGGTAATTCATGAGTGAACATAACAAAATAGATCTAATTTGAAAATTTTTCAAGATATAACAATATAACTATATGCCCATTTATTCACGGGAAGGACATAACAATCTTGCATTGGAATCTAGACAACCTAAAAACATACTAATTATATGATTTTATAAAATAACTTTACAATAACTTCGATAATCATAAGTTACTCATGCATAATATTTAACAAGTCAACCAACTATGTTGACTAGAATTATTTCATAACATATGTTGCCATGTAAGGGTGTCATGTTGTCACTAATGTGGCATGCAATACGTTGATAAATTGACTTGGCCAAATATTTTTGTAACACTTGGTGGTAGACATCTTCAGTAACAGTCTTCAACAGCTATCTCGGTAACATAATTTAGCAATCGTGTTATGTAATATATTTCAACAATCGTGTTCTATAACAGTCTTCATCCACTGTATCTGATAACCCATGTCTACAACCTTCTCAATTCATCGTCCTTACGTCTATCTTATCTCATGTTCAGAATTTGGTTTGAATCTTGTGTTTCCGCATCATACTCCTATGAAACATCCTTCAACGTTTTCCTATCTAGGCATACACATCTTGCACGTATTTCGTGTAAAATCCATACATTAATCAATTTAATCTGTATTCATCATTTTAACTGATAATTTACATAAATAAATTGAATTAACCATTAAAATACATTACATTCATGATTTAAAGATAGAAATCAAACAATATATCACTGATAATATATGCTAAATAAACACTCATCAGTAGTTATAAAGGAACTTCCCTTACCTATAAATGATGCTAGTTTGGATTGCTAGTGGCATGGATAAGGCTTTCCTTCTTAAATTTCATAATTTTGTGATGTTCTACTATAGCAGATTTGATTCTAAGGAGGAGTTGAATGATCTTGAATTGATGTTGGATTGGTATTTCTCTCATCGTCCAAAGTTAATATTTTTTGAGGAAATAATGGATCCCTATCAAATAAATTAATGTTACTTTTCTAGATAGGATGACTAACCCACCCTAGTTGGGATCCAATCCAATGCTACCAACTAGGCTAGGTCTCATACCAATTTTCTTTGGCTAGTGTGTGGGATAACATTGGGGTAAGAAATGATCTTGAGAAAAGCAATTGGAAATTTTGGCTACAATATTTGAGATGTATGTGCATGTACTGGTTGATAGGAGATTACATGTAGAGGAATATTGAGAACTATGTTTTTCTTCTATTTGGTTTCTGTTTCGATTATGTTGGGTTTTCTTAGTTGTTTTTGTTTATCTTAGCATAAAGTAGGACCCTATTGTTTGGGTTTTTTGGGAATCTCTTTGTAGAGTTGTAATGTGATGCAGGAGCATCCAGTGGCACCTGATGCAGAGGCATCCAGTGGCAGGAGGGCCACTTCTAAAAAATTGGCTAAGGAAGAAGAAGAAGAAGCAGAAGGCAAGGAGAAAATGCAGAGCAAAAACTGTCGCGATTTTGCGATGTCACAAAATCACGACAGTCGACATGAGAGAAAAAAAGTAATTAAGGAGGTCACGATTTTGTGACAGGTCACGAAATCACGATCGTCGCAAAATCGTGACGTAAAATAGCCGAGGGGAGACGCTTTTGTTTTTGTCACGATTTCGCGACATGTCGCAAAATCACGACTGTCGCAAAATCGCGACATGGAAAGTAGTAGCAGAGGGAAGCAGTTGGGTTGTTGCGATTTTGTGACATATCATGAAATCGCGATAGCAAAACAACGGTCGAAGGGAGCAGTGGGGAGGTCGCAATATCGCGACGTCACAAAATCACGACATAAAGTTGGAGTGAAGGCAGGGAAGCGGGGAGGTCACGATATTGCGACGTCATGATATCGCGACGTCGCAAAATCATGACATAAAGCTGAAGTGAAGGCAGGGAAGTGGGGATGTTGCGATATCGTGACGTCGCGATATTGTGACATTGCGAAATCACGACGTAAAACTGAAGTGAAGGCAGGGAAGCGGGGAGGTCGTGATATCGTGACGTCACGATATTGCGACGTCGTGAAATCATGACATGAATTTGAAATCAAGGCACGAAGGCTAGGAGGTCGCAATATCACGACCATAAAGGAAAAGGAGTGCAAGGAGGCCAAGATGCCGCGATATCATGACATGTCGTGATATCATGACCTTTTCTATAGTACATTCGAAGGAAGAAAACGATAGAGGTCAGGCGACGGTTGCAGAGCAAGGACGACACATGGCACCCAGGGTGTAGTAAAGGCGAATGACAACCAAGAAGTGCGGGAAATGAAGAGGATGGGTCATGCAAAGAATTTGACAGGGAGTGGCAGTGACAGGGGCCATGCAGAGTGAGCCATTAATCGGGTTGGTGATCTGATTTTTGGGAAAGACGTTTCAGAGGGTCAGGGCCTCTATAAAAACCTAGTTTTCTATAATAATCATGGTGGTGGATCGAAGAATGTGCTGGGAGTGTGAGTTAGAGGAAACCAACCCGAGCGCTGGTTCTTGTAAAGCCTACGGGCTGTTTATGTAGATTATTTTAGATTAATAGATTAAATTTTTTTGGAATTGTGTGTTTGCGTTTTCTCGTCCCCCATTAGTGGTATCAGAGCTAGTGATTCTGAGTGCACAGTAGATTTGCCAAATGTGAGGCAGTTGCACCAGGATCTGTGGTAGGGTTTTGAGAGAGAGAAGAGTGAGTTAGGGTTCTGAGCGTGTGAGTGGATCACCGAAAGTGAGGTGGCTACACCAGAATCAGTTAAGCTTTGTGAGAAAAGCAAAGAAAAATGCATCCGAGAAGAAACCATGGTAGTACGAGCGATATGATGACAGTGGAAGAGTTCAAAGCTTTGTAGAGGCAGTTCAAAGCCCTGCAAGAGGAATGGCTCAGAATAAAATTATGGGAGCAAGAAGAGCAGCGCAGAAGGCGTGAGGAGAAATGGAGGAAGAGAGAAGATGGAGTTCATCAGAAGATGAAGCCATTAAAGGTTGCATGCAAAGAAGAGTGCAGCAGTGCCAGGATCTGCCTGGAAGAAGGCAAAAATTTAACTAGCCAAGAGAAGGAGTACAAGCAGGCTGTAGATGAAGAAGTATGCAGCAGTGGGAGAATCTGTTTGGAGGAAGGCAGAAGTTGTTTGGGCCAGGAGAGGGGGTTGGAGCAGGCTGCTGAGGCAGAGAAATGTTTGGAGGTGTTGCAAGAGGCAGCAACCAGACAGCTCAGAAGTGAAGATCACTTCTCCACCAACCCCGGGTGTCTGATGTAGGAGCATCCAGTGGCACCTGATGCAGAGGCATCTAGTGGCAGGAGGGCCACTTCTAAAAAATTGGCTAAGGAAGAAGAAGAAGAAGCAGAAGGCAAGGAGAAAATGCAGAGCAAAAACTGTCATGATTTTGTGACGTCGTGAAATCGCGACAGTCGGTAGGAGAGAGAAAAAGTAATTAAGGAGGTCACAATTTTGTGATAGGTCATGAAATCGTGACCATCGTGAAATCACAACGTAAAATAGCCGAGGGGAGATGCTTTTGTTTTTGTCACGATTTCACGACATGTCGCAAAATCGTGACTGTCGTGAAATCATGACTGTCGCGAAATCGCGACATGGAAAGCAGCAACAGAGGGAAGTAGTTGGGTTGTCGTGATTTCACAACATGTCATGAAATCGTGACTGTCACAAAATCATGACAGTGGAACAATAGTCAAAGGGAGCAGTGGGGAGGTCGTGCTATCGCAACGTCGTAAAATCATGACATAAAGCTGGAGTGAAGGCAGGGAAGCGGGGAGGTCATGATATCGCGACGTCGTGAAATCATGACATAAAGCTGAAGTGAAGGTAGGGAAGCGGGGAGGTTGCAATAATGCGATGCTGTGATATCGTGACGTCGTGAAATTGCGACGTAAAACTGAAGTGAAGGCAGGGAAGTGGGGAGGTCGCAATATCGCGACGTCGTGATATCGCGACATCGCGAAATTGTGACATGAATTTGAAATCAAGGCACGAAGGCATGGAGGTCACGATGTCGTGACCTATCGTGATATCATGACCATAAAGGAAAATGATCGCAAGGAGGCTAAGATGTCACGGTATCGCGATCCTTGCTACAGTACAGCCGGAGGAAGAAAACGATAGAGGTCAGGTGGCGGTTGTAGAGCAAGAACGACACATGGCACCCAGGGTGTAGTAAATGTGGACGAGAACCAAGAAGCACAGGAAACAAAGAGGATGGGTCGTGCAGAGAATCTGACAGGGAGCGGCAGTGATAGGGGTCGTGCGGAGTGAGCCATTAATCGGGTTGGTGATCCGATTTTTGGGAAAGACGTTTCAGAGGGTCGAGGCCTCTATAAAAACCTAGTTTTCTGTAATAGTCGTGGTGGTGGATCGGAGAACGCGCTGAGAGTGTGAGTTAGAGGAAACCAAGCCGAGCACTGGTTCTTGTAAAGCCTGCGGGCTGTTTATGTAGATTATTTCAGATTAATAGATGAATTTTTTTGGAATTGTGTGTTTGCGTTTTCCCGTCCCCCATCATAATGCTTAATCTTTTTATTCCTATATAAAATGTTTAGGATCCCTTATAAAACCCCTTCTGTAACCAATTATATTAAAACAAATGCTTCCCATGCCTCAATAGGATGCATACTTTATATTTTGTTGTTTTGATTATATAAAAGTCCCAATATATGATCCAATTGACCTTCTAAAGTAATATTTATAACTAGTTCTAAATATTAATTCTCTTCTCAATATCACTTGAGGGGTAAGGTTTATAAGTCCACACAAAATGCCATCCATATCAATAAAATTATACATGGATAGATTTTTTAGTATTCTTATCCCTAATTTATAATGGATATATAAACAATCAATGAAAAATTAATAGCTAATTTTCTAGGGTTATTTGCATATGTAAAAGAGATGTTGAAATACTGTGATCAAATAAAATTAAGCATTGTACTAAGAACAAAATTTGAATATTTTAACTATATTAATTAACTATAATATAGGGATCCAATCCATTAAAGTGTTGAATCTAATATGTAAATTTGTGAAGAGGGATCCATAAATCCACTTAATGTGTAAGACAAACACTTCTTTCCAAGTAACATCTATGGGAATATTATTTTTCTTGAGACTACAATGCTATAGAATGATTACCTTAAAATCTTGGTAGCTCAACATCATGAAATTCTCTATATATGAAAAGAGTTATAAATTGAAATTACACTATAGTGTTTCATTTTTTACCTTAAAACAACGAATAATATTCCTTGAATGCTACTAAACCAATATATTTAATAAATTTTTTAAAAATGAAAGGAATTAATTTTGTGATATTGATATATCCAAATTTGTATTTGTTTATATAATATAAGTTTAAGTCATACTTTAACCCAATATTTAACCATAATATTTTAATGCTTTAAAAATTGAGATTATAATTAGCCTTAGAAACCAGCTGACTCAATCTTTTACTATAGCAGATTGAGTGGGATTTAGAGGATAACCATTACTTTTTTAAAATTATTTTTATCTCCTTGTAGTTTAGTCCGCTTCCTTCCTTGCTAATAGTGTTAGCAAGGATGTCAAAGGAGATATTTGTTTACATAGCTATTGATAGTCTTTCATCTTGTATTTTTGGGCTAATAATAAAATTCAATATTAGGAAAGATAATGCATAATATTCAAAATAATTAACATTGATTGATATCCAACATTAATTTCAAAGTCATTTCAAATATTCTTTGTGAGGTCAAATTTTACATAAACTCTCTTATGATAGTTACAATAAATTATTTCTTTTACTTATGAGAAATAATTTTGCTTAAAAATGGCTATAATTGAATAAGAACACTAAAAAAATCTATTCATGCAAGGACATTAAGAGACAATCTTAAAGGCAACAAAGTCTTACATCCACATGGAAAGAGCTAGAAGAGTGTTTTATAGAAACCCCATATCCTATGAAAGAAGGGCCTCATAATGTTTTGTATTGAAAAAGAAAGTAGAAATATACTCTTAGGTGTTTTATTCCTATTATCTTAATTCCATATAAATATTAAAATAATCAAATTAGTTGATAGATCATAAATATAGTAGGTATTTGAAAACTTATATGCAATTATTATTTTTATTCCACCCATAAACATTTCTATAGCATTGGTATGAAGAATATATTATAAATAGGTAGAAGAATACTAACAAACTCAACTCAAGGAAAACATGGTGTACAAAATCTCTCTTATTTTGGATTCATTATACAAAGTCGATCAAAAGAAATACAATATCTCAAATCAATAGACACAATAGGTTGTAAATAACCATGTTTGATATTTTTGTTCCCCTATAAAAGGAAATACAATAGAAAGTAGTTTTGGTGTAAGATATTCTTTAGATAAATACAAGGGATAGTAAATGCTAGAAAGATCAATTAACCATAGTTAGATACATAGTGATAGGAGGTTCATCTAAGGAAGCCCTAGAAGACCTTGTCCTCAACAAAACTTTATCTTAATTTTGGAATTTACATATAAAATAAAATGTAATTAGAATAAATATCATAGTGATACATGGTGAAGTATGATAAGAAACATAGAATAATTTTTTTTCTTTCACAAGTGATTTAAAATGTATAAAGTATATTAAATAAATTAATTGTATCAAGTGACATGAGCCTAAGTGGTTAAAACAAATGAGATCTCATTGTAAAAATAAAGGTTTAAATATTTATAAATGGCACATGTATAATTATAAGTTGTAATACCATTATGTAGTTTGTTGAAATTATATGATAACACAATCGTGAATCAATATGGGTGTGGATAGTTCCAATCTCACATATCCAAAAAGAAAAATTAAACTTGATTATAAAATACTTAAAATGTCCTAAACTCTAAAATAGCACATTTTATCTTAATTTGTATGGTTTTCCACAACTTAGTCAAATTGGAATTATATAAATGTTTGTAATTATAGCATATATATCCAAATTTATTCATAATAAAATAATTAGAAACTATTGAGAAAATTAAATTTTAATCAACATTTTTAATTATACTTTATTGCATATAAAAAATTCCATAAAGTTGATCAATCAAAACTTTCAAATCTCTTTATAAATATTAATCCTAGCTAAAAATGTCTTGTCATTAAATCAAAAGAATGAAAAGATCCTAGATGCACCCTGTTTTATTTGAATTTTATTAAATATCAATATCATCATCACACACATTTATTTTGTAATCACATCCACTCTTTAATTTTTTATACAAAATCTTTGCTATACTTGTTCAACCATCATGTGGACATGTGATTTGCATTTTTTAGGTAGCCAAAATACTAAAAAATAGTCAACAAGTATTATTCAACAAATAATTTGGATAATTATTTTCAAATGTTTGCAAAATAAGTTGGTATTATTATTTAAATAAAGTTTGCATGGATTAAATGATAAGATTGCTATAAGTTTTATTGTCTATTGCATCACAAGTACCATGACTAAATCTAAATCTTGCCTTGGTTGGATGAGAAAAATATTTTAATTAACTTTATAATATTACTCATATAATTTGAAAATAGATTTTGATAAAACTAAATGGACTAAGCAAAGGAATAGTCAAAGTTAATATTGATAGATTTGGGCAACGAAACTCACACCTAGTTAGAATGGGATGGATTTACGAAGACCATAACTGGAAGGTGGTCTTCTAGTTTTCTAAGAAAAATGTAGATGGTTTTGTAGAAGTAATTGCTATAAGTACTATTGTCATGGAGGCTATAAAGAGATATATTGAAACTATTATTATTATGTTTGAATCAAACATTTTAATAGATGGATTAAATTTACATAAGAATCAAAAGCCTAAGCAATGGTTATTGATAGAATTCTTATCAAAGATATTTGTCCTTGTAAGAGAGATAGGGATTGTTCAATTGAAGCATGCTAAGCAAGGAGAAATTCATCTTTTAGATTTCATAGTAAATAAGGCATATCAGTGGGAAGAGCCATGATTGTTGATATGAAATTTTGATGTCCTAAATATGCCAAGATAAGAGCACTCCTTTGTATCGCTTGCTTGATGAAGATATACCAATGTGGACTATGTTAACAAGGATAAATACAAATCATAAGCAAAGAAGAATATGTAAAAATAAAATGAGTGTTATATATCTTCATTGCTAACAAATTGATCAAGCTTGTTTTAGTTGGTTTATGTTTAACTTTATTCTTGTTTTTATACTATGTTATTTAGGGCCTATAATAGGTAGACTGTAGAGCTATTTTAAATCTTACCTAGATTTTAGTAACTATATAATTATGCTATGCCATGAACCTATTTCTTACTAAAAAATCTATAATATGTAGATTTGGGTAACTATATAATTATGGTATACCATGAACCTATTTCATACACAAAAATCTGTAATATATATTATGTTAATACATAATATTTCTCTTTTTTTCCATATATATATATATATATATATATATATATATATATTATAAGTATGCTTGGGTTTGTTTCTTTCATAGCTATGCACATCAATATTCATCCAAACCCTTTTTTATTCATTTACTTAACACAACTGTAAAATAAGTCTATCTAACATGATGTATATTAAAATGTAAGTGTTGTTTTTATTCATTTTCTTAGTAAATAAAAGTTTAGTAATTTTATTTGAAATAAATGTACCAATTTTAGTTTTAATATATAAAAATTAAATATTATATTATTTTTTAAATAATATAATTTATTATCCAATAGTATTAGTACAAGTGGTTATATTGCTCAACCTCATATGTTTTGTAATCTTCACTATTAAACCCACTTTTAAAATATTATTATATTAAAAAAATTATGATATTTTTTAAAATTTTATTTTATATTATTACAATAAACCACTATTATTGCAATGCTAAGCATGTGTAAACTAAACATTTTTATTTAAACCAATTCAATGTATAACTCTACATGTTAATCTTAATCTTGTGTCAATTTATGAATTCCAATACTAAGAATAATATTTTTAAAATAAATTAAACCCCCGTAAGTGCTTGTTTCGTCAGACAATCTGAATCGTTTGAGTGCGATGGACAATGATGATACGAATCCCAAGTGACTAGTGGTCCCCTTCACTCCGTGTCAAAGATAAAAAAATGAACTTGGTGGGAACAATCCTTGTGGTTTGAACCTATGCTATTCTTCAAAATACACAAAGTCAAAAACTTTTACAAATATTTTTACATTTAAAGGTGTCAGTTATGCTATGCTTTAGACTTGTTATAAGGGAAGGTAATTAGTTATGTTGCTCTCTAATTAGTTTATTGTTATGGTCTTTATTGTTTTTAATATTTAGTTTATTGTTATGGAAATACTTATCGATCATAAAGGTTTATCACACTAACCTCAATTAATATCTATAATATTTTTCATTTACTTTGTTTTTTAGTTTTTTTTTTTTTTTTCGATGAAAAAGCAATTATATTAATAAAATAATGTTTAATCATATAAAAAAGGGTGGGTGGGATTAGCACACCCCGTAAACCAATACATTAATCATTGTGGTTAAGAGTATAAAAAAGTGTCAGAAACAACTCACAAACTGCCAATAACAACTGCCAAAATAGTGTTAAATATGCATTCGGAAAGAAAGAAGTCGATAAATTACTGCCACCTGGAAGGGGAAGGAAGATGCACATGACTCATAATGCAGGGTGCATTCCCCCAATGATCCATGAGGGTACACAAGTACTGCCGCTCCACCTGTACTTTTTTAACCTGTACTTGAATCTGTAACCAACAATCAAAAAATATATCATATTTATCAGCAACAGAGAAGACATGTCCGACATCTAGGTAAGAAAAAACAGCTCTATTCCGGGACTTCCATAGATAAAACAAGATACCAATTCTAAAAATATTCCAAACAACATCCAAGTTGAAGGAAAAAGCAATAAGGTCACCCAAAATAACATGCACCCAAGTAAAATCCTCCTGCATGCAACTTTGCTTTTTAGCTTTAAAATATATATATATATATATATATATATATATAACTTCAAATCACATTGCCTTCGCTTGTAGCATCAAATCATGGAGCTACCGCTATAATTGCTACCTCGCCTCGGTAAACACGGACTGAGGGAGACCTCGGGTGACTCGCGGTTGGTAGCTCAGTCATCAAGTTGGTGCACACGCACACTCAGTGTCAGCAGGTTCTAGTTAGACTACTACCTTTGCCCTAGAGTGGGCATGCCCGCGAGGTTTGAACCTAGGTCTCCTCCTGGTAAGTGTCCAACCTCTTACCAATCCACCTAACCCTTCGGGACTTCATATTTCGTTTTTATTATTATTTTAAGTAAGAAAGCATAGACTATTTTGTAAAATATTGTTATTTTAATTGAACGCGCAACAGCAGGTATTAACAGCGAAAAAAATTAACCGAAGAAAGTGTTCAACGAAAGATTTAAAAAAGAAAACCCATAAGAGTGTGTGTTCTTTAAAATGTGTGCATGTAAAGTTCGAATTGATACCCCACTCTTAGCTTTGGACTATAACTAGATCTCAATACCCATTCCAACCGGGACACGAATACCGAAGAATATTACATGCCCAAAATCCAATCAAATGCAAGTAAAGTTAAAAAAAAAAAACAAGTTGGTTCCACAGTCTTACAAACTTAAGAAGACAATGTCTATTTTAGATTGAAATATAATAGTTATTGCTATGCATATGTTTCAATAACTACCAAAATTAAAGAGAAAGCACTCATATACTGTCTCTAGGAAAAGTCGCTATCAAAACTAGCACAATATTGTCCGTGGGTCTAGGTGGATTGGTAAGTTGGGGCGCTTACCGAGAGGAGACCTAGGTTCCAATCCCACGGGCTTGCCCATGCACAGACAGTAGCCCAGATCTGATTCCTCTGAGTGGTGTGCCAGATTGATGACGACGGTGCAACCCCTGTGCGTCCGGCGGTCCCCATCTCACGCCGGGTTACCATGTACCGAGACGGTGGAAGTCCTGGGAGCCTTCGTAGATAGTTTGAACCCTACCAGCTGTGCTGGTAGTTACTAAAAATCGTGATTGTAACCATTGCTTCTATATACCAAAAAAAAAAAAAAAAAAAAAAAAAAAAAAACTAGCACAATATTAATTCCACGTACTTCGAGACTTCAGTGGGGCGCTTTTTTTAATCACAATCACGCGACACTTGCAGTGCCGTGTGCAGTGCTCGCTCACACTTCCCAGAACAGCCCTGCATACAAAGTACACAACCATTGCCATGTAATACTGAACTGCCCAACTATTATAGATCTTGATCATAATTTCCACTGTCCCACAAAATGAAAAACATTATGTATCGGATCAGAAAAGATTAAGGACCTCTTCACTGCTCCATGGCCATTGCTTCCAACAACCAAAACGTCCACCCCCATTTTGTTAGCTGCCTCACAGATGGCATACCGCGCTTCTCCTACCGTCACCTTAAAATCCACAGTCACCTGCAACAACACCAATTCTCAATTCTCAAAACTCTTTAATTTATTTATTAGGAAAACGAATTGGATAAATTGCTGTTATTTCGCCCCCTTAACATTGCGTTTGTCGCTAATTTCCCTTGCACGAGCTAATACTCTCTCGGTGATGAGGTTCTCGCTTTTTTCGACTATTTCCAGCACACGATGACCAGAGGACGCAACCGCTGCAAGATTCACATTAGTGTAAACAAAGAAGAAGAAGAAGAATGTCTGAATCCGCGAATGGCTTTTATTAATTAAAAATCAAACAATAAATTGGAACACTACCTTGGCCTCCTAATCCAACTTTGGATGAAGCAGGGACCTCTGCATGCATCACAATTATATGCTGGTCATTGTTTTGAGTGAGAAGGTTGTCCAGAGCCCACTGCAGTGCATACATGTTTTCCTCGCTTTCGTCCACGGCAACCATTACCGTCTTTGCTGCTCCAACCGAACTCCCCGCCATGGATCCACAGAATAAAATTACAAAAACTCAGAATCCCAATCTCCTTAACAAAGAAAATAGATTAATCTGATGAGCTCGATGAGTAGAGAAGCCCCATCGGTCTATTTTATAGTGCCATAGCTGATAAAGTAAGGTACGTATCAATCTATTCTTCGTCTAAGTTACGTATACGCATTTGTGCGGGAGGCACACGTGGACGATATCGCTGTCAAGACCAGTTAGAATGTGAACAAGAAATATGTGAATATATGAATAAGTGATCTCTTTTCCGTGGGATCTGAAAATTTTATTTCTTGAGCGATATCTATTATTTTAAATTTAATATTTTAAAGGTTTAAATTTAAAGCGAATCTATTCGGTTTTAAAATCTTTAATGGCTTATCTTTAGAGTACACTCCCCTTGTAAGATAAAATATTTAGATTTTTAAATAAAATATTTTTAAGGAATAGATTTAGGTAGGTTTTAATCTTGGACTTATGGTTTTATAGGATTAATTTTAAAAATATATATATTTTAAATAAGTAATTTAGAAAATTATTATTATTATCTTTTAAAAAATAGTTTTGATATTACTTTAATTTCTTATTATTATTATTATGGAGTAATTAATATTTTTTTTTGGGTTAACACAGAGAATCTGTTACATCCGTAGTCATTTTCTATTATCAAGCAGGGTTCGAATCTTGGGCTGCCCCTTTTAACCTGTGTTGTGTCTCGTTTACATTAACCCCACTGTGAGATAATATTTTTTTTTTTGGTTAACACAGGAAATCGGTTACATCGCAGTTATTTTCTACTATCAAGCAGGGTTCGAATCTTGGGCTGCCCCTTATAACCCGTGTTGTGTCTTGTTTACATTAACTCAAGTGTGTGAGGTTTGTACCTCATCGTCGGTACGCATCACTGTAACCTACTACTATTACCTTAGTGTAATTGTTGAGCTATAATTTCAATCTACTACTTACTTTCGTATGTAATTGTTGATTTTATTCATGTCCTACCACCAAAGAGGAAATTGTTAAACTAACTAGATAAATGTTAAACTACCATTGGTATGCTAACCTAAGAATTGTTGAACTAGCATGGTTATTCTATTATTCACTAAGAAATTGTTGAATTGATTCAACTATCCAAAGTGTAGATAACCTATATAGTAGATGTGAACTATTTATTAAATATTTATAATGTTTGAAATAATGCATCACTAATCACATTTGCGTGATGTGTTTTACCGGCAAGGACGCCACTTGCATTATGGGTGATGTGAATATTTCTCCAAAAAAAAATAAAATAAAATAATAATAATAATAATAATAATAATAAATTTTCATAATATATACAAATTGTGACAAATTTTAATTCATAGTTGCTTTATAGTTATTTTAAAACTCAAGATAATTTATTATAATTAACCATAATTCACTAGTTGTTATTAAAAAATGATTATTTTTATTATAATAAATAAAATATTTATTGTATTTTATAATTAAATCATGTATATTATTATTATTTACAAATAATTATACATACACATCTTTATAAAAATTGTATCAAAAACCGTTTATACTATATATCTTAAAAAAAAAAAATTATAAATTTATATTAGAATTCTTTCCAAATTTATATTTACACATAATTTTTGTAAAGTAAATTTGTATTTTTCATTGTTCAAACATTACAAATCATTTTACCATTTATTATCTTTAAATTTATAATTTTAATAATTAAAAATTAATTAATTAATTTTTTTTAAATTGACACAAATAATACTTAAACAATTTAATTTAACTTTTAAAATATCTTATATATATGTAAAATTATTCCTTTTATATTAAAACATTACCTTTCATACAAAGTTATTATAAAAATAAAATCTCATATATTTTTTATAAGTTTAATCATAGTTTAGATCTATTTTTATATTTATATTTAAATTATATGTCTTGTACACAATTTTATATATCTATTTATTTTTCTTTACTTGTAGCGTCATTATATTTTTAATTATCCTTATTTTCCGCTTTTAATTTTACATAATATATTATAACTTATCTTCGTCATTTAATTTTTAAGTTAATATAATCTACCAATCCTATATATATATTAAATAATGTCTATACTATAAATCTTATTCTATTATTAACTTACACGTAAATTATTATAAATTTTTAAATTAAACATATAGTAATTTCAACTTAATCACAATTTTACAATTTAATATGTACCCATGTTTATATAACTACTTCAAATGCAACCTTTTTAATCTAAGCTCGTTCTAGGATATATTCGTTCTTGCAATTTGCATATAACTAGTGTTGTTGTTGTATGAACGCTTCAAATGCAACCTTTTTAATCTAAGCTCGTTCCAGGATATATTCGTTCTTGCAATTTGCATATAACTAGTAATGTTGTTGTATGACCACTTGTTGTCGGAAGCCTATCTATGGTCTCTTTTATAGCAACTCAACCACAAAACAAAATTCCCTAGGATAAGAAATGATATGCTAGGAGTATCATATCATATGAACAGTAAAGACAAGGACTTGCCGTCCCAAATATTCTCAAGGGTGATTCTATTTTATTCGACGGTCGTGTTTTATATATAATATATTGTAAAGCATAAACGTGATAAGTTTGGAAAATGTATCTTCAAGCAATATGGAATAGAAGGAAAAATAGTTGATTGGAATTAATAAAATGAAATGTTCATTCTACACGAAACCGACGACGACTACATACATTGAATACTTAAAAAAAAAACGCGACCTAAAGATCAGCAAACGTGACCTTATGGGTATATGTGCTCGTTAGAGTTAGCCGGATTTTTTTTAAATTATATATAATGCAAATAAACTTATTTTGATTTTAATTAATTAAAAATATATAAAAAATTATATAATCAAGGTTATGTATGTTATGGATGGCATTACATGTTCATTAAGTTCTTTAAATTTCTTCATTGTACGTTGCAAAATTTTGTGAAAGGCATGAAAGGCAATGTTTGGAGAGGAAAAGGCCCACATATTAGATATTTAAAAGGCTTTTTCCAAGTTAGATAAAATTATTTAAACATTATTCATTCTAAATATTGAAAGTTTTTTAATAAATTGTAGAACCATTTTAAAATTTATTCATGATGAACTTTTATAAATTATAAAAGCATTATAATTATAATTATAATTATAATTATAATTATAAATATTTTAAATTATAAAATTATGAGTGGATGTAAATGTAAGAATTTCCAATTTTAAATAGGAGGTTTAAAGTTTGAATAACTTTGTACATTATGCTTGGTTAAATAAAATATGAAGTATGATTGGATAAGTATCTTCTATGAAGGTAAAATATGAAGTATGATTGGATAAGTATCTTCTATGAAGGTCATTTATATAGCTTACGATCTATGGTTGTTTAGAAGTTAAATTCTACTTTACTTTTTTATCTTTATTTCTTTTTGCCAGTTAAAAAAACATAAAATTACTTCTTAAATTATATGTAAACATATATTTGATAAGATTTTTTTATATATATAGAGTTATGAAATTTTAAAATTATTATTTAAAGATAAAAGTCTTTGATTATTTTATTGTAATGATTGAAATAAAATAAATATTATTATACATATTTATAAATAATTAAATTATAAGATATAATAAATATTTTATTTATTATAATAAAAAATATTGATTTTAATAGTTATAATTGCTTAATTATAATATACTACTATAAATTAATATTTATGACAATTTGTATATACTATAATAATTTTTTTTTAAATTGAGGTTGTGATTTAATGTTGTATTATAAAACTATTTTGTAAATAGTTTATATCTCGTATATGGGTTCTCCACACTCATTGAAATGAAATGAAAGAATTTTATTACGTCAGCGAGACCCAAATATGGTCTATGGGACCTCAAATATGGTAGTACAATTACTCAAATCAAAGGTTGTTCCTTCTCATGCTGATTTGTGTTAGCAATTCCCCAACTTCTTTTATTTTACTTTCTTCAAATAAATCTGCCATAAACTCATTTTCAAGTGTTTCTTTTGTATTTGTCACGGATATCTGAAAAACTTGGGCATTTATAGATGAAGTGTTTCTCTGTCTCTACTGCCCTTGTGCTGCATAAAGTACATATCCTTTCTTCCCATTTTTCTTTGGGCGTTGTCCATCTCTCTGTTTCACATCTAAGCCTATGAGAGCTAGTCCTTATCTGAGCAATGAGTATTTTTTCCTTCCACTTGAGTTCAGCACCTATATACGCTTTTTCCTTGTGGTCATACATCGGGTTAAAATTTGCAATATAATATTGTCTTTTCCTGCTTGCATTTTTCCACATTCCACTTCTAAACTTTTCATTGACATAATTTTTTATGTCTTTGTTAACATTTGGGTATTCATTTATGTTGATTTCCCAATGTTTCATCCATTTTTTATTTTGTTTCATCCATGTATTATTTCACCTATGCAACTCTTCGTCCCTAGTTGTCCTAGGCCATCTACCATTTTTCATGGTTTTTTTTTTAATTAACATAACAGCTTAGTCATAGCAATTGCTTCTAAAGGGAACATTCCAGTTTCAGCTAGAATAATTTCATAAGGGGTTGTGGCCTTAATTTTGAGAAATTTTGTGATTAGATATTTTTGAATCCTTTCTATTTGCCTCCATTTTGCATTTGTTGTGCCACTAGCCCACACCTCGCAACCATACAATAGAACTGGTGTAACAAGTAGGCCAAATAAGACCTTGGTGGTCTTCCAGTCCCATAACTCGACATTCCTACACCTATTTTGAAGTCCATAAAGTGCTCTCCAACCACTTTGAGTTCTTTTCATCCTACATGTATTCCAATTAAGTTTGCCATGAAAGTCTATGCCTAGGTATTTGTATTCTACTACTACATGAAGTGGTTCTACAAACTAAAATTTGAGTTATTGCTTCTTCTTTTTTGCTAAAAAAATCATAATTTTTGTTTTTCTCGTGTTCACCTACATCCCAACTTCTTTACAAAAGAGTTCTAGAGCTTGAAGGTGATCTTCTAGATCTTTGGCTATTTTGGCCACAAGAATTACATCATCTACATACATGAGGATTTTTACAACATATTTGGCTAAATGCACACCCTCTCCCCCAAATTTGTTTATCCATTATTCTAACTTGTCAATTTATAGCCCAAATAAGGTCAGATATAGAGGGTAACCTTGTTTGAAACCTATGTCACTACCAAAACATTCAGATAACCCTTCCTGTGTTCTGATTCTAGCCTTTACATGCTCATATAGTCGATGAACTTCTGCCCTGTAGTGAATTGGAACCTCTAGCTCTTCCATTCTACTCCATAATTTTTTCCTTGGCACTGTGTCAAATGCCTTTTTGAATTGTACAAAACAACAAAAAACCTCCTCTCTTTTTTTCCATATTTTTTCCACTATGTGTTTGAGCGTGATATAGTGATCAATAGTTGAGTGTTTGGGCCTAAAACCTGCTTGCCCCTTTGCTCTCTTTCCATTTTCTTCTGGCCATATGTTGATCCTACGCTCTATCATACTCCTAAACAACTTTCCAAAGAGAGGGTTGATCATGATAGTTCGATAGTTTGAGGGATTATTTATATCTCCAATTTTAAACAAAGGAATCGTCAAGCTAGTTGTCCACTCAGTAGGGAAGCCATTTTGTATGACCTCATTGAAAATTTCTTTGATTTGCGATGCCAAGATATCTACCCCCAATTTTATATGCTTTGATTGAATATTATCTATGTCACGGGCTTTACCAGTTGCTAACTTTTTTATCCCTTGAATAATGTCTTCAATTGTGAAAATTTATTTCTTGACAATGATAGTAGGGAGTGTCTCCTGCTGGTTACTACGCTGATACAGTTGTTTTGAATACTCCAACCATTGATTAATTGTTATGTTATTTTTAGTTTGCATCATTTTCATGCTTAGTTCCTTCCAAAATTTCTTTGGTTCATGCTTACCTAAGTAAATCAATTCTTTCCTCCTTGTTCTAGTGTATTCTTCTTTTTTGGCCCTTACCAATTTCTCATATGCTTTTTTTTTGCTCTTGTTTTACCCGTTGGTTCCTTTAGTAATATTCATATTTTTTTGCAATCTTCATCGAACCATGGGTTGGTTTGGAAGCTATTCCTTTCTTATTTTTAGGTTTAGCTCTCTTGCATTTGTCTAGAACTTCTTGAATAACGTGCATTAACCATTCACTCTTATTGTAATATCTACTAATGTGATGTAGTTCTTCCCTTTCCTGTAACTTGTTATTTAATACTGCTCTAAAATTTTATCGATTTTCATCTGTTAAGAGAATGTTTCCCTTGTGAGGATATTTATTTTGATTGCCTTGCAAGTTTTTTTCCCTTGGTTTGTCTCCATGCATTCAAAGTTTCATAACAATTGGGTTGTGATCTGACTTAAGTTCCACTGGAGAATCTTCCACTTCTAGCTCCTCTATTTTTGGTATGTAATTCTATGAGCATATTACATAGTCTATTACACTTTGTGCCTTATATGTTTTGCATGTATAATTTCTTGAATTTTTCCATTTGTTCATCCCATTGCAAATTATCAAATTGTATATGCTGCAAAGACCTAACAACTCTTCTCCATATTGCGTGATAACCCCATGCTCATCTTCTGAAGTCCTGGTCCATTGTTGATTTTCCTCTTTTGGCATCCAAAGAGGATTAATCTCAATATCTTCGTTACCTTATAGAATGTTAGCTTGCTTATTTGATGTCCTTGCATTGAAATCTCTAATTAATACAATCTCTCCCAACTTACTGTATATTGAAATGTCTCTTTTTAGGGAGGAGTATGGGTCTTCTCTTTTAAGGTCATGTTTCTTATAGAATTTAGAATTCTTGGGAGCAAAATAACATGTTGTTATGCTAATAACTGAATTATTTTCTAGGATATTTAACCAGATGTATTGTTTTTTTTCGTCTTGTTTTTCAATTTTAATGACCTTATCCTATTCCTCTTTTATTAAAACCATAATACCTCCATGCCCTTTGCCATTTTCTGCTTCTTTATTCTATATTGCTATTTTTTTGTATCCCATAAATTTTGGATTCCTACATCAATCGTGTTCATGTGTTTTTGTCAATATGATTATATCTTTGTCTCTAGCAATGGGCCCTAACCTGGGTACTTTTCTCCAAGAGAAACCTCTACAGTTACAACTTACCATTGACACTTAACCCAACTCAAAAAATTATTAAATAGTAGTAGGACACTACGTTAGCTCAACATTTTCTTACAAGATAGTATAATACTTAGGCTAGCTCAGCAAGTTCTTATAGCATGAAGGAGTTCACTTTAGAAAATGAGGTTAGCTCAACAATTACATAAGATGTACTATCTATACATGATATAAGTTGTCTACATGTTAGCTCAACAATTTCTTATAGGGTGAAGGAGTTCACTTTAGAAAATGAAGTGAGCTCAACAATTACATAAGATGTATTATCTATACATGATATAAGTTGTCTACAAATTTGTGATATGTTTAAACTATGTGGGATCTACTCATATTTGTTAAGATTTATTGCATGTTGTTTATAATGTCATGTTATAATTACAAAGTGTTCAACTATTTGTATTGATTAATTTTTATTTTACTTTTACTTACCACATCATATAAATCAGGTATATGTTAGGTTAATATGTGAGTGATGTGAGTTATCCATCGTTACTTTCCACCTATATTACATCTTATGGTGGTATTACAATAAACTTGACAACTATGCATGTATTGCTTCCCAAAATTTTGACTTTAATTTTTTTCTTAAAATTTAAAATATCTAACTGATTAGAATATAATTCTTCTTATCTAAACTTATACACTTATTTTATTTATATATAATCACATAATATTATTAATATATAAATAATTTTAATTTTTTTTCTTTCATATTTGGATTTGAGTATTGAGTATTGCTCTTCCTGCTACTATAACCTCAAATTAAATTAGATTAATTTTTATAACTTAACCCATAATGAGACGCCCTTTCAATTTTACAATTAAATTAAATCTTTTAATTTTAATTATTTAAAATAATGTTATTTTCATAATTCTTCTTACATATAACTAGTGTTGTTGTATGACGTCTTGTTTTGGAAGCCTATCATAAAACGATATAATACTATTTGAACGCTCACGTATAAATGTAAAGACCATGACTTTGCATACCAGATCGAATACCATATGAACACACGTATAAAAGTAAAGACTGACTTGCCATTTCAAATATTCTCGAATGTGATTCTTCTTTATCTAAGGGCCGTCATATATACTAATATATAAAATTATAAAGAATAAAAGTAGTTGCAAGTTTCGGAAATGTATGTTTAAACAATGTGGACTTAGAAGGAGAAAAACTTTGTGATAGACTTAATAAAGTGAGATGCTCAACCCAGCACAAATTTGTCCTTCAAAATTCGTGGACTACATAGATTGAACACTTCAAAAAAATTACACCGACCTAAAGACCAGCAAATGGTTACATGTGGTCTCCAGAGTTAATTAATCGCATTTTTGACAGAAATAAAACGAAATATCCTAGAACGAATATATCCTAGAACGAGCTTAGATTAAAAAGGTTGCATTTGAAGTAGTTATATAAACATGGGTACATATTAAATTGTAAAATTGTGATTAAGTTGAAATTACTATATGTTTAATTTAAAAATTTATAATAATTTACGTGTAAGTTAATAATAGAATAAGATTTATAGTATAGACATTATTTAATATATATATATATATATATATATATATAGGATTGGTAGATTATATTAACTTAAAAATTAAATGACGAAGATAAGTTATAATATATTATGTAAAATTAAAATGGAGACAAATAAAAAAAATATATAGTTATAAAATACATCTGCATAGAGCTTTGTAAATTAACAAGCAGGTTTTTAGGTGAAATATTTTAGTGGAAGCAGGTTAACCATGATCCAGCCCATCAAATGAACAAATCATGGCACAGTTGTATGCTCCATCCTCTTTTGTGGGAGCATTGCTCGATGGTGGTGAGTGTGGAGTTCTCCCCATGTGTGGTTTCCATTGGTTGATTTCTCTTGTGGGCCCTAAGTTAGCTCTAGGATCCATTCTTCGCTCCTTTCATACTGCCTAGTCTCATCCTTTCTCAAATTAAAAAATTTAAAAATACCTTGAGCAACGTTGTGAGAGGATTGAGCCATTATCGCACATGTATCCCATGATGGCCCTCTGGTACTATATAAAGCACAACACCCACATAGAGCTTTGCAAATCAAGAAGTAGACCAACCATGAACCATCCCCTCAAATGAGCAAATCATGACCATTTTGTATGCTCCATCCTCTCTTATGGGAGCATCGCTCGATGGTGGTGAGTGTGGACTTCTCCCCCTATGTGGTTTCCATTGGTTGATTTCTCTTGTGGGCCCCAAGTTAGCTCTAGGATACATTTTTTGTTCCTCTCGTACTGCCTAGTCTTGTACTTTCTCAAATAAAAATTTCTAGAAAAACCTTGAGCAACTTTGCAAGTGTCTTGAACCATTATCTTGCATTTATCCCATGATGAAACACATGGTGGTATATAAATAACAACACCCACATAAAGCTTTGAAAATCAAGAAGCAAAATTTTGGGTGAAATGCCCTAGTGGAAGCAGGTCAACCATGACCCAGGCCCTCAAACAAGCGAATCATGGCCATATCCTATGCTTCATCCTCTCCTATGGTAGCATCGCCCAATGGTGGTGAGTGTGGAGTTCTCCTCATGTGTGGTTTCCATTGGTTGATTTTCCTTGTGGGCCTTATGTTAGCTCTAGGATCCATTCTTCGCTCCTCTTGTACTGCATAGTCTTGTACTTTCTCAAATAAAAAAAATTAAAAATACCTTGATCAACGTTGTGAGAGTATTGAGCCATTATCCCATATGTATCCCATGATGGCCCTTATGGTGGTATGTAAAGCACAACACGTAAATAGATCTTTGCAAATCAGGAAACAAGCTTTTGGGTAAATTGCCCGAGTGGAAGCTAGTCAACCATGACCCAACCCCTCAAACGAGTGAATCAATGCCATGTCGTATGCTCCATCCTCTCTTGTGGAAGCATCGCTCGATGGTGGTGAGTTTGGAGTTCTCCCCATGTATGGTTTCCATTGGTTGATTTCCCTTGTGGGTCCAAATTTAGCTCTAGGATCCATTCTTTGCTCCTCTCCTACTGCCTAGTCTCATACTTTATCAAATATAAAATTCTAAAAATACCTTGAGCAACGTTGTGAGAGTCTTGAGCCATTATCCCACATGTATCCCATGATGGCCCGCATGGTGGTATATAAAGCACAACACCCACATAGAGCATTGAAAATTAGGAAGTAAGATTTTGGCTAAAATGCCCTAGTGGAAGCAGGTCAACCATGACCTAACCCCTCAAAAAAATGAATCATAACCATGTCGTATGCTCCATCCTCTCCTATGGGAGCATCGCTCGATGGTGGTGAGTGTGGATTTCTCCCCATGAGTGATTTCCATTGGTTGGTTTTCCCTGTGGGCCCTAAGTTAGCTTTAGAATCCATTCTTTTCTCCTCTCGTACTACCTAGTATCATGCTTTCTCAAATAAAAATTTCTAAAAATACCTTGGGCAATATTGTGAGTCTTGAGCCATTATCCAACATGTATTCCATGATGGCCCTCATTGTGGTATATAAAGCACAATACCAACATAGAGCTTTGCAAATCAAGAAGCTAACTTTTGGGTGAAATGCCTATTGAAAGTAGGTCAACCATGACCCAACCCATCAAACATGTGACTCATGGCCATGTTGTATGCTACATCATCTCTTGTGGGAGCATCACTCAATGGTGGTGAGTGTGGATTTCTCACCATGTTTGGTTTCCATTGGCTAATTTAGCTTGTGGACCCCAAGTTAGCTTTAAAATCCATTCTTCGCTCCTCTCATACTGCCTAGTCTCATACTTTCTCAAATAAAAAATTGTAAAAATACCTTGAGCAACACTATGAGAGTCTTTATCCATTATCCCAAATGTATACCATGATGGCCCTCATGGTGGTATATAAATCACAACACCCACATAGAGCTTTACAAATTAGGAAGAAGGTTTTTGGATGAAATGCCCTAGTGGAAGTAGGCCAACCATGACCCAACCCCTCAAACGAGCCAATCATGGTCATGTCATATGCTTCATCCTCTCCTATGGGAGCATCACTTGATGGTGGTGAGTGTGGAGTTCTCCTCATGTGTGGTTTCCATTGGTTGATTTTCCTTATGGGCCCAAAGTTAGCTCTAAGATCTACTCTTCACTCCTCTTGTACTACCTTGTCTTGTACTTTCTCAAGTAAAAAATTCTTAAAATACATTGAGCAATGCTACGAGAGTCTTGATCTGTTATCCCACATGTATCCCATGATGGTCCTCATGGTGGTATATAAATAACAACACCCACATGTATCCCATGATGGTCCTCATGGTGTTATATAAATCACAACACCCACATAGATTTTTTAAAATCAAGAAGTAGGATTTTGGGTGAAATGCCCTAGTAGAAGCATGCCAACAATGACCTAGTCCCTCAAATAAATGAAACATGGCCATGTCGTATGCTCCATCCTCTCCTATGAGAGCATCACTCGATGGTGGTGAGTGTGGGGTTATCCCCATGTATGGTTTCCATTGGTTGATTTCCCTTGTGGGCCCCATGTTAGCTCTAGGATCCATTCTTCGCTTCTCTCATACTAGTTAGTCTTGTACTTTCTCAAATAAAATTTTCTAAAAATACCTTGAGCAATGCTACAAGAGTATTTTTCCATTATCCCACCTATACCCCATGATGGACCTCATGGTGGTATATAAAGCACAACATCCACATAGAGCTCTGTAAATCAAGAAGTAGGCTTTTGGGTGAAATGCCCTAGTGGAAGAAATTTAACCATGACCCAACCCCTCAAACAAGTGAATCATGGTCATGTCGTATGCTCCATCATCTCATATGGGAGCATTGCTTGATGGTGGTGAGTGTGGAGTTCTCACCATGTGTGGTTTCAATTGATTGATTTTCCTTATGGGCTCCAAGTTAGCTCTAGGATCCATTATTCACTCCTCTCGTACTGCCTAGTCTCATACTTTCTCAAATCAAAAATTCAAAAAATTCCTTGAGCAATGTTGCGAGAGTCTTGAACCATTATCCCACATGTATCCCATGATGGCCCTCATGTTTGTATATAAAGTGCAACATCCACATAGAGCTTTGCAAATCCAAAAGTAGGATTTTGGGTGAAATACCCTAGTGGAAGTAGGCCAACCATGACCTAACCCTTCAAATGAGTGAATCATGGCCATGTCTTTTGCTTCATCCTCTCCTGTGAGAGCATCACTCGATGGTGGCGAGTATGAAGTTCTCCCCATGTGTGGTTTCCATTGGTTTATTTCACTTGTTGGTCCCAAGTTAGCTCTAGAATCCATTCTTTGCTTCTCTCATACTGCTTAGTCTCGTACTTCATCAAATGATTTTTTTTGAAAATACCTTGAGCAACGTTGTGAGAGTCTTGAGCCATTATCCTACATAAAT
Source organism: Wollemia nobilis (assembly GCA_028583015.1). Lineage (NCBI taxonomy): Eukaryota > Viridiplantae > Streptophyta > Pinopsida > Araucariales > Araucariaceae > Wollemia > Wollemia nobilis. Next base: position 7,360,589 of record JAQPPZ010006195.1, on the reverse strand, counting down.
CTCAATAAGATGTAGCTGATTTTATATAGTTTATATAAGTTAACATAATTTATAGATAAATTATATTATGCACATCCACATCAAGTAGGACAAGCATAAGTATGTCTTTATTATTTCAAATAGCATGGCCTCTCTGTAGTTGTAGAGACATGTTGGTATATGTTTCTATCCTAAGTGACTTATCATATTAAATACTAATGTATAGTTTTCTAGTAATTTATTCTAGATCATGATGATATATTGTTGTCAATTTTAGTTATAAAAGAAAAAATATTGTAGGTGTTTCATATTTATAATATATTACTTTAGCTATTATAATTATTCAATTTAATTAGTATTTTAAAAAATATCTTGATCTACAACCATATATATTAAGCTAAAATACATGATAATTGATAAAACAATTACATTTATCTAGACATAGGTGCATCTAAAATTTTATAATGATTTTAAATTAACATGTTTTAATACTATTTAAATGGGTATTACTTGTGCTTTCGAAATTACATTCAATAATTATAGTGGGAAAATATTGTTTTCTAGGGAAAATGAGGCAAGAAATGTATTGGAGGTGTGAAAAAATTTGTTGTGCTGAAGGTATTCTTAAATGCATGCTTAATTATATTTAGAATGGATCATGCAACACACTTTTAAGAGTTAACAACACCAATTTAGCTATGCTTAGACCAAACATATATTTTTTAGTGTATAGCCTACCAAGTGGCCATATTAGATATGAAATTATTGTGACCATACCAATAATTTGCAACTGGTTTATACCACATAGGAATGTCTAATAATATTATTTATATTTCATTCAAAAGTAGTGGGAAAAATAATTATTCATACAGGTTTTTATAATGGATTTCAACTATATGATATTTATTATAACACCTCTAATATTTCCATAAGATGCATCTTTAGGATGTGGACATGTTAGGAATAAAGTGATTAATGATAGATTACTAAAAATTTCTATGATAGTTCCAATAGTTATGTGTTGACAAATATAGGTTTGCAACTCATCCAAATGTAACAAGGCACCATATATCAACAACTATCACAAATATAACATATTAAATGTGTTTGAATTCACATTGTTTTCTACAAATATCCTAAAAAACCATTTACCACAACCATATGCATAAAAATAAAGAGAAAAATAGAAGAATATATAGATAAAAAATAAGAAAATAGATAAATGACATGATTTGGTAGAAGGAATAATGGGTGGGTATTTGTAAGCACCACCATAGTATTTTTTGTATCACATTATGATATTAAAAAATACTCATTGAGGGGATTTTATAGTTATACTAAAATGAAAATAAGTGGCTAATCTCAATCTAACATTAACTTGACCTTGAGGTTAACTTACAATAAAATAATAATAAATTACACCCTTTAAGAAAATTTATCCATCAAGATGGATTAACAAATATCACTGATGGTGAAATGTAAATGGTTTCCTTAGTATTACATCAAGATTCTTGTAGGCTTACACATTACATAGAATAATGCTCATAGGTATACATTGAAATATCCCCATAGGGTTCCATGTATACGGGTACCTTGTGTTGATCATCCAAAACCTTCTCCTCTTGTAGCCCAAAAGATTACTAATCAACATATTAAACAATTTTTGGTTTAGAGTAAACATCCATTAATACGAAAGAGAGAAATAAACATAAGAATTTTAAAATATCTTTAATATAGTACAACTGACCAACTGCTACACCATTAATCTCAATTGGAGTGAAATAAACCAACAAGTGAAATAAACTAATGTCATCAATCTACAAAAATCTATGTGTATATTTCAACTGCTACACATACATATATACATACACACACACACACACACACACACACACACATATATATATGTGTGTGTGTGTATATGTATATATGTATGTGTATATATACATACATATATATGTATACACACACACACACACACATATATATATGTATGTATATATACACATACATATATACATATACATATATGTACACACACACACACACACACACACACACACACACACACATATATATATATATATATATATATATATATATATATATTACATCAATATGCCCAAAGCCTTACACATATATGTATGTATGCTTATATAGAATAATGCTTGTATGGTTACATAATAATATTCCTATAAGCTTACATGCAAAATGCTTATAGGATTACACTAAGATGTCCAAAGTATTATAAATAACTTTAGTCTAAATTTTTGAGTACATTCACAAGTCCTAAAAGTGGGATTGACTTGTCAAAAAATTTCTCCCAAAGCTTGAGGAACAATTTGGACTAGTTATTCTTTGAGTCTTTCATTTTTTGATTGACAATTTTTTGATAAATTTCATGTTGGAGCCTAAAGGAATATTTATAGGATTCAATATTTGATGAAAATTTGATATTTAGATTTAAGACTCTAAAATTTAGCAAGCCATAACACCCTTTATGCTAATACAAGCAGGTGTTTCAAAATATTTGACATGATTTAAAGTGTAGAGAACAAGTAGTATCCTTTCTAAAAGCTTTTGTGTCAAAAATTTAAATGAATGATGTCATCAAATATCCCATGAAGTTCTAGAATAATGATAAAATACATAAAGGAATCTTGGAAAGCAAAATAAAGTAGAGCAACAACTTAGACTACAAATCATTAGCTTCTAAAATGTGTTTGAAATAATTATACTCATCAAGGGAATCAACCTAAAATACACTTAAAGCATTAGCAGTGTCTCCAGACTCAAGTATCTTAGAATAAAAGGACATTTGACACCCTAGCAATAAGCGGTTAGACATGTCAAAACTAGAAATTAATGGACATGTCCACAAAGCATAATTGAAGATCCTATGATCACAACCAATTGAGTCCTAACAAGAAATGTTAAGTGGGAGCATCTCCCTTTGAGATTGTGTCTAATAATTTTACCCATAAATTTTAATGGTTAGTCTTGTTTCAAGATATGAAAGCTATATAAGGAGCAATGCTCCTCATATAAAGGGGTTGAAAACTTTAATGTTTACCTTTTTCTAAGTTGATGCTCTATGCTATTGTAATAACAATTTAATGGTTGTTTGGATTCTTTCTATTAAATTGTATATGACATTTATAGTATTACATTACACTTCTATAATTTCATTCAAGCTTTAATGGTAGTGAATTGTGTTAAGCTTAATTTTTTTTGTCTTTTTTCAACTAAGATTCGAGTAAATGTTGTTAGGATTGAAGTTGTTTGGATAATTATTCTTAGGGTGTTTGAGATGTTGAATGTTGTAATAATTACACTCCTAATATTTTTGTTAGTTTCAATTGGGTGAATTTTGTTAGGTGAAATAATTGTTTGGATAATTCCAGTGAAATATTTGAAATATGAAATGTTGTGATTCTTATGCTTACTTCATATGAAATTTTATGGTAGGAGTTTTTGTTAGGCACTTGATTGCAATAGCCATTCTATATCCATTCAACTTGTATTATTCTTGTTAGTTGAACTCTATCCACTTTAATCCTATTTCTACACCCTTCTCCATTGTTTCTCTTTCATTTTTCTTTTTTCTTCTTAACCATTTCCAAGGATCCAACCTTTACCAAAGCTTGATCTAAAACCAATTTTAGATCATCCAATATTGACTCCGGTGTAAGGTGCACATCTCATACCTATGTTGATCACAAAATCAAAAGTTTTAGCATGCATGATGGGATATAAATCATAAAAAATACCTAATTAGAAGTCAAATCCACCATGTGCATAAGAGCATTTGATATGCCAATTTTTTAATGATCAAGTTTTGGTGAATAACTTGGTCTCACAAAGCAGATAGAACCAATCCATACGGTGACTCTACTATTGAAATATCTTGATAATGACAAACACATTTAAGGAATGTAGATATAGAATAACATGATCACCAAATCAAAATCCAAGAAGCTAAAAAAACTAGTGCAATTTGTTGCTCTACCAACTATATTGACATGTAATAAAGTTAAGTAACTCTCACCTATCCAAATTTTCTCAATTCAAATTTCCACTCCTTTACAAGACATATCCCCATAGTCTCCTACTATATTCCCATTAAATGTTATGGCCAAATACATTTTCCCTAGCTATAATAGTGTTAAACCCCTTAATCTTCCAAATATCCATGAAATTCCTTAGTTTGCCTTGAAAGCTTTTCCCTCCTATGATGGTATATTATGAACATTTCCAAGATATTGTTTCTTTAACTACTATTCATAATATTGTCCATGAAGATGCAATGGGTAGGTTTCTTGCTCAAAATATTATCATGGTACCATACATTAGAAAAAGGTATAATTAGCACTTGGGATGACCTTGTTGAACCATTTATCATAGAGATCAATGACCTTGGGATTCCTTTTCTATGCTTACCTAGTTCACCACTGTTCAAAGGTATCCTCAAGAAAATATTATGGATTTTAATATTCAGTTTAGTATGACTTAGAGAAGAATTCCCTAAAATATGATATTTTTTAGGCTTAGTTTTATATCTATTATCTATGTGACTCTATCCTATACCTACGTCTTTAGATCCAACAACCAAATGAGATGAGATTTCCTTAGATATTTTGTGCATCTACCTCCAAAATTTGTATCATCATAGCTTCTTGAAATTTTCCAACAACCTTAATCACCCTTACTACCACCTCCTATAGCTCTCACACTTTGCTTAATCTATCTACACCAAGGCTAGACCCGTAGAATACTATTCAAGATACCCTAGCATCATTTATATAGGAGTTGAAAGAGTAAACAAAATGCAAGGTTTGAAAGCTACAATCATAAATATCACAATAAAATTTATAATAATACAATGACAAAATGGTGAAAGAAGGCTAGATGGATATCAATAAAAAAGTGCCCCTTATATTTCAAAATACCAAGAGGTTTCAATTAGTATCACTTCCAAAAAATAGATAACTATGGTTGGAAGTCAAGAATAAGAAGTGTCCATAGTGCTAGGTAATTCTTTGTGCTTAGCCTCCAATTACTTACTTAATGATGAAGCTTGCATATTTTATCAACAAAATAGGTATTTTTTGGACACAAAATAGATATTAAAAAAACAAAATCTTATAATGTGCTAAAATGGGACCCCCTAAATTTTTAGAAAAAATCTGATATAATTGTTAATTAATCCATATCTATGATGGTTTTACCTTTTAAATATGGTTTGAAGTCAATAAGAAGAAGTATCCATAGTTCTAGGTAATTCTTGGTGCTTGGCCTCCAATGACTCACTTAATGATGAAGCCTGCATAGTTGATCAACATCAATTCCAGTTGGTTGCAACTCAAAAGTCTAAAAGAAAAAAAATTTAGTGGGTATGATCATAGATTTGGATCAATACCTTTTGAATCAAGATTTTTCATGTCCATAAACCATTCATTTACTAACCAAATCAGGAAAATGACCTTTTACATCAGAACCTTAGAAAGTTGATGGTCTGAAGGCTCTTTCTCAACCTAAAAAGGAATAGGTCAAGTTGGAAGCACCAGAAGATAACAAAAAAGTGCAATACAAGAGAAACGTGTGGTACCCCTCTATCACTAGAGAGTTAATATAAATGTTACTCAGCAAAATCTAAGTATGTTTGATAAACCAATCCAAAAATAATAAAATTTCTTGAAAACTGCTAGATAACATTGTTGAACAACATAAAAATACAACTTTAAAGATCAGTATATATGATGATTTAATGATATTCATACAAATTAACATACTCATAGAATCACTCAAGATTGCTACCAAAAATAGATTTGGCTATCTAGACATAAATTTAACTCAAAATTAGTAAATGCTTGGGATGGGTGAGAAGAAGCCTTCCTCGTTTATATGTCTTTGCACATGGAAGGCTAGGTAGTATATAATTGCATGGTATATTTTTGAGATGCCACAATAGTCATGCCTAAGTATTTTTATGATCATATAGGATTAGAATACACCCATACTAGTTCTAGAGTGTTGTAGCTTGATGGAACACTAGTTCAGGTAATGGGATCTATAAAAGATATTCCAATAATACTGCATAAGTTTCTAGATATCTCAATGATCTAGGAGGTGATACTGGTGTACCTACCTCCACCATTTATATTATGCTTATTGATGGATTTAATTACAAATCTTAGGGGTTATTAATCACTATATTGCACCCACATGGTAATTCCAGGCAAGGGAAAAAAGGCTTGAATATATGAAGAGAAACCTAGCCCTTACCACATAGAGGGGTATGAGAAGAAAATAATTATTCTAATTAAATATGCCTTAGAGGACCCTCAAGCTAATATAGAGGAGAAACTGGAATGCTTGGAGAGGCTCATAGAGGATAACCTAGATAACCTAAAGGAAATAGTGGAAAATTTACAGGAAAAAAATGATTTTTCCTATAAGGAATTTAATGCAACAATGGGAATTGGATTGGGAACTTACTTCATGATGGATTCAAACAAATACTAGCCTTTGGCTATCACAAATCAAGAGCTTAGAAGAATAGAAATATGGAAGCTATTATTTTATGGGACTAGATGCAATAATGGAGCTAGAGATAGAATCATCCTTCAATTCTCTTATGAAGGAATCATAAATTCTCATATAGGTTTACTTGGATTTGTTCAAATAATGTTGTATAATATGAAGCATTATATTTAGTTTTTATGAAAGCAAAGAAAAATTGAATAAAATGTATTATTGTTTATGGACTCTGAATTTACAGTCAACCAAGTTACCAAAAAGTGTAACAACAAACATCATTACATTTATGCCTACTATAATAGAGTGTAGGATTTGTTAAATATCTTTGATGTTATAAATAGAAAAGTTATCCCCATAAATGCAAATGCATTGATAGATGAGTTGGCTTCGTAGGGAGAAAATTTCAATCCTATTGCTAAGGGTAGATAAGAAAAAAAGGAAGAAGTCAAAATTATTTTTAAGCCATCCATTCCATACAAGGTCAATTTTTGACAAGTATTTGATAGTGATGAGCAAATAATAAAATTCCTTACCAAAAGAGTTTTTTATGTGTTTATAATCAATAAGGGGTGTTAAATCATATTGATAAGGAACATATCATTCAACTAAAAAATAATCACATTTCAAGAGGCCCAATCACTCTAGAAATCGTTTTTGATAACAATGACAAAGTGAAAATATTGAATATGTAGGTTAATGAGGAGTTTAAAGAGTTTTAAATAGAGCAAGGAAAAGCAATCAATATTTAGATAAAATGAACTCAAAAGGAAATAGATGACCTGATTACGCTTTATAAAAACATTGGTGATGTGATAGCATGGGTCTATGAATATTTTAAGGCTGATGATAAAACCAATATACGATACACAATTGAGTTGTTTTTGGACACCAAGTCTTTATGTTAGAAATAGAGAGCTATAGAAAATTGAACTTCTAATAAAGTAGGAGTTACTGAAATTTCTAGAAGATAAGATAATATCTCCTATCAAGAATTCAACTTGGGTAGCTAACTTAGTCATTGTTCAAAAAATGAATGGTGACATCCAACTCTATCTTGATTTTAGAAACCTAAATAAAGCCTTATTGGAATATCATTATACCCTTTCTCAAATATATTAGATACTACAAAGAGTGTCCAAAGCTAAAATATTTTATGTGTTGGATGGATTTTCAGGCTTCAATCAAATTGGGGTCAAATAAGACCAACATAAGATGACATTCACTACAAAATGGGGAGCATTTGGTTCTCAAAGGATGTCATTTGGTTTATCCAATGCTGGAGATACCTTTCAAAGAGCTATGGTCTTATATTTTGGTGAATTGGTGAATAAGGTAATTCTTAATTACCTAGATGACATGTGAATTTTCTCCTATAACATATATCAATATATAAATCATATAAAGATGGTATTGAAAAGTACAAAGAGTTTAGAATATCCCTAAATATTAAGAAATTGGTTTTTGTTGTCCAAGAAGTAAAATTGCTAGGACATGTGGATTCAAAACAAGGATTGTCTATTGGTCCACACTGCATAAAAACAATATTATCATTCCCCCTTACAACTAATAAAAAATTTCTTCATTCATATTTTAGGCAAGTTAATTTTATCTAAAAGTTTATATCAAATTTTGCTAAATTTGTGAATACTCTATATGTGTTATTGAAAAAGGAGGTGTCATTCATATCAATACAATAAAGGAGAGAATATTTTTTAAAAATTAAGCAAGCTATATTTAAATATCTAGTATTAGCTAATTTAGACTATCAAAAAGACTTCATTTTATATGTATATGATGTTGAAGAAAGTATAACTACAATATTGACACAAATAGATAAAGAAAAAAGTGAGTTGCATCGCTTTCTTCACCAAGACAATTGACAACTATGAGGAATGATATAACTTCATTTATAAATAAGTGTTTGATATCATGAATTTATTTTATAAAATTAACACATTATATCTCAAAGAGCAAGAAAATTTTATATTTTGTGCATCCTGATGTCTAGAAATTTGGTTTACAAGGGGAGCTTGATGAAAAAAGAGCAGTTTGGATCACTAAGATCAAATATTATGCTATAGAAATCAAGCCAACCAAGCTCATCAAAAGAATATATTTATGTGAACAAATTTCTAATTTTGCAATATCTAAGAATAATTTACTTGTAGAATAAATCTAGGAGCCAGAATAAGAAAACAATCCAAAAGAAAAGGATTACTAGATATTAGATTTGGTCAAATATTTCAAGATAGGTAAATATCCAAAAAATATCACTCCTTTACAAAGAAGAATATATAGAATTTAGGCTCCAAATTTTTTCATGGTTTATGGAATTATGTATTAAAATAAATTTTATGGATTTATTTTACATTGATTCCACCCCAAAAAAATAGAAAGAAGTGCTAAAAGAATTTCATTCAACTTTTTTTTGAAGGACACTATTTTGGTCAAACATTAGCAACAAAAATCCTCCAAGCTAGATATTATTGGCCTTCTCTCTTTCAATATGCTTTGAAAGCTACAAAATATTCTGAGTCTTATCAAATATTTTTTATTAGAAGAATAAATGTTGCACTACCCCTTTGGCCAATTATAGCAAACAAATCCTTCTAGCAATGGGGTTTAATTTTATTAGGGTTATAAGTCCAAATCCCTCTATCTTCCTTACTATAATAGATTATTTCACACGTTGGTATGAAGTGGTAGCTACAAAGAAAGTAGATCAAGAGGTTGTGATTAAGTTTCTTGAAAAATTAATTACCATGTTTGAAACTCCAAAGACAATAATAATAGACAATGGACCTACATTTGTAGGTACCAAACTCCTTGATTTTGCTTCCAAATATGACATATACTTAAAAGCATCTTCTAACTACTATCCACAAGGTAATGGTGTGGACAAATCAACAAATAAAAACTTGCTATAAATTATAAATAGAATTATTGGAGAGAACAAAAAAAGTTGGTATTTGATACTCAATCAAGCTCTTTGAGCAAACAAGATCACTCCAAAAGGAGTAGTGAAAGCATCTCCATATTATTTGGTATATGGTAAAAGGGCCATGCTTCTATTGTATTTAGAGCTTCCAAAAATATGGATATTAAGTGATTGTTCAAACATATAACCATTAGAATAAATAATGGTTAAATTGTTGTTGTTAGAAGAATAGACAAGAGAGGGTTATAACAACTTTTGGCAACATCAAGAAATAGTCAAACATTGTTTTGATAAAAAATCACTCCTAAAGACTTCAAGGTTAGATATTTGGTACTTAAGTGAGATGAGGACAAGTCTAAGCCTAGGAAAAATCACAAATTTGACTCACTATGGTTTGTACTATATCAAATCACCGAAGGTGAGGAATTGAACTCTTTTGAATTAACTACAACTAGAGGTTATAAAATGCCAATTCTAGTAAATGGTCAATATTTGAAACATTTGATATAGAAAGGTGTGCCTAGCCATGTAAACATTATAAATATTAGTGTAAGATTCAAAATTAAAATTTACATTTTAATAAAGTTAAAAGGATGACAAAAAGCTATTTGTTGAAATAGAAAATGACTTTTAGCTGGAAGCAGACCTGAGTGCTTGTATCAATTACGATCATGAGAAAAGTGGTTGAGTGAAACCATCACACATGCATTAATTAATGTGTGTGGAAAACTAATCATTGGGAAGAATCTAAAGAGCACTAAACCATTCCATATGACATACAATGAGAATTTAGTATTTAATAATTTCTAAGTAGAATCCAAGAAGAAAAGTGAGTTCTCTCTATCTAGGAAATATTTACAAAAGCAATTATAGAGACTTAAAAGCTATAGGACAAGTTGGGGAGCATTTTCACTATCAATACAAAACACATTTCAGATGTGGTACAACAAAAGGCTATGTCATTTTTGAAAAAGTACCATAATTTATCCACTTGACATACTTTCTTGGGACAATATATGCCTAGAAGATTGTATCCATATCTTGAGCTTATCCAAGATGTAGCTAAACATTACAACTCAGGGTCAAGGAATATAAGGAACATGCAAGACCAAGTACTTTTTCTATCCTGCCCCAAAATCTTTATAGAGGCCTTTGTTTGAATTTTTTCCCTTTGCATGCCTAGAATATTTACTAAGGAAAGTGAAGTTGATTTTTAGAGTAAAAGAAATAGTCTTGGATGAGCAATCAATTAGATAAAAATATAATCATACTTCTTGAAGCTCCATACCAAATAGGTAATTTCTATCCCTATATTCAAGAACTTTTTTCTATGCTAGCTATAATTTTTGGTTTAGATTTAGACATGATGGCATACAATTTTCAAATATATATGGCCTATGTCATTATAATCCCTAAACCCGTTTATTTTGATTCAAACAAATTCATTTGTGATCAAATCCATGAGGAGCTAGTAGGGTTCAATTAGAGGGGAAATTTTTGTTACCCATATTACCTAGTCTATATTTTCCTCTACTTAAAGGCCAACATCTTCCTTGACATACAAGTAAAAAGGGATACTAAAGATGAATAGGATTTGTCTATGGTGGATTGAATGCCAACTTTTTGATTGTCAAATTCATATTATGATTTCAATAAAAAATTTCTTTGTCCTACACTATCATCCATAAAAGGGCAAATTCCCCATTGTCAAAAGAAATCAAAGATTATCTATGCAAGCCCAATGATAAATTTGAAGATTGTATTTTTTACATTAAGGAATAGTAATAAGGGTTTACAAATTTGATGCAAAAGCATTGTTGCTACCTTATTTTGTTACAAATTGGTTATTTGCTCAGGTATTTTATCATTAGTTGGACCATATCGATTCAAAACTTAGGCATGGAATAAACAAGCATGTTTCATATCTTGTACCTTTTAGATATGTTCTAATTAATTTCAAGGCCCTTAAATTGAGATATTTGGCGAGGCAAAGTCTCTTGAAGATGAAGCTTCAAATAGTACTAGATAGATGGAAATATATTATTTATGGTTTTCTAAGGGCATGCCTTGATAATATAAACAAAAAGCCTCCCATATTTTAATATACCTTGAGGCCAAAATCCAAAAGGGTCAAAATACCATCAAATGAGGAGATATATTAGGTAGAAATAAATCCAATGGAATAAGAAGACGATCATCCCCATTGGAGAAACAATTGCAAGAAAGTATGTGAATATGATCCTCAATGTTATCCACGCCATCAACTTAAAGAAGCAAGAAGAAAGAAATTCATTGAATTAATATGAAATAATAAAAATATTTTGTAATGGTGGATGTATCATTATGAAGGTGACATGACAAAAGTGGGATTCAATACAATGAAAAAGGATAAATAACCTAAAGAACTCTTTGATAAATAAAATATGGATGAAGTAAGAACTTAGTTAAAGGAGGAAAGAGCCATGTTTGAGGGTGAATTAGGGAAAAACAGTGCACCAAAAAATGTGGAAAAATAAGCCTATTCACCCCATATCGCTAATGAGCATAAAAAAGAAATCATGCATGCAAAAGGAAACAATACCCAACAAAAATAAATGAATTTAAAGTAAGTATTTTCTCATTAATTTATTGGATCCAATCCAAGGTTACAACATTCCTCTTGAGGGTTCAAAATTTTTATACAATTTTTACAATATTTGGTGCTCAAATACCAAGTCTTTCACGAAATTCGAGTGCACATCCAATGTTTCTCTGCGTACCCACAATCGAGGTGGGCGATCCAATCCTGTTGATGCTTATATATAGGTTCTTTGATGTCTGATATTGATTCCCAAATCCTTCTGAGGACCTGCACCTGCACACAAGGAAGAAAAAATGGTTCAAATAGTAAGGGTGTATGGTGAAAACATGCAATCCCCATAGTGGCAAAATGGCATATGAATTAAAAGTGCATAAAAATATATCCAAATGACTTGAAAAATTGTAAAGATTTTAAAGTGGATTTTTTGGGATGATATAACCCAAAAAATATCAGAAATTACACCCGTAGACCCTTCTATTAAGCGTCGCCCACCTACAACCTGTGAAAAGGAGGACAACAAAATCTCGAACCTGAAATCATCCAAAACTCATGAAATTTAGTCAGTATGCATAAATTGGTATTTAAAGACAACCCATATGGTCATATTTTTCAATTGGATCTCGGATCCACCCGCATCAAACTGGGGTGCCCGGATGGGCCCTATGAGCCTACAAAAACTTAAAAGTATCATAACTAATTAATTTTGACCCCAAATGACCTGAAATTTGGACTGTAGAATAATGGTATAATTTATAAAATAAAAAACTAAAAAAATTAAAAAAAATTCTTAATAATTTACCCTCATCCCGGAGGGGGCGATGGTGACTGCAACTATTTGGGGGGGGGCTAGGAGGGGATACCCACCAAATCCGATCACTTTTGGTTACCAAAATATTGGAAGATGTTCCTAAACTACCTAAGGTGTGTTTTCGTTGACTTTGGTGAATAAATTCACCTATATGGAAAAGTTACGCTCGTATTACATTCTTGAAGTCACCTGGTAACCTCCTTGGCAAAAGGGAGATTTCGAGGGCAAAAAGGTGCAATAATGTGAGGGAAAATCTTGGAAGAACTCCATTGCATATCCTATAATTCATCTTCATTATTTTGTGTGGACATTTTATAGCCCAAATGGGCTCATGTGCAAAAAGGCATGCAAGGGAATGCATGGCAGGAGGTGCCACTTGTCAAATGGGAGGCATGCAGAGGGTGTGGAAGAGGATATCCCAATTTGGCCCTCATAAAGATGGATTTCATAAGGATTCCCTGTCATATACCTCGCATGCTCTTTTTGGGTGGTCAAATGGTAGTTTCTGGGTGCCATTTGGCCGAATATTGACTTTTTCTCGGTCAAACTTCACCACCATCCCACCTTGGGATGAGGGCTCACCACTTTCCCAGGGTGGGACGAGGAGCATCTACCCTCATCCCAGGGTGGTACGGTGGTGAATTTTGGGCTAAAACCTCCCAAAATTGGACCAATAGCCTCCAAAACACTTTTCAAAGTGACTAGAACCACCGTGAGCCTCCTAAGGGCTGCCCAAGGGGCCATATTATGTCAATTTGATCACTGCTTGTGGATGCTTAATCGGTTTTACCACATTTTAGTGTCTATAGATGCCCCTTTTTGATATGTGTTATGTGCAACACAGTGTTGAGAAAAAATAGATGACCAAAATGTAGAATGATTAAGGTTACTCGATAACCTAACCAACTTTAGATGCCCCAATCATGAAAAGGGCATGTGTTCTTGAATATTTGCTTCTGACTCATTAAATGAGTGTGCCTATGCTTGAAAATTGTCTATCATGAAGGTTCAGGGCCTATGACTTCATGATGCCAGTAATTTCAAGCGTTATAATGTGATTTTATGTTCTTGTTTGCTGCCCTAAGCAAGAGCGTGATTGTCTTTATCGAAGATTCGTTGAGCGAACGCAATTCACATAATTAAGTGTGTGCTTGTTGATTTGTACTGAGTATGACTATCCCCTCAAGATACAAGTCAATTATGGAATGACCAATGATAAAAGCGATGAGTCTCTTGACCTAATTGACTAGTGTTATGCTTACCTTCAGTTTTGTCCCTTGAAAAAGAGGGCAATTTGGAGAGGATTTTGGTGCCTTTGTTGAGTTTTCCTAGAGGAAAGGAGCTGGAAACTGTATGTCCGAGGGATGTATAGAAACAATGGAATTCTTAGGGAATGAATTAAAAAAATTTACATCCCTCCCAAGATCCTTAGGGTTGCAGTTTTATCTATGTGAAATTTGGGCCCAATTTGAGCTGTTTTGGTGCAGGTTTGGACCTGTTTTGGGTTATTTTGGAATATTTTGGCCTATTTTTGCTACCACCATCCTAGGGTGGGACAAGGGCATCTTCTACCACCATCCCATGGTGGTAATGTTGGCCAAATATGTGCTTTTCCCACCCTGGGATGGTGGTGACCCCTGCATCTTTATATAAACCCAAAATTTGAAGGTTAGGCTCATTTTTGCATGCTTTATTTGGCAATTTGAGAGGTGAGGAGTAGGAGAGTGATTCTGAGTAGTATATCACTCTCAAATTCATCCCATAGTAACCATGATTTAGTGGGCAAACTCAGCCAGTGGAGGATCCTGTGCAAGATAGGTATGCCAAGTCTCTCTTATTGTATTTTCCTCGTGTTAGAAGTTGATTTTCTTGCTTTTATGGTATGTTTTTGACATGGAAGCATATCACACTAAATTTTAGGTAATTAAACCTAATATATGAGATATGTACCAACTTTTGTGTTTTACCCATGTTTTTATGCAATTAGATTGCATTTTGTAGATCAATTTTTGCATTATTTTTACTATTTTTGATGGCCTAAAAGGCCTTTTTTAGCCCAATTTTTTGGAGTCATCCCTAGGTGGGATGGCTAGTGTGGGCTGGTCATAGGCCATCCCTTTATGGTTTGGCCATAGGTTTAGGGTCAATTCCTCATAGGAATATCCACAAATCAGCCTCAAATGGGGACCATTTTGAGTCTTTTCTTTTGAATGTTTTTGGGGCCATGCGAGGCCATTTTGGTGGTGTATTATTGAATTTCTTATCCATGTCAGGTGGTGAGGATTCAGTATCGATTACCTAATATATTTTATTCCATGAGGGATGCCTTGACCATATAATACTGAGAGTGGTTGGATGCCCTCGGCCTCAAGCATATGATCAGATTAAAGGTTGTTGTAGGAGACCGTGCATATCTCACTACCCTGATTGATTTATGGGATCCACGCACCAATACCTTCCACCTACCCACTTGGGAGATGACTGTGATGCTGGAAGATGTCTATAATATTATTCAAATTTTGATAGAAGGGTGGCCTATTCGCACGACACCACGAGATCGAAGATAGGCAGTGCTTGAGAGGTACTTTAGTTATGATATAGAGATGACAGAGCTAGATTGCTTGAAGGGTGGTATGATGGTAGTATTATGGTATGATATGAAGGTATTGAGGGTGAGTAATACACTACTCATGATGCTCATCTCCAATATGCTACTACTAGATTCTTCTGGAGTGATATTCTCATGGAACCTAGTGGAGATAGTGTTTGCACCTGGTGGGGTCTACTATGGCGAGCTATTGGTGATGGCATGGGGTACTACACTATTGGCATAGCTCTATGATGAGTTGTATGAGATTAGATAATGTCGGTGGAAGGGTATTGGGTGTATATTTTTGATACAGTTCTGGCGATGGCAAAACATAGCTTTGGGGCGACCGCAGGGGCTACCCTGGATGACTCGAGTATAGCTAGCAGACAAGAACATAGGATACGGTATCTTATGGCAGAGGGCTCAGGAGAGGGGACAGAGTCGATCAACATCAATTCCAGTTGGTTGCAACTCAAAAGTCTAAAAGAAAAAAAATTTAGTGGGTATGATCATAGATTTGGATCAATACCTGTTGAATCAAGATTTTTCATGTCCATAAACCATTCATTTACTAACCAAATCAGGAAAATGACCTTTTACATCAGAACCTTAGAAAGTTGATGGTCTGAAGGCTCTTTCTCAACCTAAAAAGGAATAGGTCAAGTTGGAAGCACCAGAAGATAACAAAAAAGTGCAATACAAGAGAAACGTGTGGTACCCTCTATCACTAGAGAGTTAATATAAATGTTACTCAGCAAAATCTAAGTATGTTTGATAAACCAATCCAAAAATAATAAAATTTCTTGAAAACTGCTAGATAACATTGTTGAACAACATAAAAATACAACTTTAAAGATCAGTATATATGATGATTTAATGATATTCATACAAATTAACATACTCATAGAATCACTCAAGATGGCTACCAAAAATAGATTTGGCTATCTAGACATAAATTTAACTCAAAATTAGTAAATGCTTGGGATGGGTGAGAAGAAGCCTTCCTCGTTTATATGTCTTTGCACATGGAAGGCTAGGTAGTATATAATTGCATGGTATATTTTTGAGATGCCACAATAGTCATGCCTAAGTATTTTTATGATCATATAGGATTAGAATACACCCATACTAGTTCTAGAGTGTTGTAGCTTGATGGAACACTAGTTCAGGTAATGGGATCTATAAAAGATATTCCAATAATACTGCATAAGTTTCTAGATATCTCAATGATCTAGGAGGTGATACTGGTGTACCTACCTCCACCATTTATATTATGCTTATTGATGGATTTAATTACAAATCTTAGGGGTTATTAATCACTATATTGCACCCACATGGTAATTCCAGGCAAGGGAAAAAAGGCTTGAATATATGAAGAGAAACCTAGCCCTTACCACATAGAGGGGTATGAGAAGAAAATAATTATTCTAATTAAATATGCCTTAGAGGACCCTCAAGCTAATATAGAGGAGAAACTGGAATGCTTGGAGAGGCTCATAGAGGATAACCTAGATAACCTAAAGGAAATAGTGGAAAATTTACAGGAAAAAAATGATTTTTCCTATAAGGAATTTAATGCAACAATGGGAATTGGATTGGGAACTTACTTCATGATGGATTCAAACAAATACTAGCCTTTGGCTATCACAAATCAAGAGCTTAGAAGAATAGAAATATGGAAGCTATTATTTTATGGGACTAGATGCAATAATGGAGCTAGAGATAGAATCATCCTTCAATTCTCTTATGAAGGAATCATAAATTCTCATATAGGTTTACTTGGATTTGTTCAAATAATGTTGTATAATATGAAGCATTATATTTAGTTTTTATGAAAGCAAAGAAAAATTGAATAAAATGTATTATTGTTTATGGACTCTGAATTTACAGTCAACCAAGTTACCAAAAAGTGTAACAACAAACATCATTACATTTATGCCTACTATAATAGAGTGTAGGATTTGTTAAATATCTTTGATGTTATAAATAGAAAAGTTATCCCCATAAATGCAAATGCATTGATAGATGAGTTGGCTTCGTAGGGAGAAAATTTCAATCCTATTGCTAAGGGTAGATAAGAAAAAAAGGAAGAAGTCAAAATTATTTTTAAGCCATCCATTCCATACAAGGTCAATTTTTGACAAGTATTTGATAGTGATGAGCAAATAATAGAATTCCTTACCAAAAGAGTTTTTTATGTGTTTATAATCAATAAGGGGTGTTAAATCATATTGATAAGGAACATATCATTCAACTAAAAAATAATCACATTTCAAGAGGCCCAATCACTCTAGAAATCGTTTTTGATAACAATGACAAAGTGAAAATATTGAATATCTAGGTTAATGAGGAGTTTAAAGAGTTTTAAATAGAGCAAGGAAAAGCAATCAATATTTAGATAAAATGAACTCAAAAGGAAATAGATGACCTGATTACGCTTTATAAAAACATTGGTGATGTGATAGCATGGGTCTATGAATATTTTAAGGCTGATGATAAAACCAATATACGATACACAATTGAGTTGTTTTTGGACACCAAGTCTTTATGTTAGAAATAGAGAGCTATAGAAAATTGAACTTCTAATAAAGTAGGAGTTACTGAAATTTCTAGAAGATAAGATAATATCTCCTATCAAGAATTCAACTTGGGTAGCTAACTTAGTCATTGTTCAAAAAATGAATGGTGACATCCAACTCTATCTTGATTTTAGAAACCTAAATAAAGCCTTATTGGAATATCATTATACCCTTTTTCAAATATATTAGATACTACAAAGAGTGTCCAAAGCTAAAATATTTTATGTGTTGGATGGATTTTCAGGCTTCAATCAAATTGGGGTCAAATAAGACCAACATAAGATGACATTCACTACAAAATGGGGAGCATTTGGTTCTCAAAGGATGTCATTTGGTTTATCCAATGCTGGAGATACCTTTCAAAGAGCTATGGTCTTATATTTTGGTGAATTGGTGAATAAGGTAATTCTTAATTACTTAGATGACATGTGAATTTTCTCCTATAACATATATCAATATATAAATCATATAAAGATGGTATTGAAAAGTACAAAGAGTTTAGAATATCCCTAAATATTAAGAAATTGGTTTTTGTTGTCCAAGAAGTAAAATTGCTAGGACATGTGGATTCAAAACAAGGATTGTCTATTGGTCCACACTGCATAAAAACAATATTATCATTCCCCCTTACAACTAATAAAAAATTTCTTCATTCATATTTTAGGCAAGTTAATTTTATCTAAAATTTTATATCAAATTTTGCTAAATTTGTGAATACTCTATATGTGTTATTGAAAAAGGAGGTGTCATTCATATCAATACAATAAAGGAGAGAATATTTTTTAAAAATTAAGCAAGCTATATTTAAATATCTAGTATTAGCTAATTTAGACTATCAAAAAGACTTCATTTTATATGTATATGATGTTGAAGAAAGTATAACTACAATATTGACACAAATAGATAAAGAAAAAAGTGAGAGTTGCATCGCTTTCTTCACCAAGACAATTGACAACTATGAGGAATGATATAACTTCATTTATAAATAAGTGTTTGATATCATGAATTTATTTTATAAAATTAACACATTATATCTCAAAGAGCAAGAAAATTTTATATGTTGTGCATCCTGATGTCTAGAAATTTGGTTTACAAGGGGAGCTTGATGAAAAAAGAGCAGTTTGGATCACTAAGATCAAATATTATGCTATAGAAATCAAGCCAACCAAGCTCATCAAAAGAATATATTTATGTGAACAAATTTCTAATTTTGCAATATCTAAGAAGAATTTACTTGTAGAATAAATCTAGGAGCCAGAATAAGAAAACAATCCAAAAGAAAAGGATTACTAGATATTAGATTTGGTCAAATATTTCAAGATAGGTAAATATCCAAAAAATATCACTCCTTTACAAAGAAGAATATATAGAATTTAGGCTCCAAATTTTTTCATGGTTTATGGAATTATGTATTAAAATAAATTTTATGGATTTGTTTTACATTGATTCCACCCCAAAAAAATAGAAAGAAGTGCTAAAAGAATTTCATTCAACTTTTTTTTGAAGGACACTATTTTGGTCAAACATTAGCAACAAAAATCCTCCAAGCTAGATATTATTGGCCTTCTCTCTTTCAATATGCTTTGAAAGCTACAAAATATTCTGAGTCTTATCAAATATTTTTTATTAGAAGAATAAATGTTGCACTACCCCTTTGGCCAATTATAGCAAACAAATCCTTCTAGCAATGGGGTTTAATTTTATTAGGGTTATAAGTCCAAATCCCTCTATCTTCCTTACTATAATAGATTATTTCACACGTTGGTATGAAGTGGTAGCTACAAAGAAAGTAGATCAAGAGGTTGTGATTAAGTTTCTTGAAAAATTAATTACCATGTTTGAAACTCCAAAGACAATAATAATAGACAATGGACCTACATTTGTAGGTACCAAACTCCTTGATTTTGCTTCCAAATATGACATATATTTAAAAGCATCTTCTAACTATTGTCCACAAGGTAATGGTGTGGAAAAATGAACAAATAAAAAATTGCTACAAATTATAAAGATAATTGTTGGGGAGAACAAAAAAAAGTTAGCATTTGATACTCGATCAAGCTCTTTGAGCAAACAAGATCACTCCAAAAGGAGTAGTGAAAGCATCTCCATATTATTTGGTATATGGTAAAAGGGCCATGCTTCTATTGTATTTAGAGCTTCCAAAAATATGGATATTAAGTGATTGTTCAAACATATAACCATTAGAATAAATAATGGTTAAATTGTTGTTGTTAGAAGAATAGACAAGAGAGGGTTATAACAACTTTTGGCAACATCAAGAAATAGTCAAACATTGTTTTGATAAAAAATCACTCCTAAAGACTTCGAGGTTAGATATTTGGTACTTAAGTGAGATGAGGACAAGTCTAAGCCTAGGAAAAATCACAAATTTGACTCACTATGGTTTGTACTATATCAAATCACCGAAGGTGAGGAATTGAACTCTTTTGAATTAACTACAACTAGAGGTTATAAAATGCCAATTCTAGTAAATGGTCAATATTTGAAACATTTGATATAGAAAGGTGTGCCTAGCCATGTAAACATTATAAATATTAGTGTAAGATTCAAAATTAAAATTTACATTTTAATAAAGTTAAAAGGATGAAAAAAATCTATTTGTTGAAATAGAAAATGACTTTTAGCTGGAAGCAGACCTGAGTGCTTGTATCAATTACGATCATGAGAAAAGTGGTTGAGTGAAACCATCACACATGCATTAATTAATGTGTGTGGAAAACTAATCATTGGGAAGAATCTAAAGAGCACTAAACCATTCCATATGAAATACAATGAGAATTTAGTATTTAATAATTTCTAAGTAGAATCCAAGAAGAAAAGTGATTTCTCTCTATCTAGGAAATATTTACAAAAGCAATTATAGAGACTTAAAAGCTATAGGACAAGTTGGGGAGCATTTTCACTATCAATACAAAACACATTTCAGATGTGGTACAACAAAAGGCTATGTCATTTTTGAAAAAGTACCATAATTTATCCACTTGACATACTTTCTTGGGACAATATATGCCTAGAAGATTGTATCCATATCTTGAGCTTATCCAAGATGTAGCTAAACATTACAACTCAGGGTCAAGGAATATAAGGAACATGCAAGACCAAGTACTTTTCTCTATCTCGCCCAAGAGCTTTATAGAGGCCTTCGTTGGAATTTTTTCCCTTTGTATGCCTAGAATATTTACTAAGGAAAGTGAAGTTGATTTTTAGAGTAAAAGAAATAGTCTTGGATGAGCAATCAATTAGATAAAAATATAATCATACTTCTTGAAGCTCCATACCAAATAGGTAATTTCTATCCCTATATTCAAGAACTTTTTTCTATGCTAGCTATAATTTTTGGTTTAGATTTAGACATGATGGCATACAATTTTCAAATATATATGGCCTATGTCATTATAATCCCTAAACCCATTTATTTTGATTCAAACAAATTCATTTGTGATCAAATCCATGAGGAGCTAGTAGGGTTCAATTAGAGGGGAAATTTTTGTTACCCATATTACCTAGTCTATATTTTCCTCTACTTAAAGGCCAACATCTTCCTTGACATACAAGTAAAAAGGGATACTAAAGATGAATAGGATTTGTCTATGGTGGATTGAATGCCAACTTTTTGATTGTCAAATTCATATTATGATTTCAATAAAAAATTTCTTTGTCCTACACTATCATCCATAAAAGGGCAGATTCCCCATTTTCAAAAGAAATCAAAGATTATCTATGCAAGCCCAATGATAAATTTGAAGATTGTATTTTTTACATAAAGGAATAGTAATAAGGGTTTACAAATTTGATGCAAAAGCATTGTTGCTACCTTATTTTGTTACAAATTGGTTATTTGCTCAGGTATTTTATCATTAGTTGGACCATATCGATTCAAAACTTAGGCATGGAATAAACAAGCATGTTTCATATCTTGTACCTTTTAGATATGTTCTAATTAATTTCAAGGCCCTTAAATTGAGATATTTGGCGAGGCAAAGTCTCTTGAAGATGAAGCTTCAAATAGTACTAGATAGATGGAAATATATTATTTATGGTTTTCTAAGGGCATGCCTTGATAATATAAACAAAAAGCCTCCCATATTTTAATATACCTTGAGGCAAAAATCCAAAAGGGTCAAAATACCATCAAATGAGGAGATATATTAGGTAGAAATAAATCCAATGGAATAAGAAGACGATCATCCCCATTGGAGAAACAATTGCAAGAAAGTATGTGAATATGATCCTCAATGTTATCCACGCCATCAACTTAAAGAAGCAAGAAGAAAGAAATTCATTGAATTAATATGAAATAATAAAAATATTTTGTAATGGTGGATGTATCATTATGAAGGTGACATGACAAAAGTGGGATTCAATACAATGAAAAAGGATAAATAACCTAAAGAACTCTTTGATAAATAAAATATGGATGAAGTAAGAACTTAGTTAAAGGAGGAAAGAGCCATGTTTGAGGGTGAATTAGGGAAAAACGGTGCACCAAAAAATGTGGAAAAATAAGCCTATTCACCCCATATCGCTAATGAGCATAAAAAAGAAATCATGCATGCAAAAGGAAACAATACCCAACAAAAATAAATGAATTTAAAGTAAGTATTTTCTCATTAATTTATTGGATCCAATCCAAGGTTACAACATTCCTCTTGAGGGTTCAAAATTTTTATACAATTTTTACAATATTTGGTGCTCAAATACCAAGTCTTTCACGAAATTCGAGTGCACATCCAATGTTTCTCTCGCGTACCCACAATCGAGGTGGGCGATCCAATCCTGCTGATGCTTATATATAGGTTCTTTGATGTCTGATATTGATTCCCAAAGCCTTCTGAGGACCTGCACCTGCACACAAGGAAGAAAAAATGGGTCAAATAGTAAGGGTGTATGGTGAAAACATGCAATCCCCATAGTGGCAAAATGGCATATGAATTAAAAGTGCATAAAAATATATCCAAATGACTTGAAAAATTGCAAAGATGTTAAAGTGGATGTTTTGGGATGATATAACCCAAAAAATATCAGAAATTACACCCGTAGACCCTTCTATTAAGCGTCGCCCACCTACAACCTGTGAAAAGGAGGACAACAAAATCTCGAACCTGAAATCATCCAAAACTCATGAAATTTAGTCAGTATGCATAAATTGGTATTTAAAGACAACCCATATGGTCATATTTTTCAATTGGATCTCGGATCCACCTGCATCAAACTGGGGTGCCCGGATGGGCCCTATGAGCCTACAAAAACTTAAAAGTATCATAACTAATTAATTTTGACCCCAAATGACCTGAAATTTGGACTGTAGAATAATGGTATAATTTATAAAATAAAAAACTAAAAAAATTAAAAAAAATTCTTAATAATTTACCCTCATCCCGGAGGGGGCGATGGTGACTGCAACTATTTGGGGGGGGGCTAGGAGGGGATACCCACCAAATCCGATCACTTTTGGTTACCAAAATATTGGAAGATGTTCCTAAACTACCTAAGGTGTGTTTTCGTTGAATTTGGTGAATAAATTCACCTATATGGAAAAGTTACGCTCGTATTACCTTCTTGAAGTCACCCGGTAACCTCCTTGGCAAAAGGGAGATTTCGAGGGCAAAAAGGTGCAATAATGTGAGGGAAAATCTTGGAAGAACTCCATTGCATATCCTATAATTCATCTTCATTATTTTGTGTGGACATTTTATAGCCCAAATGGGCTCATGTGCAAAAAGGCATGCAAGGGAATGCATGGCAGGAGGTGCCACTTGTCAAATGGGAGGCATGCAGAGGGTGTGGAAGAGGATATCCCAATTTGGCCCTCATAAAGATGGATTTCATAAGGATTCCCTGTCATCTACCTCGCATGCTCTTTTTGGGTGGTCAAATGGCAGTTTCTGGGTGCCATTTGGCCGAATATTGACTTTTTCTCGGTCAAACTTCACCACCATCCCACCTCGGGATGAGGGCTCACCACTTTCCCAGGGTGGGACGAGGAGCATCTACCCTCATCCCAGGGTGGTACGGTGGTGAATTTTGGGCTAAAACCTCCCAAAATTGGACCAATAGCCTCCAAAACCCTTTTCAAAGTGGCTAGAACCACTGTGAGCCTCCTAAGGGCTGCCCAAGGGGCCATATTATGTCAATTTGATCACTGCTTGTGGATGCTTAATCGGTTTTACCACATTTTAGTGTCTATAGATGCCCCTTTTTGATATGTGTTATGTGCAACACAAGGTCTTTGAGAAAAAAATAGATGACCAAAATGTAGAATGATTAAGGTTACTCGATAACCTAACCAACTTTAGATGCCCCAATCATGAAAAGGGCATGTGTTCTTGAATATTTGCTTCTGACTCATTAAATGAGTGTGCCTATGCTTGAAAATTGTCTATCATGAAGGTTCGGGGCCTATGACTTCATGATGCCAGTAATTTCAAGCGTTATAATGTGATTTTATGTTCTTGTTTGCTGCCCTAAGCAAGAGCGTGATTGTCTTTATCGAAGATTCGTTGAGCGAACGCAATTCACATAATTAAGTGTGTGCTTGTTGATTTGTACTGAGTATGACTATCCCCTCAAGATACAAGTCAATGATGGAATGACCAATGATAAAAGCGATGAGTCTCTTGACCTAATTGACTAGTGTTATGCTTACCTTCAGTTTTGTCCCTTGAAAAAGAGGGCAATTTGGAGAGGATTTTGGTGCCTTTGTTGAGTTTTCCTAGAGGAAAGGAGCTGGAAACTGTATGTCCGAGGGATGTCTAGAAACAATGGACTTCTTAGGGAATGAATTAAAAAAATTTACATCCCTCCTAAGATCCTTAGGGTTGCAGTTTTATCTATGTGAAATTTGGGCCCAATTTGAGCTGTTTTGGTGCAGGTTTGGACCTGTTTTGGGTTATTTTGGAATATTTTGGCCTATTTGCTACCACCATCCTAGGGTGGGACAAGGGCATCTTCTACCACCATCCCATGGTGGTAATGTTGGCCAAATATGTGCTTTTCCCACCTTGGGACGGTGGTGACCCCTGCATCTTTATATAAACCCAAAATTTGAAGGTTAGGCTCATTTTTGCATGCTTTATTTGGCAATTTGAGAGGTGAGGAGTAGGAGAGTGATTCTGAGTAGTAGATCACTCTCAAATTCATCCCATAGTAACCATGATTTAGTGGGCAAACTCAGCCAGTGGAGGATCCTGTGCAAGATAGGTATGCCAAGTCTCTCTTATTGTATTTTCCTCGTGTTAGGAGTTGATTTTCTTGCTTTTATGGTATGTTTTTGACATGGAAGCATATCACACTAAATTTTAGGTAATTAAACCTAATATATGAGATATGTACCAAATTTTGTGTTTTACCCATGTTTTTATGCAATTAGATTGCATTTTGTAGATCAATTTTTGCATTATTTTTACTATTTTTGATGGCCTAAAAGGCCTTTTTTAGCCCAATTTTTTGGAGTCATCCCTAGGTGGGATGGCTAGTGTGTGCTGGTCATAGGCCATCCCTTTATGGTTTGGCCATAGTTTTAGGGGCAATTCCTCAGAGGAATATCCACAAATCAGCCTCAAATGGGGACCATTTTGAGTCTTTTCTTTTGAATGTTTTTGGGGCCATGCGAGGCCATTTTGGTGGTGTATTATTGAATTTCTTATCCATGTCAGGTGGTGAGGAGTCAGTATCGATTACCTAATATATTTTATTCCATGAGGGATGCCTTGACCATAGAATACTGAGAGTGGTTGGATGCCCTCGGCCTCAAGCATATGATCAGATTAAAGGTTGTTGTAGGAGACCGTGCATATCTCACTACCCTGATTGATTTATGGGATCCACGCACCAATACCTTCCACCTACCCACTTGGGAGATGACTGTGATGCTGGAATATGTCTATAATATTATTCAAATTTTTATAGAAGGGTGGCCTATTCGCACGACACCACGAGATCGAAGATAGGCAGTGCTTGAGAGGTACTTTAGTTATGATATAGAGATGACAGAGCTAGATTGCTTGAAGGGTGGTATGATGGTAGTATTATGGTATGATATGAAGGTATTGAGGGTGAGTAATACACTACTCATGATCCTCATCTCCAATATGCTACTACTAGATTCTTCTGGAGTGATATTCTCATGGAACCTAGTGGAGATAGTGTTTGCACTGGTGGGGTCTACTATGGCAGAGCTATTGGTGATGGCATGGGGTACTACACTATTGGCATAGCTCTATGATGAGTTGTATGAGATTAGATAATGTCGGTGGAAGGGTATTGGGTGTATATTTTTGATACAGTTCTGGCGATGGCAACACATAGCTTTGGGGCGACCGTAGGGGCTACCCTGGATGACTCGAGTATAGCTAGCAGACAAGAACATAGGATACGGTATCTTATGGCAGAGGGCTCAGGAGAGGGGACAGAGTCGATGATTCATAAGTGAGGTGGCCTACTATATAGATCTATTTTCCCAAATTAATGTAGGTCAGGTATTCTGGAGGCCATACAGATATTTTCTAGAGTGGTCAAATGCTACTGTATACTCTATAGGGTGGGACGAGGTATATGGTTGGTTGGACAACATGGAATGGAGCGGGAGTACTTCCCTTTTGCTTAGGTGATGCAAAAATTTGGGCTATACTAGGGGGTGCCTATTGAGTCGATGCCTTATTGGTGTCACGAGGATGAGAGGACATTAGCATGGACAATGGTAGAGGTAGTGGCATGGGATATAGATCTTGTAGTGGACATTCTAGATGTGGATTATGTTGGGACTATAGTGGAGTATGATTCTTGGTGGGTGATAGGCCAGGGGTATAGAGAGGGGCCACTGAGGAGGGGTTCAGCTAGGGAGGCACATCAGGATATTTTTGGTGAGGACCAAGATGATGCAGGTGATTGGAAGGGACACAAGGTAGGGGAGCATGTGGATCTCTTAGACTTAGGATATCGAGGTGACTTGGGGGATGATGATGTTGGGGATGAGGAGGTGCAGGAACCACCGATGGCACCAGGGGATACAAAGGTAGAGCTAAAAGAGGAGCTACTCAAGGTGAGGTAGGAGAGAGATCTCCTACAAACATAGGTGCACGATGTACAAGCAAAGCTAGTAGCCAAGCGAGCTAAGGTACAAGTGTCTTAGGTCAAAATAGCATCTCTTTGGGCACAACTACGATCTTGAAGCCCTACCCAAGAGGATTATAGTAGTGGCAAGGTGACTAGGCTATAGACAGAGGTGATACGACTCCATTCTATGGTGGATACTTACCAGGTATGGTGTTGATGGTGGTAGGCTTATATGAAAGAGCTGGAGACTAAGGTAGTATGCCTTGGTGGACGTATACGGGATGATGGAGGTGCTAGTGGGTCATACCAGAGTTGCCATAGTAGGATAGGGCAATCCTCATCTAGGAGAGAGGCACCAGGGTCTAGGCGAAGAGTTGATAGGGTAGGTGGTAGCAGATATGGGAGTTCATAGAGGACTCCTACTACAGGTGGGAGTGCGAGTCGTAGTACCGATCCTACGTGATCATGGTAGTGGCTCGCGTGACTCTTTTTGTGTTTTTTGATGTTTTAGCAATGTGAAGTCCGAGGAATCACTTTATTGTAGCTGATCGGAAACATGATGTATATTTTTTTTTCCCATACATATACACACACATATATATATATGATATTTTTTTATGTGGTTTATCATCATGTGCTTATTGTTTTATGAGATGTATGCAAATGTATGCAATTTGATTTATGTAATGATGATGAATACCTATGTATGCATATTTTGCAATATTATTTGATTTTATTGTGTACATTCATGGATGTATATTGATATGGATGACTTCTTGATCTATAGGATGTAATTTGTAGACTACATGTTGTATTATGCTAACACCATAGATGATGTATTTTGCACTAACTCATATGTAATGTTGTCATGAGACTTTGTATAATCAATTTGTGAATAATGTAATTGAAATGAATGAGGTGAAGTGATATGAATGATATGATGCTTAGGAAATGCTCATTAGGTTTTCATGAAACTCAAACACTCTAGTCAACTTATCAAAAGTTGTATACTAACCATGCAAGACTTTTTGATAAGGTATGAATCTGCTAGGATGACCAAGGTACTTCATATCCCTGTGTGTGAAAGTGAGTTCATTCCTATGAGATGCATAAGGATACCGCCAGCGCTAAGTAGGCTCTCAACCAAACATGTACTGAGGATCACCAAATGAATGCCACCATCATAGGTTTTGTACTAAGTATGACTAGACCACTAGGCAATATAGGTTACCAAAGTTAGCTCATCCACATGCAAACATTGGTCTACGCATGTGCCCGAAAGCTAATGTGATACACATATCATCATGCATGAGGCTACTACCATTGATGGATAGGCTATAAACCAAACCCATAATGAGGATCACCTGATGGTTTTCTAGATGCTGAGAGTTCCAGGGATTTCAATCTCAGGTGTTTTTTTGGTTATTCACTTGATTGGGATTACTTTCTCTCATATATAGTGATGAAAATCACTTTTTATTTTTCTCTTTTTAGTGACTATAATCACTGTTTATTTTGAGTTTTTTTCTTTTTCTCTTGAGCAAGGGGTTGGAGTAGTGGTGATAACCACTATTATTTTTTATTGTTATTTTTTGAGGATTTTGATTTCAAAGTTTAATTTGTGGGATTTTTGGCTTGCATATGGCATTGATCCTTTATTCCTTGAGGATGACTACCTATCCTTCATGAGGGCATGTAGTACGAATCCTTACGACATTAGGGATAAAAGGTGTGTGAAAATGTTGATGGAAAACTTTTGGGATTTTATTATGGAGTGGTGTTGATATTTTAGACCTTTGGGATGACTACTCATCCTTTGTGGGGACGTGTAGTACAAATCCTTATGAATTTAAGGATCAAGGGTGTTTGGAAATTTTGATAGTGGTGAAAACCACTATTTATTTTGAGGAATTGGGTGGGGAAGATCTTATCCTTTTGTCAATTCTCAGTATTCTTGAACCATTCGCATAGGGGGATGAGCAGGATGACCTTTTCTCTTAAGGTAGCCTAGACCACTTCATGGATTTCATCTGTATTTGTGTGAAACTTAGATTGTTAATTATTAATTGTGTTTGGGATATGATGTACTGCAAGACTCTACCTCCTAAAAATCAAGCTAGCCTGCTAAAAAATCTGAGTAGAGACTAGATATGGCTGAGTGACTAAAAACCCTACTAAAATCATAAAACAAATGGCTAAGTTAAGGGAATGGACACGATTATGGAAATGTGAAAAAAAATATGGGTGAAAAATGATAATTGCAGTATTTGAACTATGAGTACTTTCATGACATTGATTTTGAGCGGTACGTAATGGACCATCATGGTGCTAGACATGTATGCGCAACTCTAAAATGTAAAGTGCTAATGATGAATATGCCTAGATGCAAGTGATGATAAAATGCAATGTGGTGTGATGCAATATTTTTGAATTTTTTTAATTTTATGGATATGTATGTATGAAAATGCAATGCGATGAAAATGTTTTTGTAATTTGATGTTTTGATGATTTTTTTGAATTTGTGATTGATATGTATACACATGTGACAAACGGGCTTACTTGGGGGCCATTGGGGCATTTTGGGGGGACAAAAGGGCTTATGGACACCTTTGGATCTTTTAGGTTTGACCTAGACTATCGTAGATAGTCTAGGAGCATTTTTACTTGACCTAGATGATGAGAACCCGCTAGGAGCATTTTGGGTGACCTAGACATGCAGTGGCAATTAAAAAGTATCTACAACTACCTAGGGACATTTGGCTATGACCAAAGGGATTAGGGATGTCTTTGGGGCTTTTAGGGTTGACCTAGATGATTGTAGATAGTCTAGGAGTATTTTTACTTGACCTAGGAAGTGAAAACCCTCTAAGAGCCTTTTGGGTGACCTAAACGTGTAGCGGACACTGCCTAGGGATATGTGGATATGACCAAAGCACTTATGGATACCATTGGGGATTTTAGGGTTGACCTAGATGATCGTAGATAGTCTAGGAGCATTTTTAATTGACCTAGACGATGAGAACCCGCTAGGAGCCTTTTGGGGTGACCTAGACGTGCAACGACACTTAAAAAGTGTCTACAACTACCTAGGGGTATTTGGCTATGACCAAAGGGCTTAGGGATACCTTTGGGGATTTTAGGGTTGACCTAGATGGTGAGAACCCGCTAGGAGCCTTTTGGGTGACCTAGACATGCAGTAGTACTTAAAAAGTGTCTACGACTGCTTAAGGGAATTTGGTTATAAACAAAGGGATTAGGGATGCCTTTGGGGATTTTAGGGTTGACCTAGATGATCGTAGATAGTCCAAGATTATTTTTACTTGACCTAGATGTTGAGAACCCGCTAGGACCTTTTTGGGTGACCTAGACGTGCAACGACACTTAAAAAGTGTCTACGACTACCTAGGGGTATTTGGCTATGACCAAAGGGCTTAGGGATGCCTTTGGTGCTTTTAGGGTTGACCTAGATGATTGTAGATATTCTAGGAGCATTTTTACTTGACCTAGATTGTGAGAACCTTATAGGAGCCTTTTGGTGACCTAGACATGCAGCAACACTTAAAAAGTGTCTACGAATTCCTAGGGGCATTTGGTTATGACCAAAGGTCTTATGGATGCCTTTGGGGCTTTTAGGGTTGACCTAGATGATCGTAGATAGTCCAGGAGTGTTTTTTATTGACCTAGATAGTGAGAACCTGCTAAGAGTCTTTTAGGTTCTCTCTAAGCATGAAATGGCCATAAATGAAGGATGTTCAAAGGTTCAGGATCCTCGACACCTTCAAGTGAAGCTAGGCAATAAGTTCTAGGACCTATTTGACTAGCGATGACAAAGGGACCTAACCAGTTTGACACAAATTTTTCCCGCAGGTGGGGTGACAAGCTAGAATTTTGTTGGTTCTCTTTTAGGATGATATCACCAACCTAAAAGTCTTTGACATGGACTTTCATATTGAAGGCTCTCTTGAGCTACTCTTGATACACACGTAGATGCTCAAGCACATTAATTTAGTGCTCATCCAATAACATAAGTTGATCTAGGTGATCTTGTCACGTAATATCATCCTCGATAAATTCCTATAGGGATATGCGCAGTGATGGTATTTCCAACTCTAGAGGCATGACCGCCTCAGCACCATACACTAGCAAAAATGAAGTTACCCTAGTGGGTGTTCGAATGCTATTGCAGTAAGCCCAAAGGGCAAGCGACATTTGCGTATGCCAATCGGTATGATTTTCTTTGACTATTTTCTTCAATATGGAAATTATGGTCTTGTTTGATGCTTCTGCTTGCCCATTTGCTTGTGGATAATAGGGTGTCAAAAATTTGTGCTGGATTTTATACTTTGTTTTCAAAGCATGCACATATTTATTCTTGAATGATGTCCCATTATCCGAAATGATCTTGGATGGAATACCAAAATGACAAATGATATTATGCAATATGAACTCCGCTATGCGGGGTCCTATCGTAGTGGTAAGGGGAATTGCTTCCACCCATTTTGTAAAATACTCTGTAGTCATGATGATAAATGTGTGGTGGCCCAAGGATGCAGGGGATATTTTCCCAATTAAATCCAACCCTCATTGTGAAAATGGCCAAGCCGCTTGGATCGGTTTTAAAATCTGGGAAGGTACATGTGTCAAGTTAGCATGGTATTGACATTTCATGCACTTCCTCACATATGCGCAACAATATCGCTCTAAAGTTGGCCAATAATAGTACATGTGGAGAATGCACTTTGTGATGGCCATGCCACTAAAATGGCCACCAAAAGTGCTATCATGTTCTTGGGCCATTTCCCAAGTCGATTCTTGAACCTCTAAGCAATGAAGGAGGATTCCTTCATAGCTTTGATGGTATAGGATGTCTCCTAACAAGATAAACTTTGTTACCGTCCATTTAAATTTCCTTTTGGTAGTGTGCGATAATCTATGAGGGAAGTTACCAAGCTTTAGGTACTCTCTAATTGGTGTGGACCAGTCCTACTGTGTGGAAGCCTTGATTGCATGAATCACCTATCCCTCATGAAGTTCATCCCGAGAAAATGTAGATTGGGATAGAACTTGTAATAATAGCATTTTGTTGCTATCAAAATGGTTTGGGGGAATAGAGTCCCCCAAGCGCCATTATTCAAGCACTCATGAATGTGCGAGAATATCTCTTGATGAGGTTCTATTTGAATCATGTGAACTTCTGGCATGTCTTGAGTGCTCTCACACTCAATCGTTGATTGTGATAGCATCTTGACTTGAATGGCTGTCATCTCCCTTATGGGTTCTTGTGCAATCAAGGATTCTAAAGAGGCCATTGTATCCACAAAATGATTTAGATGATCGAGGGAGTTCCTCGATGTCATACCATTCAAAAGTTTCTAGGGATTTTTCTACAAGGGCTTTGTAGGCTTGAAAATTTGGACACTTGCATTGGAAGATTCCCTTGACCTGGTTGACAATGAGAAAGGAGTCACCAAAAATATTGAGCTTGGTTATTTTCATGGCGATAGCCATTTTAAGCCCTATGAGTAAGGCTTCATAATAGACATTATTTTTGGTGTAGGAGAATATGATTTTAAATGAAAGGGGTATGGGAGCCCCATGCAATGTGAAAAACATGATTCCCATGCCACCCCCTTGCTTGCATTTAGACCATAAAAGAAGAGAGTCATATCCTCATGTGACTCAGGCTCATAAAAATTAGGCAACTCTGATATTTGGAAGACCCCATCATTGGGAAGCTCTATGCTAAGAGGCTGGTCCTCCTAGAGAGGAGCCTTTGTAAGTTGATCAACAATGACCTATCCTTTTATTGAATTTTTTCCTATGAACTCCAGGTCGAATTCTATCAACAACATAATCCATTTCATCGTGTGAATATTATGATAAGTATGACTCATAATGTATCACAATTGATTCTCTTTGGATACAACATATGAGTGTGATTGAGCATATAGTATCGTAGCTTCTTGGTAGCAAAAACCATCACTAGACATAACTTTTCTATGTATGTGTACTTAATCTCATAGCTCACCAAGGTGCGACTGGGATAATATGTGGCATGTTCTTTATGAAATTCATTGTTTTGGTCTAACATGACGCCCAATGCGACTTTAGTAGCTGAGATGTATAATCGAAGTGGTACCCCTGGTCTGGGTGGAGCTAACACTGGCGACGAAGCCAGGTATTGTTTAATTGTGTTAAAGGCATTCTGACATTCATTGTCCTAGTGGAATGTGACCCCTTGTGTAAAATTTTGTTCATGGGTCTACACTTGTCCAACAGTTGTGCTATAAAGCATTTTATGGATGCAATCCTCCCCTTCAAGCTACGAAGCTGCTTGATGGTAGTCAGGGTAGGTATTTCAAGGATTGCCTTGACTTTGTTAGGGTCCACTTCGATGCCTCATTTGGAAACTATAAATCCCAAGAGATTTCTAGATGTGATTCCAAAGATGCACTTCTTGGGATTAAGTCTCACATTATATTCAATTAGGCGATTGAGGACTTTGTGCAAGACATCGAGGTGATCATGACGTAATAAATATTTTGCCAATAAGTCATCCATGTAATCTTCCAAAATGTTATGCATGTAGTCATGGAATATACATGTCATGGCACGCTGGTAGGTGGCATCAACATTCTTAAGGCCAAATGACATGACCTTGTATCAAAATGTCCTCCAAGGTATTGTGAATGCCATTTTGAGCTGGTCTTCCAAGTTGATACAAATATGATTGTACCCAGAGAAGCCATCCATAAGGGAGAGCATTTTGTGTCCTATGCTGGAATCTACCAAGGCATCTATGCTTGGCAAAGGAAATTCATCCTTAGGACTCACTTTATTTAGGTCTCGAAAATTGGTGCAAATGTGAATCCTCCCGCCAGGCTTCTTGACAGGAACCATATTGGACAACCATCGTGGATAGTATACAGAAATGACAAACTAGGTATCCAACAGTTTTTGTAGCTCATATTTGACCATCAAGGCCACTGTTGGGTGCATCTTTCTTAGCTTTTGCTTGATAGGTTTGACTGTGGGGTCAAGCATGAGATTATGGGTGACCATATTTGGATCTAGTCCTGGCATTTTTTTGTAAGACCATGCAAAAGCTACCTTATTTTATGTGAGAAGGGCTATATAATTGTCTTTCTCTTCAAGGGATAGTCTTTCCCCTAGCTTTATATATTATGAGTTTTCAAAAAAAAATCTGATATCTCTGTCAACCGTAGGCTCGATTGACATATGAGACCCCTCATCCAACTGATGGGGAGTAGGTATCAAAATGATGTCATTAGCTGAATTTAAATCTTCGATGGGAACCTTGAGTTCCTCCTCAGCATGGAAGACATCATGATTTGGTCTTGTAGAGAAGTGAAATAATCCACCGCAATCCCAATACTTAGAGGGTGATGGGGGTGAATCAGTGCGATCCCAATCAATCACATCTAGGTCTATATGGAGTTGTTTGGAAGGATAGGTTGGGTTGTGGAGTGGTGTGGTCAAATCAATGAATATCATATTGATGAAATGTGTTTGCTCTCCAAGACCACCTGCATGTGACTATGTATTGGTGTTATCTCTCACCCCCAAATGTGGCTCTGGGGGGATTGGGATCTTCAGATCCTATCTGGGAATAGACTTTAGGACAATATTGTTAGGCTCAAGGAGCTCCATGTGTGTGGGTGGTTTAGGGAAGACCTCATGATGAATCTGGCCTAGATTGATAGACCTGACCCTCAAACATGGGCTAACTTGTAACTAACGATAGACTTCATCTATGTAAATATTCTCATGATGATGTTGCAAATAACAAGGACCTAGGTATGCCCTTTTTGTCTCATCCTCATATTCATTATCATATATGGAAATCTCATTATTGATCCTTGGGATCGGGCGATCAGGTAGGTGTGGTCCCATATATGTTAATTCCTCATAATCATCCTCATGGATGGGGATTCCTTCATTCTCATCTTGTAGTGCCTTAGGCTCCCAAGGGCCCAACTACTCAAGTAAATTGACTACTCCTCCCCCAAGAGGTCTATCTGACAAACTGGCTCTTCAGGAGGAAGGAGCTACAACTAAATAGGATCATGGAAAGGGAACAAATATATGAGGCTTCCTTGTTGGTCATTAATGGGGACAATTTATGAATGATCACTGTTTGACTCAAAAGGGTCATATGGCGCTACCTCATAACCCGAATCATCCTCTGAGGTCCACTCATATGAGGTGCCTGGATCTAACTTATCGCAAACATGAGGACAACTCTGTGACCCTTACCCTCTCTCAAAATATGGGGGAATGTCACTGGGGATCGTGGGGTTCCCATATAGCCATGGAAAGTAATCTCCCAAGGAGTAGACTGTATTGGGATTGGCATAAGGATCTTGGGCCAACCCACCCTTGTAGCCTATATTCAAGCGATTTAGGCTATCTAAGAGGACATCTAGAGGCAACAGATTGTTGCATCCCACTCCCAACTTATCATAGGGCATTTGATATTGTGGTTGATAAGCGATTCTGGTGCCCTGCTCATACAAGCCTAACCCATAATTATACCAGTTGCATAGGTCAAGATACTTCAAGGTGAAGTCAGGGTTAGACAAGTAGTTGATATCCTCTCCAAAAGGTTCCTCATCTTCCTCCTACTATTGGTAAGGTTCGATGCCATAGTCAAGGGCCCCATAGATAAAGTTCATTGATTAGGAGGAATATCGAGAGGCATGATAGTGCCTATGGGAATACGGGGTCTACCCATGTCTTGCATCGACTCTAAAGGGAGAGTAGTGGTAACATTCCTAACCATGTACTCTCCCAATATGATAGAAGCCAGATGTACTATAACCTAGGGCTTATGATAGAATATGGATGAGAGTGAGACTTGATCTGGCTCATTGTTTGCCTCGTGTGGTGTCTCTTCATCATCCAGGCTAAGTATCTCCTCTTTAGAGATGGTAGATATTATTGGTTGATCCTCCTTAATGGGCCACTTCTCTAGTTTCTTAGGAAAAGGATCCACTGATGTATTAGGCATATGGGGCGGGGCTGACAATGAGGAGGGCATGGTATGTTGTAGTGGAGGTGTCAAATCTTGGCTAGATTTATTCGATTGAAAATCTAGATGTATTGATGATAAGGTTGACTCGGGTAACTGTTGCACCATGTTGTAGTACTTGAAGGGCTCTAGGTCCATGGGGATGACATGAACTTGCCCTTTGTGAGTGTACTTGAGGCATTGATTGGTGATGGAAGGGATGGACTTCATGTCCCTGATCCATGGTCTTCCTAACAAAATGTTTTATGTCATCTCACCCTCCAGGATGTGGCACATCATCGAGATGATCTTTTCCCCTAATTGAATAGGTAAGATGATTGTACCAACCGTTGAGCATATGGCATCATTGAATGCTCAGAGGTTGTAGGTAGATGTGACAATATGATATGTTGGAAGCTTTAGGTGCTTCAGATTTGTAGTTATAATGTTGCTCAAAAACCTAGTATCTATCAAGATTCTTTCACATGATGTTTCATTCACACATGCGACAATGTGTAAAGGGGGATCCACCATATCATGTGGAACCAATTTAAGTTCATCCTCTTGGAAAGTAATTACCAGTTTTGTGCATTATCACACACACCCCATAAATTTTTTGAAGGAGTTAGACTCCTGGGGCTGAAGCTCAATTGCCTTAAGGATATCCATCAAGGCTTCTGTATGAGGTTGCAATTGTTGGATGAGCTCATATATGGAGAGATGGGTAGATGTTGTTCTTAAGATCTGAGTGAGCTTGATCTTGATGGTGAAGGCCTAGGTGGGAGGCTCGGTCCAAGAGGCAGTATAGGCTACGATGTCAAAGGGACATCTCTTTGAGCCATAGGTGGTGTGGCTGAACTTGGATACCGCCTATTTCTTGTCATGATACTTACAATGCCAACATATCCTTGCTTAGAAGGGGCATGGTGAACCTTGTTCACTTGGGGCACTAGTTTGGTCTGATCTGCATGGGCAGGCAAGTGGTCTTTAAATACCCCCATATTTTGGTTGTTTGGTGCAATAGGTTTATATACCTGGAGGGCATTCCTATCAATCAGGTCTTGCACTAGATGTTTGAATTTATATCACATTTGCATGTCATGCCCATTTTTCCTATGAAATTTGCAAT
The DNA here is from genome assembly GCA_028583015.1 of Wollemia nobilis. NCBI lineage: Eukaryota > Viridiplantae > Streptophyta > Pinopsida > Araucariales > Araucariaceae > Wollemia > Wollemia nobilis. Next base: position 7,323,339 of record JAQPPZ010006195.1, on the reverse strand, counting down.
ATAGGTCTTCTTTGTATCCTTTGGGCTTAGGTGCATTAGGGTTGATAGGTCGACTATCAGGTAGATGGATTGCATTAGCCTTCAAGAGGCGATCAAACACTGAATCCATAGACTCTGCAATGGGCATAAATTGTCTCTTAGGGTGATTCTATTGATTTTTCCCTTGACTATTCTGGTTATCCTTGGCATAGTTCCTAGGGATGGCCTGATAATTAGGCTTTTGATGATTTACCACTGCTGACTTAGGTTGTTCTTGGGTGTTCTTAGTGTTCTTGCTCCACTCTTTCTTGTGAGGCTTCGTAATATCACCTTCTTGAATCTTGATTTCTTTGATGATCTTAGACTGTGCTAAGGCATCTTCAAGAGTGGGGTATTGTTGCAACTATAGCAACAACGAGATTAGATTTAAGCAATTTTTAGAGAACATATGAGTCAACTTCGACATGGGGAGAAGATAAGGCATATTGGCAAGCAAGGTTCACCATCTATTGCCATAATTTGTTATTGACTCACCATCATATTGTTTTAACCTAGCTACATTGGACAGTGTTTCCTTCCTCTTGGTATTGAAGGCAAAGCACTCCAAGAATGCATCCGCAAGTTGGTCCAAATTATGGATTCTATGCTTAGGGAGCTAGTAAAACCACTCTGAGGTAGGACCAGTGAGGGTGGTCACAAACATCCTCAAAAGCAAAGCATCGTCATCATGAATTCCGAAGCATTGGCCTAAGAACCTAGTGACATGTTCTTGCACATCCTCTTATCCCTTAAAGGTAGCCAAATGAGGCAACTTAAATTGTTCCAGATAGGGAGGCACAGGTATTGAAGGATGGATAGGTTGACTACGCAATTGATGCATAATGGAATTTTGAGATCCCGATCCAGAGGTCTTGTTCTCTACTGACTCCAAGTGTTCTAAAAATACTTTGTAAGGACCTGAGGACTTGATCTTCTCATCTTTGTTCACATATTGTGGTGGAGGTCTAGGCTCCTCCAACCTAGGGCGAGGTGGTGGTAAGTCGCCCCCTACCTTGGTAAGGCGTATCAACATATTCTATTTTTGGATCATTCTTAATATAATCCCCGTAAGGCATCTCTCGAATGGACCTATGAATGGGGGTATCTACCTGAAATGGGAGCCATATATTTGACCTAGGAGGGATCTCCCGATCTAGCCTAGGAGTTCGTGGAAGCAACATTTGATAATGTCTCGAGGACCTCTCTCGAACGAGCGTGGCTTTCCTCGGATGGACCTCCTGCCTATGTGTCTTAGGGGTAGGGACCCTCTCTCTCAAAGTTTTTTGGAACAACTCATTGGTCTGTTGTTTGATTCTTTCTTTCTCAAGATGGTGCAAGCTATCTAGTTGCTCTTTATCCTGTTGAAGCTGCTTGAACTAAGCTTGGTGTTCTATGTATCTTGTAATTGCTTGCCTAATTTGATCTATAGTGTGAGGCCTAGGAGGTCTAGCAGTCTCACCCTGGGGTCGACCTTTTCCTAGGTACTCTGTGTTATCCATAGGGCACTTGCCTCTCTCGAGGTTCACCACATTGACTTGAGGCTCAGGCTGGAACATGTGTTCATTACATTCAGCTGGTGCAGAGGCACATTGGGCATGCACGGTATATTTTTCCTAAGGAAAATCTAGGATCTCCTCATGTATTCCCTCTTGGATAAGGAAAGGTATGACTGAGTTGGATCACCTAGACCAATGAGTATCATTTCCATCAAGCTGCAAGAGTTTTTGTATCCTATAAATGCAATGCGGAGGTAGAGTCATGTCGACTTGCTTTGGCCAGTGTGTGAAGCCATACTCCCACCTCTGCTTAGGCATGTCAGAGCTAGTGGGTATTTGGATGTGTGGCACCACTCTATCCATTATCACCTTAGTGCATAGTTGCCTTTCACCAAGGAAGGCCTATGAGATATCTACATACCGGTAACACTCTCCCAAGTAATGCTTGTCATCCCTCGGGATGTCCTAGAGAGGATCTCTTTGGATATGAGGCTCATGCCCTGCTGTCTTGGGGCTATGTGGAGTGGAAGCTCACCAAGGAGGTATAACCAAGTCCCTAGGGCTATATCAGAGATGATTCATTTCTCACAATCCACTCTCCATAGCTTCCACCCATGATTGGGCTTAGCTACAGGTGCACACCATTGCGCTCCTTTAGTAGTACCCCAAGGTGATTATCTTCTTTAAAAATTCTTTAATGAAATAATATACAAGAAATAAAACACTCAATAAGACAGATGATTATCTCTTTTAAGTTTTAAGTGTGAATCCCTAAACTATTTCATGTGTTTTAGATGTGTTGTTTGTAAAGAATGACCTCATGTCACATGTTTGAAATAATATTGGATTATACTCTCATGTTCAATTGGATTTTACCTATATACTCGTAGCTCGACAACCCGGATATGAACTCCAGGTTGCTTTATCCCACCTATAATGTGTGGTGATGAGGTCCACACACAACCAGGGAGCACAGGTCCTACCAGTTCCTCACACAATTCACCAGTAGTCTATCATACACCTCCCCGAAGGGTGATGCATGCTATAACCCACGAGATATGATGGATCTTGGAACCAACCTTGGCAAGATGGATCGGGTTCATGGGATTTGATCCAAGTGGATGGATATGAAACCCACCGTCACTTGAACTCTACTAGTGGATGGTAATGAATTCCACCTCACTAGTGTTTACATGAATCATGGTGTGTGGGGTTCATTATTATCCAAGAAAGCAAGCAAAGAAGCAATCAATGACTATTAACTAAATGCATGCAATAGGTGCATTTTACTTTTAGAATAATAAGATAAGGAACCTACAAATTGACTTTACGAATGCAAAACCTACACACTACCTTACCCAATGGGCATACCACAAGCAATCAAGCCAAACAGATGCATTGCTACTATAAGTTTTTTTTATTTTCCTTCTACCTTTTGCTATGTGATGTTATAAGAAAAACAAGAACACAAATTTTAACATTTCTATGCAATCAAGTGAAGAAGGAAACTGATTTTTATAGTCTCTAAAAATATAGTAGAAAATCAGAGGGTTTAGGCACTTACCTTGTTCACTTTGAAGCCTCCAAATTTTGAAAATTTGGGCAGAAATCTCTCTGTTTCACCACCGCTCTAGGGTGGGGGGTAAGTAGCAGCTCTACCACCATCCTAGGGTGGGATGGTGAATCCATAATCCTAGGGTGTGCCAGATAAAGCCTCTACCACCGTTCCAGGGTGGGGAGGGGAGCACCTACAACACAAAAAGGGCAAAAATACAAAATTGAGGTCAGATTTTTACCCAAATAAAAAGGGACAAGGGTCCCACCATGATCGCCACTGAATTAGGGAAAAAAATTGCACTAAATTATGTGGAAAAATAAGTGTATCTACCCCATATCGCTAATGAGAATAAAAAATGAAGCATGCATGCAAAAGGAAACAATACCCAACAAAAGGAAATGAATTTAAAGCAAGTATTTTCTCATTAATTTGTTGGATCTAATCCTAGGTTACAGAAATCCCCTTGATGTGTCAAAATGGTGATACAATTTTTACAATATTGGGTTCCCAAAGACCAACTCTTTCACAAAATTCGGGTGCACATCCAATGTTTCTACGTGTACCCACAATCGAGGTGGGTGATCCAATGCCACTGCTTCTTGTATATAGGTTCTATGATGTCTTATATTGCATCCCAAATCCTTCTAAGGACCTTCACCTGCACACAAGGAAGCAAAAATGGGTCAAATAGCAAGGGTGTATGGTGAAAACATGCAATCCCCACAAGGGCAAAATGACATATGAATTAAAAGTCAATCAAACGATATAAAAATGACTTGAAAATTTTTAGAGATGTTAAATAGGATGTTTTAGAAGGATATAATCCAAAAAAATCAGAAATTACACCCGTAGACCCCTCGATAAGCGCCACCTGCCTACAACCTATGAAAAGGACGACAAAAAAATATAGAACCTGCACTTATAAAACTCATGAAACTTGGTCACTATCCATAAATTGGTATTTAAAGACAACCCATATGGTCATATTTTGCAATTGGATCACGGATCCACCTGCATCAAATTGGGGTGCCCGGATGGGCCCTACGAGCCTGCGGGAACTTAAAAATAGCATAACTAGTTAATTTTAACTCCAAATGATGTGAAATTTGGACTGTAGCATAATTAAATAATGTATAAAATAACCCATTCAAAATAGTAAAGAAATTTCTTAATAATTTACCCTCATCCCCAAGGGGGGCATGGTGACTGCAACTTTTTGGGGGGGGGCCTAGGAGGGGATACCCACCAAATCCAGTCACTTTTTGTTACCAAACCATTGTAATATGTTCCTAAACTACCTAAGGTGTTTTTTCATTGAATTTGGTGAATAAATTAACTCACATGGAAAAGTTACGCTCGAATTACCTTCTTGAAGTCACCCAGTAACCTCCTTGGCAAAAGGGATATTTTGAGGGAAAAAAGGTACAATAAGGTGAGGGTAAATATTGGAAGCACTCTGTTGCATATCCTAGAACTCCTATACATTATTTTTTATGGATATGGAACCCATTTTATAGCCCAAAGGGGCTCATGTGCAAGGCATGCAAGGGCATGCATGGCAAGAGGTTCCACTTGTCAAATGGGAGGCATGCACAGGGTGTGGAAGAGGATATACCAATTTGGACCTCATAAATATGGATGTCATAAGTATTCCCTATCCTCTACCTCATATGCTCTATTTGGATGGTCAAATGATAGTTTTTGGGTGCCATTTGGCCAAATTTTGACTTTTTTTGGGTCAAACTTCACCACCGTCCCACCTTGGGACGAGGGTTCACCACCATACCAGGGTGGGATGAGGAGCATCTACCTTCATCCCAGGGTGGTACGGTGGTTAATTTTGGGCTAAAAACTCCCAAAATTTTGTCGGTAGCCTCCAAAACCCTTTTCGAAGTGGCTAGAACCACTATGAGCCTCTTGAGGGCTGCCCAAGGGGCCATATTATGTCAATTTGATCACGCTTGTATATTCTTAATCGGTTTTACCACATTTTTGTGTCTACAGAGGTTTCTCATAATTTATAAGAATAATATTAGGAGTTTTGTGTTCTATAGTAGGAAAAGGAAAACCTAAAGGTTGTAGCTACAACTGGAAGTGAACAGTAAGTCTCAAATAAAACTATTTTAGTCATATAGTAGGAATATGATATGACAATTTTAGATTGGTAGAAAGCTATGCCATCACCTTCCACCCAAGAAACAACTTGATAAAACATATCCTATGGGTATAAATTTAATAATGAGGATGGGTTATTCTAGTGGTGTATTAGGACCAAGAGCCAACAAACCACTCACTCCTTCATAGTCACCATTTATTAAAGGCTTAAATGGATTAGGTATGGATATATTATATCCTTTTATTATGAAATGCTTGGTTCTAAAAGCTCCATATACCCATGAAAAACATCCAAAATTATGAGAGTATAGAAATATGTCAATATCTCCTTAGAAGGAGAAGGAATCAAATGTAAAAAGAACAAAAATGATGATGCCACCAAGACACATAACTTGAGATCCTAGTGCAAGAGATAGGCATATCATACTTATCTCAATATTCTACCCCTTTTTCTCCTCTATTTTTTCTTGACCACATTCTTCTATACAACCTTATTCTCCTCCCCATTTACTTCCACCACCAGGGGCACCTTTTGAATCACTTAAAACCATTAGTCCTCCTCCAATTACTTTCTAGACCTCATAGACCTTACAAAATCCCTCATATTTTGGATTCCTTTAGATCATTTATCTCACTTAAAACATGATTTTTGTGTCTCCTTAGCTTATTTTGCACTCTTATTTTACTCACCTTCCAATCCCAATAATTCAAAACCAATATGAGCAAGTGCAATCTAGTGCTTAAGCATCACTTGCCAACAAGAAGCATAAGACTAAATTAGATATTGCCTCAATAAGAGTGATAAATATAATAGATCCTAAGAAAATGTAGTATACATTGACAAACATTATCCCCAAGGTCTCTAAAATAGCTTCTCAATTGACTAAATTTGATTATCAAATTGCCACTCATATTATATATATGGACAAGATTATGATTAAATATAAATCTCAGTGGGATTATTCAATAGTGGAGGTGTTGTATGTTGATAGAGTCTAGACTATGGCTAAATACCACAAAGATAAGAAAAGATAAGAGTGGTTAGAAAAATATCTTTATCAAGAGAAGACAAGAGTAGAGAGGTTGAAAAGCCAAGTCCAATAGCTATAGCAGAATCTATAGGTAAAGGACTCTAAAAATAAGACCTTGTAAAAATAGGTGGAAGACATACAAGAAGAGCTTGATATTGTAAAGAAATGTTGGACATTTTGAGGAGTTTTTGTTGTCATTGATGTCAAAAGCATTCTTGTGTTGTGTCTGTCATATTTGAGGATATTAACAGTTTCTTCCAAAAGCAAGAAGGTCTTGTAAATAAATAGGTTATAATATTTATTTTTAAATATTATATACTTAGGAGGGCTCAAAGAATGAAAATCCAAGGAAGGGGATGCAAATTTTTAATTAAATAATAATATTTTATTAATATTATTTCAGATCAAAAATCGAGTTTAAGAAGATCAAGGATCAAATTGGAAAAGACCCACAAGCATATATAATTTAAATTAAAATATTTTAATATTTGATTAAAATTTTAATTTAAATAATGATGGGTGCTAAGGTTTAATTTAAAATATCTATTTAATATTTTAATATTTGAATTCAAATTAAAATTCGAATACTCGTTGATGTTGGAGTATGATATAGTTTGCATATAAATAATGCCAAAGTTTGGCATTTGAAAAATCATCCATGCGATTGTTTATTGGCTCATGCAAAGGAAAGACTTGCACACATGTGTGTTTGAGCAGAGAAGAGGACAAGAGTGAGTGACCTCCAAAATCTACTCAAAACTCCTCGTAACTGAGGTGATAGCCAAGGGCTACGTTAGACACGTTCAGGATGCCTGGTGCGGGTTCAAACCTTATGCGTGTTCTTTTTCTGAATAGAAGTCTATGTTGTTTTTGCATCGTTCGATGGAGAAGGAAGTCAAAGGCACATTTGTACCTTTTGGATCTTGTGGAGCCATGCAACCCAGTTGGTGGGTGCGAACGCTACAAAAGCGCTTGGGGAGAACCATTGGTGGTTTGAATCCCACCAAGGCCTTTTGGGCAGCATAATAGAGGTATGCGCATTTTTTGGGTGGACTTGGCTTGCGAAAAATAAAAAGGAAAAAATATTTTGTTTCCAAAGGTTTATGTTAATTAAAGTTTTTGCATAATTAATGTGGATTATAAGTTTTTTAGGGGAGTTAAAAGGGGAATGCAAAACTTTTATTTCTGAGTAGAATTTTTAAGTGATTAAGGAGTTATAAGGTAGTAAGGAAAGTTTATTTTTGAGGTTAAAGGTTATTGAATATTATTTTAAATTTGGATATTATAATGTGTATTTGAGTATTAAATTTTTGTATTGAAGAAATATTTTGAAGAAGTGTTTGTCATCTAACCTTTTTTCTTGGCAAGGAAAGTGGTTATAATTGAGATAGGTTTTGAAGTCTAATCTTCATCAAGTAAAAGGTATGCGCACATTATTATTTGGTTGAAATAATTTATTGGTTGAGATTTTTTGAAAATAACATTGGAGTGAAAAGGACTTGGTTAAGTTTTCCTTTCTGGATTTATTGAGTGATGAGTTTTCTAAAATGGAAGTAAATGCTATAAACCTTGTTTGATAAGTATTGTTGGATATTTTGAGTGGTTGAATGCATATTTCATTTTTGGGTTATTGATATCCTTTGTTTTTGAGTTTGAATATTGGATTAGGGTTTTAAATAACATGAATATCATTTTTATGTGAAGTTGTGAACTATGTTGAACTAGGGTTTGTGTAAGATAATGAGTATCATTTTTATGTAAGGATTGTTTGATTAGCATTGTTGTTGAAGTAATTGGTTGAGTTAAGAACTTGAACTAGGGTTTACAAATATCATGAGTATCATTTTCATTTGAGGATTACTTGATAAACATTGTTGTTGAAGTGATTGGTTGAGTGTAAGTGATTGAGCTTAGTTGAGTGGATGTGTTGAAGTGATAGTTCAAGTTATGTGAAATAAATTGTTCCATATTCTAAATTGATTTGAGAAAGAGATTGAGTGTTTGTAAGTGTGAAACATATTAAGTCTCTAACAATTCTATATATGTTTCTATGATAAAAAGAGATATTGAAAGTATTTGAGCATTATTGTGAATGTGAAGCATATTGAGTCTCTAACAATTCTCTATATGTTTCTATGAGATTGAACAAGTTCTAGTGAGGACATGTTGAGCAGATTTGAGGTAAGTCTTTGAGAAGACTTGTGGATAGATTTGTGTGAGATTTTGTGGAAGTATACAATAGAAATTTGAGGATAGAGATTGAGGACAGATTTGAGGATAGATTTTGGTGCAGATTTGAGGACAAATTTATGTCAGGCCAGAGATAAATATTGAGAATATTTGTACTAGACCGAAGGAATATGTTTAGTGTAGATTTGAGATAGAAATTTTGAGGTGGCAGAATATAGATGATGATAGTATCCAATGGATGGAGATCCATTAGCCAGGGCAATGAAGATAAGTCTTCTAAGTGAGGATAGGAGTCTTTAGTGGATAGAGATCCATCAGCCAACGTAGTGGAGGTAGTAGTTCTTCTAGAAGATCACCATCCAAAGAAGAGGAGAAAGGAGTTCTCTTGTGGATAGATATCCACAAACTTGATTAGGGTATTGGTGTTTCCTTTGGATAGATGTCCATAAACATTGTAATAGGGAAAGGATTCCCAAGAAAGTTTATTTGAGAAAATATTATAAGTAATATTTTCTCCGTGGATTATCCCACATTGGGTGAACCACATTAAATAATTTCTCTCATGTGTGTGATGCTTTGTATGATGTTTAATGCTTTAATATTGTTGATGTTATCATATGGATTAAAAAGCAAAAAATTTTATCTTATACTATTCACCCCTCCTCTCAGTATAAGCACATGTTCTTCAATTGGTATCAAAGCGGGTCTCTCTATGAAAAGACTAACAACTTGGAGGAGGATCCATCAGAAACACACATGACTTAAAAAATGAAGAAGAGACCATATTTGATATAAAAGAGGAATTATTTACTGTTCTCAAAAATTTGGAAAGTATTAGAGAGAATAATTCAAGCCTGAAACAAATTCAAGGGGATGAAGAAGCAAAGATGGAACTTCTACAAAGTCTCACAGAATTCAATATAAAGGTAGAAGAGGGAAAGAATATTGAGAAATATATGAAAGATCTATTAAGAGTAAGAGAAACATAATGTGAAATATTAGAAGCAAATTTTTTTTATCTAAGGAATGAAATTGAAAGGACCAAGGTATATCAGATGGATGTTAAGTTAGCATTTCTAAATGGTGTTCTAGAAGAATAAGTCTATATTGAACAACTAGAGGGATTCATATTAACAGATAAACAAGATCATGTATGCAAATTCAAAAAGGTACTTTAAGGTATAAAATAGGATCCTAGAGCATGGTACTCAATATTGGATAAGTATATTCAAGAACAGGGATTCAGAAAAGGAATAGCAGATAACAACTTATACATCAAAAATAAAGGGAATAATCTACTAATTGTGATTTTTTATGTTGATGACATCATTTTTGGGGGAAATAATGATAATATGTGTAAATAATTTGCAAAGAACATGCAAAATGAATTTGTGATGTCTATGCTTGGTGAATTGTCCTTATTTCTTGGACTTCAGATTTCACAATCAAAGAAAGGGGTATTTATTTCACAAACCAATTATATAAAATATATGCTAAAGAAATTCAAGTTAGAAGATTGCAAACCAATAAGTACCCCCATGGTTATAGTATGTAAGTTAAGTAAGGATGATGAATCTCTAGAGGTAGATTAGAGATTATATAGATCTATGATTGGCAGTTTGTTCTATGTTATAGCTACAAGACCAGACATAGTGCAGTTAGTGGTATTAGTGGCAAGGTTTTAGGCAGCACCTAAGGAAACACATGTGGTAGTAGTAAAGAGAATTATAAGGTATCTAAAAGGTACTATGGATTTTGGGCTCTTGTATCCCAAAAGTGATAGTTTTACACTCACAGCGTATATAGATACATATTGGTCTAACAATATTGATGATAAAAAAAGCACAAGTGGAGGAGCATTCTTTCTTGGAGATTGTTTAGTATCTTGGCGAAGTAAGAAATAGGCATCAGTATCCCTATCTATAATAGAAGTAGAGTATATTGTAGTAGCATCCAATTGTACACAGGTATTATGGATGAAGCAAACTCTAGAAGATTTTTTTTTTTGTTTATTTTTTTAAGCAAAAAACCCCTTACGGGGCTGCCTTGTTCTGAGAGACCATGAACAGGGGGTTCTACACCGTAAAATTCACCTAGGAGTAGCACCCGACCCTGCCCGCACCAACATTATCAATTGGATTTTGGATACCCAATTCAACTTTTTGGTAGGGTGGATATTTGAACCTAGGACCTCCCTTGGAGGATTGCCCTCTCCTCTCCAAATCACCTACAACACCTGGGTGACTCTAGAAGACTTTAAGATAAAACATGATCATCCTATTCCCATATTATGTGATAATACAAGTGTTAAGTATCTCAAAGAATTAAGTGATGCACTCCATGACAAAGCACATTTTGATCAAGTATCATTTTTTGAGAGAACGGATGATAGATAAATAGGCCAGGTTGGAATATGTTACTACGAAGGAGAAAATAGTAGACATATTCACTAATCCACTTTTGAAAGAGACGCTTGAGTATCTTCAAGGAAAATTGGAAGTAATAATCCTACCCCAGAATTAACCACCTCAAGAGGAGGTGGGGGAGGGGCTAAGCTAAGAGTTTCATTCTATCCTCAATCCCTAAAGGTGACATTTTTACATTGATGTCAAAGAGGGAGAGATTTGCGTAAGGGTGAGATATTTGAGTTAGAAGGAAATAATTCAATCATGGGGAGCAGTTTCCTAGGGGGGTAGAAAAGAAAGAGGTTAAAGAAATGGTAAAAAGTAATTTGGTTACCATCAATGACAAAGGGGGATATTGTTGGACATTTTGAGGAGTTTTTTTCGTCATTGATGTTAGAAGCATTCTTGTGCTATATTCGTCATATTTGAGAACATTAAGTTTTTCTTCCAAAAGCAAGAAGGTCTTGAAAAGCAATAGGTTATAATATTTATTTTTAAATATTATATACCCAAGAGGGATCAAAGAATGAAAATCCAAGGAAGGAGAAGCAAATTTTAAATTAAATAATAATATTTTATTATTATTATTTTAGATCAAAAATTGAGTTTAAGAAGATCAAGGATCAAGTTGGAAAAAACCCACAAGAAGATTTAATTTAAATTAAAATATTTTAATATTTAATTAAATTTAAAATATTTATTTAATATTTTAATAATCGAATTCAAATTAAAATTTGAATACTCGTCGATGTTGGAATGATATATTTTGCATATAAATAATGCCACAAGTTTTGCATTTGAAAAATCATCCATGCGATTGTTTATTGGCTCGTGCAAAGGAAATACTTGCATTTTTTGCATGTGTGTTTGAGTGAAGAGGACAAGAATGAGTGGCCTCCGAAATCTACTTGAAGCCCCTCGTAGCTGAGTTGGAATCCAAAGGCTGCGTTAGACACGTTCAAGATGCCTGGTGTGGGTTCAAACCTCATGCATTCCATTTTTCTAAAGAGAAGTCTATGTTGTGTTTGCGTCATTCGAGGGAGAAGGAAATAAAAGGTACATTTGTACCTTTTGGCTCTTATGGATCCACGCAACCCATTTGGTGGGTGTGAGCACTATGGAAGCGCTTGGAGTAAAACCATCGATGGTTCGAATCCTGACAAGGCATTTTGGGTAGCATAATAGTGGTATGCACATTGTTTGGGTTGACTTAGCTTGCAAAAAATAAAAAGGAAAAAATATATTTTTTTGCTTCCAAAATTTTATGCTAATTAAAGTTTTTGTATAATTAATTTGGATTATAATTTGTTTAGGTAAGTTAAAACGGGAATGCAAAAATTTGATTTCTGAGTAGAATTTTTAAGTGATTAAGGAGTTATAAGGTAGTAAGGAAAGTTTATTTTTGAGATTGAAGGTTATTGAATATTATTTTAAAGTTGGAGATTATAAGGTGTATTTGAGTATTATTTTTTGTATTGAAGAAATATTTTGAATAAGTGTTAGAGTTATAATTCTTGTTATCTAACCTTTGTTCTTGGCAAGGAAAGTGGTTATAATTGAGACACATTCTTCTTTGGTTGAGATAATTGATTGGTTGAGATTTTCTAAAAACAAGATTTGAGTGAAAAGGACTTGATTAATTTTTCCTTTGTGGGTTTATTGAGTGATGAGTTTTTTGAAATAGAAGTAAATGCTATAAGACTTGTTTGATAAGCATTTTGGATATTTTGAGTGAATGAATGCATACTTCATTGTTGGGTGATTGAGATCCCTTGTTTTTGAGTTTGAATATTGGATAAGGGTTTTAAATAATAAGAGTATCATTGTTATGTGAAGTTGTGAACTATCTTGAACTAGGGTTTGTGCAAGATCATGAGTATCATTGTTATGTATGGATTGTTTGATTAGCATTGTTGTTGAAGTAATTGGTTGAGTGAAGAACTTGAACTAGGGTTTACAAAGATCATGAGTATCATTGTTATGTGAGGATTACTTGGTAAGCATTATTGTTGAAGTTATTGGTTGAGTGTAAGTTATTAAGCTTAGTTGAGTGGATGTGTTGAAGTGATATTTCAATTTCTATGAAACAAATTGTTCCATATTCCAAATTTATTTGAGAAAGATATTGAGTGTTTGTAAGTGTGAAACATATTGAGTCTCTAAAAATTCTCTATATGTTTCTATGATAAAAAAAGAGATTGAAAGTATGTGAGCATTGTTGTTATTGTGAAGCATATTGAGTCTCTAACAATTCTCTATATGTTTCTATGAGATTGAACAAGTTCTAGTGAGGACTTGTTGAGCAGATTTGAGGTAAGTCTTTGAGAAGACTTGTGGATATATTGGTGTGAGATTTTATGGAAGCTTACAATACATATTTGAGGATAGATATTGAGGATAGATTTGAGGACAGATTTTGGTGCAAATTTGAGGATAGGTTTGTGCCAGACCAAAGATAGATATTGAGCAGATTTGTACTAGACCAAAGAACTATGTTTAGTGCATATTTGAGATAGATATTTTGAGGTGGTAGATTATAGATGATGATAGTCTCTAGTAGATAGAGATCCATTCACCAGGGTAGTGAGAACAAGTCTTCTAATTGAGGACAGGAGTCTTCAGTGGATAGAGATCCACCAGCCAGTGCAATGAAGTTAGTAGTTCTTCTAGAATATCACTAGCCAAAGCAAAGGAGAAAGTATTTCTCCTATGGATAGATATCCACAAAATTGATTAGGGTATTGGTGTCTCCTCTGTATAGAGGTCCATAAACATTGTAATAGGGAAAGTATTCCCAAGAGAATATATTTGAGAAAATATTATAATGAATATTTTCTCCGTGGAGTAGCCCACATTGGGTGAACCACATCAAATCATGTCTCTCATTTGTGTGATGATTTGTGTATTGTTTACTACTTTAATATTACTGATGTTATCATATGGATTAAAAAGCAAAAAAAAATATCTTATACTATTCACCCCCCACCCCCTCTTAGTATAAGCGCATGTTCTTCAAATAATTCCAAGCTTCCCATATGTCCATGGATGCATGCCATAACATTAAGAAGAAATTTTGGGACCAAAATTTTAATCTATTAAAGGTTTATCTCCAATTATTGAATTTATTGACTATTGTTGGGTGACTAATGTAGGAACTAGAAATGACTTGGTTTTTATGCAAAATGCTATGGAAAAAAAGGTTGAAGAATCTCATGAAATCCTTGGTGCACTCAACAATATTATTGACCAACAAATATCCACAATTGAGAATAAAAAATCAATATTCCTAATGACAACAAAATTCATAGAGTGTGGGAAAGCAGTCAAAACAGGGTGTCAAGCACTAAATTCACTAGTCAATACTAGAAATAAAGCCTTGAATAGAATAATCAAGTTCATGGAAAATAGACTTCCACATTTCTAGGAAAAATATGGCCATAATTTTTCCTTTAATGAGTTAAGGAGGATTTATGATGCAATGGCTAAAGATTTAGTTGAGTTTTCAAATTGGCTAGAGGATGCTAATGAAGATAAAATCTTTAAATTCTTGAGTAGGGAGGTTGTACTACATACAAAGATAATTGAGATATAAAACAATTATCAAACCATTCCATAGAAAAATAACTATGACCTAACATATATTCATGAGGAGATCAAAAGGTTTCAAATAAGAAAATCCTAATATAATAGAATTGCTAATGGAATGCAATCAAGAAAATCCTAGATATATAAGATCATGATGTTGTAGTAGGATTGAAGAAGAAGAACCAATTAAAATAGAAAAAATATGGATTTCTACAATACAAAAGGAAGAGGCCATATTAACATTGTAGATACCTAAAACGTGTCATGTTTAGGGGAGCTACTCACATAGGCACATTCATAAGATCATAGGAAATAACCTTGGACTTTCCAAGCATCAAAAGTGGTTTTCACCACCCATTTGGGGTATTTTGAGCCCATCCAAGCTTAGACACTCAAGGCCAAAGAGGCCAGATCTTAGCCGCTCAAGCTTAAAGTGGCCAGACCTTAGTCGCTACAAATGACATCGGCCAAATCTTAGTCACTGCAGATGATAGAGGCTATGCCATAAAAACCATTTTACTAACAAATAGGCCTAATAAAAGGTAAAATTGGTAGTCTACATGCAATAAAGGTGAGCGATAGTAACTTTGCATTCCCCTTCACAACCAGTTCACATAGAAGACTTGAATCTGAACTTAGAATTCAATTAGCTGGTCTTTAAACATAGAAAAGACAAAAATCTTATCATGCTAACATTCACTACGCATGAGGTATTCAATCCTAGGGTTTTGATCATAGACTTTAGGGTTTCACACACTTCAAAAGGTGTAAGCTTAGAGAACCAGAAAAGGAATCAATCAATATAGAGATATAGGAACACATTAGATCATTAAGGAGATATTTTAAGACTTGGAGAGTTTTCCTTGGATATCACATTTACAATGAGTCCCTAATAAATTAGAGAGCATAGCAACCACCATTTCAACATCAGATACAAGATTTGATCCATAGCCTTGGACCAAAGAGAATGAGATTCACTTTAGCGGCTGTTGTCCTAGATAGTGGCCCGTGGGCCTAGCTTAGGGTTTTAAACATTAGTTTCATTAATTTGATTTCTTCATATTTGCATATAACTATCATATATTTTATTCATTCGCATCCATACCATTAGTTCCATTTACACTTGCTTCTATTTGAGTATATTCATTGCTAACAACCTCATCTGTGGAGGTAATATTGGACATCTAATCATGTGTTGTTGTTTCATTGCTTACAGGGCCATAGGTTCATCGGACATAAGCTACAACATATGAGAGTAATAGGATCCCTCTAGCAATTATACCTATAGAAGGAGGTAGTTGTAAGACCTCATACATTTTCATGTGCGGAATCGGGAGGCTTGTGAAAGTGCACCACACCTTGCTAGGGAACTTCTTCCTCACTTGTAATTCATTGTATCAAAATAGGTATCCCTAAGAGGGACCGACATGTAACTGATTTTCAATACAAATAAAGAGATCTATCTTTGTTACTTATGTGTTATATGATTTTTCATGGTCTTTCATTTCATCTTGGGTATAATATTGTAAGAAGAGTAAAGTGGTGCATTCATCCCAAGGTTGCTATAGATGGTGATCATGGTGGGACTTCCACTGATTTTTCATTTTTCTACCTAGAAACTATCTTATTTTTGTGTGAAGATGTAGCAGCTTTGAGCTATAGTGACCAAAAATCAGCCGCTCTGATCTACAGCAGCCAGCAGTCAGTCGCTCCTGCTAACAGTGACCATAAACCAACCACTATGGTCGATAGAGGCCAACATAGGAGTGCAACAGAGGCCAAAACCTTGGTTCTCTAAGATGGATTAGAGGTTGGTATAGATTTTTTGGTATTTTATGGTTTTTTTTCTGCTTTTGTTTGTTTAAAATAGTGAACTTAAAACACATTTCTATTTGGAAAACTGAAAGAATGAAAGAAAAATGACTTGCATCTTGTACATCTTAGAGTACCTTTTTAGATTTTCCACTATGCATTGCTAGGAATAGTGGTTTTTTCTTGTAAAGTTCACCCTAGAATCCAATGTGCTAGACATTGTATGTTTTTTGCTTGCTTTGAGGCCCTGCTAGATGCCATAGCTACACGGAATAAAGTGCATCCATAAAAATCATGGTAGTTCATGAATTTTTTTGAAAATAAAAATGTCTCTTTGCATTTAGGCATATAGTAAAGATTCATCGTTACTATATGATGCATTTTACTTTATGTAAGCTTAAAATTAACACCACACACATATGCATCATTTAAAAATTAGGGAGTTGGATTTCATCACCAACCCTCAATTCAGTATAGTGATATTGGAATTCATATCCTTCCACTGGCTTACCCCTAGAGCTTCCTATAAATGGATTGATAAAATTAGTTATAGTGGTACTAAGTAACTTGTTCTCAAACTATCTCCCACTATTGGAACAATCATTGGTTCAAAGTGGAAGAGTTAGGCGAACCCCCGACTCAGACTTTAGTTGTGTACCCTAACATATTTTAGGAAAATCATGTTTGGCATGGGTGTACTTGATTATCACTGTGTATGAGGCTTCTCATTCTTAATCAAAGAACAACAGTAAGAAATCAAAGGAACAACAAATCATCAAAATACAACAAACAATTTAGGACACACTTAAATTGATAATCAATATAAAAATTTGCTTGATATTTTTTACATACATTGAATTGCAATTCAAAAGACAAATTCCTAAAAGCAAAAATGGTCAAAACAAGAAGTAAACACTCTTGGTCTTATGCCGAAGGAGATTCTAAAGCAACCCATACCCATTTGTGAAGTCATAGTCATATTGGAAGACCTACGTGCAAGATCGTGAGATGTACATCTACAAGCCTAAGGGGTGATAACTCAACCCTTGGGGGTTCTCCTCGAGAAACCCCAAGTAGGGAACCACATCATGGAACAAAATCACATAAACAAAGAGAGGCTTCAAAGCCATCCTCATTGAGGAGACATGAGGGGACCTCAAAGGCCTCCTCTAAACACATAAAAACTTCTCAAATGCATGAAGAAGCTTCAAAGGCTTCCTCCTCACATAGACATAAATAAGGTTCTAAAGCTCAATATTCACATAAGTATGACGAGGTTTCTACATATCCATTATCATGGAGAGAGAATGTGACTACAAAACCTTCTTCATCAAGAGGGCACACAAGAGTTACAACTTCTCAAGCTTCACAAGAAACATATGGAATAGGTCTGCCTACTGAATGGCAAGAAACTAGAGAAACATCGAGTCATAGGCATAAAATATAATATACCCTTCACACAAGAGGAATGATTCCCATATACTATGACCTTATTGGATTGAATGACACCCCACATGATCAGCCATGGAAAACAAGACAACTAGATGATTTGGATAAGTTTCATCAGAGGCCAACTTAAAGAACCATAGTTACTAAGAACTCTGCATCTAGAAGTTCATGAAACATGACTTATAAGCATACCTATCAGTATGGGGTACCTCAGAATGGCCCCATAGTAAACATACAAAATATGATCAGGAAAACACTCAAACATACACTGAACAAGTTACATTAGCTAGAAAGAGCAAATAAATAGCAAAGACCTCCTCAAGGAATTTGTGCGTCAGAAACACCAAAACAAGATCAGAAAATCATGAGTCCTCTATGATAGTCCATGCTGGTCACATGTGATGGTTAGATAATGCCTTATGCAAAGAGTGAGAGCTTGTGGAAGCTCTTGAACATGATAAGCAAAGAGAAAAAATCTTGCACCAATATAAGTAGTGTTTAAGAGAGAAAGTTGATCACCTATCTCACACCAACTTTCAAACAAATGGTAATGATCATCAAAGAGATCAATGCACTAACTCACCAAGAGAAATGCAGACTAGACAAGAGAGCCCACAATGGAATCACCCATAAAATCATGAGCGAAATCTAGCTGGTGGGGAACGGGTAAGCCTAATAGATCAAGAGCAAACACATCATGAATACCCTCATAGGAGGTAATAAAATGGAACAAATAAAGTGGGGGTTACCTCCATTGCCACTCTGAGGGGGCCTACAATAAGAGGAAATCCTCGCCTCAAAGGCATTTCAATATCTTGCTAAAAATATGAAGTTCTTTGAGAAATAAGATATGGCTGGGAACAAACCAACATTGAGTACATAATCAACCATTATGCCTATCAGTTACTAGCCCTACATATCCTAAGCACTTTGAGATTCCTAGGTTGGAAAATTTTAAGGGTGAAAAATATGTACAAGAGCATGCCACCAAATTTCATCAATGCATATTTTCATCGTGAAGATAATGATGCTCTTATGCTAAGAATATTCATCATGACATTTTTGGGTGTTGCCACTCAATGGTTCAACCAATTTCCTAAGCATAACATAACCAACTTTGAACAACTAGTAGTTTCTTTTTTGGAGCATTTCTCCTTTGATGCTAAGATAAAAGTGAACCTTTCAAACCTAGCCAATTTGAAACATTATGATGATGAGCCAATAATGGATTATGGGAATATATGGAGAAATATCATGGCAAAATTATCATTCTCTATCCCCACAGAAGAGATTATCTGCATGTTCACCAAGAGTTGTTCCAAACACATCTCCCTCTTTCTAAAACTACAATAATAACCCTCATTTGAGGAAGATTTAGCACATGCCAAACACATTGAGGACATAAAAGTATATGAGGGAACCATAAAACTCTGAAACAAGGAGTGGAACAAGAATGACAAAAATGGAAAAAATAAGCAGAAGCAGGAAAACCCTGCCATAGTTAATCAAGTAGTGTTGGATGTGCCTAAATATGGGGCTGCATAGCAACCCTAGAATTATCAAGCACATCCTCCATCATCCAACTATGATCAAAAGAACAATCAGGGGAGAAACAAATAACAAAAACCCCCTCGCTACTTTACACCATTATTAGAATCAATGCAATCAATCTTCAACCAATTAAGTGAGGCAGGAAATATCATATTCCTTGACATACCTCTTATATATCCCAACCATACTAAGCCAAAAGGATTTATGTAATATTAGTTTTGCCCTTATCATAGGATACAAGGGCATAACATTGAGGTTTGCAATGGTTTTAAGCACCAAGTTCAAAACATGATTGAGGCAGGAGAACTCAAAGTGGACAACCCATTGGCTCTATATAATAGAGATATGGGCATTTACAAAAACCTACTACCAAATCATGAGGCCCCTAAAGGGCAATGGGGCCAAGTCAATCAGGTTTGAATTGATACACCTACCCACGGATGTGTTGGGATGGTAGAAATTGTCAATGTAGCAACCATGAGTAGATGATATGGTCAACCACAACCTCCTGTGACACCCATTAATGTCCTAGCTACACCTAAGTAGATACAAGAGTGAAATAACCCTCCACGTCCACCAACCCAACCTATGGTTATTGTTCGGAGTAGACTTGACCAAAATTTACAAAAAAATCTAACAAAGCTATCTATCTATGAGCTCATACAATAGTCCTTGAAGCATAGGGATACTTTTATGGAAATATTTAAAGGCAATTGAGCTTCAACCAGAAGACCCACATGCATTTATCCATTTTGTGGGACAAGTACAATAATGCCAAGAACCTGTAATCTGATTTTACGATTACGAGATTAAGATAGTACCTACTACCTTACCAGACCCTCCACTGAACATTGTGGTGTCAGTCAATGATTTACCTTTCAAGAGGGTCTTGGTCGACATAGCTTCATAAATCAACATCATCACAACAACTTCCATAGAACAACTAAAAATTCCCAAGTCACATATCGTTATGGGATCCTACACATTAAGAGCTTTCAATGATGCTTTATGTAATAATGTGGGAATGATAGTCTTACCTATCAAGTTAGGGCATTAGACCATCCCCATGATGTGTCATGTCTTGGAAGGGTTCATGTAGTACAACATCCTTTTAAGGTGACCTTGGATAAGGGACATGAAGTGTGTCCCTTCAATATTACACAAATGTGTCAAGTATGTGCATGATAACAAAGTTTATATGGTGTTGGTCAATGATGATCCATTCAAGTATGTCCATCAAGTGGATTTTCCAATAGAGTTTGTGATCTCTTCTACCCACCTGTATGTAGGTCCTTCATCTCCAATTATGTAACTAAAGGACAAAGACAAATGGGTAGAAAAATACCCATCCACATCAACACCTCAACATGTGCCCAACATGACTAATGCTTCTAAGAAACCATCAACGTCTAAGTCAAAAGATAATCAGAAGCTAAATACGCCCTTAGTTGAGGAAAGAAATCCTACGGAAGTGCTAACCATAGCCATTGAGGAAGTTCCAAGTCCCATGGACAAAGAATATCTCCAAGAGCAAGTCAAAGATGATGATTACCACTCTGCTTTACCAGTGTCATCCATGGGATCATCCACATCGCATGCAACCATACACTTGGAAAGCATAGGGATAGGAGAATACATTGTGCAAAACATAAAATTCACGCCTATCATAAAATCTACACAAGACATGGGAAAACCAAAATACTTGAGACCACCTGTGGGAATAGTGGTTCATCTTGGAATCACTCCCAACTAGACAAACTTTATCTATGTTGGACTAGACTACGCCCATAAGTCTACTGAAGAGGAAGAGGACAATGACGAATTATTCACTGTTAATTTTTTTTACCTCTCTAATCTTGATTTTTCTCTAATCTACTTTGAACATTGCCATTGGCATGGTTACGGTCTTGGTATATATGAGAAGGGGCATAGGAAGCCACTTGAGCCGCAATAACAACTTCCTACTGATAGGTTTGTGGTAGGTTACCACATCAAATGTCAGTATGACTCTTTGGTAGTAGCTTTAGATAGATTGAGCTTGGTTTTAGGAGAAGACATTGATTTTATTCCTTATCACCCACTAATTTCAAGTCTTATGTACAATAGACAAGTGGTCGTAGTGAACATCTCGTCGCCTAAGACATATCATCCAAGACTCACAACTGATACCATACCAGTAGGATACAAATCATGGTATGATGATAAAGAAGAAAACAAATATGTGGCAAGTGATTATGAAGCACAAGAGGGCTTGGCCTATCATGGGCCTCGTTATTTACAAAAATTTACTTGGTCCATACACAACAAGGGTGGATACATATCAGATGAAAGTAGTTATGATTCGAAGGACTCAACAGAGAGAGCCTACTTAGAACTAAGGCATTGGCCCCACGATATGGGGTAAGAGACTAATACAAATGACATCTTCATAATTGACAAGGAGTATGAGGATGATACGAAGACGACCTACTTGAAGCCAAGATATGTGCCCCATATCTTAGGACCACACACTAATGACAATGGATTCTTCATAAGTGACAGAATATGAATATGATACAGATATGGCCTACTTGGGGCCAAGGCATGATCCTATTTTCTTAGGGATGTATACCAATGCTAATAGTTTTTGGATAAGCGATGATGAATTTGAATCTAAAACTGAGATGGCTTATCTTGGGCCTCACCACTTGTGACAATTTAACATGTTGGTAGAGAGAGGTGGTACTTCATTCCATAGACCCTCATCTATAGTTTTTGGGGATATATGTTGACCTAGCTTCCATTCACCAGATAGTAAATCCCCCTTCGCCTACATTCAGAGAACGGTTAGAGCCCAATGATCCTATTATCCACCCTGCTCATGGGCTAGATCTAGAAATTCCCATTTCTCCATAGCCTCATCATGAGTATGGAAGGGAAACCTCTAAGATAAGATTGCACCCATGTGGTCTTGGATATTTCATTCCATCCATAAACACAATCTCCATTTATTTGACCACTCCACTTCATAATCCAGCCAATCCCATAAAACCTTTGTGTATTTATACAGAGGTAATTGATTGGGATCATGTTGATTCACCCATAGAGCCTAAAGATATTTTCCATAACAAAGAGATGTTACAACCATTTCATTTTGCATTAGTCTATGCATATAATGTATTTCATGCTAGTTTGGATCCTGAGTCAGTAGGACCTGTAAATCCTACTGATGACATTCACTTGATACCCATAACTCATTATCTAGAGGATGGGTCACATATGGCTATAGAAGCAACTTTCAAGGTGGAAATCAGTTATGATCCTACTAAACCAAATAAAGTCAAGTTCAAATAAAGTCTATCTCCAAAATAACAAGCCATCATAATCCCCCTCCTCAAGGAAAGGCCAAATATTTTTGCTTGGAATTACAAGGATATGCATGGGATAGATCCAAAGTTAGTCATTCACAACCTTTCATTGGACCCCATGAAGAAACCAGTCAAGCAAAAACTAAGTAAAATGCATCCAATCATCACTTTTATGGTGAAGAACGAATTGCAAAAACCATTGGATGTAGTTTTCATAGTTTCTATCGACTACCCTGAGTGGGTGTCCAACATGGTGCCCATGGGGAAACCTGACATAAGAGTTCGTATTTGTATAGACTTCATAGAATTAAATAGGGCAACTCCAAAGGATTCATTATGGTTGCCAAATATAGATACTCTTGTTTATGCCATCGTAGCTCATGATATGCTTTCCCTAATGTATGGTTTTTTTGGATACAATCAAATCCAAATTAAACTTGAAGACCAGCACAAGATGTCTTTCATTACTCCATGGGGAACATTTTGTTACAAAGTGATTCCATTCAGGCTCAATAATGTTGGTTCCACCTACCAGTGAGCCATGACATACATATTCCATGACTACATGCACAAGATCTTGGAGGACTACATGGATGACTTAATCGCTATGTCTTTTATGCGGCAAGAGCACACTGAAGTCCTTAGACAAGTCTTTAACCACCTCATTGAGCATAATGTAAGATTGAATCCTAAGAAGTGTGTATTTGGCATAACTTCTGGCAAGCTTTTGGGATTCATAATTTCTAAGAGAGGTATCGAGGTCGATCCAGAAAAAGTAAAGGCTATACTAGAGATGCCTGTCCCTACCAACATTAGGTAATTAAGAAGCCTACAAGGCAATATAGCATTCATCAAATGGTTCATTGCACAATTATCACACAAGTGTCAAACCATGAATTGGTTTCTACGCAAGGATGTCCCATTTCATTATGATGAAGAGTGCCAAAAATCCTTTATAGAGATCAAAACATACCTGGCCACACCACCAGTTTTGGCTCCACCAAGGCCAGACATTCCATATTTGCTATACATATAGGCTACTAATTTTTCTTTGGGCACCATGTTAGCCCAAAAGAACATGCAAAACAAAGAGCAATCTATATATTACATCAGTCCCACATTGGTGAGTTATGAGCTAGGGTATGCATATGTCAAAAAGTTGTGTTTAGAAGTGGTCTTTGCAACTTGAAAGTTACGACACTACATGTTGAGTTATACAACCTATGTTATATACAAACAAAATCCTTTGCAGTACATGATGAAAAATACATATCACAATACTTGTACTACAAAGTGGATCATGCTACTAATAGAATTTGATCTAGAGTTCATAATCCAAAATTCCATCAAGGTACAAGTCATAGCAGATCAACTAGCAGAGGCTCCTCTTTAGGATAGAAAGCCTCTCACCATAGAGTTGCATGATGATGTAGTCTTTGCATTATCAGATCCGCCTAAACTCGAAGAACCTGAGAAAGAAAGAGACATGTCGTTGTTATTCGATGGTTCAAAATGTGAGAAAGGGGGCAGAGCAGGGATAGTCTTTATCACATCATAGGGCATGCCATTGCCCTTATCATTCAAACTAGACTTCCCTTGCACAAAAAATAACATAGAGTATGAGGCTTTGATCTTGGGACTCCAAACAACCATAGCAATGGGAATTAAAATATTGAATTTATTTGGTGACTCATTTCTTATAGTAAATCAATTTAAAGGCCTATTCCAATGTAGGTGCCCACTCCTAAAGGCTTACAAGGAACTTTTTGACACCTACCTAGCCCTGGCTAGAATGGTATGACATTGAGGCAATCCCTCATACGTCAAATAGATTTGTAGACACCATGGCCTCTCTAGGATCCTTAATCCCTTAGAATCCATCCACTGATTTTACAACCATTCATGTGAAAGTTCTCTCACACTCAGTAATACAATGTGAGGCTTTGGAAAACCAAGAATCAGTCAACATGATCAACATCAAACCTAATCAAGATTGGTCCGTCACAGCTAGAGATTTCTTGCAAACATCAGCTTGGGCATATTTGGTTTCTCAAGGACCTATAAAGTGTGGCACAACCATTCAGCATAGAGTTGTTTCTCAATTTGTGTTTGCACATGCTGGATCATAGGAGGAACATGTTATTTTATCAATAAAAATTGTGTCTTATCAGGATTGGCTTTCCAAATTGTGGGATTTCCTGAAGTTGGGAATGCTACCTCAAGACCTATCGCATGGTGAAAGATGAACATTTAAACAATAGGTGACTAGGTACATTTTTCTAGGAGATGTCCTCTATAGGTGAGGTTATTATGGAGTACTCCTTTGTTGTCTTGAGCCCCATGAAGAATCTTGGGCAATTTTGCAAGCTCACGACGGTACGTGTGATGACCACTTTGGTGGCATGGCTATTATTAAGCGTATCTTAAGGATGGGTTATTATTGGTCCACTATGGAAAAATACTATTGTGAGTATGTCAATAAATGCATTAAGTGCCAACATCATGCAAATCTCACATAATTACCATCGCAAGCCTTGCAATTCATCTAGGCATCATGGTCATTCTCATAGTGGGGACTAGACTTTATGGGGAAGATCTCACCCCCATCCTTGGGCCAATACATGTTCATCATAATGGCCACTAAGTATTTTACTAAATGGGTCGAATAGATCCCCTTAACATCAATAATTGGACCATGGATTACAAAGTTTATACTCCATAATATCATAAGTCATTTTTGTATCCCTTTGAAGATAATATCAGATAATGGGCCATCTTTCAAGAACAAAAATATACATGCTTTAATGAAAAAATACCATATTCAGCATAGTTTTTCAATGCCTTATTATTGTTGGATATGTCTCATTCTTTTCCAGAAAAGAATTGTATGACAGGCACTACAGTGCAAAAGACTACGGGTAGGGGGGGTCCGGGGGACGCCTTTATTGCTAGGGTTTAAATCCGTTTGAAGAAGATCTAGGGTTTCTAGGAGTGAGAGGAAACCTATTATGGAGTGGGAGTTACGCAGAAGGAGTTTGAAAGAAAAATGTTAGGAAATCTTCACCTACTTTTATCGCTACTTTTCACCTACTTTTATCGCTACTTTTGGAGTGGCCCTCGGGATTCCCATAGTTGGTGGGTGGTTAGTGGGTGTGGGTGGTTTAGCCCACGGTGTTGTATCCACGGTACCCTAATACCACTTGGTGGTTTAGGGTTGTATGAGTTTCCTTATATAATTATTGTAATGTCCCATTTTAGGGATAAGAGAGAGAATAATATATCAAGGAGGATAGACTCTTGTTTTTTGGACTAGCCCAAATTGGGTGAACCAGGGTAAATCTTGTGTGTTATATGTGCATTGAATGGTGTCATTATTTCCTTAGTTATTATTTTTGCATTATTTCTAGAATATGTTTTTCTGTGAGTTCTCTTCATTTGGTATCAGAGCCAAGTCATTAGCCATAGGGGGACGCCTTTATTGCTAGGGTTTAAATCCGTTTGAAGAAGATCTAGGGTTTCTAGGAGTGAGAGGAAACCTATTATGGAGTGGGAGTTACGCAAAAGGAGTTTGAAGGAAAAATGTTAGGAAATCATTCAAGGATAGAGATCGAGAAGTTTAACGGCAAAAATTTTGAGCTATGGAAGTTAAATATGGAAGATATGCTCGTGGACAGAGATCAGTGGGCTGCTATTTCAGAAACAACACAACCTACGGGTATTTTCGATGAAGATTGGGAGAAGATGAATCGAAAAGCAAGGAGTTTGATTCGACTATGTCTTGCAGATTCGGTGCTCATCAATGTTTTAGGAGAAGCTACAACAAAGGATATTTGGGATAGGTTAGGGTCTTTGTATCAATCGAAGTCCCTAGTGAACAAATTATTCCTCAGAAAGAAATTGTACAATCTTAGGATGCATGACGGGGATTCGGTTGCAGATCATCTAAATGCATTCAATACAGTGGTAAGTCAACTAACATCTGTAGAAATTAAGTTGAGTGAGGAAGATAAATGCATTACTTTGTTATGCTCTTTACCAGATTCATGGGATAACTTAGTAGTAGCAATTGGTAGTACAACTTCATCCACATTAAAGTTTGAAGATATAGTGGCATCTCTATTATCTGAGGATATGAGGAGAAAAGCCATGGAGGGCACATCTAAGGAAGCCCTAACAGTGAGAGGGCATGCCAAGGAGAAGGACAAATCTAGATATGGTGATAGGTCTAAGTCAAAAGGTAGATCCAAGTCTCGAGGGAAGTTTGAGAGAAAATGCTGGAATTGTGGCAAGCCTGGTCATATGAAGAAGGATTGTAGATCAAAGAAAGCTGAGTCTGGAAACAACTCTGATGAATCAACTTCCACAGAGATGAATAAATCCATTGATGAAGCAGGGGATGTGTATCTGGCATCCTACTCATCATGCTCCACACGATCAGATAAAAATGATTGGTTGATTGATACTGGTGCCTCTTTTCATATAACTCCTCATAGAGGGTGGTTCAGTGAATATGAAAGATATGATGGAGGGGAGGTACTATTGGGAGATGATTCACCACTCAGAATCATGGGTCGTGGAAGAGTGAAAATTTTGTTGCAGGATGGTAGGGTTAAGACCCTACCAGGTGTGATGCATATTCCGGGACTTGCTAGAAATTTGATTTCGGTAAGCAAAATGGCCGATGTAGCAGTGAATGTCAGTTTTGGCAAGGATTCATGCAAAATGGTTTGTGGATCAATGGTGTTGGCAAGGGGAGTTCGGATTGGAACATTGTATAAGCTATTGGGAAGCACTATGACAAATGAGTGCAATAGCTCAACTGTTCCTGAGGTTGATTCTGATAAAAGCTCAACACTCTGGCATCAAAGGATGGGACATATTGGAGAAAAGGGATTGTGTACCCTGTACACAAAAGGTATGGTTCATGGTATCCCTAATTACTCAATGTCTTCCGAGTTCTGTGAACATTGTATTTATGGTAAACAGAATCGGGTTAGTTTTCCATCTGGTGCCACAAGATCTAGTGGGGTACTAGATTTGATCCATAGTGATATTTTTGGTCCTGTTCCTATGCCGTCTCTTGGAAAATCACGGTATTATGCTTCCTTTGTTGATGATTTTTCAAGATATGCATGGATTTACTTTCTTAAGAGCAAAGATGAAGTGTTTGAAAAATTTAAGGAATTTAAAGCACTTGTTGAGAATCAAACTGATAAAAGGATTAAGGTGTTGAGGTCTGATAATGGAGGGGAATATTGTTCTAATATATTTGAAAAAAATTGTAATCAATGTGGTATTGCAAGACAGAAGACTACTTCATATACACCTCAACAGAATGGAGTTGCAGAGAGGTTGAATAGATCATTGATGGAGAAGGCTAGAAGTATGCTCATTGGTGCAGGTTTGGCACAGGAATTCTGGGCGAAGTAGTGAGTGCAGCATGCTACTTGCGAAATCGGTCACCTACATCAGCATTTCCAGATCAAACTCCATTTGAATCTCTATTTGGTAAGAAACCATCTATTTCACATCTCAGAGTTTTTGGCTGTGATGCATACATGCATATTCCAAAGGAGAAAAGAAGTAAGCTAGATAATAATGCTGTTAAATGTATCTTTATTGGTTATAAATATGGTGTTAAAGGATATAAGATTTGTAATCCAAAAACTAAAAGTACAGTGTATAGTAGAGATGTGGTGTTTAGGGAGATGATCAGTGATTCTAGGAAGGTAGTTACAGAAGAGGAACCTGGAATGGTCCAATTTGATCTCATGGAAAACTATCAGACAGTAGAGGATATGGAAGAGGAGCATATAGATGAGGATATGGAAGAGGAGCATACAGGTGAGGATCTAGAAGAGGATGAAGAAGAGGTTCATACACCTGTGGTAAGGATATCAACACGGGAAAGGAGGCAACCTAAAAGGTACAGTCCATCTGCTTTTCCTACTTTTGTACTATCTGTTACTGATGAAGATCCTAGAACAGTTAGAGAAGCTATTAATTCTGGAGAGGCAAACCATTGGGAAGAGGCCATGGATGAGGAAATGATGTCCCTGAAAAAGAATAGAACATGGGATTTAGTGAAATTACCAATTGGTAGGAAAGCAATAGGTTGCAAGTGGATATTTAAGAAGAAGCAGAATTCTGAAGGTAAAGTGGAGAAATATAAAGCTCGCTTAGTTGCTAAAGGTTTTTCTCAGGTTGAAGGAATTGATTATGGTGAATTTTTTTATCCCGTTGCAAAGCTAACATCAATTAGATTTATGTTAGCTGTGGCTGCTGCATTTGATCTTGAAATAGAGCAGGATGGATGTGAAAACTGCATTCCTTCATGGAGATTTGGAGGAAGAAATCTATATGAGGCAGCCTGAAGGTTTCACTATTGCAAGAAAGGAGGATCTGGTATGTAAGTTAAAGAAATCATTGTATGGACTGAAACAATCACCTAGAATGTGGTACCAAAAAATTGATACTTATGTTTTAGGAATTGGTTTTGTTCGTAGCAATGCTGATCACTGTGTATTCAAAGAAAATTGGTAATGTAATTGTCATTATAGTTCTTTATGTTGATGACATGTTACTAATTGGAAATAGCAAGAAACTGGTCAGGGAAGTAAAGTCTCAGTTGGCATCACAATTTGACATGAAGGATCTTTGCCCTGCAAATTTTATATTGGGTATGCAAATAAAAAGAGATCGCTCTAACAGAAGGTTGTGGCTAGATCAAAAAAAGTATGTTGAGACAGTATTGAAAAGGTTCAATATGCAGGATTGCAAACCGGTGAAGGTACCTATTTCTTTAGGTGAAAAATTGTCTGCTGAAAAATGTCCAAAAATAGAAGAATAGGTAGAGGAAATGTCACATATTCCTTATGCAAATGTTGTAGGTAGTTTAATGCATGCCATGGTTTGTACTAGAGCAGACATTGCCCATGCAGTGGGAGTCTTGAGTAGATATATGTCTAAACCTGGTAAAGAGCATTGGACTACTGTGAAAAGGGTGTTTAGATATTTACGTGGCACCTCTAATTTTACAATATGCTATGAGGGTACAGGTAAAGAAAATAGACAATTGGATATAGAAGGGTTTGTTGATGCAGATTGGGCTGGAGATCTGGACGGGAGAAGATCTACTAGTGCTTATGTATTCAATTTGTTTGGAGGGGCCATTAGTTGGATGAGCAAGAGGCAGACTGTTGTTGCTCTTTCAACTACTGAAGCTGAGTATATGGCAGCCACTGATGCAAGTAAGGAAGTTGTATGGCTGAAAAGACTATGCGCTGAAATTGGGTTCTTTCAAGGAGTTGTGAAGATAAACTGTGACAGTCAGAGTGCCATATTTTTGGCAAAGAACCCTGCTTACCATTCAAGAACGAAGCACATTGATACAAAGTTCCATTTCTGCAAGGAAATTCTTGAACAGAGGAAAGTGTTGCTGTAAAAGGTAGACACCAAGGAAAATGTTGCAGATGCTTTAACCAAGGCTGTAAGCACTAAAAATTTTAGATTCTGTTCAATTGAAATGGGTCTGGCAAAGTATTCAACAAGTGGGAGAATGTTGGATATGTCTCATTCTTTGTCGGAAAAGAATTGTATGACAGGCACTACAGCACAAAAGACGACGGGTAGGGGGGGTCCGGGGGTCGCTACTTTTCACCTACTTTTATCGCTACTTTTGGAGCGGCCCTCGGGATTCCCACGGTTGGTGGGTGGTTAGTGGGTGTGGGTGGTTTAGCCCACGGTGTTGTATCCACGATACCCTAATACCACTTGGTGGTTTAGGGTTGTATGAGTTTCCTTATATAATTATTGTAATGTCCCATTTTAGGGATAAGAGAGAGAATAATATATCAAGGAGGATAGACTCTTGTTTGCTGGACTAGCCCAAATTGGGTGAACCAGGGTAAATCTTGTGTGTTATATGTGCATTGAATGGTGTCATTATTTCCTTAGTTATTATTTCTGCATTATTTCTAGAATATGTTTTTCTGTGAGTTCTCTTCAATTATCCGCAAGCAAATGGGAAAGCATAATCCTCAAGTAAAAAAATCATCTCCATATTGAGGAAGATAGTAAAAGAAAATCATAAGGACTAGTATTTGCAATTACCTCTTTCACTATGGGTATACAGGACTAGTGTGCAGACACCCACTAGGGCAACATTGTTTTCACTTCTATATGGAACTAATACCACCATGCCCTTCGAGTTGGAGATTCCAACCTTGTGAGAAGCCATGAATGACTTCACAGATGATGACACCACACGAGAAGGCCACCTTGATCAGCTAACACTTATTGATGAATGATGAGTCAATGTCTTGGAGCATCTTCACGTTTATCAAAATTACCTTGCATGATCTTACAATAGTAAAGTCCACTTGAGGGAATTCAAATTTGGGGATATTGTGCTCAAAGAAAACCAACAGAACTAAAATCTGCCACCACACCTATGAGACAAATTTACGGTAAACTGGATAGGCCCCTAGATGATTTCAAAAATAGTTGGACCTGGAGCATATCGCCTTACATATTTGGATGGTTTTGAAGAGCCTGAACCTCTCAATATCATTCACTTGAAGGCATTTTATATATAAAATCATAAAAACATTCAAATATGTCAAAAATAAAAAACATTCAAATATGTCAAAAATAAAAAAACATTCAAATATGTCAAAAATCAAAATACAAAAGCAATCAAAAATGCTCCAAGGGTATCTTCACACCGCTTGGTCACCTTCGTCATAAAAATATTCAAAGGCATCTTCAATCCCTTTGGTCAAAAGCAATAAAAAATTCTCCAAGCGTATCTTCACACCGCTTGGTCAAATTCATCACAAAAATATCCAAGGACATCTTAAATCCATTTGGTCAAAATCAATCAACAATGCTCCAAGGGTATCTTCATGCCGCTTGGTCACCTTCATCACAAAAAGCTCCGAAGGCATCTTAAAGCCCTTTGGTCAAAATCAAATAAAAATATCCAAAGGTATCTTAAAGCCCTTTGTTCAAATCAAACAAAAATCTCCAAAGGCATCTTAAAGCCCTTTGGTCAAATAACAAAATAAAAAAGCACAAAAACAATGCAAAAATAAAAAATACAAAAATATTTGCATTTCACACTTGCATTCACATAAGTTGCATTACATCCATTGCATTCGCATATGTTA
This sequence comes from Wollemia nobilis, assembly GCA_028583015.1. NCBI lineage: Eukaryota > Viridiplantae > Streptophyta > Pinopsida > Araucariales > Araucariaceae > Wollemia > Wollemia nobilis. Next base: position 7,291,612 of record JAQPPZ010006195.1, on the reverse strand, counting down.
TGATCACATTCTAGAAAAATATGCCACAGTTTGTATCACAACCCAAAATCTCAAATCCACCTCCATCCATGCACTCATGTATATAACTATGTTTGTCAACACAACCATTTCATGTTTCTATACAAAATAGGCTAAGATTATCCTGTTATATAAAACATGTCTAGTGGTCTTATCGGATTTTTTAGAAAGCCACCTTGATTAGTAGAAGGTAAGGTCTAGCTGTGATAATGCCTTGGATATTCAAGATCCCATCACTAATTGAAACACTAAAATCCTAGATGGTACAAGGAAAAGATGAAAGCTACAAAGCGGTCTAGGTTACCTTAAGTGAAAAGGATATTCCTTGCTTATCCCCCTATGCGACCAGTTTAAAGGTGCTAAGAATTGGAAAAAGGAAAAGCTCTGCCCTATTCAAATCCTTTCCTTAAATAAAAATAAGCAAAATCCCAAAACAAAGTATAAATTTAAAAAGCCAAGCATACTTTCCAGATTTCAAAGCAATGATTCAATACACAAATCAGAGATTCCAAGAATCCCCGCTTAAAGACAATCAATAAAAAATAAAAACTAATTTTCATCACTACATATGAGAAAAATAAACAGTGATTATCATCACTACAAGAATCCTCGCTCAAGAAAAAAAATCAATCAAAAATAAACAATGATTTTTATCACTACATATGAGAAAATATCCAAAGCAAAAAGGAAGAAAAGAAGGGAATGAATCTTGAATCCTTGGAATTCTCAACTTTGTACAAAACCAGAATGAGAAATCCTTACGCATGATGATATGTCTACCATAATTTCTTCATGCATTTGTGTAGACCAATGTTTGAATGTGGATGAGCTAGCTTAGGTAACCCAATATTGCCTAGTGGTATAGTCCAACTAAGTCCAACTTAGGATGAGAGGAACACTTGAGAATCCCTAATATTAGCAATGGGCTGAAATAATCCTGCCTAAAATCAAAGGAAATACTTGAGTTCTATCTCCAAATATACAATCACTTGCACACACAGAGATCATGAATATCTAGGTCCATGGTAAAAGCCTTAGTTTTCAAAAGTCTAGAATGGTCAATAGACAATTGTTGATAGGATAACTAGAGTGGTTGAATTTCAAGAACAACAAAAAATAATTCCTACATAAGCAACAAATCATATCACCAATCACACCAACAAATTTCTTCATAATATTCTATAAATTAGAGGCTATTAATAAAATATATGAGATACCAATTATATGTCAAAAATGATATTTAGACGGCCATTGATTATTTTATATTTCTTAAATTACAGAATCTTATACAAAAAATACATTCATTCCACACCATTACATTGCACACATGGATGGAGTAAATGATCAATTCTCATGATTAGAATGATTATTAAAAAAATTAATCAATGCTTGCTATACTTTCTGTGGTATCACCCATTAGATTTTCAAAATCATAGCATATGCATTCTTTGTGTTTTGAGTAATTAAAACATACAAGTTCATTCACATTAGATTACACACTCATACATCATATACATAACCCATTACATATTACATTCACCATATACATAGGATATTGCACATCACATTTTCCATATCATAACATAAGTTAAGTGTGCACACTGAAATCAAAATCAAACATGAATTTAACATACCAACATCACATCCACAAATACACAAGTCATTAATCATCCATCATCACATTATAAAGTACATCATAAAACACATAGGCAATATCCATTTATATACAATCATAAATCCATTATCAAATCACTGCATAATACATCACATCATATCACAATGGGTAGATCATATCACATCTACATGAGCATCTATCCCAATATCCACATCACCATCAATATCATCTATCATTTATCATATATGTCAAATCATCATAATACCATCATCACATCTCATCATAAAATAAATAACAATAAAAACATGAGCAATAAATGATACATATAATGAGTCATAAATATAAATATATCATATAAATGTGTGTGTCAAATAGATGGGTATACCAAACTACCCATAGGGCTACAGTCATATAGGTTAAGCCGACCTCAAAAATGATAAACTAAGAGCATCATAAATAAAATACAGGGCCTAAACCTCCTGCACCACCTCTCCTAGTGCCGAATCCCCTTGTGATGGTGTCATGGGTTGAATTGTGTGAACATACCATTCTCTATCCGAGTCCGAGTCCTCTAGCTAGAATTGGCAGAAGACTGCCTTGAGGTGGAGCGCTCGCTGACCTGTGAATTATCTACACTTGGTGCCTTCCTAGGGACAAGCCCATGCCTCCTGAGCTACATATAGAGGGTGGTAATATGACCAACATGCCCATGTATTGTCACCTCATACTCCTCTAATAGTGACCTCGGGTGTAGAACCTTTGCCCTTGAGTTTATCCCTGTAGCACCCTATGGAGTAGAGGGAGGTACAATAAACTATATCCTAGCAGCTTCACCCCCAATAGTAGCCTACAAAGCCTAGATTTATAGTGTGAGCTACTCTATGGTAGCATACCATTATGCAATAGTAGCATATCACTGCTCTACCTGGATCTTGGTTGACTAGAGCTTGTCCTTGACCTCATACAATTGTGCTCTCAAAGGATAATCTCTCTCCTCGAGCTCCAGATCCTCATCCTCCTCAAGAGACTCCTGCTCCTCTACTTCCAACTGCTCTACTGGCTAGCCCCATAACTTAGTCCTAGCTCAAAATCTGTGCCCTTTTATATCTATATCATCATCTTCACCATCATCCTCGTGATCCAAGCTACCATCACCATGCCACATCCAATCCCTCCACCATTGAGTGTATGCCTCTATGACACCCCCAATGACTCCTAGGTCAAATTATAGGGTATCCTACTCATCTATAAACTCTATGATATACAAAAGTGTGAGATTTCCCTCTACTATGATGCGCCTATATACAAATGGAACCAAAGGCACATCCTACTCCAGCTCGTATTGACAAAGAACTTGGGCATAGAAGAAATACTCCTGGATTCCAACCTTGCAGTCGATGAGCCACCACTCATGCCACATCCTCACTATGAAACTAGCAGGATCATCCCAACTGGGAACTCATGATATGGTCACCACATGACATCACTGGCCTTCAGCCTAGTAAAAGCAGTAGTGTAGTGGGGAAGCTCCCCCACATGAGGGTGGCTCTTGTGTAGCTTGCACTCTCAATCCCATCTAGAAGCATAGTATTGCATCCACTCCTCCATAGTTGTGATCACAAGAGGAAGCCCTCTGGGATGATATACCTTGATGTGCTCCCATCCCTATACATGTAGAAGCAAGCTGCAAGCGATGCCTATGCGACCTCATCGGTGGATGCGGTACAACTCATCATAGCATTGAGTTAATAAAGATTTACCCCATGCATAAATGATAGACTCCTCACTATCCAATAAATCTTGAACCATCACCAAAAGGTTCCATGGGAACCTCAAACCTGAGCAATCTAGAATCAATATATTGTTGATGATTATCAACAACACTACATTCCTCATAGAGAAGACATCTGCCTCATACTACTGTGATATGGACACTCCCCAAGATTTGGTGTCCTTGAGAACCTACGCAGAGCACCCTCCAAACACCCAAGTGAAAATAATAGTCTGATAATTAGTGGTTGAAGAGACAATGGCCATTCCTTAAAAGGGGATCCAGAATATCCTATTCACATCTTCTGACATGATGGTCATCTCACCGGTAGGAAAGTGGAAGGTATTGGTCTGAGGGTTCCATCGATGGACCAAAGTCATAAGGTAGGCATGATCTTCCATAATGGTGGGTAGTTTTGTGATATACTGTAGCCTGCAAGCTTGAAGACAAGCCCAATCATCGCCATCCAAGAGGGGAAGAAGTGTATTCATGAGTTTCGGGTCCCAAGATCGAGTAGTAAGAATCTAACAAAAAAAGAAAATGAATCATAACTACAATGCATCTAAGGCATAATTCACAATAAAAATGAAAATGGTGCAAAATATGACAGGCTATTCTAAGTCTAAGAAAAGGGACAAAATTGCACCCAATCAAACAAATTAAAAATTCAAAAAAATCAATGTCAACCCAAAAAATGCACCAAAAATAAAAAAAATCACTAAGTGTTCTTGGTCTCTATCGCCTATAGCGGATAGAAATTGGTCGTCGAAGCTGACAGCGGCCAAGCCCCAATGGTCAAATTTTTGACCATTGGGATTCAAATCGATTGTTGTCAGTGACAATGACCAAGTTGTAGGCATTCATGGCCACTTTGATCGATAGCGGCCAACGGGTAGCGAGGCAGACACATCGACCCTAGGCTAAAAAAAATACCATAAAAATGTAACAAAAACAATAAGACAGAATGGGGACAATCCCACCACATAAAAACCTAAACTAAGCCTAGCTACGAGTTTTTTATTTGTTTCCAGAAAGCTTAATGAGGTTCAATTACCGATTACTTAATGTGGTTCAATTTTACCTAAAAATAAATAAACAAGCAGGGTTAAGGTTTGAGGGAGTGCTCGAGAAGCTCCTGCTCCTCCACCAAAAGACGCTTCACCCTGCACAGCCATGATCTTCTGAATTGTAGAAACAATTAAAGTTGTAGAAGTCAAATTTTCCTTAGAGCTCAAGAAATTAGAATTAACAGCTGGCAAAGTGAAAGTGCAAAAACCCTAGGGTATCTTTTATATTGCCTTAGCCACTTCTGACGTCAGCAACTCGCATCTTGTAGCCGCCCAAGATGGGAGTGGCCACGGCTAAGCACTTGGTGGCCATTGGACCTGATAGAGGCCAAGATCCTAAGCAAAAATAAACTATTTCCCTCAAGAGAAGCAACCAAAAACATAAAATAAGCATATTTTGGTGGTTCATAATCACCATAATGATCAAAATAACAAAAAAATTGCATAAAAAAAATTCTCAAGCAGACCTCGTATTTAGTTACCTACTCTATTAACTTGATGATTGCAGCGACTCGCACTCCATGCAACTCGATAAGATGAGTAAGTTACCATAAGACTACTTGGGGTAAAAACATTCATTTTGGAACCATAATGCATTATTTCAAATCCAAAGAAGACCAAAATGATCGGACTGCTCCATGGGTGCAATAAAATCATCTTCGTTCCCTTATGAAATCAAAAACATTGAGCCAAAGTGATACAATATGAGCATAAATAGAATCACTCATCCTAACTCCCTAACAAGGATCTTGATAGCCGGACCGCTCCTCGGGATAAGGATGGATGATTATCATAAATAATTGGAGTCACACTTGGATGGGGGTTCACCCATTGAAAGAAAAAATGTTAGAAATAAACCAATTTATTCATACTTGTCAAGTGACTTGTCGCTTTATTCATTGCCTTTTTCTCACCAATTCACTATGTGAGGAGGTAGTTCAAATCTTCAAAATAATCATAGTCAAAATCAACAACAGATCACTCGATCATATCAAAATTGTGTTCATCCTATGAATTATTGCATACAATAGTCACAACATCTCCCTTGTTTGTTGGGAATGTAAGCAAACATAACATCTTCAATTTGTAGCTATCCTTCTGGTCGGATCTGATTGTAGTAGTTGAAGCTACCCTATTGAGTTTGAGGAATGAGTGCAAATTGAGCGTGCATAATCCACTTGGCTAAGTGAAGTCTTCAGAAAATTGAAGCAATAATTCAGATAACATGCATCGTATTGCATGATTGGGCCATCAAGCGTTTGTCAGACCATTGACCATCATACACCTTACAAGCAGATCAATTTACATTTTTTCTTAGCATTGTGTTTTCCACACAAGCGCATCACACAAATGGGCATCTATAGACACCTAAAATGTGTCATTTTTAGGGGATCTACTCACATAGGCACATTCATAAGATCATAGGACATAATATTGGACTTTCCAAGCATCAAAAGTGGTTTTCACAACCCATTTAGGGCATTCTGATCCCATCCAAGCTTATCCACTCAAGGTCAGAGTGGCCAGATCTTAGCTACTCAAGCTTAGAGTAGCTAGACTTTAGCCGCTATAGACGACAGTGGCCAAATATTAGTCACTGCAGATGACAGCGGCTATGCCATAAAAAGAATTTTTCCAACAAACAGGCCTAATCAGAGGTGTAAGTGGCAATATGCATGCAATAAAGGTGAGAGGGAGTAACTTTGCATTCCCCTTCACAACCAGTTCACATAGAAGACTTGAGTTTGAATTTAGACTTCAGTTAACTGGTCTTTAAACATAGAAAAGATAAAAAATTTCTCATGCTAAAATTTATTACGCATGAGGGATTCAATCCTAGGGTTTTGAGGATAGACTTTAGGGTTTCACACACTTTAAAAGGTGCAAGCTGAGAGCACTAGAAAAGGAATCAATCAATCTAGAGTTACATGAATGCATTAGATCATTGAGGATAGCTTTAGAGACTTGGAGAGTTTCCCTTGGAGATCACATTTATAGTGAAGCCCTAACAAATTGGAGAGCATAGCAACCACCATTTAAACATAAGATACAAGATTTGATCCATAGCTTTAGACCAAAGAGAATAAGATTCACTTTAGCGACCGTTGTCCTAGATAGTGGTCCGCAGGCCTAGCTTAGGGTTTTAGACATTAGTTTCATTACTTTTATTTCTTAAAATTTTCATATCACTAGCATAGCTTTTATTCATTCGCATCCATAGCATTAGTTCCATTTGCACTTGCTTCCATTTGAGTATATTCATTGCTAACAACCTCATTCGGGGAGGCAATCTCGGACATCTAAGTGTGTGTTGTTGTTTTATTGCTTACAGGGCCACAGGTTCATAAAATGGAAGCTACATAATATGAGAGCAAGAGGATCCCTCTAGCAATCAGACCTAGAAAAGGAGGCATCTTTAAGCCCTCATACATTTTCATGTGCAGAACCGGGAAGATTGCTAGGGTACTTCTTCCTCACTTGTAATTCATTGTATCAAAATGGGTATCCCTAAGAGGTACCGACATGTAACCGAGTTTCAATACAAATAAAAAGATCTATCTTTGTTACTTCCCTGTTATATGCTTTTTCATGGTCTTTAATTTCATCTTGGGTATAATGTTTCAAGTAGAGTAAAGCGGTGTGTGCATCCCGGGGTTGCTACAAACATAGCAGGATTTTGTAGCACAAAAATAAGGCTACCTAGGTTCTAAATATTTTCAAGAAAAAATTCCTCAAAGGTACCAAGAATTTAGTAAAAAAAATTAGTATGTTTGCAAGTCCTAAAATTTGACTAGACTTGTAAAATGTTTGCTCCCAAAGTTTGAGGAATAATTCAGATTGTTATTCTTGAAATATTGAATTTATGGATTGACAAGGTTTTAAAAACTTTTATTGTAGATCCTAAAGGAATATTTTCAGGCTTAAATCTTTGACCAACATTTGTGTTTTAGAGTCAACCCTCTAAAAGTTAGCAATCCAGAACACCATTTATGCTTATACAAGGAGGCGCTTTAAAACCTCAAGCATGATGTAAAGTATAGAGAACAAGGGGTATCCTTCCTAGAAGATTTTACAATAAAAATTTATGTGAATGATGTCATCTAGACTCCATTGAATTTTTGGCACAATGATATAAGACACAAAGGAAGTCCAAAAGTTAAAATAAAGCAAAACAACAAGTTACACTACAAATTTTATGAGTCCATAATATGTCTAGCACCATTGTACTCATCAAGGAAAGCAACCTAGAAGACAATAAAGCATAAAATATATCTTGAACTCAATAATAAGAATAAAAATATAGATTTGTTGTTACACCAAAACCTTGATATGTGAGCGTCTGATACAATCTCTATATCTAAACACCTAACAGGGTAGTTAGTCCTAGGGCCTAGGCTGGCAGTTAGTCTACTAAGTCAAATATTTAAGGTATGGTGGTTATTAAAACACCCCATATTTAATGTTAATCATGGGTATTTGATCCTATGGTGAAGCTCTAATACCAAATGAAGTATTTAACCCAAAAAATGAAGAGAAAAATGTGCAACAAAAACTACAAGTAACAAATTGTAATAGCAAAAAATGTAACATTTTTGTAGCATCATAGGACAATCTAAATTTGAGGGACCAAAAATACTCAAAATTTTATGAAATTTTAGAAGTTAATTTTACACATAAATAAATTTCAAACTACATATAAAACATGCAAAACAATTCTATAAAACAAAAGTTGTGAGCTTTGAAAGTTGATTGCAAGTTTTAGAAAACAAGGGACAACAAACATGTATTTCACAAAATGAATGGAATAGAGTGTTTTTTTTTATTCCAAATTAAATAATAAGTATTAAAAATATTTCCATAATTTTATCCATCTATTTTTCAATATTGTACATTTACAAGAGATAAAATGATGTTACAACCCTTCATTTCACATTATGGATGTCCAACAGTCACAGTGACTCTTCAAGGCCTATAGAAACTTTTGAGCTTCTTCAAATTTATTAGAGAACTTTGGTTTTGTATTTTTTTTAGTCAAAACCAATATCCAACATACTCCCCCTTGATGTTCATTGGTCAAACAATTTTATCTCTCAATCTCAAAAATTATTCTTTATTGACATCTTTGGTAAACAGGTTTGCAAGTTTTTGTTTTGTGCTCCAATATTTTAAATCTACCACCTTATTTTCCACCATGTTTCTTATTAAATGAAACTTCAAATTAATATGTTTAGTTTTACTATGATGGACTATTTTTTTTTGCAATCTTTATTTCACTTGTGTTGTCACAAAATATCGTTGTTGGATTGTTTTGATCTTCATCAATATCTTCAAGTACCTTTCTCAACCAAAGTGCTTGTGTACTTTTTGTAGTAGTTGCAACATATTCTACCTCCATATAATATAAAGAAACAATAATTTTCTTCTTTGAGCTCCATTTTATCACTCCCAAACCAAGTGAAAAACAATTTTCAAAAGTTGATTTTCTATCATCCAAGAAACCTCCCCAATCTAAGTCATTGTATCCAACAAGATCCATTTTGTTGTTAGGATCATAATGTATGCTAAAATTCAAGGTTCCTTTAACATACCTCAAGATTATATTGGTTGATCTCATGTGGTTTTTTTAAGGTTCATTCATGTACCTTGATAAAAGTGAAACTAAAAATGCAATATCATTTCATATTGTAGTAAGGAACATTAAGCTCCCAACAATGCTTCTAAAAAAAATTTATTAGCTTTCTCTTCTCCATCATCTCTACACAATACTTTTCCATGTTCCACAGGTGTCCAAAAAGGCTTAAAATTTTATATTCCATATTCTTCAACATATATTTTGCATATTTTGATTGATAAATACAAATTTTACCATTACCTTGATGTACTTCCACACCAAGAAAGCATTATAGCAATCCTAAATCTTTCATATCAAATTCATTCATCATAACATGCTTAAAATCATTCATCATATTTGAAATGCTTCACATGTAAATCAAATAATCAACATATAGACAAAAATAATAATATCATCAACTTCATCCTTCAAATAGAGTGTGGGATCATTCTTACTTTTATTGAAACCATAATCTTGGCACCCATAAATTCTTGAGTACCATGCTCTAGGTACTTGCTTAGGTCTATATAATGTTTTATTAAATTTAAACATGGTTTTCCTTTCCTTCCACCTCAAATGCTTTAGGTTCCTGAACATAAAACTCCTCATCTAGATAACCATTCAAGAATACACTTTCTACATCCTTGTGATAAACTTTTCATTGTTTATTGGCTATCAATGAAAGAGCCATCCAAATTGTCTCTTGTCTTGCAGCAAGGAAAAATATTTCTTCATAATCCACACCATATATTTGAGTAAATTCTTTCACAACCATCCTTTATTTCTATCTTTCTATGCTTCCATCACTGTTAAACTTTCTTTTGTATATTTTGTGTCATTATGAAAAGCATATACCTAAGATATTGTATCAATTAAGTGTAAATTTTAAGGCATTAAACCACAATAACATGAATTTGATAAGAAAGAGGAATTTATTTGTATTAATGGAATGTAAATTGATTGCATATATGTCCCTCTTAGGGATACCCTAATTCATGATATAATTAATACAATATTGAAAACCCTCTAAATGAGGGGGTGGTATAATTTGTAGACTCTTCACAGATGTACACAAATTGCTTAAGGCCAAGGATAGTCTTCTCCTTTGGTTGGAGGTATATGTTGCCTTGAATGCCTTGAAAATGATTAGGTCCTATAAACCCTGTGTTCAAGAAACAACACGAAATGGTTAATAATAAATGAGGCCTCTCTTGATGAGGCTTTTGAAACACTTGTATAAATTGATAATAAAGAAGGCCTGAAAGCATGTAAATATATAAATATATGCAAGAAATCATAAAATTACTATAAAGCATGTAAATAAAGCATGAAATATAGCAAATAAGCAACCTAATTAGCCATTAGAAACTTGAAATACCTAAAATACAATGAAACTAATCTAGATAGAAAAATGCAAGGAAAATAGAAACAAATCTACCTCTAATCCTAAATTTAACCATACAATTGCATAAATGAAAGTTAAGCTAATTTAGATCTACCTAAAAACATGCTTGAAAGATAAAATCTATGACTAAAATTGATTAAATCAAAGATCAAACCCTCACCATGGTTTTGAGGCACAGTTAGCACTATTAGCTACGACTGAGGTTAAAATGCTCATCCTCTTGTAAACAGAGCTCAAATATTCAATTTCCTCCATTGAACTAATGATCAATGGTCGCCTTGATGTCCTCTAATTTATTGGTGGTGTAAATTATCTGAATTGGATGTGGAAGAGGATCAATTATGGATTCTTATCCTCCTTAGTCTCATGGGCTCTCCATAAATAGGAATGCATTCATGATATCCAAATTGTTAGCAATTTAACTCTCCTCAAAGGTTGCAATTGAGTCAAGAATTCGATAGAGCTTCGCTATGATTGATTAAAAACTCTTCTAGTTGCTCTCAAATTTGGTAGGGCTTCATTGCGCTCCAATGAAAAATTCTCCAGAATTTTCCCCAATTTGGAAGGGGGTCTTATAGGACTCCTAATCCCTAATCTTGGCTTGCTTGGGAAGCCAAGATCAAGATCTAGGAGGTTGGATCATTTGGTAGGAAAACTCTTGAAGCTTCCTCACCCAAAACCATTTGAATCTTCACTGCCCAAATTGTTGTAACTAAATTTTTGCTTGGCACAGGATTCAAAATATTTTTGATGCTAGCTATGGATTTGAGGTGTAGCTAGTTCTGTTAGCCATGGGTGTTAGCCATTGCTAAGGCTGAGTTAGACAACTCTTCCCAAATTGAGTGGTTAAAACCACTGCTTCACCTTGGAGTTGTCCAAGATTCTTCACATGGTCTATTTGCATGTCACATATGAGTAGTCACCTCAACATGACACATTTTAGGTGTCTACATATGCCCCTTTTGGGATGCATTGTGAGAATGAATAACATTGAGCAAAAATAGACCTCCTAAAACCATGTCATAGGTTGAATTATGATCAATGATCTTACCAAAATTAGATGCCCAGTCCTACTAAAGGACATGCATATTAGAATCATTACTTCAAACTAAGGTAAGGCTTATTTTTGCAAAGATTTTGCAAGCTCCAGCGATGATCGGGTAGCTTCAATGCTATAATAGTACCGATAGGTGGAGAGCTACTAACTTAACTATCATAGTTGCTTTTTATCCCAGCAAAGGGTAAGCTTATGATAGTCATTGGCAATGATTCATAATACGAATGCAATTTGACAAGATCGAGTGATATCCTATTGAATTTGATTATGATTTTGATATTATGACTACCCCCTCAAGCAATGATTCGATGAGGGTAATGACAATGCATGAAGAGACGAGTCACTTGACCAACATGATTGATTTAAACAATTTAAGATATTAGCACTTTGATATTGCTTTGCAAGGCCTAATTTACCCATGATTTCAACTATTAATAGTAATTGTGCATCTCTATCCCATGGAGCAGTCCGGTCGTAATGACCTTTTTAGGGAATCAATATGATAGAAATTCCAATTGGTTTTATGTTGAATCATAATGTTCGATGATCTTCTTGAAATGTCATAGAAGAATTGAGATAAATCACTCGCTCCCATGGGGTAGTCCAACTGTTGTGGCCTTCTTAGGGATTTAAGTTAAGAATATCAATTCAATGATGACTAATTTACTCCAAATCGCCTTATGGTTATTTACTCATCTTGCCAGATTGCATGGATCACAACTCACTGCAACTGCCAAGTGTATAGGGTAAATAACTAGATATGAGGCACATTTAAATTTTTAATTATACCATTTTTTTGTTATTTTTGAAAATTTTGAGGGTTTTGAACCATTAGATATATTTTATTTTACATTTTCAGGCTCCTCATGGTTGAATTGTGAGGGTATCTATGTCTGGATTCTAGTCGTGCTTGTCAAGAGTAGCCAATTTTTTCAAATTCCTTAGCTGTAGCTTCAACACGTGGTTGGAAAACCCTAATTCTATGTCCACAGTTTCAAGGTGCAGTCGAGGGAAAAATCATAAATATAAAATAAAATTTATCATTTTTAAATTTTATTATTTCCATTTCCAACTTGTGAAACTGAGAGCTTTGAGAGGAGAGTTACGTTTTGACCTAAAACACTGCCAAACCATACACTCACCTTGACCGATGGCTGACCAACCAGAGGCATATTCCAATGGTAGAGTTGGTGCCATGAAGGTAGCAACACATATCACTTATTTAATTACCAAATTAAAATGAATCTCATTAATTAATGGGCTAAATTAACTAAACTAAATGTCGATAAAGAACCTCATCTAGTTTAGGATTAGTCTAGGTTAGTGTAGATGGGAGGGTTTATTTTTTGGGGGGTTTCTCAGGATGGGAAGTGACCTCAAAAGGGGTGCTTCTCTTAGCTATAGGTGGTAGATGTGGCTACCAATTGGAAAATTAGAAGCCGCAGCTATCAGTAGTGGTGGGATTCTAATCCCAACAACTAGAAATTTGACCATTGCCACCGATCGCGAGTCGTAGCCATGACTGAGCAGCTTTGAAAACAAATTCCAATTTTTTTATTTTTCCAGATGTTTGACTTGTTTAATAGATTTTTTACAATTTTCTTGTGAATTTATGAATGTTTTTATCTTTTTGAAGATATTTTGAATTTTTTGAACTTTTGAAGTTCATTTTTTTGATATTTTTGATTGATTTTATGTATTATTATTGCTCCCTTCAGAGATTGATTGCTAGATCAAGGGAGTTAATATCCTTCACCATCTCTATGATGGCTTGAATACTATCAAGTAATATTGGTTCAGAGCTATAGGCTTTGGCTACGTGTTGTGACTACCATCTATCTGGGCTGACCAGGCCTATATGACTTCCTTGGCCCACCGCTGGTGGACCAACACATTTCACCTATCAACATGTGAGATTACTGTGACCTTGGAGGATGTATACCATATCTTCCATATTATCATTTATTGTGAGGTCGTCACATCTTCACCTACCATGACAAAGGATGTTGTATTCCAATGGATCTTTAGCACTCAAAGTGGCAATGCATAGGTGGACTTTTATCATGACGATTTTCCCATCAAGTATTGGTACATCAAAATGTCTTCTTCTAGAGAGCTATTGTACTAATGCAATACATCATACAAATTGTATTGCCTGACACTTTTGGAATGAGGTTCCTTTGGAACCTCCTAGCTAGGACATAGGACCTATTGGTGAGCACCACCCAAGACCCATTTATTCTATAGTAGGGAAGTGCTCTACTTACATAGCTCTATGATGAGCTATATCAAATCACATAGTGGAGTCATGTGGGAGTTAGTTGTAGCATATTGCTCCAGATATGATCCTGGGAGCATATTACCATTGATCACCCAGGGGGAATACCTCTAGATATCAGATACATTAACAAGGAGCACCAGTTATATGCCACCTACTAGCCTAGGAATGTCGAGGGCTTCAAAAGAAGGACCTGAGTAGGGGATCTAGAGTACTACCTAGATCAACTAACCAGACTATAGCCAGAGCTTATACACTAGCAACCTTACATGGATTGTCCTACATGGTAGGAGGTAGACCATTATCTTAGGTGGGCATGACATGAGAGATGGCTTCTCAAGTGCAATATTGAGATACGTGAGTTCTTCTACTACTCACGCATCACTAGGTAGTTTAGGATCTGTTAGGATATCTCGAATGAACCGGCTATTTATTGCTACCTTAAGGCAAAGAGAGACTTAGCTTGGCCTATGATTTCACTTTGGGATGAGGATGATGCCTAGTAGGAATCAGGGATTACAGATGCTAGGACCACAATAGAATATGATGTTTGGTGGACTACCAGGTTATGGTGGGGTGACGGCCCACTAGGCAGGGCTATGGATGGAGTAGTCATAGAGGCAACAGGTGTAGAGGTAGTAGATCCTAGAGGGAAAAAAGTGCACCAAATTACTAAGGGTGTATGGGGTGAGGCTATAGTAGAGGAGGAGCCCCAGGTAGAGGAGGGTGAGGAGGATCTTTATGATGAGGTATCATAGATTTGGGCCTGGGTGGTTAGCCTAGAGTCATGGTTGTAGACAATGAGGACTTAGATCCTAGAGAGGGATACTTCTATGGTGACTATGTATGCATAGTTGAGGGTAGCACAAGATCATCTAACATAGGTATAGACATAGTGGTAAGGATTCAATGAGGAGAGGGTAGCTATCAGGGCATAAATAGCCACCATAAATATAAATATAGAGAAGGTCACTAGATAGCATGATCTACTCTTAGCTTAGCTTGATGCTATCACCATGGAGCAAGACTTACTCTGAGCCATGAGGGGAGGTCCCTCGACTTCTCAAAGTTTCTCCTACCACTCTATTTATATCGAGATTAGTAGGTTTGGATGTAGGCATAAATATCCATAGACTGCATACCCTTGTTTGGGAGGGTAATGTACAACAATTAGTATATGTGGATTAGATCTCTCTTATGGTAGGAGAGATCAGACTTCTAGGCAATTAGGTTCTAGAATGACCCATAACTATAGTCTCAATAGAATAGGATACGATAGATAGGGTAGTCCTTAGCTTGGTCTAGCCATAGGACTCACCAAATAGAGAGATCCATAGGCACTAGTTCTAGGTAAACTCACAGGGAGGGTGGCACTCACAGAGGAGACTCATAGGTAGGACGCATAGGTGGTGCTTAGTATATATATTTTTAGATGTTTGTACCATTTTGAGTGTAAGGTCTGAGGACCTACATAGTTGTATCCTTTAGGCATTTTGGACATATGCCTATGTACTATTTTTGACACACATATATGATCAAACATTATGAGAATCATTATACGTGTATATTTTCATTGTTATGTTTATGAGATGCACATGGACAACATGCTTATATGTTATGTTTATTTGATGATACACGATGTGATGTATGGATGACATGCACTAGCTATATGATGGATGTGTGACTAGATATTATTATATAGATGCATAGATGGACCCAGGACTACTATGATGTATGCATATGGATCGATGTAGATGTTAAATGCATGTTTAATTTGATTTACTTGTATGCATTTAATATATGATGCTATGATATGATGAATTCAATGTATGTAATGCATTATTTACATGATGATTATCTAATTTAAATGAACATGTATGCTTTAATCACTTAAAATATAATGTATGAATGCAATATGAGTTTAACAATCTAATGGATGACACCACAAAATGTATAATAATAATGAAATGTAATTGATATATCTTATCATAAGAATTAATCAATTAGATATCCATATGTGAGATGAAATGTTGTATTGTTTCTATTCATCAAATTTTGTAAGTTAACAAATATGCACAACATAGTCAGTGCCCATCTAAATATCATTGTTGATATCCACCTGGTATCTAACCTATGTTATGGACACCCCTTAACAAATAAACTCTCATAAAAAATTTTGATAATTAAATTATTGAAATGAGTTGTTGCTATTTGGGAATTTTTGAGGTTTTCCATGAGACTCATACACCCTAGTTGACTTTATAAAAAGTTGTATAATGACTATACTAGACTCCTGTAAGATAAAACTTTCACTATGAAATACCAAGCTATTCATAATCCCTATGTATGCAAATGAATATATTAGATAAGGCATAAACATACCCCAATTCCAAATGGGATTCATTCAGCCCATTGTTGTATTGAGGATCCTCAAATGTCTACCTGACCCTAGGTTTGGACTTAGTTGGACTAGACCACTAGGTAATACAAGCCACCTTGTTGAGTGGTGTTTTAACCCGATTGTGAAAACACACTCTCCTATAGGATCCGAGTCCTAAATCCTCTACTTGCAAAGAAAAACGATTTCTCCAAGGTTCTTATTATGCTAATTATTGATTATCAAGGATGCTGTTTAAAATGAAATGCTAAGAACACCTTAGGGTTTGCAAGTGGATGTTAACAAGGGGCACTGTGGTTTATTAATTTTGAACTTTCAATGGACTCAAAATGAATAAAATATGTTTTAACCTTTAATTCTGATGGATTTTCAGTGATTTATTCAAACACAGTAATTAAACTGCTGAAAATAAAATATGGGTTTGAAAAGCAAAGACAAAAGTAAACAAAAGTAACAATAAGAATAGATTACAGTCAGAAAGCTGTCATTAATCTGATGAAACCAAAGATACTGAGGCTTTCTACATGCAACCTAACCTAATGAACCTGCACTTTCACACAATCCAAATAGGCCAGGTGCGAGTCTCGAGGGTTTCTGTGGTAATTCCAGAAAATAGGTATTCGCATGAAGCAACCAAGAGATCTTGCATTAACTTCACCTAAAAACCTAAGAAATCTGGAAGGGAAATATAAACGTTAAATCATGCATGCAAAAGTTACTCCTTCTTTCTCATCCAATAATATGCCAACTCTCTGTATTTGTATTTAAATGATATCTCGATTACATTCAAAAAATTTCCAGGTGTAAAAGAAAATCCCATAACAAAAAGAAGGAAATTGCCCAAGTACGGGCCCAGAATAGCACAAAGCTCTCGTCTCTGCAACTTCGTATTCGGCAATTTCCAACCCCTTCTTCGATTTGCAATTCTAGTCTTATAATGTTTGACGCGGCTCTTCAATCTTCTCTATCGCTTCATTTCACCTTCCTGCACATGACCCCTCAAATTCCTACTTTTTCCCGCTTTGATTCACGCTCAAATTTGAAAACGCTTTGAAATTCATCTCTGCATGTAACGCCTTTGCAAGTTTGACACTTGTGTGCCACGTGTCCTGCTTTTCCTGCGTCCTGTGTAACGCTTACTATGAAAAAAAATGACAAAACTGCAAGTCTGCCCGTTCATCTTCTTAGCCGCGATATTGCGACATGTCACGAAATTGCGACATGTCGCGATATCGCTACATGCTTCCCGGTCGTACGCCTTTAGCAGCTCCCCGTAGCGATGTCGCGACCATTTTTCATTTGTCTACCTCCGGTAACTTCTCGTAGCGATATCGCTACCCTTTTAACATTTTGAGCCCTCCTCTTCGAGTGGTAGCGATATCGCTACCACTTTCTAACTTTGAGCCCTTTTCAAAATGTGGTAGCGATATCGCTACCACCTTGGCCTTGCAGCGTCCCTTTGAAATGTGGTAGTGATTCGCTACCACTTTCGTTTCAAGCCTTCTCCTTGTGACATGGTAGCGATTCGCTACCATTTTTGTTTCAAGCCCTCTCTCACTAAACTTGTAGCGCTATCGCTACCCTCTGACTTTGAGATTGGCCTTTATGAAATTTGTAGCGATATCGCTACCATTTTGAACTTTGAGTCTTCTTTCCGCAAGGCGTAGCGAAATCGCTACCGTTTCTCTGTCGGGCCTGATTTTCATTTCCGTCACGATTTTGCGACATCTTCCTTGTACCGTACAACTTTGCCAAAATGCGTCGCGAAATCGCGACACCTTTCTGTTGCCACCTCGTCATGATTTCGTGACAAATTTTTTGTTTTGTTGCCGTTGACCGCGTTGACCATGATTTTCTGACACGTCATGATTTCGCTACCGTTTTTCGGCTTCGGTCGTGATTTCGTGACATGTCGCGATTTCGCGACATGTCGCGATTTCGCTACCTATCGCGATTTCGCGACCCCTTTCTACACTTGGGCATTTTTTCTCTTTTCTTCAATTTTAGCATCTGGGTCACCGAGATTCTTCTCTGCAAGCCTGAAAAATGGTGGGTCCCCAATTTTGGGGTGTGTTGTGGATCAACCACAACACACCTAAAACTAGCTCATTTGTGAATTTCTTAGACCTATCCAAATTTCATATGGGATTCATTCAACCCATTACTATATTGGGGATCACTCCATGATTTTTGAGTATTCACCATTCTAGGGATTCAAGTTCACCCCCTTATTTTCTTTATTTTATTAGGATACTTGCTCATATATAGTGATAACAATCACTATTTATTTTGTATTATGTTTTTCTTTTGTTTTGAGCAAGGGATTTGATTTGATTTTTATAATTTTTCTCCTTTTGATGTATGCAAGGGATTTCTTCGGGTAGGGGGAGAAATTTTCCTTTTGCCAATGACCTCTACTCTAGACCATTGCGCCTCATAAATGAGCAAGCAACAAAACCTTTCGCTTAAGGTGACCCAGACTACTTTGTAGTGTTCATCCTTTCTTACCATAATTAGGATTGTTAATGTATTTGATTAGTGATGGGATTCTGATATGCTAAGTGTTATCAAAACTAGACCTCATATACAAAAGCAAAAAAACCTTTCTACAAACTTTTGAGAAGACCACTAGGTATGGTTTAGTTACCGAAAAACCCTAGTATATTATTCATAGCAACAGGAGGGGTTGTGTTGAGAAACATAATTTATCACAAGGGTGATGGAATATGATGACAATGCATAGATGCATGATTGAAATATAAACATGATGTCATTTGCAAGATTGCAAACACAACCTATCCTAATGCAAGCATGCTAGATGGAAATACTTAATGCAATGCAATTAAATGAATGCATGTGCAAAATAAAATACGTAATGCAAATGTTTTTGAACTTTTTTAAGCTTTGCAATATTTTTATATTTTATTGCTTTTTTATTTTTATGGATTTCAAACATTTCCATATATTTTTTTGAATTTTTTAAATTATTATGTGTGGAATGCCTTAATATGAAGGATGTTGAGAAGTTCAGGCTCTTCAACACATTCAAATGATGTTAGACGATATGTTCCAGGTCCAATCTACTCTGAGATGATATAATGACCTAAGCATTTATCCACAAATTTATCTTGTGTGGCAACAAATTTGAGTTCTAATGGTTCTCTTCCAGCACGAGATCACCAATATTAAAGTACCTCAAATGGAATTTATTATTGTAAGCTCATTTTAGGTTATCTTGATAAAGTGGAGATTCTCCAGGTCATTCACACGATGTTCATAAAGAAGCATCAATTGATCCAGGTGATCTTGTCGTATAGTGTCATCATCAATGAACTCTTTCAATGCAATGTGTAGTGTTGGAATATCTAACTCTAAGGGCATAATGGCCTTAATACCATGTACTAGGGAAAACAAGGTTGCCCTAGTGGGCATCCGAATGCTAGTCATGTAAGCCCATAATGCAAGGGGCAACTATATGTGCCAATATTTATGGTTTTCTTGTACCATATTTTTCAATATGGCTACCATTGTCTTATTTGAAGCCTCAGATTACTCGTTTGCCTGTAGATAGTATGGAGTCATAAAATTGTGTTGTATATTGTACTTAGACATTAAAGCCTTCATAGTTTTATTCTTGAATGGTGTTCCATTATCCAAGATTATCTTGGATGGTATCCCAAAATGATTGATGATATTGTGAAGTATAAACTCTGTAATACATACTCCAATTGTAATTATTAGAGGAATTGCTTCCACCCACTTTGAAAAATACTTAGTAGTCATTTTAATAAATGTATGTCAGCCTAATTATGGAGGAGATATCTTACCAATTAGATCTAAATACCACTAAGAAAATGGCCAAGCCACTTGAATGGGCTATAATATCTATGATGGCAAGTGCGTAATATTAGCATGATGCTGACATTTGATGCATTTCTTGACATACGCAGTGCAATGCTTCTCCATAGTGGGACAATAATAATCCATTCTAAGGATGCACTTGAAAATTGCCATACCACTAAAATGGCCATCACATGTACCATCATGAGCTTGCAAAATTTCCCAAACTAATTCTTGGGGCTCAAGACAACGAAGGAGAATTCCATCATAGCTTCTACGGTACAAGATATCTCCTAGAAAGACATACTTTGTTGCTTTTTATTTGAATGTACATTTTGTGGTACGTGAAAATCCTTATGGGATTAAACCAAGCTTGAGGAAGTCATGTAATTGTGACATTTAGTCCTAGTAAGCTTCTACCTCAACCTATAATATGACTTGTTCCCCTAGCATTTCACTATGTGCGAATGTAGACTAGGACATAACCTTATGGTGAATGGTAGTGTCATTCCCCATAGGAACTTGCAAGATAAAAAAACCCCAGGATGCCTTCTTAAGAAGTCTTTGGATTTATAGAACTACTCATGGTTTGGTTCTATATGAATCATGTTTACTGATTCCTTGTTATCGAAAGCCTCATGCTACATTGTGGCATGTGATAGCATATTTACATGAATGGTAGTGAAATCGATAGACGAATTCTGAGGTATTAAGGATCCCAAATATGTCATAGTGTTTGTGAACCTATTTGATGTACAAGGGATTACCTTGATGTCGTACCACTCTAGCTGGGATAGATAAGTGTCAGCAAGATCCTTGTAAGATTTCAGGATAGGACACCTACATTGAAAAAGTCCCTTCACTTGATTGACTATGAAATAGGCATCACTAAATATATTTAATAATTTAATCTTCATGGTGATACCTGTTTGTAGGCCCAATATTAGGTATTTGTATTTAGCATTATTATTGGTACAAGGAAAGTCTAACTTAAATGACAAGGGTATTGGATCACCTTGTGGCATGAAGAATACAATTCCTACACCACTCCCTTGCTCACACTTCTAACCGTCGAAGAAAAAATTCATGTCAACTTTGCTATCTAGTTCTTTAGGTTTGGGATATTTTGATAATGCAAATACTACATCAATATAAGCTCAATGGTGAGGGTCCTACTATTATTGATAGGTATCTCTACTAGTTGTTCAGCTATTACTTGTTCCTTCATGGACTTTTGGCTGATGAATTCCAAATTACTATCAATAGCATGATCCACTTTGCAATATGTGTATTATGATATGTCTTGGTCATTATATACTACAAAGGATTTTGTTTGGATATCACATACATAATATGACTGAGCATGTAATGACACAAATTTTTCATTGCAAAAACCACTTCTAAACACGACTTCTCCATGTATGCATACTCGAGCTCATAACTCACCAAGGTGTGACTGATGTAATATATCGCTTGCTCTTTGTCTTGCACATTATTTTGGGCTAACATGGTTCCCAATATAAAGTTAGTAGCTAATATATATAGCAAGAAAGGCACATATGGTCTTGGTGGAGCTAGCACTGGTGGCATTGCCAGGTAATTCTTAATTTTAGTCAAGGCCACTTGATAGTCCTCATCCTAATTAAATGGGATCCCCTTGTGTAGAAACTAATTCATGGGTTGGCATTTGTTTGATAATTGTGTAATAAATCACTTTATGGATGCTACTTTGCCCTGTAGGCTTCTTAAATATTTGATATTTATGGGAGGATGCATTTCTAATATGGCCTTGGCCTTTGTCGAATCAACTTTGATCTCTCATTTTGAACTGATGAATCCCAAGATATTTCCTGAAGTTATGCCAAATACACACTTCTTGGGATTCAACCTAACATTATGCTCTATCAAGTGATCGAAGACCTTCCTCAGGACCTCTGCATACTCTGAACACAAAAATGACTTTGCCAATAAGTGATCGATATAATATTCTAAGATTTTGTGCATATAGTCATGGAAAATGTATGTCATGGCTCACTGATATGTGGCACCAATATTTTTAAGGCTGAATGGCATAATTTTATAATAGAATATCTCCCATGGTGTTGTGAATGCAATTTTGTGTTGGTCTTCAACTTTAATATAAATTTGATTGTAACCAAAAAACCATCCATAAGTGAGAGCATCTCATGACCTGAAGTTGCATCTACAATAGCATCTATGTTGGGCAATGTAAATGAATCCTTTGGTGTTGCCTTGTTGAAGTCTCTGAAATATATACAAACACATATCCTTCCATCAGGTTTTCCTACAGGTACCATGTTGTTTGATACCCATTCTAGATAGTCGATGGAGATAATAAACTCTACATCCAACAACATCTACATCTAATATTTAACCATTATAGTGACCATCGGATGCATCTTCCTAAGCTTATTCTTGATAGGTATTTTGGAGGGATCTAGTGAAAGGTTATGAGTAACAAATTTTGGATCTAGTCCTGGAATATCCTTGCATGTGCAAGAAAAAAGGTTAGGTCTATATTTTAGTAGAGGGATGAGTATAGCATGCTCATCAGGAGATATACTCTATCCAAATTTGACCTTATTAGGATTAATAGGATCATTATTGATATCCACATCAAATCTCTCCTCTACTAACATGTGTCATCCCTCCTCAAGTTGGTGAGGCGTAGGAATCAAGTGGATGTCATCAATTGGGTTCACAAGTCCTACATCGGAATTTTCCTTAGTGTGATAAACATCATGTGCATAGCCTAGCACAAAATTAAAAGGTTACATCATTTCCTTGTTAGGGAAGAAATCTTCAAGATCTAGTGGTGAATCAACATAATCCCAATCAATATCATCTACATTAATATACAATAGTTTGGAGGGGTTGATTGGATTATGAATTGGAGTGGTCAAATCAATGAATATCATATTGATGGAATGTATTAGATCTATAGGACCACATGTATGCAATTCTATGTTATATATGTTGCTCAAATCCCCAATATGTGGCTCTAGGGTATGGGGATCTCCAAATTCGGTCTATGAACAGACTCAAAATAGGATCTCTTGGCTCTAGGAGCTACATGTATGTCAATGGATCAGGGAATACTATATGATAAATCACATCCAAATTGGGTGGTCTCCCTCTAAGGTGCATGCCAAGATAGACTCATTTATACATCTCATCAATGTTAATTAGCTCATGCTGATGGTGCAAATAGTGAGGCCCGAGATAGGCTCTCTCAATCTCATCTTCATCATCGCTATCGTACACGATTCCTTCACCCCGATCGACTAGAATCAGGTGATTAGCAAGATGAGGCCCAAGGTAGGCCCACTATTCATAGCCACTATCATAAATGAGGGATCCCTCATTCTCGTCCACTATCTCCATAGGTAATAGATGATGTACATGTAGAGGACCTAAGTAATTCAACTCAGTTCCATACTAATATTGTTCATTGCGTGAGGATTTCTCATTATCATGTATTCCAAAATCACAATTGGGTCCATCACTTTCAATAATGGACTCTTCTTGCACTTCCTCAAAAGTAATTCTGATTCAATATCAATTGCTATACCTGGATTTTGGATCTACATACCAGTGTCATCAGTAGCTTGATGACTTTCAATGTCCAATTTATCTCTTGTATTGTCTCCTTGATTTACCTCTACCATGATGTGCTCATGATAGATCTCTGATGGTGCTTCTAAGATATAGATTACCAGCCTATTACCCCTTCATACGCGAGAAGGTTTAGGTTTATAAGGATTATAATACACATCATCCCCAAAGTGACGTTTAGACGATCTAAAGATGTTGCTAGGATCTCATCCTATCCTCTTATGTGGTAGCCTAACTCGAATATATAAATTTGTAGCTAATATTATGGTTTTATGAGAACTCGAATCCCTTATTCGAATAATCCTAAGTCATAATCATACCAATGGTAATGTTTGAAATAGCACAAGTTGAATTCAGGGTTAGAAAAATAATGAACATTCACCATGAATGATTCATCATCATCCTCATCTATGGGCATGCAATTTGTCAATTGATCAAGCCTTACATAAATGAAGTTTGTTTGGTTAGGTAGAATCCCTAGTTGTACCACTATCTCCATGGGAAAGTTATGGGCTAGAGGTCGACCCATCTCCTATGTAGTTTTGATAAATGGCATGAATATCACATTCTACATGATATATTCTGCTAATTCAGGATTAAGCAAATGTACAATCACCTGCAATGTAGATTTTTCTGCTAAAGAAGTAGGTGAGGCAGGATGAGGTGTCTCCTTGACTTGATTTTGAGCGTCCCCTTTGTCCATGGGACTAGGACCCTCAACAGTTGCTTCTTTGGGATTTTTCTTTGGATTTTTTTTGCCCATAACTTCCCTAAGATTCTTATAATTCCTAGGTACTTTGGATGCTATAGGTTTATTTGAAGCTATTTTTGTGTACTTTGATAACTATGGTGATACTGTGGAAGGTCTTGCACACACTCCTTTTAACTTGCCTTCTGGATGTTTGATTGGCAACGTCAATCTTATATCTAGATGAGTTGAGGGGAGAATGAAATCCTTCGATAAATTAGCTAAGTTCACATATTTGAATAGATCTTCATCAGAAGGTACCATGTGAACTTACCCCTCATGTATATATTTAATACATTGTGTGTAACCTCGAGAAGCGTGCACCACACTTACCCTACTTGCAATGTTATTATATCAAATGAAAATGAAGAAGCACACAAGCACATATAACACGAAAATAACAAGCAAAGAAATATTCTTTTATTAATGCTTCCAGATCTCGGTTACATGTACGTCCCTCTGAGGGATACCCATTTTTGATACAATATATTACAAGTGGAGTAACGATGAATGCATCCCCCACAAGGGGATGGTGCACCTTCACAAGCCTCCCGATCTCGCACACCAAACTATTCGAGGGCTTACAGATGCCTCCTTCTCCTAATTTCATCCTGGAGGGATCTCGTGCTCTGGATACTTTGAACTGATCCTGTGAACCTGTATCTGCGGGCATGGAAACAACAGAGCACAATAAGTAGTATGGGCTACCTCTCCGAAGGAGGCTCTTATTAGAAAATATGATAAATAAGATAAATGATCATGATAATAATGAAATACAAGCATAAATCGAATAATAAATGCATAGAAAGCTTAGAAATATGATGTAAATGCATTTAAGAAATCAGATCTGAGCTACGACTAATTAATAAATCAAGCAGTAATGGATCTAAGCTAGAACAAAGGGAAATAATGTCTAATGCCCTAAAATATGCCTATGGGCCACTGTTCGAGATAGCGGCCATGATATGAAGCTCTTCTCCTCATGAATCAAGGGTTGTGGCACTATCTTCCTTGCTCCAATTGATGTTCAAGGGTCACCTAGTGTGTCTCGTACACTGATTGGTGGTTTGGAATGATGGATCTGAATACTGATGCATGGACATGGCTCAATCGGATGGTGCTCCAATGCTCCTCCAAGGGGCGTAGATTGGCTCTCCATTTTGATAGGGCTCCACTGCACACAATTTGAATTCTCTTCTCTTTTGCTTTTCTTGGGAGAGTCCATATGTAGACTTCCCTCTCTTTCAGATCTAAAATTTGGATCTTGGCTTCCTGGAGAAGCCAAGCCCCAAATTTACATGCAACTGACCATCCCGGGTGGAAAGCATCAGTCACAATTTTGCATTGAAGGGGTAGTTAGGAGGAACTCTGGGAGTTCCATACCAAAATCCACCCACAAACAATGCAAGGCATAGTCAGACTACGTGATCTGGGCCCGTATTCATGGCCAGACTGTGCATGGTGCTAGCCGCTATCGAGAGCGGCTAAGCCTGAATGGGCTAGAACTACCCTTTTTGAGTGGTTAGGACCACTGCTAACTCTTGGAGAGGTCCAAGAGGATTCATATGGTCTATGAATGTGTCCATATGGGTAGTCTCCTAAACATGATATATTTTAGGTGTCTACAGATACCCCTTTTTGGGATGCACTATGGGAAAACATAGCATGGAGCAAAAATAGACCACCTAGGGTCACATTGTAGGTTGTGTGATGATCATTGATCTGATCAACATTGGATGCCCCAGTCATGAGAAAGGGTGCACATCCTAGAATCATTGCTTCCAATAGGATGGAAGGCTTAAATTTGTAAAATCTTGCACTCGTCCATCAGATAATCGGGTAGCTTGAGTGCTACTATAGGCTTCAGTGCAACTATAGATCCGAAAGGAGGAGAGCTACAAACTTAACTATCATGTTTGCTTTTTTCCCCAGCAAAGGGTAAGCTTATGATAGTTGTTGGCAATGATTCGTAAGATGAATGCAATTTGACATGATCGAGTGATATTTTGTTGATTTTGATTATGATTGTTGATATTATGACTACCCCCTCAAATGATGAGTCGATGAGGAAAGGACAATTAATAAAGTGATGAGTCACTTGACCAAGATGAATGATTTGGACCTTTTTAGAGGTTCACTTTGTTGTTATAGGGTAGTTCCCATCTCAGGTGTGATTTCAACCATTTATAGTAATTGCACATCCCTATCCCATGGGGTGGTCCAACCGCAATGGCCTTCTTAGGGAATTAAGATGATAGCAATTCTATTTAAGCCTATGTTGAATCACTATGCTCGATGATTTGCTAAAAATGTTATGGAAGAAAGGAGATGAATTATCACTCCCATGGGGTATTCCAGCTACCATGGCCTTCTTCAAGATTGAAGTGAAGCTTCTCAATTCCACTATAACCAATTTTCCCCAAGTGGCCTTATGGTAATTTACTCATCTTGTCGAATTGCATGGAGTGCTAGTCACTACAATCACCAAGTGTATAGAGTAAATAACTGATTACGAGGCTCAATTGAGATTTTGTTGTTATTTGCATTTTATGATGTTTTTGGATTTTTGATATATGTGATTTTTTTGGTATTTATGCAATTTTTGATTTTTTTGGACTAATAGGTATGTTTAATGGCCCATTTTGAGGTGTCTTATGTAGATAAATTGAGTCAATTCCTCTATTTTTTAGTCGTTATTAGGTCCAGTGACCCCTAATTGCCTCTTCATGGCCGTTGTCAGGTCCAATGACCATGAAGTGTGGGCCGCTGATGCTAGCAATGGTCGAGGCACAAATTGAAAATATAAAAGCAAATTCTAGGGTTTTGAATTTTCATTATTACCAACTATCAATTGCACTTTTGAGCTCTGAGGTGAGAAAGTGCAATTGTGATATGAAGTGCTACCAAATTTGCTATTGACTTGGATGCCATGGTTGAGCAGGGGGAGGCATCTATGAGCGGAGGAGCTAGAGCTTCATGGGTACTTTGTCAAACCCTAATTTGTTTATTTAATTTGGTAAAATGAACCTAATTAATTAATTTGGTAAAGGAACCTCACTAAACCCATTGGAAATGAACCGAACCCATAGGTAGGCTTAGTTTAGGTTAAATTGTAGTGGGTTTTCCTTTATTTTAGTATTTTTGAATTTTTTGTGATTTTTGGTTGAGGGGGAACATTGTTGGCATGTCGCCCCATGGTCGTTGATGCTCAGAGTGGCTTAGATGGCCCAAGAGGGGTCGTTGTCACCATCAATGACCAGATTAAATTCCAATGGTTAAATTTTTGACCGTTGGAGGTTGGCCACTATCAGCTTTAGTAGTCATTGCATGGCCACTCTTGGCATGAGCATTCAGGTGACTTTAGGCTTTATTTTGAAATTTTTGAATTTTTAAGCAATTTAATTGATTTTTTTTGCATTTTTGAAGTGTATATTTTGATTTTTTTGAATGTTTAGGTGCATTTAGCCATTATGCTTGTAGCCTTAGGTTGTCTTAGTTTTAATTTGCATCATTTTGGTTTTATTATTGCTTTTAGCTTGTAAGTGCATTTAATTTAGGCATTTATTTTGCACTTTTAGATTCTATCTATGTGGGCTCGGGACCCAAAATTGCTTGTGGATCTCCTGCCTAACATGGATGACATGGACTGGGATTGGCTCGATGCTCATGAGCTCTAGTACATCACTAGGCTTTTAATGATCATGTCGTATCAGGCCTACCTCATTGCCCTAGCCCATAGGTGGGATTCTAGGACTAATACCTTTCATCTCCCTATGGGTGAGATGACCATCACACTAGAGGATATCTACAGGATATTTCGGATCCCTTTTGATGGAGTACCCATTGTGTCTTCCCCTACTGATGCTAGAGAGGTAGTCTTCATGAGAGTCTTTGGAGCACATGTAGCTACTGCATTCTAGAGATACCTAGTCTGGTGGGATTTTTGTTGTTCGATGGTATTGGGAGGATGTCTTTTCTCGAAGACATGTTCCTACTGATGGTCATCTATAATATCCTTCTACCTAACTACTCTGGAGTGAGGTTCCCATGGAACCTCTTGGTGATGGTTTAAGATTTGATTGATAGTGAGGCACCTATCATCATGGCTTGGGGTAGTGCACTTTTGGCTTAGTGCTATGATGAGCTCTATCGGATTCATTGTCATGGTCGAGCTAGTATTGCTTGTAGCTTGCTCCTCTAGATCTGGGGATGGGAGCATATCAGGGTGGACCATCTAGGAGGACTTCCTATTGAGTTTATTGACATAGTAGATGTGGCTTAGTGTTATGTAGATGGCCTCGAGAGTGCGAGGAGTCAAAAGTGAGTGCTTCATGGAGAGCTCTCTCACTATACAACATATTTGACTGGCTTGTAGGCCAAGGACATCATCTGGAGGCCTTATCATGCTTGCCCCACCTGGAGGAGGTAGATAGATTCATAGCTTAGACTCATCATGATCGATGGGTTATCGATTATAAGGATGACATTAAGGAGTTCTACTATTCTTGGGTGCTCTGATAGTTTGGCATATAGTAGGATGTTCCTCTTGAGCTAGTTGTGTATAGATGGATTGTTGTAGAGAAGAACCTTCCACCACCTTGAGTTATAGTAGTCTTAGGGGAGGATGACCCTCCTATAGTTGATGTGAGTATTGTTGATGTTAGGGTTATTGAGGTGTATACCCTATGGTGGGTTACATGATTATGGTAGGGTGGTGGCTACTTGGGGTGGTCTATGGATGAGGTAGATGTTGAGGATCTTGATGGGCATCGAGTGTGGGCTTAGATAGAGGACTAGGGGTAGGTAGAGTAGTAGGTGGTAGAGGAGTAGGTTGCCCCTAAGGAGGAGGAGGGTTAGCTCTCGAGGAGTAGGAGTCCCCTCTCTAGGCTCAGTTGCATCACGTGGAGTCTGAGCTTCAGTCAACTCAGATCTAGATTTTATAGAGGGATTCTACCATTGCTATGATTTAAGCATGAGTCAGGAGCTTTGATGAGGAGAGGACCACTTTCTAGACTCATATAGACTCAGATTAGACTAGGATAGATGAGCTCATGATCGAGAGGGATGCTACCCAGAGATAGGTTGTGTTAGCTACTCCTATTGCATAGGGGCCTACAGGTTTGGATCTAGGTGTAGAGGTTAGGTGCCTATGGGGTGTCTTGGAGGAGTGTGATGCTCATATCACTAGAGATGCTACCTATATTGCATCTCTTTAGATGCAGATCTGGATGCTAGGTGTCATTCCTCGAGAGAGGCCTATAGTAGGGGGTCACAGCAGAGCACACAGAGTACATCAGGGTAGTCTTCAGTCTGACCTAGCTAGAGGACCAGGACCCATATAGAGAGGACTATGAGGACTAGCTCCCATCGTTCTCATAGGGATAGATCTAAGGGTAGAGGTGAGGTAGGGGGTGTAGGCCCAACTTGATGGCTTTATTGATTTATTTTTTTTTAGTGTAAGGTCAGATGACCTACATAGTTGT
The DNA here is from genome assembly GCA_028583015.1 of Wollemia nobilis. Lineage (NCBI taxonomy): Eukaryota > Viridiplantae > Streptophyta > Pinopsida > Araucariales > Araucariaceae > Wollemia > Wollemia nobilis. The sequence continues at coordinate 7,261,684 of JAQPPZ010006195.1, read as the reverse complement.
AGCTTATGGGTAATTTTGTACCCTTATGTACTTATTTGATACACATTATATATGATATCTACATTTTGAGACTCATTATGTGTATTTATTTTATGCTATATGATGTGATGTATGACATGCATTAGCTATATGATAGATGTATGCTTTAGATGGTATGATCTAGATGTATAGATGCATTATGATGATGGATGCCTATATGGATGCAATGCTTATTGTTAAATGCATGTTTAATTTTGATTTTATTGTATGCATCTAACTTATGTTGTTATGATATGGTGAATGACATATGTGTAATGCATTATGATGATGATCTAATGTAAATGAACCTGTATGCTTTAATCACTTAAAACATATGGTATGAATGTGATATGAGTTTTGACAATCTAATGGATGACACCACAGAATGTATAAAAATCATGAATAAATAATAACTCTTATAATAAGAATTAATCATTTAAACATCCAAATGTGAGATGATATGATGTGATATGTATGTACTTTCTTTATAAGCTTCTGTAAGTTAAAAGATATACCCAAAATAGTCAGTGGTCATCTAAATGTCATTGTTGACATTCATCCGGTATCTATCCTATCTCATGCACACCTTTTAATGAACAAAACCTCCTAAAGAAAGTTGATGATGCGATTGATGATATGAATTGTTGCTATTAGAGGATTTTTGAGGTTTTCCATGAGACTCAAACACCCTAGTTGCTCCATCAAAAGTTGTATACTGATCATACAGAGCTTCTGAAGGATAAAGTTCTTGTTATGAAGACCTAGATACTCATTATCCCTATGTGTGCAAATGAATATATTAGATAAAACATAAGCATACCCCAATGCTAGGCGGGATTCATTCAACCCATTGTTGTATTGGGGATCCTCAAATGTTTATCCTGATCCTAAGTTGGACTCAGTTGGATTAGACCACTAGGCGATACAGGACACCTAAAGCTAGCCCTTCCACATGCAAACATTGGTCTGTACAAAAGCAATATGCTAATGTGATAGACATATCATCGTGCATAAGGATACCTTACGGTTCATCCATGCTGAGAATTCTAGGGATTCAAGTTCAATACTCCCTTCTTTTCTTCATATTTATTTGGGATACTTGCTCATGCTTAGTGATGAAAATCATTGTTTATTTTGAATTTTTGTTTTTCTTTTGAGCAAGGGATTTATGTAGTGATGATAATCACTATTTATTTTGTTTTGAATTTTTCTTTGTTCAAGATTTTTGCTTATTTTGATTAAAGCAAGGGATTTATTTGGGTAGGGGTGAACTTGTCCTTTTGCCAATTCTCAACATTTTTGAACCGGTCGCATAGGGGGATGAGCAAGATAAAATTTTCACCTTAGGATACCTAATACCACTTTGCAGCATTCATATTTCCCTTGTTCCAACTAGGATTTTAGTGTTTTGATTAGTGATAGGATTTTGAGATATACCAGGTGCTATCAAAACCAAACCTCATCTATTAAAAGCAAAGATAACTTTCTACAAAGTTTGATAAAACCACTAGGTATGGTTGAGTGACTGAAAAACCCTAGTATATTCCTTATAGCAATAGGAGGGGTTGTGTTGAAAAACATAGTTACACACATGGGTTATGGATGATGATGGATTTTGAAGATGCATGATTGAGGTACAAACATGGTGTCATTTGTAAGATTGTGAACACAACCTATCCTAATGTAAATGTAATGGATGCAAATGCCTAAATGCAATGCAACTATATGGATGCAAGTGTATGCATAATGCAAATGTTTTTGTATTTTTGATGCTTTCAATTGTTTTTGAGTTTTGATTATTCTGAATGTTTTTGAACTTTTTGATTTTAAATTGTTTTTGTGCTTTTATGTTTTGTTGTTTGACCAAAGGGCTTATGGTGCCTTTGGGGCTTTTTGTGAGTTTGACCAAAGGGCTTTAAGATGCTTTTGGAGCCTTTTGTGATTTGACCAAAGGGCTTTAAGATGCCTTTGGAGTTTTTATTTGACCAAAGGGCTTTAAGATGCTTTGTTTGAAAGGGTTTAAGATGCTTTGGAGCTTTTTGTGATTTGACCAAAGGGCTTTAAGATGCCTTTGGAGCCTTTTGTGATTTGACCAAAGGGCTTTAAGATGCCTTTGGAGGCTTTTGTGATTTGACCAAAGGGCTTTAAGATGCCTTTGGAGTTTTTGTGATTTGACCAAAGGGCTTTAAGATGCCTTTGGAGCTTTTTGTTTTTGAAGTTTTCTATTGTTTTTGTGATTTTGAAATTTATTTGAATGTTTTTGATATTTTGTTGTGCTTATGTGTGAAATACCTTTAGATGAATAATGTTGAGAGGCTCTGGCTCCTCAACACCTTCTAGTGATGTTAGGTGATATGCCCTAGGTCCAATCTTCTCAGAGATGATATAGGGACCTATCCAATTGGCCATAAATTTGTCTCGTAGGTGCGGGGGTAGATTTGAGTTCTGTTGGTTTTCTTTAAGCACAAGATCCCCAACCTTAAAGTCTCTCAAATGGACTTTATTGTTATAAGCTCATGTTAGATGATCCTGGTAAATATGAAGATGCTCAAGAGCATTGATGCGATGTTCATCCAGAAGGGTCAACTGATCCAAGTGAGCTTGTCATGTAGTGTCATCATTGATGAACTCTTTCAATGCGATGCGCAATGTTGGAATTTCCAACTCTAAGGGCATAATGGCCTCAGTGCCATATACAAGAAAAAATGGTGTTGCCCTAGTGGGTGTCTACATGCTAGTCCTATAAGCCCATAATGCCAGGGGTAATTGCAGATGCCAATCCTTATGATTTTCTTTCACCATCTTCTTTAATATGGCTACTATTGTCTTGTTAGAGGCCTCTGCTTGCCCATTTTCTTATGGATAGTATGGTGTCACAAAACTATGTTGAATGTTGTATTTGGTCATTAAAGCTCACACATTTTTATTTTTGAATGATGGACCATTATCTGAGATTATCTTGAAGGGGACCCCAAAATGATAGATGATATTGTGAAGTATGAACTCCACAATTCGAGGTCCAATTATCGAGGTTAAGGGGACCGCTTCCACCCATTTGGTGAAGTACTCAGTGGCCATTAAGATAAATGTGTGTTGGCTCAAATATGGAGGAGAAATATTTTTGATTAGATCAAAACCCCACTAAGAAAATGGCCAAGCCACCTGAATGGGCTGTAAGGCCTGAGATGGCAAGTGCATCAGATTTGCATGATGTTGACATTTAACACATTTCCTGACATACTCATAATAATCCTTCTCCATGGTGGGCCAGTAATAACCCATTCGAAGGATGCACTTGATAATGGCCATGTCATTGAAGTGGCCACCACATGTACCATCGTGAGCTTGCAAAATCACCCAAGCTAATTCTTGGGGCTCTAAGCAATGAAGGAGGACTCCATCATAGCTTTGATGATACAATATACCTCCTAGCAAGACATATCTTATCACTTTTTTCTTGAATGCTCATATTTCAGCATGCGATAGTCCCTATGGGACAATTCCAAGCCTAAGGAAATCTTGTAACTAGGATAGCCAATCTTGATAGGCTACAACCTCAATAGATAAGATGACTTGTTCCTCCTATAATTTGATTTGCACAAATGCAGATTGAGAAATAACCTTGTGGTGAATAGTGGTACCATTCTCCATAGGACCCTGTGAGATCAAGGACCCCAAGGTGCCTTCTTTAAAAAGTCTTTGGCTTTATAGAACTAGTCATGGTCTGGTTCTATATGAATATTTCAAAAACTACTTGACGGAGGGGGGAGCGCGAGGCCGTCCTCCCATCCTTGATAAAAAAAAAAGGAATGAAAAAGGGGTTAGGATTGGATCCTACATTGAAATAGTCCCTTGACTTGGTTGACTATGAGGAGGGAGTCATCGAAGATATTTAGCCTCTTGATTTTCATAGCGATGGTTGTTTGGAGACCCAAGATTAGGGCCTCATATTCGGTGTTGTTATTAGTGCAAGGGAAGTCTAGCTTAAATGACAAGGGCATTGGAGCACCTTGTGGTATGAAAAATATAATCCCTACATCACCTCCTTGCTCACACTTCGAACCATCAAAGAACAAAGTCATGTCAACTTCATTTTTAGGTTCTTTGGGTTTGGGTGCTTCTGATAATGTGAAGACTACATCATTAAGAAGTTCTATGGTGAGGGGCCTACTATTCTGAAGAGGCACCTCAGCCAGCTGATCAGCTATGACTTGTCCCTTGATGGAATTTTGGCTTATGAATTCCAAGTCAAATTCTATCAATAGCATGATCCACTTTGTAGTACGTGTATTATGATATGTCTTGCTCATCATATACTACAAAGGATTTTGTTTGGATATTACATATGTCGTATGGCTCAACATGTAGTGGCACAATTTCTTGGTTGCAAAGACCACTACTAAGCATAACTTTTCTATGTATGCATATCCTATCTCGTAGCTCACCAAAGTGTGATTGATGTAATATATCACTTGTTCTTTATCTTGCACATTATTTTGAGCCAACATGGTGCCCAAAGCAAAATTGGTAGTGGATATATATAGCAGGAATGGCACATCTAGCCTTGGTGGAGCTAGAACTGGTGGTGTTGCTAGGTACTTCTTGATTTTAGCAAAGGCTTGCTGACATTCTTCATCCCATTAGAATGGGACCCCCTTGTGTAGTAGTCGATTCATGGGTCGATATTTGTCTGATAGTTGTGTGATGAATCACTTTATGGATGCTACTTTGCCCTGTAGGCTTCTCAACTCTTTGATGTTCATGGGTGGGGCCATTTCTAGGATAGCCTTTACCTTTGTTGGGTCTACTTCGATGCCTCATTTGGAAATGATGAATCCCAAGAGTTTTCTAGAAGTTATACCAAAGATGCATTTCTTGGGATTCAACCTAACATTGTGCTCAATCAGGTGATCGAAGACCTTTCTGAGGGTCTCAACATGCTCTTCATGTAGCAATGACTTGGCTAATAAGTCATCGATGTAGTCTTCTAAGATCTTATGCATGTAGTCATGGAAAATGTATGTCATAGCCCATTGATATGTGGCACTAACATTTTTAAGACCAAATGGCATTACTTTGTAGTAGAATGTTCCCCATGGAGTGGTGAATATGGTTTTATGTTGGTCTTCGGGTTTAATCTAAATCTGATTGTAACCAAAAAAACCATCCATTAGGGAGAGCATCTCATGACCTATAGTTGCATCTACAAGAGCATCTATGTTGGGCAATGGGAATGAATCCTTTGGTGTTGCCTTATTGAGATCCCTAAAATCTATGCAAATGTGGATTCTTCCATCTGGTTTTCCTATGGGCACCATGTTTGATACCCATTCTGGATAGTCGATGGGAACAATAAAGACTACATCCAATAGTTTTTGCAACTCATTCTTAACCATCAAAGTGATGGTTGGATGCATCTTTCTGAGCTTCTTCTTGATCGGTTTCTTTATGGGGTCTAGCGAAAGGTTGTGGACAACCAATTTTGGATCGAGTCCCGACATGTCTTTGTAGGTCCAAGCAAAGAGATTTGGTCTCTCTTTCAATAGAGGAATAATGATGGCCTATTCTTCTAGAGATAAGCTTTCTCTGAACTTGAATTTCTTTGGTTGAGAAGGATCATCATTGATGTCCACCTTGAAAGTCTCCTCTATTGCCATATGTGACCCCTCCTCAAGCTGGTGAGGAGTGGGGATTAAGTGGATGTCATCTACTAGATTTATAGGTCCAACTGAATCAGAATCAAGACCAGCATGATAGACATCATGTGCGCAGCCTGGTGCAAAATGGAATGGTTGTAGCATCTCTTCATTAGGGAAGAAATATTTAGGCTCTAGGGGTGAATCAGCATGATCCCAATCAATAGCATCTAAGTTAAGACACAATGGTTTTGAAGGATCTATTGGGTTGTGAAGTGGAGTGGTCAAATCAATGGAGATCATGTTGATGGATGGAATGAAATCTCTAGGACCATATGGGTGAAACTCTTCATTAATGATTTACCTTCCATACCCAAGATGTGGCTCTAGGGGTATGGGGATCTCAGGATCTAGTCTATGAATAGATGATATGATGGGATCATTAGGCAATAATTGCTCTCTAAATGTTGGTAGATCTAGGAAGACCATGTGATAGATGATGTCTAGATTTGGTGGTCTTCCTAGGAAGTGAAGGTCAGGATCTATGGTGTGAAGTATCACCTCTCTCTCAACAAGCTGATTGACTTGATGTAAGTGATGAGGCCCAAGATAAGCCATCTCGGTCTCATCCTCAAAGTCATCATCACTTATGAAGAAACCATTGGCATTTGTTTCTAGCCCTAGGATGGGGTGGTGACTTACTTATTGATGCCTAAGATAGGCCATCTCAGTCTCATCTTCATAATCATCATCGCTTATGAAGAATCCATTGGCATTTACTTTTAGCCCTATGATGTGGCTCATATGTCTAGGCCCTATGTAGGCCATCTCTATTGAGTCCTCTGACTCATAGCCACTCTCATCCACATGTTATCCATCTCATCCGAGATGTATCCACTCTCTGCATGGCCTATCCAAGTAAGGTTTTGAACATATCGAGGCCCATGGTAGGCTAGGCCAACTTCATCTTCATCCTCACTTGAGACATAATCATACTCCTCTCACTCATATCCATGGATTGGCTCTTCCTCCCATAGGATGGCTCCTGATGGGTGTGCTTCAAGAGAGGATTTAGGGTGATACTCATCAGGTGGTGTGATATTGACCATAGACACCCATCCATCACCCAAGTAGTTTCTTCTAGGGGGTTGATAGGGATTCCAATCAATGTCCTCCCTAAACCCTAAGCTTAGCCTATCTAGGGTGGCTACCAAAGAATCATCATGGCTCTGTATTTGATACCCTAGACCACACCTATCAGTAGGTAGTTGGTACTATGGTTGGAATGGAAGTTGATGCCCTTGCTCGTATAGACCTAGGCCATAGCCATGCCAATGACACTACTCAAAGTACCTTAGAGCAAACTCAAGATTTGACAAGTAATGAACATTCATGGTGAATGGTTCATCCTCATCCTCTTCAATATCAGAAGTAGTATGGGCATAGTCCAAACTAGCATAGATGAAGTTGGTTTGGTTAGGGGAACCCCTAATGGAACTACTGTACCCACTAGAAAATTTGGGACTCTTGGTCATCCCATGTCTTGCGTAGACTCAATAATAGGTATGAAAGTCACGTTCTACATAAGATATTCACCTAACCCTATGTTGGCTAAGTGGACTATCACCTACGGTGCAGATGATGTTGTTGATGATGTAGGTGAGGTAGGTTGAGGTACCTCCTCGGCTATGTCTTAGGAATATTCCTCCTCCATGGGATTTAGAATTTTTGTAGTTACTATAGTTGGAAGCTCCTTAGGTCCTTCCTTCACTAGGGGTGCTTTCAGCTTCTGATTATCTTTTTCTTTAGATGTTGAAGGCCTTTTAGAAGTTCTAGTAGTCTTAGATGTAGGAGGTGGTGCCGATGTGGATGGGTCACCTCGCACTGATTTGCTCTTATTTTTTGGTTGTGTGGTTGGGGATGAAGGCCTTATGTACAGATGTGTTGATGGAAGGACAAAGTCCCTTAGAAGTTGACCTGATGCATGTACTTGAATGGCTCTTCATCGGATGGAACCACATGAACTTGTCCCTCATGCACATACTTGATGCATTGGTGCAAGATTGAGGGCATGCACTACATGTCCCTTATCTAGGGATGCCCTAGAAGGATGTTGTATTGCATCACCCCTTCCAACACATGATACATCATGGGGATGGTCTTATGTCCTACCTTTATAGGTAAAATGATTGTACCCACTATGGAGCACAATGCATCATTGAAAGCCCTTAATGTGTATGAGGTCGAGATAATGTTGGACTTAGGGATCTTCAGGTGCCCTATAGCCTTTGTAGTGATAATGTTGATCGATGAGCTCATATCGATTAGAACCCACTTGAATGGTATGTCATTGATTGATGTGATGATATGCAGAGGTGGGTCTGCTAAGGTAGTAGGAACTACCTTAATTTTATGATCATAAAAATGGATCATGGGCTCTTGGCACTACTGCACTTGCCCCACAAAATGTGTGAACGCATCTAGGTTCTGGGGCTGGAGCTCGATTGATCTCAAAATCTCCATCAAAGTCTCCCTGTGCCTAGGAGATTGTTGTATGAGCTCATAAATTGACAACTTGGTTAGAGTCATTTGTAGGTTTTGTTCTAGTCTACTCTGAATAGTTACCATAGGTCATGTTGGTGGACCTGGAGGATTGTTTTGCACCTATCTCTATCGAGGTGCAGTTGGGATATGAATAGGCACCATTGGAGGTTGTGGTTGACCATATCATTGACTCCTAGTTGCCATGTTGACTATCTCAACCATTCTGATGCATCCTTGAATGGGTGGCTCGACTCAAACTTGGTTGACTTGGGTGCCCTGATCTCTAGGGGCCTCATGATTTGGCAATGGGTTCCTGAATATACCCATATCTCTATTATCGGGTGCTAATGGGTTGTCAACTTTTAGCTCACCCTTCTCAATCATGTTTTGCACAACATTCTTGAATCCGATACATGTCTCGATGTCATGCCCCTGTATTCTATGATATGGGTAGTATTGATCTTCCCTATATCCCTTTGGCTTGGGATGATTAGGGTCAAGAAGTTGTACATTAAGAAATCTGATTCTTTATGCCTCGCTCAACTGATTAAATATTGATTGCATCAATTCATTTAGAGGTATGAAATAGTGAGGTGGTCGATGCTCCTTGTTTTGGCCCTGGTTGTTCTTTGGGTCATAATTAGCCGATGGGGGATGAGCCTGATAGTTTTGTGGTTGTTAGCCATTGCCTCCCTTTGGCATACTTAAAATGACCTGGTTGACTTGAGCAGGCTTGGCCTACTTTTATTGATTTTTGTTATGGTTTGCATTATTCCACTCCTTGTTCTAGAGCTTGAGGTCTCCTTCATCAACCTTTATGTCCTCAATAAGCTTGGCTTGAGCCAAGGCTTCTTTGAATGATTCATACTACTATAGTTGTAATAATAGCGAGATGTGTTTTGCATAGCTCTTTGTGAACATTCGGATGAGCTCTTCAGTGGGAATAGAGAATGATAATTTCACCATTATTTTCCTCCACCTATTCCCATAATCCATAACTGGCTCATCATCATATTGCTTTAAGTTGGCCAGATCGGATAGGTTCACCTTCTTCTTGGCATCAAAGGAGAAGCATTCAAGGAATGCATTCACCAGTTGCTCAAAGTTGATGATGTTGTGCTTGGGTAGTTGATTGAACCATTGAGTTGTTGCACCCGATAATATCATAATGAATGTTCTTAGCATTAGGGCATCATTCTACTCAAGCTGGAAGTATGCATTCATGAAGTTGGTAATGTGTTCTTGCATGTCTTCCTCTCCCTTAAACTTGTCTAGCCTAGGCATCTCAAAGTGCCTAGGATATGTAGGACTCGGGACTGAGGGGCATAGAGGTTGGTTGTGTATCTTGCTCAATGTCAGCTTCTACCCACTTGTGTCCTATTTTTTGAGAGATTTGACTCTCTCAATGAGTATCTGATATGCCTTCAAAGAAATAATATCTTGTTCTTGAAGGTTCACTCATGGTGGTAAGGGATGTAATCCTGTGTTTTCCTAATTTGGGCATCTGTACTCATCCCCCATAACCATGGATGGAGGTTCAGGATATGTCTATTCTTGATCTTCCATCCCTACCTATTCCTCATTGAATTATGTTTGTTCAAGGTCTAGGTGTTGTTGATGTTGTGAAGCATGGTGAGTATACTCATTTCTTTATCTAGTGCTTCTCTCCTACTGAGAATCGACATGTCTCTCATGTTGGTATTTCTCACCACCTATGTGTGCATCATCTCAAGCTAGCCTCTCTGCTAGCTCTTCATGCTCAGCCCTTTCCTCTCTCGAGCATTGCTCCTGTAGGTATAGGTACCTCTTCCTTCACTCTTCTTGCTCAAGAGTTTCCACATACTCTCGCTCGATGCACAATGCTTCTTCTAACCTACGTATACGGTCGGATCGACCTGCTACTAAAGGTTCATGCCTTTCTAACTCTGTGCGAGGAGTTCTAATGTTTAGGCCCCTCGGGAGGCTCCTATTATGTTCTTGCCCTTGTCTATCAGGGTGACTTGTTCTGTGTATTGTGTTATGTGTTGTGTACCCCCATGGTCAGAAGTAGTGTATGTGCTTTGGGGTCACTTTGAAGCTTCCCTTGGTTCATTGGTGTGCCTAGTAGTTATGCTACATGAACTTCCTAAAGTAGAATGTTTGGTAGCAATGCTTCTTGGAGCTGGTCTCGAGGGAACTCGATCCAACTCATCAAGCTGTCTGGTTCTCCATGGCTGATCCCATGGAGTCCCATTGGCACCAATGAGCTCATAATCTAGGGGTACCCTCCCATCTGTAGGGAGGCTATAGGATGTCCTGGGTCTATGACTAGGTATAGCCCTAATGTCTTACCCCTTAGTGGGCTGATCTATCCTATGTGTATCATGTGAAGCTTGGGGTCTTGCAACCCTTGCATGCCTATGTGATGATGGAGGCCTTGATGCCTCCTCATGTCTACGTGATGATGGAGGCCTTGAGGCCTTCGCATGTCTATGTGATGAGGGAGGTCATGATGCCTCTACATGTGTGATGAGGGAGGTTGTGATACCTTGCATGTCTATGTGATGAGGGAGGTCATGATGCCTCCACATGTCTATGTGATGAGGAAGGCCTTGAGGCCTCCTCATATCTATGTGATGAGGGAGGTCATGATGCCTCTGTATGTCTGAGTGATGAGAGAGGCCATGAGGTCTCCTCATGTCTGTATGATGAATGAGGCCTTGAGGCCTCCTCATGTCTATGTGATGAGGAACTAGGATGTGGCTCTCTCATTAGGGTTTCTCGAGGAGTCCCCCCAAGGGTTGAGTTGTCACCCCTAAGACTTGTCGAACTTCATTCGATGACACTATGGGTGGGTGGCTCAATATTAGTGTGACTGTGAGTGTGTGGAGCATCAGTTCCCACCTCGGTATTGGATCGAGGGTGGTTGCTCCATGTGTATACCATGATGACTTATGAGTTATCTTCTTAAGTAAATTCTAAACCACACAAGCAAAGCAAGTAGATGTTTATCTCATTTAAGGATTTATGTGTGTTCCCTAAACTATTTTGTGTGTTTTGATTTGTTGAATATATAAGCTAACTCTCATCATGTTTTGCACTTTTTTTGGATGGTATACTTAAATTTTTTAAGGGATTTCACCTGTACACTCACAGCTCGACAACCTGGTGATGAAATCTAGGCCATGTAATCCAACCTATAATGTGTGGTAATGACTTCCACACATGGTCAGGGAGCATAGGTCCTCTCGGTCCTCACCTAGTTCACCCATAGTCAGTGATATACCTCTCCAAAGAGAGATACATGCAGATTTTCCATGGGTTATGATGGTTCTTGGATCTGATATTGGCCATGGATGGGTCCCGATGATACTCTTTCTCATGAGCCAACCAAGTGGTAATGACCTCCATTATTGGTCTCGATCAACGGGTTGGATGTGAGAGCCCAACGCCATTGATGTTAAAAATAAGATGTGATGTGTGTGGGGTTATTTTTAACCTTGCATGTAAACAAAATGCATCACCAAGCAAACATGATATTTCCTATATGCCTAAGATAAAATATGTTTCATTTCAGAAATATGCATGTATTCAACTTATATGAACTTTAGAGAATGCATTCCTACTTCATGAATTAATGGCCATTGGTTGGGCCACATGCAAGCAAACTAAACACATAGAAGCCTAGCATGTTGGAGACTAGGGAAAACCTTAAAAGTAGAGGCTCGCTGTTCCTAGAAGTGCCTAGAGGAAACTAAAGAAAACTCTAAGAAACATCAAATGCATTTTATTTTTCCATTTTTCTTTATATTTTCCTTAATAAAAAATGTGATTTAAGTTGTTTTCTGAAAAAAATTGTAGATAGAAAAACATAGAGAAGTAGAGAATGCTACCAACCTCAAATCTTGGTTTGATGATGGAAATTCTACCCTTTGCTACACTTTTTCTTGCCTATAGGAGTGGACTAAGATCTATTGGTCATTGTTGACCAGAGTGGCTAAAACTTGTTGGTCACTATCGACTAGAGTGGCTAAACCTACACATAGAAAACCTATAAATATTAGTAAATCAATAAAAAATAAAAACTTGGTGGGGGTCCCATCATGATCACCATCTGTGTGACCCTAGGAAGCATGCACCACACTTACCCTACTTGCAATGTTATTATATCAAATGAAAAATGAAGAAGCACACAAGCACATATAATGTAAAAGTAATAAGCAATGAAATATTCTTTTATTAATGCTTCCAGATCTCGGTTACATGTACGTCCCTCTGAGGGATACTCATTTTTGATACAATCTATTACAAGTGGAGTAACGATGAATGTATCCCCCACAAGGGGATGGTGCACCTTCGTAGGCCTCCCGATATCGCACACCAAACTGTTCGAGGGCTTACAGATGCCTCCTTCTCCTGATTTCATCCTGGAGGGATCTCATGCTCTGGATACTTTGAACTGATCCTGTGAACCTGTATCTATGGGCATGGAAACAACAGAGCACAATAAGTAGTACGGGCCACCTCTCCAAAGGAGGCTCTTATTAGAAAATCTGATAAATAAGATAAATGATCATGATAATAATGAAATACAAGCATAAACCGAATAATAAATGCATAGAAAGCTTAGAAATATGATGTAAATGCATTTAAGAAATCAGATCTGAGCTACGACTAATTAATAAATCAAGTAGTAATGGATCTAAGCTAGAACAAAGGGAAATAATGTCTAATGCCCTAAAATATGCCTACGGGCCACTATCCAAGATAGCGGCCATGATATGAAGCTCTTCTCCTCATGAATCAAGGGTTGTAGCACTATCTTCCTTGCTCCAATTGATGTTCAAGGGTCACCTGTTGTGTCTGGTACACTGATGGGTGGTGGGGAATGATGGATCTGAATACTGATGCATGGACGTGGCTCAACTGGATGGTGCTCCAATGCTCCTCCAAGGGGTGTAGATTGGCTCTCCATTTTGATAGGGCTCCACTGCACACAATTTGAATTCTCTCTCTTTTGCTTTGCTTGGGAGAGTCCATATGTAGACTTCCCTCTCTTTCAGATCTAAAATTTAGATCTTGGCTTCCTGGAGAAGCCAAGCCCCAAATTTGCATGCAACTGACCATCCTAGGTGGAAAGCATCAGTCACAATTCTGCATTGAAGGGGTAGTTAGGAGGAACTCTGGGAGTTCCATGCCAAAATCCACCCACAAACAATGCAAGGTACAGTCATACTGCATGATCTGGGCCCGTATTCATGGCTAGACTATGCATGGTGCTAGCCGCTATCGAGAGTAGCGGCTAGGTGTGGCCACTGTCAGCTTCAGCGGCCAAAGGTGGCGGCCACTCTGCTTGAGAGCGGCTAAGCCTGAATGGGCTAGAACTACCCTTTTTGAGTGGTTAGGACCACTGCTAACTCTTGGAGAGGTCCAAGAGGATTCATATGGTCTACGAATGTGTCCATATGGGTAGTCTCCTAAACATGACGTATTTTAGGTGTCTACACATTTATATAAGATCGAGGGAACACAACAAATTTTCCTAATCCAAGGCCTTCCCAGGAGGATGGTATATTGCATGGCACCTTCTATCACATGAAACATCTTAGATATGGTCTTAAGTCCAACCTAAATTATAAGAACTATAGTACCTACCGTTGAGCATAACACATCATTGAATGCTCTCAAGGTGAAAATAGAAGGTACAATATGTGATTTCATAAACTTTAGATGTATCAGTTCCTTGGTTGTAATTATGTTGATTGATGAACCTGTATGAATAAAAACATATTTGAATGGTGTGTGATTTACACATGCAATTATATGTAGCAACGGGTCCACTATAGCAGTAAAGACCATATTAATATTGTGATCATTGAATTGAATCACTGGTTCACTGCACTATTGCACATGTTCTACGAAGTTCATGAATACTGCAAGGTCTTGGGATTGAACTTCAATTAATATTAGGATATACCGGGTTTTACAGGTTGACCCAAAACATTTTACAAAAATCAGCCCAGGGCTATTGATGAACATATCCTTACTAAGGATCCTATATATGTAAAATATACATGCCGCCAAAGCCATTACATCCAGGTAAGGCACATAGCCTATTATCAAAAATAATCTTCCCATACAACATTTCGGGTATACCCCAAGAAAATACACATGCATCATAATTACAAAATAAGAAATAGACATGGATCCCTTCCTTGAGACAATGGAGAAACAAAAAGCTGTAGACACACATAGCAGAGTACTGAAAAAAACTCCCACAAGCTCTATATTGACAATTACTCTTAATAATTCTTTGGTAATTGATTTCTTCCATATATGACATGCTTTGGTATCACATACTATCTTGGCCAATCAGCCTTGGAGAAGTGAACTTGCTGGCTAGATTTATGGCGGTGGCTATCTGGTGGTCCACGTGGCTTTGGTTCAAAGTCTTATATTATCGTTTATTTCCTTCCCTGTGATTATCAACCAACCTCAAATTACTAAGATGACTAGGAGCCATGTTATCTGACATGTTATTGTCCCCATTAGTCTTTGTGGTATTTCCAAGTAGCATCCATGAAGACTGACAACTCAGATAATTTTTATTGTGAATCCAATTCAAAAAAGAGATGAGAATACTCCTAGCCTTTGAACTTACAGTGCCTTCCCTGTTGGTAAATTTGACTATAATTCTTGGCATTCTTGTTGAATAAGCTCCTCTACTTCACTCGGGACATCGTGTTCCCATTTGAAAAGTCTGTCACCATCAAAACCCAAATTTGCCAGCTTATCAACAATTTTTTTAGCTTCCCGAAATACATGTTGGGATTTTTTGTCCTGAATTCCCTGGAAAAGGATCCTAGCCTCTTCAACAATTGTTTTAATCCTCCAAGGAGGTGTTTTCCAATTATTGAGGAGATTTATAACATGCATAGAGTCTTCTTCTATGATCAAATTGCCTTCTAAGTCTCGAGTCATTTGAATGCCTTTCCACATAGCTCTAGCTTCAGCTTCGTTGTTTGTCATTGTTCCCAAATATTCAGAAAATGCAAGCATCATATTCCCATTATGATCTCACACAATGCCACCAACACCTACTCTTCCAAGATTATCCTTAGCCGCTCCATAAAAATTAAGCTTAAACCAACCCGTAGGAGGTGGATACCACTTAACATTGGCTTTGGGGTTGACTACCCTAGGCACAAACTCATCTAACAAGGTTAAGCTTAAATATTGAGCAATCATGGTCTCCTACATATGAGGTTTACAACTATAAAAAGGGATAAGGTTCACATTCTCATTGGCAAAGGATAGGATCCTGGCAATGATAGTTTGATGATCATGGGTAGACTCATTAAAGACTCTATGGTTCCTTTCTAACCACACCTACAAAAGATAGTGATTGAGACAAATTTTCCACATGTATCTAAGTATTTGGCTTTAAAATGGGCAAGGCCATTGGATGAAGAAATCAAGTATGATGGTTGGTTTAACCCATGAAATATTGAAGGCCTGAAAAACCCCACTTAGGACAGTCAAGGAAAAAGGGCACTCAAGGAAAATGTGATAAATGGTCTCCCAATTAGCCCTACACATATAACAACAATTAGTGATACAAATACCTTTACGCATCATATTATCAATGGTTAGAATTATTCCTTGGATAACTAGCCATGAAAAGACTACAATTTTTGGAATTAAATTTTTTATCCAAACTAAGTCCTTTTGGAGGATAAAATCCTCGTCATCAAGCAGAAGCTTGTAAGCTGATTTAATAGTGAACTACCCGTTTTCCATAGGAGCCTAGGTCACTTGATCTTCCTTGGGTCTCATGGGGATAAATTTTTTCCCGAGAATGTTACAAAGATCATTTTATTCCACTTGAAATCCTTGAATTCTTATTTGTTTCCACTTCATTCTACCTCTATCCTCAACCATATAATCGAAGACTTTTCTACCAATGAGTTCTTCCATGATATCTCTGATTCGGGCTAAGTTAGGATATTGCATCAGTGGTTCATCCTTAGCCCACCTATCATTCAAACAATTTATCCTCTCACCATTGCCTAAAACCCATCTTAAACCTTTTTTGATGATTTCCTTACAATTAAGAATTGCTTTCCAAAAAGTAGAACCTCTGATTGGAAATGAGTCACTTAGAAATTCCATATTTTGAAGATACTTTCATTTGATGATAACTGTCCATTAATTTTCTTCACCATAAATGAGGTGCCATGCCTGCTTAGCTAGTAAATATAAATTTATATGAGCAATTCTCCTCAGACCTAAGCCCCCATTTTCCCTAGGTCTACACACTTTGGTCCATCCTACAAGGTGTATCTTTTTTTTCTCCTCTGATCCAGTCCATAAAAATTATTTTTGGAGTTTCTCAATTTTCTGGAAAACCTTCACAAGGGCTTTGAAAATGAAGAGGAAATATACTGGAATTCTCTAAAGAGAGGCCTTAGTGAGGGTCAACTTTCCTACTTGAGATAGAAGATGACCTTTCCATCCAACAAGTTTTTTTTGAATTCTTTCAATAACCCTATCCCACATTGACTCTCTCAGAGAACCAATGAAAATAGGGAGACCAAGATACGAAGTGGGGAGGTTTGCTATATCACACCCTAAAATTTTTGCAATCCTTCCTTACCTCTAAATGGGGGTGTTCAAGAAATATAACTTGATTTTACTAAAATTCACTTTCTGACTAGCAACATCCTCATAGAGTTGCAGGATGTATTTAATTATTTTGGCCTTAACCACTGATGCCTTAGTCAATATAAGGGTATCATCGATGAATTGTTGGTGAGAAATAGCCCTAGTGAGAGATGTTGCCTTGATTACCGATATTAGCCTTGAACTACAAGTTTTTTTTTTTTTTTGTTTAAAGCTTCTGCCATAATGATGAATAACATGTGATGAGCACCAGAAATGCTCATATTTTGTACATATTTCTTTGATCAATATGCGGTTGTATAATAAGGATTGCATACTTTTATGAATGATTATATAGATATTTGATATAATTATGCGTGTTATCTAATTTGTGTGTTTTTAGTATGTTTTGTGGAATTGCAGTTGATTTAGTTAGATTTGGAACGGTCGAGGTCCTTTTGATGGACCTGGCACTTTATTTCATCGGGGGTTAATGAAGAGAATACGAGCGCCTCCCTGCAGTCGGAAGGCACCAACTGAATACCAGCGCCTCCTTGCAGTCGAAAGGTCACAGCGAATACGAGTGCCTCCCTAGGTCGGAAGGTGCCAATCGAATATGAGCGCCTCCCTACAATCGAAGGTGCCAACAAAAGACAAGCGCCTCCCCATAGTCGAAAGGCGCTAGCAAAAGGCAAGCGCCTCCCCACAACTAGAAGGTGCCACTGATTCTTTGCCCGTTGACCAGATTTGAATGACGTGGACGGTAGCGGCTGGTGCAGTTCTAGCTCTGCGTCATGCAGAGCTAAATTGGAGATTGCACCAACGTATCAAAATGTCTTACTGATGCCAGGCAAAGCATGAACCGAACAATGAACACGCCACCATTAGAACAGAATGCCAGATGTCGATTGCATTTACCAGACTATCTTGATTTAGTCTGGGACAGATCGACTGTTGTAACTACTTCTGTAACAGAAGTTCTACGGGTGTGTTATATAAACACACGCAGATCGTTCTGAGAAATATATAGAAATAAAATAAAGATCCATTTAGACGTACAAAGATAAATTGTAGTGTGTTGACGAATATATTAAAGTTCCAGAAGTTCTAAGCGCGTGTTCGATCGGGAAGAAGCTGCTGGAGCCTGGGCCCACTCCAAGCCAGTATTTCTTCCCCATTTCCTTTTCGTTTATTAATTTTAATTAGTTTATTGCTTTCATAAGAACGTTTGTTAGTTTATTAGTTCCAGCATTTGCAGTAGATTTATTTTTAGGAACGCGTACATGATTTATTTTCTGTAGGTTTAATTATGTTCTTCTTACGTAAATCATTGAGGAGTGCGGGAATGATTGACAAACCATTTCAAGAACACCCCCCAAAATGTAGGATTAGCAGATTCACCTCCAGTGGTATTGTAGTAACCTAATTCCGACTCTTCGCAAGTTTACTGAAGCTCCCTGGGTTGATAATTAAATGCACGGGCATGTGACAAAAATAGGAAACCATTCACCTTGTTTGGCCCGCAACATTTTGGCACCGTTGTCGGGGAAGCGTCTTAATTAGATTACTTACAATACCTTGAAACCTTCCATCTGACCTTGTATGAGTTCTTCGAGAAGAAGAGGACCTGACGGTCGCTTTATAAGAACTAATCCATCAGGACCTGAGTCAGTCGAGCATTTTGGATTTGAGTTAGACTCGCCCGACCTACCAGCAGTCCATTGGAGTGAGGAACCGCACTTTGTGCAAAGTGCCGCCTCATCCCATCAACAAGGGGATGAACGAATCATCATAAATCCCCTGTTTAATAGGACTCCTCTAGAGGAAGCCCTGTTGTGGAAGGCTGTGGAGGATCAGACGATCTCGCCAGACAACCTTAGAGCATTGACTCAGAAAGTTTTAAACGATCGGAAGGCCATAAACGCTGCATTAGAAACCACATTTCCCGAAAAAATGGTAGATAACGATGAAGTCTCATCTGGCTTTAGTTTCCCAATAGAGGAGGGAGTAGGAGATACCAAAATGAAAAACATATCCCCTGCTCACCTTTCGTCCTTCAGAGGACACCCGGTCGAGGACCCTGACCTATTTTTATTCAAGTTTGATGTTTTGTGCAGGTCCGTGGATTACAAATCAAACACGCAGAAGTTGAAATTATTTCCTTCTACATTAGACGATGCGGCTCTACGATGGTTCATCGGTGCGGGAGACAAACACATCACCACAGGGACCGGATGAAGAAGCTCTTTCTAGAGCAATATCAAGATTTTGGGAGAGCAAGAGACTCCGGGGAGGAGGTCTCGAGCATGACACAAAGAGAAGATGAGTCTCTCGAGGAGTATTGGGAGAGATTCAGATTTAATCTTCAATGGTCCCCTCACTCGAAGCTATCTGATAAGTCCCTCAAAAGCATCTTCTTGAGGGGACTTACCAATGAGTCACTGGAGGCTCTCAACATGATCTCTGGAGGTGATGTCTATCAGCATGCTATGGATGACATCCGGCAATTATGCCGGAACTACTCGAGAAGGCGAGGCAAAATCATCGCCAGGACCATGAAGGCGACTGCTTCAGTCACCAAAATAGAAATAGGCAACATCTTTGGAGGATTTGAAGAGCGAAATGCTCTCATCTCTAGCACTATAGATGGATACGCTACTGTTAGAAAAGAAGAAACAAGAAAATGACGCAGCATTAGCCTATTTCTACCCAAAATGCAGAGGAAGGCATGCAAAGAATGCATGTCCAGAAAACAAGGTCAGAGTATGCACAGTTTGCAGGCTGAATCATAAAACTCGATTGTGCCCACAACTGCCCAGTAACCAGGAAGCGGTTGAGAGCACGGAGGCCTACTTCATAGGCAATAGGAAGAGTTGGCCACAGCCCCCATGGGGAATATACCAACCGGAATGCCATCATATGGGGGAGGGCCATACATGCACCAAGGACCCCCTCAACCACCTAATATGGGGTGGTGGGGACCATCACCCTGGACTAACGCACCCCCAACAGCATTTTTGAATCGGCGGCCATGGATGCCATATCCATATCCTGGGCAGTGGTGGAGAGGCCACAATGCATGGAATCAGACTCCATAGAGTGCAGCGCCTGCTCACATCCAACAGAACTTACCAGCATTGCCAGTAGTGAGACCTGCGTAGCTACTAGCACAACCGATAGCAAACCCGAACAACAGAGTAAATCAGTCGACATACAACGTAGAAGGTGAGATGTATCATATGTACAATATTCAGCTTAGATCAGGTAGGCAGCTAGGAGTAGAGACACCGCCTCTGGTAGAAGAGGAGGAAGAAATAGTAGAGACACCTCCATTGGTAGAAGAGGAGGAAGAAATAGAGGAGACACCTCTGGTAGAAGAGGGAAAAGCACTTGAGAGAGCGGAGGCTCCATTTCCTAGCCGATTGCAGGAACAAAGAAAAACAACACGGCCAAAATTTGACATCTTGTCGAGCTTGAAGAATCTCACGGTGACAATCCCATTATTTCAAGCAATTCGAGATGTCCCCATTTACACCAAGGCAATTAGAGAAATGTGTCTAAGGAGACCGGGATGAAAAGCTACCCAGACTATCAACGTCGTGGGTAAACTGGCAGATCTAATGATGGGTGGAACACGTCATCCGAAGTATGCAGATCCAGGCAGCCCAGTGTTGACCGTAAAAATTGGAGGACATTCCCTGTCCAACACATTGGTTGACCTCGGGGCAGCCATCAACGTGATGCCTCAAGAGACCATGCAGAGGCTGCGGCTCACGAACCTGAAGCCAACCATGACAGTGCTGTAGTTAGCCGATCGATCAACCGTGTCATCGGAAGGGATCTTGGAAGATGTGATCGTAACAGTCAGTGCATGGGAATATCCAGCCAATTTTTAGTTTTGCAAACCAAGACCAGGTTGGGCGGTTACCCGCTCATTTTGGGGAGGCCATGGCTGGCAACAGCTGACGCTTACATCAGCTATCGGGATGGGCTAATGACCATCTCCAATGGGCAAAACGTCAAAAGGCTGACCATTTCACCACCAGCTCAGTCTATGGACTCGACAGAAGAACCCAGGATCACCGAGCATGGAACTACGGAGTTGTCCATAATCCAGCCGGTGATGACCTTGGAGGAGGTGGCAGAAGAGGACGAGGATGGTGCTATCATGGAGTTTCTCCATGGAGAATCATCCACCCCCACACCTGGATCATCGTTGACTGGCGCCCAAGATCGAGCACATCCAACAAATACACGTTGGGCCAGGGAGGATATTAAACGTCAACAACAGGTTGACGCCCACACAGCTAGAAAAATTGGAAGAGCTTATGGTAAAACACCAGCAAGCATTTGCATGGGACTACGCAGATATGCACGACATCAGCCCAAAAATATGTACCCATCGGATTTATTTAGATGACCAGGCAACTCCTAGTCGGCAGCCACAGAGAAGGATGAACCCAGCAATGAAAGACATTGTCAGAGAAGAACTGCACAAACTTCTGGCTATCGAATTCATATATCCGATTTCTGACAGTGAATGGGTATCACCATTAGTGGTGGTCCCCAAAAAGAATGGGAAATGGCGGATCTGCGTGGACTACCGGGCGTTGAACAAGGCGACTAAGAAAGACCACTTCCCACTCCCGTTCATCGATCAGGTCTTGGACACACTCTCAGGAAGAAAATACTTCTCCTTTACGGACGGTTTTAGTGGTTACAACCAGATCCAGATAGGGGAAGAAGATCAAGATAAAACAACGTTCACCTGTCCATGGGGAACGTTTGCCTATAAGGTATTGCCTTTTGGACTGTGCAACGCACCGGCCACCTTTCAAAGGGCGGTGCTTAGCATATTCTCCGATATGATAGGAGACGGGGTGGAAGTATACATGGACGACTTCACCGCCTATGGAGAAACCTTCGAGGAGGCAATGACAAATCTGGAAAGAGTGCTCGACAGGAGCAAGGAAAATCATTTGTCCCTAAGTAATGAAAAATGTTTTATGATGATGCAGGAAGGCATCGTGTTGGGACACCACCTCTCTGCGGAAGGAATAAAAGTAGACAAGAGGAAGATCGAGGTCATCAGAGACCTACCTAGCCCCAGAACGTAGAAGGAGGTAAGAAGTTTCCTTGGATCAGCCGGGTACTACCGATGATTTATCGTCGAATTTAGTAAGATTGCCAAACCATTGCACACCCTACTTTCTAAGGACGTAGAGTTCAATTGGATGGGAGATTGCGAAGAAGCGTTCCAATTGCTGAAAGAAAAATTGATATCTGCACCGGTCTTGAGAGGACCGAATTGGGCCATACCGTTCCATATTTATTGCGATGCATCTAACGGTGCGATCGGAGCAGTCCTCGGGCAGAAAGACGGCGAAGAATTTTATGCCATCTATTATGTCAGTAAAAACTTGGCGGGAGCAGAGCTCAACTATACAGTGACAGAAAAATAATTCCTCGTAGTTGTCCATGCAATAAACAAATTCTGCCACTATATAACGGGATACAAGGTCTTCATCCATACGGACCACGCGGCTATCAGGTATCTGATGAGCAAGCCGGCCATTGGTGGCAGAATTATCGGATGGCTGTTGCTATTGCAGGAATTCGACATCACTATAGTCGATAAACTAGGCAAGGACAACGTCGTGGCAGATTTTCTATCCAGATTGATACCAGCAGATCATCAAGGAGTGGAAGATCAGTTTTCGGATGAACATCTGTTCGCTATTAGTGAACAAACTCCGTGGTATGCAGACATAGCCAATTACTTGGCCATCGGAAGGACCTCACCTGCTCTCTCCTACCGAGAAAAGCAGGCGGTCATAGAGAAGAGCGCATCATTCCTTTGGATGGATGGTCTCCTATTTAAAATAGGATGGGACCAAATTATAAGAAGATGCATAGCGAACAGGAGTTTTTAGAAGTGCTCAAGGCATGTCACGATGAGCCATGCGGAGGACACTTTGCAGTGAAACGATCTGCCTAAAAAATCCTACAGGCTGGGTATTTTTGGCCCACTCTGTTCAAGGACGCGACAGCGTATACCGGCAAGTGTGACGAGTGCCAGAGGATGGGTAGACCAACCCACCGAGATGAAATGCCCCTGCAGCCCCAGGTACACCTGGAACCTTTCGATAAATGGGGCATGGACTTCGTGGGACCATTTAATCCACCTTCGATGGGAAGGAGGTTTATTCTAGTCTGCACGGATTACGTCACCAAATGGGTGGAAGTGCAGGCATTAAGGGACTCAAAGGAAAGAACGGTCGTCGATTTCTTATTTGCCCATATTTTCACATGATTTGGGGTTCCTCGGGAGATAACAACAGACCAAGGGCCCCAATTCACCTCCAAATTGATTGAGGAGCTGATGGAGCAGTATAGAGTTCGGCACAATAAAACCATGCCCTACCATCCGTAGGCGAACGGGCAAGTAGAAGTGACAAACAGGGAGATAGAAAACATCCTGACCAAAACCGTGCAGCAACACAAGAAATATTGGGCCACACGGTTGCCGGAGGCAGTTTGGGCATACAACACCACGTGGAAATCCACCACGGGATGCACACCTTTCCAATTGGTCTATGGAAAAAATGCGATGATGCCCATCGAGTTTGAAATCAAAACTATGAGGACGGCTTCAGAATTAAATTTGAGCTTGGACGAAGCTCAAAAACAGAGGATTCTCCGACTAGATCAGCTGGACGAAATCCGACTGGATGCTTTGCGAGAGGACGAGAGATTATACAGAAGCGAGAGAAAGAAGTGGCATGATAACCACATCAAGTTGAAGAAGTTCCGGGTAGGGGAATGGGTACTGTTGTACGATTCCCGGTTCCAGGAAAGGAAGGGCAAACTTATGGAGAGGTGGATGGGGCCGTATGAGGTGGCGAGCTCATTAGGAATGGGGCGGTGCACGTTAAGACAATTGACGGCAGCAACACCATGTTCACAATCAATGGCCACCGACTACGCCCCTATAATACGTCCGAAACGTTACAGGTGGAATCCAGAGTAGGCGTGGGGGAGACCCCATCTTGCTAGATCTGGACCGAACTCTCACAGGTGAAATGGTGGGCATGAAAGTGCTCACCCAAATTTTTAGTTAATATAGTTTTTTTTGTAATGTGTGTTTTTGCAGGGACGACGCCCGCATGCAAGCTGCAGGCATCCTAATCCAGGGCCTAACAGGCACGGAACGCGTCTAACTACCTTTATTTTCCTTTCTTTTTTGGTTGCTTTTTGTAGGTGGAGGACCTGACAGCACGAGGGATAGGTATCTAGGAAACCAGGCCTGATTCGGCTCAGCATTCTGACACCGGCTCGTAGGTAGAATCTGGGCAGCATGAAAAACTAGGAAGGCTTGATCACCCTTTTTCCAGTCAAATCGCCATCCAGAAGAAGGCGCCTTATGCATCGAAGGCACCAAGTCTAGAAGAAGGCGCCTTACGATCCAGAAGAAGGCGCCAAGTCCAAAAGAAGGCGCCTTACTACACCAAAGGCGCCATTAGAAGAAGGTGCCTTACACATCAGAAGAAGGTGCCAAGTCCACAAGAAGGTGCCTTACTGCACCTGAAAGGTGCCCATCTAGAAGAAGGCACCTTACTGCATCCGAAAGGTGCCAAATCGAAAGACAGCGCCTTCCATCCATTCAGAAGTTCTATTAAAATATATATATATATATATATATATGTAGGCGCCTTCTGTGGTAGGAAGGCACCAAGTCTTAAAAAAAAAAAAAGCCAATGAATACGCCTTCCAACATCAAGAAGGCGCATTCATCCAGCCGAATACGCCTTCCAACATCAGGAAGGCACATTCATCAAGATGAACGCCTTCCAACATCGGGAAGGCACGAACCAAAAGGAGGCGCCTCCCACATTGGGAAGACGCATGCAGGCAAAAGTGCCTCCCACCAATCAGAGGCACCTCGTAGCATCGAAAGGCGCATTCGTTCGAAGAAGAGCACCGACAACGTCGAAAAGGCGCTACAAGGACACCATCCACATGGGAAAGGTACCAAAGAATGCCTCCCATGTGCAACATTTACATCTATCGGATGCCTCAAGCGAAACGAAGCATCGCACGAATGAGCGGCATCAAAGGACCATACCCCTCCCTCGTGTCACAAGTCAGCAAATCAGCGGCTACCACGATGACTGGAATGACGAATCAGGTACGCGCATACTAAATCAAATCATTTATATAATTATTTATAAATACGTAGTACCAAAAAAGATACCACCGTCATAGAGATCGTATCCCCCCATAGCCAAAATCACATGCCAATGATAGGGCGTCTTCCATAACTACTAGGGTTAGGCATCTTTTCTATAAGAAGGCGCCTTCCTGAAGAAGGAAGGACAAAAAAATATACAACGATAGAAGGCGCCATGGGAGGAAGGTCCAAGAACCACGCGATCAAGAAGAATGAACCCAGTGATGCGATGGGATCGGAGGGCGGTGAAGACCCAATTCGAAGCCGAGGGGTGGCTCGAATACTGCACCCTAGTCGGTCGGGGCCGGGACGTGGAGGCAGCTAGAGAATTTGCCACCTCTTTGAGGGGCGATGCGGCCCAAGTACGAGGGGTGGAAATTCCAGTCACCCCTCGAGTTCATCTCACAGGCGACTGGATTGCCTCTCACGGGGGAATGTACATACAAGGGCGGAGTGTTAAAACTATACGCCGAAATACTACTGCTAGGAGGAAATGTGCAAATAGACGGGGAGGGGTTACTCAAAAATAGTCTCCCCATGAATATGCGGAAGATGTTCAAGCAGATTGCTCGATTTTTCACATGCACAGGAAAGTATACCCATCTGCACATTAATCATGTGCACTTCATCAATCACCTAGTGCATGGGAGGAAATTAAACATACCTTTCTACCTGGCGAATGCTCTGAAAGATGAAGCGGCTCGGTACCAGAAGGGGGCACCGTCCACCTTAGCCCACCATGGGCTGATATCGGCATTGGTCCACCACGTAGAAGCACAAGGACAGAACCACGATGCAGAGGGAGATGGCGGCCAAATAGAGCAACACAATGCGGTTGCCGAATTAGGGCAAGATGAAGCATCCCCTACAGAGGAGATAACAAACATCGAGCAATTGGCATTGCCCTATTTTCTAGGAGGAGCAGAGCAATCACCGGTGCCCGAAGACATAGAGGACAGAGGGCATTCCCCAGGTGCTCGAGTATGAGGAGGAAGGAGCGCCACTCGCTGGTGGTGAGGACGAACCAATCCCCAGGAGGAAACGTCTACGGTGATTCCTCTCGATAGAGGAAGGACAGAGTGACCCGGAGATAGACGTTGCCGCCCAAACCCTCCGAGAATTAATGAACCGGAGCCCACGGAATGAAGGAACTTTTGGGAGTAACGACCAGATCGATGCGGCCTTGGAGGAGGCGCTCGAATGGCAAACCGATTGCTTGGATGGCACAGCAGATTCTGGAAGATTGCCAGAACCAGCATAAAATGGAATTGGAGGAAAGAGATAGGCGAATTGCTCAGCTCGAGCAGCTAGTCCAGCAGTTGCAGGAGGAAAATCAAATGCTCCAGGATAGAGGAACAACAAGACAGGAGGCATCCACTCAGACCGATTGGGCAGAAGAAGTGCCGATGAACTCTCCCACATCCGTCGAATGAGTATTCTCTTCGGGGGAGATTCGATCGGATGCCCGACAGAGCAGCCCGGAGGCAGGGGAGGATTCCTCTATTTTTAGGGGTGAAAAGAAAAGAAGTCCTACCATGCCCCCTGTCATTGTCTTGAGTGACACAGAGCAGGACGAAGGTCTCCAGACAATGAGATAAGACCCAGAGGATAAGGAGGACCTCCCCGAGGCCTAAAGAAGGAGAAGAGCACGAGGGGTCGACACCAGGTAGACAGGCGAACGAAGGATCACCCCCGGAGATAGCAGCACAGCCGATCCTTCGAGCAAGGAGAAGTCCCCGAAGGAGAAAGGAGAGACCCCTGTCCAAGCCATCGCATTTTCTGTAGAAGCCAAGGCAAAGAGGCCCAGGACGGCTCGACAGAAGGCAAAAGTGACCTTCGTCGACTCCGAAGAGGATGAATGGGACATGCAGCCGTTCGTCGAAAGGCAAAAATATTTTGAGCAGCGGTGCAATGAAATGAAAGCAGCCAAGGAGGCCAGGAAGGCATCCTCGAGGGTAAAAGGAGATTATGGCATCTGCGTCAATCCGGTAGAAGACAGCCAGTTTTGGGACATCTATGGTTCATCCCGAGGGTGGCCTTCCATGATGAGGAAGTACTTGGAATGGTGGGGAGTATATGGCCCACAATTGGAGGCCGCTACGATTGCAAAGGAGAATGCAGGGCTTACCCCTAAAGCGGTCGGATTATACAAGGCCCAAGTAGTGCCTTCCAGAGGGGATAACTCGGATATCCCTCTAGCAGTGGTCAGACCTCCAGACGCCGACCTCTGGCAAGCTATCGAAGCTGCATTTCAATCGGTAGGAACAACGCTGGCTAGACCACCACCAGTAGCGGCCAGAACAAGAAGAGGACAATTGACAGCCGTAGTTTCCCATAGGCAAAGGCGAACCACACCTTCACATGTCGACATAAAAAGACAGACTCGGGCCGCAGGGGCAGCAGAATCCTCCAAGAGATGGCGACGATGAAAAGTCAGAGGGCTACCTACAGCTTGGATGCCACGAGGGCATGGCATATGTTAGGCGTGGGGGGATGATGAGCACCAGAAATGCTCATATTTTGTACATATTTCTTTGATCAATATGCGGTTGTATAATAAGGATTGCGTACTTTTATGAATGATTATATAGATATTTGATATAATTATGCGTGTTATCTAATTTGTGTGTTTTTAGTATGTTTTGTGGAATTGCAGTTGATTTAGTTAGATTTGGAACGGTCGAGGTCCTTTTGATGGACCTGGCACTTTATTTCATCGGGGGTTAATGAAGAGAATACGAGCGCCTCCCTGTAGTCGAAAGGCGCCAACTGAATACGAGCGCCTCCCTACAGTCGAAAGGTGCCAACTGAATATGAGTGCCTCCCTACAATCGAAAGGTGCCAACCAAAGACAAGCGCCTCCCCACAGTCGAAGGCGCTAGCAAAAGGCAAGCGCCTCCCCACAACTAGAAGGTGCCATTGATTCTTTGCCCGTTGACCAGATTTGAATGACGTGGATGGCAGTGGTTGGTGCAGTTCCAGCTCTGCGTCATGTAGAGCTAAATTGGAGATTGCACCAATGTATCGAAATGTCTTACTGATGCCAGGCAAAGCATGAACCGAACAACGAACACGCCGCCATTAGAACAGAATGCCAGATGTCGATTGCATTTACCAGACTATCTTGATTTAGTCTGGGATAGATCGACTATTGTAACTACTTTTGTAACAGAAGTTCTGCGGGTGTGTTATATAAACACACGCAGATCGTTCTAAGAAATATATAGAAATAAAATAAAGATCCATTTAGACGTACAGAGATAAATTGTAGTGTGTTGACGAATATATTAAAGTTCCAGAAGTTCTAAGCGCGTGTTCGATCGGGAAGAAGTCTGTTGGAGCCTAGGCCCACTCCAAGCCAGTATTTCTTCCCCATTTCCTTTTTGTTTATTAATTTTAATTAGTTTATTGCTTTCATAAGAACGTTTGTTAGTTTATTAGTTCCAGCATTTGCAGTAGATTTATTTTCAGGAACGCGTACATGATTTATTTTCTGTAGGTTTAATTTTGTTCTTCTTACGTAAATCATTGAGGAGTGCGGGAATGATTGACAAACCATTTCAAGAACACCCCCCAAAATGTAGGATTAGCAGATTCACCTCCAGTGGTATTGTAGTAACCTAATTCCGACTCTTCGCAAGTTTACGAAGCTCCCTGGGTTGATAATTAAATGCACGGGCATGTGACAAAAATAGGAAACCATTCACCTTGTTTGGCCCGCAACAAAATGCAAGCATTTTTTATGGTTTTGCCTAAATATTCTACCACAATGATGAATAACATGGGGCTGATAGGGTCCCCCTACCGAATTCCTCTATGACTTTGAAAGTAACCAGTAGTTGTTCCATTAACCAAAATTGAGAACCATGCTTTAGAAATGCATTCTTTGATCAAATTAACCCATTGGTGGTGAAAACCAAACTTAAGGAGGACAACAATAAAAAATTCCCAATTTAGCCTATCAAATGCTTTATTCATATCAAGCTTGAGGGCAAAAATAGACCTGTTAGTCTTATGAGCAGAGTGTAGAGCTTCATGAACTATGATAACTCCATCCAAGATTGACCTACCCTGGACAGAGCTTCCTTGGCATAGATCTATGATGCAGGGCAGAACATCTCTCATTCTATTTGCAATGGATTTAGTTAGGATCTTGTAAGAAACATTACATAAACTGATTGGCCTGAAGTCAACGATAGATTGATGGGTTTGTTTCTTAGGAATTAGAGAAATAAAATTAGAGTTCATACCTTTTGAGATATGATTGCTTGCTTGGAATTCTATGACAGCAAAAATTACATCCTCACTTACGATGTCCCAAAAATATTGATAGAAACGAGGGAGAAAGTCATCGGTTCCCAGGGATTTGTCTAGATCCATGCTAAATAAGGCTTCCTTAATTTCTTCATCAAAAAATGGAGCTAGAATATTAAGTTTTATATCCTCATTTATTATGCTAGGAATGGATTGCAAGAGAATATCTTTGGCCTCCTCATTGCACTGTGATTCCTGACCAAGGATAGAATTTAAATAAGTTATTACCTCCTTTTTTATTTTTGTTAAGTCCTAAGTAATAGAACCATCTACTTTTTTAAAAATTTTATCTTGTTATTGCTTCTATTTCTAAGCGTGGTGACATGAAAAAACTTGGAATTTGAATCTCCATATTTCAACCAAAGAGCCCTTGATTTTTGCCTCCAATAGATTTCCTCAAAGGCTAAAATGTTATGAAACTCTGCTAGTTTTATCTATTCCTCCTACCTAGTAGTTTCATCAACATCACCATGTTGAAACCTCTGATCAATTATATTCAAAATTTCAACAACCTATTTTTTATTTCTAAAGAGGTTCCCAAAGACCTCTTTGTTCCAATTTCAAAGCTTTTCCTTAACAAACTTTAATTTTCCAGCAAGTTTAAAAGTTGCACTACACCTAACAGGTTGTTGCCACCATTGGATTAAGTTATCTCTGAAACTGGAATGTTTGATCCACATAGATTGAAATCTAAAAGGTTTCTTGAAGCACAAAGAGTTAGGGATCTCCAAAAAAATGGCATTATGATCAGAGGCAATTTTAGGAAGGGCTTGCAGGGTCAAATCACCAAATAGAGTTGTAGCCTTCTTTGATAGAAAAAACCTGTCAAGCCTTTCTTGAATGAGATGACACCCTATCTTCTGATTTCTCTAGGTATAATTTTATCCTCTAAGTTTTACATCCATCAACATGTTGGAGCTCACAAAGTCATTGAACTCATCCATGCTCTTGATAGGTGGTCCATTTCCACCCATTTTGTCTGAAGGGTAAAGAGGAGTGTTAAAATCCCCAACTAGAATCCAGGGGAAATTATGGAAGATTTCACTCAGATTACCTAATTACTCCCATAGTAGAGCTCTCCCTTGAATTGAAGTCGGGGCATAAATATTTGAAAGGATCCACGACCTGTTGTTGTTTATTTCCTTAAATTAAACACTAAGAACCATGTCATATTTCTAAATAATGGTGCCTTCAACTATTTGGGGATCCCACAAAGTCATAAGGCCTCCAGATGCTCCTATGGCTGATTTGAAAACCACATCCCCTTGATTCCATATTTTTTTGCTACTTTTTTTTATTGAATCTCACTAGTTTTTTTTTCTTGCAACATGTTAATAGTTGGATTCACTTGATTTCTTATTGCACTGACTTCCCTATGTTTGGGCAGGCCATTGAGGTCTCTCACATTCCATGAGAGGAATTTCATTTATATTATTTGGGATTTCTTCCTCTCCCCCTCCCTTGAGGGGGTTTTCCTAATTTGTTATCTTCAGAACCCTAAATAACCTATTAAAACAAGGTTCTCTATTTTCCATTGGTAATGTCATTATCAGTTTTAATTTTTTGATGCTCGGCATTTGATATTCTCCCTCTTATTTTTTCACTACCAAAATCTATAGGATACTTCACAATGCTCTTGGTTTGTTTAGGACTAAACTTGGGGGAGGCAATTTTTTGCAAAATTGTACTTCCATATTCCTTAGTCTGAAGAGTTTCACATATCTCCATCCCTACATATAAATCTTCTCCTTTTTTCTTGTATTCCCTTGGTCTGTAGGACGACCCCTCAGTAGGATTCACCTGGATCCTAGTTATGATGTTAGGGAGATGAGATTTTTTATTTTCCAATGCCTCAAATTTCTTTCTAAGTTCTTCAGCATTAGGGTTTGGCTTTGGGATGCCCATTGGGATTGAAGTATTTTAAGAATTGGGGTTTAAGGATCTTGAATTGGATGGAGATTCTAGATATCGGGCATTAGGGTTTGGCTTTGTGATGCCCATGGAGATTACAGTAATTTTAGCATTAGGGTTTGAGGATCCTAACTTGGATGGGGATTCTAGAGAGTTAGAAAGGTTAGCCTGAAGATTTTAGGCTTCCATGTCTTTCGATAATCCTCCTACTCCCATATTGTATAGAATTGAAAATTTATTTGAAACTAGAGGATTGGAACTTACCTGAGTATTTTGGTTTCCAAAAACATGTTGTTTTCCTTTGTCTTGCTGGGACACTGCACCCTCTCTTTTATTTTTTTGGTAGACATAGTTTCCTTATTTAAATTGCCTCTACCAGGGAAACTCATCAAATTTTCTCTGTCTAGCATTCCTTACTTCTGCTTTTCTTCATTCATTACCAATTTAGGGCACTGATTGCATAGATGTCCTTGATTTTTACATTATGCACAAAATGCATGTCTATTCTCATATTCTACCGACTATTTTTGATAGTATTCTCCCTACTCTAGATCCACAAACCTTGGTAATTCATTATCCAAATTAGAATTTACGTAGATTCATGCATGAGTCATCATTTTCCTAACCAAGGTCGCATGGTCAACGGATATCAGGTCCCCTATAGTTCTGGATATTCCCTACAACCAATATTCATTGAAGAACTGGACTCAAGAGACGAACCCAAATAGGGGCAATGTTAATATTTTGCTTTTTAGGGTTGAAATCTTCACCCCATTGTCTGATAAAAAGGCTCCTTTTGCCCAAAAACCAAGGACCTCCTATTAAAATGTGGTTAGCATCCTCCATGTTAAAAAGGATAATGAATAACCTTCGAGTTAGAGCCACCAACTTCAAGCTCCCTACCGGTCGCCATTTACTCATCTCCCAAGCCCTAATAGTCTCCATGTCCGGCCTACCTCCCAAAAAATTGCCTACCAGGGATAATTCTTCCATTGAAATAAAAGGGCTCATGGAACTTGGTGGGGCCAAAATTTTATTATTTACTGGAACCAGGGGTGGAAGAGAGAGAACCTCCTTTATTTTTCCTCTAAGAGTTTCAGTAAAAGACAACCACTTATTGGGCCCCGCATTGTCCTTTGTATCATTTTTGTCAGGGTATTTCTGAGGAGGGTGGGGCCCCCGTGTGATGCCCGCCTCCAAATATGTTGCATCCTGACCGTATTCCTTTGGATCCTTGCTTGATCCATGCTCAAGGTTTCCATCCATCCCTTCCATACCTTTTGTACCTTTGTCGCCTTGGTTGATATTCTTGCCCATAAAATTCAAACCCTCACTCCCACCGCACCCGCTAAACCTCAGCTCACTCATGGTGATATGGATCCTCCTAACTCCCTTGTTTAATATAAATCTCATGTGTTGATGGAATATCGATGTCATAAATTTTGATAGAGGTGTGAACTGGCGAGGTGGGCGTTGTTCTTTACTCTTACCCTTGTTTTTATTGTGTTGGTCATACCGTGCAGGAGGAGGTTGGGCTTGATAATTCTATTGTTGCCCCTTATCCCCTTTTTGAAGGTTTAACACCACTTGGTTTACATGGGCCAGCTTGCCATGTTGATTTTGGTGTTGGGTGTTTTTTTTTCTATTTCTTCTTATTTTAGAGCTTCAAGTTAACCTCTTGTAACTTGATATCCTCTATTGCCTTGGCTTGTTCCAAGGCCTCCTCAAATGTTTGATACTATTGCAACTATAGCAGTAACTAGATGTGCTTTGCACAACTCTTAAAAATCCAAGTTAATTCTATGGTCAGAATGGAAAATCGAAACTTTGCCATTATATTTCTCCATATTTTACCATAATCCATGATTGGCTCATCATCATGTTGCATTAAAGTAGCCAGATCAAATAGGTTTTATTTCTTCTTTATGTCGAAGGATAATCATTCAAGAAATGCATTAGCCAACTATCTAAATATAGTTATGTTGTGCCTCTTAAGTTGATTGAACCACTCTTGGGTAGGGCCTAATAGGGTTGTCATGAAGGTTCTTAGAAACATAGCATCATTACTTTCCATCTGAAATCACATGTCCATAAAGCTTGTAACATGTTCCTGAGCATCCTCCTCACCTTAAAACTTCTCTAGATTTGACATATCAAAGTGATTGAGATGCACTGGAATGGGAACTGAAAGGCATGGAGGCTAATTATGAATCTTGTTCAAGGTTAGATTTTGATAAGACGTACCTTGTTTCTCTATAGCTTGAAACTTGTATGCCAAGGCTTGGTAGGCCTTCGAAGATAGAATTTCCTCTTCTATAAGAGTTTGTTGGGGAGCATTTGGAGGTAAATTATTCTTTTCTCAAGTTGGAGGACTAGGCTCATCCTCCACCTTTACTAGGGATATCTCAGGATATTCCTATTCTTTTTCATCTCCTATAGCTTCTTCGTACTGTGCATGCCCATGATGTTCTAGTGCTTTATGTTGCATCATGTTTTGGGTTGTTTTGTGAGTACAATTTTTAATATGCTTAGGGTACAAATTGGGCTACAAAATAGTTCATCTATGAGTGTGCTCCCTATACTCACTTTGAGGGGGTAGATTGGCATGAGCCAATTGATCCTCTCACTTAGCATACTCCTTATGATCAAGGATGCATTGCTTGCAAATGCATTGCTTGAAAAAACACTACCTTAGAAACCTATATCTTTGAGTATCCTCATTTTTGAGTTGCTCACACTTTGTGAAGGCATCTTCCAATTGTTCTCGAAAGATCTATTACTGTTGCTATGACATCAATTTTTATGATCGATTTATGAAATTGGTCGTATGTGATCTCTGGTGTACTTGTTATATTCGAGCAGCTTTGTCGGTATGACCTCTGATAGATCTATTTGCCATAATTTTTCCTTTTTTTGTGTAGATGGCATTCACATTCTGGTGTTGTCTATACTCTATGCCTGTTTGGGTCGACGGGGCAATAATACTATGAGAACACTTAGAGCATTCTCCTAGTTATCAAATGGTCCTATGTGTGATTTCACCATGAGAACTCATAGAATGAGAGTGTGCAAACAAGGTTTTATACCCTAGCTACCCTATGACTCTATCCAAACCATCTAATTTCCTAGTGTGCCATGGCTCATGTGGTGCAATACCATTGAATCTAACCTTAGACATGTCAAATTTGAAATTACCAAGTTCATTATTATTTGGAGTCTCTATGGGCTTATGCTTTGAAGCAGCCCTCTCCTCCTACCCCTAAATGAGTGGATTTTTTATTTTTCTATTTTGAACTGATGGGGGCCTGGAGCCTCCCTTAGCTCGAGCATGGATGGGCACTAACTTAGTTTTAGTTACTTCTTCGATGATGTACTCTTCAGTGGATATAGTGGATCCATAAGGTGTACAATTGTGATATATATTCCCATGCTTGAAGGTCCCATGTTGGGATCTTCCATACTTGAATCTATCTCATGATGCATGTACATTGCCTCCTCTAGGTGGGGTATTCTGACGAGAACCCCCATGCATATAGTTATCCCATATAATGCTCACCGAACGTCATCTGATAGGATCTTGTGATTGAGGGTTTGACATGTTGTGTTGTGCATTAGGTGGATATTTTGCTTTAACCTCAATTTTGTGCCAATATCAACATCTTCATGTGACAACCATGATGTGGTATTATCTCATATGTAGATTTTACAGCAAACAAATCAAACAATGATGATTATCTCTTTTAAATGTTCTTTGTGAGCCCTAACTAGTTTGATGTGTTTTAAGATTTGTTAAAAACTTAAACTACTCTCATTGTGTCTAAAATTTTTGATGCAATATTCAATAGTTTAAGGGTTTTCACCTATATGCTCACAGCTCGACAAACAACAATTAAAGTCACGATCATGTAAAAACCCTAAAATGTGGATATGAAATCCACACCCAGGTAGGGAGCATAGTTCCTACCGATCCTCACCAAGAACCCCGTGCACAATGATACACCCATATGAAGAGGAATACATGCTATTTTGCATAGTTAGAACAGATCTTGGAGTCAGTGTTGGCTAAGCAATAGGGTTCGAGGGAGTTGGGAAAACGGATGGAAATCATTGCCACCATTGTTTAACCCTACTAGTGGTTGGATATGACTTACAATCACTAGAATTTAGATAGTGTGTGGTGTGTGTTTGTTCATTTTAAATTTTACATGAAAGTAAAAAGGCAACACCAAGCACACAATGCTCTTTCCTAAATGCCTAATTATAAATATGTTTAACATTTAGAAATATGCATCTACATTTTCTAGATGAAATTCAAAGAATGCATTTACATGATAAATTGGCCACTAATTGGGCCTCAAGCAAGTAAATTTTACAAATGTAACCCAAACCGTTGGAGACTAGGGTGGATTGCAATCAGAAGTCCACTGTTCCTAGAAACTACTAGAAGAAAACCTAAGAGAATCTAAGATTTTACTTTTAACCTTTCTCTATGTCTTCTATTTAAACCAACTTCATCTACTATATTCAATAAAAATAAATACGGATAGAAACAGGAAAATACAGAGAACTGGCTCCTACCTGAAATCCAAGTCTGATGTAGATTCGATTGTCTGATATTTTTCTATTATCTACTAGCTACGACTGTTAGGCATAGCTAAGACTATTAACCATGGCTTCCAAGCATGGCTAAGACTGTTCACCATAGCTGTTAACTACGGTTGAGACCTACAACAACAAAAAAACATAGCAAGTCAATAAGTGATAGCATAATTTATGGGTTCACATTGTGATCACCATATGTATCATTGTGAAAAGCATATACCTAATCTATCATACCAATTAAGTGAAAATTTTAAAGCATTAAATCACAATAACATGAATTTGACAAGAAATATGAATTTCTTTGTATTAATGGAATATAAATTGATTACATATACGTCCCTCTTAGGGATACCCAAATTCATTATATAATTAATACAATATTTAAAACCCTCTAAATGAGGGGATGGTATAATATGTAGACTCTTCATAGGTGTACATGAATTGCTTAAGGCCAAGGATAGTCTTCTTCTCCTTTGGTTGGAGGTATATGTTGCATTGAATGCCTTGAAAATGATTAGGTCTTGTAAACCCTGCATTCAAAAAACAATACGAAAGGGATTAATAAAAAAGGAGGCCTCTCTTGATGAGGATTTTGAGAAACTTGCATAAATTGATAATAAAGAAGGCCTAAAATCATGTAAATCTATGAAGATATGCAAGAAATCACCAAATTTTTGTAAATCATGTAAATCTATGAAGATATGCAAGAAATCACCAAATTTTTGTAAATCATGTAAAGAAAGCATGAAATCTAGAAAATAAGCAACCTAATTAGCCATTAGAAACTTGAAATGCCTCAAATACAATGAAACTAATCTAGATAGAAAAATGCAAGGAAAATAGAAACAAATCTACCTATAATATTGAATTTAACCATACAATTGCATAAAATAAAGTTAAGCTAAGTCATATTTATCTACAAACATGTTTGAAAGATAAAATCTATGACTAAAATAGAGTAAATCAAAGATCAAACTCTCATCACAGGTTTGAGGTGTAGATAGAACTATTAGCCATGGCTAACAGCTACAACTAAGGTAAAAATACTCTTCCTCTTGTAAATAGAGCTCAAATATTCAATTCCCTCCATTGAATTTATGTTCAATGGTCATATTGATTTCCTCTGATGGATTGATAGTGTAAATTCTCTAAATTGGCTATGAAACAGGCTCAATTGTGAATTATTGTTCTCATTAGTCTCTTGGGCTCTCCATAACTAGGAATGCATTCATGATTTCCAAATTGGTAGTAAGGTAACTCTCCTCAAAGGTTGCAATTGAGTCAAGAATTCGATAGAGATTCTCTATGATCGATTCAAAACTCTTCCAGTTGCTCTCAAATTTGGTAGGGCTTCGATGCACTCTAATTAAAACTTCTCTATACTTCTCCAAAATTTGGAGAGGGGTATTATAGGACTCCTAATCCCTAATATTGACTTACTTGGGAAGCCAATATCAAGATCCATTAGGTTGGATCAATTGGGAGGAAAACTCTCGAAGCTTCCCCACACAAAACCATTTAAATATTAATTTCCTAGACCATTTTAATTAAATTTTTGCTTGGCCTAGGATCCAAAATATTTTTGATGCTAGTCATGACTTTGAGGTGCAACTAGCTTTGTTAGCCATGGGTATTAGCCATGGCTAAGGATGAGTTAGCCAACTCTTCCCAAATTGAGTGGTTAAATCCACTTCTTAACCTTGGAGCTATCCAAGATACTTTATATGGTTTGTTTGCATGTACCATATGAGTAATTTCCTTAACATTATGTATTTCAGGTTTCTACAGACGCACTTTGATCCAACAATATTCTTGTCCTTAGGCAATTCCACAAGTTCCCAAGTATAATTTTTTTCAATGGACTCAATTTATTCTTTCATGGCTTGAGCCCAAACATCATTAGTACAAGCATATTCATAATATGAATATTCCAAATCTTTTTTAAAAAATAGATCATAATTCACCAACTCACCTTTTGGTTCTTCTCCATCATCACCATACATTGGGAGCTTTTCCAATATTGAAACAACATGGTCCAACTCTTATAATTGGCTTCTTATTAACCTCATTTGAATTTTCTTGTCCATAAATTGGTTGGATTGATGTGCTTTGAGTATTCTATTTCTATTATTGTTATTCTTGGTGGGACTTGTAGATGAGTTGCTTGTGCTTAAACTTGGTGTGGTCTCCTTTGAACTTGTTTATGGGATGCTAGGTGGGTTTGGAGGAGTAGAGGGAATATTTGAAGGTTGTCTCCCAATTGTATTATATTCTTCAACATTATTTTTATTGAAAAAAATTTATGACTATACACTCCCACTTCATACAAAATTACGTCTCTAAAGACTACAAATTTATGAGTTTTTAGATTATACAGTCTATATGCCTTACTTATTTCATAATATCCCACAATAATGCATGGCTAACTCTTAGAGTCCAAATTATTTCTCACTTCATCATTCACATGTGCATATGCAAGACAACCAAAAAATATCAAATGAATTACAGTGGATTTTATGTCATACCATGCATCATGTGGAGTCTTCTTGTTTAGTGCTCTTGTGGAGCATCTATTTAGAATGTACACTATTGTATCAACTACATAAGATCAATAAGAATTGATCAAACCTTTTGTATTCAACATGCTATTTGAAATTTATACAATTATTCTATTTTTTCTCTTAGCTACCCAATTTTGTTGTGGTGTATAGGTAGTAGTGGACTACCTCTTGATGCCATATTGTTTGCAAAAATTGTTGAAAAAAATTGTCCTTCATGGTCATTTCTCAAAAACTTAATTTCATATCCACTTTCATTCTCAACCAATGATTTGAAAATATTGAACATGCCAAAAGCTTCATCCTTATGTTTCAAAAAATACACCCAACATTTCCTTGAAAATTTTTCAATTAATGTGATAAAATATGAATACTTACCTAAAATTTGTGTCTGCATAAGTCCAAAAATATCATAATGTACAAGTTGGAGTGGGTATGAGTCCCACCATGCTTGTCCTTTTGGAAACTCATTCCTTGCATGCTTTCCAATTACACATGATTCACACACACCCTTGTGCTTTCCAACCTTAGGTAGTCCATTTACCATATATTTTGAAGATAAAAATTCTAGTCTTTGAAAATTCAAGTGTCCAAATCTAAGATGCCAAATTCAATTCTTATATTCAAGTGCCATGTGTACCATGTTCATAGTCTCTTTTTCTCCAAAATTCAAAGGAAACATATAGTTCTTTGTCATAGGAACAATGGTGACCATATGGTTCCTATTACTCTTGTCATAATTGATACATTCATTAACACAAATTTATAGTTTTTTCTGCAAGTTGTCCAACACTCAATATAATGAATTTTATTTGTACCTTCTTTAGTGCCAACTTCCATGGTGCCTTTTATAGCCATATACAAAGCATTATTATTCCAAATAATGATATTGGTCTTGAAATACTAATTCACATTAGAAAACAACTCTTTATTTCCAGTAATGTGGTTAGAACAAATAGAATCTAGATACCAAACTTCTCCACTAGTTTTTTCAGCCATGTCACTAGTCAAATACAAATTACCTTATGCACCTTCATTCTAACATACATAGTGAGCTCTTCTATATAAATTTGTGGTATTTACTCTACAATATCATGCAATGTGACACATTTTATGATAATTGTAGAATTCAACTCTTTTTTGATCAGCCCTTCCATGTCCTCTTCCAATAGCAACATTTAATTTTATTCTTCCTCCTCTACCTCTTGAGTAATTCTGATTTATTCCTCTTCTATGTGCTTGTTTACTTGTGCTTGGACTAGTTTCATCATTCTAAAAAAAAATCAATTTATAATTAAAAGTATTCTCCTCATTTTATTTAGTAGTTTCTCTTTGTCTTTCCTCATGTGACATAAGAGAATCAACTAGACAATCAAATTCAAGAGTAGACAATTATTTACTCTCCTAAAAAAATGTTGCAACATGACTCCATTTAGGAGTAAGATATCTCAATACCTTCTTCACAACTGCATCTTTCTTAAATATCTCTCAATGGGTGTCCATTTTTTTCACCACATACTTCAATCTAACATAATATTCACCCACACTTTCAGCCTCTTTCACCTATAAATTATCACTCTTTCTTCATGGTCTACAACTTTACCATTCTCACTTGGTCACTTCCTTTGTAAACCTCTTGAAGAGGCTTCCAAGATTCCTTGGCTATTGTAGCAGCAAAAATACATGGAAACAAACTCTTGTCAAGAGTAGATTGAATATTGTAGAGGTCTAAAAAATTCTTCTTTGTTTTCCTTTTTTTTGTCATATCATTTCCTTGTAATATGTTCTAGTTAGGTGGTTCTTCATAACCACTCTCTAATACCTCCTAAATATCTTTTCCAATTAACAATGTTCTCATCCTTATGCTCAAATATTCATAATATTACCCATTAAATTTTGGAATGGGTAATGAGTTGTTGAGTTGGTCATTAGAATCAAGTAGAAACAAATGAAGTTTTTCTTCAATGAACTTGTCCAAGAACTTGATCAAATATTAGACTAACCATGAACCCAATTTCACTCAAACCCAAAAACCAACAAAGATCTAATACCACTGTAGGTTGTTGTTACATGAAAACCTCAAGTTATTAGTGTCTTATATAATCTCTATATTTGAATACCTCACAGGGTGGTTAGTCCCAAGGCTTGGGGTGGCGATTAGTCCACTAAATCAAATCCCTGAGTTTTGATAGTTAGTCCAAAAAATAGGATATTTGGAATCCAACAAGAAGTTATTATATGTTTCAGAACTAGAAAGTAATAAATTCCTCCATGAAGCATAATTAAAGATCTTGTGATCACAACCAATTAAGATTTGACAAGGAAATGACAAGTGGCAATAATTCAATCTAATATCATGTGTAATGATTTTTTCTAAAAATTATATATAATGGTCAGTCTTATTTCAAGCTATAAAATCTATATAAGGATAAACACTCCTCATTTTTAGGGGTAGTAAATTGTAGTGTTCAAATTTTTGTGAGCTTATTCTATAGTATGTTCTAATAATAATCAAAGGCTATTTGGGTTATTTCTATCAAATTTTATGCACCATTTATAGTAATACATTAGACTTCCGACATTTCATTCAAGTTTTAATGGTAGTGAATTCTATTAGGCTCAATGTTTTTCTTTTTTTAACTAATATTGAAGTAATTTATGTTAGGATTGAATCTATTTGGATAATTTATCTTAGGGAATTTAAGGTTTTGAATTATGTAATAATTGCACTCCTAATATTTCTATTAGTTTTAATTGGATGAATTCTATTAGGTGAATAGTTGTTTTGATCATTTCATTGAAATTTTTGGAATATATGATGCTATGATTCTTGTTATTACTTAGTATGAGATTTAATGGTAGGAAATTGTTGAGCAAGATGCAGTAATAGTATTGCCATTGTTGTCAACACAGACAGTTAGATCAGTTGATACAGTGAACACAGTCATGATGCAGTGAACAGAAAATTCAGAAGCTAGTCAGTTGATGCAGTGAACAGGAAGTTTAGAAGCTATTCAAAATATGCAACAGTATTGTCATTGTTGTCAACACAGTTAGTTAGATCTAATGATGCAGTGGAAAGGCAGTTCAAAAGCCATTCATATGCAGAGGACAGGAGTTCTAAGGTTATTCAGAGTATGGACAGTGAGTTTCCAAGAAGACCATAGTGGCCCATTTGCAAAAGATCAAAGAAAAAGACAAGTAAAAAAAGTGTCGTGATATCGTGACATATACAGTAGGAAAGAAAAACTATCGTGATTTCGTGACATACTAGAGGAGAGAGAAATAGCAAAAAAAACTGTCATGATTTCATGACATGTTCGAAGCAGAGGCGCAAGCAGGTTAAACTATCATGATTTCGTGACATGTTGAAAAGAAAAAGTGCAAGGAAGAAAAACTGTCATGATTTTGCGACATATTGAAAAGAAAAAGTGCAAGGAAGGAAAATTATCACGATTTCATGACATATTCGAAGAGAAATCTCAAGTAAGAGAAACTGTCACAATTTCACGACATGTTCGAAGAGAAAGCACAAACAGGAATAACTGTTGCGATTTCATGACATGTTAGAATAGGAAGAGAAAGCAGGTTAAAGTGTCACGATTTCGTGACAAGTCAGAAGATAAAATGAAAGCAAGATAAAAGTGTCACGATTTTATGACGTGCTGCAGAAGACAGAGTTCAAAGTGAGAACCGTCGCGATTTTGTGACATGTTGCAGATGAAAATGTTCCAAGTGAGAACTGTCATGATTTTGCGACATGCAACAGAGGAAAGAGTTCAAAGTAAGAACTATCACGATTTCATGACATGCAGTAGAGGAAAGAGTTTGAAGTGAGAAACTGTCATGATTTCGTGACATGCTGCAAAGGAAAGAATTTGAAGTGAGAACTGTCGCGATTTTGCTACATGCTGCAGACGAAAGTGTTCAGAGTAAGAAATGTCATGATTTCATGACAGGAAGAAAAGAAAGCGTACGAAAGCTGAAAGTGTCATGATTTCACGATGGGTTGCAAAGAAAGCATACAAAAGTTGAAAGCATCGTGATTTTGTGATAGGTTGCAAAGAAAGCGTACGAAAGTTGAAAGCATCACGATTTCGTGATGGGTTGCAAAGAAAGCGTACGGATGTAGAAAGTGTCACGATTTCATGACAAAAATAGAAAGCAAGACTTCAACAAAAGAAGTGTCACGATTTCGTGAAAAAAGCAGAGAGTAAGTCTTTGAAAGCAGAACTGTCATGATTTTGTGACAAGATCAGAAAGCAAGTCTTCAATAGCAGAAGCATCATGATTTCATGACAAGAGCAGAAAGGAAGTCGATGAAGGCAGAAGTGTCACGATTTTGTGACAAAAGCAAAAGGCTAGGTACAAAAACAAAAAGTGTCACGATTTCATGACAAAAGCGAAGACGAAGTCTATGAAGGCAGAAGTGTCGCGATATCATGACAAAAGAACAGATGAAGTCTACGAAGGCTGAAAGTGTCATGATATCATGACAAAAGAAAAAGGTGAAGTCTACGAAGAGAGAAGTGTCACGATATCATGACAAAATCCAAGATGAAGCATATGGAGGCAAAAGTGTCGTGATATCATGACATGTGTTTTCACAGAAACAAGAACAAAAGAAGCCACAGAGACAAAAATGTCATGATTTCATGACAGGTCGTAAGTGCACAAGAACAGGTTAACCCGAATATCTTCATGAGTTGAAACCGACGAAGATCGATGACAGTCGACTAAAATTAGGGTTTGCAGACTGACTAAGTTTAGGGTTTACAGTTGTGATATCAACCGACTAATATTAGGGTTTGCATTTGTTATAACAGCCAACCAAGATTAAATTTTTTATCATGAAAATTTGATTATAAAAGGAGGGCTGTTTGGAGAGTTGAAGTGTTGATGGATGCATCGTTGAATGTGCGTTGAAGAGTGTGAGATGCAACCGTAAGAGCATAGATAGCGCAAAAGCAACGAGATGATGTCAAATTGCATAGAGTGAGCGAAGATTCATGGTGAATTGTTCTAAGTGCCACTGTGATTGCATAGAGAGTGCAAAGGTTGAAGTTCGACCAAGTGCGGCTATGATTGCGTAGAGAGAGCAGAGGGCATAGAGAGCGCAAAGGGCAGAGATGAATGCAGAGTGCTGCTGTATGGGAACAGAGTGTGTGAAGATAGTGCAGAGTGTGTGCAGAGAGACGACTAAGAGAAGATGAAGTGCGGCTATAAAAGCACAAAAGATGTGTATGTTTCATGAACAGTAAGTTGAGATTGAGATTTGAGTATAGAACATATTGAGTCTCTAACAATTCTCTTTATGCTTCTATGATGCTGATGTGAGAGAGATCGAGTATGCAATAGACCAGTCAGGGTCTTGTAAAAGAAAAGGCATTTATATTTCAAACATTTACATTCAAAATTGAAGTCCAGGTTGCAGCTTGGCATCAGGGGTTGGTGCTCCTTCCAGTAGGTGCTAGTAAATCAGGGGTTGGTGCTCCTTTCTATTGATGCAGATAAATAAGGGGTTGTTGCTCCTTCCAGTGGGTGCTGGTAAATGAT
The DNA here is from genome assembly GCA_028583015.1 of Wollemia nobilis. NCBI lineage: Eukaryota > Viridiplantae > Streptophyta > Pinopsida > Araucariales > Araucariaceae > Wollemia > Wollemia nobilis. The sequence continues at coordinate 7,217,675 of JAQPPZ010006195.1, read as the reverse complement.
TGTAAAGTTGGTGCTTTGCAAGGGGTTGGATTTGGATGGTAGTCCAAGCAGCCATTCTTTTTTAGGAGTAGCCATATTGGTGAACCTCGTTAAAATCCTGTGTTGTGTGATGCTCTCTTGTTATGCTTGTTGTTTCTGGTTTTAAGTTTTCATTATTTCAGCATTAAGAGTTGCAGATTTAAGTTTTTAAAATGCTACACTGATTCACCCCCCCTCTCAGTGCCATACTAAGTATAACAATTGGTATCAGAGCAAGGTTCCCGTTTTAGGCTAAATCAGTCAGGGTTGATCTTGGATTAGTACTCTAATGGCAAAGAAAGGCAAGAATGGAACCATGAGACACAAGAAGAAAAGAACACACAGGGTCATAAAAGAAAATAAAGATGAATTCAATGTTGCTGTAGATTCAAGAGATGAATCAAACAATGGAGAAAAGGCCAAAAGACAACTCGGTCATGATGCAGGTTCACAAGGTACAAAATGTTTTGTTTGTGGTCAACTCGATCATAATGAACGTCAGTGCCATGGGTTTAGTAGCAGTGAAGATGAAGATGATCCGTTCAAAATTGGTAAAGAAACAGATTCAGAACAAGAATGTGATGAAGGAGAAAGTGATGCAGAAGCAAATTGGGAACAGAAACTAATTTCAGCTTTGGGTAAAAAGCTTGAGGATGCAGAAGATATGATTACCAGTTTGAAAGTACAGACAGAAGAATACAAGAAAATTTCTGAAGATCTCGAAATGCAATTAACCAGGAAAACAGAGTATTGCAGTAAGCTAGAAGAAGAGATTGACGGTTTAAGAATGTAGACAGAAGAGATGAATAATAAAATCGACGTATGTAGCAATCGTGAAGAGGAATCTAACAAAGTTGTTAGTAATCTGAAGCTGCAAGTAGAAGAGTCCAAAAGGATTGAAGAAACTCTCAGGTTGCAGATCAATGAGAAAGAGACGGTTTGCTGTAAACAAGAAGAAGAGATTATTTTATTGAAGAAACAACTAGAAGAGGCCAATACAAATCTCAAATTCGAGAAGAGCACAGAGTTGCTAGACAAAATGATAAGCCAACAAAGAAGCTCTGCGGATAAGCGTGGTCTTGGATATGAAGCTAAACAACAGTCATCTTCCAAATATACAGAAAAGGAAAAGTACACGGTTGAAGGATCGAAGCAAGAAAAATTTGAAGCTGAATCTTCAAAAGGAAGAAATCATCAAAGGGGATCTACAACAAAGCAATCACAACAAAAAAGGTTCTATCACTCTCATTCTATTCATAATAATGTTTTTAACGGCTACTGTTTTAGATGCAACCTTTATGGTCACAAGGCAGTTTATTGTGGATTGAATAATAGATCAAAGAGTTATGCTGTTAGAAATACATCTGCGTCTCTGAGTGAACATTATGTGCGATGTTTTAAATGTAATGGTCACGGGCACATAGCAAGGTTTTGTCCAAGCACTTCTGTATCTAATCTAAGGCAAGACCGCAGATTTCATCAGACGCAAAGAATGCAATATAGACAGGGAATAAATCATGTGCATGAAAGAAAGGAAAATAATCATTCTTCAAGGATGCATAAGAGACAACCACACAGGAGAAGTGTTCGAGTTCACGAAAAAGTGCAAAATAGGGAAGCAGTTGAAAAACCCAAGCCCATGGTCAAGAAAGTCTGGAGAAAGAAAGAAGAGAGGAAATCGTGTCTCCTTGAACTGAAGGAGACTGCTCCTCTACTGCACTAAGCAACTCCAGGTAACACATCCTCAGGGGGAGCAATCTGAAAAAGGTTTTATTTTATTGCTCCTATATGTTTGTTGGGTTAACCTGAGGATGAAAGGCAAGCAGTAAGGGGGAGTTGCACTATAGTTGTCTAAGTTTATTTCAGTTCATATAGTTGTTTGTGGAAGTGCCATGAAGGATGGAGATTAAATGGAGAGTCGTCACCATTGGTAGTATTGTTGTATGTCATTGTTGTACTATTGATGGTTCTTACTGCCACTGTCCAAAGTTAAGGATTATAATAGTTCAGATAATTTGGATAGTAAAAGAATGTTGCTCTAGCCATATATATATGTGTTTCGTTAAAAGCAGTGGGTACTTGAACTACACATTGATGTGAAGATTGTTAGATCTTTATGACGTTGTGGTGAAAAATATTGAAGTCTGATCTCTGACTCATGTGACAACATTATGGTGGTTGATTTTTGAAATATCATTGAAGGGAAAATGATTGTTTGTGGTTTCCTTTTTTGAAAAAGAGTTGGTTGAATGCATCAGGTTTTCTGAATTGAGAGTTGTGTTTAAACCTTGTGTTATAAGCATAGTGGTTTAAGCCCATTGGTTGTGAAAGAACTTGTGTTAGAAAAGAACATGAGTATCATTGTTATATGATATTTGTGGTTGAGCATTGTTGGAATCATTTGAGTTGATTGATACATACTTGGACTAGGGTTGTGTGAGAGAGAGTTGTCCCTTGTGATGATTGGTTGAGGTGATTTGATTGAGCCTAGTCAAGTTATGTGTGAAGTGATTTTTACAGTTCTATGAAGTGGATTTGATTTGAGATCGCCATTCATTGTTGAGTTCATTTTAAGTACTACTTGAGCATGTTTGATTGAGCCTTTAAAAAGGCCTTTGGGAAATATTTGAGGACAATGCTAGGACAGATTTCTAGAGCAAATTTGGGCAAGTTCTTGGTAATATTGCTAGAGAAGAATCGGACAAGTTCTTAGTGAGCTTGGTGGAGCAGATTTGGACAGGTTTTGTATGAGCTTGTTATTCAGCATTGGACAAGTTCTATGTGAGCTTGTTAAGCAGATTCTGTGTGAACCTATTGAGCAGGATCTTAGTGAGCCTGTTGACTGAGCATTGGAGGTGACAAAGTACAGAATACAGAGTCTCAATGAATAGAAAATATGGCATCCAACATAGTTGAAGATAGATCTGAGTGAGGATTCTTCAAGTGAAGAAGAGGTCCACCAGTCAGTGCAGTAGAGAGATAAAGTCTTCTATAATATTACAAGGGTACTATGGAGTATGGGTTATGGTATCCTAAAGATGCAGATTGGGCAGGATGTGTAGATGACAGGAAGTTTACCAGTGGAGGTGCATTTTATCTTGGAGACAGATTGGTCGAGTGGTTAAAACTTCCCAAGAATTGGCTAGCCATAGGGATCACATTTTTAGGGGGAGCATTTAAAAATTTGATTATATTTTTGCTCATGATCATGATTTTTGCTAAGTATAATAAAATTTTCTTGAAAATGTTGTGCATGGACTCAAGGGGAGTCTGCAGTAGCCCTTTGGTATTATTGTCAAAGGGGGAGAAGAGTTACAAGTAATTGCATGTGTGTTGACAACAATTCCAAAGGGGGAGATTGTTGAGCAAGGTGCAGTAACAGTATTGTCATTGTTGTCAACACAGACAGTTAGATCAGTTGATGCAGTGAACATAGTCATGATGCAGTGAATAGGAAGTTCAGAAGCTAGTCAGTTGATGTAGTGAACAGGAAGTTTAGAAGCTATTCAAAATATGCAACAGTATTGTCATTGTTGTCAACACAGTCAGTTAGATCTAATGAAGCAGTGGAAAGGCAGTTCAAAAGCCATTCAGATGTAGAGGATAGGAGTTCTAAGGTTATTCAGAGTATGGACAGTGAGTTTCCAAGAAGACCATAGTGGCCCATTTGCAAAATATATAAAAAAAAGACAAGTAAGAAAAGTGTCGTGATATCGCGACATATACAACAGGCAAGAAAAACTGTCGCGATTTCATGACATACTAGAGGAGAGAGAAACAAGAGAAAAAACTATCATGATTTCATGACATGTTCAAAGTAGAGGCGCAAGCAAGTTAAACTATCGCGATTTTGTGACATGTTGAAAAGAAAAAGTGCAAGGAAGGAAAACTGTCATGATTTCATGACATGTTGAAAAGAAAAAGTGCAAGGAAGGAAAACTATCACGATTTCATGACATGTTCGAAGAGAAAGCTCAAGCAAGAGAAACTGTCATGATTTCATGACATGTTCGAAGAGAAAGCACAAGTAGGAATAACTGTCATGATTTCATGACATGTTAGAAGAAGAAGAGAAAGCAGGTTAAAGTGTCATGATTTCGTGACAAGTCAGAAGATAAAATGAAAGCAGGATAAAAGTGTCACGATTTCACGACGTGCTACAGAAGACAGAGTTCAAAGTGATAACCATCACGATTTCACGACATGTTGCAGATGAAAATGTTCCAAGTGAGAACTATCACGATTTCACGACATGCAGCAGAGGAAAGAGTTCAAAGTGAGAACTGTCGTGATTTCGTGACATGCAGCAAAGGAAAGAGTTTGAAGTGAGAAACTATCACGATTTCACGACATGCTGCAAAAGAAAGAATTTGAAGTGAGAACTGTCATGATTTCGTGACATGCTGTAGACGAAAGTTTTCAGAGTAAGAAATTTTGTGATTTCACGACAGGCAGAAAAGAAAGCATACAAAAGCTGAAAGTGTCATGATTTTGTGATGGGTCGCAAGGAAAGCGTACGAAATTTGAAAGCGTCACGATTTCATGATAGGTTGCAAAGAAAGCATAAGAAAGCTAAAAGCGTCACGATTTTGCGACAGGTTGCAAAGAAAGCGTAAGAATGCAGAAAGTGTCATGATTTCATGATAGAAACAGAAAGCAAGACTTCAACAGAAGAAGTGTCATGATTTCATGACAAAAGCAGAGAGCAAGTCTTCGAAAGCAGAACTATCATGATTTCATGACAGGATCAGAAAGAAGGTCTTCAATGATAGAAGCATCGTGATTTCGTGACAAGAGCAAAAAGGAAGTCGACGAAGGCAGAAGTGTCATGATTTTGCGACAAAAGCAAAAGGCTAGGTATGGAAATAGAAAGTGTCACGATTTCACGACAAAAGTGAAGACAAAGTCTATGAAGGTAGAAGTGTCGCGATATCACGACAAAAGAATAGATGAAGTCTACGAAGGCTGAAAGTGTCACGATATCGCGACAAAAGAAAAAGGTGAAGTCTACGAAGAGAGAAGTGTCGTGATATTGTGACAAAAGCCAAGACGAAGCATACGGAGGTGGAAGTGTCGTGATATCATGACATGTGTTTTCATGGCAACAGGAACAAAAGAAGCCACAGAGATAGAAATGTCACAATTTCAGGATAGGTAGTAAGTGCACAAGAACAGGTTAACCTGAATATCTTCATGAGTTGAAACCGACGAAGATCGATGATAGCTGACTAAAATTAGGGTTTGTAGACCGACTAAGTTTAGGTTTTACAGTTGTGATATCAACCGACTAATATTAGGGTTTGCATTTGTTATAATATCCAACTAAGATTAAAGTTTTTATCATGAAAATTCTGTTATAAAAGGAGGGTTGTTTGGAGAGTTGAAGTGTCGATGGATGCATCGTTGAATGTGCATTGAAGAGTGTGAGATGCAACCGTAAGAGCACAGATAGCGTAGAAGCAGTGAGATGATGTCGAAGTGCATAGAGTGAGTGAAGAGTCATGGCAAATTGTTCTAAGTGCCATTGTGATTGCGTAGAGAGTGCAAAGGTTGAAGTTTGACCAAGTGCGGATGTGATTACGCAGAGAGAGTAAAGGGCATAGAGAGCGTAAAGGGCAGAGACAAATGTGGAGTGCTATTGTATGGGCATAGAGTGTGCAAAGATAGTGCAGAGTGTGTGTAGAGAGATGACTGATAGAATACAAAGTGCAGCTATAAAAGCGTAGAAGATGTGTATGTTTTGTGAACAGTAAGTTGAGATTGAGATTTGAGTATAGAACATATTGAGTCTCTAACAATTCTCTTTATGCTTTTATGATGCTGATGTGAGAGAGATCGAGTATGCAATAGACCAGTCAGGGTCTTGTAAAAGCGAAGGCATTTATATGTCAAACATTTACATTTAGAATTGAAGTCTAGGTTGCATCTTGGCATCAGGGGTTGGTGCTCCTTCCAGTAGGTGCTGGTAAATAAGGGGTTGGTGCTCCATTATGTTGATGCAGATAAATAAGGGGTTGTTGCTCATTCCAGTGGGTGCTGTTAAATGATTGTAAAGTTGGTGCTTTGCAAGGGGCTATATTTGGATCGTAGTCCAAGCAGTCGTTCTTTTTGAGGAGTAGCCATATTGGTGAACCTTGTTAAAATCTTGTGTTGTGTGATGCTCTCTTGTTATGCTTGTTGTTTCTGGTTTTAAGTTTTCATTATTTCAGCATTAAGAGTTGCAGATTTAAGTTTTTGAAATGCTACACTGATTCACCCCCCCTCTCAGTGTCGTACTAAGTACAACAAATTTTTTTTTATGCACTTGATTGCAATAACCAATCTATGTTCATTGAACTTGCATTATTATTGTTTGCTGAATTTCATCCACTTTAATCCTATTTTTATTCACTTCTTCTTTGTTTCTATTTCCCTTTTGTTGTTTCTTTTAAAAAATATATAAGGATCCATATTTATCTAAAGGTTGATCTAAAAATTATTTTAGATCATACAATCTTAAATCCAGTCTGAGGTGCACATTGCATACCTATGTCGATCATATAATCAAGAAGCACATGCCCATAGGATTACATCAAGAGAACCTATAACTACGTCATCACTATTTTACTTGGCCTAATAAGGTTAGATAAAAATAAAATAAAATAAGGTAAATACCCAACAATTTAAAAAGAAAGACAAGAGGCTTATTATATATTCTCAAAAATATATTCTACCATATACTGGAGGTTAAGGCCATATATTAAAGAGTCTCCTTTCCAAGATATATGGAATAAGAGCTAAAGGATATTAATTTTAAAAATTGATACTTTAAAGGTTTGTATTTAATACATACAATGCACTATCTTCCTTCATAATTTGCTTCTTTAATTTTGTTCCAAGTAGTATATTTTTATTTTTTAAGGAATCTTAAGATCCATTTTGTTGCTTGGTATTTATCATGAATGTAAGGGGTTTATTTTGCCTAATAAACCATTGTTGACGGGTTGAATTGGTGATTAAAATATGTAATGTTCATGAAATTGGACTCATATAATTTGGACCAAAGCAAATCCCTTATAAGTTTCATTAGTATATTATAATCATATTTTCTGAGGAAGACACAACAAGAATAATAAAAATTTGTTTCCCAGAGAATTTGGTTGACAATATAATTGTTTATCAACTATACATACCTTTCTTGATAATTTTGTTCATACTAGAAGAAACGTATGATGCAAGAGGATCCACATATAAAGATAGTTATAGGTAGAGTAATTGTCACTCATGTGTAACCACCATCATCATGTACGAAATAACCCTTTGTGTGGGGGAAGAAAGGGAGGGAAATATGTGCATATAAGAATAAGAAAAAAAGGATGATGATCCTATAGGAAGGATAAAGAGAGGGCCTGTGTCAATGTATCTAAGATAAGGGATTAATGTATGAATATGGAATAGAAATAAAGTGTAGTTGAGGGTCATAAATAATAGAAAAATTATATTCAACTCTAATTTATTTTTAGAGGTATATCAAATGGTGAATGCATTGTACTATTGAAAATATTTGTTGTATATGGATGCATTCTACGAGATCCAGATATAGTTATAGTAGAATACCAAGTAGTCATGGTTCTTCCATACCCTAGGTTGGATATCATAGTTTATAAAGGTTGCATAAGTTTCTATCACCCTTGAGATCACCATTCGAGTAAAGAAAATAAATTTTCATTTAAATGGCATGTCATTCAAGTAGAAATTACACCATGTCATTCAAGTGGAAGTTTCACTATGTCGTACAAGTGGAAGTTGCATCATATTGGAAGCATTTATATCATATAACATCTATACACCATATATTTCCCTTTTTATCTTGGTGTATTGTTTTCTTGTGGTAGTTTCATCTTGAGATAACCATTGTGCCATTTGGGAGCTATCGTTTTGCCAATTGCCATCTTGTCATATTGGCTTTTACCATATTTTCAATTACCATCTTGGTAAGTTTTATATTTCCAATTTTCATCTTGTCATCCTACCAATTGCCATCATTCCATCTTATTCATTGTTATCTTACTTTCTAGTGCATGCAAGTTAGAATGAAACTAAATCTTACATTGTGGGTATGACTGAACCATGAATCCTTTGCTTCTAGGGAAGGCTATTGTTCAGTTTACCTCCTTTGTCTAGTGTACACCATTTGGTATTAGATACAAAGACGATTTTTAGATAAATGACACAACAAGGAAGAGGAATACTACATGGTTTGGGACCCCAACCAATGGATATAGCTAAAATATTGAGAGGAATCACTACCAAACTAGATGCAATTGAGACTACTTAAATAAGAGGTGTTTATGTTGAGGAAGTTAGTAACACTAAAGAGGATTAGTCATGTAAAATCTCAAGATGAAGAGCATGAAGAAGTATTAGATCAAAAAATGATTTAGGCAATAGATTAAATTAGATAGACACCCCTAATTTTAATGGAAATTTAAATCTTGAAGAGCTAATAGATTAAATAATCGACATGGATATATTATTTGATTATGAATCTATGGGGGATCCAAAGTCAACCAAATTTACATGTATGCAATTGAAGGTACATGTTTCAATTTGGTGGTATCATGTCCAAAATGAGATACAACAAAAAGGTAAGGATATAATCCAAACATGGGATAAGTTTGTAGCTAAATTAAAATCATAAGTTCTACCTAATAATTATTAGATTGGTTTGTTTATAAGACTCCAAAAAATTCAAGCAAAAGGAGTTGGGAATGAAATAATATAATGAATAATTCCATAAGTTGATCATAAGATCTAGTCATATTGAAGATGATGGGGAGAAAGTTGTGAGATACATAAATAGGCTAAGGTTGTCCATATAAAATGAAATTGGTTTACTTCAAATTAAAATAGTCGAGGAGGCATATCAGTATGCACTCAAGGGAAAATAAAAGTTGACTCGCAAGTAAAAAAACTTTTTCATAGGAAGAGGACATTTTTCTAGAGGAAGATAATAATCAAATTGTGGTAGAGGGCAGCATATGCAAGAAGGAAAATCTAGTACTTCTCAAAGTAATTTCAACCAGAGCACCTGATAAATAAATATCAAGAGGAAGAGGTGGTTATGATAGAGGAAGGGGCATAGGATTCCTTAAAAACTACTTTATATGAGGAGAAGCTAGTCATCGAGCATTTGAATGTCCACTAATACAACAAGATAGAGGTAAAGAAAATGAAATTAGAAACCACATTGCATAGGTAGATGAATAAAGTGTTTCTTCTCCCAAGAACATGGGGGACCTATAATAAGGAGAATCCCTTAAGATTAAAATGGAATTATTAAAACCATCTAAATAGGAGTATGAACCAGTGTAAAGGATAAATATTTTTAGAACCATATGCAAATCAGGAGGCAAATGTTGTCATTGTGGATAATGAGAGTACAAATAATTTAGTGTCTATATATATGGTCAAAAAGCTTATATTTAAGAGGATTAAACATCCAAATACATATAAGGTATCATTGTTGGAAAGGGACATCATATTTTGGTGAGTGAACAATGTATGGTAATCTTAATTGGTTCTTACAAGAATGAGATACATGATGTTATTCCTATTGATGTTTACCATGTCTTGTTTGGAAAACCATAGAAATTTGATAGAAAGGTAGTGCATGATTATAGGGTGAACACCTATACTGTTGAGAAATATGAAAAGTGGTACCAATTAAACCCATTAAAGGAAAAATGGGAAAAAGTGGACAATAATCCTACAATATGCCTAAATACACATAAATAATTCTTGAAAGGTTATGAGATAAAGTTGAAGGGAGAAAGTGTAGTGTTGAGAGAATATGTAAAAAACATGGAGGTAAAGGTAGAAATGAGTAAGAGAATAAGCATGGGGAAGATTTAGTTAGTCCAAGTCACCATTAGTAGTGATTATAAATATGATAATATAATGATCCTAACTTCTATATAGAAAGAGAAAGAGAAAAGAAATGATAAGGAGATAGTAGAGGAAGATGAACTTCATCAAGAAATTGATGGCAATAATGAAGGTCATATTATTGAAGAACATAATGGTGATGAAGAGATTGGGTTCTTTGAAAGATACACCAATATATCCTTGGAAAGTATTGGGAAGCTATGGGCAAGGTACGACAATACCCATAATGCTATAAATAAGGCCAAGGAATGAAGGCCTTGGACATACAGCTCAACTAAAAAACAATAAGACTATATTTGTGAGAAGAGATATTAGTACAGGGGATGGAGATCCTATGAAGAGTTGTTGCAATAAGTATAGAATATATGGACATGTAGAAACTAGGTGTTGTAACTTACATCATTGTGATATTTGTGGAGGATATAATCACTCCAACAAATGGTGTTAGCACCCAAATAAAGTAATCGATAAAATACATGATGATTGAGGTTGGATGGATGTGATGGAACGAGACACAATGAAACAAATGTTAAGTGGATTCTACCATAGGAGTTTTTGTTCTCAAAATAAAGCAAGGATAATATGGAAACAATGGACTTGTGAATAAATCCAATTTAAAATATAAATAACATGGAAGAACAATTTGTGTTTATGATATAGAGCTCATGAAGTATTTCTCCTACCCAATATGTATGATGTAGGAGCATCCATGTATAAAAATAGTTATAGAAAGAGTAACTGCCACTTATAGAAAGAGTAACTATCACTCATGTGTAACCACCATTGTCATGTATAAAATAATACTTCATGTAGGGAAGAAATAAAAAGCAATATGTGCTTAGAAGAATAAGAGCAAAGGGATGAAAAGCCTATAAATAGGATAAAATAAAATGAGAGAAAGGAATTGTGTGAATGTTTCTATGAGAAAGTATGAGTGTAAGAATCTAGAATGAAAATAATGTGTAGCTGATGGTCATAAATAAAAAAAAAAATTATATTCAACTCTAATCTATTTTTTACATGTATATCGAATGGTGAATGCATTGTGCTATTGGAATTGTATGTTGTATATGCATGCATTGTGTAGGATCTAAGTATAGTTGCAAGAGAAGACCAAGTAGAAATGGTTGTTCTAGACCTCGGGGTAAATATTATACTTTACAAAGGCTACATAAGTTCCAATTGCTTTTGAGATTATTATGTAAGTAAGGAACATGAAATTTTATTCAAATGACATGTCAGTCAAGTGGAAGTTGCATTGTGTCATATAAGTGGACGTGTTATTCAAGTAGAAATTACACTAGTTTGGAAGCGTTATCATCATATAACAACAATGTAGCATCCTTTTCCCTTACCATATTAGGGTACTATCCTCTTGTAGTAGTGTCATATTAAGACTACCATTGTATTGTATGGGAACTACTATCTTTCCAATTACCATCTTGTCATATTGGCTATTGTCATCTTGTTGATTATCATCATGGTAAGTGTTATATTTCCAATTGTCATATTTTTTTATTACCAATTTTGATCATCCGATCTTGTCAATTTATGTCTTTTCAATTGTCATCTTATCTTCTAGTGCAAGCAAATTAGAATGAAACTAAATATTACACTATGGGTGTGAGTGAACCATTATTCCTTTCCTGCTAGGGGAGGTTTTTGTTTAGTTGACTCTCTCCATATATCCTACATCAAAGTATAATAAAATGGACCTATAATAGGCCTTAATTGATATATAATCTTAAAGATTAAAATCATGAGGCTATAATATAATTATTTAAAAATTGACTTAATAACAACCCCGTGTTCTTGTTGAGTCTTTGTCTCATCTTATGAATTTTTAGATCAATATGAATTTATCTAAGATGATTTTTTTTTAAGAACCTTGTTTGATTAGTTGTAACTATTTTCATTGTTAAAGGTTTTATTTAGTTAACTAATTTTGTTTCTATGATTAAATATGCAACATTGAGGAGGTCAATTGAAGGTGCCATCAAAGATGTGTTTATCCTTACTTCATTTGGTAGAAATGTAATAAGACCATGATTTACTTTGTATGTGAAAGTGCCAACCATATTAGAATAATATTGCACAACTTCAAAAAGTAAAATTTGAGGGTAGGCCATAAGGTCATAAATAACTTAACACCCAAAAACCATCAAGAACAAGGTCCTCCTTATCTTTCATGTTGAAAAGAGTAGTTTCAAATTCTATTATAAATATAATATCATACATTTTAATTGTCTTTTGGGATGCATTTTGGGCCTATACATCCATGATTGAAAATTACTAGCACATGTGACTATTCATTATCCTCATCTAGATTTTGAAATAGGTTCCCACAACAAGAAATAAATTTTATTTTTGTATTCAAATGATATCATAATTTTATTAGAACTAATATTAGAAGATATGATGTGATATTTTTGGTATATTTATTAGAAGATAATAATACATTAAATATAAGAGTGAATTATACATATTTTATTTTACAAGTATCATTTTCACAAGCATATTATTCCAATATAGATACTTTAAATTAGTATATTTCATTTTATGGAAGAATACTAGGTTTAACTATATAAACTAAGATTTGTTTCCATAAGAAAAATTACTTTCTTTTGTATTTACAAATTAGACTATCAAAATTCATACATGAACTTAATTATCATGGACATAGTTTATTCCCATCATGAGATAGGTAACCTTTGCTATTAGAAGGATAACTGACTAATTTCTAAATAAAATTTAGGAATCAAATACAATTATTTGACTTAGTATAAGATACATGAATTTTATATGGGATATGATAGTAAATTTTATATTCTTCATAAGTCAACAAGGTATAAAACAATGATATGATAGTGTTATCCAAGATGATATTGATGGGTTTGATTTGGTTGGTGATGAGGCCTGAAAATGCCTCATTTTTACACTATGTTTGACATATAAAAACTGTCATATTATTAAGTTAAATGCCAAATAGTTGATTAGAATATATATTTGTTAAGTGTTTGCATGATTTTATGTTAGGAATACTATATCTCTGTTTTTGACTATTTTCAGCATTTTGTGACTGATTTTGCTTGATTAAGTAGCAAGTAAAAACATGCATTTCAATTAACCAAATGTGGTATGCTGATATCCATTAAATTCACAATGGTTTATGAATGTTTTCCTGCCCTTCAACTTATTTGAAGTCCACATTGAAGCCAAATTATTAGGACTGTCATAAATCTGAAAATCTAAAAAAAATAGCCATATAAAAATCAGCAAGCTATCACTTTATAGGAACACCTTGAAGTTGTCAAGCAAAGCATGAGGATATGGATGGAATGAGTTCAGAAGGACTACAGAAGACATCTGACCTATTTAGAAGCATTCCCACATGGTCTAAATAGGCAGCAATAGGGTATAACAGAGCAGGGACAATTGTGCAGCACTGTTGCACTATTTCAACATTGTTACTTGGTGAATGAAGTGTATAAATTCAGTAGCAACTTGATGTAATCCTTCATGTTGATATTTGAATAATTTTTCCATGTTCTAATTTGTTTGAATTTGCAAGAAATGCCAATATTTTACAACTGTGCAGTAGAATTGGAAAATGCAGTAATTTACCATGTAAATTCCAGCAAGCTACAAATGAATGGCAAGGCATGGAATTCACACATGGAGAGGAATGAAGGCTATTGCAATCTGATCCTGAGAGCTAATCCACCTGAGAAATGCAGCTAAAATCACTTGAAGAGCACACAATTATTCATTCTGAAGATCTTCAAAATGAGCAGACATCTTCGGAATGAGAAATACAGTCTCTTCGGAATGAGCCACTTATCTTCGGAATGAGAACAGAAAGTGCTTTTTGAATTTTTGACTGATTTTTGACGATGGAAAAAGGGAAAGAAGGTTGAAAATATTAAAGGAAAATATCTCCCATCTGACTTTGCCGTCCTTGCCATCCAAAGCCACCATTCATGGAAAAGATCAATTTTGATCCTCTTCTAGGATAAACACAGAAATAATTGCAGCATAATAGGAAATTGTTTGCAAGATAGAAAGGGCATATTCTGAAGTGAAGAAAGATATGTGAGATATTTCTAGACTTCTCCCATGTACTCCCACCATTGAAGATGCTTTCTAAAGGGCCAATGACTACTATTGCAACACAAACTGTCCAGATTTGCATTTATTTCAGATCCAAAATTATTGGCAAATCACTGAAAAGCAGCACATAGGCTGATTTGAGCATGGGATATGTTGTAAATTTCTATATAAATAACACATCTCCCTCCTTGGTTGAGCCAGTTAGGAATTAGAATAGAGGAGAGTTTTCAATAGCAGCAATTAGGATTGTACATCAATTTTTTGTAATAGTTTTCAGCATGTTCTGTCATCAATAAAAGTGCAGCTATTTTATCATTTTCTGTTCTGAGTGTTAATTAGTTAAGGAGTGATTTTCACCTCCTTCTAGATCAGGAAGTATGGGCCCACTTTCAGATCTAGAAGGAGGGATTTTATGGCAAGTTTTAATCTGTAATTTTGCTGTAGCAGAATTAATAGATTGCTTGCCAGATTTCATTTTCTTGTTTTTATTTTGTATTATGTGATTTATGTTTTCTATTATGTTTGTGTACAACATTTGTGTGTATGTCAGCTGACAAATTATATTAAGCATTTTTCCTTTGCTTTCTATATTTGCCCTGCTTTTCTGTTTTAACAACTTTTCATTTTTAGCATATTTCATTTTGCTGTCAATTCTTGTAGCAGAAGCTTGACGACCTTTTGTGGCAGGGCATTGATAGGTGTTTTATTTCCAAGCATCACTTCCATTCTGCAAGAGTAAAATAGGTTTCAATTTTGCAAGTGTAATTTAGGATTTCATTTTAGCAACATTTCAATTTAGCAATTTCAATTATGTTATTTCAATTCTGCAAAAGTAGATTAGATTTCAATTCAACAATTTCAATTCATGCAATTGTAGTTAACTTTAATTTTTTGAAATTAGAATTAGTTTTTATTTCTTGCAAGTTTCCATTCTGCAGATTAGGTTTAGTGTGACACCAAAAGGCTAAACCAAATCTATCTCACCCAATAAATGCTTGAAATATGAATGCCTGAATTGTACTCTGCCCTAGCCTTCTATCGTAGACAACCTTGGACACCACCCTGGATTGATAAATCATTGAGATTAAATGATGAGACTCAACGACACTCATCATTTTGGCACCATTGTCGGGGATCATGGTGTTGTTAGAGGGTAAAAGCAGTCAAATAATTATTATTGTGCTAACTTATGAAGTTTAGAGTAAAATCTGAATGAAATAGCTGGTATAAATAATAATTATTGATAGTTGCATTTCAGTCCATTTAGAAAACAAGCAACCACAGGGAGGTGATCTTCACACTTGGGGGTTAAATTGCCTATGTTTGAAATTCTTGATAAAAATAGAAAGAATTCATCATCCTCATTATCAAGAAACATAAGATCTCTTAAAAAAATTTAGAAGAGCCATCTGCTAGTATTGCCCTTTTTATATCCATATCATCAGGGTAGTATAAACAAATTTGTACTAGGTGTTGGAAAGATATCATGGTAGATATACAAGACTATCCCTTGAACAAAATAGCCATATTAGCTACCTGTAGCATTTGTTCACAAGGACATATCATTGATGAATGCCATTTACTTCCACAACTCAGAGATACAAAATTTGTTGCCTAATCTGAATTCTTCTCAAAGAGAGATCCCAACAACAACAAATAGGGCAAGTAAATCAACCACCACCTTCAGCCCAACCTATGGCCAATATGAATAATACAGGACAGGCAACCCCTGTCCATGTAAGCTGAATCTATTAAAAAAAAAATCACAAAAACTTTTGCACAATCAAAATAGGAGTTTACAACTTAATGATGATCCTAGAGTTTTCCATTATTACTTAAATATTGTTAGGATTTTACCGTTCTAAACCACAACCTAGCAATTCTTAGCCTACACAGACAATAGTTGATCTCATTAGAGGTGATCCTACCTGACAAGTAGTTGATCTACTAAAGTTGTACACTTCTTGTCTTATTGTGCAAACCAAAAATATTTCTTTTTTAGCCCAACTCTGTGATCGGTCTAAATAATACAGGATAGGCATCCCCTGTCTATGTAGCTGAATCGGTAAAAAAAAAAAATGCAGGAAATGTTATTGACTACAGCAACATCCAACTGTGCTCAAACAAGAACTTACCTGAGCTTGAAGAGACAAAAATCAATGGAGATACACAGAAAACCTTTAGTCCAAACACACAAAAATTAGCCTTGGATAAAGGAGAAAAACTAGAAAAATTGCACATAGAAAATTTACTTCCATTGAACTCCTTAGTAAGAAATTACAAAGGGGTAAATTCTATCCTCCTAGGAATGAAACAAATTGAAGTGCAGCCAAGAAAATTCTTGAACATTATTAGCTGGCTGACTTATAAAAAAAAAGCAAAATTGTTGCTATTTTGAAACAATATTTCAATCCCTTTACATGGAATTACAAGGGTATATCAAGATTTTATCTTGATGTAAGCACTTAACATCTTTTGGGAATTGGTATTTAATTGTTTCAAGAATAGATTGACAAGATTTTGCAGACTAGGAGGCATGGACAACACTTGATTGAAGAAGTTTTCAGATATGGAGCGGTGCTTCTTTCTCCCATTGGTAATTCATGGAGGATGTTAGTGGTGAATGGACATTGCCTTCGGGTATACCATGCACCATTAACTAAGGAGGAGTTCTTGAAGGAGATTCCATTGGATGTACACATAATGGAAGAGAATTTCTCTTCAATATCAGATTCAGAGTAATGATAAAAAGTTTGACAAAAAGAAAAAAAGAAAAAAATACAAGAAAAGCAAAAAGAAGAATAGTCTTGTTTGTGAACTTCCTTCTTGGGTACAAGCAAGACAAGAAAAATTGAAAAAAAAGAGAAAAAAAAAGATTTGCAGCAGAGGCATGTCCCACAAAATGGGGATACATGAGGACAAGCATCAATTTCAGCAAGGAAGAGGAACAATGAAGCCAATACTTCATTTCTAGCAATAAGGAGGCAATTATGATGTAAGAAGATTCTTACTGCTCATTTAGAAAGGAAGGTTGCATCAATGTTGCAGGTTTCAACAGAAAGAGATGGTGTTTTCATACAACAATTGACATGTTTTTGCAGAATAAGGATTGGTCTTATCCAAATAAGAGTGAGAGATGTTCTCTCTCATTGAAGCACTTGAAAAAAAAAAAGGGACAGAAGTTGGTTGAAAACCAGAAATGGCAACCTCTTCTGATGAAAAAAAATGAAAAAAAAATGAAAAAAAATGAAAAAAAGAAAAAAAGGAGGAAAAAAAAAAAAAATGATGAAAAAAAAAATGAATAATTCAGTAGTGAAAACCTTCTTGGAGGCGCTACTGAGTTGGCTTGCATGAAAACCAATTTTTCGGCATGCATTGCCTTGTTGATCTACCCATCATTATTCCACCATTGTACAAATCTCACACTGCACATGTGTTATTTTTATGTTTTTAGATAGCCTGCTAACAATCATCAAAAGCAACTTGTAAGGTGCATGATTAATTTTTAGGACAGTAAGGTATGTGTTTCTTGCATTTAAGTCATAGTAAGCATTTAGCATTTAATGTATGATAATCGGTATTTGGCATAAACTATTCATACAATATTGGCAAGTTGAAAATGGAACATGTTCAAGATGTCAAGAAACACCCCCTTATGCCCTTAATTGCATGGAAATTCCAAAACTGTGCAAAAACCTGATTTTGGGACAGACATGGCAGCAATTCTATTTCAATTTGTAGGGCAAGTTTTAGAAGGAGAACTGCAAGTTTATATCTCATAATTGTCTGATAAATTGAAGGATGATAATCAGCAAAATGCACTTGAAGGTTCTATTTTAGTACTACTAGAATAAAACAGCAACATACAAAACAAAGAATAACATCTAAACAAAAGGATGAAGGAGGGATTTTTGATGTTATGGAAGGCTTATACACTCTAGAGATGGGCCCACAATAGAATATGTAGCTAAATTTTGCATAGGAGGTCATTTCTGCATTTTTTGATGCATCTTCGGAATGAACAGTCATATCTTCGAAATGAACAGGCATATCTTCGGAATGAGCAAGATATCTTCGGAATGAGCAGAAGCGTACCGGAATTGCTGAAAATGCTACGAGAATAGCAAAAAGAGTAGGGTACATCAAATATTGAGGTTTATAAGGCTCTACCACAAGTAAGTACATCCCTCAAGCATTTCAAAATCAAAATTTTATCAATTTTGTTCAAAAGGTGCAAACAATAGAAATAGGCATTCAAGCTGAAATGTTGTTAAGAACAGAAAATTTCACCAGTAGTAGTGCATCTGCCAAATATGGTTCCACAATAAGGCTATTGCAAGATGAATCACATGATACCAAGCCTTTAAGAGGTACCTTGCAGCACTAAAACTTGTAGAAGGGCAGAAAAAGAGTTAAAATTGCAGTAGTTGCAGAAATTGCAATATTGAAGGATGAAAGTGCAGAAGTTAAAAAGTTGCAAGTTGCAAATGAAAAAAAAAAGATATTCAAGAAAAGAAAAACAGAATAAAAAAAATTGAAAAAAAATTGATTGAAAACTTTTTTTTTGCAAGGTTGTAGAAAAGTGAAATACATGTGCTTAAATTAAAAAATGCTTGGTGTAGTGCAGCAAGGAGAAATTTCTCAGGTAGCAGGTGTCAAAGGATGTTTTTCACAAGGATAAAACCAGCATATTACTATGGCCTACTAGGATGCATGAGGGCATGCATGAGTTCAAGCTCGGGGGGATGATGAGGCCTGAAAATGCCTCATTTTTACACTATGTTTGACATATAAAAATTGTCATATTATTAATTTAAATGCCAAATAGTTGATTAGAATATATATTTGTTAAGTGTTTGCATGATTTTATGTTAGGAATACTATATCTCTGTTTTTGACTATTTTTAGCATTTTGTGACTGATTTTGCTTGATTAAGTAGCAAGTAAAAACATGCATTTCAATTAACCAAATGTGGTATGCTGATATCCATTAAATTCACAATGGTTTATGAATGTTTTCCTGCCCTTCAAATTATTTGAAGTCCACATTGAAGCCAAATTATTAGGACTGTCATAAATCTAAAAATCTGAAAAAAATAGCCATATAAAAATCAGCAAGCTGTCACTTTATAGGAACACCTTGAAGTTGTCAAGCAAAGCATGAGGATATGGATGGAATGAGTTCAGAAGGACTACAGAAGACATCTGACCTATTTAGAAGCATTCCCACATGGTCTAAATAGGCAACAATAGGGTATAACAGAGCAGGGACAATTGTGCAGCATTGTTGCACTATTTCAGCATTGTTACTTGGTGAATGAAGTGTATAAATTTAGTAGCAACTTGATGTAATCCTTCATGTTGATATTTGAATAATTTTTCCATGTTCTAATTTGTTTGAATTTGCAAGAAATGCCAATATTTTACAACTATGCAGCAGAATTGGAAAATGCAGTAATTTACCATGTAAATTCTAGCAAGCTACAAATGAATGGCAAGGCATGGAATTCACACATGGAGAGGAATGAAGGCTATTGCAATCTAATCCTAAGAGCTAATCCACCTGAGAAATGCAGCTAAAATCACTTGAAGAGCACATAATTGTTCATTCTGAAGATCTTCGGAATGAGCAGACATCTTCGGAATGAGAAATACAGTCTCTTCGAAATGAGCGGACATCTTCGGAATGAGAAATACAGTCTCTTCGGAATGAGCCACTTATCTTCGAAATGAGAACAAAAAGTGCTTTTTGAATTTTTGACTGATTTTTGATGATGGAAAAAGGGAAATAAGGTTGAAAATATTAAAGGAAAATATCTCCCATCTGACTTTGCCGTCCTTGTCGTCCAAAGCCACCATTCATGGAAAAGATCAATTTTGATCCTCTTCTAGGATAAACACAGAAATAACTGCAGCATAATAGGAAATTGTTTGCAAGATAGAAAGGGCATATTCTGAAGTGAAGAAAGATATGTGAGATATTTCTAGACTTCTCCCACGTACTCCCACCACTGAAGATGCTTTCTAAAGGGCCAATGACTACTACTGCAACACAAACTGTCTAGATTTGCATTTATTTCAGATCCAGAATTATTGGCAAATCATTGAAAAATAACACATAGGCTGATTTGAGCATGGGATATGTTGTAAATTTCTATATAAATAACACAGCTCCCTCCTTGGTTGAGCTAGTTAGGAATTAGAATAGAGGAGAGTTTTCAATAGCAGCAATTAGGACTTGTACAACAATTTTCTGTAATAGTTTTTAGCATGTTCTGTCATCAATAAAAGTGCAGCTATTTTATCATTTTTTGTTCTGAGTGTTAATTAGTTAAGGAGTGCTTTTCACCTCCTTCTAGATCAGGAAGTATGGGCCCACTTTCAGATCTAGAAGGAGGGATTTTATGGCAGGTTTTAATCTGTAATTTTGCTATAGCAGAATTAATAGATTGCTTGCCAGATTTCATTTTCTTGTTTTTATTTTGTATTATGTGATTTATGTTTTCTATTATGTTTGTGTACAACATTTGTGTGTATGTCAGCTGAAAAATTATATTAAGCATTTTTCCTTTGCTTTCTATATTTGCCCTACTTTTCTATTTTAACAACTTTTCATTTTTAGCATATTTCATTTTGCTGTCAATTCCTGTAGCAGAAGCTTGACGACCTTTTGTGGCAGGGCATTGACAGGTGTTTTATTTCCAAGCATCACTTCCATTCTACAAGAGTAAAATAGGTTTCAATTTTGCAAGTGTAATTTAGGATTTCATTTTAGCAACATTTCAATTTAGCAATTTCAATTATGTTATTTCAATTCTGCAAAAGTAGATTAGATTTCAATTCAGCAATTTCAATTCATGCAATTGTAGTTAACTTTAATTTTCTGAAATTAGAATTAGTTTTTATTTCTTGCAAGTTTCCATTCTGCAGATTAGGTTTAGTGTGACACCAAAAGGCTAAACCAAATTTGTCTCACCCAATAAATGCTTGAAATCTGAATGCCTAAATTGTACTCTGCCCTAGCCTTCTATCGTAGACAACCTTGGACACCACCCTGGATTGATAAATCATTGAGATTAAATGATGAGACTCAACGACACTCATCAATTGGTACAAATATAATAGAAATATAAAATATATCCAACCAAATTATATTCCTTCTATAGTTATATGATTATTTGACCATTTTACCATAAGGAGGATCAAGTACCCTAAATATGTCTACAATTAAGATAATATTCAAAGTATCCTATAGAAAGTAGATGATGTTGGTATAAAATGTTTTCCTTTTATTTTTCAATTATATTTAAATATTTTCATATATACTCCATTTAGCCTGGGCATCTATTACTCCTATTAAAATCATTTCATAAATCCTTAAATAAGACATTAGTTATTATAATATATATATATATATATATATATATATATATATATATATATATATATATATATATATATATATTATAATAACTAATGTCTTATTTAAGGCTTTATGATATAATATATATATATATATGTATATGTATATATATATATATATATATATATATATATATATATATATATATATATATATATATATATATATATATATATATATATATACACTTATGAGAAGAGTGATATAAATACACATATTATGAGGATTTTATAAATATTGAGTAACTCGCTTGACTATCCAAGCAGTAAGGCGTAAGACTATGATAATTTTAACATTAGGTTGAAAAATGGAATAACCAAACTTGTTTTGACATTTTGAATTGTTTATAAGAGAGGCATATGTCTCCTAATTTAACTTATTGATAGGTTTAGTATATTTGGTTTATGCTCACTAAGTTGTTTGACCTCAAATTTATACGCTTTACATGAAATAATTCTACTTCATTATAAATTTTGGATTATACCTATTTAGTACCAAAACTTTAAACTATTTTTTTATTATATAATATTATGTTCTACTATATAGTGTGTAGTCTAACTATATACTCTAATGTAGAATAGGAGATAAAGAACAAATCCTAATATCTAAAAATTCAATTAATGACTATTTATTATATTAGTTAGTTGAACCATTGTATTATACTATTATATTGATCTTCCTCTTATTTTTTGATAAGGTGGAAGAAAGGAGTTTTGAAAGGGTCTCCAAAACTTTACAAAAATAATCTAACCTATGAAATCAGAAGGAGGACAAAGAGAATCCATAAAAGGAACAAATAACTTTTATAAGCCAAAATAAATGACCAAACCCATGTAGGGGTGAAAAAACTAGGCACATAGGCCCTAATATGCAAAAAAAAATAGAAAACAAGCACAGAGAAGGGACAACCAACTCAGAACTTGAGTCCACTAGGACCTGATCCAATCTCATCCTTAATTTTTTCCCCATTCACCACCTACCATCGCATAAGCTCAAGAACTTACTTAGTGCATGAAATCATCGCTTGCATGGATTCGATCGTTAAGTGCTACAACTTCATTATCAATGCATTATGAGCCTTTGGGTTAGAAGTTCCTAAATGGATACTAGGATTCTAGATCCTCCTAGAACATCCCACTTCCAACACCAATTTTGACTTTGTAGGAGGTGGAAGATAATCCTTCGAATCAGAATCATTGATTGTCATTGAAGCCTTTTTGTTATTCACCATCTTAGCCTCCAACTATTTTGATCTCCTTGTATCCTCTTTGCTTCCACAAGGACCTCTTAGAATAGACTCCAGTCTCTCCATTGGTTGCACCACTAGTGGAGTGGCTTCCATGGCCTCCTATTTCAAAGCATCCAAAACCTCCAAGACCAAAGAAGTTGGATAATCCACCATTGGTGCAAGGAATCTATTCAAATAATTAAGGATATTTTTTTTGTCTAGAGCCCTCAACTTAACCACATGATAAAATATCATCTTTAGCAGACTTTGGTGGATTAGATGAAAATCCAACCCTTTCTAATCCTTGAAAATTGTCCTTGCCAAATATTGAAAGAGAAATGATGGGATATTCATAATTTTCTTGTGGTATGGATGGTTAAGAATCATGAAATGGTATCTCCACAAAATATCCAAATTCTCATTGAGATTAAAATATTGCATTATCATCAGCACCACATGATCCCCCGAGGCTCTAAGGGAATTATGCTTAAACCCATTCCATGTTTTTGTCAGTTCTTCTTCACCACCTAGAAACACTTGAATTTTTTTTTCTAGGGAGTGCTTCTCCCTATTATGCATCAATATATCTACCACAAGTACCATCACCTCAAAAATAATGGGGATAATGATCTCAAAGTACATTGTATCCACTCTAACCATACCATCATGCTATGAATCAGCCAAATTTTTTGACATCCCTTGGTGGTGGCCATTACACTTTAGCAGGTACTAAAGAACATTCCCTCTTTTCAATATTTTGTGGACCTCGTCATCCACTGTAAGGGATTGTGCCTCTAATATCAGGCCAGCCATTCTAACACACTTTCTTACACCACTCAGAAAAATTATGATAAAATTACAACTTTTCACTCACACTAACTTGCCACTGAGAGAAAGAAGTCCTAGATTTTAAGAAAATATAACCTCTTCACCTGTATAATGCACAATCCAGACACACATGGATATTCACACCCATCACAGTTTAGATAAAGTATGGGATACTCAACCAAAGAAATCTACAAAAATTAAGCATAGGATGGGAAAAATCACTACCATTGATCTGCCAACACACTTATTGGGACTCACATCCAAGAAAAACTTCACCATTTGGGACTACAAAATGCTTTGGAAAGAAGACAAGATTCGAAATTTTAATATTATCAAACCAGAACCACTTCCAAATATGGGGGGTAATTATTCTCACACCACTATCCCTACTGAAAAGGCATAAGGTGCAAGAATTCCCAATATAAGTACTAATTACTAATGCCTTCCATATCCATCTAAAATCACACCATTTTGGAAGGAAAGTCACTCATTTATTTGAGTAAATAAAAGCATTCAAAATGTTAATAGGAACCTATATTTTTTTCCATCGATGAGTAGATATGTTGTCCATAGATTTCCATATCACCCCATCCCCAGGACGCCTCAGGGTGTGACTTAAGGCATATCTCTTCCCACACATGAAATCCTTCCTACGTAGCTCAAGAGGCTTTCAACCGATCCCACTGACAGACCACATATCTAGATCATTAACCCCTAATAAGAATAGCTATCCAATAGGAATAGAGAAGTGATGCCACCTTACCCTTTTCCTATTTATACTTCTATGATTCATAATCGACGACCACCAATACCTCTTTTTTCTAGGGTCATACTTGTTGATCGGATCATTGAACTTAAGATAATCGGCACCTATCGGGATTGAATTTGAGTTAAAATTTTAGCGGGTTTCTTGACCTAAGAAACATACTACCCATATCCAAAAGACAAGAATCTAGGATCCAGACCTACTGATTGGGGGTTCGACTTTCTCTAAATTCATTGTCTAGGATTCTAAGGCCATTTGGGAAATTTCCTCTCCATACATGGAGATCTTGATGAAGAAGACCTTGATTTGCGAGGAATTCCACAACCTTGTTACCTTCCCTAAAGTGGTGATAAAATTGAAATTCTTCCAAATTATCTTGATCTTCCTTAATAATTTAGAGAGGAATTTATATCTTGAACAAGATTTAGACTTTATTTTTTAATTAAGTATTGAAGAACACTTCTACCTACTTTTTATTTGTTTGAAATATATATTGAATATAATGTGATGTGTAGATGGTTTGACTAAATATATGATATAATAGTGGACTTGATATGTGTAGATGTGAAATATTAATATTAGTACCAAAAATAATATGGGTGCCATTAAGATATGAAATAGGTAAACAATTATGAAAGGTATTTTATAGATAATAATTTTTATATATTATTGTGCATGCAATGTATACATAGGTGTGGTATAACTTTAGTTTTCTACCCCATGGGCATATAATTATGGTTGCTATTCCCCCATATTGTTTTTTATTGACAATCATTAATAAGGCTCCATTCTTCTCAACATCAAAATAGAATTGGGTCCATTGGAAGAACTCAAATATTTAGAATACCCAAATTTTATGGTATAAATTCATTCTTATTGGGTGAGTCTTAGTGTGATCAATTCAACATCATCCCCTAGAAAAAACTATAGGATGTCATATTTATATTAATTGGTTTTATACTATATGCACCTTCAATTGGGCTATAGTATGGCTTAGAAAAAGCTTAAAATATGTATTAAAAGGGAGAATTTCAACCACATAAGATACTAAAGAGTTATAAAGGTGGAATTAAATATCTATAGTTAAAAGTAACAAACCTTTCCATATATCACTTATGTATTATATGATAGCACAACCTTATAGATGAGAACAAGCATAAAATATAGAACTTTTCTAGACCTCTTATAAATTATAGGGTTTACCCATGATTTTTATAAAACACATTATCCACTTTTAAAATTCATGTTTACCTAGAAACTTTATAAAGGATAATTATTTAAATACCTAATATTATAATATTCTTAAATGATCTCAAAAATTCCATTTAGTCAAAATTCTAGTGGCTTCATATTCTAGTATTTTACTACTTAGATTATTCATTGAGACATTCAACTCCTATCATAGCTATCTCTTCCATAAAACCAAAAATAGTAGTTAGTTAGGATTATTATATTTTTTATGGAGATAATTATTTAGGTTTAGAGTTAACCATTTTGCAAATGTACATATAAACATAAAGTATACTTGTATTTATATGTATCTAGTATGTTCTTTTTTTTTGGTAGATTGATTGTCTTAACAGTGGGTTTTTATAGAGGATCCCAAAACCTTATGTACAAAAATAGGGTTGAGCCCATTCTGTCCTTACAGTCCTCAAGGGCTAGGATGAAACAAACTTGTAAAATCTAACTAAACCTAATTCAAAATTGCCCATAGGGCTTACAAAGGGACCTCTCCATGAGAGGATCGGCAGACAAAAACCAATCTGAAGAAAACTAAAATGGAAGCAACAAAAAACCATGGGAAAAACAAGAAAAAACCACAAGGAAGGCAACCTCAGATCCTCCACTACTCCGGATCCTCATAGTCATCCTTAATGTTCTGGTCCTTGATCATAGTCAACATTTTGATTAGATAATTTGTGGCTGATAGGATGTGCCACGTCTGAGTGCCTTCCCTTTATGCTTATGTGCCTTCATGAGGAAACTCTAATCTAGCCATCTTCTCCACCTCATACAAAAAGGATGACCTCCATACTACCAAAACAGAGGTCAAAAGACCTTTATTAGCCATGTAATTTTCTATCTTGTTACCCTCCCAGTAGATGTGATTTATTTGGGCATCGGTCCATCTAGATAGGAGTATCCTTGCCTCAAAGACAATATTGAAAACTTTCCATGAAGGATATTTTCCATTCGATAGATACCTTATGATATTTAGAGTCACCTTCGATGACAAAAGGGCGAGGATCCTCTGAGAGGATTTGAAGCCCTCTGAGGACACCCTTGTACTCTACACTATGATTATATTGGATACCCAGGTTCTCACAGAAGGTGAGGACAATCCTCCCCCTGTGATATTTGACCACCCCTCCTGTAGCTGTTGGCCCCGGGTTGCCACGAGCAATGCCATCAAAGTTCAACTTAAGCCAAACCTCTGGGGGTTTTCTCCATTTGACCTTGATATTGGGTGAAAGGATATTAGTGTGGTCTGGATCCTCCTTGAGGTTCATAATTTTGAGCATAGTTTCCTCCGATCGGATCCTAGGGAGAGGACTAGGAGTGAATTTTGAATTTTCTACTGCAAATTCAAGAGCTCTGAAGGTTGTGGAAGGGGGGTATCTTGGAGGATTACCGAAGACTCTTCCATTCCTCTCCAACCAAATCTACTAAAGGATGTGATGGAAGGATGCATCAAAAATGAATTGGAGCTTAGGATATCTGAACGGGTTTGTCCATTGAGCAAAGGCTTCCTTTATTGTCCTAGGATGGCTCTAGGGGACCTGAAAGGAGGAGAGGATCAAGCCAAACACCATGGTGGTGAATGGGTAGTGAAGGAAGAGATGATCTATAGATTCACAATATACCATGCAAAAATAACACCTACTAGGGAAGGCAAACCCTCTTTTATGGAGGTTGTCCATGGTTAGAGCTTTATTCAAAAAAATAATCCAAGAAAAGAAATTTACCTTCAAGATCACTCCTTTCTGTCAGACTATTTGCCATGGGAAATCCCCCTTAGCGTCCTTGGAAAGGATCTTGTAGGCTGTCATAACCGAGAAGATTCCAGTGTCAGTGCCCATTCAGATCATCTTGTCGAGTCTTCTAGCAGTTGAGATGGTAATGCTCCGGAGGATCTTATCTAGAGAGGAGACTTCAACTTCACGACCATTGAGGGTCAGGATGTTCTAGTGAGGGCTGCCATCCTTCCTCACAATGTATTCTTCTACCTTCTGTTGGGATTTTGGGTCCACTAAGGATTTGAGGAGGGAAATTTTAGCCTTCTAAGATAGACGATCTTCTTTCGCCCATATGTCCTTCTAGAAGTTGATTATCTGCCCATATCTTAAAATCCATCAGACTCCCTTACTGAGTAGCTACCTGGCTTGGAGGACTAATTTCCAAAAAGTGGATCCACTGGAGGGGGCCTCAACATCCAAGAAGGAGCAGTTGGCGAGGTATTTCTTCTTGATGATTTTGACCCACTCCACAGGCTCATTGGTCAGGATCCTCCAAGCATGCTTGGACACGAGGGCCAGGTTCATCAGACTAGTTATCATTTGCCCAAGAACACCTTGGTATTTGATTTTACACACCTTGTACCATGCCACCAAAGGGATCCTATATTTATCTTCATTCCTAGACCATAAAAAGTTCCTCTAAATTTGTTTGATATTGCGGTGGACAGACATTGTGAGGCTGAATACTGACATGAAGTAGGTCAGGATTCCTTGGAGGCAAGCTTTGGTGAGGGTAGCCTTGCCTACCTAGGAAAAAAACTTACCTTTTTGAGAGGCCAGCTTCCTATGAATTTGATCCACCACCATATTCCACATGTTGTCCTTGGCCCTACCACTATAGAAGAGGCGGATCCCAAAGTAGGTGGTAGGGAGAGATTCGATCGTGCATCCTAGGATTCTGGAAATGCGGATCTACCACCCTTGGGGAGTATTCAGGAATAAAATCTTGCTCTTGGTGTATTTTACATTTTGTCCCGTAGCTCGCTCATAAAGGGAGAGGCTCCTCTTGATGTGTCTGGCCTAGGCTATAGAGGCAATAGTAGACAAGAGGGTGTCATCCACAAAATGCAAGTGGGTGACTTCTTCCACTCTAGATGTGGGGATGATGCCTAGAATCCTTTATATCTAGAGGATATCCTTGAGGTTTCTACCCAGAACCTTTTCTAGGATGATGAAGAGAATGGGGGACAGGGGATCTCCTTGTCTGAGTCCTCTGGAACTCTAGAAGTAGCATGCAGTGGACCCATTTATTAGGACAAAGAAGTAAGGGGTGGATATGTAGCTTTGGACGAGGTTGATCCAAGAGGGAGGGAACTCAAAATTTGGGAGAACAGCATAGAGTAAACCGCTATCCAACCTATCAAAGGCTTTATTCATGTCAAGCTTGAGAAAGAGGGCAGCCTTATTAGACAAGGACGTAGAGTGGAGAGTCTCATGGATAGAAATGACACGATCAAGGATGTTTTTGACTTTCATAGAGTTGACTTGGAAAGGGTCAATGAGAAAGGGCAATATGGGATTTAACCTGTTAGCTAAGACTTTGGTTAGGATATTGTAGAAAAAATTGCAAAGGATGATGGGTCTATAGTCTGAGAAGGTCCTACAGGCAGAGGTTTTCAAAATAAGAGCTAAGAAGGTGGTGTTTAGACTGGGGTGGATGGATCTAGAGGCTTGGATCTCATGAATGGCATCACAAACATCATTTCCCACAACCTCCCATGTGGTCTAGAAAAATCGAGGAGGAAACCCATCTAGACCCGAGGTTTTGTCAGGTTGTATAGAAAATAAGGCCTCCTTGATCTTGAAATAAGAAAAAGGATCCAATATCCTAATGCTAGCCTCCTATGGTACTAGAGAGGGGATTTTTGCCAAAATATCTCTTTGGACCTATAAGTCACTTTCGAGGGAGGATCCCAACAAGTCTTGAAATAATCCCACCGCTTCAGTTCTTATCTCAGCAATTTCCTTGGTAACCATACCATCACTTTGCCAATTTTCCCTGATTTTGTTGGAACCTCTATGTCGAAGGGTAGAAGCATGAAAAAACCTAGTATTTGAGTCTCCTTACTTCAGCCATAGATCTCCAGATTTCTATCTCCATAAGGTCTCTTCCTTGGCCAGGATAGTATGAAAGTCTACCAGGAGGATTCTCTCTTAGTTTCTATCAGATTCACTAAAGACACCTGCCTCCAACTTCTTTCCAAGTTTTTGAAGCTTTTGGATATGGATTTCTTGGATTCAAATATGTTGTCGAAGACCTCCTTATTCTAGATCTTGAGGTTTTCTTTGATATATTTAAGCTTCAAGGCTAGGCATTTTGAGGTAGATCCTTTTACCTCCTGCTTCCACCATCCCACTACCTGTGCTCTGAAATAGTTATTATGGGTCCACATGGATTCAAACCTAAAGGGTATTTTGAAACTAGGCCCTTCACCCAATTCAAGAAGGATGGGGTTGTTATTTGATATGATCCTGGGAAGAGCTAGGAGAGTTGCATCCCCAAAGAAGGGAATAGCCTCTTGGGAGACAAGGAACCTATCTTGCTTGACCTGGATAAGCCCACTCCCTATTCTCCTATTGCTCTAGGTAAAAGAGGAACCTTTGAGCTCTATGTCAACTAGCTCATTAGTGTCAACAAAATATCTGAAGTCTTCTATGCTTCTGGAACCAATATCAGATCCTCCATTTTTTTTAGAAGGATGTAAAGGGTAGTTGAAGTTCCTCCCTATTATCCAGGGGAGGGCATTGCAATTCCTTCACATTCGGGTGATGGTATTCCACATCTCAACCCTCTCAATGATCAAGTTGGAGGTGTAGATGTTTGAGGGATCCACGACCGATTGCCTGTCTTAGAATGAAAGAGGATATTGAGAATCCCATTGGATAAATAAAGCAGACTTCATTCTACAAGGGTCAGGTACCATAAGACCATGAGCCCACCTGAATATACTTGAGTTGGACTGAACAGGAGCTCTTTTTTGGCCTAGATAGATTTTATTGCTTTTTTACTAGATACCACATCAACCTTGGTCTCTTTGAGGATAAGGATAGAAGGATTTGATCATTTTTGGAGGTCTGCAGCTATCCTCTACTTGGCTGCTCTGGTCAGTCCTCTCACATTCCATGAGAGAATCTTCATCTTGATGATTTGGAGGTTTTCTTCCCTCCCTTCACCATCTAGAAGGGGGGTTTGGTTCCTTGTGCTTCATACCATTGAGTGTATGAATCATCCGAGAACAACAATAGTGGGTCCCATTCACCACATCCTCTGTTGTTTCTTTGTCTCTTTGATATTTACTAGGAGGTCTTCCTCTTTTCCTCTCATTGCCAAAATCCACTGATTTTTTCCTACTTCTAGTGTTCCTAGGTCTGACCCATCCTTATAGGGAGGATCCCATTTTTTCATGATGATGAGAAGGAAACTCCCCCTTTTCTTGATGGGGTGAGGTTTTCTTATTGCCTAGCAAATAATATTCCATGAGGGATTACGGGGAGTTAGTGACAGGAGAGATTTGTACCTAGGAATTCAGTTCCTCTACTTCATATTAGGGTGGAAGGCCTGAACCCGCCTCTCGGTGCTCCTTTTCCTGAAGGGAGTTTCCTCCTTGCTGTGAACCTTGCTTCGATTGCTTGACAGACCCGTCCTATTCCTCATCTTGAGCTTGTTGGTTTCCTGAGTCAGTTTTGGGCTTCGTCGAGAGTTTGTCAATGGGAGGAGGATTCCTCTTATGTTTCTCCCCTATCGCTAGCTATGAGTCTTGATGGTATGTGGATCCTTTGGTTAGCTCCTCCACTCGTTAGCCCCTGGTAGCTAGACACTGAGTCTGGAGGTGCCCTTGAGTGCGGTAGTGAGAAAAAAAGGTAGGTCTATTCTCATACTCGATGGCATGTCTCTTGATGAAGGTTGATCCTGACCGTAGGTTGATGAATGAGGGGAGCTCAGAGTCTAGGTCCACTAGAACACAAAATTGAGCTTGGGTCAATTTAGACCAGGCTTTAGTGGGGGAATAAATGGAGACCAATTCTCCAATGGATCATGCTATCCCTCTGATAACATTTTCATGCCAGCAGTGAAGAGGAAGGCTGGGAATCCTTACCCAAATCAGAGCAATGTTGATGTTTTGGATATCTAGGTTGAAGTCATTTCCCCACTTTAGAAGAAAGAGGCTCCTGTGCCCCAAGAACCATGGTCCTCCCACCAGGATTTTGCAGTAATCATCTTGGTTTTTTAGGATGATGGCAAAGAAACCCCAGGTTAGTGCCACAATATCCATGTTTCTAGAGATTCACCACTTGGAGAGAGCTCATTTGTGGATGGATTCCATGTCTGAGCATCCTATTATGAACTTGCCAATTAGGGTAAACTTTTTGAATTCTAGAAAACTATTTAGGACCTCACCGGGGATGTCCAAATCCTCGCCATATGGAAATAGTTCCTAGGTAAAGTAGTTGTCTAGGGTTGCATGGCTCGCCACCATGTGGGCATAGGATCCTCTCACATTAGGGTTGGGGCCCCCCCTTTGGCCTCCTTTGTCTAGGGGGTCCTTCTATTTCTTCTCTGATCTGTCCTATTGACCTTCTTCTACTAGGTGCACTGATTCATCCTTGTTGGATCCCCTCTGACCTCTGTTCGTCTCACTGGTATTCCTTCCTCTTGTCGATGGGACAGATCCTTTCCCGTGTTCTACCGCATGGATCCTCTCGGTGGATCCTCCTTCTCTCTCCTTCATTTTTCTCATATCTAGTATGTTGTTTTATTCTATAGTAAATTATATATTATATAATTAGTATTTGGGATGTCGACTAACAAAAAAAGTTTTGTAATTTGGACATGGAAATATTTACTCTAGAAATTACATTGGGGTTTATTAATTAAAAAATGTATTATGCACATTTTAAACAATACATGTTTATTGTTATTGTTACATGATATTAAATTATTGTGTATCAATTATTAGCATGATTTTTTTATATTTAGATGATAGTGTAGAAAGGATCAATGCTATGTGCCCAAGATCAACCACATGAAAAAATAAAAAAGAAGGATAATATTTTCAATAATGGAGAGAATGAAAAATCACATCTCTCCCTTTGTGTTAGGGAAATATATATTGAGAAAAATGAGATTAGGATTAGGGTTCCCAAATCCATATTACATGAAATCCAAATGAACATTAAATGACATTACACATTAAAATAACCTATTCTAATGAGGTCTTATTAAATGCCTCATAATAATTAATTAGGAAACTAACTAATACAATGATGACATGTTAATGCTACAAGGTCATGTTTATTAGTTAGGTTCCTAATTAATAGTTATGAGGCTTTAAGACATCATTATATTAGGTTATTTTAATGTGTAATGTCATTTCATTTTCATTTGAATTTCATGTAATATGGATTTGTGAACCCTAACCCTAATTTTATTTTTCTCAATATATAATTCCATAACATAAAGGGAGAGATGTGGTTTTCTATTCTCTCCATTATCAAAAATATTCTCGTATTTTTTTCTTGTTTCATGTGGTTGAGCTTGGGCACATACCATTGATACTTGCTATAAGTAGTATCAAATATTGGATGCTTACCCCTAACACAACCAAGATTGGATAAGCATTGCATTCTCATCCTCTCCTCCACCACAAATTTGTGTTGATTTAAAGAAGAGCATGAGGATTTTGCATGAGGTTTCTTAATACCTCCATAGATTTTATTTTTATTGCAAATATTATATTTTATATTGGTTTATATATATCCAAAATCTAGATTTGATTGAGTTCAATGGCCTCTATGTAAACTAACCATGTTTATTTTTTACATAGTCATACAGTATCCAAAATCTAGATCTGACTGAGTTTGGTGGCCTTTGTGTAAACTGATCATGCTCATTTTTTACACAACCATATAGTATCTAAAATTTGAATATGATTGATTTAAATGGCCTCTATGTAAACTAATCGTGTTCATTTTTTACACAACCATACAGTATCCAAAATCTATATCTAATCGAGTTCGACGATATCTATGTAAACTAACCATGTTCATTTTTTTACACAACCATAAAGTATCCAAAATATAGATTTGATAAAGTTTGATAGGCTCTATGTAAATTGATCATGTTTTTTTTATATAGCCATATAGTCAAATCAACCTCTATGTAAATTGATTGTATTTTTTTTTTACAACACAATAGGCTTCTAGCCTCTCCATTGTACTTGTAGAAATGGATTATAGAATTTTCCACATTGCTTTTGTCTAAATTATAGCCCTCATTTCTAAAATTTATTCCACTTGGATGGTGAGAAAGATCTAGTGGATCACACCTAACATACATACTACCATATTAGTAGTGTAGTAGCACTCCATCTACACTCCAAGTCTATTTGTAGTTTTCATTTGCTTTCGTTCATTACAAATTGATTCAAATATTTACATAATACCTTAAAGAAATGCATATAATGACTCGTTCTATAGCCTAGCTTCATGACAGGGTGCCACTTCCTTGGTGGTGGGAAATCCACATTAAAGACCCTATGAGTCAAATCTGGACTAAAATTAATGAGTTTACATAGTGAAGGGAGTTATCCATACCCATGAACCTTTAGAAAGGAATCATCCTTTTACCTTTGCTCAAAAAATTAAAAACTCTTAATCAATATTAAAATTAATTCGGTCTGATATTCGTCATAGTTGTGTAATAAAGCACATACTTATCTTCAAAGAGTATATCACTAACCATAGTAAAATGGGTGAGGACTGGTAGGAATTGGGTTCCATAATGGCTTGGATTTCATCATCAAGTGTTTGTATATGGGCAACTAGGTGAAGGCCTTAATTTGATACAAGCTCATTATACCTTTCCAACTTCTAGCACCTCATATACTTGTAGTCATAATATTAATGTTACTAGTTTTGCACATCCCACAATTTGATATTTAGTTGTGTAATCTAGTGCTGGAGATATTGGCCTACACATTAATTTATTGGAGATATTATCTATAATATTTTAGTTTGGACTACACACCATTTTTTAGTACTTAAAATTTAGCCACATCATCATCCGTTTGCATCAGGACTCATAACCACTTACTTTTACAAATTCATCATTTTTAAAAGACTTTGATGGTGATAAATATCTAGTGGATCACATTCATTCATTTTCATCACTTGTCTCATTATTTACTGACATATTCTTCCTCACTATGTTATTTATTATTTTTTCACATATTGACACACCTCTTTTAGGTCTTTGTAGTATCGTAGGTCATAATGACTTCCAAATTCAAAAAAGTGTTGGATACCCTCAAAGGTAAGGATAATTAGGATCAATGGTTCACAAGCCTTAGGATAGCTACAAAATTTTAGAACCTATAGTGGAACCATCTAGACACAAATACCACACTAGTAACAAATGTTGTCACCCTAGAAAAATGGTAAATAGATGATTGAATTTGTGCTAGCATTCTAGTTATCATATAATATCATCTTCATAATTTAATTAATGAATCTAGGCATGGCATAGCATGGTCAGTTCTCCAAGTCTTCAAGAAAAAAATTGACACCAAATCTAACCTAGAATTTTTTCATCTTTTCCTTAAGATGAATCAAATAAAGATGTAAAAAGGACACTCTATTCCACCATCAACATCCTTTTCTCTATTAAATAGGTCTTTGATAAAGACTTAAAAAACTAATGTATCACATGGGATTTTCTCATTCATTCAAGTCTTCACATTCCAGACTACAAGAACTTATTTGCCAGTTTATCAGCTAGTGGAACCTTAAAAACTTTCAACTTTGAAACCTTAGCAGAAAAATTCATTGAAATTGATAAAACCTTTGACACAAACTTCACCAGTTTTGACCCTGATGACTCACCCTTTTAGGTGTATGAATATGCAAAATTTCAAATAGTCCAGGTAACAAAAGTTGTGGCTAAGGTTGTGGTTGAGGCAAAGGGAAAGGACAAGGACAAGGTTCTAACAATGGTCAACATGAATACTCATGACATCAAACTAAACAAGGACAAAAAAATCAAGTATAAATAAAGTAACCTAGTACCTTTAAAATAACTATCAAATTAAATGTCATGTGTAAACATTGTAATATAAAAGCATGTTATACCACTTATTTTTGAATTGCCACACACAAGATCAAACAATTTCAAAATAATAGCATGTATAATGTAAATAAAGATGACTCTAATCTAGAAATCTTCCACAATACTCAATTTTTACATGCCCAGATAATTACCGCACACTCACCTATATCACCATATATTGACCATCCCAAAACATTCATTGAGGTACATTTAGGATATACTAGATATGCTATTTATCATCCCACATCACAACCCATTGGAGTTTCTCATAATGTAGCCTCCACCAATAGTTCATGGATCATGGATACTAGATCCACCCAACACATGACTTCCAAAAATGACTTATTTGAAGAATTCAACTTAGAAGTACTTAATGTAGTTCACATGGCTGACAAATCCTCTCAAACAATTGAATTAGTCGTAACTTTTCATTTGAAACTTCCCATATTACCAAATTTTTGACTACTTGATGTTCTTACATACCTACTCTAAATTAAAATTTATTGTCACTATCCACACTTATCTATCATGGATTTGATCTAAGTGTCATTTCCAGAGATAAAAATATTCAATTTATTCATCCACCCTCAAAAATAGTGGTCACGATTGGTTCCTTAGATGGCAAACTCATCAAACTTTTTGGATATCCTACTTCTAAATCTCACATTATCGAAGTTGACATTGCACTTAATGCCACTTTGACTCCCAAAAAAATTTCTATTGATGCATTATGGCGTGCTCGCATGGGTCATGTCAAACCTGATCTATTGAGACAATTGGATTCCACCAATAGGGGACTACCACACTTCTCTTCCAAACCCATAAAATGTGAAGCATGCATCATTGCCAAATTCTCTCGATAGCCTTTTCTAAATATTTAGTGGAATTCCACATAAAAACTAGATCTAGTTCACTCAGATATTTGTAGGCCAATGCCTATTATCTCATTAAAAATAAAAAGGTATTACATCACCTTCAAATATGACTTCTCAAAGAAACTATGGATTGGATTTTTGAATAATTTTGAAGCTTTTGAATTATTTAAAACATTCAAGGCTCATTTAGAATGAGAATCAAGTTGTAGAATCAAGACCTTTAGGAGTGAAAATGGTGATGAGTACACCTCAAATTAATTTACATAGTACTTGACCTTACATGGGATCAAACATCAATTGACAATACCAGGAACACCTTAAGAAAACAACTTTTTTGAGTGCATGAATAGGATAATTATGAACATGGTTTGTGCCCTTATTTTCAAAAAAAATGTGCCTCCATATCTTTATACCGAAGTTACCTAGACTTCTATGCATGTACTCAACATAGTGAGTCTCTCAAAACGTGGCCCATCACCTTATGAAAATGGATTGGACACCTCCCCACCATAAACCACTTCAAAATATTTGGCTCCATTTATTATGCTCATATTATTCCAAAGCATATAAAAAACATGAAGCTCGAGATATTAAAGGTATAATTTTTGGATACCCTATGGATCAAAAGGGATACAAGGTATTCATTCCTTCACACCAAAAAGTGATTGTGACATGTGATGTTGTGTTTGCAAGAACTGAAGAACAACTGGTTACATTGGATACCAGGGGACACAATATTAAGTCTAGAACAAAATATTCTGACATACATGATGTTCAAATTCTAGCCTTTGGGGGGGTAGATATTGAAAAGTTACTCAAAACTCTAGAATCTACAAATCAATCCACAAGTGTAGAGGAAACAAACTTTGATACTGAGAATATGTCTATATCTTCTACACCTTCTACCCCTTATCATAATAATTTTGATCATGGTAAAATCATTGTTTCATATCCATATTTGTTAGCAGCCTTTGTACCAAATAATTTTTTCTAGGATCATGACGCAACCTTTCATGTAGGTGAGACATCCACACTACTCCACACTTGAGGAATTAAATAAAATGTTAATAATAAGTTAAAATATATGGAAGGTCAAGTTGGAATAAATGTTATAGGATCTAGGATAGGTGCAAATTATGTGTAAGAATGTAAGTCATAGGACACACAAACACACAATCTAACTACATGCTTACAATACATGGAATACTTGGAATGTAATAAACAAAATAATATAAATAAAGATATGAAAGAGAAATGTTTTTAGTAACATATTATAGATGATTGTCTTTATTTTCTTATATCCTTTATGTTGAGCACTACCATGAACTTAAGGTATATGGAAACCTAATGGAAAGGAGTGATATGTTTTTGTGTAGAAAAGTAGAGGATATTGTAGAAGACTTTGATTGAAGGGATTTTAAAGGAAAATTATTTTGTGTTTCTTAGTTCCTTCATCTCAAAAAAACTAATAAATAGATGTAAGATTCCTAAATGACATACATAGATTCTATATTTATATAAGTTTACTATTTATATTTATATTTGACAATAGTAACTCTATTTTTCCCTTTTTGCAAAATTAATGATAATATAAAAATTGGTCTAATTGAGCCTAATGAGAATAATTATAAAATATTAAGATATTTAGAAAATATTTCAATAAGATTCTCTATAGTAGGTACTTTGGTATAAAATATGGTACTTTATTTGAAAACAAATGTCTCATAGGACTTAATAGAATGCTACTAGATAATTTAGGTTGTTTAGTTAATATTTATAGATGCTTTAATCAATTAAAGTAGGAAAATGAAGAAGTAAACACCTAAGGCTAGATTAGAGATAGATAAGGACTCCTAGAAGCTTAAAAATTCTATGTTACCTATATATAAACCCAACCCCATCCATGGTAGCTATTTGAAAAGTAATATATAAATATAACATCACTTGATTTGTACTTTTGCTTTCTCTAGTATACAACATACCTTTATAAGGTTCTTGTTTCAATATGTAATAAATCTAGAATGCAATGCCTTATGCAGATAAAGACACTTGTACTAAACATACAAAAATATAAACAATACCTGGTCAAATACTTCATGGGACATAAGGCCACCATAGGTTAATAATAATATAAGAATAATTATTTATAGCAAAATAATCTAAACATTACACCTATAACATATGGTATGCAAGGTAAAGTGATTTGTTGTGAGGCAAATAAGGAAGTATGAATGTGGGAAAGGCCTAAAATCTATACACTAATCAGTATTGATTAGGAAGATAAATGTAAATAGATAAACTACCATGTTCATTGGAGGATAAAAAAAATGGAAGAGAATGGTAAAAGTAGTAATACTTTTTCAAATAGTCAAAAGGAAAGAGACAATGAGAATATTATCCTATCATTATTTGTTTTCACTTTTTGAGTGCTTGTTGCATAATATTGTTGTTTCTATAACCTAAGTAGATTGTCTAAGATACCACCACATCAAGAATTAGGTAAATGGTTCACAATTAGAGAGATAGAAATATCAATATTTATAAAAAACTTTATGTACATTTTTTTACTACTAAATAATGAATATTATTGATTGTGAATTCTTAGAAAAATATTTGATTGACTAACAATTATTTGAATTAATAATTATTGGAGATTTTATCTTACCCCTTGTCCCAGAAAACCAAGTCTTTGTTGAATTGCTTGATTTTTTCATGTGATAAGGAGGGAATATATTGGTTAAGAGGCAACTAAGGGGATGCAATGACCCCCTCTCTTATCACTTCAAGGACGTCCAAGGGATTTTATGAGCTAAAGATATTTTTGATGTCTAAATTTGTGAACACCTATGTTTCCAGAAGAAAAGTATGTTCCTTTTAAGATCCTATTTTTGTACAGCCTAACCTTAGTCTAAATAAAACACACAAAGCTAAAAATAGAATTATTTTTTGATTAATTGCTAATATGAAATAATAATTTTCTTTTCTTTTCAAGCAATGTTTCAAGAGTTAATGCAACAAAAATGTTTATCCTAATGCAACTATAGGCACTTTCCATTTAAATGCTTTATTCTTAAAATAAATATAAATACATATCCCCTATAAAATTATAATTAAACTAAGTTCAATATTCTCTTTTTTTAATTTTAATGAAAAAGAGAAACAAAACCTAAACTACATAAACATTAAGTAGATTCTATACCTAAATATTGAAAATGATAGAGCATGAATTATGGGTCAATATAATAATCCACATGTATATAGTATTATTGTAAGAGAGATATTATGATAAGTAAATAGTGGATACAAAGTTGGCAGATAAAAAGGCAATGTGACACACAAGACCACTCATCGAGACATAAATTTTAGCTAAGGAAGAGAGTCTGGAATTTTTCCATAGTGTTAAACTACAAATTTAGAGGAAAAAATCCAATATTTTGGAAGCACTAACATCACCCTAAGTAGCAAAAACATCAAGCACAATAGCAGGTCAAACTTAAAAATTAACTAGGTAAATATGGATGTCAAATTTTTGTAATATTGACGTTATCCTAAGAGTGTAGAAAAGTCCAAAAAAAGGGAGGTTGAACTAATTTTTTTTTTAAGGCATAGAAGATAATTAGATTTTTTAAAAGCTAACATAAACACAATGGAAAGAAAAATCTAATATTTGACATCCTATCTTGATGAACCCAATTTTGATAATACATTGAACCTATCATAATAAAGGGTCAAAATTCTATAGAGGATTACATCATCAAAAGGGATATAAAAATATGACATCCAATATTGCACAATCTAACTATTTCTAGAATTTGGCTTAGTATGGGGAGAGAAAACTAACATCACAAAGGAGGCAAAAAAAATTCAGCACAAAATCTATCTAGACTCATATTTTAGCCAAGAAAATAGCCCAACAAAAGACAAAGTCCATGTGCCTATCCCTTTTAGGTAAAATAAATATTGTCAGAGAATCCAAACAACACAAATGTTTCTCCATAGTACACCTATCCCTATGTAGTTGGCCTAGTCATGAAGCAAAGTGGCAAAAAGTGAACCTATTAGAGGATGCCTAAGATCCAACAAAGGCATGTGGGCACCACACTCATGGAAGAAATAAGGACTAACTACATCAAAACCAACCATATCAAGGTAGTTATATCATATTTATCTAGAAAGGGACTCTTAAACCCTACACTCACCCATGTTGGGCCTATAGACAACTATTCTATGATGATTAGAGCTAACTAGAAACAATGTAAATCTTATAGATAGCTCAATGTACCTTAGTATGAGGGTTGATTCTTTAGTATTTATAATTTTTATATATTGTATGATGATTTTTACCTATAAATAGAACTCAATTATGTTTGGTATCTATCTTTAGGGTTATAAAACATAATATGTGAGTTATATTTGATGCATTTTGTTTTATGTTTCTTGAATGGTGTATTCTATTAAAGCAATTCTAATTGAATCTAGATTTTTATTTGTATTACCATTTGAGATATCTCTAGAATGTATAATGTGTCTAAATTAAATTATACATTGTTTTACTATAGTTGTATGCTAGCTAGTATGTTAGGTATTGGTTTTCTATGCATTTGAGATCATTTTTGTTAGTTTATTCATGACCACATTTATTCGAATTTCTATCCTTGCACTCTTCTTACCCTCATTATTTATCTCTTTAGTATTAAACCCCATTTTAGTTTATTAAGGTATACAAGGAACCAACATTATTTGGAATATGACTCAGAAGTAATTCTAGCTCTTCCAATATTAGATGAGATTCAAGACACATTTCATCCACATAGGTAGATTTCAAACCAAAACTTTTTGGCATGCTCGATGGAACACATATATCACATCCTTGATTGAGTAGGATCAATTAAATTCTACACTCAAATATTAAATTCATAATATCCTAATAAATCCATTGAGAATGAACCATTCATATAGAACCTAGCCACCATCCAATCTATAGGCTTATGATCACAACATCAATAGCCAAGAAGCTAGATAAACCTCTATAAGTTTTTGAGTTGCCACCATTCAGATCTAGAAGATAGATGTCCATCATCTCCCCCATATACCCATATATATAGTGTAGGTTTCACATATTATA
This sequence comes from Wollemia nobilis, assembly GCA_028583015.1. NCBI lineage: Eukaryota > Viridiplantae > Streptophyta > Pinopsida > Araucariales > Araucariaceae > Wollemia > Wollemia nobilis. The sequence continues at coordinate 7,176,251 of JAQPPZ010006195.1, read as the reverse complement.
TCTCTCCATGATCATTTCACTTTATTAGCTAAAAAATCATGGCTACTAGACCTTAAATTTTCCTAGAATGGAATAACATTGGGCCCCTCAATATGGTGAATATCAATGTTATTTCCCAAGTAGACTTGAAAGATTTACAGACTTATGCTAGTACTATGAATACAACATACAAACATTTCCAAGATATGATTACTTTGGATTCCATTCATAATAATATTAGGTTTTTGGTGCTATCATTCAACGAAAAAGTGTCACACTAGTACAAGAATCTTCAATATGGGAGCATTACTTCTTGGGCTAAACTTGATGAAATATTTACCCAAGAATTTAATGATTTAAACAATCTATTCTCATTGATATCTTAGTTCACTATCATCTAGAGACATCCCCAAGAGGTCATTATAGATTTCAACATTAGACTAAGCAAAACCTTGAAAATAATTGCATAGGAGATTAGACCATAAAATGCTCAACCATTTATTTACTATCTCAATGCTTTAAATCTAGAACTAGGATTGTGAGTACACCATTCAAATATGGGTACATTACCAAAAATATTTCAAGCTACAATATCCACTGAAAATGTCTTCATCTCTATGGGTAAACTCCCACCTAGATTTGTCTTATTGAATTTCCTATAGGTTACCCAATCTATACAAGAAATACAAAGTGCATTAATAATTATCCCCATTGTACCTACATTATATTAACCACCTATTGTTCATGCATTACCTATTTTGGAGCCCAAAAAATCTCCAATTATGTAAGAGGTGCTTAAAACATTGAAAAATCTAGCTAATGATATGACTACCATGAAGAGATAAGATGTTGAAATAAACTATCAGCCCAAAATATTCTGCTACATGAAAAAATACTAAGGGTCCTCCTTGGACAATGTTAGTGGAAAATACAATGTTTTCTATAGTAACTAGGTAGAGGGATCATCCACTTCCTCAACTAAAGTGAACCATTGGTGCTTAGATTGCAATGACCTACATGATGTAGAAACATGTATGGTCTATTAGGACTAAGTATAAATAGTGTTAATAGAAAATATATAGAAGTTATAAAATAGCCAAGTGAATAAGTTGTGGCAACAAAATAAAATTATGATAATGCAAAATCCCTTGTAGGAATAATCCATATCTATATTCACAAGTTCTGAGAAGAATCCCCTGCATGTAGATCCTAAACATTTAGACCCATTCAAGGTCCCTTCTCAACTAATGAAGTAACCAAAGAAATAAACACTCTATTCCAATCAAGGAAAATAAAACCTCTAGTATAGTGTCCTATGGATAAATTAAGGCTAGTAAAAGCAAATGAATATGAAACTTAGGAGCAATCCCATAATAAACTTTGGTATCCTTATATAACAAAAATACAAAGGATTGAAGTGACATAGGACTACTATAGGAGTTTTGATGAGCCATACAAGAAATATAGAAAGTAGTTGAACTCACTAGGGTTTAATATCATAGAAGAGCTAAATAAACCCCATCTAAGTCTAGCATGTATGATGCTTTAATGATTAAAGGAAAAATTCACCTTCTTTGGGCATCACTAAAATTTGTTCATCCTTGAGGTACATCACATCCTAAACTTAACCTAGCTCAAGGTCAACTTGTGCCAGGAATTGGAAAAATAGGTTGCCCACTTTCTACATGTCTCTATGCATGGAAGGATGGGTTGTACACAACTGTATGGTCAACTCTAGAGTAGCAATGATAGTATTCCTAAAGAAATTCATAAAGCCATGGGAATGGAGCATACCTAGTCCAATCATGGATTTATATAATGATATGGTACCTCAATCAACACTATTAGGGTAATTAAGGATACAACTATGGTACTCCACAAAGTACCAAAAATATCCAGTATACAAGAGGTAGTGGTGGTTGATATGGATCCATATTTTGGCATATGCTTTTCTATGGAATTCACAACTAAGTTGGGTGGCTATATTTCCTTGGACTACTCTCATATAGAAATCCCTCATAAAGGTAGAAAGGTTAAAATATATGTAAAAACACCACTCCCTACCATATATATCCAATTGAGGAATATCATGTTAATATGATCAGTGAAGAGGTAGAACCCCTTGAAATAATCATAGATGAATTATAAATAGAAGATAAATTCTCTCTAAGATAATTTATTGCTATGATCAACACTGAGATAGGAACTTATTTCATAACCAAGATTGAAGTAAAAAAAATCCAAATATATTAAACCAAGAGCTAAAAAAAATAGAGATTTCAAAAGTCTTCTTTGATGAAGCTTAATGCCAAAATGGTGCTAGAGATGGAATAGTGTTGGTATTTCCCTGTAAAGACATAAAATGGTTCTTATGTTGATTAACTTAGAATTGCATTAACAATACAATAAAGTATGAAGCCTTGTGCTTAGGATCACTCAAAGTGAAGAAAATGGGTGTTAAATTGTTGATAAATTATGGAGACTATGAATTGGTGGTGAACTAGATTATAGAGAAATTTAGCAACAAACAACATTATCTCAAAGCTTACTTGAAAATTTTTTGGGACCTACTAGAAATTTTTTATGCCTTAAATATTAATGTCATTTTCCAAAACAAGAATGTGCAAGTTCATGCACTAACATATCAAGGAATAAATTTTTTTACGTCTTCTGAGATCTAGAAGAACTCAAAAGAGGTCAAGCAAGTTTTTAGGCCCTCTATGTTGTATAAGGACACCTCCTAGCAGGTGTTTGAAGATGATGAGTAGATAATAAAATTTCCAGTTCAAGAATTTTATATAGATATGTATGTTTTAATTTATAATTAAGAGCATGGATTCAATAAGTGAGTATTCAAATAAATAACAATCACATAAAAAAAGGATTGATTACTCTTGAAAGTATATTTGATAATAGTGATTGACTAGCTGGCCAAAAATAAAAATTGATAAGCAAGAGTTTAATGAAATTCTTGTTGTACCGAGTAAAAGTTTGAAGGTTTAAGTGCAATGTTCATAGCAATAAGTAAATCAAATTATCACATTATGTAGGGAATTTAATGATATTGTAGCATGGATATATTATTATTTGAAGGTCTATAGAAAGAAAACTATTTAACAAACTATAAAATTGCTACTCAATGCTAATCCATTCTAGAAAAAGTAGAGGCCATTAAATCTAAAGATAGAATCCCTCATGAAACAAGAGATGCTCAAATTACTTAATATAAAAATAATTTAATCATTAGGAATGAGTGAGCTGAGGTTTAGCGGGTGCAGCGAGAGTGAGGGTTTGAATTTTTTAGGTAGGAATCTCAGCCAAGGTGGTAGAGTTAGAGCAGGTATGGAAGGGGTGGGTGGGAACCTCGATCATGGATCAAGTGAGGATCCAGAGGAAGGTAGTTAGGCTATGGCATATTTGGAGGTGGGCATCATGCGGGGGCCTGAATCTCCTCAAAAATACCTCGATAAAAAGTATATGAAGGACAATGCAGGGCTAAAGAAGTGGTTGTCTTTTTCTGATACTCTTAGAGGAAAAATAAAGGAGGTTCTCTCTCTTTCGCCCCTAGTTCCAGTAAATAATAAAATTTTAGCCCTGACAAGTTCCATGAGCCCTTTTCTTTCAATGGAATAATTCTCCCTGGTAGGCAAGTTTTTGGGAGGGAGGCTAGACATGGAGACTATCAGGGCTTGGGCAATGGGTAAATGGTGACCGGTAGGTAGCTTGGAGTTGGTAGCTCTAACTCGAGGGTTCTTCATTATCTGTTTTAACAATATGGAGGATGCTAACCACATTTTAATAGGAGGTCCTTGTTTTTTGGGAAAAATGAGCCTTTTTCTCAGACGATGGGGTGAAGATTTCAACCTTGAAAAGCAAAATATTAACATTGCCCCTATTTGGGTTTCTCCCCTGAGTCTATCTGCCAAGTTATTCAATGAATATTGGTTGTAGGGCATAGCTAGAACTATAGGGGACCTGATATCCATTGACCATGTGACCTTGGACAATACAAGGATGAATCATGTATGTATCTACGTAAATGCTAATTTGTATAATGAATTTCCAAGTTTTGTGGAGATAGAGTATGGATAATACCATCAAAAATAGTTGGTAGGATACAGGAACAGACCAACATTTTATGTAGAATGCAAAAATCAAGGACATATATGCAATTAGTGCCCTAAACTAAAAATGAATAGAGAAAAGTAGAAGTAAGGAATTCTAGATAGAGTAAATTTGAGGAATTTCCCTGGCAGAGGCGATTTCAATCAGGTAAGCTATGTCTACCAATAAAAGAAAAGACAGGGTGTAGGGTCCCAAAAATACAAAGGAAAAAAATAGGTTGTTGGTAACAAAAATACTCAGGTAAGTTCCAATCCTCTAGTTTCAAATAAATTTTCAATTCTATCCAATATGGGAGTAGGAGGATTATCGAAAGACATGGAAGCCCATAACCTTCAAGTTAACCTTTCTGACTCTCTAGAATACCCATCCAAGTCAGGATCCTCAAACCCTAATGTTGAAATTACTTTAAGCCTTGTGGGAATCATAAAGCCAAACCCTAATGCCCGATATCTATAATCCCCATCCATTTTGGGATCCTTAAACCCCAATGCTAAAAATATTTCAAGCTCATTGGGCATCCCAAAGCCAAACTGTAATGCTGAAGAACTTAGGAATAAAGTTAAGGCATTGGAAAATAAAAAATTTCATCTCGCTAACATCATCACTAGGAGCCAGGTGAATCCTACTGAGGGGTTGTCCCATAGACCAGGGGAATACATGAAAAAAGGGGAAGATTTGGATATAGGGGTGGAGATATGTGAAACTCTTCAGACTAAGGAATATGGCAGTCTGGTTCTGCAAAAAAATTTCTCCCCCCAGTTTAGTCCTAAACAAACTAGGAGCACTTTGAAGTCTCCTATGGATTTTGGTAGTGAAAAAATAAGAGGGATAATATCAATTGTTGAACATCAAAAAATTAAAATTGATAATGACATTGCCAATGGAAAATAGAGAACCTTGTTTCAACAGGTTATTTCGGGTTCTGAAGACAAAAAATTAGGAAAACCCCCACAAGGGAGGGGGAGAGGAAGAAATCCCAAACAATCTAAATGAAGTTCCTCTCATGGAATGTGAGAGGCCTCAATGGCCTACACATACATAGGTAAGTCAGTGCAATAAGAAATCAAGTGAATCCAACTATTATCATGTTGCAAGAAATAAAAATTTATGATATTTAATCAAAAAAAGTAGCAAAAAAATCTATAATCAAGGGAATATGGTTTTCAAATCAGCCAGAGGAGCGTCTAGAGGCCTTATGACTTTGTGGGATCCTCGGATAGTAGAAGGCACCATTATTAAAAAATATGATAGGGTTCTTAGTGTTTTATTTAAGGAAATAAACAAAAACAGGTCGTGGATCCTTTCAAATATTTATACCCCGACTTCAATTCAAGGAAGAGATCTAATATGGGAGTACTTAGGCAATTTAAGTGAAATCTTCCATAATATCCCTTGGATTCTGGTTAGGGATTTTAACACTCCTCTTTACCCTTCAGACAAAATGGGTGGAAATGGACCACCTATCAGGAGCATGGATGAGTTAAATAACTTTGCGAACTCAAACATGTTTATGGATGTAAAACTTAGAGGAGCGAATTATACCTATAGCAATCGGAGGATAGGGTGTCATCTCATTCAAGAAAGGCTTGATAGGTTTTTTCTATCAAAGGAGGCTACAACTCTGTTTGGTGATTCTACCCTACAAGCCATTCCTAAAATTGCCTCTGATCATAATCCCATTTTTTTGGAGATCCATAACTCACTATCCTTCAAGAAATACTTTAGATTTCAATCTATGTAGATCAAACATTCCAGTTTTAGAGATAACTTAATTTAGTGGTGGCAACAACCTATCAGGGGTAGTGCAACTTTTAAACTTGCTGGAAAATTAAATTTTGTTAAGGAAAAACTTCAAACTTGGAACAAAGAGGTCTTTGGGAACCTCTTTGAAAAAAAAAAAATTGTTGAAAGTTTGAAGATAATTGATCAGAGGATTCAACATGGTGATTTTGATGAAACTACTAGGCAGGAGGAACAAACAAAGCTAGCAGAGTTTCATAACATTTTGGCCTATGAGGAAATCTATTGGAGGCAAAAATCAAGGGCTATTTGGTTGAAATATGGAGATTAAAATTCCAAGTTTTTTCACATCACCACGCTTAGAAATAGAAGCAATAACAAGATAATTTTTTTTAAAAAGTAGATGGTTCTATTACTCAGGACTTAATAGAAATCAGAAAGGAGGCAGTAACTTATTTCAATTCTATCCTTGGTCAGGAATCACAATGTAATGAGGAGGCCAAATATATTCTCTTGCAATCCATTCCTAGCATAATAAATAAGGATATAAACCTTAATATTCTAGCTCCATTTTCTGATGAGGAAATTAAGGAAGCCTTGTTTAGCATGGAGCAAGAAAAAGCCTCGGGACTCAATGGCTTTCCCCCTCATTTCTATCAAGATTTTTGGGACATCGTAAGTGAGGATGTAATTTTTGTTTTCAGAGAATTCCAATAAAGCAATCATATCCCAAAATATCTCAATTCTACTTTTTTTCTCTAATTCCTAAGAAGAAAACCCCTAAATCTATGGCTGACTTTAGGCCAATCAATCTATGCATTTTTTCTTACAAGATCCTAACTAAAGCCATTACAAATAGAATGAGATATGTTCTACCTCGCATCATAGATCCATTCCATGGAAGATATGTCCAAGGTAGGTCAATCTTGGATAGAGTTATCATAGTTCATGAAGCTCTACACTCTGCTCATAATACTAACATGTTTTTTTTTGCCCTCAAGCTTTATATGAACAAAGTATTTGACAGGATAAATTGGGACTTTCTGATTGTTGTCCTCCTTAAGATTGGTTTTCACCACCAATGGGTTAATTTTATCAAAGAATGTATTTCTAATGTATGGTTCTCAATTTTGGTTAATGTAACAACTATTGGTTACTTTTAAAGTCACAGAGGAATTCGGTAGGGGGACCCTATCAACCCCATGTTATTCATCATTGTGGCAGAAGCTTTAGGAAAAACCATAAAAATTGCTTGTAGTTCAAGGCTAATATCAGGAATCAAGGAAACATCTCTCACTAGAGCTATTTCTCACCAATAATTCATCAATGATACCCTTATATTGACTAAGGCATCGATGGTTGAGGCCAAAATAATTAAATACATCCTGCAACTCTATGAGGATGTTGCTAGTCAGAAAGTTAATTTCAGTAAAAGAAAGTTATATTTCTTGAACACCCCCATTCAGAGGCAAGGAAGGATTGCAAAAATTTTAGGGTGTGATATATCAAACCTCCTCACTTCATATATTTGTCTCCCTCTTTTCATTGGTTCTCCGAGAGAGTCAATGTGGGACAGGGTTATTGAAAGAATTCAAAAAAAACTTGCTAGATGGAAAGGTCATCTTCTATCTCAAGCAGGAAAGATGACCCTCACTAAGGCCTCTCTTTAGAGCATTCCAATCTATTTCCTCTCCATTTTTAAATCCCCTATGAAGGTTTTCCAAAAAATTGAGAAACTCCAAAAAGAATTTTAATGGACTGGATCAGAGGAGAAAAAAAGGATACACCTTGTAGGATGGACCAAAGTGTGCAGACCCAGGTAAAATGGGGGCTTAGGTCTAAGGATAAATGCTCATATGAATTTAGCTTTACTAGCTAAGCAAGCATGGCACCTCATTTATGGTGAAGAAAATTAATGGACAATAAAATTAAAGTATCTTCAAAATATGGAATTTCTAAGTGACTCAGTTCCAATCAGAGGTTCTGCTTTTTGGAAAGCAATTCTCAATTATAAGGAAATCATAAAAAAAAATTTAAGATGGGTTTTAGGCAATGGTGAGAGGATAAATTGTTGGAATGACAGGTGGGCTAAGCACAAACCACTGACACAATATCCTAACTTATATTGAATCAGATATATCATGGAAGAACTCATTGTTAGAAAAGTATTCGATTATATGGTTGAGGACAGAGGCATAATGAAGTGGAAATAAATAAATATTCAGGGATTTCAAGTGGAATAAAATGATATTTCTAACATTATCAGGCAACATTTTATCCCCATGAGATCCAAGGAAGATCAAGTGACTTGGGATCCTACGAAAAATGGGCAGTTCATTGTTAAATCATCTTACAAGCTTCTGCTTGATGATGAGGATTTTGTCCTCCAAAAGGACTTAGTTTGGATAGAAAATTTTATTCTAAAAATTGCAGTCTTTTCATGGTTGCTTATCCAAGGAAGAATTTTAACCATTGATAATATGATGCATAAAGGTATTTGTATCACTAATCGCTATTATCTATGTAGGGCTAATTGGGAGACCATTTATCACATTTTCCTTGAGTGCCATTTTTCCTTGACTATCCTAAGTGGGGTTTTTCAGGCCTTCAATATTTCTTGGGTTAAACTAGCCATCGTACTTGATTTTTTCGTCTAGTGGCCTTACCCCTTTTTAAGCCAAAGACTTAGATACATGTGGAAAATTTGTCTCAATCACTATCTTTGGCAGATGTGGTTAGAAAGGAACCATAGAGTCTTTAATGAGTCTATCCATGATAATCAAACTATTATTGCCAAGATCCTATCCTTTGCCAATGAGAAAGTGAACCTTATCCCTTTTGATAGTTGTAAACCTCATATGCAAGAGACCACAATTGCTCAATATTTAAGATTAACCTTGTTAGATGAGTCTGTGCCTAGGGTAGTCAACCCCAGAGCCAATGTTAAGTGGTCCCCACCTCCTATAGGTTGGTTTAAGCTTAATTTTTATGGAGCGGCTAAGGAAAATCCTGGTAGAGTAGGCACTGGCGGCATTATGCAAGATCATAATGGGAATATGATGCTTGTATTTTCCAATATTTGGTAAAAGGATGAACAACGAAGCTGAAGCTAGAGCTATTTGGAGAGGCCTTCAAATGACTCAAGACTTAGAAGGCAATTTGATCGTAGAAGGAGACTCTACGCATGTTATAAATATCCTTAATAATTGGAAAACACATCCTTGGAGGATTGAAACAATTTTTGAAGAGGCTAGGATCCTTTTCCAGGGAAGACATAACAGAAAATCCCAACATGTCTTTCGGGAAGCTAACAAATTTGTTGATAAGCTGGCCAATTTGGGTGTCGATGGTGATGGACTTTTAAAATGGGAACATGGTGTCCTGAGCGAAGTAGAGGAGCTTATTCAACAAGAATTCCAAGAATTATAGTCTAATTTACCAATAGGGAAGGTATTGTAAGTTCGAAGGCTATGAGTATTATCGTCTCTTTTTTGAAATGGACTCACAATAAAAATTATTCGAGTTGTCAGTCTTAGTGGATGCTACTTGGAAATACCACAAAGACTAATGGGGATAGTCACATGTCAGATAACATGGCTCCTAGTGGTCTTAGTAATTTGAGGCTGGTTGATAATAACTGGGTAGGAAAGAAACGACAATATAAGACTTCAAACCAGAGCCATGTGGACCACCAGATAGCCATCGCCATAAATATAGCCAGCATGTTCACTTCTCCAAGGCTTATTGGCCAAGATGGGATGTGGTCCCAAAGCATGTCATATATGGAAGAAAGCAATTACCAAAGAATTATTAAGAGTAATTGTCAATATAGAGCTTGTGGGAGTTTTTTTTAGTACTTTGCTATGTGTGTTTGTAGCTTTTTTTTCTCCACTATTTCAAGGAAGGGATCTGTGTCTGTTTATTTTTTTGTAATTATGATGCAGGTGTGTTTTCTTATTGTATACCCAAAATTTTGTATGGGAAGTTTATTTTTGATAACAGGCTATGTGCCTTACCGTATGTAATGGCTTTGGCGGAATGTAGATTTTACATATATAGGATCCTTAGTAAGGACATGTTCATCAATAGCCTTGGGCTGATTTTTGTAAAAGGTTTTGGGTCAACCTGTAAAACCTGGTATTAATGCTATAGTATCTTATCTACCAAAAAAATATGAAAATAATCTACCCAATCAAGCACTCAATATGGGTGGCCAATCTTATGCCCTTGAGAGATAAGAATGGAGATATCCACCTATGTGTGGAATTCAAAAGTTTAAACAAATAATTATTAAAGGATCACTATCTTCTTCCAAAGATTGACAAAATTTTGTAGATAATTTCTGGGATAGAGAGTTTTTTCTCCTATATGGATTCTCCAACTTTAATCATATTTGGATGAGGAATTAAGATCAATTTACAACTACATTTGATACAAAGTGGGGGACTTTTTCCTATCAAATAATTCCATTTGGTCTATCATATGTTGGAGCTACCTTTCAAAGGGCTATGGGCTTATATTTTAAAGAATTAGTCAACAAAATGATATTAATTTACTTGGATGATATGATAGTATTTTCACATCAAAAAGAGAAGCACCTTGATCATCTCCACCTTGTGTTTTAGAAGTGTGGAGAGTTTTGTGTGTCACTAAATCCAAATAAGACCATATTTTATATTCATGAGGGTAAAATATTGGGGTATGTGGTATCAAAGGAATTACTATCCATTTATATGGATAGGGTCAAAGCAATACTAGCACTCTCATTTCTACAAAACAAGAAAATTGTACAATCATTCTTTGGATAGATAGAGCTACTGAAGAAGGACATAAATTTTACATTTATAGATGCATGGAAGGAGGTGTTCAATAAAATCAATAAATTTATAACTAAAGCTTTAGTACAAGCCAATATAGACTATTATAGGGATTTCATTATGTACATATATGGTTCTAAGGAAATATTTACAGCTATTTTGACTCAAAAGGACAAATATCACAATGAGTGACCAATAGTCTTCATGAGCCAAATATTGTACAACCATGAAGGGTAATATATTTTCATTGAAAAAAGGTATTCTCTCTCATGAAATCTCTAAAAAATTTGATGCTCTATATTTATTAAAGCAAAATTGTAGTGTATGTTGTCCATCCAAATATCTAAAACTTCATTATGCAAAAACTAGGTGAAAAGAGAACTAGTTGGATTACCAAGAATTCAAGAATATGATATAGTAATCTAACCCACTAAGCTAGTTAGAGTTTGATATTTATGCGAGCATCTTGGTAGTTTTGTAGTATTATAATCAAACATGCTAGTTAAATAAATTAAGTAATTATAGTTAGTAGATAACCATAACCAATAGAGCAATTAGATCCCCCATTTGCCTTATTTCCTTTACATTGGTAAATGTTTGTATGGCCTTAGTGATTTCCAAAGAAGTAAATATAGCTTGAAAGCTATGAACTATATCATAATTTATGGAAATATATACCAAAATAATTTTGAAGTGATCTTATGTTACATTCATCTAGAAAGATCAAATAAGGTCTTGATTGAATTTCATTTAGGATTCTCTAGTGGACATTACTTTGATCAAATAAGATCTTCGAAGATCCTCTAGTCTAGATACTACTAGTATAGCTTATTTTTTTATGCTTCCAATATTGCTAAAGGATGTGACAAATGCTAGAGGTTTATTGGAATAATAAATATTCTGACACTACACCTATAGCTAGTAATTGTAGAAGAGCCATTCCAACAACAAGGACTCAATTTTATTGGAGTAATAAATCTAAATTCACCCACTAGGAAAAAATTTATCTTGACTACAATAGATTACTTTAATATGTGGTATGATACAAAAGATACCAATAATGGGGATCAAGAGACTAATTATTTTTTTAGAGAAATTAATTAGCAAATTTGGAATTCTTGAAACTATTGTCTCAAATAATGGTTTAGCCTTCCTAGGTGCTAAATTAGTAGTTTTTTCTAATAAACATGGCATATTTTGGAAATAATTTTCCATTTATTACCGATAAGGTAATGGGCTAGTTGAATCCATCAATAATAATTTTATGATAATCATTAATAGAACAATTGGGAAAAATCAAAGGGGCTAACATTTAATGCTAAATCAAGATCTACAACCAGATAAAATTATAGTGAAGAAATCATTATAATCTTATCCATATTGGTCTATGGGAAATAAACCATATTAAATTTGAACCTAGAATTGTTGGCTATGAAGCTAATAGAAAAAACAAAATTAGAGGATGCTGAGTTGGTTGAAATCAGAATGGAAAAGCTACTTTTGCTAGAAGAAAGAAGAGAGAAAACATATAATAGCTTTAGGTAGAACTAAGCAATAGTCAAAGGATGGTTTGAAAAAAAAACTTCTCCCAATTTTTTCAAATTTGGAGACTTAGTTTTAAAGTGGGACAAATATAGATCCAAACTAGAATGCATAAAAATGTAAAATTAGTATGGCATGGATCTTACCAAATCCTGGGAAAACCATATACTAAATGCAGTTGAGATGATAGATATGGACAATCACCTTTTTTCCAATTCTGATAAATGACCAATATTTAGAACATTATGCATAGGTAGTATAGACACCTAAAATGCATCATGTCAAGGTGACTACTCATATGGGACATGCTAGAAGACCATATGGAAGACCTTGGAAAGATTCCAAGGTATAGCAGTGATTTTTACCACTCAATGTGGGAACCTTTACCTAGTCAGTGCTAGTCACTACTGACACCTACGGTTAGTAGAGCTAACCACACTTGTCAGTCATGGTTATACCTCAAAGTCAGTTGGCCTTCATCTGAGCCAAAATTGGTTGCAACGGTCAATTGGTTGCGGATTGGAGCGGTTTGAGTGAGGAAGGTTCTAGATCCTTCCATCCAATAAGCTCAACCACCCAATATTGTTCTTGGATTCCTCATGAAGCCACCCCTAGCCCTTGGAAAATGATATAAAACCCCCATCCAATTGGGATAAATATATAGACAAATCTCGAATTGAAATGCACTGAAGCTCTATCAAATTGCATACTCACTTACATGCATTGAGAGGAACACTTTTCCTGCCCAATTGGAGATCACTTGCCATGGAGGTCCTAGGAGGATAGGAGATTCAATAAATGTGAATTCATGCAATCCATGCACCAATTGAACAATTCAACTGCCAAATATATCAGAGGACACAATGGTGACCCTTGATCATCAATTCCTCAAGGAGAATTGAATATTGGACACCAAATTAGGAGGGCAAGAATATTTCAAGCTTATTCATGGATATCAGTCGTGGTGGACAGTGCTCATCATGAATTAGACCCGCGGTCAGGTTTTCATCTTCAGTTTCCTTGTTTTATAGTTGTAGGATTTGTTTAATTGCATTATATTAGACATATCATGTTAATTTGCTTTAGTAGAAACTTTGACTAGTGCAATTAGAGATTTTAGTCATTACCCTTAATTTTTGCAATTATCGCATTAATGGTTCTTTTCATGCTTCCATGCTTTCAATTTCATAATTAAGTCAATAGATAGCTAGATTTGATTTTTCTTATAAGTTTGTAGCAATATTTTTAGGTTTAATACAAGTTTAGTATGTTTCTTGCACTTTCTTGATTTCATGCTAGAGACTACCTTTGATGCAAATACCTCCTAAAAGCCTCATCAAGAGAGGCCTCCTTTGTTGGTAATTGCTTCTTGTTTTTATTGCATGTAGGACTAATAGGGTTTTGAGATGCAAGGTAGCAAATGCCTCTAATCATGGAGAAGAAGGTCATCAACACCTTGGAGCAGTTCATGTCCATTTAGAAAGTCCATGTATTGCACCTACCCTATTGGGGATTTCAAATTGTATTAATTGTATCAAAATTTGGGTGACCCTAAGAGGGGAATGATAGTAACTAAGATTTGATTCAATATTAATAAAAGAAACATTCATTTTCTTGTCATATGCAATCCTGTATTTCTTTTCTTGATTTAATGATTGATTTCAATTAATGCATTATCTAGGTGTATGCTTTTTAGATCATTATAGAAGGCTACCATAGTGGAACCTCTGTATTTCATGCCACAAATAACTAACCTCTATTATTTTTTGTATGATAGGTGCTCACCGTGGTTGAAAGCTATTGTCAAAATTTATCACTATGGTTGACCCCCATGGGCAACAATGGTCACCGCACCACAAAGCCATGATAAGAGTCTAAAAAACCAGACAATAGAGGAGTAAAGCTCAATCATAAGTGGACCTGAGGTAGGTTCCACTATCACCTTATATCTCTATTTTTACTCTCTATAAATTTCTAGAATGTAAAAATTTTAGACTAATTAGGGAAAACAACGAAATTAGCAGTAGGCATATGAGTCCTTAGGTCTTTCTCCTTTTAGATTTTTACTAGGTTCTTCTAGGAACAATAGACCTTTGAGTGCAGTCCGCCCTACTCTACAAAATTCTAGAACTTTTATGCTCTGTTTGCTTGCTTGAGGTATGATCAGTGGTCATACCATTGCTAGTATGCATTTTTAAAACATCATGTAGAACTAATCATGCGTACTTTCTTAATTTGAAACATTCCTTTTTCTACATTGCATATAGAAGAGATTCATTTGAATGTTGTATTATGCATATTTATTTCATGCAAATTAAAAGGAACCACACACACCATAATTCACAGTAAATTCTAGTGAGTTGAAAGTCACATCCAACTACTAGTAGGGTTTCAATGATAGTGTCAGTTATTTTCATCTGTTGGCCCAACTCCCATGTACCTTATGTTCTAGACCAATACCAGACCTAAGAACCATTCGTAGCCTAGAAAATTTACATGTACTTCTCTTTGGAGGTTATAAAACTGATTGGGTGAGATTGGGTGAGGGTTTGGCAGTACCTGTGCTCCTTTCCCGTGTGTGGAATTTCATTACCACACTTTGGGGGATTACGCGGCTTGGATTTCATAGCCAGGTTGTCGAGCTACGAGTATATAGGTGAAATCCCTTTAAAAATTGAGAAAATCATAAACATATTGCAAACACGACAAGAGTTACTCTATTGATACAATAAATTACAAAATACATCAAATAGTTTAGGGCTTATTTTAAAATGTTAAAAGATATAATCATCATTGTATTCTTTGTGTTAATAAAAGTTAAATCTAGACATAGGATACACAATGTTACAAAATGGATAGGTCAATCCGGGTATATACCTAAGATCAAATACCAAGCTCCACCTAATGCACAACACGATGTAGAGCACCCTCAATCACAAAATCCTCCTATACATCATTAAACGAGTATTAGAGTGGATAATTCTAGATGAAGGGTTTTCGTCAAGAATACCCTGATTAGAGGAAGTACTAGAAACTCCTCTAGACATAGATCAGATCATGGGACTTCACAACATGGGGGTTTTGCACATTGTAGCATTTACCATGACCACATTTTGTGTGCATCCATGGGTTCTACTAAAGAATATGTCATCGAGGAATCCATATTGGTACCCATTTGACCTGTAGCTAAGGGAGGCTCATGACCTCCACCATCCTAGTATAGATAGGCTCAAAATAAGTCCATTCAGGGGCAACTAGATGGGACCACTTCTGAGCATAGGCCCATGTAGACTCCTTATAGGGTGAACCCTATAAGTTCACCATAGATATGTCAAAATTGGGAGCTAATGGTACACCACCTCATGAGACTTGGCATAGTAGACAGTTAGAAGGTCTAGATAAAGTCCTAGGGTAGCTAGGATATAAGCCTAAGTCTACACCCTCTCAACCTACAAGTGAGTGTAGCGTAAGCACCATTAGGACCACTCAAGAATGTAGAGAGTGCTCCAAGCATTCTCGTGATATACAAACTTATGCATCTCATGCAGGCATAGAGTATAGGAGACAACTTGATATGAATGCCATCTTTACGAAAAAAGGTAAGAGTGTGGTAAATCAGTCCATTGGAGGACACATCCATAAAGTTGCTTGAATAGAGTGCACACATCAGAGGTCTCAAATGGCCGATCATGTTGATAGATCTAATATACTGGTGTTATAATAGCGATAGCAGATTATCCAAGACCAATTGGAGGATGTTCGCGTAGAGAAATAACACCTCAAAAATGATAACTCTCAGAGGTAGAGGTTCATAAGACAAAAATTATATGAATAGTGCATGCATGAACAATGCATCCTCGATCATAAGGAGTGTGTTGAGAGAGAGGATTTATTGGATAGCATCAGTTTACCTCCTCACAGTAAGATCAAGGAGCATATCGATAGATGAGAGGCTTCATAGCCTAAGTTATACCCTGAGTACATAGACACACATACTTGTCGTACATATCAACACAAAGATCAGAATCCAACATTTGAACAATGTGAGCATAGGTAGTATGAGGAAGAAGTGGGATAGGAATTAGAACAAGAATGTCTAGAAATATCCCAATTCGAGGAGGAGGACGAGCCTAGTCCACCACCTTGGTAGAGGAATAATATACCTTCGAAGGTGCCTCCAAGGAAATATCGAGAGGAGGATTTCCTTTTCTCACAGGCCTATAAGGCCTTAGAAGAGAAGTTTCAAGCCATAGAGAAGCAAGGAATGACTTATCAAAATCCTATCTTGAAAAAAACCCATAATGAACCTCTATGCATGTCAGTGCCTATTTCGACCTATCTTGGGCATTTCAAGATGCCTAGACTAGAAACATTTCAAGGAGAGGAAGATGTATAGGAGCATGTAACAAGTTTCCTAGATATATGCTTTCAAATTGAGAGCAATTATGATTTGCTCTTGTGAACCTTCATTACAACCCTCTTAGGCCCAGCTCAAGAGTGGTTCAACCAATTAAAGAGGTACAAAATCACTAGTTTCAAACAACTAGCTAATGCATTTCTTGAACACTTCTCCTTCGACATCAAGAAAAATGTAAACTTATCTAACCTAGCTACTTTTTTTTTTTTTGGTAAATAAGGTACAAATTCATTACTATCGGGTTTTACAGGTTGACCCAAAACCTATTACAAAATCAGCACAAAGCTTAAGCGGAACAAAAAAGAGCCACACAGTCTGTTCTTAGCCCCCTACTAGGGCCACATAGCCAAAAAAGAGCAACATGCTTACAAAGGATTACACACACCTTAAAACATAGGCAGTCGACAATTTTGCCTCCTAACACTTTCTCTTCTCTTTTGGTCGTGAAATTGTGACATGTCACGATATCGCGACACTTTTCCTTCCTCCTCTTTCTTTTCTCTTTTGGTCTCAAAAAAATGACATGTTGTGATGTCGTGACACTTTTCCTTCCCGCTCTTTCTCTTCTCTTTTGGTCACGAAAATACGACATGTCACGAAATCGTGACACTTTTTCCCTCTTGCTTGTTCTCTTCACTTTTGGTCAAGAAATAGTGACATGTCGCGATATCGTGACATTTTTCCTTCCTCCTGTTTCTTTTCTATTTTGTTCATGAAAAAGTGACATGTCACGAAATCATGACACTTTTCCTTCTCGCTCTATCTCTTCTCTTTTGGTCATGAAATTTCGACATGTCGTGAAATCGCAACACATTTCCCTCTTGCTTATTCTATTCACTTTTGGTCATGAAAAAGTGACATATCGCGATATCGCTACACCCTTTCTTTCATTCTGAACATGTCGTGAAATTGTGACACTTTTTCTTTCCTCCTCTTTCTCTTCTCTTTTTGTCGCAAAAATGCGACATGTAGCGATATCACGACACTTTTCCTTCTCGCTCTTTCTCTTCTCTTTTGGTTGTGAAAATATGACATGTCGCGAAATCGTGACACTTTTTCCATCTTGCTCTTTATCTTCTCTTTTGGTCACGATAAAATGACATGTCACGATATCACGACACTTTTTCCTTCTTGCTCTTTCTCTTCTCTTTTGGACGCAAAAATCCGACATGTCACAAAATTGCGACCCTTTTTTATTCAAGCTCAACATATCACCAAACAGCGACACCAAATCCTTCTTGCTCATCATGTCGCAATATCGCTACACTCTTTCTTTTAACATGTGATATCATGACACTTTTCCTTTATTCCTCTTTCTCTTTTATTTTGGTCATGAAAATGTGACATGTCGTGATATCGTGACACTTTTTCCATGTCGCGAAATCGTAACACTTTTTCTAACATGTCGCGATATCGCGACACTTTTTCCTTCCTTCTATATCACTTCTTTTTTGGTCACGAAAATGTGACGTGTCACGATATTGCACCACTTTTCCTTCTTTCTCTTATTCTTCTCTTTTGGTCATGAAAATATGACATGTCACGAAATTATGACACTTTTTCTTTCTTGCTTTTTCTCTTCTCTTTTAGTCGCGAAACCAAGACATGTCACGATATCGCGACACTTTTTCCCACTTGCTCTTTCTCTTATTTTTGGTCACAAAAATGCGACATGTCCTGATATCATGACACTTCTTCCTTTAAGCTCAACATATCACCAAAAAGTGATACATTTTCCTTCTTTCTCAATATGCCGCGATATCGCGACACTCTTTCATTCTTGCTCATCATGTCGCGATATCGCAACACTTTTTCCTTTTTGTTTTTTCTCTTCTCTTTTGATCATGACATCGCGACATGTCGTGATATCGTGACACTTTTTCTTTCTTGCTCTTTCTCTTCTATTTTAGTCATGAAAACATGACATGTCACGAAATCACGACACATTTTCCCACTTGCTCTTTCTCTTCTTTTTTGGTCACGAAAATGCGACATGTCACGATATCGCGACACTTCTTCCTTGATGCTCAACACATCACCAAAAAGTGACACTTTTTACTTCTTGCTCAACCTGGATCAACATCGCAACACTCTTTCATTCCTATTGATATATCATGATACTTTTTCCCTCTTGCTTTTTATCTTCTCTTTTGATCGCGACAACGCGACATGTCATGAAATCGTGACACTTTTTCCTTCTTGCTTAGCATTTCGCAAAATCGTGACACTCTTTCTAGCATGTCGTGGCATCGCTACACTTTTCCTTTCTTGCTCTACATGTCGCAAAATTGTGACACTCTTCCTTTCTTGCTCAACATGTCACGATATCATGACCTTTTTTCCTTCTTGTTCGACATGTCGTGATATTGTGACACTTTTTCTTTCTTTCTCACCCTATCGCGAAATCGCTACACTTTTCCTTTCTTGCTGAAAATTTCTTTTCCTGAAACTTGAACAATTCATGAAAATGTGACATGGGTCTTTGGCCTCATCCATTTCTCCTAACCTCATAACATGAAGCCACCAAGCCACCTGGATCCTTCCCCTATTGCAAAGAAAGCTAAAGCCATCACAATAAGGATCGAAGAAATCCTGACAAAATCGCATTGAAACTGCTCTCCCTTTTTTCGATCCCCACAAATTCACCATCATTGGTGATCATTTTGAATTATTTAATTCACTTCACTTGGGACTCCATGTTCCCAAGTGACCAACCCAATGGCTTCCACCTCTAAATTGGCCAAGATATCAGTAGTTTTATTTGCTTCCCTAAAAACGTGTTGGGCTAACCTGGCTGCTTTAACGCAACACGACGATGAACCAGTGATGGATTATGGAAAAAAATGGAGTAAAATGATGGTAAAGTTGCAATTCTCCATCCCATCATTTGAATTAACTCGAATGTTCATGAAGACTTAATCCAAGCATATTTTGTTGTTGTTGTAGTTTCAATAATACCATACATTTGAAGAGGCTTTGGTGCAAGCCAAGGTGATAGAGGACATCAATTTATAGGATGGTAACTTGAAGCTCAGAAATAATGAGTGGCACAAGAAAAGCACTAAGAAACAATAGGCCAAGTCGACCCACGTTAATCAGGTAGTTTTGAACCGTCAAAAATGGGATAAGGGGTAACAACAATGAAACTATCAAGCCCAACCTCCTCCTATGCAATATGAGAAATGCAACAATAATAAAAGGGGTAAAAATAAGGAATAGTGCACACCTTGTGTATTCACTTAGTTATCAAAGTCGTTAGCTTCGATTTTTCATCAGTTATGTGAGGCAAAGGCTATACAATTACCCGAGGTTAATTTAATGGACCCTAATTAGCCTAAGCCTAAGGGCTACAAGGATGATCAATATTGAATCTTTCATTGATTGAAAGGCTATGACATTGAGGTATGTTGGTCTTTCAAACATCTTGTGCAAAATATAATCGAAAGAGGTACGCTTCTTTTTGAAAACCCACAAGCACCTAAAAATAAAAATATGAGGATTTACAAAAATCCTCTACCAAATCATGAGGTTCCAAATAATAATGTTGGCCAAGTCAACCAAGTACACATCGAACCACCAACCCAAGGGTTCGTCGAAATGGTTAAAATTGTCACAAAAAATGTGAGGTATGAACGACTAAATCAACCTCCAACACCCATTAGAGTCCATGTTGTGCCTCCTCCAAGGCCAACACAACATGCGTCAGGCCCACCAAATAGATTGGTGGAGTCAATCAAGAGTAGTTTAGTTCAAAACCTATAGATAACTTCAGCAAATTTGTTGATTTATAAGATGATCAGTAGTATCCTAAGCACAAGGAGATGCTTATGGACATCTTAAGGTCCATAGCAGTGTAGCCACAAGATCCTAAAGTGTTTACACACTTCATGGGGCACATGCAACAGTGTCAAGAACTGGTCATACAATTTCATGATCATGAAGTCAAGATGGTTTCCACTGTTATAGCAGACCTACCTCTGTACATTATTGCATGTGTGAATCACAAAATGTTCAAGGGGGTTTTTATTGACATGGGGTCATCAATCAATATCATAACTACCAAGGCATTATTTGATTTGAAGTTACCCAAGACACATATAATTCCTTCTACCTTAACATTGAGAGCTTTCAATTATGCATTATGCTCAATGGTCGGTACTATAGTTTTACCTATCTAGGTAGGACTGAAGACCATCCTCATGATGTGTCACATAATCAAAGGTGCTATGTAATACAACATACTTCTAGGGAGGCCTTGGATCAGAGAAATGTATTGCATCCCTTCTATTCTACATCAATGTATCAAATACATTTATGAGGTATAGGTTCACGTGGTGCCTTCGGATGAAGAACCCTTTAAATACATGAATCTAGCAAATTTGTCAGGGGACTTCGTGCTCCCCTCAATGCACCTGGATGTGCATCTCATATAGTCGATAAAAAATCTAGGAGGCAAAATCAAAGAAGTGTGTGCTAAAACTACAACGTCCGCATCTCAAATATTGGAGCACATGAAAGCTGCTTCTACTAGGTCATCTGCATCTATGATGCATTGGGATGATAGGAAGTTGAAACCAAATATGGGTAAAAAAGTGATAAAATAAACACCCAATCCAGTTATCATTGAAGCCCCTAATCCCATGGAAGTAGAGGAAATTCAAGGAGAATTCGAAGAGGAAATTTATCTTGCTTCACTTGCATCTTTAGTAAGGTTGTATGCACCGTAGGTGATCATCCACTTGGTTAATCCTAGATTAGGGGAATATATCATGCAAAATTTGATGTTCACACCAATTATTGAGACTGCATAGGACATGGGCTGACTGTGAGCCCATCACCTTCCCGTAGGGATGGTGGAACCATTAGGGGTGCCCCCTAACCAAACCAACTTCATCTATGGAGGGATAGACCAGCTTGCATATCCCATGCCCATGGATGAGGACGATAATGAATCATCATTATGAATGTTCATTATATCTCTAACCTATAATACACCATGAGATACTTTGAGCATTACCATTATCATGGTTATGATCTTAGACTATTTTAGAAAGGGTGTAGAAGGCCATATCAACCATAGTATTAGTTTCCCACTAATAGGTTTGGATTATGATACTATATTTGAGGACAAGATGAACTTCTCGTGATATCTCTAGACCACCTGTACCTTAGTCTGGGGGTGAAGTTGACTTCAATTCATATCACCCTAATCCTTCAACATTTTGGAGAGATAACCGGCTAGTGACCTATGTCACTATAGAGCCACCAGAGAGGTACCATGCAAACATATTGGAGGAGACCGACCCAAAACATATTCTAAGAGCCAAATTGGACAATCAAAGTCGTGAAGCTATCGACGATAGTGGTATGTGCATCCAAAGTCTAGACACAACTATAGACACTGAATTAGAAGTTTCTTCTGAGGGAATGCATGCAATATTCATCATTAAAAGTGATGGACCATATAATGATTTTGGAACATATGACACTGAGTTGGCCTACTTGGGTCCTAAACTCTTGCATCATCGTTTACCTTTGCAATCAATAACTACGAGTGAAGAACCCTTCAATGACAATGATGGCTATCAATAGATAGCCTGCATGGGGCCTCATTTGGAGCATTTCTTGATTCCATTAGGTAGAGATGAGGTTCTTTATTATGATAGTGATTATGAATATGAAAAAGATAGAGCCTATTTAGGATCTCCCTACTTGCACCATTGTAATACACCATATACTACTGAGGATATGTATAGGGAGATCAATCTCCATCGTCACCTTAGGGGAAGACCACAAAATTTTGATGTGATTGATCACATGGTTTTTCTCTATCCACCAACGTACATGGAGATTCTTAAGCCCAATGATCCCATCCGACTGTCTATTCATGGACCAAATATAGAGATCCCCATACCCCCCAAAACCACATATCAAGGATGGAAGTTTTTCTAATGCCGATTCACTTGCACATGGTCCTAGAGATATGATCCATTCTAGAAATATGATCTCCATTAATTTTACCACTCCACTCTACAATCTAGCTGATCCTTCCAAGTCATTGTGTCTTAATGTAGATGCTATTGATTGGGATCACACTGATTCACCCATAGAACCTAAATATTTCTTCCCTAATGAAGAAATTCTACAACCTTTCTATTTTGTGTCAAGTTTTGCACATGATGTATATCATGTTGAGGATGCTTCCAATGAGGAACCTATAAACCTAACATATGACATCCATTTAATCCCTAAGCCTCATCAGCTTGAGGAGGGATCCCATATTTCAATAGAGGAAACCTTTGAAGTGGAGATCATTAATTATCCCACTAATCCTAATAAGGTTAAATTTGGAGAAATTTTTATTCCTGATGAGCGTGCCAAGCTCATCCCTCTACTAAGAGAGAGACCTAATATCTTTGCTTGGACTTACAAGAACATGTTGAATCTAGATCCAAAATTGGCTACTCATAACCTTTTGCTAGATCTATCAAAGAAGCCAGTAAAGCAAAAAATTAGGAAGATGCATCTAATAGTAGCCTTAATGGTTAAGTATGAGTTGCAAAAGCTACTGGATGTAGAGTTTTTCATTTCCATTGACTATCCGGAATGGGTATCAAACATGGTGCCTATAGGAAAACTTGATGGAAGGATTTGTATCTGTATAGATTTTAGAGACCTTATTAGGGCAACACCAAAGGATTCATTTACGTTTCCAAACATAGATGCTTTTTTAGATGCAACTATGGGTTATGATATGCTCTTCTTAATGGATAGTTTTTCTAGTTACAATAAAATTCATGTTAAACCTGAAGACCAGCATAAACCTACATTCATAACATCGTGGAGGAAATTCTATTACAAGGTTATGCCATTCTGCCTAAAGAATGTTGGTGCTACATATCAGTAGGCCATGACATATATCTTTCATGACTACATGCATAAAATATTAGAATATTATATCGATAACTTATTTTCAAAGTCATTGTTGCGTTCAGAGCATGCTGAAGTCCTGAGAAAAGTCTTTGATCCCTTGATAGAGCATAATGTTAGGTTGAATTCTAAGAAGTGCATATTTGGTGTAACTTCAGGAAATTTCTTAGGATTCATCATTTCAAAATTAGTCATCTAATTTGATCCAGCAAAGGTCAAGGCTATTTTAGAAATGTTTCCCCCATGAATATCAAGGAATTAAGAAGCCTACAGGGCAAAGTAGCATCCATAAAGTGATTTATCACACAATTATCAGATAAATGTCAACCCATGAATAGAATGCTACACAAGGGGTCCCATTCAATTGGGATGAGGACTATCAAGTAAACTTTGCTGAGATTAAGCAATACCTGGTGATGCCACCAGTGCTAGCTCCACCAAGGCCAGATGTGCCATTTTTGCTATATATATCAGCGATGGACTTTGCACTACGGACCATGTTAGCCCAAAATAATGTGAAAGACAAATAACAAGCCATATATTACATTAGCCAAACCTTGGTGAGTTACAATATAGGATATGCATACGTGGAAAAACTATGTTTAGTAGTAGTGTTCGCTACAAAGAAATTACGACACTATATGTTAAGTCATATGATGTATGTCATATCAAAACAAAATCCTTTGTATTATATGATGAGAAATACATATCATAATACACATACTGCAAAGTGGATCATGCTACTAATAGAATTTGATTTAGAATTCATAAGCCAAAATTCCATTAAAGGATAGGTCATAGCTGATCAACTTGCTGAGGTGCCTGTCAAGAATAGTAGGCCCCTTACCATAGAGGTTCCTGATGATGTTTTCTTTGTCTTATCAGAAGCACCCAAACCCGAGGAACCAGACAACAAAGCTGATATGACCTTGTTCTTTGATGGTTCAAAGTTTGAGCAAGAGGGTGGTGCAGGAATAGTGTTGTTCATACCACAAGGTGCTCCAATGCCCTTGTCATTCAAGTTGGACTTTCCTTGCACTAACAATAATTTTGAATATGAAGCCCTAATTTTAGGTCTCCAAATAGTTTTCGTCATGAAGATCAAAAGGCTAAATATCTTTGGTGATTTCCTTATTATTTTTAACCAAGTTAAGGGATTATTTCAATGTCGATGTTCGGTATTGAAAACTTACACGAATCTTGTTGAAATTTATCTACCTCAACTAGAATGGTATGACATCACAACAATCCCTTATTCATCCAATATATTTAGACACAATGGCATCTTTGGGATATTTAATACCTTAGAATATATTTTCCGATTTCACTACCATCTATTTAAAAATATTATCACATTATGTTGTGCAGAACGAAGTATTGGATAACAAAGACTCAATCAACATGATTCATGTAGAACCAAACCATTAATGGTTCTACAGAGCTAGAGACTTCCTCAAGAGAGCATCCTAGGGGTATTTGATCTCACAGGATCCAATGGGGAGTGGTACAACCATTCATCACAAGGTTGTTTCCCAGTATGCATTTGCAAATGTGGAACCATAGGGGAAACATATTGTTTTGTCGATTGAAGATGAATATTATCATAACTAGACATCACAAATACATGAATTCCTTATACTTGGTGTAATCCCTTAGGGATTTTCACATGCCATGAATCACACATTTAAATAGAAAGTGATAAAGTATGTCTTGTTAGCAAACATCCTATACCATAGAAGCTATGATGGAGTTCTCATTTATTGTCTTGAGCCCCAAGATTCATCTTGGGAAATTTTGCAAGCTCACGATGGTATGTGTGATGGCCATTTAAATGGCATGGCTATCATCAAGCACATCCTTTTCACAGGTTATTATTGGCCCACTATGGATAAGGATTGCAATGTGTATGTCAGGAAATGCATTAAATGCCAGGATCATGGTAATCTTGCACACCTACCATCACTGGCCTTACATCCCATTCAAGTGGCTTGGAAATTTTCTCAGTGGGGACTTGATCTCATCAGTAATATCTCTCCTCCATCATCGGACCAATATACATTCATTATTATGGCTATTGAGTATTTTACTAAGTGGGTGGAAGTCATTACCTTATCAATGACAATTGGAGTGCATATTGTTGAGTTCATACTCACTAATATCATAAGTCATTTTGGGATACCATCCAAGATAATTTTAGATAATGAAATGTCATTCAAAAAAAAAACTATGATATATTTGACATCTAAGTATATAATCAAACATAGTTTTGCAACTCAATATTATCTGCAGGCAAATGGGATAGCTAAAGCTTAAAATAATACAATGGTCTCCATTGTGAAAAATAATGTACAAGAGCACCACAAATATTGGCACATCTATCTACCCCTTACATTATGGGCTTATAATACTAGCATTTATACACCCACTAGGGCAACACTATTTTCACTAGTATATGGCATTAAAGCCATTATACCCTTAGAGTTGGAGATTCCAACACTACACATCGCATTGAAAGATTTCATCGATGATGACACTGCATGGCAAGCTCATCTAGATCAACTGTCACTACTCGATGAACATCGTGTGAATGCCCTTAAGCACCTCCACATTTATCAAGAGCACTTAAAATGAGCTACAATAATAAATTCCATTTGAGAGACTTTGAGGTTGGTGATCTTATGCTGAAAGAGAACCAACAAAACTTGAATTTGCCACCAGAACTATGAGATAAATTTATGGCTAACTGGTTATATCCTTATATGATCTCTAAGAATATTGGACTTGGGACATATTGCTTGAAATCGATCAAAGGAGTTGAAGATCCAAAACATCTCAATATCCTTATATTAAAGTTTTATGCCTAAAACCATCAAAAGGCTCCAAAGGCATCTATAAACCCTTTGGTCAATTTGAAATAGCTCCAAAGGTATATTTAAGCCCTTTGGTCATTCAGTAAAAGGATCCAAAGGTGTTTGTAAGCCCTTTGGTCAAATCAAAAAGTTATAAAATTAAAAAACAAATTGGAAAATATCAAAAATTCAAAAATATTTGCATTTCATTTGCATCATGCATTTCATTTTCCACATGCATTTCATTTTTGCATTGCATTTAGGCATTTCCATCCATCGCACATTGCATTAGGATAGACTGTGTTTTGAAATCTGACAAATGACACCACGTTTGTGTTTCAATCATGCATCATTGCATTTTCATCATGCATAACCCTTGTGAGTAATTGTGTTTTTTTAACACAACCCAATTTTTTTCTATAAAGAATATACTAGGGTTTATTGGTAATTCAACCATACCTAGAGGTATTCTCAAGAGTTTGGTAGAAATATTGCTTTGTTTTTGTATATGAGGTCTAGTTTGTATAGCCCTTAGCATATCAGAATCCTATCACTAATCAACAAAATAAAAAATCCTAATAAGGACTAGGGGAAGGTGAAAGCTACAAAGCAGGACTAGGTATCTTGATGTGAAAGGTTTATTCCTGCTTATCCCCCTATGCGAATGGTTTGGTAAATATTGATAGTTGGCAAAAGGACAAGCTTGCCCCTTACCCAAATAAATCCCTTGCTTACAAATGAAGGAGCAATATCCCAGAATGATATCCCTGAAATATATCCCAAAGTGAAATATCAAAGTCACATCAAATCAAGATCAATTTTTATCGAAGAAATAAAATCAATATCCAATCCCTTTCTCAAAATAAAGTACAAATAAACTATGTTTTTCATCACTATAGTACAAAAATAAATAGTGATTTTTATCATTTTACATAAGCAAGTATCATGATAAATTGAAGAAAAGAAGGGGGCAAGCTTGAATACCTAGAACTGTCAGTACTACTGTACCTTATGCATGATGATATGTTTGATACATTAGCATTTCGCTTTTATGCAGACCAATGTTTGAATGTGGAAGAGTTATCTTCAAGTGTCTTTGTATTGCCTAGTAGTCGAGTCCAACTGAAATCTAAACCTAAGATTGGATAGACATTTAAGGGTCCCCAATCTTAGCAATGGGATGAAAGAATCCCACCTGACATTGGGGTATGCTTATGCCTTATCAAATATACTTATTTGCACACATAGGAATAATGAAAAGTTAGGTCCTATACTAGCGAAAGCCTTATATTTCAAAAGTTTAGTATGGTTAGTATACAACTTTTGATTAGACAATTAGGATGTTTGAGCTTCATGGAAAATCTCAAAAATTCCCAAATAGCAAAAACTAATTTTTGATGCAATAATCAAATATCAAATTTATCTTTATAAGATTTTTTTAATTAAAGAATGGTCATAATATAGGTTAGATACCGGATGGATGTCAAAAATTATATTTAAATGGTCACTGACTATGTTACACATATTATTTTAACTTGCAAGAGCTTATGAATGGAAACAATACATCATTGCATCTCACATATGGGTGTCCAGTTGATTAATTCTTATAATAAGATATAGAAATTACAATCCATGATTATTACACATCCTGTGGTGTCATCCATTATATTTTTAAATCCATATTACATTCATACATTATGGTTTAATGATTAAAGCATACATGTTAATTTCCATATATCATCATAGAAAAATCATGCAATATATACATGGAGTAAGCTATGTCATAATAGTATAAATTAAATGCATACAAGTGAAGCAAAATATACATGCATTTAACATCAAAATATGGTATTCATATGCATCCATCATAAGCAGTCCATATACATACAGAACTCATAACATCTAATCATTTATCACATATCTATCTAGTACATGTCATCCATACATCACATCATATAACATTAAATAAATAAAAGCATTGCATCCATGTGCATAACATAAACATAAAATACCAAAAATAAAGTGCACATGTAATGAGATCAACTTTAATATCATATTTATGTGTGTAAAATATACATCATAGTGGGGTACATCAAAATGCCCACAGGCTACAGCTATGTACATCCTCAGAACTTACACCAAAATGGTACAAAAAGTAGTAAAATTTATGCCATGCCTATGTGCTAGCTTTGGCATACACCTCCTAATATCCATACATCGAAGCTCTCTCCACCTCCCTCAGCCACATCCCTAGGGGCCTACTCTAGAGCCTATTGTGGGTCCTGTTGTGGATCCTATGCTTGACTTGGACCAACTATACTCAATGCACGTGAAGCAGTCCTCTGGCTAGATCGAGCACTAGACTGCCTTGTTTCCCTGGTCCTGGTCTTGCTCTGATGTGATCCTATAGTAGTGGTCCTATCTGGAACCTGCCTAACTAGCAGCTTGATGACACCCTCCAATTGGGCATTACAAGATGCATATGTTGTATGTTGATCATTACCCTCCTCCATGAGGGTACGTAGCCTCCTAATATCTACCTTTGGGTCAAAACCTACCAACCCTAGATTAGACGATACCATGGGAGGTACCATGATAGCCTATGATACCATGGGAGGTACCATGATAGCCTATGATAGCTATCCTTGCCACCCTGAGTAGGTTCTTCTCAGTATTCACTATGTCTAGTATCTCCTATAGAATATCACACTAGCCAGTGATCTTCTCAATGTTGGTATCTGTTGTAGCCACCTATGCCCAGAGATATACCCTCTCCTCCTCATAGCCACTCTACTAGCTCTGTCCATGAGATAGCTTCACCTCTAGAGTGGTGATAGTAGTTTCCATGTGTAGGAGTCGGGTGTGAAGTGTCCCAATCTGAGTTTTGAGGTTGACAACTTGTGCCCTCAACTATCCAACCTCACTGTTAGGATGTGCCTCACCCTCCTCATATGCCTACTCCTTTTCCTCTTCCTGTGGGCCCTCCTCTATAATGGCTCATATGCCCCATGCACCCTCAGTACTTTGATAGACCCTACATCCATGAGGGTCCACCTTTGTGCCCTCTATACCCTCTACTACAAATTCATCCAATGGTTGGCCTAGAGGTCTCTCTATGTTCCACTATAGGCTAGTCCACCATGCATTATAATCAATAGTAGTGTATGCATCCTCCAGGTTTGACTCCTAAAAGTTGTCATCGTCATCCCCCAATGGATCCACCTGGGGTCAGATCAGGTCCTTCTATAGGATCAGGAATTTGTAGATAGTGGGAACCTCTAGGACATATTTTTGAATCCTAAACTACCTTAGGATGAGATGGAAGTGTTGATACTCATGTATATCGGCCTTGTAGCTGACAACCCACCTATATTTATGCACCTGGTACAGGTATCTATCCGCCTTTGGCCTGGTAGGAAAACCCATGTATGATCACCACTCGATATTCTTAGGGTGAAGATATGAGAATATAGTGATATAATGGTCTAGATCTCCTACATGAGACCTACTCCTGAAACCCTCCTATTCCTGAGGCTAGCAGTTTGCATAGCACTGACTATCCTCATCGATAGCAGTGATCTCTAGTGGTAAATCTATGGGGCACTCTATCATAATATGCTACCAACCCCAAATATAAATAAGTAGACTAAAAATAATACCCACTCTACTATGGCATCTAATTTGGTATAGCTCATGATAGAGCTACACTAGAAGTATACTCCCTCATGCTAGAATAAGAGGTCGCTCGATCGATTTGATCATAACCTCTCTGGTCCTAGCCAAGAGGTTCTAGGGGAACCTCATGCCTGATGAATCTAGGAGGACTATATATATGATCAAGTGCATAAAAACATCCTTCCACTATGAAAATAATACATCATGGTACCAATCCTCGATGTGGATGCTCCCATGGTCAATGCGGCCCTAAGCCTCAATGCTCCATCTATCGAATATCGCATAAAACATGGTCTTCCTCACCTTGGTAGGATATGAGGTGATGGCCTCACCATTAATTGGTATGTACAATATGTAGTAAACATCCTCTAGAGTAACAATAATTTCACCCATCGATAGGTGAAATGTATTGGTCCATGCATCTCAGTGGCAGGCCAATGCAATCATATACACCTAATCTAATCGAATGGTGGGGAGGTTCAAGATGTATAGAAACCCCATTATAGAAAACCAATCCTACTTTGAATCAGTAAGAGTGCAGTGTAAGTTATGAATGAGATAAATTTCCCTCTCTCTGTTTGTGAAGGTCTGAGTGAAAGCAATCAAATAAACAAGAAAAACAATTAAAAATGACTAAAAAAATGGCAAACAAATCATAAAATCTCATGAAAATGTAAAACATGCAAAAAAATGATAAAAAAATCCAAAATTCAAATAAAAGCACTTCAAAATTGCAATAAAATGCATTAATTCCCAAAAATTCAAAGAAAAATGGAAAAATTTGAAAAATTTTCTAAGGGCGTCGTGTCGTGGGTCGGAACTGTGGTCGACAAGGCAGTCAAAAATGTAACCATTGGGATTTAAATCCCACTATGGCTGACAACCGTAATCCCTAATTTACCAATTGGGAACTATTTCTACCACCCATGACTAGGGAACATGACCTTTTTAGGGTCATTTCCCTCCCAGAATAATCTTGAAATTAAAGCCCTCCCGTCTAATCTAACCTATGCTAAACCTAACTAGGGTGAGGTTCATTACCGGTAGTTTAATGTGGTTCATTTAACCCATTGTTTAGTTTGGTTAATTTTAATCTGGTAATTTGCAAGTGTGGTCTCGGTTTGTGTGTTACCTTGGCAGCATCGACTCTCTTGATGGTCGAAGCTTTCGGTTGGTTGGCCATCGATGTGGATAGCAAGGAATCAGTGTAGTTTGCGGTAGTGTTTTGTGTTAGAATTCACTTTTTACCTCTCATATATTTCAGTTTTAATGGTAATTTTAGGTAAATAATGAAATATTTCAAATGGGAAAAGCCTTATATATTTTTCAAATTTAGTTTGGACCGCATCTGACAATCGCGGTCCCTGAATTAGGGTTTTCCACTCGTGGATCTAATTCACGGTCAAGTAATTTGAACTTATTAACCACTTCTAACAAATGTGGTCAACAAAATAAAATAAATGCTCTCAATTACCATGGTGGAGAGCTATAAAATAATAAATTAAAAATACCCACTAGACCAGATAATTCAAAAACAATACAAAAATATAAAAAAATCAGATAACATTAAAATCCAAATCCATCTCGTATTTTGTTATTTACCCCATACACTTGGAGGTTGTAGCGACTTGCAGTCCATGCAATCTAGAAATATGAGTAAATTACCATAAGGACATTTGGGCAAATTAGTCATCACTAAATTTTACGCTTCATTTCAATTTCTAAGAAGGCCCAGGTGGCTAGACTGCTCCAAGGGAATGAAATACTCATGTGAATTCTCCTATGATATTTTTAGCAAATCATCAAAAATATGATTCAACATAAGCCTAATTAGAATTGTCCTCATTTTGATTCCTTAAGAAGGCCTTCATGGTTAGACCGCTCCATGGTATAAAAATAGACAAATACTATTAATAGTTGTAATCATCGCTGATTAGGCATTGCCAATAATTCAAATGCTAAATATTTAAATTTGTTCAAGATCATTCATAGTGGTCAAGCGAATTCATCGCTTCATTTAATATCATTACCCTCATCGACTCATCGCTTGAGGAGGTAGTCATAATATCAAATCATAATCAAAGTCAACAAAATATCCCTTGATCGTAGATCCCTAGATCTTGTCAAAATTATGTTCGTCTTACAAATCATTGCCAATGACTATCATAAGATTACCCTCTATTGGGGAAAAAAAAATATGATAGTTAGTTTGTATCTCTCCTCCTTTCAATTATATAGGCCTAACTCCTATTATAGCACTAAAGCTACCCAAATTTCTGATGATGAGTGCAAAATATTTCAAATTTAAGCCTTCCATTTAGTTGGAAGCAATGATTCTAGGATGTGCATCTACTTTGCAGGACTCAGGCATCTAATGTTGATCAGACCAATGATCATCATCCCACCTATGACATCATTTTAGGAGGTCTATTTTTGCTTAGCATTGTTCTATCTCACAATGCATCTCAAAAGGAGCATATGTAGACACCTAAAATGCATCATGTCGAGGCGACTACTCATATGGGACATGGTAGAAGACCATATGGAAGACCTTGGACAGATTCCAAGGTATAGTAGTGGTTTTTACCACTCAATATGGGCACATTTGCTTAGTCATTTCTAGCTACTGATGACACCCATGGTTAGCAGAGCTAACCATTCTTATCAGCCAAGGTCAAGCCTCAAAGTCAGTTGGCCTTCATCCGACCCAAAATTGGTTGCAATAGCCAATTGGTTGCGGATTGGAGTATTTTGAGTGAGGAATGTTCTGGATCCTTCCATCCAACAAGATCAACCACCCAATATTGTTCTTGGCTTCCTCATGAAGCCACCCCTAGCCCTTGGTAAATGATATAAAACCCCCCTCCAGTTGGAATAAATATATATACAAATCTCGAGTTGAAATGCAACGAAGCCCTGTCAAATTGCATACTCACTTACATGCATTGAGAGGAACACTTTTGCTACGCAATTGGAGATCACTTGCCATGGAGGTTATAGGAATCTAGGAGATTCAGGAAATATTAATTTGTGCAATCTGTGCACCAATTGAGCAATTCAATCACAAAATCTATCATAGGACATAGTGGTGACCCTTGATCATCAATTTCTCAAGGAGAATTGAGTATTGAACACCAAATTAGGAGGGCAAGAACATTTTAATTTCAGCTATGGCTATCATCCATGGTGGATAGTGCTCACCATGAATCCGACCCACAGTGAGGTTGTCATATTCAATTTCCTTATTTTCTAGCTGTAGGATTTGTTTAATTGCATTAGATTAGACATATATAGTGTTAATTTGCTTTTGTATAAACTTTGAACGATGCAATTAGAGCTTTTAGTCATTGCTCTTTATTTTTTCAATTATGTCACTAATGGTTCTTTTCATGCCTTCATGCTTTCAATTTCGTAATTAAGTCAATATATAGCTAGATTTGCTTTTTCTTATAAGTTTGTAGCAATATTTTTAGATTTAATACAAGTTTAGTATGTTTCTTGCACTTTATTTATTTCATGCTAGTTAGACTACATTTGATGAAAATACCTCCTAAAAGACTCATCAAGAGATGCCTTCTTTGTTGCTAATTGCTTCTTGTTATTTATTGCATGAAGGACTAACAAGGTTTTGAGATGCAAGGCAACAAATGACTCTAATCATGGAGAAGAAGGTCATCGACACCTTGGAGTAGTTAGTGTCCATTTAGAAAGTATGCGTATTGCACCTACCCCGTTGGGGATTTCAAATTGTATTAATTGTATCAACATTTGGGTGATCCTAATAGGGGCATGATTGTAACCGAGATTTGATTCAATATTAATAAAAGAAACATTTATTTT
Source organism: Wollemia nobilis (assembly GCA_028583015.1). Classification (NCBI taxonomy): domain Eukaryota; kingdom Viridiplantae; phylum Streptophyta; class Pinopsida; order Araucariales; family Araucariaceae; genus Wollemia; species Wollemia nobilis. The sequence goes on along the minus strand of JAQPPZ010006195.1, from coordinate 7,142,337 downwards.
CTTGTCATATGCAATCTTGTATTTCATTTATTTATTTAATTATTGATTTCAATTAATGCATTAGCTATGTGTATGCTTTTTAGATCGGTATAGGTAGGAGTTCCCCATGCTATATTTTAAGAAAATAGAAAAAATATAAAATAACTAATATCTAAATTATTATGCATAGGTAGGAGAACCCCAAGTTGTATTATATATAAATAGCAACACATGTAAATACAAAAGTAGTGATCATGATAGTTTACATTGTAAAAAGTTGATTGGTTGAGGAAAAATCTGGTAGCCATCAAGTTTTAAAAATAAAGCTATTATATTGGTTAAAAAGCAGTGATATTTAAAGTGGTATGCATTCCAAGCACTCATACATAGTGGCAATTTCAAGAAAAAATATTGGAAACAAAGCAAAGAATATTAGATTTTTGGTATTTAATTCATCAATGAATAATATACCAATTGTAAAATAAGGACTTGTGAGCATACTATGCACATTTGAGCAATTAAACATTGGAGGAATAGAGCATTTTTGAGTTATAAATATATTTTGCATGAATGGGTCAAGTTGTTATAGACACCTAAATTGTGTCATGCTTAGGGGAGCTACTTACATAGACACACTCATAAAATCATAAGACATAATCTTGGACTTTCCAAGCATCAACACTGGTTCTCACCACTCATTTGGGGTCTTTTCAAGCCATCTAAGCTTGGTCGATCAAGCCAAGAGGTAGCATATTATAGCCGCTCAAGCCTAGAGTGGCCAAAAATTAGCTACTGCAGATGATAGCAACCAAATCATAGCCACTGTAGATGATAGCGACTAAGCCATAAGAAGCCGTTTGCCGACAAACATGCCCAATCTTGGGTGGAAGTGGCAGTCTACATGCAATAAAGGGGAGTGAGAGTGAATTTGCATTCCTTTTCATGACCAATTCACATAGGAGACTTGAGTTTGAATTTAGACTTAAGTTAACTAACCTCCAAGCATAAACAAAGGATAAAATCTTCTCATGCTAACAAATAGTTCGCATAGAAGACTCAAGTGGGCAGTTAGATTTCAGTTAACTAGCCTTCAAATATAGACAATGGACAAAAGCTTATCATGCTAACTTGCACTACGCATGAGAAATTAATTTCTAGGGCTTGGACATAGACCTAGGGTTTCACACTATAAAATGTGTAAGCCTAAGAGCACCAACGGATCCATATGACATATAGAGAGCCTTATCATATCCAAAGATCACAAGAGATCATTTCAGAGAGAGCTCTTTTTGAGATCACGTGTGTGGCGGAGCTTTGATAAATAAAAGGGCATAACACCTACTTTCTTCAACATTAGATCATAGTATTTGACCCATAGCTTTGGGGCAAGGAGAGCAAGATTTTATTTAGTGACCGCTATCTTGGACAGTGGCCCACAGGCTTGGCTTAGATAGACATAGCATATTTTATCTTGTTTTCTTATATCATTAGCATAGATTTACTTGATTCCATGGTATTTTTTTATCATATTTTTGTTACATTATTTGATTACTAACAACATCATCTAGGGAGGCAATCTCAGACACCTAAAAGTGTGTTGTTGTTTCATTACTTGTAGGGCCACAGGTACATTGGATGAAGGTTAAAATATATGAGAACAAAAGGGATCCCTCTAAGAAACATGCCTTGAGAAGGAGGCATCTGCAAGACCTCATACATTTCCATGTGTGTAACCGAGAAGCTTTTATAATCACACCACCTCTTTGCGGAAGGGGCAATCCTTGCCCACTTGTAATTTATAGTATCAAAATGGGTATCCCTAAGAGGGATCGACATGTAACCGAGCTTCAATATCAATAAAGAGATCCATATTTTGTTATTTCATGTTATATGATTTCTTTTTCCTCTTGTCTTTCCATTTTATCTTTGGTATTTTAAATAAGCATTGCAAGTAGGGTTTTTAGAAAAAGGACTGGTGCATGCATTCCCAGGGTTGCTACATATGGCGATCACAATGGGACACACTAATTTTTCATTTTCTACCAAAAAACTAACTTAATTTTATGTGCAGGTCTAGCCACTCTGAGCTACAACGGCCAGAAACTAGCCACTCTAAGCTACAATGGCCAAGAACCAACCACTCTGGTCAATAGTGGCCAGGATTGGAGTGTAGCAGAGGTCAAAACATTGACTCTTTGAGCTGGATCAAAGTTTGGTATATCTTTTTTGATATTTTATAGCTTTCTATCTACTTTTGTGTGTTCAAAATAGATAACTTAAAGCACATTTATGTTTGGAAATTGAAATAATAAATAAGGAATTAAGCATTTTGCATATCTTAGATATTCTTTTGAATTTTCCACTAGGCATTACTAGGAACAGTGGCTTATGCCTAAAAATTTTACCCTAGAATCCAATGTTCTAGACATTGTATATTGTTTGCTTGCTTTGAGGCCCTGTAGATGCCATAGTTGCATGAGATAAAGTGCACTTATATAAATCATAGTATTTCATGCATATTTCTGAATATTAAAATGTATTTTTACAGTTAGGCATACAGGAAAGACTCATTGTTGCTATATAATGCACTTTATGTTACGCAAGCTTAAAATGAACACCACACACGCATGTATTATTTAAACATTGGAGAGTTGGATTTCATCACCAACCTTCAATTCAGTCCAGTGATGTTGGAATTCATCTCCTTCCACTGGTTTTCCCCCTAGAGCTTCCTAGAAATGGATTGGAAAACTTACTTATAGTGACACTAAGTTACTTGTGTTCAAACTATCTCCCACTGTTGGAACAATCATTGGTTCAGAGTGGAAGAGCTAGATGAACCCTCCATTGGGTATTTAGCGGTGTACCCTAGATTCTTTTGATAAAATCATGTTTGGCATGAGTCTACTTGATCGTCACTATGGATGAGTCTTCTCATTCTTAATCCAAGAACAAGAGCAAAGAAATCAAAAGAACAACACAAAAACACACAAAATAGTTTAGGGCACACTTAAATTGGTAATCAAGATAAAAATTTATTTGGAATTGCATGGTCATTCCTAAATAACAAACTTAAAATATCAAGTCATAAAACAACATGGTCAAAACAAGAAGTAAACACCCTCGGTCTGATGCCGAGGGAGAGACAGAAGCAATTCATACCCATAGGTGGAGTCATAGTAATATTGAAAAACCTACCCATAAGACCATGAGATGTAGCTCCACGAGCCTAAGGGATGATAAATCAACTCTTGTGGGATATCCTCGAGAAACCCCAAGTAAGGAACCACATCATGGAACAAAGTATCATAAATAAAAAAAGGCTTCATAGCCATCCTCATCAAGGAGACATGAGGAGACCTCAAGGTCCTCCTCTAAAAAAATAGAAACATCTCAAATATATGAGGAAACTTCAAGGGCTTCCTCCTCACATGGACATAAATAATATTCTAAGACTCATTCTTCACATAGGGATGACGAGACTACCACATCTCCATCCACATGGATAAAATATGTCACCACCAAGCCCTCTTCATAAATAAAGCAAACAAGAATTGCAACACCTCAAGACTCACAAGAAACATATGAAATAGGTCTTCCCACAGAAGGGCATGAAACTAGAGCGACATCTAATCATGGGAATCATATAGAAGAAAACCTTCACACAAAAGGAAATATTTTCATAGAATATGACCTCATAGGAGTAAATGGCACCCCATAGGACCAGCCATGGAGAATGAGATAGCTAGACAGGCTGGATCGATTTCCTACTCGAACAACCCAAAGAACTATAGCTACTGAGAACTCAGCATCTAGAAGCTCACGAACTGTGACTTCTAAACATACCTCCTAGTATGGGGGTACCTCAGAGCAACCCCACAGAAGATGCATGGATTATAATCATAGGGATACTCAATAGTACACTAAACAAGTCACATTAACTAGCAAGAGTACAGATACATTAAAAACCCCCTCAAGGAATCTACAAGTCAAAACAACAAGAACGAAATCAGATAAACATGAGTCTTCTATAACAACACAAACTAACCAAATGAGGCGATTAGAAAATACGTTACACAAAGAGAGAGAGTTAGTGGAAGATCTCAAACAAGAGAAACAAAGAGAAATACGCTTGTGCCAACATGAGAAATGTTTAAGAGAGCAATCTGAGTAGCTAAATCTTAACAATTTATAGATAAATGGTGGTGACCACCAAATAACAAGACACGCTGACTCGCCTAAAGAAAGGCACACTAGACAAGATATCCCACAATGAAACTCCTCGCCAAATCATGAAAAAAATCCAACTAATGGGGGAAGGGGAAACATAACAAACCAAGATCATAATCTTGAGTCCCCTCGTAGGAGAGAGGAAAATGGAACAAATCAAATGGATAGAGAGTTACCTCCATTGCCAATGAAAATAGGCTTGCATGATGAGGAAATATGTGCATCAAAGGCATTTCAAGAGCTTACTAAAAAGATCAAAACCTTTGAAAAACAATAGGCAGCTAGGAACTCACCAACATTGAGAAAGATACACAATCAACCATTGTGCCCATCAATCCCTAGCCCTCCATATCCTAAGCACTTTGATATGCCTAGGTTATAGAAGTTTAAAGGTGAAGAGGATGCACAAGAGCATGTCACCAAATTTTATCAATGCTTGTTTTCATCTTGAATACAATGATGCTCTCATGCTAAGAACATTCATAATGATATTTTCAAGTGCTACTACTCAATGGTTCAACCAACTACCTAAGCATAGCATAACCAACTTTGAACGACTAGTAAACACATTCTTGAAGTGTTTCTCCTTTGGTGCTAAGAAGAAGGTGAACCTAAAATAGTATGATGATGAGCCAGTAATGGATTATGGAAATAGTTGGAGAAAAATCATGGTAAAATTATTATTCTCCATTCCCACAGAAGATATCATTCACATGTTTACCGAAATTTGTTCTAAAAATATCTCCCTCTTGCTACAACTCCAACAGCATTCTTTGTTTGAGGAAGATTTGGCATAGGCTAATCTAATCAAAGAGATAAAAGTATATGAGGGAACCATTAAGATCCAAAACAAAAAGAAGTGGAACAATAATGGTAAGAATGACAAGTACAAGCAGAAGCAGAGTAACCTTGATCTAGTCAATCAAGTTGTATTGGCTACACCCAAGGATGGGAGTGCACAACAACCATAGAACTATCAAGCACATCCCCCACAAGCCAACTATGACCAAAAGAACAATAAAGGAAGAAACCGAGAACACAAGTCACCTCGTTATTTCATGCCTTTGATAGAATCAATGCAATCAATATTTAATTAGTTGAGCGAGGCTAGGAGGATCAAATTTCTTGATATACCTATTGTAGATCCCAACCATCCTAATCCAAAAGGATATAGGTAAGATCAATTTTGTCCTTATCACAAGATACTGGGGCATGACACTGAGTCTTGTGTCAGTTTTAAGCATCAAGTGCAAAATATGATTGAGGTGAGAGAGCTCAAAATTGATAACCCACTAGTTCTCGATAATAGATACATGGGGATATACATAATCCCATTGCCCAATCATGAATCTCCTTGAGAGTAAGGGGCCCAAGTCAATAAGGTTTGAGATGACATACCTACCCATGGATGCATTGGGGTGGTTGAGATCGTCAACATAGTAACAAGGACTAGGTGGTATGGTCAACCACAACTACCTGTAGCTCCCATGAACATCCCAACTGCTCCTAGAAAAAGGTAAGACAACCTTCTAGGTCCAGCAATGAGACCTCTGGTAACTATTTGTAGTATATTGGAGCAAAACCTACAGATGAATCTAGTTAAGTTATCCATCTATGAGCTCATACAATAGCCACAAAAGCATAGGGAGAATCTAATGGATATTTTAAGAACAATTGATCTTCAACTGCAAGATGCAAATGCATTCATTCACTTTGTGGGACAAGTGCAAGAATGCCAAGAATTTGTAATCCAATTCTATGATCATGAGATTAAGATAGTTTCTACTGCCTTACTATACCCTCTGCTAAACATTGCAGTGGCCATCAATGACTTACCTTTCAAGAGGGTTTTTGTCGATACAGGTTCATCAATAAACATCATTACAAAAATTGCAATAGAGCACCTCAAGATACCCAAGACCAATATCATTCCAGGAACTTACACATTGAGATATTTTAATGATGCTTTATGCAATACTATGGGAACGATAGTCCTACCCATAAATTTGGGGCACAAGACCATCCCCATGATGATTCATGTCTTATAAGGCACTATGTAGTACAACATCCTCTTAGGGCACCCTTGGATAAGGTCCATGAAGTGCATGCCTTCGATCTTGCACCAGTGTGTCAAGTATGTGCACGAAAGCAAATTCTATGTGGTTCTGGTCGATGAAGAGCATTTTGAATACATTAATCATGTGGATATTCTAGGATAATTCATGATCCCTTCTACTCACCTATACATGGCACCTTCATCCCCAACGACACAAGTTGATAGCAAATACAAAGGGGTAAGAAAAGACCCAGGCACATCAACACCTCCTGGTGCACTCAAGATAGTCAATGCTTTTAAAGTACCATCAACGTCAAAACCAAAATACAATCAAAAGATAAAGGCCCCCTTAGTTAAGGAAGAGAGGCCCAAGGAAGTTCCAACTATAGCCATTGCTAAAATGCCAAGTCCTATGGAAGAGGAAGATCCTCAAGATCAAGATGAAGATAGTGATTATCACCCTGCTTCACCAGTATCATCCGTGGGGTCATCCACATCATATGCATAAATACACTTAGAAAGTACAATCATAGGGGAATACCTTGTGTAGAACATCACCTTTATGCCTATCATTGAGTATGCATAGGACATAGGGAGGCCTAAAGACTTGAGGCCACTAGTAGGAATAGTGGTTCCACTTGGAATCCCTCCCAACCAAACCAATTTTGTCTATGTCGGCCTGGACTGTGCTTGTAAGTCTTCAGATATAGAAGGATATGGTGACGAATTATTCATAGTCAATGTTCATTATCTCTCTAATTCCGAGTTTGCTCTAAGCTACTTTGAGCATTGCCATTGGCATGGCTATGGCCTTGGCATATATGAGTAGGGGTGCATGAGGCCTTACAAGCCACTATATCAGCTTCCTTTTGACATATTTGGCTTAAGCTATTAAAGCAGAGGTTGAGATGACTCATTTGCAATGGCATTGGAAATATTAAGCATAGGGTTTGGAGAAGACATTGATTTAATTACTTATCAACCCTTGAGAATAGAAAACTTGAGCAATAGACAAGTGGCCATGGTAAACATACCGCCTCTAGAAACTTATCATCCAAACACCTCAATTGATTCCACCCCAACAGGGTACAACTCGTGGGATGAGGAGAATGAATATGATGCAAGTGATGATGAGGTGCAACTTGGCTTAGCTTATCAATGACATCGCTATTTACAAAGGTTCACATGGTTCATCCACGATGAGATTGAATATACATAAGATGAAAGTGACTATGAATCATAAGACTCAATAGAAAGAGCTTACTTAGGCTTAAGCCATCAACCCCTAACTTTGGGGCAAGAGACAAATGCAAATGGGTTCTTCATAAGTGACAAAGAATATGAAGATGAAACAAAGATGGCCTACTTGGGGCTAATACATGAGCCCCTTGTCTTAGGGCCGCATACCAAATGCTAACGATTTCTAGATAAGTGATGATGACTTTGAGGATGATACTGAGATGGATTATCTTGGACCTCACAACTTGTGGTAAGTCAATGAACTAGTAGAGAGAGGTGGCACTTCATGCCATAGACCCTCATCTTCAATTTTTGGGGAGACCTATTGAACTAGCTGCCATTCATCGGATAGTTAATACCCCTCCACCTACATTCAAAGAGAATTTAAAGCCCAATGATCCTATTATCTACCCTACTCATGGGCCAGATCCAAAAATTTCCATTCCTCTAGAACCTCATTATGAGTATGGAAGAGAAACCCCTGAGACAAGATTACACCCATGTGGTCCTAGAGATTTCATCCCATCCATCAACATCATCTCCATCAATTTGATCACTCCACTTCATAATACAATAGATCCTACCAAATAATTGCATCTTGATATAGATGCTATTGATTGGGATCATGCTAGTTCACCCATAGAGCCAGAAGACCTCTTCCCCAATAAAGAGATGTTACAACCAATATATTTTGCATTAGGTTGTTCGTATGACATCTTCCATGTTGGTTTGGAACCTGAGTCAGTAGGTCTTATGAATCCTGTTGATGACATTCATTTGATACCTATGCCTCATCATCTAGAGGATGGGACACATATGGCTATAGAAGCAAATTTCAATGTGGACATCAGTGATGATCCTACCAAACCAAGGAAAGTTAAGTTCAGAGAAATTCTATCTCCACAGGAACAATCCATCTTGATTCCTCTCCTCAAGGAGAGGCCAAATATTTTTTCTTCAAATTACAAATACATGCCAAGAATAGATCTAAAGTTAGTCATTCACAACCTTTCATTGGATCCCATGAAGAAGCCAGTCAAGCAAAAACTGAGGAAAATGCATCCAACCATCACTTTGATGGTGAAGAATGAATTGCAAAAACTACTAGATGCAGTATTCATAGTTCCTATCGACTACCTTGAGTGGGTGTCAAACATGGTACCCATAGGGAAACCTGACGGAAGAGTTTGTATCTGCATGAATTTTAGAGATTTGAATAGGGCAACACCAAAGGATTCATTCTCGTTGCCAAACATAGATGCTCTTGTAGATGCAACCATAGGTCATGAAATTCTCTCCTTAATGGATGGTTTTTTTTTATACAACCAAATATAGATTAAGCCTAAAGATCAACATAAAACTACTTTCACTACTCCATGGGGAACATTCTGTTACAAATTCATGCCATTTGGTCTCAAAACTATTAGTGCCACATATCAGCGGGCCATGAAATACATATTCCATGACTATATGCATAATATCTTAGAAGATTACATGGATGACTTACTAGCCAAGTCCCTATTACGGTAAGAGCATGTCGAAGTCCTTAGACAAGTCTTCGATCACCTCATAAAACACAATGCTCGATTGAATCATAAGAAGTGCGTATTTGGTGTAACTTTTGGCAAGCTTTTGTGATTCATCGTATCCAAGAGAGGCATTGAAGTAGATCCTACAAAGGTAAAGTCTTACTTGAAATGGTCGTCCCTACCAACATTAGGGAGTTGAGGAGCCTACAAGGCAAGATAACATCCAGCAAAATATTCATTGCGAAATTATTAGACAAATGTAGACATATGAATAGGTTGCTATGCAAGGAAGTCCTCTTTAATTAGGATGAATAATGCCATCAAGCCTTTGCAGAGATCAAAAATTATCTGGCAATGCCACTAGTATTGGCTCCACCAAGGCCAAACATACCATTTTTACTATATATATAAGATACTGATTTCGCATTGGGTACCATGTTAGCACAAAATAATGCACAAGATAAAGAGCAAGCCATATATTACATTAGTGGCACCTTGGTGAGCTATGAGCTAGGATATGCGTATGTCAAAAATTGTGTTTAGAAATGTTCTTTGCAACTCGAAAGTTATGACACTACATGTTGAGCCATACGACTTACGTCATATCAAAACAAAATCCTTTGCATTACATGATGAGTAAGACGTATCATAATACACATACCGTAAAGTGGATCATGCTATTAATAGAATTTTATCTAGAGTTCATAATCCAAAAGTCCATCAAGGGACAAGTCATAGCAGATCAATTAGTAGAGGTACCTCTTCAGGATAACAAGCCTCTCACCATAGAGTTTCCTGATGATGTGGTCTTTGCATTATCAGATCTTCCAAAACTCAAAGAACCTAATAAAGAAAAATACATGTCATTATTATTCGGTGGTTCAAAGTGTGAACAAGAATATGGAGAAGGGATTGTCTTTATCACACCATAGGGCACTCCATTACCCTTATCATTAAAACTAGACTTCCTGTGCACAAAAAATAATACAGAATATGAAGCATTGATCCTGGGACTCCAAACAACCATAGCAATGGGCATTAAAATATTGAATATCTTTGGTGACTCCTTGTTCATAGTAAACTAGGTCAAAGGACTCTTCCAATGTAGGTACCCATGCTTGAAGACTTGCAAGGAACTTTTTGACAATTACTTAGCCCGGATGGAATGGTACAAAATTGAGGCAATCCCTCATATGTCAAATATATTTACAGACACCATGGACTCTTTGGGATCCTTAATCCCTCATAATCCATCTACTAATTTTACATCCATTCATGTGAAAGTGCTTTTGCACTCAACAATACATCATGAGGCTTATGACAATCAAGAATCAGTCAACATGATCAACATCGAGCCAAATCAGGATTGGTCTTTCGCAGCCAAATATTTCTTGTAGACAACACCTTGGGGGTTGTTGATCTCCCAAGGACCCATAGAATATGGTGTGACCATATACCATAGAGTTATTCCTCAATCCGTATTCACTACCTCAAAAATGTAGGAAGAGCAAGTTGTCTATTCTATAGAGGATGTGGCCTATTAGTATGGGCTTTCCCAACTGTGGGACTTCCTAAATCTAGGAATAATACCTCAAGGCTTGTCACATACTAAAATGTGAACATTTAAACAGAGAACAACAACATACATTTTTCTAGGATAAATCCTCTACAGATGAGGATATGATGGAGTATTGCTCTGTTGTCTTAAGTCCCAGGAAACAGCTTGGGTAGTTTCACAAGCTCACAATGGAACATGTGGAGGCCATTTTAGTGGCATAGCCATCATTAACTACATATTGAGAATGGGTTACTATTGGCCCACAATAGAAAAGTACTATTGTGAGTATGTCAGGAAACGTAGTAAGTGTCAGCATCATGCAAATCTAACGCACTTACCATCGCAAGATTTACAGCCCATCCAGGTAGCATGGTCATTTTTGAAATGGGGACTAGACTTGATTGGGAATATCTCACCCCCATCCTTAGACCAACACACATTCATAATAATGACCATAGAATAATTCACTAAATGGGTAGAAGTGATCCCATTAACATCAACAACTGGACCAAGGATTGTGGAGTTTATACTCCATAATATCATAAGTCATTTTGGGGTCCCTTATAAGGTAATATCGAATAATGGGCCATCTTTTAAGAACAAAAATGCACTTGCTTTAATGAAAAAATATCATATTTTAGTTTTTCAATGCCTTATTATCCGCAAGCAAATGCACAAGCAGAAGCCTCAAACAAAACAATAGTCTCCATTTTGACGAAGACAGTGTAAGAAAATCATAAGGATTGACACATACAATTGCCTCTTGCACTATGGGCATACTGAACTAGTATACAGATGCCCACTGGGGCAACACCATTTTCACTAGTATATGGTACTAAAGCCATCATGCCTCTAGAGTTGGAAATACCGAATCTACGCATAACACTAAAATACGTCATATATGATGAAGTTGTACGACAAGGCCATCTTGATTAGTTTATGCTTCTTGATGAACATCGAGTCAATGCTTTAGAGCATCTCTGTGTTTACCAAGATTGCCTTATGTGAGCTTAAAATAGTAAATTCCACCTAAGGGAATTCGAGGTTGGAGATCTAGTGCTCAAAGAAAACTAGTAAAATTCAAATCTGCCACCGCATCTACGAGATAAGTTCATGGTAAACTGGATAGGTCCATACATGATTTCATAGAGAGTTGGTCCTGGAGCATATCACCTTATATCATTAGATGGTTTTGAAGAGCCTGAACCTCTCAATATCATTCACTTAAAGGCATTTTACACATAAAAATAAAAAATATTCAAATATGTCATAAAAATAAAAAACATTCAAATATGTCATAAAACACAAAAACATTCAAATATGTCATTAAAATAAAAAACATTCAAATATGTCAAAAATAAAAAACATTCAAATATGTCAAAAATAAAAAACATTCAAATATGTCAAAAATATAAAAACATTCAAATATTTCATAAAACACAAAAACATTCAAATATTTCATAAAACACAAAAACAATCAAATATTTCATAAAACACAAAAACATTCAAATATTTCATAAAAATAAAAAACATTCAAATATGTCATAAAACACAAAAAAAATCAAATATGTCATAAAAATAAAAAACATTCAAATATGTCAAAAATAAAAAACATTCAAATATGTCAAAAACACAAACAAATCATAAAAGCATAAAATTTCAAAAATACAATCAAAGGCTCCAAGGGTAATTCACACTGCTTGGTCAAACAATCAAATCAAAGGCTCCAAGGGTAATTCATGTTGCTTGGTCAAAAATCAATACAAAAAGCTCCAAGGGTAATTCATACCGCTTGGTCAAAACCAAAATCATCAAAGGCTCCAAGGGTAATTCATACCGCTTGGTCAAAACCAAAATTCAAAAGGCTCCAAGGGTAATTCATGCTGCTTGGTCAAAACCAAAATTCATAAGGCTCCAAGGGTAATTCATGCCACTTGGTCAAAAATCAAATAAAAAAGGCTCCAAGGGTAATTCATACCGCTTGGTCAAAATCAATAAAAAAATCCCCAAAGGAATCATTAACCCTTTGGTCAAATTAATCAAAAATACAAAAAACAACATAAAATCAAAAATACAAAAACAATTGCACTTCACATTTTGCGTCCACATCATTGCATTGGATTTTAACATACATTACAAGATATGTCATGAGAGTCTTAAAAGTGATACCACAGTTTGTCGCACAAGTCATCAATATCCATCAACATGTGTGTAATTGTATTTTTCAACAAAACCATTATTTTTTGCTATACATAATATACTAAGGCTTTTCGGTTAGTCAACAAAATCTAGTAATATTATCAACTTTTGAGGAAAACAAATTTTATTAGTAGAAAATAAGGCCTAGTTGTGATAAAGCCTTGGATATTCAAGTTCTCGTCACTAATTGAAACACTAAAATCCTAGATAGTACAAGGAAAATATGAAAGTTGCAAAGTAGTCTAGGTTACCTTAAGCGAAAAGAATTATCCTTGCTTATCCCCCTATGTAATTGGTTTAAAGGTTCTAAGAATTGACAAAAGGACAATATTTACCCTATAAAAATCCCTTGCTTAAATCAAAACAAGCAAAATCCCAAAGAAAAATACATAGTCAAAAGGCCAAGCATATGTCCAGATTTCAAAGCAAAAATTTGATACACAAATCATATATTCAAAATACAAAAAAAATCAAGCTCAAGAAAAAATCAATAAAAAATTAACAGTGATTTTCATCACTCAAAATGAGCAAAAAAAACAGTGATTATCATCACTACAAAAAAATCCCCTCTCAAAAAAAAAAATCAATAAAAAATAAATAGTGATTTCATCACTACATATGAGCAAAATACAAAGCCAAAAAGAAGCCAAAAAGAATGGAATAAAGCTTGAATCCCTGGAATTCTTAGCATTGTACAAAAATGGAAGGATAAATCCTTATGCATGATGATATGTCTATTATAATTGCTTCATGCATCTGTGTATACCAATGTTTGAATGTGGATGAGCTAGCTTAGGTAACCAAATATTGCCTAGTGGTATAATCCAACTAAGTCCAACATAAGGATGAGATGAACACTTGAGGATCCCTGATCTTCGCATTGGGCTAAAATAATCCTGCCTAACATTGAAGGAAATACTTGAGTTCTACCTCAAAACATACAATCACATGCACACACAGAGATCATGAAAAACCAAGTCCATGGTAAAAGCATTACTTTTCAAAAGTCTAAGTGGTAAGTAGAAAGTTGTTGATAGGGGAACTAGAGTGTTTGAATCTCCGAAAAACCCCCAAAAAATTTTACATAGCAACAAATAATAACATCATTCACACCACCATATACTTTATAATATTCTATAAATTAGGGGGTATCAACATAGTAGGACAAATACCGCATATATATTAGAAATAGTATATAGATGGCCACTGACTACTTTATATCTTTTAATTTACAAAAAAATATTAAGAAGATACATTACACACCATTACATCTCATATATGAATACTTAATCAATTCTTATGATAGAAGTGATTATTTAAATTCATGATTATTTTTACTTTCTATGGTATCACCCATTAAGATTCTCAATGTCATATGCATTTCGTATGTTTAAAGTGATTAGAGCATATAGGTTCATTTATACCATTTCGCCACATAAGTTAGATGCATATAATTAAAGCAAAATTTAAACATGCATTTAACAATAACATTTGCATCCACGAAAATAAGTCATTAATCATCCATAAACCACATCATAAAACATATAGGCAATATATATTTGCATACCATAAATTCATCATTCATCATTCATCATCAAAATACATCACACCATATCATAAAATCATATAAGCATCTACACATCCATCTAAGCATCTTCAAATATCATCTATCATCTAACATATCCATCAAATCATCATAATATCATCATCACATCATATCATAAAACAAAATGACAACAAAAACATAAGAAATACACGATACACATAATGAGTCATAAAAGACAAATATATCATAAAAATATGTGCATCAAGTCCAATGGATATATAAAAATACATGTGGGCTATAGTCATGTAGGTCAGTCAACCTCAAAAATGGATCAAGAACCAAGTAGAACATCAATCAAGTGTCGGGCCTGAGCCCCCTGCATCACCTCCTTCAGTGCCACCTCCCCCTATGGTGGTGTCATGAGTCGAGTTATGTGAGCTTGTAGGTCTCTCTTTTTGATATCGGGTATGCTGGTTAGGATGGGCAGAAGACTACACCGAGGTAGAGTGCTCATTGTCCTGCGAACCACCTACACCTACTAGATCCTTAGGGATAATACCATACCTCTTGAGCTACATATGAAGGAGGGTAACATGATCCGTAAGACCCTAGATCTGAGCCTCATGCTCATCCAACAAGGACTGAAGCCATCCCACCTCTACCCTTGATCCTACCATTGGAACCTCTTATGGTGTAGAAGCAGGAACAATAAACTACATCCTAAAATTTCCACCCCCAATAGTATCCTGCAAAGCCTATATCTATGCTGTGAGCTGATCAATCGTAGCATCTCACCATTGTACCTAGATATTAGTAGCCTGGAGCTCAGCCTTAACCTCGTGCAACTGTGCTCTTAGAGGAGAGTCTCTCTCCTCAGGCTCTAACTCCTCCTCCTCCTCAGGAACATCAGGATCCTCTGCTACCACCTGCTCTATCGGTTGGCCCCATACCTCAATCCTGGCTTGAACCTTGTGTCCTGCCAGATCTGAGCCATCACCCCACCATCATCCTCGCATCCTAGGATACTGACACCATGCCATATTTTATCACCCCACCACTGAGATTAGGCCTTTGTATCTCCCCCAGCCACTATAAGGTCTATGGCTGGGGCATCCTCCTCATATACAAGCTCTGTGACTTGTCATGGAGGTAGGTCCCTATCTACTATGAGGCACCTGTACAAGAATAGTACCAAGGGCACATCCTACTACAATCCATAATGACAAAGAACTTAAGAGTAGAATAAATACTCTTGGATGTCAATCTTATAGCCAAAAAGCCATTGCTCGTGCCATGTCCTAGTGGTAAAACTAGCTGGATCATCTCAAACTAGACACTCATAATATGGTTGCCACATGATATCTTTGACCAACAATCTGGTAAAAGCACCAGTATAATGGGATAGCTCCCCTAAAAAAGTGTGATTCTTATGCTCCTCATGCTTCTAAGCCCATCTAGAAGCATAACACTATGTTTGAGCCTTAATAGATGTAATCTCAGCTTAGGGCCCCTTAGGGCAATCTACCTTAATGTGCTCCCATCCCCAAACCTATAAGAGCAAACTACAAGCAATGCTGACGTGTCCCCATCGATGGATGTGGTACAAATCATCATAGCACTTAGCCAATAGTGATCTACCCCATGCATATATGATAGGCTCCTCGCTATTCAAAATGTCCTACACCATCACTAGAAGATTCCAAGGGAACCTCAAACCCATGCAATTCGGGAAAAGAACATTGTTGATAACCATCAGCAACACGACATGTCTCACTGTGAAAACCTGAGCATCATACCAAGTCTTGATAGATACTCCCTTGAACCCAGTCTCTCGGAGGACCTTTACAGAGTGTTCTCCAAACACCCGAGCATAAAAAACCACTTGATCACTAATGGCTGATGAAACAATGGGC
The DNA here is from genome assembly GCA_028583015.1 of Wollemia nobilis. Lineage (NCBI taxonomy): Eukaryota > Viridiplantae > Streptophyta > Pinopsida > Araucariales > Araucariaceae > Wollemia > Wollemia nobilis. Next base: position 7,126,088 of record JAQPPZ010006195.1, on the reverse strand, counting down.
ACCCCATCAAATGGGATCCAAAAAATCTTGTAAACGTCCTCCGACGTGATAGTCATATCATCAAGCAGAATATGGAAGGTGTTGGTCCACAGGTCCCAACGATGGGCTAAGGTCATAATATATGCCTGATCGACCATAATGTGGGGCAACCTAATAATGTACTGTAGCCCACGGGCCTTAAACCACTCCCAGTCAATGTCATCAAATCTAGGAAGCAAGTCCAGAAGGATCTTCGGGTCCCGAGCTTGAGCAATGAGGATCTAAATAAAGTAGAAGAAAAAAAACATAACTATAATGCATCGAAGGTATAATTCACAATAAACATGAAAACGGTGCAAAAGAGTATGAGTTACTCTAAATATTAGCAATAAAGGAATAAATTGCACCAAATAAAAGCAAAAATTCAAAAAATAAATCATAAAATCAATACATAAAATGCAAAAACAAGGCTCAAGATTTAGCCATTGTCGCCTACAACGGCCAAAATATGGCCATTGGAGGTAGTAGCGGCCAAGGTCCAATGGTCAAATTTTTGACTGTCAGGATTCAACCTTGGCCTCTCTGAGTGACAATGTCTCAGAGCCAGCTTCTCTGAGTGAAAACGGCCAAGGGACGACATGGCAAACCCGTGAACCCTTGGCCAAAAAAAAAAAAAAAAAAAAAAAAATTACAATTTTGACAAGATAGCTTCAACAAAACAACAAAGGGAGGGAAAACAAACAAATTGGAAAACAAATCCCCTACCCAAGCATTGAAACTAAGCTAAGTTTGAGAATTTCCAAAATGGTGGTAGTAGGGGAATAATGGAAATTTTTCAAAAATCCTAGGCTAAAGACACTGACAGATTGTAAAATTAAGGACCAACCCACTGTGGAAAAAAGGAAACTAAGCTTAGTTACGGAGTTTGTTCATTGCCAATAGGTTTAGTGATGTTCATTTTACTCCTTTCTTAGTGGAGTTCAATTTTACTTAAGCAAAGAAAATAGAGCTAAGGTTTTTAAGAGAAATACCTAAGAAGATCCATCTCCTTTAGTAGCTAATGTCTCACCCTACGTATCCATATCCTTAGCACCAACAAGTTTCGAAGTCACAACCATCATCATTGCACCAGAGCTCTGAAAATAGAATCTTCAACAGTGAAAATGATAGGTCAAAACCCTAGAATTGTAAATTATATATTTCCTTAATTATGCCTTGGTTGCTACTGACATTAGCGGTCCGAGCTTCTTGGCTGCTCAAGGTGATAGCGGCCATAGGTAGGAAGTCAGAAGTTGCTACACCTGATAGCGGCCAAGTTCACAAATCAAAGTAAATTAGTTTCCTCAATGAGGGAATAACAAAAATAGCAAATAATCACACTTTGATGGTTTAAGATCATCAGAATGTTCAAAATAACAAAAAAATCACATAAAATCACAATCTCAAGTAGGCCTCGTATCCAGTTACCTACTCTATCCACTTAGCGATTGCAACGATTTGCACTCCATGTATTTTGGTGAGATTAGTAGGCAACCATAAGGCCACTTGGGATAAAAGAAACTCATTTTGGAATTACGATATGTCACCCTTCAAACCCAAATAATATCAGGATGGTCGGACTGCTCCACGGTTATGAAGGGGTCATTCTAATTCCTCCACGACATCAAAAACATTAAGTCAAAGTGATACAATCTAGGCATGAACAGAATCATTCATCCTAACTACCTAAGAAGGCTATTAATAGCTGGACCGCTCCTTGGGATAGGGTTGGATGATTATCATAAACAATTGGAATCGTGCTTGGATGTGGGATTGCCCATTAAAAGTAGCAAATGCTATAAAGGAACCAGATTAGTCATATTGGTCAAGAGACTTGTCGCTTCAATCATTGTCATTTATTCACCAATTCATTATGTGAAGAAGTTCTTTAAAACTTCAACATAATCATAATCAAAATCAACAAAATATCACTTGATCATAGCAAAATCATGTTCATCATTTGAATAATTGCATACAACAATCACAAATTTCTCTTGTTTGTTGGGAACGTAAGTAGACATGACATATTCAATTGTAGCTCTCATACAAGTCAAAATTGTTGTAGCAGCTAAATCTACCTGATCGATTTTGAGGAATGAGTACAATTTAACATGAAAAATCCACTGGGCTAAGTCCTCCAAATGTTGAGGCAATGATTCAATGTATGCGTAACATCTTGCATGATTGGGCCATCCAGCGTTGATCAGACCATTGATCACCATACACACTACAAACATATCAGTCTATGTTTTTGCTCAACGTTGTGTTTTCCACACAGCACGTCGCAAAAAGGGACATCTGTAGATACCTAAATCATGTCATTCTTAGGGGATCTACTTACATAGACACACTCATAAGATCATAAGACATAATATTAGACTTTCCAAGCATCAATAGTGGTTCTCACCACTCATTTGGGGCCTTTTCAAGCCATCCAAGCTTGGTCGCTCAAGCCAAGAGTGACCAAATTCTAGATGCTCAAGCCTAGAGTGGCCAGACCTTAGCTATTGTAGATGACAGTGGCCAGATCATATTTTCTATAGACGATAGTGGCTAAGCCATAAGAAGTGGTTTACCAACAATCAGACCCAATCTCATGTGGAAGTGGCAATATGCATGCAATAAAGGTGAGCGGGAGTGACTTTGCATTCCTTTTCATGACCAATTCACATAGGATACTTGAGTTTGTATATAGACTTAAGTTAACTGACCCCCAATCATAAAAAAAGGACAAAAGCTTCTCATGCTAAAAAATAGTTCATATAGAAGACTCAAGTGGGCAGTTAGATTTCAGTTAATTGGCCTTGAAATATAGACAATAGACTAGAGCTTGTCATGATAACTTGTACTATGCATGAGGAATTCATTTCTAGGGCTTGGACATATACCTAGGATTTCACACTATAAAAGGTGCAAGCCTAAGAGCACCAAAGGATCCATATGACATATAGAGAGCCTTATCATATCCAAAGATCACAGGAGATCATTTTAGAGAGAGTTCTCTTTGAGATCACGTGTGCGGTGAGGCTTTGAAAAATCAAAGGGCATAACACCTACTTTCTTCAACATTAGATCATAGTATTTTACCCATACATTTGGGGCAAGGAGAGCAATATTTTCTTTAGCAGTCACTGTCTTGGACAGTGGCTCGCAGGCTTGGATTAGATAGACATATCATGTTTTATTTTGTTTTCTTATATCATTAGAATAGATTTACTTTATTCCATGGTATTGTTTTATCATATTTTTGTTACATTATTTGATTACTAACAACCTCATCTAGGGAGGCAATCTTGGACACCTAAAAGTGTGTTGTTGTTTCATTGCTTTTAGGGCCATAGGTACATTGGATGAAGGTTACAACATACGAGAGCAAAAGGGATCCCTCTAGGAAACAAACCTGGAGAAGGAGGCATTTGTAAGCCCTCATACATTTTCGTATGTGAAATCGGGAAACTTTTATAAATGCACCACCTTTTTGTGGAAGGGGCACTCCTTGCCCACTTGTAATTTATAGTATCAAAATGGGTATCCCTAAGAGGGACCGACATGTAACCGAGCTTCAACATAAATAAAGATATTCATATTTTGTTATTTCATGTTATATGCTTTCTTTTTTCTCTTGTATTTCCATTTTATCTTTGGTATTTTAAATAAGCATTGCAAGTAGGGTTTTTAGAAAAGGGACCGGTGCATGTGTTCCCAGGGTCGCTATAGTTGTATTCTATTTTGACTACATTTTGCATTGAATGTCCTCAATTCAATATCTATGGTACATGGAAGAAAGGTCCAAAAAATTCAAAGGATCACCAAAGAACTTCGAGGCCATATGAGCAAAATACATGACCCATTGATTACAATTAAAGCAAATTTCAAGAAATATAGAGACATAGTAGAAGAAAGAGAGAAGAGATTATTACCTGATGTGGTGTAATAAATTGCATGGAATTCCCTCTTGTCATATTATATACCCAAATTTGTATACCCCTACCCTAATATTGTTAAAGCAATAATAGAGAACTATGACTGAGAATGTAGAATGGTCTATAATAAAACAAGAAAAAATAATTTGATATTACAAGTTACAACTAAGTCCATCACAAGGACCTTTGTAGTAGGAGCTCACTATTGTATGATTCCCAAAAATATATATGCTAAATAACAAGTTGAGTGTTATAAAATGGATTTGGTTATGAATTGGCTAGATAAGTAGTTAGTGCAACCCCTTGTCAACTTCCCAAAAAAGTTGATGAAACTTATTGCACTTAAAAGCCACTATGAATTTTTCTATGTTAATTGTCATCTTTGTGCTAGATACTGACCAATATGTATATGATTATCAAGTAGCTATAGCATACATTGTAATTGGTTTTAATTTCTAAGCTCTCATATTCATGATCAATTAGTTGCCCTAAATCTAAAGGAGAGTGAAATATTTTGTTACCCATATTACTTAGCTTGTTTATTCTTATATTTCATGGTGGATAGAATGCCAAGTTTACAAATCACAATACACACATAAAACAAGCAATTATCCCTATGGTCAATTGGACTCTTGTGCTTAGAGAGAGTAGCTCTTATATGGAGTTTAATATATTATTTTTGGGGCTTACACTAGCTTGCATATATGGTAGAATTACCTAACTATATCCAAAAGCTAGGGATAATCTACATAGATATAAACATGAACTAAGGTATTTGTGATTTATATAGAGCAATATTTTTATTAGAGTTTATGGTTTTATGAGATACCTGTATATGCTCTCGTACTATGTGATTGACTAGATCTTTGCAATGGAATTTTACCAAAAAATTGATAGAGCAAATAACAACTTTGGGGCTAGGATTAAAAAGGTAAAAATATACCTCCTTTGGTACATAACTATAGTAGGAGTTTACTTTAGAGTAAATTTATTTAATTGCTTCAAGTATTATAATAAATGCACAAGTTTCAATGTGTATGTTGTAAATGTGGATGTAGTCTACATGTACATGATTCCTAGGTAGTAGAGGTATCCAAGCAATTTATATTTCTATAAAAATACCTCATAGGTAGTGATTCAGTAAGGTGAGAGAAAGGGAGAGTGATATAGTAATTATACAGTATGTTGTAGATGTAGTGAGGTACAATTTAGTCCTTTCATATACTTTCATGGAGTGTTCATGTCCTCCATTATATAGCATTGTACTATTTTTATCACTCTCATTAATGGCATATTTTTGCATTATTTATAGATTTTCATTTATGTATTTTCTTGCATATTATTATGCCATTATCTTTATAGTTATCTCATATTAGTTATCTCTCATCCTGTGGTTGTACTAACTCCCATAAAAATCTAATAGTGGTATCAGAGGACATGGTAGATTATATAAGAAATAGGAAGAGCCACAAGTGAGACTAAGAGAAACCCAAACATATCATTTATAAATTTTTGAGCTTACATTTCACTAGAGTATTTCCATAGGGTTATAGGAAAACTCATGAAGACTAGGACTCAGTGTGGATTCTACTAGATTGATATATCAACTAGTGAAGATTATTATCTCCAAAAATATAAATTATTCCATTCCAATTTCTAACATCTTGTTGCAGGAATATGAAATTCAAAAAAATGTTGGAAAGGTTCCTACAAGAGATATAGGAAGAATATATTCTTAGAATTATTCTAGCACTTGCAACAACAAGTAGAATACTAAATATTTCAAAGACCTAGAAAAATGTCCCATTAAAAGAGCTGCAAACCTATAGATTACAGAAGTGAAGAAAAGGCCATAGTAGCCTCAGTATAGACTCAAGGGAGAAGAATAATATAGTGAAGAGTCATTGTAAATATAGGAGATTGGTTATCTCTAATGCAGATTGAAGATTCACCCTGAAGAAGATAAAGAGTCCTTTAGTAGGTCTAGTTACAACTCCTAGTTTTGGAAGATTGGAGGTTGGTGATCTTAATTGAAGCCTACAAATTGTAGAAGAGAATAAGGACCAAAAAGGTCATATTCTAGAATCTAGAAGTAGTAATATTTTAGGGATTCGAGAAGATATCATTACTAACACTTCCTTAGTATAAGGTTAAAGGAAAGGTCTCATTTGAATGACCATAATAGCTATGATATTTAAGACCTTGGTGAGGTCTCAAGGAGAAATAAGGAAGAGGCTTTGTGAGCCTCATTAAAGGAGAAATAAGGATAAGCCTTGGAGAGCCTTATTTTTAAAATTCTAATAAGGCCATTAAAGGAGTTCCTAGGATAACTCACTAGAGAAATCTACCAGTAAGGAGGAGTTACTAACATAGCATAATTTGGGACAATTATCATCATCCAACAACAAGCCCAAAAAAATAAGAATTTGAAAAAGAGTTCCAAATCCCCAAGGAGAATACTGAAGACCTCAAGACATTTAGATTCTTGAGAAGAAGACCTACATTGAAGTTAGAATTCAACAAAGAGGAAGCATTTAGACATTACTACCAAACCAAAAAATTGCCTTTAGAGGCTAAAAGTATTATTTGAAGATATGGATTTGCTGAATCTACATCAAAATAGAGAAAAGGGTTATTGAATTAAAACTCAGCTGTGATTTGGGGGAATTCCTGACCAAATTTATGAGTTTCAAGAACAACATTTTAGTGCTAAAATTTATTGCAAAATGTTAGCAATTAAGATAGCATTACTACCTGAAAAACTTTAGGAGTTTCAAAGTTTATCTTTAAGGCTGATAGGAGTCACCTACTACATATTAAAGGTAGCAAGACATAGGAGTTACAAAGCTATAAATTTATGATTTAAGGAGCCATTTGGGACAGCCAATAATAATTGCAGATTCATCTAGTAAAAGGGTAGAAATAAGGTGAATCTAATCTACCATCTACAATGATCATTAAGGTGATCAACTTGGGTGCAAATAAGTCCGTTAGTTGAACTATAATTTGGGTTATTATCCATTTCCATTAAGCACCATTTTAATTCTTTAGAATTTATAAAAAGATAAGGTTGCATCACAGTATTCAAGGAGTATAGAAGGAAGTTACTTTTATGGTTATTACTTGCATAATTAAATATGAGTTAGATATATTTCAACAAAAATAAAATATCATCTACCTATAGTATATTTAAGAATAAAGAAGACTACATCTTACAACATTGATTTTAGTGCATATTACAGATTAATTTTAAGGGTTCTTTATAATTACTCTTAAAAGAGTTGTAGAAATTATTAGTACATTATTTAAGAGTTATTATTATTAGTGCATTGAAGGAGAGATAAAGTGAGACTACTATTGCACTATTCTAGATTATTTAACTTATTTAATATTAAATATCATTATGTGCATTAGTTATTAACTTGAGGAGAAAACCAAAGAGCACAAAATATGCAAATATCAAAGTGTCTAAAGACACTATTCAGTAATTAATACTTGCAAATTATTTAGTCCTATAGAATCCTCCAAGAAGATCAAAATTCCTCCAAGGAATGGAGAAGAAGTAGGTAGCCATCAAATTAGAGAAAGAAGCTACAAGAAGAGACTTGAAGTATCTCATATTTAAGGTGCAAATATAGGTTTTTACAGATTTGTATGAGAGCACCATATTTATCTCTATCAAAAAGAAAAAAATACAAGTAGACACTCAATGTAGCATATTATTGTACAAGTTACCATATCATTGGTATTGAAGAGCCAATAAAAATAATCTCAACATTGGTCGTTAGCACTATCAAAAGTGCCTGAAGTGGAACCACACAAAAAGGGTTCAACATCTAGCATATGCAAAGAGAAAGTACCAGGTAAATAGCACATAAGAGAAAAATCAATGAAGGGCTCAAGAGTGCTATAGAAAAGAGTCATCCCAAGGCTCAACACCTAGCATGTATTATGGTGTCCTATCATACACAACATTGATATCTATAATATAAAACATATACAAGCATTGAACCCATGAGAGGATAGTATATTAGTGCAATAATTACAACATGATACATAAAAGAGAAGAGGACATATAACTAATATAAGAGGTGCATTATAGTGGGAAAGTTGATAGATAATAGTAGCACCATAGAAATAGCCTCATAGAACTAGAGCCAACATTGTGAAAGGAAGCACATTTTTTCTACCTGAAGAAAGTGTTGAGAGCAAGGAAAACAACTATGTACCTATTGTCAAAGAATTTTATAAAGCTCGATAGAAATTGGAAGAGACCATACAGGAAATTTGGAAGGCCACCACTCGTCACATACTATAGAGCATTTTATAACACTAACAAAGTAAAATGGTCAATATAACATCTAAGTTTTTGATATTTAAAGATATCATTGTAAGTATAATCATAATTTCCAGCTAGTTAAAGAAGGAAGGAGTGTTACTCAAAGACCAAAGCATTACTATAATTCCTTACAAGCTTGCAGTAACACATAGGTCCAAGTATAAGGAGAACAAAAGCTACATAAGCACCCAAGTCTAATAAATTAAGTTTAATTCCAAGAAAGTGTAAGAAATTGTAAGTGAAGTCCATGGAAAGGATATTGAAGTTAGTCACATTACAATTAAGATGCATTAAAAGCCTAAAGTTGAGGAGTCAAAGGATGTCCATTAAAAACATGCCATCAATCAATGATTCTAGCACCCATCAAATGTTAAATGTTCAAGTGAAAAAGATAATACAAATATCCATTTAAAGCTTACAATATCATTATCAAGAGAGAGCTAAATCATTCAAATCATCCTGGTCAAGGAATAGCAAAACAGCCTACATCATAGTCATAAAGGGAGAACAAAATTGGTTACATTACCAAAATCCAATGAGAGCATCCTATCTCAAAATACTCACTGCTAGCCAAGCCACCTACGTTGAAAGAATATAATTATATCATTTAATTATATGCTTTCTAAATTTTGGAGTTATAAGGTGTTAAACATAAGGTTGATTACAATTATTAAAATAACAACCTTAGAAAGCAAGGAAGTTATCCTAACAAAGGTAGAAGAAACTATAGACATTTTCAAATCACCAAGTAGGATATATAAGGATATTAACCTTAGTAAATCAGAAATATTAAATTTGCAAATACTATTATTATTGTTTTCTAATATTCCAAATTAAGGAGTTATAAGGTATACTACACCAAAAATATAATATTGGAATTTAGAAACATTAAACTATTAATATCAAGGGATATAAAAGGAAGTTATTCATTTATTTAAAGAAGTTGTAATTATATACTTACACTTTTTTTTTTTTAAAAGAGGGGTACAAATTTATTAGATCACAGAAACCTTACAGCAGTGAAAAAAACAACTAGCAAAAATAGCCAACAAAAACCTCAAACAGACATATCCTCAGCAAGTAAATTATGAAGTTGCTGAGAACAGTCTAAAGGGAGGTTATCCCAACCCTTAACAGACCAATTCCCCTAAAAATGAGAAGCCCATTTGGCCAAACAGTCCACAACCCTATTCCATTCCCGAGGAATGTGAACAAAAGAGATAAACTCCAAATTACAACAGAGTTGAAGAATCTGTTGAACAACCAAAGTCAACCCCCAGTGAACATTATCAAGATGATGAGTCCTTAACAAATTTATAATAATCTATGAATCAGACTCACAGATTATCCTCCGCCAACCCATAGCCAACCCTTGTTCCAAAGCACAACAGATATCAAGAGCCTCCATATAATTATTAGAGTGTATCCCCTTATAGCATGAAAAAATGAAACAAGCATTCCCAACACTATCTCTCCCAACTCCTTCGATACCAGCATGCCCAGGATTACCTCGAGAAGACCCATCCGTATTGATCTTGAACACCCCTGGAGGAGGAGGATGCCATCTCCCATCTCTCTGCATTTTTTTTCCATCTCGATTTCTAGATGGAATAATAGGACGAGGACCATTCTCCACAAATCCCAAATTTTGCATCATCAAAATCTCCGACTGCACCAAAGGAAGACTAATCTGGAATGTGGAAGAGACAGTTTCTTGGATCATACCAATGATTCACTGCAAAAGCTAATGAACAGTAAGCTTGTTATCATGAAAAATTTGTCGATTTCTTTCCAACCAAATCTGCCATAGAATACAAGAAGGACCAATAGTCCAAGCAACCTGGAGAAAGAAAGACTTAGCGGGAGGTCTCCCTAAACTCCTCCAAAACTCCAAAAGAGAAGAAGCATGGGCACAAGGCTGCTTCCACACCTCCCACCAAAGATGCCAAATATCCCGTGCAAAAGAACACTGAAAAAGAAGATGACCTGAAGACTCTTCACTGTTCGCACATAAAAAACAAAAATAAGGTCCTTGAAAACCTCTCTTTTGCACATTATCCCAGGTAAGGCATCTATTGTGAGTAGCTAACCATAGATAAAAATTGCATTTAGGCCAAGAGAACTTAGACCACACTTGCTTCCACCAGGGCACCTCATCATCCCCAAAATGTTGTCGATCCAACTCCCTGTATCCTGAAGCCACCGAATAGAACCCTCTAGGATCCAAGCCCCATGCCAAAACATCATCATATTGTAAAGAAGAGCAGGCCCTACAAGCCAAAATACGAGTCAACTCCTCTCTTTCCTAAAAAGTACCCCCTACTGGCCAATCTATAGGATCCTTCCAATGAACAACCTCAACCTGCCCAACTCTTTCAACAAATTTGTAGTTCATAACTCGATTCCAACCGGCATCCAAAAAGACTTTGCACAAATTCTGAAGATGAGGATACATGGATAAAATGGCAAGGAACCCATCCCAAGCATCCTGCCAAAATAGAGCCTTGGAACCCTTATGACAAATCCAGAACAAACCTTGCTTAACAAGATTCGCCCCCTTCTTAAGAGTGTTCCAGATGAAAGATCCCCTACCAAACAAACTGTATCTGAGAATCTCAGAGCCCTCAACCCCATTCAAATATTTATAGGACAGAATCTTTGCCCAAGCTTGGTCTTGAGAAGTACACCATCTCCAATAAAACCTAGCTGCCAAAGCCTCTCCAGAAAGGGAAGACAAACGAAGACCCAACCCCCCTGCTTGCTTTGGTCTACAAATAGTTTCCCACTTAACCAAACTCCACTTTGAAGACTCCAAATTACCAGCCCATAAAAATCATCTAGACAAAGAATCCAACTCATGAATAAAGCTAGCAGGAGCAACTTGAATCATGCACCTATAGATGCAAAGGGCTTGAACCACAGACTTAAGGAGTAAAACTCTACCAGTAGAGGAGAGCCATCTAACAGTCCAATGAGAAACATGAGCATGAAATTTGTCTAAAATGGAGTTCCAGATCTCACGAGGCAAAGGACCTATAGAGATAGGAATACCCAGATACTTCAAGGGAAGAGCACCAATATGAAATCTTAGAATCTGTGCAATACGAGCCTGTATAAGCGGATTAGTGTTAAAGAAGAAAATGGAAGATTTTCCCTCATTAATCTTTTGCCCTGAAGCAGCCAAATAGATATCCAGAGCCCTTCTAAAGTTGGTAGCTTCCCGAATAGAAGCAAGTCCCATCAGAGTCGTATCATCCACAAATTGAAGATGAGAATAAGCCGGCAAACTCATACCCCACCTCCAACCATGAATCAAACCCTGAGTAACATGTGAATTTAGAAGTCTACCCAAACCTTCAGCCATAATAATAAACAAATAAGGGGACAAAGGGTCACCTTGCCGAAGACCTCTTGAAGCTTGAAACAAAGAATATGGATGACCATTAACAAGAACTGAATATGAAGGTGAAGTAATGCAGCTCATCACCCAACTTACCCAGTTGGAATGGAAACCAAAAGCTAGAAGGACCTTTCTTAAAAAAGACCATTTAACCCTATCATAAGCCTTAGCCATATCCAGTTTCATAAACATAGCTTTCTCCTTATAAATGCACATAGAGTGAATGGTATCAATAGCAATAGTCACCCCATCCAAGATTTTTCTTCCCACCACAAAAGCACCCTGTTCATCAGAAATGACCTTTTTAAGCCAAGGTTTAAGACGCTCAGCAATCAACTTTGTTATAATTTTATACAACATGTTACAGAGAGCAATAGGTCTGAAATGATCAAGATAAGTGGCTCCTTCACTCTTAGGAATAAGCATCAGGAAAGTAGAATTTAGAGCACGCAACATTTGATGAGAGTTGAAAGACTCTTGCACTACATAAAGGAGATCCAGTTTAACAATTGACCAAAATGCTTGAAAAAATTCTATCGAAAAACCATCAGGTCCCGGAGCTTTCCCTTTCTTCATTTGGAAAACAATACCCTCAAGCTCATCAATGGAAATAGGATGCATGAGAGCATTATTCATTTCATCAGTAACCATAGGAGGAATACAACTCAACACACTATTTTCTTCAACCTCTGCAGATGGAGAATCCTCAGAATATAGAGAAGAGAAAAACTTAACAGCCTCATCTAAAATATCTTGATCTGCAGTTAACTGAACCCCCTGAGATGAATTAAGAGATGAAATGATAGAACTGTGTCTTCTAGCCTTCACTGAATTAAAGAAGAACGCTATATTTCTATCCCCTTCTTGTAACCAATCAATTTGAGCCTTCTGTTTCCAGTAAATTTCTTCTCTAAGTTCCCACTCTGCTACCTCCTTTAGGGTAGCAGATTCCTCTTGGAGATTTCTCTCTGTAAGACCATAATCTCTAATCTGTCATGTAATAATATCCAACTTCTCTTGAGCATCCAATTTAGCCCTGAAAAGATTGCCAAAATTCTGTCTATTCCACTTCTTTATCTGATATTTGACATGCTGAAGTCTCTTAACAAGAGAATACATAGTTGTACCATGATGAGGCTTACCCTGAGTCCACCAAACCTGCATAAGGTTATGCAAAGAAGGCTCTCGAAGCCACATTAATTGGAATTTAAAGGAGGATTTTTTGTAAACACCACCACAACTGACCATCAACTTGATGGGCCAATGATCAGAGCCTTTCCAGTCCAAAATAGCAGAACTAATATTCTAGTTAGAACTTACCCAGAAGGAAGAAACCAAAAACCTATCCAATCTCTCTGCAATACCCTCAGACCCCCTTGTCTAAGGCCTTTGCTATTATATACTTACACTTGTATCATATTAATATAGAGCCAAAAGAAATCCAAACTTAGAGAACTTCAAATTTAGTGCATAGTTCATTAGGAGAGATATGGTAAAAACCATCAATGGTTAAAACTCATTCAAGGATGCATCCATAAACCCTAGTTTTTTTTTTCGGTGAAAGGGTCCCCTGCTGGGTATTTCCAAAGTAGCAGAGGCCTTAGACAAGGGGATCCTATTAGCCCCATGATTTTCATATTTATGGCCAAAGCCCTGGGTAGGACCATCAAAGTTGACTGTTCAGCTGGTTTAATATCTGGTATCAAAGCTACATCCCAAACCACCCCTGTCACCCATCAAAAATTTGTGGATGATACGTTGATGATATCTCTAGCTTCTATGGAAGAGGCCAAAAGAATAAAATTCATCCTAAATTTGTATGAGGAGGCAGCCGGTCAGAAGGTTAATTTCAACAAAAGTAAGATTTTCTTCCTCAACACCCCCATACCAAGAAAGAAAATGATTGCAAGGATTCTGGGGTGTGCTATATCTTATTTTACAACTTCTTACCTAGGCCTACCTCCCTTCATTGGTGCACCTTTGGGAGTTATGTGGAAAAATATGGTGGAAAGAATCTAGAAAAGGTTAGCTGGTTGGAAAGACCACTTTTTATCTCAAGCAGGGAAAGCTACCTTGACCATGGATTTGCTACAAAGTATCCTTGTCTATTTCTTGTCCATTTTTAAGGCCCTAGCTTGAGTGCTCCAAAAAATTGAACAGATGCAAAAGAATTTTTTATGGTCAGGATCGAAAGGTAAGAATAGGATCTACCTTGTTAGTTGGAGAAAAGTGTGTCGACCCAAAGAGGGAGGAGGCCTGGGTCTGAGGAGAGTCTCCCACCTAAACACTGCACTGTTAGCCAAACAAGCATGGCGAGTCCTCACAAGCAAAGAGAATGAGTGGATAGCCATAGTGAAAAGGAAATACCTTCAAGGATCTGACTTTTTGAATATTCATACCTCAATAAGAGGATCGGCCTTTTGGAAAGTAATATTGGCAAGCAGAAAGATAGTAAAAAAATGAATAAGATGGATATTTGGGAATGGGTACAAGATCATATTTTGGGAGGATAGATGGGCTATGGAGGAGGCTCTTGCTACTGATCCCATGTTAGTAAGCATTAAAAAATACATCAATGATAACTTTGGCCATATGGTGGTAGATTTTCTTAGATAGGAGGGAGGTAATTTGAGATGGAAACCCATTAGGGCACAGGGACTACAAAATGAATCAAAGGAGCTAGAATTCTTGTTATCTCAATAATTCATTCCTATAAGAGTTTTTGAGGATCATTTGAGGTGGGCTACGACTGAAAGTGGGGAATTTTTAGTTAAATCGGCATACAAAATGCTTCTTGACCCTGAGGATCCATCGTTCCAAACCAAATTGGTGTGGATCAACAAGCTGATCCCCAAATTGGCTCATTTTGCATGGGTTGTTATCCAAGGAAAAATCCTCACCACAAACAACTTGATAAGAAGAGGTATGATTTTGCCTAACCAATGTTTCTTGTGTAGGAATAGCTGGGAATCAATCCATCACATCTTTCTAGAATGTCCTTGGTTAGTCGCTATCCTTAATGGTGTGGTTCAAACCTTTAATATATCTCGGGCAAGTCCAACCATGATCCTAGAGTTTTTTTAGTAATGGCCTTCTCCCTTCATTAGTTTGCAGCAGAGGTTCCTCTAGAATATTTTCCTCCACCACTACCTATGGCATATTTTGTTAGAGAGGAATCATAGAGCCTTTAGTGAATATAACCTTGACCCGCCATCTGCTATTAAAAAAATTTAACATTTTCTATAGAAAACCTGAACATATTTCCTTCCTCACCCCAATCCATTCCTTCCTATGAGAAAATCCTTGCCCAATCCCTTAATATCTCCTTAGACGAATCCACCTCCGATGGACTAGATCAAATTCAAATTTGACGAGGTAGCTAAGGACAATCCTGGCAAAGTAGGAGCTAGAGGTGTGGTGAAAGACCATCAAGGGCAGGTTGTGCTTGCATTCTCTAAAAACCTAGGAAACAAAACCAATAATGAGGCCGAAGCAAAAGCTCTTTGGAGAGGTCTACATCTGCTTCAAGAGGTCCAAGGTAAATTTTGTGTGGAAGGGGACTCACTGAATATCATCAACCTCCTCAACAACAAAAGGAAACCTCCCTGGAGGATCGAGACCCTCATCAATGAAGCAAGGATCCTTGCTGACATGAGAGTAGAAAAAGTCATCCACCACGTGTTTCGTGAAGCCAACAAGTCAATATGCAAGCTAGTGAACTTCGGTATTGAGGTTGTCAAGCTTATCATGTGGAAGTTTGAGGTCCTAGGTGATGTGGAGGATATCATCCAATCCAAAATATCATGACAGGGTCAACATGTCTTTTTCATTGGCAAATCATGTGCCTATTTGGGATTACCATAGGGCAGTGGCAGAGGATAAAAATTAGAAGTATTCTCTCATTGGCTGCGCTTAGGTTAGAAATAACAAGGGATTGTCTCAAGGCCAGCTTGGAAACTGGTATAAGCAGGTGGCAGAACTATGAAGTGGGGTGTTCATCCCTAAAAAAGACAATTATATGAGGAGGGTGTATCGAGGGAGGAGATGCAAGTTTCCAAATGTGTTGAGATATATGTCAATTTTTTCTAAGAGGCATTAATTTCCTGCAAGGATTCTTTTGTCTAAATTTTTCATAATTACCAATATTATAGATCCTAATATATGAGAAGAGGGATAGGACGGTACGATCCCCATGCTGAAGTGGCATGCATTTCAAGATAACGACGAGTGGAGGCACACTTCCAGAATTGGCACAAGTTTTAAGGAACCAACAATGGATGGGTGAGCTAAACTCAGGTGCCACCACCTTACAATTATTTACTATTGTAGTAGAACATCTGATATCATGAGTGGAGAGCTGTCAGATAAACCAAAGAGGAATTTGATAGTCACCCTAACAAATATGATTTATATTGAGCCCAATATGGTTTTCATGGAGCCTGCTGCTCAGGCTATCCTGACTAAAATTTTTTTACCCAATTATTCGATCTGTTCTCGGGTGTGGATGATGAAATCATGCTGGTAGTTATGGAGACATGGGAGGATGGTAGAGTGGAGATATGTGGTCATCAAATTGTCATTGATGTTAACCTACTGGAAGAAATTACTGGGCAGTCAGTTAAGAGAAGGTCGATCCATCGTCAAAAGCATCACTGGGAGGTGGAGCTAAAATAATTTAAGGATAACCCAAAAATTTACAAGGAAGCTAAGAATGATCTCACAAGGATGGAGTTCCTGACTTCGTGGAATGTGGTAATGAAGAATGTGATGGAATGTATCACGATGGAATACCCTGGTAAAGTTTTTCTAAGTTTCCATTATGCTTTCGTAAATTTTTTTAGGGATGTGAACCCCATAAGCATTCCCTAGTTCCTAATGAACTCCTTGAACCATACTATAACCTCATCCCATAGCAAGAAAGGCTTCTCCATGCCCATGCACCAAGGCCTTCTTAAGGTTATTTATAAATTCATCCTCCTCCATGTTCCCCAACCCGAACTCTTTGCCCCTCCCCCTGAGGATCCCCTAAAGGTTCATGGTGAAATTTCTAGGGGGAGAGAGATACCTGGTATTCCTAAACCCTCCCCTACCAAGAAGCATGAGGGTGAGTCAAGTTTTAAGGGTGGTCCAGCTAGGAAAAGACTGAGGACTGATGACCCACCTATTAGGTATTCCCTGAGGCTTAAAAACAAATAAATCCAGGGGAGCAACAAAACTATGGAGATTACTTCTAAAGATGAGGGTCCTGACCCTACAATCATGGAACTAAAAATATTTATCATGAATACGGTTGCCAACTAAAAATATTTAAACTTATAGCTTACTATAATCACTAGGGAGACATAAGGAATACTACAAAACCTAATTATGGAAAGGTCTCTATCAAAATAAACTAATGCACTAGGGATATATAAGGATATTCATGATAACAAATAAATTCATCCTTATAGAATCTCAACTACTTAAAGGTCCAAATTATTTCTCATGGAAAAATAAAGTGAGCAATTTTAATAGTTGAGAAGCTTTGGAAATTTTTCAAAGGAATAACTACTAAACCTAATTCATGTGATACAAAGATTCAAAAGTTTCAAGAGAATAATGCAAAAGCATTAATGATAATAGTGTTTTCCATTATAGATAAAATACAACCTTACATAAATTCAATAGGAACATCTACAAAAGCTTGGAAAACCCTAGAAAAAATATTTGAACAGAAATATAATGTTGGAATATGTAATGCAACATTGTGTAAATTATTATTAGACTAAAATGTAAAGTCTAAATAAAAATATTTGAATTAGAAAATAATTCTATTTTATGTAAAAATATTCCCACCCAATTAATAAGTAAAATAAGGGTGCTAGGAATATTTAATTTGTGGGAAAAAAGTTATTTCCCCTTTTTTAGCAAATATTAAAAAGTAACCAATAACTTTTTAATATTTGATAGATGCCACTTGTCACACATCTCAAGATAATATTGTGATAAGATTTGTCACACATCTCAATATAAGATTGTGATAATATTTGTCACACATCTCAAGATAAGATTGTGATAAGATTAGGGAAATTTTATGGTTGTAGTAGAAAAACTTCTCTTTAAATAGGGGTGTTGTCTACTACATCTTGTCATATCATGTTGATGCATATTGTTGCATAACATTGAAGCATTCTTGTATTGTTGAATCATTGAGTAATATAGTGAGCTTCATAGTGGATGTTTCCCTTATTAATTTGAAGTAGGGTTTTACCACTTAATATTGGTGTTGTGGGTTTTCCTTTTTTGTGTGTGATTGATCTTGTGGAGCATTCTTCGATCTTGGCAAGAATTTTCTTGTCTCACATTTGGAATGAGAGCGGTTGGGATCTCCATCAAGTGTCTTCAATCCTTTGAGGTGAAAAACCCATTAAAGTATATATATTTAATGCATGCATTTGATATTTGGGTATTTTATGCATTAGATATTTGGGTAAACTTATTTTGCAAATCTACCATTAGGTTTTATAGATTTATTGTGTTTTTCTTTTTTTTTATCTAGTTGTTAGATCTTTTGCAAATGGTGTTTTCATTTTAAATCTATAAAATTTTGGCATTGAGATTTTGCTGGAAGGATTTTGGAGCCAAACAGACCCCATGGTTGTGTCTAGAAAGCCCTAAAACCCTATTTCCATATATTATTTGTCCTATTTTGGTGAAAAATAAATCTAAGGCAATTTGTTTTTATTTGGGGTCCAAATGGCCCCCCACCCATTTTGTTGTACAGTCTGAATTTTTTTTATTATTCTGTTTTTTAATAAAAAAACAGTCATTTAATAAAAAAAATAGTCAATTTTTATTATTCTGTTTAAAAAAAAAAACAGTCATTTAATAAAAAAAAACAATCATTTTTTTATTATTCTATTTTTTTAATAAAAAATAGTCATTTAATAAAAAAAATAGTTATTTTTTTTATTATTCTATTTTTTAATAAAAAATAGTCATTTTTTTATTATTCAATTTTAATAAAAAAAATAGTCATTTAATAAAAAACAGTCATTTTTTATTATTCTATTTTTTAATAAAAAAATAGTCATTTAATAAAAAAAACAATCATTTTTTTTATTATTCTGTTTTTTTTAATAAAAAATAGTCATTTTTTTATTATTCTATTTTTTAATTAAAAAAATAGTCATTTAATAAAAAATAGTCATTTTTTATTATTCTATTTTTAATAAAAAAAACAGTCATTTAATTAAAAAAAATAGTCATTTATTATTTTGTTTTTTAATAAAAAAAACAGTCATTTATTTTATTTTAAGACCTAATAGTCATTTTTTTTGCATAAATTGAAATGCATTTTTTATTATTGTATAATGCAACTAGAATCCTTTTATGCAATTTTTGACAAATTTTTAGTCAAATTGTCAAATAATTTAGACCTTATAGTCATTTTTTTTCTCACATTAACAATGGTTGTTTGTGAGTTTGCTTGTTTTGCAAGGTTATCCAAGTATGTTTTGGAGTATATAAGGCAATTCCGGATCAATTTTTTCACTCTCTTCCCCTATTTTTATTAATTTCTTCTAATATCTCTCAAGCATTTTCTTGAAGCATAATGTAAAAATGTAACTTGTATCTCTCATAATGAAAGTAAAAGAGAATGAAAGTGAGAGAGAGAAAGAGAGAGAGAGTGTGTGTGTATTTGTGTTTTGCCTATTTTGCATCTCAACTAATCTAACTACTAACTTACTAACTTGCTACTAAAAAATCTACTAACCAACTAACTTGCAATTTACTAATTTTCATATTAATCAAGAAGGTTAAAAATAAATGAACTTACTAACTACAACTTTAGTATTTGATTAAAATTTAATTAATCTTGCACCATAGTTTATATTTTCTAAATTCATGCACTAGGGATATATAAGGATATTCATGATAACAAATAAATTCATCCTTATAGAATCTCAACTACTTAAAGGTCCAAATTATTTCTCATGGAAAAATAAAGTGAGAGCAATTTTAATAGCTGAGAAGCTTTGGAAAATTATCAAAGGAATAACTACTAAACCTAATTCATGTGATCCAAAGATTCAAAAGTTTCAAGAGAATGACGCAAAAACATTAATTATAATAGCGTTTTCCATTATATATGAAATACAACCTTACATAAATTCAGTACGAACATTTACAGAAGCTTGGAAAACCCTAGAAAAAATATTTGAACAGACATATAAAGCTACTATTCTAATTCTTCAATCTCAATTACATTCTCTGAAAATGAATAATGGAGAAAATATAGAACTATTCCTAAGAAAGGTAGCATACATTAAGGGAAAATTATTAACCTTGGGATAAAAGGTTGAAGATAAATTCCTTGTCCAAGTAATCATGAGAGAACATCCAGATAACTACAAGCATATAGTTACATATTTACAAGTACTAAGTAAAGATAAATAATTTAATGAGCTAATCATCATTCTTCAAGAATATGAAGTAGAAAGTATAGTGAAGTATGATATGAATAACACTGCATTAGTTTCAAAAGATACTCCACAAGGAAATATATCCTCATATTAAAAAGGATGAAAACCTTGGAATAATAAAAATTATCATGTATGTAGAAGAAAATGTCATAATACCAATTACTGTAGATTCAATCCAAGGAACCAAAAAATAGTGAGTCAAACAAACTATGAAAACCAACCAAACAGGGCATTCCAATCAAGGTAATATCAAACTCAAAATAATCCTCAAGATTAATAGTTTTAGCTACCTCAATTGGAATATCAAGCATGAAATCACAAGGAACACTTAGCTCAAAGGATTCAAGAAATTGAAGAACTAGAAGATCTTACAGATAATGAAGTCAAATCTCTCTCAGCAAAGATAGCTTTTTCATGAAGACACTAATTACTTACATGAATAGGACACAGATAGTAGTGAAGGAATATATCAATTTCAATACTAGATGAAAGATCCATATTGAATACTAAAGTCTTCAAAACCCAAATAATGTAATACAGGGAAGTTTTAGAGTATATTAAATCATTTGGATCATGTAAATTTACCACCTTTGGTACATATATAGAGTAGGAGTTTACTTCAAAGTAAATTCATTTAGTTGCTTCAAGTATTATAATAAATGCACAAGTGTCAATGTGCATGTTGTAAATGTGCATGTAGTCCACATGTACATGAGTCCTACGTAGAGTAAAAGCCAAACAATATATCTTTCTATATAAAGGCCTCATGGGTAGTAAGTCATTAAGTTGAGAGAGAGGGAGATTTATATAGTAAGTATATAGTGTGCAGTAGATGTAGTGAGGTATAATGTAGTTATTTCATATACTTTACTGTACTATTTTCATCACTCTTATTAATGGAATTTTTATAAGTTATTTGCAGATGTTCATTTTTTCTGCATATTATTGTGTCATTAGCTTTATAGTTATCTCATATTAGTTATCTCTCATCCTTTGGTTGTACTACCTCCCATAAAAATCTAACACTATCACCATGACAAATTTATGTAAATTTGGAGTCTTAGATGATAATCTTAGAGGCCTTCAGCTATCAATAGTTCTACACATGTGGAGCTATGATTCATAAGGAATATTTAATATCAATTTGAAATTTATAAAAACTAAGGATCCAATGTTTGATTATTTTTACCTTCTAGTTGTAGAGGCATTCAATTTTTTTTTAGAAGATCAAGCACCTCATCTAGATGTAAATAAATTACATGGGTAACCTTTGGGGAGAAAATGTTATGCTTTAATATGACCTTATGATCCAAAAAGAAACCAAGATTATATGATAACCAAGAAGCTTATAAGGAATATTGAAGATGGATTGGATTGGACTATAAAAAAATATAAGGAATCATGTATCTCCAAATGTGAATGGGACAAATAGAAGAAATCCTTCCCTAGAACTTTAGATACCTAGTTCAAAAAATAATTTAAGGATGGATATGTTAAACAGATGGTTGCACACAAAGGAGAAAAATTTCTTGCCCTAAAAAAAAAACATGATGAAGAAGAAGAAGAAGAGGTAATATGACAAAATCCCTACTCAATATCAGCCCTTATTGTGAACTTAGATCTAGAAGAAGACTCAAATTTAGAGGATTTGGTAGGATATATAATATAAATGAGAAATCCCAAAAAGGTAAATCTTGTTGAGCACTATCCAATTGCATAAAATCTTCCAGTGGAAACTGAAGAAGAACAAACATAGCACACAACAAGAGTAGAGATAATATTGGCAATAGAATACATAGAAGAATCCATTTTTGTAGTAGCTTTTGGTGTAAGTAATCCTCAACCTAGTATAAGTGATAACCTTTTATATATGTGATATAAAAAATGGACCAAAACAAAATATTCTCTAACTAGATAGCAAAAGGTAATTGTAAGAAAGGATAAGATGCAATAACTATATCAAGAATCTAAAAGAATAGATGTAGCCATTGAGTAATTTGACATGACAACTCATAAGTAGTACCCAAAAGCATAAGGATCATCTTGACCTATATATCTACTTCTATCTTTATCAATATACCATAACCTTATCAATCCCCTCCATGATAACCTTCACCATATTTTTCTCTATGAGAAATTATATCCCCTCTAAATCCCTCACCAACTAAAATCTCAACATCTACTTCTCCCATCCATGAGCATTAGAAAACCCCCATAAGATCACATTCTTGATTCATTTTAAATACTAGCATATTGTCTCTAAAATATCCCCTAGCATCCATCTCCTCTTTTCCAATTCACCATGGTCACATCCCTTGTTTCTGGATACCCATTGCTATAGGATTTCACCAAGATCCAAGAAGTAGAGGCAAATGTTAAAATGTTTTCCAAAGAACTTCCACCCATGAAAGAGAAGAAAAATGCAACATCCTATATGTTTGATGCTATAGATCCAACCACCAAAAATTGGACCAAAGTAGTTGCTATCCCAAAGGTCAACAAGTCTTCCTTAAAAATGATTACAATAGATTATGATATCAAGATACATGAGTTTTCCATATCAAAGGTCCCAAATACAGATAGTTAAATATCTCTACACTGATACAAGCACATTGTATTTCCAAGGAAATAAAATGGAGTCAAAATACAAATGTGCAAAATATAAATCTAATCACTTAAAAAAATATTGGATCAAGAGGAAGTGGAGAAGTGGGACCTAAAACAATAGGTCAAATACCTACAATAGTAGTTGAGCAAGGCCCCAATGCTAGAGCAAATACAACAAAAGGATGAGAATATTCAAGATCTAGAGGAGAAGCTACAAAAAGGGAAATCAAAAACCTAAGAATAGGAAAGGTACTTGCAAGAATTCAAATCAACACTCTAGGGTTAAGTGGAAAAATTGGCAGCAATGCAAGTAAAGTTGGAAGAATAAAAAATAAGACTTATAACCCCAAATTTTCTTTGGAAGCGTTAATACAAATCAAAAGCGAATATTATAATAGGATTAATGATGTAGGTATTTTGGCATATCCACTCATAGATAATATGGAGCAACATAAAAATCATCTAAGATGCCCAAGTTGAGCTTAAAAAAGTAATGGAAGCAACAATTGATAAGGTAAAGAGGATAAAAGTAGTGATCAACATCATGAGGAATATAAAGGTAAACCCTCATCTAGCAAAATTCATAAATAAGTACATTGATGAAGCATTATTATTTTAAAAATAAGTACTATATGGATATTAGTTAATTATGAAAGTAGGTGATGTAGTCACTACACTAAGAAATTAGAGAAGATAAGGATACTAGTTGAAGAACTTGTATGTCTCTATTTTTCAGGATTTTTGGGTGATACTTGCAAATTTTGTAGTTAAGAGAAACTTAGAGTGTAGCTAGAGCTTATGGTCAATAATGAAAATGAGTTTGACTCCTGGCCTGTACCTTTTAAAGGAAATCAAGTTGTTTGATTTTTGAATAAGCTATATACAATAATCTCAAAACTATATGATCTAGCTCAAATATATACCAATCCATCCTATAATAAAATTCTTAGAGCTAAGGGACATTATGTATAAGCTCCAAGGAGTTTTTATTTGTACCCAAATATATTGGAATAAACTTTGCAGATTTTTTTGGCTTACAGGAGCCACCTCGATTGATTAGAGATCTAGTGGAGAGTAGCACGACAAAATATCCAAGGAAACTACACAAATCTAGGAAGGACAGGATGAGTCTATTGGCACATCAACAATGGGTACCATGGAGACAAAAAGTAGATAGATGATATGTATGCTTGTATATTATATTATATTATATTATATTTTATTTTATTTTATTTTATTTTTTTTTGTGGAAAACATCCCAAAAGGGATGCCACTTTCGGGTAAGACCCAAGGAGGCAGGGGTATCCATTCCGCCAAAAACGCCCAGGACTCGGACCTGGCCTACCACCTTTGACATACTCAAGGAGAAAAAAAACACACAAAACCAAATTAAAAAAAGTAAATAACAACAAAAATAATAAAATAAAATAAAAAACATGCTCCTTGAGTGTGTCAAAACCAAAAGCACAACAAAAAACGCACAATAAGATAAAATAAACCACAACACAAACCACATAGAAAAACACAAGAACCACATAACAAAACACAAACAAGACAAAAAAAACAACACACTACAAAGACATAACCCAAAAAAACATGAAAAATAAACACAACCAAAACCTTAAAAATAAAATAAAAATAAAAATAAAAATAAAAATAAAAACAACCAACAACAGACAATAAACAAAAATAAAAAAACATAGAAAACACTCACACATAAAAAAAATGAAATAACACAAACAAAGAGAAACCCAAGAACAAGAACAAAAAAAAAACACAAGAACAATAAAAAAAAACATAAACAAAAAACAAAACAACAGAAACACAAGAACAAAAAAAAACAACACAAAGAACACAAAAAAAAAACAAAACAAAAGAACCCACCCACCTTAAAAAACTAAACAAAAGAAGAAAAAAGAAAAAAAAATGAACAAAACAATGACCTACCTAGACCAAAAGACTATTAATGCAAGAATCAACAGAGGAAACAAAATAAAGAATAGAATGAGCTAGGGAACTAAAAAAACTGAATGAACCAAAGAGAAACAAAAAACAAGAAGAAACTAGGTACCTTTAGAACTGAAGCCATCCAAAGAAACGATAGAAAGAAGAGATTCCCTAATTTGAGAAGCCCACCATATAGGAGGGTGGCCATAACAAGTAAGATCACCTTTGTCCAAAGCCCAATTAGCTAAAGCATCAACACTCTTGTTTTGATATTTGACCACATTATTGTAATCAACTTTCAAAAATCCCATCTGGATTAACTGAATCTTCTCAAGAATTATTTTTATTCTCCAATCCACCTTATGATTCTTAGAAGGAGTCTTCAAGAGATTAATCATAAGTTGAGACTCAGACTCAACTAACACCTTTTCCCATCCAACCTTAGTAGCCTCCTGAAGGTCTCTAAGGATACCATACCCATCAGCAAGCTTATTGGAAAGAATACCCAAATTCTCAGTAAAAGTAAAAACCAGGGAGCCATCTGAAAGTCTACCAATTCCTCCCACATCGGCTTTTCCGGGGTTCCCTCTAGAGGCTCCATCAGTATTGACTTTTCCAAAATCCTTAGGAGGAGGTTGCCAATTTCTAGTCCTATCCATCTTACTAATACTCACATTCCCTTTAATTTGGTTGCCCTTAGAAGGTTTAATCTTCAATCTTTGCATCACTTGATCCCATCTTTGGTGAGAGTTTTGGGGGTGATTAAGGAGTTGATGGACTGATTCAACTAAGTTGGCTATGGTCTTTTGCCAAATATAGTGAATATCCTTCCTATATTGATTAAAAATTTGGATGTTCCTTTCATTCCAAATATTCCAAAGAAGAATGGTAGAACCCATCCAAACTAACTGCCTAATAAAATTATCAACACCCTCTTGATTAGGCCAATCCCTCCAAAGTTGTTCAAAAGTGAAAAAATTAGACCATTGTAAGCCAAGTAAAGTTGCCATTCTCCTCCATAGCTCAGAGGCTAAAGTACACTCAATAAAAATATGGTTGATATTTTCTACATTATTTTCACACATTTCACATCTAAAAGGGCCATGAAAACCACACTTCATAAGTTGCTCACCATTAAGAACCCTACGATGCAATAAAATCCAATTAAAGAACCTCACCTTAGGCCAGAGCTTTTGAGCCCACAATTGAGAAAATATGTCAGAATAATGGTTGGGATTATTATGGCATAAGGTCAAATAACCTTGAGCAACTGAATACTCACCCTTAGTAGTGTTGTTCCATCCAAAACAATCTTTTTCATGGGACCAAGAGAGGGATCTCATATGAAGGATGCCTTGGATATCTTGTCTTTGCCTTTCTGGTATTTGAATAGGTCATTCCTCAATAGGGATCCAATATCTACCAACCTTTGAATTACCAATATGGTACCGATAGTAATTAGCCACCTTTATCCAATTAGCTCGGTGAAGCTCCTCCATCCAAGGCCTCCAATCGGGAAACTGAGTTATCAAAGGCTTGTGACCATCCTAAGAATCTTTCCAAAAATTTGCATGTTGACCATTATGAATGATCCAAAATAATTTTTTCTTTATCAAATCCTCACCAGTCTTAAGAACTGCTAAAATGGGAGAACATTTGGTAGGAAGTTGATAGCGAACAATGTCTTCAGGACTTTTGTTTTGACTCTAAGGATGGAGAGAGAGATATTTTTCTTGCAAGCATTAATTCCAAGTCATACCTAGAGTCAAAAAATAAGAAATGGTAATATATAAGCACTAATTCCAAGTCATATTTAGCCAAGTCTTTCCACAGAGTTGCAAAAAAACCTATGAAGACTAGGACTTAATTTTAATTCCACTAGATTGACAAATCAACTACTGAAATTCATCATCTCTGGAATTATAGATTCTTCCATTCTAGTTTCTAACATATTTTTGTAGGAAAAAGGAGATTCAGAGAAACTTGGGAAGCTTCCTACATAGTTCTAGGAAGAACATATTCATTAGAATCATTCCAACTCTTGCACCAATAATTAGAAGACTAAATATTTTAGACACATGATAAAGAGTCCCATTACAAGAGTTGTAAACGTACAGACTATATAAGAGAGGAAAATGCCATAACAGCCTTACTGTAGACTCAAGGAAGAAGAGACTCTAGAGATGAGTCTAGGAGAAGATTGAATATTGGTGATCTCCATTAAATATTTAAGCCTGTAGATTGTAGAATGATAAATATCTCAAGAAGCTAAAAAATACTTACAAGAGGTCCCATTGAAGAACTTCTAGTTCAATAAGATAGGGGACTAAACAAGGACAAGAAAAAGTCCCATTCTATATTCTAGTAGTAGTATATTTTAGATATCTAGGAAGTAGATCTCATTGCCAACACTTCCATAGTAGAAGGGTTAAGGAAAGCCCTCATTGGTAATACTAGAGAAGCCATGAGAGAGAAGACCCTAGAGAAGATATCTCAAGGAGAAATAAGGATAAGGCTTGGTGAGCCACATTTAAGGAGATTCAGATAATTCCATTAAAGTATTTCCTAGGAGAGCTCATTGGAAAAATTTACGACCAAGGAGAAGTTCCTGATAAAGAAAATATTTTAGGATAATTATCGCCATACAAAAACAATCCCAAACTGAGATATATTTGGTAAGAAGATTTCCACATTTTTGAGGATATTGGTGAAAACCTCAAGATTTTAAATTCTTGAGAAGAATGCCTAGATAGAAGTCAAAATTTTATAAGGATATGAAAGGATAAAGGAGCCAAACATTACTATCAAACTTGAAAGGTTTAAAGAGTGTCTTTGAAGGCTAGAAATCTCATTTAGAGAAAAAATATAGGGGTTTTCTAAATCTACAACAAAATACTAAAGGATTATTGAAGGAAAATCTTAGCTACAATTTGGAGGAGCTTCCTACCAATTTTTTTAAGACTCAAGGACATCATTTCAGCAGAGAGACTGACTTTTTTATAATCTAAAATATTTTATATTTGAGGATAGCAATAAAGCAGTAAGTGGAGCAGCATCAATGTCCATATTTCTAGGATACATCTTGAAGGATATTTTAAGTCGCATACTATAGTTTTAGGGAAAAAATATAGAGGGTTTCAAATCTATGATTTGGTGAGTTAGAGAGTTGTTTCAAAAAATCAAGGGAAGTTGCAAGATCATCCAATAAAGGGTTGTATAATTGGTAAATCTAATCACCAAGAGTTACATCATATTTAGAGGTTAGTAAGGTAAGCAACTTTGGTGCAAAGGGTTCATTAGTTGAACACTTATATTCAGTTTCAAGAAGTGGGTTCATTTTAAAGTATTCAAAGGAGTGTTGAAGAATTTTTTTTTTAAGGTTTATATACCTCCACATTAAAATAGGAGTTAGATATATTTCAATAGAAAGAAAAATATCATATTCCTATTATCTAGTTACAACAAAGAAGACTTCATTAAGTTTTAGATATTATAGTGCATTTAGGAGAAATTACTGGAGCATGATTTAAGGTTCATTTGTAGGAGTAATAAGGTGAGATCAATAGTGCACTATACTAGTTGCTATTAAAGAGTTTTTTAAGATGCACTAAGTGCTTTTAGTTGCAGTGAAAATTAGTGCATACTTCGAGTTACTTTGAGAGTTCATTATTGCACTATATTAGTTATTCAAAGTTCATTAAGGATTTTAGTTAAAATGAACATTAGTGCAAATTTAAAACTCTCAAATAGCATACTAGTTGCATGGTTAAGATCTTGGATTCATTATTACTAATTTATTCAAGTAAAGTGAGTTAGAAGCTTAGTGTTGTCTAGTAAAGAAAGAACATAATTTGCTCTTAGGAAGCCATATTATCAAAGAAGTTAGAGAGCTTGAAAAAGGAGACATTCGATCTAAAACCTTGGTGCAAGTTAAGGTAAGCTATCTTAACTATTTACATTGCAAAAAGTACAATTATTGTCCTTTAGAACAACAAGATAAGGACAAACGATATAGCCTCTAAAAGGCATTACAACAACCATAAATACATAGTTTTAAAGTGGTCATTCTAGCTAGTAAAGGTGTATATTCCGAGTAAGATAAAAGATCCAACGGAGGGCTCAAATTAATCAAGTCTCAAGGTGTCTAAAATATACTATAATCACCATTGAATTGAGCATCCACAATAGAAGTTACCTATAAGAATTAAGCCAATGTAATGAGATTTTTATCCAACACATATCCACATAAGCGGGGTAGCATATCAAGGTCTACATAAAGTGGCTATCATATATTGTATATCAACAAATAAGGAATATTGATAAATAAGTAGTTACAAGGTGAATTACCCAAGTTTTGATGTAGATGAACCACTAGTTGAAATGAAGCACCTAAATCTATCACTAGAGAGCCAAAGAACCTTCATTGTAGTGAACTTGATATGTATTATCTGGAGCTACTCTTGTAGAATCGTTGTTCACTTGGAAAGAAGGTGTAGAAGACAAGTTACTAAAGGTGTTTGCAGGAAAGAGGTATACAAAGAAAGAGATGTTGGAAGGAGGTCTACATGCATAAAACCTGAGCACCACTTGCAATGTATAGCCCAAGGATATTTTACAACTTTGCACAAAGGGCATCTTCACCGTCTTATCTCTAACGCTCAAGAGAAAGGTGCTCATATGAGTAACACATTCCATCATAGTCTTAATGTCAAGAAGATATCCAACTTACATCGTGTGGTCTAATACTCTTTAAATACTAGTGCCATTGAAAGAGGAGATAAAAATATCTTGGTAATTCTTCATGTCACTTGGAACTCATTTAAATATAGGGGAAGCACATTTATGTCCATAAAAATTAAGAAGCACATTTATTTCCATCACTGTCATATATCCACCATCGAAGGAATACAACGTCCATTAATAGAATACCCACTATTTAGGAGGATACAATATTATAGAGGTAAGTTTTTACCTTAATTAAAAATACTTTCATTCAATATTAATAAGGTGTATAACATAAGGTTGAAGTTCATTCATCATTTGTGTTGGGGATTTTAGCAAAATCAACCTTAATACATTTGAAAGCATATCAAAGGAGTACATAGTATTTAAAATCAATTTAGTTGAAATAGAAGTATTTTAATATTTATAATTAAATACCATAGAAGATATAAGGGTTCCTACTCATAAAATTAAAACTTTATTATATTGCAAATATTATTAATTTCTAATATTCCAAATTAGGGAGTTATAAGGAATACTATATCAAACATAGTTTATTGGAATTTAAACTATTGGTTATTAAAGGTTAAAGAAGGAAGTTCATTAATTTCTTATAAGAGTTGGAATTATTTAATTATACTTGTCCCATATTCACATTAAAGGGATAAAATAAATCCAACCATAGAGAACTTCATCAACTTGAAAAGTGCATAGGGAGAAATAAAATTAGGAGTTGAACATCAAACCATTAGGGAGTCAAAAGGAATTCAACTCAAAGCAAACCTAAAAGTTAAACTAATATCAAGAACATTATCTTAATATTAATAAAATCACTTTGGAGACATAAAGAATCATACAAACCCTAAGTCTTGGATACATTTTATCAAATTAGTTCACATACTTTAAACTAGGGAGTTCTAAGGTAGTCTACAACTATTTGTAGACACCTAAAAGTCATACATGATCACCATAGTCATTCATAGGCTTGCATAGATATTTTTAGGATTGCACATGCACATATAGGCCATTGTAGGCCATTGTAGGCCATCGTAGGCCATTGTAGGTATTCATAGACAATTGTAGGCCATCATAGGCCATCGTAGGTAATCGTAGTCATCCGTAGGGACAAAACCTACAAAACTACACAAAATGAACCCAAAACACTTCCTATTCATGGAAAGGTCACCTAAAAGCCCCTTTAGGCCATATAAGTCCTTTTATACACCTAATTAGGGGCCCCATGGGACCATTCCTTCCAAAAACCCTAATTATGCTAATTACAATTTTAATTTGAAAGTCATTTTTCACTTAAGTACACTTTATCACTTAAGTAGGTTTAGTTAGGCTTAATATCCAAATTAGTCCTAATTCTACCCTCACACAGGTGTGCACCCACTTAGTTGGGATATTTACCAAGATACCTAACCTAACCTCCACTTAACGTAAGGATTAGCTAATCAAGGTTAACCCTAATCCTAACTCACACATATGTGCACCTAGGATATTTCCTTCAAGGCACATGAGGGAGTGACTCAAAACTCTACCTCATAAACCTAACTTCACCATGGTAAGACTTGACCCTAGAGTCTAGGATACCAAACTATTCCCCTAAACTTGGTCCACTCTATAAATAGAGGGCCATTTCCTTTATTATTATCTCTCTCTCACTCTTTTGGCTAACATATCCAGACCCTGCTAAAATTACCATAGAACATATTTTGCTATTTATACATCTATCAAACATCAATAAACAACACTTGGATCACTTCCAAATAGAAAATTATAGCAAACAGTCAACCACAATCAAGTTTTCACCCCACCATGTGAACCAACCCTACACCAAATATACAACTTCAAATCGGGTAGGTATACTTTGCTTATGGTTTTACAGCATTTCCATCAGTTTTTATCAAGTTTTACTATATTTTTAAGGTCATTTTGTCTATATAAACATGGGGTCTGATCCATGATAGGTCCCCAAATGCACTAACACATTTTTGTAGGTTTATACAGGTCCATACAACACTCCCAAGCATCCAACTGGTGGCACACATACAAAGAAGCCCACTTGCATTGAGGGCATTGAAAAGCATCAACAAGATCCTTTGTATTCACATTGAAAGAGAAATAAAAATCTATCTCAAGAGAGACTATGTTGTAACATTATTTTGAAATCAACAATAAAGGAAAATTTGCATGTTTCCATTAGTTTTGGAATTTATGTTCTACTTTTCACATGTTAAATTCTACCCCCAGTGGGACCCCCAAAAAATTATTTTAGAGTAGCCTTCTTGCTAACTAAGTCAATATACAACTCCATTTTACTATTTTAGGTACTCTAAACATAGAAGAAAGCCTATCAGAGCCATGAAACACACCTCAGGATTTCAAATCATAAGTTTTAGGCTTCTAAACCCACTTTGCACACTACTGTGTTAACCATTATATAGGTTCACACCCCACCATGTGAACCCTACAAAATAACTCCAAAATAGAGAGATAGAAATAAGTCCATATAACACCACACGAGTCAGGTATTCCTATCAGGACCACACCTTTTTATCACTCTTTTGCAAAGAAATTTCTTTCAAAAGCATCAATTCATTTTGAAATTTCCTTTCCAAATCATATCAGTTAGGGTTTTCATTCCTTTCAAAAGCATTTAGATCAGATATTTTCAAGTCTCTATCATGTATTCAAATTAAAATTTCACTTTGTTTCCAATTTGTTAGAGTACATTTTCATTTCTTTCCAAATTTCAAATCACTTTCAAATTTCCTTTTGAAGCATTAGATAGGATTTTAAAATCTCTTTCAAAATTGCATTTAGATCAGATTTTTTAATCTCTTTTCAAAGTCATTTAGAATAGGATTTGTAGACACCAAAATCTAGCCACTTGTCATCCATCCATAGTTTCCCACCATATTTACCCATTATTTATATATTTATATATATTTGTTTAATATATAATAATAATATTTTATATATTTTATTTATATATTTAATAAATATATGTATATTTATATGAATTAATCCCAACCATACATCATTTTTTAATCTTGACCATATAAATTGTGTAATTGAAACCCTAATGTGCCCTAGGAGAGATTATAAAGAGGAGTCATTTTGATGACTCAAATCCTGAGTTTTTTGAGTCCTAAGTTATCTAAGTTTTTGAAATCCCTAAGTCCTCAAGTATCCATGCATCGTCACTTTCACTCTCACTTGTTGTTTCTTCTACATCCATCGCCACACACATCACATGAATCAAATATGCTTTTGCAGATTTTGCTCCAATCCCTCGAGTACCTTTGGGCATATCATATTCATCCTTGAGCACATTTGGGTGCCTTTCACCATCATCGAGTACCTCTGGGAACCTTTCTTCCATAATTGAGTGTCTTTGGGTACCTTCTACCACAATCGAGTTCCTATAGGCATTCACAACCTTAGTTCTATAGAGAAAATATCGCAGGTGTCACTAGGGCATCTACACACAAAATATTGCAACAATGACGAAGAACAATGAATAGAGAATTAATGTGACAAGGTAATTTATTTATTGTGTTTATTATTTATTATTTAGATCTATTTATAGCTTCATTTATACAACTAGGGTTAGTAGTTTTCTTATTGAAGGTATCACATAGTGGATCCCTCATAGATATTATTGACCTTCTATTGTTATTTTCTATTTGTAGGTTTAGGGATCAAGTTCATTGGAACCTATTGAATCACTTGAGTGGTCCAACCTTGATGGGGGAGCAAACTCCTATCTTCTCAATACCACAATATTTCTCATTAAACAACTTGAAAATATTTACATAAATGGCAACAGTCTGCAAAATAAACTCCTCTACTCCCCCTGGAAGAAAAATAGCCCAGATAGGTCCATAGTGGCCCTCTTGCCTTCAACTCTACAACTCCGTCTCAGTAGTTTTTCGACCCCTTGTGCATGCATTTTATTCCCATTTTAAAATATTTGGGTTTCTTTCGAGGTCCCGACCCTCTAGGCCATTAATGACCCACCTGGAAGAATACATCCTCTGAATCTCAAAAGTCGGCTCTTCCTCGCCTTCATGACTGAACCTTCACATATTTTACCCTATATGGAAACTACCATAGGGTCAACCACAGAAACATGCATTAATGAGCCATATGAATGTCTTTGACCTCTGGACGTAGCATTCAAGTGGCTACCATGCTCAACAAGCTTATCGGGCAAGAAATAATGCTTTAATGAGGCCTTTGACCACCTCAGAAAACACCGTCTAGGAATGCATGTCTTTTCGAATCGTGAACTAGCAGTATGTCACGATATCGTGACATCTTTCTTCCTTGGATCACGATATCATGACATGTCATGATATCGTGACATATTTCCTTTCCGGCTCTTCTTTCTCCTTTTTGGTCATGAAATCGTGACATGTCGCGATATCGTGACATCTTTCCTTTCTGCCTCCTCCTCGCCTCTTGGGTCGTGAAATCGTGACATGTCACGATATCATGACATTCTTCCTTTTTGCTTCCTTCTCAACTCTTTGGGTCATGAAATCGTGACATGTCACGATATCACAACTTTGCTCTCTACTTTCTCTCTCTGTTTTGGGTCACGAAATCGTGACATGTCATGATATCGTGACAACTTTGCTCTCTGCTTTTTATTTTTGTTTTGGATTGCAAAATCATGACATGTCACGATATCATGACAACTTTGCTCTCTACTTTCTCTCTTTGTTTCGGGTCATGAAATCATGATAGCTTTGCCTTCCACTTTCGCTCTCTTCTTTGGGTCGCGAAATCATGACATGTCGCGATATCGCGATAATTTTTCTACTTTGCGATATTTTGCCTTTCGTTGGATGCTCCTACATCAGACAACAGAGGTGGATTGAGAAGTGACCTTCACTTCTATACTATTATGTCACCTTCTTCAGTAACTCTTGGACTTGCTTGTTCAGCTCTTCAATTTCTATAGGAGTTATTCTATGTGCTGCCTTATTGGGTAAACTAGATCCTGGTACCAAATCAATATGGTGACTGATCTTCCTCACTGGTGGTAAACCCTCAGGCACATTATCAGATGTAATGTATGGAAATTCTTCTAATAGTCCTAAGACTTCTCTAGGGGTATCCTTGCATTCTTCCTTACTAACTTTAGGAATTAATGCATAGCACATATGCTCATGCTTTAAACTATCCAAAAATATTCCCCCTTCAACTAGATAGATTCTAGCGCTACTACATACCCTTTCGCCCGCCTCCTTCAAGGGCTTCAACTTATGGTTCACTCCATTCTTTGTCACTGAGTAAATGTTGGCGCAACCATCATGCACTGCACATCGATCAAACTGCCATGACCTTCCCAACAACAAATGGCAAGCATCCATAGGTAGGATTTCACACAGGACCTCATCACAGTAATTCCCAATATTAAATTTCATCAAGCATTTCTCATTGACCAAATCCCTATGGTCCTTCTATAACCACGCAATTCGATATGGATGTGCGTGTCTCCTCCTCTTTAACTATAACTTAGTAACCATTTATTTTGAGACAAAGTTATCAATACTACCATTATCTATAATAATATTACAAACCTTACCCGAACTTCTGCACCTTGTGCGAAACAGGCTCCTCCTCTGGTCTGATCCTTTCTCCTCATTCAACAAGGTTCTCCTTGTGACCATAACTTCTCCTTTCTCTGCCTCCTCAGAATGTTCTGATTCAACACCTTCATCTGCTACAACAGCTCTAGCAGGACCCTCAGGTCTCTTATTCATCCTTTCTCGATGTTGTGGACACTCGTATGCTCGATGTCCTTCTTCACCACAGTGGAAACAGGTTCCATGAAATCCTCCTCTTCCATACCCATGTCCAGATCTACCTCTTCCTCTTTGGTAGTTGTTCTGACCACGGGATCTGTAATAATTATCTCCCTTCTGATCCTGACTATTGCTAGCTTCTTCTTTCTTCTCATCTCATCCTCCATCTATTCTTCCACCAGTTCTTTCTCCATGACCTCTTCCTCTTTGCTTACCCTTAAACCATCTGTTCAGCTTCTCTTCGACTTTGAGGGCAAACTGGTAAGCATCCTCAATGGTGCTCACCCTAACCAGACTCAAATCTTCTTGAATACTGGTTCTCAACCCATTGATGTAAGGGGCCACCTTATCCTTGTTAGCCTCTGAATGGCCAATTCTGATGGAGATCTTATAAAACTCCTCTGTGTATTATTTGATAGTTTTGCTTGACTGTCTCAAACTCTGCATTTTCCTTAGTAGATCCAATTCGTAATCTATAGGAATAAACTATCTTTTCAACTTATCTACCATTCTATCCCATCTTGTTATTCTCTCCTTTCCTCTTCTATTTATTTCCAGTTGTACTCCCTTCCACCAGATGCTGGCATGACCCTTCAGCTTGGTCTTAGAAAATCTGACCCGATCAGGATCTTTGACCTCCTCATATTCAAAGTATTCTTCCAAGTCATTGATCCAATCAATCAACTCCTCTGGATCTAGATTTCCAGAGTACGCAATAACCTCCATATTTGGTTTCTTTCCAATATGGGAGATGGCTCTGTATAACTTGGCTTGTGCAGGATCTACAACCTCTTCTTCTTCCTCAAACTGGTCCTCTTATTCATCAACTTCATCTTCACTTCCTTCTTCTCCTCTGGGTTCAATCCCTCTATGCAGCTCCTCTTACAGGGCTTGAACTTGCCTCTGCAAAGATCTGAAATCTTCTACTGGCACCATATTTCTTCCACCACCATAGTTTCTTCATGGAGGTATTCTACTTGTTTCTCTTACAACCCTTCCATAGATCTTGGTGCAAGCTTCCTCACTTTTGGAGATCTACTCACACACTCAAGAACTCCTATGCTCTTCCACAAATCCTGGTGCAAACTGCCTCACTTTCGGTGATCTGCTCACACACTCAAGAACTCCTACTCTGATACCACTGATGGGGGAGAAAAATCCTCTCTTATCAATACCAAAATATTTCTCATTAAACAAATTGAAAATATTTACAAAAATGGCAGCAGTCTGCCAAATAAACTCCTCTACTCCCCCTGGAAGAAAAACAACCCAGACAGGTCCAGAGTGGCCCTCTTGCATTCAACTCTGCAATTTTGTCTCAGTAGTTTTTCGACCCCTTGTGCATGGCTTTGCTTCACCTTTTAAAATCTCTAGGTTTATTTTGAGGTCTCGAACCTCTAGGCCATTAATGACCCACCTAGAATAATACATCCTCCAAATCTCAAAAGTCGGCTCTTCCTTGCCTTCGTGACTGAACCTTCACATCTTTTACCCTATCTGGCAACTGCCATCGGGTCAGCCACAAAAACATGCATTGATGAGCTATATAAATGTCTCTAACCTTTGGACATAGCATTCAAGTGGCTGCCATGCTTAGCAAGCTTACCAGGAAAGAAATCATGCTTTAATGAGGCCTTTAACCGCCTCAGAAAACATCGTCTAGGAATGCGTGTCTTTTCAAATCATGAACTAGTAGTATGTCGTGATATCGTGACATGTCGCGATATCATGACATCTTTCTTCCTCATTGCATTTATCTTATCTGGGTCGTGATATCGTGACATGTCACAATATTGCAACATCTTTCCTTTTCGGCTCTTCTTTCTCCTTTTTGGTCGTGAAATCGTGACATGTCACGATATCGCAACATATTTCCTTTCTACCTCCTCCTTGCCTCTCGGGTCGCGAAATCATGACATGTCACGATATCGCGACATTCTTCCTTTCTGCTTCCTTCTCGCCTCTTTGGGTCATGAAATCGTGACATGTCGTGATATCGTGACAACTTTGCTCTTTGCTTTCTCTCTTTGTTTTGGGTCACGAAATTGTGACATGTCACGATATCGTGACAACTTTGCTCTCTACTTTCTCTCTCTATTTTGGGTCACAAAATCGTGACATGTCGCAATATTGTGACAGCTTTGCTCTCTGCTTTGTCTCTCTGTTTTGGGTTGTGAAATGACGACAGCTTTACCTTTCGCTTTTGCTCTCTGCTTCGGGTCGCGAAATCATGACATGTCGGATATCACGATAATTTTTCTACTTTGCGGTATTTTACCTTTCATTGGATGCTCCTACATCAAACCTATGGAAATATAAAGCACACTCACCTTACTATTGAGATCAAGTCGAGTGTGAAGACACCACCCTTTATTTGTTAGCTAGGGTTTCGAAGAACCCTGGCATATTGAAATCATTGTATTGAATAATAAAGCATTGTAAACCCCCATTTGGGGTACACTTGGTTGTAATATCAGAGATCCACCTGATAATAAAAATAAAATTTTATTTATATGCAATCATTTGTGTTTATTCTACTTTATTTGTTCATTTATTTAAGTTTATTATTTGGTGTTGTTTGATTTTGCATCTACAGGATTTTAAAATCTCTTTCATGTCACTTAGATCAGATTTTTCAATCTCTTTTCAAAGTCATTTAGAATAGGATTTTAAATCTCTTTCATGTCATTTACATCTCTTTCAAAATCACATTTAGATTAGGGTTTCAAATTTCTTTATGTCATTTAGATTAGAAATTTCCCATTTCTTTCACAAATCCTTGGGTAACTTGCATTCTTTTTATTTCATGTCATTAAATTAGGGTTTCAATTTCTTTCTGATGCACATAGATAGATTTCAAATTCCTTTTTCATGCACTTCATATTTGATTTCTTTCATGCTTCATAGAGTAGATTTATTTTTCCAAACAGTATATGAACTTCATTTTATTTAAAAAAGGCATCTAGGTTTAGTTTCCTTTCTAAAAAGGCATTTAGCTAGTTGTTTTTGCTTTCACATCATCGGTAGCAAACACACTACCACACACTCACATTTCATACATAGTGGTAATATTGGACTTCATCACCAATACCCACTCGAGACTGGTGATGTTGGAATTCATATCCTTCCACCAGCTCACCCCCTAGACACCATAGTAGCCCCTAGGAGTGGTTTTTCGGACTTCATCACTAGAAGATCCCCTACTCTTGAGACTGGTTTTTTGGATTTCATCATCGAAAGGGACCTTCAGAGTGGGATAGGATTAGATGCCTTTGTTCACAAGGCTCATATAATTCATGAATAGGTAACTATCATTCTTGACTAAGCTCACCCGAGAGTGAAGCGATCGCTCGGTTGGACTAGTAGTAGGTCTTAGACAGTGCCACCTCTTCTCGTGAGAGGATTCTGGACTCATTAGCGCATTTTGAGTTCCTCCCCTTTGGATATAATTTTACTGCACCTTTACATTTAGGTCACCACTTTCTTGTTGAGACATTGTTCTATTTTGTGCACCCTTGGGTGTTGTAGGAGGTTCCGTGTCGATGACACTCCTATTCTTTCTAGAGTTTCACCCCACTTCCTATGGTACTTTCTAGAGCATATATCAACATCAAAACACACAAAACAAACAAATATTTATTTTTATTTTTTTAGCACTGATTCTAGTCATGCTTTGTTTTGCACTCTCACAAAACTAGTTTCAGCACATTCACCTATTAGTAGCCCATATGTTGGTTGTCTATAGCTTGTCACTTTCAGTTTTCTATCAAATTCACTATCTAGACCTAGTTCACATAGCACTATGCAAACCAGAATTTTGTAGTACCGATTCACATAGTGGAATGCGAACTCCATTCTAGTATACAAAAACACACCAAATTTCACAGATTTGTCTAAAATATTTTGCAAAGCACACCCATAGGTTCAGATTTGCATTTCTAGATAGTTTTGAGCACTAAATCATAGTACACAGCACCATGCCTATTGTTACTCATAGTCGAGTGTGCGAGCAAGTGCATCTTGAGGAGGAGGCTTCTTGCGCCACCTCTAGTTAGTCTACTCCTCCCCCTCCCTTCACAAGGGAAGCATCTATGTTTACAATTGATCTACTTACTAGTTCTACGCCATCTCGCATACTCACCATGTCACATGGTGAGACCTCCATCTCTAGTAATATGCTCACCACATCTTCTAGCAAATATCATCCCCTTCTTCCTCATTCACCCCCACCTAATCCACCTTCCACATTTTATGACCATGTCATCTATACCACTCTGGGAGACCCATCTCCCTTCTTCACTATCGATGAGGAAACTCCACCCACCTCACCTACTTTTGCTCATCCTTTCCTTTAGGATCCATCCCATTCCCTTCTCGAGGATGATCCCTCTTTACTTAATCATCCTCACCCCGAGGTTGTGTCATCCACCCCAACCGTAGGAATGATTTCAGATCCCTCATCCTCCACCTCGAGCACTCAAGTGCCTTTTTCACAATCACCCTCACAACAATCATTGTTGCAATAACAACATGCTCCAACCACATCATCACACCAATATGCTCCTCAAGCACCACAACAACCACCTTCCCAATAGTCATATTTTCCATATTCCGATACCACATCACAAACACCCTCTCAATCACAATAATTCATTCCTCAACAACATCAACAAATCTCATCTTCACAAAACTTTGTGGATACGTTCACCATGCCCTCTTCTTAGGCTTCTACCTTTGATACCTACACTCCTTCCTCATCACTTCCTCCACCTACATTCCCCTCTTCTAGAATGTATGGTATGCCATATTCCATTCCACCTCCACCTTCATCTACTTCCACCTTTCAACTCCCTCCACCTCATCCATTTTAGGCTCCCCCTTCCATTCCTATTTCTACCTATAATCCACTCTATCCATCCTATCTCACCAATCCCCCATGCTATTCTACCCAACCTAAATTCTCCATTCATCGCTCATCTGGTCCTACATAGGTGCCCTCTTTTGGCACATCATCTCGCCATCCACCTTCATCCTCTTGCCAAACACCGCTACCTCCACCACATTCTATCACACCTACATTCTTCATGACACCTCCTTCTTGGTCATTGTCCTCCACTATGCAACCATTATAGTAGATCCCTGTGCAGTAGCCACAAACCCCACAACCACAATATTACTATTCCTAGTAGACGTCTGCTCCATAGCAGAATATCCCATCAGCCTCGACATATTACATCATTCAACAATCAAATCCATAGGAACAACTATAGTACATTCCTATTTCATAATGGGAAGAACAACAACTTTAGTATCCTCCCCATTCTCAGTCTTCTACTACCTCGGTGCAGTTCATTCCACCACCATCACCCAAACTCCAACTCTTGTGAGAATAAGTGAGGATGTTGAACCTTTGCACAACTAGTTATGGGCCCTAGAAACCCACGAACAACGAGTTGTGCAATGAACCCATTCATCCATCAATTCCCATTCCTCCTTACCCATACCATTTTGAGATCCCAAAATTTGACAAATACAAAGGTAAGGAGGACCCTCATGAACACATCAACAACTATCACTTTACGTGTTATCAGCTCCATAGTAGTGATCCCCTCATGTTGCGTACCTTTGCTCTCTCACTTGGGGGACAAGCTCTTGCTTGGTACAACATGCTCCCATGCCATAGCTTGTTCACATTCGAATAGTTGGCCAATTCATTTCTAGAATACTTCTCCATCAATATAAAAAAGAAGATAAATTTTTTTGATGTCTATGCCTTACGACAAGCTGATGATGAACCTATCATAAATTTCATTTCTCGATGGAGATCGATCATCCATGACCTAGCTCATAGCCTCCCATCCACCAAAATTGTCACACTATTTGCTAAAAGCTATCACAAACACATCTCTACACCTCTACAACTTCATCAAAGTTGCACATTTGATGAAGCCCTTGACCAAGAAAAGGTTATTGAGGACATCAAAGTCTAATTAGGTAAAATAAAGCTCAGGCAGAAACCATATTACAACTCCAATTTTCACTTCAATCAAAATGCATCGAATCAACCCTTTTCAAAACCACCACAAACCAACCAAGTGGTAGCAACTTCTCTAGCTTCTTCATCGATCTCACGACCTCCTCCACCACAACAACAATTATTTTAGACTAACATGCCCCCTCCATATAAACCACAACAAGCTCGTAGTCTTCATCCTCAACTTCCACAACAAAATTTGACTCCACTCTCTGAGCCCTTGCCAGCTCTATTTTAGAGATTATACGACGCTAGTCATATCACCTTACCCGATGTTTGACCTATCGACCCAAATCAACCCAAGCCTCATGGGTTCAATGAGTAGGTCTTCTATGCATACCATATATAGCATGACCATGATGTAGGGTCTTTTCACTCCTTCCGTGACCTAGTCTAGGACCTCATCGATCGGCATACCATTCAGGTTTCAAACCCCCTCATACCACAAAACCAAAACTTGGGTATCTATCAGAACCCACTACTAGAACATAGGGGGACCAATCCCCAAGGAACCCAATCTAATCCATAAAGCCAATCTAGGCAAGTTAATAGTGTCCATCGAGATCCTCCCTCACGTGGAGTGGTTGGCATGATTAATCTTACCACTCATACGTAGCGCTATCCATATCACTAGGATGCACCCATCGCTTCACCTCCTACACCATTCACTTCTCCTCACTCACCCACGACATCAATTGTTTCACCACCCCTACCACACAATATCATCACTATTCATGGTAGCCTAACTCATCAGTTGTGCAACACCCTAACTCGACTGTCCATTTTTTATTTGTTACAGCAATCCCAACCTCATCATGAGGCGTAGAATGACATTCTTTGCTCCATTGACCTTGAAACGCATGACACAAATGTATTTGTGATTTTTTTTTAGAACATCCCCCGCTGCTTGCAACCCTCTATCAACTTCCACAACCATGAGATTATCAAACTTATGGGTGAGGGAGCCGATCCTCCCCTCAATAATCAAGAAACCATCAATGACATCACCTACAAGCATGTCCTCATTGATATTGGTTCTTCCATTAGTATCATCTCTACTACTTCCCTTCATCATTTACACATTCCACCTACTCACTTCACTATACCATCACTTGACCTTCGATATTTTTATGGTTCTATGCACCCCATAGTAGGTTCCATTGTCCTCCCTATCCACGTAGGTATAAGGACCATATCCATATTATTCCATGTCATTCAAGGTGAAATGCAATACAATATTTTTCTTGGATGTCCATGGATCCATGACATGCAATGTGTTCCATCAACCTTGCATCATTACCTCAAATATGTGTATGATGGACTCATCCATTGTGTTCCCATCGATGGTGACCCATTCAAATTCTGCAACATCGTAGACCTCCCACCAGGACCTTCATCATCCTCTACATAGATCCCTCCTCTTCCTTCACATCATCAGGTAGAGACTTCTACATCTTCTCCCTCACCTACCTCATCCTCACATCGCTCATCGGGGACACACACACATTCCCCTGCATCTACTTCTAACATACCTCCATCCTCTTCTATGGATCCCCATCTTGCCTTCATACCTTTTTTACCATCTTCCTCATGGCCTCCTCCTCCTTCTCAGCCATCTTCTTCCATGGATCCACCTCCCGTGTCTGTGCCTTTTTCACCACCATATTTGTGGCCTCCTACTTCATCTCATCCATATTCCTCTATAGAGCCTCCTCTCCTCCCTACTCCTCAAACACCCCCACTTCCCTTCCATCCTTGACCTTGATATTTCACCTCTTCTCATAGCCTGACACCTAGGCCTACTCACCCCACCTCACAGTTTCCACATGCGGGTCATCCCATCCCTTCCACTACAATCGAATATCATGATTGGGAATAGTGCACCTCTCACCTGGATGCCCAACTATTCCATTCCTCTACTACTACTATTCATGATTCCCAACTTTCATCCTCTTATTTTGACTCAAATTCCCCACCTCATTCACCATCACATACGTCACCACAAGTTTCCATCTTCATGACCAACTCTGGCCCGGGTGAATATAATGTTCATGATGCTCATGTTCATCCCTCGATGATCCAATCTACCCATGATTTTGGTCACCCTTCTACCTTAGTGCTAACCATTGGTACTATCATGCCACTTGGTCCACCGAACAATCATACCAACTTCATCTATGCGGGCATAGACTCATTGCTCCCAACAGTTGTACCCCCACCACCACAATCTAGTTTTTGTGGCACCTTAGACTACATGTCTAATCCACACTTTACCTTATGCTACCTTTGGCATTTCCATTGGTATGGATTTGGGCTAGGATGTTATGAACAAGGCTTATGAAAACCCATCAACCCTTACGTTCAATTACCCATAGATAAATCTAGGCTAGGCTATCACCCTACAACCATCCATATGCTCGAATATGAGCTTCAAGATCTCTCCCTACATCCTCCAATGATTCCTACACACTCATTAGAAGAGGAATTTAACACTGATAGCCTAGATGAGTGTCCATCCCCCCATTCAACCATCAACATTTCATGCACCTTCTTCCAGGAAACACCACTTTCTAACACCACAACCACCTACTACATTGATGAGCTAGTCGATAGATTTGCTACCCTTTCCCTCACTTCTCCTCACTTAGAGCATACTCCTTCACCTTCCCCTCCATTTCCTATACATTCATTCATACCATTGCCTCATCGATGGTAGTTCTACCGCTCTCCTGACTCAACCCCGTTCTCCACCCATGATTCTACGTCCTCCATTGAATCTACCACATCGTTCACATACTTTTGAGTCTTCATATTCAAACTCATCATCCCTCACTATCTCCACTACCTCTATTAACATGGTCGATGTTGATTTATTCTCACCACTTCGATACACGTCTCCTCTGGATCACAACAATGCACCCAATATGAACTTCATCGACTTCACCCACATTTCCCCTACACCTTCGTCACAAGACTTCTTGCTATCACAATCCATCCTATGCACTACAAATGCACCTTCACCATCTACTCCACCTCACATTCCGTGGGTTAATCATACAAATGTATATTTGGATGATGAATTCAATTTACCAGAGGCTATCGATGACCTCCATCTCATTCCCATCCCAGCTCAACTCCAAGATGGTTCCCACATGCTTGTGGAGGATACTATCGATATTGACATTGGTGACGACCCCACCAATCCCCACATTGTTAAACTCATTGCCAGCCTCTCCTTAGAGGAGCATGCTTTGTTCACCATTTTCCTCAAAGAGTACATCAATATTTTTGCTTGGTCCTA
The DNA here is from genome assembly GCA_028583015.1 of Wollemia nobilis. Classification (NCBI taxonomy): domain Eukaryota; kingdom Viridiplantae; phylum Streptophyta; class Pinopsida; order Araucariales; family Araucariaceae; genus Wollemia; species Wollemia nobilis. Next base: position 7,081,507 of record JAQPPZ010006195.1, on the reverse strand, counting down.
CATGGACATGCCTGGGCTCGACCCATCCTTAGTCGTACACAACCTCACACTTGATGGGGATGCCAAGCCCATCAAGCAAAAATTGTGATGCATGCATCCCACAGTCACTCTAATGGTAAAATTTGAGCTCCAAAATCTCCTTGATGTGGGGTTCATACAACCCATTGATTACCCAAAATGGGTATCCAACATGGTCCCGATACCAAAACCCTCTAGTGAAGTTCATGTCTACACTGATTTCAGGGATTTGAACAAATCTTATCCCAAGGACAACTTCCCCTCCCCAACATTGACTCACTAGTTGATTCCATCATAGGCCATGAAATGATATCCCTCATGGATGGCTTTTCTAGTTACAATCAGATCAAGATCAATCCTATTGATCAACACAAGATATCTTTCACAACCCCCTAGGGGACCTTCTATTACAAGGTCATGCCCTTTGGCCTTAAGAATATTGGGGCAACTTACCAGCATGCCATGACTTACATATTCCATGACTACATGCACAAAATCATGGAAGACTACATTGATGACCTCATAGCCAAATTGAAAGAACGCTCTCAACATCTTGTAGATCTTCGTAAGATCTTTGATCATCTTCTCGAACATAACGTGTGACTAAACCCAAAGAAGTGTGTCTTTGGTGTCACTTCAGGTAAAATATTGGGGTTCATTGTTTCCCAATGAGGCATTGAAGTTGACCCTAACAAAGTCAAAGCCATCATCGAGATGCCTCCTCCCATAAATCTCAAGCAACTACGTAGTCTACAGGGAAAAATCCAATCCATTCATCACTTTATCACCCAACTATCTGACAAGTGTAAACCATTTAACCACCTATTACAAAAAGGGGTTACCTTCAAATGGGATACTAACTGCCAATAAGCCTTTGACTCAATCAAAGCTTATCTTACATCACCACCAGTTCTATCTCCACCACATCAACAATTGCCATTCTTCTTATACATTTCTACTATAGATTTTGCAATCGGAACGTTATTGGCTCAAAATAATGTGCTCAACCATGAGCAAGCCATATACTATATTAGTCGTACTCTAGTTAGCTACGAAACCCAATATGCCTACATGGAGAAGCTATGCCTGGTTGTAGTCTTTGCCACACAAAAGCTATGCCACTACATGCTTAACCACACCACATTTGTCATCGCTCATGATAATCCATTACGCTACATGATGAACAAGAGTTATCATAACTCTCACATCGCTAAATGGATTATGCTTCTTACCAAATTTGACCTTGAATTCATTTCTCAAAAGTCCATCAAGGGATAGGTCATCACCAACCAACTAGTTGAGGCTCCATTGCCTGACAACCAACCACTCCTTATTCAGCTTCCCGATGATTCCATATTCCACATCATAAAAGTGGAAGAATATGTGGAACCCGAAATGCCAACTGACCTGACACTCTTCTTTGATGGCTCCCATTGCACTCATGCTAGGGGTGCTAGGATTGTATTTTTCACACCTGATGGGGAACCTCTCCCCTTCTCCTTTAAATTAGGTTTTCCTTGCACAAATAACAATGCCAAATATGAAGCTCTCATTCTTGACTTGAAATAGGCACTCTCTATGCACATTAGATACCTTCAAATCATTGGTGATTCTCTCCTTGTCATCAATCAAGTCAAGGAAATTTGGCAATGCCACTACCCGATACTCCAACAATATAAACAAATTGCTCAACAACTACTCACCCAACTTGAGTGGTATGATATCGAGGCCGCTCCCCACTCATCAAATCATTTCACAGACACCATGGCTTCCTTGGGCTCTTTAATACCACAAAACCCCCTCTTTGACATAACACATGTGTCCATCCATACTTTAATGTAATCCACTATTTCACCTTCATCCCCCATCGATGATGATGGCATCCATGTCATCCACACTGAGCCACATGATCCTTGGTTTTCTTAGATTAAGGATTACATCAAATTAGGCTTTCTCCCTTGTGACTTACCACATGCTCACCATCGAGCATTCAAAAAAAGGGTAATTCATTATACGCTACTGGGGGACATCCTCTACCACCATAGTCATGATGGCATCCTTCTACGTTGCCTCAAGCCACAAGAAGCTCAATGAGTGGTCCAAGAAACCCATGATGGAACTTGTGGTGGCCACTTCAGTGGCATGGCCATCACTAAGCATATTTTATGCATGGGCTACTATTGGCCCAAAATGGAACATGATTTTTGTGAGTATGTTAAATGATGCATCAAGTGTCAACAACATGCCAACCTCACACACTTACCTTCACAAGCACTCCAACCCATCCAATCCATGTGGCCCTTCTCACAATGGGACCTAGATATTATTGGGAAAATCTTACTTGCTTCCTCTAGCAACCATAAGTTTATTATCACTACTACTGAATATTTCACAAAGTGGGTCAAAGCTATCCCACTTGTTCAGACCATGGGAGCTAAAATTATGGTATTCATCACTGATCATATCATCTATCACTTTGGAATTCCCTCACAAATCATCTTTGATAATGGTACACCATTCAAAAACAAAACTATTCATGCCTTATGCACCAAGTTCAACATTCATCATAGCTTCTCTACCCCATACTACCCATAGGGTAATGACCAAGTTGAAGCTACTAACAAAACCATCTATGCTATCCTTCAAAAAACTATCATAGAATCTCATCGTGATTGGCATAATCAAATGCCATTGGCCTTGTGGGCCTACAACAAGTATCCATACTCCCACTAGGGCAACACCCTTTTCTTTGGTCTATGGCACTGAAGCCATTATGCCCTTAGAACTCGAGATACCCTCTTTACGCATCTCCATGCAAGACTTCATCGATGATGACACTGCTCACCAAGCCAGGCTAGACCAACTAACGCTCTTAGATGAGCATCACATCCATGCTATAGAACACACACATGTTTATCAAGACCATATTCACCGTGCCTACAATAGTAAGGTACACCAACATGAATTCCAGATCGATGACTTGGTTCTCAAAGAGAACCAACAGATCACTAGCCAACCCCACCAACAATGAGACAAATTCACCCCCAATTGGCTAGGTCCTTACATTGTCACACACAAATTTGGTTCTAGGGCCTATCAACTGGCCAACCTCGAAGGACTCATAGAGCCCAAACCCATTAACATTATCCATCTATGCACATTCAATGCCTAGCTAGCCTAGGTACACATCACCAGTGGTTGCACATACTATCATCATTATGTTGTATATATCACCTCACTAACACATTCACAATCCATGTTGCACCTAACACACACTTTGCACTTTCTGTTACACAATAGAAGCATCTTTGCTTTATATATCATTTTTATGCTATTAGTATCTTTGTCTTGCAGGTTCACTATCACCATCTGTGGCACCTTTGTAGAGACACATCACTCTAGATCTACATCTCAGGCATACCACCACTCCATCATGCAAGAACCCTTGATGCTCCTTCCAGCACCAATCACCCCAATCGATCATGCAGAGCCACTTGGCCTTGTTCATGTTCACTAGTCATCCTTCTCATCACATTCAGACCATGACATATTCACCCCAATCTCATTCACCCAATCGTAGATATTCCTTTCTATTCTCCTCACTCTGATGATAGTCAAGTTTCCCTATCCTCCTTTGTAGATACGAGAGGAATGCTCCCACTCCCCATACCCTCATGCTAGAGGTCCATCTCCTCCCACCTTAGTCAATGAAATAGACCCCTACCTACCGACCACTTCAGCTCAATGACCTTCACTTGGCTACTTTCCTCCTAACAAGGAAAATTCACCTACTCGCACACACTCCTCAGGATTACCTCCACCCCTACCGAATGGGATGTCACCATATGATCAATCCCTTCATCAACATATTTCCTAGGCCATCCCTTCACGTGCCCACCCATCTCGGCCACGTCGACTCCTTACAATCATCCCACACACCACCCATTCTCTAGATGCCTCCAGCCCCCTTCTATGGTATTCATCTTTAGCCTCTACCACCACCACCTCACCAATATCAATCTCCTCCTCCTTCTCCTCATCCATTCCCATATCCATGCCCATATCCTAACGCCACCATTCCACTAGGCTCCCATTCTCCTCCTACCTCGATTCCATCTCCTCCTCCTATCGATATCCAGCACATTCTCTCCCACCTCGATAACCTTGAGTTACATTTGAGTCATTTTTGATGTCATTCACCTATACACTATTATGGTACGACCCATATCCCCTCACCCTCTTCCATGCCTATCCCTCATTCCCACACACAACCTCCACTAGAACCTAGGTCCATAGTCCAACCACCCATGCCTATCCCACCTCCCTCATGCTCATCACCACCTGAGCCTTACATCTACCCCATGCCTATCCTTTTAGAGCCTCTCTCCCACACTTTCCACCAACTACTTCATGCAAGACTCCTTGTGTTACCTAAAATCCATCCCATCAACCCACTTTACCCCAAGTCAAGGGGCTACAATGAGAACCAATTCTGCATCTACCATCAACAATTGGGGCATGACATCAACAAGTGCCACACCTTTGAATACCTCATCCATGACATGTTGGTTGACAAGTCTCCTCCACGATCTAAACATACCACTTCTTCTACTAGAGTTCAGAGCACTACACCTCATCCCATACCTCACCCCATGCCATCACACGAGTCTTTCACATCCACACCCCACTATTTCTAACAGCTATCTAGCTACACCAACTACCATAATCCTAGTCATGTCATCACTCCACCTAGTCATTCATGACCTGATCTTCGCCACTTCACACATTCTTAGGTTAGCCTCCTATTTCTTTCTTTCTCTTCTTTCTCTTCTTCTTCTTGTTATCTAGCATTGTTGTATGGTCACACTTCGAGTGGCTACATACCTATGCTAGATTTCCCTTCTCCTTCTCTTCCTCTCCTTTCTATTTTACATTGTTGTATGGTCACACTTTGAGTGGCTACATACCTATGTTAATTATCTCTTCTCTTATTCTCTTTTATTCTTCCTCCCTTCTTTGTTTCCTTCACCCCTCTTCATTGAATTTCTTCATTGTTTCTTTCTTCACCATCTCTTTTATTCTCTTCTCGTTATTAGCAATCACACGCATTTTCCCTCTTGCATTCATCTCTCAATATTTTTTCACCCCCCACATGCTGGGGCAACCACACCTACTATTCATTCTTCTCATCTTATTTTCATATATCCATTTCTTTCTAGATATTTCCCAATCTCATCTCATTGAGTTTCACAAATTCCTCTTGTAGATATTTTCTTGCATGCTATATCTCTCATACTACATCCATTGCATATACACATCACTTCTCTTTTACATCTATATCCATGCTTGTACATTCCCCCTATAGAAATGCACTCATGACGGATTAAAACACGCACTTGTTAGCATCACCACTTGGATGTCCACTCCCCTTTTCAGGATTATAGATTATATAGTGTTTTGCATGATTTTGACCACTCACAAGTTAAGTCAATCAAACATCACCTCTAGTTGACAAGTTCTTACGCTTCTCACAACTTTCCTTGGTTGGTTTGATTTCTTTTAGGGACCATTCACACATGTCATATTTTAAGCAAATTTTGAGTCTAGGGATGACAACACCTTGCGTAGACATTGCCATCTAGCGAATGGTTTCCCCTACTCATCCTATCATTTGCGTGATCAAAATATGACCTAGGGATAAACAAAGGGACAAGCATAAACAAAATTAGAAAATGGGCAGAAAACAAAAGCCAATGCCCACCAAACAAAAAAGAGAAAAGAGCACCACAAAAAGAGAATAAAAATAAATGAGGGGTAGAAAACAAAAGGAAAAGCCTCCAAGAGCACTACCATTATGCTTGATCTCCTTTGGTCCTTCGGTTTAACATAACATCACGGGATGATTTCCATCACCAGCAATAGGCTCTAAGCGTATGCCTACCAATGGAATAGTCTTACAAGTGGTGACACATCTATCACATTAGCGATCTTCTTTTGTACATATCACTACACGCTTATGGATGAGCTAGCTATTTTGGCTAATTTTACAATGGGTTAGTCCTACCTCCCTCAAAATGGATAAATGAACATCACTCATTACACACACTAGTCCATGATAGACTTTGATCCAGTCAGGTTAGTTATGGGTTGTGGTTGAACCTTGCTCAGTTTCTCATGAGGTTTGATTGCTATAACTATGATAGTCAACTTTACTACATGATTCTTATGCCATCCTACATCCCTGAGATAATGGAATGGATCACATTACCATTAGTTCTGCTACGATACAAGTGCTTCCCCTACACATTTCATCATACACATACATGCATCATTGCATCTATATTACATTCACTCATCTACATCACATAATTTTTGATCACATCTAATCTACAATGATATCATTCTCATACATTTTACCACATACCTACATGTTATTTCATTTACCACATCTTACATTATACATACACATAATTCTAAACTACATGCATCCATAAAATCAACACATGTAAATATAAAGCCACCAATAAAAGCATGCATATATATATATATATTATGATAAAAATACCCTCAAGCTAAAAAATAGAGTACATCCATAGTACATCTCAGCCCTACTGACCGCTAGGAGTCTCACCACTCCCCTCTTATGCCATCATCACCAACTCCACACCTTGCACCTTTGACAGCCCACTCGACTCTAGAATAACCTCCACCAACTGCACCGCTACTAGCACTGCATCACTATCCAACTCTAGGGCATATCCCACCACCTATGATACCACTAGTGCTACCATCCTTGGCTTCTATGGAACTATTGATGGAGCACTTTTTCAACTTTATTATGAGTGTATGTCTCTACAAATGTGATATCAACCTTGATTGTGACCATGCATAATATAGAACTGCATTACCATATGAATTCAAGGCAATCTCACACTATATCCTCATCAAAACTTCACTTGAATATTGGTCTAACAAGTTTACATCCAACGATCCACCTCAAACCTTAGCCATGTGGCCTTAGCCTGTAGACCTATCACCTCAAAAATGGTTTGATCACCCATCATCCTAGCATGAACAGCCTCATACCATACCTAATGTTGTCTCACTATATCCACATGTAAGTGTGCTACCTCCACCTCATGTGCAGCTTGCACAACATTTGCATCAATTTGATCTTGCTGCACACTCTCTTGTAACCATTCTATCTCTTATCCATGTGCATTCTACATTGCATTAGTGTCAACCTGCACCTACTGTATACTATCTTATAGAGCTCCAATATTCAATCTCACCCTCTCCTCTATAGCCATGGTCTCCTCTACCTAGCACCATATATCTCCCACACTCTCTACATGGCTCATCTACCCCACTACAAGCAATCCCCTCAACTCATCACATTATCACTAAAAAAAAACCCCTATATATGCGACTCACCTGCTCGACTACTACTAATATTATCTTTTCTCCCATCACTCCAATGATCTCCATCGATCTAGGCCCTAATATATCTTGATATCACTAAGTATTCCCTTTAGATATTGCACTCTCTCTCATAGTATAATTAGTTGTAGACACCTAAAATACATCATGTTGAGGAGGCTACTCATGTGGACACATTTTCAGGCCATGTGACTCACCTTGGACCTTTCCAAGACCCAATAGTGGTTCTAACCACTCAATCAAGGCAAGCTAGTCCTATTCAGCCTTGATCACTGATGAAATTAGTAGTGGTCACTACCACTACTAATGTTGAGAGTGACCATAGCCTGGTCATGCCTATCTATAGTGGCCATATACTGAGTCATGCCTATCAAATGTGGTTGAGTCTGTAACAAACACGAGCTACTAGAGCCAAGAAAAATACCTTGCAAGCAATAGTTTATTGAGAAGTTGCACCTATGAAGCTTCAAAAAGTATCCATCCAACTACCCCAACCTAACCAATTCTTGATATTGGCTTCCTAGAGAAGCTAGGATTCATATTCAAGAAGTCTATTTAAGGTATCCCAAAACAAGAGAAAATTCTAGAGAATTCATGAGCAATTAGCATAACGAAGTGTTGTCGAACTATGATCAGAGAGTGCAAACCCTCACAAGCATCATGGTGCTACCAAAATTGTTCTATGAAGCTATCCTTTGTATCCATGGAGCTTTGGATATTTTAAAACCAATTCACACAACTATTCTTCACCGATTCAACATCAATTTGAGCCTAATTTCATAATCAACTATGTATTGAGACACGACGGACCCTTGCACATCAATTCAATAGAATAATTGATCATCAAAAATCCTAGTATATTGAGAATAGAGCCTCTATCCCATAGCTTCTATTTTCAACAATGGTTTGTAGGTGTTGCCATCGATGTCAATATGGCTAATAGAGCCTGTCAACTTGATCATCTATGGCCTTGGGATGATGTATCTTTTCATTTGTTTTAGCCATTAGAATTAGTCATAGATGATTTCTACTGGTTTTCTAACACATATTAACTACTTTACATTCAATATTTATGCTTTCATTCTAGTATTTCATGCATTTTTACACTTATTTATACATTTACTTTCTTTATTGCACCTATCAAGAAACTAACCTCATCTTGAGAGGCTTTCAATGCTATTAATTTATTTTTAGTTTCTTTGTGTGCAGGTGATAGGTCTTTTGTAGGAGCTAAGCATCATCAAGACCATCTTTATTGATGTCATCATGCGGAGGTTGCAAAGGAAACCCTCCTATAATTAGATTTGAGGAATTTTAGAAGAGTCTATTTGGAAGACATCTATTCTTGAGATATTTTGTAATATCGTATCAATTTGGTATCCCTAAGAGGGACATATTGTAACCCGATGTACAATGTGTTTTGAATATTAATTAAAATGGTCTGTTTATTTCTTCAAATTATTGTTATCATGGTTACATAGATTTATATTGTCAGATTTATTTTGTATTACAATTTAATAGATGTTTAGAGTCTTTTGGAAATTCACATCAACTCATCATGAGCATCCATCATATTTTGGATTTCAAATGGAACATATGGCATACCTCCATCATCCTCCTCCATCATCACCATACTATCCACAAGATATCTCCCACCACCCTCCTCCTACCCTATTTATTCACCCTACATAGACCCTCCTATCTCATCTATCGCTCTTTCACCATCCTCCTCCTCCATCGACACAACCTCACCCAATGGTTGGCCTCCATAAATTCCCTAACACTCTGGTGACCTTGTGATGGGAACACCCATTCCATAATTTTAACATTATCTCTACCATTTAAAAGGCTCCTATATCCCCTCCATCAACTCCATATCAAGTAAGCCTGCCACTAGATGCATCCAATCATCTATCACCATGAATCCTAGTTCTCATCCCTATCTTGCCCACCATACATCATATTTAGGAGTTGTCCTTGCATCCTCCACATCTAGGATTACCATCGGTATATCCCTCATCACATCCAAAGGAGGAACTATAGGTCACACTCCTAGCTCACTGTACCTCCTCCATATCACAACAGGTGGATCTAGTCACCCCTGTCGTATCCTGAACTACTACATAACCCTACTGAATAGGAAGAAATATTCCTACCACTCATACTACCCCACCACCCATCATCATCGGTGTATCTTCCCCAACTATTCATCATCCTGCTTCAACACATCCTCGCCCTTCCAAGGCCCCCATTAGATATGCTTTAGATCTAAATTGCCTATCAACCTCCTCCAAAATAGACCATCACCCTCATCTCCCCTATTCATCCCCCTCTCCATATATATACACCATTTTAAGTCATAAGGTATGAAGTCTCCCATAAAGGAATGCACCTCATAAGAAAATAATTATAGCCACTCTATCGTGATATGCTCCCATACCCAAACCTATATTAGTAGGCTAAAACTCAAGCTTGACACCCTGATATCACCACATCATACAACTCTGTGTAGACCTGTGCTAACAACATGGGAGCCCATGCAAACACCACCTCATGCTCCACCATATCACATACCATACCCATCATATTCCAAGAGAACTTTACCCCTAAATTATCTAGTAGAGCATATGTTGATATCATAAGCATCACCATACAGTGGTGATTAGACAATGTCCTATAAATAGTACTCATGGTCTATGCCATTGTCATACACCACCTCTCCCCACCTTGCACTAAATATCCACTACAACACATCCTCCTATGTACCATCTAGTGCCACCCTCACTATCGTGTCCTCTATCGACAACTTGTATATCATGTAGATATCCTCCAATGTAATCATCATCTCTCCTATGGGAATATGAAAGGTGTTCCTGTATAGATCCCACCTCTCACACAATAATGATATATATACCCTATTGGCATGGATACTCCATCTCCCACACACCCTTTTTCCACATCCTACCCATCCACTTTACATCCTCCTATATCCATTTACTACCTAGGGTGTTTCTCAATGTTCGCACATGATGCCTGATGCAGGAGCATCCGGCGACAGCAGGGCAATATTGCATCAACCAAATTTTTCTAAGTATTTTTTTTTATTTCTTTTCTTTGCAAAGGAAAAAGTTTTGTCGCGATATCGTGACATCAAAAGGGAAACAAGGCAAGGCAGAAGTTTTGTCACGATATTGCGACGTCGTGAAATCGTGACATCAAAAGGGAAACAAGGCAAGGCGAAAGCTTTGTCACGATATCGCGACGTCGTGATATCATGATGTCATGAAATCATGACATCAAAAGGAAAACCAAGGCAAGGCGAAAGTTTGTCGCGATATCACGACGTCGCAATATTGCGACTTAAAACAAAACAGGGGGCTCGAAGGCAGGGAGGTCACAAAATCATGATGAAAAAGTGGAACCAAGGCTCGAAGGTGGGGGGGCCATGATATCGCAACGTCATGATATCACGATGTAAAAGTAAAATCAAGGCTCGAAGGGGAAAAGGTCGCGATATCGCGACATGTCATGATATCACGGCTAGAAGAAAAAAAATGAGAAATAAACACGCAAACGGCCACGTGCACGAAAAAGAGATAGCATTTTAGATGAACAGTCTGACAGAATGGCGGTTGCAGGTCAAGGGTCTCATTAATGCATGCTTTCATGGCGGATCGAGGTAGTTGCCCATTTATGGAAAGAAAATTGAAAGCTCGACAGAGGAAGCCGATTTTGCAGGTTTTGTTTAATATATTCGTGCAGGTGGGTCATTAATGGCCTAGAGGGTCGAGACCTCGATAAAAACTCAAGCATTGTAATAGAATGGGTGGTGGATTTGGGAAGATCGCACGCAGAGTGTGAGTAAGAAAACCAAGCCGAGCGCTAGTTATTGTAAAGCCTACGGGCTGTTATTGTATGTATTTCTAGATTTAATAGAAGAAAATTTGGGAATCGCGTGGTTGTGACTGTGTGTGATTTTTTTCGTCCCCCATCAGTGGTATCAGAGCCGAAAGTTCCTGAGTGTGTAACAGATCGTCGAACGTGAGGCAGTTACACCAGGATCTATGGAAAGGCTCGTGAGAAAGTGAGTAGAATGCCTCCAAGAAGAAACCCTGTTGGTGGGAGAGGCATGGCGATAGCAGCAGATTTCCGAGTTTTGCAGAGGCAAGTGCAAGCCCTACAAGAAGAGTGGCGTAGAATACTGGAGCCAAGAAGATATGATGGTAGTGAAGACGAAGTGGATGAAGAAGAAAACCAGTTTGAGGAAGAAGAAGAAGAAGTAGATCCTGCACAAGCCAGACTGTACAAAGCCATATCCCAGATTGGGAAGAGGCCAAAGATGGAGGTTTCCACGTATTTTAGGAACCTGGATCCGAAGGAATTGATCGACTGGATCAACGATCTAGAAGAATACTTCGAGTATGAAGAAGTTGAAGATCCTAAGAGGGTCAGATTTGCCAAGACCAAGCTGAAGGGTCATGCCAGCATATGGTGGAAGGGAGTGCAGCTGGAGTGAAACAGAAAAGGAAAAGAACGGATAACAAAATGGGCACGAATGGTGGAGAAGCTGAAAAGACAGTTTATTCCTACAGATTACGAACTGGATCTGCTAAGGAAAATGCAGAGTTTGAGGCAGATGAACAAAACTATCCAAGAATACATCGAGGAGTTTTATAAGATCTCTATTAGAACTGGCCATTTAGAGGCAAGCAAGGAGAAGGTGGCCCGTTATATCAATGGACTGAGACCCAGTATCCAGGAAGAGTTGAGCCTAGTTCGAGTGAGCACCATTGAAGATGCTTACCAGTTTGCTCTAAAGGTTGAAGAAAAGCTGAACAGAAGGTTTGAGAGTAAGAAGAACAGAAGAGGTCGAGGAGAGAGAACGGGTGGAAGAAAAGATGAGGGAAAAGAGGAGAAGAAAGAAGAAGCTAGCAGCAGCCAAGAACAGAAAGTGGGTGATGATTACAAACCCCAAGTTTAGAACAATGGCTACCCAAGAGGAAGAGGTAGATCTGGACATGGGTATGGAAGAGGAGTGTTTTGTGGAACCTGTTTCCACTGTGGAGAAGAGGGACATCAGGCATACGAGTGTCCCCAGCATCACGAGAGGATGAACAAGAGACCTGAGGGTCCTGCCAGAGCTACTGTAGCAGATAAAGATGCTAAATCAGAACATTCTAAGGAGGCTGAGAGAGGAGAAGTCATGGTCGCAAGGAGAGCCATGCTGATTAAGGAAGACAAACCAGAGCAGAGGAGAAGCTTGTTTTGCACGAGGTGCAAAAGTTTAGGTAAATTTTGTAATGTTATTATAGACAATGGAAGTACTGATAACTTAGTCTTCGAAGAGATGGTTGCTAAGTTACAGTTGGAGAGGAGGAGACACCCGCATCCATACCGGATTGCATGGTTGCGGAAGGACCACAAAGCATGGGTCCGTGAGCAGTGCTTAGTCACGTTAAGATTGGGAGATACCAGGATGAAAAATCAAGGCTCGAAGGGGAAAAGGTCATGATATCATGACATGTCACAATATCGCGACCTGTCGCGATATCGCGGCCAAAAGAAAACAAATGAGAAATAAACACGTGGACGACCACGCGCATGGAAAAAGAGATAGCAGTTCAGAAGAACAGTCTGACAAAATGGCGGTTGCAGGTCAAGGGTCTCTTAAATGCATGTTTTCATGGCGGATCGGGGTAGTTGCCAATTATGGAAGGAAAATTGAAGACTCGGCGGGGGAAGCCGACTTTGCAGGTTTTGTTTAATGTATTTTTCCAGAAGGGTCATTAATGGCCTAGAGGGTCGAGACCTTGATAAAAACTCAGTGATTATAAGAGAAAGGGGTGGTGGATCAGAGATCGCACGTAGAAGTGTGAGTTGAAAGCTAAGTCGAGTGCTAGTTGTTGAAAAGCCTACGGGCTGTTTTGTAGGTATTTCTAGATTTAATAGAAGAAAAATTTGGGAATCGTGTGAGTGTGACTGTATGTGATTTTCCCATCCCCCATCAATGCCACAACTCAATATTATTTACCTATTATCATTTAAAAACATCACACAAATTATTTATCAATTTCAATTATGTCTAAATTCATTAACATTCATCACATACAAACATCATACACCATATTTCATGAATCACATATGCAAATTTTTTTTTTTCATACCTCACCATGCAAACTCCACAAATAGGGTATTTTTGGACATCCATTAGGCATTTTCATGGAAAATTTTACCTTAACATATAAAAAACACATTCATTGCATACAAAACATAGTACAACCCCATAGGCAAACATTTCAAGGCATGCATTTACAAAACACATCACCACATCACAAAACATAAAATAAATCACATTTTTGGATATCCATTTTGGCCTTTCATAGAAAAAATCCAAAAGAATTCCAAAAATAATACATCCTTCATGCCACATTGAAGAACACAAGCTTATACTAAGAGGTGGTGAATAATATAAGATCACTTTTTACTTTTCTTTCCCAATCAATATTATGTAATGTATAGATAACAATATCAATTGTAGTAATCAAAGCAATGCAAAAATCACCACACATAATAGAGACACAAATTTTACGTGGTTCACCCAATGTGGGCTACTCCATGGAGAAAATATTTTACTAAAATATCCTCAATCAATCTCTTGAGAATCCTTTGTCTATTACAATGTTTATGGACCTATATCCAAAGGAGACACCAATACCCTAATCAAGTTTGTGGATCTCTATCCATAGGAGAACTCCTTTCTCCCCTTTCTTTGGCTGGTGATCTTCTAGAAGAACTATTATCCCCACTACTCTGGCTAATGGATATCTATCCACTGAAGACACTTGTCATCACTACCCTGGCTTATGGATCTCTATCCGCTAGAGACTGTCATCCTCTATACTCTATCACATTCAAATATCTATCTCAAATCCATATTAAACACGGTCCTTTAGTCTAACACAAATATGCTTAATCTCTATCTCTGGTCTAGAACAAAATTATCCTCAAATCTACACCAAAATATGTCCTCAAATATGTCCTCTTATGTACACTAAACATAGTCCTTCGGTATAGCACAAATATGTCCTCAATATCTATCCTCTGATCTACACTAAACATAGTCCTTCGATCTAGCACAAATATGTTCTCAATATCTGTCCTCTAGACTTAACACAAAGCTTGATCCAATCACAAATCAATACTATTAGATATACCCTAAACCTTAACTCAAGGTTTGAACAAATAAATCAATAAATTCTACTCACAAGTCTTCTCAAAGACTTATCTCAAATCTGGATTGCAATCTTCCACAAAATTTCACACTAATATATTCACAAGTCCTCTTTAGAACTTGTCCAATATGCTCTCAATAAATCGTCACTACAACTTGTCCAAATATACTCTCAAAAAGCCCTCACTAGAACTTGTCCAAATATTCTCTCAATCTATATTGTAAGTATCCACAACAACTCACACAAATATGTCCACAAGTCTTCTCTAAGATTTACCTCAAATATGCTCAACAAGTCAACACTAGAACTTGTCCAATCTCGTGGAAACATAAAGAGAATTTTTAAAAACTTAATATGCTTCACATTCATCACAATGCTCAATCACTTTCGATCACTCTTTTAGAAACATATAGAGAATTTCTAGAGACTCAATATTCTTCACATTCACCTCAATGCTTAATCACTTTCACTCACTTCTTTTAGAAACATATAGAGAATTGTTAGAGACACAATATGCTTCACACTTACAATGCTAAATTACTTTCAATCACTCTTCTGGAAACATATAGAGAATTTCTAGAGACTCAATATGCTTCACACTCACAAACTCTCAATCACTTTCAATCTTTCTTTTATTACAAAAATGAATGGAAAATTTTTAGAGATTCAATATTTTTCACACTCATAAACACTCAACTTCTTTCTCAAATCAATTTAGAATATAGAACAATTTGTTTCATATAACTTGAACTATCACTTTACACATCCACTTGACTAGGCACAACTAGGGTTATGCATAAGGGGTTGGACTCAAAATGTATTTGTAAAAAAATGGTGAATCCTAATCAAAATCAAGTGAATCATGGCGAATCCAAAGCAAATCAAATAAATCATATTCACACCAAAATTTGGGGCATTTGAAGCCCTAAAACATAATGTCATATTTGGGATAAATTTTGACCTATTTAATCACCTTATAACTTCATAAAAACATCACCATTAGATCAAGCTCGAAAAAAGATTTCCTACAAGTACAAATATGCCTATGTTTGGATATATATTGTGGTGAATTGAACCTAAGAAAAACATTGGTCCTGAAAATTTTAGGTGAATGGGCCGACATCGAGGGTCCTCATATTCACCAATTTTCAATTTTAAAAATCCCAATATTCGCCCAATTGGTGAATATTCACCACTATGCATAACCTTGGGCACAACCAATAACTCAATGAAATAATCCTTACTCACAAATTCTAGTCCAAGCATATGAACACTCACTCAAATATTTCCAACAATGCTCATCAACCAACCTCACATAACAATGATACTCATGATCTTTGCAAACCCTAGTTTAAGTTCTTCACTCAATCATTCACTTCAACAACAATGCTTATAAAACAATCTTCACATAACAATGATACTCATGATCTTTGCAAACCCTAGTTCAAGTTCTTAACTCAATCAATCACTTCAACAACAATGTTTATAAAATAATGTTTTATCAACAACTCTCAATTTTAGAAAACATTGAAGCATTAACTCAAAAAACACTCAACAATACTTACCAAACAATCCTTTTCACTTTAACTTTGCATTCACAACTTTCAATAATCACTCACTAGGCAGAATATTCCCATACCTTTATTTGATGTAGAAGTGACCTTATAAAACTTGTCTCAATCACAATTTTCTCTTTTTCCAATATCAATAGTTAGATGATAAAATATCACACTAACTTTCTCACAATAATTTTCAATTACAAAAATAATCATACTTAATTACACCTTATTTCTCCTTCTTAAAATAATATCCAACAACACAAATCTTCAATCAAGACACTTCTTCCAAAACTCTAACTCATCAAAAGAACCTCTTATCATTTTAATTTCATCATAACCCTTTTTAGAAATATATCTAAAAAATAATACAAACTCTACTTATGACTCCCTACTTAATATTGCATTAATTAAATAAATCACTTTATAAAATAATGCAATAAATAAATTTCCTATTTTTAAGGTAAAACAATTTTACCCTAGCAAAAAACAACCTTTCAACACTTAGGTTAATATCATAACCTAACTTCCACCTTATTCCTCCTAAGACCTTAGAAATATGCAAATATAATTTCTAACTTTCACCTTATTCCTCCTAAGACCTTGGCACATGCAAATTAAAATAATTTCAAAAACTTTATTACCCATTTTCGTAATCTTTGGGGCTCGAACTTGCACCACTCTCTCCATAGTGCCTTGGCCACAACTTCCACACCGTGTGAGTCACATTTTCCTTTGATGCCTTAAAATGCAATATGCGCTTTGACCTCCTCACAATCCTCAAGAGCCTTTGGCTCTTCCTTCGACGTGATGTCTGCTACCACACTTGCAATTCAGAGGCACTTGATTAAATTTCACACAAGCTTTGAATATTTTGGATGCACACCTTTTAATCGAAATGTCAAACTTTGGTTTGGCTAAGGTATAAATACCTTATGCCCTCTTTACCATGCGCATCGATGGAGGATAATGCGTTGGGAGTCAGCTCTAACATTTGCCTTGTTAATATTTTAATTTATAGTTATTTAAATTCAATAGAATTTAAATATTATAAATTTAATATTTTACATCCTCTTTGGGCTTTATTAAAATTAAAGCCTCCTTAGGTTTTTAGAAAAACATTTTTAATTTGCCCACCTATGGTTTTAATAAAACCTTTTATTTTGCCCAACCATGGTTTTAATAAAAACCTTTTATTTTGCCCAACCATGGTTTTAATAAAAACCTTTTATTTTGCCCAACCATGTTTTTAATAAAAACCTTTTATTTTTCCCAACCATGGTTTTAAATAAAAATATTTTACATAATATTTAAAAATAAATATTATGAAGCTTATTTTTCCATCAACCTTTTGTGTTAGTCCTTTTGACCTTTTGACATCAATGACAATTTGTCCTTGACATCAATGACAACTTTGACTCGAAATGTCCAAAAATATCCCCCTTTCTCATTGATGGCAACCCAATAAATTTTTACCATTTTCTTGAACTTTTCATTTTGTTCCCCTTGGGAAACTGCTCCCCCTGACTGAATGCTTTCCTTCAAACATAGATCTGTCTCCCTTACTCTATTATCTCCCCCTTTGACATCAATGGAAAAGGGTCACCTTTGGGGCTCGAGGATAAGAATGAGTCTCTTAGCTTAGCCCCTCCCCCCACCTCCTCTTGAGGTGGTTAATTTTGGGGTGGGAGTATTTCTACTCCCAAAAAGCATTGGTCTTTACCTTTTTCCTTTTTCCTTATCATTTGATCCTTCTAATTCCTTTTACTATTTTTTTTCATGTCCATGTTCCTGTTCTAGTTTATGTCCATGTCCATATTCTTATTCTTGTTCATGTCCATATTCCTGTTCCTGTTCCTATTCCTATTTCTGTTCCTATTCATGCTTGATTATAGAATTTTTGCTCTTAACCACTTTATTGTATGCCCTTCATTATTGCACTTATAACAAAATGTTATTATTCCTTGGAGGTGCAAATGTCTGTGAATTTCTCCTTGTGAAGCCATATGCTTTTCTATCATGAATCCTACAATTCATTGCCTTGTGACCAAACTGATTACATGAGTGGCAATACCCATGAAAACGTTATCTTCTTCTAAAGTTCCCATATACATGTCCTTCATGTGTCCAGCATTCTGAAGCCTTGTGACCAAATGTATAACATTAATGTGGAAAAGAAGTTTATGAAGTTATGGTATAGGAAAAAGAAGATAACATTGCAGGATATCTCTCAGCTTAAGGATCAAGGATACAAGGAAAATCAAGAAGTGGTTGTAGAAGAACAAATTGAAGAACATGAAACATAATGCAAGAAGGCAATAGCAGCAACAGATTCCATGAAAGAAGTAGCAGTAACTAATTTAGTGGAAATAACAGTAACAGAGTCCAAGGAAGCTTTTATAGAAGAGCACAAGGACACACCAAACAAAGATAACATGAAAGAACAAGGTGTAGAAGAATTTAAAATAATGGAGCCAAAGGTTGAAAATTCAAAGAAGGTAGAACATCAAGTAAATGTTGCACCATATCGCCATCCACACCACCATGAGTGGAAATAATATTGGAGGCATGGTTCAAGGCAACACTATTATGGTTCTACATGTAATCAAAAGGGCACAAACTATGGAAGTGTTTGGCAAAGAAAGCATAGTGATCATGGTTTTCAGCATGGTTCATCAACATCAAGGAAAAAGTGGACCCATCATTCAAGTTATCAAAATACAATAGTAGAAGCGTGGAGCCAACGAAGCAAATTTGGATACTCAAGTAACAAAATTGCGTACTAGCATCATCGGGTTTCGCTTGGATGTATGGATGATTGATATTGGTACCAACTTCTAACATTTCTTAGCAAATCATACTATCAGGTTTCTTCATATGTTTTGAGGACGAAACATTTGTAAGGAGGGTGGCATTGTAGGGTACTTAGGAATAGATATTTGGGGATATATTATTATATTTTATAAGGGTTGGCATGGGCCACACATAACCCAAGGTTGATTGTATTATAATATAATATAATATTATATTAGTAGTAGGCTCTCCAAAGTAGAATAAGAATATGGATATATAAAAAATAGATATTTGTCATTGTAAATATTCATATCATTGAAGAAAAATCTTATGTAATCGTCATGCCCACGAAGTGGCCTCTCATATTGGGAGATCTTGTGGAGTTATTCCTTCCTTAAGGATTATTGTTGGTGTTGCCCTACCTTAAGGGTATTATCTATATCTCTCTCATTTGTGTATTATTATTGTGGATAATGTATTGTGGATGATTTATTTGATATTTTTGCATATTGGTGAATGGCTTATGCTAATGATAATAAATTTATGCAACATTGAAGGATATGCATAAATACAAAAAAGAGTTATGTGAGGTACCTAAACATGCCATGTTGATCATCATGTCAATATCAAGGTTTATGCAATGATACTTCTTTTAAAAAAAATTCTCATGAGGTTTAAACCTTTGATGTATTTTATCAAATAATATTTCTCTATTCATTATTCTCCCATTACACATGTGGGTAGAAAGGGTCATTTCAAGTAATGGTCCTTTGATTATTAAAGAAATACCAAAATACATCATGCATGAATTTGAACCAATGTATAAAAAGTTACCACTACCCTAGAAACTATATTCTCATGAACATGACAAGGACATTAAGGTAATAAAAAAACCCCATGGTTCTATGAATCTTTGTGAGTGTAATTCCAACCTGGAGAACCCTATATTGCATGAATATATTGACTCCCCATATCTTATATTAATTTTTAAAAGGAAATCATGAAGGGTTCAAACATGTGATCCCTTCTATCAAAGTCATTAAATCCTTACCACATAACCACTAGAGCAACACCACTGGTTGTTTCCCTACTTTGAGCACTTTAATGTTGAATATATCCCATGTTATCGACCCTAGGAATGCATGACGAGAGCTCATCTACAAAAATAGAGGTGCATGCACTATCATACCTTTGGAATTCAAAAATATTTGGTTCCAAAAGAGAAGCAACAAGTGAATTTGAAAAATATGATAGATAAAAGAGGGTACCTTCCAAATTTTACAATAAGTAGATTTTTTTTAAAGGAACATACAATCATTCATGGAATATATTTTTCTTTTGTCTTCTTTTGTAAAAAATGCTTCTGAAGATTTGAGGAATAATTTGTCATGAAACTTGGAAGAATTATAAGAGGCACCAAGTTAGCTTTATGGGTGACTAGGTGATGTTGCTCCATACCTACTTTAATACCATGTCATAATTTACAATACTTTCCTAAAAATATCATAAGGAAAACATATTCTCAAATATTATACAAAAAGTGAAAGAGAGATTAAATATAATTGGGGTGCCCATAGGCACCTTAAATAATCGTTTTCCATACATAATAATGCACATCACTCTAATAATAAAATGAGGGGTGGTGGGGGTATTTATACCAATACCTAAATCCTAATTACATAATAGATTTTAACCTAAGTCGATATAATAAGAGGTATTTTGGTTACATATAAATAATAAAATAGGGTTTAACCATAACAATGTTAACCAAGGTCCATTTGTATTACATAATAAAATACTATAAAATAATAAATACATTGCACAATGAAATGTTCTTAGACCTATTTTATGCATTGCATAATATTGGCCATTAACCATGAAGTATATTATAATTTCAATAGAAAACAAACCTATTTAGTGGACCATCATTGGTCCAAATCACATACCCAATCTATAATAGAAAATCCTATAACCAATAGAGGTGTTCCAACTAAGTAGTGAATACCCATCTAGTATGTACATTTGATATACCAAAGAGTTTACTTATCCATTATTTACTAACTCTCATAAGGGCCTATATATACTTGGAATAATAGTTGCCAATAAACATAATATCCATATGAGTGTGGGTGAGATAGAGAAGGGTCCTAAAAAGTCATTGATATAAAGTATAATCCACTAAAGGAGTAGTATGATCTACTTGCAACTTGAAATGATAAGTAAAGGGACTATGAGTAGGTTTACAATCATTCATTGTGAACTATTATAGAAAACGTAAGATATACTTGGGATAAAAAATGGTGGACTTGAAGAGTGACTGATCAATTTAAATACTAAATAATAATGAATTAGATCCAAATTTCTCATCTCAAAAGTGTCATTAAGTCATAAATTGATTTATTGGATCAAGGATATTAAGCTTCCCATGATGATAATATCATCAATATATAATACCAAAATCTACTCATTTTGATGCTTTATGTAGACATCATGCTCTATCTCACATTTCTTGAACTCTTAATTAATAATGAATAAATCTTGTCATACCAACTACAAGGATTATAGCTAGGCCTATTCTAATACCTATTCATATGTTATACAAAGAGAGTAGTTCCATCAAGACCTAAACCTAGTGGTTATCAAAGGAGTTTAGATCACATCTCTCCAAATAAGAATATCCTAGTCTATGAGATATTTTTAAGAGAGTATATCCTAACAATTAGATCAAAGGTATCTAAATAGTCCATTCCTTCCTTATGAGATAAAACCTTAATAGCAAGGCATACCTTATGCTTATGCTCTTGAAAATTAGAAGTGTACTTGGTCATATAGATCTATTTATAGCTAATAACTTTCTTTTCAACTAAAATATAAATAATATTCCATACCTAATTATTCATTAATGTCTAATACTTTATGTGTATAATGTTCTCCCACTTTGAACAACCCTTGGCCTAAGAATAAGTAAGGCAATCTCTAGAATCATCAACCCTCAATATTAAATCCCATGAGTGAGCCTTCTTATGAAACTTGTGAGAGACAATGAGATGAACATCCTAAAAGAAAACTTGGGTCTACTTGGGTATTGTACAAAATATGGAAGACTATGGAACATCCTATGGAGAGGTAGGATGAGAAATTTGTAGTAGAAGATCAATCTAAGCTTACCATTGACATCAACATTGAACATTGTCATATAGATAAAGGAAGGATAAATATTCTCTACTATAGGATTCAACACCATAAGTGTTTGAAAGGATATTGAAATAAGAGGGGTAAAATTAGGAGAACTTGTTGATGTGTCCTCAATAGAATCTACAAAAATTTGGATGACTAGAATTATGGTAATGATAACATTAGAGGGGGTATTAAGAACCACTATATAAGGTTGGATAGGAGAATCATAAACCAAAATAATAGGGATAGGGTTGAAAGGAATAGATGAAGCATCTAATCAAAGCTCACATCTCTCTAAATAAAAATATCCTGCTTTATAGTACCATACAAGTGATAATGCTTTGATATGTTAGAACGTCCCACAAGGATACAATAATGGTTGTTTGTGTTCATCTTATTTTATATATCTCTATGAATATGGGCCCATGAATTTGATATAAAGATACAAAATCTAGACACATAAGCCTTATCATTTATCAATCTATTAAGAGAGATCATACCTAAAATGGCTTGAATCAAAGTCTAACTGATATGCACCACACAAGTCACTAAATTTACTTAGAAATTGAGATTTAGCTCCATGATGTGCAACATACATTTACCCATATCCATGATAAAATTATTATTTTGCTTATCTACCCCATTATACTCTAATGTATAGTGAATAGTACTCTAAAACAAATTCCATGAAGAGCAAATAAATTAGCAAGAGGATGATTTACATAATCACCTACTCGATATATTTAAAAACACTTAATAATCTTCTCCAATAGATTATCCATAGGAGCTTTGAAGTCCTTGAACTCAACAAGACTTAATATTTGGTATGAATGGTGTACAAACATATATTCCTTGAGAGATCATCAATAAAGGTGAGAAAGTACTTATTTATGAAAAGAGATTATGCCCTTATGGATCCTCAAATATCACTATAAATTATATGCAAGGGCTGTGTATCATTGCCTTAAATTCCCTTTTAGGAAGTGCTCTCAATGATGCTTCCCTAAGTTACATCCCTCACGAATGTTAATATAAAGAGAAAAAGTATGAATGCCGACAAGTGACTAATGTTGGCTCATGAAACTTACTATTTCATAGCCAGTGTTCTTAATTTTGTGATGCCATGACTTGTTAACATCATATGCACATGCCATAATAGTCATAAAGTATTTCTTATTGGATAAAAAAGAAGATAGACGGTCACAATTTTTATACATATGATTAGATTAATCATAATATCCTAAGCCAATTATCATTAAATCGTTGATAATATTCTTAATCACCCATTGATTTGATCAAAAACTCAATATTTTTATTCATATGAATGTTGTAATGGACTAAAAATCTATTAGGGCCTATACTGGAAACATAAATAACTTAATTAAATTATGAGGACCTAATTTTCATCTCACCACATCCAACCATCTATAAAGAAGTATCATCTCCAATAATCACATTCTCTTTAGAATGTTGTCCATTATAGTCATGTAAGAGATGGTAATGCTTAGTCATGTGTTATGTTAACCTTGAATTTGAAATCCACTCTTTAGAGGAAGTGGATGCCTAATATACTGAATTAATTATTACATGTTCCTATGAGGTTTCATCATCATTATCATGATCATCAATGACCCTCTTTTTATATTTGATAAAAGTATGTATTTTTCCTCCTTACAAAATGTGTAAACTAGCTTCTCTAAATGGTTCTTGGCTTTTTGTCTATCCTTCCTTCAAATTTCTTGTCAACTTTTGATTTAATTAATTCCTTTAAATGAGCTTGGAGGCTAATAAAATTATTTTTACATTAACTTCATCTAGCATAATGTTGAAGAAGGTAGTTGAACACATCATCAAGAGATGGAGTAGGACTCTTAGGAAATTTTGCTTGAATAATATCAAATCTAATGGTAACCATATCTAAACTTCATGGACAATTTTGAACATAATATTAAGAAGATTAATAGCTCTATTTCGACTAATACCCCCTTTCACAATGCTAATATATTTTATAATTTATTAAATTGACTTATGTAATCATCGGTGGTCTTAAAAATCTCCACGTTAAAAGTAGCAAGTTTTTTTTTTTCTAATCTACTTATTTATGTAGAGTTAGATTGATCATTCATCTATGTGTGTTTGGCTAGTAGGTCCTTTGAATTTGAATTATTGGTAATGTGGTTGTCATAGAACTTATCAACATGAAGCAATCACAACATGAGGTTCCCCCGTGCCCTTCCACAACTATTTTTTTCTCATTAGAAATAGTGTTTAGAGAGTCTTCATTCACATATTGTAAAAGTCCCTTACTTTGAAGTAGGGCTTCAATCTTGATTTTCTAAGTGACATAATTAGGTCCATTGAATAGGGGCACATGTTGATCCATGGAATCCCTACTAAAATATAGTCTCTTATGTGTATTTGAGAGAAACAATAATACTACCAATATTCAAAGGTCAAAAAGTGATTTGAAAAACAAAGTACTCAAAACACTTTTGTATACAAAAGTTATGGCTTCCAAAATTTTGGCCCAAAATATGCAATAAATTATCACAAAAACCATTCAAAACTATAAGAAATTAAATGTACCTTTATTGAATGAGATCATGTCATGTGTCTCTAACCAGATAGCTAAGGTGGTGCCAGGTGTGCACTATTAATAATCAAATCAAATATCATTGAATTGGACAATGGGATGCTAGTATGTCATTTATTGTATTATTCACTAGAAAAAGTATTAAAAACCCATAGACTACCATGTGTATTCTTTAGATATAGATAAGATGCTTGTGTGTCATATATGGTGTTGATTATATAGGGAAAAATACAATTTTGATTGACAGTCGACATGATTTGATTACTTAATCCTACTCACAGTATCCCATCAATTTCATATCATACATCTATGTAATATTAGTTACTTGGTCACAAAAAAATATTTGAATGAATTAAAAAGAATAGGTAAGAGATTCAAACCATAGACCTCTATGGTCACAAGCTTTGATTCTCTTTCATTTAGCTAAGAAGTCACCATAGTGCCTTGGCACCTATACACCTTCCTCATATAAAACTTCATCTTCCACACATCTAAAGCACTCCCTTAGAAAAAAGTAAGGTAATATAATTTGATCTCATAACAATAAGAGAGGAGTGCCTTAGCGCAAGGGCTTCCAACCACTGCATTGATTACCTCTTTAAGCACAACCAATGCCTTTGTTAGAGATATCCATATGCCAACCTTAGAAGTGAGTGTGTGTGCTCCATTGTGTCCCCATGACATCCAACATAGAACCAATAAATCAAAACCATTATTCAAAAGACATTACTGTAATGTCCTTAGGATAGCTCTCTCTACAAAGCATGAACCACATTTATCCCTACATGATGAAATATTTGTTACAATATTTTATTTTTTAAAGTCAAATTTTTAAAACAAGGAAAAACATTAAAAAAATTAATGTAAAAAATGAAGCACATGGAGGTGTAAATGACAAATAATGTTGAACTAGGAACCCCCAATTTAAAAAAAAACATGATCTAGAAATATAAGTGGATAATCAATATTTACTATTATTTCCCTACATAACATTTTCTTGGAATGTAAACATGTATTTCATCCTCTCTTGTCAATACAATAAAAATAGTTGTTGAAACATATTAGGAACTTTGTCAAGAGGCTCGATGATCTTTCTCATACATGAAAATATGTTCATAACTTCTCCGGAATATTAGGTCAAAAAAATATATTTAGTTGCTTCTTTAATCCTTTGACAATCACACAAAATGTTCTCTCATTTGTGCTACACCTAAACTAAAATTTCTAAAGTAGAAAAGATTTTTTTTCAAAAAATCTATAATAGATAAATGGGGGTTTTAATAAACCTAAAAAAATCAATCTAGCAATTATGGCATCCATCAAGAGAGGAAAGAACAATAGCTTATAACAACAAATTTTTCACAATTAAGAGATATCCTCACAGTTCAAGTCCTTGTAAGGTTTTGAGGTATAACTCTAACAAAAAAATCATCAACAAAACAAAGATTATATTCAACGCTTCCACAACATATTGTTTTTTTTAGATTTTTGTAGAAGAGATATTTTTGAAAGACATGAGATCAAGTAATGGAGATTCAAAGATACTCTAAGACCACATTATATTTCATAATACTTTCTAAAACTAAAGAGAATCAACACATTAACTAGAAAATTGAATAATTTATTAAAAATACACAAAGCAATATTAGGAGATTGGATTAGAAGAATGCTCAACCTATTATCTAGCCGTTAATGGAGGTCCCAGTGTAGACTGATCTACTCTATTCTATTATAGTTCTTCAATATTGACCATGATAGAGCATGTTAAAGGGCCTTGTATCAATAGTCTTCCTCGAATGCACCAAGATTGGTCTATGGAGGATAAGGATTTTTGCAAGGGAGGTCCCTCCCTATTTTATCTCTCGATTATTGCAACATATTCTCAAGTTCTATACATTGGTGAGGACGGGTATTTGCGTTTAGTAATCCCATGTTCAACCTTCCCCTCCTGTTGTCGTTGGTCCATAAAGTGCTTGACGAGAATAGAAGTGTGCATAATAAATTTGTTTAAGTGGTAGGATGGATGATGTACTGGGTAGGCACAAGAATTTAAAGTTGCAATTATAGTTGGATTGCAATTTGGCTAGCAGCCAAAGGACATGATTGTAATAGATTTGTAATTTATTTCTAAGTTTCTCTTAATATATTCCATTTTTTATTGATAAATTTAAAAAAAAAAAATTAGTGTTTATGTAAATACCAAAATAATTTCACTATAAAAAGGAATAAAGGTGTAATCAAATGATTTGCCTTAATAAACCTAAATACTTGATTACATGTGACCTTTAAGTAAAGGTTAAAACACAACTTTAAAGGTTTAATAATAGAATATTACAATAAACCCACCTATACAAGTTGCACAAAAATCTATATAATACAAGAGGGAATGACTTTAAATGAAATTTGATAGCTAATATTTCAACAATTTATTATATAAACATTGATTTTAATTTCAATATTCTTTATTTCTCAAGTGTAGACCAATTGGTGTGGCAGTGATACCTAGGGTTCAAATCTTGGGCCTCGTCAAACTAATGCTTGTACCGTTCCTAGAGCTTTTAGTGGCGTAAAAGGTTAAAACTGAGTGCAGTATTATGGTTATAGGGGTGAACTACACAGAATACTATGTGGCAGCTTGAGCAAAGTACTGTGTGGTGGCTTCCATGGTAGACAACACTGAATACCATGACAACCATAATGATGGACAGGGTGCGAGTCCACCCTGTAAATTAAAAATATATATTCAATTTTATTTCAGTTTTATGTAATCTTATAAATATTTTTTAATTATTTTTAAAACTTACTGTGGCTACTGCTGATCTATCACGTAAATAAAAAAAACACCTTTAATATAATCTTATGAATAGTATTTAATTATTTAAAAATGTGAATCACATGGAGACCTTTCCTGTTGAGGAATATCGGATCTTTGTGATGCCATGCTTTAAAAGTATATAGTAAGATTCGTGTCTGGAGTCAATGACAATGTCAAGCATAGTCAAAAAGGAAATTCCACCCACTAAAGCTAAATAAAGGAATAACTAAAAGTATGCTTTTCTCTACGTTTGCTTCTCAAAAGAATAACAGAATTCCCTATGAAAAGAAATTATAGAATATCATATGGCGACAAATAGATTTATCTCAAGATCATCACAAGTAGATGAATTTTATATAAAATGTAAAATTAATGTGGCTATAATCTCGGTTACAAATTGGGAAGACGTATGTTCAAGTTTTATGGGTGAAAAATATCTTTAAAAAAATTAGAATCGCATGCTTGTTGCAGGTTGAATGGAAGACATCTTTTCCCCACAAATTTTGGACTATATACAATGGAATAAAAAATAATATTAAAAGAACATGACTCAAAAGATTTGGAAAACGCTTATCAATTGATAGAAAGTCGCTTTTTACCAAATGCGGTAAATGTTTTTTGAGCAATGAAAACGTCAAGGGAAGAACTTCAAAAAATAAATGAACATGTCCAACGTATCCTCAAAATATTAATATATATCTATCTATATATATATATATTTTATGAAAGATTACATGCAAACAATTTATATATATATTTCATAAATAACTTTTAGTTTTGATATTATAACTTTTTATAATATTTATATATAATTTTCTTAGTTGTTAAACATTTTAATATATTTTAGTAGTATAATTAAATGATTTTTATTTAATTAGCTTTTATGAGAAGAAGAAGAGATATTGAAATGAAATAAAATTCCCACATAAATATAATAAATGTATTAAAATTATATATATAAATATCAAGTTGTAATAGATGTATGTAATAAAAATAAACGCATTTCAATTTTATGTAATTAATTATAATATATATAAATAAAAAAAATTAAAATAAATTTTTTATTATATTAAAAAACATTATACTTTTATCGATTATTAAAAAAAAAAATCATACATTTATATCCGTTATTAAACTTTTAAAAATAAAAAATAAATTAGTAAAAACTTTTAATACATTGAACTTTAAAGTTTCTTGATGTCAAATGGATTTCTAAGAATCCATTAAAAGCCTAAAAAATAAGCTCAACAGTACACATCTAAGTAATAGTTTCATAATTTTCTATATAAATTAAAACTTTATGTTGAGTGTTGTATAAGGGGCGAAAGAGGATGCTTAGAAATAAAAATAAAAAACACATCAAATTCAACTAATTTTTTATTTTATTTTTGTTGTGTAGAGTTCAAAACCCTAACCTATAACTATCCTTGAAAAACAACTAAATTAACTCAACAAACCCTTGATTAAAGTAAAATAATACTATAACCTTAAGAAAACACTTTAATAAATATCATATATTGGAAAGAGCTGGAACAATAGTTAACAAAACATCAATGAAATACGCATTAAAGTTTCAAATTAACATCGCAGATTCAAGTGCTTTGGAGAATGAGCAATATCAAAATTTAAAATATATTAAGAAAAAATCTACTTGTAGTGCATTCACTTTCAGACTGGTCGTAACAGCGACGCCGTCCACGTGTGCTTTCAGCACAAATGCTTATAAAGTAGATCACGTCCACTTTCCAGACTGGTCGTAACAGTGACGCCGTCCACGTGTGCTTTCAGCACAAATGCTTATACGTACATGAGACGATCAAAAGACTGATACGTACTCTATATCTTTCGCAATAGTAGTATAAAGTAGACCGATAGGGCTCTTCTGATCATCTAGTTCATCAGATTATCCTATTTTCTTTGTTGAGGAGATTCAGATTCGGATTTTTTCTTCTTTTTTTTTTTGTGCGGATCCATGGCGGGGAGTTCGGTGGGAGCAGCAAAGACGGTAATGGTTGCCGTAGACGAGAGCGAGGAAAGTATGTATGCATTGCAGTGGGCTCTGGACAACCTTCTCACTCAAAACAATGACCAACATATTATTGTCATGCATGCAGAGGCCCCTGCATCATCTAAAGTTGGGTTAGGAGGCCAAGGTAGTACTCTAATTTTCTTATTGCTATTATTAATATGTTGAGGGACTTGTTTGAATATAAAAAATAAATAAATTTTAATGTCAAAAAATCTTGAAATTAATATTTAATTAATAAAAGCCATACGCAGATTCTGACATTATTATTATTATTCTTTGTTTACTCTACTGTGAATCTTGCAGCGATTGCGTCCTCTGGTCATCGTGTGCTGGAAATAGTCGAAAGAAGCGAGAACCTCATCACAGAGAGAGTATTAGCTCGTGCAAGGGAAATTAGCGACAAACGCAATGTAAAGTGGGAAAAAATTAAGTATTCAATTTGTTTTCTTATCAAATAATTAGAGATTTGAGAATTGAGAAATGGTGTTGTTGCAGGTGACCGTGGATTTTAAGGTGATGGTAGGAGAAGCGCGGTATGCTATCTGTGAGGCAGCTAACAAAATGGGGGTGGACGTTTTGGTTGTTGGAAGCCATGGCCATGGAACAGTCAAGAGGTCTTTAATCTTTTTGTATCCCATATATAATAGTTTTCATTTTGTGGAAGTTATCATAAAGATTTACAATAGTTGGACAGTTCAATAATAAATGGCAAATGTTGTGTATTTTGTATGCAGGGCTGTTGTGGGAAGTATGAGCGAGCCCTTCACTCGCCACTGCAAGTGTCGCGTGACGGTGATCAAGAAACCCCATCACTGAAGCTCTGTGGAAATACTGTTGTGTTAGGTCTGACAGCGACTCTTTCTAGAAGGTTGATGCCCTAAGTTGTAATGGCATCCAGTGTTTTTTTTTAATAAGTATTGGCATGTATTCTTATATCAAATTATAAATATATTATTACATCTTCTATGTATAATGGACATGTCTTCCTGCCGGATAGAGTGGACTGGATTTTTAGCATCTGATATTCTTAAATAGTCGTATCCCTGGGTGGAGTTCTCCTAGACTGGAATAAGTATAGGCATCTGTATTCATACCCCGCTAGTGGAACGTAAATGGTCTTTGAATGTACGCTAATTTAAAGATTGCACACTAGTGAAGAGCATTCAGTATCAAGATTAAGCTTGCTCCACACTAGTGAAGAGTATTGTATTAAGCTTGTTAGCTACAGTGGTGATAAAAATTAAACTTTTTCTCACAAAAATAATTATTTATTATATATATATATATTTTAATGTTAATAATGTTATGTATATATGATTGAAATTAAAGATAAAAGGAACATGGTTAAGTTTCAGGGTATTGGAAACCCTTTACAAAGAACATTCTAAAGCGCATCCCTCCACTCACAACATTACTTAGTGGTCAAATTTACATTACTCCAAGATTTTCTCAGTCAAATTTTTACAAATAATTAAATTTAACATTATAATAAAAAGAAAAAATTAATTATACGAGAAATTAAAAGTTGGAGGAACATAATTTAAGTGTTAAGGTATTGAGGTCATAAATTAAGTGTCCCTCAGCCACCGTTCCACCTCCTCATGGTCAATTCTACATCACTTTCAAAGTTTATTATCAAATTTTTACAATTAATTAAATTTAAGATCATAATAATAGATAAAGAAAAAGAGATTGTTGGTATCTTTTCGGAAGAGTCTTGGTATTTTTCATTGGCTTACAATTAAGACCTCTCATTTTAGTGGATTCTATCTAAAAATTTTAAGGTCTTGAGCGGATAATATCCTTTAATATGGCCTCAACTATCACTTACACTTCACCCTTAGTGATTTTGATATTGTAGAGTGTCATGCTTCCAATCAAGCACACATAGAAACTAGTTTAGAAAGTGTACCACATGGTAATGTTTCCACCCTTGATATTGTGCTTTCTATGCAAGATTTTGATAATGCAAGTAGATAGATTGAGCTGCATACACTTATTAGGTATTTCCTATGGCATATACATAATGACACACTCATCTTCAATGGATCCAAAATGCATGGAATCCTCATGGTATTAATGTGGAGCATATACAAAATATCATCAAGGGTTTTTCTATTTTCAGTTTATTGATCCTCAATATGCCATGGCTATCATGAGTAGAGGTCATTTGTATGTTAGAAATGTCTCTTTTATTCTTCAATCCTAACACCACATTTTTACTGTCTCTATGAATGTATCCTTGAAAGTTCTAGTGTGAGTAGAATTCTATGGTCCTCCTCTTCTATTATGGTCTTTTCTATAACATATGGTCATCCATATTCACAAATTTTATTGAATGGAACAGACAATTCTATGTCATCTATCCCCACAAGCATCTATGTGTTGAGGTTGACATCTCTAAGAGCTAAAAGAATTTATTGATATCCAAGTCAAAGACACCTATTTCCAAAAAAGGATGGTTTATATTAACCTTTTAAATACAAGTTGTAGATGCCAATTAATAACTCATAAAATCAAATATTTTCCTTTCCTTGAGGATTGCTTTAGATCTAAGTCCCCTTCAATAGCTCCTAATACACCTACACCACCACCAATAGATGTTAATGGGTTAGAAGAATGGACAACAATAGAAATAATAATAATAATAATTTTGATTATCTCTTGCCCTTGAAGAACCCTCACCTTACACTGCTTCATCTATGTCTCTTTCTTGTTTTCCCTCCACCATTACGACTCTTAGCTCCACCTCTATAGTTATCATTCCAAGCTCCTCAAAGCATCATATTGAAAATCCTACTAGCTCTCCATCATTTACCTTCAACCCCTCTCTAATCTACCCTTCCTCCTCACTCTTAGCACCTCCAGGCAGCTTACCCATAGGGGCGACTCACCACTTTTGGATTTCTATTATAAAGCGCACAAGATATCCAACGAAAAGGAGAAGATAAGTTGAATTCATGAATATTTATCTCAAACACATTTGATTCTATTATAGACTTTGAGGATACTAAGGAAATAGAGAAGGTTATTCTCTTTGAGAATTCCTAATGAAGTGTTTTTCATGGAATATCCATGGGTCTAATGGATTTAATTAGAAATTCCTTTGTCTTACAGAGTTTTTTAAATATATCTTCCATATTTGGTTCTATCGATATTCTTTACATACAAGAAGTCAAGGTTATATAATTTTTTTGTAAAGTACTAATTACTTTATCTAGCCCTAGGACCACTTTTACTCCAATTATCATACTCCTAGTAGAGGAGGAGCAGTTATTTTTGTGTTTGATACCTACCACTCCCATTGTGTGACTTAGGGAGTGGACCTAACATTTCATGTAGTTTGGACTATTCTAGAGCTTATGGATCATCCCCTTGGCATTCTCAATGTTTATGCTCCCAATGATGCTTTAGGTAGATTTAAGTTTTGGCAGTGGATTGCTTTATCCCTTTGCTCTGACCACTTGGTTTAGTAATGGTGACTTTAATATGAATGAATATGCACATGATAAATTTGAGCTTCTTTCTATGTGCTAGGCTATAGAAGAACACAATGCTTGGTACTTTATGAAGAATAAATAGGGTTTTTTTTACTCTAATTATAATTTCTCCCCCATCTCCTCCAATCATACTTGGTTCTTCTGATCTAATTAATAGTAGGGAAAAAAATTATTGTTGAACAGTATTGATAGATTCATAGTTTCTAATCAAAATCCTCTTTCCTTTTATTGTATATCTAACCTGATTCCTTTTGTGGAGGCTCTCCTTGATGTCATACCCTCTGATCCTTCCCCCATATTTCTTTCCATTGAAATCTCTACCTTCCCTCCTTAATAGTCCACCTCATAGTTCTTTCTAAATACCTCTTTTTTCAATGTCCCTCATTTCTTTTATATATTAGGAGGATATAGAACTTGGTTCCTCATCCTTCTAGTAGCACTAGTTAGAATGAATCGTGTTCAAATATCATCCATAGTCTTTCCTCATTTATTAGATCTTTTAGAAAACATGTTGATAACTTCAATCATTAGTCCAATGTTGGTATCAAAGAGGAATTAGTCTATGTTTTCCAACATCTTGATTCTTTCCCTTTTAATCATGATCTCTAGTAGCATGTCGCACAAGATTGTCACCAAATTATGGTAGTTGAATATTATGATGCCAAGGGATCTCAAATAAAGTCTAGAATGCTTTGGATTAAAATTGGATATAGGGTCTCTAAGAAATATTTTTATCATATTTGACCTTGTTATCATAGTGCTTGCATCAAGGCCATTTAAGAGGTTGGATTTCAAATTATCACCTTGTCGAAAGTCACTCGATCTTTGGTTTGACACTCTAGGTAGGTATTTACCTTATAGAAGACTTCAAAATAGAGAGAGCAAGTCCTCTAGGATTTTATTTTTGTTGTCCCTAACAAACTCTTTGATGTTTAGAGAGTTATCTATGATCAACCACTCTCGCTTGAATATCTACATAAGGTAATCTCTCAAATGGCCAATGATAAATGTCCTAGTCTATATGGCTTCCTATGAAAATTTTACAAAGCCCTTTGGGATGTTGTAGGGCCTAATATGCTCCAAGTTAATCAGGAAGCATTGACAAATGGCTCTCTTAAAAAAAAAATTAATAATGATAATATCAAATTTATCCCAAAGGCTAGAGATCCCAAGTTGATCACCAATTTTTGTCCAATCACACTTCTAAAATTTTCCTACAATATCACGACCAAATCCTTAGTCTTGCATCTGTGCAATTTGATTCATACTATCATAAAACTAGAGCAAATAGGTTTTGTAAAAATTAGATATATTGTAGATACCTTGGTTGTCTACGAGGGAATGGAATGGGCCAAAAAATGTAATCAATAATTGTGTTTCTGAAATTTGACTTCAAGAAAGCCTATGACTTTTTTGAGTGGCACTTCATGCTTACCATGTTGAACACCTTGGGTTTTGGTAATAATTTCATCTTTGCAGCCAAGATACTCTTTGTATATACGTTTGCTATCATTAATATCAACAAAACACAATTAGAGACTATAATAATTTTCCACTCAATCATACATGGTTTTCCTCTTACCCCGTCTCTCTATGCCATTTCAACTAAAGGTTTCAGTTACCTCTTGGCTCATCAAGAAAATTTGCATCTTGTTATGGTATTTAAATTTCCAATATTCAATCCAAAATGATCAATAGACACTTAGCTAAGGATCAATAAAAATAGTCAAGCCTTGTTAATGGTATTTCAAAATGATCAATGAAAATCTAATAACATTAGCTAAGGATGAAGAATCCTCCATTCAATTCATTCACTATTTGGATACTTTTTATCTTGCATTTGGCTCCAAAATATAGTTGTAAAAGACTCTCTATTTCAAATAGTATACAACTTCCCTTATAGCTTGGTTGACTCAGTTTTAATGGATATGAATATAGGATGGGGAAGTATTTTGGTTCTTGGATATCCCCTTCACCGTCCATAGTTCCCCTTCAAATTTTTAGAATAATATCATATAGAAAATTAAAGCTAAGCTTACCTATTGGACCACTTAAAATTTTTCCCTTGCTAGCAAGCTCTAAATTTACTCTAGAATCTTGGTTGAACCATGTGTATTACTCCTCATGTTGGATCCCATACAAGGCTTGTTATTAGAAGTTAGATAATTTGCTTGGATATTTTCTCTAGGGAAGTTCTACTTATAGCTCTGGTTTCTATAGAGTAGCTTGGGAATTTTGTTATTTTTCCAAGAATTATGGGGAATGGGTCTTCTTGCTTGCAAATGTCAATGCATGACCTTATGCGCAAAATGGATAATTAGATCCATTAAAGGCAAGGAAGCCCAAAAAAGTGCTATTTTAACACTACATTACCTTGGTAATGCAATCACCAAATAGAAAATCCTCCTCTTGTATGACAACGTATTTCCCTATCATATGACACTAATTTCCTCTATTATATGATGTTGATTCTCCCTATCATATGATTTTAATTTTCCTCAATATACAACCCAAGATCTTCTTGTACAACATTTGGATCATATGATCCTTTGATTGCATGATTGATTAAGTGCATAATAAATTAATTCTCTAGTGAATTATTGTATGATGCTATCTTATTATACCATAGCTTTACCACCTTCCAATTTTTGGTCTCTTTTATGATGATTTAATTTTTGTGACAATTCAAATACACTATTCAAATGTATTTTATTTGCATTTCTTAATTTTTCTTCTAAGAAATTATCAAGTAGACTCTCTCTCGCATGAAGATAAATTAACACCTTTCTTTTGAGAATGGTTCCTCTAGTATTATGACAACTTTCTCCATTGGTGGAACTCTACATGGAACTCCTCTTTGCCTTCAAATTTATCATACATGGCAATCCTCTATTCCTATGATGTCCACAATTCCTCATTTTAATAACCATAGAGTTGAATGGCCCTTCACAACCAGATCAAATGATACACTCAATCGACTAGGGATTGATATCCTTGGGATTATATCAAATTAAATTTTAGAATTACCTCCACTGATAAGGAAACCCCTTAGGTAGTTAAAGCAAATATACCTGATTCTATACTTTACAAGATCATAGAGCAATCTTAGCATCCTTATTAGAAGGACTAGCAATGGTATCTAGAGACACCACTCCTTAATTATAAGACCAAATTTGGTTATGAATGCATATCACCATACTTACCCATAGTTGAAAAACTAAATGCTTGTTGGGCTCTTTCTTCACCTAGGTATATTTGGGCCAATCATTTTACCATAATCTGGTCTACTTATCTTGAACCCAAATAAGTTGTCTTCACCTAGATTTTAATTCACCAAAGCCTCCTACTTGGTAAATGACTTATCTACATTGGGATTTCCAACACACTCTATCCATTCTACCATAAACTAAAGATCTTCACCTCTTTTGGAGATGTCATAAATCTCAAGATGCATGGAAGTAGATTTTTTCTTTTCTACATCATGTTCTCCCATGATGGTTCACATGGTAATTGATTCTCATTGTAGACCCTCCTCTCCTCCCTTTGCTATTCTACAAATTTTTCATCTCTTTAGAATTGGTATTTTATTTTCTTTATATAAATCCAAAAGTGATTACTTATTTTCTCAAGTCTTTATTGTTCCATATATCAATATTGTTGATAGGTTCAATTTTTTTTCTTTCATTTAGTTGTAGAATTTAGTGTAGTTCAACAAAGTAGAAATGAATTTGACCCATTTGAAATAAATGATTGAATATTATGGGAATGGTCCTTGTATTGTTTTATCACACTAGCCATGTATCTCTTCAAATACACAAATATTGAGACAAAATATGGTAGATTCAACCACTGAGGTGACTCATCCTTTATGCTAGTCCAGAACACATGTTATAGATGAGAATTAATATTTATGAATATTCTACCAAATAAAGCCTCCATAGTCTTGGTGGATGTGATAAATATAGTTAGTGGGTTGAGGCATGTTTGGCCTCCATTTTTTATGGAAAATTAATGGATCATTTCGAGGTATTTATTAAGCACTAGTGAATTCTCCTTGTCCAATATTATTACATTGTCCATTTATTTGGCCAAATACATAGAGCTTGAGACTGAATGTGGCATGTCTAGCCAATTGAGGTGATTCATCATCTATCTTAGGTAAAAACTCTTGTTGTAGGTAGGAACTGATGACTAGGATCAATCTACTAAATATGAACCTCTAGAGTCTTAGTAAATGTCATAAAATCAGTTACTAATGTGAGGCATGTTTGACCTCCACTTTTTATAGACAATTAATTACTATTTAGAGTTGTGTATATACACTTATTTTTTGTTGACTGTACAATTACTGTATTCTAATTAATATAATCATTTAAAAAAAGAGATAAAATTAATCATATAAAATTTTGATTATATTTATATATATAATTAATACACCATAAAGGTGTCTATCAAATGACTCATAAAAAAGAGCACACTTTCTTCATTGTATTAAAATAAATTTATATTCTTTCTAGTAAAAACCACTAGGTAACACTTTACATAACTTCAATTATATAATTTATAGAATTTTCATGTAAGATTATTATAAAAATTTAATACATTTTAATAACGTTTAATAACAATGTATTTTATGTGTAAGTTGTAAAATATATTAACAATGCATTTATTAATGGTGAAAAACAATGTTTTAATACATTTTAATAACGTTCAATAACAATGTATTTATTAATGGTGAAAAAAATGTTTTGAAAGGTCCTAGAACCTTTTACATTAGAGGAGGCAAAGAAAGATAAGGCTAATTAAGCACAGGAAAACATCCAAGGCCCAAAGAAACATAAATTAAACTAAAACAACTATCTAAAAGCAAAGACCAGTCCACCACTCAGTAGGGCATAAATGAGAACATAAGGATGCAAATAAAAAAAATCTAAACTCAGAGAGTAAGTATGTAGGCAAAACACCAAGCATATTCCTTGAGAATGGTAACCACCAGGGAGCAAAAGGGCCAGCCTCCCAAAAAACACCCCCCAAAGAGAGGATTACTAGAACACAACTGAGATCTCATCCAAGTAGAAATACAAATATATATATATATATATATATATATATATATATATTGATTTTACATGGTGGAATCGGTAGTCACCACGATGATCCGGGTATGTTGTCTATCTTTTATGGTCACCATAGAATTTTACACTATCCACCTCAGAAGCTGCCACATAGTACTCTCAAGCTTAACCCTATAACCATCCTGCCATAATCATTTTAAACCTTTTACATCGTTGAAAGATGTAGACACCCAAAATTTGCATATTGTTCCTCTTCATCTTCATGGTCAATCAATTTGCAAAACCCTCGAAAATTGCATATATTGGCTAAAAACACTATTTATTTATCAAAATCACTATTCATAAGCCTTAGCCCCCTTGGGATAGCTAAGACCCTTCCTACGCTTAACTCTAGGTCCTCATGTGACTTCATTCCCAACTCAACCAAGGTTGAATTCTCCACCATGGTCAAAAAGCACTTTATAGTCAAAAGTCAACATGTTTGGTCAAAGTATGATTCATTGCTAAACACATGCTTAATTAGATATAATCATGATTTAAGCTAAGCCTACCACCTCACCTAGTCTACTTTGACTAGCCTAGCCTAGACTTGCCACATCTCACCCAAATATTTCTCCACCTCACATTCCCTTGGGTCATAAATGAAAGATGGAGACTTTTGCACACAAAAAACAATTTTAAATTAAAAGATATTTCCAAAAAGGTGCTAATAAATGCCAAATGGATATTTTTATCTAGGTCATCATGACTTGTGGATGGATGAGGGATTCTATAACCCAATCTCATTTATGAGCTATGACACCTCAAGGGACACCCCTTAGGTGGAAACCTCACCACACAAACCTTATAGGGGAAACCTCATCCTCTCCCCTCACCTTGGCCAAGTCTATAAGTATAAGGTCATTTCAACTATTTTAAATATATCAAATTTAGCTTACACAAACTCTACAAAAATTTCTCACACTTAGCATCCATCATACATCAATCACACATCCATCACATTCATATTGTAATAATAGTTTTGTCATTTTCATAACATTCCTTGTGATCTAGACATGTTATCATCATCATAGATAAAATTTGAAGGTGACCCACCTAGTTTCCCAAAGAGTAATCACATCAAAAGGCTCAAAAACCACATATTGCAAGGTCATACTAAAAAATACTGGTTCACACTCCCCATGTGAACCTCTCAATTCAGACCAGGTTCGCACCACCCATGCGAACCTCTACTACAGTAAGATAAAATTACCCAGATAAGTAAGTATGGTTTAGTTTAGTATTTTATGTTGTTTTAGCAAGTTATTTCATGTTTTGAATTGATTTAAGAGTATTTTTGTCTTCATAAATATGGGGTTTTATTGAGGCAGAGCCCTTAATGCACTAATAATATTTTACATGTCTAACAGGTACAAATAACACATCAAACCGATGATGGCACACATGCAAGAAGCCCATCTACACTAAGGAACATCAAGAAGATAGATCATGCTACCTTTGGATATATCTAAAAGGGTTTAATTAGGTAATATCCAATTGTATCCTTCAAGGCAAGAATTGTAAAAAGGATATCACTCTGTAAGCCCCTTTTTATTTTAATAATAAAGGTAGCAAGATTCTACAGTTTTGAATGAAGGATTGTATTATTTTTTTGAATGGTTTCATTTTGGCACGCCCAATGGGAAGAATAGAAGTTGCAATACCCACCACATATGGTTTATTCATAGGTATCATCATTGCCACTACCTCCATATTCTTCTTCATGTCCATTTCCAGCTCCACCAGATACCACCATGATGTTATGTAGTAAAATTCAAGCTATGTATGAGTAGATCCGTACCTTGGATTTGTGCACGACTAGTTATGGACCTCATAAACCCACATATTACGAATTGTGAAATGAACCAATTCACCCATCTATTCCCATGCATCCTTATCCTTATCAGTTTGAGATCCCTAAATTAAAAAAAAATCAAAAGTAAGGAAGATCCCATAGAGCATCTTAGTAATTACTATTTTTCTTGTTATCAACTACATGGTAGTGACCTCCTTATGCTTCCCATATTTAAAATTTCTCTAGGGGGAAAAGCATTATATTGGTACAATAATTTACCTCATCATAGCTTATTCACATTCAAACAGTTGGTCAATCTCTTTCTTGAGAATATTTTTATTAACATCAAAACCAAGACAACATTATCAAATGTCTATGCTTTATACCAGTTTGATGACAATCCCATTACTAATTTTATCTCTCACTGGAGAGTGGTAATTCATGATCTCACTTTTAATCTCCCACCTTTAGATCTCATCAAACTGTTTGCCAAAATTTATCACAAGTAAATATCTCAAACACTGCAAATCCATTAGTCATACATTTGAGGAAGCTAGTGCCCAAGCTAAGGTTATTGAGGACGTCAAGGTCCACATGGGTAAAATAAAGATCCATTCGAAGTAGCCCTATCCATCCAATTATTGCTACAATCACAATCCATATTTACCACCCACTTCCAAACCACCTCAAACCAATAAGGTGCTTCTCACTTCTCCATACCCACCACCTCAATCCATATCATCTCAACCCCCAAAATCAGCACCACATCAACATCCATAAAATGCAACCAAGTCAACCCTCCACCACCATATAATCCATACCAAGGACGTAATCATTACCCTCCCTCTTACACCATGCAATTACATGCCTTTTTTTGAGCCCATTCCCACCTTATTCCACCAATTATATCATGGAGGCCTCATAACTTTACCTAACATCCAACCTAATGATCCAAATCTTTTGCTCCCTTGAGACAATAATCCATAGGCATTTTGTGATTTTCATTGCCAACATGGTCATTCTCTTTATGCATACCATATATTTTTCCATACTGTGCAAGATATTATCGATCATGGCACCATTCAGGTCTCTAATCCTCTCGCATCGTAAAATCAAAACTTTGGGATCTATCAAAATCTATTGCCTGAACATGGGAGTAATCCACCTCAATATGATCCATGCCAAGTCAATCATATCAATTGAGGTCCTTCTCAACAAGGATTTGTGGGTATGATCAATATTTCTAACTATAATCAATGATACCCACCTCCCACTGAAGAAAAATACCCTTCCACATATCTTCCATTGTCTTCCTCAAATCCACCAATCCCTCCACCAGTCCTTCCTATTATACCACATAATGTCATCACTATTCATAGTAGTATTTCTCATCATCTCCATACCACCCGTTCAAGGTTATCCATCTAAGACCTTCTGCAATAATCCCAACCTTATTGTAAGGTCTTTAATTCCATCTTTCACTCTCTCGATCTTGAGACCAATGATACCGATGCATTTTCTAACTTTGTTGATAATATTCAAAGATGCCTACAACCTTATATCATCTTCCATGACCTTGAAATTACTAAATTTATTGGTGAGGGAGCAGATCCACAATTACATATTCAAGATTCCATCAATTTCGTCACTTATAAGTGTGTCCTCATTGACACCATCTCATCCATAAACATTATTTCTACCACCACCCTTGACCATATTTGCGTTCCTCCTTCCCACCTCATTACTCCTATGGACATTCAAACATTTTATGGATCTATGCGCCCTACCATCAGAACCATCGTCCTTCTCATCCAAAACCATTTTTGCTCTCTTCCATGTCATTGAAGGTGAGATGTAGTATAATATCCTTTTGGGATGCCCATGGATTCGGGATATGCAATGTGTTCCTTCCACTCTATATCATTATATCAAATATGTTCATAATGGATTGGTCCACTACATCCCCACTAATGGTGATCCATTCAAATTTTACAACATTATCCCTCTTCCACCAGGTCCACCCTTATCATCTACATAGTTTGCTCCTACTCCATGCTATTCTTAGATACCACCTATCTATCATCTTTATATTCACATGCCACACCCAATTTGAGTAACATAACATCATCTTCGTCACATCCACATTAGGTTCCTATTTTTCCCACTATTCCCACATTCTCACATCTTCCATCATCTTCATCTACATCATTTCCACCATTAACCTTTTCCACTACACCTCTTCTAGCTTCCACCTCCAAAAACCCTCTAATTCTTCCTACCCCATATCCATATTTCTATCACTTGGTGCCCTATTTTTTGTGAGCATGAGTGTTTCCTAACCCACTAGTCACATATTCTATTCCAACATCTTAATTCACCCATGCAAATCATCCCATCACTAGAACAACTACTATGTTCTATGAGTGGACACAACATGCTACTCATCTTGATGAAAAATTTGCTCAATCGTATCCTCCTAATTCATCCACTTCACCTCCAAATAACTCCACATCCATACCATTTCCATATTCACCATCCAAGGGGTCCTCCCAACATGAGCAATAGGTCCCTCCTCATATCTCTATCCTTATTTCCACACCTGGTCCTAGTGAGTATCATATACGTAATGCTTAAGTTATTTCACCAACCATCCAGTCCACCCATGACTTTGGTCAGCCTCATGATATGTCCTTGACTATTGGGGTTCTTTTTCCTCTTGTTCCACCTGATAATTACACAAATTTCATATATGGGGGACTCGACTCATTTGTGGGACCTTCTGCACATCCACCACCCCAAAATAGATTTTACGGTAATCTTGATCACATGTCCAATCCTAATTTTTCTTATCATTATATTTGCATGTAAAATTGGCATGGTTATGGTCTAGGGATATATGAACAAGGGTGTCACACCCTCATCAACCCTTCCTTACGTAAACCTACCAACCGCTCTAGAATTGGTTACCATCCTGCAATAATCAATACCCTCAAGAATGATTTGCATAATCTTAAGATTAATCCCCTTGAGGTTCTTACTGATGATGAAAATGATCTCAATATTATAATAGACAATTTATCCCCTCATTCTATAGTTGATATCCCATCTACTTTCTTTTGTCCATTCCCACCCCATGAACCATTCTCTTCTTTCGAGGTTGAGATTCTTGCTAATCAATTCACCAATATATAACTCGAACCACCATTACCAGTTGATACACCTTCTTCACCCTTGCCAGATATTCCATTTATCCCTTACCATTAAATAGTACCCATTTGAGGCTTGCATTCTCATTATCCCTCTTCATTTGTCATTTTTCTTCCTAGTCATCACCAACCATTTCCTGATTCATTGTTATATTCCTTTGATTCTTTCCCACCTTCATCTCCTACCTCCACCATATCTAGCGTATCTATTAACATTATTTCTATTGAATTAAATGATCTACTCTCATATCCAAACCATCCCAATTACATCCCACCCCCCATTACTGACTTCATCAATTTTGATGACATTCCATCCATGCCATTACCTATGGAGTTCCTCCCATCACCTCAATTGTTGTGATCTACTAATGCACCTTTGCCCTCCATTCCACCTAATATCCCTTGTATTAATCATATAGATATTTATCTCGATGATGAATACCAAATCTCTTATGCCATTTGATGAACTTCACCTCATCCCAACACCCGCTCAACTCCATGATGGTTCTCACATGCTTGTTGAGGACACCATTGATGTTGACATTGGTAATGACCCTGATCATCCTCATATTGTCCATATTACTGCTATCCTTTCCAATTATGAACATGTTATTTTCACCATTTTCCTTTGGCACTACATAAATGTGTTCACATGGTCCTATATGGATATGCCAAGCCTTGATATGTCATTAGTCATACACAAATTAGTCATGGATGATAATGCTAAACCTGTTAGACAAAAGTTGCATCTCGTGCGCCCCACTATTGCTCTTATGGTTAAAGAGTATTTATAGAAACTTCTTGATGTGGACTTCATAAAACCTATCGATTAAACTAAGTGGGTTTCAAACATGG
Organism: Wollemia nobilis; assembly: GCA_028583015.1. Taxonomy (NCBI): domain Eukaryota; kingdom Viridiplantae; phylum Streptophyta; class Pinopsida; order Araucariales; family Araucariaceae; genus Wollemia; species Wollemia nobilis. The sequence goes on along the minus strand of JAQPPZ010006195.1, from coordinate 7,037,384 downwards.
TTCCCATCATAAAATCCAAGGGGAATATCTGTATATGCACTAATTTTAGGGATTTTAACAAATATTGTCCCAAGGATAATTTTCCACTCCCTAATATTAGCACATTGGTCGATGCCAACCAAACATGAAATGCTATCACTCATGGATTGTTTTTGGATTACAATAAAATTTGTGTCAACCCAGATGATCATCATAAAACCTCTTTCATGATCTCTCAAGGGATATTTTGTTACAATGTCATGCCCTTTAGCCTTAAGAATGTTGGGGCAACATATCAATGTGCAATGACATACATTTTTCATGACCTCATGCACAAAATCGTCGAATACTATGTTGATGATCTCATTGCTAAATCCAAAACCCATGGTCAACATCTTGAGGACCTTCACCAAATATTTGATCGCCTCCTGGAACATAATGTATGATTAAATCCAAAAAAATGTGTCTTTGGTGTTACCTCAGGCAAAATCTTGGGTTTTATCATTTCACAAAGAGGTATCAAGGTAGATCCCCAAAAGTTCCAAGCTATCATTGATATGCCTCCCCCTATGAATCTCAAATAGCTACGTAGCTTGCAAGGAAGAATCCAATCCATCCGGTGATTCATCGCCCAAATTTTTGATAAGTGTTAGTTGTTCAACCATCTTCTTCAAAATGAGGTCCCCTTCACGTAGGATAATCAGTGCCAAATCACTTTTTATGACATCAAATCATACCTTACATATCTACCAATTCTATCACCACCCCATCCAGATCAACCTTTCGATCTATACATTTTTGCAATTGATTTTGCATTAGGTATGCTCTAGTCCAAAAGAATGAAATGAACCAAGAATAGGTTGTATACTACATCAGTCATACATTGATTAGTTATGAAACAAGGTATACCTACATGGAAAAACTTTATCTTGTAGTTATCTTTACCAAAAAAAAGTTGAGACATTACATGATAAATCACACTACTTACGTCGTAGCTCACGATAATCCACTTTGCTACATGATGGGTAAGAGCTACCATAATAGTCACACGACCAAATGGATCATGCTTCTCATGGAATTTGACCTCAAATTCATTAGTCAAAAATCCATCAAAGGCCAAGTTATTACTGATAATCTAGCTAAAGCACCTTTACCAAGTGATGCCCCATTACTCATTCAGATTCTTAATGATTATGTATTTCATACTACAAAAGCTAAAGAATCCATTGAACCTAAGTCAACCACTAATTTAACGCCATTTTTTTGATGGCTCCCATTTTGAGCATGGAGGTGGTGAAGGTATAGTATTTTTCACACCACAATGGGATCCATTCCCCTTTTCCTTCAAATTAGGCTTTCCTTGCACCAATAACAATGTTGAGTATGAAGCTCTCATCCTTGGCTTGAAGCAAGCAATTTCAATGCACATTTGGTTCCTAGACATATATGGTGATTCTCTTCTCATCGTGAATCAAATTAAAGGAGAATGACAATGTCATTGCCTAGTCCTTCAATAGTAAAAATAGGTCACTAAATAATTACTTTCCCAATTCGAGTGGTATGACATCACTGCCACTCCATGTTCTACCAATAATTTCATAGACACTATGGCTTCTCTAGGCTCACTCATTCCACAAAATCCACTTTTTGACACAACTCATGTGTCCATTCACACCCTCTTCCATTCTACCATTTCTACCACCCCACCTTCTCATGATGATGGCATCAATATCATCGAAGCTGAACCCCATGACCCATGGTTTTCCTAGGTTAAATATTACATCAAGCTCGGTCTTCTCCCACCATATTTGAATCACACTCACAAATGAGCTTTCAAACTATGAGCAATTCGCTACACATTGTTAGGAGATATCCTTTACAAGAAAAGTTATGATGGCATCCTATTGCACTATCTTGAACCCCATGAAGCCCGACGTGTTATCCAAGAGGCTCATGATGGCACTTGTGGTGGCCACTTCAGTGGTATGGCCATTACCAAATGTATTTTACGAATGGGTTACTTCTAGCCCACAATGGAACATGATTGTTGTGATTATGTCAAAAAGTGTGTCAAATGCCAACACCATGCCAATATTACACATTTTCCTTCTCAGGCTCTTCAACCCATTCAATCAATGTGGCCCTTTTCACAATGGGGTTTGGATCTTATTGGAAAAATCACTCCCGCCTCATCTGAAAATCATAAGTTCATCATTACAACAACTAAATACTTCACAAAATGGGTTGAGGCCATCCCTTTAATCCAAATGACCAAACCTAAAATTGTTGATTTCATCACGCAACATATCATTTATCATTTTGGAATCCCGTATAAGATCATCTATGACAATGGTACCCCATTCAAGAACAATAATTTTCATGCCTTATGTGAGAAATTCAATATTCAACATAGCTTTTCTACTCCATACTACCCACAGGGTAATGGGCAAGCAAAAGCTACAAACAAAACCATTTGCACCATTCTTCACAAGACCATTGCAGAGTCACATCGCGATTGGCATAATCAAATGCCCCTGGCCTTATGGGCCTATTGCACAAGCATTTGTACTCCAACTAGGGCAACCCCATTTTCTCTTGTATATGGTGTTGAGGCCATCATACCCTTGGAGCTTGAAATTCCATCCTTATGGGTCTCTATGCAAGAATTCATTGATGATGACATTGCTCATCAAGCTAGGTTAGATCAGTTGACCCTATTGGATGAACGTTGCATTCATGCTATTGAACATACACACGTCTATCAAGACCATCTTCGATGTGCCTATAATTCTAAGGTACACCAACAAGAATTTCAAGTTGGAGATTTAGTCCTCAAGGAGAACCAACAAATTACTAGCCAACCACATCATCTCCATGACAAATTTGCACCCAATTGGCTAGGTCCTTACATGGTTACTCATAAGTTTGGGTCTGGGGCATATCGCCTTGCCACATTGGAAGGTATTGCTGACCTTGAGCCCATTAACATTATTCATCTTCGAGAATTTTACACCTAAGTGTTGGCATTACAGCTCATCATTCTTTGTACATATCATCATGATTAACAAAAAAAAACAAACAAAAAAAAAACAAAAACAAACACAATACCTCCTTGGCATTCTGTGGCATTAGATCAAATTGCATTTACATCAAAATCTGCTTCATCTGCATCCTTTCTTTCCTCTTTCTCCTCCCCTTCTTCTTTAATGAATGTTGTATGGTCATGCTTCGAGCGACTACATACCTTTCATTCCCCTTCTTCTCTTCATTCCCTTCTTCTCCTTTCTCTTCTTTTCTTATTGTTACTCATCAATGTTGTATGGTCACGCTTCGAGCGACTACATACCTTTGATTGGTTTCATTTATTCTCTTCTCTTCTTCTTCTTCTTATTTTCCCTTCCCTTCTTCTCCTCTTCTTCTATAATTCTTTATTTTCTATTATTTCCCCTTCATCTCCCCATTCACTTCATCGCCCCATTTCATTGCACATAATACTAGGGCAACCTTGTACATAAATTCCCACTTTTCCTTAATTTGCAACATCACATCATTTGCTTCACACTTTGCTCCACCTTCATGCATTTTTGCATACTCATAAATTGCATTCATGCATGCATTTGTACATAGTCATTGTGAATACCATACTTGGAGAATTAAATACGCACATGCTAGCACAATAGTTTTGGTGCCCAATCCCATTTTCATGAGATAGGATTATTGAAATATTTTAAGCACTTCGCCCATATACAGTTATTTTAATCAACCACCATCCAAAGTTGGCAAATTCCAAAAGCATTTCAAGACTTCCCTTGGTTGACTTGCTCTCATTCATGGATTAAATTGCACATCCTACACACTAAGAAAATTTTGAGAATAGGACTGGAAACACTGTATGCATACTGATCACCTAGTGAAAGTCACCTTGCTCATAATATCATTTACATGATCTATATCAAACCTGAGGATTGAAAAAAGGACAAGCTCAAAAGAAAAATAATAAAGGGCAGAAAACAAAAGCCAACGCCCAAAAAGAGCACTATCAAATGTTACAAAAAAAAAAAAAGACAATACAGAGGTAGAAAAAAAAGGAAAAGCCTTGAGAGTACTATCAAAAATCTTGAATCCTTGTGATCCTCAGGTCTATATTGATGAGCTAGCTTATAGGCTAAGTTACCATGCAGTTGAAACCATCCTTTTTCAAAATGGTCAAATGAACATCACTTCACACACACTAATCCATGCTTGACGTCTTGTTTACCAAGATAGCCTATATTTGTCAAAGAAATTTTGCTCAGTTATTCAATGGGTTTGATTACTTAAGACTGTAATGTTCGAATCTCTTTAATAACATCTTCATATCCAACTTCTTAGAAAAAATGGAACGGATTACACTATCTAATTTTTGCAAAGATGCAAATGCTTTCTCCAAGCATTACTTTTCATCACTTGCATTTTCATGTCATGCATACTCATTTCACATTATTTCATACATTATTTCCCATTTATTTATTCATTCAACATTCCATGTATATACACATCTATCACATCACTCATACTCATACATAATCAAAAGCAAAAAAAAACATACACATCAATGCAATCTCACACAAATGCCACAAAATATCATGTATATATTTGTATATATTTTAAAAATACCGCCAGGGTATAATAGAGTGTGTTTCCTTGTAGGCACATCACCACATGTCCATATCATGTATATATCTATCTATCAAAAATATCATATGACTACAATAAGGTGTGTACCCTTGCGGGTACACCACCACAAAAACAAATCATCATCTGTACATCCATCAAAATACAAAATAGTGGGTCGACCCTCCATCACTACCCTCATAGCTCCATCATGTGCATTGCCCCATGGGAGTCTCTCCACTCCCCTCATCTACTGGCACTCACTCTACCACCCCTTGCATTGACTGCACATCCCCCATATCTTGTGCCACTATGCCTCCATCCGTACAACTGGTGCCAACCCCACCACTTGTAATGTTGTAGGAACCACCATTTAATGGATCCTCCATACTACTAATGGTGAAATCCACTGGATTCGATTCAAGTGATCCTATTACAATGACACTAAATCCAAATATGAAGTAACATGTATCCCATGCATCAGTAGCTCTCCCTCACACTTAGCCCTCTTCACAAAATCTTTCATGTGGGCTGCTACTAATATCGCATTTGCCTACTAAAAATTCCCCACCTCCACCCATGCTTGCTTCAACTGTGGCATTGTCACTCCCAAACCCTTAATATCTTGGTCCACCCACCTATCAGTATTTTGCATGTCATGCACACACTGCTCTAGCTCCATGATCCTTGCTAGATGACTGGACTTCATGGCCTCTGTCTCTACCCTCACCACATCCAAAAGCCCCTATAGTCGCTCAATAGACTCAATCATCTCATCCCTCTCTATCCTCATAGCATCTCGCTCACCTATGAGCATATCTTGCTCACCCATCAGTGCATCCCACTCACTCCTCAGTGCATCCCTCTCCTCGATCACCTACTCCAATCTCACCCTCACCTCATCTCGCTCCCCTAGGGTGACCATCAACTTTACCTCCACCTCATGCCTCTCCTCCTCTAATGCTGAGCGATCCATCACCCAATCCAACTCTATGTCTAGAAGCTTATCCTTAAGCTTCTTCACCTCTACTCGTAGTTACTGCATCTCATCCTCTACTACCATCATCTCTTGTAGCCCTATTGTGAAATCAAAATCTATTGGCTCTACCATAGTATCACCACTAGTGCCACCCACCTCCATCAGGGGTGACTCATCTAACCCTACTATACCCTCATCATCTAATGAATCATCAATAATATCCATCAATGGCACATCCTCCATAATTGTTGTGCCCTCTAACGCCCCCTCCCCACCCTTCATCGATGGTCCTACACTGCTATCACTCACCAAGTGATCTTGACCATCATAATGTGGTCTCACCCACCTAATAAACTGATCCAACTTTACCTCCTCCTCCTCACTAGGTTTAGGTGATCCCTCATCCCTACATCCTCCCACATACCCTGGTGATGTTACCCTTGCTCCACCTGGAAATGCCCTAACTAGAAACACTCCTACCACCTCACCCCATCCATCCACCACCCCGAGCATAGGCTCCCATCACTACCTGGACCACCATATGTCATACTCTGGTGTGGTCCCTATGTTTTCCACATCAGGAACAACTATTGGCTCATCAGGTGTCAAGTCAAGTGGTGGCACCACTAGCTCTAGCCCTGGATCACCTACCACTCTATAGATCACCATGGGTGGATCTAGTCACCCCTATCACAATCTAAACTATTATAACACCCATGAGAATGGAAAATACTCTATCTACCATAGGTATTTCCCCACCATCCATCACCCTCATCTAATGTGGACTAGCTACTCTACATCCTCGACCCACTTAGGTGCTCCTCACCAAGGTCTCCATCTCACTTGATCCATCCTCAAGCCTCCCAACTCCTCTCGGTGATACATCAAATCACCCTCATACACTCTCTTCACTTTCTTCTCCATGTATGCCCTCCATATCATCACATAGGGTACATCACGGCCATCCAATCTATGTGCATCATGCGATAGCTTTTATGGCTATAAAATCATGATATGCTCCCAAGCCCACACCTGTAATAGTGGACTAACACTGATGCCCATCCGCTCCATCCTCACCACTCCATGGAGCTCTCTATATACCTGTGCTAGTAAAGTGGGTGCCCATGCATATACTATCTTGCACTCAACCATGTCACACACTATCCCCATCATATTCCAAGGGAATCTCACCCCTGAAGTATCTGGTAAAGCATGGCTAGCTATCATCAACATTGCCATCGCATGGTGATTAGATAGGAACTTCTTCCCCCAATACTTTGCATAATATACTCCACCCTTCACATCCACCCTCCTCCACCTATGCTCGAACACCCTCTATAAGATGCCATCTCATGCATATTTCTCCATAGTCATCACCGTAATCCCTTCTATCGACAATCGATAGATGTGGTATATGTCCTCTAGGGTCACTATCATCTCCCTTGTCGATAGGTGGAAGGTGTTCCTATCAAGATCCCACCTCTCGCATAGCGGATATATATGCATGGTTCACATACACCTCATGCATCTCCCACACACCATAAAGCCCTATGGTGTGCAACCACTCTCCATCCTCTGTGCACCATACATCCTGTAGTACCATTCTAAATTTTTGCAACCGATGTCGAGAAAATATCTTCTTCACCTACCATAGATCACATACCACATGTCAAATACCAATCATAGGTTCTAAAATACCATTGTAAATAACATAAATTCATGCATTTTATTTTCTAATTCACATAAGCAAATTTCATCATTTGTACATTGCTACACCACATTATAAATACACTCACTCCATACATTACATTTTATTTTTCAATTGTACAAATTAAAATAAAAATAAATAAAACTTGCATTTGCATGACCTCGTGCAAATCGGATTGTTTGCACGCCCGCATGTGAACCACTCATTTTGCATGCCCCCATGTGAACCACTCATTTTGCATGCCCCCATGTGAACCACTCGGTTCACATGACCCCATGTGAACCTCCCATTTTCAAAAAATTTGACACACACATTTTCGCCTCTCATCACACAATCCAAAAATACATTTCACATGCATGAAAAACATCAAAAACACACTTTCAAGCAAAAACATGCACAACTCCATCCACACATGCATGCAAAATGAGGTCATCAATCAAAAGTCAAAATGGTCAAACAAACATAGATTTGGATACCCATTTGGCCCAATAGCATCATTCACCCATCAATTTCCACATGCATGCATTCTTACATCAAAAACCACACATCACACCTCATTCACGCTTTCCAATGGTAAAAAATACTCGCATACAAAAATAGGCAACATCCTAGGATACCCATTTGGCTTTTTTATCACAAAGTGTACACATTTCACTCTTATATCTCACATACAAGCATAATCTATTCCATTTCAAGCACATGCAACATTTATTTACCCTAGAAATTCACACACATTTTAAGATAGTGTAATTCACTTACCTCTGGCATCATCACCCCTACACTCGTACTCGATGACATACTTTCCATTTTGTCCCATATGGTCCACATCTCGGTAATAATTTATTCCTAGCTTTCCTCCTCCATAGCTACTTCTCCTCCATCCTTCGCATGTAAATGATGTCAAAACATCACTTTCACATTATAAAATCTGTTTTGCATAGATTTGCACCCCACAAATGCAAACTGACGGATTCACACGCCCTTGTACGAACCACCCCCGTTCACATGACCCCATGCGAACCTCTTTTTCCAAGTCAAATTCATCGCTCCCACATCAAATTCCTCTTGGATTCCTCCCAATTCTCATTTTTTGTTGTTTTGCCATTCAAATTTTTTGCTATTCTTTCTCATCATTATCAATCGTTTCACTACCGATTTTTATCTCCTCCATCACCAACTCATCGCTTGATGGGGTAGTCATCCAACACATCAAAATCTTCCAAGCATATGATCAAACAACCAAACATCCAATCATGGATACAACAAATACCTAAGAATTTTTTTTGAAGATTATCTCAAGTCCTCATGCTAGGACATATACAAAAAGTGAAATTTCTCTTCTCAATCAAAACTCCAATCCAAAACAAATCAATGTTTGATAGACCTCAAAATACCTCTAACTGTAGACATCTCATGGATTCCTCTCTTCATTGTGGTAGTCGTAAGACCACTTTCGAATGAAGCTCCTAAAAGTTCTACCCTACGACTCTAACAGTTTGTCAAATATTGTCAAAAGAGCTCATTAATCAATCAAAAAAAAAAATTAGCAAAGGCACTTGTTTCCTCCACAATTGAAACATCTCAAGTTGATCATAATGCAAGGCAATCTTATACCTTCCCTCAAAAGCAATCATTACAATACTGCAAAGTGTTGTCCTCAATCACAAATCATCTTTCTATTTTTATCAATGTGTCTCTCTTGCAATCATCCACAAGTCATCAATCACAAATTCTTTGCCTTCCAATCATTCCATCAAAGCATATCATCAGTTTTTGTACTAAACCATGTTTTCACACAATCTAGTACAAAAATGGGAAAAATGTAGACACCCAAAAGTTGCACATTGTCCCTCTCCTCATCTTCATGGTCAATCAATTTGCAAAACCCTTGAAAATTGCATAAATTGGCTAAAAACACTATTCATTTATCAAAACCACTATTCATCATCCTTAGCCCCCTTGGGCTAGCTAAGCCCCTTTCTACGCTTAACTTTGGGTCCTCATGTGACCTCATTCACAACTCAACTAAGGTTGAATTCTCCACCATGGTCAAAAAGCACTTTATGGTCAAAAGTCAACATTTTTGGTCAAAGTATGCTTTATGGCTAAGCACATGCTTAATTAGATCTAATATTAATTTAAGCTAAGCCTACCACCTCACCTAGTCTACTTTGACTAGCCTAGCCTAGCCTTACCACCTCTCACCCAGATATTTCTCCACCTCACATTCCCCTGGGTCATAAATGAAAGATGGAGACTTTTGCACACAAAAAGTAATTTTAAATTAAAAGATATTTCCAAAAAGGTGCTAATAAATGCCAAATGGAGATTTTTATCCAAGTCATCATGACTTGTGGATGGGTGAGGGATTCTCTCACCCAATCTCATTTATGAGCTAGGACACCTTAGGGGACACCTCTTAGGTGGACACCTCACCACACACACCTCATAGGGGACACCTCATCCCCTCCCCTCACCTTGGCCAAGTCTATAAGTAGAAGGCCATTTCCACCATTTTAGAGAGATCAAATTTAGCTTACAGAAACTCTACAAAAATCACTCTAGACATAGCATCCATCACACATCCATCACACTCATATTGCAATAGTAGTTTAGTCATTTTCATGATATTCCTTGTGATCTAGACAGGTTATCATCATCAAAGACAAAATATGAAGGTGACCCACCGAATTCCCCAAGGAGCAATCACATCAAAAAGATCCAAAAACCACATCTTGCAAGTTCGGCTAGAAAAATACAGGTTCACACCCCCTATGCGAACCTCCTAGTTCAAACCAGGTTTGCACCCCCCGTGCGAACCTTTGCTACAAAAAGATAGAATTACCCGAACAAGTAGGTATGGTATAGTTTAGTATTTTATATTATTTTTAGCAAGTTATTTCATGTTTTGAGTTGATTTAAGAGTCTCTTTTATCTTCATAAACATGGGGTTTGACTGAGGTAGACCCCTTAATGCACTAATAAGATTTTGTAGGTCTAATAGGTACAAAGAACACATCAAACCAGTGGTGGCCCATATGCAAGAAGCCCATCTGCATTGAGGAACATCAAGAAGATAGATCTTGCTATCTTTGGACACATCTAAAAGGGTTTCCTTAGGGAAGACCCAATTGTAGCCTTCAGGGCAAGAATTGTAAAAAGGATATCACTCTGTAACCCCCTTTTTATTTCAATAATAAAAGTAGTAAGATTCTACAGTTTTGAATGAAGGTTGTAGTGTCTTTTTTAATGGTTTCAAAAGCACTAGGAAAGGGATAAGCATTAAGTCCGACAAGGCCCAAGATTTGAACTTTAGACCTCTGCCCCCCTTACGAGGTTTGAAAAAACCAATTGGTCTACACATCAAATCTAAAAACAATTATACAAATATTAAATTCTATATAATATAAATATGTGCAAGCCTAGATGTAAAATTTAATTTATAAATTATAAAATTTATCATATTTTAACATGTTTTAAATGGGTCTCCTATGCTAAATTCAAGGAATAATGTGAGATGGTCATCCCTCCATTAGTTGGATTAAATTGAACTTTTATGAGGCATCAAAAGGTAATCCTGGGATCTCTAGGGTGGGTGGCATCATTAGAAACAACATGCACAAATTTTTAGCAACATATTGTGAGAATTTATCATCCTAAAATTCCCACTTTATAGAGGCATGATCTTCTTTCCAAGGCATTAAAATCTTGGTTGATTTGGGATATATGAATGCTAAGATTGAAGGGGACTAAAACAATGTGATTAGGATTCTTATTTATGTTGTTGATCCGAGCTCGAATGTCAAAAATATGATGTGGAAGTTGAGAAGGTACCTCCAAGTTTTAAATCAATTCAGGGTGGCATATATTTTGAGGGAGGATAATTCACTTGGTAACTATTTGGCCAATATTGAAACTAGACTTCCTCGCATTATAGTGTGGAGAAATAAATTTTTGGTGGATCTCCTAAATCTTATTGATTGTAAAACTCTCTTAAAGTCTGTTAGGAATATGATAAATGGCATTTTAGTATGTTACATCACCTATATTTCAAAATTTTTGGCACTTATGGTAATTTTAATTGTTAGAAAATTACACCCTATGATTGCGATGTTCATATCATCCGTTGGTGGCCTAGCTTCTGTTCGAGGATAATAATTATCCATTGCATATATTATGGGTAGCTGGTACCATTCACATCCTTCAATAATTGCACTTGTTCAAATTTAAACAGGAAGAATGGCTCCCATTTTGACTTTGTCCTTCGTGGTAGTTAGATTTCAAATGCTCCATAGTGGAAATCCAGAGCTATCTCGTTGCTTATATTACCTTTGCTTTGTATGTTTGGTTTTTGGATCCAACTTCCTATTTTTGGTGTTGGTAATATTTCCATGCGATGTTTATATTTATCTTTTGTGTCCTTTCTTCTGAGCTAGGGTGGTTGTTTTTCATAGTTGTTTCTTATGGTCTGTCTCCTATGGGGGAGTTGATGTAAAAGGTTGAGGGATTCCATTCAAAAAAATCCTGTTGTAATAATACCAAATAAAAAAATAAATAATTATATATGAGTTATTGGTGTTTGTTTATACTGTATGGAAGACATGGTAATTATGGTTCATATAGGGTTAACATGATAAAGCTTTTAAACTTATTTTGGTTGGTTAAGTAAATAAAAATTAGAGTGCAAAATCTAAATTTAATCTCTTATAATATGGATTAAGCAAGTATATTTTATTATTTTATTTGAGTTATATATTGCATATATTTCTTAAAGAGTTATATAGCATTTTTTTTTATCTCTATATGAGAGTCAAAATTTATTAGACGTTTTTCGTAGGACTGCACAAACTTTCAAACTTGTTTCGGCCATATCCCACTCATCTGGACTCGTATTGAGCTAAAATTTTGAGGGTAGATATCTGAAAAATCCTATAACATCTCTACAAATTTTCATATAATTTGGAGCAACACAGATACTAGCACATCCCCACGTGTGAATGATATATTTGTCAAGTGGCTATGTGAGGGTTTCATCTAGGTTGAGTGCAAGCAACTCCAGAGGTTGGTTTTTAGGGCCTTCGGGCCCTAACGACCAATATTTTTGTGGTTAATGCTCTATATTTTAGTAAGAAATGTTGCAGGGGATACAATATGGGGTAGAAATTTGTCTTTCAACAGATCATACTGTGAACTTGATTGATAACGGCTTCCAATTTTCCACACAAAATAAAAGTGAAAACCATACCTTTCCACAGTGTCTAGGGCAAGGATTAGAGATATCATGAAACAAGTTTCAAGCACTTGATCAAAAAATGGCTCATATCTTAAGTGAATCTTGTGCTAAGGTGCACCCAAAAAATAATTATACTGTGAAAACCCCTGTCAAGGGTAAGAATTTCGAAGACTCAGTCCCAAAAAAGAATTTTAGTGATACCCTTCATGGTGGACAACCTTAGCTCAATGATAATATCAATATTAGGGCTTCCCATAAACCTCTAAGAATGCCTAAGATTGATCCCAGGAAAACAGAGTCAGGATGTCTTAAATTAGCTGATGGAACTCCTATTGTTAAGCTTGATATGGGTAACATTCAGTCTGGCATTGAAGATTTGGAAAAAAGAGGACTAATTTGTAGGTTCATGGATTTTCGTCTGAGTCTATCTGCTTTCAAAGTCTGGGGTACAAAAAACTAGAAAACTAAATGTGAGTTACAAATCTTTATTTATCCAAATGGTTATTTTCTTGTTTTATTTTCTAATAATGAAGATAGAGAGAAAACTTTTCAAGGGGGTCCTTGGGTTTTTGGAAGGGCAGGGCTTTTTATGAAGCCCTGACATACTAAATTTAAAGCCGAAGAAGAGATGCCTTCTATAGCTCCCGTGTGGGTTAGACTCTTTGGCCTCCCTATTGAATTTTGGAATCCTACTATTTTTTCTTCAATTGGAAACTCTTTAGGAACTTTTATGATGAATTTTGATTGTACTCAAAATTTTGAACATATTATTTATGTTCGGATTTGTGTTTTAATAGATTTTGACAAAACCCTACCTAAAAATATCACATTACAATTTGGGGAAGACACTTGAGAGAAAGTAGTGGACTATGAGAACATTCCTTTTCATTGTAGAATTTGCCATGAATATGGTCATTTGGCCAGTGCTTGCCCAAATAAAATTCCTGATCAAAAGAAAGAAGATATAAACTCAACAGGTTTCCAAATACCTAAGAAGAAGAACACTCGGAAAAAACTAGTTGTGAAGGATAAATCAAAGTCATCTGCTAATATGTTTGAAATCCTTTCCACAAATGATGTCCCAAGTGAGGAAGAGAAAATAATGGAAACTAAAATCTTAGAAACACAATTTAAATATGAATGGAAGAACTCAGAGATAAACCAACAAATGAAAGGTTTTCAACAAAAAAAAAGGAGAAAATTTACACAAGAAAAACAATATTTCAAATGTCAAAACTTCAAATAATGCAGGTCCCAATATAGACTCTGTTGAATCATCTAGTAAAATTTTGTTTGTGTACGAGTATTCTTATAGGTTAGAATCCATATAATATTCAATTGGAATAAGTCAAGAAATAGGGAAAAAAAATTGAATATGGATTCTAATAAAAAAGTAGGTCGCAAGACCAATCAATATCATATGGTAAAAGAAGGTGAAAAGCTTTTAGAGGAAGGTAAGATTAATGCCCTTCCCAATTTTTTTAGCCCTAGTGTTAATGAATATCATCACTTGGAATATTAGAGGACTCAAAGGGAGTCTTTCAAAACAAAATGAAATTAGAAGAATGATTCAGATAAATCATCCACATCTTGTTTTCCTTCAAGAAACAAAGATGTCAATGGAGGATATGGACTTAATTACCAGTAAAATTTGGCCAGCTGGAAAAGTGGTTTCCCTCAGTTCCCAAGGGACTTCAGGTGGCATTGCTTGTCTTTGGGACCCAAAAGAGGTAGTTATTCACCATATGGTTGGCATTTGGGGTTTGTTGGCTATAGCTATTCAAAGTAGACATTCCAACCAGATTATGCTCTGCATTACTGTTTATGCTCCGACTTCTTTGGAGGAAAAAAGAAGCCAGTGGAAGGATATTACTAATATTATCTCTCATTTTTCTAAAGCTTGGATCTTGATAGGAGGATATTTAAATACCATCCTCTCTCCAGATGAGAAAAGGGAGGTAAATAGAAATTTAGACAAAAGCACTGACCCCATGAGCAAATATATTGTAAACCTCCATCTTGTGGATATCCAACCAGATAATGGCCTTATGACTTGGTATAATAGAAGGCAAGGCTTAGCTTGTATAATGGAGATATTGGATAGGTTTTTGCTCTCTAAAAATTTCTTAATCCATGGTCACATTCCTAAAGTGAAGGCTCTTAATAATGTTGGTTCGGATCATTGGCCAGTCATGGTGGAAATGTGGAAAACCAATGTGAGTTTCTCTCCTTTTATTTTTCAATTAATGTGGCTTGGAGACATTTCCTTTAGACCTCATGTGCAACAATGGTGGAAGGAAGGAGAACCTAGGCATGGGACTAAGATGTTCTGTTTTGCCAAAAGACTGCAATACAGTAAATCCAAAATCAAGACTTGGAACTGGAAAGAGTTTGGGGATGTTCATAAAAAAAACATGAAGTTATTGCTCATCTTGAAAATTTGAATAAGAAAATCCGTTTAGATGGCCTCACAGAGAAGATAAGTGCAGATGAAATTAAACTCACAACTCAGTTAGATGAATGGGAAAAAAGAGAAGAAATCTTATGGAAGCAAAAATCTAGAATTCAATGGCTCAAAGAAGGAGATCAAAACACAAATTTCTTCCACAAATATCTTCTAGCTCGAAGATCTCACAACTTTATTTCTTCCTTAAAATCAAATTCTGGAGATGTTGTTTATACTTGGGATGGCATGAACTCTATTGTTGTTGATTACTTTTCCAATATTTTTGCTGCTACTCCTCTTGAATCAGCTTCACAACAAAATGTTCTTCAAGCAATCCCTTATCTTATCACTTCTGAGGAGAAATCTATTTTGACTGCT
The DNA here is from genome assembly GCA_028583015.1 of Wollemia nobilis. Classification (NCBI taxonomy): domain Eukaryota; kingdom Viridiplantae; phylum Streptophyta; class Pinopsida; order Araucariales; family Araucariaceae; genus Wollemia; species Wollemia nobilis. The sequence goes on along the minus strand of JAQPPZ010006195.1, from coordinate 7,022,008 downwards.
CCTGTTACTATGAATGTGCTTCAAAAAGTAGTTTTTTAAATGCAAAAATGGAAAACCCCAGGTCCTGATGGTTTTTCTATTGAGTTCTACCAAGAGTTCTGGGATATCCTTCATGTTGATTTATTAGAGGTGGTCGAAGAATCTAGGAAATCCAAAGAAATTTTGAAGGTTATCAATAAAAATTATATTACTCTTGTTCCAAAATCTCAAGAGGTTGATCATATATCAGCTTTTAGACCTATTTCTTTATGTAATGTTCTTCTAAAAATCATTACTAAAATCATTACAGAAAGGTTGAAGCCTCTTTTGCTTAAGATTGTTTTCCTAGAGTAAGAGGGTTATGTGGAAGGACGTCAAATAGTAGATGAGATAGTTCTTTCTCAAGAAGCCATCCATTCCATGGATATGTAGAATTCTCCTTCCATGTTCATTCGGTTAGACTTATCCAAAGCTTATGATAGAGTGCATTGGCACTTCCTTATCAAAGTTTTGAGGTAATTTGGTTTATCTAAGGATTGGATGGATTATATTATGGGATGTATCTCTTCAGTTTCCTACATAATACTTATCAATGGTAAGCCTTCTCAGTCTTTCCCAGCTTCTAGAGGTATTAGGCAAGGTGACCCTAAAGAACATGGACTTATACTGAGAGGGGGGGGTGAACAGTATAAGACTTAACCAATTGATAATTTTAACTTTAGATAGCAGTGGCATCAACACAACATTAATCAAGATAGAAAGCACCATACATTGAAGACCCATTTTTAACGTGGTTCACCCAAAATGGCTGGGCTACGTCCACAAAACTTTTTCTCTAAAAATTTCCTCAAAGTTCTTTGGGAATCCTTCCCAATTACAATGTTTATGAGCCTCGGACCAAAGGAGATACCTTCCCCTCTGCTCTAGAAATGATCCCTCAGAAGATCAACTGCCTCTACCTCTTGCCAGCATGTGGAACTCCTTTCCACCGAAGACCTCATGTCCTCAATGCTTAGCCTAAGAGACCTCTGCCTTCTATGATCACGTCCACAACGAGCTCAAGCAACTCTGTACCAAACACAGTCAGTCGGTCTAGTACAAGTCTTCCTCTGTCTGTCGGATCTGTCCAACACTTGAACAAATCAATCCTCTGCACACAAGCCTTCTCAAAGACTTGCCAAATCTGTCCTCAGGTTCTTCTCAAAGAACCAGTGCTCCTCTGTCCTCAAGTTATCTGATAGAACTCTCAAAACTCAGCTCACAAGTCCTCTGCTAGGACCTGTCCAAATATTCTCACAAGTCCCCATCGGAACCTGTCCAAAACTACTCACAAGTCCCCACCGAAACCTGTCCAAAACCTCAGCATGCTCACCAAGAAAAACTTTCTTAGTAGGAAATCACAAGGTGAATTGTTAGAGACCCAATGTGATTTGTCAAACTCATAGAAGCATAAAGAGAATTGTTAGAGACTCAATATGTTCTATACTCAACTCCCAATCTCAAAACTCAACTCAAATCAACTCAGCTCAAACTCAATCTCAAATCTGAAAACTCAAACCAATATCTGAAATGAATAGGATAGAATGCTTTCTTTCAAGAACATGAAACCCCAACAATTTCCAACTATGCAAAGAATCACATAACAATGATACTCATGTTCTTTCCACCATCAATTAGGGCTTCCACAACAATGCTCATCAAACAAGGTTCAATCAACACCATTCAGCTCAAAACACAACCTTGAAGCATTTCACAATCAACATCAGAAAAGGAAACAAGTAGAACTCCTTTTCTCTCCAATATTTTTTGAACAAAAAGCATCCACCAACTCAACTCACAATAGCATAAAAACAACTTTTCAATTCATCAACAAAGGAGTAAGCCCAACACTTTAACCAAGTAAAGAATAGCTTGATTATAACCAACTTAATGAAAGCAAATGTCAATCTCAAAGCTGCCCACTTAAGGTTTCACAACTTCACACAAGAAGCAATTAACCTTAAAACATCATGCTTTCATTTCCATAATCAACCAAAAGCACTCTCAACATTACAAGAAAAATTTGTCCATTATACACCTTATTTCTCCCTTATTGTCTCATCAAAAATAAAGGTTATCTCTCATAAGAATGCAATAAGATATTTCAACAACATCTTCAAAATAATATTTTATCAAAATAACAACAAGCTTTAAACTCCTTATAACTCCTAAGCTGTTTTTCCTCTAACAAACTTCCTCCATCCGCAAAAACACTTAGCAAAAATTTATTTCAAAAAATACCTTAGCCAACATCAAAAATCGCTATGGAGAAATTGCGCATGACTTCTAACACCACCTGCTGTGACCACTTCACGACGAAAAACCCTTTCGCATGATTCGAATGCGAAACCTCCCGTTCGGGTAGCGTGCCAATAGCCTAGCCACTACCGGTGTGCCAAAGGCACCCGGTGAGGTTTAAACCTCATGCTGTTATGCTTGTCCCTTCTGATGCCAACTCACAGATGACAAGCTATACGGCGGATTCGACAAACGGCGAGACAATCAAACGAACAACGGATTACAAAAATGGCGAAGACACACAGTCAAAATTATAGCGAGCAACTTCTTTTCAAAATTCGGATGGGATACATCTTTGTTTTCATCGAGGGATATTTATATGAATTTTACCATAGGCTCTTTGACGTCGGCGAGGAGTTTAACACATCGGCGGAGGTCTTTGGCTAGCGCCCACAATGCTAAAACATAGCGCCCACCTTGTTAAGACATTTGCGCCATGGATTAGGAGAACCCATGCAAATAATAATTTAATATTTATTTAAAAATAATTAAATGGAACCTTAACAAGGTTTTTAATTATTTAAATAAATACTTCCTCCTGGACCCAAATGCATTAAACCAATGCATCCACCTGTAATATTTAAACCTGCCAACTTGGGGTTTACAAAAGACCTTTGAAACTGACATGCCGAAACCTTCATCAAAACAAATTATTTGACATCAAATCAAATTCCTTCAAAATATTCTTGACATCAATGACAACTTATACACTTGAGCAAAGGCAATGTACCCAAAGTACCCAAAATTGCCAACAATCTCCCCCTTTGTCATTGATGGCAAACCTTTACTGAAAACACTTCTCAAGAGCCAAAACTAAAACCAACTGTGCTAACAAACGAGAAACTATGCCCACAACTGAGAATCTTCCTTTGAAGTTTTGCTCCCCCTGACTTGAAGCTTTCCTCTTCACTTTGAAGCTCCCCCCTTACTCATATCTCTCCCCCTTTGTCATCAATGGCAAAGGGCCACCTTTGGGGCTCGAAACTAAGAAGGAGCCTCTTAGCTTAGTCCCTCCCCCACCTCCTGATGAGGTAATTAATTCTGGGGTGGGAGTACAACTCCCAATTTCTCCCTTAGATACTCAAACGTATCTCTTGGAAGAGGTTTGGTGAAGATATCTTCAATCTGCTCTTTAGTAGACACATACTCTACCTTGACCTGCTTGTCTTGCACTTTCTCCCTTAGAAAGTGATACTTGATGGAAATATGCTTTGTCCTTGAGTGCATTACTAGATTTTTGGAAATACTTATGGCACTTGTATTATCACAAAGTATGGAGATGGGTTGTTCATGCTTGACTTTGAAATCCTCCAAGGTGGTTTTCATCCATAAAACTTGTGTACACCCAACAATCGCTGCTATGTATTCAGCCTCTACTATAGATAAGGAAATCGAAGGTTGTTTCTTACTTAGCCAAGAAACCAAACTCTTTCCCAGAAATAATGCTCCACCACTAGTGCTTTTCCTGTCATCAATACCGCCTGCCCAATCTGCATCTGTATAAGCTGTGAGAATGAAATCATCACCTTTGGGATACCAAAGCCCAAAGTCCATAGTGCCCTTCAGATATTTGAATATCCTCTTAACTACTATAACATGAGAATATTTAGGAGCTGCCTGAAATCTTGCTACTAACCCAACTTCCTGCATGATATCTGGTCTGGTAGCTGTAACATATAATAAACTACCAATCATTGATCTGTACAACCTCTGATCTGCCACTGGAGATTCATCATCTTTACTCATCTTGCACCCTGTAATCATTGGAGTACATACTCGGTTTGTTGTCCATCATCCCAAATTTCTTCAACATTTCTTTGATATACTTTCCTTGAGAGAGAAATACACCATATTTTGATTGAGCAATCTGAAGACCTAAAAAGAATGACAGCTCTCCAATCATAGACATCTCAAATTCCTTCGCATGGTGTTAGCAAAATCTTTGCACATCTGAGTATTATTTCCCCCAAAAATAATATCATCAACATAGACAACCATAATCAGCATATCATCACCTTCATCCTTAATATACAAATTGCTATCTGCCACACCTTTCCTGAAGCCTTGCTCATGAAGATACCTTTCAAGTCTTGAGTACCAAGCCCTAGGTGCTTGCTTTAACCCATACAAGGCCTTTTTCAGTTTACACACATAGTCTGACTGTTCTAAGAGAGACACTCCTTCTGGCTGTTCTATGTAGACTTCTTCTACCAACACCCCATTTAGAAAAGCTGACTTTACATCCATTTGATATACCTTGAATGATTTGAAGCTTGAAAGGGCCAAAAACATTATGATAGCTTCAAGACGAGCAACAGGAGCAAATGTCTCTTCGAAATCAACACCTTCTACTTGAGCATAACCTTTGCAGACTAACCTAGCTTTGTTTTCGACAATCTTTCCATCCTCATTGAGTTTATTTCTGAATATCCATTTTGTGCCAATGACATTCTTGTCCTTAGGTCTTGGAACCAATTCCCAAGTTTCACTTTTCTCTATTTGATTTAGCTCTTCATCCATTGCTTTTACCCAAAACTTATCCGCACATGCTTCACTGAAATCTTTTGGCTCAATTTGAGATAATAATGAAACATTTGTAGAATCATGAGAGGAAATGACTCTTCTTCTTGTTTGCCTCCTATTTGGATCACCAATGATCAAATATTTGGGATGATGTTTCCGAACATATCGTGAAGGATTTTTGGGAAGCAGTTGTTGTCTTTCCTCTTCTTCATCCGAAACCTCTCTGAATTCTTCTTGACAAATTTCATCACCGAGTTCCTGGACTGGTTCTCTTATCCCTGTCTTTTCATCAACTGTTACATTTATGCTCTCTACAACTGTATGAGTTCTTTTGTTGAAGCATCTGTAGGCCTTGCTTCTGCTGGAATACCCAAGAAATATTCCCTCATCACATCTAGGATCAAACTTACCCAAATTCTGATCTTCCCTTCTGATGAAGCACTTACTCCCAAACACTTTGAAGTATTTTACCGTAGTTGGTCTTCCTTTCCACAACTCATAAGGAGTTTTATGATGATTGACTCTAAGTTGGGCCCCGGTGATAATGTAGATCGTTGTACTGATTGCCTCTTTCCAAAAGCCATCTGAAAGTTTTGACTCATTTAACATAGCTCTAGCCATATTTTCAATAGTTCTATTTTTCCTTTCAACTACTCCATTTTGTTGAGGAGTTCTTGTTGCTGAATATTCTCTTTTGATTCCTTGTTGCTCACAGTATTCCACAAATTCATTTGAAGTGAACTCTCCTCCTCTATCTGATCTTAAACATTTGATTCTCTTGTCAGTCTCATTTTCAATCATTTCTTTGAAAGCTTTAAATTTTTCAAAAGCTTCAGATTTTTCTTTGAGAAAAGTAACCCAAGTCATTCTAGAATAATCATCTATAAACAAGCATGAAGTAGCTTTCTCCCTGAATGCTATGAGTTCGGTAGGGCCACATAAATTAGTATGAATAAGATCCAATGGTTTTGAAGAAGTATACCCTTTTGATTTGAAACTAGTTCTGGTCTGTTTTCCATGTTGACAAGGACCGCAAACGATGTTATGGGGCCTTTTTATTTTGGGCAAGTCTCTAATTGCTTCCTTGTTACTAATATTGACAAGATTATCAAAGCTCAAATGCCCCAATATTTTATGCCATAACCAACTCTCATCTTCTTGAGTTAGAAAACACTTTTCCTTTTTTATCTCACTTAGCATGTAAAGATTGTTTGGAGTCCTTGTAGCACTAGCAATGAGTTTTCCATTTTTTTCTTTACTTATCTCACATCTATCTGAAAAGAAATATACTATGTGCCCTTGATCACAAAGTTGACTCACACTTAGAATATTATGTCTTAGGCCTTCTACATAAAGCACATTTTCTGTTTTGGATTTCCCATCCAAACTAAGAGTCCCTTTACCACAAATTTTAGTTGACCTATTATCTCCAAAATTGATTGTTCCTCTATTTGTTTCTTTTAAGACCAAAAACTTTTCCTTTTCACCAGTCATATGTTTTGAACAACCACTATCAAGATACCATTTCTCTACTTTGTCTTGAGCATGAAAAGCAGTTTGAGCTATCATTGACTTAGATTTGATCTCATTTCTCTTTTTAGTGAACTCAAGGCTAGATCTATCCAAATTGCACATCCTTGCTATATGCCCAAAATTATTGCACTTGTAACACATGACATCTTTATTCATAAGAGGTGCAAAAGAGTTAACATTTTCCTTACTATGTCTAATCACAGACTTATTGCAATGCATAGCTTTGTGACCAAATTTCTTGCAAAAAAAACAATAGCCATGGAAAGTATTATGTAACCTGTTTTGATGCCCTGGATGATTGTTCTTCTTGTGACCAACTGGAATCCACTGCTCTTCAGGATGAAGATTGATCTTGCTCGAAGCCCCTATTTCTTGAATGGTGATACCATCCTTCTTTTGTTTTTCACATGGAGTATTCTGTATGAGAGCCAACTGTTCCAACTTCACTCTAAGAGACATAACCTCTTCTTCTAGTTTCTCGCAATCAGCTTCCTTTCCTTTAAGAACCTCTGTCAAAACCTGTTCAACCTTCTTCCCTTCTTCAGCTAGAATTTTGAAGTCTATAATACTTTGAGACAATTTTGATCTTGCTATCTCTTCTTCCTGACATTGATGTTTGAGAACAGAATTCTCTTCCCTGAATTTCTCAAGCTTTCTTAAAGCCAAGAAGAATTCACCTTTGAGATCGAACTCAACCTCTTCATCTCTTTTTGAATCTGTATGTTCCTCTGATAGATCCTTCTCCAAGATGTTAGGCTCTTTTTGGAGAGACCTGCTCTGATACCAATTGAAGAACATGGACTTATACTGAGAGGGGGGGTGAACAGTATAAGACTTAACCAATTGATAATTTTAACTTTAGATAGCAGTGGCATCAACACAACATTAATCAAGACAGAAAGCACCATACATTGAAGACCCATTTTTAACGTGGTTCACCCAAAATGGCTAGGCTACGTCCACAAAAAAATTTCTCTAAAAATTTCCTCAAAGTTCTTTGGGAATCCTTCCCAATTACAATGTTTATGAGCCTCGGCCCAAAGGAGATACCTTCCCTCTCGCTCTGGAAATGATCCCTCAGAAGATCAACTGCCTCTACCTCTTGCCAACACGTGGAACTCCTTTCCACCGAAGACCTCTTGTCCTCAATGCTTAGCCTAAGAGACCTCTGCCTTCTATGATCACGTCCACAATAGCTCAACAACCTATACCAAACACAGTCAGTCGATCTAGTACAAGTCTTCCTCTGTCTGTCAGATCTGTCCAACACTTGAACAAATCAATCCTCTGCACACAAGCCTTCTCAAAGACTTGCCAAATTTGTCCTCAAGTTCTTCTCAAAGAACCAGTGCTCCTCTGTCCTCAAGTTCTCTGATAGAACTATCAAAACTCAGCTCACAAGTCCTCTGCTAGGACCTGTCCAAATCTGCTCACAAGTCCCCACCGAAACCTGTCCAAAACTCGCTCACAAGTCCCCACCGAAACCTATCCAAAACCTCAACATGCTCACCAAGAAAAACTTTCTTAGTAGGAAATCACAAGGTGAATTGTTAGAGACCCAATGTGATTTGTCAAACTCATAGAAGCATAAAGAGAATTGTTAGAGACTCAATATGTTCTATACTCAACTCCCAATCTCAAAACTCAACTCAAATCAACTCAGCTCAAACTCAATCTCAAATCTGAAAACTCAAACCAATATCTGAAATGAATAGGATAGAATGCTTTCTTTCAAGAACATGAAACCCCAAAAATTGCCAACTATGCAAAGAATCACATAACAATGATACTCATGTTCTTTCCACCATCAATTAGGGCTTCCACAACAATGCTCATCAAACAAGGTTCAATCAACACCATTCAGCTCAAAACACAACCTTGAAGCATTTCACAATCAACATCAGAAAAGGAAACAAGTAGAACTCCTTTTCTCTCCAATATTGTTTGAACAAAAAGCATCCACCAACTCAACTCACAATAGCATAAAAACAACTTTTCAATTCATCAACAAAGGAGTAAGCCCAACACTTTAACCAAGTAAAGAATAGCTTGATTATAACCAACTTAATGAAAGCAAATGTCAATCTCAAAGCTGCCCACTTAAGGTTTCACAACTTCACACAAGAAGCAATTAACCTTAAAACATCATGCTTTCATTTCCATAATCAACCAAAAGCACTCTCAACATTACAAGAAAAATTTATCCATTATACACCTTATTTCTCCCTTATTGTCTCATCAAAAATAAAGGTTATCTCTCATAAGAATGCAATAAGATATTTCAACAACATCTTCAAAATAATATTTTATCAAAATAACAACAAGCTTTAAACTCCTTATAACTCCTAAGCTGTTTTTCCTCTAACAAACTTCCTCCATCCGCAAAAACACTTAGCAAAAATTTATTTCAAAAAATACCTTAGCCAACATCAAAAATCGCTATGGAGAAATTATGCACGACTTCTAACACCACTAGCTGTGACCACTTCACGACGAAAAACCCTTTCGCATGATTCGAACGCGGAACCTCCCGTTCGGGTAGCGCGCCAACAGCCTAGCCGCTACCGGTGCGCCAAAGGCACCCGGTGAGGTTTAAACCTCATGCTGTTATGCTTGTCCCTTCTATGCCAGGGAAAATAAAACACAGTCCTCCCTTCCTTCTGACGCCAACTCGCAGATGACAAGCTATATGGCGGATTCGACAAACGACGAGACAATCAAACGAACAGCAGATTACAAAAACGGCGAAGACACACAGACGAAATTACAACGAGCAACTCCTTTTCAAAATTCGGATGGGATGCATATTTGTTTTCATCGAGGGATATTTATATGAATTTTTCCATAGGCTCTTTGACGTCGACGAGGAGTTTAACACGTCGACGGAGGTCTTTGGCTAGCGCCCACAATGCTAAAACATAGCGCCCACCTTGTTAAGACATTTGCGCCATGGATTAGGAGAACCCATGCAAATAATAATTTAATATTTATTTAAAAATAATTAAATGGAACCTTAAAAAGGTTTTTAATTATTTAAATAAATACTTCCTCCTAGACCCAAATGCATTAAACCAATGCATCCACCTGTAATCTTTAAACCTGCCAACTTGGGGTTTACAAAAGACCTTTGAAATTGACATGCCGAAACCTTCATCAAAACAAATTATTTGACATCAAATCAAATTCCTTCAAAAGCTTCTTGACATCAATGACAACTTATACACTTGAGCAAAGGCAATGTACCCAAAGTACCCAAAATTGCCAACAGACCCGCTATCCCCTTATTTATTCATCATTCTTGCTGAATGCTTGGGTAGGACTATAACTAAAAAGAGGGAAAACAAAACTCTTGAGGGAGTTACCATTGCTCATGGAGCTAGACATATCTCTTATCTTCAATTTGTGTATGACTCTACTCTTTTAGGTAAATCTACAGTTAAGGAAGCTTCTAATAGTAAGAAAATCATTAGCTATTTTTCTAAGGCTTCTGGGCAGTTGATCAATGAAGACAAATCTAAACTTATTTTCTTTCATTGCTCTACTAGATAGGAATCCATGGTCTTGGATAAATTAAGATATAAGAAGACCTCTCTTCCAATCACTTATTTAGGTATTCCTATAAATATTCAAAGGCAGAAAAATAAAGATTGGAATTGGTTGTTGGACAAAGTCAAGAAGAAAATTGGAAAGTGGACCAACAAGTGGCTTTCTTCTGGGGGTAGAATCACCTTGGTAAAACCAGTCCTTCAAGCTATTCCTATTTATGTTTATTTCATTTTGAATATCCCAAAGGCTGTTCTTCAAGAATTGGATCAAACCAATCATCATTTCCTTTGGAGTGGTACTAAGGAGAAAAGAAAATGGGCCTTGGTGAAATGGGATACTTTATGTCTTCCTAAGAGTGAAGGGGGGTTAGGATTCCAGTCTTCAATTAATAACAACAAAGATTTAGTTGCTAAACTATATTGGAGTATGTTGCACAACCCCAATGCTCTTTGGGCCAATTATCTCCATGCTAAATATGCTGAGAACAAAAGTCCTAAAGACCTTGTTTGCTATCAACTTCCTACCAAAGGTTCTCCCATTTTAGTAGTTCTTAAGACTGGTGAGGATTTGATAAAGAAAAAAATATTTTGGATCATTCATAATGGTCAACATGCAAATTTTTGGACAGATTATTGGGATGGTCACAAACCTTTGATAACTCAGTTTTTCGATTAGATGCCTTGGATGGAGGAGCTTCATCAAGCTAATTGGATAAAGGTGGCTAATTACTGTCGGTACCATACTGGTAATTCAAATTTTGGTAGATATTGGATCCCTATTGAGGAATGGCCTATTCAAATACCAAAAAGGCAAAGACAAGATATCCAAGGCATCCTTCATATGAGATCCCTCTCTTGGTCCCATGAAAAGATTTTTTTAGATGGAACAACACTACTAAGTATGAGTATTCAGTTGCTCAAGGTTATTTGACCTTATGCCATAATAATCCCAACCATTCTTCTAACATATTTTCTCGATTGTGGGCTCAAAATATCTAGCCTAAGGTGAGGTTCTTTAATTGGATTTTATTGCATCGTAGGGTGCTTACTGGTGAGCATCTTATGAAGTGTGGTTTTCATGGCCCTTTTAGATGTGAAATGTGTGAAGAGAATGTACATAATATCAACCATATTTTTATTGAGTGTACTTTAAACTCTAAGCTATGGAGGAGAATGGCCACTTTACTTTGCTTACAGTGGTCCAATTTTTTTACTTTTGAATAGCTTTGGAGGGATTGGCCTAATCAAGAGGGTGTTGATCATTTTATTAGGCAGTTTATTTGGATGGGTTCTACCATTCTTCTTTGGAATATTTGGAATGAAAGGAACAACCAAATTTTTAATCAAGATAGGAAGGATATTCAGTATATTTAGAAAAATACCATAGCCAACTTAGTTGAATCAGTCCATCAACTCCTTAATCACCCCCAAAACTCCCACCAAAGATGGGATCAAGTGATGCAAAGATTGAATATTAAACCTTCTAAGGGCAACCAACTTAAAGGGAATGTGAGTATTAGTAAGATGGATAGGACTATAAATTGGCAACCTCCTTCTAAGGATTTTGGAAAAGTCAATACTGATGGAGCCTCTAGAGGGAACCCTAGGAAAGCCAGTGTGGGAGGAATTGGTACACTTTCAGATGGCTCCTTGGTTTTTACTTTTGCTAATAATTTAGGTATTCTTTCCAACAACCTTATTGAGGGGTATGGTATCCTCAAAGGCCTTCAGGAGGCTACTAAGGTTGGATGGAAAAAGGTGTTAGTTGATTATGACTCTCAACTTATGATTAATCTCTTGAAGACTCTTAAGAATCATAAGGTGGATTGGAGAATAAAAATAATTATTGAGAAGATTTAGTTAATCCATATGGGATTTTTGAAATTTTATTATAATCATGTGATCAAAGATAAAAAAAAGAGTGCTGATGCTTTAGCTAATTGGGATTTGGACAAATGTGATGTTCTGAAGGTACCTAGTTTCTTCTTGTCTTTTTTTTTTTTGCTTCTCTTTGGTTCATTCAGTTTTTTTTAGTCCCCTAGCTCATTCTATTCTTTATTTTGTTTCCTCTGTTGATTCTTGCCTTAATAGTCTTCTGGTATAGATAGGTAATTGTTTTGTTCATTTTTTTTTCTTTTTTGTTTTTTGTTTTTTTGTTTAGTTTTTTTAAGGTAGGTGGGTTCTTTTGTTTTGTTTTGTTTTTGTGTTATTTGTGTTGTTTTTTATTGTTCTTGTGTTTTTGTTGTTTTGTTTTTTTTATGTTTTTTGTTATTGTTCTTGTGTTTTTTTCATTCTTGTTCTTGGGGGTCTCTTTGTTTGTGTTATTTCATGTTTTTATGTGTGAGTGTTTTCTATGTTTTTTGTTTTTGTTTTTATTGTCTGTTGTTGTTTGTTTTTTATTTTTATTTTTATTTTATTTTTTTAATTTTTTTAGGTTTTGGTTGTGTTTATTTTTCATGTTTTTTTTGGGTTATGTCTTTGTAGTGTTCTTTTGTTTTTGTCTTGTTTGTGTTTTGTTATGTGGTTCTTGTGTTTTTCTATGTGGTTTGTGTTGTGGTTTCTTTTATCTTATTGTGCGTGTTTGGTTGTGATTTTGTTTTTGACACACTCAATGAGCATGTTTTTTTATTTTATTTTATTATTTTTGTTGTTATTTACTTATTTTTAAATTGGTTTTGTGTGTTTGTTTGCTCCTTGAGTATGTCAAAGGTGGTAGGCCAGGTCCGAGTCCTGGGCATTTTTGGTGAAATGGATACCCCTACCTCCTTGGGTCTTATCCTAAAGTGGCATCCCCTTTGGGATGTTTTCCACAAATAATAAAAAAAAATAATAGCATTTTCTTTGCCAATTCAATAATTTATTTTAATATATAATTAAAAATATAATATATTAGTTAAATTGTACTTTTTCCCTTCTTTAATAAATTAGCCACTCAATCAAAATATTGAAATATAACATTTGTTGTAGATTGCTCTTTTAACAAAATTATTATTCATTTCCTTTTCTATTAAATATATTCATCATCTTCCTCAAAGTATTATGTTTTTTAATCACGTAGTTGACATCATTTTTATTAAGAGATAAAATCTCACTCGGTTAGTTGCCTTCTAAAATTTGAATTTCATCAAGACCATGATTAAATAAATTATTTTCTACTTGATTTCCTTCTTAGATAATGAGAATCAAGAATAAAAAAAAATTAGTTGTTTTTATGGGATTAAAATGTGTTGGAACACACAATATTTTGTAGAAACAAACAAAAGCAATTCATCCACTCAAATTTTATACAAAAAGTATAAAAAATATATAAGAGACAAATATGGTGGATGTGTGTAGGCACCATAAATAACCACGTTATGTAGATAATATTGCACATCACTCTGATGAAAAGTGAAGAGTGTGATGAGGGTATTTAGAGCAATACCCAAAACCCCTAATTACTTCATAAAATTTAACCTAACCCAATATAACAAGTGGGATTTAGGTTAATTGCAAATATTAAATGAGGTTTAACCATACAAGGTTAGCCACGACCTATGAGGCTTAGAAAATAAAATATCATAAAATAATAAATATTTGCACAATGAAACACCCTTAGGCCTATCAAATACATTACACAATTTTAGCTCTTGGTCATGAATAAAATTATAAATTTAACACCCATCATAACTATAACTAAAGGTCCAAGGAGTGGATACCTTGGTGATAATAACAACATATCCCATAATGGATCTCCATATTTTGAGGTAGATTCATTTGGATCCGTCCATCATCTAAAATATGTTGCTGAAAAAACATTTATGCATAAAGGTCTTCATAGGTTGGACCGTAGTCATCACTACCATTAGTAGACACTTATGTACACAACCTCAAAACAATTCTACTAAGACATCAAATGAAGCAAAATAAAAATTACAACCTCCTTTATATAAAAGCACTTTCAATATTTCATTGTTGCATAAGGTATGTCTTCAAAGTATAACTTTTCTATTCATGATATGCATCACCCTAATTGAATACATCCTCTTACCCATGTCCCCCCTAATTTTAGTCACCAAAAGATGTTTTGTATAAACCTGCTTAAAGTAACATCTATAACAAACTTCCAAGAGTACTTGGAAAAATAATAGAAGGAAGAAATCATAATAAATTAGATCTTTATGAATAATCTAAATCAATCACCCATAGGGGAAAGAGGGAGTGGTGAAAGCACATCCTAAATATTTTAATTTAAAACCTCTAAAAGACTCAAAATATACTAAAAATATCACAAATCCATCTAAATATCCCAAAAAATCAAGCCAAAATTTCTCATTGCAAAGAAAAGCATAAATTTACCCTTTCAAACTAGGGTGGTAGAACTTGAGGACTATTATATAAAATTTACTCCCAAACATAGGAATAGTCCCATAGCCTAATGTCACTAATGCATAAAAATAAAAATAAAAATTATATGATTTGAAAAAAATAGGCTAAATGTTTTTCATATGCAACATTTATGATCTCTAGAAGTTTTTCAGGTGTAAACTCAGCTACAAGAGACCAACAAAATGGACTCCAATCACATAACACAAATGCAATAATGGAAGAAAATTGTCAATTGATATTCTTCTCATTCCTAAATTCACACCCCTTCTACAAAATATTACAATCCATCATATAGCAACCGAAAACCAAAGAAACCCTAAAGAAACCCTAAAAATATCTTTTTTCTAAAAACTGCTAAAAATAGATCTTTTTCCTAAAAACTGCTAAAAATAGAAATGAGTTGGATTGCACCCAAATTTTGTGCACACATCCCTATTAGAGCAATTAACCTTAATTTAAAATTTTAGGTCTCAACTTATGGTATGACAAAAGATAATAAACTTCTAACAGCCAAAAAAACCCAAAAAACCCAGGAATCTATTCTAAAAGCTAATTTTGGGGTACTAGATGTCGGAGTTAGGTCCAAAAAACATGATTTTTTGAGGGTTAGGCACATCAAATATGGACCGATGTAGAACATGCATGCAAAACCACCTGTTAAATTTCAATGAAAATGGGCGTACGGTTCACAAGTTATGGCTCCGACAAGGTGAATCATTTTCCCTAATAGCCCTCAAAAATTTTAAAATTTATAGCCTCTAACCTAAGAAAAATTATAGTGAATTCCAATATGCCACTTGTTGTCTACTCATTCACTTGTTAAATCCAATTATTCTATGCCACTTAGTCACTTCTAACTAATTAGAACTCTACCATATGATCTTCATTGATTAGTTCAATATACACACATACACAACTAAATTATACTTGTGGCACCAAAGTTTGCCATGTTGGCTACTAAATCACCCTATATGACTATGTTTTTCTCAAATATTTATTTTGATTTTAAACCTATTTTGCCTATGGGCTATGTGCCTTATTCTATCCAAGGCACCACCATTTCCACCTAGGAGCTAAACTCGCAAGCACATGGAAAAAAAACATAAATATATCTATAGATGCAAAAGAGAAACACCAAAATATATAACAAGATAAATTGAAATCAAGACCCAGTATTTCACAAAGATATATGCTTTTATTAATATGGGGGGAGCCTCAAATCTCCAATGTTACAATAAAATAATTGATTTATTTGATACAAATGTTTACAATAACTAGGGTTCTCCAAAACCCTAGTGAACAATGCTAGTGGTGTCTTCAATATTGCTTTTGATCCCAACAGGGGTGAGTGGACTTCATGCTTATCCAATACTGGGCCACTCCAGCTTAAGCAACTGCACAATGCTTATGTATCTTTCCAAACCTACACAAAAAATAACAACAAAATATTAGTAGTAACTGTGAAGGCTCCACTACGTGAGACCCCTATTTGTGTAATAGAAATACTATAAATAGATAGGAGAAGATTAAAATAAATATAACAATGAAAATATTACCTTGTTGAACTTGATATTTTTTTATCTGTCATCGTTGTTGTAGGGATATGGTGTGTAGATGCCCTAGCAACACCCGATGGTTTTGCTAGCCTTTAGCAGTAGGTTTTGAGATACCTGCGGGTGCTTGGTAGCAACAGGAAATGTCTGTGGACACTTGGGAATGGCAAAAAGTGCCCAACGATGCTTGGTAATGGAGGGATATTCTTGAAGGTGCACGATGATGATATAGAATGCCCGAGGCATTTGAGAGGTAAGGTGAAGATCTGTAGAAGTATATTTGGCTAAACAAAATGGGTGGTCACAAATGTAGAGGTGAGGGTGAGTGAGGATGGATAGCAAGGATGCTTGGATGGACTCGGACTACTTAGGACCAAAGAATTCACAAATTACATAGGGAATTCTGATGTGAACTACTTAGGGGTTAAGCCATCAAAATGGATCCTATTAATAATCCACACTAGGGTATGTTAGGGTTTGAACGACATGAATTGTGTGGCTTAGATTAAAAAAAATCGGATGGTGGATATTAATTTTAGGTGTATGGCATGGATTGATGTGGATTAATGGCTAGGATTAGGTCAAATCAAATGGTTGGGATTTATTTATATATATAATATTTATATTTATTATATATATATATATAATATAATATTAAAATATTAATATTAAATATATATTTAACAAATATGCCTAAATATATATAAATAAATGGGTAAAATGGCAGGAAGACCTGGATGGATGACAAGTGGCTAGATTTTGGTGTCCATAATATCATGATTATAGAAGAGTAAACTAAGCGATGGAAAAAAATACTTTTGATGTTCTTATCACTAAATTCACCTCTCCTTGGCTTCTCAATTCATATTATAGGGGATGTTGAATTTGTAATACGATTCATGGATACAAGCTAACATTGTGTGATGTAATTGGTCTAAGGACATTTCATTGTGTAATACATTTATTATTTTATTATCTCTTATTATGTAAGCCTAATGGGCCATAGTTAGCCTTACTTTGATACCATATTGGAATTCATGATATTTTCTAAAAATAAATAGAAGCAATCAATCCACTTGAACCATATACAAAAATATTAAAAGAATATAAAAATAGAAGAATATGGTCGGTGCATATAGGCACAAAAAATTATCACTATCAATAGATAATATTACACAACACTCCAATGAAAAATAAGGATTGTGAGGAACGTTTTTATGGCAATACCAGAAACTTCTAAATACATAATAAAGTTTAACCTAAGCTAACATAACAAGTGGGATTTAGGTTAATTACAAATATTAAATTATGTTTAACCATAACAAGGTTAACCATGGCCCATTAGGCTTACATAATAAAATATTATAAAATAATAAATATATTACACAATGAAATGCCCTTAGGCCTATCCAATACATTATACAATGTTGACTCTTGGACATGAATCATATTACAAAATAAATAATACCTGCCCTACACATATTACATCATCACCATATAATAGTATTACAACAACTTCGTTATTATCTATGTATCACTTGGCAAGATTCAAGTCTATATTTCCTTCTTAAAAGTTGATGCGTCGAACTAGTTGAGCTAATACCCTTTCATAAAACTTTAAGGTTCACCAATGACATTTAAACCTTGCTTAAGGGTGTGTGCAGAGAGACAAGTACGGAGTCTCTCTGTAAATAAATTACCCCGAAAATGTAGCCAGAATAATTCACAGTGAAACTCAATAATTCACGGAACGAAACGAAATATCAAATCAATTCTTTAGTAAATGGTTCGCCACTTAAGGTGGGCACACCCTCGCCGTAAAGGCAAATATGCGAGAATGCAAATGAAATATTAAAATGAAAGATGATAATTAAGAACTACACATTTGGATAGCTAAATAATGAAACTACACACTTGGATAATATTGTAGAACATAGCCGACGCTATGTTATTTGGTATGTAACATGACTCCCCTCCTTGGAAAGCTTTGTCCTCAAAGCTGGAAATGTTTGGAAAATCCTTTCGGGTTCCCATGTAGCCTCTTCATCTGGTAGGCCCTGCCATTTGATGAGAAATTCTTGGATGTGACGAGAGCTCCGTATGCGTGTTCTGCTTTGTAGAATTGCTTCTGGCTGGAGATATATACGCCCTTCTGCATCTAGTATTGGTAATTCTGACTGAGATTTCACTTTTTGGTCGATCACCTTCTTGAGACACTATCTGGCATGGTCATGGGATTTTTGGGAAGGTAGACCCTTTGGTTCTTGGAAGACCTCTTCGTAATGTGCTACGATGTCTCGTAAATCTGGAGAAGAAATACCCGAAGTTGCTCGAGATTGCTTTTTCAAACAATTAATTTGATCTATGAATCCGTATCCAACATTTTTTAATGTTTTCTCCATACTATGAGAGCTCACCATCTGTGATGGGGGAGTAGTAATACCTTGTAAGTGAATGACCCATCCGTTTTCCTTCCATTCCACAAATAATTTTTTGAAATTGAAGCTGACCGTGTCTAGTGTTTCCAACCATTAAAATCCTAAAATAACATCAGAGTTCCCTAAATTCATTACAAAAAGAGATCAAAACTAGGTATAAGTTCCCATTTTAATGGAGACTTGAGATGTTCTCCCAAAACATTGAGCGTTCACCCCGTTGGCTACTAGAACCTAGAATTTGTCTTTGTTGGAAGAATTAATGAATAAATTCAAAGCTTTTGCTGTTTTGATGTCGATAAAATTGTGGGTACTGCCTGAATCAATTAGCACATTTACCTTTTTTTGGCGGAGAAATCTCGGTACCTTGATTGTATGGTGGGCTGTTAACCCCATGAGGGCCTGCATGGAAATAGCCATTGTATCCTCTTCCTTCTCTTCGAAAACAATCGATAGTTCTTCTTGAATAGGTTCTTCCTGGTGGTATGTTGTTTCCTCTTCTCCTATATATTGAGCGCATTCAATATGAAAGTTTTATTTTTGTGCACATGCTTGTTCTCTGGGATGGTTATTGCGATATTTATAGCAAAATTATCTTGATGGTTGATCATTTCTGTGAAAAGAGTTGTTGCCATACGAAGGACGACTATAAGTTTCATGTTGTGTATACAACTGAATTCTCTTCTCAGCTAGCTTGGCTAATCTTATGCAATCATTCAACAAGGTTGGATTTTGAATGTCCACCTCCACCTTAATATTTTCTTTCAAACCATTGCAAAAATCTCCTACCACTGTGTCTGGACTGAGGTGTAATGCATACGGTAGTAAACTGGTGAATTCGGAGACAAACTCACTAACTGATCTTTCTTGTTTAAGAGATAACAGTCTTACTGTGTATGATGATGTAGCTCCTTCATCAAATCTTTCTAAAAAATAGGTAGTGAAATTATTCTAGCAAATAGTAGCTCCTTTCTCACGTTTAAGCAAAACGAACCATTGGTAAGCCTCAGTTCCTAATTTTGATGCAGCGAAAGGGACTATCAAAATCCTTAATTTGGTATAATTCAAGAATGCCTTCCATTTTGGCTATCCAACCACGAGGATCATGACCCTCAAAAGTGGGCATATCAATGCATGGAAAATTATTAGGGCCTCTCGGTTGGTGATAACCCATATCCCTATCTTGATCTTGGTTATATCATTGTCTATGATAGCGATTCTCGTAATTATCCGGATTGCCTCTTTGCTGCTCCCAATCTTCATCCTGGTCGTCATTTTCTTCATGCCTTTGTTCATGGGAGTGATTTTGGGGATTAGTATTGGGATTAGGTTGGTTTTGTGTGCTCAATAGTTTAGTTAGGTTGACATTAATTTGGTGCATACCATCTAGTAATTGTCGAAGAGCTTCATCAGTGGTAATGGCAGAGTTGCCTGATTCTCCTTGTGTGACGTTGTCATGAGTTGGGGAAAGGTTAGTAGCCATGGGGTCTACCAGTGGATGATGCGGATTATAACTACCAATTTTGAAAGGAGAAGGAGAATTTTTTGTACCTAGGCTTCGATGAGGTCTTCTTGTGTTGTTATTGGTCATCTCCGAGCTTGATAGTCGACCGTCAGGTCCTTTGATCCAACTTCTACTCATGCACTGTTCAAAATTTCCTGCTTAGTAATCCTTGAGCTTCGATTTCTATGAAAATTTGGTTGAATTTGGAAAAAAAATTTGTGTTCCGCTTCAACTGTGACACAGATTTGAATTTGGGTCGCCTCCTTGACAACAATTTTCAACAAATTTTCAATTTGGATACTTTCAGCAACTTTGACAGCAAATTTTTAGCAACTTTTCAAGTTTGATAATTTTTGTACAACTTTGACAATAACTTTTTCTTTAGCAACTTTTCGACATCTATTGTTTGATGACTTTTGGTCTTGACTAAGGTAGGACGTGCGGAGAACAATACGCAAGACTGGGACTAACCCTGAGATGATAGAGAACAACACGCAAGACAGAACGTAATGACACGACACTGACTTGACAAGACACGAGGACGACGAACAATGAGGACATAGGCGACAGACAGCACAAGACACAAGGAAGATGGACAACGAGGATACAGATGACAGACAACGAGGAAATGGATGTAATGACATGACACTGAATCGACAAGACACGAGGACGATGGACAGTAAGGACACAACACTGACTCGACAAGACATGAGGATGAAGGACAGTGATGCGATAGCTAGATGAAGGACAAGACGACGAGAACAGGACACGATGTAAACATGACACAGCAGCGTGACAGCTGGATGAAGGGATAAGAAATGATGGTAGGACACGATGGGGACTCTAACGTGACAGCTAGGACAGTACACTAGGTAGCAAGACACATGGACGGCTACGTACGCGCAAGGAGGGAGACTACGTAATCGAAGTCACATTCAAAAGGGAGCGTTATATTAGTTTTAAACCACTTATTTATAATTGCACCTGACGTGTGGGATAATTGTCCCAATAGAAATAAAAAAAATTGGTACCTTAGCTTTTATAAGGTGTGGTATTTAATTCGCCCTTTTGATTGGATGCTTCGAATTATTCGTAGCGGCTGCTGTGAAAATTTTAGTGACAATTTGTGTAGTGCTAACAACACGTTAGAAGTAGTATATTGTGGCCGGTATTGTTTGATAGCCTCAACCCAAAATAATGACACAGACTGTCCCTATGAAATGTGGTGTCTCATTGCTGTTTGATTAACCTGAGCACCCTTGGAGGTAATGACTGCGGAGAACGAACCATGCTAACTGCGGAGAATGAACCGTGCTGATATGTTATGAGACCAATGATGAGCGTATAGCCTGCTACTGCACCTGGAAACTGCAAAGAAGTGGATGGCCTATCATCTGGCCTGTTTGAATCGAACCAATATTATACCACATGCATAGAGACAAGTACGGAGTCTCTTTGTAAATAAATTACCTCAAAAATGCAGCCAGAATAATTCACAGTGAAACTCAATAATTCACGGAATGAAACGAAATATCAAATCAATTCTTTAGTAAATGGTTCGCCACTTAAGGTGGGCACACCCTCGCCGTAAAGGCAAATATGCAAGAACGCAAATGAAATATTAAAATGAAAGATGATAATTAATAACTACACATTTGGATAGCTAAATAATGAAACTACACACTTGGATAATATTGTAGAACATAGCCGACGCTATGTTATTTGGTATGTAACAGTGTGAAACTTTTCATTCCCTACCAATCACTTTAAACCTCATGGATATAGAAAAAATATTATTGTTTATTTATTTCTATTTGTTTTTGTTGATAACATTAATAATAATTTGTGAATACCTCTCAATTAAAATATGCTCTCATGCTTTTTAATTATAATTTTAGTTTTTATAAATACGATAGCCTCAACATAGTTGTTAGTTGAAGTTCGATATGATTGTAAGTGAAGATAATTTTGCATTAATTATTTTAAAAAACACCATCTCCATGAGTTTTTCTTAGATTTCCATTGAAAGCACCTCTAAATAAATTTTCATCAACACAATATGTAGACATTTCTATTTTACCAAAGATTAAAGTAGATTATTTGCATTAATATCATTATTAGAGATGACTCCATGTATATTCAAATATTGTAACCAAGTGGATAACAACTTTCTTTTTTACTTGAGACTTCCCATGATGAGGACAATTTTCATAAACATTCTACAAGAATTATAATAATAGGGTAACAAACTTGAGCATGGTTTTAAGTTTTTTTTTACTACTTCTTTCAAAAAAAAAATTGGAAGAACCACTCCTTCATATAATACATAATTCTTTATATTTGAAATAATTAATCAACATTTCATTAATTCTTTTAATGTTGATGAATCTATCCAATATATTCTCATAATTTTGAAAAACAATCCTAAATTGTGTGAGTAAACATACAATGAAAAAATAAATGGTTTGATATTTCTAAATCCTTCTCAAACAAGGCACATCTAAAAGGTCTATGATATCCTATTCTCTATATACTCTCTTTTATGAATCTCACCATGAATTACCAACCAAAGCAATGTTGAGGCATTATGGATAGCCTCTAGTGAAAAAACATTATTCCAAGGGAAATATTTGGGAGAAGAAAATTATGATTTATTTATATCATCATATCCTAATATGACTAAGTATCCATCATATTTTAATAGTTTTCAAACCAAATCGCATTTTCATGTAAAAATAAGCAAATAAGACTCTTGAAGCATATGTTGATTCTAATTTGTTATTTATTTGAGTTGCTTTCCTTCAACCATGTTAATAATAGAGAACCATGATCTAAAGTTGCTAATAAGATTAATATAATCTTTGTCAATTGGATATTTACAAGGTAGACATGATCTAGCCAATGAATTCCATTTTGAATCAAAGATAAGAGGATAAGGATTTAGTAAAACATTAGACCAAAACAATTCATCATTCCCCTCATTGACTAACAATGAATATTTTTATTAATCAATTATAAACTATTTGATATGAATTTCCATGGTAGTGATCCTTTGGGCAGGCTTCTTTTCGTATATAATTTTATTGCATCAAGAGAACCTACAAATTTATGAAAGAATAGTATCATCAACAACTTGAATATGACATTTGAGGGGATTATTTTTGTAACCTATATACATTTGATTTTTCATTTCATTTTTTCCTTTGAGAAGGATCTCCTTAATGCATCCACAAGAATAATAAATAAATGAGAAGCTAGTCGATCTTGGAAAAGTCAATGGGATGAATTAAAGTAACTAGTATGAAAACCATTAGTAAAAATAAAATAATTTGAAGTGTTATAACATCTAGTCCATTCACATCAACCTTGACCAAAACCAAATATTTGGATAATACATCTAGAAAAAACTCACAACCCCTATCAAATGCTTTGCTCATGTCTAATTTCATAATCATACCTAGTTTTTCATGAAATAAATAGAATATATGGCCTCATACGTAATGAATACACCATAAATAATTTACTTACCATGAATAAAACCATTTTATTTGAGATACAATAATATAGAATTATTTCAACCAGTTTGCCATATTTTTTATCTTATAAAGCATATTACAAAGAATTATTGGATAAATATTATTAAAATATGTTATATCATATTTCTTGGGAATTGATGTAATAAATTAGAATTTCTATCACTTATTTACAAAAGAATATCTTATGCCTCCTTATCTTGCCCAAAATTTAACAAAATATGTTAAAATTAATGAATGGATTTTTTCCTATTATTTTATTCTTAATATTTCTTCCATTTAGAGTTAAATTATTTTTTATTTTACAAAAAGAAAATTTAACTTTTCTATTGCAGGATTTTGTTTTGTATTTCTATATATTTCCTTTAGTCATTTCTCTGTAAATGTTTGGAATCAATATGACTCCTCCTTTTCAAAGCATTACGATAATTAAACGTTAATTATTTTTCTTGCAAATAGGAACCCTGGTTTGTTACATTGATTTCTACTATCTCTTGTAATTTTTTATGCTTAGGTTAATTTTTCTTCCTTTCCTAAAAAAATTTACCAAAATATTTGTTATTCCAACTCTTCATTTGACCCTTTAGGTATTTCATTTTTTGTAGTAACCCATACATACATGATCCTTCAATATATGCTTCATACCACCATAAAATAAACATATGGAAGAAATAAAGGTCTTGAAGTGACATATATTGGAAGTAAAATGGATTTGGATGACCATTATTAAGTAAATTACAAGACCAAATAAAGGGTTTGTGTTTTGAACCTGCTCACAATAAAATATCTAAAGAGGTTGCATACTATGTTTACAAACATTTTTTGGATAACAAGAATCTATCCAATGTTTCTACTATATGAGTTTTACAAAAGAGTCTATTAGCCCATGTATATTGAATGATTGAATGAATAACATCCCAAATTCCATTTTAACTAATAGATGAAAAAATATATTACATTTATGTAGACCATCAAGGAGAACCACCCTTCTCTTCTAAAGGAGATAGAACTATATTGAAATTACACCAAAAAAATTGGAGAATATAATTATGAATCATGAGGATTAACTATAGTTGGGAAAAATACCTTGTCTATTATAAAGTAAAAATAGAGGTTGGTAAAAATAATAATTTAATATTTTCTTTGAAAAATCCAGTATTTCCATGGTGAAAAATGGCCAAATAATATGGACAATGGAGAGATAGCTTGCCAATGTAAAATAAAGAGACTAATAGACCTTATTGAATTCTTCCAATTCATATATAGGATGTATATTTTATCTTTTGTTTCTTTTATTATATAAAAGTCCCAATATATGATCCAAATGACCTTCTAAAATACACTTGCTAACTAGTTCTAAATCTTAATTCTCTCCTCAATATCACTTGAGGGGTAAAAGTTTATAAGTCCACACAAAATACCATCCATATTAATCAAAATATATATTGATAGATGTCTTAGTATTCTTCTACCTAATTTATAATGTATATATACAAATTCAAATAAAAATAATAGCTACTTTGCTAGGGTTATTTGCATATGTAAAAGAGATGTTGAAATAGCGTGGTCAAATAAAACTAAGGATTGACCTAGGAACCAACTTTGAAATTTTTATCTATTTTAAATAACTATAATATAGGAATCCAATCCATCAAAGTGTTATCTCTAATATGTAAATTTTGCAAGGTATATCCATAAATATACTCAATGTGTAATATAAGCGCTTCTTTCCAAGTCAACATATATGAAAGTTATATTTTTTGGTCCTTAAGTTTTCTACAGGGTTGTCCTCAACTTTTTTTTTTAGTGCCCAAGTTCAGTTGGTGGACCATGGTGGGATGAAGGGGTTTCTTTAGGTTTAGGAATAACCCTCTCATCAGCATTTTCTTTAGGGGTCCCTACCCTGTCTGCAAATATTTCTTCTATCTTCTCTGGCTCCTCTTCAACAAAAACCTACTTATTTTAGCATGCAAAGAACCTATTGAAACTCAAAATATTACCTTTAAAATGATACCTATAAATTATTTTAATAATACCATGGTGTCTAGGAGACCCCTGGACTTACTGGTACCATTTTTCCATATTGTGCAACTCTTGGTGCAAATCTCTGCAACTTCCTATTTTTTTTGGTACTATCACTACACTCTAGTGATTTTTTTTTAATATATTTTCCTCCAATGTCATTTTTCTGGTTTTTGATTTTACAGCCCGTGTTTTAGTTTTGATGGCCCCGGTAAATTTTATGATTACAGATCTTAGGCATTCATGATTTTGACATAAAATAATTAAATCTCAAATATGATACAGAAAATGTTGTGATTTACATGCATCAACTAGACATGCGGTGCATGATTATTTGGTTTTGTATTTAAATATTTTATGTTTAGCTTGTAGTGAAGGTGGTAGGCCAAAAATACCATTGGATTACTATGCATGTTTTTAAACTATTATCTAAGTTGGACGTTCTAATTTTGCTAACTCAAAAACACAATTACTTCAATTGTGCACCCACCAAGACTTCCCAGGATGGTCACACTTCCCAGATCTACTCTAGCAGGTTTGGCTTACCATTTTTTTTTTTTAAATTCAAGAATACAGGAAAAATAGCAATAGCAAACACAAGACACACGTTTTAATGTGCATATGTATGGATATTTTTCTAGAAACACCTATCCCATACTTTTTCCTTTTAAAATTTAAAATGTGGATCCTACACATTTTCAAATTTATGCGTGCCACATTTTTTCAAACTATTTTAGCATGTTTCAGATGATATTAGCTCAAACATTGCCATATATTTCTGAAAACTCATGCTTGATTCCATAGTGGCCATATGAGGTGCATCACGTGGCTATTTATTTTTTCTTTATTTTTTTCCAACACGTGCGCTTGGGATTCAAAATTTTGCATGTTGTGCATTTTTTAATTTCTAGCTCTCATTTCGGAGCTCTTGGTCATTTTGGAGCTTTGCAATTTTTCTATTTCTTTACAGTCAGATTTGATTTTTTTTGCAACCAAGGGTAGGATAGGGTGCTTCTTGACATTTTAAATAGAGTGTTCCATTTTTATTTACCAATTTTAAATATTTTATGCCAAATACTCAATTATCATACATTACTTATAAATATCTAACTATGACTAAATGTAAGAAACACATACCTTACTATCCCAAAAATTGATCATACACCTTACAAATTGTTGCTTCCAATGATTGTTAGTATGTGTAGTTAGTGATTTTTATACAATTATGGATAGTACAAAGAAAGGAAACATGTCGAAAACCAGTTTTTATGTAAGCCTTAATTCAATAGCACCTTCGAAAAGGTTTTCACTATTGAATTATTCAATTTTTTTCTTTTCATTTTTTCATATTTTTTTTCTTTTTCATTTTTTCTTTGTTTTTTCAAAAGCTTCATTGAAAGAGAATGTCTCATGAGGATTTAATGAGAGAGAATGTCTCTCATTTTTATCTAGATAATAACAATCCTTATTTTTCAAGAACACATCTATTTTGTTGCAAGAAAATAACAAAAGTGAAGCATTAATATTTATTTCCATATGAGAAATAAGAATCTTCTCATGTCATCCTTTCCTCCTTATTGCTTAAAATGAAATATTAATTTCATTTTTCCTCCTCCTTGCTAAAATTAATGCATGTCCTCACACATCCTCTTTTTTTGGGACATACCTTATTCTAAAACTCTCTTTTTTTATCTCTTTTTTCTTTCCCTTTTCTCTCTTTTCTCTTTATTTTTCTTTTTTTATTTATTTTTCTTTATTTTTTCTTTCTCTTTTCTCTCTTTTATTTTCATGATTCAAAGATATGATCATTCATAATATTTATCAGAAGAGGAAACCTCTTATATAATATGCAAGTTTAACTATGAGCAATATTGAGAAAATTCCACCTTTGTTAGTGGCTTATGATACCATCGTAAATGATATTCATTCGCCACTAATATCCTCCTTGAATTATCAACTGATGAAAACTAAACAACATCATTTGCAAATGCTTCTAGTTCATCCTTGTTGCTCTTAATGTGATCATCATGCCACATTTTCCATTGTTATTGAATGAACTTTGTTTGGTGAAGTACCTCCAACCAAAATTCTCTTTTTTTGTACCTACAATGCAATGTCAACTTCTAAAGATGTATGAAATGTTATTAAATCATTAAAATGTTGGATCAATGCATTAAGCAATTTTTCTTCCTAGTTATTAATCAATAAACTATTGATATTCAAAGGCCTTTTTGGTTGTGTTTCAATTTGTTTTGTACCAGGATGTATTAAATTAATTCTTTGAAAATTATGCATTAATAAATCATGAGAGAAATGGTGTGGTAGAATAGAATGGAATATTTGTGTATATTTATCAAAATAAATTCTTGAAATAATTAAATTTGATAGATAAAAATGAAAATATGAGAAAAAATGATGATGTCATCCATATGGTAAATGAAAGAAACTATCTTGTATTGGAATGGTTAACAAATTCTTAATTTTTTGTTCTTCATTCCATAGTAATTATTGGACAGTAATTGATTCACATTTAATCTCTTAATCATGCAATTCATTTATTAGAACATTTTCATCAAACATAAACCTTTTGGATGAATCCAACTCTTGTATGTTATCCTTTACAACTATAGAGGCCAAACTTGAAATGTTATTTTCATCATCCTTATGTGATTCAATAAACCACGTGCTTCTTATAAAATCATACTTAAGTGGAGTAATTTTTCTTGCAAGAAATTCTACTAATTTTCCACCTACTGATATGGTTTTAGGATATACTTTCTCCTTTTTTCTTGGTTTGTTAAAACACATTTCCTGAACAATCATATTAATGATCGGTACACCTTTAATATATTGAAGTAAAGGGATTGTAACATTCAAATATTTTACTTAATTTATCAAGTATAATTCTAAATATGTTATTTGTGATATCTCAAAATTTTCAAGATATATTACTTTCTTCATTAAATCATTTTGAGAGAGGTTTTGCTTTTCTTTTTGTTGTTTCAATGTAGATGGGTTTTCATGTTTTTTCCCTTCAGGTCTATTTGTAGCACAGGGGTGGATTATTCCCATCATGGAAGTATGTTCTAAGGCTGAGGATGATCAATATACTAGTCCCAATTTGGTTGCTAAATTGTACAACCGTACGATCCTTAAAACTACCCTTTTACGCACAATGATTAGCTTGTATGGAAGTCAAATGCATACACTGTATGATCTCAAATAGTATAGTTTCCTAGCTTGTATGATATCACACTCAGCCAAATTTATAGATTCAATTTTGGAGGTTGTCGTACATAGTTTTGTAATCGTTCAAATCAATTTTCCAAAACTGCCAAATTGGGTAAATGATTCTCAATCGTCTATTTTACCAAATTGGATAAGTCTACTTTATACGATGTGTACGAACTCTAGTGTATGATTTGTATGAACTGAAGATACAATAAAATGCTATATTAGATACTATAATGCCTCAATATCTCTCTGAAATGTTTGATAATTATTTGATATTCTAATCAATCCATTCTCCATAACATGCAAAACATCCCAACCGGGCTACTGAGAGATTCTATGTAAATGATTACATTCAAAAATCACACAATGGTGTTCAATATATCTCCTTTATTATTATATGCTTCTAGATCATTCCTCAGGGTTCACCAGTGTCAGATTCCGTCAAAAGGTTACAACAATGCATAAAACTAACCTGTAACATTCAATAGAAAACACATACAACAAGATTCATCCACAAATCACCATCCATCAATGCCAAGATCATACACAGTATTCCAAAAATGTAATTATGCTCATTGGTGTATTATTCTATCATGAATTCAATTAAAATATGGATAATCTATTACTATACTTTCAATAGTTCAAAATAATCAATTTATATCTCAAAGTATAACCAATAATACTTACATAGGTAGCCAGACCTACAAAATTGAAAATGGGACCTTATATAATTTTTCCCAGGTCGTTCCAAGAGGTTCTTGAGGAAATTAGTTACTTACAACTGCTCATGCACAAATGAATTCATTAATTTAGACTTTTACTAAGTATAACACCTTAGTTAGCAAATATATGCGTCATTTCACTATGAAATTACATTTCCCATGCACTTGGATGAATTTCAATGCACCCTGTATGATTTGCTACTGCCTTGTATGGTTTATAAATTCAGTTGTACAATTTTATTCCCTAGTTTTACGGTTTATAAAACTTGGTAAACTATCAAAACTATCAAAATTGAGAAAATCCTTTTTGATCACTTTCTCTTATTCTGGGATGGGGATTTTCTACCTACACTATTTCTACATTGATAAGTTGAATAGGTTCAAGAAATAGTTTTCTTGAACACAATTGAGTGTTGTCATAGTCATTAACATTTATTATGGTTGTACTTCTTGATTTATCCATAAATATAGGGATTTCTTGTTTAACATTATTTAGATTGGCCACATGTTGAACTAAAAGTGGAGGTTGTTTTGCTTGGTTGTTTTTTTACCCATTATTGTCCTTGCATTTTTTGTTACAACCATGGTGTATGTCATTGATTTGATTTTTGATTCATCTGTCTATACTGAGACCACTCTTGGTAATATGCCCATGGGGGTTGACTCTAATGTTGTTGAAGTGGACCTGAAGTAGACCATGACTTATGCCAAGGATTATTTCCCCAATTTGTAGAAAATTGAAAAGCATTTTGATATGGAAATTTAATAAAATTACCCCCTTTGATTTGTCCTATAAATTTGAGTTCTTTCATAGGTTGATATTGTTTTTCAAAGACACTTTTGAGTCCTGGTAATAAATGGCATTATTCTATGGGATGTCCTTTTTCACAAATGCTACATGTAGTAGATATAAATATTTTTTTCAAAGGATATTCATGAAGAGAGTGTTTCTTCTTACATATTGAGAAATATATGGCTAAATATTTAGTAAATTTATCCTTTGCATTTATTTCATCTAATGTTGTGTTAAAAATGGTCTAAAATACCAGCTTTTATATTAGCAAACTATTTCATAAATGATTTCAAAGCACTTGTGTTATTACCAATTTGATTTTTTCTATGCCTTGAATAGGAATAAGTTTTACAAAGTTCAATTATTTCCTAAAATTCAAGTGTATTTTCATTTCCTCTTCCCAAAAGATCTAATATATCTCTGGATTCATCTTGTAGTCCTCTCAAGAATATAGCTTTACTTAATTTTGTTTCAACACTTCCACATATCTTATGAAAAAAATAAAATTTGTCTAGGTAGTCTTTTAAAATTTCATCTTCCTCCCGTTTAATTCTAAGCAATTCATTATTTTGATTCTTGAGCTGACAATATTCTTAGTATCTCTCTAAAAAAATAGTTTCCATTTCATCCTAGGTTTGAATTGAATCAAGTGCTAAGGTGATAAACCATTGTAGGACTGATTATTTAAGAGTGGAAGGAAATACTTTGAGCTTCTTATTGTCATTAGTGTAGTCATAAGTTTGGCATACAATATTAAACTCAAATAAAAATATATTAGGATCTTCAGATGTAACTCCCTTGAAAGTTGGTAATATAGAAGGTGAAATGACTTTTATGGGAGAGTTTTGATTAGGATCTAATTGAATGGAATTTTGAAAAGCTCTAGTAGGTGTACTAGATGTGCTAGAGTGGAGCACATTACTAGCTCTTCTTGGATTCCATTGTGAGCATACCCTTATGGGTTCCTAACAACAATTATAAATCCTGTTAAATTATCTTGATAGTATGGAATTATCAAAATAAGGTGGTGTTGAACTACAATTTTTTCCTTCTTGTAATTATTTATCAAGGAATCGTACACTTCTTGAAGTAGATGAATGTGATTCTCTAAAAATTTTAACATTTTTGGGAATCCTAAATTCAGATAAATTTGGCATAATTTCAACCTCTTGTTGTGAAATTTTTCTTCCTGTGGTTTTTAAAATTTTGCTATGCTTGTGTTTCTAACTTTCTAAATTGCAACTATCAGTTTTACAATTGTGTTTCATGTAAGTTGCTCTATTTCAGGTTTTTACTCTAAAGTTCACAACTTAGCATAACCAACATTATTTGACTATTTTATCTCCTAAAAACACCTATGTTCCTTGAAAATGATGCCAAAAATGATGAGTTTCATTATTGTCATCATTTAATTTTCAATATTTGTCAAATCCAGGGCGATGTCCAATGCTATCTACGATAGAAAATTTTGGCAAGTTACAATTCAATAATTAGTTCACAATCTTTATTAGATGAAACAAAGGTTCATTTAGGTCTTTCAAGGTCACATTAATCCTATTTTGTAGAATTGAAACTAATTTAACTTACAAAATTTAACATTCAATCAAAATTGCAGAATCTGAAACTTAATCTAAATTTTCTAAATTTAAATTGTTGAATTAAGAAAAGAAATATTTTACGCTTACTAATTGAAATGACATGAAATGAAAATTCTAATTTTACTCCAAATAAGTTAAATCATGCTAAAATGGAAATTTCTAAAACTATCAAAAGACTGTCAAAAAGTTCCTATGAAAAAATGTCAAAAAATTACTGCAAAAAACTATCAAAAAGTTGTTGAAGATAAAATTACAAGAAATGTAAATAATAAATGCATAGAAAAAATAGGTTAGATATTTAAAAATTCTATCTCATGCATCACACTTAAGACACATGGAAAAAACATGCTAAAATTTGAGGAAATTCCATTTACAAGAAATAAGCAAAAACTACAACAATAAAAACTGTTAAAAAAAAAACTATAAAAATGATCTTTCTTCCAGTCCTGAGAGTGGACCCTTGCTCCCTAGTCCATAAGAAGGTAATTTCACACCAAATACTAAAATTTAAATACTCTAATGCTCATAAATCAACATGTTTAAATAAAAATTAGACTTTTATTAATTCTACTATTACAAAAGCTGACTATTACAGTATTCACTTTATGAATTTTGTCTTCTATTGTGACTCTATATCCTACTAACTCAATAAATGGAGAGTTATCCTATTTATAATATTTATTACATCACTATTTGCAACTACAAAATAAAAAAATGTGTTGTCTATATGTGATTTGCTATGTTGTTGCAGCATACTTGGTCTATTTTAAGATAAAATCTATTGAAATAGTTATTCATGCAGCTTCAACTAATGGGAAAAGGTTAAAAATAGGTGAGATAAGGTTTTTACAACTTTCCTCATGATATATCATTTTATTTTGCATGAAATAAATTCAAACTATGCCCTTTTCTATTGAAATGGACTATTTTTACCCTTTATTCTGAAGAGCTCTGGAATTTAAGGTAGATTTTATGGAATATCCTAGTTTCGATTGTCTATACTGTATGAGGATGCATCCAAGTGGATTAGGGATATTATTTGATCTCCGTGAACACATTATAACCAATATTATTACACTTTTTTACTGCTTCAATTTTCTCCTTTAATGTGATAGCTGATTGGTTTTTATATGTTATGCTCAGTCTATTAATGCCCTATTTTACAGCAAAGACTATTTTGGTGCCAGATCACCTTGAAAAATTGGTTTTAAGTTGGTACAACATTAAAATATGCTTTGTTTAACCATAAATCACAACATTCTTATTTTCCCTTAATTTTTTAATGTTATGTTGCCAAAACAATCGTGCAAAAACAGTCATAAAATACAACAAAATAGTCAAAATAGGGGTATAGTATCTTAAACATGTAATCATGCAAACATCAACAAATAACATACTTTAATCAACTATTTGGCATATAATGATATTAAATATTGGTAAATAGCAGTTTTTTATGTCAAAACTGTAGCAAAAATGAGGTATTTCTAGGTCTCATCAAGTCACATCATTGTTTCCTTGGAATTTAGGCAAGTACTTATGATATTTACTATAGACATTTTGGTTCTATTTAGATTTTGAGGTAATTGAAAGGACCTATATATATTAATTCTTTTTTATAGACATTTTGGTTCTATTTGGTGATATTTATGACAAGAATAATAGAAATAATGTTTGGACTAACACTCAGGGAAGGAATAGTGCTAGGACTAACATTAACAGAGGTGGAATTTAGACTATTACTAGAAGATGAATTCAATGATATACGTGAATTTCTATGGAACTATAAGAGTACCTCTAGATTTGATATTTCTTGATAGAAATTTATGCCATTACTTCTTGTTGGCACTAGATCAATTTTTTTTGTCCTTTTTTAGTATTTAAATTTCACATAATATTAGTTCAAAGTCAGCAACACATATGTGTAATTGAAGAATAAAATCACTCTATAGAAAATATTATTTGACTCAAATAGTCTTGTTCTCATAGAGTAATACTTCACTCAAGGTATTTGAAAAAATGGAGGGAAGAAAATTTTAAAATTCTAGCAAACCAAAAAAACCCATGACTGTTGTATTGAAAACATATAAAAGTTAAAACATAGGGAGAAAAACTTGACAAAACATAAGGTCCAAAAGATAAATTAGAATTACCTAGCATCATTGAGTTCATTCCCTAGAAATGGTACCAAAAATAGTTGGAAAATTTTTTTGCACCCTTGGATATTTTTTATCCTACAATATTTTTATTCCAATCAACATTGTGGACTCTAGTGGATCCACCCCTTTAATTCAAAAAATAATTGTCCTAATACTTTAGACAGACTAAGTATGATAAGGAAACTCTAGAGGTGAGCTTATAATACAACATACATGCTCATGATCATCCAAATTAACAAATAAATATTGTAAAATATTAAATTTTTTTATCAAGATTCACAAAAAACCTTTGATTATGCCCTATAAGTAGATCGATGCCTTTTCCATTGGGAAAATTGTAGAAAAGCTTTAAACATTTAATGACAAAGAGAAAAATATAAAGAAGAAACTAGGTTAATTAAATTCATTCAAAAAATGTAATAGATGTAATTAAAATGGACCAGTGATAGAAAGTGACATTCACACATTCAAATAATGCAACATGTAAATGTGACAATATATAGATAATTGAGCCAAAGAATTACCCGAGGAGGAGCAAGATTGTATTAATATGAACAATACAAATGGAATTTCATTCAAATGATGTAACAAATCTTCATCACTCATCATTAAAATAATGTAACAAAGAGCCTCATAAATCCTTATCCAACTATTGGAAATGATCTCAATAGACTAAATACATCATAAGCAAAACTTGCATAATCAAGGGGAAGAATGATGGATAGTATACCTCTAGAAAAAAATTAGCTATATAAAACTTGATCTTGTATTTTGTTGATGTAGCTTTTATTTGTAATTTAAAATGGTTCATTCTATTGTAACTGACTCCAACTAGTTTGTACAATTGGCTACATCTAATCCCTTGATTTTGTGGTGGCTTATATATAAATCACAATTGTTTTGAGTTTTTTATTTATGAGATTGACAATTGGATACTTTCCTAGCCTTCTGATCTTACTATGAGTTGTAGTTGTTCTAGATATGAGCTCTACATGTGGCTACTTTTCAACCATAAGATTTATTAATGTGTTATAATTATATTATATCAAGGTCCTCCACTTGGCCATTTTTGAGCCATTAGGTCATTCTCCTATTGTTGTGTATTTTACTAATGTCTCTCTTCTTTTTTTTCCTATTCTTCTTGTCCTAAGTAACTTATTCCTACTATACTATAGATTATTTGTTGTAATAGCCTTTTTTATGTGCAAAAGATACTATGTTTGTAACATAATTTTATTTACTTTTGGCCCTTTTTACATGAAATATGATTCACTTGCCCATGTCTTCACATAAATTGCTTGTTCATAATTACTTGTAACTCCAATCTAGCCATTAAGAATATTTAAAAAATTATTTCACTATTTCTTTCTCATACCTGATTGGAAAAGTGAAATTGTGGCCATCTATTGAAATCCCTTGGTAGATGTAGACCATTTATTTATATTTGCTTAATTAATTCAATTAAGTTCTTGAAATTGTTTTTCAATTGTAATTCGTCATGTACGGTAAAATATTGGTTTGATCTGAGCCACCAATTTCCTTTATAGAAAAAGTGTGGTCCATTGAATTATTCTTAAGATTATTAATTTGACTTGGCCAATGATGTTTTTCCTTTCTTGTTATGCATTTTAGACCATTGATCATCACCTGCATGGAGCACTATGGTCCATTAGATATTTTGACTTTTTTAAGTCTACCAAGCTAATTGGATTTTTAATGTATGGATGAACCATGGCCATTGATTTGAAAAATTGGAGTAACATGATCCATTCATTCTATTAATTATGAAGGTACCTTTTTGTTGAGAAATATTGGCCATATAACTTCTAATAGTGAAGCCGCACAGACCGCTCATTTCTTGCATGGTTTATTTGAAGATTTTTTCATTATCTACTAGTCAATGTGGATAATTGATATTCTAATGGCAGAGTTGTGCATACCACAAATACATCTTATGAGTGTGCTCTTGATTAACCACACCCATTGATCTATTCTTGAGTGAATGTGGACCACAAATCCAATATTGAATAGTCAACAATAAATTTGAGAAAGTACTTATTTGTGGAAATATATGGTGCTATTATGGATCCACAAATATCACTATGAATAAGATCTAAGGGTTGTGTAACATACCTTCAAATATCTTCTCAAAAGGACTCTCAATGATGCTTTCCTAGGATACATCCCTCACAAAAATTACTAGAAATAAAAAAAAAGGAGGAATACCAACAAGCAACTAATGTTGGATCATATACCATAAGGATTCATAGCTATTGTACCTAAGTTTGTGATGCCATAAATTTTTAACATCATATTCCCATGCCATCATAGACATAAAGTATTTTTTCTTGGAGAAAAGAGAAGACAAATGGTAACCAAGTTTACACATCTAATCAGATTAATCATAATATCCTAAGGCAATTTTATTTTAATCATTTTCAATATTCTTAAACACCCATCGATTTGACCATAAAATCAACCTTATTATTCATATGAATGTTGAAAAATATGGAAAGAAGATTAGGGTCTATATTGGAAGCATAAATAAATTCATAAAATGATGATGAACTAATTATCATCTCACCACATCCAACCATCTATAAGGAAGAATCATATCCAATAATTGCATTCTATTTGAAATTTTGTCCACTATAGTCATGCAAGAGATGATGATTCTTAGTCATGTGTCATGTCACCCTTGAATTTACAATCCACTCTTTAGATGAAGTGGATGCCCAATATACTAAATGAACAACTGCATGTTCCTATGAGGTTTCATTGTCATTATCATGCTCACCCTAGTTATTGAAGAACGTATCATCAATACCTCCTTTTTGGATTCCTCTTAAAGATTCTTAATATGCAACCAATAAAAGTATGCCTTATGTATTTCCTTCTTACAGAAGGTAAAAACTAACTTCTTAAAAGGGTTTTTAGCTTTCTTCTATTCCTGCTTCAAATTCCTTAAACTTTTTATTTAATTAATTCCTTTACATGAGTCTAGATGGTGATAAAATAATTCTTACATCCATGTGATCAAGCCTAATGCTGAAAATTTTATTTGAACACATATCAAGAGATGGAGTAGGAGTTGTGGGAATGTATATTTGAAGAATACCAAATCTAATAGTAACCACTTCATAAGCTTCAAAGATTTTTTTTAACATAATATTAAGAAGATAAATAACTATATTTCCAATAATACCCCATCTCCCAATGTAAATATATTTTCATATTTATTAGATCAAATTATGTACTCATCAATGGTTTCAAAATACTCCATGTTAAAAATAACAATTTTTTATCTAATATGTTTATCTATGTAGAGTCAACGTGGTCACACTTTTTTTGGTATTTGGCTACTATGTCCTTTGGATTTAAAGTATTGGTAATGTGGTTGTCATAGATCTTGTTAACATGAATTAATCACGATATTAGGTTCCTACCTGCCCTTGCACAACTACTTTTTCTCATCAAAATTAGTTTTTAGTGGGTCTTCATCACATATTGAAGAAGTCTCTTACTCTGAAGCAAGGCTTGAATATTAAGTTTCTAAGTGACATAAATAGGTCCATTGAATAGGGGCACATGTTGATCCATGGAACCCCTACCAAAATATAGTCTCCAATTTTTAGTTGTAACAAAACATTATACCACCAATATGCAAAGCTCAAAAAATTATGATTTGAAAAACAAAGAACTCAAAACACTTTTGTATGCAAAAGTTATTGCTCCCAAAATTTTGATCCAAAAAATGCATAAAATATTATCAAAACCATTCAAAAAATACAAGAAATTAAATGTACCTTTAATGAATAAGGTGATGACATATATAACTAATTGGATAGCTAATTGGATGTTAGGTGTGAATTGATAGTGTTTCCAATTGTTTAATTCAACAAATCAAATGTTGTCAAATACCATTGAATTGGACAATAGGTTGTCATTGGGACACTGACTATATAGACCACTATTCAAATTATTAATAAACCTATAGTGGATTCTCAATCCACTTGGGTAGAGTAACATTATTTGTCTAATTGTGAAGGATGGACCTAATAGGAAACCAAATTACCCAAGGTCAATAAAAGGACTCATGTAGAACCAAACAAACCAAGGCAATGGAGAAAGAAGAATTAGAAGCTACAATGATAGGATCTCATATGATAAAAAAATACAATCAAAATTTTAGAGAGAACCACAAAGCTTTACATGGTGATAGATCTAGAGCATAATTGTATCCTGAGGACACCCGACCCGATCAAGCAACCAAACCCATCCAATACGTAATGGCAACTAGAATAACCAGATAAAATGAGAGGGGAGGATTAACTTGAGTAATTCCAATCTGACCAAAATATGATTGTTTCTAGTCAAATAACATCTATTCATGATCCAAAATATTAGGAGGGAAATTTTTTATTTTGGGGGCTCTTGCCTTGAATCCCTTCACGGAGGACTGTTGGTGTCCATACCTCATAGTTAGGGTTGCTACCACTGCCTAGATATGCAAAGATACATAATTTTCTATATGAAAGGTGTTTTTTCTCTAGTGATTTATAATATTTAAAATACCATCATTAGACCTCCAAAGTAGTGATAATATATCTAGAACTATGAGCAACAAGGTATCTCTACAAAAAACTCCTAGCATGCAAACTTCGTGATTGAGCAACCTTGGTATCTTACACCATCAATGCAAAAGTACAATGAGCAAGAATTTTGGATGGGAGAATTTTGAATTCAAAATGGGAAATACCCTATGTGTTCTCTATAATTTTGTAGCTATTGAATACAATCCATTCGTTTGAAGGGGTGTTTTCCTTAATTATACTCTATGTCTCATCCTTGCCTAAAATTTGTGTAGTATTTCAGGTAGTTTTTAAATATCTATGACTATTTCCTTATCTTTATCTTGGTTCAAGCATGGGTGTTTTAATTTATTGCATGCTCTTGAAAG
This sequence comes from Wollemia nobilis, assembly GCA_028583015.1. NCBI lineage: Eukaryota > Viridiplantae > Streptophyta > Pinopsida > Araucariales > Araucariaceae > Wollemia > Wollemia nobilis. The sequence goes on along the minus strand of JAQPPZ010006195.1, from coordinate 6,983,213 downwards.
GTTCCTATGTTCCTCATGCACGGTCGATTGTTTTCCACGTGTTCATCCAAAATACATTGGGGTATGGGGGAGTCTTATTATTATTTTTCTTTAGTGCATCACTACCCCTTAGTTTAGGCTATATAGATTTACATTTATCACACCTTTACGAATTTCATTTACTTTACCTTGCATTTTTACCATTTTTGTAGTTTACTTTACTTTCCCTCTTTTCCTTTTCCCTCTTTTTAGAAGTTAGCCTAGGCTAGGAGTATATTAGAGTAGCAAAGTGGGATCAGAATGAAGTGAGCACCAACAAAGAAATCTAGAATCAAGGAAGTGTCCGTGGTTGAAAAACCATAGAGTTCATATGATGGTAGTTGTGTCCTATTATTCCTTGGACTTACTAAGACTACTACCCCTACGTGAGGTGTAGGGCACTAGATGTAGCCCCTTATGGTTGATGTTGAGGTTGTAATTATGTAGGGTTACAATACTTAGGTAGCACAATGGGGTTATTATTATCCCCAAATAGTTTAGATGGGAATGCCCAGTGGGATATAAACTTGATAACATTCATCTCCAAAACTAGAAGTTAAACCATAGTTCTATTCAAGGGCTTGGGCATCAGATTTTTGAAGCACTCTATAGATTCACCTGGTAATTTTATTTCTAAAGAAGAATCCAGAAGAATATAAGGCATCATCCTAGGCAAGGTTATAGTGGGAACATTTATCTCGTAAATACTCTCATCCACTTGGAAACTCTACAATAAAAATAATAACCTACAGTAACCTTCATGAAGTGCCCAAGATTGAGGTTTTGATGAAGGTTTCAATCCATATGCTTATAAGAGCCTAAAGTATATTCACCTTTGCTACAACAAAGGAGTCCAACATGTCTTCCTTATTAGCACCTTCAGTTTGAAATGATGATAGAAACTTGTTGAAACCCCTTGAGCCACCAACTAAATGGGAAGAGCTACCAATATCAATTCTTGAGGTCCTGATCGAATACAATGGTGAATCCCAAATATCTTTGCTCAAATATCTATAGGATATGCTCTTCATATACCATATATACAACATCTCCAAGCAAGATGTGGCACTCAAGCTACTAATAGACTTATTTTTGAGGGAATACCCATTAAAATTTGGATTCCCTCCCTCCCCATTCCATATTAAATTGGTGCCATTTGGCTAAGATCATTATGGATAGGTTCATAATGGAGGAAACCACTAAATAAATATGGTACCAATTTGAAATTTCAATACCTCCCATACATAAGCCCACCTCCTCTGGTAAAGAATTCATTTCTATTCAAATAATAACCTAAATAAAAATGAAGATCTAGTTGGATCCAACCTTGAAGTAACCTAAGCCCAATGATCACATCCACCTTGAGGAGGTAGTCTAGTTTCAATTGAATGCCAACATTGGAGGCCAATGGACCAAGGGTGACAACTTGTGCACATCTAGTGGTGGAGGCCCTAGTCTCTAAGAGGATGAGCTACATGTATCAATTTTCAATGTAATATCTAGCATAAGCCTAAGGACTCATTATATGACATGGACAACTAGAAATAGCCTTTAGGAAGTAGTAAGTCACATTTTCAAGAGGGTGAACATGTAGAAGAAGTAGAATTTCTTATCATTTTGGTCTAGATTATAGATTTTGATGAAAGGACACGTGAAAATCTTGGCACCTAAAAGGGTGTCAAATATTATGTATCATAGCATAGATAAATTACCCATACAAATAAATTTGGTGATGCTAAGTGTCACTTAGGTATTGGCAAAACCAAGTGATTACATGTATAAGGGATAAATAGAACAAGGCAAACATATGGAGAGAACTTGGAAGGTCTACCCAAGGAATTCACATGAGATAAAGTTGCACAGACTATAGAGGTTGGAGTATCAATGACACTAGCATTATCATTGATTCTCTCACAATGAAAATTATCGTAAAAGGAAGAGCTAGAGCAAAAAAATTACGATGACTTACCCAAATAAATAAGTCTATATAAGGATGCTCACCTCTTGACATCCCACCATATCTTGAATTTTCCACTCTAGAAAAGTTTCATTTTGGCCAAGAGAAGGGAATCTAGGGACAGGATGAGAGGATCATAAGCCCCCTATATCTCCAAGGTAGCCAATGTTGTAAATATTCTTGAGATGCTGATAGGAAAATTTTTCCAAAAAACATCCTAAAACTCCCTACATTATAGAAGCAAGCTAACTTCTTGATCTATACAAGAAAGCAACTCACAACCTTTTCAATGTCAACTAAGTTCAACCTTATCAAAGGAAGGAACCTCTTAGCTAACATTGAAAGGGCTTGGAGTCCCATAAATTTGGTAGAGTGCCTTCCTAAATTTTGGTTTAGCATCTACTCACTACCTAGGTGGGTGAGTATAAAAGCTAAATTTTCCTCCATACAAAAATATTTTATAGTTCTCTATAAAATCTACAAATAATGGAGGGAGTATGGACTTGGGGTGACCCTAAAGAGAACCAACACCACTGACGGCATATGGAATTCTTATTGGAATATATTACATTATTTGGTACATGCTAATGTACCATATTGGATACATCATTAGATTAGGAGAGTGTCTTATATTAAGGCTTGTGTATTTACTTTATGTAATGTAATAAATACACACGTATTATTAGAATGTGAAATGATGTAAATGTGCATGGTGTCCACATGTACATGGGCCTATAGGATAGGAAAATTAAGATTCATAGGAATATGGAAGGCCAAGATTCATATCATTATATATAGGCCTTTGATATATAGAATGGATTATTAGAGATATTATCAATAAAGTGAGAGTAGTAGAAGAAAGAGTAGATACAATGTAGAACTTGTATGAATAATGGAGCATTGAGATATCCACATATTATAAAAAGTTCAAATTTTCATGAGATTTCATTAATGAATATTTCATGAATTATTTTAAAATTTTCTCATGCTATTTACATTCTTATTAGATTCTTATTATCATAGATATAACATCGTATGCTTATTTCATTACTTGTGGTTTCATTTCCTTAAGTTTATAGCATCAAAATATAACAATTGTATCAAAGCACTAAGTTGATTGATACAAAATAAAGAGAGCCATAAGAGATATTGAGAGGATATAGGAAATATAATTTGGCTAGATCATTTCCATAGAGGTGTAAAAAAACTTTTGAAGACTAGGACTCAACATTGATTCCACTAGATTGACAAATAAACTAGTGAAGCTCATTTTATTTAAATTCAAAGAAAAAACTATTATTATTTTCTAATACTTTGTTGTAGATAATATGAGATTCAAAACAATTTGAGAAAATCACTACAAGAGCTAGGAATAATATCTTCTTTATAATCAACTCAGTACTTGAAGCAACAAGTTGAATTCTTAATACTGGTAATATTGAACCACCAAATTTGAGAGGGTTGAAGATTACCATTGAACACTTGAAGGCTGACTTGAAGAAAAGGAGGTTGCTGATTTTTACAGTAGAAAATTGAAGGGTTCTAGAAGGTAATATTGAACTAAAACTTGGAGGATTTTCCAAGAAGATTTAAGATTTTCAAGGGAATAAAAATAGAGGATAAATTGACTGCACTAATAACTGCAAATTTCAAGGCCCTAGAACAACAATTTGAAGGAGAAATAGGAAACATTGGAAGCTGCAAATTGGGATAGTTAAGGAGTTGATTTAGATAGTAATAAAAGCTAAAAAATAGATAAATTTTAGGGCAGAAAATCATATCAAATTAAAGCTACAAATTAGAAGAGGTTAAGAGATGTTTTGGACAGAATGGAAGAGCTGAAAATTCATCAAAATTAGGGCAGCATTTAGGAGGTCCAAATCACCAAGAAATCCATCACCATACGGAGTCAAAAAGGTATGCAAATTTGGTGCAAAAGGTTCATTATTTGAACACTCATATTTATCTTATTATTAAATTTTATTAAGTATAAAAGATGCACAAAAGAAAGAGGAGTTAGATATATTTCAAATAAAACAATTTATGAACTTCCTACTATCTACTAAAAGCTAATAAGACATTATTATAGAGTAAATATTGGATATAATATAGAGCAAAGCAAATAAATCCAAAAGGTAAATCATTGGCATAGTTAAGAATCTTGGAATCACCATAGGAAATAGTACCAAGCATTGATCCAACTAGGAGATATAGTAGAATATTTGACAAGAAGAATAAGGCAACATAAAAACCACCATTGCCACATCTTGAAAAGAGAAGAGGTATGACTACCACATCCAAAAGGATAATTCACTATCTTATGAAAACAATGTGAAGACTTGAATAATAGGGGGCAAGTATATCTATATTTCTATGTACAACAACAAGGTTTAATTACCATAGCACCCCAAGAAATCAAAGGAAGTGCAAGAACCAATTATATTCTACCATTGGAAGTCTAACAATGAAGTAAAGAAAGAACATGTGTAGTATCATATGGCATTAAGCATTCAAGAAGCAAAGGGACATTGCAAAGGAGGGCTCATGATTGAAGAATCCACATTGAAGAATTTTTCAATGAAAAAGAGCACTACATTAAATAATGCCACATGGATAAGGAGGTACACTTCACAAGTTCCACATGAAATAAGGGTTATGAGTATTAGCACCACCTAGAAGAATATTATAGTTCTAATAAGAGTGCTAGATGGAGTTAGTATAACGTCATACCTAACGAAAGAGATTTTATACCACTTGTAAAGGACACAAAGTGCATTATAAGGATAAAGAACATTACAAAAGGAAGTTACAATTCTTAGAGGGTGAAGAAATTAAAGAGCCACTACCACCAAATGTCACATAGCCAAAGAAAACTCCAAGGGAAGTGCAAACACATGCCTTGTATGAGTTACAAGTATTATATTTACCCATGTAATAAGAAGACATACAAGGAGTACACAAAGCATAATAAGGAAGAGAAAAGTGGAGGTAAACCTAGTGCACAATGAGGAGAATGTAATAAGAAAGTGTAGTTGGAGAGTACATTGAAGATAGTCAACATTTTGAGGCACCAAAAGCAAGTGTAATTAATTTTGTTATAAGCATTTGATAAGGAGAATTGAATAGCACAACTTGCAAGAAAGTTAAAGGGAAGATGACTTCAAACTCAACGCATGCTAAAGATAAAGAATGTGTTACATTTATTTAAATCAAAGTCTATTTTTATGAAGTAAAGGAGGAATAAGAAACTTTATTACTACGATTAAAACTAGTTAATATTTAATGCTTGAGATGTATTAGATAGTTGGAGATATAAGGAATTGCTTTGGTATAATACAACCTTAAATGCTTTATTAAAATATTTGAAATAATTTTTTGAATCAAGGAAGGTTTAATTAAAATTATTTGAACTAATTTATTCAAGCATAAGAAATTAAATGTGCAAATAACCATAGTTTATAAATTTCCAAACAGGAATATATAAGGATTTCTATGCCAAAATTTACTTCATTGAAATTTAGAAAATTATTGAATTGAAAATTGAAATAAACAAAACATTGTATTGATATAAATCTGAAAATTGCATTTTGAATTTGTCTCTAAGTCAAATTTATGAGACATAAGTAATCCAACTTAAAGGTCTTGAAAATATATAACCTTATAAAAACTTGAAGGTGCATCATAAATTATCTTTAGCTTTCTATTCATTCATTAATAGGGATAAATAAGGCGAAGAATAGAAGTAGAACATTAGGGAGATAAAAGGGATTCAGCTCTATGAAAACTAAGAAAGCTAAGCATACTATGAAGATCATAGTATTTTCAAAACACTTGCAAGGTAGAAAGTATTTTACAAAAACCTAAGAAATAAAAATTATCTTATCAAACTTGATATTTTAATAAAATAATTGGGAATTAAAAGATATTCTACCTAGATATTTGAAAAATTAAACCCTTATCGAAAACCATTGATTGAATATTAATATTCTCAAGGTATTATACAAATTTGAGAATTGAAAAGAGTATATTGATTTTTTTCTACACTAGGGAGTCATAAGGAAGTAAACCTCAAAGGATCAGAACCTTGAATTATTCAAAGGTAAAGGAATTATGGATTATTGGTACATAGATTCTAAAGCAGGTAAACATATGACTAGAAAAAAAATATGGTTCGATGCTTTACAAGAAAAATGAGAAAAAATAGTTGCTATACCAATTAGTAAAACTTGCAAATTAAAATGCATAAAAAATGTTCTAGTCAATATAACTAATTTTTTATATGTTCCTATGTTGACTATAAATATTCTTTCAATTTCTCAACTTATGGATCAAAATATGATAGTAGAATTCAAAGTTATCAATGGAAAGAAACAATGTCATATTATCAAACAAGAAAATGAAAAATGGATCAATTGTGATCCAAATTAGAATTATAGGAAGTCCAAGCAGCTTGTAAATAAAATATTTAAGAATAAAATAATGGACGTGATGAAGAAAAGTTTCTATACAATAAAATAAAGGATAGTATGATTCTAATAACAAAGGAGAAAGAAAACTTCTTATACAAGAATTTTATGACTATGAAAGAGCTCAAGAAACTTGTAATCTTGAAACCACAAAGACTAAAATATACTAACCATTAATTTGATCAAGTATATAGAAAAATAGTATATTGGAGAAAGCAGAATAGGCACATGAGCTCCAAGAATAAATTAAAGACTAAATAAATAGAAGGACACTTAGTTCAAGTGATTTAGGAAATTCAGGAACTAGAAGAACCTACATATGAACATGAATTTAAATATCTCTTAGCAAAATAATAATTTTATGAAGATACTAACTATTTACTTGATCATGATACAAGAAAAGTGCAAAATGAAGAAGGCAAGAAAGAAGAGCTCAAATTACAAAACCGAGACACATACCATATTGAAGACTAGAGTCTTCAATAACAAAATAATGTAAGACAGTGGGGTGTTGGAATATATTACATTATTTGGTACATGCTCATGTACCATCTTGGGTACATCATTATACTAGGAGAGTGTCTTAGATTAAAGCTTGAGTATTTACTTTATGTAATGTAAGTATAATTAGAATGTGCAATGTAGTAAATGTGCATGGTGTCCACATGTACATGAGTCTATAGGATAGGAATATGAAGAGTCATAGGAATATGGAAAGCCAAGATTCATCTCATTATATATAGGCCTTTGATATATATAATGGAGCATTATATATATTATCAATAAAGCAAGAGTAGATACAATGTAGAACTTGTATGAATAATAGAGCATTGAGATCTCCACATATTGTAACAAGTTCAAATTTTCATAAGATTTCATTAATGGATATTTCATGAGTTATTTCAAAAGTTTATCATGCTATTTACATGCTTATTATATTGTCATTTTCATAGATATAATATTGCATTATTATTTCATTACTTGTGGTTGCAGCTCATCGAAGTTTATTTTATCAAAATCTAATATTTCTATAGCATCAATGTCCAAGCCCTTGTAGGACTATAGCCCTCCTTTAACCCATAAAATGTTTGCCCAACCATAGCATAAATAAGTGGGGAATACCTAGACCTTTACAAATAAAATGTAATTATCCAAGGTAAAGGTCTAGAGACCCTACATCAAAAGCAACTACACAGTATTAGACAAAGGGTAAGGCAATAGTAGGAATAAAATTATGCTAGAAGGAAGTAGTGGTGTAACCAATATTACATAGGGATAACTTGTAACTCAAATAATAATACCATTTTTGCAAATATCAAGGATTCTGAGAGCAGATCTTCTCTAAATTTTGACTTCATACCTAATGGATAAGGTAGTGGTTTTCAAGGTTTCTTATCTCTAGCAAGCTAAATATCCCCTCAAAGACACTATATTTGTAGTGAATTCTCACTAAACTTAGGTTGAGTAAGGTATTTCGAACAATTTTGAAGGATGGACCTGATAGGAAATCAAATCACCCAATGTTTGAATAAAGACAAGTAGAACCAAATAGACCGCGATAGTGAAGAAAGCAAAATAAAAATCTTTGATGACCAGATATCCCTTGATAAAAAAATACAACCAAAATTCTAAATAGAACTACAATTCTTCATAGGAAAACAAAGCTAGAGTGAAATTTTATCCTAGGGATGCCCAACCAAACCAAGCAATCAAACCAATCTATAAAAAAGTGGCAACCAAAATAGTCAAATAAAGCAAGAGAGGAGGATTATCTTGAGTAACACCAACCAAACCAAAAGGTGATTAATTTTGGTCAAATAATATCCAACCATGCTTCAAAATATTAGGAGGGATTTTTTTTTTAGTTGGGGGTTCTCACCCTAAACCCCTTCATAGATGATCGTTAGCCTCCATACCCTCTAGTTGGGGCTGCTACCACTACTCCAAACCCCATAGGCTATGTAAAGATAAATATTTCCTTGGGTGAATAATATTTTCTCTAGAAGGAGGTACACCATTTAAAACATCATCATTAGACCTCTAGAGGAGCAACCATGAATCTAGAAGCACCAAAGGTAAGATATTTCTACAAAAAATCCCCAACATGGTCATTCCATTATTTAGAAACCATGGGATCTTATGTCATCAATGCAAAAGTACTATGAGTGGGAATTTTGTATGGGGAGAATTTATTTTTCGAAAAAGAAAAATACCCCATGTATTATCTATAAATATGTATTCTTATCTTCTTTGTAGCTATCAAAGGCCCTTCATTATTTTGAAGGGGTACTTTCTTCCATTCTCCTCTATGTCCTAGCTTGGCTTAAGCCTTGTGCGACCTATTAGGTAGTTTTGAACATCTTTCCTTTGTATGTATTTGTAGACATCGAAAATTAGAATTTTTGGTAACTTAATAAATTACAAATTAATTACCTAAATACTCCTTTTGTCACCTTACAAAATTATAATTAATATCTAAATTCCTCATAATTTCCATAATTTCTTCCAAATTTCCCTAGCTCTCCTAATTCTATTTTATTTTCATTTAATTTTTCCTTAGGTTCTTCAAAGGTTTCCTAAAATTTGTATTTTCTCCTAAATTTTCATTTTTTCCTAAAATCCTTAATTCTTAAATTTCCTTAATCTTCCCATAATTTTCAATTACTTTTCTTAAGTCCTCTAATTCCCTTTTAGCTCTCCTAATCTCCTAATTTCCACATAATCTCCCTCATTTATTTCCTCCTTTCCTCTAAAATTTTCCTAACTCGTGCTTATCCACATAATCCCCTCATCTAGCCCTTATTTAATCCCTAATCTCATCCAAATCCTTAAGAGATATGCAAGTATTTTTAAAATACTAAATCAAATCCCTAGGAAGCCCCCTCATTTAATTTCTAAATCCTCCTACACCCTCCCACACATCCTCATGAAATTTTAATTAATTTAAAATTGCTCTCACATACCCCGTGTGCCCCTTTTTTAAATTTTAAAATGCCCTCTGAAATCTCTAGAAAACCACCACATAAATGTTGTACCCCTCATGCACTTATCCCAAGCCCTACAAAAAGTAAATTTAAATTTAAAAAAATGATAAGTCAAAAGTGTGCATTTACTCCACCTAACCATAGGATAACCACATCTTCATTTTAGCAATTTTAAATATTCACCACACTCCCCCATGTGCCTTGGGAAATTAAATTAGTTTCTCTCTCCCTATGACTGCCTCTTCCCAAGGTAATTTAATATGCCAGCTCCCTACCCTTACACCTCATCATTTTGGCAATTAAAATTTACTTTTCACAATCCCCCATGCCCTTAGGAAACTAATTAAAAACTATTTTTCCATCCCCCTAGGATTGTTCTTCTGAAGGAAATAAAATAACCCCCCTCCATCTTACCATTATCTAGGTCCTTCCCCACCTACCATGCATATGTGGAACCTATTTGGAGCCCATTTGGCATCCCACTCATCCACCCCCTAAAATTCTATAAATTCCCCTCGCCATGGCCAAGGGAAGGAAGCCCATTTGATGCTAAGTGCATGTTCCTAAAATTCCTACTCACCATTTACCTAAGCCTACTTTACCACTACTCATAGCCTTAACCACATCCCCCAACACCTGTAATCCCATAAAGACCCTTTTTTAAGGTCTCGGGTTGACTATTTTTGAGTTTTCAGGTACAATATCAATACTGCATCGCTTGAGATGGTCAATATTATCCCTCGATCAACCTCATATGATCATATTTCCTCATCTATGGACACCCCTCACACTTCTATAATTTTTTCCTCACTACCCCTACAATTCCACACATTACTATACATATGACTACTTTGGCCATAGGTGAACACCTTGTACATAATATACATCTTTTAAACCTACTGAATGTAAAGTTTATCAAAGATTCTAGTAGACCACAAGATGAGCCTTTCATCATAGATGCTATTGTACCCTTAGGCTCACCCCCTAACCACACAAATTTTTTTTTATGGGGCACTTGATACACCTACATTCTCATCCACCCCCATTCCTTTGCAAGACCATTTTTGTGATGATATTAACTACCTCTCCAAGCTATCTTTTGTTTTACACTATTTTCAAAAATGCCATTGGCATGGTTTTGGGTTAGGATTCCATGATGAAGGCATTTGTGCCCCTATATAACTTCCATATCAATTACCCAACACCCAAGCAGGATTGGGTAGATTGAGCTAGTCTCCTACTCTATTGACCTCATCCAAAACCGCATCCAACCATCTTTCCTCTTGCAATTTGACTTGATGCACCATGATACCTTTTATACTTGGTTTCCACTCCACATTATACTTTTTTATGTTTTCCTTACCTCCTAAGGTGTTTCATTTTTCATGCTACCTCCTTAGGCATCCTTTTGTGCATTGCCTCCTTGGGAAACCCTTTTAAACTCACCCCCTTGGGCTATGTACTTTTCACTAGATTCCTTAGGCTACACACCTTATTTCCCTTTTCCCTTTTTTTATACAATGCACATGTGGGCCCCTATTGTTTGGGTCTGCTTTGTTTCCATGGTTGCATTATATCCTTTTTCCCTACCACACCCTTCTACTTGTACCTTCCCTCATCTCCTTAACCAAATCTATTACCATCCATGAAGAGAATGGGGAGAATATAGCCTACTCTAATACCTCACATTCACCACTACCTCACATTACAAATTACACCATGTTAACATCATTCCATAATATTGTTGACTATTTGTTACCCTCTACCCAATATGAATCAACCTACAATTTTGGTCAACCACATGACTTCCCTTCAACCATTGATGCCATTACTCCTTTGGGTCATATATCTACCAATTCTAATTTTTTTTTGGGGGATTTGCAACTTCTATTAATTTTAAATCTCTAACTCTAGACCTTGAGGAGGATGAAAAAGAAAAATCAAAACCAATTTCCATCTCCTTTGACTCCCGTCCACCTCCACACCCTCCTCCACTTAAGTTGGAACAAATTTCCAGCACTCGTAATCCTCAATTCCCCCCACCTTTGAAAATTAATATTTATCAAGTATCCCTACTCCATCCTCTTTCCCCTAAAATCTCATATGAAAATAAAATGCCTCACCCACCCAAAATCCCTCCAACTTCTCTCAAGCAAATTCTCCCTACTTCACCCCACACTCCATCCACACCTTTCCATTCTCCTCATGATATGGATCATTGTTCAGGGCACATTCCTTCTATACCAACCCATCAAAACCTTCCAGCTAGATCATATACATGTGGTCACAAAAACACCATGTGTAAATCCTTGTATCAATCCTCCTCATCTCTTCCACATTTTCTTCCAACACCCTCTCTACCACCTCTTCTTCCAACACCCTCTCTACCACATCTTCTTCCAACACCCTCCTTGCTACCTCTTATTTTGACACCCTCTTTTCCACCCCTCCTTCCAACACCCTATTCACTAAACCATACCCCTAATATGGCTCAATGCTCATAGCTCTACTATTCATCCTATATATTTTGTCCATCTCCCCCATATTCTTATCCTTATTCTTATCACCTTTCTCATAATCCATTTTCCCACCTATTCAATCCATTAAGTTACCAAGTCATCTCTATAGCACCCTTGTAATTCTCTATGACATATTCATTCACTTCACTCCCTTCAAATCGATCTCATACACCTTTTATACCTCAAACATCTTACTCAAATGCCACTTCATCCCTATACATCCATCATCGACCACATCATTTGTCCCATTGCTCCTCAATTTCACCCTTCCCACTCCTTCTACAACTAGCTTGAGGACTAATTCCCCATCCACCATAGATTTTAACTAGGGGATTTTCACCCTTTAATATGTCTTCTTCTTGCATTACCATTGATCTAGGAAGGCATCATATCTTCCTTGGCCTCTCCTTATTCACCTACAGGCCTTTATACATAATATATGTATATACAATACAATCCTTGTACATATCTTTTCTTCTTTCTATCGATAAGTATATGGCTATTTTTGTCTCTTACATTGATTTCCTCCCAATCCTTTTAACTTATCCCCACCCACCATGACCTTTCATTGGGTATCACAATCCCTTGGGATTTTTCTTTTATACACACACTCACAAGCCTCCTTAGGCTTCCTTCTTTATCACAAATTCCATGGGCCTATTTTACACACACTCTTAACTTAGCTTACCCAATTGGGCCTTTCTTTCACACCCACACACAAGCCTCCTTAGGCTTCTTTAGGTTAGATTACCCCCTTGGGTTTTCCTTTCACACCCACACACAAGCCTCCTGAGGCTACTTACTTTCATATTTTTTTTCAACCTTTATTATTGTGACTATGTTCTCTGCTTTCATCCTTCCACACTATCACATTTTGTTCCCAATGGAAGGTGCTTACATTTTTAACCATTCACCTTTCCCTTCATATGCAAGGGTATATATGTGACTTTCACAATACCTTTCTTCTTGCATCTCTTTTACCTTTCATATCCCTTTCTTTGTATCCTACGAACCTTTTGGTCACTCAACCATACCTAGTATTCTCCTCAAGTGCATATATATCCCATCCAAAACCATGATGATTTGGAGTCTCTCTTTGTGACTTCTTGAGACATCCTAGAATCCACACATTACACACACATAATTCATATTATTTTTTATTAGGCGAGGATGACATCATAATTAGTCCTAATGTTTATATTATCTCATTGTGCATCCTTCAGCGGTCCAAAATCCAAGTGTTCACGCTAAAACAAAATGATGAAAAATAAAAATAAAAATAAAAATAATATCGCTTGAATCCTTGGGGATATTAGATGACTCTAGTGGGGCTATAGATGCTTGGTCAAAAGTGGAGCAATGTTGATGGACCATGTGTTATCTCCACTGGTGCTATAGATGCCTAATCGGTAGTGGAGTTTGCCTTCACAATGAGTTTAGTATTTTTCATTAGGGCTATGATTGATTAAGTCCAAACCTATTTAAAATTGGCTTAATTAACTCACTACACACATAGTGGTTCTAGTATATTTTGATATGTCTCAAGGGACCTCTAATCCTAATGGTCTTTGCATGGTACCCTTACCACTTGAGAGGAGCACTAGTGTGTTTAAGTCTTGTGAAATATTCCTCAGATATTATCCTCCCTAATTTTTTGCCATTCTTTTCTTCCATTTATTTTACCCTCTTTCTCCGTGGACACTATATATCCTTGTGTATTTAATAAAATATTTTGTATTAATGAGGTAATTATTTTCCTCTATCCATTATCAATCCATTTTTACTCTTTTATCATTATTGTTATCCATCCTATACTCTCTTTTATTCATCCTATACTACATTTTCTTGTACTTTTTTGGGCTCCTCCCACCATCATATCATCCCTTCACCACCCCCCATATCCTTTCATTTTCCTACCCCTATCTACCCTAATTAGTCACCCTAGTTCACCATGCCTTCCCCCACCATTATCTAATCTTATCAAGTAGCTCATCCTTGACCTCATGAACTCACCAATGGACTATGACCTTACCCCCTTATGCTAGTGGGGTACCCATGTAGTGATAGATAGTGCTCCATATTTTGTCTCCTCATCTGTTCCATCTCTACTTGTAGTTGCTTGAACTGATCACACAACCTTGTGTGCTTTCTCCTCACGCACTCTCAATCCTAACTCTCTTACATGTCCTCAACCTCATAGCCACCTACTCTCGATAGTGCACCTCTTATTATTTCCTACTACATCAAACCCATTCAACTATCCTCCATTCTATCAACTACTTCATACACAATGCACCATGATATTTCTTAGACTTGGCTATACCCCTACATTGCATTGATTTTTATCTTACTTGCCTCATTGGTCACCCCTTTTTACACATTGCCTCCTTGGACACACTTGTTTACCTTACCTCCTTGGGCATCCTTTTTTTTGCTGGAAATTTTGAGTAATAAGATTGTCATTGACGTCAAGTGTTCAGTGCAAGGAAAAGTCCATTTTGGTACAAGAAAAGTGGTAAAATAATTGGTTATAATATTTTATATTATAAACCAAAAAGGTTGGCTAAAAGGTTGAAGACAAAATATTACTCCCATGGTTTTAAAGAGAAATGGAGATATTATAATATTCTAAATATTATAATAATAAAGCCAGAAGAGATTATTAAAGAGAAAGGAAAAATAATTGATGAAAACCCCATGCAAAAGTAGTATTTTATACTAAATTAAATAATGTTTAAAATAAACATAAATTTAAATATTATATTAATAAATAATTAAATTTGAATTTGGCTAAGGTGCAAAAAATAAAATTTAAAATATTGGAGGCATCTATTTTTTTCGATGTTTATAAAATCACCTTGGAGCATATAAAAGGAGGAAAGAAAAATTTAATGCAATAATTGGAAGGTAACAAGTTGATGTGCATGCAAACCAAATCAAACAAAGGAAGGAAGAGAAACATGGAAGTTTCTCATTCGTCAAACAAAGGCAAATTTCTAAGTAAAATCTACAAGCACTTTTGGTGCAACAGAGGTTAGAGGGTTGATTCCCATCCATGACAAAGCAAGATTTTTTGTTAAGGTATGCACCATGGTTAGTTTATAAGGTATTGTTAGAAAACAATATTCTATTAAAAGAAAGAAATAGTTCTACAATACATCACAAGACTGTAGAGAAGCTCAATAGACTGATTGATTTATTCCATGGATCAACTTTGTATAAATAGCAAAGTTGATCATTGAGAGTCGTTGGATTACAACAACTCATCAAATATGATCTAGACTATACTGAGAGTTCACCTGACTCATGGAGGAGTGGAAACTCAAGTATGTCTATCCTAGTAGAACTTAAGAGAATAATTACTTATTCTAACACCCCCCTTAAGTGATACTAGGGGTGTATGATACAAATGAGTCCCAAAAATAGGGCCTGATGAGGTACTCATGTACAATGATCTTATTTGATGAGATGGTAAAAACCACATGGGAAAAAACCATCTATCAAAAAAGAAAAAAGAAGAGGCATGTCTTCGTGGTGCGAAGATTGTCCTCATTGACAAAAAAAAGGATGAGTCCCAACAACAGGGCCTGATGAGGTACTCATTTACAATATATAGATGGTGAAAAAACCTCTTGGGAAAAAACCATCTATCAAAAAAATAAAGATAGAGGCATGTCTTCGGATGGCGAAGATTGTCCTCATGAAAAAAAGAATGAGTCCCGACAACTTGGCCTGATGAGGTACTCATGTACAATTTATACTTTAGGAGAGATGATAAAAAAAACCACATGGGAAAAAACCATTCTCCAAAGAATACAACAATAAGAAGAAAGGAGAGGTGAAAGACTGTTGTTTTAATGCAGCTGCTTTACCCCAAGTTTCTCTCACAACTGAATGTAATGCGGAGAAGGAAATGACTTGGTGAAGATGTCTGCAATTTTATTTTTAGTGGGAATATAGTCCAAGTATATTTCCCCTCTCTGAATATGCTATCGAATGAAGTGCATGTGAATCTCAATGTGCTTGGTGCGTTGATGCTCAACTGGATTGCATGCAATATGAATTGTGCTCTGATTGTCACACCAAAGAGTAATAGGTTTGTCATGGGAAAAACCAAATTCTCTTAGTATCTGATGAAGCCAAAGAGCTTCCTGACTTGCCAAAATTGCTGCCCTGTATTCTGCCTCTGTAGATGATAAGGCCATTGCTTGTTGTTTTTTGCATAACCAAGCAATTGGTGAAGAACCAAGACAAAAGACATAGCCAAAAGTTGAACATCTATCTTCTACTAAACCTGCCCAATCATAATCCATGTAACCAATGATATCCATGGATTTTCCCTCATATAAGAGCCCAAAGTGAGGAGTTCCTTGCAAGTAGCGGAGGATTCTTTTTTTTGCTTTCCAATGACTGAAATGAGGTTGATGTGAGAATCTGGATATCAAGCCAACAACATATGAGATATTTGGGTGAGTATGAGTAAGGTATAACAGACTCCCTACAAGCTGATGGTATAGAGTTGCATCACATAGAGGGGATGTGCAGGAAGTACTTAGAGTGACTCTAGACTAAAAAGGTGTAGGAGAAGGTTTGCAATCTATCATCTTAAACCTTTGAAGAAGGTCTAGAGTGTATTTTTGTTGACACAATGAAATTCTTGCATCTGTTTGATTTATTTGAATCCCAAGGAAGTAATGAGCTAAACCCAGATCAGCCATTTCAATTTTTTTAGAAAGGGAGTCCTTGATAGTCTGAATGTGAGTGATGTCACTACTAGTGAGTAGTAGGTCATCAACATAGAGAACAAGTATGGTGATTTTTTCTTCATCTCTCCAAATGTAGATTGTGGCATCAGACTCACAATGAGAAAAACCTGAGGAAAGAAGGAAGGAGTCCATTTTTTCATACCAAGCTCTAGGAGCTTGTTTGAGGCCATAGAGAGACTTCCTTAGCCTACAAACAAGGGAGGAGTCTTGAGTGAAACCAGCAGGTTGTTCCATGAATATCTCTTCCTTTAAGTCCCCATGTAAGAAAGCACTTTTTACATCCATTTGAAAGACATGCCACTTTTGGGAAGCAGCTAGAGCAAGAACCAGTCTAACAGAATCCATTTTGGCAACTGGTGCAAAAGTTTCAGAATAATCAATCCCTTCAATTTGAGAGAAACCTTTGGCTACCAGGTGGGCTTTGTGTTTGTCAATTTCTCCATTAGGTCCATATTTCATTCTGTAAATCCATTTATAGTGAACTAATTTCCTTCCTTTAGGTAGGGGAACTAAATCCCAAGTTTTGTTTTTTATTAAGGAAGAGAATTCATTCTCCATGGCATCATCCCATTCTTTAATACCAGTTGCTTCTTTGAAGGATTGAGGATCTATGGAAATGGACTGACAGACAAGACCAGTGCCTACGGAGTTGCCTAATCTAGATGATGGAAGATTTTGGATGTATGGAGTAGCTTCTTTAACAATGGTGCGGGCCCATTTTGGCATAGTGGAAGGAGTAGTAGGAGTGGCAGGACTTTGAGTTGGAGTTATAGGTTCCTCATCTTGATCATTAATCTCTAAATTAATCTCTAAATTTGGTTCTTCATTATATTGAGGCTCTAACATTGGAGAAGGCTCAAGAGAATCAATGGTGGAAGAGGATGGTTGAGGATATTTATGAGGGAATGTTTCATCAAATTGGACATTCCTATGAAAAAATACCTCATGAGTTGTGGGATCAAGGAGCCTGTATGCTTTCATCTCCTCACAATAACCAACAAAGATGAGCTTTTTGCTTTTCTTATCTAGAGCCTTCCTTTTCTTCTTTGGGATATGCGCCCAAGTAGTACACCCAAAAATATTGAAGAAAGAGACATCAGGTTTTGAGCCAGTCCATGCTTCCTCGGGAGTCAAATGGCCAAGAGCTTTATGAGGTGTGCGGTTTTGAATATAGTTGGCACAATTAATTGCTTCTACCCAAAATACTTTTGGAAGATCTCTTGAGTGGAGCATACAGTTTGCCATTTCCTTTAAAGTTTAGTTTTTCCTCTCTGCAATACCATTTTGCTACGGATTATGGGAGATAGAATGTTGATGAATTATGCCATGACTTGACAGAAAATTGGAGAACTCATTACTGAAGTATTCCCCCCATTATCTGTACGAATTTGCTTGATTTTGCAAGAGGCCTGATTTTCAACTAAGGCTTTGAAGATTTTGAAGTGGGATAGAACATCACTTTTGTATTTTAGGAAGTAGACCCAAGTTCTTCTGGAAAAATCATCAATGAAGGTTAAAGCATATTTTTCTCCTTTGAAAGAAGGTTCTGGGAAGACCATCAAGTCACTATGGATTAACTCTAGAGGGGATGAGGCCTTTAGAGAACTACTTGGGTGGAAAGGATCTTGATGTTGCTTTCCAAGAGCACAACCAGGACATACTCCATCAATAGAAGAGATTTGTGGTAATCCTGTTACCATTTCATGGGTGTTCAATTCCTTTAGGTAGTTATAACTGAGATGTCCAAACCTTTCATGCCAAATTTTGCTTTCAAAATCTCCATGAGCAACAAAATAGGAGGCCCCTTCTAAATTTTTGAATCCTTTGAAGTGAAATAGGTGAGTATTGTGATCAATATCTCCTTTTTCTATGAGAGAGTGAGGGTCTTGAAAGTCTCTTATCTCAACTCCTGTTGGGGAGAAGAGAATTATTTTGCCCTTTCCATAAGTACAAATCTGATAGACGAAGAGGAGATTTGTTGCTATGTTTGGGACATAGAGAACATTATTGATATAACCACCATCAATGGATATGTCACCTTTTCCTTTGACTGGGATAAAGGATGAGTCACCAACTTCTATGCTACATGTTGAACTTGAGGAGATTGAAGTGAATGACTCATCTGAGGAGGTCATGTGATGAGTTGCTCCTGAATCTAGAACCCAATATTTTGATGAAGTTTTTATAGCCTTGCCTTGAACATTTAAGGCTTTTCCTATTTGCTTATTAGTGTCTCTCTTTTGATCCTTTATTGCTGCCTCTAGTTGTTGTAGTCTTTTCCAACATTTGTTCATAGAATGACCATTCTTTTTGTAGTGAGTACAAGTTATGGGACTCCTTTCTTTCTTCTTGAATTTTTCTTTAGTAGAGGTGGATGCTACTAAGGATTTTGAGGAAGAGATCTCATACTTAGCAAGTTTTGTTTCTTCTCTAGTTAGCCTATCACAAAATTCCTCTAAGGAGGGCATTTTAAAACTTGCACCAAGAGCATATTTTGTAGATAGAAAGGTGGTAGAAAAAATTTGAAACACTCCATTTAACTTAGAAAGTATAAGATAGATGCATTCTTCTTCTATTTTATCCTTGCCACTACCTTTTAGTTGAGTGAGGACTTCTTTAAATTTGGTGAGAAAGTCAACAATATTGCTGAAGTCTTCAGGAGATAATGTTGTCAATTCTACCTCTAGCTGCATTGACCTTATTTTATCCACTTTACCAAACAAGTTCTTTAGTTTTTCCCAACTTTCAAATGGGGTTTTACATTCAAAAATGTGAAACCATAAGCTTTCATTTACATTAGTGCTTATAATACCCATTGTTTCATACATCTTCCCTTTATGAACAAATATTTCATATTCCTTTTCAAATTCTAGTTGCTTCTCTTCTAGCAAGTGTGTGAGCCCTTTTTGAGAAATGAGATTTAATATTTTAGGTTTCCATGTGTGATAGTTATGAGGGGTGAGTGGATCAATTGTATTCATTTTTCCAAAGAAAATTGAAGTGAACCAATAATTCCCCCTTTAACTTCAAGTTTTTTTTATTTTAAGAGAATACAAGGAGCTTTAAAGAAGGAAACAAAAGCCTGATAGTAATACCAATCTCCTCAAATTACCCACCCTAACGTGAGGGAAACTATAAGTAAATGAGGATATTTGATATAATGAATTAGGCTTATAAAGAAAGAAATATTGGCCAGGCCTTTATACCTATTCTTCTCAATTACCCACCCTTACGTGAGGGAAACTATAAGTAATGAGTAGAATTGATACTTGGAACATAGGCTTTTGATGTAAGGATAATCAACTAGATTGATTTATTGTATTTCTCAATAACCCGCCCTTACGTGAGGGAAACTATAAGTCAATGAGAAGTCCAATACATGGAACATAGGCTTTAGATTAAAAGGAATAATTTGCCAGGTCGTTATACCAAATAGCTCAATAAAAACCCACCCTTACGTGAGGGAAACTATAAGTTTTTATGAGGATAATGGTACTTGGAACATAGGAAAAATATAAAGATCAATATTTAATTAGATTTTAAAAATATTTGTGTGCTTGCTTTTAGTTAGAGAAACTTCGTTAGCAAATATTTAAAAAGTAGAATAAGCTGAAAGAAGTAGAATGAACAACAAGCAAGAAGTGGCAAAAGAATAAGTTGCCACTTTAAAAAATAGAAGGCTACTTGAGAAGATAATGAAGATTGACACAAGTAAACCCCCCCTCAAGAAAACAATAGAGCCCTAGGTGCAAGAATGAGCACCATTAACCCCCCTCCAAAAAAAACCTTTGTATTTACTTTGGTTACAATGGACTCCTTCACTTTTTTGAAGATAGCCTTTGAAAAAAGGCATAAAAAAGGTGAAAAAAGAGTCAGAATATTTAAAGTGAAATACAAGATTTTAGGAGAATATTAAAGGTTACAACTTTTTGAAGAGATATAATAATATGGCTCTCACTATAGCATGGTGAGCGCTTTTTCCTTGTTCTCTTTGAACAACCAAAAAAAATTAACTCCCTGAGTGCTCCCCATTTATTTGGCGCCTCTTATCCAATGAACGAGAGATGGGATCATCCTTTCAAAGGGCAAGATCGGAGTTGTACCACGAAACCAAATGAAGTCACCCTTGATTGGTTCTTCTCTCTGCCAAATGAAATGGATGGTCTCTACAAAAGATAATATTACACAAAACAAACCATTCTAAAAAAATTTTTGTTGAAGCAAAGAAGGCAAATGGGTGTTGCCTGATGTATCTCTTCTCTACCAAATGAAACGTTCCCTGCACAGACAATAGTTATCAAGCCAAAAAATGAAATGCAAAAATCTATAGAGTTGCACCACGAAATAGATTTCAAGGACTTCTGAAAGGTCCCTTCACTGGCTCCCTACAAATAGAAATGTTAAACAAGCCAAACGTGTCTCCTTCTGATGCAATGAAGACAAGGTGATACCTGAAAAAACAATATATTTTTGAAGACCAACGACTGCGATTGATCTGGAAATGTTATAAGATATCACCAGATGAAGGGCATGAGCTTTCGATTCTCTACAAAACAAAGACTTTAGAAAAAATATAATTATACCTCAGATCAGAATGGCTTCGATTTGAGGAAGCAGAGCAGGTGCATTTCGAAGGCAGGACGAAGGAGATAAATAAGACTTCACCGATAGGAGAGAGGAGGATGCCAAAATGATTTTAGTGTGGAGTTCTTCTATTGGTATTGATGAAATTGATGCCAATGAGGTCAGCGCTCTCTAGACGTGTTCTCCAAAGAACACGTAGTTGGGCACCGAGCTAAAATAGAAGAGAGGAGCACTGAGAGAGGGTGAGGCACAACTTTTAAAGATGACACATCACCAAGCATTAAGGAGGAGCCCAACGGTCATCAGGAGCGCTATCTAGATAGGAAGAACGGATGCCAAGCTAAGGAAAGAGGATCCCAATGTTCATTTCTGAGGCACAACATCAAATATGACACGTCACCTAGCAGAAGGAGTTAACTATCATTGAGAACGTCAGGAGTGCTGTCGAGAGAGGAAGATCGGACGTCACTCAAAGCATAGAGGAGCTCCAACGCATATCAATAATCATGCGAGCAAATATGAGAGGAGAGAGCACAAATATGGATTGCAAAAAAAGGACTACGAAGCCCTATAATAGCAAAATGGTTGTGCTCTATATTCATCTTTTAAAAAAAATGATGAATAACAACTTGATGGAAGCAATGAGGAAAAAATATAAATTATTGACACCTTAAGGAGCGTGAATGCTTCAAAAATTTGTTTTGCATATATGCCAAGTGAGATTTGGCAGCACGCTTATAGAAGATATCCTTAAGCTCAAGATTAGATGAGCTTTACAAAAAAATTCCCTCTTGCTTCGAGATCATACAAGTTGAAAAAAAAATTGCTAAATAATTATTTTTCAACAAAATAAAATGTTTGTTGAAAAAATGTTAATGGATAAAATGGACTTTTTCAAAGCTTCCAAGCAAGATGAGCAAAGTCACAAAAAGAATATCCAAAAACAAATGAACCAGATCCTAAAAAAAAGGAGAGCTTCGAAAACTTGAATGCTTGCAAAGAACTATCCTAGCTCTGGTACCATGTTAGAAAACAATATTCTATTAAAAGAAAGAAATAGTTCTACAATACATCACAAGACTGTAGAGAAGCTCAATAGACTGATTGATTTATTCCATGGATCAACTTTGTATAAATAGCAAAGTTGATCATTGAGAGTCGTTGGATTACAACAACTCATCAAATATGATCTAGACTATACTGAGAGTTCACCTGACTCATGGAGGAGTGGAAACTCAAGTATGTCTATCCTAGTAGAACTTAAGAGAATAATTACTTATTCTAATGGGTATGTGCTATAATTTTTGGCTACGGTAATATTTTGCGGATGCTATTTTATTTGATCTATAGTTGAAACTTAGAAGATATAAGGAGAAATATTTTGCATTATGTTAAAGGTTTTTTTTTTTTTTAAGAAAAAAACCCCTTGCGGGGTCGCCTTGGTCTAAGATACCACAAACAGAGGGTTCTAAACCGTCAAAGTCACCCGGGGTCGCACCCAACCCTGCCCGCACCAACATTATCAATTGGATTTTGGGTACGCAATTCAGCTTTTTGGTAGGGTGGAGATTCGAACCTGGGACCTCCCTTGGAGGATTGCCCTCTCCTCTCCAACTCACCTACAACACCTGGGTCATTATTTTAAAGGTTTGAAAGACATTTATTTTATGAGATTGGAGTGATAAGTTTG
This sequence comes from Wollemia nobilis, assembly GCA_028583015.1. Lineage (NCBI taxonomy): Eukaryota > Viridiplantae > Streptophyta > Pinopsida > Araucariales > Araucariaceae > Wollemia > Wollemia nobilis. Next base: position 6,960,229 of record JAQPPZ010006195.1, on the reverse strand, counting down.
TAATTGGTTTATTTATAATTGTAATTATTTTATCTTTGAAAATAAATTGGAGTGAAAATTATTTTGAAAGAGTGGAGATAAAAGGTGTAAAAGTTTTATTTGATTGTAATTCTTGCTTTATAAAAAGGAGAAATTGTTGAGAGAGTTTTGTGAGCTTTAATGCATTGTCCATGAGAACTAAAGAAGAGTCCTAGAATATTATTTTCAGAATTCTTTGAGCATCTTGTTGAGGGAATATTCATGTGGAGGTTTTGAGATAGACTATTGCTATCTAACCTTGAAGTGGCACAAAAGGAATTGATTGTGAGTGAGACAAGTTTTGAAGATATATCTCCATCAAAGCAAAGAGGTATGGGCACATCATCCTTTTTTTGAAGTGTTTGTTGGAATGAATGTTGTGAAACATAAGGTGGAGTGAAAAGGATTGTTTGATAAGCATTGTTGGAAATATTTGAGTGAGTTTTATGTGCTTCATTATTGAATGTTTTGAGAACATTTGAGATAGAGATTATGAATTATTTGAGTTAGGGTTTGAGACCTACATTGTGCTCTTTGTTGGAAGAAGTGTGAAACATTTGGTTAGGGTTTGTAAGCAAGTTGTGCTTCATTGGTTGAATGATTATGTGAAACTCTTGAGCATTGGTTTTGAGTGATATTGAAAGTGAATGTGCAAACATTAAAAATCAGATTTGTGAAAGTGATAGAATTAATGATTGAGTAGAACATATTGAGCTATTTGATAGAGTACATCATTCTCTATATGTTCCAGAGGTTAAATTTTTTTGATAGAATATGTCTAAACTACTTCAAGTTAAAGGAATTACTTTGAAGATTAGATAAAGCATTTGATAGCATTGTGTGCAAGATTTGAGATTGATTGAGCATATCTTGTGAGTTGTTTTGAGCATGTGTTAGAATAGATTTGAGCAAGTCTTTGTGAAGAATTGAGAGAAGATTTGAGAAAGTCTTTGTGAAGACTTGAAGGTAAATTTGAGCAAGTCTTTGTGAAGACTTGAAGGCATATTTGAGCAAGTATTTGTGAAGACTTGAAGGTATATTTGAGCAAGTCTTGTGAAGACTTGAGACAACATTAAGAGTAGGTTTGATTTGTTCAAGATTTGTGTTAAGGCTTGGGGTAGATCTAAGTAGATTTGATCAAGATTTGTGTTAAGGCTTGGGGATAGATTTGAGATATAGATTAGTGTAGGTGTAGATTAGAGCAGATTTGTACTAGACTTGGGATAGAGTTTGGTGCAGATTTGAGATAGATTTGAGAGTAAGCTTTGGAGGTGATAGAGTAAAGAGGATAATAGTCTCTAGTGGATAGAGATCCATTAGCCAGTGCAGTGGGGACAGAGGTCTCCTATGGAGAGAGATCCACAAGCCAGAGCAGTGGGGGTAGAAGTCTTCTAGAAGATCACTAGCCAGAGTAGAGGGGAAATAGTTCTCCTGTGGATAGAGATCCACAAACTAGAGCAAGGGGAAAGAGTTCTCCTATGGAGTGTGATCCGTGAACCAGTTGGGAAGATAGAGTTCTTCTATGGAGAGAGATCCACAAACTAGTTGAGGAGATAGAGGTCTCCTGGATCAAGTTCCACGAACTAGAGAAAAGGGGAAAGAGTTCTCCTATGGAGAGAGATCCACAAATCAGAGCATAGGGGATTGGTGTCTCCTTTGGATAGAGGTCCATAAACATTGTAATAGGGAATTGATTCCCAAGAATGATTTGTTGAGAAAATTTTAGTAGAAATATTTTCTTCGTGGAGTAGCCCACATTGGGTGAACCACGTTAAATTGGTGTCTCTCTTGTGTGTGATGATTTGTGCATTGCTTTGATTATTGTTATTGATATTGCCATTGATAATATTGGATAATATTATTTGGGAAAGAAAAGTAAAAGTTGATCTTATACTGTTCACCCTCCCTCTCAGTATAATCTTGTGTTCTTCAATTGGTATCAGAGCGGGTTCCTTTGAAAGAGTTTAACAACTTGAAGGAAAAGTGTACAGGAACACAGATGGCATCTCAGAGTGGATCTTCAGAAAATAAGGCACCATTGTTTGATGGGAATAATTATGCTTTCTAGAGTATAAGAATGAAGACTTACTTGATGGCACAAGGATATGAGACATGGCAAGTAGTTGAGGATGGATTCACACCTACATCTAATCCTCCCATATATAAATATGGTAAGCTCTTATATGTGAATAATGCCAAGGCTATGAATGTAATATTAAGTGGTTTACATGAAGCAAAGTTTGTAAAAGTTATGCATTACAAAAAAAGAGATTTTGAAAAACTAAAGCAAACATATGAGGGAGATAAAAAGGTCAAGATGGCAAAATTGCAAAATCACAAGAAGACATTTGAAGACTTGAAGATGAAATAAGAGGAAGACATTGCTGCATACTTACTTCGTGTGGATGAGGTTGTTAACACCATGCGAGGACTTGGATTTAAAATTGAAGAATCCGATGTTGCTCAAAAGGTTTTAAGGTCACTTCCTATGAGGTATGATGGAAAGGTTTCAGCCATAGAAGAAACAAGAGATATTGAAAATTTGACTATGGATGAGTTACATGGAACTCTCACAACTTATGAGATGAGAATAGTAAAGGATCCTATTCCCAAGAAAGAGGTAGCCTTCAAAGTAGCAAAGAAGACAAAATATAAGAAACCAGAATCAAGTGATGAGTCAAGCAGTGATGAAGAAGCTAACTATGGCAGAAGGAACAAGAAGGATTCAAGAAAGCAAAAAGGTACGAAAATAGTAAAGTGTTTCAATTGTGGTAAATATGGTCACTATGCATCTAACTATCCAGAAGCTAGAAGTAGTAGCAGTGAAGAGAAACAAGATCATAAGAAAAAGGAAGCAGGAAAATCCAGGTATGAAAAGAAAAATAGGTATGGACAAAGCAAGCATGAAAATAAGTTTTTTCAAAGGCATAAGAAGAGTTTCTATGCGGACAAGACAGGCAAGGTTTCAAGTGATAGTGATGAAATATCCTCAGATAGTGAAGAAGAAGAAATTCTCTTTTTGGCAATAGAAGAGGAAGGAAGTGCTCCTATTGAAGATAAATCTGAAAAGTATGAAGATGCTCTAGAAGACCAAGAAGTAGAGAAAGATTAAATGAAGAGGAAGACGTAGTAGATCTAGAAGCAGAACTTATTTTTGCTCTCAAAGAATTGAAAAAGGTTAGAAAGTAGAATTCAAGATTCAAGGCTCAATTTCAAGAATGTGATGAAGAGAAAGGAAAGCTTATACAAGATCTGACAAACTCAATAGCTAAGACAAGGAGATTTAAAGAAAAGCTAGAGGTAAAAGTCTTAGAATGTGAGAGATTAGAACAAGAGGTAGTTTCTCTAAGAAAGGAAATGGAAGAGTCTAAGGACAAGCTACACAAGTTTGGGAAAAGTTCAAAGACCTTGGATAAGATTATCAATGCACAAAGACCTTCATCTATCAAAACAAGACTTGGTTTTGAAGAAGGACAAGGGCAACAAGAAGAAGGGTCAAGTTCAAGCTCAAAAGAGGAAGATGTTTCAGAGGAAGAGAGTAAAGGAGAAATTGAGAGTATAAGCTTCACCAAGGAAGGAAACAATGCACAAACAAGGAACATGGATCATCACAGAGAAGAAAGGACTAAGAGACCAATGGGTCCAAGGCAAGATTTCTTCAAAGGACATTGCTTCTCATGTAACATGTTTGGTCACAAGGCTATGCATTGCAGGACTCATGGAAAGAAGGAGTATGGTATTACTAAGAGGAATTTCAAATATGGACATCTCTTTCAAGGGTATTGCTACTCTTGTAATCATTTTGGTCATAAAGCAATTCACTGTAGGGTTCATGATAGGAATAGGTATGGCTTCACCAGAAGGAACTTCAAGATATTTGCACCTTCTAGGAACCACAACATTAAGTGTTATAAGTGCAATAATGTTGGGCATAAGGCCAAGTGGTGCAGAACAAAGTTTCCAGGAGACAAGCAAGAACAAGGACACTCAAAAGAATCAAAAGGGTATGTTGAGAAAGAAGGTTGACAAAGGAAAAGAGCATTGTATGCTGAGGATTAATTTTACTCCCACCCCAAAATTAACCACCTCAAGGAGAGGAGGTGGGGAGGGGGCTGAGCTAAGAGTCTTATATTTAGCCCCAAAGGAGTCCCTTTGCCATTGATGACAAAGGGGGAGAGATTTGAGTTAGGGGAGAGCAGGGGGGAATTTTTTGGGGGGAGAAAATTGGAAAAGGAAAAAGGATTGGTTTAAAAAAAAAGGGTTTGCCATCAATGACAAAGGGGGAGATTGTTGGAAATTTTGAGTAATAAGGTTGTCATTGATGTCAAGTGTTTGGTGCAAGGCAAAGTCCATTTTGGTACAAGCAAAGTGGTAAAATAATTGGTTATAATATTTTATATTATAAACCAAAAAGGTTGGCTAAAAGGTTGAAGACAAAAGATTACCCCATGGTTTTAAAGAGAGAAAAGGAGATATTATAATATTTTAAATATTATAATAATTAAGCCAGAAGGGCTTATTAAAAAAAAAAAAAAAAAAAATTTGATGAAAACCCCATGCAAAAGTATTATTTAATACTAGATTAAATAATATAATATTTAACCTAAAGTTAAATATTATATTAATAAAATAATTAAATTTGAATTTGGCTAAGGTGCCAAAAATTCAAATTTAATATTGGAGGCATATATTTCCACCAACATTTTTAAAATTACCTTGGAGCATATAAAAGGAGGAAAGAAAAATTAAAAATGCAATTCGAATGCTTTAGAGTGGAAGCGCATGCGAATGAAATCGAATGGAGGAGAGAGGAGAAATGTGGAAGTTTCTCATTCGTCGAACGAAGGCAAAGGGTGAAGTAAAAGTGGCAAGCACCTTTTGTGTAGCAAGGGTTGGTAGCCCAAGTGGTAGGTGGGTCCTGCATTGGTCATTGGCAGAAGGAAGGTATGGGGTTCGATTCCCCCTAGCACCGGTTGAAGGTTTTAATATTTTAAAACTCGGAAGCGATAAGTATAAAGTGGTGAGACTAAAGTTTAGTCTCAACCGCTTGGCTAGCGCAAGCGGTCGAGCGCTGCGCTTGGTGAGCAGAGGTCGGAGGGTCGATTCCCATCCATGACAAAGCAATATATTTTTTATAAGGTATGCGCCATGATTAGTTTATAAGGTATGCACTATGTTATTGTTGGCTATAGTGAATATTTGGCGGATGTTAATTTGACCTATGGTTTGAAACTTAGGAGATATAAGGTGAAATATTTTGCATTATTTTAAAGGTTTGAATGGCATTTATTTTATGAGATTGGAGTGATAAGTGTGTAGTTGGTTTATGTATCATTGTAATTATTTTATCTTTGAAAATAAATTGGAGTGAAAATTATTTTGAAAGAGTGGAGATAAAAGGTGTAAGAGGTCTTGTTATTTGATTGTAATTCTTGTTTTATAAAAAGGAGAAATTGTTGAGAGAGTTTTTGAGCATTGTCCATGAGAACTAAAGAAGAATTCTAGAATATTATTTTCAGAATTCTTTGAGCATCTTGTTGAGGGAATATTCATGTGGAGGTTTTGAGATAGACTATTGTTATCTAACCTTTAAGTGGCACAAAAGAAATTGATTGTGAGTAAGACAAGTTTTGAAGATATATCTCCATCAAAGCAAAGAGGTATGGGCACATCATCTTTTGTTTGAAGTGTTTGTTGGATTGAATGTTGTGAAATATAAGGTGGAGTGAAAAGGATTGTTTGATAAGCATTGTTGGAAATATTTGAGTGAGTTTTATGTGCTTCATTGTTGAATGTTTTGAGAACATTTGAGATAGAGATTATGAATTATTTGAGTTAGGGTTTGAGACCTACATTGTGCTCTTTGTTGGAAGAAGTGTGAAACATTTGGTTAGGGTTTGTAAGCAAGTTGTGCTTCATTGGTTGAATGATTGTGTGAAACTCTTGAGCATTGGTTTTGAGTGATATTGAAAGTGAATGTGCAAACATTAGAAAATAGATTTGTGAAAGTGATAGACTTAATGATTGAGTAGAACATATTGAGTTTTTGATAGAGTACATCATTCTCTATATGTTCTAGAGGTTAAATGAATTTTGGATAGAATATGTCTAAACTACTTCAAGTTAAAGGAATTACTTTGAAGATTAGACAAAGCATTTGATAGCATTGTGTGCAATATTTGAGATTGATTGAGCATATCTTGTGAGTTGTTTTGAGCATGTGTTAGAACATGTTTGAGCATATGCTAGAGTATATTTGAGCAAGTCTTGGTGAAGACTTGAAGGTAGATTTGAGCAAGTCTTGGTGAAGACTTGAAGGTAGATTTAACCAAGTCTTGGTGAAGACTTGAAGGTATTGAGCAAGTCTTGGTGAAGACTTGAAGGTAGATTTGAGCAAGTCTTGTGAAGACTTGAGATAAAATTAAGAGTAGGTTTGATTTGTTCAAGATTTGTGTTAAGGCTTGGGGTAGATCTAAGTAAAATTGATCAAGATTTGTGTTAAGGCTTGGGGATATATTTGAGATAGATATTTAGTGTAGATTTGTGAGAAGTGTTAGAGAATATTTGTACTAGACTTGGGATAGAGTTTGGTGTAGATTTGAGATAGATTTGAGAGCAAGATTTGGAGGTGATAGAGTAAAGAGGATAATAGTCTCTAGTGGATAGAGATCCATTAGCTAGTATAGTGGGGATAGAGGTCTCCTATGGAGAGATATCCACAAGCCAGAGTAGTGGGGGTAGAAGTCTTCTAGAAGATCACCAACCAGAGTAGAGGGGAAATAGTTCTCCTATGGATAGAGATCCATAAACTAGAGCAAGGGGAAAGAGTTCTCCTATGGAGTGTGATCTATGAACCAGCTGGGAAGATAGAGTTCTTCTATGGAGAGAGATCCACGAACTAGTTGAGGAGATAGAGGTCTCTTGGATCAAGTTCCACGAACCAGAGAAAAGGGGAAAGAGTTCTCCTGTGGAGAGAGATCCACAAATCAGAGCATAGGGGATTGGTGTCTCCTTTGGATAGAGGTCCATAAACATTGTAATAGGGAATTGATTCCCAAGATGATTTGTTGAGAAAATTTTAGTAGAAATATTTTCTTCGTGGAGTAGCCCACATTGGGTGAACCACGTTAAATTGGTGTCTCTCTTGTGTGTGATGATTTGTGCATTGCTTTGATTACTGCTATTGATATTGCCATTGATAATATTGGATAATATTGTTTGGGAAAGAAAAGTGAAAGTTGATCTTATACTGTTCACCCCCCTCTCAGTATAAGCTTGTGTTCTTCAATTGGTATCAGAGCGGGTTCCTTCGGAAGAGTTTAACAGCTTGAAGGAAGAGTGTACAGGAACACAAATGGCATCTCAGAGTGGATCTTCAGCAAATAAGGCACCATTGTTCGATGGGAACAATTATGCTTTCTAGAGCATAAGAATGAAGACTTACTTGATGGCACAAGGATATGAGACATGGCAAGTAGTTGAGGATGGGTTCACACCTACAACTACTCCTCCCATAGATAAATATGGTAAGCTCTTATATGTGAATAATGCCAAGGCTAAGAATGCAATATTAAGTGGTTTACGTGAAGCAGAGTTTGTAAAAGTTATGCATTGCGAATCAGCAAAAGAGGTTTGGGAAAAACTGAAGCAAACATATGAGGGAGATAAAAAGGTCAAGATGGCAAAATTGCAAAATCACAAGAAGACATTTGAAGACTTGAAGATGAAATAAGAGGAAGATATTGTTGCATACTTACTTCATGTGGATGAGGTTGTTAACACCATGCGAGGACTTGGATTTAAAATAGAAGAATTCGATGTTGCTCAAAATGTTTTAAGGTCACTTCCTATGAGGTATAATGGAAAGGTTTCAGCCATAGAAGAAACAAGAGATATTGAAAATTTGACTATGGATGAGTTACATGGAACTCTCACAACTTATGAGATGAGAATAGTAAAGGATCCTATTCCCAAGAAAGAGGTAGCCTTCAAAGTAGCAAAGAAGACAAAATATAAGAAACCAGAATCAAGTGATGAGTCAAGCAGTGATGAAGAAGCTAACTATGGCAAAAGGAACAAGAAGGATTCAAGAAAGCAAAAAGGTACGAAAATAGTGAAGTGTTTTAATTATGGTAAATATGGTCACTATGCATCTAACTATCTAGAATATGGAAGTAGTAGCAGTGAAGAGAAACAAGATCATAAGAAAAGGGAAGCAGGAAAATCCAGGTATGAAAAGAAAAATAGGTATGGACAAAGCAAGCATGAAAAGAAGTTTTTTCAAAGGCATAAGAAGAGTTTCTATGCAGACAAGACAGGCAAGGGTTCAAGTGATAGTGATGAAAGATCCTTAGATAGTGAAGAAGAAATTCTCTTTTTGGCAATAGAAGAGGAAGGAAGTGCTCCTATTGAAGATAAATATGAAAAGTATGAAGATGCCCTAGAAGACCAAGAAGTAGAGAATGAAGAGGAAGGTGTAGTAGATCTAGAAGCAGAACTTATTTCTGCTCTCAAAGAATTGAAAAAGGTTAGAAAGCAGAATTCAAGATTCAAGGCTCAATTTCAAGAATGTGATGAGGAGAAAGGAAAGCTTATACAAGATCTGACAAACTCAATAGCTAAGACAAGAAGATTTAAAGAAAATCTAGAGGTAAAAGTCTTAGAATGTGAGAGATTAGAACAAGAGGTAGTTTCTCTAAGAAAGGAAATGGAAGAGTCTAAAGACAAGCTACACAAGTTTGGGAAAAGTTCAAAGACCTTGGATAAGATTATCAATGCACAAAGACCTTCATCTATCAAAATAGGACTTGGTTTTGAAGAAGGACAAGGGCAACAAGAAGAAGGGTCAAGTTCAAGCTCAAAAGAGGAAGATGTTTTAGAAGAAGAGAGTGAAGGAGAAAGTGAGACCTATGTGAATAGAAGTCTCACCAAGAAAGGAAACAATGCACAAACAAGGAACAAGGATCATCATAGAGAAGAAAGGACTAAGAGACCAGTGGGTCCAAGGTAAGATTTCTTCAAAGGATGTTGCTTCTCATGTAACAGGTTTGGTCACAAGGCTATGCAGTGCAGGACACATGGAAAGAGGGAATATGGTTCTACCAAGAGAAATTTCAATAATAGACATCTCTTTCAAGGGTATTGCTACTCTTGTAATCATTTTGGTCATAAAGCAATTCATTGCAGGGTTCATGATAGGAATGGGTATGACTTCACCAGAAGGAACTTCAAGATATTTGCACCTTCTAGGAACCACAACATTAAGTGTTATAAGTGCAATAATATTGGGCATATGGCCAAGTGGTGTAGAACAAAATTTCCAGGGACAAGCAAGAACATGGACATTCAAAAGAATCAAAAGGATATGTTGAGAAAGAAGGTTGACAAAGGAAAAGAGCATTGTATGTTGGGAGTAGTTTTACTCCCACCCCAAAATTAATCACCTCAAGGAGAGGAGGTGGGGAGGGGGTTGAGCTAAGAGTCTTATATTTAGCCCCAAAGGAGTCCCTTTGCCATTGATGACAAAGGGGGAGAGATTTGAGTTAGGGGGAGAGCATTCAATCAAGGGGAGAAAAATTGGAAAAAGGATTGGTTTAAAAAAAAAGGGGTTGCCATCAATGACAAAGGGGGAGATTGTTGGAAATTTTGAGTAATAAGGTTGTCATTGATGTCAAGTGTTTGGTGCAAGGCAAAGTCCATTTTGGTACAAGCAAAGTGGTAAAAGAATTGGTTATAATATTTTATATTATAAACCAAAAAGGTTGGCTAAAAGGTTGAAGACAAAATATTACCCCCATGGTTTTAAAGAGAAAAGGAGATATTATAATATTTTAAATATTATAATAATTAAGCCAGAAGGGCTTATTAAAAATAAGGGAAAAATAATTGATGAAAACCCCATGCAAAAGTATTATTTAATACTAAATTAAATAATATTTAAAGTTAACTATTATATTAATAAATAATTAAATTTGAATTTGGCTAAGGCGCAAAAAATTCAAATTTAATATTGGAGGCATATATTTTTATTGACGTTTATAAAACTACCTTGGAGCATATAAAATGAGGAAACAAAAATTAAAAATGCAATTTGAATGTTTTAGAGTGGATGCGCATGCGAATAAAATCGAATGAAGGGAAGAAGAGAAATGTGGAAGTTTCTCATTTGTCGAACGAAGGCAAAGGGTTAAGTAAAAGTGGTAAGCACTTTTGGTGCAGCAAGGGTTGGTAGCCCAAGTGGTAGGTGGGTCTTGCATTGGTCATTGGTAGAAGGAAGGTTCAGGGTTCGATTCCCCCTAGCATCGGTTGAAGGTTTTAATTTTTAAAACTGGGAAGTGATAGGTATAAAGTGGTGAGACTAAAGGTTTAGTCTCAACCACTTGGCTAGCACAAGCGGTCGAGCACTGCACTTGGTGAGTAGAGGTTGGAGGGTCGATTCCCATATTTGACAAAGCAATTAATTTTTTTGGTAAAGGTATGCGCCATGATGAGTTTATAAGGTATGCACTATATGTTTGATTGTTGGCTATAGTGAATATTTGGTGGATGTTAATTTGACCTATAGTTTGAAACTTAGGAGATATAAGGAGAAATATTTTTGCATTATTTTAAAGGTTTGAATGGCATTTATTTTATGAGATTGGAGTGATAAGTGTGTAGTTGGTTTATGTATCATTGTAATTCTTTTATCTTTGAAAATAAATTGGAGTGAAAATTATTTTGAAAGAGTGGAGATAAAAGGTGTAAGAGTCTTGTTATTTGATTGTAATTCTTGTTTTATAAAAGAGAGAAATTGTTGAGAGAGTTTTTGGCATTGTCCATGAAAACTAAAAAGGAATTCTAGAATATTATTTTTAGAATTCTTTGAGCATCTTGTTGAGGGAATATTCATGTGGAGGTTTTGAGATAGACTATTGTTATCTAACCTTGAAGTGGCACAAAAGGAATTGATTGTGAGTGAGACAAGTTTTGAAGATATATCTCCATCAAAGCAAAGAGGTATGGGCACATCATCTTTTGTTTGAAGTGTTTGTTGGAATGAATGTTGTAAAACATAAGGTGGAGTGAAAAGGATTGTTTGATAAGCATTGTTGGAAATATTTGAGTGAGTTTTATGTGCTTCATTGTTGAATATTTTGAGAACATTTGAGATAGATATTATGAATTATTTGAGTTAGGGTTTGAGACCTACATTGTGCTCTTTGTTGGAAGAAGTGTGAAACATTTGTTTAGGGTTTGTAAGAAAGTTGTGCTTCATTGGTTGAATGATTGAGTGAAACTCTTGAGCATTGGTTTTGAGTGATATTGAAAGTGAATGTGCAAACATTAGAAATCAGATTTGTGAAAGTGATAAACTTAATGATTGAGTAGAACATATTGAGTTTTTGATAGAGTACATCATTCTCTATATGTTCTAGAGGTTAAATGAATTTTGGATAGAATATGTCTAAACTGCTTCAAGTTAAAGGAATTACCTTGAAGATTAGACAAAGCATTTGATAGCATTGTGTGCAAGATTTGAGATTGATTGAGCATATCTTGTGAGCTATTTTGAGCATGTGTTAGAGCAGATTTGAGCAAGTCTTTGTGAAGACTTGAAGGTATATTTGAGCAAGTCTTGGTGAAGACTTGAAGGTAGATTTGAGCAAGTCTTGGTGAAGACTTGAAGGTAGATTTGAGCAAGTCTTTGTGAAGACTTGAGAGAATATTGAGCAAGTCTTTGTGAAGACTTGAAGGTAGATTTGAGCAAGTCTTGTGAAGACTTGAGATAACATTAAGAGCAAGTTTTATTTGTTCAAGATTTGTGTTAAGGCTTGGGGTAGATCTAAGTAGATTTGATCAAGCTTTGTGTTAAGGCTTGGGGATATATTTGAGATAGATATTTATGTGTAGATTTGTGAGTAGAGTTAGAGCATATTTGTACTAGACTTGGGATAGAGTTTGGTGTAGATTTGAGATAGATTTGAGAGTAAGATTTGGAGGTGATAGAGTAAAGAGGACAATAGTATCTAGTGGATAGAGATCCATTAGCTAGTGTAGTGGGGACAGAGGTCTCCTATGGAGAGAGATCCACAAGCCATAGCAGTGGGGGTATAAGTCTTCTAGAAGATCACCAACTAGAGCAGAGGGGAAAGAGTTCTCCTGTGGATAGAGATCCATAAACTAGAGCAAGGGGAAAGAGTTCTCCTATGGAGTGTGATCCATGAACCAGCTGGGAAGATAGAGTTCTTCTATGGAGAGAGATCCACGAACTAGTTGAGGAGATAGAGGTCTCCTGGATCAAGTTCCACGAACCAGAGAAAAGGGGAAAGAGTTCTCCTGTGGAGAGAGATCCACAAATCAGAGCATAGGGGATTGGTGTCTCCTTTGGATAGAGGTCCATAAACATTGTAATAGGGAATTGATTCCCAAGAATATTTGTTGAGAAAATTTTAGTAGAAATATTTTCTCCGTGGAGTAGCCCACATTGGGTGAACCACGTTAAATTGGTGTCTCTATTGTGTGTGATGATTTGTGCATTGCTTTGATTATTGCTATTGATATTGCCATTGATAATATTGGATAATATTGTTTGGGAAAGAAAAGTGAAAGTTGGTCTTATACTGTTCACCCCCCTCTCAGTATAAGCTTGTGTTCTTCATTTTTCACATCGCCTCCTTAGGCACCTCTTTTACACTCGCCCCGTTGGGCTATACACTTTTAACTCACCTCCTTAGGCTAGATAATTATTTTTAATTTTTACCTTTTTTTACGTAGTGCACATGTAGTCCTTTCTTTTTTGGGTGTCCTCTTTTTCCATGGTTTCCTTACACTTCCTTGCATGCCCTTCACAACCTCCTTCTTCCCTCATACTTCTCCCTAGGAGTCCAGAGTTAACTCCCTTTCTTCGAACTATATATTTCTATCATTTCTTACCCCCAAATTTGTCATCTATTTAATCCTTCCTTACCCCTCATTTCCTTACCCCCTCTCTTTCCTCCCCCTATATCCTCCTATCCTTCCTTATCCCCCACCTTTTTCACTTGCCCCCTTGGGTGTTTTCTTTTACACTTGCCCCCTTGGGTGTTGTCTTTTTTACTTGCCCCCTTGGGTATTTTATTTTTAACTTGCCCCCTTGCACACCCTTTTTACATTCATCCCCTTGGACTATATCCTTTTACACATTTCCTCCTTGGGCACCCCTTTTATACTCGCCCCCTTGGGTTTTACATATTTTCTAGCCTCCTTCAACTATACACCTTTCCTTCTTTTGTATTGCTTGTGTGGTTCGATACTATCTAGATCTGATGCTCTGCCGTGGTTGCATATCTTCCCCACCCTTTTAACTTTTCCACCATCCTCCTTTGCATACTACCTAACTGCCTCAAACTAGGCAATCTCCCCTGATTGCCTTTGGTTAGGTGGTATCACCTGACCACATCTGAGGAGATGGTCCCCCTTCCCAACATTCCCTTTGAATTTACCCACCACTACACTTCCTCACTTCCCTTCCTTTATATTTTCCTCCCCATTATCTATAAATATGTATTCCTCTCTTCTTTGTAGCTATCAAAGGCCCTTCATTTTATTGAAAGTGTGTTTTATTTCATTATCCTCTATGTCCTAGATTTTCTTGAGCCTTATGCGACCTATCAAATAGTTTTTTAACCTCTTCCCTTTGTATGTATAGAACTCAGAGTTTGTGTTAATCAAGAATCTATGACTATTTACTTATCTTTATCCTAATTCTAGTGTGTGCATTCTATTTTGTTGTATGCTCTTGAAAGGGTCCTATGTTCATCGTGCATTGTCAGTCGTTACCCATACATTCATCCTAATATCGTCAAAGCACTAGGGGAGTCTTATTATTATTTTTTGAAACATTGCCACCCATTAGTCTATGCTAGATAGGTTTACATTTTTTGCACCCTTACTACTTTTCTTTATTTTCCCTTGTATTTTTATCGCTTTTTATTGTTTACTTTATTTTCCCTCTTTTCCTTTTCCTCCATTTTAGAAGTTAGCCTAAGCTAGGTGTATATTAGAGTAGTGAAGCGAGATTTGAGTAAAGTGAGCACCAAAGAAGAAATCCAAAAGCAAGGAACTAAGCTTGGGTAAAAACCCTGAAGATCATTTGTTAGGAGTTGCATTCCATGCTTCCCCAGAATTCACAGGATTGATGCCTCACATGAGATGCAGGGCACCAAATGCACTTAATTTTTCGGAGGTGACATTAGATGCTAAGGTTGCAACCATATGGGTTCATGATGGTCAAGTGCAAGGAGGTCACTCTCGACCCCCCAATAAAACCACAGGCTACCATGTGTCTCCTTTAGATACGGATAAAATTCTTGTGTATCATTTATAGTATTTATTGGATAAGGCAAAGTACTATTTTGATTGATAATTGACATCATTTGAGTGGTTCATCCCACTTATATATGTAAAATTGGGATTTTTTTGCCGCACCATCAATGCCATGTCATCAATATTTACAACATTAAATGCTAGGTCACTATAAAATATTTGAATGTTTTCAAAAGAATAGGTAAGAGATTCAAACCATAGACCTATTAGTGAATATTTCCCTTAAGAAACAAATTTGTGATAATTAAGAAATATCCTCACAATACAAGTTCTTGTAAGGTTTTGAAGTATAACATTGGCAAAACAATTATCAACAGAAAGCTTCCATTGAATGTTTCCACATCACACTATTTTTGAGACTAGTATAGAAGAGAGATTGTTGAAATACTCGAGATCAAGTTATAGATATTCACAACTTCTCTAAGACCATATTGGATTTCACAATACTTTATAAAATTAAACATAATCAACACATTAACCAAAAAAATAAAATAACTTATAGAAAGAGCACAAAGCAATATTAACAGTATTTATGTGCATACCAAAATAATTTCACTAAAGAAGGAAAAAGTGATAAACAAATATCTTGTCTTAATAGGTCTAAATACTTTATTTCATGCTACCCTTAGACGTAGGTTAAAACACCAACTTTAAAGGTTTAATAATAGAATATTACAATAAGAAAACCTCTACAAGTTGTACAAACACCTATATAATACAAAAGTCGATGTCTTTAAATAAAAAGTAACACCATATATTCTAACAATAAATTTTATTAAATTTGATTTTAATTTCAATCTTACATATATATATATATATATATATATATAATTTAAAATTTAAAATGTGAATTAATGAACAGACACGGAATTTTTTTAGCCAATAGAATATTTAAAAAAAAAAACTAACTTAAAATTTATATTTATTTTTGAAGTTGAAAAGTGATATTCTTGATAGTCCAGTAGTGTCCTTTTTTTTTTATTGGTTGATAAAAAGGGTTTTGAAAGGTCCTGAAATCTTTTATACAAATGCAGCAAAGATATCTAGCCAAAAGTGAACTAACTGAACTAAAAATAAACAACCCCATAGTGGAATGAAATAGCCAACTTTAAACCAGAAAGAAGGTGCAGTTAAAAAACAAAAAGGAATAAGGGTCCAAAATACAACAATGGTACCCAAAAGGAAACAAAAAATAACTGTCAAAATTCCTACCAAGATTACAGCATTTGGCTCAACAAGGTTCAATCTGTGAGCTTATTGGAGAAACCACTTCCACTATGCTGAAAATTAGTAGTTTTATTTGCCATTCCTTTCCACATGGGTTCACGGGTGACAGTTGCCTTGTGAAATTTTCTCATTCCTTGCCACCTAGGTTCACAGTTGACATTTACCAAGTGAACTCATTACCCCAAGATGGATTGCACAAAAGTGCATAAGGTAAAAGAAGATATGTGTTGGCATCCATGACAAACAAACCATAGCCAAGCATTAGGTCCCAAATAAGCCACATAAGCACCAACAACAAGTTAAAGATTAATATTTCTATTTGTATCAGTCTGGGCCACAATACATTGAGGAAAATTATCATACCAGACTTGGAGGTTATCATGTTCAACTCCTTGATTAGCAAGGAGGTCAACATCTTTGTTTCATTCCTGGTAAACATACTAAATTGTAACATGTTTGATGCCTTCAATTATCTTCAAGCCTTCTTGGACAGCGTTGAACATGCTCCAGATAGGAAGTTATTTTTGGATGCATTGAATGACATTCATAGAATCACTCTCTATGATAAGTATTTCAAACCGAAGCCACTTGCAAATGAGGAGGCCAAGGTATAACACATGGACTTTAGCAAAATTTGACTGCCCATGGACTCAACAAACGTGCACAAGACTTTACCTTGACTATTTTTAAAAATACCACATTCGCCAGCCCTACCAGGGTTTCCCTTTGAGGCTTCGTCAATGTTGAGCTTAACCCATCCACAAGGTGGGGGAATCCATTTCACCATTGACCTATCAAATTTTGGAGGACCCCAGAGGGGTGTCAATATAAAATTTGAGAGTATTGAAAATGGATAATTCCCATTGGTTCTTGGGCTTTTTAGCTTGGATGATATTAGCATTCTCAATGGCAAATGACAGAGCTTGGGAGAACACTGATCTGGCATCTTTTGCAGCAGTGCCAAAAATTATGTTGTTCCTCTCCAACCATACCTACCACAAAAATGAGGAAAATAATACAACCAAAAAGCACAAATTTTTGAATTAAAAAATGGATTTGGCCACTGAATGCAAGCGTCAACAAGATTTTTTGGGTATACCCAAGACATGTTGGCCATCTTGAGAAAGGAATATAACACTTCATTAGAGAATGGGCACTCAATAAAGATATGGATCATATATTCCCAACTATTTTTATAGAGGACACAATGATTAGGGAGTATTAGGCCTCTGTGGATTAGATTGTCAATGGTCAAGATTTTGTTTAAATAAGCAAGCGAAAAAAAATGGGTAACTTTAGGGATTAGACTTTTCAACCAGACAGTCTTAAATTTAGGCCAAGAGTTGACTTCTCTGGTTTGGGCGTAGTAGGTAAACTTAACAATATAAATCCCATCCTTACAAAGGTTCCAAAATGGAGAGTCTAAAGCATTTGGGTTACTAGGAATGATAGTGGTGCACAACAAACCAACAATAATATAAAAAGTAGAGGATTGGGCAATGTTGATGTTGAAATAGGGAAAAGGCTTCCATTTGGCTCTTTTACAGTTTTTAGAAAAGAGATTACATACCTTAGAACCAAACAAGTGATCAGTGATTAGGTTGATGCAGGAGAGACTAGCATCACTAATCAAAGGGTGATTGTTGAGCCATCTGTCCTCCCAAAATTCAATAGATGTTCCATTTCCCAGATGCCACCTGAGTCCAAATTTTAGGATGGGTCTTGTATTAATCATAAAATTCCAAAAATGTGATCCAATCGAAAGTGATTCATCACTTAGAAAGGCTCGATGCTGCAGGTTTTTGTTATTTATGATATTGATCTAGCTGGTTTGTTCATTTTGGATAATTATACAACCTTGCTTACCAATGAGAGCTTAATTCATCTTACTAGCTTTCTTGAAACCCAACCCTCCCTGACTCTTATTCAAGCAGATCTTGTCCCAAGAAACCAAGGGAATTCTATTGGTACTTTCACTTCCTGGATAGATAAATATCATTTATATTTGTTCAATCTTCTTGCAGATAGAATCTAGAGCTTTAAATACAAACAAGAAATAGACCGGAATACCTTGCAAACAAGCTTGGATACGAGTCACTTTTTCTGCCTGGTTGAGGAGATAGCCTTTCCACCTAGCCAATTTTTTTTGAAGTTTCTCCAAGATGTTGTTCCCCACATTTGCAGCAGGTTTACCATGGAAAAAGGGTATACCTAAATAGGTGGAAGGAAGGCTTGATATTTTGTAGCCTAGGATTATGTCAATTGTTTGATGTCTGTCAATGGGAGTATTCAAGAAATACATTTTACTTTTTTGAAAATTAACCTTTTTTCCAACAACAAGATTGTAAGAGACTAGGATATTCTTGATTACCCTTACTTCAGGAACTGAAGCTTTGGTTTCCAGTAATGTATCATCAACAAATTATTGATGCGTGATCGGTTGGGAGATGGAGGAGGCTTTTATCCCATATATAGTACCATTAGAGCAGACAAATTTGAGTGCCCTCCCAAGGGATTTTGCAAGAATGATGAATAAATAAGGGGAAAGAGGATATCCTGCTTGATTCCTTGGTTGCTCTTGAAATACCCAACAAAAACACCATTTACAATGATAGAAAACCAGACAAATGAAAGACATTCCCGGATTAGGGTAATCCACTCTGGATGAAAGCCAAATATTCCAGCACAACACATAAAAAACTCTAAGAGACCCTGTCAAACGTCTTGGTGATATCTAACTTGAGAAAAAGTCTTGGATTTTTGTTTTTTGATACAAAGTGGAGTAGTTCATGAACAATTATTATACCATCAGTTATAAGCCTTCCCTTGATCAAGTTGCTTTGACATAAATCAATAATTCTAGGGAGCAGTTTCTTCATTCTATTGGCAATGGTCTTGGTCAAAATTTTGTACACGACATTGCATAAGCTAATCGGCCTATAATCAGAAATTGTTCTGCATTGTTGAGTCTGTGGGACAAGGGTGATAAAGGTAGAGTTGAAGTCTCTCGGGATGCGCTTGGTCATTTGAGCAAACTAAATGGCTTTGGTTACATCAAAACTGACAATGTCCCAGAAATGTTGAAAGAAGCAGGGAGAGAAACCATCAGGCCCAGGTGCTTTATCAGTAGACATGGGAAACACATCATCTTTAATTTTATCTATAGAAAATTTAATCAACAGTCGTCTGTCATGATTTTCATTAGAGACTAAACAGGGAATATTTTGGAGAAGGGAATCATGAGGGTTAATAGGTTGATCCGCTCCATTAATGTTTTGGAAATGTGTTATGGCTTCATGTCTCACCTCCTCTTCATTTTCCGTGCTGGTGCCACCGACGTGATCAAATTTCTGATTTTGTTGATGCTTCTATGTCGAAGGATGAGAACATGAAAATACTTTGTAGTGTCCTTTTGTTACCCTCAACTTTGGTGGACATTTTAGTTGGTCTAGTGGTGTTCTTTTGTTGCAATCAATTTTGGACATACTTGGAGAAACGATGACGGGGTTTAAAAAAAACCATATTCGTATATATAATTAATAATATATAGGGACACAAAGTCATGGAATGTCCTTGAAGTGTGAAGCACATGAAAGGTATTAAATACTCTTTGGTACGTGTAGGTGATCATAGGGTATTGGTTTTAGGGCTTTCCTCGTTAAGGAATATGGGGTATTTATGATGCCATGCCTTAAAAAGTATATATAGAAAGATTCGTGTCCAGAATCAATGACAATGTCAAGCATACAATCAAAAAGCAAATTCTCTCCACTAAAGGTAAATAAAGGAATAATTAAAAGTATGCTTTCTCTAAGTTGACTTCTCAAAAGAATAACGCAATTCCGTGTGATATGAAATAATAGAATATCATATGACGACTGTCGTATAAAAGCAAAGATAAGGACTTATCATACCAAAATATGATTCTACGTTATCTCAAGATCATCACATGTAGATGAATGTTATTTTAAATGTAAAATTACTGTGGTCATAGTCTCGGTTACAAATCCAGAAAACGTGTGTTCGAGCTTTATGGATGAAAATTATCTTAAAAACAGGTAGCACCGCATCTCGTTGCAGATTGAATGGATGACATTATGCCACACAAATTTTGGACCATATACAATGGAATAAAAAATAATATTAAAAAAACATGACTTAAATGATTAGCAAATGCGACCTTGTAACTGGAAGACAGCTCTAACTTGATGCTTCCCTTCACAACAGTGAAAAGCACTTACCATCTCAAAGAAAGTCACATGTTACCACATGCGGTAAATATTCTTTTAAGTAATGAAAACGTCGAGGATTTTTTTTTTTTTAAATAACATGTTCTACGGATCCTCAAAATATTAAAATATGTAATTATATACATATGTTATAGTAATAGAATAACATGTTCTACGGATCCTCAAAATATTAAAATATGTAATTATATACATATGTTATAGTAATAGGGAATTTGAAAGACTATAGGTTAACAATTTAGGTTCATTTATTTATATATTTTTAAAATAATTTTTTATTGTTTTGAATAATATTTTTATATAATTTATTATAATATATAGTTGTTAAACATTTTAATATATTTTAAAAATATAATTAAATAGTTTTTATTTAATTGATTAAATTTTAATGAAATTATAGTTTATTTGGAGAGGGTAGGGCAATTTTCCAAGATTTGAATCTCCACCCTACCAAAAGCATATTGAGTACCCAAAATCTTGTGCTATCAAGCACGACTTCCTTCCGAATGATTTTGATAGTGTAAAACTGGTAATCTTAGTAAATTAATTTTTTTAATAAAAATATTAATTTTTTTTTATATAAACTAATTGTTATTTTAATATATTATACTTCCAAAATAGTTATATTTTAATCTTATATCTATATCTATAAAATAAAAAATAATTTTTTATTATAATAAAAACACTATAATTTTATTAATATTTATTATACCAACAAAAATTAAATGTGACAAATTTAATGGACTACCAAGAATCCATTAAAAGGTAAACTTGAGGTTGAGTGTTGTATATGGGGAAAGACGAGGCGCAGAAATGAGTAGATTGAATTTTGAATACATACGAGTGAGGTAACTCAACAGCCCCTTAGTAGGCTAATCCTAAATTAAAAATATAACCTTAAAACAATAAACTTTAGTAGATGTTGTTGGAAAAATTTGGAATAATAGTCAACAAAACATTAATGAAATAGGGATTAACGTTTAAAATTAAAAGAGTTTTAAAAACCATAAATAAATGGAAATAAACAATTTATAATATTACTGAGCAATATCAAAATTTTAAATATATTCAAAAAGATCTTCTTGTCGTGCATTCACTCTCCACTTTCCAGACTGGTCGTAACAGCGGCGCCGTCCACGTGTGCTTTGAGCATGCTTATACGTACATGAGACAATCAAAAGACTGATACGTACTCTACATCTTCTGCAATAGTAGTATAAAGTAGACCGATAGGGCTGCTCTGATCATCTAGTTCATCAGATTATTCTATTTTCTTTCTTGAGGAGATTCAGATTCTGAGTTTTCTTGTTTTTTCTGGGGATCCATGGGAGGAGTTAGGTGGGAGCAGCAAAGACGCTAATGGTTGCGAGAGCGAAGAAAGCATGTTTGCATTGCAATGGGCTCTGGAAAACCTTCTCACTCAAAACAATGACCAACATATTATTGTCATGCAAGCAGAGGCCCCTGCTTCACCTAACGTTGGATTAAGAGGCCAAGGTACTACTGTATTTTCCTTATTATTATTATCGTAAGGACCTAAGATGATAAGGAATATTGTTTGATTATATATATATATATATATATATATATATATATATATCCGTCGTTTTATTAATTTTTTTTGTATGTTAGGATTATAAATGCTAAGTTTACTATATATTTTTATTTTAAAAATTTCATTCCACTTTAATACCACTTCTGTATAAAGGTGATCTTGATCCTAATCCTCTCAGGTAGCCAACTTGTACCAGTCCTTCTAGAGGTAGCCAACCTTCACCAGTCCTTCTAGGGTATTGAACTGAGGTAGCCAACCCTCAAACACAAGTCCCTCGAGAGCCTTGAACTAAGGCAGTTAGCAAACACTCAGCCGTTACCATCAGCCTATCTCATTCTGAGTAAACTGTGGTTTAAATCTTGAACCTTGTGAAACAGAAACCAAAACTCTAAGGGAAATTATTATTATTATTATTATTTATTCTACTGTGCATCTTGCAGTGGTTGCGTCCTCTGGTCATTGTGTGCTGGAAATAGTCGAAAGAAGCGAGAACCTCAACGCAAGGGAAATTAGCGAAAAACACAATCTAAAGGGGAAAAAATAACGGCAATGTATGCAATTTGTTTTCTTATCAAATAAATAGAGATTTGAGATTTGAGAATTGGTGTTGGTTGCAGGTGACCGTGGATTTTAAGGTGATGGTAGGAGAAGCGCGGTATGCCATCTGTAAGGCAGCTAGCAAAATGGGGGTGGATGTTCTGGTTGTTGGGAGCCATGGCCATGGAGCAGTCAAGAGGTCCTTAATAATTTTCATTTTGTGGAAGTTTCATCAAGATATACAGTTCAATAATAAATGGCAAATGTTGTGTATTTTGTATGCAGGGCTGCACTCGCCACTGCAAGCACTGCAAGTATGAGCGAGCACTGCACTCGCCACTGCAAGTGTCGCGTGATGGTGATCAAGAAGCCTCATCACTGAAGCTCTGTGGTAATACTATTGTGTTAGTTCTGACAGCGATTTTATTTTATTTTTTCTTATAAGTATTTTCATTTATTCTTTTATATATATATATATATACTATTGATTTAATTAAGAGGGTTATTGGTTGTTTGGATTGTTGACATAGGGTTGAAACTCAAATAAGATGAAACTATTTATTAGTTATTAGTTATTGATTAATTAATGGATTAAACTTAACTTTATTTTTTGGAGTTGTTGATGTTCTTTGTATGTGCAGGACCAGGTATGTGCATTGGATGGATAAGTTGCTCAGTGGAAAAGGTGAGTTGGAAAATGATGATTCGGCTCAAGGGTACACGAAAGCCCCATAATTGCATTTCATGTAGGATTGCATGAATGATTTCTTTATGGTTTACTTGTGTTTGCTTCACTTGGAAAAATGCTATTGTGGGTATAAGTGATGCATTATGATTTTATTGGCAATGAAGATGCTAAGCATGGGAGCCACTCCATGTTTAAGTTATGCAATGAATTACAAAAACATTTACATGGAAATTATAAATTAGATTATATAAATATATGATAATAATAATTGCAAAATAAAATCTAGGTCAAAAAGAAAGAACCATATGTTGATTTATGCTTTGAATGTGTATGCATACAATTGTTGTTGAAATGCTAAAGTGGCATAAAGTGGCATAAAATATTATGAAATAACAA
This sequence comes from Wollemia nobilis, assembly GCA_028583015.1. Taxonomy (NCBI): domain Eukaryota; kingdom Viridiplantae; phylum Streptophyta; class Pinopsida; order Araucariales; family Araucariaceae; genus Wollemia; species Wollemia nobilis. Next base: position 6,937,215 of record JAQPPZ010006195.1, on the reverse strand, counting down.
ATTGATATATGAATGCCTAGTCATGTTTGAAAATATGCGTACTATGGTTGTTTTCTATTTTTACTACTCCTTGGCATTAAGCATGTGTTCGAAGCATGATGACATCCGAGATTTTGGGAGCTACCCCCAGGTTCTCCCGAGCAAAAGCGAGGGGAGTTAGTTTTAAAAAAAAAAAATTGTTTTAAGTTGGGGTATTGGTTTATAGGAAACTAATGGTTAAGTATTTAATCCAATTGAGGTATGTTGGTAATCTTGGTTTGGAAATATCGTCAAGATCATGCATAACCAAACATAGTGGCGCCATAATGATTTTGATCCTCCTCCTGCTTGATGTCCAGAAAAGGCTAGGGAAATGAAAAAAAGAGGAGAAAGAGAGACGACAGATTGGGGAGACCGAGATGGAAATTGTGGGAGTTGTCGGTGAAAGTGTTGCAGGCGTGAAAAGCAAGAGGAAGGCCAGGGAATTCTTCAACGAATAATAACCAAGTGGTTTTCTTTGAATGCATAGGTTGTTAATTAAATTTATTTCTAAAAGAAATGGCCTGTGTGGTATGAAATCCTTGGTAGCTAAATGCAAGTGTAAAGGATAGAATACATATAATGTTTGATGGATTGTGTGGTATGAATTCCTTGGTTGCCGATGCAAGTGTAGAGGATAGACTGCACGTAATGTTTGTATTTATTTAAAAATATATAGATTCTTCCATGACCACTGTGCTTGAATGGGAAAAGAATAATGAATTTCGACATTGCACTGAGAAAATGTTTTCTAGTTGAACTAGCTAGTAATAAATCTTAGAAAACTTGTGTGCTATGTTGAGCGTTGTCTGTATGGTGTAGACGTCCTGGTTAAATTAGAATTTTTTCTTTGACTGGTGTGCAGAATGAAAAATGAGATTGCATGTTTGTTGTTTGAATGATAGCTACATTAGGAATGCATGCATCTCAAAAAATGAGTCGAAATATGATCCCACCAGATCTGTAAACACAATTTCTTCCAAGCAGGCTATAATAGGTCCCTAGCGACATCTAAGGGAGCAGTAAGTTGTGTTGATCCAATGAAGATCCTGTGTCACCGATGCTCGAAACCCAAATTATTTGTTGAATTCAAATTTGTTTCAATAAGCTTAGAAGTGTTACTTCAAGTTTATCTATGACCTTATTATGTAAATTTTTCAAAGAAAGGTGCTTGGCCTTGCATGTGTATTATCTTTAAGTTTTGTATACCAAGTCACTAGTAGGCTTTAGAAAAACTGTGTGGAATTTCATATTGTTACAACTCCAAAAATTTGGGCAATGTTTTTACCATTTGAAAGACTTAAAAATTGTTAAAGTACAATTCTTTATTTGGTTGATGTCATGAGAATGATAAATGTATTTGTTAAGCAACATTGTCTGTATTCAAAAGTTCATTATGGTTGAACTATATGTATATTGTTTAATAGAGATAGTTTATATTTGAAATCTCTTCGTAAATTGCAGAATTAAAGTCTTTTAAAATGTTGTTTAGATTTTGTATTTGGTAAAAGAATTAGGTGTTGGTAGGAGTGTCCTTATTTTAATGTTAGAATACTAAATCTTATGAACTTGAAGGTAGTATCAGGCTCTTGAATGCAGGTTTTTATACTTCAATGAAATACTATTCACCTTTAAACAAATGGAATAAGCATGTATGTTTTATTAAGAAATGATAGTATTATTTTTAGACAAAGATAAGCTTTTTCTTAAGCGAACATAGATATCCATGTAGGCAAGTGAACCGCTCGGGTTGGCTGCAAACATATTTAGAATGTTCCTTTGAGTTTTAATTATAAAAAGAGTTAACTTCTTTTATGTTGTCTAGATAAATAAATTAACCACCTTGTGAATACTTCCCTTTTCTATGTTGAAGATAGAATTATAAGTTTCTCTTGAGTTCTTATAGTTCGCTTGGAAGTAATCACTACGGTTCTTAGTGAAAGTAAATTTTTAGATCATTTGCTTGAAAATGTGAAGGTTGAGGTAGAAAATGAAATAATATTTTTTGTGTTTTATATGCCCTGTAAAAATAATTAGCATGATGATATTTTCTATTGTGTAAAGGTATGGCAATGAACCCCTTTTAAAAGAGTAAATCTTACCCAACTATTACCTGAAAATCTTAGGTCAAGTAAACTTCTTAGGGTTTTTTCCAAGACCATAAGTTTGAAGTTAATACTACTATACCTTGCCTTTGAGCTAAAGCATCGAGTGATAAGGATGTCTTTAGAAGAAAAATGGAACTCAATTTTTTGAGGTGCGTGTATGCACACAACTAGATCATGATCAATTTTTGGATTGAAAAAATTGGTCAAACAATGTGACTGGGTCAATCCTTTAAAGAGAAGGAATAATAATCTACAAGTGAATATTATGTTGAGTAGAACGAATTGTTAGTGGGTAGATATTTCCAAAGATGATTATACCCACGTGAAAAAAGGGTGATGTATAAAAATAAAATAATAAATGGAGAAAAGTTCCATATAAGATGTGTTTTGAGAACCAAGTTAAAGATGAAAGTAAACCATAGAAATAAAAAACTAGTAGTAGTGTAAGGCCCAACTTAGATTTGGGTGATAATGGAATGGTAGATAGTATGAACTCTTTGCTAAGGAAATAAAGATAAAAATCAATGAGTTTTGAAAATAGACACCCAAAGGTATGAAATAAACTATGTGTGAATCCTTTTATTGGATTATATCAAAAGTCTTAGTGATGTATGCTAGCTATAACTGCAACTAATTCTTGGTTTAACTCATAGGTAAGGATGAGCAAATAACTTGATGTGTAGGAAGGCACACAATAAATATTTGAGTTAAATTGTAAATGACTTTAATCATCAAGAAATATGATTAAGTTATTGATACACCCAATGTTGCTAAGGTGTGGATATTACATAGAGCAAGTCTTGGGGTAATTGTAGTCTGATAAGAATTGGTTTAGATTAAGACTAGGTTAGTTCTAGTAACGAGAGGTGGTATGGGACGTCATCTCTAGTTTGATAACCGAGTAGTACTGTGATATGCCCCATGTTCATTTGGCTTTGCTAGTTTAGACACAATATTTGGTATGGGATAAATTCTTGTGAGTCAAAATGGGCATGTGTGATGAAGTCCATGACCAGTGTACTAACATGGCATTAACTGACTTTGAGTAAGAGGACAATCAGTTAATCATGGAGGTATCTGTACGTTGATCCCTTGCATATTTAAATCTTGAAAAAATTGACCAGTTAGGTCATGGGTTCACATATCATAAGGGATGGGGAAAGAAATTTTTTCCCTCTAGGTGTTATGGGCCCTAGCGAATAACCCCTATCATGGATCGACCCACATGGCCAAAACAAGAGAAACAATACTGTAGTCAATCTCGTCCACTTAAGTAGTTGCTTGCAATAGTCTAGAATCCCAAAAGTGGTTTGATATGCTTGTACTGATTCAAAATAATACTATTGATTTATTGGGTGAACAAATGTGCTAAGAACTTGAAAGCAACCTTATGAATAAAAATATTGTTTGAGAAAAAAAAAAATTACCCTGAGGAAATGATTAGCTTCTTTTTGTGGTGCAACCAGGTGGGTAGCCTTGGGTTGTTACATATGGTATCATGGCAGGAAGAGATCCTTAGTTGTCAAACTCTGAATAGGAAATTGTTTTTGAACAAATATAAATTTGGAAAAAAAAAGTCTTTTAGCACATATGGTGCATGGTGGAATTTCTAGGGACTCCATGAGAGGTGGGCAAGAGGAAGCCATATTAATATGAACTCTAAATGGACTAAAAATATGAAATAGAAGAGAAGGTCTCCAAAAGTAAAGAAAAATGAAGTAAGTGAATCCACCTCCTTTATATGAGCATGTAGAAATTCGTTCCAAAAGGGCCAAAATGAGTAAGGAGATGGCCAAGGACCTGACAAAGGTCATGATTCCCAAGTTTAGTGGCATAAGTAATGATAATACAGAGGAAAAATTTAGGACATCACTGTTTTTGCAACAAAGGATTATTGATAGTCTGATCCTGTTACCAAAAGTTTATGATGTGGGTTATGGAGCTGAGTAAAGAAAAACTAAAGTAGGAGATCAAAATTGAGCAAGATAGCAAAAAATACCATAGAAGAAGTAATCTGAGACCTGTATATTAAGAAAATGCTAGGGAATTTTCACCTCATAATAGGAAAGAGGATAACAACATGGGTAGTATAAATCTTGCAATGATTGTTAAGAATGCAAGAGAGTCCCACTTTGCTAACTAGTGCTCCCACATGGTTGATCTCCTTTGAAAAGCTCCAAGAAAAGCCACCCACAAGATATTTGTAGTGATGGGTAGTTATAGTACTTGAGGGACAAGTTTCCCCTTTTATTTGTCAAATAGTAACAATTATGGTATGGAAGCACAAAATTTGATAAATAGTGGATCTTTTGATGGTTTATTTCAACTAGTTAGTGAGGGATATGTTCGAACAACTTAGGTTTTTGGCTATTGGTTGGACGATAATATTTGAGTAAGATGGACCTAAAATTTAACCAATGTTAAATTGCTCCTCATATTTTGATACCTAATAAAGGATGGTTATTGAGTTGAGTAGCTATGTGTATATTTTATTGTGTGCATGGATCTTTGGATAAATGTTATATAAAACATCATTGTGCAAACGAATATAAATGACTGATAGATTTGTGCATGATTGTGAATACATGATGTATGATTTGTGAATGGATATTCATTGGTGGATAAATTGTTGTACACTGAGGATAATATCTTTGTGAATTTTTGAGTTACTGAGTAGAGTAGCTTGTTTTATATGTTTTTGTATAATATAAAATCATGTGATTGACTTGTGTAAGTGAAGATTGTAAATGAATATGTTTACATGATGTATGAGATGTAAATGAATAGTTTTAATTATGAAGTAATTTTTTTTTTATTTACCTTGCATAAAACACAAGGACTATGTTTGTTCTAAGTGGGGAAGTATATAATGACCCTCCCCGCATGACCATTAGTTATTTATTAATTAATGGACTAAACTTACCTTTATCTCTTGGAGCATAGTATTGTTGATATCCTTTGTATGAGTAGGACCAGGTGCATGCATTGGATGAATAAGTTGCTCAATGAAAAATATGAGTTGGGAAATGATGATTCGACTCAAGGGTACATGAAAACCCCATAATTGCATTTCATGTAAGATTGCATGCATGATTCTCTATGGTTTACTTGTGTTTTCTTCACTTGGAAAAATGATATTATGGATATAAGTGATGCATTATAAATTTACTGGCAATGAATATGCTAAGCATGAGAGCCATTGGTAGTGAATATTCTTAGCATGGGATCCACTCCATGTATAAGCCATGGAATGAATTAAAAAAACATTTACATTTTTACTCCTTTATAAAATGGAAATTATAAATTAGATTATATAAATATATGATAATAATAATCGTAAAATAAAATCTAGGTCAAAAATAAGGAACCATATGTTGATTTATGTCTTGAATGTGTATGCATACGATTGTTTTTGAAATGCTAAAGTGGCATAAAATATTATGAAATATATACGAATGCCTAGTCATGATTGAAAATATGCGCACTATGGTTGTTTTCTATTTTTACTATTGCTTGGCATTAAGCATGTTTTTTAAGCATGATGACATCTGAGATTTTTGGAGCTACCCCAAGGTTCTCCCAAGTGAAAGCGAGGGGAGTTAATTTAAAAAAAAAAGTATTTTATTTTAAGTTGGTGTTTTGGTTTATAGGAAACTAATGTTTAAGTATTTAATCCAATTGAGGTATGTTGGTAAGCTTGGTGTGGAAATATCGACAAGATCGTGCATAACAAAATATAGTGGCACCGTAATGATTTTGATCCTCCTCATACTTGATGTCCAAAAATGGTAGGGGAAGTGAAAAAATAAGAGGAGAAAGAGAGATGACGAATTGGGGATACCGAGAAGGGAACTGTGGGAGTTTCTGGTGAAAGTGTTGCAGGCATGAAAAACAAGATGAAGGCTAGGAAAGTATTCAACGAATAATAACCAAGTGGTTTTCTTTGAATGCATAGGATTTTGTTAATTAAATTTATTTCTAAAAGAAATGGATTGTGTGGTACGAACTCCTTGGTTGTTGAATGCAAGTGTAAATGATAGACTACACATAATGCTTTATGGACAGTATGGTATGAATTCCTTGGTTTTTGAATGCAATTTTAGAGGATAGAATGCACATAATATTTGTGTTTATTTAAAAAAAATAGATTCTTCCATGATCATTGTGCTTGAATGAGAAAAGAACAATGAATTCTGAAACTGCACAGAGAAAAAGGTGTGCTGGTTGAACTAGCCTATAATAAATCTTGGAAAACTTATGTGATATGTTGAGCGTTGTCTGGATGGTGTAGATGTCCAGATTAAATTAGCATTTATGCTTTGACTAGTGTTTAGAATGAAAAATGAGATTGCATATTTGTTTTTTAAATGATAGTTGCATTAGGAATGCATGCATCTAAAAAAATGAGTTGGAATCTGATCCCACTAGATTTGTAAACACAATTTCTTTCGAGCTAGCTGTAATAGGTTCTTGACAATGTCTAGGGGAGTAGTAAGTTATGTTGAGCCAATGCAGATCCTACATTATCCATGCTCAAAAACCAAATTCTTTTTTGAATTCAAAGTCATTTCAATAATCTTAGAAGTGTTGCTTCATGTTTATTAGTGACCTTATTATGTAATTTTTTCTAAGAAAGGTGTTTGGCCTTGCATGTGTATTATCTTTAATTTTTTTATAGTGAGTCGCTGGCAGGCTTCAAAAAAATTGTTTGGAAGTTCATATTGTTACAACTATAGAAATCCGAGCAATGTTTTTATTGTTTGAAAGACTTAAAATTGTTAAAGTACAAGTTTTTATTTGGTTGATGTCATGAGAATGATAAATGTATTTGTTAAGCAATGTTTTTTGTAGTCAATTTTTCATTATGGCTGAACTATATGTATATTGTTTAATAGAGATAGTTTATCTTTGAAAGATCTTCATAAATTGCAGAATTAAAGTCTTTTAAAATGTTGTTTAGATTTTATATTTGCTAAAATAATTAGGCATTGGTAGGAGCATCATTATTTTAATGTTATATTGTGAAGCTTATGAACCTGAAGGTAGTAATCAATAAGACTCTTGAATGTAGGATTTTATACTTCAATGAAATATTGTTCACCTTTGAACAAATGGAATAAGCATGTATGACTTATTAAGAAATGATAGTATTATTTGTAGATGGAGATAAGTTCTTTCTTAAATTAAACATAGATATCCATGTAGAGAAGTGAACCACTCAGGTTGGATAGAAATAAAATTTAGAATATTGTTTTGAGTTTTAATTTTGAATAGAGCTAACTTCTTTTATGTTGGCTATTTAAATAAATCAACTGCCTTGTAAATACTTTCCTTTTCTATGATGAAGATAGAATTATAATTCCCTTTTGAGTTCTTATAGTTCACCTGGAAGTAATCACTCCATTTCTTAGTGAAAGTAAATTTGTAGATCCTTTGCTTGAAAATGTGAAAGTTGAGGTAGCAAATGAAATAACATGATTTGTGTTTTATATCCCTTGTAAAAATAATTAGCATGATGATATTATCTATTTTGTAAAGGGATGGAAATGAATCTCTTTTAAAATAGTAAATCTTATCCAACTATTACCTAAAAATCTTAGGTCGAGTAAACTTTTTAGGATTTTTTCCAAGACCATAATTTTAAAGTTAAGAATACTCTACCTTGCCTTTGAGCTAAAGCATCGAGTTATAAGGATGTCTTTAGAAGAAAAATGGAACTCAATTTATCGAGGTACGTGTATGCACACAACTAGATCGTGAGCAATTGTTGGATTGATAAAATTGGTTGGAAAATGTGATTGGGTCAATCCTTTAAAGAGGAGCAAAAATAATCTACAAGTGAATATTTTGTTTAGTAGAACGAATTTTTAGTGGGTAGATATTTCCAAAGCTAATTATACCCAAGTGAAAAAGGGATGATGTATAAAAATAAAATAATAAATGGAGGAAAATTTCCATATAATATGTGTTTTGAAAACCAAGTTAAATATGAAAGTAAACCATATAAATAAAGACTTGGTAGTAGTGTAAGGCCCAACTTAGATTTGGGTGATAATGGAATAGTAGATAGTATGAACTCCTAGCTAAGGAAATAAAGATAGACATCAATGGGTTTTGAAAATAGACACCCAAAGGTATAAAATAAACTATGTGAATCATTTTATTGGATTATATAAAAATTCTTAGTGACGTATGCTTGCTATAACTACAACTAATTCTTGTTTTTACTCATTGAGAAGAATGAGCATATAAATTGATGTGCAGGAAGGTACATAAAAAATATTTGAGTAAAATTGTAAATGACTTTAATCCTTAGGAAAAATGATTAAGTTATTAATATACCCAATGTTTCTAAGGTGCGGATATAGCATAGAGCAAGTCTCGGGGTAACTGTAGACAGACAAGAATTGGTATGGATTAATACTAGGTTAGATCTAGTAACGAGGGATGGTATGGGATGCCATCTCTAGGTTGCTAACTGGGTAGTACTATGATATATCCCATGTTCATTTGAATTTGCTAGTTCAACCACAATGTTTGGTATGGGATAAATATTTGTGATTCAAAATGGCCATGTGTGATGAAGTCCAAGGCCAATGTATTGGCATGGCACTAACTGAATCTGAGTAAGAGGACAATCAGTTAGTCACAGAGGCATATGTATGTTGATCCCTTTCATATTTAAAGCTTGAAAATTTTGACTATTTAGGTCATGGGTTCACATATGCTAAGGGATGGGGAAAGAAAGCCTCCCTCTCTAGGTGTTATGGGACCTAGAGGATAACCCCTACTGTGGATCGATCCACATGGTCAAAAAAAGAGGAACTATACTGTGGTGAATCGATTATATAGAATGGCACCTTTACATGATTTGGCCAATCTAGTCCACTTGGGTGGCTGCTTGCAACAATATAGAATCCCAAAAGTAGTTTGATATGTCTGTATTTATTCAAAATAATATTGTTGATTTATTGGATGAACAAACGTGCTAAGAACATGAAAGCACCCTTATGAATAAAAAATTTACCTTGAAGAAATGATTGGCTTCTTTTTGTGGTGCAACCGGGTGGGTAGACTTAGGTTGTTACACAAAACTTACCAATTCACTAACATTATCCATAACTATGTAATAAACTACTAGATAGTGGATTGGATTTTAGAATCTAACATTATTAAATAGTAGTATTATTGGGTGGAGTTCTCCTAATATTGAACATATTCATACTCGCTAGTGGAGCATAAATGGTCTTTGAGAGTAGGCTATTTTAAAGACTACACACTAGGTAGTATTATTCAATATCAAGATTAAGCTTGATCCTCACATAAATAATTTTTTACTCTTAAAAAATATATATATATATATATATATATATATATATATATATATATATATATATATATATATATTTATTTATTTATTTATTTATTTATTTATTTTAATATTAAGATTAAAAGGATTATGATTACTAGGTTTTGATGAAGAAATTTGTTCTACTAGGGTTTGGATCTACTACCATTCGTAAATTTGTTTGCTTTGGCTTTGGATATTGATATTGCCATCAATTTGGTAGTCATTCTCCTTTTTTATGGATTTACCATATGCAAATGTAATAGTTGTTACAGATAGTGGAACTCATGGCACCGAAGCAAGCTCAAAAGTTTGTTTTAAAAGTGGTGGATGAGGTAATAATTTTTCTCTAGATGTGCTCTCTCTTTATGCTATTTCTCTAGTTATAAAATGGTATGAGAATCATTGTCTTATAGCTTATTTTTTTGGTCGAATCCCGTCACAAGAATAATTTCAAAATTGGTTGAAACTTCACTGGGAAGATTATGGCGTAGTGGTTGCGAGTATCCACAATATTACTAAGATTTTTTTTTCTTTCCTTTAAAGAACCCTCACAAGTGCAAACTATAGTTGCTAAGTTTAATTGTTGGTTTCTTATCAATACTTTGATGGTTGTCTCTCATTGGACTCCTTTTCGAGTTTCAAATCAAGTTGCCTTGAAAGTTACAGTTTGGATTGAACTCCTTGGTATTTTACTGCCCTTATAGGAGTTTATTGATGATATTGTTAAACCCATTGGTCGGGTGGTCTATCAGAAACAAGAGTGGTTCTTCTCAGCATGACATAATAAGAGATTCTATGTTGAGTTTGACCTCATACAAGATCTCAGATAATTTGTGGACATTCAGGTTGGTACGAAGCATTTTATGCAAAAAAATATTTACTATAATTTTCTTAATACTTGTTTTCGATGCCAATCCACCACACATTGTATCAAGGATTTTTCATTGGTTGGTCAAAAAACTTTGATAGTTGATCCTACTCCTCATAGTGTGATTGCACCTCCCAAACCCTCTATTGAGGATGATTGGATTGCAGTTTCTAATAAGAAGGGAGTGACCAACCCTAAGTTGATGCTTTCTAAAGAAGATAAGGTTGTGAAACCACCATCTCAGCCTCCTATTGTTCCTCTTCATCCTATTTTGGCTCCTTAGGTTCCACCTGCTAAGAAACATCTTGGGCATATATCAACCTCAAAATAAGGGAATTCATTGATAATATATCCACCCTCTAGAAATTTTCGTAGTCCATCTCAGGATGGCTTACCATAGTCGAGGAAAATCCAAGAGGCTAAGCATTATCTTTCAACTACTAGTGACATATTTCAACCTTATCAAACCTCTTTATTTAATAGGTTTTTGGTACTGGTCGACAATGTGGGCAGTCCCTCGTTTTTTGGTGATTTACTTCAACCTTCTCAGACTTCTACATTTAATAATTCTTTGATGTTGGTTGATAGTGGGGGTAACCCTATGACATACAACTCCATGTATATTCCTCTTCTATAAATTTCCTTCTGTTTAATGTTTGAGGACTTACAGAGTCGTCAAGAAATTTTTTTATTTGATCTACTTTGTAAACTATTGGCCATGTTGATATTATTTTTTTACAAGAAGTTAAGATTTTTGGTTTTTTGTTAGATGTTTTTCTCACTTGTATTGTAGGTTCTTTTATGCACTTCACTACTCACAATGAAGATGGTCGGGGTGGTGCTTCTATTTTTGTCTCCTCCAAACTTGAGGATTATCTTCTTGGATATAGCGAGGATCCTTCTCATCATGTGGTCTAGATTTTGTTGAATATTAATGGGAACACCTTGGGCATTGTAAATATTTATGCACCTAATGATGGGCCTAGCCGGTTTACCCTTTGGTGGTACCTGGATGATCACTTTTTGATCGTATATTGGATTTTTTATGGTGATTTTAATATGGCTAAGAATGTTGAAGATAAATTTGGTTGTCTCCCAATGTGCTGGTGTGCTGGAGAGTGTGGGACATGGTTTTTTCTTAAATGCAAATGGGGTTTTTTTAATCCTCTTTTTTGCTAGCGTAATTGCACGCCTCCACCTTGGTTCACATGGTCCAAATTTCATATGGGTAATGATAGAGTCTGCAAGTGTCTTTATCAAGTTATGATGTCTAAGAAACAATTTTTGTATTATCCTCCATCAATAACAATATTGTGATGGTCTAGGTTCAATTCCTGTTATTGAATCATTTTCCAATTTCCTTTCAGATTGAATGGAGTGGTCATCAATTCAATTTTATTTAAATACTTCTTTATTGCAACACCCTATCACCATTGTCATGATTGAGCATATCTGGAATTTATTACCCTGAACTCCCTACTTTGTCAGTTGTATTTCTTGGTGGAATGAAGCAATTTTATGTACTACCTCTTTCATGAGGTATTTTGGGAAATAGGTGGTACATGTCAAAAAGCATGCTCATTTGGCTATTACGAAGGAGTATCAACAAAATTTATGATTGTTAGAAAATTATCAACATGATCGATAGTTGTAAATCGGGGTTTTGGGTCTTCACCACCATATTATAGTCCATGAAAGACATGAAGCTAGGGGGACTCATATTCGAGCTCGTCTGCACTTGCTGAGGGTTGGTGATCACCCATCCAAATATTTTTTCAAGTCTATTCATTCAAGGCAGGCTAATATTCAGATCAAGGTTATTCAAGTCTCTCATGGTAGACTAACTTCTCTTCCTGATATTGCTTCAACATTTGTGGATCATTATAATCTTATTTTTTAAGCACAATGGGATTCTCTAGAATATCAGATGGTGTTCCTATAGTGTCTTGATGTTGTTCCTGCTAAGTTGTATGCTTATGCCGAACTTCTTTGTGAGGCTCCTCTTTCACTTGATGAGCTTCATAATTCTATTATGACTATGTCAAATGACAAGTCCCCTAGTCTTGATGGCTTTTCGTTGAATTTTATAAATCCACTCAAAAAATTACTTGACCTGATATGCTCAATGTCTACAATGAAGAGTTAGCCAATAATTCTCTGGGCAATATTATCAATTGTGGAAACATTAAATTTATTTCTAAAGTGGGTAATCCTGAGCTTATCACCAGTTGGTGACCTATTACTCTACTTAATGTATCTTACAATATTTTGGCTAAATTTTTAGCTCTTTGTATTTGTAACATTCTCCCTGTGATTATCAGATCAGTGCAAATAGGTTTCATTAAAGTGTGTTACATCTTGGATAATATTATGGCTATTTGGGAAGGTTTAGAATGGGCTCATATCTCTAGTTAAAAACCTCTTTTACTTAAAATAGACTTTTAGAAAGCTTATGATTGTATTGAGTGGCCTTTCATTCTTGCTATGTTCCAAGATCTCATATTTGGAACCTTTTTATGAGGGCTATCAGTATGTTGTTAGTTGATGCTTCAAATTGTCTTACTATTAATTGACTTAGACCAAAGGATTTTGGTTTTTTTTTTTTTTTTTGTCAAGGCTATCCTTTGGACCCCTTGCTTTACATCCTTGCTGTTGAAGCTTTTGATTATCTTCTTTCCAATCAAGCGTCTAAGGATTTGATCAAAGGTATTATTTTTCCTGATATGTCAACCTAACTTATTAATGGATACTTTGTGGATGATTCTTTTCTTACTATCAATGAGGATGAGGTTTCAGTTTCAACTACTTTGGCTTGTTTGGACACTTTTTGTAAGGCCTCAGGATCCAACATCAAATGGTCTAAGTCCCTTTTTTTCTGCCTTGCTTCTTCTTCTATGCCTAGTTGGATTAGATATTTTTCATGGTATTGGCTTCAAAGGGATGAGTGTTTGAAGTTATTAGGAATCCCCTTTGCTTTTGATAGCTCACCCTCTAAAATATAGAAGTACGTAATTGATAGAATTGAAAATAATATTTATTTTTGGGTCTTGCATACCCTTTATCTTTTTGATAAGTTTTAGGTTTGAACAAATATTTTTGCTACCACCCATTTTTATTACTCTTGTTGGGCCCCTTCTAAGAATTATTATAATAAGTTGCCTATATTCCTTAGGGATTTTATTTAGGCCAAGGAGAAGAATTCACATGGTTTTCATCAAGTTGCTTGGGATATTTTTTGCATGCCTACTGATAAGGGTGGGATGGGCATCATTGACATTTATAGGTAAAGCATTTATTTGTGTGCTAAGTGGGTGGTTAAAGCTATTGAAAGCCTTGAATCCTGAACATGTAGCATAGGGGTGCAGTATTACTATTTGGAATGTGGTTTATAAAGCCTTACAATAATTAATGTACTATCTCTAACTTGTCTACCAAATCGTACGATCGTATAGTCCCTAAAACTACCATTTTACTCCCAATGAACAACTTGTACGGAAGTCAGTTCGACACACTGTATGATACAAAATCATAAAATGACATGGCTTGTATAATTCCACACTCAACCAATCCTTAATATTCGATTTTTTAGGTTGTCGTACATAGTTTTGTAACCAATAAATCAATTTTCCAAAACTGCCAAATCGGGTAAGTTTCCTTCTATCACCTGAATTGCCAAATAGGGTAAGTTGTCTTTGTACGATTTGTACAAACTCTAGTGTACGATATGTATGTAAATAAAGTACATGCAAGTGCTAAATTGGATACTCTAATGGTACAATATCTCTTAGATAGGTTTTGTAAGGTTTTAATATGTCAATTAATCCTTTTCCTCTAACATGCAAAACATATCAACAAGGTTTGAGAGAGATGCAAATCCAATGGTTACGTATAAAAATCATATAGTAGGGTTACCTATGTCTTCAATATTTCTACCATAATCACAACTACAAAGCCTCACCAGTGCCTTATTAATCCATTTTATCACCATAAGTCATAAACTAGTCAAAACATTTACTAGAAAGTACATACAACATCATCAAGTCATCAATTATCATTCATCCATGCCAAAATCACACACAACCTGTAAAACATAACTGTTCTCATGTGTATATTATTTTGTTATAATTTCACTTACAACATGGTTGATCTACAACAATTATGGCTAGAACTCAGAACATAATAGCATAACTCCGTCAGATTATAACCAATAATTATCCAGACCTAAAAAATTGAAAATGGGACCTTATATAATGTTTCCCAAGTCATTCCAAAGTGGTTCCTAAGGCAATTAGTTATTTACAACCACCAATGCATAACAAAATGCATTAATTAAGACTTTTACTTAAGTCTAAAACTTTAATTATCAAACCTATGCTCCATTTCAACCTGAAATTACATTTCCCATGCATTTCACTCCATTTCACTATACCTTGTACAATTTTCCTTTGCCTTGTATGGTTTAATCATACCTATATGATTTGCAAAACTTATAAAAACTATCAAAATTGTCAAAATTGAGCAAATGCATTTTGTCACTTTCTCTTCTTATAGGAGGTGGATTTGCTGCCTACATATGCCCTCCCCTTTACTTTGGTCGATGTCCTCACTGACTAACTATGGCATGGAAAGTCATTCCAAAATTATTTGGTCTTTTTATCAATACTTCATACATTTTTATTTCTAGATAGGTACCCCAATCATACTTGATTTCCTAGGTGATACCTTCTACATACTGAGCCATCCATATTGGCATATCCATAGCTCGTGTATCCCCTAATAGTCAAGCCATTATTGTATTCATAGCACATGGCCAATCATCCCCTTTCAACTAGCTTTGTTTAATTCCTTGAGTCCCTGCACCCAAGATCTTTATAGCAGTCGATGACTTCACATTAGTTAATAAAGTGATGATACGATATGACTCAATCGGATCAACCAACTTTTTAACTATCTTCGTATGCCATATGCTAGAAATCTGAATGTCTTCCTAAATGCATCTATCGTAACTTCTATTCTCACTAACCTCTTGTCCACATTGACAAAGGTAGTTTTGGTCATAGGATTATACACCTAAACCATCTACAATAGATAGTTATATAAGAAGGTCTTCTAGTGTGGTGGCACTTGTTCTATTATAGCTACACCAACCTCCTCAAACTATTTCCTCTAGGGATGGTTCTTATTCTATTCATTATTCCACCATCGCCTACATGTTTCTCCTCCATGTTGTACAAATGAAATATTCATTATCTCCACCTAACCTTCCTCAAGTCCACTACTCAGATCCTCATTTGGATCTATAATATGTACCTCACTCCTCAGTTCCCTTATTGGGACCCATTCTTGTGCCATTCTCTCCTCTTGGTATCGTGGCGGTGTTCTATCATCCCTCCAGTACCTCTGACCTCTCCATGGCCTGTATCCTCCTCTTCTCCAAGGACGAGTACCACACCAATCATGGGACTGAGATTATCACCCTTGGTACTACCATGGCCATGACTCTCTCTCGTGTAGATATCCTACAATCCTTCTTAACTAGTATCTGAACTCTTCTACATAGATCATTTTATTGCCATACCTTTGGTTGTCTTGCTACTCGAGCATCACCAATTCCACAATTGAAAGTGTGTTAGAGATCATACAAAACTACTACAAATCATACAATATGTTGCAAATCATACAATCTACTCTTATTCTCACTCCTGTATAGTTTCCTTAGGACCAAACCTTCTAGATCATACAATCCTTCAGACTGTCATTGTATAGTCTTAAAACTACATCATCTTCCTCAAATCGTACAACTACAACATGAAATTATATAGACCCATGCTACTCCATATATTTTTTCTCTATAAATACTCCTCTTTGTTGAATCTGTATGATTCCATACGATTTACTAAAAAATGTCTAAAAGCAACCCAACAGTTGCCCAAAATTACACAAAAAATTTCATAAGACTGTACACTCTACCACAAAATCATAAAGTACATCTTTTCAAACCCTTATTCACCTAAAAAAATAGGTTTTTCACTTCCCTTCTATGATTTATCTTTGACCCAGTTGTCAAAATACCCCTATATACCTTTTCAATGCTTTTCAGGAGCAATTTCTCGATTCTTTCATCCTTGGTGCAATTTATCCCCAAACACAAAAAATTTTGGCTATAAAATAAAGTCATATGGACTGATCCTTCCTTTCCTCCATATTCTTCCTTTCATTTTTTGTTGCTTTTATCCTATTTAGGGCTTGTATTTCCCTTTCTTTGTAAATTTTCCACTTCAGCTCCAATCCGACGCTTCTTCAAACCCTAATGTGCATTTCTCCACCATACGGTTCTTGCTTGGACATCGTCTACTCCTAACCCTCCTTTATTTCTAGCTAAACTTTGAATTATCCCTTCAATGGAGTCAAACCCTTGCTTTTTCTCCCTTTTCTTCTCCAATTTGATTCTCCGAATGTGAAAAGTTCTCCTTGGTGTGAATTAAAAATGGGTCATAATTTATTTGCAGGTTACTAATGATTTTTAATGTCCATGTAGTCCTCTCCATTTAGTTGCATGCTTTTCACCTTCATCCTCCTAAAAAATTTGAATTCTCTTTTGTACGATTTAAAAAAATTGCAAGGTAAGCCTTCTATTTAAACTATCTCCAAACCCTAACCACTCTAAATTTGAAATTGCACTGTTTTACATGCCTTTTCATCTTCCTTTCCTATATGATTGACAACTCATCACTTTTCATACGATTTTAAATTTTTCCCACTCTTTTTCCAATAACTCATCGATCCACACATGCAACATTTAATGTGACGGTTGAAAATCGTACACTACACCTAAAATCATACATTGTACAACCTAAATCATACAACTTGCTCTCTTGTATAATTTACCATGTAATATTGCCAATTTCCCTTTTACAATATTTATTTTATGCTTTTTGACTTCAAAAATCTATCTTTGTACGATCTAGTACTTGTGCTTTTTCATCTTTGATTTGTACAATATATCACTTAGATAAAAAAATTTCTATTTGCTCTCTTGAAGAGGCTACCATTTCTAGTTTTCAACCCACTTCCTTCCTAATTGCGTCTCGAGGAATTTTCACAATTAAGGCATTTTTTTTTTCTTTTTCTTTTTTTTCTTTTTCTTTTTTTCCATTCCTAGCCTATTTACACTTACTATCGTGGAAATCATACAGTGACATTCACTTGTACGATCCCATCAAATTCTTCTCTTAGAGGTTTGACTATGATATTTTGAGTGGTTGTGTCACCTGTCGATACTTGCTCCCTAGGCCGATTCATCTCCACTTGTGATGTTACTGAATTTCCTGGTCTTCCCCTACCATGTGTACAATTTGGAATTGTACAATTGCAAGTTGGAGTATCTTCACATGGTGTCCTTTCTTCTTGTTGCATAGGTGATTGATCCCTTGGTAGTGGTGTCCTTACTACTCTACTATCATTCAAGTGACTTCTTTGCCTATCCCCTCGGATCAATTCTGGCTCTAGACTTGGCGATCGGATCCTTAGTTGTCCCTAGTTTCTTTCATCTACAAAATATACTCTTCCTCTACCAGCAAGGCCTCTCCTACATGCAAGTGTCTTCCCCATCCTATTCCTCTTGACATCAGATTTCTCTTGTCCAATGGTGATTCCTCCCTTTCTTGGAGTAATCCTCTGCCACCTACCACTTTTTGAGGTCCTTGTTAGATTAGTGGTGGTCATCCTAATGGATACTGCCTTGCGGGGCTAGGTAATATTCCTCTCATCCATGGTAACCCTTGCAAATTCCTTGTCCAGTTCATACAAGCTAAAGGTGTATCTCCTAGCCATCTAGAAGTAAGGGGTTAGATCCTTCCTCGTCCTCTTCCTCCTTTAATTGTAACATCACCTTGTCCTTTCTCACTTCATAGTCGAATACCTCCTCCCCTTCCTGGTTGAAGCCTTAGGGGTCCTTCTCTATTCCTTCCTCCCATTGCTCGGTTATCAGGAGTTATCTCTACCAACTCAATGTTGGCTAGTGGACTTCTACTTCTTCTTGTTCTTGGTGATAATTATCACAATAATCTGATTCTATGATCCACACGTGCTAGGTGACATCTCCATATTGCCCTATTCATCTTGGAATCCCATTTCTACAGGCTCTCTTGATTGCATCCAAGACAACTGGTCCACAATGACATACTTCTTACCAGGTCTCACTACTACTTAGAATACAAACTCCTGTAGGGTGATGAGCCACCTACTCGCCCGTACTTGTATCACCGACTTATTTATCAAGTACAACATAGCTTGGTGATTGACATAGAAGGCAAAGGGATTTGCCAATAGGTAATACCTAAAATTTTGGACTGCATATACCATTCCCAAAGCTTCTCTTTCTATTGTACTATAATTTCTCTCTAGCCTTGACAATAGGCGACTAGCAAAGAAAATAGGTTGATCTAGCCTAAACTATCCTTCTTGTGCCAAAGCACATCCAATTGCAAAATTTGAAGCATCAATATGGACATGGAATTCCTTATCCCAGTTTGGGAACACCAAAATCAGACTACTCACAAGCTTAGCCTTTAGCTCCTCAAAGGCTCCTTGGTGCTCCTTTGTCCATCTGAAAGGAATATTCTTCTTCATCAATGAATCCAATGGGTAGGATACATGTGCATAATTCCTGATAAACCTTCGATAGTATCCCATAGATCCCAAGAAGGTTTTAAGTGAACTCACATCATATGGTTCTTCCATGTGCAATATCACATGGATCTTATCAGGATCTATTTTTAATCCTTCACTGCACACTATGTGTCCTAACAATTTCCCATATGGTACCATCAGGTAGCATTTCCCAGGATTTAATGATATCTGTGCATTTTTGCACCTACTCATACATTCATTGAGGGCAGGAAGATGCTCCTTGATCTTCCCATAAATGGACCAATCATCCAAAAATGCTTTAAAGTTCCCTGTTGCCAACTGATCAAATATATACAGTATGATGCGCTAAAATGTAGTTGGGGTATTACAGAGCCCGAATGGCATTTGATTGTATGCGTAGATGCCATTCTCCATAATAAATATGGTCTTCAGCTTATCCTCCTTGGCTATACTTATTTGATTGTACCCCAAAAACCCATCCAAGAATGAATAGATCTCGTGTCCTGCGACTTCTTCCAGGATAGAATCTGTGAAGGGAATAGGGAAGGGGTCCTTAATAGTTACTATGTTCAGACTCCTAAAGTCCATGCATATTCTAATCTTGTCCACTTCCTTCTTCAAGGTGATCACTATAGGTGATACCCATTCATTGGTTGTCACCCTGAAGATGATTCCTACCTCCAACATCTTTTCTATCTCTGCATTCACTAATGCAACATACTTTGGATTCATTCTATATGGTCTCCTCCTTACGGGTTGAGCTCCAGGAATTAGCATAATCTTGTGGACACATAACTCTGGTGGTACTCCCTTCAGATCCTTATATGTCCATGCAAAGACATCCTTATATTCCAAGAATATCTTAAAAGTTATCGCTTTCAGTACAGGGTTCCAATCATCGCCGTAGTGAATCATCCTAGGTTCCTCCTCCATTCCTAGATTGATGTCCACTATCCGAGGTCCTTCATATTTGATATTCTCTGGCTCACTCGCTACTTTCTCTACATTCTTCGGGTGTGTCGGTCTTGTATCAATCTCCACATCTCCTACTGTATACTCTGCAAAACTTTTTGGGAATGTCCATTTCTCTTCTACCTCCTTCTTAGGTTCTTGACTAACTTTTGGTTCATCTTGTTTTTCCTTGATCTCCTCTGACTCAATACAGAGGCAGTTGGGCTAAAAAATTTTGTACTCCTCCATTTTCCAATGAAGAAGTCCGCTATCAGATCTAGCTTCGTCTTCACTACATTCATCCAGGTACAACATTCCTTCTCCATCAGGTTCATACCCTTCATCTCCTAAGGAATTTTTTGATTCATCCATCGTAGCTACATCCTCACTGACTTTTTGATTAGCTAGATTAATCATATATTTATGTTGTCCCTTCTTGAAAGTGATCTGATTATTTCCCCAGTTGTGATTAACTTTGGCTACTCATAGCCATCCTCTCCCCAAGAGAGCATTGTATGTAGGCTTTTGCATTGTAATCACAATGAAATCCAAGACAAACTCTTGGTCAGCTATCACCACTTGTTGTGCTGTCAAGACTCCCTTTGTCTCGATACCATACTGGTCAACACCATATAATCGGAAGCTCGATGCCCATAGATATGGAGCACCTAGTTCTAGCCAGGTTCTTTCAGGTAGCACATTGACGTTGGATCCTCCATCCACAATCACTTGTGTCAATTTGTGCCCTAGGATCTCCATATGAACTAATGCAGGTTTCTTTCCCACATCAATCATCAATATAGTTGGATCCATGAATTGATATTTCCTTTCCTTCTCCTAAATTGGTTGGCTCTGCACTTCCATCACCTTATGCGGTTGTATTTCTTCCACCATTGCTTTCTGCAATGCTGGAATAGCTTCCAATAGGTTCGACACTTTAATCTCTATTGTGGTGTCCAAAACCTGTGCTTCCAGACTTTGCACAATCACCTTCTCTTCTGATGGCTTTTCCAGTTCCTTTCCTTTAGCTAACTTCACTTGTTTAGCTTTTTGTGCTTCATCCTGTAGTATTTTCTTTGCTACTTGCCAATGTTGCTTTTCCTTTGCTGGCTCTGGGTACTTATCCTTTTTAGCCTGATTCCTCGTCATGGCTAATACTTCTTGGGTTTCCTCCTTAACTTGAGGAACCTCAATGTCTAAATAATTGACATTCTACGGGTTACTTGAACTCACCTGCTTTGGGAAATTTGCTTCTTTGTGGTTCCCCGGACCACACCATCTACACATATGTGTAGTGCTTGCTTGCGGTGTTTCCTACCTCTGAGGTGAAGGATAATTTTTCGCAAAATGCCCCCATTCTTGGAAATTGCAACATTGTATGATCGGCCTTCCTTCCGAGTCATACTGCAAATGGCCCTGGCCTCCTTGTCGATTGCCCTGGTTCGGCCTTCCACCTCGCCTACTATTTCTATAACCACCACTTGTTGCTTGTTGCCCACTCCCTTGGGCCTTTGGTTTCTCTTCCTGCTCTTGGATTGATAGGACCTATGGATGTACTCTCACATTATATGGACATAGCATTACCTCATGTCCCATCACATTATAGATGTGGCAATAATCATTGCATGGATACTTCACATTTGTATGACCTTTCATCTTGCATTTCGTGCACCAAATGTCATTCCTGTCAGGTTTTCTCCTTTGTTCTTTCATTATCTTGTCGAACTCCTGATGAAATGATGCTACTATCCTCTGTATAGTGTCATCTTCTCCACTGTCCGAATCATTAGACTTGGGGTGAGATAAAATTCTTGTATACGTCTATTTTGATTCACTTTCAAAATTATTTGCATGCTTTACAGCTTCTTCATATGTTTCTGATGGTACTGCCTTCATATTTTTCTTATATTTTGGTAGTAATCCATCAACAAACCACCACTTTACCAGGACATCTACCAGAGGCATCTGCATCTTATCGACTAATTGCTTTAGTCTATGGTTGTATGATTTCACATCTTCATCAGATTTTTGCTTTGTCATGCAAATTTCAGTAACAATGTCTCCATCATCCTTCAAAGGTCAAAATTCTTCAATGAACTTCTCCTTTATCTGATTCCAAGTCTGAAAATCTATGGTATTTTCTCTCTTCAAATACCAATCAATCGCCAATCCTCTCAAAGTAGCAGGAAATAAAGTTACCCAATCATCTGGTCTGTCTACACCATTTTCTCTCCAAATGGTTATACAAGTTCTGATGTGTCTTGTGGGGTCTTCCTTACCCTCACCTAAAAATGGTGGACATCTCTGTTTGGCTACCTTGTTAGCCATCTTCGAAGAATCATCACTATCACTTGAGGTCTCCCATGGAATCTCTATCTGATTCCTCCTTGGGGGTGTCTTGCTACAGTCATCGTCAAAAGTTTCTATCTGAGGTATCTTGTTCTATCCCACCACTCGTTGACCAAACTCTCGTGCATCTTCACTCTACGACCTCCTTCACTGATGTGAGGGAGATGGTCTTGGCCTTTCCTCCTGAGACCTCACGCCTTGTTGCTCTGGTGCCTGACTCCCATCCTCTACACTCCCTTGCAACCCTTCCATCACTTTCTCAGGTGTCACCATCCACTCTCCATCCTCTTGCACTACCTCTCTATCAACTCTTGCCTCTACGCTAGGTGGTTCTATTTCCTCATCTTCTGTCTCTATCAACAACGCCTCAAAGTCTCCTTCTTTAGATGTCCAAACTTGCTCTATTTTTGGTTCATGTGTACTATGGTCTGAGTTACTTGCATTCTCTCTTCGATAAATCCTCATGCTCCTTCTTACTAGAATGTTCTCTCATACTTCCCATCTCCTACACCTTTGTACACTGGTGTCTGTCATTCACCTCCAGTTTTTGTAGTATTCTTTCTTTGTCAATTTGACCCGTTTTAACAAAAATGCTAGATTCGATAAGGCAACGATACCAAATGTAGCATAGGGGTGTAGTATTCCTAGTGGGGAGGTGATTTCTAGTGCTTAGAATGATCAATGTACTATCTCTAACTTGTCTACCAAATCGTACAACCATATAGTCCCTAAAACTACCATTTTATGCCCAATGAACAACTTGTACGAAAGTCAGTTTGACACACTGTACGATCCAAAATCATACAGTGACATGGCTTGTACGATTCTACACTCAACCAATCCTTCATATTTGGTTTTGCAGGCTGCCATACACAGTTTTGTAACCAACAAGTCGATTTCTCCAAAACTGCCAAATCGGGTAAGTTTCCTTCAATCACCTGAATTGCCAAATCGGGTAAGTTGTCTTTGTACGATTTGTACGAACTCTGGTGTACGATATGTATGAAAATAAAGTACAACCAAGTGCTAAATTGGATACTCTAATGGTCCAATCTCTCTCAGATAGGTTTTGTAAGGGTTTAATATGCCAATTAATCCTTTTCCTATAACATGCAAAACATATCAACGGGGCTTGAGAGAGATGCAAATCCAATGGCTACATCCAGAAATCATACAATAGGGTTCACTACATCCTCAATAATGCTTCCATAATCACATATCATTCTACAAAGCTTCACCAATGCTAGATTAATCCATTCTATCACAATAAGACATAAACTAGCCAAAACATTCACCAGAAAGTACATGCAACATCATTAAGCCATCAATTGTCATTCATCCATGCCAGAATCGTACACAACCTAGAAAATATAACTGTGCTCATGTGTATATTATTCTATCATGATTTCACTTACAACATGGCTGATCTACAACAATTATAGCTAGAACTCATAACATAATAGCATAACTCAGTCAGATTACAACCAACAAATATCCAGACCTACAAAATTGAAAATGGGGCCTTATATAACGTTGCCCAGGCCATTCCAAAGTGGTTCCTAAGGCAATTAGTTATTTTACAACCACCCATGCATAATAGAATGCATTAATTAAGACTTTTACTAAGTCTAACACCTTAATTATCAAACCTATGCGCCATTTCAACCTGAAATTACATTTCCCATGCATTTCATTGCATTTCAGTGCACCTTGTACGGTTTACCTTTGCCTTGTATGGTTTTCCCTCCTGGTTGTATGGTTTACTCCTACCTGTATGATTTGCAAAACTTGTACAAACTATCAAAATTGTCAAAATTGAGCAAATCCCTTTTGTCACTTTCTCTTCTTCTGGGATGTGTGGATTTGCTATCTACTGAAGGTTTTGATTCATCATTGTATTTCTTCAAGTCTACCTTATGGGTGCAAATCTTGGGCTAATTTTGGCCCATATACTCTCAGCATTACTTCTTATCTAGTTAAGATTCAGGGTTCCTTTATTGTTAAAAGTATTTGGTGAGATTTTGAGGTTGTGAAACCTCATTTTTGTAATGTTATTTCATTTAATTCTCAAAATATATGGTGGTCTCCTATTTTGTCTAACTCTTTATTTCTTCTTACCGATATACTAGGGATTAAATATTTAAGGTTTTTTTGTAAGGACGTCTACTATATTAATGATTTAGTGCACTCTCGATACTATATTCCTTGGCTTGATCTCAAATAGAAATTTAATCTTCAGAATTTAGATCTTCCTTCTATTCTTAAGATTCAAGAGCTCATACCTAATGTCATGCTTCATAAGCTCGATATTCAACCCCCAAGTGCTTGGTGGAGGGATTGGTGCTGGAATGTGGATACTCCTTTCAATAACTACTCTTCTTACTTGATTTATTAGCTTCTTAGTCTTGTTTCCCTTAGTGTTGATAAACTTAATGAGATATGGCAGGCTCACTCTACCTCCTATACTTAGATTGCTCATCTGAAACATATATGGTAGTCTAACCTTGAACCCAATATTAACTTTTTTATTTTGTCTCTTATTTATCAAGGGATTCTTATGGGAGAGATACTTAGTAGGGTTGGTCTTCCTAATTCTAAGTGTCCAACTTGTGGTTTTTTTGAGACTTTCAAACATCTATTTTGGTTCTACCCTCATGCTTAGTCTACTTGGTATTGGATTCACTCATTGTTCAAGACCTTTCATTCTAATTTTTTCAGATGGTAGATGATATTTTTTGGAGATAACAAATATTGGCCTACCTATATTTTTTCTCTATGGAATTTATTTAATGCTATTATTTTATTTCAACTTTGGAAAGCTAGGAATGTTGTTATCTATTCAGGAGATTCAATTTCTAGTTATTTTTTCTTGCATGGCCAATCCTTGGAGGGTAAAGTTATTCGGGCAACAAACACAACTGGGAGGCTGAGCTATATTTCTTTGAGAAGAACTCTGAGGTTTATAAAAATTATAGCAAAGGTTTATTTTGCAAACACCTTTCCCCTTATTTGCAACAAATTCTTGTTCCTGTGATGCAATATCTTTCCTATGACAATTTAGATTCTTAATTATGTTGTATTCACATTGCCTATGTGAACCATTTATGTGAAGCCAAAGCCATGAACATCCCTACTGCTATTTTTTGGTCCATTGAATACACTATTATGTCTACCCAAAAAAAGGACGATGTCCTTCCCATTCACCAAGGGCTTTTCAAAGTCCTCTACCATTATCTCCTCCTTCATTTACCTAGTGGCAACATCCCTAACTCTGGGTTTGGAGAATATAACTCTTCCTCTACTCCTAGCCTCTAGCCTTCTAATACAAAAAAAGAAAAATAAAAAATGATAAGCCTCACTCTATTGCTAGTAAGAAAATCAAAGTTGAAACAACCCCTTTCAGAAGATCTCAACGACTGAACCTTAAGGAAGTAGCTGAAACCCCACCGTCCATCACTGGAAAACCTCCTAAATTTCAGTCTACTTCATCTGATCTTGTTGACAAGTTCCTCCATAAATTAGTTATCCATGCTACTACTGCATCAATCATCCATCTATAGATGACTTACATCGCCATTGGCAAGGCCACTGCTAGCCTTAAGGAATAGAGGCATAATCTTAGTCTGTTCTTCTACAAAAATTTTAATGGTTCCTCCATGGTCTCTACTACTGAACCCCATTTCGATGTCAAAGGGGGTGCTAATGAAAACAATTTAGTTGAAACTGCTCAAGATGCCTACCTGGAAAATCTAAAGGAAACTTCCAAGGACAAAGAAACCCTGAAGAAGGAAGCAAAGGAAAATGTTCTGGAAATTGATGTTCACAACCTTCTGCAACCTGACGCCCTTCCTTGACGATGTTCATGGCTTGCTACTATTTTTGCTCTCAGATGCATTTCTCTTCCTTTGGTCTATTGGTGCGCAAGATGTTTTGTTACAACTCGCCTTTGTGTTTCTTTTTTTTTTGGTGCTCCTTTCTGTTCCTTTTTGCCAAAGGATTGTAATGGCTTTTAGCCTTTCTGGATTTTTTGTTCTTAGTCTTTCAGTTTTATTGGGTTTGTTCTATTTAAAGATACTGGTTTATCTCTTTTGTTTTCCTCTTGGTTCCTTGATGTAAAAGGCGACAGGGTGTCTTTCAAATACCATTTTTTAAATAATATAAATTAATTTACCAAAAAAAAATATTACAATATTTTCTACTATTAATGTTCAGCTTCATTCGCAGGCTTCCAAGTTGACTCATGAGTTGGAGCTTTTGATAAATCTTGTCATGTTTTAGTGCGAGGCTCCGTGCACTATCAATGTGGCTTCACCTAACCTCCCTCTGCTTTAAGGTCCCTCTATTTATTTGAGGCCTCAACATACTAGGTTGAGAAGGTGAAAGTATCCAACATCAAACTCTTCTATCAGTACCCACAGTAGGGCTTGGACTCCTCTTGGAGTGGATCCCTTTGTTTAGTTATTCTATTTATTCACCCTTCTAAGGGTTGGTTTTATTTTTGGCCTCAAGCCTTGTCTTTACGATGTTGATTTTTTGGGTGGCCTTGTGCTCCGAGATGTGATTTTTCCAGCTTCCTTTTTATTGTAACCTCTCTTATTTTTTATTGAATATAATTGTTGGTTACAATAAAAAAGATTAAGACTAAAAAGAACGTGGTTAAGGTATTGAAAACATTTTACATAAAATATTTTAAAGGGAGTACTTTCAATCACCACTTTACCTATTTATAGTCAAATATAATTAAATTTATTATTATAACAAAAAGAAAAAATTAAAAAAAAAGAATTAAAGACTAGAGGAACATGAATAAGTGTTAAGGTATTTGAAACCCTTTCACAAAGAACATTCTACAAGGGAAGTACCTTTAGTCACCATTCCACCTAATTGTTCGTATCAAGATTAACCTTGCTTCTCACACAAATAATTTCTTTTTAATAAAAAAAAACAATCTTTTTGGTCCAAGGACAACCCGATGAGAAACTAATTCTATGCATAAGGGTTTTTCACACTACTAAAATATTATATATAAAAAATACGAGGATAACATGGTTAGGTATCAAGTTATTGGAAAATTTTAAAAAACATTCTAAAGGGAGTACCTCCACTCACCACTTTACGCCCTTATAATAAAATATAATTAAATTTAATACTATATTAATAATAAAAATTAATCAAATCAGAAATCAAATATTTAAAGGAACATAATTAAATTTTGAGTTATTGGAAACCTTTCAAAAAAAACATTATACAAAGGAAGTACCTTGAGTCACCAGTCCTCCTCATTGTCAAATTTACATAATTTTAAGTCTTTGTGATCAATTTTTTACAAATAATTAGATTTAAGACTATAATAAAAAGAAAATATTAATTACTTAAAAAATTATTATATATATAAGATTAATACACCATAAAGGGATCTATTCAATGACTCTTAAATTTAGAAAATACATATTTGCTTTATTGTATTATAATAAATTTATATTTATTTCTAGTAAGCACAATCAAGTAATGATTTACGTAACTTTTTTTATTTATGTTGACCCATAAACTTCATAGTACACGGATGACTCTTCATAGTAATTACTTTCTTATGTTGTCTTGGAAATCCTACATTTCCATGAATATCTTGCATATGTATTTCTTTATTATGTTAATCTTGAAACTCTAAAGTGCAATAAATACATTTTGTACTACTTTCATTTTTATTATAAGGAAATAAATTTATGCTACTTGAGGAAAATAAAGATGGTTTACTTGGATTATCTATGATTTTATTCACTTCATTCACTTTAATATTTGTATTCTCATATTCCTTCACACCTTCTAAAATTAAAATTGTGTATCTTACACTTTAATATTTGTATCCTCATATTTCTTCACACCTTATAAAATTAAACAATAGAAAAATATGGAAAATAATTAGAAGTACGTCCCATCCTGAGGAATCAAAAGAGCTACAATTACTTCTAAAATCCACGTTTATCCCCACTAAGAGCCATAGAGGTCATATTTTCTAGGAATTCATAGAAAGCGAGAATTTCTTTGTGAAGTCTACTTACAAGTTGCTTTTGGCTCATGAAGAGCCCTTACTTCATTACAGTCTTATCTGACCTAAATTTCTCATTTCTAAAATATCCCTTTTTGCTTGGGTGGCCATTCAAGGAAAAATTCTCACCATAGAAAACCTTCTTAAGAGAGGCATGGCCATTCCTAATAAATATTTTCTATGCTTGTCATATTGAGAATCCCCTCATCATCTTTTTCTTTCATGTCCCTACTCCACATCTATCCTCAACAAGTTATTCAATTTCTTCCATATCCTTTAGGTCAAACCTTGCTCTATTGTTGATCTCTTTATCCAATGGTTGAATCCTTTTTTCAACCCCCACCTTACATTCCTATGGCAAGTTTACCTTCACCATTTTCTATGGTATGTTTGGCTAGAAAGAAATCACAGAGTTTTCTCTAACAAGATGCTAAGTCTAGATTGTGTTACGAACACAATCCTTTCCTTTGCTATAGAAAATGCTTCCCTCTATCCTCTTTCATCCCATACCACCTCTCGGTTCAAGACTTACTTGAGCCTTTATCTCAACCTTCCATTTGTAGATAATCACTCAAATCCTTCCCCTAACATAAGGGCCCAATAAAAGTGGATTTTCTCTCCTTCAGGTTAGCTCAAGTTAAACTTTGATGGTCCTGCTAAGGGCAACCCTGCATTAGCTAGCATTAGGGGTATCCTTAGAGATTGTAGTGGTAGATTCATCCTCACTTTTGTAAAATTTTTGGGAATTTAGACAAATTAGGTTGCTGAATCTAGAGCCTTGTGGAGAGGTATTGTTCTGGCAAAAGAAGTTTTTTTTTTTTTTGAATTTACATGGTGGAATCGGTAGCCTCCACGAATCCAAGAAGGTTGTCCATATTTTTATGGCCGCCACAGTATTTGTGTTGTCTGCCCTAGAAGCCGCCACATAGATCTTCACGTATTTTGCCCCTATAACCACTATGCCACAATCATTTTAAAACTTTTACATCACTAAAAGCACTAGGAAAGGGATAAGCGTTCAGTCCAACGAGACTCGAGATTTGAACCTTGGACCTCCACCCCCCTTATGGGGTTTTGATGAACCAATTGGTCTACACCTCGGACCTAAAGAAAGAAAAGGGTGCAAAACTAGGACTTCCCAGGAGGTCACCCATCCCAGTACTACTCTGGCCCAAGCATGCTTAACTACGGAGTTCTGATGGGATCCGGTGCACTAATGCTGGTATGATCGCACCCCTGGAAAAATAATTTTCAAACAGAATCATGGTTAAATAGGATTGTCTAAATACCATTAACTATCTAAAGAATTCTAGAAATCGTTCATGCAGGATTAGGGACCGTATCGATGAAGCTAGGTCTCTAAGTCAAAATTTTCAAGAGATTATTTTTTAACATGCTTTCAGGGAAAGCAATAAAGTCGTTGACAAGCTTACAAATATTGGTGCTCACTCCACAATCCCGGTGACTTGGACAAGTGGCCTTCCTAAGGAATTAATTATTGTCGTGGAGCAAGATAGAATTTCCACAAATGGGACAAATGTTTGATGATTCAGTTTCTATTTTAATGATTCCCATGTAACCTCGTTACGTGTATTTTCTAATTTTTTTGGTGTTTTCAATTTTAATCCTCTCTCCATCATTTTTATAGAAATTTTTATTTTTGTTTTTTTTGAACTTGCTCACCTCGTTGTCCGCCCTTGTCATGTTTTCCATCATTTTCTTGTCATTCACTCCCACCTCTCCTCCAATGCCATCATTTCACTTCACCCCATCACTGTCGGGCCCTCCATATCCCTCATTCTCCTTTTCCCATACCCTCCATATTCCAACCATGTTTACCTCTCCATTCTTGCCTTCACCATTGATTCCTTCTCCCAGTATGATGTTTTCATCATGTGGGAGGTTGGGTTGGCCATTCACATGCTCCATATCTAATATGGTTCAAGTGAGGTATGTCATGGTCTCCTCAAAATATGTAGACTAACCTTTACTCGATTCACTTGGCACCTCATATGAGATGGATATCTCATTGCTTCCAAAATTGGACCCAAGGCTACTTCTTTTTATAGCATCCCTTGTACCTTTCACCTTCACTATCTTTTTCTCCATATTTGTTCTCATAGAATCTGTTGTCCTGCCAATATGAGGTTTGTTGACCCATCCTTCATTGTCATGGATTCCATTATTGAAGCTATCATCACCACTAGGGGATTTCTCCCTTTTTTCAAGAGTTTTAGTGGAGAAGATCATGAAATTACTTTCACTTTTCTAGGCACTTGGGATAATGGAAGGGTGACGATCCATGATAGAACCTTCGAAGTCGACATTAAGAATATGGTTGAGGTTATAGGGTAGTATACAAAATGGAGGTCAATTCACCATGAAAAACATAATTGGGAAGCTAAAATAAACTAACTTAAAGATAAATATATTTGAAAAAAGGTGTGAATGGGCATGCATCAAGAGGAGCTCCCCTCACCCTGGAACAGTGTCATGAAATCTATCATGGAGTTCATTACTATGGATGACCCTAATAATATTTTATGTAGTTTTCACTTCACTTTCTTTAATAATTTTTGTGATGTCAACCTGGTGAACATTCCCCAATTCCTCTTCAATTCCATCAGCTACACTTTAGAGAACATATGTAAAAAAAATAGTAGTGAGTTGCCTTCCCATAAAGACCTATTTAAGGTTTTGTACAACCATTTGTTGATTCATTGCCCTTAAGGTGTTATCCTTCCACCTACCCCTAAAGTTAAACTAGCCTTACCCATCCTAGTATTTCCCAGTCCACTCCTCTATCCTCTAGCTCTCCTACCCTATTAGCCAAAAAGAGGGCGGTGGTTGAGACTATTCATAATTTGAGGAAAAGAGTTAAAAGTGAATTCCCTAATATTAAATATGTTCGATCCTCTACGTGCTTGTAGAAATTGTGCAAGAAAATAAATCCTTAATAATTTACTCTAAGAATGATGATAAGGATACCCCTAATCATTGTCTAAAACAATTCATCATCAACTCTATTTCCAATTGCATGTCCCAGTTGATCTCTGCAACGCTTTGAACTTGCTCTTCTTCAATAAGTCCTTTTCTGAGGATGGTGGTAAGGTATCTACTATTAAGGAGATTGTTAATATTTCTACTACTTCTAAGGATGATAAACATGAAGATAAAGACATCGATATGGATGAGTCAAATGATGACCTTTAGGATGTTGGTGTGGAACCTGAAGATAAAGCTTAGGGCTTCCTTTCATGCTGAATTGTTTTGTTAAATATACTCTATGTCACCCTTAGTTTCTTTTTTTTGTTGTCTAATGGCATCCTCTATGATACTTCTAGTTTTGTAGGACTGTGTTCCCTATCCTTGTCTCTCTGGTTTATGTTGTTGTTTTCAGCTTACTTATCTATGATGTAATCAGGTTTTGGGTTCCTATCAAAACCCATTTTTTTATCAAATATTTTAACTGATCAAAAAAATATTGTATTGTAATCACTCACACCTTGTATCAATTTTTTAAATGGTTTATTCAATTAAATTGTAATATCCTCTATCATTGTATAATGCAAAGAGGTTTTACCACATTCTTAGAAGTGGAAAATCCATGACTTGATCTAAGTTCTATTATGATATGATCTCCTTGCTTCATATTAAATTTTTTTTTTCTCATCCCAGAATATTTCCATCACTTCAAATTTGTAATCTCTTGTCATGTGTTCAATATCTTAACATTTGTAATATTAGAATGAAATTTTTTCATAATCTAGTCATTAATCTAATTTTAATTTTTGAGAGTTAATACTAATGGACTATGGTACAGGTTCTGAAATATTCATGGTAATACATATTGAAGTGTATATAACATGCATTGTCTCCTTAGTAGTTGGTCCATTTTGGATGAACTCCCTTAGAGTATTATCAGTATTCTTCAAAATCTTCTTATTGATAAATTGATCAGTGATGTGGTAGCAAGGTGGGAAATTTTATTTTCAATAGCAAGGTGTACAAAAAACACCTTTAGATGGTGAAATATATGCTTTTATGATAGAATTTATTTCAACTGAATATGACAAATCCCTTATTCTTCATCGGTGGAATTACTTTTGTAAAGTCTTCCAACAAGATGGAAAATTTCTATTAGCCATCAAATAGCAACTCAAGATGAATTACTATTAACAACATTCTCCAATTGACAACTTTGTGTTGGCAATTATCTTGGTGGAAATTAACTTTGATGGGTGTCTCCCTTAACAATAGGGTTTAGATGATCACTCTTGATAGTGTTTGCAATATCATGTTAGAAATATCCTTCATAATGTCAATGATCTACTCTAACAATGATGACATCTAGAATGATGACAAGCACTTGATGATTAACTTCATTTCTCCACTCAATCGATACTCTTTGAGAATTAGGGTGCAATTTATTCCATGATGACATGTTTAGAAAATTATGATGAAAAAATGTATAAGATTCAATGACTTCACTCTAGTTCTTATAAGACAACAACACATGATGACCATGATCTTTGATAGTTTTCTCTTTGTAGTTTACAAACAAAAACCAATATTTTTTTACTGCATCAATTTGTGTATTCCAACTTGCAACACACTACTCTAACAACAAATAAATTTAAACATTCATATAAACAACTTCACATGGATTCATTTACACCAATGGGAAAATATTTCCTTTCATTACCAATTTTCTTGTTTGGCAACATCATTACATATAATGCATAGGAAAACACAAAACAACTTTAGTAGGTTATCCTTTCTCATTATCTATTTTTTTCTCTTCTCTTTCTCACTCTCTCTTCAATACTTTTGCTACTCCTCTACACCATTTTCTCCAATCCCTTAACCTTTTGAACTTCGCCCAACTTAAAGGCTTTTCAAGTTATTTATGTTCTAACTTCCAAATAGTTCATCTTTTTAGATGGTTGAAATTCTAGTTCTAACACATCAATTGATTCACATGTGGATGCTCCTACATCATACTCATAGGGTGATAGAAATATCCCATGAACATTGCTGAAATATAATGGATACTCTATATTAAATATCTTTAAATCATTCATCCATGTTGTTTTGTTAACTTATTGGTTCTTCCATTTAACTAGATACTCATAGTATACCTTATCTCTTGTCCTTTTTACAACTCTAGAATCTATGATTGCTTTAATTTTTTTTAGTTTCTTCTTTGATAGTTATGGTATCAATTTTTTTACTAAAATATCAATTATATGATATTCACCATCATATCTAGGTTTATCATAGTATGGGTACAAGTTAATTACATTAAATATGAATGGAATGTTGATACCCTTTGGAAGCTTATTTTCATATTCATTGGTGATAAACTTCTTCAAAACCTTACAAGATTTAATCTTTTTTTAGTTTAAATTATTATGTGTTCCCTTTGAAACATTTTGTAGTGCACCAAAACCAAATATCCAACCTAAAACTCCTACATTATTCATTAGAATCAACATGTTGTTTGTATTTCATGGTACTCCTTTCAAATTTATTTTCACCTCATGATGTATATCATGAATATAGTTGCCAAAGTCTTCTTCTACAAAACTTGGTTTCTATAAATCAACCTTCTCTCACAACTAATCTACTCTTGGGCATATCCCATATACAATTTGAAATGGCCTTCTACGTATACTTCAATTTACACAATTATTGTATGCAAATTATGCCAATGTCAAAATAGTTTCATAAACCTTTGGCTTCTTACCAATTGAGTATATTAGCAAATTCACAATGATATTATCCACAAATTCAATTTATCCATTTGTTTATGGGTTACATGCCAAACTAAATTTCAGCTTACTATCTAGTTTCTTCCACAAATTTTGCCAAAAATGACCCACAATGTTAGCATATTTATCTGAAACAATAACTTTCAATAATCCATGAAATCTCACCACTTCATTGAAGAATATTATGGCCATGTAAATAGCATAATTTATTTTTTTACAATGTATAGAATAAGCCATATTTGAGAATATTTCAATAACAAAAAACATAGAATCATTACTTTTTTGTGTGCTCAACAATCCAAGAACAAAATCCATGCTTACGTCCTCCCATGGCCTCTCTGCTACTGGTAATGGTTGATACAACCCAATGTTTTGACTTCTTATTTTTACATGCTGAGAGATTTCATAACCCTACATAAACCTTCTTACATCTATATTCATTTTTAGCCAATAGTAGCTTGTAATAAGTTATCCCATAATTTTATCTACTTCAAAATGTCCAGCTAGTCCTCCACTATTTTCTCTCTTAATATGTTATCTCTCGTTGAACTCTATAGTATGCATAACTATCACCTCTTGAAAAATAATCCCTCTTGTATGAAATAGTGAAGCCACAAAATTCTATCTCCTATAGTACGGTTATTACAAGTTTCCTAAGCTTTCTTGAATTCTAAGTTATTAGCTATAAATATCGCTCATAGATAAAAAACAATGACTTCAATATGCATCATGTTCATAAATATATTTCTACTTCTAAAGGCATTAAATAATTTGTTTTAATGATCACTTTTATGCTTCAATGCAAATAAATATCCTTACAAAAATTCCACCCACTTCATATGCCTTTGATTAAACTTACTCTAGTTGTTAATAAACTCTAAAGAATGGTTGTGTATGAACAAGTCAAACTTTTTTAGCAATAAATAATGCCTCCATTTCTTTAGTATTTGAATAATGGAATAGAAATATTGGTCATATATTTAGTATTTCCTCTTTGTATGATTTAACTTATCACTAAAATATGCAATGTGTTTGCCTTCTTGGTTCAAGACTCCTCCTTTTGCCTTCCCACTCACATCACAGTCTACTTGAAAGACCTTGTTGAAATGCAACAAAGCTATAATGGGTTGTTCCATTATTTTCTCCTTTGGGATTCAAAAACTTCTTTATGCTACAGTCATCCACTTAAACTCATTTTTTTCTTAATTCATCATTTTTGTGATTAGAGCACAAATTTCATTGCATATTTTATTAAACTTCCTATAAAAAATTTGTAAACCATGGAAAATTTTGACCTCAAACATACTTATTTTTTATGGCCAACTCAAAATGACATTTACCTTTTTAGGATCCATACACAACCCTTCTTTATAAATAACAAATCCTAAGTATACCAATTCCTCTTTCATAAAACTACATTTCTTCAAGTTGACTAACAACTCTTCTTCCTTCAATATTTGCAAGACCAATATTAAATGATCTAAATGATCTTCTTTGCTCTTACTAAATAAATAAAAAATATCCAATTAGACAACCACAAACTTTCCAATAAATGACCAATGCTTTATTCATAAACCACATAAAGGTACTAGGTGCATTTGTCAATTCAAATTGCATAATAAAACACTCATACAATCCCTCCTTTTGTGTTAAAAATGGTTTTTCACTCATATCATTCCCTAATCTATATTTTATGATAGCCACTATTCAAATCTATATTTGTGAAGAAATTTTATTGACTTAAGGAATCCGTAAAATCATCCATGTGTGGCAATAGAAATCTATACTTTATGGTTATATTATCAATTGCCCTTGAATATGTACACATGCACAATTCTCCACCTTTCTTTGGTGCAAGTACAATTGGTACTACACATGGGCTTAAACTCTCCCTAACCAACCCTTTGTCTAATAAATCCTAAACTTATCTCTTTATTTCATCATTCTACATTGGTGTTAGTCTATAAGTTGTCTTATTAGGAAAACTTGATCCAAGAATGAAATCAATGTGATGGCTAATACTCCTAATCAGTGGCAATCCATCTAGCATTTATTTTAACACAATTTTTGCATACTCCTATAGCAAACTCTTCACATCACTTGTAATATCCTCCTTATCATCGATAATTCTAAACTTTATGGGTTTAGCAATCAAAGTAAAACATACCTTCTTCTTTGTCATCTCCTTCAAAAATTGTTTTCCAAAAATCAAACATATTTTAGGACCATTATCGTCTCTTTTGTCTTTGTCCTTTAATAGACTCGATACATACATCTTACCATATTTCATAATAGCATAGGTGTTTTCCCTATTATCATATATTGCCCTCCTATAAAATTTTAAAGGTCTCCCCAATAAAACATGACAAGCATCCATAGGCATAATGTCACACATGACCTCATTCTTGTATGATCCTATTTAAAAATTCACCTTGCACTATTCACTAACTAAGATTTGTTGTCCCTTTTGCAACCAATAAACCTTCTACATATTGGGGTGTTCGGTCCTCCTCAACCCTAATTTCTCTACCATATCAATGGATACTAGATTATATATAATCCCACTATTGAAAATGACTTTGCAACATTTGCCTCTTGATTTACAAACTATTTTCATAAAATTTCTCCTTTGAATAGGTTTACACTTCTCCTTTTCTAGCTTTAGTAGCACTCTCTTCATCATAAAAGATTCTCCTTATTTTGACTCCTTTGTATGGTTCATGGTAGCAACACTTTCTGTTGAGTGATATTTTTGCCTGATTACGAAAACACAATCACAATTAGGATCCTATCAAAAAAATCATCTCTTGCAAATAAATATAGAACGTCTTCAAGGTTGTGTTTGCTTAATTTCTTAAATGTGCTTGTATGCTTGTAAAATGTCAAATGTTGCTGAATACCTCAGAGGTGCAAGTAACTATTAACAAGGGTCTTGTGGTTTGGTATTTGATTTAAATTGTGAAAATGTTGTTGTTTATGAAATTAATTGCCCAAGTGTAAAATTAATAATCAAATATTGTAAATAATAAAACTCATGGAGTACAAATATTTGAATTTTAACCTTAGAAAATGATTTTAATTAAATTTATCTAAATAATTAATGTTTGAACTTTAATTATTAATATTTGAAAAATTTAATTAATTAAAACTCTAATGTTTATTTCAAAATGTTAAATACTGAGAACTTATCAAAATGAAATAAACATTTACCCTAATATGAAAAATTATACATAATATTTAGGGTTTTGATTTTTCCTTGTGCGATGAAATTAAAAAATAAAAAATAAAAGGCTTAGGCTAGAAAAAATAAAATAAAATAAAATGATAATAAAACATAGGTTACAACAACTTGTGAAATCCCATCCTGAATCTACAGAAGGAAATATTCTAAAACTTAACCTAATCTAATCCGACCAGTATTCACACAATCCAAATTAGATCTGATGCAATCTTCAAAAGAAAATAATCAATATACCAAATTATTAATAATGAAACTACCATCAGGATGCATATTGTTACAAAGATCTTCAATTAATACAAACTTTAAAATAATACAATGATATTGTTACAAATATCTTCAATTAATACAAAAATCAAAATACCTCACTTCAATTGATACTCTCTGGATGAAAAACTTCTCAGTAAAGCAACCCAGGAGGAAACATTTGGCAATGGAAATATTCAATATTCTCTTACACTTGCTCTAAATTATTTCAATAATTTTTCATGAGTCTCAATGAATTATTTATAATTTGAAAAAATTAGTTTGATTCAGTTTCAAAATAGTTTTGGGAATGGATTTCGTAACTATTCATTCTCCTTGTATTTCTGAACTTGTTGTGGAAACATTATGAATATTATCATTAATATTTCTTTTTCTTCCCTTGTATTACCTGCATAATGACATATTCATCATAATATTAATTAAAATCCAACTTTTATTTTATTTATTATTCATTTTCTTCGTAACTTTCCTTTTGCCCAAAATTGAATCAAAATTCAAAGTTCTCATATTTTAATGAAAATTTCCATGCATCTAAATAGGCCAAAAGGGTACTCAGCATTGTTGAGATCAACCAAAAATTTATCATGGTCCATGAGATATAACACTTTAAATTTCACAAGCTTCTATAGCAAACAACTAGTTTTGGATGAAATTGACATCTGAAATCCTGTAAGTTTGGTACCATTAGAAAGAGGTAATCAATATATTTCTATCAAGTTTTTAATGATTTTAAATGGATTTTTCTAGCTCAAGATATGTCCATTTCAATTTTGCATTAATTTTAGGGCAAAACTGATAAAATTTTAATAACCCTAAAATGAAATTTAATTATTTAAATGAAATTTAATTATTTAAACCTTTGAAAACCTTTGAAAATGATTTTAATTAAATTATTTGATTTGAGATAATGCAATTAAGATGCAAATAATAAAAAATATTCAATTCGAAGCATTGCAACTAAATTCAAACCTTCAAGATGCAAAGATATCAATAATTTCAAAGTGAAAGCAAATTTTCAAAGACCTTGATGTGAGAAAAATTAGATTAAAAAAAGAACAAAAAATGACAAAATTTTGAGTGGGTCCCCAAATTTGGGTATGTTGTGCAATGGAAACAAAAAATGGTGACTCTACTAGAAAATGCTCTTGAGAATTTTGGATGAAGAACTTCATATGAAACCTATAAAACCAAATATCAGAGAAATAAACATCATCTAGCAATATCCAGAGAAAGTGAGGTAAATAAATTCAAATGACAACATATGAACCATTTTTGTGATTCATTTTGCATCCTTGAAACAATTCAGATTCCATCATTCATTTTGCATTTAGGCTATAAAATATCACTCATTAAGATGTGCCTCTACATTGCTCCACTACTAGTCAAGCATCCATAGCTCCGGTGGAGATGACCTTGATCTCTTCTAGACCTTGCTCTACTTCCAACCAGGCATCTATAGACCTTGGTAGATATTATTTGAATCACCCAAGAATTAGATAAATTTTACATTTTACTTCTTTTTTACTTCATCTAGACATTGCTCCATTGCCAGCCAGACGTCTATAGCCTCGATGAAGATTATCTAAACCCCTTTCGATTGATTTCAACTTTTCTTTCCTTTTTTTTGCTTTTTGTATCAAGCATTTTATTGCTTTGCAAATTTACCTCCCACCTGGGTTAGAGATCAATTAAGGCTAAATATAGAGTATATTAGATTTTTACCTTAATATGCAAAACTAGAATGACTTTATCCTTCAAAATATCAAAAAATACCCTTTAATATGATGTGATACATGTGGAGCTTCAGTAGAATGTCTCATTGTTCCAAAATTTCACTATATTAGTCCAAAATCATAAGGATAATTACTAAACAATATCATTATCTT
Organism: Wollemia nobilis; assembly: GCA_028583015.1. Lineage (NCBI taxonomy): Eukaryota > Viridiplantae > Streptophyta > Pinopsida > Araucariales > Araucariaceae > Wollemia > Wollemia nobilis. The sequence continues at coordinate 6,897,707 of JAQPPZ010006195.1, read as the reverse complement.
TTCCTTATTTTCATTTATTTTCAAAATAGACAATTTATCATACATGACAGGAACAAGTATCAACAAAGAAACCAACAGTTTATTACAATTATAAAATACTACCTCGATCATAGGAACCAAAACCAAAATATTTTTTGAAAATGAAAAAGTGAAAATGGGAACACAAACAAAAGACAAAAACTTGACATAAATTTGTATTATTGAAAGCCAAAAATGGAAACAAAAAAAATCACTATGAGAACAATAAAAGTAAACAAACAAGTGATGATAAACAACAACACAAAACAATAAAGTTATATACAACCATGTTGTAGCAAAAATGTATACAACATGAATGTACCCATAATTTTAAAATTTTGAAGGTCTTAAAAAGGTACATATTTTGTGATAGGTTAATCAGAATAAAATATTTTCTCCTCATGAACATCTCCAACCCCTAAGTAGCTCGATTTTTCCTTTCATTAAAAATTAAGGGGTTCCCCATCTATTCCTTACAAAGAATCCCCCTCCTTTGACCCAATCGGTCGAAGAATAAAATGATGAAATCCACCCTTCGATCGATAGATAGAAAGTATCTTTCAAAAACATAAATCTTCAAAATCTAGGCAGAATGACTCTTTAGCCGATAGTAAAAGCAATCGATCGACAAAAAAGAGCAATCAAATGAACCTAAATCTTGTTGAAATATTTTTTTATCGATGCCCATGATAGAATTAGTTTTTTTTCACAAGGAAGAAATGTTTCAGTTGACTAATAAAAGGTTTAAGTTGACCACTTAGGCCGAAGAGTCGACAAAAATAAAATTACTATCAAAAATTTATGGTTGAACAAATTTGGCTCACTAAAACCCAATTTTTGGACAATAAGAAGAAAGTAATAGCCAAAGTCGAAAGGTGTTTCTATCAACATGAAGTAAATGGTAGTCGACTAACCAATCAACCGATCACGAAAAGTGATTACTTTTTTGGCTAACTGCAGTAAATAGTCGACCAAAATATTTATTGACCGAATATAAAGCAAGTCACTCAAAAAAAATATACCATCGACTGAGATGAATTAAGAGACGACTGAAAAGTCAAAAAGTCAATAATTTTTTCTTCAACTGGAAAAAAGCAAAATACGGTCTCTTAAGGGAAAGAAAAATTATCGTTCGACTGAAGAAAAGCCTTTATCGACAAAACAATAGAAAGGAATGACCAATGATTTGGTCAAAGCATTACTATTGAATATATTTTGATCAAGAAAAGAAGAGCATTAAGTATCCGTGATGGAACACATCCTCACCATCGAAAAGTCATCGATTGAACAGAATCAACACATACTAAGATATGTCATCATCTGATTTGAATGCACTATAGTTAGATGAATATTATTAAACTAATCATCTCAAAGAATTTTGAACTATCTTTTCATACAAAACGAACATATCTCAAATCACACAACCACTAAATAGAGGCAGATGATCGAAGACACATAGTCAGCATGAACTAACCAGCTAAATAAAGAACACTTCATTCTTGTTGACCAAACTAGGACCATTGATTACGAGTGTCTGTGCAACATAGTACCAAGTGACACATGTCGACCAACTAATGACATGCACACATGAGGGATTTATAACTTAAACAAGATAAATGTTACATCAAAATTGACCACGACTAATGTTACTCAAGGCCAATTAAAATATCACATGAATGCAAACTCTCCTATGAGTTCTAGCATTCAAATTACGTAAAGCCACCAAATAGAGGAAATAAAATATGATAGGATAATTCACTAATAAATAATGGGGTGGTAGGATAAAATAAGTAAGATAATTAATGGATTATCTCGACCCAAATAGAAACATCATATCTTTCTTACTACAACAAAATAATACGAATTATCATGAGCCAAGAAGAGAGAGGACAACTCGTAGACCACATAATAATAATAGAATATTATATTAAGACAAGAATCATCAGGATAAAACAAACCAAATAATATTTCAAATCAATAGGACTTGGCTACCCTTCGTCAGTTGACAACATAATCCACATAATCTCATCCTTTATATGGGAACAACACCCATTCTAAAATCCAAGCTATAGTTTAGAATTGGGTCAAAGTGTGTTGTTAGCAAGCTACAGAAAGAGAATTTTGTGCATCCAAAGGACTCATGTCACCAAATGTAGAGGAAAAAAGAGGTGCAAAATGAAAGACCATATGCAAAAGGCTTGCGTGCCCTGATGGAATATAGTTAGTGTATTGTCACTCTGATGGATTATAATTATAGAAGTACTATGTTGTTGGTGGTTTCCTTAACTTTTGTACTTCTAATTCCCTATCCTTCACCACTTTTATGGAGCACTTGATGTATTAGGTTATTGTAATCAATATTTGCTTCCTTCCATCCCAAGGCAAGCACCATGCAATAGAATAAAACCCCTACTTTAGGAAAATACACCTAAATTCTAGCATCCTCTTAGTCAATGAGCATTAGGCTACAGTGATAAATATATGAGAAGATACTTGAGAGCTCACTTCAGGACAAACAAATAAAACCATAAATAGTGAATAGAAGATGGTGATGAATAGGCCGAGTTTTGGCTAATTCTATTACTACATTTTGAGGTAGATAAATAGACAATACAACATATTTTCGATGACAATGTGAGATATGGAACCAAGTTTATGGTTCATATGTAAGTGGTTCAAGCAATTGCAAAGTTTCTACAACTAGAATAGAGATCGATCTTTGACATAGCATATTTTTTCTAAGATGTATACTTGAGTACTCATTCTTTTCTATTGTATCTCCTTTGTTTTCTTTCTCCTTTTCATCTCCTCATTCCTCCCATTGTTGTGCAAATTTTTTATAGTAAATTGCCCAAGAAACTAATAATATTTCTATATTATTAAGCCAGATGTCTAAAGACTCGATTGTTATGATATTTGAATGGAAGAGTGAAAGGTCCTTGTTATGATATTCGAATGAGAATCTTTATTGTATTAATCTTTCTAAGAGTTAAATGGTGATTCCAAGCCAAATATTCATGTAATATCATTCAAATATTAATACAATTCTAGGCTTCTTTCTTGTTACATTTATGTGTTTATCTTTGTGTGTGTCTTTGTTATGGGTTACATTATTTGAACGTATAATGAACACTTCTTTCATTGGTCAACTGTTATGTTTATTATGATATTAAAATGAACATAATTGCATCATTTATTTCATCTCTCTTTCTTTCTATTTTCATTGAAGTGTTATTAAATATTGCTATAATAACCCAAAGGATTAAAGCACCGGTCATACATAAGGTATAATAGAACTGTTATTGTTTTAGCTCAGTAAAAATTCAAAATTGTTAATTCATCACCATAAATCTAAAAGAGCATGAACTATATCCTTACCATACTTGGTCTATCTAGAAAATATTAAAGAATTATATTCCCAAGTTAAAGAGGCATGTCAACTAGATCCTATAATGTCTCATTGGTAGTAGATTTTCCTATAGCATGATAGCTTATCCTATGGATGCAGGAAAAATCCCCAAAAAAATTTTGGAACCATTTCTAGGGACCGAATGTGTTATTTTCATTACAATTTGCAACCTAACGAAAAATATCTATTGGCAATAGTTAGCTTAAAGAAGAAATCAGAATATTAGTTTATCTTAAAATATTTTCAATTTTGTTTCCCTTCTATGCTCATAGTTTTGAATTTTCCTTTGTTTAAGAATGAACAATTATATTAGTTTCTTGATTCTCTTGAGTTTCTTTATTTTCTTTATTCTTGAAAAATTTTATGCCCTGAGTGATTGATAAGTCTATAAGTCAAGCAATATTGACCAGACGTTTATTCCTTCTACACAAATCGTTCTTGTGACTTTGATTGGATGAATTCAGAAATATCAAAAATATTAAAAGAAGAAGAATAACATGCTGGTGTGAACGAGAAGAACCGCTTAGGATATGTACCTCAAACTCTTGGATCCAAAGGTATTTTTTAGAACTATTCCTTCTAATTTATCTTCAAAAAGTTTTGATGTGGATATTTTTACAGTAAGAAGTTTATTTGAGATGCTTCCCACCATTCCCAGTGGAATTACTAACACACCTTCTACTATAATTAAAGCACCTTCATTAGTTAACATGGCTAACCCACCACTTGTTCAACTATGGAGTGAAGAACAAAAGCTTATACCGATAGGGGGGATGAATAGTATAAGACCATTTTTTACTTTTCTTCTCAAATCAATATTATGTAGTGTATAGATAGCAGTATCAATAGCAATAATCAAAGCAATGCACAAAACTCCACACATAATAGAGACAAATATTTAATGTGGTTCACCCAATGTGGGCTACCTCCATAGAGAAAATATTTCTTCTAAATATTTCTCAAATAATCTCTTGGGAATCTTTTCCAAATTACAATGTTTATGGACCTTGGTCCAAAGGAGATGTTGATCCCCTAAATCTCAAGTTCATGGATCTCTTTCACAGGAGAACTCTTTCCCCTTCTACTCTGGCTAGTGATATTCTAGAAGACTTTGTCTCTCTACTGTGTTGACTTGTGGATCTCTCTCCACTTGAAGACTCCTCACTCAGATCTGTCTTCAGTTGTCTTGGTTGTTGGATCTCTATCCATTGAGACTCTATCCTCTATACTCTGTCACCTCCAAATATTTGTCTCAATACTATACCAAACATAGTTCATTTAATCTAGCATAGTTCTGCTCAATATCTTGCACTAAACATAGTACAGTCGGTCTATTAAAATTATGCTCAATAGGTTCACTTAGAACCTGCTCAAATCTGCTCAACAGGTTCACACAAAATCTATCCAAATCTTCTCAACAGGTTCACACAAAACCTATCCAAATATGCTCAACAGGTTCACACAAAACCTATCCAAATCTACTCAACAAGTTCACACAGAACCTGTCCAAATATGCTCAACAGGTTCACACAGAACCTGTCCAAATCTGCTCAACAGGTTCACACAAAACCTGTCCAAATATTCTCAACAAGTTCACATAGAACTTGTCCAAATCTACTCAACAAGTTCATATAGAACTTGTCCAAATCTTCTCAACAAATCCTCTCTAGGACTTGCTCAAATCTACTCAATAAGTCCTCTCTAGGACTTGCTCAAATCTGCTCAATAATTCCTCTATAAGACTTGCTCAAATATGCTCAATAAGTCCTCTATAGGACTTGCTCAAATCTGCATAGCAAGCTTTCACAAAATATTAACTCAAAACAGTCCACAAGTCTTATCAAAGACTTGTCTCAATCACATAGAATCATAAATAGAATGTTAAGATACTCAATATGTTCTAAGCTCAATGGACAATCAATAGCTCAAATCAATCTCATAGAAGCATAAAGAGAATTTTTAGAGACTCTATATATTCTATACTCAAATCCCAATCTCAACACAATAGAAGCATCAAGAGAATTTTTAGAGACTCTATATGTTCTATACTCAGATCTCAAACTCAACTCAAATCACCCTCAATCTCAAATCAACCTCAATGTCAACTCAAATCAATCTCAACTCAAATCAAAATATTGAATAGTTTGTTTCTAGGAACTTGAACAACCACATGCATCTACTTGACTACACTTAATCAACTCAACTCAACCAATCACCTCAAAGAACAATCCTTTCTCACAAACCTTAGTCCAAGCATGTATTAACCAATTCAACTCAACCAATCACCTCAAAGAATAATCCTTTTTCACAAACCCTAGTCCAAGCATGTATTAACCAACTCAAAATATTTCCAACAATGCTCAAGTATCACATAGCAATGATACTCATATTCTTTTCTAACTCAATTTCAAGTTCATTTCATCGTCAATGGGATTTAAAAACAATACTAATAAAACAAGGTTTAAATACAACTCACAAACCAGAAAACCTTGAAGCATTCAACCAATCATTTTCTCAAAGGAAACCACAATCGATCCTTTTCTCTCCAATGATATTTCAGAAATCAACCACAATAAATAATCAATAGGAGAATGTGCCCATACCTTTTTGATGCCAATAAGTTCTCCATAAAATCAGCCACACTTAAACACAACTTTCCTTTCCAATCTAAACAAGGGTTAATGGACTTCAAATAATCACAAAGTAAATCGTTACTCAAATTAAATTCTTTTTACTCCAAGTTAATAAACACATCCACCAATGTCCCTTTTATTAAAACCCTTATAAAAATAATAAACCTCTCAAAATTACTTTTAAAAAACAACTCCTTATTTCTCCTAAAATTAATTCTTCATAACCATCAAATAAATCATAAACCAATTATGCTTTGCAATAATAATCACAGCCCTAATAACAAACTTTAATTTCCATTAACTACCTTATAACTCCAAACTTTAGGGCTAATAAAACTATTTAAATGCAAAACATAATTACCTCCTCAAGGGGATTCGAACCCCCTACTTGCCACGTCGTGAGTGTCTTAGCCGCAACTAAGATTCCACACGAGCTAGGCGCTCATTGGAAAGGCAAAGGCCCAAAGTGCCTTAAACCTTCCTCCACATTCCACAAAAGACAAAGCGCCAAAGCACTTTCCACATGCATTTTGAAACACCGTCCAAGGGATTCAATCCCTGGTGTCTGCGTTGTCTTGTGCCTTAAACCAAAATGATTTGCCAATGCGCCATGCTTCCCACCAAGTTTTGACTTTCTAAGCATTGTCTTTTTCTTTGCTGCTTCTCTTCTCAAAATTCGCATGAGCTCATAGACTTATTTGAATGCCAAACATTTATCACAAGAGCATAGATAAAACTTTGATTTATTTACCATCCCTTTATATAGTGTTTAAAACACTTCGAAGACGTCGGCAAAAATATGAATTTATGTTTGGTTTATGACGTCGGTGGAAAAATATGCCTTTAAATTTAAATTTGAATTTAAATTTTAAATAATTAAAATTTAAACCAAATATTAAAACTCAAATAACTCCATCACCGGGGCACATTTTTCGATGAAACGAAAGCCCAACTTAGGTTTTAAGAAAAACCTAGATCAAATCTGTTGTCCATGGTTTTAACTAAAACCTTTTATTTTTATTGCCTTGGTTTTCACAAAAACCCTTCATATATACTTTTGAAATTAAATGCTCTTTTGACATCAATGACAACATTTTAGCTTAGGGACTCAAAATGTCCAACAATATCCCCCTTTGTCATTGATGGCAACCCAAATATTTTTATTGAATTCTAACCTTATTTTCTGCTCCTCTTGGTACTTTCCTCCCCCTAGCTCAATGCTCTCTCAGATATCAAATCTCTCCTCTTATCCAAAAACTCTCCCCATAATACACAATTCTCTCCTCCTTTGACATCAATGGCAAAGAGTCACCTTTGGGGCTTAGGGCTAAGAATTAAGCCTCTTATCTTAGGCCCTCACCCACCTCCACATGAGGTGGTTAATTCTAGGGTGGGAGTATTTCTACTCTTCGAAAGCATTGTTCTCCACCTTTGTATTTTACTTTTCATTTTTGTTGAATCCTCTCATTGTTTCTTTGCAAGTCATCATCTTTGTTCATGTTCCTGTTCTTGTTCTCATCATGTTCATGTTCTTGTAACTATTATTGTTCTCAATATTATTTGATTATATTTTCTTTTTTGAGTCTCTTTTCCTATTCATCTTCTTGTTTCTATTCATGTTCTTGTTCCTATTCTTGTTCTTGTTCATATTCCTATTCCTGTTCATGTTCATGTTCTTGTTCCTATTCATGCCTTTTTTTGGAATATTTTCTCTACACCATCTTGCTATGTGACCATAATTATTGCACTTATAACACTTAATGTTATTATTCCTTAGATGTGCAACAGTCTTAGGATTTCTCCTAGTGAAGCCATATCCTCTTTTGTCATGAATTCTACAATTCATTGCCTTGTGACCAAACTCATTACATGAATAGCAATATTCTTGGAAAATTTATTCTCTTCCATATACCTATATTTCATGTGATCTACACTGTGGAGCCATATGCCCAAACCTTTGACATGAGAAGCATCTCCCATTGAAGCTTCCTTTCCTAGACCTCATTGGTCTCCTATTATGATTGTTTTTCCATCTGTATCTTCTTTGCCCGTTGTCCCTATTGGACTCACTGCAATCTGACTCATCCTTAGAAGTTTCACTTTCACTTGCATTTGAGAATCCCTCTTCTAAAGTGTCTTCTTCTAATGTTGTTTCTTATTGAAGACTTGAAGTAGACTTTCTTTTTTCCTGTTTCTTTCCAAAAACAAGACCTGTTGAACATGATGTTCTCTGATTTCCACAAATGAACTTATCCAAGTTCTTAGAGATATCTGTGAAACTCTTCATCTTGATCTTGGAGTCCTATAAATATTTCTTTATAGTAGCCACTTCTTATGCTAACTTCTCACATTCCAAAATCTTTGCATCTAACTTATCCTTTAACTTACTTGCCTTAGCCTTTGAATTTTCTAAGTCCTCTATGAGCAATAATCTTTCTTCATCACATTATTGAAACTGACTTTCAATCTTAGAGTGTGGTTTTCTTACCTTCTTTACTGTGTCAAGGGCATGGATAAGTTCTCCCTTGAGATCATAACCATTCTCTATTGAGTAGTCCTCTATTTTTTTTCCTTTGTTCATATCATTTCTTTCTTTTGACTTGCTTTCTATAGGATCACTCAATTCTTCATCTTCTAAATCCATTAGAAGATTCTCATTTGATCTATCGAGTGCATCTTGAAAATCATCATCACTAAAACTAAAACCATATCTTGTGTAATCATCTTCAATATGTCCAAATTTACCACATCTAAAACACTTAAGAATAACTAGAGTCTTTTTCTTAGTTTGATCCTTTTCTTCAATCATGAACAAGACTTCATCTCTATAATTGTCTAAAAAACTAGCATCACTATAAAATGAGTACTTACTTGCATTATCCGCATAGTAGCTTTTCTTTTGCCTTTGAAAAACTTCTTTCCTTGTTTGTTTTGTCCATCCTTTCCTTTCTTCTGGTACTTGTGTCTTTCTGATTCCCCTCGTACTTGTGATCCTATTTTTCTTCATCATTGTTGTACTTTGGCTCTTTGCACTTTGTTGCAAAATGTCCAAACTTGCCACAATTAAAGCACTTAACTGATCTCATATCGATTGGTCTTTTGAACCCTTTATCTCTTCTACCATAGTTATCTTCTTCATCACTAGATGACTCACTTCTTGATTCTATTTGCTTTCCATTTTTATTTATGTCCACTTTGAAAGTAGCTTCTTTCGAAGGAATAGGATCGTTTGTTCTTATCTCAAAAGTAGTAAGCATACCAAGCAAAGAATTCCTTGTCAAAGAATCACTATAAATTGATGTTTCTATAGAAAAAACCTTTTCACTATACCTTTTTGGAAGAGTTCTCAAGATCTTATCACAAGCATCTGATTCATCAACCTTCATTCCAAGACCTCTCATCTCATGTACAAGTTCATCAATCTTACTAAGATAATCATGAATATTTTCATCATCTCTCATTCTTAAGTTTTCAAATTCTCCTTTGAGATTTTTGATCTTAGCTTTCCTGAAACCTTTATCACCCTCATATATATCATGTAGTATATCCCACATATATTTTGTTGTTTTACAATCCATAACCTTCATAGATTCTAATCTACCCAATCCTTTTATAATTGCATTCATAGCTCTTGAATTTACATGCATTAGAAGCTTACCTTCCTTATCTGTCAAAGGATTGATTGTAGAATCATATCCAAGTTCCACTGTATCCCAAACTTCAAAATCTCATCAGCATACACCAATAAAACAAGTCACTTCCATAAAATACTAGTATTGCATTATTGAAGGACCCATCCTTTTGATCTTTGTGATCCATTGTGTTCTTAGACCGCTTTTCCTTCAAGCTATCAAAATGTACTGAAGGAACCTGATCTGATACTATAGCACCCTAAAATTGGCGCAGTTAAACCTTAGTAAAAAGATAAAAATTTGAATTTTAACCCAAACTTCCCGTTACCCGCTCCCCTTATTTTTCATACCATTTTTAGGATTTGTTTTGACCGTTGGACGATATCGTCGATGATCAAACGAAATCATCCTAGATCTGACGAATTCATCTAGAACAGAACGTCCAGACGATTTCATCCCAAAATCAAATTTTCATAATTAGCTTATGTTCAACAACTTCTCTAACTTGGGTAGAAAGCGTGTCTGCATGGTTAGAGTCTTCCCCGTTGGAGATCTCCCAAATTGGGATGATCTCCAACCTCCTAACCTCTCCCTAATCCTATATAAACTAGGATTTTCTCAGTTTATCCCCCTGAACCCCTTGGCTGACTGATTTCCTTGCAACTTTAACTCTTCATGCATTAGAACACCTTCACACCTTCGTTTGCATTGCGTATTTCAAGTTTTCTTGCAGGGATTTTACTATTTTTCAGCCGGAGCAAGCTCGGATCGTCGCAGGCGATTCCAGACGATTTCGGACGATCCTATCGTAGATCGACGATGATCTCGTACGATTAGAGGTGATCTCGACTGTAGTCCAGATTGGGGGCAATCAGAGCCTAGAGTTTGCATTTCTTTATCTTCTCTCTTCATTTCTTTATGCATTGACTTAGTTTATTCTATTCCTGCATCCTGGAGTTCACCTCATTTAGCATAGATGCATGATAAAGTTAAAACAAATTATTAAATTAATGCATTTCTTTTAATTACTATCTGGATCTATCATTTAGGCAAATTTACTATCATTTCTATCATTTCCCTTTGCTTTTGCAATTGCATTTTTGGTTTTTGGTATCTGTTTCTATGATTGCAGGTTTCTGACGAATTCGTCTGACGAATTCGTCAGATCGACGATGATCTCGTCTGATCTCAGATGACCGACTGAGATCTGAGATGATTCTATGCAATTTCAGATGATTACGTATGATTTGAGATGATTTGGACTTCTACAAACCTCAGAATCTTCATCAGACATCCGAAATCAGGTATATTCTATCTTATTTAGCATACTTTCTGTGTTTAGCACTTATTCATGTTTTCTATATTCATATAAATCAGCATTGGCATATAGAATAGCTTAGATTCATCTTGGCCAAACCTAGGAATTGAATGATTAAAGTATAAAATGAACACATCAAACCTACTCTCAACCTAGGTGTGGAAACTGCCACTCAAAAGTTTCCTGGTGAACCCACCATCCATCGAAAATTCACCCTTATACCCCTCCCCGAGAGGCGCGACCTTCAAAGGGCCTCTCAGTCCGAGGTATTGTCCCATCCTTCTCGCATCCCCCTTCCGGGCGCGGATCCTATAGCTTGAAGGTAAGGATGCAAAAAATTTGGAGCGATACATTTTGGTGAACCCGACGTGAAAACTAAAAACCTTTTGAAAACAATCCAAAAAAAAAAAAATACATAAATGCATTTAGAATCATCAGACAAACAATTTAAGTTGCATATCATATTTAGATGGTAGATTATAATAAAAGACGAGTTGTCACCATTAATGTTGAGAATCAATTAGCAGCTATAGAGATTACTTCTTTGCTTAGAGTATCTCAAACATATAGAGTCCCACCTTTATGGGACGAACTTAATAGGAGATTGAATCTTATTTCATCTAGATCAACCGAACTTAGGCAAATCAAGAGGTTTGTCCTAGATAGAATCTTGGATCCTGATCAAGTGACCTTATATCATGAGCTTCAGAGAGCTTGCCATAGGTGGTTAGCAGATAAAAGAGCCCTTGTGTCTTCCGAGTTGTACACCTTTGAGGAATACCTCGACAATGCAGTTGTAGTACATAAATTTCTATCTCGTATAGAGGATCAAGAGGTCGTTCTTACGGATAGAAAGAGATGGAATAGAGTTCCTAGAGCTGTGTTATATCGAGAGTATTGCCATGAGCTCTATTTTTACAAGTCGAGTCAGAAGTAGATAACATCACCATAGCACACTTTGTCAAATTCTTGAAAAACCATTTCCAATTTGAAGAGGAGCATTTCATGACTCCTGATGAACTTGATCCCATCAATGACATCTATAAACTATTTATAGAAAACTAAGCCATTCTTTTATTATTATTATTTCTTGCATTTAGTATGTTGTTTGTTCTCTTTATAATATTATCATAAAAACAAAAACAAAACAAAAATATAACAAAAATCAAAACATTTTCTTTTAAGTATTATAGTAGGTATATAATTAAAATATATACCTCCCAAATTTGTTGCAAATATATATATATATATATATATATATATATATATATATATATATATATATATATCAATATATATTTTCTAAAATCTAAATTTAAGCATAATGACTAGACTCAGGAATGGAAAACAGATTGAAGTAGAAGAAGATTGGTTAGGAAAACCAATAAATAAACCAGATGTCCTTCCTGAAGACCCAATTCAGGAAGAAGGAACCCTAGACCAACAAGAAGAAGAATTTGCTGAAGGAAATGAACAAAGAGAAACTGTTAGAGAGGAAGGATCCTCATCCCCTAAAATGTCTCCGAAAGGAGCTATTACTTTTGAGAACATGGAACATTTTTGGAAGTTCCTCAATACTAATATTGGCACCCTTAATAGAGCAGTCCATATGGACAAGGATCAAATTAGTGACACTCAAGCAACCCTAGAAGAAATATATCACACACGCACTAATCCCTTGTCCTTCGTTGATCAAGAAAGTGATCAAGCTGGACCATCCAATTTGGATATGGCCGCTATAATCTAGAACATGCAACAACAACAGGTTACCCAACCACCTAGAGTGCCTATTACCAAGCCTAGAGTCATTCCCACACAAAAGAAACCCTCATTCACTGCTCTATTTCGCCAAGTTATTGATCAACATACCTCAAATCAACAAAAGCCTAAAACAAAACCAAACACCAATTTCCAACAATCTGGGATACAACATAATGCTACTACAAATCTTCTTCATAATACTCTTCCTACCAACCATTTGCATAATAGCAATATAGCATCTAATCCTTACGTCACGCCATCATACGCTCTCGTACCACCGAACCAATATGGTGGACAAACTAGTAATCTGGAAGCCATGGTGAAACAGTTAGTCTCCCGCATGGACCAGATAGATCCCTACCGTCCCTCGTACAATTATCGAGAGATGTGTAGTCAGCCTCTAGATCCTATAGTTGTAGCACAACCATATCCTAAACACTTTCCTATGCCTGTCCTACCTATATACAAAGGAACGGAAGATCCCATAGAGCATCTTCGTATGTTTAGGATAGCATGTCATGATATATCACATGATGATTTGTTATTACTAAAAATGTTCCCAAAAAGTTTAGGAGGAATGGCATTAGAGTGGTATTATCAATTACCCACTCATTCTTTGAGGAATTTCGAAGAGACAACCGAGTCTTTTGTGCATCAATTTAGTGCCTACATTGAAAGGCATGTAACCATTAAATATTTGTACAACCTAAAACAAGACAAAGATGAATGTTTTGCTGATTTCCTAGCTCGATGGAGATAGTTGATAGGAAAATTGCACTTTGTGTTACCTTATCGAGAAATGTTGGATATTTTTATCAATAATTTACAAGAACAACTATCCTATGAATTATCAACTGCTACCTTGACCACCTTCGATCAAGCTATAGATTTAGCTCGAAGAGTGGAAGATGCTCTCATTAGGAGAGGTCAGCTTAAAAAGAAAGATGATGAGAAAACATCCAGAAATCAATATAAAAATAAACAAGTTGTGGGTGATGGAGTCACTGATAGTAGAAATATCGCTACTGTTAATGCTGCGAAAACAATAGAGAAGTTTATACTGAAACCTCCTGATAAACCACCTCAAGAATTTACTAGGTTAAATCAACCTTTATCAACCATTCTCCCACAATTATTAGAATGAGGTTTGATCCAATTACCAAATATCCGGGAACCTGATCCAACTATACCCGGATACAGAGCTGATTTACACTGTGATTTCCATAGAGGACCTGGACACGCTACCAACTCTTGTAAAATATTAAAACATAAAATACAAGATTTAATTGATAACAATGAGATGGAGGTGCAAGCCTTTCAACCTAAACAAAATCCTCCTAATAATGCTCAAAAGAACATCCCCCAAAATCAGAATCAGAATGCCAATCAATCATTGGACATATTTCAACATCCTTTACCAAAGCATGGTAAAGAGGTGGCTAATCAAATTGAGCATCATAATGTTCCCCCTCCTACCCGATATGTAGGGACTATTAGTGGACATTTACCTGCTCATGATCCGCAAATATTTGACACAACTTTATCCATGGTTACGACCAGACCTCTATATAATATTCGGACACCTGATCTTAGTGATACAGAATACGAGACTGAAAGTGACATGGAAATCACCTCAAATCAATCGAATAGTTCTGAAGATGAATCAGATGCTATTCAACCTATCACAAATTCTATGGTTCCGGAAGAACCATTTCCAAGAAGAGTCATTACTAGACCATCTTCTCACCAATTACTTTCTAATGAACAAGCCATAAATGCTAGACCAAGACCCATTCATCATCCACAAAATAATATTGTAGGTACCATCGGAGCTATTACTCGACAACAGGCTCAAAATTCTCAACAAGATCAAACTCAGAATGATGGATCAGCTCCATTTGTTTTGAAAATTCCTAATAAATGGAATCATGTGCCTAATGTTCAACCTAAACCTCCTTATAATATTAATGAACAATTATCAAATACTACAACTAGAATTTCCCTTTTGGACCTTTTAAGATCTTCTCCTACACATAGGGATGAATTAATGCTCACATTAAGCCAAATGATGGTACCACAAAATATTCAACCTTGAAGCCATGTCCAATACTATCATAACTCGAGAAGTCGATTGTATTGACTTTCGGGATAGAGATATACCACAACATAGTTTACATAAGGATAACCCCTTATATATTACTGCCCTAATTGGAGATGTAGCAGTTAAACGAGTCTTGATTGATAATGGTTCATCTTTAAACATTTGCACTTTTGACTTCTACCAAAGATTTGGGTTTAGAAGTGATGAAATGAAAAGAACTGATATGATCATAAAAGCCTTCAATGACGAAACACAAGAAACATGTGGAGTTATTACTATCCCATTGCAAGTTGGTCCAAGAACCTTAGACACGACCGTGTTTATTGTACATTGCCCTGCATCATACAATATACTCTTGGGTCACCCTTGGATCAACGCGATGCGAGTTGTTCCCTCAACTTTACATCAGTGTGTTAAATTCAAATTTAAGAATCAATTGGTTACCATTCATGGTGATCCTAGACCCTTTGATATGTGTGCTTTGGCAGAACCTGTTGGAGTTCAATTTTGCCCTGCTCTATCATCCACACATCCTAATTCTAATCATCCATCTAAACGTGTGAAACACACACTCATAACATCATCTACTCCATCAACTCCACCTCTACATATAGTTCAACCATCTTCCGAACAAACCACATTAGGACCTCAAAAAGATCCTAAACCCACAACCAATGCTTCTTGTTTTACTCCTATAACTTCCATACCTATAGATCCATCCATAGACATCTCTACAACATCTACACCTACCAGAGGCATATTTTCCACATCCGAAGATGTAGGAAATGTTCCTTCTACCTCTTACGCTCTCACTGATGAGCTCTTACCCGATTTATCTAAAATTCTTATATCAGAAAAAACAAACGTTGCTATGCAAAATTCCCTTATTTTAAATAATTTGCCATCCTCTCCTCATACTTTGGGCCTCCCATAGCCTATGGGAAGTATTTACCAAGTCGGGAGTTGTGCTTTTATTTACAAGGGATATGATTGGGGAAGAATACCTAGAAACATCAAGACTCATTATGATGGATATGCTCGATGTTATTTTGCTAATGAGTATATTAAAGCTAAGCCTATAATGCTTAAATTGGGATATAAAGGGAAAGGTTTGGGACCTTTCCAGAATGGTATGAAAGAACCTTTTGAGGTAGAACCATGGCCTGCCCGATGTGGTGTGGGCCTATTTCCTAGTAAAGGTCAGCCCTTCCCATTTGAGGATGATGACCATCTCATATGTTACCAAGATTATTTGGATAAACATGATGCTTTGCATTTAATGAATAACCCATTTACATGTAATATGCTATCCATAGCTTACCCTGAGATGATTGCTGAATCCGATGATGAGTTGGAGGGAGATATCTTCCATGATGTCTCCGTTGAGGAATTGTTACATAACGGATTTTATTTCGATGGCTCTATACCTAGTATAGCCCAGCTTGAGGCCACGACTCCTCAAGATGAATTATCCAAGCTAACCTTGGAAGAATTACAAGAATTGGGCGTTTCACCCGCCCCACCTAATTTTGAGAGAGATCTACACATGGAAGTAGAAAACGTCATAAAAATTAACATTGGAACCGAAGATAACCCTCACGTAATCAACATTGGATCAGAATTGAGTCAAGAAAAACAAGATAAATACATTGCATTTCTTAAAGAATATGAAGATGTTTTTGCTTGGACATATGAGGATATGCCAGGATTAGACCCTTCTGTAGTCATGCATCACCTAGTAGTCCATCCGGATGCTAAACCTGTTAAACAAAAACTTAGAAAAATGCATCCTAAAGTGGCCTTACTAGTCAAAGGGGAATTAGAAAAACTCTTGAAGGTTATTTTTATACAAGCCATTGATTATGCTGAATGGATCTCGAATGTAGTTCCAGTAACTAAGAAAGAAGCTACCAAAGTTAGGGTTTGCACTAGACTTTAGAGATATTAATGTTGCATGCCCTAAAGATGATTTTCCTCTTCCCAACATGGATCAGATCATTGATTTTACTGCTGGGAGTGGAATGATATCCCTAATGGATGGATTCTCTGGTTATAATCAGATCAGGATAGCTCCTGAAGATCAGGCTAAAACAACCTTTATTACCCCTTGGGGAACCTTTTGTTGGAAAGTGATGCCATTCGGTTTGAAGAATGCAGGTGCAACATATCAACGAGCCATGACTTATATCTTTCACGATATGATGCATGATATTCTACATGATTATGTAGATGATATTATAGCTCGTTCCATCAAAGAAGATGATCATTTAGATGACTTGAGAAAAGTATTTGATCGGTTAAGGGAATATCTTATCCGATTGAATCCAGCCAAATGTATATTCGGAGTTAAGTCCGGTAAATTATTGGGGGTTATAGTTTCTTTACGTGGCATTGAAATTGACCCTCTCAAGATCATGGCTATCACTGATATGCCCGCACCCACAAATATATCTGAATTACGAAGTCTACAAGGTAAGCTTCAAGCTATTCGCCGCTTCATCGATAAGTTGGCGGACAAAACAGGACCCTTTCTTAAGCTTCTTAAGAAAGATGTCTCTTTTCATTGGGACGACGAATGTCAGGAAGCATTTGAACTCCTCAAACAATATCTCCTTAAACCACCTGTGCTTTCACCACCTAGATCTGATCGTCCATTTATCTTGTACATTTTTGCTTCAGATTTTGCCTTAGGAGCTATGTTAGCTCAACTTGACGATGAGAAGAAAGAACATGCTAATTATTACATTAGCAGAACCTTAATCAGTTATGAAACTCGCTATACAACATTAGAGAAGTTATGTCTAGCAGTCATATTTTCTACACAAAAATTATGCCATTATATGCTCAATCAAAAAATGTATGTTATTGCTAAATTCGACCCTTTGCGATATCTCATGAGTCGACCTTATTTATCTGGTCGCACAACAAAGTGGGTTCTTGCGCTAAGCGAGTTTGAACTCACGTTTATAGGATAAAAGTCTGTTAAAGGTCAAATCATAGCAGATCAATTAGTTGCTGCACCCTTAGAGTCTACCCATCCCCTCATCATTGAGTTTCTTGATGAATGCCTTAAACTAGAGGCAGACCATCCAGAGCAATGGTCCCTATACTTTGATGGAGCCCGATGCATGAGTGGGGCTGGTGCAGGTATTATTTTAATATCTCTATAGAAACATCTTATACCTCTGTCCTTTAAATTAATGTTTGCTTGCACTAATAACACTGCTGAATATGAGGCTCTAATCCTTGGATTACGAGCTGCCTTGGCACTAAAAATTAAAAATCTATTGGTTTTCGATGATTCTCAACTTGTCATCAATCAAATCAATGATGTTTATTAGACTAGAGATGATAAATTACATCCATATAAAGCATATGTCTTACAATTATTATCTTTATTTGATCAAGTTACCTTGGAAGCTATTCCTCGAACTAGCAATCGTGCGGTTGATGCTATGGCTACAGCTGCATCTCTTTTGCCCTTGGAGTTAGATGACGAATATGCTACCATCATTATTCATCGACTCCAGGAACCCACTTCAAATAAATCATGCTTAGAACCTTTGGATGTGTTTCTAATCAATGAAACTACTCCTGAACCATGGTACACTGATATATTTAATTTTCTTCAAAATGGGACCTTTCCTGAAGGTTGTAATAGCAACCAGCATCGGTTATTACGTAGACGAGCAAGTCACTTCGTAATTATTGGCAATACATTGTATAGGAGATCTTTTGAAGGCATCCTCATTGAGATGTTTGAATCTAGAAGAATCTAGATCAGCTTTGAGTGAAGCCCACGATGGATCTTGTGGGGGACATTTTAGTGGTAGCGCCATTGCTAAGAAGCTCCTTAGGATAGGATATTTTTGGCCTACCATGGAGAATGATGCACATGATTATGTGTGCCATTGCGACAAGTGCCAGAAACATGCTGACCTCGTCCATGCGCCTGCACAAGAACTACAGGCTATTTCATCTCCTTGGCCCTTTTCAAAATGGGGCTTAGACATCATTGGAAAAATCAACCCTGTGTCATCTGATGGACACAAATTCATCATAACCGCCACCGAGTATTTCATGAAGTGGGTTGAAGCTATGCCCTTAGCTTCTTGCACTGGAACCCAAGTTTCTAAGTTTATTTTTAATCAAATTATTTGTAGGTTCGAAATTCCTGCAAATCTCATCTCAGATAATGGAACTTGTTTCAAAAATAAAGATGTCAAAAAATTATGTCAAAAATATAAAATTCAACATCGTTGGTCCACTCCCTATTATCCTCAGGGTAATGGCCAAGCAGAAGCATCTAATAAAACATTAATCAAAATCCTCAAAATACTGGTCAATAAATCTGGCCGAGATTGGCACATTCAACTATATCCTGCTTTGTGGGCTTATCGAACTAGCGTTCGCACCCCCATAGGTACTTCACCTTTTGTTTTGGTTTATGGCACTGAAGCTATTTTTCCCTTTGAATTAGAAGTTCCTTCTTTGGCTCTACTACTTCAAGATACTGAAGTAGGAGATGAATATCATGCTGGCAGATTTAGTCAACTGGAACTCCTAGATGAGAAGCGCATCAATGCTTTGGAGCATCTTCGTGCCTACCAAAACAAGCTCAAGCGAGCATACCTCAAGAAAGTTCATCATCGATCCTTTGAGATCGACGACCTTGTCTTAAAAGAAAATCAAAAAAATACTAATGCAACTAAAGACCTTAAAGGTAAATTTGAGCCCAACTGGCTTGGACCGTATATCATCACTGCTAAATTTGGCTCGAGAGCATACCGATTAGCTACCTTAGATGGTAAAGATCTTAAAGAACCTATGAACATTATGCATCTTAAGCGCTATTATGCATAACATTTGGTCATTTCATCATTTGTATATATTGTTATTTTGCATATTGTTTCATTTTAGTCATCCATATAAAAATTTTCAAAAATAGTAATAGTATTTATTCTTTCAATTCATCAATCAAAATCAAAATATAAAAACTTCAAAATCATCAAAATCTTCAAAACATTTTTTATTTTTGTACTTGTCAATTCTTGAAGTATTGCAGTTATATTTTCAATTATTTTGGATAAATTAGCATTTATTTGGAATCCCGCACTTTCACACTCACATGAATAAATATCTTGATTTTATTTGGTATGATTATTAATCTCTCTTATATCAAAGTCCACAGTTGAATTAAATAAAGTTTTGAGCATAGAAGAACTGATCTTGTTATTTACTTGAACCAAGTATATCTCTTCACATTAAAATGATTTCATTGCAAATTCGATATGATGCTACATAGTAGAAGTGGTTTCTTGAGCGAAAAGTTTCCCCTGCTATCCTATCATGCACATGGTCTAGAATCTTTGAGAATTGACAAAAGGACAAGCTCACCCCTACCCAGAATAAAAATCCCTTGCTCTACAACCAATCCGAGCAAGTATCCCTAGTATAGGAAGAAAAAGAAAAAGTCAAAGAAAATGAGAAAAAGAAAAATATTATTTTGTACCATCGCAACAATATTTCAGCATTGTCTCAGTTCCAAGCAAAAATACAAAAAAAAAAGAAAGAAAAGAGAAAAGAAGCAAACGAGAAAAGAAAAGCAAAAAGCAATAAAATCCTTTTCCCTACCCCTTGAAAAGAAAAGAAGGGTGAATGAGCTTGAATCCCTAGAATTCTCAATTATTCGAAAACTGTGAGGTAAGCCCCATAACAGGTGGTTTGTGCCCAACCCGCTTGGCCTTGGGTAATCCCTAGCGTGGTGATATGTCTGTCACATTAGCGACCTTCTTTTGTACGAGACCTATGTCGGCTTATGGATTAGCTAGCTCTTGATGACCCGACTTACATAGTAGTCTGGTATGGTTACATGCATATAAATCATGGTCAATGAACCCTTATTTGGTTAATTCAAATTACTTGTATCAAATTCTCTTGCTCAAAATTGGTGAATGAACAATACAATTGCACACACATTTGTATTTGAGAGATTTTGTATCATTATGATAAATCAAGATCGGTAATGAACTCACATTTGCACATGAGGGTTCCTTATAAATCTACATTTTGTCTTTGAGATAATTTAAAATATCTCTGCAATTCTTTCAGAATCATTTCATCTTCTTATTTAAGAACATTTTCTTAGCATAAAAACAATTAAATATATGTCTTTCCAACAAACAAAAATTTTCTTTCACATCTTCAAAAACCTAGTAAATAAAGTCATGTTTATATATTATTATTTTCTGTTTATCTCAAAACCAAAAAATCAATCATGCAATAAAACTAAAATATCAAATTCTTTTTTTGGATTTCGCGATGATGGTATAAGTCTATACCTATAATTCTATGCCTAGCGCAAACCATTGTTCTCATTTTATTTCCCATTCATTTTAATTCATAAAAACATATGGCTTACATCATTATGTTACCCAATTGTGCTTTAAAAAGAACGCAAATTTTTCTATTTTATGTCATTATGTCAACATTCAATTTTGCAATGATGGTATAGTTCCTAGGGACTTATTCAAAAATTTTATCACACTTAGGAATTTATGCCTAGCAAAAATCATATTTCTTTTAATATCTCATGCATAATATTTTTATGAAAATCTGAAAACAAATTATCACCATCACCATTTTTCATCATCACAACACAAAGTCTTAAGACAGTCTCTTAAGCACCCTTTTACTTTTAGCAATATTTCTATACTGGGATTAGCTTGATGACCTAGCGAGCGGCGACTCCATGAAATGGTCTATAACAACGACAATGTCCTTTGAAATTATTGTTAGAAGTCCCTTTTATTTTTCATCAAATCACACCACAAAACAACCAATTTATTCACATCAGATTATTTCATTTACAATTTTATGGCATGACATAACATTATAATTTATTTCCAATGACATAATTAAATGAATAATCAATCACAAAATTCAAAATTAAAGCATCATACAACATATACACAAGTCATATCATCAAAAAGACAATCTATATATATCAATCAATTATGTACATCATCTGGATTGGTATGCCACAATCAATACCCTGGCATACTCAATCCCCTCAAAAAGTAATAATAATATATACAATCTATAGTCTGTAGCAGCTAGCCTCGAGAAGCCCTCGAGCTCTCAGCCTCATCTCCTCTCCCACCCTGAGGTGGAGGAGGTGGTCCCATAGAGGTCCGGGCTGTGTCTCGGGTCCTCATCGTCGATCGTGAGGATGTCCTCGATGATCCCATCATGATCGACTCCACAATGGGGGCTGGCAATGGTATCCTCTGCCCCTCTGGAACCACGTGATAGTACAACCCCTGGTAGAACGCGGTCTGAGCAATAGCCCATGCCAGATCCTGAGTGCTCGCCCCTCCGCTCCGAGCCCTGAGACGTGTAGCCTCATCCTGTAGTGTCTGCACCTGAGCTCGAAGGTGGGCATTCTCAGCCCGAAGAGCCACCATCTCATTGCTCTCCCCCACCTCGATACCCTTGCCCTTATCGAGCGATGGTGGCCTCTCCCCCTACTGAGAAGGGAATCTCTCCTCCCTCCTCCCTATCTGTTGCGGCCTCTGTGGAGCCTGTGCCATCCTCTGGCATCTCTCCTATGGAGACCGTCACTGCTCTCTCCCATCATGACCCTGCACTGCCTCAATAGCAGCCTGATGTCACCTCCCCATCTATCGCACCATGGCATGCATCGGACCCTATGCCCTCATCATCCGAGGAGGGTGGATGCCTGCGTACCAGGCATCGTATCCATCGGCAACCCTAGCATCATCACCATCCACTGGCTGGATGGGGGCATCATCTGTATCTTGGCTCTAGAATCATTGCATATCTAGAGCCCCGCTCAGTGTAGTACTATCTCGGATAGTCTGGGAGTACTCATAATCCTTGAGAGAAGGGATCCCCTATTGAAGACCGAACTACCACAAAACTCGGTCGTAGCGGTGGAGCTCTACCTCTCCCCGCTCCATCCTCAGCCAGTAGACTCGCTTGATGTGAGCCAGCTCCTACCCATCCTCTGCCCACCCTGGATGCTCTCTCCATGGCCTCTAGGTGATCTAGTCTAGGATGAGGTCATCTAGCAACCTCTGTGACATCGATAGATCTATCCGCCATTGTGACCCTCTCTGGAGCCACCAATAGAAAACTTGGGGCCTCTCTCGGTCAACCCTTGTCAGTGGGAGCCCTATCGGCCTCCGCATCATGATGTGCTCCCAACACCAAACCTGTAGTAGTGATGTCACAACTAGACATCGGCCTCCCTTGTATACGACCCCGTGCAGGATCCTATACAAGCGGCATAGTACAAAGCTACCCCATGCATATCTGTATCCGTGGTCTCTCATGTCATAGACCACATCTGAAAGGAGCCAGGGTAATCTGCACCCACTCTGGTGGCACAATAGTAAGCCACCCACTACCCTGGCCAACACCCGAGTCAACCTAGATGCCCCAGGCATCTACCTCAGTGACTCGATGTTCACTCCGCCCTTCTCCAGGGTGAAGCTCGGGTCTCCGCTCAGCCTCATCATCGCCTGGCCCTGATTGGCCATAGGAGTCATCAACCGTCCCTGTATGGGGATCCTCAAGATCCTCCATACGTCCTCTAGTGTGGGAGCCATCTCCCCTATCGATAACCAAAAGTAGGATGACCCCGGATACCACCTCTCTGCTAGGGCTATCAGTAGCCCCATGTCCGTCGGTACTTGTGGCATCTCTGCCACATGCTGCAATCTGACCTGTGCTAGTCGGTCACGCTCCACCTGGTCGAGCATGGCTATATCATCTCTCAGCCCCCGTATTTCCACTCCCGACTCTTTAGTAATCCCCTCTACAAAACAAACAATAAAACAACAAAATTCATTAATAAACCAATCATTAAAATCAATTAAATGCAATTCAAACAAGCTTAATTTCATAAAAATGATGATATCGTCCACCATTGGATGATATCATCCTAAATTGGGTAAAATCATCCTTTGTAGGATGAAATCATCTCCTATTTCTCAACTTGGGGATCACCCCTTGTTGGACGGGATCGCCCCTAGTTCACCGATTTCTCCCTCAAACGAAATCGATGATCTAGAGACGATTTCGATGAAATAGGGACGATTTCATCCCGACGTCGTCGACGGCCTAAAAATGGCCGCGATGCCCCAAAATAGTCAAAATTTAAAACAAAAAATTGCACAAAACAAATTAAAACATAATTCACTAGGATTAGATCCTTACCCGTAGCCCGTGTCGGACCTCTGTCGATCGGTGTGCTGTCTCAACCATTTTGTCTGTAGAGCTCTAAAACAGTAAAAATGAATTAGGGTTTTACCCTATTTTCTTAATTTTATTTAAAACCAACAACATTTTTTTTTTTTTTGCTTTTCCGCACTTTTACCTCAAACGTTCGATTTGGGTAAAAACACGGAGGGGGCACCATAGTCAGCAGTCGTACGATTCGACCTAGAATCATCATCTAGAAAATTGAGTAAATTTTTGCTTTCTCGTAAAACGGGAAAAACTCGTCTTTAACGCATTTTCTTCGGAAAATTCGCTAAAGAGGGGGCAAAATGTAGCACCCTAAAATTGGCATAGTTAAACCTTAGTAAAAAGATAAAAATTTGAATTTTAACCCAAACCACCCATTACCCGCTCCCCTTGTTTTTCGTGCCATTTTTAGGATTTGTTTTGACCATTGGACGATATCATCGATGATCAGACGAAATCATCCCAGATCTGACGAATTCATCTGGAATAGAATGTCTAGACGATTTCATCCCAAAACTAAATTTTCATAATTAGCTTCTGTTCAATAACTTCTCTAACTTGGGCAGAAAGCGTGTCTGCACGGTTAGAGTCTTCCCCGTTGGAGATCTCCCAAATTGGGATGATCTCCAACCTCCTAACCTCTCCCTAATCCTATATAAACTAGGATTTTCTCAGTTTATCCCCTTGAACCCCCTGGCTGATTGATTTCTTTGCAACTTTAACTTTTCGTGCATTAGAACACCTTCACACCTTCGTTTGCATTGCGTATTTCAAGTTTTCTTTCAGGGATTTTATTATTTTTAGTCGGAGCAAGCTCGGATCATCGTAGGCGATTCCAGATGATTTCGGATGATCCTATCGTAGATCGACGATGATCTCGTATGATTAGAGGTGATCTCGACTGTAGTCCAGATTGGGGGCAATCAGAGCCTAGAGTTTGCATTTCTTTATCTTCTCTCTTCATTTCTTTATGCATTAACTTGGTTTATTCTATTCCTGCATCCTGGAGTTCACCTCATTTAGCATAGATGCATGATAAAGTTAAAACAAATTATTAAATTAATGCATTTCTTTTAATTACTATCTGGATCTATCATTTAGGCAAATTTACTATCATTTCTATCATTTCCCTTTGCTTTTGCAGTTGCATTTTTGGTTTTTGGTATCTGTTTCTGTGACTGTAGGTTTCTGATGAATTCGTCAGATCGACGATGATCTCGTCTGATCTCAGATGACCGACTGAGATCTGAGATGATTCTATGCAATTTCAGATGATTACGTATGATTTGAGATGATTTGGACTTCTACAAACCTCAGAATCTTCATCAGACATCCGAAATTAGGTATATTCTATCTTATTTAGCATACTCTCTATGTTTAGCACTTATTCATGTTTTCTATATTCATATAAATCAGCATTGGCATATAGAATAGCTTAGATTCATCTTGGCCAAACCTAGGAATTGAATGATTAAAGTATAAAATGAACACATCAAACCTACTCTCAACCTAGGTGTGAAAATTGCCACTCAAAAGTTTCCTGGTGAACCCACCATCCATCAAAAATTCACCCTTATACCCCTCCCCGAGAGGCGCGACCTTCAAAGGGCCTCTCAGTCCGAGGTATTGTCCCATCCTTCTCGCATCCCCCTTTCGGGCGTGGATCCTATAGCCTGAAGGTAAGGATGCAAAAAATTTGGAGCGATACAGATACCAATTGAAGAACACAAGCTTATACTGAGAGGGGGGATGAACAGTATAAGACCACTTTTTACTTTTCTTCTCAAATCAATATTATGAAGTGTATAGATAGTAGTATAAATAGCAATAATCAAAGCAATGCATAAAACTCCACACACAATAGAGACACAGATTTAACGTGGTTCACCCAATGTGGGCTACCTTCACAGAAAACATTTCTTCTAAATATTTCTCAAATAATCTCTTGGGAATCTTTCCCAAATTACAATGTTTATGGACCTCGGTCCAAAGTATATGTTGATCCTCTAAATATCAAGTCCATGGATCTCTTCCACAGGAGAACTCTTTCTCTTTTGCTTTGGCTAGTGATCTTCTAGAAGACTTTGTATCTCTGCTACACTGACTTGTGGATCTCTCTCCACTTGAAGACTCCTCACTCAAATATGTCTTCAATTGTCCTAGCTGTTGGATCTCTATCCACTGAGACTCTATCCTCTATACTTTGTCACATCCAAATTTCTATCTCAATACTGTACCAAACACAGTTCAGTCAGTCTAGCACAGTTCTACTCAATCTCTTGCACTAAACACAGTATATTCGATCTAGTACAATTCTTCTCAATAGGTTCACTTAGAACCTCCTCAAATCTGCTCAACATGTTCACACAAAACCTATCCAAATATTCTCAACAGGTTCACACAAAATCTATCCAAATCTTCTCAACAGTTTCACACAAAACCTAACCAAATCTGCTCAACAAGTTCACACATAACATGTCCAAATATGCTTAACAAGTTCACACAGAACCTGTCCAAATCTGCTCAATAGATTCACACAAAACCTGTCCAAATATGCTCATCAAGTTCACATAGAACTTGTCCAAATCTACTGAACAAGTTCACGTAGAACATGTCAAAATCTGCTCAACAAATCCTCTCTAGGACTTGCTCAAATCTGCTCAATAAGTCCTCTCTAGGACTTGCTCAAATCTACTCAATAAGTCCTCTATAGGACTTGCTCAAATATGCTCAATAAGTCCTCTATAGGACTTGCTCAAATTTGCATAGCAAGCTTTCACAAAAGCTTAACTCAAAACAGTCCACAAGTCTTCTCAAAGACTTATCTCAATCACATAGAATCATAAAGAGAATTGTTAGAGACTCAATATGTTCTAAGCTCAATGGACAATCAATATCTCAAATAAATCTCATAGAAGCATATAGAAAATTGTTAGAGACTCTATATTGTCTATACTCAAATCCCAATCTCAAATCAATAGAATCATCAAGAGAATTGTTAGAGACTCTATATGTTCTATACTTAGATCCCAATCTCAACTCAAATCAACCTCAATCTCAACTCAAATCAATCTCAACTCAAATAAGAATATTGAATAGTTTGTTTCTAGGAACTTGAGCAACCACATGCATCCACTTGACTAGGCTTAATCGACTCAACTCAACCAATCACCTCAAGGAATAATCCTTTCTCACAAACCCTATTACAATCATGTATTAACCAACTCAACTCAACCAATCACCTGAAGGAACAATCATTTTTCACAAAACCTAGTCCAAGCATGTATTAACCAACTTAAAATATTTTCAACAATGCTCAAGTCTCACATAGCAATGATACTCATATTCTTTTCTAACTCAATTTCAAGTTCATTTCATCATCAATGGGATTTAAAAACAATGCTAATAAAACAAGGTTTAAATACAACTCACAAACTAGAAAACCTTGAAGCATTCAACCAATCATTTTCTCAAAGGAAACCACAATCAATCATTTTCTCTCCAATGATATTTCAGAAATCAACCACCATAAACAATCAATAGGAGAATATGCCCATACATTTTTGATGCCAATAAGTTGTCCATAAAATCAACCACACTTAAACACAACTTTCCTTTCCAATCTAAACAAGGGTTAATGGACTTCAAATAATCACAAAATAAAGCATTACTCAAATTAAATTATTTTTACTCCAAGTTAATAAACACATCCACCAATGTCCCTTTTATTAAAACCCTTATCAAAAATAATAAACCTATCAAAATTGCTTTTAAAAAACAACTCCTTATTTCTCCTAAAATTAATTCTCCATAACCATCAAATAAATCATAAACCAATTATGCTTTGCAATAATAATCACAACCCTAATAATAAAATTTAATTTCCATTAACTACCTTATAACTCCAAACTTTAGGGCTAATAAAAATTATTTAAATGCCAAATGTAATTACCCTCTCAAGGGGATTTGAACCCTCGACTTGCCACACCGTGAGCATCTTAGTCGTGGCTAAGATTCCACACGAGCTAGGTGCTCATTGGAAATGCAAAGGCCCAAAGTGCCTTAAACCTTCCTCCACATTCCATAAAAGACAAAGCGCCAAAGTGCTTTCCACACGCATTCTAAAATGCCATCCAAGGGATTCGATCCCTGGTGTCTGCACTATCTTGTGCCTTTAACCAAAACAATTTGCCAATGTGCCACACTTTCCACCATGTTTTAACTTTCCAAGAGCTGTCCTTTTCTTTGTTGCTTCTCTTCTCAAAATTCGTACGAGCTCATAGACTTATTCGAATGCCAAACATTTATCACAAGAGCAACTATAAAACTTTGATTTATTTACCATCCCTTTATATAGTGTTTAAAACACTTCGAAGACGTTGACAGAAATATTAATTTATGTTTTCTTGATGACGTCGGTGGGAAACTTTGCATTTAAATTTAAATTTGAATTTAAATTTTAAATAATTAAAATTTAAACCAAATATTAAAACTCAAATAACTCCATCACCAGGGCACCTTTTTTGATGAAACTAAAGCCCAAATTGGGTTTTAAGAAAAACCTAGATCAAATCTACTATTCATGGTTTTAACTAAAACCTTTTATTTTTCTTGCCTTGGTTTTCATAGAAACCCTTCATAGATCCTTTTGATATTAAATGCTCTTTTTACATCAATGACAACATTTTAGCTTAGGGACTCAAAATGTCCAGCATGGAGGACTAATTGATATAGACATTTTCAATTACCAACATCTTTGCATGATATCCCAAATAAAGAACACAAATATTTACCTAAGTTTTAGGGAAAGAATGCAGTCACTGGAGAAGATCACATAAAAAACTTCTTGTATGCTTTAGACAGTCTAGAAATAGAACATGAATATGTGGTGCTAATGTTGTTCCTACAGACTCTAGATAAAGATGCTAGAGAATTGTTTAATACTTTTCCTAATAATGATATCGCTAATTTTGCCAAAATGGAAACTATATTTTTAAAGAAATTTGGTGAAAGAAAGAATGAACAATCATTATTGACAGATCTGGAAACAATGAAAAATAAAGAAAATGAATCAGTGAGTGATTTTAATAGAAGGTTTTCTAAATTTAAAAATAAGATTCCCACTACTCTAAGGCCAAATGATATCCAGTCCATCTGTTTTTATAAGAATGCTTTCCTTGGAGAATTTAACTATGAATTATGACAATAACAAAAGTTAACAAAATAGATGAGTGTACGGATAAAGCCATAAATATTGAAAGGAATATGTTAGATAGTGGAAATATAAAACCATACTCTCTAGAAGACAATCATGTTAATAGAAAGCCTAAGAAGGTAAGATTTAACCTACAAAAAATAGTTGAATATGATTCCATGGAAAAGCTGACTAATCAAGTAGAAGAAATGTTCAACACAATGAACAATAGGTTGGCCAGGTTGGAAATAAATAAAGAGAACAATGGAGAAACTTCTCACCCTCAAGATGACAGACAAAATGGTGACAATGGACCACCTTTTAGAAGAAATTTTAATAGAAATTGGATGAAATTTGAATAGGTAGGGATACCAATATAGATATAACTATGGGATTATCTCATTAGATGTATCTATTTAAAAATATTATTATGCATGGTTGCTTGAAAATACATAGAAAATTTTAGGTTCATTGCATTATGATTTTTCCTAATCCTTAAGTGTTCCTCAATATCATGGGTAAATCCTTGCATGAGGAGGATCATGGAAATAATATGGTGCAAAATCATTTAGGCAGAATGGCTTGATATACTTTAGAATGAAAAGTGGATATGTAAATGAGAACTTTCTTTGTATGTCTTAGTTGAAAAATTCCAAATGTTATTTAGAGAATGGAAATTTTGTAAAAATGATTATTGTTTATTTTTGGGAAATAATAAGCAAAGGATATTTTGGAATATGGTAGTTATCATACTAAAGTGTTATTATTTAAAAAAAAAAAATGGTATTATGATTTAATGGGATATTTTATATGAACCCTAAATGTAAATTGATAACTTGTATGAGTAATTTATGTGTGTTCCATTGAAATACCTCTTTTGCATAGCTTATAATAGCACTTAGTTCAATTTAACTTTGGGTTGGTAGCTTTATGTGGAAGCTTGTATTCATTGATAATGTGATGTATCAATCTATTTATTTCCAAGTTTTGAGATGGTGCTATAGTATAAGTTGTTATTCTTTTATTAAATTTTTTGATCTTTGAGAAAGTTATTATATTGTGTTAATTGCTAGCATGGGTTATAAAAAAGGGGTTCTTGGGTTGGATCTAGAATTTCTTTTAGAACCTATGTCTAAGATTTTACCCAATCTTGGGAGGAGTTGTGTTGCAATAACCAGGTAGAAGTAAGTCCTAGAAGGAGTTGCAAGAATAAAATGGCTAGGTACTTACAAATTTAGGAGTTATAGTGATGCAATAGCCATATTCTTATGATTAGCTACACCCTAAATGGTGAGGATAGAGTGTTCCATAACTAAGAAGTTATCAAAATATTTTGCAAGACAACAGTGGTGGTCCCATGAATGTGTAGTTTTAGGTGACCATGTTCATTTTCAAATGATATTTAATGACCTTAGTTAGCTTGTGAAGGTGTGGTAACTAACCACCAAAGCCTTACGCCTGAGTAACCTACATAGATGGACTTAGTTTTAGGTTAGGGAATATGCATTCCCCTTAAGTGTTATGGTCCTTAAAGTATATTCCCTATGCTATGGTCATATTATCTTATATTTGGGAGGGTATAGGAAAGGTGGTAGGACCACTTTAGCATCCTTCTAAATGTTGAGGTTTAACAAGGTGAATCCCAAAAAGAAACTATGGGATGTTGGTCACTCCTATTCACTAATTATCGTGTACAACAACATTCAACTCAAATGTGGTGAAACCTTGAATGCTAAATAAAATGTATTAGGATTCTTGAGAACCTTACTTATGTTCTTTTTTTAAATTCTCTCTCTCCTTGGGTTGAGTTTTTGGGTCATTAGAGTAAGCAAGAAAAAACATCATATGTTGCCAATAATAATGAAGAGGCATTAAAAGTAAGGAGTCAAATTTTTAATAACACCTAAAACAAAAAAAATATCAATGAAAATTATAGTATGGGACCCAAGCCCACATCAATGTAAATTTAGAGGTATGATATCATAATAGACTATCTCAAAAAAAAGAAAAACTTTGTTCTACATGAAAAGTGAGCCATTGCATTAATGATAAAAGGAAAAAACAACTATCTTGACAAATAAAATCCATTGATAAACGTTCAATGGATACCAATGTATGGGAATATATGGAAAACTATAGATCATGATTGGATAAAATAATGACCAATCAAATATCAGGGTACACCAACCAAGGTCTTTTACCAACTAAGAAGGGTCTTCATCCATTATAAGAACCACAATTGTACGTGAGGTTATTTTTATTTATACCAATAAATTAACACTACAATAAGCTACCTATCAGACTCTAAATATAGAAAAACAAGCAGTGAATTATGAATCCATGAATAAAGATAACATAGCTACCCCAAATAAACCTACCAAAATAAATACAAGACAAATATAGATAGTCAAAAGTGAGCAACCCCATATCATTGAATATGAGATTGATGGTGTCAATGATCCTAGGATATAAATATATGGTAGGGTGCTAAAAGAGTAGGCTCAAAGAAGAAAAAATGAAGTTGAGTAAGACACTCTTGAAGTGAGAGTATGGAGCAACAACCTTGCCCAATATCTTCTTCCATCAGCTCATCCCTATTATGAATTAGTAAGGATATGTGTGAGGCAATATGATTCACACTCCAAAATGATTTTAAACCCACAAGATAATGCATTCCAAGTGATTATATTTGGGTATGTTGTACAAAAAATGCTATAGGCACCAAAGGGTGTGAAAATGAGCCCAAAAGCTACAAAGAGATGTTATTTGAAGATTAAAGATAAATTGGGTGGTTTGAACTAGGAACTCACCAAGACCATGAGCACCATGACTAAATTCCTTATTAGAAGAAAAATTTTTATGCAATAGGAGAAATGCATATTGAGCATGGTAGATTTCATTTTTGGAGCCCGTAGTGATACAAAAATAACAACAAAAATGCTTACCATTCTACTCATTCTCAGTTCACCTCATTTTATATCATAATAGTTGGAATTTTGAAGAGTTATGTTTAAGAAAAGGGAATGAAAAATGGAATGAAATCCCATGTCATAATGGATAAATATCCTATACCCACACTCCCCTTATCATGTATTTTCAAATAAATTCCTAGTTCCTACTATAGTTGAGTTTAAAGAGGAAAATCCTAAGCGATACAAAAATAACAACAAAAATGCATACCATTCTACTCATTTTCAGTTCACCTCATTTTATATCATAATAGTTGGAATTTTTAAGAGTTATGTTTAATAAAAGGGAAGGAAAAAAGGGAAGGAAATCCCATGTCATAATGGATAAATATCCTATACCCACACTCCCCTTATCATGTATTTTCAAATAAATTCCTAGTTCCTCCTATAGTTGAGTTTAAAGATGAAAATACTAAGTGATATCAAAAGAAATGATTGATATTCTAAAATCTACAATAAAAGGGTACTGGTACTTCCTAGAAGAGGGAACAATCATCCATATTTTTTGTTTTAATGGAGGAGTCTTCATCCTTCCAGCATATGTGACTAATAAGGTAGCATGTATGGAAATATTATGGCAAGTGAACCTGATAGATTCTACATATGCAAGTGGATAGAACAATTGTGATTCTATAAAATCCTATTTTGACTAGGACCAATAACTCAAGAAAAGATAAAAGTCATTGAAGATTTGGAAACAAAGCTAAAGTAGCTAGGGTTGGAAATCTTGAAGAATACATAGAACTATGACCTAGACGGTAAATTTGTAGCATGGCTAAAAAGTGGCAACATCTCCAAAAAATTTGAGCAAGAAGTAATACATGACTTGGAAAGGTATAAGAGAAAACAATAATGGGTACTTCCTTTACTAAAAAGGGAAGCTTTTTTGTAGTAGTAACCCCAAAGGAAGTTATATGAAAGCTTCTATAAGAAATAAAAATATTTTGACCCTACAATAGCAATCATGGCCTTCATACAAAAAAATGAGAAAAATGGGATGGAGTCAAAATGAGTTCAAGGTTTGGTGCAAATCCCACCAAGATATATATCAAATTAAAGCATCGTATGGAAGCCTTGACCTAGATGAATAATAGACATTTAGTATGGCTTAAAACCATGAACACCTAAAGGATATCCTAGCTAAGGTAGATAAGGGAGTTGAAAAATCTGGTTAGATTAAAAGTAAGGTCACAAGGGCTTCAACAAAATAATTAAATAAAGAAAATACCCAAAATTAATCAAAGGAAGGGCCTCCACTAAAGAAACAAAAATTTATAATTTAATAAGAATCATCAGCATATGAAGAAATAGATAGAACCCAAGATCAAAAGGATATAAATCAATTTTAAAAACTAGAAACTAAGCCCAACACTAAAGAAAAAAATTATTAGACATTAATGGAAGCAAATGTTACAGCCACATTGTTGATGATATCAGATAAAACAAATGGCTTAAAAGAAGTGGATGAAGAAAAAGGATAAATGACTCTCGGAAAGCTCACTATATATTTTAAATAACAACCTATACACCCAAAAATAACTATGAAAAATGAGAACAATCCAGGAGGACCCTCCAACCTATCAAGTGACCAATTCCAAAAGGCCATCTTTTCTCCTAAGAACAATTTCCTTCCCCAACCTGAGTCCATTTGTGGTAAGTCTACAGCTAAATAAATTCAAGGGCTACAAGACTCATATGAATAGGCTAAGAACTTGAATCAATAAAAGTAAGCATTATTTTTAATACTTTAGGTTTCTACTCAAATAGATTTTCCTTTTTATTGCCATTATGAGTCTTTCAAAGTATGCAAAAGGTTTTTTTTTGTAGTAAATTCTAAATATCAAATAATTGAAAAGGACTAGAAAATAGTAACATAAAGCCTCAATCTTAAATAATTTCCAATCAAGGTTAGGATACAGTTTGGATGAGAAGCAAGGAAAATCGTGGAATATGATATTGATAGTTATAAATTTGGAATAGTTAAGATGCAGGAAGAACTAAAAATGATAAGAGGAACATTAAAAACTTTGAATAAAAAATAAAATATCTCAAGAAATAGGTAGATATATTGTCCAAATGATTAAAATAGAAACCTATAATTTCCCTTGTATCACATAAATAAGGACAAGTTGAGGAATTTTTGAAGCAATTAATTGAGTAGGAGGTAGATTTTTGCATAAATAAATAGAGTTTACAAGAGGAAAAGGAAAATATTGAGCAAAATAATAAGATGGAACAATGGAAAAAATTGTAACGCTTGATCAATAAGGTCACTGACACTTATTGTGATCACATTTTGAATATGGGTCATCCTCTTTATCAGATATTCAGATTCAACAAAACAGAGGCTGAAGTAGAAACATAGATTCCATGAAGCATTGATTACATCATGGCCAAAATATCTAATAAATTAGGAGAGGCTAAAATATTCTAGGAAAAGTTAACTCTAATGACTTAGGGTGAAGTGGATGCTATAGGGCTATGAATACTTGATATAGAAGTCCTAATGCAAAATATAATTTCTCTATTCCACAAAGTAAAATTTGTCCATGCATGCGAAGCACAAGCTTTGCAATTGAATAATACCATGGTGTGGTTTAGAGATGAAATGAATATATTGCTACAAAAGGGACTTCCATCCCCTTATGGTGAAGGAAATGAAATCATGGAGGAACAAATTCATATTAAACTATTAAAATAATACAAGTAAGTTTACCTACAAAAAGTAATTCAGAGCCTCCAAATCTAGAAGATATAATGCAAGTGGTAGAACCATTTCTCAACCTTAGAATGTAGATATACAAAATCACAACCAAGATTATAAGCCTTCCCATAAAAATCAAAGTTAAAGTAGAAGCTACACTCAATTATTTCAAATAAATTTAGTATCCATTAGAAGAAGAGTGGGCCTCAGTTAGAAAAGTGTTGGAGTAGCTTCTTGCCATGTAATTATATTTGACTAACTTATTTTTTGTTTTCTTTTGCAAAAAAATTGACTCTAATCCCAAGGATAAAGGTAATTTTTAGTTCTCCTTCAAGTAGGCTAGAAGGCCCCTATGAGCCACCAAAACTATAGTGGTTCACCACTACCCACTCATGACTAAGGAAAAACCTTGATAATTGATAGTTAGAGTTTTTTCTAGCCCATGGAGAACAAGCTCAAATAATTCTCAATAATTGAGACTTCTGCAAAATTTCATTCAGTAGAAGTCATTACAAATGGACAAAAGAGCACTAAAGGATCCTGCCTTTAGAATAAATATCAATATCAAAGTTTTTATGATCAACAATAAAGTGTCAAAAAGAAAAATCCCGATTAATCTGCAAGAAATGTTGGAAGAGCAAGCATACATGAATGCTTGAGTCAAATCAAGTGACAAGGGTAGATGAGTTGAATTAATGACTTCCTCAATTGAAGAGATGAATACCACCTACCTAAATATGACCTTAGTTATTATCCCAAACATTCATTCAAGAAGAAGTATGGCTCTAACAGTCCTGTGTTGATCAATCATTATGATTAGAAAAGTACATCATTCAATGATTAGAATCCTAAGGAAAAGTAGAGGGGATTTTCAGATATAATTGTAGATAATTTTGGAGAGAAAATCCTCCTTGTAGATCTATAAATAGGAGTAAACAAGTTTACAAATCTATGTATTTGTAGGCTTTCCTTTAATTTTTGTCTATAAAAATAGTTTTGATTCCTAAGTGGCTTGTAGGTAATTTAAAACCCCTTCTTCTAGGATAATGTTTGTAAAAATGTACCTGCATTATATATACATGGGAGCTTGTGTCTAATTTTTAGCATTTTCCTATAAATCCATTGTTGTGTATGTCTATGTGTTTATGATATTTTACCTAAATATCAATCTTGTAAAGTTTATGTGTGTAAGGGGTCTCATCTATTTTTGAACTGAGTCACTTACTAACTTGGATCTCCTGTGGGACCCACCTACTCATATATGCATATAACTGGAGATCTTGATTGCACTTCACTGTGTTTAGGAGAGAAAGTATTCACCACTAGCACAACATTTAGGTCTATTTTTGTAGGAAAGTATTAGTGTATCTCTTGGTGCATTACCTATTTTTCTTTTATTTCTTGATTTTATTTATTTTCTCACACCCCTTTCCCTTTGTAGAGGAACTAGTGCCTTGAAGATCGCATATTAATAATGAGATAGCCTTATTAAAACTCCTACAGGTCCTCAATTGATCCAAACACCATGCCATTGGTTGTGGAAACTGTGTCACTCTGACATGAGGCATAATTGTCTCAGGTGTGTACAATAAAAATGATAATAGTTTCAAATTGATAAATTTCCATAGATCGTATAGCCTTCTCAATCCATGTTCAAGTAACATTGATCATGGCAATAATTAAAAGAGAGGTTTTTTGGACCCAACATTTGCTCAAATTATTTTTTTGGAGCCTAAAGGAAGAGATTGAGGTAATTCCCATATGAATAAAATCTCAAAGCATTAGAATTCAAGCAATAATCAGGACAACAACACATGATCAGTTCGTCACTTCACTTGAAGTTCAAAGACAAGTCTCTATTCAAATAAGAGTTACATGACCAAGAAATGCCATTGTATAAACCACATTGCTAGAAAGTGTCTTGAGCTAAAGGCTCATACTAGGATTTTTTGGTTGATCCTTGAGAAATCAAAGATAGCATATCCAAGGGAAAATCCAAAAAATATAGTGACACCTTTATGGTTTCATTGCATAAAATTCCTTAACCATAAAAATCTTGAACAATGATCAACCATCATAGGTGTCAATTGGATCTTGTGAAAGGCAAAGTAGGGTAATAGTCTAGAAATAAATAAAATGAGGGATGGGGCCCATGGGGTCTCAATATTGACCAAGATATCTTCCCCTTCCCCTAAGCAAACTTAAAGATTGATTTTATAAAAGGAAAGTCCATTAATACTGCATTTATTATGATTAAACCTTGGACCCTTTATAGATCTATCAATGCAGTACTTCAAGCTCAAAAAATAAGAATGGCATAGGTGCTCTCACCCATAGTGGCTTGGAGGGAAATTCAAATTTTTAAATTTGATGCAGACTATATAAATAGTCAATTTGTAATTTTAAGGGTAGAGAAGAATGATAAATCATTATACCTAGTATTTGGACCAATTAGAGTTCATTTCTCATTTATCTTGTGTATTGATATGGACTTGAGCCCTAAGTCATTATGTTTATAGACCCCTTCAAGACCTCTTATACATATTTATTTTACTGGTTTTAACATATATATAAGATTTGGGGCTATTTTTTCTACACCATTATTTATGCGTATGTAAATTTATATGGGAACCTTATGACTAGTATCTGTCCCTTCCTTGTGCAAATTTCATAAGAATAAACATGTGTGCTGTAATTATATCATGTTACTTTTACTAGAACATGTGACTCGTTTTCATTAATGTTATTAATGCACTGATAAAATTTATTATTTTTAACATCACCACCGTTACTTTAGGGTAGTTATGTTTCTTGGTTTATTTTTATTTCTTTCCTTCTAACCCTTTTCCTAGATGAGACCTGGTAGATTAGGCTAGGTTAGGAATAATTGCACTAGGATCACACCCAAACAAGTAGCTGATCTTAGTAAATTAACCCAAAATTTGTCCTTAGAGCCACATCCCATGCTCCTTGGACTTCCCAAATTGTATGCTTCATGCAAGGCATAGGCATCAAACATACCCAATAATTGATGTATTTGGTCACAATGTCAGAGCATAAATTGGACACAATCTAATTCTTAACACTTATCATACCAACCAAAAGGATCATAGATAATTCCTTATAAGGACCTCTTAATTTGACATACAAAGAGAGTAGTTCCATCAAGCTCTAAACCAACTGGTCATAAAAGGTCTTAAGTTCACATATCTCTAAATAAAAATATCTTACTCTATGGTATCATTTAAATAGAGGATATCATAACAATTAGATCAAAGGTCTCCAATAGTCAATTTATTTCTTTTGAGATAATACCTTTAATTACAAGGTATACATTTTCTTCTACACTTTATGATAAGAAGTATATTCGGTCTTATAGTTCTATTATATCCAGTAACATTCTTTCATTTAAAATAAGAATAAGCTTTTGCACCCGATTCTTCATCAATGACTCATGCTTGATAAGCATAACATTCTCTAAATTTGAAAACCCTTGGTCTAAGAATAAGTGAGAGGATCTTTAGAATCATCAAACCTTAATATTAAGGCCCAAGAGTGAGCCTTTTTATAAAAATTTTGATAGGTAATGGGATGAGCATTCTAAAAGAGAATATGGTCCCACATGGGCATTGTACAAAATATGGAATACTATGGTGTATCCTATGGAGAGGTAGCATATAAATTTTATACTAGAGGATCAAGATAAATCTTACCATAGATGTGAGAATTGAATATAATCATATAGGACATGGAAGGATCAATATCATCTACTATAGGATCCAAAACCATAAGTGTTGGAGAGGGATTTAAAGCAAGATGGTTAAAACTAGGAGAACTTGTTGATGTGACCACAATAGGAGCTAAATAAACCTAGATAACTAGAATTATGGTAATAATAACCTTATAGAAGGCATTAAGAACCACTATATAATGTTTAATAGGATAATTATTATCCAAAATAATAGGGATAGGTTTGAAATAAGTAGATAAAGTACCTCATCAATGATCACATCTCTTCAAAAAAGCATGTCCTGGTTTATGGGATCACACAAGTGATAATCATTTAAAATATCAAAATACCCCACAAGGAAGCAATAATGACTCTTTATTTTCATATTATTTTGTGTATATATAGGAATATGGGTCCATGTAATCGATCCAATGATACAAAATCTAGATACATGATTCTTATTGCTTATCAATCTATCAAGAGAAGTCATTCCTTAAATGGTTTGAGTTGAAGTACAATTAGTGATATACACTACATAAGTCACTATTTTTCTTTACAAATTAAGCTACATCTACATTACATGCAACATACATCTATTCATCTCCAAATAACCTTGTTCTTTTGCTTAGCTACCCCATTCTATTTGAAGATATAGTGAATAGTATTCTAAATGAAAATTTCATGAAGAGTCAAGAAATCAAAAAAAATATGACTTTCATATTCACCTACTCTATCTATTCACAAAAAAAATATCTTCTTTTTGAACAACTTCTCCCCAAGAGCTTTGAAGTCCTTAAACTTGCCAAAGGCTTAATCTTTGGTATGAATGATGTACAAACATATATACCTTTAGAGATCAAAAATAAAGGTGAGAAAGTACTTATTTGTGGAAATATATGGTGCTATTATGTATTCACAAATATCACTATGAATAATATCTAAGGGTTGTGTAACATGCCTTCAAATATCTTCTTGAAAGGACTCTCAATGATGCTTCCCTAGGATACATCCCTCACAAAAACCACTAGGAAGAAAAAATGAGGAATACCAAAAAGCAACTAATGTTGTCTCATATACCATAAGGATTCATAGCTATTGTACTTAAGTTTGTGATACCATCACTTCTTAACATCATATTTTCATGCCACCATAGACATAAAGTATTTCTTCTTGGAGAAAAGAGAAGACAAATGGTAACCAAGTTTACACATCTAATAATATTAATCACAATATTCTATGGTAATTGTCTTAAAATAATTTTTAATATTATTAACCACACATCGATTTGACCATAGACTCAACCTTATTATTCATACAAATGTTGAAATATATGTAAAGAATATTGGGGTCTATACTGTAAGCATAAAGGAATTCATCAAATGATGAGGAACTAATTATCATCTCACCACATCCAAACATCTATAAGGAAGAATCATCTCCAATAATTGCATTCTCTTTGAAATGTTTTCCACTATAGTCATGCAAGAGATGGTGATTCTTAGTCATGTGTCATGTCACCCTTGAGTTTACAATCTACACTTTAGATGAAGTGGATTTCCAATATAATAAATGAACAACTACATGTTCCTATGAGGTTTCATTGTCATTATCATGCTCACCCTGGTTATTGAAGAAAGCATCATCAACACATCCTTTTTGGATTCCTCTTAAAGCTTCTTAATATGCAACTAATAAAAGTATGCCTTATGTATTTCCTTATTACAAAAGGTAAAAAATAACTTCTTTAAAGGGTTCTTGGCTTTCCTCTATTCTTGCTTTAAATTCCTTAACTTTTTATTTAACCACTTCCTTTACGTGAGTCTATATGGTGATAAAATAATTCTTACATCCATGTGATCAAGCCTAATGGTGAAAATTGTATTTGAACACATATCAAGATATGGAGTAGGAGTCTTGGGAAAGTATACTTGAAAAATCTCAAATATAATAGTAACCACCACATAAGCTTCAAGGAATTTGTTGAACATAATATTAAGAAGATAAATAGCTATATTTACAATAATACCCCATATCCCAATGTAAATATATTTTCATATTTATTAAATCAAATAATGTACTCATAAATAGTTCCAAAATACTCCATGTTAAAAATAACAAGTTTTTCATCTAATATGTTGATCTATGTAGAGTCAATGTGGTCATATATTTATTGGTATTTGGCTACTAGGTCCTTTTGATTTAAATTATTGGTAATGTGGTTGTCATAGATATTTTTAACATGAAGTAATCACAATATTAGGTTCCTCCTTGCCCTTGCACAACTAATTTTTCTCATCAAAATTATTTTTTAGAGGGTCTTCATCACATATTGAAGAAGTCTCTTACTTTGAAGCAAGGCTTGAATCTTAAGTTTCTAAGTGATATAAATAGGTACATTGAATAGAGGTACATTTTGATCTATGAAATCCCTACCAAAATATAGTCTCAAATATTTAGTTATGACAAAACATTATACCACCAATATGCAAAGATCAAAAAATTGTGATTTGAAAAACAAAGAACTCAAAACACTTTTGTATGCAAAATTTATGGCTCCCAAAATTTTTGCCCAAAAAATGCATAAAATATTATCAAAAACATTCAAAACATACAGGAAATTAAATGTACCTTCAATGAATAAGGTGATTAAATATGTCACTAATTTGAGAGCTAATGGGATGTTAGGTGTGAATTTATAGTGTTTCCAATTGGGTAATTCCATAAACCAAATGTTGTCAAATATCGTTGAATTGGATAATAGGTTGTCATTGGCACACTAACTATATAGACCACTAGTCAAAGTATTGATAAACTTGTAGTGGATTCTCACTAAACTTGGGTAGAGTAAGACCTTTTGGCTAATTTTGAAGGATGGACCTAATAGGAAACCAAATTACCCAAGGTCAAGAAAAAGACTCATGTAGAACCATATAAACCAAGACAATGGAGAAAGAAAAATCAGAAGCTACAATGATAAGATCTCACTTGATAAAAAAATACAATAAAATTTTTGGAGATAACCACAAAGCTTCACATGGTGATAGAGCTAGAGCAGAAGTTTATCCCGAGGACACCTGACCCGACCAAGAAATCGAACCCATCCAATATGCAATGGCAACTAGAACAACCAGATAAAGTGAGAGGGGAGGATTATCTTGAGTAATTTCAATTAGACCAAAAGATAATTATTTCTAGTCAAATAACCTCTATTCATGCTCCAAAATATTATGAGGGAAAAAGTTTATTTTGGGGGTTCTTGCCTTGAATCCCTTCATGGAGCACTATTTTTTTTTAATTAATACTACTTATACACATCCACTATGGGGATTTAACCCATGTCACATTACCGATAATGCACATTGTATCCTTGCCGATAGGTCCATACCTCATAGTTAGGGTTGCTACCATTGCCTAGATATGCAAAGATAAATAATTTTCTAGGTGAAAGGTATTTTCTCTATAGGGATGTATAACATTTAAAATACCATCATTAGAACTTCAAAGGAGTGACCATAGATATAAAACTATTAGTGGCAAGAGATATTTTAAAAAATCTTGGCATGCAAACTCCATGATTGAGAAACCTTGGTATCTTACACCATCAATGCAAAATTACTATGAGCAAGAATTTTCGATGGGATAATTTTGAATTCAAAAGTGGAAATACCCTATGTATTCTCTATAAGTTTGTTGCTATCAAAGGTCCTTCATTATTTTGAAGGGGTGCTTTCTTTCATTATCCTCTATATATCATCCTTGCCTAAACTTTATGTGGTCTTTTAGGTAGTTTTTAAATATCTTCCCTCTATATGTATGTAACTCAATGTTCATAATAATTAATCTATGACTATTTTCTTATCTTTGTCCTAGTTCAAGCATGGGTGTTTTAATTTATTGCATGCTCATGAAAGGGTCCTATGTTCCTCATGCACTATCGGTTTTTGTCCACATGTTCATCCGAAGCCCACTGGGGTATGGGGGAGTATTATTATTATTTTTCTTTAGTGTATCACCACCCCTCACTTTAGGCTAGATAGATTTACATTTATCACACCTTTATGAATTTCATTTACTTTCCTTTGCATTTTTACCATTTTTGTAGTTTACTTTACTTTCCATCTTTTCCTTTTCCCCCTTTTTAGAAGTTAGCCTAGGCTAGGAGTATAATAGAGTAACAAAGTGGGAGCAGAATGAAGTGAGCATAAAAAAAGAAATCTAGAAGCAAGGAAGTGTCCTTGGTTGAAAAACCATGGAGGTCATCTAATAGGAGTTGTGTCCTATGATTACTTGGACTTCCTAAGACTACTACCCCTACGTGAGGTGTAGTGCACTAAATGTATCCACTCAGCAAAAGGTTATGGTTGATGTTGAGGTTGTAACTGTGGGGGTCATGATACCTAGGTAGCACAAGAGGGTAACTCTTTCCCCCAATAGTTTATATGGGCATGCCCAGTGGGAAATAAATTTGATAACATTCATCCCCTAAAGTAGAATTCAAACCATAGTTCTTGTCAAGGGCTTGGGCATCAAATTTTTGAAGCACTCTATAGATTCACCTAGTAATTTCATTGTTAAATAAGAATCCAAAAGAATAGAAGGCATCATCCTAGG
Source organism: Wollemia nobilis (assembly GCA_028583015.1). Taxonomy (NCBI): domain Eukaryota; kingdom Viridiplantae; phylum Streptophyta; class Pinopsida; order Araucariales; family Araucariaceae; genus Wollemia; species Wollemia nobilis. Next base: position 6,854,354 of record JAQPPZ010006195.1, on the reverse strand, counting down.
TAAGGTTATAGTGGGAACCTTTTTCTAATCAGTACTCTCATCCACTTGGAAACTCTACTATAAAAAGAATAACCTAAAGTAGCCTCCTGGAAGAGTCAAATATTGAGGTTTTGATGAAGGTTTCAATCAATCTGCTTGTAAGAGCCTAAAGTACATTCACCTTTGCTACAAAAAGGAGTCCAACATGGCTCCCTTATTAGCACCTTCAGTTTGAAATGATGATATAAACTTTTTGAAACCCCTTGAGCCACCAACTAAATGGGAAGAGCTACCAATATTAGTGCATGAGATCCTACTCGAATACAATGGTGAAGTCCCAATATATTTTCTCAAATATATATAGGATATTCTCTTCATGTAACATATATACAACATCACCAAGAAATATGTGGCACTCAGGCTACTAATAGCCTTTTTTTGAGGGAAGACCCATCAAACTTTTTATTCCCTCCCTTACCATCCCATCATAAATTGAGACCATTTGACCAATCTCATTATGGATAGGTTCATAATGAAGGCAAACACTAAATAAATATGGTACCAATTGGAAATGTCAATGCCTCCCATACATAATACCACCTCCTCTGGTAAAGAATTCATTTATATTCAAAGCACAAACTGAATAAAAATGAAGATCTAGTTGGATCCACCCTTGAAGGAACCTAAGCCCAATCATCACATCCATCTTGAGGAGGTAGTCTGGTTTCAATTGAATGCCAACATTGGAGGCAAATGGACCAAGGATCACAACTTGTGCACATCTGGTGGTGGAGGCCCTAGTATCTAAGAGGCTGAGCTACATGTGTCAAATTTTAATATAATATCTAGCACAAGACTAAGGAATCATTCTATGACATGGAAAACTAGCAATAACCTTTAGGAAGTAGCAAGTCACATGTTCAAGAGGATGAACATGCAGAAGAAGTAGAATTTTGTATCACTTTGGTCTAGATTACATAGTTTGATGAAAGGGCATGTGACAAACCTAGCACCTAAATGTTGGAAATTTGAGTGATTTTATGTTGTCATTGATGTCACATGGATCACATTGAGTTTTGGTGGCCAAAGCATTTCATAAATAAGCATTTATGATATTTTGGAGAGCATGGATATATACAGGGTTTTTGTGAAAACCAAGGCAGGCAAAATAAAAGGTTTTATTTAAAACCATGGATGGCATATTTGAAATGGGTTTTTCTTAAAACCCAGGTTGGCTTTTCGTTTCATCAAAAAATGTGCCCCGGTGATGGAGATATTTAATTTTAAATATTTAAGTTTAAATTTTAAATTATTTAAAATTTAAATTTAAAATTAAAATTAAAATTTAATTTATAGCGTCGACATCAAAGAAAGGAAAAGGCATAAAACTAATATTTAAATTATAGCATCGACATCAAAGGAAATGAGGAGGACATATATATATATATAATATATAAAATATAATATATATATAATATATAATTGCCCAAAGTTTCGATTTATTTCTCTAAGCGCTCGATTTGATATTTGGATTCGAATGGTAAAAGAGCCTGCGCATCGTGTGTCAAAGTGTGTGTGAAAAGGGTTTTAAAAGGCTTACGATTTTCATGTTCGTTGAAGAGACTATTGTGGAGTAAAGCCAAATGTATAGGCCTCCTTGGCCTAGTGGTTCATGCACTGTGTGTGAAGTAGGAGGTCCTACATTCGATTCTTGTCGGAGGTGTTTTGTTGTGTTGAAACACGTGAAGCGCATTTTGTTTTCGAAGGGCATAGATATTCATGGCATAAGGTTTTGTTGTGTGCTCCTTTTGAGCACGTGAGGGTGTGTGGCCCAACGACAGGTTGGTTGTGGTTAAGGTGCTGAGCAAGGAAGGTCACGAGATCGAATCCCGTCAGGGACAAAGGCAAGTTAATAATTTTTAAATATATTTTATTTTTCTAAAGTTGCCCTAGGAGGAATAAGGGTTATGATGCATGTTTAAAAAGAGAGATTTTTGGTGATTTATTTTTTAGAAGTATATCATATTATATATCGTTGGAAATCTTATTCCGAGGGCTATTTGATTAACTTGCTTAGAGGGAGAAATAAGGTGTGTGTAAAGAGATATTTCTGATTTTGTAAAGAGGTTCAAAAGTGAAGGTTGCTTTGTTCTTTTTCAAAAGATATTAATTCATTTATGAAGTGACATGGTGTATGTTATTGAGTAGGAGTAATAAGGTGTTATTTGGATGTTATTGTTGTGTTATTAATCAAGATCTCTAACCCTTGTTGAAAGTTGAAAAAGAAAGTGTGTTGAGTGAGACAGATTTTATGGACAACCAAAAGGCTTCTTCATCTTCATAAAAGGTATGGGCACATTCTCCTATTGATTGTTTATGGTGGTTGATTTCTGAAATATCATTGGAGAGAAAATGATTAATTGTGGTTTCCTTTTCGAAAGTAGTTGGTTGAATGCTTCAAGGTTTTCTGGGTTGAGAGTTGCTATTAAACCTTGTTTTATAAGCATTGTTGTTGAAGCCATTAGTAGTGTGAAAAACCTGAGATAGGGTTTGAGAAGAACATGAGTATCATTGTTATGTGAAGAATGTTTTATTAGCATTGTTGTTGAAGCCCATTGGTTATGCAAAGAACTTGAACTTGAAAAGAACATGAGTATCATTGTTATGTGAGATTTGTGGTTGAGCATTGTTGGAAACATTTGAGTTGGTTGATACATGCTTGGACTAGGGTTTGTAAGAAAGAGTTGTTCCTTGTGGTAGTTGGTTGAGAAGAGTTGTTTGAGCCTAGTCAAGTGATTGTGTGAAGTGGTTGTTCAAGTTCCATGAAACAAACTATTCTATATTCTTGATTTGAGTTGAGATTGAGATTTGAGGATAGAACATATTGAGTCTCTAACAATTCTCTTTATGCTTCTATAATATTGATTTGAGTTGAGATTGGGATTTGAGTATAGAACATATTGAGTCTCTAACAATTCTCTTTATGCTTCTATGAGATTGAATTATTGGGCAAGTTCTTGGTGAGCTTGCTAGAGTAGATTTGGGCAAGTTCTTGGTGAGCTTGCTAGAGTAGATTTGGGCAAGTTCTTGGTGAGCTTGCTAGTGCATATTTGGGCAAGTTCTTGGTGAGCTTGCTAGTGTAGATTTGGGCAAGTTCTTGGTGAGCTTGCTTGAGAAGATTTGGACAAGTTATGTGTGAGCTTGTTGAGCATATTTGGACAAGTTCTATGTGAGCTTGTTGAGCAGATTTGGACAAGTTCTGTGTGAGCTTGTTGAGAAGGTTCTGAGTGAGCCTATTGAGCAGGTTTTGAGTGAGCCTATTGATAGAGCTTTGGAGGTGATAGAGTATAGAGGACAGAGTCTTAATGGATAGAGATCCAACAGCCAACATAATTGAAGATAGATCTGAGTGAGGAGTCTTCAAGTGGAGAGAGATCCACCAGTCAGTGCAAGATAGAGACAGAGTCTTCTAGAAGATCACTAGCCAGAGCAGAAGGGGAAAGAGTTCTCCTATGGAAGAGATCCATGAACTTGAGATTAGGGGATCAACATCTCCTTTGGACAGAGATCCATAAACATTGTAATTGGGAAGGATTCCCAAAGAAATTGATTGAGAAAGTTTTAGTAAAATATTTTCTCCGTGGAGTAGCCCACATTGGGTGAACCACGTAAACTATGGTGTCTCTATTGTGTATGGTGTTTTGTGCATTGCTTGATTACTGCTATTGATATTGTTGTCTATACACTACATAATATTGAATTGAAAAGAAAAGTAAAAAGTGGTCTTATACTGTTCACCCCCCTCTCAGTATAAGCTTGTGTTCTTCAATTGGTATCAGAGCGGGTTCCTTCGAAAAGGCTAACAGCTTGAGGGCAGATTCTGCAAGAACACAGATGGCTTCACAGAATGGATCATCTACAAGTAAGGCTCCACTGTTTGATGGTAACAATTATGCTTTCTGGAGCATGAGAATGAAGAACTACTTGATATCACAAGGATATGAGGTATGGCAGATGGTTGCAAAAGAGTATAAGGTTGAAGGTGATCCCGAGGCAGATAAGACTATCAAGAAATTGGTTGAGATCAATGCAAGGGCAATGAATTGTATTCTGAGTGGGCTACGTGAGACAGATTTTGCAAAGGTCATGGTATGTAATTCAGCAAATGAAATGTGGACCAAGTTGCGGAATACCTATGAAGGAGATTCCAAGGTAAATTTGGCAAAACTACAAACTCATAGAAAAATATTTGAGGAATTGAAAATGGAAGATTTTGAAGATATTGCATAGTTTTTACTTCGAGTTGATGAGATTGCTAACACCATGAGAGGTCTAGGATTTGAGATGAAAGAATCAGATGTTACTCAAAAGGTTTTGAGATCACTTCCCATGAAGTATGATGCAAAGGTTTCAGCAATAGAAGAAACAATGGATATCAACAAGCTAACAATGGAAGAACTACAAGGAACTCTCACAACTTATGAGATGAGGAGAAGTAAGCATCAGGTTCCAATAAAAGAAATTGCATTCAAGGCTTCAGAGAAAAATAAAGGGAAAGTTCTAGAGATAGATAGAGATTCAGATAATGATGAGGAAGCTAACTTCATCAAAAGGAAAAAGGACTTAAGAAATTACAGGGATATGAAGAAAGTCAGATGCTACAAGTGTGGTGATTTTGGTCACTATGCATACAAGTGTCCACATGAAGAAAATAGTGATGATGAAAAATAGGGTCATAGAAGAAAAGAAGATGGAAAGCATAAACATGACAAAGATGACAGATACAAGCAAAGCAAGTATGAGAAGAAGAAAAATTTTCATAAGACAAAGAAAACCTTCTACATTGTAGAAGCAAGTGATAGCTCAGATCACAATGATAGAGACAAGTCAAATGATGAAAAGGAAGAACATCTATTCCTAGGAATAGAAGATGAAAGAGAACAATGCTTTGTGTGTGGTCAAAGAGATCACAGATCAGGATATTGCAATGGCTTCAGTGATAGTGAAGATGAGATGACACATCAAGGAAATAGGTATGGTCAAAGAAATCATGAGAGTTTGTTTGCTATAGAATATTATAATGATCTTAGTGACAGTGAATATGAAGAAGGGTTTTTCTATGGGATAAAATAAATAGAAGAAGTCTCACTTTTGGTAATAGAAAAATAAGAGGATGAGCCAAGAAAACAAAAAATAGAAGTCAAAAGGCTAAAAGAAGAAATTAGGAATCTTGAAAACAAGATTCAAATAGATGTAAAAATTAGAGTAGAACAACTTCAGACAATCAGTGATCTAAGAGATGAGCTTCAAAATGCAAAAAGGATAGAGGAAAGGATGAATGAAGAATTAAGGACAATAACGGCAAGACATGACACATTAAATGAAAAGGTTCAAAAAGGAGTGGAAACTTATTTTAAAGTTGTATCTTATTTCCAAGAAAAGTCACACTCAAAAGGAAAGGAAGTTCTAAAATATGAAAGCAAGGAAGCACCTAAGATTTATGAAGAAAGTTCCAAAGTTCCTATGGCTCCAAACATCCAGTTTGGATCTTGTTTTGAGATAGGTGAATCAAGTTCAAAAGGAAAAGAAATTCTTGAAGAGGAAAGCAAGGAAGAAATTAAGGAAGAGGATTTAGATGCTACAAAGAACATTCAAGGATACAATGCACAAGTCAAAGATGATTACAAGGATAATGATCAAGAAAGGTATGAGGAACCAAGGCATGAACAAAGGGATTTTCAAGGACATTGTTTTTCTTGTAATGGATTTGGACATAGGGCTATACACTGCAAGATCCATGGATCAAAGAAGTTTGATTTTGCTAGAAGAAACTTCAAAGGAAGAAGGTATGGTTTTTAGGGACATTGCTTCTTATGCAACAGGATTGGTCATAGAGCTTCTCAGTGCAAATAAAATGAGCAACATGGTTTTGGTTTTAGAGCTACACAAATCAGAAGTCATGGTCATAATGGTCATGAAAACAAAACTTCACAATATAGGGTTCAAGAAAGGAATGGATATGGAAATTATTTCAAGAAAGAATTCAGGATATGGGCACCATCCAAAGGCTACAATATCAAGTGTTTTAATTGCAATAACTTTGGACATATTGCAAAATGGTGTAGGACTCAATTCCAAACAAGTTCAAGACAAGAAGGTCAAGCAGTTTCAAGGCAAGAAGGTCAAACAGGTTCAAGACAAGAAGATCAAGTAATTCATCAAGAGAAGGATATCAAAAAAATATGGAAGGAAGTTGATAGAGGAAAGAAACAATGTAATATGGGAGTAAAAGTACTCCCACCCCAAATTTAATCACCTCAAGAGAGAAGGTGGTGAGGGGGCTAAGCTTAAGAGTCATATCTTTTAGCCCCATAGGTGTCCCTTTTGCCATTGATGTCAAAGGGGGAGAGATTTGAGTAAGGGGGAGAGCATTGAGTTAGGGGAGTAGCCTCAAAGAGAGCTATTGGTTAGGGTGAGCAGCCTCCAAAGAGAGCATTGAGTTAGGGGGAGCAGCCTCCATAGAGAGTATTGAGTCAAGGGGAGCAACTTTGATTCTCAGAGATGGTTTTTGTAGTGATTGTGGTGATTTACAATAGAGGTGTTGCCATCAATGACAAAGGGGGAGATTGTTGGAAATTTGAGTGATTTTATGTTGTCATTGATGTCACATGGATCACATTGAGTTTTGGTGGCCAAAGCATTTCATAAATAAGCATTTATGATATTTTGGAGAGCATGGATATATACATGGTTTTTGTGAAAACCAAGGCAGGCAAAATAAAAGGTTTTATTTAAAACCATGGATGGCAGATTTGAAATGGGTTTTTCTTAAAACCCAGGTTGGCTTTTCGTTTCATCGAAAAAGGTGCCCCGATGATGGAGATATTTAATTTTAAATATTTAAGTTTAAATTTTAAATTATTTAAAATTTAAAATTAAAATTAAAAATGGCATAAAACTAATATTTAAATTATAGCATCGACATCAAAGGAAAGGAGGAGGACATATATATATATATATGCCCAAAGTCTCGATTTATTTCTCTAAGCGCTCGATTTGATATTTGGATTCGAATGGTAAAAGAGCCTGCGCATCGTGTGTCGAAGTGTGTGTGAAAAGGGTTTTAAAAGGCTTACAATTTTCACGTTCATTGAAGAGACTATTGTGGAGTAAAGCCAAATGTATAGGCCTCCTTGGCCTAGTGGTTCATGCATTGTGTGTGAAGTAGGAGGTCCTGCGTTCGATTCTTGTCGGAGGTGTTTTGTTGTGTTGAAACGCGTGAAGCACGTTTTGTTTTCGAAGGGCATAGATATTCGTGGCATAAGGTTTTGTTGTGTGCTCCTTTTGAGCACATGAGGGCATGTGGCCCAATGGAAGGTTGGTTGTGGTTAAGGTACTGAGCAAGGAAGGTCACGAGATCGAATCCCGTCAGGGACAGAGGCAAGTTAATAATTTTTAGATATATTTTATTTTTCTAAAGTTGCCCTAGGAGGAATAAGGGTTATGATGCATGTTTAAAAAGGAGATATTTTTGGTGATTTATTTTTTAGAAGTATATCATATTATATATCGTTGGAAATCTTATTCCGAGGGCTATTTGATTAACTTGCTTAGAGGGAGAAATAAGGTGTGTGTAAAGAGATATTTCTGATTTTGTAAAGAGGTTCAAAAGTGAAGGTTGCTTTGTTCTTTTTCAAAAGAGATTAATTCATTTATGAAGTGACATGGTGTATGTTATTGAGTAGGAGTAATAAGGTGTTATTTGGATGTTATTGTTGTGTTATTAATCAAGATCTCTAACCCTTGTTGAAAGTTGAAAAAGAAAGTGTGTTGAGTGAGACAGATTTTGTGGACAACCAAAAGGCTTCTTCATCTTCATAAAAGGTATGGGCACATTCTCCTATTGATTGTTTATGGTGGTTGATTTCTGAAATATCATTGGAGAGAAAAGGATTAATTGTGGTTTCCTTTTCGAAAGTAGTTGGTTGAATGCTTCAAGGTTTTCTGGGTTGAGAGTTGCTATTAAACCTTGTTTTATAAGCATTGTTGTTGAAGCCATTAGTAGTGTGAAAAACTTGAGATAGGGTTTGAGAAGAACATGAGTATCATTGTTATGTGAAGAATGTTTTATTAGCATTGTTGTTGAAGCCCATTGGTTATGCAAAGAACTTGAACTTGAAAAGAACATGAGTATCATTGTTATGTGAGATTTGTGGTTGAGCATTGTTGGAAACATTTGAGTTGGTTGATACATGCTTGGACTAGGGTTTGTAAGAAAGAGTTGTTCCTTGTGGTAGTTGGTTGAGAAGAGTTGTTTGAGCCTAGTCAAGTGATTGTGTGAAGTGGTTGTTCAAGTTCCATGAAACAAACTATTCTATATTCTGGATTTGAGTTGAGATTGAGATTTGAGGATAGAACATATTGAGTCTCTAACAATTCTCTTTATGCTTCTATAAGATTGATTTGAGTTGATATTGGGATTTGAGTATAGAACATATTGAGTCTCTAACAATTCTCTTTATGCTTCTATGAGATTGAATTATTGAGCAAGTTCTTGGTGAGCTTGCTAGAGCATTTTTGGGAAAGTTCTTGGTGAGCTTGCTAGTGCATATTTGGGCAAGTTCTTGGTGAGCTTGCTAGTGCAGATTTGGGCAAGTTCTTGGTGAGCTTGCTAGTGCATATTTGGGCAAGTTCTTGGTGAGCTTGCTTGAGCATATTTGGACAAGTTCTGTGTGAGCTTGTTGAGAAGATTTGGACAAGTTCTGTGTGAGCTTGTTGAGCATATTTGGACAAGTTCTGTGTGAGCTTGTTGAGCAGATTTGGACAAGTTCTATGTGAGCTTATTGAGTAGGTTTTGAGTGAGCCTATTGATAGATATTTGGAGGTGATAGAGTACAGAGGACAGAGTCTCAGTGGATAGAGATCCAACAACCAGCACAATTGAAGATAGATATGAGTGAGGAGTCTTCAAGTGGAGAGAGATCCACCAGTCGATGTAGTAGAGAGACAGAGTCTTCTAGAAGATCACTAGCCAGAGCAGAAGGGGAAAGAGTTCTCCTGTGGAAGAGATCCACGAACTTGATATTAGGGGATCAACATCTCCTTTGGACAGAGATCCATAAACATTGTAATTGGGAAGGATTCCCAAAGAAATTGATTGAGAAAGTTTTAGTAAAATATTTTCTCCGTGGAGTAGCCCACATTGGGTGAACCACGTAAACTATGGTGTCTCTATTGTGTATGGTGTTTTGTGCATTGCTTGATTACTGCTATTGATACTGCTGTCTATACACTACATAATATTGAATTGAAAAGAAAAGTAAAAAGTGGTCTTATACTGTTCACCCCCCCTCTCAGTATAAGCTTGTGTTCTTCACTAAAATGGTGCCAAATATTGTGTACCATAGAATAGATAAATTACCCATAAAAATAAAGTTTGTGATGTTAAGTGTCACTTAGTTATTGGCAAAACCAAGCGATTACATGTAGAAGGGAGAAATATACCAAGGCCAAAATATGGATAAAACATGATAGGTCTGCCCAAGGAATTCACATGAGATAAAATTGCACATACTATAGAGGTTGGAGTATCAATGGCACTAGCATTGTCATTTATTCTCTCGCAATAAAAATCATCATAAAAATAAGAGCTAGATAAAAAATGATGATGACTAGTCCAAATCAATAAGTCTATATAAGGATGCTCAACTCTTAACATCCCACCATCCCTTGAATTGGCTATTATAGCAAAGTTTTATTTTGGCCAAGACAAGGGAATCTAGGGACAAGATGAGAGAATCATGAACCCCCTATGTCTCCAAGGTAGCCAATATTTTGAATATTCTTGAGATTCTGATAGGAAAAGTTTTTCAAAACAAAATCCTAAAACTCCCTACATTGTGGAAGTGAGCTAACTTCTTGATCTAGACAAGAAAGCAACTCACAACTTTTTCTATGTCAGCTAAGTTCAATCTTATTGAAGGAAGGAACCTCTTAGATAACATTGAAAGAGCTTTGAGTCCCATATATTTGATAGAGCACCTTCCTAAATTTTGACCTAGCACCTACTCACCACCTAGATGGGTGAGTATGAAAGCTAAATTTTCCTCCATAAGGAACTATTTTATAGTTCTCTATAAAATCTACAAATAATGGAGGAAGGATGGACCTAGGGTGACTGCATAGAGAACCAACACCACTGATGGAGGATGGCATTCTTGTTGGAATATATTACATTATTTGGTACATGCTAATGTACCATCTTGGATACATTATTATATTAGGATAGTATCTTAGATTAAGTCTTGAGTATTTATTTTATGTAATATAATAAATAAACAAGTATTATTAGAATGTGTAATGATGTAAATGTGCATGGTGTCCACATGTACATGGGTCTATAGAATAGGAAAATTAAGAGTCATAGGAATATGGAAGGCCATGAGTCATATCATTATATATATACCTTTGATATATATAAGATCATTGGAGATATTATCAATAAAGCAAGAGTAGTAGAAGCAAGATTAGATACAATGTAGAACTTGTATGAATAATGGAGCATTGAGATCTCCACATATTATAACAAGTTCAAATTTTTGTGAGATTTCATTAATGGCTATTTCATGAGTTATTTAAAAATTTTCTCATGCTATTTACATTCTTATTAGATTGTCATTATCATAGATATAACATTGCATGCTTATTTCATTACTTGTGGTTGCATTTCCTTAAATTTATGGCATCAAAAGTTAACATTGGTATCAGAGCACTAAGTTTATTGATACGAAATAAAGAGAGCCAAAAAATATATTGAGAGGATATAGGAAATCTCATTTTAAATTTTTTTGAAATTTCATTTGGCTAGAGTATTTCCATAGAGTTGCAAAAAAACTTTTGAAGACTAGGACTCAACATTGATTCCACTAGATTGATAAATCAACTAGTGAAGTTCATTTTATTTAGATTCAAATAAAAAACTATTATCATTTTCTAATACTTTGTTGTAGATAATAGGATATTCAAAGAAATTTGAGAAAATTCCTACAATATATAGGAATAATATCTTCTTTAGAATCAACACAGTACTTGAAGCTACAAGTTGAAGATTGAATATTTTGGAGGCCTTAAGGAAAAGGTCCCATTACAAGATTTGTAGATAGAAGATTGAGGAGACTCAAGAAATATATCTCCCTATAATATTGAATAGAATAACCAAAGGAAGTTCCATTGAAGAAATTCTATATTTAGAATATTGAAGATAGAGAAGGACTAGAAAAGGTCATATTGCAGATTTTAGAAGAACTAGATTTTAGAGATTGAAGAAAGAGATCTCATTGCAAAACTTCCATAGTTGAATATTGGAGAGATAAAGGAAGGTCTCATTGAAGTTTTGATATGAATAGAAGCTATAGAATTTTAAGTTCCAAGATAATAAGGCCTTAAGGATACTTTAAAGGAGAAATAAGGAGAAGTTTAGGAAAGCCTCATTGAAAAATTTGCAGAAGGCCATTGAAGGAGAATTGAAGAAGTCCATTGAAGGAGATTTGAAGAAGACCATTAGAGGATATTTGAGGATATTTCAAGGGAGAATATTGCTAGTAAGGATAAGTTCCTTATAAGAGAAGAATTTGGGACAATTATGACCATCCAAAAACAAGCCCAAAAGGAAGAAGGATTTGGTAGGAAGTTTGTCAAATTTTAGAGGAGATTATTGAAGACCTCAAGAAATTTAGATTCTTGAGAAGGACAAAAAATAGGTAAATATTGAAGTTAAAATTTAATAAGGATATTTAAGGAGAAATGAGCTAGAAGATACCACCAAATTTTATAGGGTTGAAGATTACCATTGAAAACTTGAAGGCTGACTTGAAGAAAAGGAAGTTTCTAATTTTTACAGAATAAAATTGAAGGGTTATAGAAGGTAAGATTGAAATAAAAATTGGAGGATTTTACAAGAAGATTTAAAATATTGAAGAGCAAAAAAATAGATGAGAAATTGAATGCACTAATAGCTACAAATTTCAAGGCCCTAGAACAACAAGTTGAAGGAGAAATAGGCAGCATTGGAAGTTGCAAATTGGAAGAGTTAAGGAGTTGATTTGAATAGTAATAAAATCTGAAAATAGATAAATTTTAGGGAAACAAAGTATATCAAATTAAAGCTACAAATTAGAAGAGGTTAAGATACATTTTGGATAGCAAGGAAGATCTGCAAACTCATCAAAATCAGGGCAACATTTAGGTGGTCCAAATCACCAATAAATCCATCACCATACGGAATCAAAAAGGTATGCAACTTTGGTGGAAAAGGTTTGTTATTTAAAAACTCATAGTTAACTTATTATTAACTTTTATTATGCACCAAATTCAAGGTTTAAAGTTGCACGAGGAAAGGTTTCTAGTTTAAGTCTTCAAGGAAGTTTAGAAGATAGTTTTTATAAGGATTAAAAGTTGCACAAAATAAAGAGGAGTTAGATATATTTAAAAGAAAAAAATATATGAACTTCCTACTATCTAATAAAATCTAAGAAGACATTTTTCTAGATTAAATATTGGATATAATATAGATCAAAGCAAATCCATCCAAAAGGTAAAGCATTGGCATAGTTAAGAATCTTGGAATCACCATAGGAAAGAGTACCAAGCATTGAGCCAACAAGGAGATATAGTAGAAGAGTTTCCAAGAAGAAGAGGGCGACGTAAAAACCACCATTTCCACAACTTGAAAAGAGAAGAGGTATGACTACCACATCCAAAAGGAGAATCCACCATCTTATGAAGGCAAGGTGAATATTTGAAGCATAGGGGGGCAAGTATCTCTACATTTCTATGTACAAAAATAAGGTTTAATTACCATAGCACCCCAAGAAAGCAAAGGAAGTGCAAGAACCAAGCATATTCCACCATTGGAAGTTTAATAATGTAGCAAAGAAAGAACAGGTGTAGTGTCATATGTTATTGAGCATTCAAGAAGCAAAGGGACATTGCAAAGGAGGGCTCATCATTGAAGAAGCCACATTGAAGAAGTTACAACACTAAGTAAAGAATGTTATAGTGAAAAAGAGCACTACATTAAAGAAAACCACATGGATAAGGAGTTACACTTCACAAGTGCCACGTGGAATAAGGGTTATGAGTATTAGAACCACCTAGAAGAATATTATAGTGCAAAGAAGAGTGCTAGTTGGAGATAGGATAATGCCATACCTAATGCAAGAGAGTTTATACCACTTGTAAGGGAGACAAAGTGCATTAGGAGGATAAAGAACATTACAAAATGAAGTTGCAATGCTTAGAGGGTGAAGAAATTAAAGAGCCACTACCACCAAGTGTCACATAGCCAAATAAAATTCCAAGGGAAGTGCAAACACATGCCTTGTATGAGTTACGAGTCTTACATTTACCCATGCAACATAAGACATACAAGGAGTACGCAAAGAATAACAAGGAAGAGCAAAGTGGAGGTAAAACCAGTGCACAGTGAGGAGAATGTAACTAGAAAGTGCAGTTGGAGAGTACACTGAAGATAGTCAATATTTTCAAGCACCAAAAGCAAGTGCAATTAATTTTGTCATGAGCATTGGAGAAGGAGAATTGAATAGCACAACTTGCAAAAAAGTCAAAGGGAAGAAGACTTTAGACTCAATTCATGCCAAAGATAAATAAGGTATTGCATTTATTTAAATAAAAGTGCATTTTTATAAAGTAAAGGAGGAATAAGGAACTTTATTACTAAGGTTAAAACTAGTTAATATTTAATGTTTGAGATTAATTAGATAGTTGGAGATATAAGGAATTTATTTGATATAGTACAACCTTAAATGCTTTATTAAATGATTTGAAATCTTTTTTGAATCAAGGAATATTTAGTTAAAAGTAATTGAATTACTTTATTCAAGCATAAGAAATTAAATTTGCAAATAACCATAGTTTCTAAATTTCCAAATAGGGAGATATAAGGAGTTCTACACCAAAATTTAGATCATTGAAATTTAGAAAATTATTGAATTGAAAATTGAAAGAAGTAAAACATTGTATTTTTTTTTATTGGTAGAAAGGGTTTTGAAAGGTCCCTGAACCTTGTACAAGAGAGATTACAATAAATCCAAATCGACCGAGGTGGTCCAAGAAGAGAGGAATAGAAAGTTGGCAAACCTCCACCCTAGGGAAGGTGTCGCGAAATCGCGACCAAAATGGTGATGTCGCGAAATCGCGACAAGAAGCGCCGTAGAAGCCGAAGGAAGAAAAGAAGTCGCGAAAATGTGACAAGAATCGCCATCGAAGCCGAAGAAGGAAAGAAGTCGCGATATCGCGACATGTTGCAAAGTGTCGCGATATCGCGACAAGTTGCAGGGTTGGAGCCGGTCGAGAAGAAGAGTCGCGAAATCGCGACAAGAAAAAGAAGTCGCGAAATCGCTACAAGAATTGAAAACGCTGCCGAAGAGAAAAGGTGTCACGAAATCGCGACAAGAATGCAGACCGCAGCCGAAATAGAAAATGAGCCCCGAAATCGCGACGAAAGTGGAAGCCTGCTGCCAAGAATAAAAGGTGTCGCGAAATCGCGACAAAAAGGAAGACCTCCGTTGGAGAGAAAAACGGTCGCGATATCGCGACAAGGATGAGAGTCCGCCGTTGGAGAGAAAAAAGGTCGCGATATCGCGACAACCTGGAAGCCCGCCGTTGGAGAGAAAAAAGGTCGCGATATCGCGACAACCTGGAAGCCCGCCGTTGGAGAGAGAAAAAACGTCGCGAAATCGTGACAAAAATGAAGACCGCCTTGGAGAGAAAAAAATGTCGCGATATCGCGACAAGTTTGCGCAAAGGCGCCCGGAGAGAAAAAGTGTCGCGATATCGCGACAAGTTTGCGCAAAGGCACCCGGAGAGAAAAAGTGTCACGATATCGCGACAGAATGGAAGACCGCCGTTGGAGAGAAAACCCGTCGCGATATCGCGACCGAATGGAAGACCGCCGTTGGAGAGAGAAAAGGTGTCGCGATATCGCGACAAAAATCAAGACCGCGCCTGAAGGCCAAAAGTGTCGCGATATCGCGACAAGTTTGCGAAAAAGCACCCGAAGGGAAAAGGTGTCGCGATATCGCGACAAGTTTGCGAAAAAGAACCCGAAGGGAAAAGGTGTCGCGATATCGCGACAAGTTTGCAAAAAAGCACCCGGAGAGAAAAGGTGTCGCGATATCGCGACAAGTTGGAAGACCGCGCCAGAGGGAGAGAAAAGTGTCGCGATATCACGACAAAAAGCAACCTCGCGGCCTGAGCAAAAAGGATAACGCAACAAGCTGAGATTTTGCAACCAACTTAGAAAAATGACGCGAAAGCGCCCCAAAGATGCCAAAACGCCGTCGAAAAACCCGAAGACCAATAACCCACTCACATTGTGCAAACATTGGAACTTGAAGAAACGTCCCTTAGACCGATTGGAAAGGAATCTCTCCAGACCTGAATGTCTGTTGCGTCAACTCCCTTATTAGCAAGCCAGTCCGCAGCTTTGTTTCCTTCCCGGTATTGATGTTGAATGATTAATTCTGGATAGACACCAATTAGTGTCTTGCATTCGTCGAAGATGGAAACAAGGGCCCAGGGAGGCACAGAGGTTCCTTTGAGCCAGTTGATGCAATGCAATGAGTCTCCTTCTATGATGAGTTTATTGATAGACAAGCCTTCCAAGAGAATCAAGCTTTGGAACAAGGCCCGAGCCTCGGCCATATTGTTGGACTGAATTCCTAAGTTCTGAGCAAAGGCCAAAATTATTTCTCCTCTATGATTTCTGAGAATTCCACCTCCGCCCGCCGCTCCAGGGTTGCCTTTGGCTGCGCCATCGAAATTGAGCTTGTGCCACCCAGAAGGAGGAAAGACCCACTTGATAATAGACCTGTCAACAGAAGTGCGGGGTGTTGCAGAAAAATTGAGAAGATTGAAATGATTTGCTAGATCCAATTCAAGTCCAGGAGGGGGAGGTTTGGACGATGAGACGAGAGAGGCATTCTCCGCAGCAAGGGCCAAGATTTTGGCAACAACAATCTTCTTATCCTTGGCAAGGTTTTGAAAAATTCTAGCATTTCTCTCAAGCCAAATCTGCCACAGGAAAATGTGAAGGCACGCTTGCCACATGAATTTGAGTTGACTGCTTTTGAAGGGCCAGGGCCACTATTGAAAAAGGAGGGGAATGGAATGAGGGAGGGCTACGAAGATGGTGAAAGTGTTGAAAACCCGGTTGAGCACCGCAAGGGAGAAGGGACATTCCAGAAAAACATGCACAAGAGACTCACAGGCATTTTTACACAGGATGCACCAATTGGGGATGAGAAGCCCTCTGTTTATCAGATTGTCAGTGGTGAGGATTCTATTTTGGATGGCCAACCAGCAGAAGAATTTAACCTTGGGAATGATCTTGGGAACCCAGACCAGATTAGTGGAGTCACGGCCATCACTGGGAGCTTCTTGGCTGTAGTAGGCAGATTTAACAATGAACTGCCCAGAATCTTCAAGGTTCCAAACCATGGAGTCTTCTTTGTGAGAGCTAGGGATTATGCAGCTCCTCAGTAAGTTTTGAAGCCGTCTAAGCGCCTCGATGATAAGTCTAGGCCCATTCAAAGCCAATTGTTTCCATTCGGGTCTTGTAGTACCTGGGTTGATGAAATGGCACACCTTATCTCCAAAGGTAGCTTCGGTCACCGTCTTGAGCATAGCAAGATGAGGATCTTGACTGAGAGGTTTGTCACGGATCCAAGGATCATCCCAAAAATGAATGGCCGCTCCATTTCCAAGACACCACCTTAAACCTTCCATGATGATCTTCCTTGATTTAGTGACACCATTCCAGAAATGAGATCCGCCAGGAAGGTAGTGCTCTCCAAGAAAGGGAACCTGATGAAGGTACTTAGCTTTGATGATGTCAATCCAGGTGGCTTTTTCATTGATGGTAAGTCTCCAGGATTGTTTGGCAATGAGAGCCATGTTCATCCGCTTGATGTCCCTGAAGCCGAGACCTCCATCCTTTTTCTTGGAACAAACCTTGTCCCAGGCAACAAGGGAAAATTTGTTCTTGTTTTCGTTTCCCGCCCAAAGGAATCTACGTTGAATTTGCTCAATTCTTTGGCATATGGAAGTTGGAGCTTTGAAGATAGATAGAAAAAAAATAGGAATACTTTGCAGGCAAGCCTGGACCAGAGTGGCTTTGGCTGCCTGACTGAGCATTGAACTTTTCCAGCCTACAAGTTTCTTGTTGAGACGATCTAGAACAGGGTTCCACATAGCCGAGACCGATTTGCCATGGAAAAGCGGTAATCCGAGATAAGTAGTTGGAAGGTTCCCAATGATACACCCAAGGATCTCAGCAATCCTGTTTTGCCTGTGGATGGGAGTATTGAGGAAGTATAGCTTGCTTTTGCGGTAATTGACTTTCTGGCCCGCCGCCTCTTCATAAGAGTCAAGGATGTTCTTAATGATTTTTGCTTCGGGGACAGAAGCCAGAGAGGAAAGAATAGTATCATCTACAAACTGCTGATGGGAAATGGCCTTGGTAGTTGAGGCAGGTTTGATCCCAGAGACAAGTCCACTGTTGTAGGCAGCAGTAAGGGTTCTTCCGAGAGTTTCAGCCAAAATGATGAAGAGGAAGGGTGACAGGGGGTCCCCTTGACGAATGCCTTTAAAACTTGGAAAAAAGCCGACAGGTGAACCATTGATAAGAACAGAGAACCAAGCAGTAGAAATACATTCTCGAACCATCTTAACCCATTCTTTGTGAAATCCAAACTTCTCAAGGACCTCAAACAGGAATTTCCATGAAACCCGATCAAAGGCCTTGTTCATGTCAAGCTTAAGGAACATACTAGGTTTTTTGTTTTTATAAGCCGAATGAGCCAACTCATGGACTGTTATCACTCCATCAGCAATGAATCTGCCTTTGACCGAGCTGCCTTGGCACTGGTCAATGATGGATGGAAGGATGTCTTTCAGCCTGTTTGCCATGACTTTGGTGATAAGTTTGTAGATGACACTACAGAGACTTATAGGTCTGAAGTCGGAGAGGGAAGCACGCTCATTAGACTTGGGAATTAAAACAATGAAGGTGGAATTGGCTTCTCTCGACATATTTTTGGCTCTCTGGAAGAATTTAACCGCAGCAACCACATCAGGGCCCACGACATCCCAAAAGTGTTGAAAAAATCAGGGTGGAAAGCCATCAGGACCAGGAGCCTTGTCAGGTTCCATTGCAAACAGAGCATCTTTGATCTCCTCTTCAGTGTAGGATTGGAGCAGTTTCTCATTATCATCGTTAGACACCAACATTGGAATGTTCTGAAGCAGAGAACTTGTTGTGCGGGGGTGGCAGTCAACACTTGGACCTAAGATTTCCTGGAAGTGGTGCACAGCTTCCTGTCTGATGGCATGGATATCAGAGACAATGGTACCATCAGCCTTGGTCAACTCTGAGATTTTATTAGAACCTCTGTGGCGCAAGGTGGAAGCATGGAAAAACTTCATGTTGGTGTCTCCTTCTTTGAGCCAAAGGCTCTGGATTTTTGTCTCCAGTGAGGACTCTTCTTTAGCCAAAACATTGTGAAGGTTTGAAAGGAGGCATTTTTCTTCCATGAAAGTTTCAACCCTCTGATCCCCTTCCTGAATCAGATTTTCCACCCTTTTGAGCTCATCCAGCAAAAGTTTTTTTTCACTAAAAAGGTTGCCGAAAACCTCCTTGTTCCAGCATTTTAGCTTGAGTTTGACTGCTTTAAGTTTGAGGAACAGATTCAAGAGGGGGTTTGGACAAAGGTTTTGCTGCCACCATTGTCGAATACACCGACCTAAATCTGGATGAGTGAGCCACATCTTTTCAAACCTGAAAGGGGTTTTAAAGGTTTTCTGGGGTCGGGAACAATCCATAATAATAGGGTTGTGATCAGATCCAATTTTTGGGTGGCTATGCAGCCTAGCATCACCAAAAATAGGAATGAGTTCTTTGGACAAGAGAAATCTGTCAAGCCAAATTTGGATGTGATGAATGCCCGCCCGTCTGTTGCTCCATGTATAGTTGGATCCTTGGAGCGGTAAGTCCATAAGCTCATTGAGGTTGATAAAATCGCTGAAATCTTCAATGCAGCGGTTGGTGATCGGATTGCCTCCTTGCTTATCAAACAGGTGAAGGGGAGAATTGAAGTCGCCACAGAGCATCCAAGGAAAGTCAGGAAAGTTGTTGCGCATTGCGGTAATGTTATCCCACAGCAATCTTCTGTTGACAGGACTGTTAGGTCCATAGACATTGGTGGCAATCCATTGAAGGTTTTTGACCACCGTTATTCTTGAATCTTCCAGCCCTCTGAAATCTCCCATTTTTTCCCCCAAAGCTGATGTCAACAAAGAACAAAGAAGGGGAAGACCGTCCAATGTAGAAAAGCTGGCCAAAGCAACTGAGCTTGAAGCGGTTGATGGTTCTGTGCCTTCCTCCTTGGGTCCTACTTCCGAACAACCCATTCATCAAGATTTGGATGAGGTTAGACCTAAACTTACTCTGTCTCAAGGGATAGGCAGAGGTCGCAAAGCAAATCCCAAGTCAAATCAATGAAGTTTGTCTCCTGGAATGTCAGAGGCCTCAACGGATCTTCCAAACAGAAGACTGTCAAGTCGGTGAGAAAAAACCTAAAACCAAATATCATGTTTCTTCAAGAATCAAAACTGGATGAGAACAGCAGCAATCAAGTTTGCAAACTTATCTGGGAAAATAGCAATTTTGTCTCTTGCCCCTCCTCTGGGGCCTCCGGGGGTCTCCTTTGTTTGTGGGATCCGACAACTATTGAGGGGAGAGTCCTTTCAGTCTCTGATAGAACCATCAACATTTTGTTCAAGTAAAACATTGTATTTATAGAAATATGGAAATTGCATTTTGAATTTGTCTCTAACTCAAATTTATGAGACATAAGGAATCCAACTTAAAGGTCTTGAAAATATAGAACCTTATAAAAAATTGAAGGTGCATCATAAATTATCTTTAGCTTTCTATTTATTCATTAATAGGGATAAATAAGGTGAAGAATAGAATTTGAACATTAGGGAGATAAAAGAGATTCAACTCTAGGAAAACTAAGAAAGCTAAGCATACTATCAATATCATAGTACATTCAAAACACTTGCAAGGTAGAAAGTATTTTACAAAAACTTGAGAAATAAAAAATATCTTATCAAACTTGATCTTTTACTAAAATACTTGGGAGTTAAAAGGTATTCTACCTAGAGATTTGAAAAATTAAACCTTTATCAAAAACCATTGATTGAATATTAATATTCTCAAGGTATTCTACAAATTTGAGAATTGAAAAGAGTACATTGAGTTTTATCTCTACACTAGGGAGTCATAAGGAAGTCAACCTCAAAGGATTAGAACCTTGAATTATTCAAAGCTAAAGGAATTATGGATTATTGGTACATAGATTCTAAAGCAAGTAAACATATGACTAGAAACAAAATATGGTTCAATTCTTTACAAGAAAAATATGAAAAATTAGTTGCTATAGCAAATAGTAAGACTTGTAAAGTAAAAGGCATAAAAAATGTTCTAGTCAATCTAACTAATGTTTTATATGTTCATGGATTGACTATAAATATTCTTTCAGTTTCTCAACTTATGGATCAAATATGACAGTAGAATTCAAAGTTATCAATGAAAAGAAACAATGTCATATTATAAAACAAGAAAATAAAAATGGATCAATTGTTATCCAAATTAGAATTCTAGGAAGTCCAAAAAGCTTGTAAATCAAATAATAAAGAATAAAATAATGGAGGTGATGAATCAAAAGTTTCTATACAATAAAAGAGGATAATATGATTCTACAAACAAAGGAAAAAGAAAAATTATTATACAAGAATTTTATGACTATAAAATAGCTCAAAAAACTTGTAATATTGAAGACACAAATACTAAAATATACTAACCATTCATTAGATAAAGTATATAGAAAAGTAGTATATTGGTGAAAGCATAATAGGCACATGAGCTCCAAGAACAAATTAAAGAATAAACCGATATAAGGACAATTAGTTCAAGATATTCAGGAAATTCAGGAAATGGAAGAACCTACATATGAACATGAAGTTAAATCTCTCTTAGAAAAAATAGCATTTTATGAAGATACTAACTATTTACTTGATCAAGATACAAGCAGGGAGAAAAATGAAGAACGCAAGAAAGAAGAGCTCAAATTCAAAAACTAGGACATAAACCATATTGAAGACTATAATGAATCAATGTAATATAGAGGGGTGTTGGAATATATTACATTATTTAGTACATGCTAATGTACCATCTTGGGTACATCATTAGATCAGGATAGTGTCTTAGATTAAAGCTTGAGTATTTACTTTATGTAATGTAATAAATGCATAAGTATTATTAGAATGTGCAATGTAGTAAATGTGCATGGTTTCCACATGTACACGAGTCTATAGGATAGGAATATGAAGATTCATAGGAATATGTAAGTCCAAGATTCATCTCATTATATATAGGAATTTGATAGATAGAATGGATCATTATAGATATTATGAATAAAGTAAGAGTAGATACAATGTAGAACTTGTATTAAGAATAGAGCATTGAGATCTTCACATATTTTAACAAGTTCAAATTTTCATAAGCTTTCATTAATGGATATTTCATGAGTTATTTCAGAATTTTCTCATGCTATTTACATGCTTATTAGATTACCATTATCATAGATATAATATTGCATGCTTATTTCATTACTTGTGGTTGCATTTCCTCTAAGTTTATAGCATCAAAAGCTAACAATTCTATAGCATCAATGTCCAATACCTTATAGGACTATAGCCATCATTTAACCCATAAATTGGTTACCCAACCATGGCGTAAATAAGTGGGGAATACCTAGACATTTACAAATAAAATATTATTATCCAAGATAAGGTCTAGAGACCCTACATCAAAAGCAACTACACAGTATCAGATAAAGAGTAAGACAATAGTAGGAATAAACTTATGCTAGAAGGAATTAGTGGTGTAGCAAATATTACCTAGGGACACTTTGTAACTCAAAGAAGAATCCCATTTTTACAAATATTAAGGATTCTAATAGCAACTCTTCTCAAAATTTTGACTTCATACCCAATGGATAAGGTAGTGGTTTTATGAGTTTCTTATCTCTAGCAAGCTAAATATCCCCTCAAATCCACCATAATTGTAGTGAATTCTCACTACACTTAGGTTGAGTAAGGTATTTAGACCAATTTTGAAGGATGGACCTTATAGGAAATTGAATCACCCAATGTTTGGATAAAGACAAGTAGAACCAGATAGACTGAGGTAGTGAACAAAATAAAATCAAACGATTTGATGACCATATATCCCTTGATAAAAAAATACAACCAAAATTTTGAATAGAACTGCAAGTCTTCATAGGAAAACAAAGCTAGAGTGAAAATGTATCCTAGGAATACCCAACCAAACCAAGAAACCAAACCAATATAGCAGAAAGTGGCAACCAAAATAGTCAAATAAAGCAAGAGAGGAGGATTACCTTGAGTAATGCCAACCAAACCAAAAGGTGATTAATTCTATTCATATAACCTCCAACCATGCTTCAAAATATTAGGAGGATTTTTTTTTTTTGGGGGCTCTCACACTGAACCCCTTCATGGATGATCATTGACCTCTATACCCTCTAGTTGGGGCTGCTACCACTACTCCAAACCCCATATGTTATGTAAAGATTAATATTTCCTTGGGTGAATAATATTTTCTCTAGAAGGAGGTACACCATTTAAAACACCATCATTAGACCTCTAAAGGAGCCACCACGAATCTACAAGCACTAAAGGCAGGATATTTCTACAACAAATCCCCAACATGGTCATTCCATGATCGAGCAACCATGGGATCTTATGCCATCAATGCAAAAGTATTATGAGTGGGATTTTTGGATGGGGGGAATTTTGAATTCAAAAATGGAAAATACCCCATGTATTCTCTAAAAATATGTATTCTTATCTTCTTTGTAGTCATCAAAGACCCTTCATTCTTTTGAAGGGGTACTTTCTTTCATTATCCTCTATATCCTAGCTTGGCTTGAGCCTTGTGCGACCTATTAGTTTTTGAACCTCTTCCCTTTGTATATATTTTTAGACATCGAAAATTAGCATTTTTTATAAACAAAAAAATTACAAACTATATACCTAAATACTCCTTTTCTCACCTTATAAAATTATAATTAATATCTAAATTCCCCCTAATTTCCCTAATTTCTTCTAAATTTTCCTAGCTCTCCTAATTCTATTCTATTTCCCTTTAATTTTTCCTTAGGCTCTTCAAAGGTTTCCTATAATTTGTATTTTCTCCTAAATTTTCCCTTTTTCCTAAAATCCTTAATTCTTCAATTTCCTTAATCTTCCCCTAATTTTCTCCTACTTTTCTTAAGTCATCTAATTCCCTCTTAGATTTCCTAATATCCTAACTTCCACCTAATATCCCTCATTTATTTCCTCCTTTCCTCTAAAATTCCCCTAACTCTTGCATATCCACTTAATCCCCTCATCTAGCCCTTAATTAATCCCTAATCCCATCCAAATACTTAAGATATATGTAAATAATTTTAAAATGCTACATCAAATCCCTAGGAAGCCCCCTCATTTAATTCCTAAATCCTCCTACACCCTCCCACACATCCCCTTGCAATTTTAATTAATTTAAATTGCTCTCATGTCCCCCATGTGCCCATTTTTGGAATATTAAAATGCCCTCCCAAATCTCTAGAAATTTGCCACATAAATGTTGTACCCCTCATGCAGTTCCCCAAGACCTACAAAAAGCAATTATAAATTTAAAAAAAATGGCAAGTCAAAAGTGTGCATTTACTCCACCTAACCATAGGATAGCCACATCACCATTTTAGAAATTTTAAATATTCACCACACTCCCCCATTTGCCTTGGGAAACTAAAATGGTTTCCTCCCCCTATGATTTCCTCTTCCCAAGGCAATTTAATATGCCAACTCCCTACCCTTACACCTCATCATTTTGGCAATTAAAAATTACTTGTCACAATCCCCCATGCCCTTGGAAAACTAATTAAAAATTAGTTTCCCATCCCCCTAGGATTATTCCTCCCAAGGCAATCAAATAACCCCCCTCCACCTCACCATTATCTAGGTCCTTCCCCACCTACCATGCATATGTGGAACCTAAGTGGAGACCGTGTGGCATCCCACTCACCCACCCTCTAAAATTCTATAAACACCCTTGGCCATGGCCAAGGGAAGGGATCCCATTTGATGCTAAGTGCATGCTTATGAAATTCCTACTCACCATTTACCTAAGCCTACTTTACCACTACTCGTAGCCTTAACCACATTTCCCAAAAACTGTAATCCCATAAACATACTTTTTTGAGGTCTCAAATCAACTATTTTTGAGTGTTCAGGAACAGTCTCGAGACTACCTCCCTTGAGACAGTCAACACTATCCCTCGATCAACCTCATCTGATCTTATTTCCTCATCCGAGGACACCCCTCACACTTCTATCATTTTGGCCTTACTGCCCCCTAAAATTCCACATATGACTACTTCGGCCATAAGTGAACACCTTGTACATAATATACATATTTAAAACCTACTAAATGTAAAGTCTATCAAATATTATGTTAGACCATAATATGAGCCTTTCATCATAGATGTTATTGTACCCTTAGGATCACCCCCTAACCACACCAATTTTATTTATGGGGTACTTGATACACCTACATTCTCATCCACCTCCATTCCTTTCCAAGACCATTTTTGTGATGACATTAACTACCTCTCCAAGCTATATTTTGTTTTATAATATTTTCAAAAATGCCATTGGCATGATTTTGGTTTAGGATACCATGAGCAAGGCATATGTGCCCCTATAGAACTTATATATCAATTACCTAACACCTGAGTAGGCTTGGGTAGATCGAGATGATTTCCTACTCCATTGACCTCATCCAACACCCCATCTAACTACACTTCGTCTTGCGCTTTGACTCAATGCACCATGATACATTTTAGACTTGGATACCACTCCACATTTCACTTTTTTTTGCCTTCCTTACCTCCTAAGGTGTTTCCTTTTTCACGTTGTGTCCTTAGGCACGCTTTTGCACATTGCCTCCTTAGGTATTTTATTTTTCACATTGCCTCCTTGGGAACCCCTTTTACACTCACCCCCTTGGGCTATGTAATTTTCACTAGCTTCCTTGGGCTACACATCTTTTATTTACCTTTTTTCCTTTTTTCATACAATGCACATATGAGCCCTTATTATCTGGGTCTGCTCTATTTCCATGGTTGCATTATATCCCTTTTCCCCCACCACATCCTTCTACTCACACCTTCCCTTGTATCCTTAACCAAAGCTATTTCCATCCATGAAGAGAATGAGGAGAATATAGACTACTCTAATACCTCACCTTCACCACTACCTCATATTACAAACCACCCCATGTTAACATCCTCTCATAATCATGTTGAGTATTTGTTACCATATACCCAATCCAAATCAGCCTACGATTTTGGTCAACCACATGACTTCCCTTCAACCATTGATGCCATTACTCCTTTGGGTCCTATATCTACTAATACTAATGTTGTGTCTTGGGGATTTGATACTTCTATTAATTTTGAATCTCTAACTCTAGATATTGAGGAGGATGAAGAAGCAAAATCAAAACCAATTTCCATCTCTCTTTACTTTCGTTTGCCTCCACACCCTCCTTCACTTAATTTAGAACAAATTTCCATCACTCCTAATCCTCAATCCCCTCAACCTTTAACAATCGGCTCTTCTCAAGTCACCCTCCTCCATCCCCTTTCCCATAATACCTCATATGATAAAAAATGCCTCACCCACCCAAAATCCCTCCAACTTATCTCAAGGAAATTCCCCCTACTTCACCCCACACCCCATCCACACCTCTCAATTCTCATCATGATATGGACTATTTTTTGGGGCACTTACCTTCTAGACCAACCCATCAAACCCCTCAAGCTAGATCATCTATACATGGTCACAAAAAAACCATATGAAAATCCTTGCACCAATCCCCCTCATCTCTTCCACCTCTTATTCCAACACTCTCTATACCACCTCTTCTTCCAACACCCCCCTTGTCACCTCTTATTCCAACACCCTTTTTACCACCCCTCATTCCAAAACCCTATTATCTAACCCATACCCCTAATATGGCCCAATTATCATACCTCTATCGTTCATCCTATACCTTTCCTCCATATTCTTCATATTCTTATCCTTATCCTTATCACCTTGCTCATATTCCAATTTCCTCCTATTCAATTTGTTAATTTTCCAAATCATCTCTCTAACACCCCTACAATTCTCTATGGCATCTTCCTTCACTTAACTCCCTTCCAATTGGTTTCATCCACCTTGTACACCTCGACCATCTCACTCAAATGCCACTTCATCCCTATACATCCATCATCGACCACATCATTTGTCCCATTGCTCATCAATTTCACCCTTCCCACTCCTTCCTCCTCCACTAGCTTGAGGACTAATTCCCCATTCACCATAAATTTTGACTAGGGGAGTTCACCCTTTAATATGTTTTCTTCTCACCTTCCCCTTGGTCTAGGGGAGCATCATATCTTCCTTGGCCTCTCCTTCTTCACCTACAAGCCTTTATACATAAGATATATATATATATATATATATATATATATATATATATATATATATATATATATATATATATATATATATATATTTTTTTTTTTTATCCACTACAATCCTTGTACATACCTTTTCTTCTTTCTATTGATAAGTATATGCCTATTTTTATCTCCTACACTGATCACCTCCCAATCCTTTTACCTTATCCCCAACCACCATGACCTTTCATTGGGTATCGCAATCCCTTGGGAATTTTATTTTATACACACACTCACAAGCCTCCTTAGGCTTCCCTCTTTATCACAACTTCCTCCCTTGGGCTTATTTTACACACACTCTTAACTTAGCTTACCCAATTGGACCTTTCTTTTACACCCACACACAAGCCTCCTTAGGCTTCTTTATCTTAGCTTACCCCCTTGGGTTTTCCTTTCACACCCACACACAAGCCTCCTTAGGCTTCTTAGTTTCATATTTTTTTTCAACCTTTTTCATTGTGACTATGTTCTCTACTTTCATCCTTCCACACTATCACCTTTTTTTCCTCATGAAAGGTGCTTACCTTATTAACCATTCACCTTTCCCTTCATATGCAATGGTATATATGTGACTTTCCCAATCCCCTTATTCTTGCATCCCTTTTACCTTTCTTATCCCTTTCTTTGTATCCCACGAACCTTTCAGTCACTTAGCCATACCTAGTATTCTCCTCAAGTGCAAATATATCACATTCAAAGCCATGATGATTTGGAGTCTCCCTTTGTAACTTCTTGAGACATCCTAGAATCCACACATTACACACACATAATTTATATTGTTTTTGATTAGGTGAGGATGACATCATGATTAGTCCTAATGTCTATATTAGCTCATTATGAATCCTTCAACGGTCCAAAACCCAAGTGTTCAGGCTAAAAAAAAATGATGAAAATGAAAATAAAAATAAAAATAATATCGCTTGAATCCTTGGGTATATTAGATGACTCCACTGGGGCTAGTGAAGCAACATCGATGGACCGTGTGCTATCTCAATCGGGGCTATAGACGTCTTATTGGCAATGGAGTATACATTCACAATGAGTTTAATATTTTTCATTAGAGCTATGATTGATTAAGTCCAAATCTATTCAAAATCAGGTTAATGAACTCATTGCACACATAGTGGTTCTAATATGTTTTGATATGTCTCAAGGGACCTCTAATATTAATATCCTTTGCATGGTACCCTCACAACTTGAGAGGAGCATTGGGGTGTTTAAGTCTTGCGAAATCTTCCTCAGATTTTATCCTCCCTCATTTTCTTCCATTTCTTTTACCCTCTTTCTTTGTGGACACTATATATCCTTGTATATTTAAGGAGATTTTTTTTGTTAATGAGGTAAGCATTTTCCTCTATCCATTATCGATCCATTTTTACCCTTTTATCATCATTGTTATCCATCTTATACTCCCTTTTATTCATCCTATACTACCTTTTTATTATACTCATTTGGGCTCCTCCCACCATAATATCACCCCTTGACCACCCCCCATATCCTTTCATTTTACTACCGCTATCTACCCTAATTAGTTACCCTAGTTCACCACCCCTTCCCCCACCATTATCCAATCTTGTCAAGTGGCTCATCCTTGGCCTTGTGACCTCACCAATGGACTATGACCCTACTCCCTTGTGCTAGTGGGGCACCCATGCAGTGATAGATAGTGCTCCCTATTTTGCCTCCTCATATGCTCCATATCTACCTATAGTTGCTTGACCTGATCACACAACCCTGTGTGTTCTCTCCTCAAGCACTCTCAATCCTCACTCTCCTACATGTCCTCAACCTCGTAGCCACCCACTCTCGATAGTGCACCTCTTATTATTTCTTGCTACATCAATCCAACCCAACCGTTGTCCATTCTATCAACTACTCCATACACAATGCACCATAATATTTCTTAGACTTGGCTATACCCCTACATTGCACTGCTTTTTGTCTTTACTTCCCTCTTTGGGTACCCATTTTTACACATTGCCTCCTTGGACACACTTATTTACCTTGCCTCCTTGGGCATCATTTTTTTCACATCTCCTCCTTAGGAACCTCTTTTACACTCGCCCCCTTGGGCTATACACTTTTAGCTCACCTCCTTAGGCTACATAATTATTTTTACTTTTTACCTTTTTTTACACAGTGTAAATGTGGTCCCTTCTTGTTTTGGTGTGCTCTTTTTCCATGGTTGCATTATACTTCCTTGCATCCCTTTCACAACCTCCTTCTACCCTCATAATTCTCCCTAGGAGTCCAAAGCTAACTCCCTTTCCTCTCACTCTATCTTTCTATCCTTCCTTACCCCCAAATTTGTCGTCTCTTTAATCCTTCCTTACCCCCTCCCTTTCCTCCCCCTATATCCTCCTATCTTTGCTTATCCCCCACATTTTTCACTTGCCCCTTGGGTGTTGTATTTTTTACTTACCCACTTGGGCATTTTATTTTTAACTTGCTCCCTTGTGCACCCCTTTTACATTCACCCCCTTGGACTATATCCTTTTACATATTGCCTCCTTGGGCACCCCTTCTACACTCGCCCCCTTAGGCTTTACATTTTTTTCTAGCCTCCTTCACCTATACACCTTTCCATATTTCACACTTCTTGTGTGGTTCGATACTATCTAGATCTAATACTTTGCCATGTTTGCATCTCTTGCCCACCCTTTTAATTTGTCCATCCTCCTCCTTTGTCTACTGCCTGACTACCTCAGACTAGGCGGTCTCTCCTGATTGTCTTTGGCTAGGTAGTCTCACCTGACCACATCTAAGGAGACAGTCCCCCTTCCCAAACTTCCCTTTGACTTTACCCACCACCACACTTCCTTACTTCCCTTCCCTTATATTTTCCTCCTCCTTCTCTATAAATTTGTATTCTTCTCTTCTTTGTAGTTATCAAAGGCCCTTAATTCTATTGAAGGGGTGCTTTATTTCGTTCTCCTCTATGTCCTAGCTTGGCTTGAGCCTTGTGCAACCTATCAGATAATTTTTGAACCTCTTCCCTTTGTATGTATGTAACTCAGAGTTTGTGTTAATAAAGAATCTATGACTATTTTTTATCTCTATCCTAATTCTAGTGTGGGCGTTCTTTTTGTTGTATGCTCTTGAAAGGGTCCTATGTTCATCATGCATTGTCAGTCGCTACCCATGTGTTCATCCTAATATTGTCAAAGCACTAGGGGAGTCTTATTATTCTTTTTTCTTTATCACAATGCCACCCCTTAGTCTAGGCTAGATAGGTTTACATTTTCTACACCCTTATTACTTTTCTTTATTTTCCCTTGTATTTTTTTTGCTTTTTATAGTTTGCTTTATTTTCCCTCTTTCTCTTTTCCTCCCTTGTAGAAGTTAGCCTAAGCTAGATGTAGATTAGAGTAGTTAAGCGAGAGTAGAGCAAAGCGAGTACCAAAGAAGAAATTCAAAAGCAAGGAACTAAGCTTGGGTTAAAAACCTTGGAAATCATTTTTTAGGAGTTGCATTCCATGCTTCCCCAGACTTCACAGGATTGGTGCCTCACATGAGATGCAGGGCACCAAACACACTTGCTTTGTCGGAGGTGACAGTAGATGCTAAGGTTGCAACCATAAGGGGTCATGATGGTCAAGTGCAAGGGGGTCACTCTGGACCCCCAATAAAACCATAGACTACCATGTGTCTCCTTTAGATATGAATAAAATTCTCGTGTATCATATATAGTGTTTATTAGATAAGGCAAATTGGCATCATTTGATTGGTTGATCCTACTTATATATGTAAAATTGGGGTTTGTTACCGCACCATCAATGTCATGTCATCCATCTTTACAAGTTTAATTGCTAGATCACCATAAAATATTTGAATGTTTTCAAAAGAATAGGTAAGAGATTCAAACCATAGACCTATTAGTGAATATTTCCCTAAAGCAACAAAATTGTGATAATTAGGAAAGATCCTCACAATCCAAGTTCTTGTAAGGTTTTGAAGTATAATCTTGACAACACAATTATCAACAAAAAGCTTCCATTAAATGCTTCCACACCACACTATTTTTGAGACTATTATACAAGAGAGATTATTGAAATACTCAAGATCAAGTTATAGAGATTCACAACTACTCTAAGACCATAATGGATTTCACAATACTTTGTAAAATTAAACATAATCAACATATTAACCAAAAAATAAAATAACTTATATAAATAGTACAAAGCAATATTAACATTATTTATATACATACCAAAATAATTTTACTAAAAAAAGAAAAATTAATAAACAAATGTCTTGTTTTAAGAGGTCTAAATACTTGATTTCATGCTTACCCTTAGAGGTAGATTAAAACACCAATAGAATATTACAATAAGCACACCTATACAAGTTGTACAAACACTTATATAATACAAAAGTCGATGTCTTTAATTAAAAAGTAACACCATATATTTTAACAATCAATTATATAAAATTTGATTTTAATTTTAATCTTTTGATATATATATTAAAATTTAAAATGTGAATTAACGAACAGAGAGGGAAGTTTTTTAACCAATAGTATATTTAAAAAAAACTAACTTAAAATTTATGTTTATTTTCGAAGTTGAAAAGTGATATTCTTGATAGTCCAGTAGTGTCCTTTTGTTGCCCTCAACTTTGGTGGACATTTTAGTTGGTCTAGTGGTGTTCTTTTGTTGCAATCAATTTTAGACATACTTGCAGAGGCGATGATGAGGTTTAAAAAAAACCATATTCGTATATATATAATTGATAATATATAGGACACATAGTCATGGAATGTCCTTGAAGTGTGAAGCGCACGAAAGGTATTAAATACTCTTCTGGTATGTGTAGGTGATCAGAGGATATTGGTTTGAGGGCTTTCCCCGTTAAGGAATATGGGGTATTTATGATGCAATGCCTTAAAAAGTGTATATACAAATATTCGTGTCCGGAATCAATGGCGATGTGAAGCATACGGTCAAAAAGCAAATTCTCTCCACTAAAGGTAAATAAAGGAATAATTTAAAGTATGCTTTCTCTTAACTTCTCAAAAGAATAACAAGCAATTCCCTGTGATAAGAAATTATAGAATATCATATGACGATCGTCGTATAAAAGAAAAGATAAGGACTTATCATACCAAAATATGATTCTAAGACGTGTGTTCGAGCTTTATGGATGAAAATTATCTTAAAAGCAGGTAGCACCGCATGCTCGTTGCAGATTGAATGGATGACATAATGCCCACACATTTTGGACCATATACAATGAAATAAAATATAATATTAAAAATATGATATTCGTGTGATATGGTTTACTGACAAGGACGCCACTTGCATTATTCGTGATGTGAAGTTTAATCCCACGACAAATATGTATATATAAAATGTATTTACTTAATTAAAAAAAATATGACTTAAATGATTACCAAATGTGACCTTGTAACTGGAAGACAGCCCTAACTTGATGCTTCCCTTGACAAGAGTGAAAAGCACTTATCATCTCATAGAAAGTCACATGTTACCACATGCGGTAAATGTTCTTTTAAGTAATGAAAACGTCTAAGGATTTTTTTTTTTTTAAATAACATGTCCTACGGGTCCTCAAAATATTAAAATGTGTAATTATATACATATCCTATAGTAATAGGAAATTTGAAAGAGAACAGGTGAAATATAGTTATTTATTTTTATTTTTTAAATAAATTTTTATTGTTTTAAATAGTGTTTATATATAATTTTTTTATAATATATAGTTGTTAAACATTTTAATATATTTTAAAAATATAATTAAATGGTATTTATTTTATTGATTAATTTTTTTTATAAAAATATAGTTGAATTGGAGAGGGTAGGGCAATCCTCTAAGGGAGGTCTCTCCACTCTACCAAACACACATTGGGGGGTGTAGAATCCTTGGTTGTGGTTTCTCGAACCCTTGTCCCTAAATTCAAAAAAAAAAAATTAATGAAAATATTAGATTTTTTTTATATACACTAACTCGTTATTTTTTATTTTTTATTTGGTTAGTGTGAGAAACCCCTACGCACGGCAGAGAAGTCTCCTCTTAACCATGACCCCTCATAAAGTCGAGAGCTATTCTTATCAATAGGGAATTTAGCACAACCACCACATACTCACCCCCTCACACACTCGCCCGGTTTGAACCTCCGACCTCCTCACACAGGCTCGGTTTGAACCTTGGACCTCCCAAAAAAGAGCCAAAGCCTGAATCATTGTGCTTTCCCCAGGGACTACACTAATTGTTATTTTAATATCATTATACATTCAAAAATAGTTATATTTCAATCTTATATATATCTATATCTATAATATAAAAAATAATTTTTGTTATATTAAAAACATTATAATTTTATTAATATTTATTATACCAACAAAAAATTAAATGCCATAAATTTAATGGACTATCAAGAATCCATTAAAAGGGTAAACTTGAGGTTGAGTGATGTATAAGGGGGGAATACGAGAAGCATAAATGAGTAGGGTTGAATTTTGAATATATACGAGTGAGGTAACTCAACAAGCCTATTAGTAGGCTAATCCTGATGTTTTATGGATTGTGTGGTATGAATTCCTTGGTTGCCAATGCAAGTGTAGAGGATAAACTGCACGTAATGTTTGTATTTATTTAAAAAAATATATAGATTCTTCCATGACCACTGTGCTTGAATGGGAAAAGAACAATGAATTTCAATATTGCACAAAGAAAACGTTTGTTGGTTGAACTAGCTAGTAATAAATCTTGGAAAACTTGTGTGTTATGTTGAGCGTTGGCTGGATGGTGTAGACGTCCTGGTTAAATTAACATTTTTGCTTTGACTGGTGTGCAGAATAAAAAATGAGATTGCATATTTGTTGTTTGAATGATAGCTCCATTACGAATGCATGCATTTAATAAAATGAGTCGAAATCTGATCCCACCAGATTTGTAAACACAATTTCTTTCGAGCTGGCTGTAATAGGTCCCTGGCGGCGTCTAAGGGAGTAGTAAGTTGTGTTGATCCAATGAAGATCCTGCATCACCGATGCTCGAAACCTAAATTCTTTTTTGAATTCAAATTTGTTTCAATAAGCTTATAAGTGTTACTTTAGGTTTATCATTGACCTTATTATGTAAATTTTCCAAAGAAAGGTGCTTGGCCTTGCATGTGTTTAATTTTTGTATAGCGAGTCACTCGTAGGCTTCAGAAAAACTGTGTGGAAGTTCATATTGTTACAACTCCAGAAATCTGGGCAATGTTTTTACCGTTTGAAAGACTTAAAAATTGTTAAAGTACAACTCTTTATTTGGTTGATGTCATGAGAATGATAAATGTATTTGTTAAGCAACATTGTCTGTATTCAAAAGTTCATTATGGTTGAACTATATGTATATTGTTTAATAGAGATAATTTATCTTTGAAAGCTCTTTGTAAATTGCAAAATTAAAGTCTTTTAAAATGTTGTTTAAATTTTGTACTTGGTAAAAGAATTAGGCGTTGGTAGGAGAGTCCTGATTTTAATGTTAGATTACTAAAGCTTATGAACTTGAAGGCAGTAATCAATAAGACTCTTGAATGCAAGTTTTTATACTTCAATGAAATAATATTCACCTTTGAACAAACAGAATAAGCATGTATGTTTTATTAATAAATGATAGTATTCTTTGTAGACAGAGATAACTTTTTTCTTAAGAAAAACATAGATATCCATGTAGGCAAGTGAACTGCTCGAGTTGGTCGGAAACATATTTAGAATATTCTTTTGAGTTTTAATTCTGAATAGAGTTAACTTCTTTTATGTTGTCTAGTTAAAAAAATTCACCGCCTTGTGAATACTTCCATTTTCTATGATGAAGATATAATTATAAGTCGCTCTTGAGTTCTTATAGTTCGCTTGGAAGTAATCACTGTGTTTCTTAGTGAAAGTAAATTTGTAGATCATTTGCTTGAAAATGTGAAGGTTGAGGTAGCAAATGAAACAATATGATTTGTATTTTATATGCCTTGTAAAAATAATTAGCATGATGATATTTTCTGTTGTGTAAAGGGATGGCAATGAACCCCTTTTAAAAGAGTAAATCTTACCCAACTATTACCTGAAAAACTTAGGTCAAGTAAACTTCTTAGGGTTTTTTCCAAGACCATAAGTTTAAAGTTAATACTACTATACCTTGCCTTTGAGCTAAAGCATCGAGTGATAAGGATGTCTTTAGAAGAAAAATGGAACCCAATTTGTTGAGGTGTGTGTATGCACACAACTAGATCATGAGCAATTTTTGGATTGACAAAATTGGTCAAAAAATGTGATTGGGTCAATCCTTTAAAGAGAAGGAAGAATAATCTACAAGTGAATATTATGTTGAGTAGAACAAATTGTTAGTGGGTAGATATTTCCAAAGTTGATTATACCAAAGTGAAAAATGGGTGATGTATAAAAAGAAAATAATAAATGGAGAAACGTTCCATATAAGATGTGTTTTGAGAACCAAGTTAAAGATGAAAGTAAACCATACAAATAAAGAACTGGTAGTAGTGTAAGGCCCAACTTAGATTTGGGTGATAATGGAATAGTAGATAGTATGAACTCTTGGCTAAGGAAATAAAGATAAAAATCAATGAGTTTTGAAAATAGACACCCAAAGGTATGAAATAAACTATGTGTGAATCCTTTTATTGGATTATATCAAAAGTCTTAGTGATGTATGCTAGCTATAACTGCAGCTAATTCTTGGTTTAACTCATCGATAAGGATGAGAAAATAACTTGATGTGTAGGAAGACACACAAAAAATATTTGATTTAAATTGTAAATGACTTTAATCATCAGGAAATATGATTAAGTTATTGATACACCCAATGTTGCTAAGGTGTGGATATTGAATATAGCAAGTCTTGGGGCAACTGTAGTCTGATAAGAATTATTTTGAATTAAGACTAGGTCAGATCTAGTAACGAGAGGTGGTATGGAACGTCATCTCTAGGTTGCTAACCGGGTAGTACTATGATATGTCCCATGTTCATTTGGATTTGCTAGTTCAGACACAACATTTGGTATGGGATAAATATTTATGAGTCAAAATGGCTATGTGTGATGAATTCCATGACCAGTGTATTGGAATGGCATTAACTGACTTTGAGTAAGACGACAATCAGTTAGTCATGGAGGTATTTGTACGTTGATCCCTTGCATATTTAAAGCTTGAGAAAATTTACCAGTAAGGTCATGGGTTCACATATGGTAAGGGATGGGGAAAGAAAGTTTTACCCTCTAGATGTTATGGGCCCTAGAGGATAACCCCTATTGTGGATCGACCCACATGACCAAAATAAGAGGAACAATATTGTGGTGAATCGATTCTATAGAATGATACCTTTACAATATTTGGCCAATCTCGTCCACTTAAGTGGTTGTTTGCAATAGTCTAGAATCCCAAAAGTGGTTTGATATGCTTGTACTAATTCAAAATAATACTATTGATTTATTGGGTGAACAAATGTGCTAAGAACTTGAAAGCACCCTTATGAATAAAACTATTGTTTGAGAACAAAAAAATTACCCTGAGGAAATGAAGAGCTTCTTTTTGTGGCGCAACCAGGTGGGTAGCCTTGGGTTGTTACATATGGTATCAGAGCATAAAATATCCTTAGTTGTCAAAATATGAATAGGAAACTTTTGTTGAACAAATCTGAATTTGGAAAAAAAAGTCTTTTGGCACATATGTTGCATGGTGGAATTTCTAGGGACTCCATGAGAGGTGGGCAAGAGGAAACCATATTAATATGAAGTATAAATGGAACAAAAATAGGAAATAGAAGAGAAGGTCTCCAAAAGGAAAGAAAAATGAAGTAAGTGAATGCACCTCCTTTATATGACCATGTAGAAATTCATTCTAGAAGGGCCAAAGTGAGTAAGAAGATGGCCAAGGACCTAACAAAGGTCGTGATTCCCAAGTTTAGTGGTATAAGTAATGATAATATAGAGGAAAACTTTAGGACATCATTGTTTTTGCAACAATGGATTATTGATAGTCTGATCCTATTACCAAAAGTTTATGACGTGGGTTATGGAGTTGAGTAAAAAAAACTAAACTAGGAGATCAAAATTGAGCAAGATAACAAAGAATACCCTAGAAGAAGTAATATGAGACCTGTATATTAGGAAAACACTAGGGAATTTTCACTTCATGATAGGAAAAAGGATAACAACATGGGTAGTATAACTCTTGCAATGATTGTTAAGAATGCAAGAGAGTCCCACTCTTCTAGCTAGTTCCCCCACATGGTTGATCTCCTTCGAAAAGCTCCAGGAAAAGCCACCCATAAGATATTTGCAGTGATGGGTAGTTACAATACTTGAGGGACAAGTTTCCCTTTTTCTTTGTTAAATAGTAACATTTATGGTATGGAAGAGCAAATTTTTATAAAATAGTGGATCTTTTGATGGTTTATTTCCACTAGTTAGTGAGGGAGATGTTCAAAAAAATTAGGATTTTGGCTATTGGTTGGACGATAAGATTCGAGTAAGATAGACCTACCAAGTTAACCAATGTTAAATTGCTCCTCACATTTTGTTACCTAAGGAAGGATGGTTATTGAGTTGAGTAGCTATGTGTATATTTTATTATATGCATTGATCTTTGGATAAATGTTATAGAAAACATCATGTGAATAAATTGTTCAAATGAATATAAATTACTGATAGATTTATGCATGATTATGAATACATGATGTATGATTTGTGAATGGATATTCATTGGTGGATAAATTGTTGTACACTGAGGATAATATCTTTGTGAATTTTTGAGTTACTGAGTAGAGTAGCTTGTTTTATATGTTTTTGTATAATATAAAATCATGTGATTGACTTGTGTAAGTGAATATTGTAAATGAATATGTTTACATGATGTATGAGATGTAAATGAATAGTTTTAGTTATGAAGTAATTTATTTTCTTTACCTTGCATAAAACACAAGGACTATATTTGTTCTAAGTGGGGGAGTATGTAATGACCCTCCCCGCATGACCATTAGTTATGGATTAATTAATGGATTAAACTTACCTTTATCTTTTGGAGCATGGTATTTTTGATGTCCTTTATATTAGTAGGACCAGGTACATGCATTGGATGGATAAGTTTCTCAGTGAAAAAGGTGATTTGGAAAATGATGATTCAGCTCAAGGGTACATGACCCCATAATTGCATTTTATGTAAAATTGCATGCATGATTATGTTTGATTCACTTGGAAAAATGAT
Source organism: Wollemia nobilis (assembly GCA_028583015.1). NCBI lineage: Eukaryota > Viridiplantae > Streptophyta > Pinopsida > Araucariales > Araucariaceae > Wollemia > Wollemia nobilis. Next base: position 6,816,436 of record JAQPPZ010006195.1, on the reverse strand, counting down.
ACTGTAGATATAAGTGATGCATTATGATTTTATTGGCAATGAATATGCTAAGCATGGGAGCCATTGGCAGTGAATATGCTAAGCATGGGAGCCACTCCATGTTTAAGTCATGAAATGAATTAAAAAACATTTACATGTTTACTCATTTATAAAATGGAAATTATAAATTACATTATATAAATATATGATAATAATAATCGTAAAATAAAATCTAGGTCAAAAAGAAGGAACCATATGTTGATTTATGTCTTGAATATGTATGCATAAGATTGTTGTTGAAATGCTAAAGTGGCATAAAATATTATGAAATATATACGAATGCCTAGTCATGATTGAAAATATATGCACTATGGTTATTTTTTATTTTTACTATTGCTTGGCATTAAGCATGTTTTTGAAGCATGATGATATCTAATATTTTGGGAGCTACCCCCAAGTTCTCCCGAGTGAAAGCGAGGGGAGTTAAATTTAAAAAAAAGTGTTTTGTTTTAAGTTGGGGTACTAGTTTATAGGAAACTAATGTTTAAGTATTTAATCCAATTGAGGTATGTTGGTAAGCTTGGTGTGGAATGTCAACAAGATCGTGCATAACCAAATATAGTGGCACCATAATGATTTTGATCCTCCTTCTACCTGACGTCCAAAAAAGGAAGGGGAAGTAAAAAAAAAGAGGATAAAGAAATATGATGGATTGGGGATACCGATAAGGGAACTGCGGGAGTTGCTGGTGAAAGTTTTGCAGGCATGAAAAACAAGAGGAAGGCTAGGAAAGTCTTAAGTGAATAATAACCAGGTGGTTTTCTTTGAATGCATAGGCTTTTGTTAATTAAATTTATTTCTAAAAGAAATGGATTGTGTGGTATGAACTCCTTGGTTGTTGAATGCAAGTGTAAAGGATAGACTACACATAATGTTTGATGGACTGTATGGTATGAATTCCTTGGTTTCCGAATGCAAATTTAGAGGATAGAATGCACGTAATTTTTGTGTTTATTTAAAAAAATAGATTCTTCCATGACCATTGTGCTTGAATGGGAAAAGAACAATGAATTCCGAAACTACACAGAGAAAAAGGTTTGTTGGTTCAACTAGCTAGTAATAAATCTTGGAAAACTTGTGTGCTATGTTGAGCGTTTTCTAGACGGTGTAGATGTCCTGGTTAAATTAGCATTTATGCTTTGAATGGTGTGTAGAATGAAAAATGAGATTGCATATTTGTTTTTTAAATGATAGTTGTATTAGGAATGCATGCATCTAAGAAAATAAGCTAGAATATGATCCCACTAGATATGGAAACACAATTTCTTTCGATCTAGCTGTAATAGGTCCCTAACAGCATCTAAAGGAGTAGTAAGCTGTGTTGAGCCAATGAAGATCCTACATTGCCCATGCTCAAAACCCAAATTCTTTGTTGAATTCAAAGTCATTTCAATAAGCTTAAAAGTGTTGCTTCATGTTTATTAGTAACCTTATTATGTAATTTTTTTAGAGAAAGGTGCTTGGCCTTGCATGTGTATTATCTTTAAGTTTTGTATGGTGAGTCACTGGGAGGCTTCAAAAAAATTATTTGGAAGTTTATATTGTTACAACTATAGAAATTCGGGCAATGTTTTTACTATTTGAAAGACTTAAATTTTGTTAAAGTATAACTTTTTATTTGTTTGATGTCATGATAATGATAAATGTATTTGTTAAGCAACGTTGTCTGTAGTCAAATGTTCATTATGACTTAACTATATGTATATTGTTTAATAGAGATAGTTTATCTTTGAAAGATCTTCATAAATTACAGAATTAAAGTCTTTTAAAATGTTGTTTAGATTTTATATTTGGTAAAAGAATTAGGCGTTGGTAGGAGCATCCTTCTTTTAATGTTAGATTAGTGAAGCTTATGAACCTAAAGGCAGTAATCAATAAGACTCTTGAATGCAGGATTTTATACTTCAATGAAATATTATTAACCTTTGAACAAACGGAATAAGCATGTATGTTTTATTAAGAAATGATAGTATTATTTGTAGATGGAGATAAGTTTTTTCTTAAACGAAACATAGATATCCATGTAGGGAAGTGAACCACTCAGGTTGGCTGGAAACATATTTAGAATGCTGTTTTGAGTTTTAATTCTGAATAGATCTAACTTATTTTATGTTGGCTATTTAAAGAAATCAACTGCCTTGTGAATACTTTCCTTGTCTATGAGTAAGATAGAATTATAATTCCATTTTTATTTCTTATAGTTCGCCTAGAATTAATCACTACATTTCTTAGTGAAATTAAATTTGTAGATCATTTTATTGAAAATGTGAAAGTTGAGGTAGCAAATGAAATAACATGATTTGTGTTTTATATGCCTTGTAAAAATAATTAGCATGATGATATACTCTGTTTTGTAAAGGTATGGCAATGAACCCCTTTTAAAAGAGTAAATCCTACCCAGCTATTACCTAAAATCTTAGGTCGAGTAAACTTTTTAGGATTTTTTCCAAGACCATAAGTTTGAAGTTAAGAATACTCTACCTTACCTTTGAGCTAAAGCATCGAGTGATAAGGATGTCTTTAGAAGAAAAATGGAACTCAATTTAATGATGTGCGTGTATGCACACAACTAGATCGTGAGCAATTGTTGGATTGATAAAATTGGTCAGAAAATGTGATTGGGTCAATCCTTTAAAGAGAAAGAAAAATATTCTACAAGTGAATATTTTGTTGAGTAGAAAAAAATTTTAGTGGGTAGATATTTCCAAAGATGATTATACCCAAGTGAAAAAGGGGTGATGTATAAAAATAAAATAATAAATGGAGGAAAAGTTCCATATAAGATGTGTTTTAAAAACCAAGTTAAAGATGAAAGTAAACCATATAAGTAAAGACTTGGTAGTAATATAAGGCCCAACTTAGATTTGGGTGATAATGGAATAGTAGATAGTATAAACTCCTAGCTAAGGAAATAAAGATAGACATCAATGGGTTTTGAAAATAGACACCAAAAGGTATAAAATAAACTATGTGAATCCTTTTATTAGATTATATCAAAAGTCTTAGTGACGTATGCTTGCTATAACTACAACTAATTGTTGGTTTTACTCATCGATAAGGATGAGCATATAACTTGATGTGCAAGAAGGTACACAACAAATATTTGAGTTAAATTGTAAATGACTTTAATCATTAGAAAATATTATTAAGTTATTAATAAACCCAATGTTGCTAAGGTGCGGATATTGCATAGAGAAAGTCTCGGGACAACTGTAGACTGACAAGAATTTGTGTGGATTAAGACTAGGTTAGATTTAGTAACGAGGGGTGGTATGGGATGCCATCTCTAGGTTGCTAACTGAGTAATACTATGATATGTCCCATGTTCATTTGGCTTTGCTAGTTCAACCATAATGTTTGGTATGGGATAAATATTTGTGATTCAAAATGGGCATGTGTGATGAAGTCCAAGGCTAATGTATTCGCATGGCACTAACTGACTCTAAGTAATAGAACAATCAGTTAGTCACAGAGGTATATGTATGTTGATCCCTTGCATATTTAAAGCTTGAAAAAATTGACTAGTTAGGTAATGGATTCACATATGCTAAGGGATGGGGAAAGAAATCCTCCCTCTCTAGGTGTTATAGGGCCTAGAGGATAAACCCTATCATGGATCAACCCACATGGCCAAAAAAAGAGGAATGATACTGTGGTGAATAGATTATATAGAATGGCACCTTTACAGGATTTGTCCAATCTAGTCCGCTTGAGTGGCTTCTTGTAACAGTATAGAATCCCAAAAGTGGTTTTATATGCTTGTATTTATTCAAAATAATACTTTTGATTTATTGGGTGAACAAATGTGCTAAGAACCTAAAAGCACCATTATGAATAAAATTGTTGTTTGAGAACAAAAAAAATTACCTTGAAGAAATGATTGGCTTATTTTTGTTGTGCAGCCAAGTGGGTAGACTTGGGTTGTTACACAAAACTTACCAATTCACTAACATTATCCAATACTATGTAATAAACTACTAGATAGTGGATTGGATTTTAGCATCTAAAATTATTAAATAGTAGTATCTTTGGATGGAGTTCTCCTAATCTTGAACAAGTATTAATACTCGCTAGTGGAGCATAAATGGTCTTTGAGAGTAGGCTATTTTAAAGACTGCACACTAGGTAAGATTATTCAATATCAAGATTAAGCTTGCTTCTCACATTAATAAATTTTTACTCCTAAAAAAATTATATATATATATATATATATTAATATTAAGATTAAAAGGATTATGATTACTAGGGTTTGATGAGGAAATTTGTTCTACTAGGGTTTGGATCTACTACCATTTGTAAATTCATTTGCTTTGGTTTTGGATATTGATATTGTCATCAATTTGGTAGTCGTTCTCCTTTTTTATGGATTTACCATATGCAAATGTAACGGTTGTTACAGATAGTGGAACTCATGGCACCAAAGCAAGCTCAAAAGTTTGTTCTACAAGTGGTGGATCAGGTAATGATTTTTCCCTAGATGTTGTGCTCTCTCTTTATGCTATTTCTCTAGTTATAAAATGGTATGAGAATCATTGTCTTATAGACTATTTTTTTGGTCCAATCCTGTCACAAGAATATTTTCAAAATTGGTTGAAACTTCACTGGGAAGATTATGGCATTGTGGTTGCGAGTCTCCACAATATTACTAATATTTTTTTTTCTTTCCTTTAAAGAACCCTCACAAGTGCAAACTATGGTTTCTAAGTCTAATTGTTGGTTTCTTATCAATACTTTTATGGTTGTCTCTCATTGGACTCCTTTTCGAGTTTCAAATCAATTTGCCTTGAAATTTTTGGTTTGGCTTGAACTCCTTGGAATTTTACTGCCCTAATGGGAGTTTATTGATGATATTGTTAAACCCATTGGTCGGGTGTTCTATAAGAAACAAGAGCGGTTTTTCTCAGCATGACCTAATAAGAGAGTCTATGTTGAGGTTGACCTCACACAATGTCTTAGAGAAGTTGTGGACATTTAGGTTGGTACAGAGCATTTTATGCAAACAATTGTTTACTATAATTTACCTAGTACTTGTTTTCGGTGCCAATCCACCATAAATTGTATCAGGGATTGTTCATTGGTTGGTCGAAAAACTTTTGTAGTTTCTCCTACTCCTCATACTGTGCTTGCAGCTCCCAAACCCTCTATTGAGGATGATTGGATTATAGTTTCTAATAATAAGGGGGTGACCAACCCTAAGTTGATGCTTTCTAAAGAAGATAATGTTGTGAAACCACCATATCAGCATCCTATTGTTCCTCTTCATCCTATTTTGGCTCCTTAGGTTCCACCTGCTAAGAAATATCTTGAGCATAAATGAACCTCAAAATAAGGGAATTCATTGATAATATCTCCACCCTCCAAGCATTTTTGTAGCCCATATCGGGATGGATTACCATCGTCGAGGGAAATCTAGGAGGCTAAGCATTGTCTTTCAACTATTGGTGACATATTTCAACCTTCTCAAACCTCTTTATTTAATAGTTTTTTGGTACTAGCTGACAATGTGGGTAGTCCCTCAATTGTTGGTGATTTACTTCAACCTTCTCAGACTTCTACATTTAATAATTCTTCAGTGTTGGTTGATAGTGGGGGTAACCCTATTAAAGACAACTCCACAGATATTCCTCTATAAATTTCCTTTCGAGGACTTACAAAGTCCTCAAGAAATTTCTTTGCTTGATCTACTCTATAAAGTATTGGCCATGTTGATGTTAATTGTTTACAAGAAATTAAGATTTTTGGTTTTTTCTATGATATTTTTCTTAGTTGTATTGCAGGTTATTTTATGGACTTCACTACTCACAATGAAGATGGTCGGGGTGGTGCTTCTATTTTTATCTCCTCCAAACTTGAGGATTATCTGCTTGGATCTAGCGAGGATCCTTCTCATCATGTGGTCTATATTTTGTTGAATATTAATGGGAAAACCTTGTGCATTGCAAATATTTATGCACCTAATTATGGGCCTAGCTAGTTTACCCTTTGGTGATACCTAGCTGATCACTTTTCAATGCCATATTAGATTTTTTGTGGTGATTTTAATATGGCTAAGCATGATAAAGATAAAGTTGGTTGTCTCCCAATGCTTTGGTGTGCTAGAGAGTGTGAGGAATGGTTTTTTCTTAAATGCATATGGGGTCTTTTTGATCCCCTTTTTTGCTAGCGTAATTGCACACCTCCACCTTGGTTCACATGGTCCAATTTTCATACAGGTAATGATAGAGTCTACAAGCATCTTGATCAAGTTATGATGTCAGAGCAAAAAAAAAAATTATTCTTCTCCATTAGTAACAATATTGTGATGGTCTGGGATCAATTCCTATTATCGAATCATTTTCCAATTTCCTTTCAGATTGAGTGGAGTGATCATCAATTCAATTTTATTTAAATACTTCTTTATTGCAACACCCTATCACCATTGCCGCGATTGAGAATATCTAAAATTTATTACCTTGACCTCCCTGCTCTGTGAGTTGGATTTCTTTGTGGAATGAAGCAATTGTCTGTACTACCTCTTTCATGCAGTATTTTGGCAAATAGGTGGTACATGTCAGAAAGAATGCTCATTTGGCTATTACGAAGGAGTATCAACAAAATTTATGATTTTTAGAAAATGATCAACATGATCGATAGTTGTAAACCAAGGTTGTTGTTCTTCACCACCATATTATAGTCCATGAAAGACATGATGCTAGGGAGGCTCATATTCGAGCTCGTATGCACTTGATGAGGGTTGGTGATCACCCATCCAAAGCTTTTTTCAAGTCTCTTCATTCCAGGCATGCCAAGATTCAAATCAAGGCTATTCAAGTCTCTCATGGTAGACTAACTTCTCTTCCTGATATTGCTTCAGCCTTTGTGGATCATTATAAGCTTATTTTTTAAGCACAATAGGATTCTCTAGAACATCAGATGGTGCTCCAATAGTGTCTTGATGTTGTTCCTGCTAAGTTATATGCTTATGACAAACTTCTTTGTGAGGCTTCTCTTTCACTTGATGAGCTTCATAATGCTCTTATGACTATGTCAAATGACAAGTCCCTTGGTCTTGATGGCTTTCCATATGAATTTTATAAAGCCACTCAAAAATTTACTTGAACTGATTTGCTCAATGTCTACAATGAAGTGTTAGCCAATAATTCTCTAGGCAATATTATCAATTGTGGAAACATTAAATTTATTCCTAAAGTGGGTAATCCTGAGCTTATCACTAGTTGGTGACCTATTACTTTGCTTAATGTCTCTTACAAGATTTTGGCTAAATCTTTAGCTCTTTGTATTTGCAACATTCTCCCTGTGATTATCAGACTGGAGCAAATAGGCTTCATTAAAGCATGTTACATCTTGTATAATCTTATTGCTCTTTGGGAAGGTTTATAATGGGCCCATATCTCTGGATAAAACCCATTTTTCCTTAAAATAGACTTTGAGAAAGCTTATGATTGTATTGAGTGGCCTTTCATTCTTGCCATGTTCCAAGCTCTCATATTTGAAACCTTTTTATGAGGACTATCAGTATGTTGTTAGTTGATGCTTCAAATTATCTTACTATTAATGGACTTAGGTCAGAGGATTTTGGTTTATTTTTTTTTATTCATCAAGGCTATCATTTGGACCCCTTGTTCTACATCCTTGCTGCTGAAGCTTTTGGTTATCTTCTTGCCAATGCATCTAAGGATTTGATCAAAGGTATTCTTTTGCCTGATATATCCACCTAACTTATTAATGGATACTTTGTGGATGATTTTTTTCTTACTATAAATGAGGACGAGGCTTCAGTTTCAACTACTTTGGCTTGTTTGGACACTTTTTGTAAGGCCTAAGGATCCAACATCAAATGGTCTAAGTCCCTTATTGCTTCTTCTTTTGTGCCTGGTTGGATTAGATATTTTTCATGGTATTGGCTTCAAAGGGATGAGCGTTTTAAGTTCTTAGGAATCCCATTTGATTTTGATAGCTCACCCTCTAAAATTTGGTAGTATTTAATTGATAGAATTGAAAATAATATTTATTATTGGGTCTTGCATCCCATTTCTCTTGTTGGTAAGTTTTAGTTTTGAACAAAGATTATTGCTACCACCTATGTTTATTACTCCTCCTATTGGGCCCCTTCTAATAATTCTTATAATAAGCTATCTAGATTCCTTAGGGATTTTATTTGGTCCAAGGAGAAGAATTCACGTGGTTTTCATCGAGTTGCTTGGGATATTTTTTACATGTCTACTGATATGGGTGGTATGGGCATCATTGAAATTTATAGGTAAAGCATTTATTTGTGTGCTAAGTGGGTGGTTAAAGTTATTGAAGGCCCTAAATACTGGAAGGTGTAGCATAGGGGTGCAGTATTCTTGGTGGGAAGGTGGTTTCTAGGGATTTATAATAATAAATGTACTATCTCTAACTTGTCTACCAAATCGTATGATCATACAGTCCCTAAAACTACCATTTTATCTCCAATGAACAACTTGTATAGAAGTCAGTTCGACACATTGTATGATCCAAAATCATACAGTGACATGGATTGTATGATTCCACACTCAACCAATCCTTCAGATTCGGTTTTTTGGGCTTTCATGCATAGTTTTGTAACCAATAAATTAATTTTCCAAAACTGCCAAATTGGGTAAGTTTCCTTCTATCACATGAATTGCCAAATCAGGTTAGTTGTCTTTGTACGATTTGTATGAACTCTGGTGTACGATATATACATAAATAAAGTACATCCAAGTGTTAAATTGGATACTCTAATGGGTCAATATCTCTTAGATAGGTTTTGCAAGGTTTTAATATGTCAATTAATCCTTTTCCACTAACATGCAAAACATATCAATGAGGTTTGAGAGAGATGCAAATCCAATGGTTACGTCCAAAAATCATATAGTAGGGTTCCCTACGTCTTCAATAATTCTACCGTAATCATAGCTACAAAGCTTCACCAGTTCCATATTAATCCATTCTATCACCACAAGGCATAAACTAGTCAAAACATTTACCAAAAAGTACATACAACATCATCAAGTCATCAATTGTCATTCATCCATGCCAAAATCACACAGAACCTAGAAAACATAACTGTGCTCATGTGTATATTATTTTGTTATAATTTCACTTAAAACATGGCTGATCTTCAACAATTATGGCTAGAACTCAAAACATAATAGCATAAATCTGTCAGATTACAACCAGCAATTATCAAGACCTACAAAATTGAAAATGGGGTCTTACATAATGTTTCCCAAGCCGTTCCAAAGTGGTTCTTGAGGTAATTAGTTATTTACAACCACCCATGCATAATAGAATGTATTAATTAAGATTTTTAATAAGTCTAAAACTTTAATTATCAAACCTATGCGCCATTTCAACCTGAAATTACATTTCCCATGCATTTCACTATGCCTTGTATGGTTTGCCTTTGCCTTGTATGGTTTACTCCTACCTATAGGATTTGCAAAACTTTTACAAACTGTAAAAATTATCAAAATTGAGCAAAAACCTTTTGTCACTTTCTCTTCTTCTGGGAGGTGGATTTTCTACCTATATTTGCCCTCCCCTATACTTTGATCAGTGTCCTCACTGACTAACAAATGGCATGGAAAGTCATTCTAAAATTCTTTGATCTTTTTGTCACTACTTCATGCATTTTTTTTCCAGATAGGTACTCCAATAATACTTTATTTCCTAGGTGATGCCTTCTACATACTGAGCCATTCATATTGGCATCTGCATAGCTAGTGTATCCCCTAACATTCGAGCCATTACTATATTCATAGCACATGGCCAATAATCCCCTTTCAACTAGCTCTATTTAATTCCTTGAGTCCCTGCACCCAAGATATTTACAACATTTGGTGACTTCACATCAGTTAATGAAGTGATGATACAATATGACTCAATTGGATCAACCAACTTCTTAACTATATTTGTGTCTTATGCTGGCAATATGAATGTCTTCCTAAATGCATCTACCGTAACTTCTATTCTCATTGACCTCTTGTCCACATTGATAAAGGAAGTTTTGGTTGTATGATTATACACCTAAACCATATACAATAGATAGTTGTAGAAGGTTTTTTGATGTGGTGGCACTTGTGCTATTATAGCTACACCAGCCTCCTCAAATTGTTTCCTCCAGGGATGGTTCTTATTCCATTCATCATTCCACCATCACCTGCATGTTTCTCCTCCATGTTGTACAAATGAAATATTTATTATTTCCACCTGACCTTCCTCAGGTCCACTACTCAGATCCTCATATGGATCTGGAATATGTACCTCACTCCTCAATTCCCTTCTTAGGACCCTTTCTTGTGCCATTATCTCCTCTCAGTATCATGGTGGTGTTCTTCTATAAACCCTCCAGTACCTTTGACCTCTCCACGACATGTATCCTCCTCTTCTCTAAGGACAAGTACCACACCAATCATGGGACTGATAATATAACCCTTGGTACTATCGTGGCCATGACTCTCTCATGTAGAGGTCCTGGTGATTATTCCACCCTATTGGCTACAATCCTTCTTAACTGGTATCTAAACTCTTCTATTGAGATTATTTTCTTGCCATACCTTCGGATTTCTTGCTACTCGAACATCACCAATTCCACAATTGTAAGTGTGTTAGAGATCATACAAAACTACTACAAATCATACAATATGTTACAAATCATATAATTTGCTCTTCTTCTCACTCCTGTAAAGTTTCCTTAGGAGCAACCCTTCTAGATCATACAATCCTTCAAACTATCATTGTATAGTCTTAAATCTGCTCAATATTCCTCAAATCATACAACTAAAACATGAAATTTTATAGGCCCATGCTACTCCATACATTCTTTCTCTATAAATACTCCTATTTTTTGAATATGTATGATTCCATACGATTTGCTCAAAAATGGCTACAAACAACCCAACAGTTTCCTGAAATTGCACAAACTTTTTCCTGAGACCGTACACTCTACCACCAAATCATAAAGTACATATTTTCAAACCCTTATTCACCTAAAAAATTAGTTTTTGCACTTCCCTTCTACGATTTCTCTTCAACCTAGTTGTCGAAATACCCTAATCTACCTTTTCAATGATTTTCAGGAGTAATTTATCGATTCTTTCATCCTTGGTGCAATTTATCCCCAAACACAAAAAATTTGGTTGTCAAATACAGTTGTATGGACTGCTCCTTTCTTTCCTCCATCATCTTCCTTTCATTTTTGGCTGCTTTTATCTGATTTAGGGTTTGTATTTCCTTTTCTTTGTAATTTTTCCACTTCAGCTCCAATTCGCCACTTCTTCAAACCCTAATGTGCATTTATCCACCACACAGTTCTTGCTTGGACATAGTCTACTGCTAACCCTCCTTTATTTCTAGCTAAAATTTGAATTCTCCCTTCAATGGAGTCAAACCCTTGCTTTTTCTCCATTTTCTTCTCCAATTTGATTCTTCAAATGTGAATATTTGTCATTGGTGCAAATTAAAAATAGGTTATAATTTATTTGTAGGTTACTAATGAGTTTTAATACCCATGTAGTCTTCTCCATTTAGTTGCACGCTTTTCACATTCATCCTCCTAAACAAATTTGAATTATTTTTTGTATGATTTAAAAAATTTCAAGGTAAGCCTTCTATTTAAACTATCTCCAAACCCTAACCACTCCAAATTTGAAATTGTACCATTTTACATGCCTTTTCATATTCCTTTCCTAGATTATTGACAATTCATCACCTTTCATACGATTTTAACTTTTTCCCACTCTTTTTCCAACAACTCATCTATCCACACATGTGACATTTAATGTGAAGGTTGAAAATCATACACTATGCCTAAAATCGTACACTGTACAACCTAAATCGTACAACTTGCTCTCTTGTATGATTTTCCATGTACTCTTGCCAATTTCCCTTGTATGATCTTTCTTTTATCCTTTTTGACTTCAAAAAACTGGCTTTTATGATCTAGTACTTGTGCTTTTTCATCTTTGATTTGTACAATCTATAAGTTAGAGAAAATTTTGTGTATTTTCTCTCTTGAAGAGGCCATCATTTCTGGTTTTCAACCCACTTCCTTCCTAATTGTGTCCCAAGGAATTTTCACAATTAAAGCATTTCTTTTTCCTTTTTTTATTTTTTATTTTTTATTTTTTTTCATTCCTAGCCTATTTACACTTACCATCGTAGAAATCGTACAGTGACATTCACTTGTACGATCCCATTGAATTCTTATCTTGGAGGTTCGACTGTGACATATTGAGTGGTTGTGTCGCCTGTCGGTACTTGCTCCCTAGGTCGATTCATCTCCACTTGTGATGTTACCAAATTTCCTGGTCTTCCCCTACCATGTGTACAATTAGGAATTGTACAATTGCAAACTAGAGTATCTTCACATGGTGTCCTTTCTTCTTGTCGCACAGGTGATTGATCCATTGGTAGTGGTGTCCTTACTACTCTACTATCATTCGAGTGACTTCTCCACCTATATCCTCAGATCAATTATGGCTCTAGACTTGGTGATTGGATCCTTAGTTACCCCTAGTTTATTTCATATATAAAATGCACTCTTCGTCTACTAGCAAGGCCTCTCCTACATGAGTGTCTTTCCCATCCTATTCCTCTTGACATCAGGATTTTCTATGCCAATGGTGATTTCTCCCTTTCTTGGAGTAATCCTCTACCACCTACCACTATTTGAGGTCCTCATCAGATTAGTGGTGGTTGTCCTAATGGATACTACCTTGCAGGGATAGGTAAGATTCCTCTCATCCATGGTAACCCTTGTAGATTTCTTATCTAGTTCATACAAGCTAAAGGTGTATCTCATGGCCATCTAAAGTAGGGGGTCGTATCCTTCCTTGTCCTCTTCCTCCTCTGATTGTAACATCACCTTGTCCTTTCTCACTTCATAGTCGAATACCTCCTCTCCTTCCTAGATGAAGCCTTAGGGGTCCTTATCTATTCCTTCCTTCCATTGCTTGGTTATCAAGAGTTATTTCTACCAACTCAATGTTGGCTAGTGGACTTCTACTTCTTGTACTTGGTGACAATTGTTGTAGTGCTTTGATTCTATGATCCGCACATGCTAGGTGACATCATAGTGACATATTCATATGGAACTCCCATTCCTATAGGCTCTCCTTATCGTATCCAAGACAACTAGTCCATAATGACATGCTTCTTACTAGGTCTCACTACTACTTGGAATACAAAATCCTATAGGGTGATGAGCCACCTACTGACCCGTACTTGTATCACCAGCTTATTTATCAAGTACAATAGAGCTTGGTGATCAACATAGAAGGCAAAGGGATTTACCAATAGGTAATTCCTAAAATTTTGGATTGCATATACCATTCCCAAATATTTTTTTCTATTGTAATATAATTTCTCTCTGGCCTTGACAATAGGTGACTAGCAATGAAAATAGGTTGATCTAGCATGAAATTTCCTTATTGTGCCAAAGCACATCCAATTACAAAATTTGAAGCATCAATATGGACATGGAATTCCTTATCCTAGTCTGGAAACACCAAAATTGGACTACTCATAAGCTTAGCCTTCAGCTCCTCAAAGGCTCCTTGGTGCTTCTTTGTCCATCTGAAAGGAATATTATTCTTTATCAATGAATCCAATGAATAGGATACATGTGCATAATTCTTGATAAACCTTCAATAATATCCCATCGATCCCAAGAAGGTTTTAAGTGAACTCACATCATATGGTTCTTCCATGTGCAATATCACACGGATCTTATCAGGATCTATTTTTAATCCTTCACTGCACACTATGTGTCCTAACAATTTTCCATATGGTACCATCAGGTAGCATTTCCCAAGATTTAATGATATTTGTGCATTCTTTTTCCTACTCATACATTCATTGAGGGTAGGAAGATGCTCCTTGATATTCCCATAAATGGACCAATCATCCAAAAATGCTTTAAAGTTCCTTATTTCCAACTGATAAAATATATACATTATGATGCGCTAAAATGTAGCTAGGGTATTAGAGAGCCCTAATTACATTTGATTGTATGTGTAGATGCCATTCTCCACAGTAAATATGGTCTTCAACTTGTCCTCATTGGCTATACTAATTTGATTGCACCCCAAAAACCCTTCCAAGAATGAATAGATCCCATGTCCTGCAACTTCTTCTAGGATAGAATCTGTGAAGGGAATAGGGAATGGGTCCTTAATAGTTACTATGTTCAGACTCCTAAATTCCATGCATATTCTAATCTTGTCCACTTCCTTCAATGTGATCACTATGGGTGATACCCATTCACTGGTTGTCATCCTGAAGATTATTCCTACCTCCAACGTCTTTTCTATCTCTACATTCATTAATGCAACATACTTTGGATTCATTCTATATAGTTTCCTCCTTACGGGTTGTGCTCCAAGAATTAGCATAATCTTGTGGATACATAACTCTTGTGGTACTCCCTTAAGATCCTTATATGTCCATGCAAAGACATCCTTATATTCCAAGAATATCTTAAAAGCCACCACTTTCAGTATAGGATTCTAATCATCACTGCAATGAATCATCCTAGGTTCCTCCTCTGTTCCTATATTGATGTCCACTATCTGAGGTCCTTCATATTTGATATTCTCTAGCTCAATTGCTGCTTTCTCTACATTATTCGAGTGTGTCGGTCTTGTATAAATCTCCACATATCCTACTGTATACTCTACAAAACCTTTTGGAAATGTCCATTTCTCTTCTACCTCCTTCTTATGTTATTGATTAAATTTTGGTTCATCTTGTTTTTCCTTGATCTCCTATAACTCAATACAGAGGTAGTTGGGATTAAAAAATTTGTACTCCATTTTTCAATAAAGTCTGCTATCAAATCTATCTTTGTCTTCACTACATTCATCCAGGTACAACATTCCTTCTCCATTAGGTTCATACCCTTCATATCCTAAGGAATTTTTTGATTCATCCATCGTAGCTACATCCTCACTAACTTTTTGATTATCTAGATTAATCATATATTTATGTTGTCCATTATTGAAAGTGATATGATTACTTCCCCAATTATGATTAACTTTGGCTACTCGTAGCCATCCTCTCCCCAAGAGAGCATCATATGCAGGCTTTTGCATTGTAATCACAATGAAATCCAAGACAAACTCTTGGTCAACTATCACCACTTGTTGTGATGTCAAGAATTCCTTTGTCTCAATACCATACTAGTCAGCACAATATAATTGGAAGCTCGGTGCCCATAGATATGGAGCACCTAGTTCTAGAAAGGTTCTTTTAGGTAGCACATTAACGTTGGATCCTTCGTCCATAATCACTTGTGTTAATTTTTGCCCTAGGATCTCCATATGAACTAATGTGAGTTTCTTTCCCACATCAATCATAAATATAATCAGATTAATGAATTGATTTTTCTTTTTCTTATCCTAAATTGGTTGGCTCTGCACTTCCATCACCTTATACGATTTTATGCAATGCTAGAGTAGCTTCCAATAGGTTTGACATGTTAATCTCTACTGTAGTGTCTAGAACCTGTGCTGCTAGACTTTGCACAATCACCTTCTCTTCTGATGGCTTTTCTAGTTCATTTTCTTTAGCTAACTTCACTTGTTTATCCTTTTGTGCTTCATATTTTAGTATTTTCTTTGCTACTTGCTAGCGCTGCTCTTCCATTGCTAGCTTTAGGTACTTATCCTTTTTAACCTAATTTCTTGTCACAACTAAAATTTCTTGAGTTTTCTCCTTAACTTGAGGAACCTCAATGTCTAAATAATTGAAATTCTATGGGTTACTTGAAATTAAATGCTTTAGTAAATTCGCTTCTTTGTGGTTCCTCGGACCACACCATATACACATATGTGTAGTGCTTGCTTGCGATGTTTTTTGCATCTCAGGTGAAGGGTAATTTTTTGCAAAATGCCCCCATTATTGTAAATTGTGACACTGTATGATTGACCTCCCTTCCGAGTCATACTACAAACAACCTTGGCCTCCTTGCTGATTACCCTAGTTGGACCTTCCATCTTGCCTACTATTTCTATAACCACCACTTGTTGCTTTTTACCCACTACCTTGGGCCTTCGGTTTCTCTTTATGCTCTTGGATTGATAGGACCTATGGACGTACTATCACATTATATGAACATAGCATACCTCGTGTCCCATCACATTATAGATGTGACAATAATAATTTTATGGATACTTCACATTTTTATGACCTTCTGTCTTGCATTCTGTGCACCAAATGTCATTCTTGTCAAGTTTACTCATTTTTTCTTTTATTATCTTAGTGAACTCTTGAAAAAATGATGCTACTATCTTCTGTATAGTGTCATATTATCCACTTTATAAATCATTAGACTTAGGGTGAGACAAAATTCTTGTATACATCTATTTCGATTCACTTTAAAAATTCTTTGCTTGCTTACTTCTTCATACATTTTTGATGGTACTGTCGTCATCTTCTTCTTATATTTCGGTAGTAATCTATCAATAAACCATCACTTTAGTAGGATATTTGCCATAGGCATCCGCATATTATCGACTAACTGCTTTAGTCTATGGTTGTATGATTTCACATCTTCATCAAATTTTTGCTTTGTCATGCAAATTTTAGTAACAATATCTCCATCATCCTTCAAGGGCAAAATTCTTCAATGAATTTCTCCTTTATCTGATTCCAAGTCTTAAAATCTATAGTATTTTATCTCTTCAAATACAATCAATCGCTAATCCTCTCAAAGTAATAGGAAATAAAGTTACCCAGTCATCTGGTATCTCTACATCATTTTCTCTCCAAATGGTTATATAAGTTCTGATGTGTCTTGTGGGGTCTTCCTTACCCTCACCTAAAAATGGTGGACATCTCTATTTGGCTATCTTATTATCCATCTTCGAAAAATCCTCACTGTCACTTAAGATCTCCTGTGGAATATCTATTTAATTCCTCCTTGGGGGTGTATTGCTACATTCATCATCAAAATTTTCTATTTGAGGTATATTTTTCGGTCCTACCACTCATTGATAAAACTCTCGTGCGTATTCACTCTGTGACCTCCTTCACTAATTTGAGGGAGATGGTCTTGGAATTTCCTCTTGAGACCTTGCACATTTTTTCTTTGGTGCCTGACTCCCATCCTCTACACTCCTTTTCAACCCTTCCATTGCTTTCTTAGGTGTCACCATCCACTATCAATCCTCCTACACTGCATATCTGTCAACTCTTGCCTCTACACTAGGCGGTTCTATTTTCTCATCTTTTGTCTCTATCAACAATGCCTCAAAGTCTCCTTTTTCAGATGTCCAAACTTGCTCTATTTTTTGTTCATATGTACTATGGTTTGAGTTGCTTGCATTATCTATTCAATAAATCCTTATGCTCCTTCTTATTGGAATGTTCTTTCGTACTTCTCATCTCCTACACTTTTGTACACTGGTGTCTGTAATTCACCTTCAGTTTTGTAGTATTCTTTCCTTTTTAATTTGACCCGTTTTAAAAAAAATTCCAGATTTGATATGGAAAAAACACAAAATGTATCATAGGGGTGTAGTATTCCTAGTGGGAAGGTGGTTTTTAGTACCTCTATCTCTAACTTTTCTACCAAATTGTACAAGCATATAGTCCCTAAAACTACCATTTTATGCCCAATGAACAACTTGTACGGAAGTCAGTTCAACACACTGTAAAATTTAAAATAATATAGTGACATGGATTATATGATTTCACATTCAACCAATCCTTCAAATTTGGTTTTACAAGCTGCCACACACAGCTTTGTAACCAATAAATCAATTTTCCAAAACTGCCAAATCGTGTAAGTTTTTTTCTATCGCTTGAATTGCCAAATCGGGTAAGTTGTCTTTGTACGATTTGTACAAACTATGGTGTACGATATGTATGAAATTAAATTACATCCAAGTGCTAAATTAGATACTATAATGGTCCAATATCTCTCAGATAGGTTTTGCAAGGGTTTAATGTGCCAATTAATCCTTTTCCTATAACATGCAAAACATATCAACGGGGTTTGAGAGAGATGCAAATCCAATGGCTACATCCAAAAATCATACAATAGGGTTCCCTACATCTTAAATAATTCTTCCATCATCATAAATCATTCTGCAAATCCTCACCAGTGCTGGATTAATCCATTCTATCACCACAAGGTATAAACTAGTCAAAGCATATTACTAGAAAGTACATACAACATCATCAAGTCATCAATTTTCATTCATCCATTCCAGAATCATACACAACCTGGAAAATATAACTATTATCATGTGTATATTATTCTATTATTATTTCACTTAAAACATGGTTGATCGACAATCATTATGGCTAGAACTCAGAACATAATAGTGTAACTCAGTCAAATTACAACCAACAATTATCCAGACCTACAAAATTGAAAATGGGGCCTTATATAATATTGCCCAGGAAATTCCAAAGTAGTTCCTAAGGTAATTAGTTATTTACAACCTCTCATGCATAATGTAATGCATTAATTAATACTTTTACTAAGTCTAACACTTTAATTATCAAATCTATGCACCATTTCAACATGAAATTACATTTTCCATGCATTTCACTGCATTTCAATGCACCTTGTATGGTTTACCTTTGCCTTGTATGTTTCAATCCTACCTGTACAATTTACAAAACTTGTAAAAATTATCAAAATTGAGCAAATCCCTTTTGTCACTTTCTATTCTTTTGGGAGGTGGATTTGCTGTCTACTGAAGATTTTGATTTATCTTGTATTTCTTCAATTCTACCTTATGGGTACAAAGCTTGGGATAATTTTGGCCTCCATACTCTCATCATTACTTCTTCTCTAGTTAAGATTCAGGGTTCCTTTATTGTTAAAAGTATTTGGTGAGATTTTTGAGGTGGTGAAACCTCATCTTCATTGGATTGGTGATGGTTTTCATAATGTTATTTCATAAAATTCTCAAAATATATGGTGGTCTCCTATTCTGTCTAACTCTTTAGTTCTTCTTACCGATATTCTAGTGATTAGAGCTTTGAGGTTGTTTTGTAAGGACATCTACTATATTAATTATTTAGTGCACTCTCAAGACTAGATTTCTTGGCCTGATTTCAAATAGAAATTTAATCTTCAGAATTCAAACCTCCCTTCGTGTAATATCAATGTGGCTTCCCCTAACCTCCCTTTGCTTTAAGGTCCCTCTGTTTCTTTGAGGCCTCAACATAATAGGTTGAGAAGGTGAAAGTATCGAACATCAGGTTGTTTAGTTAGTACCCACATTAGGGCTCAAACTCCTCTTGGAGTGGCTCCCTTTGTTTAGTTATTCTATTTATTCACCCTTTTAGGGGTTGGTTTTATTTTTGGCCTCGAGCCTTGTATTTACGATGTTGATTGTTTGGGTGGCCTTGTGCCTCGAGATGTGATTTTTCCAGCTTCCTTTTTATTGTAACCTCTTATTTTTTATTGAATATAATTGTTGGTTCCAAGAAAAAATATTAAGACTAAAAGGAATGTATTTAAGGTATTGAAAACCTTTTACATAAAATATTTTAAAGGCAGTACTTTCACTCACCACTTTACCTCTTTATAATCAAATATAATAAACTTTATTATTATAACAAAAAGAAAAAATTAATAAAAAAGAATTAAATACTAGAGGAACATGAATAAGTGTTAAGGTATTTGAAACCCTTTCACAAAGAACATTCTACAAGGGAAGTACCTTTAGTCACCACTCCACCTCATTGTTAGTATCAAGATTAAGGTTGCTTCTCACACAAATAATTTTTTTTTTATAAAAATATTAATCTTTTTGGTCAAAGGACAACCCAATGAGAAACTGCTCAATTCTATGCATAAGGGTTTTTCACACTACTAAAATATTATATATATAAAAGACGAGGATAACATGGTTAAGTGTAAAGTTATTGGAAAACTTTAAAAAACATTGTAAAGGGAGTACCTCCACTCACCACTTTACCTCCTTATAATAAAATATAATTAAATTTAGTACTATAATAATAATAAAAATTAATCAAATGAGAAATCAAATATTTAAAGGAACATAATTAAATATTGAGTTATTGGAAACTTTTCAAAAAAACATTCTACAAAGGAAGTACCTTGAGTCACCAGTCCTTCTCCTCATTGTCAAATTTACATAATTTTTAGTCTTTGTGATCAAAGTTTTACAAATAATTAGATTGAAGACCATAATAAAAAGAAAATATTAATTACTTAAAAAAGGATTATATATAATATTAATACACCATAAAGGGATCTCTTAAATGATTCTTAAAGTTAGAAAATACATATTTGCTTTATTGTATTATAATAAATATATATTTATTTCTAGTAAGCACAATCAAGTAATGATTTACGTAATTTTTTTATTTATGCTGACCCATTAACTTTATAGTACACGGATGATTATTCACAGTAATTAATTTCTTATGTTGTCTTTGAAATCCTACATTTCCATGAATATATTGCATATGCATTTCTTTATTATGTTAATCTTGAAATTCTAAAGTGTGATAAATACATTTTGTACTACTTTCATTTTTATTATAAGGAAACAAATTTATGCTACTTGAGGAAAATAAAGATGGTTTACTTGGATTATCTATGATTTTATTCACTTCATTCACTTTAATATCTATATGCTCATATTCCTTCACACCTTCTAAAATTAAACTTGTGTATCTTACACTTTAATATCTGTATCCTCATATTCCTTCACCCCTTACAAAATTAAACAGTAGAAAAATATGGAAAATCATTAGAAGTCCGTCCCATAATGAGGAATCAAAAGAGTTGCAATTACTTCTAAACTCCACGTTTATCCCCACCAGGAATCGTAGAGATCAGATTTTCTAGGAATTCACAAAAAGTGAGTATTTCTTTGTGAATTCTTCTTACAAGTTGCTTTTGGCTCATGAAGAGCTATTACTTCATTACAGTCTTATCTGGCCTAAATTTCTCATTCCTAAAATATCCCTTTTTTCTTGGGTGGCCATTCAAGGAAAAATTCTCACCATAGAAAACCTTATTAAGAGAGGCATGTCCATTCCTAATAAATGTTTTCTATGCTTGTCAGATTGGGAATCCCCTCATCACATTTTTATTTCATGTCCCTACTCCATATCTATCCTCAAAAAGTTATTAAATTTATTCCATATCATTTGGGTCAAACCTTGCTCTATTGCTGATCTCTTTATCCAATGGCTAAATCCTTTTTGCAACCCCCACCTTAAGTTCATGTGGCAAGTTTACCTTAACCATTTTCTATGGAAATTCTAGATGGAAATAAGTCGTAGAGTTTTCTCTAACAAGATGCTAAGTCTAGACT
The DNA here is from genome assembly GCA_028583015.1 of Wollemia nobilis. Classification (NCBI taxonomy): domain Eukaryota; kingdom Viridiplantae; phylum Streptophyta; class Pinopsida; order Araucariales; family Araucariaceae; genus Wollemia; species Wollemia nobilis. The sequence continues at coordinate 6,795,077 of JAQPPZ010006195.1, read as the reverse complement.
ATGTTACGAACACAATCCTTTCCTTTGCTATAGAAAATGCTTCCCTCTATCCTCTTTCATCCCATATCGCCTCTCTATTCGAGTCTTCCTTGAGACTTTCTCTCAACCTTCCCATTGTAGATAATCACCCAAATTCTTCCCCTAACCTAAGGGCCCAATCCAAGTGGATTTCCCCTCATTTAGGTTGACTCAAGTTAAACTTTGATGGTGTTGCTAAGGGCAACCCTGGATTAGTTAGCACTAGGGGTATCCTTAGAGATTGTAGTGGCAGAGTCATCCTCACTTTTGCAAAATTTTTGGGAATTCAGATAAATTAGGTTGCTGAAAGAGCCTTGTGGAGAGGTATTGTTCTGACAAAATAATTTTCAAATAGACTCATGGTTGAAGAGGATTATCTAAATACCATTAACTATCTAAAGAATTCTAGAAATCCTTCATGGAGGATTAGGGACCGTATCGATGAATCTAGGTATCTAAGTCAAAAATTTCAAGAGATTATTTTTCAACATGCTTTTAGGGAAAGCAATAAAGCCGTTGACAAGCTTGCAAACATTGGTGCCCACTCCACAAGCCTGGTGACTTGGACAAGTGGCCTTCCTCAAGAATTAATTGTTGTCATGGAGCAAGATAGAATTTCCACAAATGGGACAAATGCTTGATGATTTAGTTTCTATTTTATTGATTCCCACGTAACCTCGTTACGTGGATTTTCTTATTTTTTGGTTTTTTTAATCTCCATCATTTTTCTAGGAATTTTTATTTTTAGTTTTTTCAAACTCGCTCACCTCATCGTCTGCCCTTGCCATGTTTGCCATCATTTTCTTATCATTCGCTACCACTTCTCCTCCAATACCATCATTTCACTTCAACCCATCACTGTCGGGCCCTCCATATCCCTCATTCTCCTTTTCCCATACCCTCCATATTCCAATCACGTTTGCCTCTCCATTCGTTCCTTCACCATTGATTCCTTCTTCTAGTATGTTTTTTTATCATGTAGGAGGTTGTGTTGGCCATTCACATGCTCCATATCCAAGATGGTTTAAATGAGGTATGTCACAGTATCTTCAAAATATGTAGACTCACCTTTCCTCGATTCACTTGGTACCTTAGACAAGAAGGAGATCTCATTTCTTCCAAAATTGGACCCAAGGCTACTTATTTTTATAGCATCCTTTGTCCTTTTCACGTCCACTATATTCTTCTCCAAATTCATTCTTAGAGCTTATGTTGTCCTGCAAATATGAGATTTGTTGAACCATCCTCCATTGTCATGGATTCCATTGCTGAAGCTATCATCACCGCTAGGGGATTTCTCCATTTTTTCAAGAGTTTTAATGGAGAAGATCCTGAAATTACTTTCACTTTTTTGGGCACCTGGGATAATGGAAGGGTGACAATCTGTGACAGAACCTTCAAAGTCAACATCAAGAATCTGGTTGAGGTTACAAGGTAGTATACAAAAGGGAGGTCAATTCACCATGAAAAATATAATTGGGAAGCTAAACTTATATAAATTAAAGACAAGGATATTTGCAAAAAGGCATGGATGGGCATGCATTGGGAGGAGCTCCCCTCACCCTGGAATAGTTTCATGAAATCTATCATGGATTTCATTACTGTGGATGACCCTAATAATATTTTATGGAGTTTTCACTTTACTTTATTTAATCATTTCTGTGATGTCAACCTGGTGAACATTCCCCAATTCCTCTTCAATTCCATTAGCTACACTTTAGAGCACATCCGTATGAAAAATAGTAGTGAGTTGCCTTCCCATAAGGACCTATTTAAGGTTTTGTAAAACCATTGGTTGATTCATTGCCCTTAAGGTGGTATCCTTCCACCTGACCCTAAAGTTAAACCTAGCCTTATCCAACCCAATATTTACAAGTCCACTCCTTTATCCTCTAGCTCTTCTGAACTATCATCCAAAAAGAGGGTGGTGGTTGAGACTATTCATAATTTGAGGAAAAGAGTTAAAAGTGAATTTCCTGATCTGAAATGTGTTCGATCCCCTGCATGCTTGTAGAAAATGGTGCAAGAAAATAGATCCCTAATCATAAAATCTAAGGATGATGATAAGGATGCCCCTAATAATTATCTAAAACAATTCATCATCAAATCTGTTTCCAACTGCATGTCCCAGATCGTTGATCTCCGCAATGCTTTGAACTTGCTCTTCTTTAAGAATTCCTTTTTTGAGGATGGTGGTAATGTCTCTACTATTAATGAGGTCGTTAAGATTTCTACTGCTTATAAGGACGATAAACATGAAGATAAAGACATCGATATGTACGATTCAAATGATGAAATTCAGGATGTTGGTGCAAAACCTGAAGATAAAGCTTAGGGTTTCCTTTCATGCTGAAGTGTTTTGTTAATGGTATCCTCTATGTCAGCCTTAGTTTATTTTTATTTTTTGTCTAATGGAATCCTCTATGATACTTCTAGTTTTGCGGGACTGTGTTCCCTTTCCTTGTCTCTCTAGTTTATGTTGTTGTTTTCAACTTTCTTATCTATGATGTAATCAGGTTTTGGGTTCCTATAAAAACCCATTTTTTTATCAAATATTTTAACTAATAAAAAAAAAATTATGTATTGTAATCACCAACACCTTGTATCAATTTTTTTTATGGTTGATTCAATTAAATTGTAATGTCCTCTATCATTGTATAATGCAAAGAGGTTTTTGCCACATTATTAGAAGTGGAAAATCCATGAGTTGATCTAAGTTCTATTATGATATGATCTCCTTGCTTCATATTAAATTTTTTTTGTCTCATTCCCAAATATTTCCATCACTTCAATTTTTTAATCTCTTGTCATGTGTTCAATCTCATAACATTTGTAATATTAGAATGCAATATTTTCATAATCTAGTATTTAATCTAATTTTAATTTTTGAGAGTTAATCCTAATGGACTATGGTATAGGTTTTGAAATATTCATGGTAACACATATTCAAGTGTATATAAAATGCATTGTATCCTTAGTATTTGGTCCCTTTTGGATGAACTCCCTTAGAGTATTATCAATATTATTCAAAATATTCTTATCGATAAATTGATTAGTGATGTAGTGGCAAGGTGGGGAAATTGTTTTCAATAGCAAGGTGTACAACAAACAACTTCAGATGGTTAAATATATGCTTTGATGATAGAATTAATTTCAACTGAAGATGACAACTCCCTTCTTATTCATCACTGTAATTACTTTCGAAAGGTCTTCCAACAAGATGGAAAATTTCCATTAGCCATCAAATAGCAACTCAAGATGAATTACTACTAACAACATTATCCAATTGACAACTTTGTGTTGGCAATAATCTTGGTGGAAACTAACTTTTATGGGTGTATCCATTAACAATAGGGTTTATATGATAACTATTGACAGTTTTGGCAAGATCATGTTAGAAATATCTTTCATAATGTCAATGATCTACTCTAACAATGATGACATCTAGAATAATGACAAACACTTGATGATTAAATTCGTTTCTCCACTCAATCGACACTCTTCGAGCATTAGGTGGAAATTTCTTCCATGATGACATGTTTAGAAAATTATGATGACAAAATGTATCAGCTTCAATGACTTCACTCTAGTTCTTATAAGAAAACAACACATGATGACCATGATCTTCGATAGTGTTCTCTTGGTAGTCTACAAACAAAAACCAATATTTTTTTATTGCATCAATTTGTGTATTCCAACTTGCAACACACTATTCTAACAACAAATAAATTTAAACATTCATATAAACAACTTCACATGGATTCATTTACACCAATGGGAAAAGAGTACCTTCCATTACCAATTTTCTTATTTGGCAACAACATTATATATAATACACAGGAAAACACAAAATAACTTTAGTAAGTTATCCTTTCTCATTATCTATTTTTTCTCTTCTCTTTCTGACTCTCTCTTCCATACTTTTGCTACTCCTCTACACCATTTTCTCCAATCCCTTAACCTTTTAAACTTCACCAAATTTAAAGGCTTGTCAAGTTAGTTATGTTATATTTCCAAGTAGTTCATATTTGTATATGGTTGACATTCTAGTTCTAACACATCAATCAATTCACAAGTGGATGCTCCTACATCATACTCATCAGGTAATAGAAAGGTTCCATGAACATTACTGAAATCTAATGGATACTCTATATTAAATATCTTTAAAGCATTCATCCATGTTGTGCTGTCAACTTCTTGGTTCTTCCACTTAACTAGATACTCATAGTATACCTTACCTCTTGTCCTTTTTACAACTCTATAATATATGATTGCTTTAATTTTTTTTAGTTTCTTCTCTGATAGTTATGGTATCATTTTTTTTTGCTAAAATATCAATTATATGATATTCACCATCATATCTAGGTTGATCATAGTATGGGTGCAAGTCAATTACATTAAATATGAATGGAATGTTGATACCCTTTAGAAACTTAATTTCATATTCATTGGTGATAAACTTCTTCAAAACCTTACAAGGTTCAATATTTTTTTAGTTTAAATTCTTATGTGTTCACTTTGAAAATTGTTCATTTTGCAAATGCACCAAAACCAAATATCCAACCTAAAACTCCTACATTATTCATTAGAATCAACATGTTGTTTGTATTTCTTGGTACTCCTTTCAAATTTAGTTTCACCTCCTAATGTATATCATGAATATAGTTGCCAAAGTCTTCTTCTACAAAACTTGGTTTCTATAAATCAACTGTCTCTCACAACTCATCTACTCTTGGGCATATCTCATATACAATTTGAAATCGACTTCTATGTATACTTCAATTTACATAATTATTGTATGCAAATTATGCTAATGTCAAAATAGTATCCTAAAGCTTTGGCTTCTTACCAATTGAGTATTTTAGCAAATTCACAAGGATCTTATCCATAAATTCAATTTGTCCATTTTTTTATGGGTGACATGCCAAACTAAATTTCAGCTTACTATCTAGTTTCTTCCACAAATTTTGCCAAAAATGACCCACAAGTTTAGCATCTTTATCTGAAACAATACCATTCAATAATCCATGAAATCTTACCACTTCATTGAAGAATATTATGGCCATGTAAATAGCATAATTTTTTTTCTTACAAGGGATTAATAAGCCATATTTGAGAATATGTCAATAACAACAAACATATAATCATTACTTTTTTGTATGCTCAATAATCCAAGAACAAAATCCATGCTTACGTCCTCCCATGGCCTCTTTGCTACTAGTAATGGTTGATACAACCTAATTTTTTAAATTATTTTTACATGATGATATATTTGATAACCCTACATAAAATTTCTTACATCTATATTCATTTTTAGCCAATAGTAGCTTGCAAAAATTTATCCCATAATTTTATCTACTTCAAAATGTCCAGCTAGTCCTCCACTATTTTCTCTCTTAATATGTTATCCCTCGTTGAACTCTATAGTATGAATAACTATTGCCTCTTGCACAATAATCCTTCTTGGATGAAATAGTGAAGCCACAAAATTCTATCTCTTATAGTACGGTTATTACAAGTTTCCTAAGATTTCTTGAATTCTAAGTTACCAACATAAATCTCGCTCATAGATAAAAAACAATGACTTCAATCTGCATCATGTTCATGAACATATTTCTCATGCTCAAGGAATTAACTAATCAATTTGAATGACCAATTTTATGCTTCAATTTAAATAAATATCCTTACAAAAATTCCACCCACTTCATATGCCTTTGATGTTGTTAATAAACTCTAAAGCATGATTGTGTATGAACATGTCAAACTCTTTTGGAAATAAATAATGCCTCAATTTCTTTAGGGTTTTAATAATGGGATATAAATATTTGTTATAGATTGAGTATTTCCTCTTTGTATGATTTAACTTCTCACTAAAATATGCAATGTGTTTGCCTTCTTGGCTCAAGACTCCTCCTTTGGCCTTCCCACTCACATCATAGTCTACTTGAAAGACCTTTTTGAAATGCAACAAAGCTAGAATGGGTTGTTCCATTATTTTCTCCTTTTGGATTCAAAAACTTCTTTATGCTATAGTCATCCACTTAAACTCATGCTTTCCTTCATTCATCATTTTTGTGATTGGAGCACAAATTTCATTGCAGCTTTTATTAAACTTCCTATAAAAATTTTCTAAACCATGGAAAATTTTGACCTCAAACATACTTCTTGGTTATGGCCAACTCAAAATGGCCTTTACCTTTTTAGGATCCATACACAACCCTTCTTTATAAATCACAAAGCCTAAGTATACCAATTCCTCTTTCATAAAACTACATTTCTTCAAGTTGACTAACAACTCTTCTTCCTTCAATATTTGCAATACCAATCTTAAATGTTATAAATGATCTTCCTTGTTATTACTAAATAAAAAAAATTATCCAATTAGACAACCATAAACTTGCCAAGAAATGGCTTCAATGCTTTATTCATAAACCACATAAAGATAGTAGGTGTATTTGTCAATTCAAATTGCATAATCAGATACTCATACAATCCCTCCTTTTGTGTTAAACATGGTTTTCCACTCATATGATTCCCTAATCTAGATTTTATGATAGCAACTATTCAAATCTACCTTTGTGAAGAACTTTTATTGACTTAAGGAATCCATAAAATCATCCATGTGTGGCAATAGAAATATATACTTGATGGTTATATTATCAATAGCCCTTGAATATGTACACATGCACCATTCTCCATCCTTATTTGGTGCAAGTACACATGGGCTTAAACTCTCCCTAACCAACCCTTTGTATTATGACTCCTAAAATTATCTCTTTCTTTCATAATTCTACATTGGTGTTACTATATAAGTTGCCTTAATAGGAAAACTTTATCCAAGAATGAAATCAATGTGATGGCTAATACTCATAATCGGTGGAAATCCATCTAGCAATTATTTTGACACAATTTTTGCATACTCCTCTAGGAAACTCTTCACATCACTTGTAATATCCTCCTTCTCATTGATCATCCTAAAATTTGTGGGTTTAGCAATCAAAGTAAAACATACCTTATTCTTCGTCATCTCCTTCAAAAATTATTTTCCAAAAATCAAACATATTTTAGCACCATTATCCTCTCTTTTGTCTTTGTCCTTAAATAGTCTCAATACATACATATTACCATATTTCATAATAGCATAGGTGTTTTCCCTATCATCATGTATTGCCCTCCTATAAAATTTTGAAGGTCTCCCAAATAACACATGACAAGCATCCATAGACATAATGTCACACATGAACTCATTCTTGTATGATCCTATTTAAAAATTCACCTTGCACTATTCACTAACTAAGATTTGTTGTCCCTTTTGCAACCAATAAACCTTCTACATATTGGGGTGTTCTGTCCTCCTCAACCCTAATTTATCTACCATATCAATGGATACTAGATTATATAATCCCACTATTGAAAATAACTTTACAACATTTACCTCTTGATTTACAAACTATTTTGAAAATATTTCTCCTTTGAATAGGTTTACATTTCTCCTTTTCTAGATTTAGTAGCACTCTCTTCATCATAAAATATTCTCCTCATTTTGGCTCCTTTGTATGGTTCATGGTAGCAACACTTATATATTTTTGCCTGATTACGAAAACACACTCACAATTAGGATCCTGTCAAAAAAATCCTCTCTTGCAAAGAAATATAGAACTTCTTCAAGGTTATGTTTTCTTAATTTCTTAAATGTGTTTGTATGCTTGTAAAATGTCAAATGTTGCTAAATACCTCAGAGGTGGAAGTAACTATTAACAAGGGACTTGTGGTTTGGTATTTGATTTAAATTGTGAAAATGTTGTTTATGAAATTAATTGCCAAAGTGTAAGATTAATAATCAAATATTGCAAATAATAAAACTTGTGGAGTGCAAATATTTGAATTTTAACCTTAGAAAATGATTTTAATTAAATTTATCCAAATAATTAATGTTTGAACTTTAATTATTAATATTTGAAAATTTTAATTAATTAAAACCGTAATGTTTATTTCAAAATGTTAAATGCCGAGAACTTATCAAAACGAAATAAACATTTACCCTAATATGAAAAATTAAAACTTTACATAAAATTTAGGGTTTTGATTTTTCCTTGTGTGATGAAATTAAAAAATAAAAAATAAAAGGCTTAGGCTAGAAAAAATAATAGAAAATAAAACACAGGTTACAACAACTTGTGAAATTCCATCGTGAATCTATAGAAGGAAATATTCTAAAACATTCCTAATCTAATCTGACCAGTATTCACACAATCCAAATTAGATTCGGTGCAATCTTCAAAAGAAAATAGTCAATATACCAAATTATTAATAATGAAACTACCATCAGGATGCATATTGTTACAAAGATCTTCAATTAATACAAACTTTAAAATAATACAATGATTGTTACAAATATCTTCAATTAATACAAACTTCAAAATACCTCACATCAATTGATTCTCTCTGGATGAAAAAATTCTCAGGAAAGCAACCCTGGAGGAAACCTTTGACAATGGAAATATTCAATATTAGCTTCCACTTGCTCTAAATTCTTTCCATCATTTTTCATGAGTCTCAATGACTTATTTATAATTTGAAAAATTTAGTTTGATTCAGTTTCAAAATAGTTTTGGGAATGGATTTTGTAACTATTCATTATCCTTGTATTTCCGAACTTGTTGTGGAAAAATTATGAATCTTATCACTGCTATTTCTTTTCCATCCCTTGTATTACCTATATAGTGACATATTCATCATAAGATTAATAAAAAGCCAAATTTTATTTTATTTATTATTCTTTTTTCTTCGTAACTTTCCTTTTGCCCAAAATTGAATTAAAATTCAAATTTCTCATATTTTAATGAAAATTTTCATGCATCCAAATATGCCAAAAGGGTACTTAGTATTGCTAAGATCAACCAAAAATTTATCATGGTTCATGAGATATAACACTTTAAAGTTCACAAGCTTCTATAGCAAACAACTATTTTTAGATGAAATTGACATCTGAAATCCTGTAAGTTTGGTGCCATTAGAAAGAGGTAATCAATATATTTCTATCAAGTTTTTAATTAGCTTAAATGGATTTGTCTAGCTCAAGATATGTCCATTTCAATTTTGCATTAATTTTATAGGAAAAAATGATAAAATTTTAATAACCCTAAAATGAAATTTAATTATTTAAATGAAATTTAATTATTTAAATGAAATTTAATTATTTAAACCTTTGAAAATGATTTTAATTAAATTATTTGATTTGAGATAATGCAATTAAGATGCAAATAATCAAAAATATTCAATTCGAAGCATTGTTACTAAATTCAAACCTTAAAGATGCAAAGATGTCAGTAATTTCAAAGTGAAAGCAAATTTTCAAAGACCTTGATGTGAGAAAAATTAGATAAAAAAAAGAACAAAAAATGAAAAAAAATTGAGTGGGTCCCCAAATTGGGGTACATTGTGCAATAGAAATAACAAATGATGACTCTTGTGGAAAATGCTCCTAAGAATTTTGGATGAAGGACCTAATTTGAAACCTATAAAATGGAAGATCAGAGAAATAAACATCATCTAGCAATATCTAGAGAAAGTGGGGTAAATAAATTCAAATGAAAACATATGAACCATTTTATTATGCTTAGTGTATGAATTGTGATTCATTTTGCATCCTTGAAACAATTCAGATTACATTATTCATTTTGTATTTAGGCTATAAAATATCACTCATTAAGATGTGCCTCTACATTGCTCCACTACTAGTCAAGCATCCATAGCTCCGGTGGAGATGACCTTGATCTCTTCTAGACCTTACTCTACTACCAACCAGGCATCTATAGACCTGGTAGAGATTATCTGAATCACCCAGGCATTAGATAAATTTTACATTTTACTTTTTTTTACTTCATCTAGACATTGCTCCACTTCCAACCAAACGTCTATAGCCTCGTTGAAGATTATCTAAACTCCTTTTGATTGATTTCAGATTTTCTATACTTTTTCTTTCTTTTTGTATCAAGCATTGTATTACTTTGTAAAATTTACCTACCACCTGGGTTAGAGACCAATTAAGGCTAAAGATAGAGTATATTAGATTTTCACCTTAATCTGCAAAACTAGAATGACTTTATCCTTCAAAATTTCAAAAAATACCCTTTAATGTGATGTGATACATGTGGAGCTTCAGCATAATGTCTCATTGTTCCAAAATTTCACTATCTTAGTCCAAAATCATAAGGATAATTACTAAACAATATCATTATCTTTTCCTTAATTTCATCTACTTTTAAAATAGATAATTTATCCTACGTGACAAAGGAACAAGTATCAACAAAGAAACCAATAGTTTATTGCAATTACAAAATAATACCTCGATCATAGGAACCAAAAGCAAAATATTTTGTGAAAAATGAAAAAGTGAAAATGGGAACACAAACAAAAGACAAAAACTGGACACAAATTTGTATTATTGAAAGCCAAAAATAGAAACAAAATAATTTCACTATGAGAACAATAAAAGTAAATAAACAAGTGACGATCAACAACAACACAAAATAATAAAGTTTATACAACCATGTTGTAGCCAAAATTGATACAACATGAATGTACCCATAATTTTAAAATTTTGAAGGTCCTAAAAAGGTACATACTTTATGATAGGTTAATCAGAATAAAATATTTTCTCTTCATGAACATATCCAACCCATAAGTAGCTCGATTTTTCCTTTCATTAAATATTTAGGGGTTCCCCATCTATTTCTTCCAAAGAATCCCTCTCCTTTGACCCAATTGTCCAAGGAATAAAATGATGTAATCCACCCTTCGACTGACAGATATAAAGTATCTGTCAAAAACATAAATATTCAAAATCTAGGCAGAAGGGCTCTTTAGATGATAGTAAAAGCAATCGATCGATAGAAAAGAGTAATCGACTGAACCTAAATCTTGTTGAAATATTTTTTGATCAATGCCCATGATAGAAGAGCCATAAGTTTTTTTCACAAGGAAGAAAATTTTTAGTCGATCGATAAAAGATTTCAGCTGACCACTTGTTGGAATATTACCATTAGTAAAATGTTAAAAATTTGATTTTACCTTGGGTAAAGGTAACTTACCTTTTACCTTACCTGGACGGCAGTGGACGACAGCATTTGGGCGGCAAGAGAATTCGAGTCATCTTTCTTTTCCCCCAATTTCTCCTTTCCTCCCTTTCTTTCTCAAATAGGTTATTTATTGTTTATTTAATCTATGTAACCTATGTTTTATTGTTAATGCAATTAACCATTTTTCGTCCACACTCACCTTTCACATTTGGTATCAGAGCGACACGATTCCCGAGGCGGTGGGACCCGTAGTTCGAGGCGGCGGCACGGATCCCGAGGCAGCCCGTAGGAGCCGAGGCGGCACGGATCCCGAGGCGGACCGTAGGAGCAGACCGACATGTTTCTCGAGGCGTTGGTGGAGCTGGACGAGGCGGCCCGCAGGAGCAGCAGATCGGCATGATTCTCGAGGCACTGTTGACGTGGCGTGGTGGACGTAGCACAGCCCGAGGCACTGGTGACGTGGCACTGGTGACGTGGCGACCTGCAGCACGTGGCCCGAGGCATGGGATTGACGTGGCGTGACGCGTGGCGACGTGTGACTGGCACGTGGCCCGAGGCATGGGATTGACGTGGCGTGACGCGTGGCGACGTGTGACTGGCATGCGGCCCGAGGTGTGGTGACGTGGCGATCCACGCGTGCATCGATGGCAAAAGGAACCTGCGGTGATAGTGACTGCCCGTAGGCAGTCAAAGCACTGTAAGTGCTTAGCTCTTTTTAAAGAGCTTATACATCGCCTTACGGGCGATGTGGGACTAAAGTCCCAATTAAAACCAAAGCTTCGCGCCGAAGCGCGAAGCCAATATTAGCTTCGCGCTCGACGCGGAAGCTATAGGGCGGGGAGCTCGCTTAGCTCCCGGATCTGCCCGGTAGCGCAGCGGCTACCCTCTGCCCTGACACCCGCGAGGTCGCAGGATCGACCCTCGGCGGGGTCAATAGTTACTTAAATTTAAAAAAAAAAAAAAACTATAAGGAAATAGTTTAAATTTAAAAAAAATAATTTTTTTTTTGTAATTTCCTAAGAGGAAATATCTGTTCATTTGTTTTAAAAAAAAATTTCAAAGTTGATAGAAATTTCCTGAGAGGAAATAATTGTAAAGTTTTAAAAAAAAAAAAACTTTGAAAGTTAAATTTTTTTTTATTTTTATTTCCTAAGAGGAAATCTTTGTAAAAGAAAATTTCTAGGAAATTTTCTTAAATGATAAGATCGGAAGGATGTTATCATGCCCTCTGCAAGTTGTTACTGAGAACAAACCCTGAAAACTTTGATAGGCATGTGAAAACACTAGGACTTAATACAGTTTTTTCACAGTTGCAAAACGCGGTTATTGCACACCAGAGAAATCCTGATCAAGGATACGAAGCAGATTCAGAAGATAACTCCTTTGGCAGCAGGTTTGAACAATCCGACACAGTTGCAATTGCTTCACAAGGATCCGAATATACTCATTATAGTAATTCAGTTGAAATCCTACAATCTCCTTCTCCTGAAATAATATTGATCAGTGACGATGATGAACAAGTCGCTGACAATTTTGTAATTGCTGAACAACAAGTGTGAGTTGTTTATGATTGTAAATCAAGCAGGGCTTGATAGTTTGTAAAGTCTTTTTTGCAATAAGACTATAAAAGAGAGGTTTCTTGTTTTAGTAGATAATAATGGGATCACATAATAATCTACCAATTCCCGAATTCAGTGGGGATAATTATGAGTACTGGTCCATCAAGATGAGGACATTACTCATCGAAAAAGGACTATGGGATATTATTGAAGACGGATACATTGCTCCAACAGATTGGACTACTTTAAGTGCAAATGATAAGAAGATCTACAAAGATGCACAGAAAAATAATTCTTTTGCCTTATACCATCTTCAATCAGCATTAGATCCAAGTATCTTTCCTAGAATTGCATCTTACTTAACTGCTACAGATGCATGGAATGCCTTGAAAGAAGGATTCCAAGGAAGTGATAAAGTAAAGCAAGTCAGGCTTCAGACTTTGAAAAGAGATTTTGAAAATCTCAGAATGAAGGAAAATGAAAGAGTCGGAGACTACTGTGTACGAGTCAAAGCAGTAGTTGATATGATGCAAACTTTAGGTGAAGACACAAAAAATGAAACAATTGTGAAGAAAGTGTTGCGAACACTTCTTCCTAAGTGGAATCACATTGCTATCATAATTGAAGAATCCAAAGACCTTTCTACTCTTACATTTGATAGTTTGATTGGATCATTAACATCACATGAAGAGCGACTTCAAGGAGCACCTTCAACAAGCTATGGAGGTGATGACAAAGCCTTCACTTTGAATGAAACTGCAAGACGAGGACAAGGAAGAGGCCGAGGCAGAGGACAACAACAAAGAGGCAAGGGCCCAAGCAACTCCTACAGAGGAGGTAATCAAAACAGAGGAGGAAATCAAAACAGAGGAGCCAATCAGAACCAAAGCGGCAATGCAGCCCGTGGAAATCAAGGACGAGGAAGTAACAAGACTAAAACAACTTGTTTCAATTGTGGGAAACAAGGCCACTTCGCTCGTGACTGCTGGTCAAAGTCTTCAAAAGATCAAAGCGAGTCAATATGGCTCATTCTACGGAGAAGAAGAAGGTCCACCAAACATTTTTCTCTCTTATGGACAGCTAGATCAAAATCTAAATGATACATGGATTTTAGATACTGGTTGCTCCAACCACATGAGTGGCAAAGAAAATCTCTTTGCTACATTAGATTCAAATTACAAATCTCATGTTAAGTTAGGCGATAATAAATCTTTGCAAGTTGAAGGCATTGGAGCTATGGCAGTTCCAACAAAAGAAGGCCTTAAAAATGTGAATGACATATACTATACTCCACAACTACAACACAATTTGTTAAGTGTTGGCCAAATGATGGAGAAGCATTACAAATTAGTTTTTGATGAAAGAAAATGTACAATCTTTGATAAAAACAATTGTAACCGGGTCATCACAGAAGTACCTATGACAAAGAATAGGTTGTTCCCTCTAAAATTTGGTGACCCAGGGGGGAGCTCAACTTGCAAACATTGCTATTACAAATCCAAGTGAATTGTGGCACTTGAGATATGGTCACCTCAATTCCGCTAGCTTGAAAATGTTAACATCACAAGCTATGGTGACAGGTCTACCAAAAATTCCAGAACATAAAAAGGTATGCGAAGCATGTGCTTTAGGAAAGCACTCCAGAACGAAGTTTCCAAGAGGCCGAGCGTGGAGAGCAAGCTATCCTCTTCAGCTAGTACATTCGGACATCTGTGGTCCAATGCAAACAAAAAGCCTTGGAAACAATTCTTATTTTCTAACATTCATAGATGATTATTCTAGAATGTGTTGGCTCTATTTTCTGAAACACAAAGATGAAGCATTTGATTGCTTCATAGACTTCAAAAATAATGTAGAAAAGCAAAGTGACTACTATGTCAAATGTCTTCGCACCGATAAAGGAGGAGAGTACTCCTCAAATGAATTTCTTCATTATTGTAAGCAAAATGGGATAAAAAGGCAGTTCACCATTGCCTATACCCCACAACAGAACGGTGTGGCTGAGAGAAAGAACCGCACCCTTGTTGAAATGGCACGAACAATGCTTCAGGCAAAGCATCTCACAAACAACTATTGGGCAGATGCAGTGAGAACAAGTGCATATATTCTAAATAGAAGTCCGACTTCTAGTTTAGATGGTATCACTCCTTATGAAGGATGGTACGGTAAGAAACCAAATGTCAAACATTTTCGAGTATTTGGTTCTTTAGCATATGCACACATTCTTGAGGAGAAGAGAAAGAAGCTTGATCCAAAGAGTCAAGCATGTGTTTTTGTAGGGTATTGTGATTCAACCAAAGGGTATAGATTGTACAATCCCAAGACACATAAAATCATTATCTCCAGGGGATGTAATTTTTGATGAAGGGGGAGAATGGGGTCATAAAAAATTTGTTGATTTTGACTCTAATTCGGACAATTCCACATTAGTACCTCCCACATTGGTACAACCCAAGAAAAGCAGTGTAAAAAGTCCTCCTCCACAAATTCCACATCAGGAAACTTCATCAAGTACATCAAGTGGTACACCAAGTC
This sequence comes from Wollemia nobilis, assembly GCA_028583015.1. Taxonomy (NCBI): domain Eukaryota; kingdom Viridiplantae; phylum Streptophyta; class Pinopsida; order Araucariales; family Araucariaceae; genus Wollemia; species Wollemia nobilis. The sequence continues at coordinate 6,779,884 of JAQPPZ010006195.1, read as the reverse complement.
CAAGAGGGACTTCTTTGTTGGCACCCCCAAATTCTCCAAAACGATTTCAAAGATCTGTAAGCGCTCCAAGCCCGATGGATATTGATTCAGTTTCTCAAAGGAAAGAGACAAATAGAGGAAAGCGTATACTACAGAGTCATCCATCTACTCAAATGTTGGATAGGAATTTCCAACAAAGATACACTAGGAGTCAAGCTAGTGAGATGGATGACATTTTGTCAAGACTTGAAAATCTTCAAATGTCAGGGGATGATGAGTCTCATGAACCAAGGGGTGATGTAGTCAATTATGCTTTGTTGGCTGCTGCACAGCTAGAACCATCTAGCTATGAAAAAGCTTGCACTGAAAATATATGGCAAGATGCCATGGAAGAGGAAATATCCTCAATTAAAAAAAATGATACTTGGGAGCTTGTGAAGCTTCCCAAGGGAAAAAAATGTGTTGGATGTAAATGGGTCTATAAGACCAAATTCAATGCTGATGGAAGCATTGAAAGGCACAAGGCAAGATTAGTAGCTAAAGGTTTTACTCAGAAATATGGAATAGATTATGAGGAAACCTTTGCTCCGATTGCTCGACAAGAAACAATTAGAACTGTTCTTTCCTTGGCAGCCCATAAAGGATGGAAAATTCAACACATGGATGTGAAAAGTGCATTTTTAAATGGATACCTGATTGAAGAGGTGTATGTTCAACAACCTCAAGGTTTCCAAGAACCAGGAAAAGAGAACCTTGTTTATAAATTAAAAAAAGCACTTTATGGCCTCAAGCAAGCACCAAGAGCATGGTACTCACGAATTGATGGCTATTTCAGCAAATATGGTTTCACAAAAAGCAAGAGTGAACCAACACTATACTACCTGAAAAATGGAGTAGATATCCTCATAGTTTGTTTATATGTGGATGATCTAATATTCATGGGTAGTAATGATAAAATGAATATGGAGTTCAAAAACTCCATGATGAATCAGTTTGAGATGAAGGATCTCGGATTAATGAGATACTTTCTAGGAATGGAAGTACATCAATCAAAGAGTGGGATCTTCATATGTCAACAGAAATATGCTCATGACATGATCAAGAAATTTGCTATGCAGTAGTGCAAATCAGCTGCAACACCAATCGGACATGGAATACAACTAAGCAAAGAAGATGGAGCACCAAAAGTTGACTTGACCAATTTCAGAAGCATGGTTGGGAGTTTAATGTTTCTCACCAACACTAGGCCAGATATACAGTATGTTGTTTCTCTTGTATCACGATTTATGGCATGCCCATCCGAGCTGCATCTTCAAGCAACCAAACGAATTTTACGATATGTAAAAGGTACATTGGATTTTGGAATCCATTACCACAAGTCTAACTCTGTGAAGTTATTTGGTTATAGTGACAGCGATTGGGGCAATAATATAGATGACAAAAAATCTACATCAGGGAACTGTTTTAGTCTAGGTTCAGGACTAATAACTTGGAGTTCCAAGAAGCAATCTGTTGTAGCATTATCATCTACAGAAGTTGAGTACATAGCCATTACTCATGCCAGTACTCAGATCCTCTGGTTGAGGAAAATCCTTGAAGAGATTGGCGAAAAACAAATTGGTCCAACCAAACTGAATTGTGATAATATTAGTGCCATACAGTTGGCATATAATCCGATCCACCACAAAAGGTCAAAACATTTTGATATGAAGTATCACTTCATAAGAGATATGGTGGAACAGCGAGACGGTTGAGCTTCAATATTGTAGCACTTTGGATAATCTAGCGAGACATCTTCACCAAAGGCATGGCTAAAGCTCAATTTATAAAGTTGAGAGACTATATAGTCAGTCCTCTCAACTTTAAGGGGGAGAATGTTGGAATATTACCATTAGTAAAATGTTAAAAATTTGATTTTACCTTGGGTAAAGGTAACTTACCTTTTACCTTACCTGGACGGCAGCATTTGGGCGGCAAGAGAATTCGAGTCATCTTTCTTTTCCCCCAATTTCTCCTTTCCTCCATTTCTTTCTCAAATAGGTTATTTACTGTTTATTTAATCTATGTAACCTATGTTTTATTGTTAATGCAATTAACCATTTTTCGTCCACACTCACCTTTCACACCACTTAGGCCGAAGAGTCGACAAAATGAAAATTACTATAAAAAATTTTTGGTTGAAAAAATTTGGTTCACTAAACCCCATTTTTTGGACAATAATAAGAAAGTAATAGCCAAAGGTAAAAGGTTTTTCTATCAACATGAAGTAAATGGCAGTCGACTAACCAATCAACCGATCACAAAAAAAGTTTACTTTTTTGGCCAACCGTAGTAAATAGTCGATCGAAATCTTTATCGACCAAATATAAAGCAAGTCAGTCAAAAAATATATACCATCGACTGATATGAATTAAGAGACGATCAAAAAGTCAAAAAGTCAATAAATTTTCCTTCAATTGGCAAAAAACAAAATATGGTCGCTCAAGCGAAAGTGAAATTATCGTTCGACCGAAGAAAAGCCTTTATCGACCGAACAATAGAAAGGATCGACCAATGATTTGGTCAAAGCACTACCATTGAAAATATTTTGATCAAGAAAAGAAGAGCATTAAGTATCCATGATCGAACACATCCTCACCATAGAAAAGTCATCAATCGAATGAAATCAACACCAATAAAGGTAAAAAACAACATAGATTAAGATATGCCATCATCTGATTTGAATGCACTATAGTTAGTCGAATATTATTAAACTAATCATCTCAAAGAAGTTTGAACTAGATTTTCATGTAAAATGAACATAGCTTAAATCACGCAACCACTGAATAGAGGTAGGTGATCAAAAACACATAGTCAGCATGAACTGACTAGCTAAAGAGAGAACACTTCAAACCTATCGACCAAACTAGGATCAGTGATCACGAGTGCCTATGCAACATAGTACCAAATGACACATGTCAACCAACTGATGGCATGCACACATGAGGGATCACTAACTTAAAGAAGATCAATGTTACGTCAAAATCGACCATGACTAATGTTACTCAAGGCCAATTGAAATATCACACGAATGCAGACTCCCCTACAGGTTCTAGCATCCAGATTACACGAAGCCACCAAATAGAGAAACAAAACATGATAGGATGATTCACTAAAAAAGGATGGGGTGGCAAGATAAAATAAGTAAGACAATTAATGGATTATCTTGGCCTAGATAGAAACACTATATCCTTCGTACTATAGCAAAAGAATATGAATTCTCATGTGCCAAGCAGAGAGAGGACAACCCGTAGACCACATAATAATAATAGAAGATCAGATTAAGACAAGAATCATCAGGTTAAAGCAAACCAAATCATCTTTCGAATCAACAGGACCTGGCTACCCTTCGTCAGCTGATAACATAATCCACATCAACTCATCCTTTATATGGGAACAACACCCATTCTAAAATCCAAGCTATAGTTTAGATATGGGTCGAAGTGTGTTGTTAGCAAGCTACAGAAAGAGAATTTTGTGCATCCAGAGGACTCATGTCACCGACTGTAGAAGAAACAAGAGGTGCAAAATGGAAGACCATCTGCAAAAGACTCTCACGCCTTGATGGAATATAGTTAGTGTATTGTCACTCCGATGGAGTATAGTTATGGAAGTACTATGTTGTTGGTGGTTTCCTTAACTTTTGTACTTCTAGTTCCTTATCCTTCACCATTGTTATGGAGCACCTGATGCATCAGGTTCTTGTAATGAACCTTTGCTTCCTTGCATCCCAAGGCAAGCACCATGCGGTTGAAGAAAGCCCCTACTTCAAGACAATACACCTAAATTCTAGCATCTTCTCAGTCAATGAGCATCAGGCTACAGTGATAAATATACGAGAAGATACTCGAGAGCTCACTTCAGGATAAATAAATAAAGCCACAAGTAGTGAATAGAAGGTGGTGACAACTAGGCCAAGTTTTGGCTAATTCTGATAATACATTTTGAGGCAGTTAGATAAATAGACTATACAACACCCGATCGATGACAAGGTGGGATATGGCACCAGGTGGATGGTTTAGATGCAAGCGGTTCAAGTAGTTATAAAGCTGCTACAACTATAAGAAGGACGTCTACATCCAGAATAAGGATCGAGCTTTGACATAGCATATTTTTGCTAAGAGGTATACTCGAGTGCCCGTTCTTTGCTGTTGTATCTCCTTTATTTTCTTTCTCCTTTTCATCTCCTCATTCCTCCCATTGTTGTGCAGGTTTTTGATAGGAAAGTGCCCAAGAAGCTAAGAATATTTCTAGATTATTGAGCCAGAGGTCTAGAGACTCGATTGTTGCGATATTCGAATGGAAGAGTGAAAGGTCCTTGTTACGATATTCGAATGAGGATCTTTATTGTATTAATATTTCTAAGAGTTAAATGGTGATTCCAAGCCAACTCTTCATGTAATCTCATTCAAATATTAATACAATTCTGGGCTTCTTTCCTATTATCTTTCTGTGTTTAGCTTTGTGTGTGTCTTTGTTATGGGTTACATTATTTGAATGCATAATGAACACTTCTCTCATTGGTCAACTGTTATGTTTATTATGATATTCGAATGAACGTAATTGCACCGATTATTTCATCTCTCTTTCTTTCTATTTTTATTGAAGTGTTATTAAATCTTGCTACAATAGCCCAAAGGATTAAAGCACCGGTCATACATAAGGTATAATAGAACTATTATTGTTTTAGCTCGATCAAAATTTATAATTGTTAATTCATCACCATAAATCTAGAAGAGCATGAACTTAAAGAATTTAAGCTCACCTCAAGGGTATCCTTACCATACTTGGTCTATCTAGAAAATATTAAAGAACTCTATTCCCAAGTTAAAGAGGTAGGTCGACCAGAGCCTGTAATAGCTCATTGGTAATAGGTTTTCCTGTAGCATGACAACTTATCCTACGGATGCAGGAAAAATCCCCAACAGTTTTTTGGCACCATTGTTAGGGACCGAATGCGTAATTTTCATTACAGTTTGGAACCTAACGATAAATATTTATTGGCAATAGTTAGCTTAAAGAAGGAATCAGAATATCAGTTTATCTTAAAATATTTTCAAATTTGTTTCCCTTCTATGCTCGTAGTTTCCAATTTTCCTTTTTTAAGAATGAACAATTATATTATTTTCTTGATTCTCTTGAGTTTCTTGATTTTCTTGATTCTTGAAAAAGTTTATGCCCTGAGTGATTGAGAGTTCTATAAGTCGAGCAATCTCAACCAAACGTTTATTCCTTCTGCACACATTGTGTTGGCGACTCTGACTAGACGAATCCAAAAATATCAAAAATATTAAAAGAAGAAGAAGAACATGTTGGCACGAACGAGAAGAACCGCTCAGGAGATGTACCCCAAACTCTCAGATCCAGAGGTATTTTTTAGAACTAATCCTTCTAATTCATCTCCAAAAAGTTTTGACGTAGATATTGTTACATTAGGAAGTTTATTTGAAATGCCTCCCACTGTTCCCAGTGGAATTACTAACACACCTCCTACTATAATTCAAGCACCTCCATTAGTTAACATGGCTAACCCGCCACCTGTTCAGCTATGGAGGACTAATAGATATAGACCTTTTCAGTTACCAATGCCTTTGCATGATCTCCCTAGTAAAGCACACAAATATTTACCTAAGTTTCAAGGAAACAATGCAGTCACTAGAGAAGATCACATCAAAAGCTTCTTGTATGCTTTAGATAGTCTAGAAGTAGAACATGAAGATGTGGTGTTAAGGTTGTTCCTACAGACTCTAGAGAAATATGCTAGAGAATGGTTTAATACTCTTCCTAATAATGACATTGCTAATTTTGCCAAAATGGAAACTATCTTTTTAAAGAAATTTGGTGAAAGGAAGAATGAACAATCATTACTGACAGATCTGGAAACAATGAAAAAGAAAGAAAATGAATCAATGAGTGATTTCAATAGAAGGTTTTCTAAAGCCAAAAATAAGATTCCCACTACTCTAAGGCCAAATGATATCCAATCCATCTATTTTTATAAGAATGCCTTCCTAGGAGAATTCAACTATGAATTAAGACAAGAACAGGTAAATACAATAGATGAGTGCATGGAGAAAGCTATAGACATTGAAAGGAATATGTTAGACAGTGGAAAAATGAAACCATACTCCCTAGAGGATAATCATCTTGATAGGAAGCCTAAGAAAGTAGGATTTAACCTACAAAAGAGAGTTGAACATGATCCCATGGAGAAGTTGGCTAATCAAGTGATAGAAATGTTCAACACAATGAACAATAGGTTGGCCAGGATAGAAAGAAATAAAGAGAGCACTGGTGAAACTTCTCACCCTCAAGCTGATAGACAACAAGGTGACAACAGACCACCTTTTAGGAGAAATTTTAATAGAAATTGGAATAATAATAATCCTGATAGAAATAATGGGAATAATTGGAAAAAGAGAGAAACAAAGAAGGACCTGGACTTGGTTCCTAATCCTATACCCACTATCAATTTAGAAAAAAATTTCCTTACTACTGTTCAGCCTGTGATGCTCCTCACAATCCAGATTGTTGTGGTATTTACCTAGGCATCCACCATCCTATAGATTTGGAAGAAGAATCCGAAGAGGATATCAGGATTAATGCATGTTGGACCCTTGAAGATGAATCTAGAGAAAGGTTGTTCAAATAAGACATGGATTTATATGCTTCGAATCACCACCCAAAAATCCTAGTTGCAGAAAACACAAAGATCCTACAAAGAGGACAAGAAACTAGGTATGATAAAATGAAACAAGGCAAACTAGTTCCAACAACACAAGAGGTGGAAGAACTAGAAGCAAATGCCCTGAACTTGAGAAATAGGACTGTTCCTAACAAAATTAATAAGAATTTAAACAAAGAGATTAGAGAACAACCCATTGAGAAAGATCAAAACAAAAAGGTTCCTAAAAATGTAGGAATAAAAGAACCACCACCTCATGATGAATGCTCCAAGACTTTAGATGTTAAAAAGATGGAATTTGATGTTGGTTCAGAGTTGAGTAAATAGAAGGTCAACATTACCTTTGGTGAGTTAATGAATATTCAAAAATATAGAGAACAAGTCTATAAGGCTTTTGGCTTAATTGAACAAAAAGGAACTCAGTCTTGTAATGTTGTCAAACCTTCCAATCATGAAACTAGAACCCCCTCATCTATTAGACCATTTTATGTGTCACTCAGGTATAATTCAGATGAAGGAGAAAGGTATGTCATTCACAATTGCATGCTAGATAGTGGTGCATCCCATAACATCATGCCCAAATAGATAGCAGACCAACTAGGGTTGATTTGCACTAGGGAGTCTCCCCCTATATCAGTAATGGATAGTAGGTAGATACCCTATGTAGGTATTATCACTGGCTTGTTAGTCTACCTTGATCAACATCCTAAGAAAGGTATAGTTATGGATGTTGCAGTGGTTGATGTAGACCCTTTCTTCTCATTACTATTAAGTAGACATTGGGCAGAGTAGTTAGGTGGCTCCATACAATTAGATTGGTCTTATGCCACAATCCCTATTTTAGGAAAATAGAATGTAACCTTAAGGAGAGAACCTTTTAACAAGTACTCAATCGAACTAGTGAGACTAGATGACACCATGGTTAATTTGGTTAGCTCCATAGAAGAGAAAGAAATAGGAGTGTACTCGGTTTGGCATAACCCTTTCCTAGCCGAAGTCCCTGAAGCGAAAGATATGGACCCTAAAACTAGAGAACTAGTAGATGCAGAATCCGATAGGATCCTTACCCAGGAAATGTGGACCATGTCCTTTGATGGGGCTAAATATCAAATAAGGGTAGGTGTTGGTGTCAATTTAATAGATATTAAGGGAAACTATCTTGGGATCCCTTATAGATTAGAATTTCCATGCACCAATAATGTAGTTGAGTATGAAGCCTTATTGTTAGGTCTAAGAAAAGCTAAAGAACTAGGGATAAATTTCTTGACTATCACTGGAGATGCTGAATTAATTATACAACAGGTTAAGGGTAAGTATCAGACAAAACATCCCAGATTAAAACAATACAAATCTACAGTTCTAGCAAAAATTGACAAGTTCCTAGCCTTTAACATCTCATATATTCCTAGAGAACAGAATCACATTGCAGATCTGTTAGCTATTAATGCTTCAGGTGCAGATTGTCCAGAAATAGACACTGAGTACATGGATAGGTTCCCAACCATCTCTGTATACAAACCTTTTGTGCCTGACAATGTTGTATATCTACAAGTGTTTCAAGATGATGTGGATATCAAAGACTTCATGACCCTCCAAAATATGTATTCTGATGTTATATGTGAGGAGGAGGATGAAGAAAAATTGAAGAATATTATTGGAGAACCAGTTGAAGTAATTCAGCTCAAAACCAATAGGATCCCTAAAGGGTTAGTTTCTTTAGAAATCTTGTTTGATGATTTTGATAAAGCTTACAAACCACTCCTCAAAGAAATAGAAACTAATGATGTAAATATTGGAACAAAAGAGGAGCCCAGGTTTGTCAAAATTGATAAGGCTTTACCAAAAGAAGAAAAAGAATAGTACATTAGCTTTTTGAAGAAAAATAAAGAATCTTTTGCCTGGAGTTATGAAGACCTGAAGACATTTAAAATAGAGGTCATGACTCACATCATTCCCCTTAAGGAAGATGCTAAGCCTTTCAGGTAGAAGCAAAGAAAATTCAATCCCACATTGCATCCAGTTATGCAGAAAGAAGTTCAGAAATTATTGGATGCCAAGATAGTCAGAAAAGTGAGGTTTTCTTCCTGGATAGCAAACTTAGTACCAATAAGGAAGAAAAATGGAGAGATCAGACTTTGTGTTGACTTTCAAAATCTGAATAAAAGTTCTCTCAAGGATAATTATCCCTTACCCAACATGGAACAACTACTACAAGCTATAGTAGGCTCATCCAGGATGTCATTATTGGATGGATTCTCAGGATATAATCAAATTCAGGTAAATCTTGAAGATAGATATAAAACTGCTTTCACTACCCCCTAGGGTACCTTTGAATATCTGAGAATGCCATTTGGATTAATGAATGTAGGAGCCACCTTCCAAAGAGCCATGGACTTTGCTTTTAAAGGTTTGATGTTCAAAATAGTGGTTGTCTATTTAGATGACATAATAGTATTTTCAAAAAACCTTGTAGATCATTTTGAACATTTAGCTACAGTTTTTTCTAGGTGCAAAGAGTTTGGAATATCCTTGAACCCAAAGAAATGCATATTTGGGGCAACACAAGGAAAAATCCTAGGACATATAGTTTTTGAGAAAGGAATCAGTATTGATCCATCCAGAATAGAAGCTATTGCCAAGATACCCCCTCCCAAAAATCTGAAAGGAGTCAGATCATTCTTTGGTAAGATTAATTTTGTAAGAAGATTTATGCCAAATTTTGCTAAAATAGCTCAACCTATCAATAACATGATTAAAAATAATGCTGACATCAAATGGACTAAAGAAAATCTTGAAGCTTTTTAGAAAATCAAAGATGCCATCACCACTGCCCCAGTCTTGAATTGCCCTAACTACTCAAATAATTTCAATATATATTCATTCACTTCCGAACATACCATTGTTGTAGTCCTTTCTCAAAAGGATGAAGAAGAGAATGAAATACCTATAGCCTTCATGAGTACTAGACTCAAAGGAGCTCAACTGAGGTTCAAAATGATTGAAAAATAAGCTTATGTTGTGATTCAAGCTTTGGAACATTTTAAATGCATTTTTGGTTCAAATAAGATTATATGTTGTATTCCATTTACTGCTATAAAAGATGTTTTCACCCAACCTGAGCCAATAGGCAGTCCTACCAGATGGATGGTCAAGTTACTGCAATATGATGTTGAATTTAAGGCAGTAAAAATAATCAGAGGACAAGGTCTAGCTAAATATCTGGCTAACAAAGAAGGAGAAGACATGCAGAACATGGCCATAGTTGATGACATGCATGATATCAGAAGAACAGACAATGTGGAATGCAAATGGTATGATGATATCTTGTTATACCTCCAAACCCTGTCATTCCCCAGAGGTATGTCTACAAATAAAATGAGATCAGTCAAACAGCAGTCTCAGAAATACTATGTTTAGGAAGGTAAACTCTATTGGAAACATCTAGATGGAGTGCTATTACTATGTCTTTTTGAAAAAGAAACATTAGAAGTAATAGAGGAATTTCATGATGGATTATGTGGAGGACATTTTGCCCCAAAAGCAACTGCAAATAAGATTATGAGAGCAGGTTATTATTGGCCATCCTTGTTCAAATATGTTCATAAATATGTAAGGAGCTGTCATAATTGTCAAATATTTGTAGGAAAGAAAAAATTAGCAGCAATGCCTCTCCAATCAGTGATCATAGAAGCACCCTTCACACAGTGGGGAATTGACCTCATTGGGGAAATTAAACCAAACTCTTCAGGCTGACACAAATGGATTATCACGACCACTGATTATTTCACTAAGTGGGTGGAGGCAGCTCCCCTAAGGAACTCAACAACTGTAGTAGTCATCAGTTTCTTAGAGGAGAATATATTGACCAGATTTGGAGTCCCAAAGAAGTTAGTAACAGACAATGGGAAGTACTTCGTCTCATTTGAAATGATAGAATTCTATGCAAAATATGGAATCAAACTTTCTCACTCAACAAACTACTATCCTCAAGGAAATGGGCTTGCCGAATCATCAAACAAGAATCTGATTACCAAAATTAAAAGATCAATGGGCAAGAACAAGAGAGGTTGGGATAGTGAATTGAAATTTGCCTTATGGGTAGATAGATTGTTTGTGAAAAGGAACACAGGTAAAACTCCTTATGAAATGGTTTTTGGAGAAAAATCTCTATTGCCTCCCCAAATAGAGAGAATAGCTCTGTCCCTACTACTACAAGATCATGAGAGTCCTGATGCCTTATAGAGGAGATTGGATCAGATTGCACATTTGCAAGAAGAGAGAAGAAATGCACTGGATAAGATGTTTGAACAAACTCAGAAAACCATGCAGCTCTTTAATAAGAAATCCAAAGGGACCCCATTCTTTGAAGGAGATATAGTCTTATATTGGGACCCTAAAAATGATAAACATGGGGAAAAGGGTAAACTTGAACCTAGGTGGATAGGTCCTTACCAAATAATTCAAATTTCTATTTGGAAATATGAACAAGGTTTTTTGTCATTGATGTCAAGAACCAAGTAAGGTTTATCATCATTAATGTCATGAGGATGTGTTGGCAATTTTGGGTACTTTGGGTACATTGCCTTTGCTCAAATGTATAAGTTGTCATTGATGTCAAGAAGCTCTTGAAGGAATTTGATTTAATGTCAAATAATTTGTTTTGATGAAGGTTACGACATGACAGTTTCAAAGGTCTTTTGCAAACCCCAAGCTGACAGGTTCGAGAGAAAGAGCTCGCAAAGAAAAGTGTCACGATTTCGCGACAATTTGCAAGAGGGATTGTACGGACGAAAAAGTGTCACGATTTCATGACAGGTTCGAGAGAAAGAGCTCACAGAGAAAAAGTGTCACGATATCGCGACATGTCGGGTTTTCGCGACCCGAAGAAAAGAAAAGCGCTAAGGAGAAAAAGTGTCACGATATCGCGACATGTCGGGTTTTCACGAAGAAAAGAAAAGAGCTAAGGAGAAAAAGTGTCGCGATATCGTGACATGTCGCATTTTCGTGACTTAAGAAGAGAGAGAAAGCTAAGTTAGAAAAATGTCGCGATATCGCGACATGTCGCATTTTCGCGACTTAAGCAGGAGAGAGAAAGCAAGTTAGAAAAGTGTCACGATATCGCGACATGTCGCAGTTTCACGACTCAAAGAGGAGAGAGAATGTACGGAGTCAAAAATGTCGCGATATCACGACAAAAAAAAAAGGAAGTCTAAAGAAGCAAAAGTGTCGCGATATCGCGACAAAAGCTAAGACGAAGTGTACGGAAGCAGAAGTGTCGCGATATCACGACAAAAGCTAAAAAGAAGACGAAGGAGTTAGAAGTGTCGCGATATCGCGACATAAGAAAAGAAGAAGAGTATGCAAGCAAAAAGTGTCATGATATCACGACAAAAGAAAGAAGGAACAGTTCGGAGGTGAAAGTGTCACGATATCGTGACATGTTATGTTTTCGCGGTCAACAGCCAAGAAAAAGTCAAAGAGGCAAAAGTGTCGCGATATCGCGACATGTGGCATTGTCGTGGCAACAAAAATAAAAGAAGCTACAGAGACAGAAATGTCACGATTTCGTGACAGGCCATAAGAGCGCAAGACAAGAAGAAGAACCCGACTAGAATGAGAAGTATGATAGAGGACCGACATCTCCATGGCATTTACAGGGGCAGATACAGGGTGAATTCTTGCAGCTAAAATGTGAAGAGTGAACAAATGACAGTGCAACGGCTATAGGGTCAGTTACCGAATGAAGTCTTCGAGCAGTTGAGTTACCGAATATCTTCATGAGTTGAAGCCGACGAAGATCGATGAGCCGACTAAGTTTAGGGTTTGCATTTGTTATAACAACCGACTAAGATTAAAGTTTTCATCATGAAAATTTTGTTATAAAAGGAGGGCTGTTTGGAGAGTTGATGAGTTGTTGGATGCGTCGTTGAATGTGCGTCAAAGTGTGCGAGATGCAGCCGAAAGAGCGTAGATAGCGTAGAAGTGGCGAGATGATGCGCAGAGTGTGCGAAGACAATGTAGAGTGTGTGCAAAGAGATGACTGAGAGAAGACGAAGTGCGGCTGTAAGAGCGCAGAAGTTGTGTATGTTTTGTGAACATTTTTGACAGGTTTCGGTGGGGACTTGTGAGCAGATTTGGACAGGTCCTAGCAGAGGACTTGTGAGCTGAGTTTTGATAGTTCTATCAGAGAACTTGAGGACAGAGGAGCACTGGTTCTTTGAGAAGAACCTGAGGACAGATTTGGCAAGTCTTTGAGAAGGCTTGTGTGCAGAGGATTGATTTGTTCAAGTGTTGGACAGATCTGACAGACAGAGGAAGACTTGTACTAGACCGACTGACTGTGTTTGGTACAGAGTTGCTGAGCTACTGTGGACGTGATCATAGAAGGCAGAGGTCTCTTAGGCTAAGCATTGAGGACAGGAGGTCTTCGGTGGAAAGGAGTTCCACGTGCTGGCAAGAGGTAGAGGCAGTTGATCTTCTCGAGGGATCATTTCCAGAGCAGAGGGGAAGGTATCTCCTTTGAGCAGAGGCTCATAAATTCTGATTGGGGGAAGGTATCTCCTTTGAGCAGAGGCTCATAAATTCTGATTGGGGGAAGGTATCTCCTTTGGGCCGAGGCTCATAAACATTGTAATTGGGAAGGATTCCCAAAGAACTTTGAGATAACTTTTAGAGAAAAGTTTTGTGGACGTAGCCCACCCATTCTGGGTGAACCACGTTAAAATTGGTGTCACTTTGTGGATGATATTGTGCATTGCTTTGATATTGCTTTGGGTATATTGCTTTACTATTTTGAAGTATAAAGGAAAAAGTAAAAAGAGGTCTTATACTGTTCACCCCCCTCTCAAGTATAAGCTTGTGTTCTTCAATTGGTATCAGAGCAGGTGCCTTCAGAAAGTTTAACAACTTGAAGGAAAAGCTAGTAAAGAACACAATGGATTATTCAAGTGGCAATGCAACACCTATTCTTGATGGGTCAGATTTTGGTCTTTGGAGTGCAAGGATGAAGGTTCATCTAATGGCACTTGGGAATGAGGTTTGGGAAGTGATTGAAGATGAGTACACTATTCCTGAACATGGTCCTAATACTAAAGAAGAAAGGCTCCTACATCACAAGCAATTCAAAAGCAATGAATGCAATCCTGAAAGGCTTACAGAAAGCAGATCTCACCAAAGTGATTCACCGCAAGACAACTAGTGAAATGTGGAAACAGTTGAAGGTGGTTCATACAGGTGATACAAATGTCAGAAAGGCCAAGTTGAGACACTTCAAAGGTATGTTTGAACAACTCAAGATGAATGATGATGAAAATATTAGTGACTACATGCTTCGTATGGATGAGGTTGTTAACTCCATGAAAGACTTAGGTCTTGAGCTTGCTGAAAATGATGTTTGTGATAAGATTTTAAGATCTCTTCCTAATAGATTTAGTGAAAATATTTCTGCTATTGAGGAAGCTAAAGATTTGGATAAGTTGAAAAAGGATGAGCTCCATAGTATACTTGCAGCATTTGAGTTGAGAACTCAAGTGAAGGTTGATGTCAAGAAAGAGGCAGCCTTTCAAGGCTACCAAGGAATCCAAGGGTAAACAACTTCAAGATAGTGATGAGTCTTCTAGTGATGAAGAGGCATATTACAGCAAGAAAGGCAAGTTCTCTAGAAAGCACAAAAGTATGAAAAATATAAGATGTTTCAATTGTGGAAAGTTTGGTCATTATGCTACCGATTGTATTGTTCCCAAGAATGAAAGTGATGAAGATAAACAGGATTCTAAGAGCAAGGATTCTGAAAAGCACAAGCATCACAGGAAGATCAAAGATGAGCACAACAATCAAGGAAAGAGGTATTCTCACAAGCACAAGAAGAGTTTCTACCTAGACAAAGCAAGTAAGTGTTCTAGTAGTGATAGTGAAAGTTCTTCAAGTGATAATGAAAATGAGATGTTGTTCATATCGAAAAAGAGGAAGAACCGAAACATAGATTCATTATCATGAAATGTCTTAGATGTGGAAATTTTGGTCACCTTGAGGATGATTGCACAAATAATGATTTGGTTTCTAGTATGTATGAGGATGCTTCAGAAAACTATAAGGAAGATGCATGTATGGTTTTTGAAAAGGGTAGCACCTCTAGTGATAAGAAATCTGAAAAAGGCTTTGATGATTCAAAAAGCAAACAAATAAAGGATCTTGAAAGTGAACTTATTAGTGCTCTTAGTGCTTTGGAAAAGGAAAGAAAGAAGAATGCTAGACTCAAGGATAAGTTAGATGAATGTTGTATGGAGAGAGATGATCTTATAGAAAGTCTTGACTTCTCTATGGCTAAGACACAAGAACTCAAGGATGAGTTAGAGTCTAAGGTTCTTGAGTATAGTGAGTTAGAACAGAAAATGGCTTCTTTGAAAGAGGAAACTAAAGAGTACAAGGATAAGCTTTACAGGTTTCAAGATAGCTCCAAAAAGGTTAAGTCACTCATCAAAGGTCAAAGAAAGACAACAGATAAAACAGGCCTTGGTTTTGTTAAGCCACACAAGGAACAAGTTGGAGAGTCTAGTAAGAGACTCCAAAAGGAAGAGAGTTCTGATGAGGAAAGTATTTCAGAAAAGGAGTCCTTGAATGATAGATGCACATAAAACAGAATTCAGAATGAGAAGAAGAAGTTTTCAGAACCTAAGAGGTCAATTAAAGGAAAGTTTCAAGGCAGATGTTTTGCTTGTCACAGGTTTGGTCACATGGCTTCACATTGCATGGCTCAAGTGAAGGAGGTAAATGACAGTTTCAGAAGTGCTAGTTACTTTCAAGGGTATTGCTACTCTTGTCAACAGTTTGGGCACAAGGCAGTTTATTGCAAGGCAAATAACAAGAACAGGTTTGGTCGAAAGGTTTGGCGAACAGGTTTGGTCGAACAGTTTGGTCGAATCGGTGGATTCAAAGATCAGGTTTGCCTCAAAGAAATAACATCGTCACGTGTTTCAAGTGCAACAATGAAGGTCACACAGCTAGACAGTGTAGAGCTAAAATTCCAAGGTATAGGAACAGAATAGTGGCATGATCAGGTCCAAGGATCAAGGCATGGACAAGAACAGGGATGAGAACAAGAACAAGAACAGTGACAGGAACAGGAATATGGACAAAGAGTTCAAGAGAAGGCCCGACAAGGAAGTTATAGATGCTGATGATGATCAGTGCCTAATGGGAGTTTTACTCCCACCCAAGAATTAATCACCTCATCAGGAGGTGGGGGAGGGACTAAGCTAAGAGGCTCATTCTTAGTCCCGAGCCCCAAAGGTGACCCTTTGCCATTGATGACAAAGGGGGAGAGATATGAGTAAGGGGGAGAGCTTCAAAGTGAAGAGGAGAGCTTCAAGTCAGGGGGAGCAAAACTTCAAAGGAAGATTCTCAGTTGTTAGCACAGTTGGTTTCAGTTTTGGCTCTTGAGAAGTGTTTTCAGTAAAGGTTTGCCATCAATGACAAAGGGGGAGATTGTTGGCAATTTTGGGTACTTTGGGTACATTGCCTTTGCTCAAATGTATAAGTTGTCATTGATGTCAAGAAGCTCTTGAAGGAATTTGATTTAATGTCAAATAATTTGTTTTGATGAAGGTTACGACATGACAGTTTCAAAGGTCTTTTGCAAACCCCAAGCTGACAGGTTCGAGAGAAAGAGCTCGCAAAGAAAAGTGTCACGATTTCGTGACAATTTGCAAGAGGGATTGTACGGACGAAAAAGTGTCACGATTTCGTGATAGGTTCGAGAGAAAGAGCTCGCAGAGAAAAAGTGTCGCGATATCGCGACATGTCGGGTTTTCGCGACCCGAAGAAAAGAAAAGCGCTAAGGAGAAAAAGTGTCGCGATATCGCGACATGTCGGGTTTTCGCGACCCAAAAAATAGAAAAGAGCTAAGGAGGAAAAATGTCACGATATCGCGACATGTCGCATTTTCGCGACTTAAGCAGGAGAGAGAAAGCAAGTTAGAAAAATGTCACGATATCGCGACATGTCGCATTTTCGTGACTTAAGCAGGAGAGAGAAAGCAAGTTAGAAAAGTGTCGCGATATCGCGACATGTCACAGTTTCGCGACTCAAAGAGGAGAGAGAATGTACGGAGTCAAAAATGTCACGATATCGCGACAAAAACAAAAAGGAAGTCTAAAGAAGCAAAAGTGTCACGATATCATGACAAAAGCTAAGACAAAGTGTACAAAAGTAGAAAGTGTCACGATATCACGACAAAAGCTAAAAAGAAGACGAAGGAGTTAGAAGTGTCGCGATATCGCGACATAAGAAAAGAAGAAGAGTACGCAAGCAGAAAGTGTCGCGATATCGCGACAAAAGAAAGAAGGAACAGTTCAGAGGTGAAAGTGTCACGATATCACGACATGTTATGTTTTCGCGGTCAACAGCCAAGAAAAAGTCGAAGAGGCAAAAGTGTCGCGATATCGCGACATGTGGCATTGTCGTGGCAACAAAAATAAAAGAAGCTACAGAGACAGAAATGTCACGATTTCACGACAGGCCGTAAGAGCGCAAGACAAGAAGAAGAACCCGACTGGAATGAGAAGTATGACAGAGGACCGACATCTCCATGGCATTTACAAGGGCAGATATAGGGTGAATTCTTGCAACTAAAATGTGAAGAGTGAACAAATGACAGTGCAGCGAGCTACAGTGGTCAGTTATCGAATGAAGTCTTCGAGCAGTTGAGTTACCGAATATCTTCATGAGTTGAAGCCGACGAAGATCGATGAATAGCCGACTAAGTTTAGGGTTTGCATTTGTTATAACAACCGACTAAGATTAAAGTTTTCATCATGAAAATTTTGTTATAAAAGGAGGGTTGTTTGGAGAGTTGATGTGTAGTTGTTGGATGCGTCGTTGAATGTGCGTCAAAGTGTGCGAGATGCAGCCGAAAGAGCACAGATAGCGTAGAAGTGGCGAGATGATGCGCAGAGTGTGCGAAGACAGTGCAGAGTGTGTGCAAAGAGACGACTGAGAGAAGACGAAGTGCGGCTGTAAGAGCGCAGAAGTTGTGTATGTTTTGTGAACATTTTTGACAGGTTTCGATGGGGACTTGTGAGCAGATTTGGACAGGTCCTAGCAGAGGACTTGTGAGCTGAGTTTTGATAGTTCTATCAGAGAACTTGAGGACAGAGGAGCACTGGTTCTTTGAGAAGAACCTGAGGACAGATTTGGCAAGTCTTTGAGAAGGCTTGTGTGCAGAGGATTGATTTGTTCAAGTGTTGGACAGATCTCGACAGACAGGAGGAAGACTTGTACTAGACCGATCGACTGTGTTTGGTACAGGTTGCTGAGCTACTGTGGACGTGATCATAGAAGGCAGAGGTCTCTTAGGCTAAGCATTGAGGACAGGAGGTCTTCGGTGGAAAGGAGTTCCACGTGCTGGCAAGAGGTAGAGGCAGTTGATCTTCTGAGGGATCATTTCCAGAGCAGAGGGGAAGGTATCTCCTTTGAGTAGAGGCTCATAAATTTTGATTGGGGGAAGGTATCTCCTTTGAGCAGAGGCTCATAAATTCTGATTGGGGGAAGGTATCTCCTTTGGGCCGAGGCTCATAAACATTGTAATTGGGAAGGATTCCCAAAGAACTTTGAGATAACTTTTAGAGAAAAGTTTTGTGGACGTAGCCCAACCATTCTGGGTGAACCACGTTAAAATTGGTGTCACTTTGTGGATGATATTGTGCATTGCTTTGATATTGCTTTGGGTATATTGCTTTACTATTTTGAAGTATAAAGGAAAAAGTAAAAAGAGGTCTTATACTGTTCACCCCCCCTCTCAGTATAAGCTTGTGTTCTTCAGGATGATGACCAAGTTTCAATGTCATCCATGCATTTATGTCAAAAGGTTGATGTCCAAATTCTGGTGTTATAAATGTCCTCCAGTGGTTTTTCCAGCAAGGCAAGAAGCAAGTTGATAAAAATAATAATATTATAATATATAATATTATAATATTTTTAGTTATAGTTTGGTGTGAAGAGAAACAAAGGTTGTGGAGTGATAAATTTATTATTTTCCAAAAGACCCATGTGAAAGTTTATAATGCCCTAAGTTTTAAATTATTTAAATTTAAATATTTTACCTAAAGGTAAAATTTAAATTTAAATTAATTTAAAGGGCCATAATTCGAATTAAATTCGAAATCGAATTATTTCATCCATCGATGTGTTTGAAGATATTGCCATGCATATAAAAGGGGGTAAGAACCCACCTTAGTAAAATCATCCATGCGATCGATTTGAATGAAAAATGAATTCGTGCACCAAAGGTCTGAAGGGAATCACATGTGTTAGAAGCTTTAAGGAGGAAGACTAAGGCATAAGTATTAGTGGAGCACACTTCTCAAATGCAAGGCACTGGTAGCGCAGTTGGCAGCGAGGGTAGTGGTAAGTCACTCGTAGGTGACAGGTCACGGGTTCGAATCCGTACGATAGTGTTTTGGGTAAGGTAGAGTTGGTTTTCATTTTGTTCGCACCATCGAAGGAAGCTTAAGAGGGAGGCGTGAGCCTCGTTCATTGTGTGTGGGCACGTAGCCCACTTGGTGGGCACGCGCTGTGCGGAGGCGCTTGGGAGAAGGGGATCGTGAGGTCAAAACCCGTCGAGACTCTTTTTGTTGCAAGTAAAAGGTATGCGCTCATTTGCTAAGGTTTGATATTGCACGCAAAATGCATAAAGGTGGAAATTAAATTTTTAATTTCCTAAAGGTTTTTATTATTAAAATTTGCATAGTTAAAAGGGTTTATGAGTTATAAAGGGAGATAAAAGGGTATGCAAAGTTTTAATTTGTGGTTTTTGATTTTTAAGTGGTTAAAAGGAGTAATAAGGTGTGCCAAGGGTGTTAGATGTTTTTGTTGAAATAAAGTTATATTATAAAAATTGATTTGAAAGGAGAAATAAGGTATAGTTGATTTTTGATATTTTGACTTGGTGAAATATTTTGAAAGAAAATATTAAGGATAAATTTTTTCTATCTAACCTTTGAGATTGGCAAAAAGAGTGAGTGTGATTGAGACAGGTTTTGAGAATCAAATCTTCTTCAAAACAAAGGTATGGGCATATCTTCCTTGTGAGTGAAATATTGTTGGATGTTGTGAATGCTAAGTTGGAGTGAAAAGGATTGTTTGATAAGCATTGTTGAGTTTGGTTTTGAGAAATCCAATGTTGATTGATGTGGGTTTTTTGGAATGAAATTTGATACTAGAAACCTTGTTTGATAAGCATTGTTGGAAATATTGAGTATCATTATTATATATCATTGTTATGTGAAGTTGAGAACTATCTTGAACTAGGGTTTGTGAAATATCATGAGTATCATTGTTATGTGAAGTTGAGAACTATCTTGAACTAGGGTTTGTGAAAGATCATGAGTATCATTGTTATGTGAGGTTTGTTTGATAAGCATTGTTGACTAAGCTTTCATTGAGTGATTGGTTGAGTGGAGTTGATTGGGCTTAGTTGATTGGAAGTGTTGGAGTGATAGTTCAAGTTCTGTGAAACAAATTATTCTTTATTCTTAATTGATTTGAAGAGAGTTTGGAAGTAATTGAGTGTTGTGTGAGAGTGAAACATATTGAGTCTCTAACCATTCTCTATATGTTTTTATGGTAAAATAAGAGATATTGAAAGTGATTGAGTATTGTTGTGAGTGTGAAGCATATTGAGTCTCTAACCATTCTCTATATGTTTCTATGAGATTAAAACAAGATTCTGTGTGAAGCTTGTTTGTGTGATTGAAGAGGTTTTCTATAATAGATTGAGTTGAGTTGAGTAAGCTTTTGTGGAAGCTTACAATCATATTGGATAGAGTTGAGGTAAGTCTTGGTGAAGACTTGTTGGAAAGATTTGTGTGAGCTTTTGTGGAAGCTTACAATGCAGATTTGAGATAAGTCTTGGTGAAGACTTGTTGAGCATATTGGACAAGTTCTAGTGAGGACTTGTAGAGCATATTTGAGGTAAGTATTTGAGAAGACTTGTGAGTAGAGTTGATTGATTGATTTGTTCAAACCTTGAGTTAAGGTTTGGGGCAGATCTAGTAGATTTGATTTGTGATTGAGTCAAGCTTTGTGTTAAGGCTTGAGGATAGATTTGAGGATAGAGTTTGGTGTAGATTTGAGGATAGGTTTGTGCTAGATTAAGGATAGATATTGAGCATATTTGTGCTAGATCGAAGGACTATGTTTAGTGTATATTTGAGATAGATATTGAGCAGATTTGTGCTAGATCAAAGGACTATGTTTAGTGTAGATTTGAGATAGATATTGAGCATATTTGTGCTAGACCGAAGGACTATGTTTAGTGTATATTTGAGATAGAGCTGAGAGTAAGATTTGGAGGTGATAGAGTAGAGGATAGTAGTCTCTAGTGGATAGAGATCCATTAGCTAGGGTATAGAGGATAGAGGTCTTCAATGGAGAGAGATCCACAAGCTAGTGTAGTGGAGGTAGTAGTCTTCTAGAAGATCACCAACTAGAGTAGAGGAGAAGAGTTCTCCTATGGATAGAGATCCACGAACTAACTAAGGGGATTGGTGTCTCCTATGGATAGAGATCCATGAAATTGATTAGGGTATTGGTGTCTCCTTTGGATAGAGGTCCATAAACATTGTAATAGGGAAAGGTTTTCCCAAGATATTTGTTGAGAAAATTTTAGTGAAATATTTTCGTGGAGTAGCCCACATTGGGTGAACCATGTTAAATTGGTGTCTCTATTGTGTGTGGTGATTTATGCATTGCTTTCATTACTGTTATTGATATTGCATTGATATATTGGATTATATAGCTTGAGTAAAGAAAAGTAAAAAGTGGTCTTATACTGTTCACCCCCTCTCAGTATAAGCTTGTGTTCTTCAATTGGTATCAGAGTGGGTTCCTTCGAAAGAGTTTAATAACTTGAAGGAAAATCTTACAAGAACATAGATGGATTCTAAGGATGGATCTTCAAGGAATTCAACACCATTGTTTGATGGGAATAATTATGTACTTTGGAGTATGAGAATGAAGATTCACCTGATGGCACTTGGAAATGAGGTATGGGAAGTAGTTGAGAATGGATACATACCGCCAGCTACTCCACCTACAGATAAATATGGTAAGCTTCTACATCATTACAATTCAAGAGCAATGAATGGAATTTTGAAAGGTTTGCATGAAATAGAGTTTATAAAGGTTATGCACTACAAATCAGCAAAGGAAATTTGGGATAAGTTGCAAGGTATATATGAAGGAGATAAAAAGGTCAAAAGGGTAAAGTTGTAAAATTACAAGGGAATATTTGAAGACCTAAAGATGAAGGATGAAGAAAACATTATTGCATACCTACTTCATGTAGATGAGGTTGTTAACTCCATGCAAGGACTTGGGCTTGAAGTTCAAGAATCTGATGTTTGTGATAAGATTTTAAGGTCACTCCCAAAAAGGTTTAGTGAAAATATTTCAGCTATAGAAGAATCAAAAGATATTGATCTTTTGACAAGGGATGAATTACATGGCATTCTCACAGCTTTTGAGATGAGAATAAAAGAGGAACCTATTTCTCAGAAGGAAGCAACCTTCAAAGCTACTAAGAAGACAAAGGGTAAGAAGTCAGATTCAAGCAATGAGTTATCCAGTGATGAAGAAGCAAATTATGGCAAAAGGAACAAGGACTCAAGAAAGTATAAAGGTACAAAATCAGTTAGATGTTTTCATTGTGGAAAGTATGGTCATTATGCATCTGATTGTCCAGAAGCTGGAAATAGCAATGATGAAGAAAAATAGGATCATAAGAATAGGGAAACAGAAAAACATAGGTACCAAAAGAAAAGTAGGGATGGACAAGGCAAGCAAGGAAAGAAATTCTTCCAAAGGCATAAGAAGAGTTTCTATGCAGACAAGGTAGGTAAGAGCTCAAGTGATAGTGATGAAAGTTCCTCAGATAATGATAAATATGAAGTACTATTTCTAGCAAAAGAAAAATAAGTGATTAGAAAAAGGTCACCAATGATTCTCAAGTGTTTTAGATGTGGTAACTTTGGTCATCTTGAAGATAGTTGTACAAGGAATGGATTTAGTTTCAGTGATGATGAATATGAAGATACACTTGAAGGACCATAAGAAAATCTTCTTATGGCAATAGAAGAAGAAGGAAGTGCTTCTAGTGGAAATAAATCAAAAAGGAATGAATATGATCCCAAAGGCAAAGAAATAGAGGAAGAATCAGAGAAAGGAGAAGTTGATCTTGAAGGTGAACTTATTCATGCCCTTGATGCATTAAGGGAGGTAAGAAAGCAAAACTCAAAACTCAAGCTTAAATTTCAAGAATGTGATGAAGAGAAAGGAAAGCTTATAGAGGATCTAACCAACTCAATAGCTAAGACAAGGAGGTTTAAAGAGAAGTTAGAAGCTAAGGTTTTAGAGTGTGAAAGGTTAGAGCAAGAAGTAGCTTCACTAAGGAAGGAAGTAAAAGAGTCTAAAGATAAGCTACACAAGTTTGGGAAGAGCTCAAAAACCATAGACAAGATTATCAAGGTACAAAGGTATTCATCAAACAAAATAGGACTTGGATTTGAATAGGAACAAAGAAAACAAGGAGAGGAGTCAATCTCAAGCTCCGAAGAAGAAGAAGCTTCAGAAGAAGAGAGTGTAAGAGAAAGTGAGACTTCTGAGGATGAGTTGGACAATAAAGAGTTCAACAGGAAAAGGAACAATGCACAAATGAGGAATAGATGGAATAGGAAGCAACACAGGGTAGAAGAGACTAAGAGACCAATGGGGTCAAGGCAAGGTAGTTTCAATGGATGATGCTTCTCATGTCATAGGTTTGGGCACAAGGCTTCACAATGTAGGACACATGGAAGACATGAATATGGGAATTTCAGAAATAGGCATCTTTTTCAAGGGTATTGCTACTCTTGTAATCAGTTTGGTCACAAGGCAGTAAATTGTAGGGTTCATGATAGAAATGGATATGGCTTCACTAGAAGAAACTTCAAGATAGTTGCACCTCCAAGGAATAACAACATTAAGTGTTATAAGTGCAATAATGATGGGCATACAACAAAGTGGTGTAGAGCAAAAATTCTAGAGACAAGCAGGAACAGGAATAGTCAGAGGAATCAGAAGGATCAGTTGAGGAAGAAAGTGGACAAAGGTAAAGATCAGTGCTTGCTGGGAGTAGAAATACTCCCACCCTAGAATTAACCACCTCAAGAGGAGGTGGGGGAGGGGCTAAGCTAAGAGTCTCATTCTTAGCCCCGAGCCCCAAAGGTGACCCTTTGCCATTGATGTCAAAGGGGGAGAGATTTGAGTTAGGGGGAGAGCATTCATTCAAGGGGAGCAGTTTCTCAAGGGGAGCAGAATAGAAAAAGGTAAAGGAAATGGTAAAAGAAAAATGGGTTGCCATCAATGACAAAGGGGAAGATTGTTGGAAATATGAGCAAGGTTTGTTGTCATTGATGTCAAGAAGAAAGCAAGGTTTATCATCATTAATGTCATGAGGATGATGACCAAGTTTCAATGTCATCCATGCATTTATGTCAAAAGGTTGATGTCCAAATTTTGGTGTTATAAATGTCCTCCAGTGGTTTTTCCAGCAAGGCAAGAAGCAGGTTGATAAAAATAATAATATTATAATATATAATATTATAATATTTTTTGGTTATAGTTTGGTGTGAAGAGAAACAAAGGTTGTGGAGTGATAAATTTATTATTTTCCAAAAGACCCATGTGAAAGTTTATAATGCCCTAAGTTTTAAATTATTTAAATTTAAATATTTTACCTAAAGGTAAAATTTAAATTTAAATTAATTTAAAGGGCCATAATTCGAATTAAATTTGAAATCGAATTATTTCATCCATCGACGTGTTTGAAGATATTGCCATGCATATAAAAGGGGGTAAGAACCCACCTTAGTAAAATCATCCATGCGATCGATTAAATGAAAAATGAATTCGTGCGCCAAAGGTCTGAAGGGAATCACATGTGTTAGAAGCTTTAAGGAGGAAGACTAAGGCATAAGTGTTAGTGGAGCACACTTCTCAAATGCAAAGTGCTGGTAGCATAGTTGGTAGTGAGGGTAGTGGTAAGTCGCTCGCAGGTGATAGGTCACGGGTTCGAATCTGCATGATAGTGTTTTGGGTAAGGCAGAGTTGGTTTTCATTTTGTTTGCACCATCGGAGGAAGCTTAAGAGGGAGGCATGAGCCTCATTCATTGTGTGTGGGCATGTAGCCCACTTGGTGGGTGCATGCTATGCGAAGGCACTTGGGAGAAGGGGATCGTGAGGTCAAAACCCATCGAGACCCTTTTTGTTGCAATTAAAAGGTATGCACTCATTTGCTAAGGTTTGATATTGCATGCAAAATGCATAAAGGTGGAAATTAAATTTTTAATTTCCTAAAGGTTTTTATTATTAAAATTTGCATAGTTAAAAGGGTTTATGAGTTATAAAGGGAGATAAAAGGGTATGCAAAGTTTTAATTTGGGTGTTTGATTTTTAAGTGGATAAAAGGAGTAATAAGGTGTGCCAAGGGTGTTAGATGTTTTTGTTGAAATAAAGTTATATTATAAAAATTGATTTGAAAGGAGAAATAAGGTATAGTTGATTTTTGATATTTTGACTTGGTGAAATATTTTGAAAGAAAATATTAAGGACAAATTTTTGCTATCTAACCTTTGAGATTGGCAAAAAGAGTGAGTGTGATTGAGACAGGTTTTGAGAATCAAATCTTCTTCAAAACAAAGGTATGGGCATATCTTCCTTGTGAGTGAAATATTGTTGGATGTTGTGAATGCTAAGTTGGAGTGAAAAGGATTGTTTGATAAGCATTGTTGAGTTTGGTTTTGAGAAATCCAATGTTGATTGATGTGGGTTTTTTGGAATGAAAGTTGATACTAAAACCTTGTTTGATAAGCATTGTTGGAAATATTGAGTATCATTGTTATGTGAAGTTGAGAACTATCTTGAACTAGGGTTTGTGAAATATCATGAGTATCATTGTTATGTGAGGTTTGTTTGATAAGCATTGTTGACTAAGCTTTCATTGAGTGATTGGTTGAGTGGAGTTGATTGGGCTTAGTTGATTGGAAGTGTTGGAGTGATAGTTCAAGTTCTGTGAAACAAATTGTTCTTTATTCTTAATTGATTTGAAGAGAGTTTGGAAGTAATTGAGTGTTGTGTGAGAGTGAAACATATTGAGTCTCTAACCATTCTCTATATGTTTCTGTGGTAAAATAAGAGATATTGAAAGTGATTGAGTATTGTTGTGAGTGTGAAGCATATTGAGTCTCTAACCATTCTCTATATGTTTTTGTGATATTAAAACAAGATTCTGTGTGAAGCTTGTTTGTGTGATTGAAGAGGTTTTATGTAATAGAGTGAGTTGAGTTGAGTAAGCTTTTGTGGAAGCTTACAATCATATTGGATAGAGTTGAGGTAAGTCTTGGTGAAGACTTGTTGGACAAATTTGTGTGAGCTTTTGTGGAAGCTTACAATGCAGATTTGAGATAAGTCTTGGTGAAGACTTGTTGAGCAGATTGGACAAGTTCTAGTGAGGACTTGTAGAGAATATTTGAGGTAAGTATTTGAGAAGACTTGTGAGCAGATTTGATTGATTGATTTGTTCAAACCTTGAGTTAAGGTTTGGGGTAGATCTAGCAGAGTTGATTTGTGATTGAGTCAAGCTTTGTGTTAAGGCTTGAGGATATATTTGAGGATAGATTTTGGTGTATATTTGAGGATAGGTTTGTGCTAGATAGATATTGAGTAGATTTGTGCTAGATCGAAGGACTAGTGTTTAGTGTAGATTTGAGATAGATATTGAGCATATTTGTGCTAGATCGAAGGACTATGTTTAGTGTATATTTGAGATAGATATTGAGCAAGATTTGTGCTAGACCGAAGGACTGTGTTTAGTGCAGATTTGAGATAGAGCTGAGAGCAAGCTTTGGAGGTGATAGAGTAGAGGACAGTAGTCTCCAGTGGATAGAGATCCATTAGCCAGGGTAGAGAGGATAGAGGTCTTTAGTGGAGAGAGATCCACAACCTAGAGTAGTGGAGGTAGTAGTCTTCTAGAGGATCACCAACCAGAGCAGAGGAGGAGTTCTCCTATGGATAGAGATCCACGAACCAGCTAAGGGGATTGGTGTCTCCTATGGATAGAGATCCATGAACTTGATTAGGGGATTGGTGTCTCCTTTGGATAGAGGTCCATAAACATTGTAATAGGGAAAGGATTCCCAAGAGATTTGTTGAGAAAATTTTAGTGAAATATTTTCTCCGTGGAGTAGCCCACATTGGGTGAACCACGTTAAATTGGTGTCTCTATTGTGTGTGGTGATTTGTGCATTGCTTTGATTACTATTGTTGACATTGCATTGATATATTGGATTATATAGCTTGAGTAAAGAAAAGTAAAAAGTGGTCTTATACTGTTCACCCCCCTCTCAGTATAAGCTTGTGTTCTTCATTCTAGCCCTAATACTTATAGATTGCAAACCTTGCAAGGATATCTCATGGAAATCCCAATAAATGGCCTACACCTAAAGTTATACCATCCCTCCTAGGGTACCAAAAAAGAGTAAAATAATACCAACAAAGAGTACAATAAAAAATAAATAAATAAATCTTATGTTTTTTGTTGTTTCTTTTCCTTTCTAAGCTAAGTTGTTTGCTTATCTGTTCAAATTTTTCCAGACTATTTGAAAGTTGTTATGTTCTCTTGTTATGTTTCTACTTGTCTATGAAGGAATTATATTTAGTCAGATGAATGAAGAGAATTTGGGATTGAATACAGATGAGCTGACAAAACTTAGGAAGCTAAGTTTTAGTGATCATCTCATAAGGATTGGAATACAACAAGAGAAAACTAGGAATGTTGATACATCAAGCTAAAGCCATATAATATCATGATATCAAAAGTAATTCCACAAATAAATAAATCTAATAAAAATTGATAAGGAAATTGGGCTAAATAAAAACACACTCAACAATGTAGCCTTATAGATCCTTAACCCAGAAAGCACGCTCTGAAATAATTTGCAATTTATCAAAATTATTCCTAAAAGAAGAAAAATCTCTATAATGCAAAATGAGCAAGTGCTTGGGGCTATCTGGATAACCTATACCAGGGCTATATATGTCTATCTGTAAATAAAGTATGTCCTAAGGATCAAGGTCATATCTACCGAATCTATAAACGCTTGACTAGTAGTGGAGCAATGACAAGGTGAAAATATTTAAAAGAGTGAAATCATTAATATGCCCAACTCCTTTCAAATTGATGAAAATTCTACCTGATCTAAGAAAGTAATAAAAGAACACATTAGCACACACACTGAGACTAGGCTTGATGTGGTAGTTATTTCTGGTTAATTTTGTTTGAAACCACTTTAAAGATATTACTAGAACATCTAACCTTCAGGAGTGAAAAGTCCACTTGTTTTTAACACCATAATATCTAATTTTATCTGATTAAATGTTTCTCTTCTTATATTGTTTAGATCTCTTTAATATTTTTCTTGATATTTTAATAATCTGGTAAAAGAATTTCATATCCTTTTTCATCACAGTCTTGTCATTAACTGGAAAGTCTAGAGTCCTCAAATACCTCATGTTTTCACCATTTTTCCTAGTCAGAGCCTATGTTGTAGCCAAAATTGATATAGCATGAATGTACCCATAATTTTAAAAAATTTAAGGTCCTAAAGAGGTACATATTTTGTGATAGCTTAATTAGAATAAAACATTTTCTGTCTTCATGAACATCACCAACCCCTAAGTAGCTTGATTTTTCCTTTCATTAAAAATTAAGAGGTTTTCCATATGTTTCTTCCAAAGAATCCCCCTCCTTCGATTACCCAGTTGGTTGAGGAATAAAATTATGTAGTCCACCCTTTAACTGATGGATAGAAAGTATCTTCCAAAAATAGAAATTTTCAAAATCTAGGTAGAAGGGCTCTTTAGTCGACAGTAAAAGAGCAATCGACCAAACCCAAATATTTTTGAAATATTTTTTGGTCAATGCCCATGATATAAGAGCCACCATTTTTTTTACAAGGAAGAAAAATTTTAGTCGATCGATAAAATGTTTTGGTCAACCACTTAGTCTGAAGAACCAAAGCAAGTAGAACGTGCAAATTTTAAATTGATCGAAAAAAAAGAAATTACTGCCAAAAAATTTTGGTTGAACAAATTCAGTTTTCTAACCCCCCTTTTTTGGCTAATAAGAAGAAAGCAATAGCCAAAGGCAAAAGGCATTTCAATCGATGTGAAGTAAATGAAAATTGAATAAACAATTGGTTGATCATGAAAATTGATTAATTTTTGGCCAACCATAGTAAATAGTCAGCTGAAATATTTATCGATTGAATATAAAGCAAATCGCTTAATAAATATACGTTTTCAACCAAGATGAATTAAGAGATGACTGAAAAGTCAAAAAGTTAATAAATTTTCCTTTGGCTGGTGAAAAACAAAAGATAGCTACTCAAGCGAAAGTGAAATTATTGTTCGGTTGAAGAAAAGCATTTATCGGTCAAACAATAGAATGGACCGGCCGATGATTTGGTCAAAGCATTATCATTGAAAATATTTTGACCAAGAAAAGAAGAGCATTAAGTATCCCTAGCTGAAAAAATACTCACTAACAAAGTGTGGGATGGTAGGATAAAATAAGTAAGATAATTAATGGATTGTCTCGTCCTAGACATAAACACATTATCCTTCATACTACAACAAAAGAATATATCTCAAGGCAAGCACCATGTTGTTAAAGAAAGCCCCTACTTTAGGACAATACACCTAAATTCTAGCATCTTCTCAATAAATGAGCATTAGGCTACAGTGATAAATATACGAGAATATACTCGAGAGCTCACTTCAGGATAAACAAATATAGCCACGAGCAATGAATAGAAGGTGGTGATGACTAGGCCAAGTTTTGGCTAATTTTGTTAAGATATTTTGAGGTAGTTAGATAAACATACTATACAAAACCCAACCAATTACAAGGTGGGATATGGCACTAGGTGGACAATTTAGATGCAAGTGATTTAGGTAGTTACAAAGTTGCTACAACTATAATAAGGATGTCTACAACCATAATAGAGATCGAGATTTGACATAGCATATTTTTTCTAAGAGGTATACTCAAGTGCCCGTTATTTGCTATTGTATCTCCTTTTTTTTCTTTATCCTTTTCATCTCCTCATTCTCCCATTGTTATGCAAGTTTTTGATAGAAAAGTGCCCAAGAAACAGAGAATATTTCCACATTATTGAGCTAGAGTTCTAGAGACTCGACTATTGTGATATTCAAATGGAAGAGTGAAAGGTCCTTGTTATGAAATTCGAATGAGGATCTTTATTGTATTAATATTTCTAAGAGTTAAATGATGAATCTAAGACAAATGTTCATGTAATCTCATCCAAATATTAATACAATTATGGGCTTATTTCTTGTTACCTTTATGTGTTTAGCTTTGTGTGTGTCTTTGTTATGGGTTACATTATTTGAATGTATAATAAACACTTCTTTAATTGGTCAAATGTTATGTTTATTATGATATTCAAATGAACATAATTACACTAATTATTTCATCTCTATTTCTTTCTATTTTTATTGGAGTGTTATTAAATATTGCTACAACAGCCCAAAGGATTAAAGCACTAGTCATACATAAGGTATAATAGAACTGTTATTATTTTAGCTCATTCAAAATTTATAATTGTTAACTCATCACCATAAATCTAGAAGAGCAGTAACTTACATAATTTAAGCTCACCTCAAGGGTATCCTAAATAAACGCATGCTTATACTAAGACAGGGGTTGAATAGTATAAGATAAAACTTTTCCTTCCAAAACAATAACTACAATAATATGAATGCAATAATGAATCAATGCACAAAACACCACACACACAAGAGACAAGTATTTTATGTGGAAATACCCTTTTAGGAGAAAACCATGGTAAAATATTGTTTTTATTACTTCAACAATTTATAGGCATCAACCCACTGGAGACACCAATCCCCTTGTACAAATACGTAGGCACCAACCTACTGGAGACACCAATATCCTTATTACAATAATGTAGGCACCAACCTACGAGAGACACCAATATCCTTGTTACAATAATGTAGGCACCAACCTATGGGAGACACCAATCTCCTTGAGGCACCAACCTTAGATATAAAGGCACCAACCTTTAGGATAAAGATGTGTAACCCTTGGAGAAGTACTACATAAGACTTCTCACATGCGAATCCTTCTGCAATTGATCACTAGATTGCTGTCTCCTACAATACCACTTGGACATGATGAGTACTCAGTCAATTTCTACTTCCAACAGTGCACCTTCTCAACTACGAGGACCCTCGAGTTGCTTCCTCCTAAATATGTGCTCACTGTCTAGCTTGGTAACCTCTGTGGATGCCCTCATTGCAATGTTGTACCACTCATTTTAGAGATGCTTGATCCCTACCATTTTCATTCTTTTGTGTGCTCATCACTATGCACCTTTGCACTATATTGTTTGATATCACTCGCTATTTCCTAGGATTTTCCAACCTACTTGCAAAAGTTCAAGATGGGCTTGTTTTAGGGGTATTTCATAACTGTATTTTCGGCTATGTTTCCACATTTATGAAAAACACTATACATGCTCTATATGAGTGTTTCAACAATCCAATAATATATCTCCATTTTTCATGAACTCCAATAAAAATATGCTAGTCTATCTCAAAATGTGACCACCATGTCTTCTCCTTGAATTGTAATGTTGCCTTTGTTCCACATGAGCTCCTTTTTATTGAATATATTCATCAAAATCCACATTAAACTCAAATATTCTCTCATGAATTCTTTCACTTCCATTATTCTATATGTATTCTTTCTTTTTTCACACTAAAATCAATCCGAATACATAGGTGGTAGTGTTATACAATGCTAGTTCCTCCACAACATTCCCTCCTTGTAACTGCACCGGTGGTCTCAAGCCTACACTAGCAAAAAACCTTACCACTAAGAACAATGACCTACACCACATCCCAAGACCTTTTCATCCGATGGTAAACTTTGTTGCAAAAATTTCTATAAAATTGAATGCTCATTTTTATTTTCAAATAAAACACAAGTCTTACCTCCCAGTATTGTTGCGTTTGCATTTCAATGCTATAAACATGATATCATTTTCTATGCACTAGTTCTTCTATATTTTAGTGGTCACATCTCTAGGGTCTTCTATTCAAATACATATTTATTCCTCAATGATATCCTATGTGGCTAGCGATCATATGATGCTACTCATATAAAATACATTCGATCGATTCTATGCAGAGTTTTTCTTCTCCAGAATAGATGACTCCTCTCCTATTTGTATGATTACCAATGCTCAACTATCACACCTCACCATCCTCCTCTATAAATGAAATCTACTTTTTATGATTCTTATGCACTACTCCACTATGCATCGAGTGTGGATATCCATCGGATTTTGTATCCCTTTGAAATGAATTATTGTTTTGTATTAATATGCAATAATTTCACTTTATCCTTTTGGTACCCAAGTAGTCGGTCCACACTTCACTCAAAATACACCACCTTTAGCCAAAAAACAAGTTGATATTTGAAATTAATGATAACTCAATAATTATAACAATATCCCCCTTTGTCATTGATGGCAACCCTACAAAGAAATGGTCCTTTGTTGCAACAGGATCACAAGTTGCCTGACAAGCTACTCCCCCTTATTGAATTTCTACCCCTTTGACATCAATAGCAAAGGCTTATCAGTGCTAAATGATAAGGCACTGGATAACTCCTCTTTACTAAATACTCTAATTTATATGTTCAATGATAATATGAGAGTGAAAATACTCTCAAATTACCTCTAAGATACTCAAATATCTCCTTTAAGAGTGGCTTGGTAAAGAAATTAGCAATATGTTCATTTGTAGCAATGTATTCCAACTTGACTTGTTGATCAGTCACTTGCTCTCTCAAAAAGTGATACTTGATCAGAATGTGCTTAGTCCTTGAATGCATCATCAGATTATTTGAAATATTTATGGCACTTCTATTATCACAAAGTATGGAGATATGATGATTGCACTCTACATTGAAATCACTTAAGGTTTGTTTCATCCATAGAGACTTTGTGCAACAAGCAGTTGTTGCAATGTACTCCACTTCTATAGTAGATAAGGATATTGATGCTTGTTTCTTACTTATCCAAGATAAGTAGGGTAAAAATGGTGCACCTAATGAATCTAAAAAATATGCATCTATTGTTAGTGTATTATGAGCATCAAAACAAAAGCATGCAAGTAAAAGTGGAAGATACACCAAACTGCAAGAGATGAAATAAAAGGAATTTTATTTTTATTATTTCTATGGTTCAAAACCATAGTTACATATATGTCCCTTGAGGTCTCAATATTGATACAATTTTTTACAAAATTATGGGTTCCCAAGGATTAAGTCCTTTCAAAGAAGATCACGTGCACTTCTAATGTCTTTCCTCGTACCCACAATTGATGTGGGTGAACCTATGATGCCACCACTTTATTATATTATCTTTTTCTCCTTCCTCATTCAATATAAAAACCTACACCTACACATAAGGAAATAATAATTGTTAAATAACAAGTGTGTATGGTGAAAACATGCAATCCCCATAGGCAATGAAAGACTGAAAAACATGAATATACAATATGCCTATATAAATCAACTCCAAATGACTTGAAATTGTAGAGGTATGTAAAATAAATAGTTTTAGGAAGATATTACTGAAAATAGAACTGAAATTGTATCTGATGGCGTGGCGTAGTTGCAGTAGACCTACGAATCCTATAAAATCTAAAATAAGCAATTTCTGCCCCTTAACATATCCAAATGCATGAAACTTGGATAGAATACATAAAATGACATCTCAAGACAAACCATGTGATCATATTTGCAAAATTAGTAACATTTTTAGGTGCATTTCCAGATGAGCTCTGTAGACCCGCATAAGACCCTACAAAACACTAAAAATATGATATCTCACTCAATATAGCTCCAAAATACATGAAATTTTGACAACATGTTCATATACTAATCTAGAATCCAACTAGAAAGGAATAGTAAAGAAATTATGCATATGTATACCATCATACCAGGGTGGTACAGTCAAGACTATCATAGAATGGGGGTCATCCTAGGGTGGGACGGGCAGGACTGTCACAGAATGGGGGCCATCCTAGGGTGGGATGACCACAAATTCTACACTTGTTTTGTCACAAATTCCTATATGAATTGGTCCAAAACACTCCTACTAGTTTTATCATTGAATTTGATGGTGGAATTCACTCAATTGATTCGGTTTTGTAAACTAATTGCACCTCCTAGATCACTCCAAAACACCTTTGCTAGGTATATATTTCGAGGTAAAAAGGCACAAAAATGGTGAGGGGAAATATTGGAAACACTCTATTTCTATATCTCAAAACTCCTCTCTATATTTTTGTATGGAAAATTGATCCACTTTATAGCCAAAGGAGGCCTTTGGGCAAGAAGGCATGCGAGGGCATGCAGGGCAAGAGGCGTCATTTGGCCAACAGGGTGGCATGCATTGGAGTGGGAAGATAATCTCCCTATTTTGCATCTTACATACAACATGTCACAAGTATGTTGCATCCTATAACTTGCATGCTCTAATAGATAGGAAAAATGGCAATTTTTGGGTACCATTTGTCCAAATTTGATATTTTGGGAGTCAAACCTTGTGGTTGTCCCACCCTAGGACGACCAGTTTGCCACCATCCCGGGGTGGGATGACCACAAACTGTGACCATCCCAAGGTGGGACAATCATTCCTATATGGCCCAAAATCCCACTTTTGGGAGATTTTTGGCCATATAGACATGATTGTCCCACCCCAGGATGGTCACAATTTGCCACTGTCCTAGGGTGGGATGGCTACAAACTGTGACCATCCTGAGGTGGGACAGTCATGCCTATATGGCCCAAAAGCTCCCAAAAGTGGGGTAAAGTCTTCCAAGATTTTTTATTACCACTAGTAAACCCTTTAGGGTTGCCCAAGGGGGCCATATGGTGTCAATTAACTAGTGCTTTTGATTGCTTAATCGTATTGACCAGATTTTAGTGTCTATAGATGCCCCTTTTTGAGATGTGTTATGTGCAACATAGCACTGAGAAAAAATAGATGACTAAAATGCTAAATGATTAGTGTTATTGAATAAACTAACCAAATTTTTATGTCCCAATCATGAAAAAATTATATGTTCTTGAATCCTTGATTTTGACAAGCTAAATTGGCTTCAAGTACAACCTTTCATTGCCGGTTTATTTGATCTTGGAAAATTTTCATTCATGAAGTAGGAGGCCCGGTTTTTCATGATTCTATAATGCCAAGCATTTGTTTTAATTAGAATCTATGCTTTTTTGCTTCCCCAAGTAAGAGTGTGATTATATTTGTCAAACATTCAGTGAACAAATGTAATTTGCATGATTGAGTGTGTGATTGTTGATTATGATTATGAAATCATTAAGTATGACTACCCCCTCAAGTGATGAGTTGATTATGGAATAACCAGTGATAAAATCTATGAGTCATTTAACACATATGAATTGATTGGGGTTTCTTCTTGATCCTGAATGAATTCCATTAGATTTGACTTGTTTTTAGTGGGTTTTGGACATTGTTTGTTGCTTTTTGTGTTGTTTTTGAATTTTTGATTTTTAATGAGATTTCATAGAAGAATACCTCTTCAATGTTAGATGCCCCAATCATGGAAAGGGTATGCATCACAGAATCATTGCCTTCGATAAGTTAAGAAAATTGATTTTGGTGATCTTTGGAATATTGGAAAACAAGCTTAAGTCTAATCCTAGCCTTGGTGGTAAATAGGAGATAAGCTTAAATCGAATCCTAACCTTGATGGGGATTAGGAGATAAGCTTAAATAAAATCCTAAACTTGAATGTAATTAGGAGACAAGCTTAAATCAAATCCTAGCCTTGATGGTGATTAGGAGATATGCTTAAATAAAATCCTAGCCTTGATGGCAATTAGGAGATAAGCTTAAAGTAAATCATAGCCTTGATGGCGATTAGGAGATGAGATTTAATCAAATCATAGCCTTTATGGTGATTAGGAGATAAGAATAAATCAAATACTAACCTTGATGGTGATAGGAGATAATATTACATCGAATACTAGCCTTGATGGCGATTAGGAGACAAGCTTACTAGATTGCTTGAATTTGCTTTTGATATTTTACTTATTTGCCCCAAGCAATGAGGGTGCATGATTGTCTTCAACAATAATTTGTAAGACGGACATTATTAAATTTATTAGGTTATCAATTATTGATTTGTATTATGCATATTATTATTATGACCAATGGGCTTAGTGGATGCCGATAGGGTGTTTTGGGGTGACCTAGATGGTCATAGACCACCTAGGAGTGCTTTGGGTTGACCAAGTGGTATGTAGATATCCTTGGAGCATTTTGGGGTGACCAAGATGGTCATAGACCACCTAGTGGTATTATGGGTTGACCAAGCGGTACAGAGATACCCTTGGAGTGTTTTGGGGTGACCTATATGGTCATAGACCACCTAGGAGTGTTTAGGATTGACCAGGAAGTATGTAGATACTCTTGGAGAATTTTGGGATGACCTAGATGGTCATATACTACCTAGGAGTGGTTTGGATTGACCAAGCGGTATGTATATACACTTGGAGCATTTTGGGGTGACCTATATGGTCATAGACTGCCTAGGGGTGGTTTGGATTGACCAAGCGATATATAGATACCCTTGGAGCATTTTTGGGTGACCTAGATGGTCATAGACCACCTAGGGGTATTATGGGTTGACCAAGTGATACATAGATACCCTTGCAGCATTTTGGGGTGACCTAGACAGTCATAGACCACCTAGGAGTGTTTTGGGTTGACCAATAAGTTTGGTGATACCCTTGGAGCATTTTGAGGTTGATTTTTTAGTTGTTTAATTGCTAATTAGGGGGGGTATGATATCAATAATGCTCTAGTGGATGTTTAATAATATTTGTGTGATTTGCAATTGTGCAATTTTGGACCGTTAGATGCATTATGTGTTATGATTTATGGATGCATTGATGGATGCAATACCTACTGATAATGTCAATATGATATATGTTTATGATGTATTAATGACATGCACTAGCTAGATGATAAATGTATGATTAGATTTTGTGATCTGGATGTGTAGATGCTCTACTATATATGCATATATGATTGAAATGGTGAATGTTAAATGCATGTTTAATTTGATTCAATTTTTTATGCACTTAATTCATGTTGATATGACATGGTAAATGCAATGTATGCAATGCATTATTTACATGATGATGATCTAATGCAAATGAACTTGTATGCTTTAATCATTTAAAACATAAGGAATGCAATGTAATATGTGTTTAACAATCTAATGGATGACACCACAAAATGTATAAAAATCATGAATGAAAATGATAACTCTTATCATAAGAATTTCTCATTTAAGCATCCAAATGTGAGATGATATGATTGTGAGATGTGTAATGTGTATGATTGATGTAATGATTTGTTGCTATTAGGAAATTTTTGAGGTTTTCCATGAGACTCAAACACCCTAGTTGATTAATCAAAAGTTTTATAATGACTATACAGGACTCCTGAAAGATGAAATCTTTTGTTATGAATACCAAGATATTCATTATCCCTATGTGTGCAAATGAATATGTTATATGAGACATAAGACTACCTCATTGCTAGGTGGGATTCATTCAGCCCATTTTTTTAATGAGGATCACCCTACATTCATCATGATCCTAAGTTTGGAGTTGGATTAGACCACTAAGTAGTATAGGATACCAAAATATAGCTCATTTGCATGCAAACATTGGCCTGCACACACACAAAAAGCTAATGTGACAAACATATCATCATGCATAAGGATACCACCATTGCCAAGAAGGCTTGATGCCACCTAACCTGTAATGAGGATCACCTAATGGTTTGTCAAATGCTAATAATTCCAGGGATTCAAGTGCAATATTCCCTTATTTTATTTTATTTGATTTTAGGTATGTTTGCTCATACTTAGTGATGATAATCATTGTATATTTTGTATTTTGTTTTCCTTAAGAAAGGAATTTGGGGAGTGGTGATAACCACTATTTATTTTGCTTTTGAATTTTTCTTTTTTGTGGGATTTTTATTTTGATAGAGGTGAAAACCACTATTTATTTTGGGGAGTTGGGTAGGGAGGATCTTTTCATTTTGCCAATTCTCAACATTCTTGAATCATTCACACAGGGGGATGAGCAAGATAAATTTTTCACTTAAGGCAAACTAGACCACTTCGTAGGTTTCATATTTCATTGTGCAAAACTTGGATTTATTAGTGTAAAAAATGTGTTGGTATTTTGAGATATGCTAGGTGCTATTAGAACTAGACCTCATCTTCTGAAAGTGAATATAGCTTTATACAAAATTTGAGAAGATCACTCGGTGTGGTTGAATTACTGGAAAACTCTAGCATATTTCTTATAGCAATAAGAAGGGGTTGTGTTGAAAAACACAATTACTCACAAGGGTGAATAGATGATGATGATGAATAGAAGCATGATAGGCATACAAACGTGGTGTCATTTGTAAGATTGTACACCTACCCTGATGCAAATGCAATGTATGAACATACCTAATGCAGTGCAAGAAAATGAATGCATATGCAAAATGTAAATGCAAATATTTTTGTATTTTTAATGTTTTCTGATTTGTTTGGATTTTGATGTTTTCCATTGTTTTTGGATTTTGATTATTTTGAATGTTTTTGGATTTTGATTATTTTGATTTTTTTTGGATTTTGAATGTTTTGTGAGGGGAAGGCATGATACCTTAGGTACCCCAAATGTGTGTGCTACTCAACAAAAGTGAGAAAGGTGTGATACCTTTAGAGTTCTCACTATGTTTCATTGGTTGTGATGTGGATGGTGGGGAAGGTATGCTACCTTTGGGACCCCCAATGTGTATTTTTTCCACTATAATATGATCAACAATGCCCATGTTTTGATGATATGAGATAGGTGAAAGTGAATTATTGGATGAAATCACTGATTGTGTAGATCAATTTTGAAATTCCTGATCCTGTGCTACAACACTGATCATTCCCATAAACTCTTGGGGATGTGGGTTGTTATGCACCTAATTGGGTTGCTCAACGTGGTTGGAAGGAATTTTTTTTTCTTTGTGTGTGGGCCAGAGGTCTTGGAAGTCTCCTATTGGTTGGTTGTTTGGATCAAGAGGGTTGCCCATCGAAATATCTTACCTATCGATCATATCCTAAACTACATATCTAAAGGGATAACATGTTTGGATGCCATGGCCTCTTTATCGATGGTAAACATAGTATAGATATTTCCTATGTGCCTTTGATCTACGCTTATTAGATTTCAATGGATGGATCTCGGGAAGCATGATTTCTTGCATCTCATACAATCAGTTGAAGATCAATGCTAAGGAATATGAAAAATGAGTATATTATCATAGTGATTGATGTTTTTGGCCTTGTATTTGGTTAGTTTGATTGTTGTTGTCATAGTTTCCAAGTGTGGCTTGATAGTTGGGCTTTTAAGGTGGCGTGGGTTGCACAGGCCCTGGAATACTAATAGCAACTTGATTTATTGATGTTAGTTTTGGTTGTACTGGGTTGTTTTAGTATTTTTATTCCACTCCTTGCATGGCTTCACAACTTATCCCTCTTGAATTTTGATGTTTTTTATTATTCTAGCTTACTATAGAGCATCTTAAAGAGTTGGGTACTATTGGAGTCACAGTAAGAAGGAAATTGGCTTCAGATAGCTCTTGAAAAAATGTCAGTCAATTCAAATATGGGT
This sequence comes from Wollemia nobilis, assembly GCA_028583015.1. Taxonomy (NCBI): domain Eukaryota; kingdom Viridiplantae; phylum Streptophyta; class Pinopsida; order Araucariales; family Araucariaceae; genus Wollemia; species Wollemia nobilis. Next base: position 6,740,264 of record JAQPPZ010006195.1, on the reverse strand, counting down.
ATTATGTATGGTATCTTAGCAAGAAGCATTTGCCACATATTGCCATATTCGATGATTGACTCATCATCATATTGCTTCAACCCTATGAGGTCAGCCAATGTCGTCTTTTGCTCAATGTTGAAGGCAAAGCGTTCTAGGAACACATCTATGAATTGGTCAATATTGTAGATGTTATGCTTTGGGAGTTGGTTGTACCACTCCATGATTGGGCCAAAGAGGGTAGTCAAGAATATCCTCAAAAGTAAAGCATCATTATCCTAGAAGCCAAATAATTGGTTAAAGAATTTGGTGACATGCTCCTACACATATTCCTTCCCTTTAAATTCAACTAGATGGGGCATTTTAAATTTTTTTGGATAGGAAGAGGTAGGTAAAGAAGGATGCAGTGGTTGACTCCATAACTGGCATAAAGTGGGTTTCTGAGACCCAGACCCAGAGGTATTGTTCTCCATTGATTCTATGAACTCTAGCAATACCCTATATGCATTAGAGGATTTGATCTCATCTTCCTTTCTTTGATCGTAAAGTGGAGGATGAGGAACATAAGGCATATTTTGGGGTGGTGAAATATCACTCCCTTTCTTCGATAATGCATCTCAAGATATTCCACTTCTGGCTCATGCTCGGTGTAAGCCCCATAAGGCATCTCCTGAGATGGCCTATAAGGAGGGGTAACTGCCTGTGGTAGGTGTCCTATGTTAGGCCTAGGAGGCAAGTCCCAATTAGGCCTAGGAGGTCTAGGGGGTGAAATTTGATATTGTATTGGACACCTTATCCATTGTTGCATCCTATAGGTGCTAGGGATTTTCACCACTTCATGTAATGTATTTTGCAATTGCTCTTGTTGTATCATTTGTTGTTCTTGTATATTTTGTTGATACAACCTTTATAGGTGTGCTCGTTGTGAGTCCAACCATTATTGATTTATTCATTGTTGATCCAACTTGGGTTGATCCATATGTTGTTGTCTATGAATATTTTGCCTACATGCCTCATGAATATGATTTCATTGCTCAGTTGCATGGGTTTTGTGAGCCCTTGTATTTGAAATATGGATGGGTTTATCATGTGTTTCATCCTCAGTAGGATCTTGATGGCAAGCCGGGATTCACACAAACACATTCACAATAATTTCATGGTAATTTCATTAAAAAAATAGCAAAATACGGTTTACAGTAGTCTCTCCAGTATACCACTTCTCCCCCAATCCCGAACTTCACCACCCCTTTTCCCATACAAATTTTCCCCGTTTTAATGTGGTCTCGGCCTTCCCCGAAATTAATGCTCCCGCCCAAAGACCCCTTTCGAATTTCATCTTCCCTCCGTTGAAATTTCAAGATTTTCCTTTCCTTTTGTTTTCTGCCATAAATGGCAACTGTCTGACCCGTCCAGAGCCTGCATTCATGGCTTTCCATACCCTGCACCCACCGTTTTAATCTAACCGTCTTTAAGTACCGTTGTCTCCGCCATTAAGTCTTTCACCTGTAACTACGGTTTCTCCAAAAACAACATTCCAAGATAATTAAACTTGGTCGACATCTATATCTCTCTCCTCCGATTACGTGGCCCTCATCCTCAAGATCTGTTACAAGTGTGTCTCCACGTGTCAAATTTGACTCTATCCCCCACTGGTCGTGTTGCCTTTAAGGCACGTGGCAACCACGTGTCAATTTCACCCTGTCCGACCGTCCGCGTGTTTATTTCCGTTTGACTTTTTCTTGGGCCGCGATATCGCGACATGTAGCGATATCGCGACATGTCGCGATATCGTGACCCAACTGACGTCCGCCCTCAGCTTTGAAACATCGTCGCGATATCGCGACATGTCACGATATCGCGACCCAACGGTCACCTCTCTTCCGTTTGCAAAAGATGCCGCGATATCGCGACGTCGCGATATCGCGACCAAAACCTTCTCCCCTTCTTCGTGTGCACCGAGCCTTTGATTTTAATTGCCAACTGTTCAACGCTGTTGAAGTCGGAACAAGCGTCGCGATATCGCGACGTCGCGATATCGTGACTCAAACTGGCCATTGCCCTTCCGAAGCTTTGGGGTCGCGATTTCGTGACATGTCACGATTTCGTGACCCCAACGCAACTTGTGCCTTTACACTAAAACTTCCTCTTCTTTTTACAAAACCTCCCTCTTGGTCCAAGATTCGAAACAAACCCAACACAAGTACTTAGAAAATAAAAGCAAACAATAAAATGATTTGGAGGATGCAAGATTGCTCCTTGACCACCGGATGCTCCTCGCATCGTACACCCGGGTAGATAAAAAAAAAGTGACCCTCACTTTTGTTTGGCTAAGGGGAGACCCAAGCGGTCAACTTCCGTCTTCGACAACCAAGTCGCATCTTCAGTTGGTCTGCCCCTCCACTTGATCAAATACTCAGTATACTGCCTGTTTTGGGTGCTCCGGCCTTCACGGGTATCTAATACTTCCTCGGCCTCATCTGTGCTTGGAGTAGAGGCTGGAAATTGCCATGGTTCTGGACTTTGCATGTCTGTACTTTCTCCCTCATGATATTCCACGAGATCTGAAATATTAAAAATAGGTGAAATATCAAGCCAACTTGGCAATTTCACTTCATACGCATTTCCTGACTCCCGCTTTCCCAGCATTTTGCATGGCCCAAACTTTTTCATCTTCAATTTATTGTAAGTCTTGGCAGGAAATCTCTCCTTCCCCGAGATACACCATAACCTCATCTCCAATCTCGAACTCCTTGAACCGCCGCTTCTGGTCTGCCCTTGTCTTATATTGACTGTTCATTTTTGTAATCTGTCTTCTTACTTCCTCATGCAGACTTTTTATATGCTCTACAAATTCTTCTCCCTCGGCACTACATTTTTCTCTTCTGTCCAACTTTCTTAGCTCAGACACATTCCTCGGGTCGTTTCCATATACTATCTGGAACGGTGATTTATTTGTGCTTTTATTAACCGAACTGTTATATGCAAACTCTGCCTGTGGTAAGACCAAATCCCATCCCTTGGGTTGATCCACTATCAAACACCGCAGTAAATTGCCCAGGCTTCTATTGACCACCTCCGTCTGCCCATCTGTCTGTGGATGGTATGCTGAACTCGAATTTCAAGTCCTGTCTTCAATTTCTTCCACAGAGTTCTCCGTAAATACCCAACAAACTTTGTATCTCTCGTCTGAAACTATACTTCTCGGTAAACCGTGAAGTCGTACCACTTCTTTGAAGAACAACCCAACAATGTGAACCGCATCACTTGTCTTTTGGCAGGGAATAAAATGTGCCATTTTGGAGAACCGGTCCACCACCACAAATATTGAATCATTTCCTCTGTGTTCTCGGCAATCCAAGAACAAAATCCATGCTTATGTCATCCCATGGTCTCTCAGGCACAGGTAATGGCCGGTACAGATCTCGTATTTTGTTTTACACCCTTTGCCATCCGGCATATTCTCGCAACTTTGCACAAACTTCCGTACATCTTGCCGAAGTTGTGGCCGTAGTAATTTTCCTCAATCAAGGCAATGGTCTTATCCCTACCAAAATGCCCACCCAATCCTCCGCTGTGCTTTTCTTTGATTAAATTCTCCCGCATGGAACTTCTGGGAATGCACAACTTACTACCCTTGAACAGCATCCCGTCTTGGATTAAGAAATCCAACCATTTTGTTCTATCCATGGTAAGAGGTATTGAGCAAGCCTTCCAGGCTTCTGCAAAATCCGGATCTGCAAGGTATAGACCCTTCAGTTCTTCAAACCCCACTACTTCCACTGTCAATCTGGTCAGCAGAGTCCGCCTTCTGCTTAAGGCATCTGCAACCCCGTTTGACTTCCCACTTCGTGCTTTAGTACAAAGGTATAACTTTGGAGGAACTCCACCCATTTCATGTGCCTTTGGTTCAGCTTTTGTCCGACTGTTAATGTATTGCAAAGCCTGATGGTCAGAACAAGTACAAACTCCTTTGGTAATAAATAATGTCTCCACTTTTTCAGGGCCTGAACTATAGCATAAAATTCTTGATCATAGACATAATACTTTTTCCGAGCATCATTTAACTTTTCACTGAAATAAGCAACTGGCTTGCCTCCTTGACTCAGTACCGCCCCTATTGCACTGCCACTGGCATCACAGTCCACCTGAAATACCTTGTTGAAGTCTGGAAGTGCCAAAATAGGCTGTTCTGTAACTTTTCTCTTCAATGTGTCAAAGCTCCTTTCAGCCCCTGATGTCCATTTGAACTCCTTTTTATCTCCCCTCATTGTCTCTGTGAGAGGTGCACAAATACCGCTGAAGTTCTTTATGAACTTCCTATAAAAATCGGCCGGACCATGGAATGACCTCACTTCCGTTGTGCTCCTTGGAGTAGGCCATTCAATGATGGCTCTCACCTTTTCGGGGTCCATCTTCATGCCTTCTGCTGAGATTACAAACCCCAAGTATACCAATTCCTTCTTGACAAAATTACACTTTTTCAAATTTATTAATAACTTTTCTTCTTGCAACTTTTCAAAGACTCTCCCGATATGCATCGTGTGTTCCTCCAGTGGTCCGGCTAAATATCAATATATCATCTAAATAAACAATAACAAACTTTCCCAGAAATTCTTTAAGTACTTCATTCATCAGCCGCATGAAGGTACTTGGTGCATTGGACAGTCCAAAGGGCATGACTAACCACTCAAACAGGCCTTCTCTTGTCTTGAAGGTTGTCTTCCATTCATCCCCCTCTCGGATACGGATCTGATGATAACCACTTTTCAGGTCAATCTTTGTGAAGTACTCAGCTCCACTTAAACAATTCCATGATATCATCCATTCTTGGTAACGGGAATCAGTACTTAATAGTAATTTTGTTGATGGCCCGTGAATCTGTACACATCCTCCATTCCCCATCCTTCTTTGGCGCCAAAGACCGCAGTACCGCGCATGGACTCAAACTTTCCCGAATTAATCCCTTTTCTAATAATTCTTGGACCCGTCTATTTAACTCCTCGCCTCTACAGTGTGTCATCCCGTGTGCAGCTTTATTTGGCAGTGCTTGATCCTGGTACTAAATCTATATGATGGCTAATTTTTCTCATAGGGGGTAAGCCCTCAGGCACATTGTCATTCCTCCAGAAGATTTAGAACTTCTGTTGGGGTATCCCGGCATTCCTTCCCCCTAACTCTAGGGATTATTGCATAACATAAATGTTCATGCTTTAACCCATTCATAAACTCTCTCCCCTCAACTAAACAGACTCTGGAAATATTACATACCTTTTCATCTGTATCCTTCAAGGGCTTTAGTTTATGGCGTACACCATTCTTTGTCAATGAGTAGGTGTTGGCACGACCATCATGTACTGCACTCCGGTCAAACTGCCAGGGTCTCCCCAGCAACATGTGGCAAACATCCATGGGTAAGATGTCACACAGGACCTCATCACAATAATTCCCAACGTTAAATTTAACGTAACACCGCTCATTGACCAAAGCTCCGTGGTCCTTTTGTAACCATGCGACCCGGTATGGGTGTGGGTGTTTCTTCCTCTCTAACTGTAACTTTGTAACCATTTCCTCGTAAACCAGGTTATCCGTGCTACCATTATCAATAATGATATTGCAAACCTTGCCCGCACATTTACATCTAGTGCGGAATAAACTTTTCCTCTGGTCTGTGTCCTTCTCCTCGTTCAACAGGACTCTTCTTACAACCATTGTTTCTCCTCTCTCCGCTTCTTCGAAATGCTCAGATTCAACATCCTCCTCTGCCACAGCAGCTCTGGCTGGGCCCTCATGCCTCTTGTTTGTTCTTTCTCGGTGTTGTGGACATTCAAATGCCCTGTGTCCTTCTTCACCACAATGGAAACATGTTCCACGAAATACTCCCCTTCCAAACCCTCGTCCAGATCCACCCCGTCCTCTTGGGTAGCTGTTCTGATCTCGGGGCTGATAAACATCTTCTTCTTTTTGGTCCTGGTTACTACTGGCTTCCCCAGTCTTCTTCGGATCCTTGTACTTTTCTCCACCGGTCCTCCCACCAGTCCTTCCACCTCGGCCTCTTCCTCTTTGCTTGCCTTCAAACCGCCCGTTTAGCTTTTCTTCTACCTTCAAGGCAAATTGATAAGCATCCTCAATGGTGTTTACTCGAACCAGGCTCGCTTCTTCCCGGATACCAAGCCTCAACCCATTAATGTAACGGGCTACTTTCTCTTTATTTGCCTCTAAATGCCCCGTTCTAATAGAAATTTTGTAAAATTCTTCGAGTGTACTCTTGGACAGCTTTTGTTTGTCTGTCTCAAGCTCTGCATTTTTCTTAGCAGATCCAACTCGTAATCTGCCGGGATGAACTGTCTTTTAAGCTTCTCCACCATTCTATCCCATCTTGTTATTCTTTCTTTCCCTCTTCTGTTTCTCTCCAACTGCATTCCCTTCCACCAAATGCTGGCATGACCCTTTAACTTGGTCTTAGCAAATCTGACCCGGTTAGGGTCTTCAATCTCCTCATACTCGAAATATTCCTCTAAATCATTTATCCAGTCAATCACTTCTTCTGGATTCAGATTTCCCGAGTAGGTAGATACCTCCATTTTTGGTTGTTTTCCAATCTGAGAGATGGCCTTATACAACCGGGCCTGAGCAGGATCCACAGCTTCTGCTTCTTCCTCAGACTGTTCTTCCTCTTCAACTTCATCTTCACTTTCCTCTTCCCCTCCGGGTTCGCGCCTTCTGCGTAACTCTGCTTGCAAGGCTTGAACTTGTCTTTGCAAGGCCCGGAAGTCTTCGGTCGGCACCACATTTCCTGCTCCGCCACGGTTCCTTCGTGGAGGCATGATATTTTCTCTGTATTATTATTTTTTTTTTTAGAATTCTTCCACAGATCCTGGTGCAACTGCCTCTCTCCGACGATCTGTTACACGCTCAGGAGCTCCCGCTCTGATACCACTTGATGGCAAGCCGGGATTCACACAAACACATTCACAGTAATTTCATGGTAATTTCATTAAAAAAATAGCAAAATATGGTTTACAGTAGTCTCTCCAGTATACCACTTCTCCCCCAATCCCGAACTTCACCACCCCTTTTCCCATACAAATTTTCCCCGTTTTAATGTGGTCTCGGCCTTCCCCGAAATTAATGCTCCCGCCCAAAGACCCCTTTCGAATTTCATCTTCCCTCCGTTGAAATTTCAAGATTTTCCTTTCCTTTTGTTTTCTGCCATAAATGGCAACTCGTCCGATCCGTCCGTAGCCTCGCATTCATGGCTTTCCATACCCCGCACCCGCCGTTTTAATCTGACTGTCTTTAAGTACCGTTGTCTCCGCCATTAAGTCTTTCACCCGTAACTACGGTTTCTCCGTAAACAACATTCCAAGATAATTAAACTTGGTCGACATCTATATCTCTCTCCTCCGATTACGTGGCCCTCATCCTCAAGATCTATTACAAGTGTGTCTCCACGTGTCAAATTTGACTCTATCCCCCACTGGTCGTGTTGCCTTTAAGGCACGTGGCAACCACGTGTCAATTTCACCCTGTCCGACCGTCCGCGTGTTTATTTTCGTTTGACTTTTTCTTGGGCCGCGATATCGCGACATGTAGCGATATCGCGACATGTCGCGATATCGCGACCCAACTGACGTCCGCCCTCAGCTTTGAAACATCGTCGCGATATCGCGACATGTCACGATATCGCGACATGTCGCGATATCGCGACCCAACGGTCACCTCTCTTCCGTTTGCAAAAGATGCCGCGATATCGCGACCAAAACCTTCTCCCCTTCTTCGTGTGCACCGAGCCTTTGATTTTAATTGCCAACTGTTCAACGCTGTTGAAGTCGGAACAAGAGTCGCGATATCGCGACGTCGCGATATCGCGACTCAAACTGGCCATTGCCCTTCCGAAGCTTTGGGGTCGCGATTTCGTGACATGTCACAAAATCGCGACATGTCGCGATTTCGCGACCCCAACGCAACTTGTGCCTTTACACTAAAACTTCCTCTTCTTTTTACAAAACCTCCCTCTTGGTCCAAGATTCGAAACAAACCCAACACAAGTACTTAGAAAATAAAAGCAAACAATAAAATGATTTGGAGGATGCAAGATTGCTCCTTGACCACCGGATGCTCCTGCATCAGATCTATTGCCTATTTTCCATGCTCCCCAAATTTTGCATTGACCTGAGACTCTAGTTTATGAATTGGCTCTGTATAGTCCAATGATGTAGAGCCATCATGTGGTTGCACCAAGTACTCTTTATGAGGAGTAGGAGGATGACATGGGTCTTCTCCCTCATTTATGAGGAAAGACTCATATTCAGTTTTATATGTAGGCTTTGTATACTTAGTCTACATAGAAGCATGGCGTGTGTATGTTGAGTGCTTTCTATGAGGAGTATGGGGGTGACTTGCCCGATCAGACGGGGTGGTTTGCTCATCCAAGCTAGGCCATGGTGTAGTCTCATGGTCATATTCTGATTGATGTATAGAGCAATTTGGGATGTGAATCCATGATATTGATCTACTAGGCTCCTCAATGGGTGGGCTATTTGCTATATAGAATTCCATCAGGTTATCCAAATCAGGAAGGTTTTATAGAGGACCTATGGGTGCTTCCCTAATAGGGGTGTCTCGAAGGCTTGACCCCATGGGGATTGTATTGTTGTTATGATAAAACATGGGATGCCATTAAAGGATGGGCATGTACTCTAGAATTATTTGGAGATATTCATTGGTCATGGATCTTGAATCTCTCTCTGAATTGGAGGTCATATTTTTAACTGTATTTGGACCAAATCCATAAAAGGGGGGTCCATCGACCATTTTAGAAAATTTTGACTTTTAAAAAAATGTTATAAGTGTTATATATCAAAATGATCAGTAAAAAAAGCTGATAACAATGGGTTAGGACTCCAAAATTTGACTTTTATGTCAAAAATTTGTATTTTTTGAATATTTGGCCAACCAGGGCCCGTGGGGAAATGCCCACTTTTAGGATTTTTGGGGAAATTTTGAAGCATGAAGAGTTAAGACTCAAAATTTTTGTGAGAGGTGTATAAGGAGCTAACTAAGACAACAAAACAAATTTGGCAATTTTTGGGGTTGTCTAGACCATTTTATGACTGTTTTAGTGTAGTTTTTCCCTATTTTCAACTTCAAAAATAGAGTAATCATAAAACCAACATAACTTTTTTGTTATAGCTCTGATTTGCATGATTCTCAATCTGTTGGATGCATAATCAAAATGTATATTTTGTTTTTTCAATAAATTTATTTGAAAAATTAGGGTTAGGGTTTGGTACCAAATCAAGGATCCTAGGTTGATTACCCAAATAACAAATAAACACACAAAGTAGAAAACATGATAATCTCTTGTAAGGATCAGATGTGTATGATTATCTCTTTTAAATCTTAAGAACACACAATCAAATGATCAAAGAAGCACACAAGAAAACAATATGATTATCTCCTTTAAGTTTTAGATATGAATCCCTAACATGTCTGGTGTGTTTAGATTTGTTGTTGCTCTTGCTTTCTTGTTCATTATTTGGACTTATAATGAGGTAACTCAACCAAGGTTGTGACTAGGAACTCTAGTTCCAAATAGGATGTCCTTAAAAGAGTCTAGGGTACACCGCTTAAAACCCACAATGATTGGAGGGTTTGATTAGCTCTTCCACTCTAAAATGACAAGTGTTTCCAACAATGGGAGGGATTTTGAACACCAGTGACCTATTCCATCTTGAGAGAGTGCCCTATTCTATCTAAAGTATCTAGGGGCACGCTGATGGAAGGAGGTGAAATCCAACATCACCGGTATGAATTGGGCGTTGGTAATGAAATACAACCTTACCAATGTTATTGTGATATGTTCAAGTGTGTGTGGTTCATTTTAAGATTAAATAAAGTAAACAATGAAGCACTCAATGATCTTTCACTAAATTCAAGAAGAAAGGTGCATTTTAATTTCAAAAGCTAGGTAAAAAGAAACCTACAAGATGTAAATCTTAAATGAGAACCTACCCATTAGGTAGGCTACAAGAAAGCAAACCATAGAAGTACATTATAACTTAACTTATTTTTTATTTTTCTTATTTTTGTGTTATTTTTGCATTTATCAGAAAAGGAAACTATCTTTCTACCTTTCTAGCAAACAAAGCATGTGAAAAAAATCAAACTTCAACAATTTCTTACTATGTAACAAAAAACCAGAAGTTTAGGTACCTACCTTATTTCCCAAGGAACCTACAATTTATTGCAACTGAGAAAAAAAATATCTATTTTTTGGCCATCCTAGGGTGATATGGCTGCCAATTTTATGGCCATAATAGGGTGTGACAGTTTTATGGCCATCCCAAGGTGGGCCAAGGGGTAGTCTAGAGGTCGTTTCAGGCAAGGACGACCAATACCTGCAATAGAAACCAAGCAAAAACTAAGGTTAAACCTTCAATTAAGCAATAGGGATAGGGTACCACCATGATTACCACTGAATTAGGGGAAAAATGGTGCACCTAATGAATCTAAACAATATGCATCTATCGCTAGTGTGTTATGAGCATCAAAACGGAAGCATGCAAGTAAAAGTGGAAGAGACACCAAATTGCAAGAAATGAAATAAAAGGAAGTTTCTTTCTATTAATTTGATGGTTCAAAACCATGGTTACATAGATGTCCCCTTGAGGGCTCAATATTGATACAATTTTTTACAAAATTATGGGGTGCCCAAGGATCAAGTCCTTTCAAAGAAGCTCGTGTGCACTTCCAATGTCTTTCCTCGTACCCACAATTGAGGTGGGTGAACCTATGATGCCACCACTTTGTTCTATGATCTTGTTATCCTTCCTCATGCACTGTAAAAACCTGCACCTACACACAAGGAAACCATAATTGTTAAATAGCAAGTGTGTATGGTGAAAACATGCAATCCCCACAGGCACTAAAAGACTAGAAAATATGAATATGCAATATACCTATCTAAATCAACTCCAAATGACTTGAAATTGTAGATGTATGTAAAATAGATGGTTTTGGGAAGATATCACTGAAAATAGAACCGAAATTGCATCCGATGGCGTGGCGTAATTGCAGTAGACCTACGAAGCCTACAAAACCCAAAACAAGCAATTTCTGGCCCTAAACATATCCAAAATACATGAAACTTGGAAAGAATACATAAAATGACATTTCAAGACAACCCATGTGGTCATATTTGCAAAATAAATAACATTTTCATGTGCATCTCCATATGAGCTCCGTAGACCTGCATAAGACCCTACAAAACACTAAAAATATGATATCTCACTCAATATAGCTCCAAAATGCATGAAATTTGGACAGCATGTTCATATACTAATCTAGAATATAACTAAAAAAAAATAGTAAAGAAATAATGCATAGATATGCCACCATACTTGGGATGGGACGGTTGTGACTGTCATAGAATGGGGACCGTCTTGGGGTGGGACGACCACCAATTCTGCACTTATTTTATCACCAATTCCTCTATGAATTGGTTAAGGACCTCCTAAATAGTGTTGTCATCAAATTTTGTGGTGAAATTCACTCAATTGGTCTGGTTTTGTAAACAAATTGTACCTCCTAGATCACTCGCAAACCTCCTTCGCTAGGTAGAGATTTCGAGGGAAAAGGGCACAAAATGGTGAGGGGAAATCTTGGCAGCACTCCATTGCTATGTCTCAAAACTCCTCTCTATATTTTGTGTGGAAAATTGATCCACTTTATAGCCAAAGGAGGCCTTTGGGCAAGAAGGCATGCGAGGGCATGCAGGGCAAGAGGTGCCATTTGGCCAACAGGGTGGCATGCATTGGAGGGGAAGAGAATCTCCCTATTTGGCCTCTTACATGCAGCATGTCATAAGGATGCTGCACCCTCTGACTTGCATGCTTGAATAGGTAGGGAAAATGGCAATTTTTGGGTGCCATTTGTCCAAATTTGACTTTTTGGGAGTCAAACCTTGTGGTCATCCCACCCCGGGATGACCAGTTTGCCACCATCCCTAGGGTGGGACGACCATAAACTATGACCATCCTAGGGTGGGATGATCATGCCTATATGGCCCAAAAGCTCCCAAAAGTGGGGTAGAGCCTTCCAAGAGTGGTTAGGACCACTAGTAAAACCTCTGAGGGTTGCCCAAGGGGGCCATATGGTGTCAATTAACCAATGCTTTTGATTGCCTAATCGGATTGACCAGATTTTAGTGTCTACAGATGCCCCTTTTTGAGATGCATTGTGTGCAGCACAACGTTGAGAAAAAATAGATGACTAAAATGCTAAATGATTAGGGTTATTCAATAACCTAACCAAATTTTGATGCCCCAATCATGGAAAGAGCATGCGTTCTTGAATCCTTGCTTCTGACGAGCTAAGGAACTTGCTTCAAGTACAACCTTTCATGTCTAGTTTACTTGATCTTGGACATTTTTCTTCATGGTGCAGGAGGCCTAGTTTTTCATGATTCTATAATGCCAAGCATTTGTTTTAATTGAAATTTTTGCTTGTTTGTTGCCCCAAGTAGGAGCATGATTGTCTTTGTCAAAGATTCATTGAATGAACACAATTTGCATGATTGAGTGTTTGATTGTTGATTTTGATTATGAATTTGTTAAGTATGACTACCCCCTCAAGCGATGAGTCGATGAGGGAATGACTAGTGATAAAAGTGATGAGTCGCTTGACACATATGACTTTATTGGGGTTCCTTCTTGATCTTGAGTGAATTCCATTAGATTTGACTTGTTTTTGGTGGGTTTTGGACCCTTTTTGCTATTTTTTGTGTTGTTTTTGAATTTTTTATTTTTTATGAGATTTCATAGAAGAATACCTCATCAATGTTAGATGCCCCAATCATGGAAAGGGTATACATCTCAGAATCATTGCCTCCGACAAGTTAAGGAACTTGATTTTGGTAATCTTTGGGATATTGGCAAACAAGCTTAAGTCTAATCCTAGCCTTGATGGCAATTAGGAGATAAGATTAAGTCAAATCCTAGCCTTGATGGAAATTAGGAGATAAGATTAAGTCAAATCCTAGCCTTGATGGCAATTAGGAGATAAGCTTAAATCAAATCCTAGCCTTGATGGCAATTAGGAGATAAGCTTAAATCAAATCCTAGCCTTGATGGCAATTAGGAGATAAGCTTAAATCAAATCCTAGCCTTGATGGTAATTAGGAGATAAGCTTAAGTCAAATCCTAGCCTTGATGGCAATTAGGAGATAAGCTTAAATCAAATCCTAGCCTTGATGGTAATTAGGAGATAAGCTTAAGTCATAGCCTTGATGGTGATTAGGAGATAAGCTTACTAGTTTGCTTGAATTTTCTTTTGATCTTTTGCTTATTTTTCCCAAGCAAGGAGGGTGCATGATTGTCTTCGACAATGATTCGTAAGATGAACATGATTAACTTGATTAAGTTATCAATTGTTGATTTGGATTATACATGTTGTTATTATGACCAATGGGCTTAGTGGATGTCATTGGGGCATTTTGGGGTGACCTAGATGGTCATAGACCACCTAGGAGTGTTTTGGGTTGACCAAGTGGTATGTAGATACCCTTGGAGCATTTTGGGGTGACCTAGATGGTCATAGATTACCTAGGAGTATTATGGGTTGACCAAGTGGTTTGTAGATACCCTTGGAGCATTTTGGGGTGACCTAGATGGTCATAGACCACCTAGGAGTGTTTTGGGTTGACCAAAGCGTTTGTAGATACCCTTGGAGCATTTTGGGGTGACCTAGATGGTCATAGACTACCTAGGAGGTTTTTTGGGTTGACCAAGTGGTATGTAGATACTTTGCCTTTTGGAGATACCCTTGGAGCATTTTGAGGTTGATTGCTTAATTGTTTGATTGCTGATTAGGGGGGGTATGATATCAATAATGCCCCTAGTTGATGTTTAAAAATGTTTGTGTGATTTGCAATTGTGTGATTTTGGACCATTAGATGCATTATGTGTTATGATTTATGGATGCATTAATGGATGTAATACCTATTGATGATGTGAATATGCTATATGTATGTGATGTACTGATGACATGCACTAGCTAGATGATAAATGTATGATTAGATGTTGTGATCTAGATGTGTAGATGCTCTACTATGTATGCATATATGGATGCAATGGTGAATGTTAAATGCATGTTTAATTTGATTCAATTGTTTATGCACTTAATTTATGTTGATATGATATGGTAAATGCAATGTATGTAATGCATTATTTACATGATGATGATCTAATGTAAATGAACTTGTATGCTTTAATCACTTAAAACATAAGGAATGCAATTAATATGTGTTTAACAATCTAATGGATGACACCACAGAATGTATGAAAATCATGAATGAAAATGATAACTCTTATCATAAGAATTAATCATTTAAGCATCCATATGTGAAATGAGATGATTGTGAGATGTGTAAATGTGTATGATTGATGTAATGATTTGTTGCTATTAGGGAATTTTTGAGGTTTTCCATGAGACTCAAACACCCTAGTTGATTAATCAAAAGTTGTATAATGACTATACAGGACTCTTGAAAGATAAAAGCTTTTGTTATGAAGACCAAGATATTCATTATCCCTATGTGTGCAAATGAATATATTAGATGAGACATAAGACTACCTCATTGCCAGGAAGGATTCATTCAACCCATTGTTGTAATGAGGATCACCCTATGTTCATCATGATCCTAAGTTTGGACTTAGTTGGATTAGACCACTAGGTAGTATAGGCTACCAAAAGCTAGCTCATCCACATGCAAACATTGGTCTGTACACATACAAAATTCTAATGTGATAGACATATCATCATGTGTAAGGATACCACCATTGCTAGGTAGGCTTGATGCCACCTAACCTGTAATGAGGATCACCTAATGGTTTTTCAAATGCTAAGAATTCTAGGGATTCAAGTTCAATACTCCCTTCTTTTATTTTATTTTATTTTAGGGATATTTGCTCATACTTAGTGATGAAAATCACTGTTTATTTTGTATTTTGTTTTCTTTGAGCAAGGGATTTGGGGAGTGGTGATAACCACTATTTATTTTGCTTTTGATTTTTGCTTTTTGTGGGATTTTTATTTTGATAGTGGTGAAAACCATTATTTATTTTGGGGAATTTGGTAGGGAGGAGCTTGTCCTTTTGCCAATTCTCAGCATTCTTGAACCATTCACATAGGGGGATGAGCAAGATAAACTTTTCACTTAAGGTAACCTAGACCACTTCGTAGGTTTCATATTTCCTTGTTCAAACTAGGATTATTAGTGTTTGATTAGTGATGGGATTTTGAGATATGCTAGGTGCTATCAGAACTAGACCTCATCTTCTAAAAGTGAAGATAGCTTTCTACAAAATCTGAGAAGATCACTAGGTATGGTTGAATGATTGGAAAACCCTAGTATATTCCTTATAGCAATAGGAAGGGGTTGTGTTGAAAAACACAATTACTCACAAGGGTGAATGGATGATGATGATGAATAGATGCATGATTGGCATACAAACATGGTGTCATTTGTAAGATTGTAAACACAACCTATCCTAATGCAAATGCAATGGATGAACATGCCTAATGCAATGCAAGTAAATGAATGCATATGCAAAATGTAAATGCAAATGTTTTTGTGTTTTTAATGTTTTTTGATTTGTTTGGATTTTGATGTTTTCAATTGTTTTTGGATTTTGATTATTTTGAATGTTTTTGGATTTTGGGGGGGGGGGGGGGGGGGGGGGGGGGGGGGGGGGGGGGGGGGGGAAAATGTATTTTGTCCACTACAATATGATTAACAATGCCCATGTTCCGATGAGATGAGATAGGTGAAGGTGAAATATTGGATGAAATCACCGATTGTGTAGATCGATTTTGAAATTCTTGGTCTTGTGCTACAATACTGATCATTCCCATAAACTCTTGGGGAGGTGGGTTGTTATGCACTTGATTGGGTTGCTCAACGTGGTTGGCAGGTGTTGTTTTTGCTTCGTGTGTGGGCCAGAGGTCTTGGAAGTCTCCTATTGGTTGGTTGTTTGGAGCAAGAGGATTGCCCATCGGAAGCTCTTGCCTCTCGATCATATCCTGAACTACATCTCTAAAGGGATAACATGTTTGGATGTCATGGCCTCTTTGTCGATGGTAAACATAGTATAGATATTTCTTGTGCACCTTTGATCTACGCTTATTAGGTTTCAATGGATGGATCTCGGGAAGCATGATTGCTTGCGCCTCATACAATCGATTGAAGATCGATGCTAAGGGCTCTAAAAAATGAGTATATTGTCATAGTGGTCGATGTTGTTGGCCTTGTCTTTGGTTAGTTTGATTGTTGTTGTCATAGTTTCCAGGTGTGGCTTGATAGTTGGGCTTTTGAGGTGGCATGGGTTGCGTAGGCCCTAGAATACTAATAGCAACTTGATTGATTGATGTCAGCTTTGGTTGTACTAGGTTGTTTTTGGCATTCTTAGTCCACTCCTTGCATGGCTTCACAATTTCTCCCTCTTGAATTTTGATGTCTTCGATTATTCTAGCTTGCGCTAGAGCATCTTCAAGAGTTGGATATTGTTGGAGTTGCAACAACAAGGAGATAGGCTTAAGATAACTCTTAGAAAACATGCCAGTCAACTCAGACATGGGTAGTATGTATGGTAGCTTAGCAAGAAGTATTCACCACCTATTGCCATAGTCGATGATTGACTCATCATCATATTGCTTCAACCCTACGAGGTCAGCCAGTGTCACCTTTTGCTCAGTGTTGAAGGCGAAGCATTCTAGGAACACATCTATGAATTGGTCAAGATTGTAGATGCTATGCTTCGGGAGTTGGTTGTACCACTCCATGGCTGGGCCGAAGAGGGTAGTCAAGAATATCCTCAAGAGTAAAGCATCATTATCCTGGATGCCAAAGCATTGGTTTAAGAATTTGGTGACATGCTCCTACGCATCTTCCTCCCCTTTAAAGTCAGCCAGGTGGGGCATTTTAAACTATTCTGGATAGGAAGGGGTAGGTACAGAAGGATGGAGTGGTTGACTCCGTAACTGGTGCAAAGTGGGCTTCTGAGACCCAAACCCAGAGGTCTTGTTCTCCACTAATTCTAGGTGCTCTAGCAATACCCTATATGCATCAGAGGATTTGATCTCCTCTTCCTTGCTTCGCTCCTACAGTGGAGGATGAGGAACATCAGGCCTATTATTGGGTGGTGGAATATCACCCCCTACCTCAATAAGGCATCTCAAGATATTCCACTTCTAGCTCATGCTCAGTGTAAGCCCCATAAGGCGTCTCTTGAACTGGCCTATAAGGAGGGGTAACTGCCTATGGTAGGTGCCCTATGTTAGGCCTAGGAGGCAATTCTTGATTAGGCCTAGGAGGTCTAGGGGGTGACATTTGAGATTGTATTGGACACCTTGCCCATTGTTGCATCTTATAGGTGCTAGGTGTAATCACCACTTCATGTAATGCATTTTGCAATTGCTCTTGTTGTATCATTTGTTGTTCTTGTATCTTTTATTGATACAACCTTTGTAGGTGTGCTCATTGTGAGTCCACCCATTGTTGATTTATTTTTTGTTGATCCAACTGGAGTTGATCCGTATATTGTTGTCTATGAATATTTGGCCTAAGTGCCTGATGAATATGATTTTGTTGCTCACTTGTATGGGGTTTGTGAGCCCTTGTATTTGAAATATGGATGGGTTTATCATGTGTTTCACCCCTAGTAGGATCTATTGCCTATTTTCCATGCTCCCTAAAGGTTGCATTGACTTGAGACTCTAGTTTATGAATCGGCTCTGTATAGTCCGATGATGTAGAGCCATCATGTGGTTGCACCAAGTACTCTTTATGAGGAGTAGGAGGATGACTTGGGTCTTCTTCCTCATCTATGAGGAAAGACTCATATTCAGTTTTGGATGTAAGCTCTATATATTTAGGCTATGCAAAAGCATGATGTGTGTATGTTGAGTGCTCTCTGTGAGGAGTATGGGGGTGACTTGCTCGATCAGACGGGGTGGTTTGCTCATCCAAGCTAGGCCATGGTGTACTCTCATGTTCATATTTCGATTGATGTATAGAGCAAGTTGGGATGTGAATCTATGATATTGACCTACTAGACCCCTCAATGGGTAGATTATTTTCTATATAGAATTCCATCAGGGTATCCAAGTCAGGAAGGTTTCCTAGAGGACCTATGGGTGCTTCCCTAGTAGGGGTATCTCGAAGGTTTGCCCCCCTAGGGATGGTATTGTTGTTATGATAAAACTTGGGATGCCATTCAGGGATGGGCATGTCCTCTAGACTTATTTGGAGATATTCATTGGTTATGGAGCTTGAATCTCTCTCTGAATTGGAGGTCTTGTTTTCAACCACATTTGGACCAAATCCATAAAAGGGGGGTCCATCGACCATTTTTAGAAAATTTTGACTTTTCAAAAAATGTTATAAGTGTTATATATCAAAATGATCAGTGTGACGAGCTGATCACAATGGGCTAGGGCTCCAAAATTTGACTTCTGGGTCAAAAATTTGTATTTTTGGAATATTTGGCCAACCGAGGCCCATGGGGAAATGCCCACTTTTAGGAATTTTTGGGAAATTTTGAAGCATGAAGAGTTAGGACTCAAAATTTTTGTGAGAGGTGCAGAAGGAGCTAACTAAGACAAAAAAAAAAATTTGGCAATTTTTGGAGTTGTCTAGACCATTTTATGACTATTTTAGTGTAGTTTTTCCCTATTTTCGGCTTCGAAAATAGAGTAATCATAAAACCAACATAACTTTTTTGTTATAGCTCTAATTTGCATGATTCTCGATCTGTTGGATGCAGAATCAAAAAGTAGATTTTTTTCAATAAATTTTTTTGAAAAATTAGGGTTAG
The DNA here is from genome assembly GCA_028583015.1 of Wollemia nobilis. NCBI lineage: Eukaryota > Viridiplantae > Streptophyta > Pinopsida > Araucariales > Araucariaceae > Wollemia > Wollemia nobilis. The sequence goes on along the minus strand of JAQPPZ010006195.1, from coordinate 6,721,410 downwards.
GGTTTGGTCCTAGATCTAGGATCTTATGTTGATTACCCAAACAATAAAGAAACACACAAAGTAGACAACATGATTATCTCTTTTAAGGATTAGATGTGTATGATTATCTCTTTTAAATCTTAAGAACACATAATCAAATGATCAAAGAAGCACACAAGCAAACAATGTGATTATCTCCTTTAAGTTTTAGATGTGAATCCCTAAGTTATTTGGTGTGTTTAGATTTGTTGTTGCTCTTGCTTTCTTGTTCATGTTTTGGACTTAGAATGAGGGAACTCAACCAAAGTGGTGACTAGGAACACTAGTGCCAAACATGAGGTCCTCAAAAGAGTCTAGGGTACACCACTTAAAACCCACAATGAGTGGAGGGTTCACCTAGCTCTTCCACTCTGAAATGACAAGTGTTTCCAATAGTGGGAGGGAGTTTGAACACTAGTGACCTATTCCATCTTGAGAGAGTGCCCTATTCTATCTAAGGTATCTAGGGGCAAGCCAATGGAAGGAGGTGAAATCCAACGTCACCGGTCTGAATTGGAGGTTGGTGATGAAATCCAACCTTACCAATGTTATTGTGATACGTGCAAGTGTGTGTGGTTCCTTTTAAGCTTAAATAAAGTAAATAATGAAGCACTCAATGATATTTCACTAAATGCAAGAAGAAATTTGTATTTAATTTTAAAAATATAGATAAAAAGCAACCTACAAGATGCAAACCCTAAATGATAACCTACCCATTAGGTAGGCTACAAGCAAGCAAACCATAGAAAGTGCATTATAACTTAACTTATTTTTTATTTTTCTTCTTTTTTTGTTATTTTTTGCATTTATAAGAAAATAAAACTATCTTTCTACCTTTCTAGCAAACAAAGGATGTGAGAAAAATCAAATTTTAACAATTTCTGATAGTGTAACAAAAAACTAGAAGTTTAGGTACTTACCTTATCACTTGGGAACTTGCTATTTTTGGAATTTGGAGTAGAAAAGGCTCTATTTTGTGGCCATCCTAGGGTGGGATGGCTTATTTTTTAATGGCCATCCTAGGGTGGGATGGTTGTGTGGCCATCCCAGGGTGGGATAAGGAGCAATCCAAAGGTCGTTTCAGGCTAGGACGACCAGTACCTACAATAGAAACCAAGAAAAACTAAGGTTAAACCTTTAATTAAGCAATAGGGATAGGGTCCCACCATGATCACCATTGAATTAGGGGAAAAATGGTGCACCTAATGAAGCTAAAAAATATGCATCTATCGCTAGTGTGTTATGAGCATCAAAATGGAAGCATGCAAGTAACAATGGAAGAGATACCAAATTGCAAGAAATGAAATAAAAGGAAGTTTCTTTCTATTAATTTGATGGTTCAAAACCACGGTTACATAGATGTCCCCTTGAGGGCTCAATATTGATACAATTGTTTACAAAATTATGGGTTGCCCAAGGATCAAGTCCTTTCAAAGAAGCTCGCGTGCACTTCCAATGTCTTTCCTCGTACCCACAATTGAGGTGGGTGAACCTATGATGTCATTGCTTTGTTCTATGATCTTGTGCTCCTTCCTCATATACTGTAAAAACCTGCACCTACACACAAGGAAATCAGATTTTTTAAATAGCAAGTGTGTATGGTGAAAACATGCAATCCCCACAGGCACTAAAAGACTAGAAAGTATGAATATGCAATATGCCTATCTAAATCAACTCCAAATGATTTGAAATTGTAGAGGTATGTAAAATATATGATTTTGGGAAGATATTATTAAAAATAGAACCAAAATTGCATCCGATGGTATGGCGTAATTGCATAGTAGACCTACAAAGCCTACAAAACCCAAAGCAAGCAATTTCTGACCCTAAACATATCCAAAATACATGAAACTTGGATAGTATACATAAAATAATATTTTAAGAGAACCCATATGGTCATATTTGCAAAATAAGTAATATTTTTATGTGCATCTCCAGATGAGCTCCGTAGACCTGCATAAGACCCTACAAAACACTAAAAATGTGATATCTCGCTCAATATAGCTCCAAAATGCATGAAATTTGGATAGAATGTTCATATACTAATCTAGAATCTAACTAAAAAATAATAGTAAATAAATAATGCATATATATCCTCATACCTAGGGTGGGATGGTTGGGACTATCACAGATTGGGGACCATCCTGGGGTGGGACGACCACCAATTCTGCACTTATTTTATCACCAATTCCTCTATGAATTGGTCAAAAACCCTCCTAATAGTTTTTTCATCAAATTTGGTGGTGAAATTCACTCAATTGGTTCAGTTTTGTAAACAAATTGCGCCTCCTAGATCACTCGCAAACCTCCTTCTCTAGGTAGAGATTTCGAGGGAAAAAGGCACAAAATGGTGAGGGGAAATCTTGGCAGCACTCCATTGCTATGTCTCAAAACTCCTCTCTATATTTTGTGTGGAAAATTGATCCACTTTATAGCCAAAGGAGGCCTTTGGGCAAGAAGGCATGCGAGGGCATGCAGGGCAAGAGGTGCCATTTGGCCAATAGGGTGGCATGCATTGGAGGGGGAAGAGAATCTCCCTATTTGGCCTCTTACATGCAGCATGTCATAAGGATGTTGTGTCCTCTGACTTGCATGCTCGAATAGGTAGGGTAAATGGTAATTTCTGGGTGCCATTTGTCCAAATTTGACTTTTTGGGAGTCAAACCTTGTGGTCGTCCCACCCTAGGACGACCAGTTTGCCACCATCCTAGGGTGGGATGGCCATAAATTGTGACCATCCCGGGGTGGGACGGTCATGCCTATGTGGCCCAAAACTCCCAAAAGTGGGGTAGAGCCTTCCAAGAGTGGTTAGGACCACTAGTAAACCTCTGAGGGTTGCCCAAGGGGGCCATATGGTGTCAATTAACCAGTGCTTTTGATTGCCTAATCGGATTGACCAGATTTTAGTGTCTACACCAAGAGACCAAATAGTCTCAAAGAAAAAATGCTCCTCCACTTGTACTTTTCCTATCATCCACACTACTTGCTCAGTCCGCATATGTATATGTAATGAAAGTGAAATTATCACATCTGGGATACCACATTCCAAACTCGACATTTTATTTCAAATACTTGAAGATTATTTTTACTACCTATACATGTGTTTCATTTGGTGTAGTTTGAAATCTTACCACTAATCCAACTGCATGTATTATATTTGACCTTGTAGCTGTGATATACAATAAAATTCCAATCATGGATCTATACAAAGTTTGATTAGCCTTAGGAGACTCATCATCTTTACTTAACTTACATCTTGTAATCATGGGGGCACTCACAAGATTGCAATCCTCTATCCTAAATTTTTTTAAATTTCTTTTACATACTTGGTTTGAGAGATAAATATATCTTTATCTAATTGTGAGATTTGTAAACCAAGAAAAAATGATATCTCACCAAGCATTGGCATCTCAAATTCACTTTGCATACGTTTTGTAAATATTTGACACATATTTTTATTACTACCTCCAAAAATGAGGTAGTCCACATAGACCACTATAATTAACTGATCATTTCCTTTATTCTTGATGTACAGGTTGCTATCAACTATACCTTTTCTGAAACATTATTCTTGGAGATATTTATCCAACCTTGAGTACCAAGCCCTGGGGATTGATTTAGTCCATAGAGAGCCTTATTCAATTTACATATAGTCTTACTTGTCTATTAATATAAAACCATTTGGTTGCTCAATGTAGACCTCTTCCTTTAAGTAACCATTAAAACATTTTGATTTTACATCCATTTGGTACACTTTGAAGTTTCTAAAACTTGAAAAATCCAAGAACATTCTTATGGCCTCAAGACGAGCAACAAGAGCAAATGTCTCTTCAAAATTAATTCCTTCAACTTGTGCATAGCCTTTACACACAACTCTTGCTTTGTTTTTGACAAACTGACCATATTCGTTCAACTTGTTTCTATATATCCATTTGGTTCCGATTATATTCTTGTCTTTTGGATGTGGAACAAGTTCCCAAGTCTCACTCTTCTCTATTTGATCTAACTCTTCTTCCATTACCTTAATCTAATATTTATCTTCACTTGATTGATTGAAATTATTTGGCTCAACTTTAGATAGTAAATATAAGATGGCATATTCACTTGTACTTGTTATTTTCATCCTTGTTTGTCTCTCATCTAGATTCCCAATAATTAGATCTTTCGAATGGTTCTTTTGCACATATCTGGATGGTTTTTTAGGTGGTTCTTTGAATGGTGTTTTGGGGGGTGTTCTTGAGGGTGTCCTTCGATTATTAGTTTCTTTATTTTTTTCACATTTGCAACATTCTCCTTATTGGTACGTGATCTCTTGAGCTATTTATCTTAGATATATTTCTTCATCAACTCTTACATTTGTGCTTTCCACAAAGTTATGCAATATTTTATTGTAGCATCTATAGGCTTTGCTCTTTGAAGAGTAGCCAAGGAAGATGCCCTCATCACAACTAGAATAAAACTTACCCAAATATTTTTCATCTTGTCTAATGTAGCATTTGCTTCCAAATATTTTGAAATACTTCATAGTAGTTGGTCTTCCCTTCCAAAGCTCATATGGATTTTTGTGGTGATTTACTCTTACTTGAGCTCTATTGATGATATAAACAATTGTATGGATCACCTCTCTCCAAAAGGTATTATAAATATTAGACTCATTTAGCATGGCCCTGGACATGCCTTGAATAGTTTTATTCTTCCTTTCAACTACTCTATTATGTTGTGGAGTTCTTGTTGCTATGTATTGTATTTTGATTCCATGCTATTCATAAAATTCTACAAATTCATTTGAAGTGAATTCACCTCCTCTGTATGATATTAGACACTTGATATTTTTGCCTGATTCATTTTCTACAAGTGCATTGAATGCTTTGAAATATTTCTCTTAAGAATATTATCCAAGAAATTCTAGAATCATCATAAATAAACAACATGAAATAATTCTCACCTTGTAAGCTCTTTGTCATTGTAGGGCCACATAGATTAGTGTGAATTAGCTACAAATTCTTGTATGAAGAGAATTCCTTTGATTTGAAACTTGATCTTGTTTGTTTATCATGCTAGCATTGTACGCAATTCATTCTTGGGGGTTTGACTATCTTGGGAAAATATCTGACTACCTATTTTTTGCTTATTTTCACCATGTTGTCAAATTTTAGGTGGACCATTCTCCTATGCCATAACCAGCTTTCATACTCTTGTGATAAAAAATATTTTTCTCCTTTAATTTCGCTCAACATGTAGAGATTGTTTGTAGTTCTACATGCATCTGTAATAAGTTTTCCTACCTTGGGTTTCATGATCTCACATCCATTTAGGTGAAATGTGAGTGTATGCCCTTGATCACATAGTTGGTTCACACTTAAAATGTTTTTCTTCAACACTTCAACCTATAACACATTCTTTGTTCTTGATTTTCAATTTTAGGTTCAAGGTTTCCTTTTTGATAATTTTGGTAGAAGCATTATCACCAAATTTCACTGTGCCTCCATTTATTTTTTTAAGAGAGAGAAATCTGCTTTTGTCACATTTCATATGGCTTGAACAACTAATATCAATGTACCACTGATTTCCTTCATTTTGCACATGAAGAGCTATTTGTACCAACATAGACTTCTCTTTTTCTTGTTCCATTTTATTTTTCTATACTTTGGAGGACAAATACTTTTGAACAGTTTGACCATCCTCCTTATTTCTTGATTTTAGAAGTTTAGGGAACACCATTCTACACCATATAGTTGTATGCCTAAAATTATTACATTTGAAATAACCGATGTTGTAGTCCATGAGAGGTGCAAATGGATTAAAATTCCTCTTGGTGAAGCCAAAATATTTTTTAGTACGAACACTGCAATGTACAACTTTATGACCAAATTTGTGACATGAAAAGCAATAACCATGGAAGAAATATTGAAACCTATTTGATTTCCTTGGAGGATATGGTCGCATGGTTCTCTCATTGTTGTTTCTGTGATGGACCTTGGTCCATGATGATGCTTTATTTTATTCCTTCTTGATGCTTCCACTTCTCAACACATCAACATAGGTCTCAAGATCTTCTTTAATTATTTTCTTTGATGCCTTTGTTCTTTTTGAGAGTGAATCATCCTTGAGTTTCTTTTGAATTTATTCAAAACCAAGTCTAGCATTTATAATAAAGTATCTTTGTGCTTTGATAATATAATCCAATATTTTTGTGCTTTTCTAAAACCTAGTATTTTTCTGTATCTTACCATTAGATTTCTCAACTTCCTTCCTCAGAGAGACAATCTAATATTCCAGTTTTTCACAGTCCAACTCTTTTACCTTTAACTACTCAGTTATAACTTCTTCAATTCACTTTGCCTCTTCAATTTTAACTTTATCATCTCGTTCATATGTTCTTCGTAAATTATCCCATATTTATTTTGCAAAGGTGCATTGCATGACTTTAACAAACTCTAATTCACATAACCCACTTAATATTGCATTCATTGCCTTATCATTATTTTCAAATGGTTTCTTACCATTTTGATCCATGGGAGGGGTTGTAGGTGGTTTGAACCCATCCACAATAGATTGCCATATATCATAACCATATGCCATCAAATAGGTTTGCATCCTTATGCTCCAGAAGGTATAGTTGATCCCATCAAACAATGGAGCCCTACTTGAAGAAAATATGTCTTGGTAAGCCATGTGTGTTCTTATAATATATTTCTTCAAGCGGTTAGGCTTTCACGAAGGAACCGAATTTGATACCAATTGAAGAAACACATGCTTATACTAAGAGGGGGTGAACAATATAAGATAAAAATTTTCCTTCCAAAACAATAACTGCAATAATATGAATGGAATAATTAATCAATGCATAAAATACCACACACACAAGAGACAAGGATTTTATGTGGAAACACCCTTTTCAAAGAAAACCATGACAAAATATTGCTTTTATTACTTTAAAAAATTGTAGGCACCAACCTACAGGAGACACCAATCCCCTTGTACAAATATGTAGGCACCAACCTATGGGAGACACCAATATCCTTATTACAATAACATAGGCACCAACCTATGGGAGACACCAATATCCTTGTTACAATAACATAGGCACCAACCTATGGGAGATACCAATCTCCTTGAGGCACCAACCTTCGATTGAAGGCACCAAAATTTAGGATAAATATGTGTAACCCTTGGAGAAGTACTGCACAAGGCTTCTCACATGTGATTCCTTTTGTAACCAGCCACTAGATTACTATCTCCTACAATGCCACTTGGAATTGATGAGTACTAGGTCAATTTCTACTTCCAAAAGTACACCTTCTCAACTACGAGGACCTCTGAGTTGCTTCATCCTAAAGATGTGCTCACTGTCTAGATTGGTAACCTCTACGGGTGCCCTCATTATAATGTTGTACCACTCCTTTCAGAGATGCTTGCTCCCTACCATTTTTATTCTTTTATTTTCTCATCACTATGCACGTTCACACTATATTGTTCGATGTTGCTTGCTATTTCCTAGGGTTTTCCAACCTGTTTGCAAAAGTTCAATATGAGCTTGTTTTAGGGGTATTTCATAATTGTATTTCCACCTACGTTTCCACCTTTATGACAAAAACTAGACGTGCTCTATATGAGTGTTTCAATTGTCCAAAATTATGTTTCCATTTTTCATGAACTTTGGTAAAAATATGTTGGTATATCTCAAAATGTGACCACCATATCTTCTCATTGAATTGTAATGCCACCTTCATTCTCCATGAGCTCATTTTTATCAAAGACATTCATCGAAATACACCTTACACTCAAATATTCTCCCACATAATATTTCACTTATATTGTGCTATATGGATTCTTTCTTTTATCGCACTAAAATTGAGTTGGATACACAGGTAGGAGTATTATACAATGCTAGTTCCTCCACAATATTCCCTCCTTGTAACTGCATCAGTGGTCTCAAGCCCAAACCAAAAAAAAACCTTACCACTGAGAATGATAGCCTACACCACAGCCCTAGATCTTTTCATCCGACATTCAAATTTTTTGCAAGAATTGATATCAAATTGAATGCTTATTTTTATTTCTAAACAAAACACAATTTTACCTCCCAGTATTGTTGCGGTTGCATTTCAATGTTAAAAATATGATGTCATTTTCTATTCACGAGATCTTCTTCCTTTTGCTAGTCACACCTCGAGGGTTTGTTATTCAAAAACATGTTTCTTCCTCAACTATATCCTATGCAGCCAATGATCAGATGATGCTACTCATATCAAATACATTTGATCGTTTCTATGCGGTGTTTTTCTTCTTTGGAATAGACGAATCCTCTCCTATCTGCATGATTACCAATGCTCAACTGTCACACCTCACCATCTTCTATCAATGAAATCTACTCTGGTCCACTTATTATGCACTGCTCCACTATGCCTCGAGTGTGGACATCTGTCAGATTCAAATTTTTGTCAAAATGAACTATTGCTTTGTATTAATATGCAATAATTTCACTTTCTTCTTTTGGTTCCCAAGTAGTTGGCCCACACTTCACTCAAAATACACCACCGTTATCCAGTAACCAAGTTGGCCTTTGACATCAATGACAACTCAATAATTCTAACATATCCTTACCATACTTGGTCTATCTAGAAAATATTAAATAACTCTATTCCCAAATTAAAGAGGCAAGTCTACTTGAGCCTATAATAGCTAATTGGTAGTAGGTTTTATTGTAGAATGATAACTTATCCTATAGATGCAGGAAAAATCCCCAATAAAACAAAACCTGTAAAACCAAACCACTATGTATAAAAGATGAATATATACAAGAATGTACAATATATGTACAAGATGATGCAAAATTTAAGCTATCATTTCCCTGGATCCCACACATGATTTCGATCACAAATGGAAATACTTTTAACATGATAGGCACACCAAATTGTTTGAGCATCATCCCATAATATGATCAGGCCTACAAGCACAAAATAATTTAATTTACCTCTTTCACCCCACCATTTTAATCTAGTTTCGTTAGTAATCCCATAGTGAAGTTTCAATTCATCAAAATGATAAGACAATAACTGATTCTCAAAATTTCTTATCTATTCCTTAAAATGTAGATTTCAAAATTCAATTCATGATTTAGAATTAGGCTCTTTTTTTCAAATATGAGGTCTTGCAAGTAGGAACCTATTTCTAAAATTTTTGAAGCCAAGTCATTTTCCATGCTTTTAGGTCTTGCAAGTAGGAGCCTATTTATTAAAATGACATATGATGATCATCATAGTTTTTTATCCTAGGTTCACTAATTAATTATTTATGAACTTTTTAGCACTTCAAATATGTTTTCCTCCATTTTATCTGATGTGTCCATCTTAGAAATTACCTCCAATTTATTGTTGAAAGTATATGACATTTCCTTATCAATTGCATTTGAATCTTCAATAATATCATGTAAATCCTTACCAAAAATTTCATTAGTCAATAAATAAGGTGATAATTCTACCTTTTCATCATCCCTTACTAATAAATCATGAGTAGCATTTACCATTTCTCTTTCTTCATCTTTAATCAACATGTGATTTTCCAATTTTGTGGGAACTGAAGGCTCCTCTCATAGGGTAGCATCCTTAATGTCCTGCATACCAAACAAAGAAAAATTTTCATTAGAGAGCATAGGAGCAACAAATGATTCTACATATTTCTTCCAATAATTATAATAATTATTGTCTAAACCCATGGAATGAAATTCTATTGCATCTTCTTCGTAATCTTTAGATTCTTCAAGAAACTCTTTTGAAAATTTACCTTCAACCATTTTTGGTGGCTCAAGGGTTTCTACAGTGAAATCAAATATTGTGTTCTGATTTACGTGATCACCATAATCCTCATTTGTAACCCACATTTGAAAATTATCCTTTGATGGTTCACTTGTTTCTAAAAGTGGATCAATTCATGCATTTAGCTTTCTATGTTTATACCAATCCTCCATTGTAAATAATGACTCTAAGACTTTCATTTATTGCTTGTCATAGTTTAGATCATGTTGGATTTATTGATAGTCCGTTTCAAAAATTTCATCTAGATTTATGGAAGGTCATGATTTATAATATGTTTCAAGACTAGTCAACTTTAGGACACCTCCACTATGCAAAAGAATATAACTTTTAATATCTTTGACATCTGTCTCATGAGTAAAATTTGTAGATTTATCAAGATGAGTATCTTGAGGTATTTATTCCTGTAATTAAGCTATGTTTCATTTAAGCTGTAGAACTAGCCTTTGCAACTTGTCTTGCATATCAGGTGAAGCAAGCGTATCATTAGAAAGAGCAGAAAAATCCTCCTATTTATTCCAACAAACATAATAATCTTCTAAAACTAGGATGTGACATTCAATCACTTCTTCACAATATTTAGATTCAACAATAGATTCTTTTTTAAAATCACCTTCATCCACCTTTAAGGGCTTAGTTGTTTGTAAAAGTGTATCAATTCTTGCATTTAGCTTTCTATGATTATTCCAATCCTCCCTTGTAAATAATAACTCTAAGCATTTCATTTCTTGCTTGTAATTATTTTGAGCATGTTGAAGATTTTGATCATCAATTTTAATCATCTCATCCAAATTTATGGAAGATCCTAAATTGTTGTATATTTCAAGGCTAGTTAATTCTAGGATTACTTCATTATCTGAGATAGTATCATTGTAAAAATAATTAAAATTTATCTCATGGATATGATTTGAAATATGATCAATATGAGTATCTTGAGACACTCATTCTCATAATTGATCCATGTCTTTGCTAAGCTGCAACAAGAATCGGTATACAATGTCCATTTTAGATCTAGTGTCATTAACGTGAGTTGTAGTAGTCTGATACATCCCATTATCCAAATATATTGGAGTGTTTTGACATTGATTTGGATTTGAGGTTGGTTTATTTTGAATGATATATGGAGATGAATAAATTATTGTATGGATAAGGGAGGTATTAAATGATTGAGGATTATGCAATCCAAAACCCACACCACAATCTTGAAAACTCAACTATTGTTCAAATGTCATTGCTTGGGTATAAGCTTGGGATAAAGATGTGATTTGAGGCCTCCCTCACAAATACATGGAAGTTAATGGGTCAAGAGCATTGAAATACACTTGGATAGCAACTCCCTCTGTAGGAACATAAGGTACCACCAATTGAATATATAACCCATGGAACCTTGTAGTGAATAACTTCAAAGATTCATTTGGTCCTCTATGGGCAGTGACAAACTGATTATACATTGGGATTGGATCAACTAGATTTTTGTTAAAATGATTGAATATTGCTTGATTTCTTAAATGTGCTTGTATTCTTGTAAAATGTGAAAATGTTGTTGAATACCTCAGAGGTGCAAGTAATTATTAACAAGGGGCCTGTGGTTTGGTATTTGATTTAAATTGTGAAAATGTTGTTGTTTATGAAATTAATTGCCAAAGTGTACAATTAATAATAAAATATTACAAATAATAAAACTTGTGGAGTTTAAATATTTGAATTTTAACCTTAGAAAATTATTTTAATTAAATTTATCCAAATAATTAATGTTTGAACTTTAATTATTATTATTTTGAAAATTTAATTAACTAAAATTTTAATGTTTATTTCAAAATGTGAAATGCCGAGAACTTATCTAAATGAAATAAACATTTACCTTAATATGAAAAATAAAAAAATTACATAAAATTTAGGATTTTGATTTTTCTTTATGCAATGAAATTAAAAAAATAAAAGGCTTAGGTTAGAAAAAATAAAATAAAATAAAATGAAAATAAAACACAGGTTACAACAACTTATGAAATTCCATCCTGAATCTATGGAAGAAAATATTATGAAACTTAACCTAATCTAATCTGACCAATATTCACAATCCAAATTAGATTCGGTGCAATATTCAAAAGGAAACAATCAATATACCAAATTATTAATAATGAAACTACCATCAGCATGCATATGTCTCATTAAATAATTCAATGATATTGTTACAAAGATCTTCAATTAATACAAACTTCAAAATACCTCACATCAATTAATTTTCTATGGATGAAAAACTTCTTAGTAAAGCAACCCAGGAGGAAACCTTTGGCAATGGCAATACTAAATATTCTCTTTTGCTTGCTTCAAATTCTTCCGACCATTTTTCATGAGTCTCAATGACTTATTTATAATTTGAAAATTTTAGTTTGATTCAGTTTCAAAATAGTTTCGAGAACAAATTTTGTAACTATTCATTCTCCTTGTATTTTCGAACTTGTTGTGGAAACATTATGAATATTATAATTAATATTTATTTTACTTCCCTTGTATTACTTGCATAATGAAAAATTCATCATAAGATTAATAAAAATACAACTTTTATTTTATTTATTATTCAGTTTCATTCGTAACTTTTCTTTTGCCCAAAATTGAGTCAAAATTCACAATTCTCATACTTTAATGAAAATTTCCATGCATCTAAATAGTCCAAAAGGGTACTCAAAATTGGTAATATCATCAAAAAATTTATCATGGTTCATGAGATATAATAATTTTAAAGTTCATAAGCTTTTATAACAAACTATTATTTTTGGTTGAAATTGACATCTAAAATCCTATAATTTTGGTACCATTAGAAAGAGGAAATCAATATATTTATACCAAGTTTTGAATGAGCTCAAACAGAGTTATCTAGCTCAAGATATGTCCATTTCAAATTTTCATTAATTTTAGGGTAAAAATGATAAAATTTTAATAACCCTAAAATGAAATTTAATTATTTAAACCTTTGAAAACCTTTGAAAATAATTTTAATTAAATTATTTGATTTGAGATAATGCAATTAAGATGCAAATAATAAAAAATATTCAATTTGAAGCATTGCAACTAAATTCAAACCTTCAATATGCAAAGATGTCAGCAATTTCAAAGTGAAAGCAAAATTTCAAAGACCTTGATGCGAGCAAAATTGGAAAAAACAAAGAAAAAAAAAGCTAAAATTTTGAGTGTGTCTCCAAATTGGAGTACATTGTGTAATGGAAACAACACTTTATTTATATACTTGTGCAATATGGTTTATGACCTCCTTTCCCTTATTGCTACTCTATTGTGCTATTGGACATTCAAATTCTCAATGATCATATTCTTCACATCTATAATGCCTTATGGGGAATCCTCAACCCATTCCTATATAAAAATCACCTCTTCCACAAGAGGAGTCTCCACCTCCTCTAGTGTTCTAGTTGAAATAACTATGAGAAGTACTAGCTTCTCCTTCATGTTTCTATTGACTCTTCCACTATTTATTTTTCCTTGTCCTTATGACAATTGTCCTTTTCCTCTTTGATTGCTTTGTTTCCTTCATGACAATTTGTCCTCTATATTTAAGAAATATTGGTAGGATTCTTCTATTGTCCTTATCCTTATCATACCAACTTCAATATTATATAGACAATTGTATTCCATTGATGTACTTTAACACTTTCTCTTCATCATCTTCTATATGATCGACATGAATGATAATACTATAGAATTCCTTCATGTAATCCTTCACACTCATATCCTATTATATATAGTTCTATAATTTCCTAAAAAAATCAAATTGATAATCTAGTGATAGGAATTTGACCTTTAGTTTGATAACCATTTTCTCCCATGACTTAATCCTTTACTTTTATTTTCTTTATCTTTCAGTTTGATCATTGTCCCACCACAAGGATGAACTCTATTTTATCTTTGTTTAGGCAAATTTCATCCTTTTTGTATTAATTCAAAATCATACTTCTCCATCATTGTAATCTAGTCTATAAGTTCCTCTAGATCCAAGATTTTATTATTTTATGAGGTTTCTTACTTCTTTTGAACCATATTAAAAATAGCTCATATCAATTGCTCCTCTAGTTCTTCCTCTCACTTTTCATTTCAATCTTTCATGTGACCAACATCATCTTTTTCACTATCACTAATCTCCTCTAGATGAATGCATTTCCATTGGGTAGTTTTAGTTGAATAAAATCAAGTGATAATTCCCCTTAGCATTTTAGCTATGTTTATAGTTCAGGATCCCCATGGTCTTCATATTCTACATTACACCATTAATTTCCTTAACATGTATCAATTTTGAGATATCTTCTAGTTTTTATACCAAAATGATTCAATGACAAGGTAGGGTAATTAATTTTCAATACCAAGGTGGACAAAAAAATCCTTCAGATGGATAAATTTAATCTTTAATGTCAGACTATATTTCCACTCAAGATGGAAACTCTCTTCTTCTCTATTGATGGACTAACTTTTGGATGGTCTTCCAACAAAATGGAATATTTCAATTATCCATTGGACAAAAACTTGAGATACCATAATCTATATAATTTCTCCAATAAGCAACATCATGTCAATAAATATTTAGATGGAAAAATGCTTTGATAATAGTCTCTCTTGATGAAAAGGATTAAAAAATCACTCTTGATGGTGTCAGTAAGATTGTATTGATAATATCTTTGATAATGTTGGTGGTCTACTCTGACTATGAAAACATCCAAAATGATGTAAACTCTAAATGGCTAACTTCATGTCAATATTCATTCGATATGCTTTAGATGTCAGGAAACAACTTCCATGATGACAAGTTCAATAAATTATGACTACAAAATATACGAGCTTTGATAACTTCACTCTAGTTATTATAATACAATAATACATGACAATCATGATCTTTTATGGTGATCTATTGATAGTCTATAGACAAAAACCAACATTATTTGACTATGTCAATTTGCTTATTCCAACCTACAACACATTGTTATAACAAGAAAAAATTTAAAAATTCATGTAAATAACTTCACGTGGGTTCATTTACACCAATGGAAAAAGAGTGTATTTCATTAGCAATTTTCCTATTTGGCAATGCCATTACATATAATGCATAGGAAAACATAGAACATCCTTAGTAATTTCACCTTTATCTCTATCCATTATTTTATCTTCTCTTTCTCACTCTCTCTTCCATGCTTCATTTCTCCTCTACACACTTTTCTACAATCCCTTTCACCTCTCAAACTTCACCCAATAAAAAGGCTTGTGAAGTTAGTTACGTTCTAACTTCTAGATATTTCATCTTTCAAGATGATTGTAATTCAAGTATTGATGTATTAACCAATTCATAAATGGATGCTCTTGCATAAATAAGAAATTTCCAAAAGCCTAATCGACACTAGAAGCCTTTTGATTATATTTTTATCCACACAAGTTTTTGTATTCCATGGTATTAAATATAATGTGTCTTTACCCCTACACCAATGGACATCATTCATTATTTTATCCTTAATTTTCAAATTACATAAGTTAATTATAATTAATCTAATTAGAAGAAAAATCAAGGAGTAATTAAACTCAATCCCCAGTTTGAATTGATCTTGTTTTGAAGATTTGAAAAACCTAGCCCATATCCATAGAACTTACATATTAACCCATTGATTTTAAATTTTATTTGAAAATGCTTAATCATCTCAGACATGATAATAAATTTTGGTGTAATATTTTGTTAAGAACATTCTCATTAAAGACAAAACATTCATACAAACATTGCAAATAAATATAAATTCTTGGAACACACACTATTGCAATACAAAATATAAGTGTAGAAATAAAACAATCTCACAAAGTAAAATAGAATTGCAGGCCACTTTAAGGGGACAACCTCCTTCAATAATTTCATTCAATTATGAAAAACATACATTCATTCCTATCCCTTTCAATTTAAATACTTCATCTATCACTTAACTCTCAAGGCTGGCTTACATGCAAAATACCACTTGAGCTAGAATATCTTACCTACAAAATAGTTACATATAATGGCACTTGTCTAGGTATGAGCCACAACTATTACAAAATACTACAAAATATTATCGTGGTGTTATGATGGGGTCCTAACATACCCTTCCCCTATGAAAATATTTTTCCTCAAAGTTGAATATGAGGAAACTTTTTCTAGAGCTATTAAAGAGGTTCTCATGTAGCATCTTCAAGTTGTAAGCCATGTCATTAGACAAGAACATCAGTGATGAAATATCAACAAAGGGTACACGATATGTGGTCTAGAATGCATTCAAGTTCAAGAATGACAAAACCTTCATCATCCAACTTTGGAAGAGTAGATTTCACCTAGACCTTGTTGCCAACAACTTGTTTGGGAGAAGATACATAAAATACTAGATAAATTTTGAAAATGGCCAAAAGGTCTAGTTTGTATGTTGTTGACCCAATCCTTTGCAACACCTAATAAGGACCATAATATATTATGATAGGTTTTTGATAACCATGAAGATGAAGAGAGGACTATTTGTATGGTTGTAAGCAAAGAAAAACCATGCCTCTATTGTCAAAGCTATGTTCTATGCGGTGTTTATTATCTTATTGTTTCATACGGTTCTAAGCCAAGTCCAAATTTACCTTGAATTGGTAAAGAGTGGAATCATATTGGTAGAGAGTTGAATCCATAAATTGAACCTTGGAACTTCTTAGAATGTAAGAAAATGGTGTTTTTGGAGGTTGACCTAGACTGCTTCAAATGGACTCATCGTAGTGGTAATGTGATATGTTGTGTTATACCACCATTCGGTAAAATTAAGAAACCACTTGGCCGATTATGTAGTATGTTTAGAGGTGAAGCAATGAGGGCATGTTTTAAAGAATTTATTCATATTTTTAATTTGGCTATTAGTTTAAGGATCATAGGCCAAATTCATATTTCGTTACATTCCCTACAACTTGAAAAATTCCTACAAAAAATGACTAGAGAAGGTAGGGTTCCTATCAGAGATAATGAATTGAGGTATACCATGGAGATGAAATATAGATTCTAGGAATATTTGAGTAACAACGAAAGTAGTGTATGGGTGGGATAGGGAACAAAAATGGGTATATTTTGTAAGACAATCCACTATCACCATAATAACTAAATTTCCTTAGGTAAACCTTCAACAAAATCCATAGAGATACTTTTCTAAACTTGTTCAAGAATCAACAAGGGTTGAAGGTTAGTAGGGGAACATATATTTTTACCTTTAATATGTTGGTAATGATCACATTCAGCCATAAAAGTATGAATATATATTTTTATACCCCTCTAGGAAAAGGTGAAGAACACAAGCTTATACTGAGAGGGGGGGGGTGAACAGTATAAGACCACTTTTTACTTTTGCTTCAAAACAACTTTCAAATCAGTATTATGCAGTGTATAGATAGCAGTATTAATAGCAGTAATCAAAGCAATGCACAAAACACCATCCACAAAAGAGACAACAATTTACGTGGTTCACCCAATGCGGGCTACTCCATGGATAAAATTTCTCTCTAAATTTTATCAATTCACAATCTGGGAATACCTTTCCCGATTACAATATTTATGGGCATCAACCCAAAGGAGATACCTTCCCCTAGCTCTACTCTTTAGTGGTGATCCTATAGAAGACCTCTAACTCCTCTGCCCTTAGCAAGTGGAACTCTATCCAGAGAAGACACCTATCTTCCCTGCTTTGACTGGAGATCTCTATCCTCAACTCTATCACCGCAAAGCTTGTCCTCAAATATGCACTAAACATAGTCCTTCGGTCTAGCACATATGTCCTCTATCTCTTTCTCTGGTCTGCACCAAACATAGTCCTTCGATCTGGCACAAGTCTGTCCTCAAATTTCTTTCTGTTCTGTTACAGCCGCACTTGGTCGAAACCAACTTTTGCACTGACTGTGCAAACACAGCAGACTCGATCGAACATCAACTTATGCACCTCTACATAATCACAGTAGCACAGTATTCATACTCTGCTTCTCGATGATCAAACTTCTCCCTCGCACTCTATCTACGAATATCGCACTTCGAATGCACACATCGATCGATGCCAATCCTCTTCAATCAGCCCTCCTTTTATACTAACATAATCAAGATCTAAACCTTGGTCTTAGTTGGCTGTTACCATTAAACTATGTCAGCTAAAAAACCCTAAACTGTGTCGGCATAGATTTAACTCTATCGGATTTACTACCTCTGCCACTCTCCTGTAGCTTCTGTCATGAAACTAGAACATGTCGCGATATCGCGACACCTTTTCCTGTCATACACCTTATTTTGCCTGCTATCACGAAATCGTGACACTACAGCATTTTTCGACCTCCTTTCTGCTTATGTCATGAAATCATGACATTTTTGACGCCGTACATTCTCTCTCCTCTTTGAGTCATGAAACTACAACATGTCACGAAATCGCGACATCTTCCTCCGCTGGAGTCTACACTTGCCTTCTGGTCATGAAACTGCGACATGTCACGAAATTGTGACATCTTCCTCCACTGGCATCTGCACTTGCCTTCTGGTTGTGAAACTATGACATGTCACAAAATCGTGACATCTTCCTCCTGCTGGCTTCTTCACTTCTGCCTGTCACGAAATTGTGACACTTTCTGCATCCGTACACTATCTTTTCTGCCTATCGTGAAATCGCAACACTTTCTGCATCCATACACTTTTCTTTCATCCTGTCATGAAATCATGACGCTTTCATCTTCCAAAATCTTTCTCTACTGTCTGTCATGAAATCATGACACTTCTGGCTTCCGTACGCTTTCTTTGCAGCTTGTCGCAAAATCGCGATGCTTCTCCTTTCAGACTCTTCCCTTTGCTGCATGTCGTGAAATCGTGACAGTTCCCATTTCAAGCTTCTGCAACATGTCACAAAATCGTGACAGTCCTCATTTCGTCTTTTGTAGTATGTCATGAAATTATGACATCTTTCGAGTAACTTTTCTCTCTTCAATCTTGTCGTGAAATCACGACAGTTTTCCTTCTCTGCCTTCCTGCACTTTTCGAGTCACGAAAATGCGACATGTCGTGAAATCGTGACACTTACCATCTTGCTCTTCTTATTTGCCAACATGTCGTGAAATCACGACAGTTTTGCCATTTGCATTTTTCTCTGCCAACATGTCATGAAATCGTGACAGTTTTGCCAGCTTCTTCTCTCTCTTCCAACATGTCACGAAATCGTGATGCGTTTTGCCAGCTTCTTCTCTTTCTTCCAACATGTTGTGAAATCGTGACAGTTTTGCTAGAACTTTCTCTATCCTCTAACATGTCACGAAATCACGATAGTTTTTCCAGCACTTTCTCTCTCCTCAAACATGTTGTGAAATCGTGACAGTTTTTCCAGCCGCCTGCATACTTTTTCTTACATGTCTTTTTCTTGATCTTTTGCAACTGGGCTACTCTGATCTTCTTGGGAGCTTAATGTCCATGCAGAAACCTTCATCAAAACAAATTCTTTGACATCAAAACAAATTGCTTCAAGAAATTCTTGACATCAATGACAACATCTATACTTGAGCAAAGGCAATGTACCCAAGGTACCCAAAATTGCCAACAATCTCCCCCTTTGTCATTGATGGCAAACCTTTACTGAAACACATCTTAAGAGCCAAAACTGAAACCAACTGATCCAACAACTGAGAATCTGTCTTTGAATTTTTTGCTCCCCCTGACTTGAAGCTCTCTTCTTCACTCATATCTCACCCTTACTCATATCTCTCCCCATTTGTCATCAATGGAAAAGGGTCACCTTTGGGGCTCGGGCAAAGAATGAGATTCTTAGCTTAGTCCCTCCCCCACTTCCTGATGAGGTGATTAAAACAAGGGTGGGAGTAAAACTCCCATTAGGCACTCATCATCATCAGTGTCTACAATTTCCTTGCTAGGCATTTTCTTGAATTCTTTATCTGTATTTCTGTTCTTGTCACTATTTTTGTTCTTGTTCTCATTCTTGTTCTTATTCATGCCTTAATCCACGGACCTGTTCATACCACTTTTCCTGTTCCTGTACCTTGGTAGTTCAGCTCTACACTGTCTAGATGTGTGACCTGCATTGTTGCATTTATAAGAAGTAACACTATAATTTCTTTTAGGCATACCTGTTATTTGAATCCACCTGTTCTGACTAACCATGAATCTGTTATTTGTCATGCATACAATTGCCTTATGCCCAAACTGATTACAATAGTAGCAATACCCTTGGAAGAAATTACCACTTCTGAAATTGTTGTTAACCTTCTTCATTTGAGACATGCAATGTGCAGTCGTGTGACCAAACCTGTGACACGCAAAACATCTGCCGTGAAATATTATTCTGTTTGACTTCTTGGGTCCCAAAAACTTCTTCTTCGCATTCAAAATTCTATTTTTTGTTTCTGCGAATCTATCACTCATGGACTCTTTCTTTGAAATACTCTCTTCATCAGAACTCTCTTCATTTTGAAATTTCTTACTGGATCCCCCAACCTGTTCCTTGTGTAGCTTAACAAAACCAAGACCTGTTTTATCTATTGACTTTCTTTGACCTTTGATAAGAGATTTAACCTTTTTGAAACTTTCTTGAAACCTGTACAGCTTATCCTTGTATTCTTTATTTTCCTCTTTCAAGGAAGCCATTTTCTGTTCTAATTCACTATACTCAAGCACCTTAGTTTCTAACTCATTCTTGAGTTCTTGTGTCTTATCCATAGAGATGTCAAGACTTTCTATAAGTTCATTTCTTTCCATACAACATTCATCTAACTTATCCTTGAGTCTAGCATTCTTCTTTCTTTCCTTTTTCAAAACACTAAGAGCATTAGTAAGTTCACATTCAAGATCCTCTATTTGATTGCATTTTGAATTATCAAGGCCTTTTTCAGATTTCTTATCACTAGAGGTGCTACCCTTTTCAAAAACCATACATGCATCTTCCTTATCATTTTTTGAAGCATCCTCATACATACTAGCAACCAATTCATTATTTGTGCAATCATCCTCAAGGTGCCCAAAATTTCCACATCTAAAACATTTCATGACAATGAATTTATGTTTCGGTTCTTCCTCCTTTTATGAAATGAACAACATCTCATTTTCATTATCACTAGAAGAGCTTTCACTATCACTGCTAGAACAATTGCTTTGTCTATGTAGAAGCTCTTCTTGTGCTTGTGAGAATGCCTCTTTTCATGAATGTTGTACTCATCAGAATCCTTGCTCTTAGAATCCTGTATATCTTCATCACGTTCATTCTTGGAAACAGTACAGTCAGTAGCATAATGACCAAAATTCCCACAGTTGAAACATCTTATGTTTTTCATGCTCTTGTGCTTTCTGGAAAAATTGCCTTTCTTGCTGTAATATGCCTCTTCATCACTAGAGGACTCATCACTCTCTTTAATCTATTTGCCCTTTGATTTCTTAGTAGCTTTGAAGGCTACCTCTTTCTTGACATCAATTTTTCACTTGAGTTCTCAGCTCAAATGCTGCAAGTATACTATGTAGCTCATCCTTTTTCAATTTATCTAAATCTTTAGCTTCCTCAATGGCAGAAATATTTTCACTAAATCTATTAGGAATAGATCCTAAAATCTTATCACACACATCATTTTCAGCAAGTTCAAGACCTAAGTCTTTCATGGAGTTAACAACCTCATCCATATGAAGCATGTAGTCACTAATATTTTCATCATCATTCATTTTGAGTTGTTCAAACATACCTTTAAAGTGTCTCAATTTGGCCTTTCGGACATTTGCATCACCTGTATGAACCACCTGCAACTGTTTCCACATTTCATTAGTTGTCTTGTAGTGAATAACTTTTGTGAGATCTGCTTTCTGTAAGCCTTTCAGGATTGCATTCATGGCTTTTGAATTGCTGTGAAGCATGAGCCTATCTTCTTTAGTATAAGGACCATGTTCAAGAATAGTGTACTCATATTCAATCACTTCCCATACCTCATTACCAAGTGCCATTAAATAAACTCTCATTCTTACACTCCACAGACCAAAATCTGATCCATCAAGAATAGGTGTTGCATTGCCACTTAAGTAGTCCATTGTGTTCTTTGCAATATTTTCCTTCAAGCTGTTAAACTTACCGAAGGCACTAGCTCTGATACCAATTGAAGAAAACAAGCTTATACTGAGAGGGGGGGTTGAATAGTATAAGACCACTTTTTACTTTTGCTTCAAAACAGCTTTCAAATCAGTATTATGTAGTGTATAGATAGCAGTATTAATAGCAATAATCAAAGCAATGCACAAAACACCATCCACAAAAGAGACACAACAATTTACGTGGTTCACCCAATGCGGGCTACTCCACGGATAAAATTTCTCTCTAAATTTTATCAACTCACAATCTGGGAATACATTTCCCGATTACAATATTTATGGGCATCAACCCAAAGGAGATACCTTCCCCTAGCTATGCTCTTTAGTGGTGATCCTCTAGAAGACCTCTACCTCCTCTGCCCTTAGCAAGTGGAACTCTATCCACAGAAGACAC
This sequence comes from Wollemia nobilis, assembly GCA_028583015.1. Lineage (NCBI taxonomy): Eukaryota > Viridiplantae > Streptophyta > Pinopsida > Araucariales > Araucariaceae > Wollemia > Wollemia nobilis. The sequence goes on along the minus strand of JAQPPZ010006195.1, from coordinate 6,699,047 downwards.
CTGTATTCCCTGCTCTGACTGGAGATCTCTGTCCTCAACTCTATCATCGCAAATCTGGTCCTCGAATATGCACTAAACACAGTCCTTTGGTCTAGCACATATGTCCTCTATCTCTTTCTCTGGTCTGCAACAAACACAGTCCTTCGGTCTGGCACAAGTCTGTCCTCAAATTTATTTTTGTTCTATTATAGCCGCACTTGGTCGAAACCAAATTTTGCACTAACTGTGCAAACACAACAGCACTCGATCGAACATCAACTTATGCACCTCTACAAAATCACAGCAGCACAGTCTTCACACACTCTGCTTCTCAATGATCAAACTTCTCCCCTGCACTCTATCTACGAATATCGCACTTTGAACGCACACATCGATCGATGCCAATCCTCTTCAAATAGCCCTCCTTTTATACTAACATAATCAAGATCTAAACCTTGGTCTTAGTCGACTGTTACCCTTAAACTATGTTGGCTGCAAAACCCTAAGCTACGTCAGCCTAGATTTAACTCTGTCAGCTTTACTACCTATGCCACTCTCCTGGAGCTTCTGTCGTGAAACTACAACATGTCGCAATATCGCGACACCTTTGCCTGCCATACACCTTCTTTTGCCTGCTGTCATGAAATCGTGACACTACAGCCTTTGTCGACCTCCTTTCTACTTATGTCGTAAAATCATGACATTTCTGACGTCGTACATTCTCTCTCCTCTTTGAGTCACGAAACTGTGACATGTCGCAAAATTGTGACATCTTCCTCCATTGGAGTCTGCACTTGCCTTCTGGTTGTGAAACTGTGATATGTCATGAAATTGTGACATCTTCCTCCACTGGCATCTGCACTTGCCTTCTGGTTGCGAAACTGTGACATGTCACGAAATCACGACATCTTCCTCCTGCTGGCTTCTTCACTTCTGCCTGTCACAAAATCATGATACTTCTTGCATCCATACACTATCTTTTTTGCCTGTCATAAAATCGTGACACTTCCTGCATCCGTACACTTTTCTTTCATCTTGTCATGAAATCGTGACGCTTTCAGCTTTCGAAAGCTTTCTCTATTGTCTGTCGCAAAATCGTGACACTTCTGGCTTTCGTACGCTTTCTTTACAGCTTGTCGCGAAATCACGACGCTTCTCCTTTTAGACTCTTCCCTTTTCTGCATGTCACAAAATTATGATAGTTCCAATTTCGAGCTTCTGCAGCATGTCACAAAATCACGACAGTCCTCACTTCATCTTTTGCAGTATGTCATGAAATCATGACATCTTTTGAGTAACTTTCTCTCTTCAAACTTGTCATGAAATCGTGACAGTTTTCCTTCTCTGCCTTCCTGCACTTTTTGAGTCACGAAAATACGACATGTCGTGAAATCGTGACACTTACCATATTGCTCTTCTTCTTTGCCAACATGTCACGAAATCACGACAGTTTTGCCATTTGCCTTTTTCTCTGCCAACATGTCGTGAAATCACGACAATTTTGCCAGCTTCTTCTCTCTCTTCCAACATGTCACGAAATCGTGACAGTTTTGCCAGCTTCTTCTCTTTCTTCCAACATGTCGCAAAATCATGACATTTTTGCCAACACTTTCTCTCTCCTCTAAAATGTCACGAAATCACGACAATTTTGCCAGCACTTTCTCTCTCCTTAAACATGTCACGAAATCACGACAGTTTTTCCAGCCGCCTGCATACTTTTTCTTACTTGTCTTTTTCTTGATCTTTTGCAACTAGGCTACTCTGATATTCTTGGAAGATTATTGTCCATGCGAAAACCTTCATCAAAACAAATTCTTTGACATCAAAACAAATTTCTTCAAGAACTTCTTGACATCAATGACAACATCTATACTTGAGCAAAGGCAATGTACCCAAGGTACCCAAAATTGCCAACAAAAGGTACACTTGGTCCTTGTATAGGTTTTGAGAAACCTTGAATGGCCAACTATTGGGGAAGCATTCATATCCTGTAGGATGAGGTTCTTTATTTGTAACTGATGGGGTATAACAACATGGTCATGGTAGCATAAATATTGACCATCCCAAGTATAGCCAGAGCATGAATGAGGATCTGCTTAAAGTTTACAGATGAAATTTTGTAAATAGGAGTCCTTAATATATTTCTTGCAGAGTTGATGAATCCATTGAGGATGTGGTGTGAATATAGCTTGTAGCATGACTTTTTATTCATGTATTTGGGACAAAGCATCTATCACCATATTCTCCTTATCCTTCTTATAGGTGATATCACAACCATAACCCAATAGTTTTGAAACCCATTTTTGTTGTTCTAGTATGGACACCCTTTTTTCTAAGAAATATTTGACTCTAATGATCATTCTTGATGGGAAAATGTCTCACAATGAGATATGATTGTCAATGATTGACCACATGTAAAATGGAAAGTATTTCCTTCTCATAAGTAGACTTGCCTAGATTTTATCCTAAGAGTCCCTTGCTAGTGAATGCCAAAGGTCTACCTTATTGTATTAAAGCCATCCTAATACCAGTTTCCAATGCATCACATTCAATGAAAAATATTTAGATAAAATGGGCATTTCTAAGACAGGGGTAGTGGTCATGACATACTTCAAATTGAAAAAAGCCTTTTTGGTAGGTTTTGTCCACAAAGAAAGAATTCTTCCTCAGCATGGCTATAAAGGGAGCTATTATCATGCCATAATTATTTACAAATTTTCTATAATATCCTATGAGTCCCATTAAGCCATGAAGTCCCTTTGGGGTACGAGTTTAGGCCAATATTGAACAATTTAAATTTTCTTGGGATCAACCTAAACTCCATCCTTAGTGACAACATGACCCAAGTATTCAATATCTTGTTGGTGAAAAGAACATTTGGTCCTCTTTGCATAGATTTTATGGTCAGATAAAATTTTTAGTGTTTTATCTAAGTGCTTAAGATGTTATTCCCATGACTGGTTGTAAATCAATATATCATCAAAAAGACTAGAATGTATTTGCAAAGGAAATGAAAAAATAGAATTCATTAGACTCTAGAAGATATAAGGGACATTGGTTAATCCAAATGGCATAAAAAGTAATTCATAATGCCCTTCATGAGTTTTAAAAGTTATTTTTATAATATCCTCATCCGTGATTCAAATTTTGTGATACCATGACCACAAATCCAGCTTGGAAAAGTATTGATCCCCATGCAACTCATCAAGTAATTCATCGATCACTAGAATAGAAATTTTATTTTTAATGGTGATCTTATTGAGGTCTCGATAATACACCCATAATTTCCAAGTGGAATCCTTTTCTTGTACTATAACATCAACAAATAATAAGGGTTAACACTAAAATGGATAACCCCGACAGTACGAGGCTTGTGCACTATTTTATCAATCTTTGATTTTTTAGCATAAGGATACCTATATGGATGGAAATTAGGGGGAACACTTCTAATAAAACTATATTGCATGGTCATGTGAGGTATGAAGAAGTAGTCCCTTGGATTACTCAAAAAAATGAGCATATTTGTTTAATAAGCCTTGTAATTTCACTAGATGGTTTTGTTCCTCTTCCCTAGGGCCATTGATAGCAAAAATGTGTACCACCACTCCATGAGAAGATATTTTTTACAAATTTCTCATATTATGGGTAGAAATAAACTACGCCACACTAGATTTCATGCCACATAAACTATATTCATTTCAATATTGACTAAAATTCATCCATAACTCAACAAAATTCCATAAAGCTAGTCTTAACATCCATAACTATTATGCTCCCAAAACTATATCACACCCACCTAATGGTAGGGAAAATATGTTTATCTTGAGATTATAGTCCCCAATTTGAATTTTATCATTACAACATTTTTATTTGCATGGTAGGGTGCCTCCATTAGCAATCATGAATTAAAATAAATTACATGTAATAATGTAATAATTTCCTTGTTTGATCACATGTGTATCAATAAAGTTATGTTACTTCTAAAGTCAATAATAATGATGACTCATTATCATTTGTAGTAGTCGACCACTTCCATTTTTTGGGAAGTGGATACTCTTGCTAAAGCATGCATGGATGTTTTTGATTGGGAGTCCTCTAGATATGCTACCTAATTTGTGGTTTCTCCCTCTTGAAGATCCTTCTCTTCCTATAAATATTCTATGGTTGGTGTCTCATCCATATCTACCAAATATAATTTTTGATGCACACACATGTATCCTAAGGAATAATTTTCATTGCAATTATAACATAGCCCTTGTGACCTTCTATTCTCCATATTTTCATGAGTAAATTTTTTAATAGTTGGATATTTAGTGGTAGGACTTGTCGTAGGCTTCAACAAAAAATATGGTCAAGATTGAGGAAATTTATAGGTGAATCCAAAAACCTCAAATTTATCTTCTACCAGTCTAGTCAATTGTATGCCTATTGTAATGTTTAAGGTCTCAAAAATTTAACCTTATCCCTAATGTCATCCTTCAAACCACTCACAAAATAACTTTGAAATAAGTTGATATTTAGACAAGTGGTATGATTGGCAAGTTTTCTCAAATTGAGTTTAATACTCTAAAATGGTTGAGGTTTGTCTAAGTTTATAAAGATATCCTATAAAATATTCAAACTCACAATACCAAAGTGAGTGAATAGACACTACTCAAATTCTTGCCAAGAAAGGTCAGGTTCAACCTTCCTGAGACACTAAAACCATTGTAGTGCATTTGATTCAAAATTGAAAGAGGTAATTGTCAAACAAATGTAGCATGGGATATTATGAAGAATAAAATATTTTTTTCCTTACAAATCCACCCCTCATGATCCTTTCCATAAATTTTTGGGAAGTCTAATTTTGGCATTTTAAATCCATTATTATTTGATACATTTCACTAGAAATGAATCATACCTATATCCTATTGATATTGATGACCAAAGAAATCTATAGAGATACAACTATTCAAATCTGCCTTTATTTTCCTATGTCTCAATTACCATGCTCATGGATTCCTAGATGTTTTTAAGTTGTCTTTATCTCATCTAAGTTGTTGGTGAATGAGGACCATATTTGTTTTCTCATACTATCCACTTGTTTGACAATATGCAATTCTTGTTGAGTAGTTGAATCCATGTTCTCATAGTTATGACCTATTGTGAATTCTTACTAGAAATAGAAATTTGATTTTAGGGATTACTATTTTTAGTAAGGAGCCTAAAAAATTGTTTGGGTGCTATTTGTTAAAATGGTCAACTCAAAAATATAGTTGTAATGAGATATATACCACAACACTAGTTTAGGATTAGGAGAAATATTTAGTCCTTAGGAAGGAATATTTTACTAAGGGCTAAATATTTCTCCTAATCCTAAACTAGTGTTGTGGTATATAGCTCATTAAAACTATCTTCTTTAGTTGATCATTTTGACATATAGCACCCAAACCTTTATCCTAATTTGAATGGGTCTTATGATATACCTAAAGATATGTGGGAGCTCAATTCTACAGATAGGTGTTGTCTGAGGCCTGGGTATTGGAGCTTGATCATCCCTCACTTCACTAGATTCTTTATAGGTAATCTAGCTTAGCCATTAATTAAAAATCCATGATATTTTTAAACCCATAGCATAGGGTTTCTAACTTAATAATATAATGCAAAAAAATAAGGCTAGATATGTATTTAAAAATAAGAAACTCACAAAAAAACAAAACATGAAATCTTATACCTAACAATCATAATGGAAAAATTATCATAGTCACAGTAGAACACAACTTTGGAATTAGGAATATTCTCATTAAAAATAATAAATTCACACAAACATTGCAAATAAACATAAATGCTTGAAACACAAACTATTGCAATACAAAATATAAGTACAAAAATAAAACAATTTCATAAAGTAACATAGAATCGTAGGCCACTTCGAGGGGCAACCTCCAATACTTTCATTCAATTATACAAAAATATACATTCATTATTTCCCCTCATATTTTTAAATACTTAATCTACCACCTAACTCTCAAGGTTGGATTAAATGTAAAATGCCACCTAAGATAGAATCTCCTACCTACAAAATATTTACATTCTTGATAACAACTACATATAGTGGTGCCACTTGTATAGGCACTTCTAGAGCCACTATTAATACAAAATATTACAAAACATTATCATGGGTGTCCCCCATGTTCAAAAAGGGTTATTACATCATAGTGTTAGGATGGGGTCCTAAAATATTTGTTATCTACATAGGTTTTTATATATATTTGTTCTTCCTCTTCTTTCTAACTAGGGCATCCATCCCTACTAGGGCAATTTTACTTCCCATAAGGACTTTTATAAATGACTCTTCTTCCATGTTACCTAGATTTTCTTCACATGAATCCTCTAGTTTTTGAGTGTCACCTAAGATATGGAATAAGAATAAGTGGCACTTGCTCCTTGCTTGTACTTTATTTTCTACTCACACTTGATTCATGCTTGCAACTACAATGCTTTCTAAAATAAGAAATAAGTGAGGCTTACTTTTGGATCATACTCACTCTCAAATCACATTCACAAATTTTATTTTTGACCATGATAATATTTTTAATTATTTGTATCAGGAACTTCAATTCAAATTTTATAAATAATCATGTATATTTTTTAATAAAATATATAATGAAAAGTGAGTGAGAATAAAGGAGTGATATTTATGTTTAAAAATTCTCCTTAGTTTATAAAAACAAAGGAAGAAAAATAATTTATGAAAGAATTAACTATAAGTATGCATTTCAAAGTATCTGAATGATCTAGGGGAATATTTAGCAATTTCCATAAGAGATTTTTTAGGAATTGCAACAATATGGAAAAATACAAACATAATAAACAATTGCTAGAATATTTTTCAAGAAAGAGGAAAACATAAAATCTAGATTCATAAATGTATGTCCAACAACTATAGTTATTCTTCATGATATATGTTCAAAGAATCTCTAATATTTTATATTCAAATTCTATAGTGGTTCACTATTTTGATCAATATATTTAGGGAAAGAGGAGCTTCAACATTGTTTTATATCCTTACAAAAAATGTGATATTCATAAATGATCTAGATCAATATGTAGACACCAAAATATAGCCACTTGTCCTCCATCCATAGCTTCCCACCATAATTATTCATTATTTATATATATTTGTTTAATATATATTTAAATAATATTTTTTCATATATTATATTTATATATTTAATAGATGTATATATTTATATGAATTAATCCTAACCATCCATTTGCCTTAATCCATGCCACTCACCCAAATTTAATCTCCACCCTTCCTCATGTTCTAATCTCAACCACACATGTTCGTGTTTTTGAAACCCTAACATGTCTAAGGGAATATTATAAAGAGGAGTCATTTTGAAAACTTAACCCTTGATTTTCAATCTCTAGGTTCCCTACTATTCTTGAGTCCTTATTATTCCTACTTGGGCCCTTGAGATATATATCCCTAAGAGGTCTAAAAAGCCTTAGCCCCTTATTATCCATCCTCACATCCCCTCACCGTCGTTTGCAACTTTTGTATCCATCGCCACCCACCTCATGTGAACCAGATCTAGTTTTACAACTCCTCCCTTAGCTATAAAATGCTCTCCTGAGTCTGTCAAGTGTCCATAGGTATTTCCCATTCCGTTGAGTGCCCACCAGAGTCTACCGAGTGCCCTCTCAAGTCTACCAAGTTTCCACAAGCATTTCTCATTTTTTTGAGTTCCCACCAAAGTTTATCGAGTGCCCGTGAGCATTTCCTATTCTATCGACTTCCAATGAACGTTTCCCATTCTATAGTTGTAGCATTACAACCCTTAGGTGTTTTTAGAGCATATGCATAATAATTCCTTGAAACAACAACAAATATAGAAATTGGAAGTCAATGAAGACAACATAAAAGTTCATTTGCAAGCATTTTTATTATTCTTAGATCTATTTTACAACTTTATTTATGCAATTAGGGTTTAGTGATTTATTTTTTGAGGTTCTCACATAGTGGAGCCCTCATAGATATTATTAATCCTTTTTTTTTTTTTTGTGTGCAGGTTCAAGGATCACACTCATTGGTAGCTATTGAATCTCTAGTTGCCCTGCATAGGATACCAAAGCCCACTCACCACTCTATAGGGATAAAAATGAGAAAGAAGACACCACTGTTCATTGGATTAGGGCCTCAAAAACCCTAACATTGTAACAAATGCATCAAGAGCATTGTAAAGACCCCATATTGGGGCACATTATTTGTACAATCGGGATATCTACCCCATTCAATAAAAGAATATTTGTTCTGTGCAATTTTATGTTATTTACTTGTGTTTTTGTTACTTTTATATATTGTATTGGTGTTTCATTTTTGCATTCACAAATGGCGATCACGGTGGGACCCACAAAGGGTTCTAAATTTTAAATTATCTTGTCACTAACTTGTGGCTTTTTATTTTAGTTTTGCAGGTTTTCAAATAAAATGGATCATGCAAATTTCACAAAACCAAGATTTTTTAAGAATTGTACAATTTGCAGAAGTTACATAGACATCTGAAGATGCTCAAGGGATACCCTCCAGTGTTCAAAAAACACCCAGAGGCATTTCAGAGGTGTTGAGAGGTTTTTTACAAAGAGGGAAGAAGAATATGTAGGTTTATTTGTAAGTCTACTTCAAAACCCTAACCCCTCTATTTTTTTGTTTTTACATTTTTTTACAAATAAAATGCTAAAAATAACATCATTAAATGTCTATTAAAAAAAAGCAAATTAAAGATGTATTTTTAGGCATTTATAATAGTTGTGCATCCATCTTCATCCACATATTTCACATTTTAAATTAAAATTTCATTGTTTTTTGGTATGTTGCACTCAAAATCATGCATTCTATTTTCATTGGAATTGTTAATTGCATGAAATAGTTTGCATTATAGGGTTAGGAATTGTAGACACCAAAATATAGCCATTTTTCCTCCATCCATGCTTTCTCACCATTTCCACCACCAAAACATAGCCAATTTGTCCACCATTCCTATTTCCTACCATTTTCAAATATTATTCATATTTATTTATGTATATTTATTTTATATATATTTAAATATAATATTTTATATTATATTTTAATATATGTTTAATAAATATGTATTTATTTAAGTGAACTAATACCAGCCATCCAATACCATTTAATCTCGACCACCCATTTACATCAATCCATGCCACACCCTAGATTTATTGTTTACCCTTATATGTGCTTTAATCTTAGTCGCACGATTAGTGTCGTTGAAACCCTGACATTCCCTAGGTTAGGTTATAAATAAGATCTATTTTGATGGCTCAACCCCTAAGTCGCTAAGTGCTGGAACTTTTGAAATCCCTTGATTTTCCAAGTTCCTGATTGTGTGTGCCCTAAGTCCCATTCCATCTATCATATTCCACCCCCCTAGCTAGCCATATCAACCATCGCAACCAACACCCTCACCTGATATACTTCTTTAGAATTCTCCATCAGCGACCAGGCACCTCTGGATGCTTTTTGTCAACACCAGGTGCCCATGAGCGCCTCCTCACCAGTCCCAGGTGCCCACGAGTGCCTTCCCTACTAGCACTAGGTGCCCACGAGTATTTCCTATAGTCACCAAGTTCCTATGGGTATTTTACACTATCACTCATAAATACACCCTAGAATATGGTCAATGCTAGGGCATCACTGCACCATTCACCTACATCATATATCACACATCAAAAGACAGTAAGTAGGTAAAATAGATCAATCATTTATTATTTTATTTTATGCATATGCTTCTATTTCTGTTCACTTTATTTACAACACTTAGTTAGGGTTTACTATTGCTCATAGAGGACCTCACACTGTGTATTCCTCATAGGTATTACTAACTATTTCAATTATGTCATTGTGTGCAGATCTGAAGCACCACATCAACATATGGAGTGGCCCAACCTTGGATATCAAAAATCCCACTCAACCCTATTGGGATCAAGACACGCTTGAAGACATCACAACTCTGCTTGTTAGGGTTTTAGAGAACCCTAACCCCTTGTAATGTTGTATCAAAAGGATTCAAGGATACAAGCTTGTAAAAAATGGAGTTTCTAGGCTCCCCCCGTCAATGAAAATTATTCTCTTATGCAATCTTGTGTTTCCTTGTATTTAATTTGTTCAAGCATTGTTTGGGTGTTGCATTTTACATCTTTCAAATGGATCATGGTGGGACCCCCTAAGGGTTTCTATTTATGATCTGTTTTCCTAATTTTCTTGTTTTTTTCTATCATCTTGTATGTTTTTTAGAAGCATGAGTTTCATATATTTCGCTGGATCTAGGGTTTTTAAAGTCAGCAGAAGCTTGCAAAAGGTGTGTGAAACACATGGTGGTATTCAAAGGTAATCCAAAAATACCTAGATGTATTCAAAGACATCCAAAAGCACCCAAGGGCATCTCAACAATGTTCAAAAGTACTAAGAGGTGTTTACGAAGAGTTAGGAGCAAAAACATAGGCTTTCTAGTAAGTTTATTGTTTAAAACCCTAGTTTTCTATTTTACATATTTTGGGTTATCTTCTATATTTTTCATATGTTAAACAATAAAATGAATCATCATTAAGAAATATAGAAATGAACGCATATTAGTTTAAATTTTTAGATCTACATTCATTCACATATTTGGATTAGGGTTTTTGTTTTTTGGGTGCAAACTACTACATTTTGTCTGCATTTGAACTGAAACTTGCATAATCTAGTGTTGCATATTAGGGTTAAAGACATTTTATTTTAAATATATAAGGTTGAACAATATTATATTGCCAAAATTATCCCTTCCAATTGGGTGATTCTAGGCATAGGGGTGGATGAACCCTCTGGTTTATTATTAAACAGGGGGTATTAAGCGGTGTAGTTCATGCCCTTTGGAGAACATGGCAGTATTTTGTTGGATTCTGTTTTAGGTTTATGAAATTAATTATTTTTAACATTTTTTGTATACAATATAAAACATAAACCTTAAAAATAATTCACACACATCGTGATTCATATAAAAATAGTAGTGGTTGGATTTCATCACCAACCATTGCTTGAGATTTGGTGATGTTGGCATTCATATCCATCCACCAATCTCTACCCTTAGACACCTTAGGAATACCCTTGAGCAAACTTTTTGGATTTAATCACCAATAAGAATCTCATTGCCCCATCTTCACCATATTTTTTCACCTTTGTTTCATTAAGAATATTAGAAAATCAAAACACACAAAACTGGCACATAAAATAAATATACATTAAAAGGAGATAATTATGAACAAGGCATGCCACATTGGTTGAGAATTAGCATTGATTGTTTATTTCCTTAGAATTCCAATTTTTGTGTTACATTTCATATTTTAATTTGCATCCTGATTTACTTTGCTTATGGTATTAACTAGAAATTAAAAAAAAAGTAGTAAGTTAAAAAAAATTAATGGAACCTTCATCCACCTTCCCCACCACTTTAGTGGTAGATCCCCTAAATGTGACATAGGTATATTTATCTATAGGTCCCTCACATTCTTTACCTTCCACAACCTTCCACATGGCCATGCCCCAAGAGGAGTTAACCTACCTTACCATTTACAACCATATTACCCATATAGACATAGATAAAGTAGAAGTTATCATGAAGTCTTATAGTCATGTCTTAGAGTCTAGCCCCAAATCACCTAGGCATGATCCTCCTTTATAGTAGGAAATTATCTCATACCAGCCCTCAATCCTCACTTAGTATGAAGCCTAAGTCAATGTTGCTTCACAAGCACCCACTTCATCCAATCAAGTTGCAATATCAATTGCCACTTGTCTCCCATCCACATCAGATATTCCATCTTCATCCATTCCATCAACCACTGACATGGAAATTAATGAAGCATGGGGTCATTTGAACAAATTTCTTAAGAAGCAATAGATAGCTCAACAACAAGTTCAAGTGAACCATATACCTCAACCAATTTCCACTCAACCCATCTTAGTTAACCAAAATCCATCTTGGGTACCATCATCCTCGATGGTTTCCATACCTATACCTCCATCAACCCATTCCATTCCCATGAGTCCACCCATCCATAGTCCTCATACATCATCTCCTTTTCTTCATTCACAATAATTTCTTAACCAAACTCATCATCATAAAATTCACTCCATGCCCCCCAATTCATCACACCACAAAAAACACACTCAATATCATCCATTCACCACATCCCAATACATTCAACAAGCCAACCAAGGCTTATAATCAGATTGTCAACACACTAAAATTTTACAACAAATTTTAACTCAACTCACTAACATTGAGTTATAGTTGAGTCATCATCAATGTCATTATAAATCATGTCAACAACCACAACAATCACAACATTCAATTCCAAAATCCACATCTCAGGTTATGATACCTATACCACAATTTTAGCATCCAACACAATTGGATAAATGCATCAAGCATCAGCCCCCTCGCAACTACACGATGATTTTAGAATCTTATGCAACCATTTTTTGAAGGCTTTACGAAGCACAAGAGATTTCACTTCCAAAAATCAAACCAAGAGACCCAACCAAATGATGCAAACACTTTAAGGAGTATTTGTACAGTCCTTATCATCAACAAGTAGGCCATGACATCAACAATTGTCATGTATTTAAAGACATTGTCCAAGATCTTATTGATTTAAAATTCTTTTCCACAAATGGTCAATCCAACCCATCTGATAAAGACATTGGTACCAACCCCATCATTAAGCATACTAGGTATTCTTAGGATATCACATCCTCCTAGTCATTCACATCATCAAACATCAAACAAATTGAGGATGCTTAAGGCATCGCACCTTCCTCACAAAACAAAATCACCTGATATTTTCACATTAACATGGCTTCATCTATCGTCGAACTGAACGCTTGTCCCTTTCCTGGTACTTTTAGTGGCGTAAAAGGTTTAAAATGATTATGGCATGGCATTTATAAGGGTGGACTGCACAAAGATCTATGTGGCAGCTTCTGGGACGAACGACGCAAAATACTGTGGCAGCCATAAAATCTGGACAACCTGCCCGGATTTGTGGTGGCTACCGATTACACCATGTTAAAAAAAATAGGGCTTCATATTAGCCATTACACATTAACATGGCTTCATAAAAACTATTCCATAATTAACATAGCTCCACAATAGCCATACCACCATTAAGATGGCCTCACATTAGCCATTCCCACATTAACATGGCTTCATCTTAGCCATTCATCATTAACATGGCTTCAACAACCATTCCATCATTAACATGGCTCCACAACAACCATCACATCATTAACATGGCTCCACAACAACCATTCCATAATTAACATGGTTCCATACCATTCCCTCTTTCTGTTGATGCAAAAATAGAACTCATCACTTTCATTTTTACAAGTACTCTATACATACACCATTATATTTCCACAATCAATTCATCACAATCACATTCAATTTCATCCATAATCATTTCATTATCCAAATCAAAAACCCCTTCTCTGTTAGGGCAAAAATAGAACCAATCCTTGGATTACTCTAAAAATCCTTGCATTGCATTCCCATTATTTTATCATCTTGCATTTTCACATGTTGGTTGTTTGCCTTACAAGCTTGCTAGGCTGGGGGAGTAAAATAATTAAAAACCTTTGAACACCACCCCCCTTGAGAGTAGTCTATGCTTAATGATATATATATATATATATATATATATATATATATATATATATAGCATATATATATATATATATATATATATATATATATATATACACAAAAATATTTGCATACATTTCATTCATAACATAAAATTCCACTTACATTGAACACTCCAAAAACAATGCATTCACTCACATTTCATATTACATTTCATAAAACTGCATGTCATACATTACATTGCATTTACATCCATATTACACATTTAATATAGGGATCATTTATTAAGTTCAAGGTCTTAATTGGTCCTACAAAAGTCATGTTGTCTTAATCAAGGGTACCTTCACAATGTCATCCACACAATTCCACCAAGTCAAATTACCATTATCAAAGCCACATTTCCATAAAGTCCTAGGTGTTTTTGGTCACTCAGCCACTCCTAGTGTTTTAAAAAACCTCAAAAATACATGTTGAGTTCTTTTTAGGACCATTGCACATATACACTAAGAAAATATTGAGTTTTAGGAATTGACTCCAAAACATTCTTGAACCAAACACAATTTTCACATCTTAAAAACATCTTGTGTCAAAAAATGATAACACCATACTTGGTACGAACCTTGAGGCAAAAAGGGTCATACTTTCTAGTCCCATCATGCAACATAGTCCATAAAAATAGTGGTTCTTACCACTATCAAAATTCCAAAAATAAAATAAAGAGTTGGAAAAAGACCTAACAAAAACTCTAAGTCTTTTACATCATACACCACTAATCATTAGGTTGTAAGGATTGTACTATATTTCTAGTCAAACGATTAGGTAGTCATCCCCAAAACTTAAGAGATCAAAAAAATAAATTATGGACTATGGAGTTAGCCTCCACTGGAGCTATAGACGGTTGAATGGTAGTGGAGTACGCTCATGCGTGGTGATATGTCTCTTTTAAAAAGAGACCTTTGACCGCTCATATGGACAAGCTCACTTCTTGGTTTCATCCATAACAGGTTTACCCAATTTACTCAAGATGATTTAATGAACTCACTTGCACACACATTGGTTATTGATTTTCTAAGTTCATTACCATGCTCTTTATTCGGTAAATGAATTCACTGCACACACATTTGGTCCTAGAGGAATTAGGTAATTCTAGTGAGTTTGTTTGATACAACTAGGATGTTTGAGTCTCTGCAAAACAAACAGTTTTCCATATCAACATTCATGTCTTATTTCATATCAACATCGATATATTCGTCCATATCAACATCCATGTCTTCTTCTATGTCAATATCCATGTATTTTTCCATGTCAACATCCATGTCAGTTTATAAGCCATTCATCTCATATGCCACCAAGTTTGGTTCTCTTGATTAAACAATAATGTTGACAAAATGGCCAAGAAAATATCTAAACTATAAGTGATCATTAGCATATCCATACATTTCATCTTGCATTAATCATCCATAACATATAATATGCATTCATCACCAATAGAAAACATGCATTCAAACATAAAAGCATTCACACAAAAGTAAAATCCATGTATATATATCTATATATAACTCACATATGCAAATATTGCTAGAAAGTGCAAACAACATCACAACTTGGGGGTGTTCAAGGTATCACACCTTCCCCCTAATCAAGAAAACAACCATCACAACTTGGGGGTGCTAAAGGTGTCACACCTTCCCCACCAATTCAAAAAACAATTCAATCACTCAATCACATCACATCATCAACAAGTCAATTTCTAGGTTCAAAAGGTTGTACCCTTTGCATTGCATTCACATCATCAACTATTCAATTTCTAGGTTTAAAATATTGCGTTCTTTTGTCAAATATTGCACCCTTTGCCTTGCATTTACACCATCCATGTTTGCAAAAATCTCTTTTCTGTTAGGATAAAAATAGAATCATTTCATTGCATCATAGCTTATCAAAATTCCTTTTTTTTATTAGGGGAAAAAAATAATGCATCAATTACATCTTCACATTCATTCAATTTTATAGCCTTACCCGTCGACCAAAAACACAAAGTTTCCTAGCCTTATCCTTTGGCTAAAAAAATGGAATTTGCTTTATTTTTCCCAATTTCAAAAACTCTTATTCTGTTAGGACAAAGAATAGACACAGGTATAAGTGAACCTTGTATCTAGTGATTTATCCTACTCACCTAGCGGTTGCAATGACTAGTTATCCATGCAATTTGGTAGGATGGATAAATAACCATAAGGACACTTACACTATAAAAAATCCTTCATCTGTTGGGGCAAATAATAGACACATTCATCACAGTTTCCCCATTTCAAAAATCCCTTCATTTTTTAGGGCAAAAACAGACACAATTATCACGTTCTCCCAATTTTAAAAATCCCTTCATTTGTTGGGACAAAATCAGATCACATTCACATTTACATTTAGCATCATCAATTTCATTCGTCATTACACCTTCATTCATTTGCAAATACAAGTGAACCTTGTATTTAGTGGTTTATCCTAGTCACCTGGAGGTTGTAGTGACTGGTTATCCATGCAATCCAGTAGGATGGGTAAACCACCATAAGGACACTTACATCATCAAAACCCCTTCATCTTTTAGGGCAAAAATAGACACAATTATCACATTCTTCCATTTTCAACAATCCCTGCATCTGTTGGGGCAAAAACAAATCACATTCACATTTGCATTCAACATCATCAATTTCATTCTTCATTACACATTCATTTAACATTCACAAATACAAGTGAACCTTGTATTTAGTGGTTTATCCTAGTCACCTGGAGGCTGCATTGACTGGTTATCCATGCAATTCGGTAGGATGGATAAATCACCATAAGGACACTTACATTATAAAAAACCCTTCATCTGTTGGGGCAAATAATAGACACATTCATCATATTTTCCCCATTTCAAAAATCCCTTCATCTGTTAGGGCAAAAATAGACACAATTATCATATTCTCCCATTTTCAACAATCCCTTCATCTATTGGGGTAAAAATAGATCACATTCACATTTACATTCAACATCATCCATATCAGTCATTTGTAAATACAAGTTAACCTTGTATTTAGTGGTTTATCCTATTTAACCTGGCGATTGCAATGACTGGTTATCCATGCAATCCGGTAGGATCAATAAATCACCATAAGGACATGTACAACATCAAAAACCTCTTCATCTATTAGGGCAAAGAATAGACACAATAATTTCATTTTTCTATTTCAAAAATCCCTTCATCTATTAGGGAAAAGAATAGACACAATAATTTCATCGCATTTTTCTCATTTCAAAAACCCTTCATCTGTTAGGGTAGAGAACAAACACAAATACAAAGTGAACCTTGTATTTAGTGGTTTATCCTATTTAACCTAGTGGTTGTAGCGACTGGTTATCCATGCAATCTGGTAGGATGGATAAATCACCATAAGGACACTTATATTATCAAAAACCCCTTCATATATTGGGGCAAAGAACATACACAATCATTGCATTACAATTTCCCATGTCAAAAACCTCTTTCATCTGTTGGGGCAAAAACAGATTTAGTCACTTGAATCCATATATTCAAAAATGTAACTTTCCTCCATAAAATCACTCCAAATTGCATTCATCAATACATTTCTCATCATCACATCTTCATGTCACCATCAAATCCACCAACAATTGTATTTACATTCAACATTTGCCAAGTTCACCTACAAATTCAAGTGAACCTCATATCTAGTGGTCTATTCTATATACTTGGCGATTGTAGTGATTTGCATCCATGCAATTCAATAAGATGAATAACCTACCATAAGGACACTTGGTCATTTTTCATCATCCACTATCTCCTTGTTTGAAAAAAAATCAATTTTGGTACCTCATATTTAGAGTGAGACTATGCCAAGACCAATTTTCTCAAAAGCAATATTTGATGTCCTTTTTTGTGGGGCAAGAAAACATGGATAATTAATATCACATCACTCATTCATTTGACCATAGTCACAAGATAGGAAATCCCGATAGGTTGATTGGTTCCATTTTGGAATTAGACAAAGAGTTTTCCACAGTCACTACATGACCCCTAGGTTGACTCTGTCATCCAGCATATTCATAACTTGCATACTCAATGACACCAATAAGGCATTTTATTTAGCAGCATCGAATCACCCCAAATTTGGGATAACCACATTTGGTTTTGATCCTCCCACAATGGGATACATCTTACATGATCATGACATATATATTTGGAAAAAATCTCTTCATCTATTGGGCAAAAAATAAACACATTTCCATTACATATTTTGCACACAACCCTTCATCTGTTGGGGAAAAAATAGACACATTTTTCAACAACCCCCTTCCCACCATTGGGGCAATAACGATATCACATTTTACATCATTCATATCATCCACATTCCATTTGCATAAAATTTTCAATTGGCTCATGAGATTCATCCATAACCTCATTCTCCAATTGAGGGGGTAAGCTATGCAAAACTCAAAATTCTTTTATTCTTTTGTCTTCAATCTCATGCTCCACATCCTAAGAGAAGTTGCTTCTACACTTGTCCAAAATAGGTGTCTCATATTTTTATACTGCATAATGTCCCATGCAACACAGTACAAAAAGGGGCATCTATAAACACCAAAATCTAGCCATTTGTCCTCCATCCATGCTTTCCCACCATTTCCACAACCAAAAATTGCCAATTTGTCCACCATTCCTATTTCCTACTATTTTTGAATATATTTTTTGATAAGTAACATTTTATATATAGGGGTTTTTTAAAGGGACCCAAAACTTTCTTACAAAAATAACCGAGGAAGATAACATACTAAAAACCCTGTCAGACTAGACTAGGGGTGGACAGGACAATAGACAGTGGCATCCGAGAACCTAAACAAAACATTCCAATTTGCCTATCTTGGGGAAAGGGCAGACCCCACTAGGACAAAACATGGGAACAAACCTAAAAACCTTGCCACCAAGACAAAAAATTTGGAAAAAGAAGCAGTAGCAAACCTACTGCATGGACAGGGAGCCTTACCACTAGAAAACCACCACCCCCATCACCCTGGGGAGGGGAGCTCCCTAGGATGGGACTGGGGTGGCTAGTCATATCCATCAGACCCATCCCTGAGACTGCATCGGATCACCTTGAATATGAGCACCAAGGTCGATGCCGCATTGGCAACCAACATGAGGGAATTGATCACCATGTCTAAAAGAATGTGAAGGGGGAAGGTCCCTAGTTCATATTTGGAGTCTAAGATGATCTCGATGGTGACCTTGGGTTTGATTTTTGGCTTCTTGAGCTGACTAAATGATCTACTCCCACTAGGGGCACTAGGGCCACCAGAGGCCTGGGTACTTGGGACCAATGTGGGGGAAGGGCCATTAGGGGTTCTGCTACTGCCAGGGGCATGAGTTGACACCCACTGCTTTAGAGTGGGCCTACAATTCTTGGGAGGGGGAGATATGTCACTTCACTGGAGCTATCCTCCTTATATTTAGTCTCAGAGTTGGAAGAGGCTAGAGACCTAGGAATTGGAGGAGAAGGGAGGGATACGATGGGCAGGGGGTTGGTTGGCAAGGGTGTGCTGGTAAAGTACTACCATGAGGCCTTAATAAAAGGGGTGGGTGTGGGCTTTTTGGGACTTCTAAACTGATATGGTGACAAAGTAAAGTAGGTAGTAGTGGGTGCATAGGAGGATGGCCCTACATAGGTGGTTAACGAAACTGGTGTGGAAGCTATAGATATTATGTTCAGGATAATCATAAGTCACGAATTGCATGATGGGAATGATGGCCTCATCATAGGGTTTAGGCATGTGCTTTTTGTAAAGGGTATTCTTATCCTAGTTGTGCTCTAGGAAATGGGAGAGCTCCTCCTCCTAGTTGTGTCTATTACAATGGATGTATTTTCCTTTTTCTTCATTATGCAACCCAGTGACGTAGAATATGAGCTCCTTCATCTCTTTGAAGTGAACTCCTTTCACTACCACCTCACATCCATTCTAAGTGTCGAGGAATGCCTGCGTAATTTTTTCATTCAAACCAGGAAACTTGTAGAGGAATGAGGTGAGGGACCTAGCATCCATGAAAAATTTGGTAGAGTCAAAAAGCATGAGAGAGGAGGGCTTAATGTAGGGGGTTTGGACATAGACATGGTGGGGGAAAAAACCAGCATCGATGGGGAGAGGCAGAAGAAACCAGAGATCACCAAAGAGTGTGCTAGCAGGAAGCGAAAGGCGAGAAATGGATAGGAGATGGATGGGAAGAAATAGCTGAGGGAGGAGCTAAAAGGGCACAAAGGAGCCACATGCAGAGGGACTCAACAACAAAGGAGATGAGTGGCACATGCGAAAGGTGGTAGTGATGGGAAAAAGGATGGCGGGTATGGCGAGTCACAAATAATTGAGGATGAGGAGGCACAATTAGATTGAGCCAATTGAATGGTTTACACGTGGGACTAGCCTTGGCAAGAAAGTGCATAGAAAAGATAAGGGCACTGGGATTGACGTGCTAAGGTAGGTCAGAATTGGTGGGGTCTAGAAGGCCAACATAGAAGTGATGGGGTTTGAGAGGGACTACCTTGGTGCTGAGGTGGCTACTGTAGAAAGGCCTAGCAAAAATAATGACCTTGGGAAGCCTCGAAAACAAGTCAACGCCCTTTAGAAAATTAACATCAACTTTGGGGATCCATGTCAGCATGGCTCTACAATAGAGCAAGCTAAACCTTTGTGTTGTCATCATGGTTTGAAGATCGGTCTTGGGATGCCGCATCCTATAGGGCAATGGGAAAGTCATCATGCTAGATACAAAGATCTACTAATGTCACTATTGAGTTGGCCATCAGGTCTACAAGCTTGTTGCCTTCTTAGTAGACATGGCAGATGGACACCTGGGGGAACACCAGGATGATAACACGATCTTCTTGGACAATGTTGAAAATGTTCTAGGATAGCTCTCCTTGCTTGTACATGGCATTAATGATGTTGAGGGAGTCACCCTCCATGATCACCCTCCTGAGGACTCCTAGAGAAATTTGAGCCCATGGAGGAGAGCCAAAGCTTCCATGAAGTTGTTGGTTTGGATGCCGATGGGCTCCGCGTAGGCAAGGATAAAAATCCCTAAGTGGTCTTGGATGACAACGCCTGCACCTGATGGGCTAGGATTCCCTTTAGATTCCCAATCAAAGTTTAACTTAACCCACCCAGGAGGAGGGGCTGACCAACTAGCTAAGGCTCTCGATGGGGGAAGGAGGCAGGGGGAGCATTTGCACTCCGAGGGAGCTAAGGAGGGTTAACTTACTAGCTTTCTGGGGAGGGTAGAGCAGGGGGAGAGAGCAGGAATTCTTAGATGCAAAGGTGAGTTCTTTGACTTCCACCACCCGAGGGTCTCAGGATGGGGAGGATAAAGCTCTACTATTGCGCTCGATCCATAGTTACCAAAGCAGGTGATGGAGGCAGAAGGCCCAGAAGGAGAGGAGGGTGGGATGGTAAAAGGGGTTGGGCCATTGAATGAGGAGGTCGGGGATGGATCTGAGAGGGGCCCACTAGATGGATAACTGAGTGAGTAGATGGCAAAGGGCCTCAAAGAAGAAAGGGCATCTAAATAAGAGGTGAGAAACCAACTCCATAGTATAGGTAGCATCTATTCAGGATTAGTAAGCCCCTCTTCAATGGTTTTCGATAGTGAGGATCTTGTTTTGGGTGGCAGTCTAGATGAAGAAGTTGATCTTGGGGATCATTTTTTAGCCCAAACATGCTTTATAGGGAAGTGGACTTCTTGGGGGTCCCTTAGGATGCCATAGGTAGATTTTACTAAGAAAGATCTATTTTTGGTACCTTGATAGACACACATGTCCTCGTTTGTCCCTAAAGGGATGATGGTTACGCAAAGCAATATTGAGAGACTGCCAGCTTGATGGGGAAACTGTGGGACTTTGATGGGCACCCAACTTGCTTTGTCTTGGCCCCTGATGAGGTAATATGCCACCTTGGGGCCTCCAGAAGCCTCAAAGTGTTATCTCAAGCCTAGAAGGTTGGGATCTGAGCTTAGGGTCTCATCCCAAATCCATCTATCATTCCAAAAGTCAATGCTGGTTCCATCACCTAGGATCCACCTGGCCCCTTTTCGAATGAGGTCCTTAGTGGGGATCAAGGATTTTTAGAAAGCAGATCCATCCTAGGTCTTGTGTTAACTGAGGAAGGGGTGGTTCTAGAGGTATTTCCATTTTACTATGGTCACCCATTCGGCTAGGAAGTTGGAAAAAACCTTCCAGGCATGCTTGTCCAAAAGGGCCTTATTCATTAGGGAAACCAGGCGAAGGCCTATTTTGCCTTTGTTCCTATCGAATCCTCTTCTTCTCTTCTCTATCGGACCATAAGAAATGCTTCTCGATCTATTCAATGTGAGCACTAATCGAGGCCGATATCTTGAAAATGGACATGAAATAGACTGGGATGCTTTGGAGGTAGGTGGACGTGAGAGTTGCTTTGCCTGCCTGGGAGAGGAGATGACCTTTCCAAGAGGCTATTTTTTTCTGAATTATTTCTATAAAGGAGATTCATAGGGACTTGGAGGGGAAACCCACAAATAGGGGGAGCCCTAGGTAGGTGGTAGGAAGGGTGTCAAGGGAGAATCCCAGAATCCAAGATATTATCACCTATCTGGATGGGGGAGTGTGGATGAAGTAAATATTGCTCTTTCGAAGGTTGATTTTTTGCCTTGTTGCTTTTTTGTATAGGTGGAGGATCTAGTTGATGACTTTAGCTTAGGCTATCGAAGTGTAAGTGGCAAGGATGGTGTCATACACAAACTAGTGGTGGGACACCGGTGCCAGCCCTAATGTAGGTCTGATTCCAGATATGAGACCTCTATTGGTTATGCTCGAGAAGGTGCAGCCTAGGGTCTCTACCAGGATGATGAAGATGGTGGGGGATAGGGGGTTGCCCTATTGGAGCCCTCTGGTATTGGGGAAGAAGCTGGCTAGGGAACCATTGACCAAGATGAAGAACCAAGGAGATGACATGTAGCAAAGGAAGATATCAACCCAAGAGGGATGGAAGCCAAATTTGAGGAGGACCTTGGCGATGAACTCCCAGATTACTCGATCAGAGGCTTTGTTCATGTAAATCTTGAGGAGAAAGGCTAATCTTTTGGCCAGGGTGGTAGAGTGGAGGACCTCATGAATTAGGATTATCCTATATGTGATCACTCTCCCTTTTATAGAGATTCCCTAGGAAGGGGTAATGATCAGGTGGAGGATATCATTGAGCCTATTTTGAAAGGATTTGGTGAGGATATTGTAAAGGACATTGCACAAACTGATGTAGCAAAAGTCAGGTAGGGATTTGGCCACTAGGGACTTGGGGATCAGAGCAATGAAAATGGAATTGATACCTCTAGGGATGGATCTAGCGATCTGGAGGTCATGAACGAGAACACACACCTCTTGGCCTACCAGGTCCCAAAAGATCTAGAATAAGCGAGGGGAACCCATTTGGGCCTGAGGCAACGTCTGCCATCATGGAGAAAAGGGCCACTCTGATCTCTTTATCTGTGAGAGGGCTGAGAAGCACCTCATTGCCTTGATGGGAGATGGAAGGGGGGATGTGATCAAGGAGGGACATGACCGCTTAGGTGGTAGGGTTGGGCTTGGTACCAAGGAGCTCCTGGTAGAAACTAGTTGCCTCTAGTCTAATTTCTTCCTCATCCCTTGTTGTCCTACCGTCACTATAGATGAGATTAGGGATTCTATTGGTGCTTCAATTTTTTAAGGTGAATGGGTGGAAGAATTTGGTGTTGGCATCTCCCTCTTTGAGCTAGAGGGCTCTCAAATTTTACCTCCAAAAGGTCTCCTCATGGGTTAAAACATTATGGTATTTAGCTAGGATCCTTAGTTTCTCTTCCCTCGAACTAGGGTCCACCATTCCCTCTTGGACTCTGTCCTACAGGTCTTTTAGCTTTTTCTTTAGGATATCATTGCTCTTGAAGATGTTCTAGAACACCTCTCTATTCCAAAACTTAAGGTTGTCCTTCAGTGCCTTTAATTTATGGTAGAGTTGACAAGCAAGGAATCCTGAGGTGGGGAGGCTCCACCATCTACCCACCTATTCTTTGAAGTCGGGGTGGTGGAACCACATAGACTCAAATCAGAAGGGGTATTTATGGGGAGGGTTTCTACCAACTTCAAAGATGAGGGGGTTGTGATATGATGTAATTCTGGGAAGGGATAGGAGGATGGCATTAGAAAATAAAGGGATGGCCTCTGTTGATAAGAAGTCCTTGTCTAGATTGACCTGGATGAGGCTGGCCCTTGCTCGTCTATTGCTCCAGGTGAACTTGGCACCCTTCAGGTGCACGTAAATGAGGTCATTATCATCAGTGAATTTGCAAAAATTCTTCATGCTTCTGGATTTTAGGACTAATCCTCCATATTTGTTAGAGGGGAAGATGGGGTTGTTGAATTCACCCACCAGGATCGAGGGGAGGGGGAAAAATCATCTCTCATGAGGCTGACCTCACCCCACAGGGAGGCTTTGTCAACCAGGCTATTGGGAGCATAGATGTTGGAAAGGATACAGGTTTTCCTAGACTCCAAACTATAGAACATGATGTTGATGATTCTGGGAGAGGACAAGATCAATGTACCTTTGAATGAGACTAGATCCCATAGGCACATAATCCCTCCTACCGATCCGAGGGCCAGGGTGGAGAGGGATTCACCATTTTTCCAGATTGCCTTGGTGATATTGGGGAAGGAAGATTCGTCCAACTTAGTTTATTGTCAGAGTAGAATTATAGGTTTGTGATTTCTGTGTAACTAGGCCAGGGCATGTCTTGTGGGGGCTCCATTGAGCCCTCTTACATTCTAGGTGATGATATTCATCTGACACATTTGGGGGGTCACTTGCCTTCCCCTGCTGGGCAGGAGGTTTGGGTCTGTTGATCTCATCTAAAGGGAAGTTGAGGGCTTCACCTAGGAGATTCATCTGGAGGCCACTGACAATCTCATCCTCTACTTGATTGATGTACTATTTGTCGAGTGTGGGTCAAACTCTTTTTTTATTGCTACTAAAATCCATTACAAAATTTTTGCTATGGGTCTGCTTAGGGCTAAACCCTTTGAGGGCAGATTGGGAGAAGGTTGGGCTACCATCGTCATCACACTTTGATGCCTTAGAGCCAACTTCAAAGTAGGTTTTTGAGGGGAGGGATAGGTTCAGGCAGGGCAGGGGATTAGTAGAAGGTTGAGGGTCAATAGGGAGGGGATGCATGGGGATCTCTAGGAGGCTTTTTGGTGTAGAATCTGAAGCTAGGGTAACCCCAATGCGAGGTTGGGAGGGGAAGGCCTCGGCCAAGAAGGTCACCTAGGATAGAGGAGGATCTGGAGGGCCTATAGGCTACTGGGGACTATGCTTGGGATAATGCAAGGATGTAGAAGAAACCTCTTGGATAGGGTCGAGGGTGGTGCAAACCTAGTGTTAATCGTACATCAGGGAGGGGTCCACCTTCTAATTTCCTTTTTCTATAGGGTCAGCCATATTTTTGTGCTACTTTTGGGATGGGTGGCCATGGGGTGTCATCTACCTTAGGGGGGTCATGAGAAGGACCCCTATCATGATACGGTGCCTTTTATGGAGGATCCTTGAAAACTGGAGCTTCAAGCTTCTTGGATAGGGGGTATTGATTAGGGAGGTGCCCCTGTGAGTTGCAGAGGGTGCACAAGGCTGGATTATTTTTGTAAACAAGGGTTTATCACCAAAAATAGGGCCCCGATGAGATGGTAACCAAGGAAGGGAGCTTTGATTCCAAATTTTTAGCAACACATATCCTTGTGTGAAACATGCAAGATCTTGCATTGGTGGCCGAATTGAAAGCCACAAGTTCCCCTACGACCTAGGTGATGATTCTGAGCACACCCTTCTACCAAATATGGAAGGGGAGATCAGGAAGTCTGACCCAGATCAGGGCAACATTGATGCTTTGATTAATGGGGTTAAAATCAGTGGCCCAATGCCTGAGGAAGAGGATCTTGAGTCCTAGGAACTAGGGCCTGCTTGTGAGTATCTTACTGGTGTCCTTATTTTTCAGTTTGATGAGAAAGAACCCCTTAGATAGGGCAACACTATGCATGTTTCTTGAGGTTTTCCACTTGGAAAAAGCCCACTGACGGATGGTTTCGATGTCAGGGTGACCACCAATAAATTTCCCAATAAGGGAAAAGGAGAAGGCTAAGACAAAGGAAGAGAACACTTCATCCTAAATTGAGATGTGAGTCCCTGCTAGGGATATCTCCATGGATGGGGCTTGTGGGTGACTGGAATCACCCACCAGATCCTGGACAAATGAGGGTTTGTTGGACCCCTCTATGGTTTTTCCAGGGGCTTCTTGACCGAAGGGGGGCCCCAGGGACACCTGTGATCCCATAGAATCCTAGGCCCTTAGATGGAAAGGGCTATGCTCTAGGCCCCACCTAGCCCGTGTCTGACCTTGGGCCAACCACTGCTCTAGATCCCGTTGTAGCGGTCCTTGCTACTCTAGATACCGTTGCAATCCCTAATACTCCAGATCTTGCTACTATCCCTTCTAAAATATTTGCTCCTACACCTGCTCCCACTCTTTCTCTCGCCATCCGATCACCCCCTACCTTGATTCATTATTTTTGAATATTATTCACATTTATTTATGTATATTTATTATATATTTAAATATAATATTTTATATTATTTTTTAATATAAGTTTAATAAATATGTATTTATTTAAGTGAATTAATTCTAGCCATCCAATTCCATTTAAACCTGACCACCCATTTACATCAATCCATGCCACACCTTAGATTTATTGTATACCCTTAGATGTGCTTTAATCTCAGCCACACAATTAGTATCATTGAAACCCTAGCATGCCCTAGGTTAGGTTATAAAATAAGAGCCATTTTGATAGCTCAACCCCTAAGTTGCTAAGTTCTTGAGTTTTTGAATTCCCTTAATTTTCCAAGTTCCTAATTTTGTGTTCCCTAAGTCCCATTATATTTATCACATTCCACCCCCCTCGCTCACCATATCCACTGTTGCAACCTACACCCTCACCTGATCTACTTCTATAGAATTATCCATCAGCCACCAGGCACCTCTGGATGATTTTTGTCAACACCAGGTGCCCACGAGTGCCTCCTCACTAGTTCCAGGTGCCCACGGGTGCCTTCCCTACTATCACTAGGTGCCTAAAAGCATTTCCTATAGTCTCCAGGTGCCTACGGGTATTTTACACTATCACTCATAAAGAACCCCTAGCCTATGGTCAATGCTAGGGAATCACAGCACCATTCACCTACATCAGAAATCACACATCAGAAGACAGTAAGTAGGTAAAATAGATCAACCATTTATTGTTGATCTATCTTACCCCCTTTGCTCATCATATCCACCACCATAACTTTCACCCTTGCTCGATATACTTCTTTAGAATTTCCCATCAACTACCAGGCATCTTTGGGTGCTTTCTATCAACACCAGGTACCCAAGAGCACCTCCTCACTAGTCTTAGGTGCCCATGGGACAGCGCCAGGTGCCCAAAGGCATTTCTTGCAATCGCCAGGTACCCACAAGCATTTTATGCTATCACTCCTAAAGACCCCCTAGCCTTCAGGTAACGCTAGGGCATCACCACACCAATCACCTGCATCAGACATTACACATAAAAAGATAGTAAGTAAATAAAATAGATGAACCATTTATTATTTTATTTTATTGCATATGCTTCAATTTTTGTTCACTTTATTTACAACACTTAGTTAGGGTTTACTATGGATCAGAGAGGGCCTCACACTGTGGATCCCTTGTAGGTATTACTAACTCTTTCCATTGTATCATTGTGTGCATATCTGAAGCACCACATCAACATCTAGAGTGTCCCAACCTTGGATATCAAAAAGCCCACTCAATCCTATTGGGATCAAGACACACTTGAAGATATCACATCTCTATTTGTTAGGGTTTTGGAGTACCCTAACCCATTGTAATATTGTATCAAAAGGATTCAAGGATCCAAGCTTGTAAACAATGGATATGGATTTTATAGGCTTCCCCATCAATGAAAACTATTCTATTGTGCAGTATTGTGTTTCCTTGTATTTTATTTTTTCAAGCATTGTTTGGGTGTTGCATTTTGCATCTTTCAGGAATATCTCTTTTTTCTTGTCTAAGTAGGAACAATATCAGGGTATTAAAAATACTCCCACTATTGGAAGCCCTTGTTTATTTAGAGCAGAAGAGTAGGCAAATACTCCATTGTTCAGAGTGGGTCTTCAACGATGTAACCTACATATTTTGATGAAATTGATATTTTTGTTGTTAGCTTCTAATTTAGACTTATGAAATTAGTTATTTTTGACATTGTATGTACACCATATAAAATTGGAAATTTTAAAAGGAATCACACACAACACATCACATTAAATAGTAATGAGTTGGATTTCATCACCAACCATTGCTTGAGATTTGGTGATGGTGGGCTTCATCTCCATCCACCAATATTTACCCTTAGCCACCATAGGATACCTCTGAGCATACTTTTTGGATTTCATCACCAGGAAGAATATCATTGCCCTTCCAAGCCATAGATTTCACCCATCATAATTCAGATTAGTACATAAAAATACACAACACACAAAAAAAATATTAGAATGAGATTAGAAAAAAGGAAAGAAGGTAAGAAACATTGTTGCAAAACATAGAATTGAATTGCTTATTTTGTGAAGTTTCCTTCTACACTTCCTTTATTGCACATTGCACATATTTGATTCAATACCTTATGGTATTAACTAGAAATAAAACTAAAGTATTGAATCAAACTTCCATCCACCAAGACAATTCATCCATGGATTTTCATCATCATTATCCACCACTTTTGTGGTTAACCCCACTAATGTGATACATACAAGTTATTCAGATTTATCTACGAGTCCATCACACATTGTACAAACTTCAAACATTGATGTTTTGTATAGAGCCACCCACTCATCTATTCCAAAACAATCATGGGCTCCAATCACTTCCATTCCATCCTCATACACTACCACTTATAGCAATATGTTGTATGAAGCACATGTCAATGTTGCTTCACAAATACCAACCTCCATCTCATCCAATGTTTTCCATCTAGTTGTAATTCTTGTTGCAACTTATCCTCCACCTACATCATCCATTCCATCCACATTCACACCATCTACCTCAGATATGGAAATACATGAAGCATGGAAACACCTTAATAAATTTCTTAAGAAGTAGTAGAATGTTCAACAACAATTTCAGGTGGTCAATCCTAAGCCTCAACCTGTTTTCACCCAACCCACCTTTGTCACCCAAAGTCCATCATGAGTACCACAATATTCTATGGTTTCCATATTCACACCACCATTAACTCACACACATGTCATTCCCATAAATCATCACATTCATAGCCCCCAAATATCATCTCATTTTCCTCATTCACAATCATTTATTCATCAAACTCATCATCATCAATTTCAATCCATGCCCCCTAATTCATCATACCACCAACAACACATTCAATATCATCCATTAATCAATCCATTCACCACATATCAATACACTCAACAAGAAAACTAGGGCTTACAATCAAATTATCAACACACTAAAATTTTACAACAAATTTTAACTCGACTCACTAACATTGAGTTACATTTGAGTCATCATCAATTTCATCACCATCCATGTCAGCAACCACAGTGGTTGCAACATCCAATTTTACACTCTATATCGCAGGTCATCATACTTGTACCACTAATTCAACATCCAACACAATCAGACAAACACATCAAACATCCTACAAAGCCTCATCACAACTACATGATGCTTTCAGAATCTTATGCAACCATTTTTTGAAGGTTGTATGAAGCACAAGAGATTTCACTTTCAAAAATCAAACCAAGAGATCCAACCAAACAAGGCAAACACTTTAAGGAGCACTTGTACCATACCTACTATCAACAAGTGGGCCATGACATAAAAAATTGCCATGTATTTAAAAACATTATCCAAGATCTTATTGATATGAAAGTATTTCACACAAACTATCCATCCAAACCATCTGATCAGGACATTGGTACCAACTCAATCATCAAGCATACCAAGGATTCTTAGGATATCGCATTTTCCTAGTCACTCACATAATAAATCATCAAGCATATTGGGAATTCTCAGGATATCACATCCTAACAATCACTCACATTATTAGTCATTAAGAATACTAAATATTCTCAGGATATTGCATCCTCCCAATCACTCACATCATCAATCATCAAGTAAATTGGGGATGCTTAAGGTATTGCACCTTCCCCATACAAAAAAAAATGTCCAAAGGTACCTAACACCTTTGGTCACATTTCAATTTCAAAAATCTCCAAAGGCACCTAACACCTTTGGTCACATATCAATTTCAAAAAGCTCCAAAGGCACCTAACAACTTTTGTCATATCTAAATTTCAAAAATATCCAAAGGTACGTAATCCCTTTGGTCACATTTCAATTTCAAAAGTCTCCAAAGAAATTAAAATCTCTTTGGTCACATCTCAATTCCAAAAAGCTCCAAAGGTACCTAATACCTTTGGTCACATCTCAATTCCAAAAAGCTCCAAAGGTACCAAATCCCTTTGGTCACATTTCAATTTAAAAAGGCTCCAAAGAAACATAACATCTTTGGTCACACATCAAATAAAAGTCATATGCATCTGTACATATTTCTTGCTACTATCTGAGTTCACAAGATTCAACTAGCACATCAACTTACCAGGCTAGGGGGAGTAAAAGAACCCGAGCCACTGAATATCATACACTTGAGAGAATTCTATGTTTAATGTGATATATATATATATATATATATATATATATATATATATATATATATATATATATATATATATATATATATATATATATATACATGGCTATTACACAAAAACAACATTGCATTTCATACATTTCATTTCACACATCACATTGCATACATTGCATTTCACACATTGCATTACACACATTCCATTTCACAAATTGCATTTCATACATTCACAACCACATTTCACATTTCATATTAGGGATCATTTATTTGGTTTAGATAATAATTGTTCTAATAAAGTCATGTTACCTTAATCAGGGATACCTTCAAATTCATCATCCATTTCATTGCACCATGTTATTGAGTCAACATTATCATTTGCAACCACATGTCAACAACTCCTAGGTGTTTTCGATCACTCAACCAATCCTGGTGTTTTAAGAAAACCACAAACACATGTCAAGTTTTCTTTAGGACCAAGACACAATTTCACTAAGAAATTCTTGAGTTCTAAGAATTGACTCCAAAAATTTCTTGAAACAAACACAATTTCACATTTTAAAAACATCTTGTGCCAAAGAGGGATAACACCATACTTGGGTTGTACCTCAAATTGAAAGGGTAATCCTTGCTTGTACCATCATGAAACATAGTCCACAAAAATGTGGTTTTAACCACTATAAAAAATTTAAAATAAAATAAAGAGTAGGGAAAAACCCCTAAAAACTCTATAACTTCTATGCATCACACACCAAATATCCTCAAGTTGTAAGGATAGTACTACATTTCCAGTCATATGGTTAGGTAGTCATCCCCAAAAATTAGAGATCAAATTCTTAGACTATGGAGCTAATATCCACTATGACTATAGGAACTTGAATGGTAGTTGAGTACACTCATGCGTGGTGACACATCTCTTTTAAAGAGACATCTGACCACACATAAGGACAATATAGCTTATTGGTCTTCTCCATAATATGTTTCACCCAATTTACTTAATATGAGTTAATAAACTCACTTGCATACACATTGGTTATTTATTGACATGAGTCATTACCATAATCATGATGTGGTAAATGAATTCACTACACACACATTTGATCTTAGAGAAATTAGGCAATGTTTAGTGGGTTTGTTTGATATAACTAGTATGTCCGAGTCTCTACAAAATAGTCAATTTTCCATATCAACATCCATATTTTATTCCATGTCAACATTCATGTCTTCTTCCATGTCAAAATCCATATCATTACATAAGTCTTCCATCTCACATACCACCAATTTGATGACCTTGATTAAACAACAATGGTAAACATGGTCAAGAAAAATCCTAAACAATAAATGATCAATAGAGCATTAGTTCATTTGCATCCATAACACATCATCATATGAATTAATATTTCATATACACATGCATTCACACAAAAGTATTCATATAAAAGCCTAACACAAGTAAAATCCATGTATATATATAATTCACATATGCAAAGATCGCTAGAAAGTTCAAACAACATCACAACTTGAGGGTGTTCAAGGTATCACACCTTTACCCCAATAAAACGAAAAAGCATACAACTTGGGGGTGTTCAAGGTATCACATATTCCCCACAAAGTCAAAAAATAATTCAATCATGCATACACATCACATCATCAACAAAGTAAATTTCTAGGTTCAAAAAGTTGCATCCTTTTGTCATAGGTTGAGCCCTTTACCTCGCATATACATGTCAAATTCAAAAGTATCTGAAGGAACCAAAATTCTTTGGTCACATACACATCACATCATCAAAAAATTCAGTTTCTAGGTTCAAAATGTTGCATCCTTTTATCCAATGTTGAGCCCTTTACCTCGCAAACACACATCAAATTCAAAAGGCTCCAAAGGAACCAAAATCCTTTGGTCATAAACACTTCAAATCATTATCCACATCCATTTCTATGTTTAAAAGGTTACGTCCTTTTTTCAAAGGTTACACCCTTTGCCTAACATTCACATCATTAAAATATCAATTGTAACATTCAAAAGGTTGTGTACTTTTATCAAATATTGCACCCTTTACCTCGCATTCACATCACATCATCAACAAGTCAATTGCTAGGTTCAAAATGTTGCATCCTTTTGTAAAAGGTTGCACCCTTTACCTCATATTCACATCATTAACATAATAATTTATAGGTTTAAAAGGTTGCATCCTTTTGTCAAAGGTTGTTCCCTTTGCCTTGCATTCACATAATAATCCACATCAATTGTTAGGTTCAAAAGGTTGCATCCTTTTGTCAAAGGTTGCGACCTTTGCCTTGCATTCACATCTTTAATAATCCATTGCTAGGTTCAAAAGGTTGTATCCTTTTGTCAAAGGTTGCACCCTTTTCCTCACATTCACATCATAAACATAACAATTGCTAGGTTCAAAAGGTTACGTCCTTTGCCTCACATTCACATCATCATCCACATCAATTGCTAGGTTTAAAAGGTTGCATCCTTTTGTCAAAGGTTGCACCCTTTACATCACATTCACATATTTAGAAATCCACTCCTAAGTTAAAAATTTTGTATCTTTTTGCCAAAGGTTGCTCCCTTTGCCTTGCATTCACATCATCAACATTTTTCAAGTACATTCACAAGTACAAGTGAACCTTGTATTTAGTGGTTCATCCTAGTCACCTGGTGGTTGTAGCAACTGGTTATCCATGCAATCCGGTAGGATGGACAAATAACTATAAGGACACTTACATTATAAAACATCCATTTTCTATTAGGGCAAACATAAAATCAATCATCTTAAATTTTTAAAAAACCTCTTTTTTGTTGGGGCAAAAATAGAATCAACCACTTACATTATAAAAACCTCTTCTCTATTAGGGCAAAAACAAAATCAATAATTTACATTATCAAAAACCCTATCATATGTTGGGGAAAAAATAGATCACATTCACATTTACATTTAGCACCATCAATTTCATCACACCTTCATTCAATATTTTCCAAGTACAAGTACAAGTGAACCTTGTATTTAGTGGTTTATCCTAGTCACCTAGCGGTTGTAGCGACTGGTTATCCATGCAATCCGGTAGGATGGAAAAATCACCATAAGGACACTTACATTATCAAAAAACCCTTTTATATTAGGGCAAAAATAAAATCAATCATCTTACATTTTTTAAAAACCCCTTTTCTATTGGGGCAAAAATAGAATCAACCACTTAAGTTATCAAAATCCCTTCTCTGTTAGGGCAAAAGCAAAATCAATAATTTACATTATCAAAAATCCTGTCATATGTTGAGGTAAAAACATATCATATTCACATTTACATTTAACACCATCAATTTCATTCATCATTACACCTTCATTCAACATTCACAAGTACAAGTGAACCTTGTATTTAGTGGTTTATCCTAGCCACTTGGCGATTGCAGTGAATGGTTATCCATGCAATTTGGTAGGATGAGTAGATCACCATAAGGACACTTACATAATCAAAAAATCATTTTCTATTAGGGAAGAAATAGAATCAACCATTTACATTGTCAGAAAACCTTCATTTGTTAGGGAAAAAATAGAATTCATCATTGCACTTGTCACAGTCATTGCATTTTCCCATGTCAAAAACTTCTTTATCTATTGGGGCAAAAACATAATCACTCCTTGCATTTTCCATATGTCAACATTCAACATCATCAATTTCATTCATCATCACATCTCCATTCAAACAATTTTCAATCAATCAACCATTGCATTTACATTCAACATTTGCCAAATTCACCCACAATTTCAAATAAACCTTGTATTTAGTGATTTATCCTAGTCACTTGGTGGTTTTAGCGACTGGTTATCTTTGTAATTCAGTAGTATGGGTATATCACCATAAGGACACTTACATTTAAAAAAAAAAAAACTTCATCTTTTGGGGCAAAAATATAATCAATCATTTACATTGTCAAAATCCCTTCATCTATTAGGGCAAAAATATAATTCATCATTACACTTTTCATAATCATTGCATTTTTCCATGTCAAAAATACCTTCATCTGTTAGGGCAAAAATAAAATAATTCATTACTTAATTCATGAATTTGTATTTAACACCATCAATTTCATTCATCATTACACCTTCATTCAACATTTATCAAGTACATTTACAATTACAAGTGAACCTTGTATTTAGTGGTTTATCCTAGCCACCTGGTGGTTGCAGTGATTGGTTATCCATGCAATTTGGTAGTATGGGTAGATCATCATAAGGACACTTACATTATCATAAACCCCTTCATATGTTAGGATAAAAATAAATTCAATCACTTGCACTCTCACAAAACCCCTTCATTTTTTGAGGAAAAAATAGAATCACTCCTCGCATTTTCCATATATCAACATTCAACATCATAAATTTCATTTATCATTGCACCTTCATTCAACATTTTCCAAATACATTTACAATTTCAAGTGAACCTTGTATTTAGTGGTTTATCCTATTAACCTGGTGGTTGCAGTGACTGGTTATCCATGCAATCTGGTAGGATGGACAAATCACCATAAGGACACTTACATGTTAAAAAACCCCTTCATTTGTTGGGGCAAAAATAGAATCAATCATTTACATTGTCAAAACCCCTTCTCTATTGGGGTAAAAATAGGCTCAATCACTTAAAAACGTAGCTTACCTCCACAAAACCATTCACTTTAATCATCAATGCATTTCTCATCATAAAATATTCATTTTAATACCATTTTCATCCATCAATCATTACATTTGCACATTTTGCCAAGTTCATATACAATTTCAAGTGAACCTTGTATCTAGTGGTCTATTCTATCTCCTTGGTGATTGCAATGATTTGCATCCATGTAATTTGATAAGATGAATAAATCACCATAAGGATACTTGGTCATATTCATAATCAAATATCTCATTATTCAAAAATAAAATCAATTTTGGTACCTCATATTTTGAGTGAGACTATGCCAAGACCAATTTGCTCAACAACTATCATTGATGCCCTTTTCCATGGGGTTCCCAACATGGATAAATTTCATCATTTCCTTTGTAGTTACATTAGTATCCAAGGATACAGGCTAAGTAAAGTGATTGAGAAACCATTTAGGAATTCCATATGGGAATTAGCTACAATCATGAGTGGCCCCAAGGGAAAGACTTTTTTTTTTTGCATTTTCATCACTCTGCATTTCAATGATGTCAACAATCACTTTCTTCAACAACATGGAATCACCCAAAACTTGGGGAAACCAAAATTTGACATTGAATTTCTACAATGGGATACATCTTACATAATCATGACATCTACACTTGGCAAAAATCCCTTTCTTTATTGGGGTAAAAATAGAATCAATCATTTGTATTTTACAACTACCCCCCTTTCTCTATTGGGGCAAAAATGAAATGATTTACATCATTCATTTTACATTATTCATATCATCCGCATTTACATCCTACATTTGCACTTGCATAATTCAATCACATTTTCACCCCATAATTCTATAAATTGGCTCATGAGACTCACTCCAAATTCTTTTATCTTCCAAGATCATTTTCGCATCCCAATGAAAGAAAGTTGCGTCTTCGTCAAAGCCAAACTAGGTATCTCATATTTTTGCACCACATTGTGTTTCACGTAACATGGTTAAAAAAGGGCATCTATAGACACTGAATTATAGTCACTTGTCCTCCATCCATAGCTTCCCACCACAATTATCCATTATTTATATATATTTGTTTAATATATATTTAAATAATAATATTTTATATATTATATTTATATATATTTAATAAATTTATATATATATATATATATGAATTAATCCTAGCCATCCATCCACCTTAATCCATGCCACTTGTACCACTTTAATCTCCACCCTTACTCATGTTATAATCTCAACCATACATTTCGTGTCGTTGAAACCCTAACATGTCTAAGGGAAGATTATAAAGAGGAGTCATTTTGATGACTCAACCCCTGATTTTCAATCTCTAGGTTCCCTACCATTCTTGAGTCCTCCTTCTTCCCCATTGGGCCCTTGATATCTCTAACCCTAAGAGGTCTCAAAAATCCTAGCCCCATCATATCCATCATTGCATCCCCTCATTGTCATTTGCAACTTTCACATTCACTACCACCCACCTCGCATGAACTAGATCTAGTTCTACAACTTCTCCCTCAGTCGCCAAATGTCCTCCTAAGTTTACCGAGTGCCCACGGGAATTTATTATTCTGTCAAGTACCCATAGATATTTCCCATTATGTCGAGTACCCACCAAAGTCTATCGAATGCCCTCCTGAGTCTGTCGAGTACTCGTGGATGTTTCCCATTCTATCAAGTGCCCACTAGACTCTATCGAGTGCCCACAAGTGTTTTCTATTTTTTCAAGTGCCCACTAGAGTCTTTTGAGCACATACAGGAATTTCCAATTCCATATCTATAGACCTACGACCCTCGAGTGTTGTTAGGGCATATGCGTAATTATTTCCTACAACAAAAACAAAGATAAAAATAACAAGTCAACAAAGACAAGGTAAAAGTTCATTTGCAAGTATTTTTATTATTCTTAGATCTGTTTTATAGCTTTATTTATGCAACTAGGGTTTAGTGATTTCTTTTTTGAGGGTCTCACACAGTGGAGCCCTCATATACTCTTAATCCTTATTTGATTGTTGTGTGCAGGTCTAAGGATCACATTCATTGGCAATTGCTGAAGCTTGAGTGGCCTTGCATAGGATACCAAAGCCCACTCGACACTATTTTGGGATTAAAAATGAGCAAGAAGACACCACCATTCATTGGATTAGGGCCTTGAAAACCCTAAAATTGTAACAACTATCAAGAGCATTGTAAAGACCCCATATTGGGGTACATTATTTGTACAATCGGGAGATATACCCTATTCAATAAAATAATATCTATTTTATGCAATTTTGTGTCATTTACTTGTGCTTTTGTTACTTTTATATATTGTATTGGTATTTTGTTTTTGTATTCACACAATAGATGATTTTTCTTCCTTTCTCACTTTAAATGTCCCTTGGGATAAAGTTCCCTTAAAATTTTAATATACATGGATAGCTATATATTGTGTAAAATCATGTAGCACAAAAAATGGACAAACATTTATTGTCTACTATATGGTTTCAAATAGAGTACATGATCTCTAGAGACATCCTATCACAACTCTTGAGACATAATCTACTTAATAATGATAATCCATTATGTTTTCATTACTTTTTCAAGGTCCAAACTCTTTTCCAATTAATTAGGTTATGGGGATGAATTAAGGTTTGGATAATAATGTGTGTACATAATTTTTTAAAATATGAAATATTTTTTCTAAAATAAATATTTAAAATTTTAAATATTGTGATAATTATAGGTGCCTAATTTTGAGTAGTTCATTAGCTATACAATCAAGGCAACACCTACCTCATCAAGAGCATCAATCATAAATAATTAGTCAAAATCACAATTACTAAATGGTGCATTTAAGACCAAAATTAGAAGCATTATACATAAATTAGTAGGATCATCATTAATTTTCTCATAATGAAAACATGTTATAAAGGATTCCATGTATCCTCTTTACAAGAAGAATTCACCCGAGTTACCTTGGGTGAGAAAATCTTACTTTTAAGTAAAACTAAAGATTTAGGGATTATTTAGCAAAATGATGCACCTCCAAATGTTACATTCCTACATATACATATCTAAACTACTTAGAAGGCTTCCAAAATGCTTAGTGGTACCACTACATGATAAAATATTACTTTATAAAAATATTCCTCTGGATTCATGCACTTCATTTTGTGCTTTTACCTCTCAATGAGAAATTTTCTCTAGGATGGGAGCAAGTCACTCATTTCTAGGATGTTTCAATTTATTCTACTAGTGCTTCACTCATTTCTAAGAACATTTTTTTAGTGCTTTAGTCCTTAGGAGTTAGTCGCATCACCTTGAGCAAATCCCACCTCTAGTCAAAATATTATAAATTTGGGTTTATGGATGCCTCAATTGGTTTATCAAACGTGTGTTGCACATATTAAAAAAATGGTAATACTAAGATAGTAACATAGTACTATATTTTTGGTGACTTTATGGGGTGCCAATCTCAATTGGTGAGAGATCCTAGGTCCTACATTTATCCTTGGACATAAATTCGACAATATTGGGATACATTTTCCATAAAAATTTAAAATTGGTAGTTCTCCCTTTACTCATCAATACAATATCTTTAATAGATTACAACACTCCTTATCTATAGTAAGAAACAAAAAACTAACATTTTCTTGTTGTGGTGCAGTGGTAAATGACTGAGTGCTGGTAGATGTCAACCCAGGTTCCATTCCCATTGTCTCCATCCTACAGATATATGGTATAGTTAGAAATGTCCTATGTGCTGGTAGAGGCCGATAAGGCTCCATTTATCCTATGCCCAACCTGTTGAAAGTGGCACCCCAAAAGGGGTATTTTCCACTATAAATTATTTTACCCAGGTGTTGTAGGTGAGTTGGAGAGGAGAGGGCAATACTCCAAGGGAGGTCCCAGGTTCGAATCTCCACCCTACTAAAAAGCTGAATTGGGTACCCAAAATCCAATTGATAATGTTGGTACGAGTAGGGCTAGGTGTGACCCCCGGGTGAATTTGATGGTGTAGAACCCCATGTTCATGGTCTCTTAGACCAAGGCGGCCCCGCAAGGGGTTTTTCGCTTAAAAAACAAAAAAAAAAGAAACAAAAAACTAACTAGAATATGTTACTAAATTATAAATTATTAGGGATAGTGAATATTTTCCATGATGGGATGCCTTGTGTGAGATGTTCAAAGAATTCAAATAAAACAATTAAAATGATATGATAGATAATCCTAATATTTCCCCATATATTTCATGTTTGTGATAGGAATTTGTGAATAATTGATTTGAAGTGCAATTGGAATTAACAATGATCCAAGAGATAAAGCCATGGTTGAGTATACAAGTAGTGAACCACTACAAACCAATGGGGGAATTATTTATCTATAGTAATACTCCTCTACATTCCTTGCTACTCTAAAAAAATAAATAGAACAAGACAACGTTATGCATAAGTACGAAATATCACAAATTGGATTTATTTAGGATTTTCAATATTTTAAATTGGCTAATTTTGGATCCTTTCACTGGGGCCCATTCGCCCGCAATTTACAAGGTGGAAGTTTTTTTGGGGTAAATTCACCCACCGTTGATAATCATGAACCTAATTTTATTTTAATTCGTCGACCTCAAATTACAAATGATTTTGATTTTCCTGCCCAATTCGCCTTCAAATTATAAATGATTTTATATTTCCCGCCCAAATCACCTCAAACTATAAATGATTTTATTTTTCCCACCCAAATCGCCTTATATACTACCCGTATATATACTGTACTAGGTACCGATAAAAATACATAAAAAATACTCTAACTCAAAAATAGCTCTAAAATAATGAAAAACTTGATAAGGTTGCAAAGGAGTGTTTTTCAAAATAAGTCGATCGATTGCAGAGTCATGTGTATTAGCATAAGATGATCAGTTGTAGAGGTGTCGATCGGTATTCATATATCAGTTGCAGAGGTGTCTATTGGTTGTAGAGGTGTCGATTGACATTTAGCTATCGGTTGCAGAGGTGTCAATCGACATTAGTCTATCGGTTGCAAGATCATGCCTATCGATATAAGAAGATTAGTTGTAGAGGTATTGATAAAAATTCATCCATCGATTATAGAGGTGTCGATTGGTTGTAGATATGTCTATTGGTTGCATAGGTGTCGATCGACATCAGCCTATCGGTTGCAAGGACTGTCAATAAGTATTTATCTATCAATTAAAGAGGTGCTAATTGAAATTAGTCTATTAGTTGTAGGATCATGTTTGTCAGTATAAGATGATCGGTTTCAGATGTGTTGATCGGCATACCTACAACCGATCGACATGCCTACAACCGATTGACATGTCTACGACCGATCAACATGTTTGTAACTGATCAACATGTCTATAATCTATTGGCATGGTTGTAATCGATTGATTTTTTTGTAATTGATCAGCATGGCTACAACTGATCGACATGGCTAAAACTGATCAATTTATCTATAACCTATTAGTATGGCTATAGCTGATTGACATGGTTGTAGCTGATCGATTTGTCTACATCCGATCAACATGTCTATAGGTGATTGATATTAGTCTATCGGTTGTAGTATCATGTTTGTCAGTATAAGACAATCAATTGCAGATGTTTCGATCGACATACCTAAAACCGATCAACATGCCTACAACTGATCTACATGTCTACAACCCATAGACATATCTGCAACTGATCGACATGTCTACAATCAATTGACATGGTTGCAACCGATTAGTTTATCTGCAACTGATCAACATGGTTGTAACCAATTGGTTTGTGTGCAACCGATCGGTATGGTTGTAGTCGATCAATATGGCTATAGCCAATCGATTTGTCTACATATGATCAATATATTTTTAGTCGATCGACATGTTTGCAACTGATCGACATGTCTACAACTGATCGACATATCTACAACTGATCGAAATTTCTACAACCGATTGACATCTTTGCAACTAATTGTTATGTCTACAACCGATCGACATTCTTACAATCGATTGAATTTTATGTCTCATACCAGTCGTCATAAATCATAAAGGCTAAAAGCATTTCTTGTTGGCCTAAATCCTTTAAGTTTTCCATACACTTTTAGATTTTGTAATCTGATACTCATGGCCCCAAACATATAAAAATTCGCCACGGTTTGAAATTTTTTGGAGAAAAATCTTTGAAATTTGCCACGGTTTGAAAAATTTTGGATAAAAATAATTGCAATTTGCCATGTATACTTCTACATATTTCGCCAGGATTCCAAGACAATTTGTCTTAATTTTATAAATAGATTTTGGGGCTGACCCCTTATGCATAACCCTGGAACAAGAGCATGCTTTTCCTAGATTGGCAGTTTTTGAATCCTAGATTTTCGTCACATGAATCCTTGAGTTTTGAATTTCACGTAAGATATGAAAATAGAATAAGAGAAAATTTATTCTTGCTTGTAATTTGCTTCCTAATCACACTTTATTCATGCCTGCACTCACAACACTTTCTAAAATAAGAAAATGGTTAGGATCACTTTTGACTCACTCACTCTTGGGTCACATTCACAAATTTTATTTTTTATAATGATAATTTTTTTATTTATTTGTCCAATTAAATTTAAATAAGTAAATTTAATTCAAAA
This sequence comes from Wollemia nobilis, assembly GCA_028583015.1. Classification (NCBI taxonomy): domain Eukaryota; kingdom Viridiplantae; phylum Streptophyta; class Pinopsida; order Araucariales; family Araucariaceae; genus Wollemia; species Wollemia nobilis. The sequence goes on along the minus strand of JAQPPZ010006195.1, from coordinate 6,657,252 downwards.
TTATAAATATTAGTGTATATTATTTTAATAAAAATGTATAATGAAAAGTGAGTGAGAATAAAGGAGTGAGTAAAATTTCATCACAATTTATGAAAATAAAGGAAGAAAATAATTTATGATAGCCCTAACTAGAATTAAGGACTCCTTAGTTTGGAGACAAAAGGAATATCAAACATATTACATAAAATATTTCACCATAAATGATTATCAAGGACGATATGATTGAGCATGTATGATATATGTAAGTTCAATGGTTATTGGCCAACATATTGAAATATTCATAAGTGGATTAAATGGAAGTGGAAACCAAACTTGAATAATTTCATGTCTTACTTTGAAAGGATTTATTATTATCATCCTCTCTAGTTCCAAGGTTAAGAATAAAAAAATTTATGACCCATGGTTTAGGGAGAAAGATGGATTGTTTGAAGATATTAGAGTGAGAATTTTCTTATGGAGAAATAATATGTATTAGTAATCTTTAAATTCCATGCTAACATATAAAAAAATAGGTATTGAAGAATATTGTAATAATCTACTAAAATTGATCCAAGAGGGGTCAAATACTAAGAAGCAAAAATATGTTATATATAACCCTAATATGCATTGCCATGATATTTCAAACATTTTCAAAATTCATTAAAATTAAATCTGACTCAAGAGAATAAAATAATAAAATGGATTATAACTTAAATATTGAATTTTAATGATAGAAAAATTATGAGATCACACACATGGCAAGAGTTTGTAAATTGAAAATAATTGATAAAGATATTCAAAGTTTTGGTCATGAGAGAAACTTTAAATGAAGGAATGGGTTCAAATCATTGTAGAATTTGGCTTAGTACATTTTTAATCATCAAAAAGTAAAAACTAAAATTCCATCTCAACCATAAAATGGTGAAGGAATTCATAGTTTATTTGAAGTAAAGAAACAAGTATTTAAGAAGATGTAAAGGATGAGAAATTATTAGATGTAAGTTAAAATTTAGAAGGAATTTAAGATGTGAAGGAATATGTAGACATAAATGTTAAAACAAATATGGTAGAGGAGGTCAATTTTAATCTAGATAAATCATCTTTATTTTACTCAGGGTATAAAATTCATCTCCTAACAATAATAATTAAAATGGTATATGTTTTATGCCTTACAATATAGAGTCAAAGGAGATATAATATAATATTAGTATGGAGGGAATTTATTATAAATTAGGATATTTAGAGTTGTATCATGAGAAATTAATTACTATGGAATATGACCCTTGCACTTTAGGGTTTTTAAGGCAATATAAATATGAAATTATATTCAAGTTTATCCCTTACAATTTACGTTCTCTATGGAAACATAAATTTTTTGATATAAGTCAAATTATGAACAATCTAGAAAAACGAAAAGGTGGATGTGGATAAAAGTAGTCGCATCGATGAAAATATGGTTGAATACACTCAAAGAAATAACAAAGAGAAAAGTAATCTTAGAGGGATATTGATCTAAAAACTAGAAATAAATACCAAAGTGTTAACAATAAGTGGTGCTGCGACCATAAATAAAATAAAAATGATGATGAAGATGGTTAATGGATTAGTTGGGCATGAATAAGGACACTGAAAAAGAGTTATAAAGGAATTTATTTTTTCTATAGTCCTAAAATTAATTTAATATGTGAAAATAAAATAGTTAGTACAAAATGAAAGTATGCATTTAAAAATATTTTTAAATGCGACACTTTGCAACATGTCGCGATATCGCGACTTCTTCCCTTCTTCGGCTCCGATGGCGATTCTTGTCGCGATTTCATGACTTCTTTTCTTCCTTTGGCTTCAACGACGCATCTTGTCGCGATTTCACGACATCACCATTTTGGTCGCGATTTCGTGACACCTTCCCTAGTGTGGAGGTTTGCCAGCATTCTTTTCCTCTCTTCTTGGACCACCTCGGTCGACATGGATTTATTGTAATCTCTCTTGTACAAGGTTCAAGGACCTTTCAAAACCCTTTCTACCAATAAAAAAAAAAAGTATGCATTTAAAAATATTTGAATGATATAGTGTATTGTCTAATAATTTCTACAATAGGAGCTTTAGTAGGCATTGAAACAATATGGACAAATAAAAAAATTAAAAACAATTCCTAGAATATTTTTCAAGAAAGAGAAAAACATAAAATCTAGAGTCATAAATGTATATCCTCCAACTATAGTTATTCTTCATGATAGGTGTTCAAAGAACCTCAATTTTTGTATATCGAATTCAATAGTGGTTCACTATATTATACATAGATTTAGGGAAAGATAAACTTCAACATTGTTCCATATCCTTACACAAAAAATGTGGTATTCATGAAAGGTCTAAGTCAACAGATGAATTTGCTTCCGTTTTCAATTTCAATGTCCCATGGGATACAATTCTTTTAAAATTTCAATATACGTGGATACTAGACATATTATGTAAAATCATGTAGCACAAAGAATGGACAAATCTCTGTTATTTCATATATGGTTTTAAATAGAGTATATGATCTCTCAAGACATTTTATTACAATTAAAATTATATCAAAAACTAATTCTTTTTAGACATAATCTGCTTGATAATGATAATTCAAATCCATTATTTTTTCAAATAATTAGATTATGGTTACTTGAATCAAGGTTTGGAGAATAATTTGTGTACATAGTTTTTTTAAATATGAAATATATTTTCAAAAATAAATATTTAGAATTTTAAATATTGTGATAATTATAGATACCTATTTTTGAGTAGTTCACCAACTATGCAATCAAGGAAACACGCACCCCATAAAGAGCATCAATCATAAATAATTAGTCAGACTCATAATTACTAAAAGGTGCATTTAATGACCAAAATTAAAATCATTATAAACAAATTAGTAGCATGAAGAACACAAGATTATACTAAGAGGGGGGGTGAATAGTATAAGATCATTTTTTACTTTTCTTTCCCAAACAATATTATCCAATATAATCAATGGAAATATCAACAATAATAACCAAAGCAATGCACAAATCATCACACACAATAGAGACATCAATTTAATGTGGTTAACCCAATGTGGGCTACTCCACGAAGAAAATATTATCCTTCCGTATTACAATGTTTATGGACCTCTTTCCAAAGGAGATAACAATACCCTAATCAATTTTGTGGATACCTATCCATGGGAGAACTCTTCCCTCTCTGCTGGTTCATGGATCTCTATCCACAGGAGAACTCCTTCTCCTCTACTCTGGCTGGTGATCCTCTAGAAGACTACTGCCTCCACTACACTGGTTTGTGGATCTCTCTCCACAAAAGACCTTTGTCCTCACTTAGAAGAACTTTTTCCTCATTATCCTAGATAATGGATCTCTATCCACTAGATACTACTATTCTATGCTTTGTCACTTCCAAATATTACTCTCAACTCTGCTCAATATTTATCTCAAATCTACACTAAACACTGTCCTTCGGTCTAGCACAAGTCTGCTCAATATCTATCTCAAATATGTACTAAACAATGTTCTTTAGTCTAGCACAAATCTACTCAATCTCTATCTCAAATCTGCACCAAACATTGTCCTTTGGTATAACATAAATCTACTCATAAGTCTATCTCTAGTCTGGCATAAATTTATCCTTAAATATGCATGAAACTTTGTCTTTGCTATGGCACAAATTTATCCTCAAATCTACACCATATTCTATCCTCAAATATGTCCTCAATCCTTAACACAAAGCTTGATCCAATCACAAATCAACTATGATAAATTTGGTCCAAGTTTTAAATCAAATCCTAAACAAATCAATCAATAAAATATGCTCTCAAGTATTCTCAAAGACTTACCTCAAATTTATCCACAATCCCACTCAAGAACTTGCTCAATCCGCTCTCAAGTATTCACTAAGACTTAACTCAAATCTACTTGTAGGCTTCCACAAAATTTCACGTAAATATGTCCTTAAGATTTTCCCAAATCTTACTCAACTTAGTCCTTAATGCCCCTCTAGGACTTACTCAAATATGCTCATAAGATTTTTTTTTTTTATTTGTGGAAAACATCCCAAAAGGGATGCCACTTTTGGGTAAGACCCAAGGAGGCAGGGGTATCCATTCCGCAAAAAATACCCAGGACTCGGACCTGGCCTACCACATTTGACATACTCAAGGAGCAAACAAACACACAAAACCAATTTAAAAATAAGTAAATAACAACAAAAATAATAAAATAAAATAAAAAACATGCTCTTTGAGTGTGTCAAAAACAAAAGCACAATCAAACACGCACAATAAGATAAAAGAAACCACAACACAAACCACATAGAAAAATACAAGAACCACATAACAAAACACAAACAAGACAAAAACAACAGAACACTACAAAGACATAACCCAAAAAAAACATGAAAAATAAACACAACCAAAACCTAAAAATTAAAAAAAAATAAAATAAAAATAAAAATAAAAAACAACCAACAATAGACAATAAACAAAAACAAAAAACATAGAAAACACTCACACATAAAAACACGAAATAACACAAACAAAGAGAAACCCAAGAACAAGAACGAAAAACACACAAGAACAATAACAAAAACATTAAAAAAAAACAACAACAACAACAAAAACACAAGAACAACAAAAAACAACACAAAGAACACAAAAACAAAACCAAACAAAACAAAAGAACCCACCCACCTTAAAAAACTTAAAAAAAAAAAAAAAAAAAAAATGGGTGAGGGAAGAAAGTAGAGAGGGGAGGGCTCTGGTCCCTCCCCTGCTCCCCCTCCCATGGCTCCTGGTTCCTGCCCAGTTCCCGGCTCAACCCAGGTCATCCCTCCCGGGGAGTGGTTGTTTGCGGATGATCTCCCGGGGGAGATCCTTCTCCACTATCCGTGCCCCTCCCCGGCCGGCTAGGGTTTCCTTGGTTGTTTTTTCGGACTGGTGCTTCCCAGGGATCCCCGTTTGGTTGGGGATCCCTTCCCTTTTTCCCTCAGGCTTCCCCCTGGGGTTTTTTGCAGGTTATTCGCATGGATCTGGTCCCTTGCGTTTCTCGGTGCGGTGGAGGTGATGGTTTAGGGTTTGGACAACTTCCCCCTTTTTCTTGTGAATCCTCGATGGGCTCTGTGCTTGGACGGGATTCTTGGTCCCTGCTGCTGGGATCCTCTTCTATTTTCTCGAGGTGGGTTCTTTGTGGTGCAACTCTTTGGTCACTTCCTGATGGGTTGGATCCTCTCTGTGCTGGTTGTCGGCTTCCTGCAGGATGGCTCTCGCTGAACGGAATGTTTTCCCGGTGGGCGGGATGGTTTCTCCACAAGGCGGGATCCGCCAAATCCGCCAGTTTTCCCGTGAGGCGGGATCCTTTCTTTTTTGCTGGTTTCTCGGATGGCGGGATTTCCTTGTTGCTTCCCGCTAGGCGGGACTGTTTGTGGTGGTTTTGACTGCTTCCCGCGAGGCGGGATTTTATTGTAACGGTTTTTCTTTGCTTCCTGTTGGGCGGGATCTTCTCGATGGTGGTTTTTGGCTACTCCCCGCTGGGCGGGATCTCCAAAACTACTTCCTTTCTTATTTGTCTGTTTCCCGCTGACAGGGATTGTTTCATGCTTACTATTACCGCTGGGCGGGATTTCTGTTTTGGTGTTCAGTTTCAAGGGATTGATGCCCTAGGCCCATTGCTTATGTAATCAGGTTTTTTTAGGGGTTACGTTTTCTGTAATAGGCTTATACATAAAGCCAGGAGGCATGATGCAAGGCTGATTTTTTACATAAGGTTTTGGGATCCTCTATAAAAACCCTTTTTTAATCTACTATAATAATTACCAAAAAAAAAAAACTAAAAAAAAAAAAAAAAAAAATTGAACAAAACAATGACCTATCTAGACCAAAAGACTATTAAGGCAAGAATCAATAGAGGAAACAAAATAAAGAATAGAATGAGCTAGGGAACTAAAAAAACTGAATGAACCAAAGAGAAGCAAAAAAAAAAAAAACAAGAAACTAGGTACCTTCAGAACTGGAGCCATCCAAAGAAATGATAGAAAGAAGAGCTTCCCTAATTTGAGAAGCCCACCATATAGGAGGGTGGCCATAACAAGTAAGATCACCTTTGTCCAAAGCCCAATTAGCTAAAGCATCAACACTCTTGTTTTGATCTCTCGACCACATGATTGTAATCAACTTTCAAAAATCCCATCTGGATTAATTGAATCTTCTCAATAATTCTTTTTATTCTCCAATCCACCTTATGATTCTTAGAAGGAGTCTTCAAGAGATTAATCATAAGTTGAGAGTCGAACTCAACTAACACCTTTTCCCATCCAACCTTAGTAGCCTCCTCGAAGGCCTCTGAGGATACCATACCCCTCAGCAAGGTTATTGGAAAGAATACCCAAATTCTCAGCAAAAGTAAAAACCAGGGAGCCATCCGAAAGTCTACCAATTCCTCCCACACTGGCTTTTCCAGGGTTCCCTCTAGAGGCTCCATCAGTATTGACTTTTCCAAAATCCTTAGGAGGAGGTTGCCAATTTCTAGTCCTATCCATCTTACTAATACTCACATTCCCTTTAAGTTGGTTGCCCTTAGAAGATTTAATCTTCAATATTTGCATCACTTGATCCCATATTTGGTGGGAGTTTTGGGGGTGATTAAGGAGTTGATGGACTGATTCAACTAAGTTGGCTATGGTATTTTGCCAAATATAGTGAATATCCTTCCTATCTTGATTAAAAATTTGGTTGTTCCTTTCATTCCAAATATTCCAAAGAAGAATGGTAGAACCCATCCAAACTAACTGCCTAATAAAATGATCAACACCCTCTTGATTAGGCCAATCCCTCCAAAGCTGTTCAAAAGTAAAAAAATTGGACCACTTTAAGCCAAGTAAAGTGGCCATTCTCCTCCATAGCTCAGAGGCTAAAGTACACTCAATAAAAATATGGTTGATATTTTCTACATTCTCTTCACACATTTCACATCTAAAAGGGCCATGAAAACCACGCTTCATAAGTTGCTCACAAGTAAGCACCCTACGATGCAATAAAAGCCAATTAAAGAACCTCACCTTAGGCCAGAGCTTTTGAGCCCACAATCGAGAAAATATGTCAGAAGAATGGTTGGGATTATTATGGCATAAGGTCAAATAACCTTGAGCAACTGAATACTCACCCTTAGTAGTGTTGTTCCATCCAAAACAATCTTTTTCATGGGACCAAGAGAGGGATCTCATATGAAGGATGCCTTGGATATCTTGTCTTTGCCTTTCTGGGATTTGAATAGGCTAGTCCTCAATAGGGATCCAATATCTACCAACCTTTGAATTACCAGTATGGTACCGATAGTAATTAGCCACCTTTATCCAATTAGCTCGGTGAAGCTCCTCCATCCAAGGCCTCCAATCGGGAAACTGAGTTATCAAAGGCTTGTGACCATCCCAAGAATCTATCCAAAAATTTGCATGTTGACCATTATGAATGATCCAAAATAATTTTTTCTTTATCAAATCCTCACCAGTCTTAAGAACTGCTAAAATGGGAGAACCTTTGGTAGGAAGTTGATAGCGAACAAGGTCTTCAGGACTTTTGTTCTCAAGATATTTAGCACGAAGATTATTGGCCCAAAGAGCATTGGGGTTATGCAACATCCTCCAATATAATTTAGCAGCTAAAGCTTTGTTGTTATTAATTGAAGACCAGAATCCTAACCCCCCTTCACTCTTAGGAAGACATAAAGTATCCCATTTCACCAAGGCCCATTTTCTTTTCTCCTTAGTACCACTCCAAAGGAAACGATGACTGATTTGATCCAATTCTCGAAGAACAACCTTTGGGATATTCAAAATGGAAGAAACATAAATAGGAATAGCTTGAAGGACTGATTTTACCAAGGTGATTCTACCCCCGAAGAAAGCCACTTGTTGGTCCACTTTCCAATTTTCTTCTTGACTTTGTCCAACAACCAATTCCAATCTTTATTTTTCTGCCTTTGAATATTTATGGGAATACCTAAATAAGTGATTGGAAGAGAGGTCTTCTTATATCTTAATTTATCCAAGACCATGGATTCCTGTCTAGCATAGCAGTGAAAGAAAATAACTTTAGATTTGTCTTCATTGATCAACTGCCCAGTAGCCTTAGAAAAATAGCTAATGATTTGCTTAATATTAGAAGCTTCCTTAACTCGTAGCTTTACCTAAAAGAGTAGAGTCATCCACAAATTGAAGATGAGAGATAGGTCTAGCTCCATGAGCAATGGTAACTCCCTCAAGGGTTTTGTTTTCCCTCTTTTTGGTTATAGTCCTACCCAAGCATTCAACAAGAATGATGAATAAATAAGGGGATAGCGGGTCACCTTGCCTAATACCTCTGGAAGCTGGGAAATACTGAGAAGGCCTACCATTGATAAGAACTAAGTAGGAAACTGAAGAGATACATCCCATAATCCAATCCATCCAATCCTTAGAGAAACCAAATTGCCTCAAAACTTTGATAAGGAAGTGCCAATCCACTCTGTCATAAGCTTTGGATAAGTCTAACCGAATGAACATGGAAGGAGAATTTTGCATATCCATGGAATGGATGGCTTCCTGAGCAAGAACTATCTCATCTACTATTTGACGTCCTTCCACATAACCCCCTTGCTCTAGGGAAATAATCTTATGCAAAAGAGGCTTCAACCTTTTTGCCATGATTTTAGTAATGATTTTGAGAAGAACATTACATAAAGCAATAGGTCTAAAAGCTGAGATATGATCAACCTCTTGAGCTTTTGGAACAAGAGTAATATAAGTTTTATTGATAACCTTCAAAATTTCTTTGGCTTTCTTGGCTTCTTCCACCACCTCTAATAAATCAACATGAAGGATATCCCAGAACTCTTGGTAGAACTCAATGGGAAAACCATCAGGACCTGGGGTTTTCCCTTTTTGCATTTTAAAAACTACTTGTTGAAGCTCATTGATAGTAACAGGAGCAGTAAAAATAGAGTTCTCCTCAGAAGTGATAAGAGAAGGGATTGCTTGAAGAACATTTTGTTGTGAAGCTGAGTCAAGAGGAGTAGCAACAAAAATATTGGAAAAGTAATCAACAACAATAGAGTTCATGCCATCCCAAGTATAAACAACATCTCCAGAATCTGATTTTAAGGAAGAAATAAAGTTGTGAGATCTTCGAGCTAGAAGAGATTTGTGGAAGAAATTTGTGTTTCGATCTCCTTCTTTGAGCCATTGAATTCTAGATTTTTGCTTCCATAAGATTTCTTCTCTTTTTTCCCATTCCTCTAACTGAGTTGTGAGTTTAATTTCATCTGCACTTCTCTTCTCTGTGAGGCCATCTAAATGGATTTTCTTATTCAAATTTTCAAGATGAGCAATAACTTCATGTTTTTTTTTATGAACATCCCCAAACTCTTTCTAGTTCCAAGTCTTGATTTTGGATTTAATGTATTGCAGTCTTTTGGCAAAATAGAACATCTTAGTCCCATGCCTAGGTTTACCTTCCTTCCACCATTGTTGCACACGAGGTCTGAAGGAAATGTCTCTAAGCCACATTAATTGAAAATGAAAAGGAGAGAAACTCACATTGGTTTTCCACATTTCCACCATGATCGGCCAATGATCCGAACCAAGCATTATTAAGAGTCTTCACTTTAGGAATGTGACCATGGATTAAGAAATTTTTAGAGAGCAAAAACCTATCCAATCTCTCCATTATACAAGCTAAGCCTTGCCTTCTGTTAGACCAAGTCATAAGGCCATTATCTAGTTGGATATCCACAAGATGGAGGTTTGCAATATATTCGCTCATGAGGTCAGTTCTTTTGTCCAAATTTCTATTTCCCCCCTTTTCTCATCCAGAGAGAGGATGGTATTGAAATCTCCTCCGATCAAGATCCAAGCTTTAGGAAAATGAGAGATAATATGAGTAATATCCTTCCACTGTCTTCTTTTTTCCTCCAAAGAAGTCGGAGCATAAACAGTAATGCAGAGCATAATCTGGTTGGAATGTCTACTTTGAATAGCTATAGCCAACAAACCCCAACTGCCAACCATATGGTGAATAACTACCTCTTTTGGGTCCCAAAGACAAGCAATGCCACCCGAAGTCCCTTGGGAACCGAGGGAAACCACTTTTCCAGCTGGCCAAATTTTATCGGCAATTAAGTCCATATCCTCCATTGACATCTTTGTTTCTTGAAGGAAAACAAGATGTGGATGATTTATCCGAATCATTCTTCTAATTTCATTTTGTTTTGAAAGACTCCCTTTGAGTCCTCTAATATTCCAAGTGATGATCTTCATTAATACCAGGGCTAAAAAAGTTGGGAAGGGCATTAATCTTACCTTCCTCTACAAGATTTTCACCTTCTTTTACCATATGATATTGATTGGTCTTGCGACCTACTTTTTGATTAGAATCCATCTTCAATTTTTTTTTCCTCGTTTCTTGACTTATTCCAATTGAATCTGAGATGGCTTCTAACCTTGAAGAATGCTCGTACACAGCCAAAATTTTACTAGATGGTTCAACGGAGTCTATATTGGGACCTGCATTATTTGAAGTTTTGACATTTGAAATATTGTTTTTCTTGTGTAAATTTTCTCCTTTTTTTTTTGTTGAAAACCTTTGATTTGTTGGTTTGTCTCTGAGTTCTTCCCTTCATATTTAAATTGTGTTTCTAAGATTTTAGTTTCCATTATTTCCTCTTCCTCACTTGGGACATCATTTGTGGAAAGGATTTCAAACATATTAGCAGATGACTTTGATTGATCCTTCATAACTGGTTTTTTTTGAGTGTTCTTCTTCTTAGGTATTTGGAAACCTACTGAGTTTATATCTTCTTTCTTTTGATCAGGAATTTTATTTGGGCAAGCACTCGCCCAAATGACCATATTCATGGCAAATTCTACAACGAAAAGGAATGTTCTCATAGTCCACTACTTGCTCCCAAGTGTCTTCCCCAAATTGTAATGTGATATTTTTAGGTAGGGGTTTGTCAAAATCCATTAAAACACAAATCCGAGCATAAATAATATGTTCAAAATTTTGAGTACAATCAACAATCATCATAAAAGTTCCTAAAGAGTTTCCAATTGAAGAAAAAATAGTAGGATTCCAAAATTCAATAGGGAGGCCAAAGAGTCTAACCCACATGGGAGCTATAGAAGGCATCTCTTCTTCGGATTTAAATTTAGTATGCCAGGGCTTCATGAAAAGCCCTGCCCTTCCAAAAAACCAAGGACCCCCTTGAAAAGTTTTCTCTCTATCTTCATTATTAGCAAATAAAACAAGAAAATAACCATTTGGATAAATAGAGATTTGTAACTCACCTTTAGTTTTCCAGCTTTTTGTAGCCCAGAATTTGAAAGCAGATAGACTCGTATGAAAACCCACGAACCGACAAATTAGTCCTCTTTTTTCCAAATCTTCAATGCCAATCCGAATGTTACCCATATCAAGCTTAACAATAGGAGTTCCATCACTTGCTTTAAGACATCCCGACTCCATTTTCCTGGGATCAATCTTAGGCATTCTTAGAGGTTTATGGGAAGCCCTAATATTGATATTAGCATTGGGCTGAGGTTGTCCACCATGAAGGGCATCCCTAAAATTCATTTTTGGGACTGAGTCTTCGAAATTCTTACCCTTGACAGGGGTTTTCACAGTAGAATTATTTTGTGGGTGCACCTTAGCACCAGATTCACTTGAGATATGAGCCATTTTTTGATCAACTACTTGAAACTTGTTTCGTGATCTCTTTAATCCTTGCCCTAGACGTCGTGGAAAGGTATGGTTTTCACTTTTCTTTTGTGCAGCAAATTGGAAGCCGTTGTCACTCAAGTTCATAGTATGATCTGTTGAAAGACAAATTTCTAACCCATATTGTATCCCCTGCAACATTTCTTGCTAAAATATTGAGCATAAACCACAAAAATATTGGCCGCTAGGGCCCGAAGGCCCTAAAAACCAACCTCTGGAGCTGCTTGCACTCAACCCAGATGAAACCCTCACATAGCCGCTTGCCAAATATCTCGTTCACACATAGGGATGTGCTAGGATCTATGTTGCTCCAAATGATATGAAAATTGGTGGAGACGTTCTAGGGTTTTTCAGGCATCTACCCTCAAAATTTTAGCTCAATCCGAGTCCGGATGAGTGAGATATGGCCGAAATGAGTTCGGCAGTTTGGGCAGTCCTACGAAAAACCACCCTAGAGAACTTGAACGACAAGGAATAGCTTCATTTTTTTTTCTTTATATTACCCTTAAAACCTTAAGTTAAAGGATCATTATATTCTCATAAGCTTTCACAAAATATTTATTCAAACCAATTGAAAAATTGCATACAAAACTCAACTTAATCTCTTTCAGAAAACCTCTTCAATCACATAAATGATTTTCAATCATAATCTTGTTTAATCATAGTAACATACAGAGAATGGTAAGAGAATCAATATGTTTCACATTCACAAATCACTTTCAAACTCTCTTTCAAATCAATTAAGAATAAAGAATAATTTATTTCACAAATATTGAACTATCATTCCAATGCTTTCAATCAATAATGCTCAACCAACTTCACTCAACCATTCACTAAATGAAACACAACTTTATTACAAACCCTAACCAAGTGTTTCACTATACTTCCAATAACTCACACTATGAATCTCAACCCTTGACTCAAGATGATTCTAAATTCACATAACAATGATACTCATGATCTTTCGCACACCCTAGCTCAAGATAGTTTTCAAATTCACATAACAATGATACTCATGTTATTTTCACAAACCCTAATCATGCACATGAAATATTACTCAAATATTTCCAACAATGCTTATCAAACAATCTCACATAACAATGATACTCATGTTATTTCACAAACCCTAATCATGCACATGAAGGCTCACTCAAATATTTCCAACAATGCTTATCAAACAATCCTTTTCACTCTAACTTTGCATTTCACAACACTCAATCCAACATTATTTCATTCATAAGGAAGATGTGTCCATAGCTTTTGTTTTGATGGAGATATGTCTTCAAAACCTCTTTGCCAAATTTAAGGTTAGGTAGCAACAATCTATCTCAAAATCTCCACTCAAAATTTTCCTCAATATTTATTTCACCATCCAAAAATAACAAGTCTCAAGTACACCTTATATTCTCCAATATTTTCAAAATACAACTAGCAAAGGTTCAATTAACTCACTTTCAAAATTTTAATACACAAAATAATAAAAATAACTCCCTTATATCTCCCTACTTAAAAATGCATTATCAAATAATCAACACACATTTCCAAAAATAATTCAATTCACTTTTAAGCCAAAATTAAATCCTCCTCAATATTAAACTAAGACAAAATTAAAATATATCTTAATCACCTTATATCTCTTAACTTAAAATTGCATTTCAAAATAATTAACATCACTTACCCAGAAATAATGCAATTAACTTCTAAACCACAATCAAATCCTTCAAAAACTTTAACAAAGATAAATTTTCCTTTAATCACCTTATATCTCCCAACTTAAAATTGCAATTCAAAATAATTAACATCACTTATCCAGAAATAATGCTTCTCTCTTTTAAACCATAATCAAATCCTTCACAAAATTTAACAATTTTTTTTTTCTTTAATCACCTTATATCTCCCAAGGCACTCACAATACAACCTTAGACCACATGCACATTACAACAAAAATTTAAAGTACCTTTGCACACTCCTCGGTGAGATTCAATCCCAGGTCAACTTGTTGCCTGCGTCCTAGCCATGACCTAGCTTCTGCATGAGCTAGGCACTCATGTGGGAGGTAAAAGCACTTTGAGTGCTTTGTTTCTTCAACCAATGCCAAATCCAAACAAAAGGCTTTGTCCCTTCACAACCGTCGAGACTCGAATGCATATCTTCGCATACCCTATGCCTTACACACCAACAACTTGCCACTAGCCCAATCAATTGGTTGGTGACAAGGCTTTATGCCTTGGTCACTTTGTCCTTCACATTTTTTGGCTGCAATAAAAAATTAATATCCTCTTGTCTTATTTGCTCATGAACTTTTGCATTCACTTTCAGTAATTGCATGTGCATTATATTCAGAGACTTGCAATTGTGAGGAAAGTATTATGGTATTTATACCATATGCTATTTTCCTTCGAATGTCGATGGGGGAAGAAAAAATTAAATTGAATTTGCGCCCAACCCTAATTTGGGTTTTAAATAATATTATTTTATAAATTAATTTATAATATAAATATTATAAATAATTTTTAAATTACCTGAAGCTTTAATTTTAATATTTAATATTATAATATTATTTCCTTTGGGCCTAGGTATTTTTCTCTTTCATCCTTAGACATTTTTTGACTTCCTTTAATATTATAATAATAAATATTATAATGTTATTTCCTTTAGGCCTAGGAATCGCTTTCCTTTAGAGTATTTAACCATCATTTTGACCAATCATGTGAAGCTCTTAAACCGAATATCTTGGGCTTAAAATATCAATATTTTAACCCTCCTTTTGCCAAATCCTGCACTGATCATTGACACTAACTCTTGACATCAATGACAACACAACTACTCAAAATTTCCAACAATCTCTCCCTTTGTCATTGATGGCAACCCTTTTTTTGTAACCATTCCTTTTTTATTTTTCCAAAATTCCTCCCCCTGAGAAAATGCTCCTCTTGACTGAATGCTCTTCCCCTAACTCAAATATCTCCCCCTTTGTCATCAATGGCAAAGGGCCACCTTTGGGGCTTGGGTCTAAGAATAAGACTCTTATCTTAAACCCTCTCCCACCTCCTCTCTTGAGGTGGTTAATTTTGGGGTGGGAGTATATCTACTCCCAAAATACACTACTCTTTACCCTTGTCAGTTTTCTTTTTCCATACCTTTGAAGTCATAACCTTTTGAACCTTTTGACAATCCTCTTTCTTGTTTTTCCTTGGAATTTCTAGATGTTTTGTTCTACAACATTTAGTCATATGCCCAACATTATTGCACTTATAAAACTTAATGTTGTTATTCCTTGAAGATGCAAATATCTTGTAGTTCCTCCTGGTGAAGCCATATCCATTCTTGTCATGAACCCTACAATTAACTGCCTTATGACCAAAATGATTACAAGAGTAGAAATACCCTTGAAAGAGATGCCCATTTTTGAAATTTCTATTGGTGAAACCATACCCTTGTCTTTCATCTATCCTACACTGCATAGCCTTGTGTCCAAACCTATGACAAGAGAAGCAAAATCCATTAAAGAAATATTGCCTTGATCCCATTGGTCTTTTAGTCTCTTCTTCCCTATGATGTTTCATGTTCCATCTATTCCTTATTTGTGCATTGTTCCTTTCCTTGTTGATGTTTTCACTTCTTAATACATCGGCGTAAGTCTTAGGTTCTTCTTCAATCACTTATTTTGATGTTCCTTTTGATACTTCATTTTCTTTTGAACTTGATTCCTCTTTCTATACTTCTAGATTTTCTTCATTGCCTAGATCTTTGTGCTTTGGTAGTGTTGTCCAAAGCCTTTAAATTTTTTCTAAATCTGTGTAACTTTTCCTTAGAGTATTTCACTTCCATCCTTAGTGAAACTACCTCATGTTCTAATATTTCACACTCTAGATATTTTGCCTTTAATTTTTCAGCCATACCTTCTTCAATTTTCCTTGCCTCTTCAACCTTAACCTTGAAGTTAGTGAGATTTTGTAGAAAATTTGCCTTTGTTTCCTCATCCTCTTGTTCTTGGACTTTCAATCTTGAGTTATCCCTTTTTAATTCTTCAAGATCAACAAGTCTTTTACATTCTAGCTCTTTTACCTTTAACTTTTCAACCATATATTTTTCAACTTTTCTTGTCTTTTCAACCTTATCTTTCAATTCAGAGAGATCTTGTAGAATATTTATATTAATTTTTCATCCTATTGTATTTGAAATTTTAATTCTAAGTTCTCCCTTTTCAACTCAACAAGTTTCTTAACTGTGGCTTCCTCTTTTTCTTTTTCTGAATCTTTCTCTTCTTTCTTTTCTTGATTTTCTGAATGATCTTCAATAGGAGCATCTCATTTTTCTTCTATTGTCGAAAGTAGAATTTCTTCTTGATACCTATTTTGATTGTCCCTATTATATTTTTCTAAACCATCCTCTAGGTCTTCAATTCTAGAAGTATCTTCTTCATCTTCACTATTTTGATTGTGCCTATTTTCCTTGAGTTCCATTTCATATTCACTACTACTAAACCCATTGTAATAACTTGCATCATGACCAAGTTGACCACAAAAAACATTCTTCACCACATTGTGGATAATAAGTTGTATGGTGACCTGTCTTCCTACATCTAGTACACAATTTTATCACTTTATCCTCTTCTCCACTGCTTGATTCATCTGTTGAATCTATTTCCATTTCTCTTAGAGCAACAATCTCTTTGAAAACAAAATCAAATTCATATTCCTTTTCTTTCATGACAATGTGTATTCTTTTATTTTAGGTCTCATGGTTATACTTTTACCTTTATTTTCCATATGTGTTCTTGTAAGATCTTCCTTCAAGCTGTCAAACCTTTTCTAAAGTAACTCGCTCTAATACTAATTGAAGAACACAAAATTATACTGAGAGGGGGGTATGAATAGTATAAGATTACTTTTTACTTTTATTTCCCAAACAACATTATCCAATATAATCAATGGTAATATCAACAACAGTAACCAAAGTAATGCACAAATCATCACACATAATAGAGACACAAATTTAACATGGTTCACCCAATGTGGGCTACTCCACGGAGAAAATATTTCACTAAAATTTTCTCAACAAATCTCCTGGGAATCCTTCCCTATTACAATATTTATGGACTTCTATCCAAAGGAGACACCAATCCCCTAATCAAGTTCATGGATACATATCCACAAGAGAACTCTTCCCCCTCTACTGGTTCATGGATCTCTATCCATAGGAGAACTCCTTATCCTTTGCTCTGGCTAGTGATCCTATAGAAGACTACTACCTCCACTGCACTGGCTTGTGGATATCTCTCCATAGAATACCTTTGTCCTCACTTAGAAGACCTCTATCCTCACTGCACTGGCTAATGGATCTCTATCCATTATATACTATTATTCTCTACTCTGTCACTTCCAAAGCTTACTCCCAGTTCTACTCAATATCTATCTCAAATCTACACTAAACACTGTTCTTTGGTCTAGCACAAATCCACTCAATATCTATCTCAAATATGCACTAAAAACTATCCTTCGGTCTAGCACAAATATTTTCAATATTTATCTCAAATTTGCACTAAACATTATCCTTCGGTCTAGCACAAATATGCTCACAATTCTATCTCTAGTCTAGCACAAATTTATCCTTAAATATGCAACAAAATCTATCTCTGCTATGGCATAAATCTATCCTAAAATTTGCACCATATTCTTTCCTCAAATCTATCCTCAAGCCTTAACACAAAGGTTGATCTAATCATAAATCAACTCTTCTAGATCTGCTCCAAGCCTTAAAACAACGCTTGAACAAATCAATCAATCATATCTGCTCTTAAGTCTTATCAAAGACTTACCTCAAATATGTCGATAAGTCCACTCAAGAACTTTCTCTTTCAGCTCTTAAGTCTTCACTAAGACTTACCTCAAATCTGCTTGTAAGCTTCCACAAAAGCTCACACAAATTTATCCTTAAGATTTCACCAAAGCTTACTCAACTCAGTCCTTAAGTCCCCTCTAGGACTTACTCAAATATGCTCACAAGATTTCACAAAAGCTTTATTCAAACTAATTGTAAACTTGCATACAAAACTCAACTTAATATCTTTCAGAAAACATCTCCAATAACATAAACAAGTTTCACTCAAAATATTGTTTAATCATATAAACATATAGAGAATGGTAAGAGACTCAATATGTTTCACATTCACAACTCACTCTATCACTTTCAAACTCCCCTTCAAATAAATTAATAATAAAGAATAGTTTGTTTCATAAATCTTGAAATATCATTCCAATACTTTCAATTAATAATGCTCAACCAACTTCACTCAACCAATCACTCAATGAAACACAACTTTCTTACAAACCCTAACAATGTATTTCACTATAATTCCAATAACTCACACTATGAATCTCAAACCTTGACTCAAGATGATTCCAAATTCACATAACAATGATACTCATGATCTTTCACACACCCTAGCTCAAGATAGTTCTCAACTTCACATAACAATGATACTCATGTTCTTTTCACAAACCCTAATCATGCACATGAAATATTACTCAAATATTTCCAACAATTCTTATCAAACAATCTCACATAACAATGCTACTCACATTTTTTCACAAACCCTAATCATGCACGTGAAAGCTCACTCAAACATTTCCAACAATGCTTATCAAACAATCATTTTCACTCCAAATTTGAATTTCACAACACTCAATCCAACAATATTTCACTCATAAGGAATATGTACCCATACCTTTTGTTTTGATGGAGATATGTCTTCAAAACCTATATTAATCACAATCAAAACCTCTTTGCCAATTTCAAGGTTAGGTAGCAACAATATATCTCAAAATATCCACTCAAAATTGTCCTCAATATTTATTTCACCATACAAAAATAAAATAATCAACACACCTTTTCAAAAATAATTCAATTCACTTTTAAGCCAAAATTAAATCCTCCTCAATCTTCAACTAAGACAAAAATAAAATATATCTTACTCATCTTATATCTCCTAACTTAAAAATTGCATTTCAAAATAATTAACATCACTTACCCAGAAATAATGTAATTCACTTTTAAACCACAATAAAATACTTCACAAACTTTAACAAAGATAACATTTCCTTTAATCATGTTATATCTCCCAACTTAAAATTTGTATTTCAAAATAATTAACATTATTTATCTAGAAATAATGCAATTCACTTTTAACCACAATCAAATCCTTCACAAAATTTAACAAATATAAAATTTTCTTTAATCACCTTATATCTTCCAAGGTGCTTACAATACAACCTTAGACCACATGCACATTACAACAAAAATTTAAAGTACTTTTGCACACTCCTCGGTGCAATTCGATCCAAGGTCAACCTGTCGCTTGTGTCCTACCCGTAGCCTAGCTATCGTGTGATCTAGGTACTCATGTGGGAGGTAAAAATGCTTTGAGCACTTTATTTATTTGACCAGCATCAAATCCAAACAAAAGGCTTTGTCCCTTCGCAGTAACCAAGACTCAAATGTAAAACCTCCACGTACCCTACGCCTTACATACCAACAACTTGCCACTAGCCCAACCGATTGGTTGATGACAAGAATTTAAGCCGTGGTCACTTTGTCCTTCACATTTTTTGACTGCAATAAAAAATTAATATCCTCTTGTCTTATTTGCTCACAAACTTTTGCATTCACTTTCAATAATCGCATGTGCATTAATATTCGGAGACTTGCATTTGTGAGGCAAGTCTTATGGTATTTATACCATATGTTATTTTCTTTCAAATGTGAGTGAGGAAGAAAGAATTAAATCAAATTTGTGCCCAACCCTACTTTGGGTTTTAAATAATATTATTTTATAAATTAATTTATAATATAAATATTATAAATAATTTATAAATTACCTTAGGCTTAAATTTTAACCTTTAATATTATAATAAAAATATTATAATATTATTTCCTTTAGGCCTAGGAATCCCTTTCCTTTAGGGTATTTAACCATCCTTTTGACCAATCATGTGAAGCTCTTAAACCAAATCTCTTGGGCTTAAAATATTAATATTTTAACCCTCCTTTTGCCAAATCATGAATTGATCACTGACATTGACTCTTGACATCAATTACAACACAACTACTTAAAATTTCCAACATAGCATCATCACTATTTTTCTCAAGTGAAAATATGTTTATAATGGTTCCTATGTATCATATTTATAAGAAGAAGTCACCCGAGTTACCTTGGGTGATAAAATCTTATTTCTTAGTAAAACTAAATATCTGGAGAATATTTAGGAAAATTATGCACCTCCAATTGTTACATTCTTGTAAAAAAATTTCTAAACTACGTATAAGGCTTCCAAAAAGTTAGTGGTGCCACTACATTACACAATATTGCTTTATAGAAAACTTTCTCAAGATTGATTAAATTCATTTTGTGCTTTTACCTACCAATAATAAATTTGCTCTAGAAATGGATAAAATCACTCCTTTCTAGGATGCTTCAATCCATTCTACTAGTGCTTGACTCATGACCAAGCACTCCATGTTATTTAATGCTTCACTCCTTAGGATTTGGTCACATCACTATGAGCAATTACCATATTTATTCAAAATATTGCATAGTTGAACTTATGGATTCCTCAATTCTTTTATAAAAGTGTGTTGTGCATCTTCAAAAAAGAGAAATATAAAGGTAGTAACATATTACTATATATTTGGTGACTTTATGGGATGTCAATATTAATTGTTGAGAGTTCCCATGTCCGGACTTTATTTTTGGACATAGAGTCCATAATATTGAAAGGAATGATAATCAGATCATTCCAATCTACAAGGATCTCAAGTTTTAATAGAACACCACATTCAACCAAAACAAGAATCTGAAAGCAAATTGATAGCATAACAATGAGCAACAATATCATATATTATAAATTGATATGCAAAACAATGAGAAAGAATATCATATATTATACCTAAATAATGAACTTCTCTATGAGTACAATTAAGGTACCTTGCTTATATAGGCAAGGATGATCAACCATAGCGATAGGATCAAGCTAAGGATAAATATCCACCATACAAAAGGAATAAGTGATATGGTCCATATATCTGAATCGCTATGGGGAGAAAGAATCTCAACCCTCCAAATATACCTAAAAATATCCCCATAACTCCTAGGAATAGTCAAACATAAAATTATCCCCATAATATCTAAGAAATAAATATGTAACATATCATAATATCCAAATAAGATAAATGAAATATCCACACATAAGTGGGTGGGGAAAATACAAGGAATAACTAAATAAAAGGAAAATAAACTACCTAGGTGAACATGGGCTAAGGTAAACAACCTACTCTAACACCCCCATTAAGTGAATCTAGGTACCAAAAAATAAAGTAGCATATCCATAGTATGAGTCCCAACAACAAGGTCTGATTAGGTACTCATGTACAATGTCTATCCAGAAGCTCTCAAATAAGAAGTGGGAAAACAACCATCCTGCTAGAAAAAGAGAGAAATAAGTAATATTGGATCCAAGGAGTGCTCCCAAAACCCCCCTAGGATGATGAGCTTCATGAAGAAGTGTATGCCTCTATGATGAACAATGTGTCTCCCATTAGGAAGAAAGTAGCCATGAAGCATTCGTCGAATGTCTTCCTACTCCAAGTGAGTGTGAGAATATGGGAAAAAAATGTATAATGATGATGTACAATCCTTTAAATTGAGCTAAAGTGAATAATATGTCATCAATTAATTATGAAATGAATCTCCAAGAATGTATAAGCCTAAACCAACACTAGAATTGTGTAGAATATAGTCCCAATCAACATCTAAAATATCAATGTGCACAAAACCATGAGTGTGAAAAAGTGGAAAAGATATGTGAAGAGCATCCATCAAGTAAGAATCACCAATGTCCTATTGTATAAGTGATGATGAGCCCATTTAAGAAGCAATATAAATAAGTGGAGGCTTAGAGGCCTCAAAAGAATCAACATGGTCTTTGGGATCTCCAAGTGAGAGTCCAACTGAAGACAAAATCTTTGTATCCAACTCCTATAGGAGTACATCATCCAATGTGAAAGAAAAATGAGAAGGAAATGGTGGGCAAGTTGGCCCACTCAAATAAGGAGGGCACACCCAAAAAGGGTCCACAAAGGAAGAATTACATGGAGGATATACAATGTAAATCATCAAATAAATGAGTGAGCTCCTCATACATGTCAAAAAAATCACATGTGTGACTCTCAATGGAGAGAGAAGCAACACCATCCAATAAGTCATCTGTATGTAAGGATGTAACATGCCATGAAATCTCTGATGTATATGCTACAACATCAACATGATCATCCACAAAAAATAATTGTGGAGATGTATCCTATAAAATATCTGAAGCAAGTACTGTAGCATCAACCTCATCATCTAAAACATCATGAGATAGTGAATCCAAAAATAAATATGCAATGTCACAAATGATGTCCTCCATGCAAGCAATTGTAAGAGAAGGTGCCTTGGGTAAAAAAAATCTTTTCAACATATGATAATCAAGGTGAGGTGTGTTCTTATGAAATCCAATAAATTTTTTAAGCTCCCCACAAACTAAATAATAAAGCATGCTAGAGATCCTTAAATTGTTCATGAACCATGTCCTATACTCCTTATCCTTCACCATTGGTTTGGGTTTTGGAGTTATGAACAAAGGATCCAAAACTTCACTTTGACATAATGAACAAAGTACCTTAAACCATGCTTCAAAAGTTTCAACATTTGCCTCTATGCTAAAATGAAAAAAATAAGTTTCCCAGATGTCCTCAAAAGTAGAAGAGCCCCCCCAAAATCAAATGCCATTATACTGTAAGAGGTCTAGCATGATGTCACAAGGTGGTGCAAAATACCACAAAATCACATAAATGCACAAATGAAGCTTCTAAAATTTGAAAAATTCTCCACAAGAACTCCTAAAAGAATCCCCTCCTTCAAACTAAGTGTCTCAATGAGGAAGATTGGCACAAGAGGGTGAACCACAACAAAGCAAGGGAAGTCAAATATAAATGACTCCTCAAGCACAACAATGTGTTGGCTCCACCAATACTGAACACCAATTAAGATGATCATAAAGTTCCAAACTAAGTGGATAAACAATAAATGAAGGAAGATGGGACTTTATAACAATAGTCCATAAACCAGTTCAAAAAACCTTTTTCACAATGCAATATTGAGAGTGCAGTCATAAAATCATTATAAATGTCTTAATATAGATCCAAAAAATCTGAAATTTTAGAGCCATATCGGAAACATGATTGTATAGGCCTGAGAAAAATATCACTGAGCAACTCCCAATATTTCTCCTGAAAGGACGAGCTTACTAAAAATAGTAAAATTATTATAACCATCATAATAAAACTCCAAATGCTCTACAATTGTATGGAAAGGTCTATCATATGATTTTACACATTTTGGAAAAAACTCTATAACAAATTCAAAATTTTGATGAAGATATATGTAGATTACTAAAAATGTGCATGTTTTCATAAAAACAAGATATATTGAAGTAAAATCATCCAAATGAGCTGAAATTTTGGGCATACATCATATGAATAAATCTACAGACCTCAAAATTTTTTCATATAAAAATTCCATTTCTATCAGGAGATACATACAAAATATAAAAAAGGTCTGGGTTGGTGACCTTGCCAAAAAAGGAAATGCTCAAGAAAAAAATGCTTTGGACAGATCTAAGGGAATGAGGCTGTTATAGTATGGGTAGAGAAGATTATAGGAGGCTAATAATTATCTGAAAATTGAAGGAGAGATACAAACTTACCAAAAAACTCCACCAAGGACCCAATCACAAAATCTGAAGCTTCCACACCAGTTTTCAAACCTGTAAGAGTAAAAACTACACAACACTCAAAAATGGATGACTGCAACACCTATTGCTATGATACCATGAAAGGAATGATAATCAGATCATTCTAAGCTATAAGGATATCAAGTGTTAAAATAATACCACATTCAACCAAAACAAGAATCTGAAAGCAAATTGATAACATAAGCTTATAAATGGATATGCAAAACAATGAGCAATAATATCATATATTATACCTGAATAATGAATTTCTCTATAAGTACAATGAAGGTGCCTTTCTTATATAGGCAATGATGATCAACCATAGCGGTAGGACCAAGCTAAGGATAAATATCCACCATACAAAAGGAATAAGTGATATGGTCCATAGATCTGTAACTGCTATGGGGAGAAAGAATCTCAACCCTCCAAATATACCTAAAAATATCACCATAACTCCTAGGAATAGTCAAACCTAAAATTATACCCATAATATCTAAGAAATAAATATGTAACATCTCACAATATCTAAATAAGATAAATGAAATATCCAAACATAAGAGGGTGGGGAAAATACATGGAATAACTAAATAAAAGGAAAATAAATTACCTAGGAGAAAACGATCTAAGGTAAAAAATATACTCTAACAAATATTGGGATCCATTTTCAATAAAACTACAAAATTGGTAGTTCTCCCTATCCTCATCGATATAGTATCTTTAATAGCTTACAACACTCATATCTAGGAAGAAAAAAAAAAAAAAACTAGAATATACTACTTAATTATAAGTTATTACGGATAGTGAATATTTTCCATGGTGGCATGCCATGTGTGAGGTGTTCAAAGGGTTCATATTGTATATTCCCACTTATTGTGTGTTTGTGATAGGAATTTTTGAATGATTGATGTGAAGTGTAGTCAGAATTAACATTGACCAAAGATATAAATCCATGATCGAGTATACAAGTAGTGAACCATTACAAACTAGATGAATTATTTATCTTTAGTAATACTCCTCTACATTTTCTTGTTACTCTAAAAAAAGGAATAGACCAAGAGCAAGTTTTTCCCTAATTGGTAGTTTTTGACCATATTTGACATGGACAAGTTGTTTGTATGTATGAGAAAAATAAATTTTATGCATAATATATTCAAGCCATCATTCAAAATTCCATACTAAATTTCATATTTGATAACTCATTTTAAATGTTCCTTTGTGCTACAAAGTGGATGTATTTATACATGACTAGAAATGGGTAACTCTTTAAGGATACTAATTAAAATTAACATTCAACCAAATAGGAAAATGGTTTGAGAAACTAGATTTAACCAAATTTATTAGAAAAAATCTTGTCTCTTATAAAGTAAAAATAAACGTTGGTCAAAATAATAACCTTATATTTCCTTTGAGAAATCTGGTATTTGCATGGTGAAAAATGGCCATGTAAAGTGGACAACGGAGAGATAGCTCATCAATGAAAAAAAAAAACTAAGATATCTTATTGAATGATTCAAATGGATCTATAGGATGTATAGTTTATATTTTGTTGCTTTGATCATATAAATTTGCCAATATGTAAGATAATTGACCGTCTAAAATAAGCTTGCTAACTAGTTCTAAAGCTTAAGTCTCTTCTCAATATCACTCAAGGGGTAAAGGTTTTCAAGTCCACACAAAATTTCATCCATATCAACAAAAATCTATTTGTATAGATGCATTAGTATTATTATCCTATATTTAAAACAAATATATACAAATTCAAATAAAATAATAGCTACTTTGCTAGGGTTATTTGCTTATGCAAAAGAGATGTTGACATAGTGTGTTCAAATAAAATTAAGGATTGTACTAAGAAATGAATTTAACTATTTTATCTATTTTAATCATATACAATATAGGGATCCGGTTCAAAAAAGTGTTGAATCTAATAATTGAATTTGTGAAGGAGGGTCCATCAATCCACTCAATGTGTAAGATAAGGACTTATTTGTAGGTCAACATCTACAAGAATCTACTTTGCCTTGATACTACAATGCTATTAAATGATTATCTTAAAATCTTGTTAGCTCAACATCGTGAAATCCTCTAGATATGAAAAGAGTGTTATAAATTGAATTACACTCAATTATTTCATCTTTTACCTTAAAACAATACATAATATTCCTTAAATACCACTAAACCATTATATTCAATAAATTTCTCATGGATGAAAGGAATTGATTTTATGATCATGATATATCCAAATTTGTAGTTGTTTATATAATGGAACTTTAAGCCACACTTTAACCCAAGACTTAATCATAATATTTTAATGCTTTTAAACTTGAGATTATAATCACCTTCGAAACCAACTGACTCTATATTCTACTATAGTAGATATAGTGGGATTTAAAGAATAAGCATTATTTTTAATAGTTTTTCAACCCCTTGTAGTTTTGCCCTCCTCCTTCCTTGTTGCTATAATTAACAAGGATGTCAAAGGAGATATTTTTTTAGATAGTTATTGGTGGTATTTAATCTTGTGTTTTTGGGCTAATAATAAAACTTAATATTAGGAAATATGATGCATAATATCCAATACAAATATTACTAATCAAGATCCAACATTAATTTGAATTTAGTTTCAAATATTCTTGGTGATTGTAACTTTTACATAAATTCTCTTGTGGTAGTGAGAATTTTATTTTCTCTTAGTTATGAGAAATAAGTTTTCTTAACAACTTAATCATATGATCAATAAATGATTATGATCTAACAGGGAAAGTAAGGAACTCTATTCATACAAGGGAATTAAGAGACACAATGTTAAATGCAACAATGGCCTAAATCCACTTGGAAAGAACCAAAAGGGTATTTTATAGAAACCTCATATACTTTGATAGAAGAGCCTCATAATGACTTGGGTTAAAAAATAAAGTACAAATAAATTTTTAGGTGTTTTACTCCTATTATATTAATTCCATATAAAAATTAATATAATTAGATTAATTGATATATCATAAATATAGTAGGGATATGACCAACGTAATATGTAGTTATTATTAATATACCAACTATAAACAATTTCTATAACATTAGCATGAAAAATATATTAAAAAGAGGTAGAAGAATACTAACAAACTCAACTCAAGGAAAACATGGTGTATAAACTCTCTCTTAATTTGGATCCATTATACATAGTGGGTCATAAGAAATACAATATCTCAAATCAATAGACATACAAGGTTCTAAATAACCATGGTTGAGATTTTTATCTACCCTTAAAAGTGAACAAAAAAAAAGTAATTTTTGTGCAAAACATATTCTTTATAGAAATACAAGGAATGGTAAATTCTATAAATACCATTGGATCATAGTTAGATACATAGTGATGGGAAGTTCATGTAGGAAAACCATAGAAAAGGGTAGATAAACAAAACTTTATCTTACTTTTTATTTTAGTATTATTAAAAAATGAGGGTTTTGAAAGGACCTCTCAACCTTAAACATCAAATCCACCAAGGGATAAAACACCACAAAACCATATCAGACATAGGTAGAAGACAACCACCTAACACAACGGGGAAGAAAAAAAAGAGCCCATGAAAACAAAACAAGAAAAATAGACTGAAACACAAGGAGAAACTCCCAAAACCAACAAAAATTAAAACTGAGATAGTTCTAAAACTTATCAAGATTCCAAATCCATAATAGTTTCTCCCATAATATGAGTCAATTCCTCAGTATAATCAATGATAATTTTTAAAGACCCTAGAATGAGACATTGTTTAATTTCTATCTTAATATTATGGACAACGTTAGACTTAC
The DNA here is from genome assembly GCA_028583015.1 of Wollemia nobilis. Lineage (NCBI taxonomy): Eukaryota > Viridiplantae > Streptophyta > Pinopsida > Araucariales > Araucariaceae > Wollemia > Wollemia nobilis. The sequence goes on along the minus strand of JAQPPZ010006195.1, from coordinate 6,629,865 downwards.
CATCGCCAACGATGATAGGAGAGTACACCTAATTGAAATTTTTTTCCTTGTGAGTATCTCTGGGTAGAAGCTTAGATTTTGATTGGATCATGAGGAATTGAGGGTCTTCTTTATTGGGTAACTTTCTTGAAAGGCATTTAGACTGCCTCGTCAAGCCTCCACCTGCAACACTGATGGAAATTGAAACACCTTCATTACTACCGAAGATGTGAGTCTCCTTAAGAGAGAGATCCAAAGAATCAAATCTTAACACCCAGAATGTTTGGGCCCTCCCTCTAATACCTCTAGCTGAAACATGAATCTTTCTTGAGATTTTATCATCTTTGGAACCAATGGAATAGGAATAAAATTCCTCAAGATATTGGAGATCTCTTGACCCTCTTGACTCCACCTTAAGAGAAAAGGGTGATAGAACAGATTGACCTTCAATAGATTTTAATATATCCTCTGCTACTAGGCCTTGATCAATAGCATTCTACTTGACCACTAGAAAGGCCAAACCCTGATCAATGGGGTTCAAACCCTTACCTCCTTGAACGTCCATCACGGACTGGAAATGAAATAAAGAGGATTTTCATCCAAATGTGACATCTTATATGATGCAAAAACATAACATAAATGGATCAAGAGTGAATTAGTCCATGATGCATTTAATAACTCTATACCAAGGAGGGGAACGAGCCTTTGCACTGAGCTCATTTTGAACCTTCAGGAGGAACTCATCCTTATTTAGGAAGAAACTATTTTCCTTTAGAATAAAGTGCTTCTCCCTGTTATGATAAGCACCGTCCAAAGGTAGAACAATGGTTCTTCTGATAAACTCAGTCAAGTTCTCAAAGGATCAATTATCCACTTTTAATGAACCATCATTCCAAGAATGGGCCATCCATCTCGATAGAGTTAAATAGTGACCATGAAACTTTTGAGTACAACTCAGAAGGCCACCATCCCTTATGATCAATTGAATCTCCTCATTAATAATCAAAAAAGTAGGTTCTAAATGCAACTTCGAAGGACAAGATTTAGGGCTATAAATATTCACTTTACCCATGAGGAAACCAATAAAGGAATAACAAAAAAACTCTCTCAACTAAAAATGACACTCCCTCACCTTGACAAGAAAAAATTGAATAAGAAAACTCAAATGAGCTAGCCCAAATACAAATAGATGAGGAGTTGTTCAAACTGAGAAAGACCTGCAACACCACCTTTTGGAATCCAACAAAGTGTGAACCTAAAGCAACAAAGAAATCACTGAAATTTGGTCCTAAAATATCCTTTAGTTTCTCATGCTGACATTGGAAAAAAAAAAGGATATGACACATAAATCACTCCCATAAAATTCAGCAGTGAAGCCATCTTGAGAAAACATTATCCCAAAAAATAAGAGAATAAATCTTGAACATATAGCAAAAAAAGAAACATCCCTTGAAAAAGGGATACCAAAACCCGAGAGCCACTCCTCCCTTAAATTGATAGTAAATAAAAAGGAGTAATAGGTGTCACCTATCGAGGCCTCCAAGACAAGGAGGATGAAAAACTAATTAAGTACACTATCCACATCACCACCGACCTAAGACAAGATCCAGCTCAACAATCCATGAGGGATCCAAAAAATGATGCAAATAGGATTGACATGATAGTGAACAATGACAACCCATCCAACACGCCCAAATATCCAATTTGAAATTTTTAATATTGAAGGAGATATTACCAACTACCATGAGTAACAAAAGAGGGTACTTTGGTACAAAAACAAATATTGCCATTGATAACCTTACACTCAAAAAGGACAATGATCTTAAACTTCAAATTTGAACATAGATCAACCCACTAATATGCATTAAGAATATTCTTAATTGATGTGATTTAAGAGGTCCTCAAGAAAATCACTTCTCCAGGCAGATAAGCCCAAATGATTCATGTCGATATTGGCCATAAAGTCAGCTACTAAATTGACTTCTATTAGAATATGAGTGATCTCAACCTGTCTAAGAAGCTAAATATTTCTTCTTGATTCCCATATCATATTTACCACCTTCCAGCGTGGAGAGAGAGCCATTAAGGATATTAATTACATTCAACAAGTGGCCTTCATTAATAGCATAGAAAATTCTTAGCTTGAGCAAAAGGATAATGCCTTGAAAGCAACTCTAGATTTTTTGAACTAAGAAGATTGATAGGATAAGTGCTCAGAATAGTCTGCCACCAGATCTCTCTAACAATTTTTGATAATTCCATCTTCCACAACAATCCCAAGATTACCTTTTGAAACACCATAAAAATTTAATTTAAGCTAACCATTGAGAGGGGGGACCACCTAACCAATATCCTAGGATTGTGATCATGAGGACTAGAAACAATCCGATATAATACCAAAGAATCCTCCAAGAAATCTTAATTAGGCTAAAAACTAAACCAAATTTTTGCAAGCTCATGAAACATTGAGGATACATTTTCAACCACACTCCATAGAACTCTCAAACTGATTTGATACACATCTCTTTTGTAGCTCTTAAATGCCCTGGTGTTTTATCCTTCCAAAAACCCCACAACAAATGAGGGAGTAATAATCTCCAAAGGCACTTAAGGTGGAGGGTAGAAAAGGGAGAGTATCATTGCAAAAAACAATCCTTGCTTCACATTGGAGTCCAAGCTTCTTGAAAATGAAAGAACAAACATCTTGAAAGAAAGAATAGTGGAGGAGTAGATGATTTGTGGATTCCCAATTAGCTTCACATAAAAAACATCTATTAACAATATTAAGACCTCTTTTGAGAAAATTCTCGATGGAGAGGATCTTATTCTGCACTGCTAGCCAAAAAAATAGAGTAATTTTAGGCATTAAATTTTTAAACCAAATATTTCCAGTCAAGAACTAGCTTAAAGCGATATGTTATAATAATGAATATGTTGATTTGACAAAGAAATAACCTTCACTATCATCAGCCCAAATTAATATTTCCTCAAACTCTTCATTTCTAAAGATAAGAAACCAAATATCATTTTCAATAGTTCTCCACACCTACTGAACATCTGCACCATCGACCAATGGAGGTAGATGAAACTAAGATTTACGACCATTCAAAAACTCAATAAAACCCCTCACTTTAATATGCCACATCACCTGGGTGAAAGGCTCAATCATAAGAAACCACTGATCAGAAACCAATAGAGAATCCATGAGCCAGAAATCACACAAGAGGTCCACTGCATAGCTATTACTGATGATCCATTTGATGTTACTATATAAAAAGGGCTTGGATTCGAATAAAATCTACCAAAAAGGAGAGCCACCAATCATAAGAGGGTCACAAAGGAAATTATTAAAACTATATTTTGCCTAGATGATGCAAACCCATTGCACCTCTTTATTAGACACCACATTCCAGCCCAATTTACCAACAAGAGCCTTATTCATATCCAATGCTCTCTTTAAATCCAGACCCCCATTATTTATCAAGTGAAAAACATGCTCCCATGAAGATAAATGAAATTTCCCTTTCAATTTAGGACCAGCCCACCAAAAAATTTGCAAATACTTTTAAATTTAGTAGTGATATTACCAGGATGGCAAAAGAGACAAATAAAATATATCATAATACTTTGGAGAGTGCTCTAAATAAGAACCATATTATTTTCTTGACTCAAGAGGGCACCCTTCCATGTAGAAAGCTTATGATGCATCCTTTCTAGAATCAACGTCCAAATAGAATCCCTAATTTTACCTAAGAAAAGTGGAAGACTAAGGTAGGTTTTTGGGAAATTGGCAAATAAAAAATTTAGAATATTTGGTAATATTTCTCTACCAATCCAACAGAGTGTTCAAAAAATATAATATGCTTTTTAAAAATTTTATCTAATGACCTGCAAATTTCTCATACCAAGAAAGAAGGGATTTAATCTCCTTTTCCTAAAAAACCAAAGCATAACAAGACCAAAGAGTATCATTAGTGAAATGCTAATGGGAAATGGGTCTGTAGGACAAGACTAGAGAAAAACCCAGTATGGCCTAGTTTTGAGCAAGGGATATTCCTAGCACTTCTACCATGAGTATGAACAGTAAGTGGGAGAGAGGGTCACCTTGGCGAATACCATGGTTGGACATGAAGAACCCATAAGGAGAACCATTTATAGGGACCAAAAACCATGTAGAGGACACATAGGCTTCCACCAAATTAATTCAATTAGCATAAAAATAAAATTTCCTGAGAACTTTGAATAGAAATGGCTAATAAACCCTATCATAGGCTTTGTTCATATCAAGTTTTAGAAAAAATACAACCCTACCACTTTCATGGATTGAGTGGCATTCATGCACCACAATTATGCCATCGAGGATCTGCCCACTAAGCACTATTGATTAAAATCGATAAGAGGGATTTAATTCTATTGGCTAAGACTTTAGTCATAATTTTATAAACAATATTACATAGGTTTATTGGTATATAATCATTGAAGTGGTATTAGAATTTTTATGAATGAGGGCAAGATAGATCGAATTAAAATATTTTGGAATAACCATGGACACATGCACTAACCTTAACACATTGCAAACATCCCTCCCGTAGATATGCTAGAGCTACTAAAATAAGAGTGAAGGAAATTCGTCTGGTACTAAATTTTTAAGAGGACCCATAGAGCCAATCACCTATTTAATTTCTTCATATATAAAAGGATCTTGGATATTGGAATTCAAATAAGTAAAAACTACACTAGGAATAGAGGTTAGAAGAGCATCCTCAGCCTGAATATCTTTGGTTGGAGATGTTCCTAAGAGAGATACAAAGAAATCAACAGTCTCCTCTCTGATTTCTAAAATATCTTTCATAGACAAGCCATAATTACTTAATTCTATTGTGACTTCTATGATGGATATTCGAAGAATAATTTTTTTTTGAGTTATGATATCCTTCCTTCAGCCACAACTCATGAAATTTTTACTTCAAAAAAATCTCCTCATCAACTATTTTGTTGTGAATATTTGAAAGAAGGATTCTCTCTTTTCCAAAAAAATCAATTGATAAACCTTGAGCTTCAATACATTTTCCTCACAAAATTCATGCACCACAATTATGCCATTGAGGATCTACCTCCCATCCATGAACCCACTCTAAGCACTATTGATTAAAATCGATAAGAGGGGTTTAATTCTATTGGCTAAGACTTTATTCATAATTTTATAAACAATATTACATAGGTTGATTGGTCTATAATCATTGAAGGAAGTTGTATTAGAATTTTTAGGGATGAGGTCCAGATAGATCGAATTAAAATATTTTGGAATAACCATGGACACCTGGACTGACCTTAACATATTGCAATCATCCTTTCCATAGATATGCTAGAACTATTGAAAGAAGAGTGAAGGAAATCCGTCTGGTCCTGAAGCTTTAAGAGGACCCATAGAGTCAATCACCTCTTTAATTTATTCATCTAAAAAGGAGCTTGGATATTGGAATTCAAATCATTATAAAATACACTAGAAATATAGGCAAGAAGAGCATCCTCAACTTGAATATCTTTGATGGGAGATGTTCCCAAGAGAGAGACAAAGAAATCAGAAATCTCCTCTTTGATTTCTAAAATATCTTTCATAGATAAGCCATAATATTTTAAAATATCTCTGATTCTATTGTGACTTCTATGATGGAGATTCAAAGCATGATTTTTTTTTGAGTTCTGATATCCTTCCTTCAGCCATAAGTCATGATATTTTTTCTTCCAAAAAATATCCTCATCAACTAATTTTTTGTGAAGATTTAAAAGAAGGATTCTCTCTTTTTCAATAAATTCAATTGATAAAATTTGAGCTTCAAGACTTTTTTCCAGCTCCTCTATTTGAGATCTCAAATTTTCTTTGGCTCTAAATATGTTACCAAAGGTGAATTTATCCCATAACTTGAGGTTGGATCTAAGATTTCTAAATTTATTTATTAAAATATACAAACCTTCACCATGAACTTCTTCATTCCACCATGCTTCAAAATACTCTTCAAACTCTGGATGAGAACACCACATGGCTTCGAACCTAAATGACCTTGAAAGACAGGGAAGACTAGCCAGCAATTCTAACCATAAAGGATTATCATCAGACCCAACATTGGGTAGAGAGGACAATGAAGCATCACCGAAGATGCGAAGGCTCTAATTAGATACCAATATCCTATCCAATATATAAAGGACGAGATTCATGTCAGTCCTTCGATTATTCCAAGTGAACTTAGCACCTTTAAGATACAGATTCCAAAGTTTCATAAGCTGATAAAATCTGCAAAGTCCTCCATACTTAAGACATCCATACAATTACCTCCTCTGTTTTCAAAAGGGAACAAAGGAAAATTTAAATCACTAAGACCCATGCTCCATCTTGAAACACTTTCCTCATTTCAAGCAATTCAATCCAAAAAAAGTGTCTCCAAAGCTAAATTGGGGGTATAGATGTTGGACATAACCCACCTTCGCCCCACATCTTGTAGAAAAAAGGATATTAATAACACAATTAGAGGAAGAGATAACATTACCATCGTACTTGAATTTGTTGTAAAAATACAAAAAATCTCTTGCTGAACCAAAAGCTTCACTAATAGCAAAGCCTGCTTCCTTCCAGACTATTGAATGAACTATTTTCCAAAAAAAATCCTCCAAAATATATTCTTGGATAAACAGTAAATCAATAAACTTATCTCTTCTTAAAGATGCTAAGATGCACTTTTTATAGTAACTATATAGTCCTATAATATTCCATGAGCACACCTTCATTAACGTGACTTAAAGGATAATCTCTTTGCAACCCTCCATGATGAGGATACTTATAACCATCTAATTTCAACTAGCTACTACCATTGCTGCTTCCCTTCTCCATCTTTAGGATAGATTTACCACCATTAGCTATATCATTCTCAATTTCTCTTTTTCTCACAAACTTATTTGGTGGTTTACCAACCTTCTTCTCTAGTCTAATATCAATACGTCCCCTCCTATGACTTCTAGTCTTAGGGCCACAAAAACCTTTCTCTAAAACTGGTTTAGGAGAGACCAAAGGATTGATAAGCCTTGACAAAGAGGAAAAAAAGCTCAACTTCACAGAAGCTGGTTGACCCAAATTCTTTAGGATCAATTTTGGGAAAATAGAAAAATATTCAACTATATTCTGAAGAATAGAGTCATCCAGTGCTAGATAGTCAAAGGAATTCTACAAAGAAAGGTCATTTTCCTTTTCTACAAGTCTTGATTATAGTACCACTTCCAATATCCTGAGAGGTTTGACCATATCCTTAACAAAGAGATTAGGAGGAATGACATATTTCTAAGAGGTATTCTCTCTACCACCAAGCGACAAGGATAAATATTTTAAAGATGGAATAATCTACATCTTCCTAAGAGGTATTCTCTCTACCACCAAGTAGTAAGGACAAATATTTCAAGGATGGAATAATCTCTTTGCCTTTTGAATCCACTGACTTTCTTATTGAGGTCCATCTCCCTTTTGATTTTAGGTGGTCCATAGGCTTAGACGTTTGCCTAATGGGACAAATATTTTTATGATGTTTGTCCTTCCCACAAGCCTGGAAAACTAGCATCTTGTTCTCATACTCGTTGTATAGAATCCAGCTACCCATATGAGAGATAAGCTCAAATGAACTTGGAAGATTCTTCTCAATGTTTTCCATAACATACATAACACACATACAAAAAAACCTCCCACTTAACCAAAAGCTTCACTAGCAGCAAAGCCTACTTCCTTCTAGACTTTCGAATAAACTATTTTCCAGCAAAACTCCTCCAACATAGATTCTTGGATAAACAGGAAATCAATAAACTTATATATTATTAAAGAGGCTAAGATACAATTTTTAGAGGAACTATACATTCCTCTAATATTCCATGAGCACACCTTCATTAACATGACTTAAAGGATAATTTATTTGTAGCCCCCCATGATGAGGAGACTTATAACCATCTAATTTCAACTGGATATTACCATTTTTGCTTCTCTTCTCCATCTTCAGGAGAAATTGACCACCATTAGCTATATCATTCTCAATTTCTATTTTTATCACAAACTTATTTGGTGGTTTACCAACCTTCTTATCCACTCTGACATCAATACATCCCCTCATGTTACTTCTAGTCTTAGGGCCATGAGAATATCTCTCTAAAACTTGTTTAGGGGATACTAAGGGACTAATAGGCCCTGATAATGGGGAAATAAAGCCCAACTTCGTAGAAGTCGATTGAACTAATTTTTTTGGGATCGATTTTGGTGAAATAGGTAAATATTAAACTATTTTCTAAAGAATAGAGTCATCTAGTGCCAGACAGTCAAATGAATTCTGCAAAGGAATGTCATTTCCCTTTTCTACATGTCCCGATTCTAGCACCACTTCCAAGCTCCTAAGAGGATTGACCACATCCTCAACCAAGATGTTAGAAGGAGGAATGAAATCTTCCTAAGAGGTATTATCTCTACCACCAAGCGACAAGGAAAAATATTTCAGGGATGGAATAATCTATATATTTATGAGAGACATTCTCTCTACCACCAAGCAGTAAGGACAAATATTTCAAGGATGGAATAATCTCTTTATATTTTGAAGCCACTGAATTTCTTCTTGTGATCCATCTCCATTTTTATTTTAGGTGGTTCGTAGGCTTAGACGTTTGCCTAAGGGGACAAATATTTGTATGATGTATGCCCTTCCCACAAGCCTGACAAACTAGCAGCTTATTATCATACTCGATGTATAGAATCTAGCTACCCAGATGAGAGATAAGATAAAATGAACTTGGAAGCTTCTTCTCAATGTTATCCATAACAAACATACAAACATATTGCATACAAGTTTGATAATTGGTGGTGTGGTCAAAAGAGAGAAACTCCCCAATGGTTTGTGCCATCACTTTGAAAACACTCGCATGCTAGAGATGCATGGGTAAATCTGGTAGTTTAACCCAAATGGGAACCATATTAATTCTCTGCAAAGCCAGGTTAAAATTTGGTCCCCATTTTCTAATAAAAATCCCCCTCTTACAAAAGAACCAGGAGTCACCTTCAAGGATTCTCTACAAATCATATTCATAATTGAGCCTTATCAAAAAAAAGTTCCTTGGAAAGACCGCTATATCTAAATATCCCCATGGATGCCACCTAGCCAAGGCATAATGCTTTAGGTCATCCAAGTCCAACCTACCCCCTTGGATTTTACCCACAAAATTCCACATTCCATTTTCAATAATATTATTCACAATGTAGCTCGGGGTATGAATCTGGTTTATTATAGGATTTTCGACACAAGGAACATTACCATCCCCATCCTTAGACCCTGACACCATATTACAAAAGGATCTTGGGGAGGGGTATTTCCCAGGAACACCTTGGGAAGAAAATGCGATATTACCTAGGTCCAAAAGAGGAGGAAAACAATAGTTCTCCCTTAGAAACTTTGAGATTGGAATAACAAGATCCATGTCCAACAACAATTCCACATTCTTTGCCTCCACGTCACTCACACTAGAGTACCACATCATGTTTTCTAGACTTAAAACTTTATCTTACTTTTATGATACATTGTGAAGTATGATAATAACTAAACTAGATTTTAAAATATTAAAAACATCATAAATTTAAATAATAACATACTTTATCTTAATTTCTATGCTTTTACTCAATACAATCAAAGTAAAATTATATACATGTTTGTAATTATGAATTATATATCTAAAATTTAATTCATAATAATCAATAAAAAAATTTAAAATTCTTTATAAAATTAAATTTTAATCAGTATTTTTTAATTATACATTATTGCATATAAAAAAATCCATAATATTGATCTATCAAAATTTTAAAATCTGTTTATAAATATTAATCCTAGCTAAAAATATTGGGTCTAGGTGGATTGGTAAGTTGGGACACTTACCGAGAGGAGACCTAGGTTCCAATACCATGGGTGTGCCCATGCATAGCCAATAGCCCGATCCGACTCCTTTACGTGTTGCACCTAACTGAATGATTTATTTCCTGCTTGTTCGGTGGTCCCCCTTCATGCCACGTGTTGAACTAAACTCACTAAGATGGTGCAAACCCTATGCGTCCAATGGTCTACATCTCACGTCGGGTGAAAGCCTTCGCTGATAGTTTGAACTCTGCCAGCTGTGCTGGCATTACTAAAAATTGTGATTGTAACCAATTCATCTATGTAACAATATATATATATATATATATATATATATATATATATATATATATATATATATATATATATATATATATATATATATATATATATATATATTATATATATATATATATTTCATCAAACCAAAAAAATAAGAGATTCTATATACACCACTCCTTTGAATTTTATTAAATAACAATATCATCATCACATACACATTCATTTTGTAGTAACATGCATTCTTTAAATTTTGTTTATGCAATTTTTTTATAAAAACTATTGGCTATACTTATTCAAATATCATGTGGACATAGGATTTATATTTTCTATCTAACCAAAAGTGTTAAACAACACACAACAAGTATTTAAAAAAAATGAATTTAGATTATTATTTTCAAAGGCTTAAAAAATAAATTGGTATTCTTATTTGAATAAAATTTATGTTAGTGAAATGATAAGATTGTTATATATTTGATTGTATGTTGCATCACAAGTAGCATGACTAAATTGAAATCTTACCTTGGTTGGTTGAGAAATATTTTAACCAACTTTCTACTAATCATCATAATATTTTAAAGTAGGTTTTGATAAAACTTAAAGGACTAAGCTTAGGAAAGTAATAATCAAATTTAGTGTTTATAGAGTTGTCCATAGTGTTTATAGAGTTGGACAAGGAAACTCACACATAATTAGAATAGGAAGAATTTACAATGATCATATTTAGAAGGTGATCTTCTAGTTTGCTAAGAAAATTACAAATAATTATGTAGAATCAATTGTTATAGGTACTATTGTCATGGAGTCTATAAAGAGAAATATTGAAAATATTAATATTAAGCTTGAACCAAACATTCTAATAGATGGATTGAATTTACATAAGAATCAAAATCCTAAGAAAATGTTATTGATAGAACTTTTATAAGAGGTCATTGTCCTTCTAAGAAGAAAATTATCTTCTAGATTTCCTAGTAAATAAGTGCATCCTAGTGGGAAGAGCCACAATTGTTAATATGAAGTTTTGATGACCTAAAAAAACCAAGAGGAGAGCACTTTTTTGTACTAGTTGCTTGATGAAGATATTCTAGTGTAGATTATGTTAATAATAGCCAATACAAATCATAGGGGAAGAAGAATATGGACAAAGAAAATGAGTGTTATGTATCTCTATTGTTAACAAATTGATCAATTTTGTTTTAGTTGGTCTTGTTTTCATACTATGTTATTCGGGGCGTGAGCTATTTTAAATCTCACCTAGATTTTAGTAACTACATAATTATGCCATGAACATATTTCATACACAAAAATCTATTATATATGTTATGTTAGTACATAATATTTCTTTTTTGTCCAAAGAAGAAAAAAATGTGTTACATAATTATGCTTGGGTTTGTTTATTTCATAAATATGCACATCTATCTTTATCCGAACTCTATTTTATTTATTTTCTAACTAGTTAATGTGATGATGCAAGTCTAGTGGCATATTCCATGATTGGAATTAATATCTATCTATATTAATATATAACTATCAGAATAAATTTATGATGTATGTTAAAATGTAAGTGTTTTTTATTCAATTTTCTTGATAAATAAAATTTAGATCATATCAAACATAATGTTTGATGTTATTGGAAATAAATGCATCAATTTTAAATTTTACTCAAGTTTTATTTTATTATTTTTAATATGTAAAGATTAAATTATATCTATACAAAATTAAATATTTTTAAATTGAAAATCTTGCACATTATATTAATAATAAGAAAAGATTACAATCAATGCCAAAAGGCGAACAAGTCTTATCAGAGAACCATCACTTACAGAGCTAAGGACTAACAGCAACAACCACTACATATCCTAATAACACTGCTGATCATATAGAGCACTGAAAGCATAACTACAAGACTAAAAAAAGTAACAGTTACAGCCATATAGGCCATATACATACTATAAAATCATTACATATTTTGTAAATTACATACATTATCAGATTTCATTTGGAACATTCGTAAACAAAATTGGACAAAACTGAAATAAACATCACCACAAGTGGTACTAGAAGGCACAACACCACGAACACCATGAACCTGCTCCTAGAAGGCATCAAATAGCTGAGAGAACCTATCTTTGTAACATATCATCGATCGGGCCACCTGAAGGGAAATTTTAAAAATTGTGAGTCTCCTAAGAGACCCAGTAAGAGTCCTCTGACAATCCTGAAAAATGTCCTGATTTCTAGCCAACCAAATATACCATAATATCTCAGTTGATAGCAATAACCAAAAATAATTATAACATCTTGGCAGATTAGGAATGTAACCAAACAAAATATATTGCCTGTACATGTTAACATCTATATCCCAGCCAGTAGTGCTGAAAGAAAATAAACACCAAATTTATTTTGCAAAGAAGCAATAAAAAAAGATATGACTGATGGTTTCTGGCACCCTGCATAATGAACATGTCATAGGAACTTTAGGATTCATAGAGATAGGCAACCTCTGAAGCAGCAATAACCAACGAAAACACGTTTTTTTAGGCTCAAGGAAACTGGACCAAATATACTGCAAGATATTATGCCCAAAATTAGTGAAAATATCCAAAGACCAGCTGCTATTTATATGATTAATAATATCATCTGAACAGTTAAGCAAATTATAAAGTATCTTTGGTTTAATCTTGAAAAGTTTCAAACCATTCTGCCATTGAATCTTCTCATAAAAAGCCTGCTCATTGTCAATTAACACAGGACTGTTAAGCTGCTTGAAGGATTCACAAATCAAGGAATAGGTCCTCCAATGTGTGCGAGGAATATCAAACTGTGAGCAAATAGAATCCCAAGATTTTAAAGAACCATTTTCCATAATATCAGCAAATGAAACAATTCCTTTACTTGCCCATTTCCTAGCAGAACAACCTTGTGTTAATGCAAGCAACTTATTTCTGTTAGACAAATTCCACCATATAGAACTGTATTTAAACAAAACTGTATTATTCATATTTTGAGAATCAACAACAAACAAAACTCCTCTAACTCTTTCCCAAGCCTTCCATAGGCTCCTAAAGACAGCTGAACCAGTTGGAACAACCGAGAACTTTCCAAAAAGAACATCAATGATGTGAAAACCTTTCCATGAATGAGCTTTTTTTGGAACAACATTAACAATATTGTGCCTAACCAAAATTTTCCAAGGCTCCTCCCCTGAAATGCAGTTAACAATCCATTTAATGGCTAAAGCCATGCCTTGCACCTCTAGATTTTTTAAGCCCATTCCACCTTTACATTTATTCAAAGTACACCACTACCATTTGACATTATGTTTTTTCTTATCCATAATATTACCTGCCCACAAAAAGTTCCTAATATGCTTCTGAATAACATTAATTTGATAAGAGCAAAAAAACTAGGCAGAAGTAAAATATATACTGTATGATGAGAGAATTTTTTGACATATTTGAAATCTGCCAGCTAAAGATAGGTGCCTGTTATTCCATTTATTAAATTTATTAACAATTCTATCCTTGACCCAAATCCACATGTCCTTAAGACATGGATCAACAACAAAAGGAATGCCTAAATATCTGACCTGTTTGGAAGGTCCTCCCCACTGCAAATCAAACTTAGATAACCACGGAGGAGCCACAAAATCCCAAGTCAAAAGTATAGATTTGGAATAGGCTATTTTAGCACCTGAAGCATTGCAAAAACGAGCAAGTTTTTCGAAGAGAGAAACAAAATTCTCCTCAACCAGCTTAACGAATAAAGAAGTGTCATCAACAAAATGAATGTTAATTAGATCATTGCCATTTGGAAGATAAATACCCTGTATAGGCGGACTGATTGAACTTTCCCTTAATAAGTAGAACAAAGCATCATTAGCAATAACAAATAAAGCAGGGGCAAGTGGGCAGCCTTGGCGAATAGATCTTTGCAAAAAAATAGGATCAAAAAGTGAACCGTTGACCTCCACAAAAGCAACAACATCTATGAGAAGAACTTTAACCATTTTACAGAACATCATGGGAAAGCCAAAAGCTTCAAGAACCTTCATGATGTAGTCCCATTCGACTCTGTCATAAGCTTTTTCAAAGTCTAACAAAAGCATGCCAACATTTTGCCCAGAAACTTTGGCCCAGTTCAAAGCCTCCCAGCTGGTTAACAAGTTCTCTAAAATGTATCTCCCTTTAATAAACCCAGTTTGAGTGGGATTTATAAATTTAGGAAGACATTTAGCAACTCTTAAAGCTAGCAGCTTAGCAAGAATTTTATAAGATATGTTTAAGAGAGTTATTGGTCTCCAATTTTTTATTAAAGTTTTATCACCTCCTTTAGGTAGCAGTCTTATGATGCCCGTGTTAATTTCTCTACCCAAAGAACCTGTATTAATCGCCTTTGTATAAAGCTGAAATAAATCATCACAAATCCAATGAATATTCTTTTTATAAAATTCTATAGGTAGCCCATCAGGCCCAAGAGCCTTATCATTATTGATAGACAAAATAGCCTGAGAAATCTCATCTCTGTTGATAGGAGCATCCAACATAAGAGCATCCTGAGCAGAAATATTTTTGGGAATAAGAGAACAACATAACTTCCTGTCATCCAACCTTTCCTCATTATCTTCAGAAGAAAATAGATCTTGATAAAACTAAAAAAACATACTTCTAATAGTATTATGATCACAAATTAAATTCTGACCATTCCATAAAGCATCAATTTTTTCAAGCATTCCCCGTTCTTTTAAGAATTTGAAGAAAAATTTTGAGCCCTTATCTCCCACATGCAACCAGTTCAGTCTAGCCTGAACTCTATGTCCCTGAATTCTTTTCATTTACACTTTCCTAAGAGTGTTTTTAACAGAAACCATTTCCTCCTGACAACCAATATCCCTCGGATTTTGTTGTAAGGTTTGATCAAGGATAAAAATCTTAGTTAGCAAAGAATTTTCCAGCTTTCTAGCATCTAAAGCTTTTTTTTTTCCAATGGTCTAAAAAATTCTTTTCCAACTTTGTATATTCAAATTCTATTTTTCAATTGCATTCTGATATTTGAACAACCAAATATTAACCTCTCTAAGAGTAAATATTGCATCATTACAATCTGCTTCATCAAGTAAAGAAGTATTCAAATGAAACTTCCATGTTGGACAAGAGTGTTGTAAAGGTTCTTCTTGAAACCTTATCCGGGCTTGAATAGGATAATGATAAAAAATAATAGTAGGAGTAATAATGACTCTATTACCATCCGAAATTTGATCAAATTGAAAAAAGGAATTGGAAGCGAATGTGTCACGATTTCGTGACATGTGTTTTCGCGGATGAAAGACAGAGAAGAGCACAAGGCAGCGAAAGTGTCGCGATTTCGCGACATGTCATGTTTTTGCAGATGCAAGCCAAGAAAAGGACAAAGAGGCGAAAAGTGTCACGATTTCGTGACATGTCATGTTTTCGCAGGTGCAAGCCGAGAAAAGGACAAAGAGGCAGAAAGTTTCACGATTTCGTGACATGTCATGTTTTCACAGGTGCAAGCCGAGAAAATGACAAAGAGGCGAAAAGTGTCACAATTTTGTGACATGTCATGTTTTCACAGGTGCAAGATGAGAAGAGGACAAGAAGGCAGAAAGTGTAGCGATATCGTGACATGTCATGTTTTCACAAGTAAAATGTGAGAAGAGTACAAAGAGACAGAAGTGTCATGATTTCATGACAGGTCGCAACAACACGATTACAAACAGTTAACTAAAGTAGAACGATAGTTACAGGGGCAATTGTAGAGGAAAATCATGCAACCAATATAAGTAGAGTCAACTAAAGTTAGTGCGACAGTTATAGGGGTAGTTACAGATAGATATCATGCAAGCTAAAATAAGCATAGTGCATTAAAGATATAATGGCAGTTATAGGGCCCGTAAAGCAGTGTAACCGTCGAGCGGCAGTTATACTGAAAGTCCAACACAAGAAATAGAGCTATTAATAGAATGCATGTACAAATTACTGTGTGATAAAGGAGTTACTTTCAGAAGTGTCTATTAATAGGGTGCATGTAGGATTATGGAAGTCATAGAAGAACAGGTGTTTCAAGATGAAAATATTGTTATAAAAAGGCAGTTGCATGGAGAATTAGGTTGCCGCTGAATGTGTGAAAGTGCTGCCAAAAGAGGGTTAGAAGAGTGCTATAAGAGAGTGACAAGCAGAGTCGTAAGTGTTTACTGTGTTTTGATAAATTGTAGACCAGTCAGGGTCTTGTAAGAGTGAAGGCATTTTTATGTCATTAATATAGTTTTCAAAACTGTAATCCAAGTTGGTGTATGGATAGGGGTTGGTGCTCCTTTTTGTTGGTGCAGATAAATCAGGGGTTGGTGCTCCTTCTAGTGGGTGCTGGTAAATAGATTATAAAATTTGTGTTTTACAAAGGTTGGATTTGGACCATAGTCCAAGCAGTCATTCTTGAGGAGTAGCCTAATTGGTGAACCTCATTACATTGTGTGTTGTGGTGTGCTTTCTTGTGATAATTGCTTTATCTACTTTTAAGTTATCTTTGTTTCAACTTTAAGAT
The DNA here is from genome assembly GCA_028583015.1 of Wollemia nobilis. NCBI lineage: Eukaryota > Viridiplantae > Streptophyta > Pinopsida > Araucariales > Araucariaceae > Wollemia > Wollemia nobilis. Next base: position 6,613,129 of record JAQPPZ010006195.1, on the reverse strand, counting down.
TTGTAGATTTGAATTTAAATAGCTACACTAATTCACGCCCCCTCTTAGTGTCATTGTGAGAATATCAATTTGTATCAGAGCAAGGTTTCTGAACAAGCTTAATCAACTAAGGTGATCTGGGAAGGAACACAATGGTAGGTGGTGAAGGATTCTCATCAAATAAAGCTCCACTGTTCGATAGAACTAATTATTCATTTTGGAAAATCAGGATGCAGACATATCTTTGTGCTCTAGGATACGACATCCGGGAGTCAGTAGAAAGTGGATACACAATACCCGCCATACCTCCAACCGATGCTACCGATAAGAAACCATTTGAGAATAACTCTAAAGAAAAGAATGCTATAATGTGCGGTTTAGTGGACAGTGAACTAATAAGGATCATGAGCTATAAAACTACAAAAGACATGTGGGACAAACTGAAGAGCATTCATGAAGGAGACGACAAGATCAAGGAAGCCAAGCTACAAATGCATCAAGCTCAGTTCGAAGCATTAAGAATGAATGACGATGAGAATATAGAGGCCTATATGCTGAGAGTTAATGGAATCATTACTACGATTAGAGGACTCAGCGAGAAAATGGAAGATGCGGTTGTCGTGAAAAAGGTACTAAGAACTCTTCACAAAAGATTTAATTCTAAAGTTTCTGCTATAGAAGAAGCTAAAGATCTCAATACTTTTATCATGGATGAGATGCATGGTTCTTTGATTGCATATGAAATGAGAATAGGACAAGCTAAGCCCACAGACAGAGAAGCTACTTTTAAAGCACACAAAAATATAAAAACTAAACAAGAATCTGAGGATGAAGAGACGTCGGATGAAATGGAAGCTAACTTTGTTTGGAAACTTATAAAGGGAAAAGAAAAATATAGAGGAAATTTACCGTTTAAGTGCTTCAACTATGGAGGCATTGGGCACTTTGCAGCTAAATGTCCAATGAATGAGAAAACCAAAAATGATGAAGGGTCACACCAAGAAAAAGGTGACTGGAAGAAGAAACCAAATTTTAGAAAAAGCAACTTCAAGAAGAAAAGTTTCATATCCAAGAATGTCAGCTCTTCTGAAGAAAGCTCAGGTGAGGATTCTGAAGAAGAAACAAGTGAAGTTATGTTCATGGCATTTGAAGAAGAAAAAATAGAAGAAAAATAGGAAGGTAATAAAAACCTTAAGGATGAGGTTGAAGTTGTTAAAAATAGGAACATATGTTTATTGTATTGCACAGATTAAATAAGGGTTACAATGAACGAATTGCCGGGAATAGACACGGTTGAACTGAACTGTTACAACAGTGTAACAACGTGCCTAAATAAATAAATAAAGACAAAACAATAGTACGCTAACATCCCCCTTTATTACATTATTTGGGTAATGTAATAACTAATAGCTATACTAGACTACTAACATCCCCTTACATCATTTTGCAATACAAAGTGAGCTATGAAACAATTCAAATTTGACACGTCCAAGTGCCTTAGTGAAAATGTCTGCAACTTGAGCATCGGTGGGAATGTGCTGAAGCTGAATTCGGTGCTTTGGAACTTCATCTCGAATGAAATGACATTGTGTGTCAATGTGCTTTGTTCTTTCATGATGGACTAGATTCTTGACGAGGTTCAAAACACCCTGATTGTCACAAAACAAGTGTATTGGAGATTTTGATGGATGGCCCATACTTGTCAGAATGCGACGTAACCATATCACTTCGCACACAGCTTCACGTGCGGTGCGATATTCTGCCTCTGTTGATGAAATAGCAACCACCTGTTGCTTCTTGCTGTGCCAAGAGACAGGACCGGATCCCAGATGAAAAATGTATCCAAAAGTTGACTTACGATCATCAAATGATCCGGCATAGTTGGAGTCCGTGTATCCTTGCAAGAAGAATTTGTTGTTCCTCTTATATTCTAGGCCATATTCTATAGTACCACGGACATAGTTAAGAACACGTTTTGCTGCTTTCCAATGAGTGGTCTTAGGCTCCTGCATGAACCTCGAAAGATAGTTGACAGCAAATACGAGATCTGGCCTAGTATTGGTCATATATATGAGACTCCCAATCAACTGTCGATAGAGAGTGCCATCTACCTAAGGTGAGTCATCATATCGTGATAACTGAAGTCCATTCTCCATTGGAGTTGCCATTGGCTTGCAGTCAGTCATGCGATATTTATCAAGCAATGTCTTGGCATACTTTTTCTGAGACACTTTGATGGAGTGCTCCTTCTGGCTAAATTCCAGACCAAGACAATAATGGAGAAGTCCGAGATCTGTCATCTCAAAAGATTTGCACAAGTTTCTTTTGACAGTAGATATCATAGTTTTTGAACTCCCTATAATGAGCAGATCATCCACATAGAGTACAAGCAACACTATCTCAGAACCCTGTTTCTTGAAATAGAGGTTTGCATCTGATGGACATCTCTTAAATCCATGCTGCATAAGGTGATTGTCCATTTTTATATACCAAGCTCGAGGAGCTTGTTTCAGACCATACAAGGATTTGACCAATTTGCAAACCTTTTGCTTTTGGCCTTCCACTTCAAATCCTTTAGGCTGTGTCATGTAGACTTCTTCTTGGAGATCACCATTAAGAAAGGCACTTTTGACATCCATCTGGTGAACTTTCCACCCAAATTGTGCTGCCATAGCACACATAACCCGAATTGTGGTCATCCGAGCAATAGGTGCAAAAGTTTCTTCATAGTCGATGCCTTCCTTTTGAGCATAGCCCTTTGCAACAAGACGGGCCTTATGCTTATCAATTGTTCCATCTGCCTTGTACTTGACTTTGTATACCCATTTGCAGCCAATAGGTTTCTTTCCATGCGGTAGATCAACAAGCTTCCAAGTTTTATTTTTCATCAGAGACTCATACTCTGTATCCATAGCGGCCTTCCACTGAGGCTCACTGAGAGCATCTTGCACTGATGCGAGTTCAAGATTATCTATGGTAGACATGAATGCCCTATCATCATCAATATCCATATCCTCAACTTCTGTACTTGGAGTCACGAAAGTTCCTCAAAAGATTGACAAAGATCATCAACCTCACCGGTTCTCGGCTTCTCTTTCCTTTTGAGCCATACTGCGTGTACAAGGTCTATCCAAATTCAAATTGGGAGGAGTGGATAAATTTACGTCTCTGATTGTATTTGTACACCATTTAGGATTCTTCTTCGATGGTGGTGAAGAAGATGTAGAAGGACCTCCTGTCTCTGTTGACGAAGGAATCTTCTCTTCCTTAGGTTCCACAATATCTTGGTGTATTGTAGATGTGCTCTGTGATGTGAAAGCTTCATCAAAGACAACATCTCTAATGATATGAATTTTCTTGGTCAAAGGATCTATCAACCGATATCCTTTAGAGTGCTCAGAATATCCAAGAAAAATACATCTCAGTGTTTTCTCATCTAGCTTCTTCCTTTTCTCTTTCGGTATGTACATGAAAGCTTGACACCCGAAAATACGTAGATGAGATATGGAGGGTTTTCAACCACTCCATGCTTCATATGGAGTCATTCCTTTTAGGGCCTTTGTGGGTGCCCTATTCAACAGATACACTGCAGTGGTGATAGCTTCTGCCCAATATTGTTGCCCAAGAGTAGCTCCTGTGAGCATACAACGAACCATTTCCATTATAGAACGGTTCCTTCTCTCAGCAACTCCATTTTGCTGAGGAGTATAGGCAGTTGTTAACTGTATCTTGATCCCATGCTTATCTAGGAATGCAAAAAATTCATTAGAGGTAAAATCTCCCCCCCGATCTAAGCGGAGGGTTTTAATAGAAGCTCTTGACTCCTTCTCAATGGATTTCTTGAACTGCTGGAAGAATGCGAAAGCTTCAGATTTCAGTTTGAGAAAGAAAACCCACATCTTTCATGAGTAGTCATCTATGAATAACTGAAAGTACCTCTTCCCTCCAACACTGTTGGGTGTGAAAGGACCGCATAGATCGGTGTGAATTAGCTCCAGAGGTTTCGTGCTCTTGTAGAGATCTTCTCAAATGGTACTCTATGCTGCTTTCTCGCTAGCGATCGAGACACACTCGGCAATGTGGCAGAAAGGGAAGGAAGACCCTTTACCATCTCATACTTGCTGAGCTCAAGTAAGTAGCCGGAACTAAGATGCCCATATCTCTTGTGCCATAGGGAAGTTGCCTCCTTGGTAGATACGATCATGGCAACATGTGGAGTAGAGATAGCATCTAGTGCAAATAAGTCGTGCTTATATGAAGCTGTTGCAATCTGCTTACCCTTCTTGGTAATGGTACAACACTTCTTTCCATTCTCAACATGAAATTTGACAACCATATTTATGTCTAGGATTTGTGTCACTGACAATAAATTGTTGGCCAATCCCGGAACATAGAGGACTTTGTCAATCTGACACTTGCCATCGGGAAGAGTGGCCGAAACTGTACCCTCTCCCCGAACCTCGTAGGTTTTATCATCAGCAATGGTGATAGGTTTGCCCTCTTTGGCCTCAAATGATTCAAACCATGATCTATCGCCAGTCATATGTTTGCTAGCTCCAGAATAAACATACCAAATAGGATCCCTCTGTGTGGAATCTGTGGTAGTCATGAGCACCTTGTGTGCCTATTCGGAATCCGAGTCGGATTCTTCAACAACAACATTCACCTGGGGTTGCTTGTTTTTATTTTGTGGTTTGTTTTGGCCTTTCTGCTTGTTCTTATGCCAACACCTGTTGGTGTCATGGTTGTCTTTCTCATAGATCTTGCACCACCTCTTCTTTTTTTGAGGTTGTTTGCCTTTTCCTTTCATATCTTGTTGAGAATTTCCTCCTTTCTGAAAGTTGCCTCCTTTTTGCCCATTACCTTTCTTCCTAGAACCCTGCCTGTTGGTGTATAGGGCTGTATTGGAAGAATCATCCTTGTGAAGTTTGCGTGCCTCCTGTTGTTGAAGCAGATTGACCAACTCGATGTAGGTAATTTATCATTGAGACACCTGGATGGAGGTTATCAACATATCAAATGAAGAAGGTAAAGCTCTCATCACAAGTGAAATGAGAAGCTTTTCGTCCACAGTATCTCCTAGAGAACTCAATTTCTCTTTCAACTCAGACACTCTGCACAGAAAGAGTTCAACTGTTTCACCCTGTCTCAAACTCAGGTTATGAAGTTGTTGTTGAAGATGAAGAATGGTTGAATCATTCTTCCCCTCATAGATGATTCTAAGGGCATCCCATGTCTCTTTACCACTTGCTTTGTCAGCTATATGAGGTTGCACTTCATCTGAAACAGCAAACAAGATGAGCACATTTGCTCTACTGTCTTTCTTATCAAAAGCTATCTGATCTGCTGAAGGACCTATGGATCCTGCTGTTGGTGAAGGCCTAGTTGCTACTCTAGTAACAATATCCCACAAATATTCCATTTTGAGAATAGCCTTCATTTTGTGTTTCCATGGTGTATAATTTGGACCTTTCAATAACTGATGCGGATCAGTCATCAATTTTGCAACAGATGGCCATAGTGAAGGTTCCTTATATCACCAATTGGTCCCCCTTTCGATATACCTTTTGCTAGGCCAATATACCGTACAAAATACCCACCCTTACGTGAGGGAAACTATAGGTATTTAGAAAGATCAACAAAAATCACCCGCCCTTACGTGAGGGAGACTATAGGTGAGTTTTAGAGATCATACGATACGTGGAACATAAGCGGTACTGAAATGGAATCGCCTTGTTGATGGCACCTACCATAGAATATTCTTCTCATGCATGGGGCGTAACTTCCCCTAAAAACTATGAAGAATACTTCGTCAGGATTTATGCCTAAACACAAGTGCGATAAAGGGTAGTGGATGGAGTAAAAAAATGCAAAAATGGCGTACTTATTCCTCCCCGACGATTTATAGAGAACAAGCTCAGACGTCGTTATAGCAGCTATATTAGGCGGCGGATACAGTAGCCAAATCACGACAGCTTTACCTGTAAGTGCTGGCCAGAGGTATCGCAAATACCGAACGCTGCAGTGCAAATAAATTGCACAGATGGGTTTTATATTCCGGGGACTTAGGGAGTGTTTGATTTTAATTTTTAATGTTATAGTGCAAAAATGAAATATGCAACATACAACAAAAAAAATTGCCCACAAGAATAACCCACAAGGTGTCGGTCACAACTGAAAATGCACCTTTTACAATGCCAAATTGCTATTTTTCGAAAAAATACTCACTATCCCCCTTTGATTTTTGAAAAAATATCCCCCCTTAAAAAGGCTTTCTTTAACAAAGCATTTTAATAATTATTATAAATTTAAAATTAAAATAAATAATTTTAATTTCTATAGTTTTAAAACTTTAGAAAAAATAAATTAAAATTAAAATTTTAATTTATAAAGTTTAAAAAACTATATTAAAAAAAATTAAAATTAAAAATTTTAATTAAAAATAATAATAATTAAAAAATGACATTGCAAAAAAAAATTATACCTTGGGGGGGTCGGCGGGATTTGAACCCCCGACCTGTAGGCTCCCTGAGCCTTACCGCATGGCTCACGACCACGTGAGCCAGCGGGCTGATCCGAAAAGATCAGCGGACCTCCTCCCTTTTCAACACCGAATGGTCCTCCTCCTCAGCTGCGGCCTCGCGTGTTGTTGTTTCCCGCCTGCGGCCTGCGTTCCCCGACGATCCCTGGCGCTGCTTCCCGGCTGCACTTTTCCGAAAAAAATTTGTTTTCCGAAAAAAAATTCTGCCCTCTGCGCAGTCCCAGCACGCCTGCACTTTTGCGAATTCCCGGCTTTTTTTTTTTTTTTTTTTCGGGAATCCACAGTTAAAAAAAAAAATGGGGGTGGGGGGGGGCGAGCGCGACAAAAATACGCAATTTGATTTGGGGGGGGGGTTTATACTCCCCCTGTGGCACGGCGGGCGGGAATTTTAAATTCCCCCCGCAGCGTCGGCCAAGGGGGGGGGCTCCCCTCCTGTCGCATGGCCTGCGCGACAGACTGTCGTGGCGGGCGAGAATTTTAAATTCCCCCCGTAGCGTCGGCCAAGGGGGGGGGCTCCCCTCCTGTCGCACGGCCTGCGCGACAGACTGTCGCACGGGCCTGCGGCGCATGACAGCTCCTCTGTCACGCGTCTGCGACAGACGTCGTGCGGGGGAGCGCGGACCCTCCTGGTCGTGCGTCTGTGATAGACATCACGCAGGGGGAGCGCGGACCCTCCTGTGTCGCGCGTCTGCGATAGTCGCACGCGCGGGGAGTGGTCCCTCCTTCTTGGACGCACGTTCCAGCTGACCACGCACAACGGGGTTCGGGACCTCCTGCGACGCAGCGCGTCGGCTGCGTCTACGTCGGTGAGTGGTGGGGAGTCTGGTCACTGCGGGTCGAGCAGCCTGCTTTCTCCTTCAGAAATAACTGCACAGCCGCCCAGTTTCTCCAACCTCGACTTCTCGTCACGCCTCCCTGCTCATCGTTGGCTCTAATGCCATGTTAAAAATAGGAACATATGTTTATTGTATTGCACAGATTAAATAAGGGTTACAATGAACGAATTGCTGGGAATAGACACGGCTGAACTGAACTGAACTGAACTGTTACAACAGTGTAACAGCGTGCCTAAATAAATAAATAAAGACAAAACAATAGTACGCTAACAAAAGTATATCTGGAAGGTGAGTTGGTTGCTGCACTTAAAGAGTTGAGTACAGAAAGGAAAAATAATAAAAAGGTTTCAAGAAAGCTAGAGGATGCCAATGACATAATAAACAGTTTGAAAGTACAGACAGACAAATTTAAGAAAATGTCTAAAGAACTCGAAGTACAATTAATCATGAAAATAGATGAATGCGACAAATTGGAAGCAAAAATTGTTGGTTTAAGGATTCAGCTAGAAGAGATGAATCGAAAATTGAGTTGTTATCACAAACTTGAAGGAAGCTCTATGAAGCTGGAAAAGATTATAAATAGCCAAAGGAGTACAGGCATCAAATTTGGCTTGGGCTTCATCGAAGGAGAATCGTCAAATGGATCAAAGGCCTTAACTATAGAACCCATAAAGAAAGAAGATAAGATCAGGGTTGATCAAGGAAAACCAAATCATGCAAAAGAAAGCAATAATGCCAGGCATGAAAAGAGCACTAAAAATGATGGATTCACAAACATCTCACATCAAAGGAGAAGAATATTTGTGGCTCCTACTACAAAATGGCAAAAACCAACTCCCAAGTTCAATCAATCCTTTTCTGGTTATTGTTTTAAATGCAATGCTTACGGTCATAAGATTTCAGACTGCATTTATAATATAGGACAAAGAAATTTCACCAATAGAAATGTCTTTTCACCCTTGATGGATAATGCAGTAGAATGCTATAACTGTCATAACTTTGGACACATTGCAAGAAATTGTAGAAGTACATATGCAGCAAGTAAATATCAGGGAAGAAAATCTCAACCAAATGGTTTAAGACAAACCAAAAAATTCCCGAAAAACATGCACAGAGCCACCGACAAAGAAAAGTCTAAACAAGTGACCAAAACTCGTAGTCAAACCAGAGTGGAAAGAAAAGGAGCGACCCAAGGAAGAAAAGGAATCCTTGATTGTACAGACAACATTCAAAGCACAGAACAAATCTGCACCATGGATATTGGATAGTGGATGCTCCAGTCACATGACAGGCGATAAAAAAAAGTTTGAAAAGTTACAGAACTATGAAGGTGGCTCAGTTAAATTTGGAAATAATGATGGAGCCAAGATAGTTGGCAAAGGATCAGTCAAGATAAGTGATGGAAAAATCAATTCCAAAGAAGTCTTGTTTGTGATTGGTTTGAAGCACAACCTACTGAGCATAAGCCAAATCTGTGACAGAGGTCATGAAGTCATTTTTAAGAAGCAGGGCTATGAAGTTAGAAAAGTACACAGTGGAAAGCTGATAGCTACTGGATCGAGGACTTATGGAAACCTATATACTCTCTCAGAGACTTCAGAAGGAGCATGTTTGATTGGACAGGTAGATGAAAATTGGTTGTGGCACAAGAGGCTTGGTCATATTAGCTTTGACAATCTGGTAAAAATAAGTTCAAAAAGGGCAGTAAGAGATATACCCACCATTGGCAAACCATTAAATAACATCTGTGCTTCATGCCAAAAAGGGAAGCAAACTAGATCCACATTTAAATCAAAGGAATACTTCATTAGCAAACCTTTAGAGCTAATACATACTGATTTATGTGGACCCATGAGAACACAAAGCATAAATGGTGACAAATACTTTATGTTGTGCATAGATGACTATTCCAGGATGACATGGGTACTATTTTTAAATCTTAAATCAGATGCCTTTGAAATGTTCAAGACTTTCAAAAAATTGGTTGAGAATCAAACAGGAAAAAGAATTAAATGCTTAAGATCAGATAGAGGAGGAGAGTTTATCTCAAAGGAGTTTGCAGAGTACTGTCAAAAATATGGGATCAAAAGACAGTTTTCAGCAGCAAGGACACCTCAGCAGAATGGTGTTGTTGAAAGAAAGAAGAGGACAGTGCAGGAAATGGCACGGACAATGTTGACAAAGAACAAAATAGCAGACAAATTCTGGAAAGAGGCAGTTCATACTATGGTTTACATCCAAAACAAGTGCATGTTGAGGACACATGAAAGAAAAACTCCTTATGAGCTATGGTTCGGCAAAAAGGCAACAACAAGATACTTCAAAGTCTTTGGAAACAAGTGCTATATCAAAAGAACTAAAGATAATCTTGGTAAGTTTGAAGATAGAGCTGATGAAGGAATTTTTCTTGGCTATTCAACAAAAAGCAAAGCCTACACATGCTATAACAAAAGGCTAAAGAAAATTGTGGAGAGTGCCGATGTTAAGGTTGATGAAGGTAGGGAACGAGAAATTAGCTATGAAGAAAACTACCCTATTTATGAAGAAGTTATTGAAGGAGATGAAGAAAAGGAAATAGAAGAGAATAAGGAGATTGAATCAGAAGTAGAAGAAAACAAGAAATTTAAAATAGGTAGCTAGCAGAAAAATCATCCCAGAGAGCAAATTATTGGGGACCCCACAGTTGGTATTCAGACAAGGAGAACAGTAGTAAGGAACTACTCTCTATTATCCAAGGATTGAGCCCAAAAATGTTGTTGAAGCAAGCACATATGAAAGTTGGATGAAGGCAATAAATAAAGAACTAGATCAGATTGAGAAAAACAAAACCTGGGAGTTAGTACCAAGGCCTGCAAATAAAAACATAATCGGTACTAAATGGATTTTTTGAAACAAATTGAACGAAGACGGACAGGTTGTCAAAAATAAGGCAAGATTGGTCTGTAAAGGCTATGCTCAAGTTGAAGGTATTGATTTTGAGGAAACCTTTGCACCAGTGGCTAGACTCGAGGCAATCAGAATGTTTTTGGCTTTAGTTGTACACAAGAATTTCAAAGTTTATCAGATGGACGTGAAATCAGCATTTCTGAATGGCAAACTTGAAGAAGTTTATATTGAGCAGCCAGATGGTTTCCAACTCGGTGACAATCCCAATTTTGTTTGCAAGTTAAAGAAAGCTTTGAATGGTCTGAAACAGGCACCCAGAGCATGGTATGCAATGCTGGATAACTATCTTATTCAACAGGGGTTCAAGAAAGGTATGGTGGACAACAATTTGTATGTCAAAACAGAGAATGGCCATCTTATTGTACTTGTTGTTTATGTAGATGATATCATATTTGGTAGCAACATGGATGAGTCTTGTAGAGACAACAAATAAAATGAAGAAAGAATTTGAGATGTCTATGATTGGTGAACTTTCGTATTTCCTTGGACTGCAAGTTAATCAAAATGAAAAGGGCATTTTTATCTCTCAAGTTAAATATGTGAAAGAAATGCTAAAAAAATTCACAATGGAGGATTGTAAACCTGTTAGCACTCCCATGACAACAGGTTGCAAGTTGAGCAAGGATGACAAATCTCTAGATGTTGATCAAACCATGTACAGATCTATGATTGGGAGCCTACTGTATTTAACAGCTACAAGACCAGATATCTTACAGGCAGTATGCATGGTAGCAAGATTTCAAGCTAGTCCCAAAGAGACTCATGTGACAGCTGTGAAGAGGATTCTTCGGTACCTCAAGGGTACTATGGAGTATGGGTTATGGTATCCAAAAGGTAAGGACTTCACTCTTATTGCATATTCAGATGCAGATTGGGTAGGATGTATAGATGACAGAAAGAGTACCAATGGAGGAGCATTTTATCTTGGAGACAAGCTAGTAGCATGGCACAACAAGAAACAAGAATCAGTCTCTCTATCCACAGTAGATGCAGAATACATTGCAACGACAATGTGTTGTACACAGATATTATGGATGAGACAAACCCTGAAAGATCTTGGTATTCACTTCAAAGAGCCAATTTCAATTAAATGTGATAACACTAGTGCTATTAACATCTCAAAGAATTCGGTTATGCATTCTCGAACCAAACATATTACAATCCGGTATCACTTTTTGAAGGATAAAGTTGCGAAAGGTGAGGTTAAATTGGATTTTGTTCCAACTACAGAGCAAGTAGCGGATATCTTCACAAAACCCTTACCCAAAGAATTTTTTGAGTACCTACGGAGTAAGTTGGGAGTGGTCACGTTTCCCAAGAATTGACTAGCAATCGGGACCACATTCTCAGGGGGAGCATTTATGCCTATGTTTATAGTTTTGCTCATATTCATGATTTTTGCTAACTATAACAATGTGTGTCTAAGAATGTTGTGCATAGACTCAGGGGGAGTCTGCAGCAGCCCTTTGGTATTATTGTCAAAGGGGGAGAAGAATTACAGGAAATTGCACATGTGTTGCCAACAATTCCAAAGGGGGAGATTGTTGAGCAAGGTGCAGAAACAGTATTGTCATTGTTGTCAACATAGATAGATAGATCAGTTGATGCAGTGGATAGGAGTTCAGAGGTCAGTCAAAGCATGTACAATGAATTTCCAAGAAGACAAAAGAGGCCAACATTCAAAAGATCAAAGAAAAAGACAAGTAAGAAAACTGTCGCGATATCGCGACATGTTTGGCCAGAAAGAAAAACTGTCACGATTTTGTGACATGTTCGAAGAGAGAGAAAGCACAAGGAAAACTGTCATGATTTTGTGACATGTTCGAAGAGAGAGAAAGCACAAGGAAAACTGTCACGATTTCGTGACATGTTCGAAGAGAGAGAAAGCGTAAGGAAAACTATCATGATTTTGTGACATGTTCGAAGAGAGAGAAAGCGCAAGGAAAATTATCACGATTTTGCGACATGTTGGAAGAGAGAGAAAGTGCAAGGAAAACTGTCATGATTTCACGACATGTTGGAAGAGAGAGAAAGAGCAAAGAAAACTATCACGATTTTGCGACATGTTCGAAGAGAAGGCGCAAGCAAGGAAAACTATCACGATTTCGTGACATGTTGGAAGAGAAAGAGGAGAGAGAAAAAGATGTCGCGATTTCGTGACATGTTTCATTTTCACGATCCAAAGTGAAGAAAAGAGGAGAGAGAAAAAGATGTCGCGATTTCGTGACATGTTTCATTTTCATGATCCAAAGTGAAGAAAAGAGGAGAGAGAAAAATATGTCGCGATTTCGTGACATGTTTCATTTTCGCGGTCCGAAGCGAAGAGGAAGGCAAAGAAAGAAAAGTGTCGCGATTTCGTGACAATTTGCAAGAAGGATTGTACGGACGAAAAAGTGTCACGATTTCGTGACAAGTTCAAGAGAAAGAGCTCGCAGAGAAAAAGTGTCACGATTTCATGATAGGTTTGAGAGAAAGAGATCGTAGAGAAAAAGTGTCATGATATCGCGACATGTCGGGTTTTCATGACCCAATGAGAAGAAAAGCACCAAGGAGAAAAAGTTTCATGATATCACGACAAAAGGAAAGAAGGAGAGTACGGAAGTGAAAGTGTCATGATTTCACATGTTCTATTTTTGCGAGGTCAAGGCAAGAAAAGACACAAGGCAACGAATGTGTCACGATTTCATGACATGTGTTTTCACGGGCAAAATATAGAGAAGAGCACAAGGCAGCGAAAGTGTCACGATTTCGCGACATGTCATGTTTTCGTAGGTGCAAGCCGAGAAAAGGACAAAGAGGCAGAAAGTGTCGTGATTTCGCGACATGTCATGTTTTCACAGGTGCAAGCCGAGAAAAGGACAAAGAGGCGGAAAGTGTCATGATTTCGTGACATGTCATGTTTTCGTGGTGCAAGCCAAGAAAAGGACAAAGAGGCAGAAAGTGTCGTGATTTTGTGACATGTCATGTTTTTGTGGGTGCAAGCCGAGAAGAGGACAAGAAGGCAGAAAGTGTCATGATATCGTGATATGTCATGTTTTCACGGGTAAAAGGTGAGAAGATTACAAAGAGACAGAAGTGTCACGATTTCATGATAGGTCGCAACAACACGATTACGGATAGTTAACTGAAGTAGAATGATAGTTACAGGGGCAGTTGTAGAGGAAAATCATGCAACCAATATAAGTAGAGTCAACTGAAGTTAGTGTGACAGTTAGAGGGGCAGTTACAGATAGATATCATGCAAGCTAAAATAAGCACAGTGCATTAAAGATAGAACGACAGTTACAGGGCCCATAAAGCAGTGTAACCATCGAGCGATAGTTATACTAAAAGTCCAACACAAGAAATAGAGCTATTAATAGAATGCATGTACAAATTACTGTGTGATAAAGGAGTTACTTTCATAAGTGTCTATTAATAGGGTGCATGCAGGATTATGGAAGTCATAGAAGAATAGGTGTTTCAAGATGAAAATATTGTTATAAAAGGGCAGTTGCATGGAGAATTAGGTTGTCGTTGAATGTGTGAAAGTGCTACCGAAAGAGGGTTAGAAGAGTGCTGTAAGAGAGCGACAAGCAGAGCCATAAGTGTTTACTATGTTTTGATAAATTGTAGACCAGTCAGGGTCTTGTAAGAGCGAAGGCATTTTTATGTCATTAATATAGTTTTCAAAAATGTAATCCAAGTTGGTGCTTGGATAGGGGTTGGTGCTCCTTTTTGTTGGTGCAGATAAATCAGGGGTTGGTGCTCCTTCTAGTGGGTGCTGGTAAACGGATTGTAAAATTGGTGTTTTGCAAAGGCTGGATTTGGATCGTAGTCCAAGCAGTCATTCTTGAGGAGTAGCCAAATTGGTGAACCTCGTTACATTGTGTGTTGTGGTGTGCTCTCTTGTGATAATTGCTTTATCTGCTTTTAAGTTCTCTTTGCTTCAGCTTTAAGAGTTGTAGATTTGAATTTAAATAGCTACACTGATTCACTCCCCCCTCTTAGTGTCATTGTGAGAATATCAATTCTTCACCTTTACATTCTACTTTCAAACCACCATACTTATCATCTTGATATTCCACCATATTGAAGTCACCACAAATAATCCAAGGGATTTTTTGTAGACTCAAAAACCAGTGCCAAAGAGAAGATATTTCCCTATGATCATTAGGAGCATAAACCAAACAGACACTAAATTTAACATCTTTAATCTCAATAATAACCCAAACTACCCTATTAAAGGGAGAGCAACCATACTCAATGAATTTAGATGACTAGAAAGGGGACAACATAATAACTGCACCCCCCTACCAGGATAATGATTCATACAGAATGAAACAACATGCTTCCAAATGACCTTAAGGGCCACATTCAATAGCATATTGGTAGCTTTAACTTCCTGAAGCAGGATACAATCAAGTTTCCTGATTGAATGAATAAAATATCTAACAAAATATTTCCTTTTTTGGGATTCAAGACCCCTCACATTCTAATTAACATAGTTAAAAATCATTTTCAGGATTAGAAGAAGAATGTCGACTCCTAGCCAGCTCTTTGGTAGACTTAACTGATTTACCCTTAGGAAAAGGTACATTAGCTCTTCTTATTTTCTTGTTCTCAACTAATAACCATTCATTACCTTGTTCATTACCCTCGTTATTAACTAAGTTAACCTCATTAGTCCGAGAAGGCTCAAAACATGGAAGGATTTCCTCATCAGAGCAATCCTCGTTTGGGGAATTATCGGTTGCTGCAGCTGCAACAACAACTTTCTTATACTCCATAGCTCTTTTGTTAATAGAAGCCAAGGCTAATTCTTGAGCATTCATAATATGCCCAAACTCATTGCCTTTCGAATTAAACAAAGACTTTCTACAGGAATTGGATTTATTATTATCATAGTGCACTCTTACATCATTAGAATCTGCCTTTCGAGACATAGTCTCAAAGAAGGACTTGATATTCTCCACTGAACCCCCAAAACTAACAGGCGTAAAAACCTCTGATTGATTTTTATCTTCAACACTAGCATTATTACTATTTACATTATTGATATCAACATTATTATCCATGCAAATAACTAAATCACAATGCATATTTGCACTGATTCGGGCATGATTATCTTGCAGAATATTAGGTACAATAACAGGAGTAATAGGAAAAGGTTGACTACTTGCTTCCATACACTGTTTAGCATTGCTAAAATTATTGGAGTCTGAAACCTTATTTACAGAATTAGCCTCATTAAAAACAAGCTGACTTTGCATTATATCATTATTCACAGAAGTGTTTCCTTCTACATGAAGCTTGGAACCAGAATAAACATTAGTATTTGAAACCATACTTGCATCATTAACCCCATTAGAAACAAAAGAACTTTGCACCATGGCATTATTTACTGGAGCATTTACACAAGCCGTTTTATCAGAATCCTTTTCCACATTATAATTACTAGGAGTTGAAACCCCATTAACAGAATCCACCATATTACATTCAGGAGTAAAACTGACTGTATCAGCCACCGAGTTATGAGATTCATTGCTTTTATTCTGTATATTATTATTAACCTGATTATTATTAACCACATTTTGAGAGGGATTCCCTCTAAATTTACTAAGCAGAGGACAGTTTCTCCTAATGTAACCCTCATTTTTACACAGAAAGCACACATTCATTCCCCCTAACAAATCCAGTTTGCAAGTGACCAAAGAATTACCATAATGGAGTTCTATTTCATCAGGAAAGTCAACACCAAGAAAAAGAGATAATAGCAACCGTGCATCCATATGCGGGAGTACAGATTTCGATTCCTCAATTTTAAGAGTTTTACCAAAGGGGGCAAGAAACTACGATAGAAAAGCCCACAAAATCGGAGGCACATTCCTCACTATGACCCATCTAGGGTAAGAAACTATGAATAATTCCTCATTCAAAACATCAGGAGTCCAAGCTAAAATCCTAAACACAGACTTGCCCACATTCCAAAACAGTTTTTCCAAAACCCTCATTTGCATTTGTTTAGATTTAAACAGAAATAAAAACAACCCTTTTTGAATCATACGGCTAAATGAAAGATGCACTCCCAACATTTTACCCCAAACATTCAAAAGCCATTGATCAAGAAATTTTCTAGAAGGCAGAGAATTAACATTTAATGCAACAAAAAATACTGCAATCGACTTTAATCTTTCCTGTTCCTTGCTTAAGGCATGAAACATTTCGCTGCTAGGAGTGAGGACCACTTTATAGGAAGAATCAGTAAGATTCCTACCTGTCACATGAAACACGGCCTCACGTGGGACCTCTTACGAAAATTATTGTTAACTATGGTTGCTGGTGATAGAAGGTTGTGGTGTGGACAACGCGGTTGAGTTTATTGGGAGAGTTGAGTGAGGGTCCATTTATTCACGGGTGCATGGTAGATAGCGGTCAAGGGTTTGGAGTGGTTTTACCTAATAATGATGAGGTCGATGGCAGTCAATGAACGACGGGTAATGATAGACGCAAGATGTTTAAACAAGCTTTGTATTTATTTATTTGTGGAAAACATCCCAAAAGGGATGCCACTTTCGAGTAAGACCCAAGGAGGCAGGGGTATCCATTCCACAAAAAATACCTAGGACTCGAACCTGGCCTACCACATTTGACATACTCAAGGAGCAAACAAACACACAAAACCAATTTAAAAATAAGTAAATAATAATAAAAATAATAAAATAAAATAAAAAACATGCTTCTTGAGTGTGTCAAAAACAAAAGCACAACCAAACACGCACAATAATATAAAAGAAACCACAACACAAACCACATAGAAAAACACAAGAACCACATAACAAAACACAAACAAGAAAAAAACAACAAAACACTACAAAGACATAACCCAAAAAAACATGAAAAATAAACACAACCAAAACCTAAAAAATTAAAAAATAAATAAAATAAAAAACAACGAACAACATACAATAACCAAAAATAAAAAACATAGAAAACACACACACAGAAAAACACGAAATAACACAAACAAATAGAAACCTAAGAACAAGAACGAAAAAACACAAGAACAATAACAAAAAACATTAAAAAAAAAAAAAAAAAAACCAAAAAACAAAAACAACAAAAACACAAGAACAACAAAAAACAACACAAAGAACACAAAAACAAAACAAAACAAAAGAACCCACCCACCTTAAAAAACTAAACAAAAAATACTAAAAAAAAAAAGAAAAAAAAAATTGAACATAACAATGACCTATCTAGACCAGAAGACTATTAAGGCAAGAATCAATAGAGGAAACAAAATAAAGAATGGAATGAGCTAGGGAACTAAAAAAAAATGAATGAACCAAAGAGAAGAAAAAAAAAAACAAGAAGAAACTAGGTACCTTCAGTTTTGGAGCCATCCAAAGAAATGATAGAAATAAGAGCTTCCCTAATTTGAGAAGCCCACCAGCCCACCATATAGGAGGGTGGACATAACAAGTAAGATCACGTTTGTCCAAATTACAATTAGATAAAGCATTAACACTCTTGTTTTGATCTCTAACCACATGATTGTAATCAACTTTTAAAAATCCCATCTGGATTAACTGAATCTTCTCAATAATTCTTTTTATTCTCCAATCCACCTTATGATTCTTAGAAGGAGTCTTCAAGAGATTAATCATAATTTGAGAGTCAGAATCAACTAACACCTTTTCCCATCCAACCTTAGTAGCCTCGTGAAAGCCTCTGAGGATACCATACACCTCAGCAAGGTTATTGGAAAGAATACCCAAATTCTCAGCAAAAGTAAAAATGAGGGAGCCATCTGAAAGTCTACCAATTCCTCCCACACTAGATTTTCTAGGGTTCCCTCTAGAGGCTCCATCAGTATTTACTTTTCCAAAATCCTTAGGAGGAGGTTGCCAATTTCTAGTCCTATCCATATTACTAATACTCACATTCCCTTTAAGTTGGTTGCCCTTACAAAATTTAATATTCAATCTTTGCATCACTTGATCCCATCTTTTGTGGGATTTTTGGGGGTGATTAAGGAGTTGATGGACTGATTCAACTAAGTTGGATATGGTATTTTGCCAAATATAGTGAATATCCTTCCTATCTTGATTAAAAGTTCAATTGTTCCTTTCATTCCAAAATTCCAAAGAAGAATGGTAGAACCCATCCAAACTAACTGCCTAATAAAATGATCAACACCCTCTTGATTAGGCCAATCCCTCCAAAGCTATTCAAAAGTAAAAAAATTGGACCATTGTAAGCTAAGTAAAGTGGCCATTCTCCTCCATAGCTCAGAGGCTAAAGTACACTCAATAAAAATATGGTTGATATTTTCTACATTCTCTTCACACATTTCACATCTAAAATGGCCATGAAAACCATGCTTCATAAGTTGCTCACCAGTAAGCACCCTACGATGCAATAAAAGCCAATTAAATAACCTCACCTTAGGCCAGAGCTTTTGAGCCCATAATCGAGAAAAGATGTCAGAAGAATGGTTGGGATTATTATAGCATAAGGTCAAATAACCTTGAGCAACTGAATACTCACCCTTAGTAGTGTTGTTCCATCCAAAACAATATTTTTCATGGGACCAAGAGAGGGATCTCATATGAAGGATGTCTTGTATATCTTGTCTTTGCCTTTCTGGGATTTGAATAGGCCAGTCCTCAATAGGGATCCAATATCTACCAACATTTGAATTACCAATATGGTACCAACAATAATTAGCCACCTTTATCCAATTAGCTCAATGAAGCTCCTCCATCCAAGGCCTCCAATCGAGAAACTGAGTTATCAAAAGCTTGTGACCATCCCAAGAATCTGTCCAAAAATTTACATGTTGACTATTATGAATGATCCAAAATAATTTTTTTTAACAAATCCTCACCAATCTTAAAAACTGCTAAAATGGGAGAACCTTTGGTAGGAAGTTGATAGCGAACAAGATATTCATAACTTTTGTTCTCAACATATTTAGCACAGAGATTATTGGCCCAAAGAGCATTGGGGTTATGCAACATCCTCCAATATAATTTAGAAGCTAAGGCTTTGTTATTATTAATTGAAGATCGTAATCCTAACCCCCTTCACTCTTAGGAAGACATAAAGTATCCCATTTCACCAAGGCCCATTTTCTTTTCTTCTTAGTACTACTCCAAAGGAAACGATGACTGATTTGATCCAATTCTCGAAGAACAGCCTTTGGGATATTCAAAACAAAAGAAACATAAATAGGAATATCTTGAAGGACTAATTTTACCAAAGTGATTCTACCCCCAGAAGAAAGCCACTTGTTGGTCCACTTTCCAATTTTTCTTCTTGACTTTGTCCAACAACCAATTTCAATCTTTATTTTTCTGCCTTTGAATATTTATGGGAATACCTAAATAATTAATTGGAAGAGAGGTCTTCTTATATCTTAATTTATCAAAGACCATGGATTCCTGGAAGAGAGGTCTCCTTATATCTTAATTTATCAAAGACCATGGATTCCTTTCTAGTAGAGCAGTGAAAAACAAGCTTTGTCTTTAGATTCTACTAAAATTAAATATTTTATTATTTTTAAAATAAAATAATATGAGGGGGTAATTGCAAAAAATAAAATACAATAAAATAATTTATTATCCTATAATATTAGCACATGTAATTATATTTCTCAACTTTCAAACATTAAACCTCATTATTACTGTTTTATAGTCGTCATCATTAAACCCACTCTTTAAATATCATTATATTAAAATATATATATATATATATATATATATATATATATATATATATATATATATAATACTTTATTAAAATTTGATTCAATATTATCATAATAAAACACTATTATTGCAATACTAAACCTATAAAAACTAAATATTCTCAAAGAACTTAACTTATTAAACTTAATCTTGAATCAAATTATAAATTACAAACAAAAAAAACCTAAAAACTTCTAAAAACTTTTATATAACTAAAAGTAAAATTATATTCTACAAATAATGTGAACTACCTTTTACAAATATGGTCACAGGTTTAAAGGTGTCAGCCATAAGTTTGGCTTACAATTGGCTTACAGTTGTTAGTCCTTATTCTAGGCTATAAAAACTAAATATTCTCTGATAGCTTTACTTATTAAACTTAATCTTGAATCAAATTATAAATTACAAACAAAAACTAAGAACTTCTAAAAACTTTATATAGCTAAAAGTAAAATTATATTCTACAAATAATGTGAACTACCTTTCGCAAATATGGTTACAGGTTTAAAGGTGTCAGCCATAAGTTTGGCTTACAATTGGCTTACAGTTGTTAGTCCTTATTCTAGGCTAGAGTTGTTTTAAGTGAGGATAATTAATTATCTTAGATCTTTATTAAGTTTTTTTATAATTTATTATTTTTATTAAAAAATATATTTATGAAAGTAATATAAAATATTATAAATAATACAATTGTAATTATATTTTCAGAGATTTCCGTCCACAAATCAAATTATCGAAATAAAACTCTTACGGCATACAATTAAAATGTCCATGCAAACATTAATATATATATTTTTCGCTTCAATACGTACTCTGCTGCAGAAAATTATAACTTATATCCCGATTTTATTATGATTTTAAAGAGGAAAGCGTAACGTATATTGTAAAATGTTGCCATTTTAATTGGACAGCTAAGGGCGAAAAAAAATAACTAGAATGTGTTAACGGAAGGTTTTAAAAACCCAAAAGAGTGTGCAGTCTTTCGAAACTGTGCATGGAATGTTCAAATTGATACAACTCTTAGCTTTGGACTATAACTAGATCTCAATACCCACTCCAACCGGACACGAATACCGAAAAATATCATAGGCTCATAATCCAATCTACTACTTTTGGTAGTACGTAAAGTAAAAATACAAGATGGTTCCAAAGTCTTAACCTTATCATATTTGGTTCCAGTCTTAAAAGTAAATTTTAGTGAGATTAGACAAGATTATACATACATGTCTAATAGACTGAAATATAATAAGATATTGCTATGCATATGTATCAAAAACTCCCAAAATTAAATAGAAAACACTAACACAATATTTATTTATTCCTTTGATATTAAGGAATTTTTAACATTTTTTAATCTTAAACTGATAGTACGGACAGACATTAGAGAAGGTTTCTGCTTCCAAAAACAGATCTAACATCTTTTCTGTCTTTAACAACTAGGAATATTTTTGCTTCCAAAATCAAATCTAACATCTTTTTCGTCTTTAACAACTAAATACCAAAGACAAACATTTTCCCTTACATTTCTGCTTCCAAAAAACAAATCAAATCATTAAAACTCCGTCTATAACCCTACTTCAGTGACGAGGTTTTTTAATCACCATCACGCGACACTTGCAGTGCCGTGTGCAGTGCTCGCTCACACTTCCGAAAACAGCCCTGCATACAAAATACACAACCACTGTCTTGTATTATTGAGCTGCCAACTATTATAACTCTTTGATGATAACTTCCAGAAAATGAAAATTAATATATATGGGATCTGAAAAGATTAAGAACCTCTTGACTGCTCCATGGCCATGGCTTCCAACAACCAAAACGTCCACCCCCATTTTGTTAGCTGCCTCACAGATGGCATACCGCGCTTCTCCAACCACCACCTTAAAATCCACGGTCACCTGCAACAACACCAATTCTCAATGCTCAAACATCTATTTATTTATTAAGAAAATGAATTGGGTACATTGCCGTTATTTTTTTCCCTTTACATTGCGTTTGTCGCTAATTTCCCTTGCACGAGCTAATACTCTCTCCGTGATGAGATTCTCGCTTCTTCCGGCTATATCCAGCACACGATGACCAGAGGACGCAACCGCTGCAAGATTCACAGTAGAGTAAACAAAGAATAATAATAATAATGTCTGAATCTGCGAATGGCTTATATTAATTAAAAATCAAACAATAAATTGGAACAGTACCTTGGCCTCCTAATCCAACTTTGGATGAAGCAGGGACCTCTGCATGCATCACAATTATATGTTGGTCATTGTTTTGAGTGAGAAGGTTGTCCAGAGCCCACTGCATTCCATACATGCTCTCCTCGCTCTCATCCATGGCAACCATTATCGTCTTTGCTGCTCCCACCGAACTCCCCGCCATGGATCCACAGAAAAAATATTAAAAAAAACTCAGAATCTGAATGTTAAGATTCTCCTTAACAAAGAAAATAGAATAATCTGATGAACTTGATGAGTAGAGCAGCCCCATCGGTCTATTTTATAGTGCCATTGCTGATAATGTACGGTACGTATCAACCTATTGATCGTCTCCATTAGGTATAAGCATTTGTGCGGGGGGGACACATAGACGATGTCGCTGTCAAGACCAGTCTGGAAAGTGGACGCAAGACAAGAAATATGTGAATCTATGAATAAAAGTAATCTCTTTTCCGTGTGATGTGAAAATTTTATTTTATCAAAAAATATCTATAACTTTAAATTTTTATAAAAATAAAAAGTCATATATTATTTATAATTTTATAAAAATTATAAAAAACTCATCATAATACAAAACTATTTTAATCTGCTTATTAATATAAAATTATATGTATTGTGGATAAGATTACATATCTATTTATTTTTTTTGGTTTCCTTTTAGCTTCATTATATTTCCGATTTTCCTTATTTTCCTCGTATCGTTTCAATTCTATCCACAATCTCATTAAATAACTCCGGAGACGACATGTACCCAGAAGGTCACATTTGCTGATCTTTAGGTCGGTGTAATTTTTTGAAGTGTTCAATCTGTGTAGTCCACGAATTTCGAGGGACAAAAATACGGCTTGGTTGAGACTATAATGAGCATTTCACTTTATTCAAGCTTTTCTCCTTTAAGTCCACATTGTTGGAACATACATTTGCCAAACTTGCAACTACTTTTACTGGTTATAGTTATATAACCTCAGATAAAGTAGAATCACATTTGAGAATATTTGATGTGGCTAAGTTTTTTCTTTACTTTTTTATATGTGAGTGTTCATATGGTATTCTATCTGTTATGGCCCGTCATAGTCATTGTCTTTACTTTTATAGGTGAGTATTCAAATAGTATTCTACCGTTTCCTATGATAGGGAATCTTGTTTTGTGGTCGAGTCGCTATAGAACAGACGTGAAATAGGCTTTGATAACAAGAGTTATATAACAACACTATTATATATAAGAAGAATCGTGAAAACGTATTATTTTAATTAGTTAAATTTTTAAAAAATTTGCGTTGAAATTATTTATATATAGAAATTATTATTAATATAGGGTTATATTACAATACAAATAAAATTTGTTATATAAATAATAATTTTTATTTTAATGTTTGTAAAAGTACAATGAAATAGGTATTTTATATTTTTATATACGTTTTATTAAGCAGTTTTATTTAGAGATAAATGTCTATCAAACATGTTACAATCATAATATCTCTTGCACACCTTCAGTGATCTTATAAAGTTTTATTTAGTCATCTTATATAAGCTGTCATTTTAATACTTTAATTTTATCAATCATTTTACATATACGACTTTAATTATCAAAAGACATCAAAATAAACACAAAATGTATCCTAAACCATGACTT
This sequence comes from Wollemia nobilis, assembly GCA_028583015.1. Classification (NCBI taxonomy): domain Eukaryota; kingdom Viridiplantae; phylum Streptophyta; class Pinopsida; order Araucariales; family Araucariaceae; genus Wollemia; species Wollemia nobilis. The sequence goes on along the minus strand of JAQPPZ010006195.1, from coordinate 6,589,244 downwards.
TTATCAAAAGGAAAAAAGTATCATTGTGAAGACCCTGATGTAATCATAGTCCCACACGCTACTCCTTCTTTTAGGAATCTCCAAGACATCTTTTGATAGACCGTCTGCTTCTTAGTTCTTTGTAGATATGTTTATATATATACATATATAGTTTAAATTTTAAAAAAATATTTTAATTAAATGATACTAGTTCAAACAATTAGATTTCTCAATTTTCAAGAAAAAAACCAAGTTTTGAATAGTGTGAAGCAATACCTGCATAATTGTCAAGCTTATTGTAATACCACCATGTGGTCAATATGTAATATTGGTGGAACCTATTTTAGTTCCATATAAGTGATTGAAGAAAGTATAAAGGATGGATAACTCACATTCTAACCAAGTAAAATAAGAACAAATCAAACACAAATAGTTGCATATTGGTAATTATAGCATGACAATATAAACAATTTACAATAAATCTTAACATGTTGTAGTAGAAATTAGATAGTCTAAAGATAACACAGATTGTAGACAACTTACGTCATGTACATATTATGTAATTGTTGAGTTAGCCCCAATGTCTAAAATGACCTATATCACCTTATAAGAAATTGTTGAGCTAGTTTGAGTGTTCTATTATCTTGTTAGTGTTGAGCTAATTGGAGTTTCCTACTATGATTTAAGGAATAGTAGAGTTGAATTAAGTGTCCAAATGAGTGTGGAGAACCCATATATTAAATATAAGCAATTTACAAAATACTTATAATAATGCAACATTACCTCACTTTTATATATATATAATTTGTAGTTAGTGTATTATTATTATTTTTTTTTTTTTGTTTTTGTGAGAAACCTCTATAATCAACGTACAAGGTCTCCTCCCAGCCAGTGATCCCTCGTAAAACCAAAATCTATACTTATCAATAGAGAATTTAACACAAAGCCACCACACACTCATCCTTTCACACACTCGCCCATGTCCACGTCACATGCACTTAATGTGTTATAATTAAGCAACTAAAATTTACTTAATTTGATTAAAAATCATATTTTTTTGTTACATTAAAAAAATATTTATATCTTATAATTATATTATTTATTAAAAATCATAATTTACTTTATTTTTAAATTGTTTTTAAATTTTTATTTTTAAATAATAATTTTAAAATATTATAAATATATATTTTTTATTTTAAAAAAAAAAATCTTATGAAACTTATATTTACATACAATTTAAAAAAGTAAATTTATATTTTTTTATGGATAAAAATAATATTATTTTTTTTATTTTGTATTTAATGAGGTGGATGAGCATCTCATTTAATTAACTTCGTTCAACTATTTGTTCTTGAATTCCATATTGTGTGAATGTACGTTTTCCAAAGTTACCACGTTTATGCTTTACAATATTTTATTTATAAAACACGAACATCGAATAAAGTACAATCACAGTTGAGAATATTTGGGATGGCAAGTCCTTGTCTTTACTTTTATAAGTTAGTATTCATATGATATGATACAACAACACTATCATTTCTTACCATATCGAATTTTGTTTTTTTCGTTGAGTCACTATAAAAGAGACCTTACATAGGCTTCCAAAAACAAGCTGTCATACTTATATGCAAATTGCAAGAACGAATATATCACAGAACGAGCTTAGATTAAAAAGGTTGCATTTGAAGTAGTTATATAAACATAGGTATATATTAAATTGTAAATTTTTAATTAATTTAAATATAATATAAATATATTTATTTTAAAAATTTATAATAAATAATGTGTAAGCTTATAATATATAGAAATTAGATTAATAGTACAGAGATTATTTAATATATATATAAAATTATAAATGGAAAACAATTAAATAAAAATAGTTATATATTTGATAATTGTAATATACTATTATTGAGAATTTATAATAAATTTTAATAATATTTTGTAGATCTTATATAATTTATATAAGATAATATAAATTACAGACAAGTTACATCATGCACATCCTTGTGAGCTAAGACAAACATAAGCACGTCTTTATTATTTTGAACATCATGGAATATTTGTAGTTGTAGACATGTTGGTATATGTTTCTATCCAATACTAAGTGGCATATCATATTAAATTCCAAGGTATAAATTTCCACTAATTGATTTTGGATTATGATGATATAATGAAGTTATTTTTAGTTGAAAAAAAAAATTATAATATGGATTTTATTTTTATAATATATTATTTTAGCTTTTTATAATCATTCAGTTATATTAGTTGGTAAAAAAATTATCTTTATTTACGATCATATATAAACTAAATTACATGATAATTAATAGAGTAGTTACTTTTTTTAGACATAGGTGCATCTAAAATTTTATAATGATTTTAAAATAGTCTAAGATTATTTAAATGGATGTTAGTTGTGCTTTCAAATTTACATTCATAAATTATACCATGGAACACGAGGCAACAAAGATATTGGAGGTAGAGACAAGGGATTCGTTCATATAAGTCATGACAAGGTTGGGAATACTACAAAGTAGCTTATTTTGGGTTTCTACATTATAAACCTCTTCAACCCTTATGATATTTCTAAAAATATCCATAGCTTCAGCTTTTATATCCTTAATTTTAGTAGCACTAGATCCATTAGCTTTTTGAAATTTTTTTATTTTATTGGTGCTTTTGCGCTTCAAGGTCGTCATGTGAAAAAAACGGAATTTCTATCTCCCTCCTTTAGCCAAAACATCATGGAATTTTGTTTCCACAAAATATTTTCCTTCGCAATAGTGTTATGAAATTAGGACACCTCATTTTCTCTATATTTGATCTCTTGAGATTTATTTTCAATCTCTATATCAGATTCAATAGCTTTCAATAATATTTTTACATATTTCTTCTTTTGCAAAATATTGCCAAAAACCCTTCTATTCCATCTTAACAATTCTAAGCTTCGTCGCAATTTTGAAAATGTCTAAGCCTTAGATCCTTGTTGGCCACCAATTTTTGATTTAGCTTCCAACTGAGGATGAAGGCACCACATTACCTCAAACCTGAATGGCCTAGGAAATTTGGTTTCTTCTCGATCCACTTCAAGATATAAGGGGTTATGATCAAAGCCAATTTTGGGTAGAGGATAAAGAGACAGATTCCCAAATAACGAAAGACACTCCTTAGAGACAAGAACCATGTCCAGCCTCATTTGGATGAGCTAGTTACCCACTATCCTATTGCTCCAAGTATACCTTGAACCCTTCAACTCAATATCCAATAGCTCATTGTCATTCACAAAATCTGCAAACTCTTCCATGTTTTTCAATATTGAGGAGTTCCCTCCATTTTTATCAAGAAAAAATAGAGGGGAATTAAAATCCCCTACTAGGCACCAGGCTTCTTGGGTAAAAATCACTCTCATGAAACCTAGAATTTTCCACAATAGTTTTCTACTAGGACCAGATTTCAGCACATAGACGTTAGTCATAACCCACCTTTTATTACTTTATTTGTCATAAAAGAGAATATTAATAATATTATCCATTGAATAAATTATGAAACCCTCAAACTTGTTGGCATCCTAGAGAAAAAGGAGTCCCACAGAGGAACCATTGGCTAGGCTTGCAGTAAAATGGGATTCTTTCCAAATCCTTCTTCTAATAGCTTTTATATCAGGTAAATTTTTTTTATGCAAGTAAATGACCACCCATTGTTTAGTAAGCCCATTCAGGCCCCTAACATTCCAAGAGAGACACTTCATTTATGAGGTTTATAATGATACTTATTTCTATAGACACCCCATGGTTACTCTCATAGAAAGATTCTAACTTTGGTTGTCTTAATCCTACATCCTTTCCTTCTTTAAGTTTGAGCAAAGCTTGAGATACATTCGCAGTATCAAAATCCATTTCTCTTTTCTCTATAGAATTGTTAGGGAGATTTCTAGGCTTCCATTCAACACCCACATCCACCTTACCCTTCCTTTGGCTCTAGGTTTTAGGGCTCAAAGAACCTTTTTCTAGATAGGTTTTTGGAGAGCTAATCGAAGACCCTACCTCAAGGGTTGCCAACTAAATCATAAGCTTCTCAAGAGTAGAACAAATACAAAACCCATCAAAGGAATTATAAATAATAGCCTTAGAAAAATGGTTTCTAAAATAATATTTGATTGACATACCTTAGTATTACCAAGCTTTGAGGCTACGTTCTTCTCCTTAGACACCTTCTCAATCACCACCAATTTTGTTAGGGTCAATTGCAAGGGTTGCAAAATCTCCTCCATCAAAGCCTTCAAATTTTGAACCTCATACATATAAGGTTGAGCTTCACCTTACCCTAACTTAGATAAATTACCACCCAAATCCTTCAAGGGGACTTGGTCCAAGTTCTCCTGCTAGGTCAATTTATTTCGTGTAGATCTCTTTTTATTCTTTTCTTGTGCCTTGAGGGGACATAGATTCCTAGAGATCCAAATTTCCACAACCAGATCACTAGGTTGGCCTATTTTTGTAAATAATAGGATGGTCCTAAGTACCCAGGAATAAGATAAGATTTATAAAAGAAGGAATATATACATCTAGATCTGCCATAACACACATTGTGTGCACCATTATTGATTTGGCTATGGTTATTGAATCAATAAGAAGGAAATGTCTCACAATATTAACCACACATCTCAACACATCTTCATGCCAAATATAGTAAGGGAGGTCAAGGAGATAAACTCACAAAGACACAAAGTTAACCCTTTGCGTATGAGGATTAAAATCAAGTTCTAACTTTCACAAAAATAGACCTGTTTTACTGTAGAACCAGGGGCCTCTCCCTAAGATACAATTTGCATATTCCATGCAATTTTATCTTATATAAAAAAAGGCTTTATAGGCCACTATAATTTTCATGGAACCTAGGTGTTTCCACTTTTCTAGAACCCATATTCAAATTGAATCCAGGTCTTGCCTCACCCATGGAAATTTCCCATAAGATCATAACTTCCATCACCCATGGTAAACTTAACTAGGTCATTCAGGATGCTAATTGTGTTAACCACAAGGGATAAGTTCCAAAAATATTTTGATAAGATCACCCTCGCACCTTTAGATGTCACTACAATAAAGAAAATATTGAGGCTTAAGTTATTAGGGAAAAATTATGGGCCATAAGAATGAGATCCACCCTCCATATTACCAATTGATGGAACATGGGACCCATGAAGCCAGTACTAGGACCTTTTGTAGGTAAACCATATCACCAATCCAAAACTACCATATTTACATCCAAGCCAACCAACACCTCCACATATTTTTATAACTCCCATTGCCCTTCCAAAACCCTGCATAAACCATATTTCAAATATCCCACTCCCACCATTTTCCACCTTTATCACCCCCATTTAAATTTTATTTCTCACTCCTCCATATCATAGGGAATAGGAATGAGGAATTCAAAGTTGTTATCTTTGTGATGGAAGAAATGGAGGCTCTAGGTCCTCATGGTTTCTACCTCCTCTTTTTTAGGAGTATTGGAATATTGTGGTGAAGGATATTGTTGATGCCCTTTGGTTGCTCCAATCCACTAATCTTATCTCATTCATAATAAATTCTATTTTTTAACTCGAATCCCCAAGACTACTAGTGCAAAGGACTTTGGTGCCTTAATACCCATCATATTATGTAACATTGTTTATAAAATTTTGAAAAAGGCCCTTCTTAATATATTAAAACCTTTGCTTCTAGCCTTGATTGATTTAGCCCAAAGTGGATTCATGTCAGGGAGATAGATCTTGGATAGTATCATAGTTATCCATAAAATCCTTCATTCAGTTGATAAAAGTGGCAGAGTTGGTCTCCTCCTCAAATTAGACATGAAAAAATATTATGACAAGGTTTCATGGGAGTTTTTGTTAAAGGTTTTGAATTTTTTTGGCTTTTTCTAAAATTGAATAAAACTTGTTCATCTTATATCTCTTCTGCCAAGTTTTTGGTCTTAATAAATGGGTCTCCATCAGGGAGATATCTTGTTCCCTTACCTCTATATCTTAGTTATGGAATCTCTAGATAGGGTTGTAAAGTTAGAACTCTTTGTGGAAGGTATCAAGCCTACTTTGCTGGTGGATCCTATTTCTCATCACAAATTTACAAATGATGATTTGCTCTCCCTCCATATTTTAGTTTCCAAAGTAAAGGTGTTGAAAGGAATCTTGTAGGCCCTTGAAATTGTAGCTGGGCAAAAGATAAATTATATAAAAAGAAAAATCTTCTTTCTGAATACCCCCTTCATGAGACAAAGGATAATTTATTGCATCTTTGGTTGTGATGTGGCTACCCTCCCATATTTTTATCTTGGAATACCTTTTTTTAAAGGTAGGATTTAGGATTCACTTTGGGAACCTATGGTGGAAAAATTGTATAGGAGGTTGGTTGGGTGGAAAGGATACCTCCTAAGTCAAGCTAAAAAGGCTACCTTGGTAAAGTCTACTCTTCATAGAATTCCAACCTTCTTATTATAATAATATTTTATCAAATATTGAACATATTTAGAAGTCGTTACTTTGGTTCAAGTCTGATGAGAAGAAAAAATTTCACATAGTTGGTTGGGAGCAAGTCAGCAAACCTAAAAAGGATGGGAGATTAGGTATTTGTAATGTTAAGTAGATGAATATAGCTTTATCTACAAAATAGGGATGGAAGTTGGCAAATCAAACTGAAACTAGCTAGGTCAACATTGTGTCAGCCAAATACTTGAGATAGGAGAATTTTTTGCTTGTTGATCCTCTACTAACTTTTGGTTCAACCTTTTGGTTGAGTTTACAAAATTCGAGGGCACTAGTCTCTGAAGGTTGCAAGTGGAGGTTGGGTGATGGACTCAAGAGTTATTTTTGTAAAGATATTTGGTTGATGGATCAACCCTTTTATTAGATTCCAAATTTGGCATGTTTGGGGTCTAGGATCAAATTGATGTTTGGGTCTAAGGTGGTTGAATTTATCGAGGTGATCAATGCCCTGAAGGTTTAGAAATCTTAGACTAGTATGTTCTCAACAATACTAAACTTGAATTTTGGATTCTAATTGCTAATAATTTGAAGTCTCATGTGATTAAAAAAAAACATAAAGAGGATGGGATCTTCTGGGTAGGAGAAAATAATGGATCCTTTTCAGTAAATGTTTCTTATATTTTTTTTCTAGTAGGACTCCTTCATGGGTCTCACATTTTAAAATATGGTTTAAGGGTCTAACGTTAAAGGTGAATATCTTTTATTGGTTGGAAACTCATATTAATACTTTGACCTTTAAAAATATTTTAAAAAGAGGTTGGTTGATGCCAAATAGATGTTACCTATATGGTGCTAATGAGGAACAAACAAGTCATCTATTATTTCAATGCTCATTCTCTATGGAAGTTATTAACTCAATTTTAATTTTTTTGGGTTTGAGTTGGATGGTGTCAAGTTTGTTTGTTAATGTTTGCACTCAATGGTCATCTCCTTTTTACTCTCTAAGGCAAAAATATTTTGTAACTTTTGTTTGTTGCATATTTTTTTACAGGTGTGGAAGGAGAGGAATAATATATTTTTTAAATACTTCAAAAGAGATCCTACATTTTTTTGTTCCAAATCATTGGCTTATACCCTAGACAATGTATCCTCTCTAGCTTTGGAGAAGGGTAGTTTTGAGGAGGCTGAGCTCAAAAGAAAAATTGGATTTCAATACAAAAATAGGGTTGTTGGTCTTCTTAGTCCTAATCCTTGAGCCCTTATGAGGTGGGAACCTCTTATTCTAGGTTGGATTAAACTAAACTTTGATGCAACTTCAAAAGGTAATCCTAATAATGTTGGCATTGGTGGGGTACTTAGGAATGACAAAGGTGGGATTTTGCTAATGTATGCCAAATTTTTAGATATTAGAACTTGTCATGTTACTAAGGCTAGAGCCCTTTACTAGGGTCTCTTGCTTATTAAAAATATGGGATACCAAAAAAATTGCATTGAAGGAAACTCGCTTCATATTATAAACTTGGTCAAAGGTGATTTAGTCCCCGATTGGAACATTGAGGTTATCATTATAGATTCTAGGCAAATTCTCCAAGCTAGAAAGGATAAGGAGATAAATAATATCTTCAAAGAAGGAAACTACCACATTGAATTTATGGCAAACCTAGATATAATTATCAATGGTCTATCAATTTGGATAGATAATTTTCTTGAAGGCCTTCTTCAATTGGATTTAGCGATGCATGCTTCTTGATTCTCTATACTATTTTGCTATCTATGAAGAAAGGATTTGTGGATCAGCCAAGTGGAAGTGTTGGTTGGTTGGGGTTCTCACCAAACTTGTTTGAGGTGTTGTTAGTTGGTAGCCTTTTGAATTTGTTTATCATTGTGTTTGGTTCCATTTTCTATGTCAAGGTGGTGGGATTGCATGTGTTGCCTTCCATTAGATGGATTATATGGAAGAGGGCTAGCTGTATCATGTGGTATTCCTCATTTATTTTTGTTTTACATTCTAGGTAGTCCTTTGCTACGTTGTTCTAATTTTTTGTTTCTTGTATCAAGTTGTAGTTGGTCCACTTGGTGATGTATGGCCAATTGTAGTGCTTTATAGTTTTTCTTGTCCCTATATTTCTAATCTTAGGACAATATTTGTGGGGATTCTTCTATTATAGAAAGTTTTAGGGACCCTTTCAAAATCTCTTCTATATCTAATAAAAAACAAAGGTATTGGAGGTGTAAAAAATATATTGTTCCAAAGGTTTTCTTAAATACATTCTTAATTATATTTAGAATAGATCATGCAATGTAATTTTAAGAGTTAACAACACTAATTTGACTATTCTTAAACCAAATAGCGACTTTTTAGTGTATAGTCTATTAAGGTACCATATGAGATATGTAGTTATTTTTACCAGGAGGTTCCAATTGTTTTGTATATTATAGGAATATCTCATAATATCATTTTTCTTCCATTCATAAGTAGTGGTGGGAAATATAATTAGTGTATATTTTTTTACAATGGAGGTCAAATATATGATCTATATGCACACACATATTGAAAAAATATTATACTAACTAAAATATAAAATTTTTACAAGAAAATAAAAAAGGGTGGATAAGCACACCCCTAAATAGCCATTAACTATCCATAAAAAATGGAGGCCAAACATGCCTTAGACCACTAACTATTTTTATCACATCTACCAAGAATTTGGAGGATTATCTTTGCTAGATTTCTCCCTCTATCACTTCCTACCTTCTATGTGTGTTTTGACCTGGCATAAAGGATGAGTCACCTCAATAACTAAACCTACCACATTCAGTCTCAAACTCTATATATCTAACTAGCAAAATGACTAGTGCAAAAAAATAATGTAGGGAGCATTTCCATAGTGTTCAATCACATCCTATGAATGGGTCAATTGCATTACCACTTTTTTGGCCTACACTGAAGTCTAAAATTGCATAGAAGAAAAAACATTGGCCTATAAATAACACTATAGAATGGAAAAACATAGGCCTAAGAGAATAAGGAATAATTTCTATCCTTCCATAAATAAAACAAATTTCCAATCCTAAAGAGGTTTCAAACTTCTACAAACACTAGAGGGATGATAGGAGGATATCCAAGGATAATCTATATGTGAATAATTATGGGAGAAAGGTTGCAAGAAAGAAAAATCCACTTCCAAGAATCCTAAGCCTTATGACATCTCTAAAACAGGTGAAGAAGATATTCAATATCATGGAAAAATTGACACAATGGGTTGGGAACCCTAATGTAGATAAGTTATTTACTAAGTGGGAGGTCTTGGTGAATTAAACTCTAGGAAAAAACAATTTTCTTGTGTTTGAGATATGTATACTAGGTTGTGTGAAAATGACAAACCCACATATACCTAGGTGAAGAGAGATCCTTGCAAGCATTTGGTTTTTCAACCATGGGTAAGTATGGTGATAGCTATTCATAACCCAATATGGCCTTATAATTAAGGAGGGTTGTCTATACGTACCAATACCAGTTCTTCCACCAAGGACACTAAGATCACACTATGTTCTTTTGAAGCATAGAATTATGTATATTTACTTTAATTTCCTCAAAGGTTTCTTTATTGATGAAGGTTATTTTAGACCTAAATTTCATATAATTATAGGGATACCAATTCCTAGTCAATTGGTAAAACAAGTTGGTCACTATAAGGATACTCTTCTATAGAATTTGTGTACATGCATCTAGGGAATTTAGGCAAAAGGGACTCATTGAATAGTTAGAATAGTCAACCACTAAAGATTCATAGAATTGAAGAAAAACCCATCCCAAAAAATATTAGCTTTCCACTAGATCCATGATTTTATGTTTTCCCAAGTCTACCAAATACTATGGATGAAAAAAGGGCCTAAAATATTAATGAGAACTAGGAAAACAAGGAGGGAAGGCAAATCCATACCTCTCCATCCTTTACACCCATAGGTAAAAATTAAGGTAATGTAGTGTTGAACCAACACTTTCTAGGTTTTATTGCATTTGATAGTTTTGATTATTTGTTTGGCACATAAGGCCACACCTTAGAATTTGTAGTAAAGAAGACCCATTCACCATTCTTCTTGGGTAAACAACAAAATTACTAGGTTACTCTATGGAAACCAAAGTCAAAGGTAATTATTTTCCAGATAAAATACCTGAGCAACTTATCCAACTTCTTATAACAAGCTTTAGAGGGAACCCAACATGAGTATTAATATACATGGGTTGTAGTTAATATATTGGAGTAGATTTGAAACCTAATAGAAAGGGAAAGTTTTTTAGTGGTCTAGTAAGAAAGCTTACATTCAATTTTCTATATGATATTTTTCTAGAGCTCTAAAGGGGAACTATGGAAGGTGAAGGGGATACCCAAGAATAGAAACACTTCCCCATGTTATATCCATATCCAATAAAACTAAGTCAACCAATATGGGAGGAAGATATAGACTATCAAAAATAGTGAGTCTTCTACCACTATATGTTAGAGCCATATGCAAGAAAAATTTATCTCGATAGTAAATGGTCTTAGTGAAGGATTATTCATCCTCATATAATGTGAAGAGAGATTCATTTGTAAAGTTCTCATTGATCATTTATGATTTACTATTAGAAAGGAAAATATCCTTAAAAGGCCTAAATTAGGTTGATGAGCTAGTAAATAATTGAAACCTTCATCTATAATGACATAGAGTGAGGGGTCAAGAGGGAAATCTTGTTTGATTGAGAAAAAATGCCAATAGCCTTTGATTTATTTCTATTGATAATGAGGATAGCAAAGGAATATACAAAGAGCATATTGAAAATAGAGATAAAATCATTGCCAAAATTGAAGGCTTTGACCATAACAAGCATAAAGTGCCACTCAATCCAATCAGAGGCTTTCTCAAAGTTAATTTTGAGAAAAATGGTTGGTTGGTTGGAATTTTATTCCCATTTCATTCCCTTATAGATAGCCAAGACCTTATCTAATATATATCTAGTTCTCTTGAAACTTGTTTTCTTTGGCTTTATGATGGTAGAAAGTAAATGGTACATATGCAAGGCTAAGCCTTTGGTGATGATCTTGTATGACACATTAATAAGGGTTATTGGACTCCAATTAGTGATCATATAAATGTATCCGACCTTTGGAATTAATTTTATATTATCCTTGTTAATTTTTGGTCCAACAAAACTATTTGTTGAATCTTCATGATAAACTTGGACAAACCAATGCCTACAAGGCCCTAAAGTACTTTGCAAAATTCATAAGAGAAACCATAAAAACTAGGAGCTTTATCATTGATCATTTAAGAGAGGTCATTATACATATATTTGAGTGAGAGTGATCAATCATAGGAAACTATCTAAGCATTTAGAGAGTTTGTTTGGGACCATAATAAGATAATATTGGAGGGTTTGCTACCTCTATTTTGAAGGCTCCTATAAGGCAAAGACCTACTTGTACTGATATACAAATCCTTGAGTAACTTGCAACAAGATAATAATTTGATTCATAGTCTATTGAATGGCCTTAATTACAGAACTATGATAATGAGGCCTAATATGATGGAAAAAATCCTTAGAGATCCAATCTCCAATTTTGAGCCAATGCATTATAGCTTGTATTTGATCTCCTTGTCATCATAATGTTCAACCAACATAAGTTAGTAATGAAATTGCACTACATGCTATTGGAGATCATTATTAAAAGGGAAAGACTCAAGTTGTTAGGAAGACTAATCCAATTCCTATTTAATAGCAACATTGGACTCACACCTAAAATTGGAAACACATTTCCTAAGAGATCTAGGAAATGAGGACATCCTATTGATAGAATTTTACCACCATTCAATCTAACTAATTTTACCATAAGGATGAGGAACAAAGTTCCATATACTCCTAATATATAAAATAAAGGTGGGATGGCAAAGAAAGGAGATATTTAGAAATAATTTGGAGGTGAATTGGAAAGAAAAGGAGTTGGATATTTCAATAGAGAAAATTGTGGGGGTGATTAGAGACGGTGTCATTAGGTAGAACCTCCATGGAAATAGTTGAGCTAGACAAACAAGAAAATGAAGAGTCTCTTTGGTTAGAAATCATAGCTTTGTTAAGGTATTTCAACACTCAATAGTATCCCTACTATCGATTAGACTGGGATAACCAAGTATCAAAGGAGGAGGAGGGAGGTAAACAAGAATTAGGGTAAAAAAACCCAATTTATTCTTCATAAAATACCAAGCCTCACATTATTTCATAGCCTAATGCATAGGTAGGAACTCAACTTTATTATGTGCATATTCCACCATATTAAATTCATTTCTAGAAATCTATGTGGTGGGGGGATGGGATAAAGCAATCCATCACCAAATATAACATCTACCTAAAGCATCATTGGGAGCATAAAAATTTAGAATGCCAAAGGGTTAATCCTCAACCTATAGAATAATCCATATTACATTAGATATTGGGTCCACTCCCCATGTCACAAAATGGGATTGGTAGGTATCTAAAACAAAAATAACTACTTGTAATCTACCACAAGTATGATAGGTAGAGTAAAAGTGGCCCCAAGACTAGATAAATTAACAAGTACTATGCATAAAAAAACCTATTATATTGATTTCTTATAGGTAGAGAATGTTCATAGCACCAAATCTCGAAGAGATATCCAAAATATTATGGTAGATGAAGTACTTTCTAATTAGGTCTATCAAACCATATATATTCCATGAAAGACACTTCATGAGAAATACTCAAAGAGTAGAAACCCTTTATACTTCCTTAGTATCATCAAAGTATTTAAGAGAAGCAAATAAATTTGAGATAAAACATTGATGATTCTCGCATATTAAGTTGACTTTCCTTCTTTTTTCCTATGGATATCTTGAGTTCTCTAGGTTAGGAATACAAGAGTTGCAATATGCCCTAGTGGGTAGGTTTCTTGTAGGTAGTAATTCCAAGGAGGTAGGGGATATTAGAGAGGGAGTTATGGAAGATGATGGAGAGCTAGTAGGGTTCTCAACATGATACTTGGGGGGATTGGAATGAAAACTATATAGGTGGAATTAGGATTTATGGGGGTGGTGGGAAGATGAGAATGAGGCACAAATAAAGTACTATGTGGCATGGGTATATATGAGGGTACTATAGGGGTTGAGATATAACCATTTATTTTCTGAGGTATTGTTCTCCATTATTCTTACATATTGATATTTATTGGCATTGGTTTAAGTGTAAAAGTATCTATTATGGGGGATTTGGATTTGAAATGGCCCTCCATGAAGGGAAATTATTTTATTTTATGATCCATTGACTCACATCTATAACATATATTCGAAAGTTTAAAATAAAACACCCTTTGTTGGAAATGGGTGTCTTCAAATTGGATGCCAATAAATTCATTGAGGTTCTTAGAGAGTTCAAACTCAACATATAGATGCTTGTGGTGGTGGATGTCATAGAAATTTTGTTATTCCATGCAAATAAATTTTTCAATAAGGATGACCATTTGTTTGAAGAGGAAGACTAGGGAATTCTAACCACACTAACACTTTCAAGAAGACATCTGTAGAGATTGTAAAACTATGATGCTAGGTTTGAAGAATCAAAAGGGTATTTTTGAAATACTAGAGGCCTATACTTAGGATAGTCATGGCATGCTAATGATCAATAAAATTAAAATAAAAAAACCCTTATTGAGGTTTTGTATATGCTCCATTTTAATAGCATGGAATACCATGCATTTTGGATACAGTAACAAATGAGGGTATCATTGGCTATAAATCCTTATAAATACTCAATAAAAAGTTTTTTCAATCCATCTCACACATTGTTAAATTATTGCATAGGAAGCACAATATTAGGGGTGGAAACATTACCTTGTGGTATACTTTTGGAATGAGATTCTATGAATGCTTGATTAGAGACAGAACACTCTATAGCAACAACTTCACCAATGGGTGGAATGTCAACAAGATTTGAGGCTATATTTAAGGGTATTATCTATCCAAGGTGGATAAAATGCAAATCGGATGATAGTAAAAGTAGTATAAAAAATACCACAGAGAACCTTGAAGAAGGATTTTGTGTGAGACACATTGGTGGTGACAATGCATGCAAACCCTAGCAAAGCTCCATGTTGGCATTTTTTTTATGCATATGATTTTATTTTTATTAAATTAGTATATCATATTTAATAAAACTATAATATTTCCAATATGGATCTTGAGTATGTGGATATATTAAGAATAAAGTTATTAGAGATAGATTCCTAAACTTTTTCTATGACAATTCCAATAATAATGTGTAAATAGATACAGGCTGAAACTCATCCAAATGTAACAAGGGACCATATATAACCAACTATCACACTTTTATGATGGTAAAGGTGTTTGAATTCATAATATTTTTTAGAAAAATCCTAAAAAATCCATTTACTGCAACCATGTTCATAAAAAAGAAGAGCAAACTAGAACGTACATATGAAAAATAAGGAAACAAATAAAAGACATGATATGAAAGAAGGAATAATAGGTGAGAACCTATAGACACCACCATAATATTTTATATATCACATTATATAATTTCTCATTTAGGGGTCTTTATAGTGATTTCAAAACCCTAATTAGCAGTTAACCTCAAGTTAATATTAACTTAACCCTAAGGCTAACTTACAATAAAGTAATAATAAATTACACCCTTTAAACAAGGTTATCGATACATATGGATAAGCCAATATCACTAAAGGTGAAATGTTCCATTAGGATGACATCAATATGCATGTAGTATTACACATAGATTCCCATAGGCTTACATAAAATAATGCCCATAGGCATATACAAAAAAATAACCATAGCCTTATATCTAAAATATCTAAAGAATTACATAGTTCTTTCCCATTGGCTTACATCAAGAGCACCCCTAGGTACTTCATTATTGTTGGCCTAAGCCTAATAAGGTTAGGTTGAAATATTTCAACACAAGCCCCCATGATTTGGAATGAAGGTCGAAGAGAAGACATTAGAGATGATATATGTACCCCCATAATGAATTCTCATATGAGCCAATGGATTCTACTATCTTCTCCTTGTCAAAGGTACATGAACTTTATCAACCTCTCCCAAACATGAAATCATAACTCCACCTCCTAGATCAATATATTGAACTTCCTATGAGAATATATTCAACAGACACTATGGTGACCATAATATATCCCCCAAACTCATAATAATGTAACTGAATCATGAAATTATATGCATCTCTTTGAATAATCAAGCCTAATTGCTAAAAAGGACACATACAAATTAGGTATACCTTGCATTGATAATACAAACCCTGCTTATCTTGCATCCCAAAATATTACCAATGGCTACACTAATGGTTTATTAGAATTAGATAAAATATCCATTATAAGAAGAGAGAAGGATAAACATAAGAATTTTAAAGTATCTTATTTATAGTACAAATAACCAACTGCTACATCTACAAGTTTAGTTGAAGTTAGATGTTTGGTTCTCCATGAAGACCTCAAACTTGATATGA
This sequence comes from Wollemia nobilis, assembly GCA_028583015.1. Taxonomy (NCBI): domain Eukaryota; kingdom Viridiplantae; phylum Streptophyta; class Pinopsida; order Araucariales; family Araucariaceae; genus Wollemia; species Wollemia nobilis. The sequence goes on along the minus strand of JAQPPZ010006195.1, from coordinate 6,573,237 downwards.
TAAAACAAGTGAAAGAAGATAAGTATTGAACCCATGAACTTATTATAAAAGAAGGATTTTAAAATCATACATGATGTCAATGTAAATAACATTTTCAATTGGGTTCATTTTGCATAGAAAACACCCCATAAACAATTGTAATACATCCTTGATCCAATGTCTTTAATCTATATTTGGGTATCTTGTTTTGGGTTGAATAGGGGAAGAGAGATAATTTTGAAGCATGCCTCGAGCCATCTCAATAAGAGTTACAACATGAATTGATGGATTCTTGAATATGGAAATGTCATCTAGTTCAAGGGTGCAAATATTTTTCTATGTTGAGATACCTTTTCAAGGAAAATTCATATTTTGTGGAGTATCATGAATGTCCAAAAGATTCAATATTCTATGCTAGAATGTCCCAAATTTTAGCGAAGTTATCCCTATTCTCATGATGATTTTTGGGTTTCCCATGACCAATTTGAGTTTGAAAAAAAGATAATTTTTCATTTGATTATCATCTAAAGTTTCAAAATGCAATAAGGGATCATCTTCTATAGTCCAAGTTTTATGCCTACTTTTGAAAGCCCTATACTAATAGTTGAAGAAGAATATTTTGAGAAGGACAAGATGAGTGTTCGAGTGAGAACTAATATTTTATTATTAAATCTAGAAATGGAAGTGGAGTCAATTTTGGAGGAGGTTGATATGTTGTAGTTATTTTAGAGTTTTGAGGGATTCAATGAGGATCTATATTGGAAAAATTATGTCTTGGTTTGATAGGGTAGTGAGTGTGAACAACCATTTATTTTAGATAAATCCCTCTCTTATTGCTAAATTGATTGGTTTACCAATGAGAGTGTAATTCCTTTTCAAAGTGAAGCAAAATCAAACAAGATATCTCCCTAAATGTTTGGAACCTAGGGAAAAATGGTCAGATACTTTTCTACTATTGATAGAGAGACTTTACCAAAGCCCTAAGTAGAGGTAGCAAAGCAGTTAATGAGATATATAACTATGGAGGATCATTTTAAGTTGATTTATGATTATCATGTGGTGATTCTTAATCATATTCAATTTAGAAAAATTATCAATATCCCTACATTTATTTTCCATTCTTTGGAGAAATTAGTTGAAGATGTGAAAGGCAAGAAGGTGGCAGTTGCCCTTGCACTGGGGCCTCCTAATTTTTAAGTATGTTGTTTATAATGCATCAACCAAAATTATTCATAATGGGGTGAGTAAGTTCAACCCCTCCTCAGGTGTTCCTGAGGAATGTCTAAGTCAAACCCAAGGTGATTCACCAATAATATTAAGGAGAAATAAAAATAAAAGGCTAGTTTTAGATGTTTATTTGGAAGGAATTTATTCAAAAATTTTACACTAATTTTTTTTTTAACTTCAACAAGGAAAATAGGAAGCCCTTATCAAGTCTAGTGTTGAAGTAGGCCACTACATAAAATATTTAGGCCAATATTAATGTGCAAGGTAATATTCACAAGTCTTGTAGATTGAACTCTAAAATTAAGGACATAGAGTCAAATTTGGTTGTGGATATGGAATAGGGAACTGTTGATAATATGATGACTTCTTAGAGGATCTACCTAAAGCTATGGGGGTAACATCACTGGTCAATTATATGCAAGAACTTTATGAGAAATAAATTGAGGCGAAGGAGGTTCAGGGTAATGCAGGGATGGACATGGGAAATCATGGTCCTATGAGACTGGATAATGCCATTGATCCAAGTCATATGCATTTCTTACCAACTAGACTCAAAGTGGACCTACTCCTAATGAAGTGCCATAACTAGGACCTATTCTATGTTAATGGTTTTGGACCATGAGTTAGATTCCATCTTGGAATCAACTAAGGATCGTTGGCATCAATGGTCTAATAGGGGTTTCTTGAGGTGGTAATTATTCTAGCCAAGCTATGTAGAGGGTAAAGTATCGTATTTTAAGGATTTTTTATTTTTTGGCTATTGTATGTGGAGCCAGTTGTTGTAAGTTGGCTCTTATCAAATGTTGGTTGTGTAGTCTATTTTTCTAGTAGATGGATGCTTATGGTAGGCACTTTCTGGTTGTATGCTATCTAGATAGACTTGGTTCACTATTTTTATTCATCTTTGGTTGTCTTCATGTAAGGAAGTATTTTTAAAAGGGATGAGACCATTCCAATTACCTTCTTAATATTTTAATAAAAAATATCATCAATCTATAGAAATAAAAAACCCATGTGATTTGAAAAAATGGGGCCCAAAATACTTTCATATGCAAAAATTATGGCCTTTAAAAGTTTGGGTATATTAGAGTTGAAAGGGTAGTGAGAAAATCAAATGATATACCTTACAAGAAAATTAACCAATCAAAAAGTACCAACTATCATCTCTAACTGTCATTTTTATTTATGCCACTTGCTAATAGGACTACTAACTAGGGCAATGATAATAAATTAGGTTTTGAAATTTGGCAAAAAAAAATGGGTTAACCTTGTTATATATAAAAAAATCAATTTATATGGACAAAAGTACTCGATGTTGATAGCTAAATTTGAACCTAGATCATGATGGGTGCAAGAGCCTTACACCTCCTTTAAATAGCCATTATTTCATAGGTACAAGTACAAAGAAAATGAAATTTCTTCTTTTATACACATGCTCTATAAATCCGTGCACCAAAATAATATCACCAACCATCAAAAATCAAACCTAAAAACTCTTGTATATGAGGACATGAACAAACCATTGTGCTACCACAAAGGGTTGGAGATAAACATGTGGTATTGCAAAATATAAAATCCAAACATTATTAATGAAAATAAATCATCTTATCACATTATTTAAACTAAATACATTGCTACTCCAAGTGAAGAGACCAACCATCACACCATCATTTCAAATGGGAATAATGTTTGCTAGATTCTTTAATTTTAGATTTGTTGGCAAAAATCTACATATAAATATCTTCCTTCTCCCATAGTAAGATATTCCATGGAATATTTTGAATTTAAAAATTTGGAGGAAAAATAGTCATTTTTTCTAATGCAAAAACAAATATTAATATAGAAAAAACTCAAAATTTGTTGAAATGGAACCCCCTAAAATTTCACAAGGAAACCAATAGAACAAATAGATCATCCATATCTGCCATGGTTTGTCCTTCATAGTATTTTTGTGTGATTGAGTGAAGTTACTTCATTTTAGATTTGAGACCATGTTGGAACTCACAATAGTTTCCAAAAACATCCTGAAACATCCATTCATCACAATCCTATTCAGAAAAAGAAAGAGTAGAAAAATAAAATAGCATATAGATAATAAAAAGGAAATAAATAAATTACATGATTTGAGATAAGGAAAAAATGATGGGTACTCATATGAAATCCCACAACATTTTCATATATCACCCTATAATACAAATGATTGCTCATTGAAGGGTATTTATAGCGATACCAAAATCCCAATGAGTGGTTAACTTCAAGCTTAGAATAACTTGACCTTGAGGTTAACCTCCAATAAAATAAAATAAAATTACTCCCTTTAAGCAAGGTTATCCATAAAGGTGGACTAACCAATATCACTAAGGGTGAAATGTGACAAGTGCTCTTAGGCTTACATCAAGATGTTTATAGGCTTACATATAGATATTTTTTGGCTTACATATAATAATGCTTATAGGATTACATAGAAATATGGATATAGTATTACATTAATGTGACTGAATGATTGCAAAAAACATACATGTAGGATTACATTAAGACCATCCATAGGTACTTCATAATTGTTGGTCTTAGCCTAATCAGGTTAGATAACAAATATTTCAACAAAAGGTAACTATGTGAGAATTTGAAAAGGAAGACAAGAGGCTCGTCATGTAATCTCATAAGTATATTTTTCCATATTTTTTAGGTTGAGAAATTAAGGTCATGTCTTATAAAATCCCCTTTCCAATATATATGAAATAGGAGATAAAGGATTTAAATTTTAAAGAATGGAACTTTAGAAGTTTTTTTTTAAGGCTTACAATGCATTATATTCCTTAATTGTTTGATCCTATAATTTTGTTCCATGTAATATATTTTCCTTTTATTAGGACCCTAAAGATCCATTTTGTTTATTACTTTTTATCTTGAATGAAAGGGGTTTATTGTTCCTTATACATGATTGTTGATGGGTTTACATGGTTATTCCAAGATGCAACATTCTGAACATTGGATGTATATCATTTGGAAAAAGTAAAACCAATCATATTTTTCATTAGTCTATTATAATCATAAATTATAAGACACAAGAAGAAGAAAAAAAAATTATTTCCAAGAGAATTTCATTGACAACACAATTTTTTATCAATAATAGGTGCCTTTTTTTATTATTTTATTCATGCTAGAAGAAAGGTTTAATGCAATGGGCCTTTAATAGGACTTAATGGATATAGAATCCTAAATGTTAAAATCCATGAGCCTATAATAAATTTTTAAAATTTTGATTAACTAACGACCTCATGTTCTTATTGAGCCTTTATCTTGTCTTATGATTTTTTAGGTCGATATGAATTTATCTAAGATGCATTTTTGAAGAACCTGGTTTGATTAGGTGTAACTATTTTTATTGTTAAATTTTCTATTTAGTTAACTAAGTCCTTTTCTATGATTAGATAGACTATATCGAGGAGGGTAATTGAGGGTGTCATCCAACATGTATTTAACCTTATTTCCTTTGGAAACAATTTAATAATACCATGATTTACTTTGTATGTGGAACTTCCAACCATATTATAATCATTTTTGCACAAAATAAAAAAGTAAAATTTGAGGGTAGGCCATAAGGCCATAAATAACTTAACACCCAAAAACCATTAAGAACAAGGTTGTCCTTATCTTTCATGCTTAAAATAGTAGTTTCATGTTCCATTATAAATAGAATAATTTCCATTTTAATTGTCTTTTGAGATTCCTTTGGGGGCTATAAATCCATGAATGAAATTACTATGACATATGACTATTCACGGTCCTCATCTAGATTTTGAAATAGGAGACAACAACAAGAATGAATTTTTTTTTTGTATTCTAATGATTTAATAATGTTACTCGAACTAGAATTAGAAGAGATGATGTCATGTTTTTGGTACTTATAATAGAGATAATTATAGACGAATTTTGTATCCTTATCCTCATATTCATCCATCAAATATGAGAGTGAATTATACATCTTTCATTTTACAAATATCATGTTCATTGGCACATTTTTCTAATCTAGATACTCCAAATTAGAAGCTTTCATTTCATGAAAAAACATTAGGTTTAACTCTATAAACTAAGAGTTGTATTTTTAACTAAAACTCCTTTCTTTTATACTTACAAATTAAATTATCAATATTCATACATGAAATTCATTATCTTGGACATAGTTTATTCTCATAATTGAATGGATAACATTTTCTATTAGAAATATAAGTGACTAATTTCTAAATAAAATTTAGGATTTAAATAAAATTATTAACTTACTATAAGATATGTTCTTGATGAATCAACAAGGTATAATACAACGATAAGAAGTAGTGTTAACCAAGATGATATTAATGGGTTTGATTTGATTGGTAAAACCACATTTTAAGCTAATAGAGAGATCAAGTACCTTATCTTCATTAAATTCCTTATCAAGTATGTCTTATGATATCCAAAAAACTTATATTCCTTTCATACCTACATGATTACTTGACCATTTTACCATAAGGAGGATCAAGTACCTTAAATATGTGTCTAAAATTAAGATAAAACTTAATTTCCCCTATAAAATCTAGATGATGTTGGTATAAATTTTTGTCCTTTTATTTTCAATCGTATTTAAATGTTTTCATATATAATCCATTTAACCTTAGGTATGTGCTCCTCTTATTAATTCCATATCATAAAAGCCTTAACTAATGATACTGGAAATGCTTGGATGCTTTGATTATTTAAATTATGAAATGATGGATATTTAAATGCAATGAATACCAGAATATGCCATAACAAACCTTTAACTAATATTGCAACTATCCTTAACCTTTATTGGATGTATATTTCTTGTTATGTGTGGTTATACAACATTGACTGTAACATGGACTATGATGTAATGATTCCTAATATACCCCCCTTGTTGCATCATAGTCTTAGATTTGGCTTTGGATCTTGCTCTTGAATTTGCCTCTAGATATTGGATTTTGACTTGAAAATATGTTCTAGGGTGATATTAGAATCTCTATATTTTGAATAGAGGAAGTTCCCACTTCAATGTAGACTTTATAGTATAATACTTAGTAGTGTCAGGTGCCACATATCATGCACTCCAAAAAAAACATATATTACAATATCTAATACTCAAATATTTAATTTAGAAGCATGTGCCTCCAAATATCTTCATGTGCTACCATGTATCCTATATCGACTATTGAATTGATTGTTCATCAAAATTTATCTCGAAAGTTTGTTGTGGTGAGAGAATATTTTTTAAGGTTTCTTCTACTTCTTTTTCTTCACCCTCTTCTACTTTTCATTTGTCCTATTACAATTCTCTTTAAAAATATTTGGGCTCTTTGCAAGTTCATGCTTTGGCATGAGTTCTTTCTTATGATAAATAGGATGTGCATTTTGAATACAATCTCTAGAAATTGTACATACTTGTTTTAGAACCTGTGGGTGGAATTTTTTCTTCCTTTCAGCCACTTTTTTTCTTTTTTATAAGCAAGATGTTTACCCTTAGAAATGAGTAAGTTTTGGGAGCTAGACCTTTGTGCATTGGGTGTTCATTACTAGAAGCAATCCTCACGGATGTAGTGGGAGATGTTGGAGTAAGTTATAGTGAGGGTGGAAAACATTTGGTGGTTCCAATAAGGGTTGAGGAATAGGTTAGCTATAGACATCAAGCAATTATAAAAATTCTACCTAATGATAGGTGACTAGCAAGGGTGGGCATTGTTAGTTACAAAATGATCCCTGATCCCTCGCTAGTTCAAAATTCCAAATTTGGCTAAGTAAAAAATTGAGCAAACAAATGGGTAGGCACAGCCTACTGATGGATCTCAAAATCCCATATTGGTGATAGGGCAGAGAAATGAGATCCCAAATGATCATCATATGCAAAGGATAGATAATTAGGACGACAACAAGTTAGGTTTATCTTCCAAAACACCATCCTATAGGTAATACAAAGGGTTTCTACAGTTCAATATAGATGGAGAAATAGGCACCCACCATACCCTCAAAGGATCCCAATCACACCCAAGATTAAAATTTAATTTGAAGCTCAAAAATTTACCCTGAAATAGCGAGTAAAGTTTTAAGTCGATAGCAAGCAACAAACATATCCCAAAAACCTACCCATCATTGAATTCCCATCACATTAAATTACTTCTATAGGAGGTAAAGTGTACTCCATTTATGAAGGTGCATGAAGGGTGACTATAAATTATGATTTTTAGTGCTCGACTAGTGAGTAGTAGTAGGTTGAGTCTCAGATGCACTGAAGCTACTAGCTTCAAGAGGTCTAATAATGCATTTAATTGGCATCTTATTCAAAAAGTAGATGGATAAATTTATGATCCATCATATCATTTAATTATAGCAAAATTAATCAAGGGTCTAGATTCAAGTTGTATTGCTTTCCTCCTTTTGGCATTCACTCTCCATCGTAGTATGCAGGATATTTGAAAACAATTGCAACATGGCCACCCCTATTGGCATAGCCATAGTGTCTCATCCACTACCCACCATATTGAATGCAACATTTATTGTAAAATCTATTTATTTTAGAATGCAAGGAATTATAGGGAGTCCATTATTTATCCATTACAACTCATGTGTAAATCATTTGCTATTCATGAAATATTAAGTGCATTATTGTTTTGTCTCCAATTAGGCTCCTAAATGTGTGAACATTAAGTATCTATTTTTTTTTAAATCTAGTTGAATGGATGTGCTCTAATTTTACAATTTATATTTAATGTATTTCATTTAGTAGTTCTATAATTCACATTCAATCATATGCATTTTAAGAAAAATGAGAGTGAGGATTGGCTGATCTGTTAGGTGGTTCAGTGGTGTTTTATGCAATAGTTTAATTTTATTCTACATATGTTTTGATGTATCTGAATCCATTCCTTTTTAAGTTATAGATTCAAATTATTTTTAATTTTTTTTCTACTCCCCTTTCCCCCCATATTTTTTAGTTAGTACTTCCTAGGAATCGACCGTCTCCATAGATCGACTGCAAAATTTTTGACTTTATGGTCATTCAATATTGGTTGAGGTTCGTGGGTGTGCAACATTTTTTGTTAGGATGAATTTAACACCAATAGTTTTTGGCATGCTCTATGGGACCCAAGGGTCCTACATCTTAGATTTGTGATGCTATAGTCTACCTACATTTTTCTTTATCACCTGGTGACACCCTCATAAATAACTAGGTCCTTATGACTAGTTGTCGTTGAATTTAGATAGAGCCTAGTGATACTTTGTTTCATAATCCCTATATTTTATTCACCTAGTGACTCTACCAGGGATCAACCAAGGTTCATTATTGGTTTCCCTTTTGATATTTCTCAAAAATATTATTCACCCAAAGGACTCAAAGTTTTATGAGTAGCCTTGACCTTTCTAGCAAAGAAATTATGCTCATCTAGAAATCCTACTCCAAATGATGAACCCAAAATTCATGAAGAACTAATTCCATAATGGTTCATCAATACTACCCCTAGTGGAATAATTCTAGCTCAGTTGAACATCCTAGACTAGCATGACATCCCTAAGGTAGCCTTGAAGACCTTGCCTAGCTTTGATGGCATAGATAAAACTGCATTTAAACATTATTAGGATGTTGCCTCCTTGGCTGAAATCCATAACATCATACATGAAGATGTGATGGTCAAGTTTCTTGCCCTTTATCTTGTGGGAAGGGTATTGCTATGGTACAAATATTTGGATGATAAGAGCATCTACGCATGATTTGACCTAAAAAAATCTCTCATTAGCACATTTTATGATTTTGGTGATCCCTTCTCCATGCTCAACCAATTCTCATTCATCAAGCATGGTTCCCACAAGGACATTGTTGACTTCAATATTCATTTCAAAAGGATTTTGAGAAGGATTCCTAATGAATTCCACTCATCTCCTACTCAAGAATACATATTCTATACTTAGTCCTTTGCATCTAACACAAGCCTTCTTATTAAGTTACCCAAAGAGAAGAGGTTCCCTTAGATAGTAATTCAAAGAAGCCATATTTAAGAAAGCCATATGGGCTGAAAGCATAGTAATTCAAGGAATCCTTATTTAAGGAAGCTATACAGGCTGAAAGCATAATAATTTAGGTAGGAAAGTTACCCTTAAGATAGGTTGTCTATCCACTTCACCCCTTCATGGGTGCATTACATGTTATACCCATTGAGGATGCCAAACAATACCTGTATCGAATAGTGGAAGATGATGTTATCTCCACTCCCCAGATAGAGTAGAAGATGTAGAAAAATATTTAGATGCTAGCTAAATAAGTTGGATATATCAAAGTGTAATCCTTGGAAAATAGAGTACTAAACCTTAGTAGTTGGGGGTTAGCTATGAAGTAGCCTTAGCAACAGTCCTCGCTCTAGAAAATACTAGATGCAAGAATAATATTTTATGGGATGGTGTGGCCAGATAAAAATAAAAAATGGTAGATGGCTTAGTCTAGAGTCTAAATATGCTTCTTTATAGTAACAAAATTTAGAAGAATGAATCAATAGTCATCATGAGAAGATCAGGCATATCCCCAATAAAAAATAATGGTTACCTGCAATACGATATAGGGGTTTGACCATTGGTATAACCCATATCTAGTAACTTCCCAATTGAAAGTACATGTTGACCAACATGTTTACCCCTCTATGGCACAAAATGTGGATGCAAGATACCAAATGCCATCACAAAGCTTCACTTCAAAAAATCCATCTCTAAGTTTGGTTAAGTTGGAGGTATGAAGGTGGATTTACTTTCTGAATTTCAGTGCTAAGGAGAGAGTAGAGAGGGTAGAGCAATTTAAAAAAATTATATAAAAACCCTATAAATCATTAGAAACAATAAATTCTTCACTATATTTTTAAAGTTTTGACATGATAGATGTATTCCTTTTAGGATCTTCAATGTATGATGATGTGAACTTGTGCACCTAGAGACCCCTCCTCAATCCCATAGAGAGTCATCCCTACCTTTTCTATTTATATATTTGGTAAAAGAAATATATACTACACAATTATGTGGTGAATATTTTAGCCAGGGTCTCGATCATACCCACAAAAAAATGTAGAAGTTTGATACAAGCTCCCAAGCCACAACAATCAGAGGATCTGCTTTTCAGGGGAAAGTACTTGAAAATGATAGGAACTCTATGAAAAGTCCCTATGTTTATTTGTGGACACCCAGACTTGGATATCATCCAAGCTATAGAGGTGGTAGAGACCCCTCCCCTATTTGAATTATACTTAGCTCCAAATTTCCTCAAGTGGATGGAAATATGTATAACCTAGGATCATGATCAAATATCCATCGCATTAGTTGGAAAATTTATTTTGATACAAAATTAGGGGTTGCACCCTTTTTGCATCAAAGGCTATGAAAAACTAGATGTTAGATATCCCCAGGGTGTCATAAGCCAATATAGGAAAATTTTATATGATATACATTATGAAACCTTTCCCCAATTTTCTTTTGGTAACTTGCTAGCTAGATTTTGTATTTGATTGAATCCAAGGTATGGTAATGCAGGTTGTTGGGTAATCATTCAGAATGTGGTGATAATGAGGGGAAATCAAATATGGATTATTTATTGGATGGATTTAGGGATAAATCATCATAATATATTGTTGGCAATTTTGGGTACCTTGGGTACATTGCCTTTGCTCTAAGTGTAGATGTTGTCATTGATGTCAAGAAGGTCTTGAAGCAATTTGGTTTGATGTCAAAGAATGTGTTTTTATGAAGGTTTCAGTTTGGACAGTGAGTTTCCAAGAAGATCAGAGTAGCCTAGTTGCAAAAGATCAATAAAAATACAAGTAAGAAAAAGTATGCAGGCGGCTAGAAAAACTGTCACGATTTCATGACATGTTTCAGGAGAGAGAAATTTTGGGAAAAACTGTCACAATTTTGCGACATGTTTCAGGAGAGAGAAATTTCGGGCAAAACTGTCATGATTTCACGACATGTTTGAGGAGAGAGAAAGTTCTAGCAAAACTATCGTGATTTCGCGACATGCTGGAAGAGAGAGAAGAATTCTGGCAAAACTATCACGATTTCACGACATGTTGGTAGAGAAGGAGAGCAAGATGGAAAGTGTCACGATTTCACGACATGTCGCATTTTCGTGACTCGAAAAGTGTAGGAAGGTAGAGAAATAAAAGTGTCACGATTTCATGACATTCTGCAAAGAAAGTTGTATGGATGAAAAAGTGTCGTGATTTCACGACATGATGCAGAAGAGAGAGTCCGCAGTGTGAACTGTCATGATTTTGTGACAAGATCGAAGAGAGAGAAAGTGATTCAGGAACTGTCGTGATTTCGTGACATGATGCAAAGTTCCAAGTGAGGAATATCGCATTTTCGGGACATGCTGCAGAGGTCAAGTTGAGGACTGTCACGATTTTGCGACATGCTAAAAATCTCGAAGTGAGAATTGTCATGATTTTGTGACATGCAGCAAAAGGAAGAGTCTGAAAGGAGAAGCGTCACGATTTCATGACAGGTTGCAAGGAAAGCTTTCGGAAGCTGAAAGCGTCATGATTTCATGACAGGATGAAAGAAAAATGTATGAATGCAGAAAGTGTCATGATTTTGCGATAGGCATAAGTGAAGAAGCCAACGGATGAAGTTGTAGCGATTTCACGACAGGCTAAAATAAAAGCATACGAATGGTGAAAGAGTCACGATTTCATGATAGAAACTGGAAGCAGGTCTTCTATAGGAAAAGTGTCACGATTTTGTGACAAAAGCAGAGAGGAAGGCTATGAAGACAAAAGTGTCACAATTTCGTGACATGTTCCAGTTTCACAGGCGTAAGGTAGAAAAGAGCTTAAGATAGCGTAAGTGTCGCGATTTCGTGACATGTTCCAGTTTCACGGGTGTAAGGCAGAAAGAAGCTCAAGGCAGCAGAAGTGTCGCGATTTCATGACAAAATATGAGAGGAAGGCCATGAAGACAAAAGGGTCATGATTTCATGATAGAGTTAAAGATGACGTCAGCAGAAGCAGATGTGTCGTGATTTTGCGACAAAAGAAGAGAAGAAGGCAATGAAGACTAAAGTGTCACGATTTCACGACAGGAGTGAAGATGACGTCAAAAATCGATAGAAGTGTCGCAATGTCGTGACAAGGACGTAGTCAAGGTAGACAAAGGCAAAAAGTGTCACAATTTCATGATAGCAGGCAAAAGAAGGTGTACGACAGGCAAAGGTGTTGCGATATCGTGACATGTTGTAGTTTCATAGGAAAAGCTATAGAACCAGAGGCGGTTGAAGGACAGAGTTAACTTTGAGCCGACAGAGTTAAATCTGGGCTGACACAGCATAGGGTTTTGTAGTCGACGTAGTTCTAGGGTTACAGCCGACTAAGATTGAGTGTTTTGATCTTAGAATTTATGCTATAAAAGGAGGGCTATTTCGAGATTGTAAGTATCGAATGCATGTATCAAATTTGCGCAAGTGAAGTCTACTATGCGCAAGAGAGCAAGTCGAGTCGAATCGATCGAAGTGTGTGTTTAAAGTGCGACTTTCACAGAAGCAGAGTGCGGGGAGAATTTCGGTCGTCAAAAAGCAGAGTGTGCGAAGACATTGTTGCTATGATTGCGCAGAGGTGCATAAGTGGATGTTTGATCGAGTGCTGTAATTGTGCAAAGGTGCAATTTTCAAGGACATAAGTGCCAGACCGAAGGACTGTGTTTGGTGCAGATAAGAGGACCAGCTTTAGAGGTGAAAGAGTTGAGGACAGAGGTCTCCAGCCAGAGCAGGGAAGACAGGTGTCTTCTGTGGATAGAGTTCCACTTGCTAAGGGCAACAGAGGCAGAGGTCTTCTAGAGGATCACCAGTTAGAGTAGAGCTAGGGGAAGGTATCTCCTTTGGGTTGGTGCCCATAAACTCTGTAATCGAGAAAGGTTTCCCAGAATTTGAGGTGATAAAATTTAGTGAAAATTTTATCCATGGAGTAGCCCGCGTTGGGTGAACCACGTAAATTGATGTGTCTCTATTGTGGATGATATTCTGTGCATTGCTTTGATTTCTATTTTTGATACTGTTATCTATTCGCTACATAATATTAATTTGAAAGATCAAATGAAAAAGGAAAAAGTGGTCTTATACTGTTCACCCCCCCCTCTCAGTATAATCTTGTGTTCTTCAATTGGTATCAGAGCCAGTGCCTTCAAAAAGTTTAATAGCTTGAAGGAAAAGCTTGCAAAGAACACAATGGACTACTCAAGTGGCAATGCAGCACCTATTCTTGATGGATCAGATTTTGGTCTATGGAGTGCAAGAATGAAAGTCTATCTAATGGCACTTGGTAATGAGGTATGGGAAGTAATTGAAGATGGGTACACTATTCCTAAAAATGGTCCTTATACTAAAGAAGACAGGCTCCTACATCACAACAACTCAAAAGCCATGAATGCAATCCTGAAGGGTTTACAGAAGGCTGATCTTACCAAAGTGATTCACTGCAAGACAACTAGTGAAATGTGGAAACAATTGCAGGTAGTTCATACAGGTGATGCAAATGTCCGAAAGGCCAAATTGAGACATTTTAAAGGTATGTTTGAACAACTCAAGATGAATTATGATGAAAAGATTAGTGACTACATGCTTCGTATGGATGAGATTATGAACTCCATGAAATACTTAGGTCTTGAACTTGCTGAAAATGATGTGTGTGATAAGATTTTAAGATCTCTTCCTAATAGATTTAGTGAAAATATTTTTGCCATTGAGGAAGCTAAAGATTTAGATAAATTGAAGAAGGATGAGCTCCATAGTATACTTGCAGCATTTGAGCTAAGAACTCAAGTGAAAGTTGATGTTAAGAAAGAGGTAGCCTTCAAAGCTACCAAGAAATCAAAGGGCAAGCAGATTCAAGAGAGTGATGAGTCTTCTAGTGATGAAGAGGCATATTACAGCAAGAAAGGCAAGTTTTCCAGAAAGCACAAAAGCAAGAAAAATATAAGATGTTTCAACTGTGGTAAGTTTGGTCATTATGCTATAGACTATACTGTTTCCAAGAATGAAAGTGATGAAGATATACAGGATGTTAAGAGCAAGGATTCTGAAAAGCACAGGTATTACAGAAAGAACAAAGATGAGCACAACAATCAAGGAAAGAGGTATTCACACAAGAACAAGAAGAGCTTCTACCTAGACAAAGCAAGTAAGTGTTCTAGCAGTGATAGTGAAAGTTCTTCTAGTGATAATGAAAATGAGATGTTGTTCATTTCGGAAAAGGAGGAAGAACCGAAACATAAATTCATTATCATGAAATGTTTTAGATGTGGAAATTTTGGGCACCTTGAGGATGATTGCACAAATAATGAATTGGTTGCTAGTATGTATGAGGATGCTCCAAAAAATGATAAATAAGATGCATGTATGGTTTTTGAAAAGGGTAGCACCTCTAGTGATAAGAAATCTGAAAAGGGCCTTGATAATTCAAAATGCAATCAAATAGAGGATCTTGAAAGTGAACTTACTAATGCTCTTAGTGTTTTGAAAAAGGAAAGAAAGAAGAATGCTAGACTCAAGGATAAATTAGATGAATGTTGTATGGAAAGAGATGAACTTATAGAGAACCTTGAAGTCTCTATGGCTAAGACACAAGAACTCAAGTCTGAGTTAGAATCTAAGGTGCTTGAGTATAGTGAATTAGAAAAAAAAATGGCTTCTTTGGAAGTGGAAACTAAAGAATACAAGGATAAGTTGTACAAGTTTCAAGATAGCTCCAAAAGGGTTAAATCTCTCATCAAAGGTCAAAGAAAACCAACAGATAAAATAGGTCTCGGTTTTGTTGAGCCGCACAAGAAACAGGTTGGGGAATCTAGCAAGAGATTTCAAAAGGAAGAGAGTTCTGATGTAGAAAGTACTTCAGATCAAGAGTCCATGAGTGATAGATACGCATAAATAGAAAACATAATTCTGAATGCAAAGAAGAAGTTTACCGAACCTAGAAGGTCATTTACAGGAAAGTTTAATGGCAGATATTTTACGTGTCACAGGTTTGGCCACATGGCTTCGCATTGCATGACTCGAATAAGGAAGGTAAATGACAGTTTCAGGGGCCGTAATTTCTTTCAAGGGTATTTCTACTCTTGTAAATAGTTCAGGCATAAGGTAATTTTTTGCATGACTAATTACAGGAACACGGTTAGTCATAACATGCGGATTCAGAAAACAGGTATGCCAAATAGAAATAACAGTGTTACTTGTTATAAGTGCAACAATGCAGGTCACATAGCTAGACATTGCAGAGCTGATCTTTCAAAGTATAGGAACAGGAATAGGAACAGTAGTATAAATAGATCCAAGGATCAAGGCATGGATAAGAATAGGGATGAGAACAAGAACAAGAATAGTGACAAGAACAGAAATATTGACAAAAAATTCAAGAGAAGGCCCGACAAGGAAGTTTTAGACGCTGATGATGATCAGTGTCTAATGGGAGTTTCACTCCCACCCTTGTTTTAAATCACCTCATCAGGAGGTGAGGGAGGGACTAAGCTAAGAGGCTCATTCTTAGTCCCAAGCCCCAAAGGTGACCCTTTGCCATTGATGACAAAGGGGGAGAGATTTGAGTAAGGGGGAGAGATATGAGTAAGGGGGAGAGTTTCAATGTGAAGAGGAAAGCTTCAAGTCAGGGGGAGCAAAACTTCAAAGGCAGATTCTCATGTTGTTGGTTTATTTGGTTTCAGTTTTGGCTCCTAAGATGTGTTTCAGTAAAGGTTTGCCATCAATGACAAAGGGGGAGATTGTTGGCAATTTTGGGTACCTTGGGTACATTGCCTTTGCTCTAAGTGTAGATGTTGTCATTGATGTCAAGAAGGTCTTGAAGCAATTTGGTTTGATGTCAAAGAATGTGTTTTGATGAAGGTTTCAGTTTGGACAGTGAGTTTCCAAGAAGATCAGAGTAGCCCAGTTGCAAAAGATCAAGAAAAAGACAAGTAAGAAAAAGTATGCAGGCAGCTGGAAAAACTGTCATGATTTCGCGACATGTTTCAGGAGAGAGAAAGTTTGGGAAAAACTATCATGATTTCGTGACATGTTTTAGGAGAGAGAAAGTTTGGGCAAAACTGTCGTGATTTCGCGACATGTTTGAGGAGAGAGAAAGTTCTAGCAAAACTGTCATGATTTCGTGACATGCTGGAAGAGAGAGAAAGTTCTGGCAAAACTGTCATGATTTCATGACATGTTGGCAGAGAAGGAGAGCAAGATGGAAAGTGTCACGATTTCATGACATGTTGGCAGAGAAGGCAGAGAAAGAAAAGTGTCATGATTTCGCGACATTCTGCAAAGAAAGTTGTACCAACAAAAAAGTGTCATGATTTCGCGACATGTTGTAGAAGAGAGAGTCCGTAGTGTGAACTGTCATGATTTCGTGACAAGATCGAAGAGAGAGAAAGTGATTCAGGAACTATCATGATTTCGTGACATGATGCAAAGTTCCAAGTGAGGACTGTCACATTTTTGCGACATGCTGCAGAGGTCAAGTTGAGGACTGTCGCGATTTTGCGACATGCTAAAAAGCTCGAAGTGAGAACTATCACGATTTTGTGACATGCAGCAAAAGGAAGAGTCTGAAAGGAGAAGCATCATGATTTCATGACAGGTTGCAAGGAAAGCTTTCGAAAGCTGAAAGCATCATGATTTCATGATAGGATGAAAGAAAAATGTACGGATGTAGAAAGTGTCACGATTTTGCGACAGGCAGAAGTGAAGAAGCCAGCGGATGAAGTTGTAGCAATTTCATGATAGGCTGAAAGAAAAGCGTACGGATGGTGAAAGAGTCACGATTTCGTGACAAAAACTAGAAGCAGGTCTTCTATAGGAGAAGTGTCATGATTTCATGATAGAAGCAGAGAGGAAGGCTATGAAGACAAAAGCATCGCGATTTCGTGACATGTTCTAGTTTCGCAGGTGTAAGGTAGAGAAGAGCTTAAGATAGCGTAAGTGTCACGATTTTGTGACATGTTCCGGTTTCACTGGGTTTAAGGCAGAAAGAAGCTCAAGGTAGAAGTGTCACGATTTCATGACAAAATCTGAGAGGAAGGCCATGAAGACAAAAGGGTCACGATTTCATGACAGAGTTGAAGATGACGTCAGCAGAAGCAGATGTGTCATGATTTCACGACAAAAGAAGAGAAGAAGGCAATGAAGACTAAAGTGTCACGATTTCATGACAGGAGTGAAGATGACGTCAGCAATCGATAGAAGTGTCGCGATGTCGCGACAAGGACGCAGTCAAGGCAGACAAAGGCAAAAAGTGTCACGATTTCATGACAGCAGGCAAAAGAAGGTGTACGACAGGCAAAGGTGTCGTGATATCGCGACATGTTGTAGTTTCACAGGAAAAGCTATAGAACCAGAGGCGGTTGAAGGATAGAGTTAACTTTGAGCCGACAGAGTTAAATCTAGGCCGACGCAGCATAGGGTTTTGCAGCCGACGTAGTTCTAGGGTTACAACCGACTAAGATTGAGTGTTTTGATCTTAGAATTTATGCTATAAAAGGAGGGTTGTTTCGAGATTGTAAGTATGGAATGCATGTATCAAATTTGTGCAAGTGAAGTCTGCTATGCGCACAAGAGAGCAAGTCGATTCGAATTGATCGAATTGTGCGTTCGAAGTGCGAATTTTGTAGAAGCATAGTGCGGGGAGAAGTTCGATCATCAAAAAGCAGAGTGTGCGAAGACATTGCTGTTGTGATTGCGCAGAGGTGCATAAGTGGATGTTTGATCGAGTGTTGTAATTATGCAGAGGTGCAATTTTTGAGGACATAAGTGCCAGACCGAAGGACTGTGTTTGGTGCAGATAAGAGGACCAGCTTTAGAGGTGAAAGAGTTGAGGACAGAGGTCTCCAGCCAAAGCAGGGAAGACAGGTGTCTTCTGTGGATAGAGTTCCACTTGCTAAGGGCAGCAGAGGCAAAGGTCTTCTAGAGGATCACCAGTTAAAGCAAAGCTAGGGGAAGGTATCTCCTTTGGGTTGGTGCCCATAAACTTTGTAATCGGGAAAGGTTTCCCAGAATTAGAGGTGATAAAATTTAGTGAAAATTTTATCCGTGGAGTAGCCCGCGTTGGGTGAACCACGTAAATTGTTGTGTCTCTATTGTGGATGATATTCTGTGCATTGCTTTGATTTTTGTTTTTGATACTATTATCTATTCGCTGCATAATATTAATTTGAAATATCAAAGGAAAAATGAAAAAGCGGTCTTATACTATTCACCCCCCTCTCAGTATAAGCTTGTGTTCTTCATATATCTTTAGAGAAGTTAAAACTCAATGGAATAATTTACGTGGTGAGAATGGCTCCCATGCAAATTATTTATGGCCTAAATACAATCACTTAGAGGGAATATCAAATATTTGGTTGGACTGCCACCGTAGTAAATGATGATTGCATAATGTACCAAATGGTATATGAACAATCCAAGTATGGTATAATTTGGTCTGAACACTACAGGTTCATAGGATGATTTGCATAAGGGTCCCTAACCTAGGCTCATGATACATGCCATAGTTTTGTGTAAAGAAGTTAGCAAGTAAATAAAATTTTACACTAGGTACTCAGTTGCTTTGTAGGATTCCTCATATTGTTCAAATCTTGCAGGTTTAGCAACTCTAGTAATGAATTGCTAGCTAGACTAGGTGCAAAAAAATATGAAGTATCATAAGAGGTTTTCCTAGGTGGCATCTTGGATTCATATCACTTTCATTTCGTCTCCTTATTTTCTTCATTTTTAGTCGATTTCTATTATTTTTCATCTTCGTTGTTGTGACCTTGTAGTCAAATGGCTATGACCAATAAGTATAAAATATTCACATGTTGTCCTTGGAAATCTTAGATCACATACTCATGTAAGTAGTACAATGATCCATACCTATGTGGATATGAAATCATCAACTTAGAATATGCCTAAAAATAAGGATCTGGACTCACATGTTGGTATGACTTTCGAATGATTTATATGCAAAATCTATCCAAAATCGGATAAACATTCTATATATAGCATCGACATCCTATACATAGCTATAGATATTTCCAAGAAAATATGATCCCCATAACATAGCTGAAGTTAAGTGTTCCAATGATGAGTGGCGATAAGCAAAGAAGGTCCTTGTTGGATTACGTCAAAAAGAAAAGTTGTAGCAAGATGGACAATTGCCTTTGGCATTCTATTTGCTCTTGGAATATCACTAGGCTATAGTGAGGTATGATTGTAGGAATGTAATATATGGGAGTGTCCCATGGATTGGGCAGTTGATCTTGACATCATTATGGGATTGCCCCAATATTGTCTTCCTTTTTGTTTTGTTACTTTTTTGCATCTTTCTTTTTCCTTAGTTTTTTCCCTTTGCTTGTTGTCACTAACTTTTTTGGTTACTGGTATTTCATGTCTTCCTACTACTGCCTCTCTCCTCCTTTATTCTCTTCTTTGTGTTCTTGTTCTTGCTTCAGATTATTCTCTTTCCTTTTTTCCTTTTTTTTACCTTTGTCCCCCCTTCTTTTTTTTCTTCATTATGTTATGCCTTGTTTGTGTAGTTTCTACCCCATTGCCTACCACCCTCCTTCATCTTGTGGTATCATCTGGCTTCAATTTTCTATGCCCAATATATCCTTTTCTTCTTCTTATCTTCCTTGTTTGAATTTTTTTTGTGCTTAAGATTTTTGCATGGGTTTCCTTTTCCACAAGGTGGAAATCCCCTATGATTCAACAAGAGTGTGGTTGGAATTTTTACTTCCTTTCACCCACTCTTTTCCTTTTTTGTGAGCAAGATGTTTGCCCTTATAAATGGATATGTTTTGAGAGCTAGAGATTTGTGCAATGGGTGTTCATTGTTAGGAGTGACCCTCATGGATGTGGTAGGATATGCTAGAGTAAGTTGCAATGAAGATAGTTGAAATTTGGTGGTGCTAAGAAGGGTGGAGAGATTAGTTAGCAAGAGACGCTAAGAAATTTTCAAAATCCTACTCGATGATAGGTAACTAGCAAGGGTAGGCATTGTTAGTTACAAAATGATATTTGAGCCACCACCAATTAAAAATTCTAAATTCAACTAAGTACAATATTAGGTGTAGAAATGGGAAAGCAGATCCTATCGATGGATCTCAAATCCTTTACCTGATGATAGGGCAAAGAAACATGACCCTAATTGACCACCACATGTAAAGGGTGAATAAGCAATATAACAACAAGTTGGTATTAGCTCCTAAAACACCACCCTATAGGTAGATGGAGGTTTATCCAAGTTTAAGCTAGGTAGAGAAATGGGCACCTGCTAGACCCTTGAAGGATCCCTAATTGTGCATGTTAGCTTTTGATACGTGTACTGGCACATAGCAATCACAAGATGCAAAACAATAAGAGAGAAATTAAATTTGTGAGATGACTAAAATATGAAATAAATATAAATGATGTAAATAAATACAAAGTAGCTATGGATGAAATGAACACTCCATGATCTAAGATACTTCTCACAAATGAGCTTTGAGCTCATAGCTCACACACTCTCTACTCTACCACACTTCACTATCTCAATATTCCACACTCTATCTATTTATACTACTATCTATAGCCCTTTATATAGGAATATAGATTCCTTGGCCAACACTCTACCTAGTTGTACAAGGGACACCTTGCACATATACAACTTGCACATTGAAACTTGTGCATTTATTACATTGCATTAAGTAACTAGATAAATTCCCCCTAAAGTAATCTAATGTCCTAAGTATGTACCAATGAAGGTACATTTACATGACCCAAATGATGTAATATAATCTATTTCTAACACCCCCTGTATTACAATATTTGGGTATTGAAGAATTTAGTCTTCAATGTGGATATTTCTCTTGGCCTTGAGATTCTGATTCTTCTTCTCCGATTTTTGTAACCTGTGCAAGTAAGAAACTAGTATCTTCATAACCTATCAATCTTGCTAAAAGAGCTTTGATTTCATAATAATATGTTGATTCTATGAGTTATTTAATTTCTTCTATACTCTGAGCTAGATGTCCTTTTTTATTTCCTTTCTGATACTCCAATTGGGCATAATTGGTTGGACACTAAAATTGTTGTTGACAAGGATTTTGATATTTTTGTAGCTGAAATTGGTTCCCATTATTCATTTGATTTCCTTGATTTTGATTTTTGGGATTTATTTTGCAATATTTGGTACTATGATCCTTTTTATTGCATATCTGATAATACCTTATGCACCATGGTTTTCATCCATTTGATGAAGAAGCAATGTTTCCCTATGGATTATATTTAGATGCCAATGCAGTATTATACATCTCATCTTTAACTGTATTTTCCACTTCATATTCCTACAGAATATTGACTAAGTCATCAAAAGAAGTATCTTTACTTAGAACTTGTAAATATATTACCAAATTTTTATAGCTATATGGAAGTGTGCTCATGGTTACTTGAGTAAGAAGTTCATCATTAACTATTTCTCCTAGGGTAAATAATTCCCCTTTAATATCTGCTACCTTCCATATAAATAGTTCTATGCTTTCTCCATTATTCATATTTAATGAGTTAAGTTGAGTCTAAATATGGAGAATAGTTGTCTTATTATTTCCTTCAAATATTTTCTCTAGGCTTTTCCATGCATCTAAAGATGATTTTTCTGAACTGATATAGGGTTGTATGTCATTAGTGATAGCAAAGGCTATTATCATTAGATCCTTTGAATCTTTTTATACAAACTTTAGGATTTCAATATCATCTTTAGTAGGTATTTTTGTTTTCCCTTTGACAATATCCCAAGGATTTTCATATACCAAAATAGCTTTCACTTTATTCTTCCAGGAGAAATAATTAGGACCCTTGAGTAGTTGAGATTCTATTAGGAAGAATTTGTTTGATGCCATTTAAATCCCCTAATATCAATTGTTAGACTTTGTAGAATTCCCTATGACTCCCTAGTATGTTTTGGATAAGTTATAAAGTTCTTTTGTAAATTATAGTTCAATTTTGGTTTATTTCGTATTTTTTTTGTAAATATCAAAATCAGCTTTTACTATACCTTATTTCTCCTATTGAACTAAGAACTTTTCCCAAATTTAAAGAGGTTTTACTATTGGATTTATTTTATCTCTCTTGAGAATTTTTGAGAAATTATTATTATAAATTTCCAACATTTGAAATGCTTTGATAAAACTCTCATTAATATCCCTTTAGGATTTAATTTAAGTGTATCTAATTTCCAATAAATTAATTTGATGTAGTAACCCTTATAATTCCCTAAATTTTAGAAAAATTAGACCACAATAATATTTGCAAATATTTAATATTAATCTCCAGTAGAAAATATTATTACTCCTAATTTTAATATTGCAAATATTATATTAGCATGATAAATGATTCCCTTTGAGGTATGGATTCCATTATGATTATATTCCCCTAAGTTTAACCTTATAACTCCCAAGAGATGAAAGCACATAAAAATTTGAATAAACCTTACCTTATATCAAGCAATAATCAACACTGATTTCAGATTTGAAATGGCTACAATATTGATGTTGTTGCTTTGATTGTATCCTCAAATAGAGTTGATTGGAACCTAACTTGTATTTAATTTTCCGAATATGGCCTTTGTAAATTCTACCTTTAACCTGTTCAGACTAGAGCATTGAAGGATCTTATCCATGCTTCTACGTTGTGATGACTCCCATGTCCTGGACATAAATGCAGTTGAAAGACTTCACTAAATTGTGATGTTCTTCCTGGTCCAAGGTATATTTAATAGGTGGTCAACCTAGTGACAAGTGTCACTACGATTACATTAAATTCTATCTTGGATGTCTGTTACAAGTGTAACATCTAAAGCATTTTATCTCTTCTTGTGTTGTTCATAAGGTAACGCATATGGATAAATGTAACTCCTCTTCCATGTGGTCTATGGGTGCCAAATATTTGTTGTAATACTTTCTCACATGTGTGAAATTCCAATGTACCTTTGAGAGAATTTAGGGTTTCCTTTGGAGGATGAAAAATATCACTTGCATAACCTATTCTTATTAATGCCTTCTTGCAATCTTTTCTACATACTTTTTCACCTTATTATTTTTTGTAGTCCAATGGTGTTGAGATAATTCTAGCCAAGAAATGCTTGTGGTGGTGCTTTTGTGGAGATATGGAAGAGCTTTGGTGGAGCTTGAACTACAGTGCTAAGGTGGAGACTTCTTGATGCTACAATGGTAGTATTGAATGATCCTTCCTTGGACATATATTTCTTGTTTAATTGCTTTGATTTCCCTTTCTCCTATGCTACTGAATATATCTCATTTAGTGAGCAATATGCCTCCTCTCTTGTGCTTTACAGATCACCTGTTATGACTGTCCAACCCATGCATAATGTAGGCCCTTTTGGGAGTCTTCTTGATGCTCGTATTTGGATGTGCTCTTCTTGATAATATTGTACCTTTATGGCACATTCATATCTGCCCTATTTCCTACATAGAACGTATTTAGAGAAGTGCAATATAATGCAACAATATTTGTAAATAAGATGTCTTTATTGCACACTTCCTTGCATTCCTTTTGCAGGTCTAAAATTTTGCTTTTGTGGAAGAATTTTGAATGCAATATAGGGTTTTTGAGGTTATCTCTTTTTTTAAACACCTTCCATTTTTTTCTTGGATACTTTTATGATAAATCCAAGCTTATATAGAAGCTCTTTATTTGATGCAATTTTTTTACCTTTTTTTTATTGCACCAAACCCTGTAATGCTTTGGATTTGAGACTCTCCAGGTCTCAATATTTGAAGCTTCTATTTTTTTATTTTGGTTAGTTGTTTTCTTCTCCAAGTTTTATAGAATTTTAGCCCTTTGGTGGATTCTCTTGGCCACTATGAGTTGCAGATGTTTGTGCACCAATAGTATCTTTAGACACTGACAAATTCTAATTTTGTCCCTTTCTCAAGAACACAAACACAACTTTTTGAGAGTAATACAATAGTGCAAATGAACCCACTAATATTTTATTTTTAATGCACTAAAAATTACACCTTATCACTCCAAATAAATCTAAAAATAAATTTTAAGTGCACTTAATCAATTTACTGCAACTAACCAAGAATAATTTGAAATGAATCTTCAATAATTATTCTATAATTTTCTTATAAGCAAGATAGTAGGAGATAGTATTGTTTTGCTTTCCAAATTAGATGATATATAGTTGATAGATAGTTGTAATTATGAAATATAATAAAATCCTAATGTGCAAATGAACCTTAAAAAGAACCTTTTTTTTGCACTTTTGAAGACAGTAATCCAAATTAAGGTGCTTTAATAAATCTGATAAGTAATCTAATTAATGAATCTACTTGCATCAATAGTTGCTTACCTTTTTTTTTGAAATATTTTCTAGATCTTTTTATTCTTCTGTAGAGGATGTATATCTTGGTGTCTAATATCACCAAGTTTCTACCTTGAGTAATATCTTGTAACTCTTTGTAGGCTCATCTAAACAACTCCTTCTTCACTAAAAATTGGTCTCAAAATTTCTTTCACGAGCCTAAGATTTTGTTGCTTGTTATCCTATTGTGATCTCCTCCTTCTATTGTATATTTGGATAATACCATGTCTCTAAAGTGGTTTCCTCTTGCTATGAGAGGTAATCTTTAAATCTCATGGATTTGGTGAGCTTCTTTTATCTTCAATTATTCTTGTTGAATTTTGACTTCAAGCGGGATCTTCTTCTCAAGATTCTGAATATCTTGAGTTCTTCATTGTATTCTTATTCTAAAAAATTCTCCTTCTCTTGGGCTTGTTTTTAGATGGCAAAAATTATCCCAAGTCTTCTTCTCAATATTTTGGATGTCTTGAGGTCTTCAAATATTTGGAACTCCTTGAAAAATTCTTCTTCAATGAGCTCTCCTTGGAACTCCTTTGATGATTTATTTAGTAAGGCTCACCAAGCCTTTTAATGGATGCTCATTGACACCTCACCAAGCCCTTTAATCTTGTATCTTCTTCTGGTCTTTCTTGAGACCTTATCGTCAACCTTCTACTTCTGGAAGTGTTGGTGGTAAGACCTCCCTAGATATCTTATTCTACTACTTCTAGATCCGAGCAGGACTCTCCTAGTCCTTGTTCTTCTTCCAAGTCTAGAAGTTCTTCAATGAGATCTTAGCCTGATCTCTTTTGCTTCATGTTGTAGATTAATTCTGAAGAAAATACCCTTCCTAAATTTCTTGTAGGAATATTTTCCAACTCACTTAATCTCCTTTTCTTACAATAAAGTATTAGTATTTAAATACGCTTCTAAATTATATACTCTCTTCTAGAGTCTTCTTCAAGATTAAGGCTTGTGTGGCCTATTTCAGTATCAAGTATTTTGTGGCCTTTTCTTCAATATCAAGGCTTTTGTAGCCTTTTCTTTTGGATCAAAGCTTCTATGGCCTTTTCTTCTGGATCAAGGCTTTTGTAGCCTTTTCTTCTGGATCAAGGATTTTATGGCCTTTTCTTCTGGATCAAGGCTTCTATGGATTTTTTATTTTGGATAAAGTCTTCTATGGCATTTTATTTTTATGAATTCCTCAATATAGCAAAGGATATCTCATGTCTCATGACTTCACCATGATCCTTTCTAGAAGCCTCTTTTGTAGTATTCTCCTATTGCAACAACTAATCTCTGCACTATGAAAGCACTTTGACCTTCGAGCAACAAAGTTGAAATCTCTTAGATTTCTATTTTAGGAGTTGTCCCAATCATCTAAAAATTAATTCTCTATAATAAAAAAACTTCAGGTAAATTTTTATAGATCTCTGATATGAGTTTCACTAATTGATATATCAAACTAGTGGATCAAATGCTAAGTCCTAGTCTTCATGAGTTTTCCTGCAACTCTGTGGAAAGACTCTAGCCATATGCAATCTTGGTATTTTTGAAACTGAGATTTATTTTAGTTCTCACTTATGGCTCTCTCTAATTATACCACATAGAATCTTCTAAGAATGGTTTATAGTAACGGGTCCAACAACACATCAGGTTGACAAAAAACTTAAGGTCAATGATAATGATGGTTTTCCTATTCATCTACTATAACTCTGATACCACTGTTAGCTTTTGATACAATATGTAATGGGAGATAACAATCAAAATATGCAGAATAATAAGAAATGAAGTAAATTTGCAAGATGTCTAAAATATGCTATAAATAGAAATGAAAAAAATGAATACAAACTAGATATGGAGGAAATTAACACTCCTTGATCTAAGCTACTACTGATGAATGAGCTCTAAGATCATAGCTCACAAACTCTCTATACTACCACACTATATCAATATCCCACTCTCTATATATATGTACTACTATCTATGGCCCTTTATATAGGGTGATAGGTTCCTTGGCCAACACTCTACCTAGTTGTACAAGGGACACCTTGCACATATACAACTTGCACATTAACACTTGTGCATTTATTACATTGCATGAAGTAACTAGATAACTTCCTCCTAATTCAATCTTATGTTCTAAGTATGTACTAATGAAGGTACATTTACATGATCCAAATGATGTAACATAATCTATTTCTAACAATGCCTAGGATAGAAAGTTAATTTGAAGCCTAAAAAGCTACCCTGAAATAGCGAGCAAAATTTTAGGTCAATAGTAAACAATGGTTGGATCCCAAAATCCTTCCCATCATGGAATTCTTATCACATTAAACTACTTTTATAGGAGGGAAAGTGCACTCCATTTATGAAGGTGCATAAATGATGGTTGGCTATTATGATATTTGGTGCTTGACCAGTGGGTAGCAGTAGGTTGAGTCTTGGATCCATTGAAGCTACTAAATTCAATAGGTTTGACAATAAATTTAATGGTCATATCCTTCAAAAAGTATATGGATAAATTTATGATCCATAAAATCAATTAGTTAGAGCAAAATTAATCAAGGGTCTAGATTTAAGTTGTATTGCTTGCCTCCTTCTGGTAGTCATCCTCTGCCATAGCCTACATTATATTTGAAAATAACTACAACATGGCTACCCCTGCTTACACAACCACATTGTCTTGTCCATCACCCATCATCTTGAATGCAATATTTATTGTAAAACCTATTTATTTTGGAATGCATGGTATTCCATGGGGTTAGATATTCAACCATTACAACTCATGTGTAAATATTTTTCTATTTATAAAATGTTAAGTGCATTATTGTTTGGTCTCCAATTAGGCTATTGAATGTTTGAATATTGAGTGTTTATTTTTTTTAAATATATTTGAATGGATATGCTCTAATTATACAATCTATATTTCATGCATTTCATTTGGTAGTTCTATAATTTGCATTCATTCATGTGCATTATAAGTTAAATGAGAGTGATGATTGGTTGATATGTTAGGTGGTTCACTGGTGTTTCGTGCAATGGTTTAATTTTTTTTTGCATATGTTTCGATGTGGGTAAATCCATTCCCTTTTATTTTTTAGCTTCAACATTATTTGTTTTCTTTTTCCTCCCCTTTTCTCCCATATTTGTTAGCAATGACTTCCTAGAAACTGGCCTTCTCTGGATATCATTCGCAAAACCCTTGGCTTTATGGCCGTTCAATGATGGTTGAGATTTGTAGAAATGAAAACTTTATGTTAGGCTGAATTTTGCACCAAAAAAACCTTAAATGACCCCATAGATTCCATTTATTTTACCTAAACAAGAACATAGAATCCTATAAATTGATCAAAATTATTTAGCATTGTACCATTAAGGACCAACAACTATTAATGTTGTTTAAAAAATATCACTTTATTTTGGATTATGTTATTAATTTTGATGATATCACATTGCATATTATCGTCTACTATTTTAATTTCTTATTGCTCACTCCTTGAAAAAGGTTTTTTGAGATACTAAGCTTTGATAATGATGTCAATATCCCTAGTTTTGTGAGTTTTAAAAACAAATTATATTATCTCAACAAGATTAGGTTTATAGGCTATGTCATGCTTATTTAGATCCCTTTTCATTATAGGCCAATAATTTTACAAATATTTTCCTCTATAATAGGAAAAGAGAGTGGAAAAAGAGTAACATTCAAGCAAACCATGTTCATTCCAAGAAGTATTGAATTTATTGGCCTTCTAGTGATTAATGTTAGAGGTAACCCATGGCTTGGGTTATAATTTTAACCTTTGTATAGTAGTAGTCTTCCCTTATATTTATTTGTAAATGGCATAGAGTATTTGGATGCATTATTTCATGGAGATATTTTTTCTATATGACTTATCATTGGTATAGTCTAGATGTGATTGTTCATATGTTTGGTCGCTTCAAAATCATACCAAACAATATTTGATTGACTTAGTTGTGGTTGTGCAAAAAATGCATGATGCTCTTATTTTGTATGATATTTTTCTTGTTCTTCTCTAATTTGTTTTGGGAACATTAAATTTTAATACTTTTTACAAATTCAACTTTTCTTAGATAATGAAAAAAAAATTGTTGTTGTTGATGCATTATTTGAGAAGAAAATCCCTTTATGAGGGGTTTATGAAAAAATTCCTTCATAGTGTGGCTATTTTACCATAAAGTTCACATATATTTTATGTGTGAGAATTATTTCTCTATTGCTAATATATTTGCATGTAATAATTATTTCTCTATTGCTAGAACCATTGTTGAGATCTTGTTCCTCTTCTAAATGACCACTTCCACTTTTCATTTGTGATAACTTGTTCTTGTTCTTGTGTTGTATGTAAGGCCTCTACTCACCAGCTTTTCAAAAGTTGGTATTTGATCAATAATATTCAATGTTATCACAAATAAAATATATTGAGAATGGAAATATCTTAAAATAATAGGAATAAGTGTCTCACAAAATAACTTCACTCCTAAAGCTTGTTTTTTATCAACTCCCATAAAAAAGTATATGAGTTTTCCTCTATTTGTCATTTTTAAACAATGAGTTTGACTTTATAGAAATAGGACTTGATTCTAGTTCCTCATCTCAAATACTATCTAGATTTCCTCCCATGCATCTTTAGTTGTGGTAGAATTATGAATGTATGGTTGTACTTCATCATCTATGCCAAACATGATTATTAATCATGCTTTTCTATCTACCTTATTAAATTTTGTCTGCTCTTCAACTTCTACATCAAGAAAAGTAATGGACTAATCTACAACTTCTCATACTTCTTCAAACTCAAGTTGTATTCTGAGTTTGGTCTTCTATGTAGCATAGTTATTACCCCTCAATAGTTAAAAAATAGGCAATAGGAACTTTGGTGCATAACTACCCATTTTAATATTTCATAAAAATAGAAAAACATTCTATTACATTAGCCTCAAAAAAATGATTTCTAGGGATAATATGTAAACCTATACTCAAAACTTGAATGATGATTTGAATTGCATGAAAAAATAGTGTCTCACTAATAAAATAAGAAGTAGAGGGAATATTCTAGTGTTTTATAATATTATTTGTACATTTCCTTTCCACCTACAATAAAACAAAGGGAACTACAATAATGTATTAGAATTAATTAGTCTTCCCACTCTCAATATTGGATATTAGATTACAACTTTCTAATATTCAAACATACACTATTTATTTTTATCGAATATATTTGCTTTAATGAATATTTGGATAGTAATGTTTATGGCTATATTTCACTAAGCAACTTATGATTTACAAATTCGAAGAAATAGATATGATCCATCAAAGGATGTCTGAATTTGAATTTCTCATGGAAAATTGTGCTTTTGACTTTATGTCCACTTGGGCATCCTTTGATCTCATGGAAATGATAGCTTTTGAAGCCTAATATTTATTGTTAAACTTATAGAAAAATGATCATACAATATAATGAAGTAAAATATCAATATAGAACAATAAGTAAACTTGCATACATAATACTCAAGAAAAAATATCTTGAATTTTCATTATAGAAGAAACTTGTACAATCCTGTTATGGATCTTGATGTTCATAATATAGCTTTCATAATAGAATTTTGATATTCTTGTTATGAAATTTGGATAAGAAACACTTGACCTTATTATGTATCAAATAACATAATATATTCTAACACCCCCTTGTATTATATTATTTGATAAGAGAATTCTCTTGATATAGATAGTTGATTTCTAAATATGTGAAACTTATTTTGTCCTAGAGCCTTTGTGAAAACATTTGTAATCTATTATATTGTAGTTTCATTCTTTAGTCTAATATTATTATTCTAAAAACAATCTCTAATAAAACAATTTTGATCTTCAATGTATTTATTTTGTTCATGTATGATTGTAATTTTGATCAAGTCTGGTATCCCTTGACTATCACAGTGTATTAGAGTTGGAGTTTATTTGAATCCCATGTATGATGGTATGTATTGTAGCCACAATGATTCACAAACATACCTTATTGCATGATATTCTACTTCAGTAGAGTATTGTGCTACTGCATGTTCTTTCTTATTGTGCCATTATATTTATCCTATGCTGAGATAAAAATATATCTTGATGTAGACTTTTTGTCATCAATAGAGCCTGAATAGTTTGAATCTGAGTACCCTAGGAGAAAAAAATCCTTATTATTTAAAGTATATGTTAGACCATAATTTATCGTATTGATATATTGTATTATTATTTTTGTAGCTTTACAATGACTCTCTCTAGCTTTCCAAAGATAATTTACAACAAAAACTAGATTCAATTGAGTATTGGTTAAATACAAAAGAC
Source organism: Wollemia nobilis (assembly GCA_028583015.1). Classification (NCBI taxonomy): domain Eukaryota; kingdom Viridiplantae; phylum Streptophyta; class Pinopsida; order Araucariales; family Araucariaceae; genus Wollemia; species Wollemia nobilis. Next base: position 6,542,298 of record JAQPPZ010006195.1, on the reverse strand, counting down.
TACTAATTAATTGAATATGTGTAGTAGCTGAGACAAGAGATGTTTCATCCTTTCTATATTGTTGAAGTCCTTGTTCCATAGGAGTATCTTTAAGATTTCAATTATTTATTTTGTATTTCTCAAGTAGATTCTTTGCATATTTTATTTGTGTAATTGTAACATTTTCTTAATTTTGATGAATTTCCAAACCAAAGCAATAATGCATAAGTCCCAAATTTGTCATCTCAAAATCCTTCTTTACTTCACTCATTAAATTCTCTAAGCTTCCTGTAATCACTATATCATCAACGTAAAATTTAAATATTAATATATCATTTTCAACTTTCTTTGTATATAGATTTGGATCGAGTATGCTTTACTTAAATTTATGCTACAACCTTAGTTATCAAGTTCGAGTTTGTATTCGAATTTGAAACTCTTCAAGTTCGAAAGAAATTTGTCATATTTAAACATTCGAAATAAAATTTGACATAAAATTCGATATATTATAAATTCTTTCATTAAATTTAAAATTTAAATTAATTGAAAAAAAATTAAATTTAAATTAAGGTAAAACTTAAAATTTAAATTATTTGAAAGAAAATTAAATTCAAACCAAAACTAAACTTTAAAAAAATCAAATTTAAACTAAAACAACATTGAAAACTCAAATTGGTTGAAAGATAACCGTAGGCTCGAAATGGCCACATACTTAGTAAAATTTTGTATAATTTTGACTAAGTCATAAAGCTGTCATTCCACCCTGAAACTGGGTTGATAATATGAATCCGCTCGACAGATATTCAATTTTGCAATGTTTGAAGCGATTCCGGGTAACTGCATTCCGGGTCCAGAGTGATGACAGATCTCAAATCCACAAAATTTATTGAGAGATGGTGATGTCAGCAGTGAAAAAAGTGCGAAATAGCCTCTTTGCATATATCTGATTTCAAAAAAGTCTTTTTTCCCGCTCTGGATTGGCACTATCTTCAAATCCACAAAAGTCTCAAGGAAATGATGATGTCAGTGGTGAAAAAGTATGGAATGGTGATCTAGGGAATTAACAAGCATTTTTCTTTCCAAAATGAAGATAAAGTAGAACTGTTGAATAATGATTTAGCGGAAGATAAAATTCTGGAGTGGATTCAAGGTTCAGATACTTTGGATCCAGATTGGAGGTTTTGTTACTAAGAAAGGCGAAGATAAAGAATAATGGCATTTAGCTTGTATCAGATTGAATATGAACCGTGTGATGAAGAATATTGATGGTGGAGGTTATTCTTCTAGGTTTTGGTTGTTTAAAAGATGTTTCTACATCAGAACTATAACAGTCAACCAAAAGATAAAGCATCAAAGGTTTCCAAGAAGATCAAACCAGAGGTAGCTACAGATCGATGGTGGCAATCTATTCCCAAGAAATATCAACATAAACGTATGATCTGGAATATTTTGAACTATAGTACTATTGAGAAACCAACAAGTTGTAGGGACCCCGTGTTGTCATGGCTGACTCCCTTCAAACAGAATTCCCAAAGGACGAACCAATGAGCTAATACTAGCTAAACTATTTTCTGAGTTGTAACAAGATTTTTTGTATTGTTTCTTGATTATTGTAATATGAAAAACTATAAGTAGAGGTCGAACCCTCGTTTTGAAGGGTTGAATCTAGCATGTTTGCTTGTACTATTGTAAATATTCCTGAAGAGCTAAATGAAAGGAGTAATACATTGATCTTCTTCTGAATTTCATGTTCTCTTGCTTATGTTAGTGGTTCGAATTTCATAGTTGCATTTCTATAAATACTTAGATGGTTAGTTTATGCCTGTTTTGGATTACTAGTTGTTGTGAGTAATTGAAATCTGCTTTGAGTTCATTCTGTGTTATTGGAAAGTACATTTTTGTAAAATATATGTGTTTTATGAATTCTTTTATTTTGATTATCATTCCCTTGGTATTGAAATTGCTTGCTATAACATTTCTTTGTTATGCTTTAAATATATGAAATAATCTATTATGAGATAAATGTTCATCTGAGTGTATGTCCTTAATCTAGTTTTTTGGGAGATTTTTATGATGGTGCAATGTTGTTAACCTATCCGTCCATTGTTATCTACATATCTCTAACCCTAACCTTCTCTTACCCTAAAATCCAAACCCTAAGTGATCATAATTATGTCAACAACCTGCTAAGTTGACAAGAAACCAGCCTACTCTAGAGGTTGGATCAAAAACTCCTATTTTGGTCCATCCCATGTTGAGTGTTGAGCTGCAACTATTGGGTGCAAGCCTGGAAAAAAACTAGGAAGATAGACAACCGTAGTACTGAGTGAAAATTTGTTGCAATTCAATTCCCAATAGTTTTTGTCATGCTCAGTGGGACCAGTTCATAAGGAACATGAAACCCATAAAAATAATTATTGTTATCTCAGCCCGAATGAATCAAGATTGGGTGAATTTTCTTGACCTTATTAGTGGAGAAAAAAAGTTCACCTGGTGACTCCCTGGTTAGAAGACCCTAAAAAAGTATTGTAGATCAGTACCCTTTCATGTATACCAATTCTTTCAAGAGGAACAACCCTGATTATTTCTTTCATTATGAGTTACCTCAAAGAGGGGCTACTGTTATCAAAAGTTTGGATCAAGATTTTATTGAAGAAGAAGAACTTCTGGAAGAAAATCCAATAGTTCCCCCAAGAAGACCTGCAACCAGAAACATGGCACATAATTTGGCTCCTAATAATCCACTTCAGAAGTACCCTAACTGGGATTCAACTGGGCCCTTTATAATAGCACAAATAGATGATATTCCCCAGGCTGTATCTAAGGCAACCCCCATGTATGATGGATTTGGGAAAATATCTTACGAGCACTGCCAAAATATCCTAAATCTGGCAGCAATCCACAACATAAAATAAGAAAATATTATTGTCGTAATTCTAGCCCTGTCCTTTCATTGAAATATATTGCATTGGTTCAAAAATCTGGAAGATAATTCCATCACTTCATGGCAATATTTGGCTGAGACATTCATAGAAGAGTTTAATGAATCTGCTAATTTTTATCCCTGCTAAATCAGTTTACAGCCATGCAAAAAACCCAGCAAGAAATTATCTCAAACTTCAATTTGAGATTTAGTAGAACATGGAAGAGAATTCTCCCCATTACTAGACCAGATGCATTTTTGTCTTATATGTATTATATACGTGCCTTGGGATCAAAACTAGGTCTGCAAACACAACAATCTGAAGTAGAAACCTTTCCCCAAGTTTATAATGTAGCCATCCATGCTGAAAATATCCTAATCAATGTGAGAAGAATTCCCCCCAAAACCATGTTACCCTATAACTCAGAAACCAATATTTGCCATGAATAATCCACAAAGTACTCATATATGGACCCCCTTGCTTTATCATCTCCATATCCACAAATTAATCTGATTCCTTGGTCTAAACTGGTAGCCTCTATACCTTGTTTTCCTCCCCTTCCTTCCAAACCTTCTCAAGAATTGTCTGCTACTCTGGATATACAAAATGCCATGAAAACTTTGAGTAACAAAATCAATTCAATGGAAAAGAGATATCATGGAAGGTCACAATAGAGGAGATTCCCATATGTGAAAAATATCAAAATCCTGATCCTAGCAATAGTACTAGGGTTAGGTTTAATGCAGTATATGAGGAGTCAAATTGTTCTACAGATACCACTCTTGCAAATATTTGGTGTTTGGTATGCAATGAACCCCATGACTCACAATCTTGTGTGATGTATCAACACCATATTCAGCAAGCTATGGATCAAGCTGAAAGAAATTAGAAAGGGAGGGTTAATATGTTATGGCACCCTGATCAGATCATGGCCGAAAAAGAGTTGGATGAAGAAATCCCAATTGTTGTGATGACAATATCTGGAAATATATATTTACAAGCAGACCCCTAGAATATGGGACAGTTCCAAGTCCCTTCTCATAAGAAAGTTGACTCCCTCCCTCAAAGCAATGATACTTTTCCTATTCCTAAATCTAGAGGGAAGGAGAAGACAAATAGTCTCCCTAAAAATATTGAAATAGAAATAGAAGGAGACAAAATGAGATCCAAGGGTGAAGATCAAGAATGGCTCAGGTTCCCCTGTATTACTAAAAGACAAATATTAGAGGTAACCCAATAATACAAAATGAAATATGGTGAGCTAGATAGAGGTCTGGAAAGACTATCCCTAACCAAGTATGAGTACAACATTGTTGAGGAGATGAAAAAGATTCCATCAAAAGCTAGTCTATATGATACTCTTTTCATCCCAGGCTAGATTGACCTGCTCAAAGCTTCCCTCAACAAAAAACCCCAGAACAGACCAACCACCACCATCCTTAGTATAAATAGAGAAATGAAAACTACTATTCTAAAAAACAAACCTCCCCCTTTCTACATATCCCTATGAATGGAAGGATGGGTAGTCCAAAATTGTATGATTGATTCAGGAGCATCAACCACGATTATGCCTAAGGTGATCTACAAAGAAATGGGTATGGAATATACCCAGTCTTGTCCTGGAGTGTTGCAATTAGATGGGACACATGTAAAAATAGTTGGGGCTATTAAGGATGTACTGATGAGGTTGCACAGATCTCCCAAGGTAATAGTGGTGTAGGAAATAGTGGTGGTGGACTTGGAACCTTATTTCGGGTTGTGCCTCTCAAGAGAATTTACTGTAAAACTGGGAGGATGTATGTACATGGATTATTCAAGCATGGTAATCACTTTAAAAGAAAAATGATAAGGATAACACTTGCGAAACCAGTTGCTTATCATATTGAAAAATTGAAGAATATCTATGCAATCTTAATCTTATGGAGGAATTTGAGCTAGTGGAAAACATTGAAGAGCTAGACATTGTAGATGGGTTGTCTTTCAAAGAATACTATATTCAATTTGGAACTGGTATGGGTATATATAGTATCACAACTAAACTGGAAAATAAACTCCTTACTATTTCTAATCAATCCCTAAGAAACAAAGAAACATGGGTTATGCATTTTGATGGGGTTAAATATAGAAATGGTGCAAGAGATGGTGTGGTTCTACAATCACGGTATGAAGGGATAAAGAATTTTTCTTATAGACTGACATGGTCATGTACCAACAATGTTGTAGAATACAAGGATTTGTGCCTTGGATTGATGCAAGCAGAAAGCATGGGCATCATTATTTTGAACATATATGGTGATTCTGATTTGATAGTCCATCAAGTATGAAATAAGTGCAACAGTAAGCACCATTACTTGAAATCTTACAAAATTAGGGTATGGGACCTAATGGATTCATTTGATGCCCTGAATATAATTTTTGTGTCTAGAGAAGATAATAACCTGGTATATTCTTTGGCAACAAAGGGAAATAATTTCAATCCTCCTGTAGGTTTTGGAACTAAGAAGACAAAGGGAATTAAAATGGTTTTCAGACCTGCAGTGCCAGACAAGTAGATATTCTGGCAGTTTTTTGAAAGTGATAAACAAATTTTGGATTTTATGTTAAGAGAATCATGCTTCTCAACCGTCCAAGAGAAATAATTGGAGGAAATAGATCAGAAAGGCTTTATCCAACTAAGAAACAATCATATACCAAGGGTATTGGTCACCCTTGGAATTCTATTTGATAATGAAGATAGAAAGAAGGTTGGAGTTATGAAGGTCAGTAAAAAGATCTATAAAGAAGTAGAGGTCGAAATAGGAAAGAATCTCAATGTTGGGATCTAGTGTTCACCTGAGGAAGCAGAGGAGATTAAAGTTGTATGCTTAAAATACCAAGACACTATGGCTTGGTCATATGAAGACCTTAAGGTGTACGACAAAAATATTATCTAGCATACTATCGAGTTAGAAACCGATGCTAAACCATTTTGGAAAAAAAAAAGGCCTGTTAATCTGAAGATAGAAGCCATTATGAGGGAGGAACTCTTAAAGCTACTGAAGAATAGGATAATATATCCAATAAAACATTTCACTTGGGTAGCCAATTTGGTACCTGTAAGAAATAAGAATGGGGATATACGCCTATGTGTAGATTTTAGAAATTTGAATCAAGCATCTCTCAAGGATCATTATCCCCTCCTTTAGATTTACCAGATATTACAGGTGGTAGCTGGAGCAAAAATATTCTCACTCGTGGATGGTTACTCTGGATATAACAAAATTTGGGTAAATGATGAAGACTAATACAAAATAGCATTCACCACAAAATGGGGTACATTTACCTATCATAGAATGCCCTTTGGGTTGTCCAATTTTGGAGCTACATTTTAGAGAGCCATGGACTATGCCTTTGGTACACTTACAAAAAAAATTATTTTGATTTACCTAGATGACATGACGGTATTTTCTCATGATAAAAATTATCATCTATCTCATTTGGAACAGGTTTTTCAAAAATACAGAGAATTTGGTATCTCACTTAATCCTAAGAAGTCATTATTTGCAGTACATGAGGGAAAATTGTTAGGCCATTTGGTCTCAAATGAAGATATGGCCATAGATCTAGAAATAATTGGAGCAATTCTAGATATTCCTTTGCCTACTAATCAGAATACTTTGTAGTATTTCCTAGGTCAAATCAATTTCATCAAGAAATTCATTTCTAATTTTGCACAAAAAGTGAGGCCTATATTTGAACTACTCAAGAAAAGGCAAAGTTCAAGTGGACTGAGGTTAGGAAGCAAGCTTTTGAGGTCATCAAGAAATCCATTGCAACAACCCCAGTCTTGATAACTCCTAATTTTAGTAAGGATTTTATTCTCTATGCTTATGGAGCTAAATAAAGTTATGCCTCGATACTCACCCAAAAATATAGTCAAGGGGATGAGAACCCTGTGTTCTTTTGGAGTCATACTTTACATGATTATTAGGTAAAATATAACTTTATTGAAAGACAAGTATTAATTATAATGAAGTCGCTAAAGAAGTTTAGAAAATATCTGGTACAGAGCAAAACCCTAGTATATGTGGTTCATCCAGAAGTAAGAAGTTTTATTTTACAAGGTGAATTGGGAGATAAAAGGGCTGGTTGTATTACTAAGATCTAGGAATACGATGTGGAGATACATCCCACCAAGATGGTAAGAGGTAGAGCCTTGTGGCAAGGATTGACAAATGCTTCAGCAATGGCCAAAATAACAGCTTGTCCCACCGTGATCGCCACTGAAAGCATGAGATTTCGGAATAAAAATAGTGAGATGCAATAAAAAGACAGAACTGGCTAGATACATGAAATAACACGGATAGAATTAAATTAAAAACAAGAGCACAGCCCTTTCACATTAATTCTGTTCGGTTACAATGGCCTGATTCTTATTACAAAGAGTGCACAATGATTTTCTTCCGCATGCCCACATGCAAACTGGACAGGCCAGTGTTGTTGCCGCTGGTTGCCGATGAATCTCTGCTTCTGCTGTTCTTCCTGTATTCAAAGAAACAATAACAACGTTTAATAGCACCTGTTAAATGAAAGTAGAACGTCTGTCTTTAGGAAGCAATGGAAAATGCATGCGAAGGATTATTGAATGTGTGAACGAAATAACTCTATGAAAACCTGCAATTCTCACGGGGAACAACATACATATTCGAAAACAGCATATGTTATAGAATCATAAACTGTTTTAATCATATTTGAAAATAGCATGTATTCCGAAAGCATAAGACTTAAGCTATGCTTTAATATATTTGAAAGATACATATTTTAAAACATAAACGTGAGCTATTTTAAAACTTCCGCAAACAGCATATATTAAATTAACAAAAACATGTGCGGGATGCCCAAGCGGGCCGCTCCCGTTAAATCCTGATCTCGGCACCAATCCATTGGGAATGGGCCCGAAATCTCAAAGGAAAGAGTTGTCGTCGAATTGATGGATTAACATGATCCAATGTCGGGATTGAAGGTTCAGGTGAACGCAGTCGAGTGTTCAGTGTAACAGCACTTTGTTGCTTTTAAAATGCTTCGTAACTTTTTTTTTCATTGTATCGAGCCGGTTTTTATAGAGATTTTTGCCTCTTGGAGCATTAATGCCAAACCCTAAATCCGTAAGGGCCGCTCAGATTTGATCCTTATCGGGCCATTATGGGACATGGCTCGCACTGACAGATCGCAGTTATGAGGCGTGGCCTCGGATCGGATATTTTGAAACCGCTTGTTATTCCATTAAAGCTCGCCGTAAATTGCTTTGAATGCTCTCTTTGGATATTTGCTTTTTAAAATCATTTTTAATGTTTGCTTTAACTCTGCCTTTAACTGATGACGTGTCGACTTTTGAGTGGTTACATGCTTTTATATGTTTACGTGTCTGGCAGGCGCGAAGGCAGGGGTCTGTCGCGATATCGCGACGGTCACGATATCGCGACCGCGTGATATCGCGACGGTCGCGATATCGCGACGTCGCGATATCGTGACGGTCGCGATATCATGCGTCATGATATCACGACGATCGCGATATCGTGTGTCGCGATATCGCGACGGTCGCGATATCGCGACGGTCACGATATCGCGATATCACGACCATCGCGATATCGCGACGCGCGATTTCGCGACGTCCAAGGCTGGGCTCCCCTCCTTTTGCTAAGTTTGCTTTTAAAGACTTTGTTTAAGGCTTTGAAGGTTTTGACGTTTGAAGACCATCTTTACTCTGATTCATTTTTCGACCTTCCGAACTGCTTGTGCAAGTGGTCAAGACCACTGTTTGACCTCTAAAGGCTGCCCTGAAAGCTGTGTATGTGCATGCGATCAGTGTTTGTAGTCACTTAATCGAATGGTGCTATTTTGGTGTCTACAGATGCCCCTTTTTGGGAAGCGCTGCGGGTGATGCAGTGTTGAGCAAAAATATACGACCAAAGCACTAATGATTAGGGTTTCTTGGTAACCTAACCAACTTTTAATGCCCCAAGTATGGAAAGGGCATGCATTCTTGAATCCTTGCTTCGACGAGCTAAGGAATTTGATTTCAAGTGTTAACCTATTTTGGTGAGGTGTGACTTGAGCTTGGACATTGATCAGTCATGATTAGGCAAAGGGCGTAACCTTTTATCCACAGGGGAACCTTGTGTTCATGCTTCGGGAATGCCAAGTATTTGATCAACTTAATGATTGCTTGTTTACTACCCCAAGCAGGAGCGTGATTGTCTTTGTCAATGATTCTTTGAATGCATGTCATTGCCTTGATTGGGTGTGTGGTTGTTGATTGGTGACTAAGTGTGACTACCCCCTCAAGCGACGAATCGATGAGGGAATGACCTTCGTGAGAAAAGCGACGAGTCGCTTGACCCAAGATGACTTAGGTTAGGGTGCCTTTAGATGTTTTTCCATTTGAGCACGTGCAATTTCCCGACATTTGGACCTATTTTTGGTGGGTGTTAACCCTTTTGGTGATGCCATAATGGGGTGAAATCATCAAAAACCCGTCTTCCCGTGGAGCGGTCCAGCTATGATAGCCTTCTTAGGGAAGTAGGAGAATGAGAATTTGAGCCCCGACATCGATTTTCTATGCCAAGAGGTTGAGTGCAAGAGCACTCGTGTCCGGCAATGCTTATTGCTTATGTTTTTGTGTTGCATTTTTGTGATGTTTTTGTTGTTTTGATTTTCTTTCTTTACGTATATGTCATGATTTTATGCACAATGATTGATGTTGATGGGTGCATGCTACTTGATATGGATGGATGCATATGGTATGATAATTACCAATGTTGTATGTTGATTTATTTTGATGGATGCATGATGAATGCAAATGCATGTGATATGCAGAAATGAAATGGATGTATGGACTTGGTGATATTTGGTTATGGCACCATAGACTGTTTAGAACTCCATTACTTTGCTATGTACAAATGTGGTGTTTCTTCTTTTTGTATTTTTTGATGGTATTGCAAGGATGAAAAGTAGTGTAATTGGTTTAAAAATGTAGCTAAGGTTTTCTGAGACTCAGACAGTTTTAACTCACTAGCCATGACTGTACTTTATCTTACAAGACTTTTGAACAAGGTATGAATCGGACTTGTTTTTAACCAAGTTATTTCACATCCCTGTGTGTGCAATTGAGTTCATTTATGTGGTATTTGTCAGGATACCGCCAGTGCTAGATGGGCTTTCAACCGAACCTGTACTGAGGATCACCTAATTAGCTCCACTAACTCCTTTGTTGTATGTAGTTAGATTAATCTGCGGTGTCATCCAGGATACCATAAGCTAGCTCATCCACATGCAAACATTGATCTGTACACAAGTTAATGTGACAGATATATCGTCATGCGAGAAGTTTACCGCCAGTGACCGATAGGCTATCAACCAAACCGATACTGAGGCTTGCCTCATGACCTGTCGAGAATCTTGAGAGTTCCGGGGATTCAAGGTCAACTCCCTTCTTTTCTTCAATTGTATTGGGATACTTGCTCGTTATAGTGATAATAATCATTGTTTATTTTGATTTATTTTTCTTTTCTCTTGAGCAAGGGATTTGGATATGGAGTGACGATAATCACTATTCTTTGTGCTTTTTGAGATGTGCACTGTAGGGTGTCAAATTTTGAAGTTTTGACATTTTGCAAATTTTTGACGTTTTGCAACTTTGGGATTCTTAGGGAATTGGGTAGGGAGGATGCTTGTCCTTTTGCCAACTCTCAGCATTCTTGGGGTCATTCGCACGGGGGATGAGCAAGATAACCGTTTCGCTTATGGTAACCTTGGATTACTATGTGAGGTTTCATCCTTCGTTCACACAACTCGGGAATTTTTGATGTGTTTTAATTTGTGTTGGGATGTTACGTAACAAGGTGTATTTCAAGTGTGACTCTACCTTCGTAAAATCTGTTTGACTTGATACATTTCATTGCTAAAGAGCAAAATGATGACTGAATCACGAAAAACTCTTGATACATTAAAAGACCACTGACTCTAGTGTGGTAAAGTGCATGGTGTTTTTGCTATTTTTGTAAAATGGAACAGTGTGGAACAAGATGGACTAGTAGAACCATGACAGCCTATGGTGCCTTTGACCTGTATGCCCATGAATATACAATGTATGGATGCAATGCTTAATGCAGCTACATATTTTTGTATTTTTGATGGATTGATTTTGGTGAATATGAAGATGAATTGCGAGAAGAATTCTCTATTTGATGATTTTGAGTATGCCTAGAAATGAGATGCAAATTTTTGTTGTTTTTGATGATTTTTGTTGTTTTTGAATTTTCATGATTTTTTGACCAAGTGATTGTGGAAATCCTTGGAGCGTTTTGGGATTGACCAAGCGATTGCAAAAATCCTTGGAGCCTTTGGGATTGACCAAGCGATTGTGATAATCCTTGGAGCATTTTGGTTTGACCAAGCGATTGCAAGAATCCTTGGAGCCTTTGGGGATTGACCAAGCGATTTTGATAATCCTTGGAGCATTTTGGTTTGACCAAGCGATTGCAAGAATCCTTGGAGCTTTTGGGATTGACCAAGCGATTGTGATAATCCTTGGAGCATTTTGGGGTTTGACCAAGCGATTGCAAGAATCCTTGGAGCCTTTTGGGATTGACCAAGCGATTGCAATAATCCTTGGAGCATTTGGGTTGACCAAGAGATTGCAAGAATCCTTGGAGCTTTTGGGGTGAAAAGGGTTTTGATAATCCTTGGAGTTTGTGAAAGGTAATTTGGAGTGGTGACCAAGCGATTGTGATAATCCTTGGAGCATTTTGGGTTGACCAAGAGATTGCAATAATCCTTGGAGCCTTTGGGATTGACCAAGCGATTGTGATAATCCTTGGAGCTTTTGGGGTGACCAAGCGATTGCGATAATCCTTGGAGCTTTTTGAGATTGACCAAGCGATTGTGGAAATCCTTGGAGCATTTTGGTTTGACCAAAGGGTTGATGGACACCTTTGGAGCATTTGGTGTAATCCACTTGCTCTTCAGGGAATAGAGGTACCCCCAGCTTGACAATCTTTGTGCACCGGATCGCGCTCTGTAGGAATTGGCACGAATGGATCGGCCTTATGCACGGATAGGAGGACAGGGTCTGCCTTCGACACTGATGGTGCTATGATATCTCTGGGTGGAAGTTGCTCGCGACCTTCCCCAAGGAGTGGGATGGACATGTGATGCCGGTAGGCTGGGTCTATGCGCCACTCATGCCCTAGTATTATGTTTATCATTTGACATGCTTCATCGATATTTATAGGGTGTCGATGCTGCCGTATGTGATTGCTTTGAGCTATCTCTGTTTCATCCTCACCTTCGGACAATGTGTATAGCTCATCAGAATCTAGAGATTCTGAGATATGGAGGACTGCATCATCAGGTAGTCCTACAACCAAGGGTTGATCCTCTTCGAAAAGAGCCTCATGTACGTTGGGCCTTGGGAGCTCCAAAATCTTGGTCTCTAGCGACTCTAAGTGCTCTAGCACTTTGTATGTATCGGGAGATTTGAGCTCCTCCTCTTTGATTTGTTCTTGTTGAGGAACTTGGGGTTCATGGAGGGGTAGCTGAATAGCACCCCCCATGTCTTGGTGGGGCTGTTCATCCCGCTCTTCTTCTTGTTCTGATTCCTCAGAAGCTTCGAACAATGTGTATAGCTCATCAGGATCTGTAGATTCTGAGATATGGAGGACTGCATCATCAGTGAGTACAGTTAGAGGTTGATCCTCTTCGAAAAGAGCCTCATGTAAGTTGGGCCTTGGGAGCTCCAAAATCTTGGTCTCCACCAACTCTAAGTGCTCTAGCTCTTTGCATAGATCGGGAGATTTGAGCTCCTCCGCTTTGATTGGTTCGTGTTGAGAAACGGGGACCTATGGAGGGGTAGCTGAATAGCACCCCCCATGTCTTGGTGGGGCTGTTCATCCAGCTCTTCTCTTTGCTCTGATTCCTCAGAGGCTTCTTGGTGACTTTCTAAGGGTGGCCCATAAACCTGAGTGGGTTCCTGAGGAAGGCACTCGTCATTGTTTATAGGAGTAGCCTCCTGCTCATGTCTAGGAGGCATTGGGGGTGATGCTTGATAAGGTCGCAGAGACTCGTCTCGCACCCGGGGGTTGTGCTCCTCATACTTTGTTGTGCTCTTTGGGTGCGAGGGGTTGGCGCCTTCTCAGGTAGTTTATAGCGCAACTTATCTGCTTTGTGCTGCATGTATAAGTTTTCTAACTCCTGGCGACCTTGTTCAACCTGCGTTATTTGAGCTTGGCGGACGACTTTTTTGGCGACTGTCGGGTCGATGTGGTCTACCCTATTTTGCTCAAGAGGTTCGGATTTGTGCCTCTCATAATGTTTTGTTTTATGTGTGTGAGGGGTTGGAGTCCTCTCCTGCACAGTGTGTTGGAACAACTCCTCCTCCTGGTGTTGAAGGTGTTCTTTATTTAGAAGATACCATTGCTCTAACCGTTGTTGTTCTTGCTCAAGTTGCGTGAGTTGCATCCGATGTGTGAAATGTTTGATAGATTCTAAGATAGTTGGTCTTGTCGCCTCATGTCTAGAAGGCCTAGATGCCTCTCTGACATATCTATCTTGGTCGTAGTGATCCAAGATCTCTAGAGGCCATCTCTCTCTGATGGGGGTAGCGGCATTTATCTGAGTGTGACCATGATATCTAGCAGGTGCGGAGGCGTATTGCTCCCGCGATGTGTATTGTTTTTGAGGAAGGTAGGAATCTTCCTCATGCTCTCTTTCATAAGTGAGCACGATTTGGCAGACGGAATTGGCTTGGCCTACCTGAGGAGCCTTGTGCTCTGAATTTGTCCTTGTAGTCCTGACAACTGGAGGGGTTGAAGGAGGGATAGTGTAACCATGTGGTTCCTCTCATCGAACCCTAGGTTGACTCAGCGCTTCATCGCGCGGTGACCGCTCATAACGAGCATCTAAGGGAGCTCTCCTATGGATGTACCCCTCATGGGAGGATGTGTGTTGAGTGCTATGCTGAACAGGAGTGCTCCTAGAAGGGGTACCCCCATAGTCCTTATCTGTTAAGGTGTGGAGGGGACCGCCTTGTGTGTCAGGCCGCCAAGGTGGTATGACCAAATCCTTGGGGTTAAAGGGAAGGCGACTAGCGCCCTCTCTTTGTGCACCTTCCGCAGCGTCCGCCCTTGATTGGGCTTGGCTACGGGTGTACACCATTGTGTTGCTTCTCTACTATCTAAGCAGATTTTATCTCGTTTATGATGATTTGTCTTTTTGTTTACACTAAGCAAAAATGAACACACACACATACACAAAACCATGATTATCTTTGTTAAGGATTAAATAGTGTATCCTAAACTGGTTTAGTGCATTTTGATGTTTCGTTTTGTTTTTGCAATTTTGGAAGAACGTTTAAATGCATAATGTTGGCTCATATGACTCCCATAAATGGTCGCCCCTTCAATATACCATTGCTGGACCGATATACCAACCTCTCTATATACCCGCCCTTACGTGAGGGAGACTATAGGTACGTGAGAGCAGATGGTACGTGGAACATAGGCGGTACGGAAGGGGAATCGCTCTGTTTATGACACCTACCATAGAAGACTTATCCTCGCGTGCATGGGAATCACCCCGAGCAACACTCGGTCAGCTTTCGTCGGGATTTACGTCTAGCAACGATCGCGATCGAGGTAATGGATGCAATATCTCAAGCCAAAGTGATAATGGAATCCACCTTTGGTCTTGCTCAAGGGTTGGGGTTTTACGACCAACGCCTTGGTTTAAAGTACCACGTGGTGTGTGGGATTCATTTTACTTTGCAAATTTGAAACAAGCAACCGAAAAAGAAATCTTTCCCTATGCCAGACAGATACTACAAACCGGAAAACAGCAAGTAGGAATTTTGAAAAGAAATTTTCTACCTTTCTTTAACAATTTTTTTTTTTAATTATTAGATGAATAATTACACGAGATAACTACCTTATTTAAATAAAGCAAGAAAATATTTAAGAAAAATTTCTCTACCTTTCTTTAATAATTAAAAAGATTTAATTATTAAATAGAATAATTACTAATACTACATATTTAAATAAAGCAAAAAAAATTTAAGAAAAATTCTTCTACCCTTATTTAAATAAAGTATAAAAGAATTTTAAATGCCAGTCAAATGAAAAAACCCGAAACTTCGCAAAGAGAAAATGATATGGACGGCTATAATAACCCCTACCTCCTTTCTACTCGAAATTGTTGTTTCGACCTCCGGCTAAAAAGAAGTACTGTTAAGCACAAGACACTAACAAGTTTAGATAGTAACTTATTGATTTTTAAAAATATGGGAACCGGTCCCACCGTGATCGCCACTGAAAGCATGAGATTTCGGAATAAAAACAGTGAGATGCAATAAAAAGACAGAACTGGCTAGATACATGAAATAACACGGATAGAATTAAATTAAAAACAGGAGCACAACCCTTTCACATTAATTCTGTTCGGTTACAATGGCCTGATTCTTATTACAAAGAGTGCACAATGATTTTCTTCCGCATGCCCACATGCAAAAATGGACAGGCCGGTGTTGCTGTCGCTGGTTGCCGATGAATCTCTGCTTCTGCTGTTCTTCCTGTATTCAAAGAAACAATAACAACGTTTAATAGCACCTGTTAAATGAAAGTAGAACGTCTGTCTTTAGGAAGCAATGGAAAATGCATGCGAAGGATTATTGAATGTGTGAACGAAATAACTCTATGAAAACCTGCAATTCTCACGGGGAACAGCATACATATTCGAAAATAGCATATGTTATAGAATCATAAACTGTTTTAATCATATTTGAAAATAGCATGTATTCCGAAAGCATAAGACTTAAGCTATGCTTTAATATATTTGAAAGATACATATTTTAAAACATAAACGTGAGCTATTTTAAAACTTCCGCAAACAACATATATTAAATTAACAAAAACATGTGCGGGATGCCCAAGCGGGCCGCTCCCGTTAAATCCTGATCTCGGCACCAATCCACTGGGAATGGGCCCGAAATCTCAAAGGAAAGAGTTGTCGTCGAATTGATGGATTAACATGATCCAATGTCGGGATTGAAGGTTCAGGTGAACGCAGTCGAGTGTTCAGTGTAACAGCACTTTGTTGCTTTTAAAATGCTTCGTAACTTTTTTTTTCATTGTATCGAGCCGGTTTTTATAGAGATTTTTGCCTCTTGGAGCATTAATGCCAAACCCTAAATCCGTAAGGGCCGCTCAGATTTGATCCTTATCGGGCCATTATGGGACATGGCTCGCACTGACAGATCGTAGTTATGAGGCGTGGCCTCGGATCGGATATTTTGAAACCGCTTGTTATTCCATTAAAGCTCGTCGTAAATTGCTTTGAATGCTCTCTTTGGATATTTGCTTTTTAAAATCATTTTTAATGTTTGCTTTAACTTTGCCTTTAACTGATGACGTGTCGTCTTTTGAGTGGTTACATGCTTTTATATGTTTACGTGTTTGGCAGGCGCGAAGGCAGGGGTCTGTCGCGATATCGCGACGGTCGTGATATCGCGACACGCGATTTCACGACGTCCAAGGCTGGGCTCCCCTCCTTTTGCTAAGTTTGCTTTTAAAGACTTTGTTTAAGGCTTTGAAGGTTTTGACGTTTGAAGACCATCTTTACTCTGTTCACTTTTCGACCTTCCAAACTGCTATGCAAGTGGTCAAGACCACTGTTTGACCTCTAAAGGCTGCCCTGAAAGCTGTGTATGTGCATGCGATCAGTGTTTGTAGTCACTTAATCGAATGGTGATGTTTTGGTGTCTACACAAGGATTGAAAAATGCTTCAGCAATGGCAAAAATAACAGCTTGTCAGATAACAAAAGAGGATCAAATAGAGATTGTTCACACTCTGAATTCTGATTGGATTGAGCAAATGACTAGGTATTTACAAACTGGTATCTGCCCACCTAATCTGAATTCTTCTCAAATAAGGATGTATAGAATTCATGCTCTAAAATATGTGTTGCTACCTAAAGGGTTTTTCAAAAGAAACTTTGATGGTATTCTCCTAAAATGTTTGAACGAGGACCAACAAAAAAGAGTCCTAGAATAATTTCATGGAGGCTCAACAAGAGGTCATAGCTCCGGCAGAACTACAACTTTGAAGATAATAAGAGCAGGCTATTATTGGCCTACTATGTTCAATGATGATTTTAAAGTTACCCAGGCCTATGATAAGTATCAAAGGTATGTTGGAAAGACCAGAAATGTTGCATCCCTCCTAAAGCCTATTCAAGTTGAGGAGCCTTTCTAACAATGGGGATTAGATTTTATAGGAGTTATAAATCCTAATTCTTTGGTAGAGCACAAGTTTATCTTTATAGCTACATATTATCTTACCAGATGGGTAGAGGCCATTCCTACAAAGAAGGCAGACCAAGAAGTTGTGATCAACTTTACGAAGAGTTTGATTTCTAGATTTGGAGTTTCAAAAGCTTTGGTGAGTGATAATGGACTTGCCTTTATAGGAGCTAAGTACATTGAGTTTGCCATCGAGTATGACATCACTCTTAAAAATACTTCAAAATATTATCCACAAGGTAATGTACTTGCAGAATCTACCAATAAAAACATATTAAGTATTTTGAGAAAATATTTGGAAGGTAACAAAAGGAGTTGACACCTATTGCTCAACCATTCTCTATGGGTAGATAGGATTATTATTTAAAAGTCCATAAAAACTTCGCCTTATGCACTGGTATACGAAAAAGAGGTTGTATTGCCAATTCACTTAGATATCCCAACACTTAAGCTTGTTAGTACAGAAGAAGAATTAGAGGATGATACAGTTAAAACTAGGTTGACACACTTGCTACGATTGGAAGAGAGTAGGACTCAGGCATATGATCATTTTCAAAAGCACTCATCAGCCATTAAAACATGGTTTGATAAAAAATCTAGGTTCAAAAATCTCCAAGTTGGAGATTCAGTTCTCAGGTGGAATGTTGACAGGGCAAAACAAGGTAAACATGAAAAATTTGATTCATTTTTGGATGGTCCTTTCGAAATAGTGGAAGCTAAAGAGTCTAATGTATTTCAGTTGAAGGATCCATAGGGAAACATACAACCAATTTTGGTGAATGGTTTCCACCTTAATATTTACTATATGTAATAAGTAAGCTCATTGTAACATATGTATATACATTGTACAAATATTTCCCCTTCCTTTCTGCACTTTCTATTTTATTTTCTTTCTACACTTTGCAATTAGTTATTTTTTGATGAAATGCTAAAAAAAAAAAAAGAGAGAGAGAGAGAGAAGAAATTTTGCAAGAAATGACTAAGTGTTGGCCAAATTCATGGTAATGTTCTATTACGCACATTCTAGACACCTAAAACATGTCATGTTTAGGAAACCACTCATATGAGCACATATGAAGACCATATGTCCAATTTTGGACCTTTACAAGAGCAATCAGTGGTCCTAACCACTCAAAATGGTAGTTTTAACCCATCCAAGCTTAGTCACTATAAACCAGAGTGGCTGGATCCTAGCCGCTCAAGCTGAGAGTGGCCAAACCTTAGCCATTGCAGATGACAGTGGCCAAATATTAGTCACTACAGACAACAGTGGCTAAGTCATAAAAAGCATTTTGTCGACAAACAAGCCTAATCAAGGGTAGAAGTGGTAGTTTACATGCAATAAAGTGAGCGGGGACAACTTTGCATTCCCCCTCACAACTAGTTCACATGGGAGACTTGAGTCCATAGTTAGACTTCAGTTAACTGGCCTTCAAACATAGACAAAGACAAAACTTCTCATGCTAACGACCAGTTCACATGGGAGACTCGAGTCCACAGTTAGACTTCGATTAAGCGGCCTTCAAACATAGACAAAGACAAAACTTCTCATGCTAACAACTAGTTCACATGGGAGACTCAAGTCCATAGTTAGACTTTAGTTAACTGGCCTCCAAACATAGACAAAGGACAAAAGCTTCTCATGCTAACAACCAGTTCACATGGGAGACTCAAGTCGGAAGTTAGACTTCAGTTAACCGACCTTCAAACATAGACAAAAGATAAAAATCTTCTCATGCTAACATCTCACTACGCATGAGAAATTCAGTCCTAGGGTTTGAACATAGACCTAGGGTTTCACACTTTATAAGGTGCAAGCCTGAGAGCACCAAATGGATCCATAATCATCCATCCATGATAGATATCAATTCTGAGACCAAGGATGATCTTTTAGCAGACTTCTTTGAGAGAGCTTTTCTTGGAGAGCATACACAGTGAAGCCCTATCGGATTGGAGAGCAGATGAGCACCCTTGAGGAGCAAAGAAGTGCTAGCCAACTGAGAGGTAATCATCCATACACATATGGTAATAATTTAACATTAGTAGCAACTTAAGCCCATAGTCTTTGGGTCAATAGAGAGGGATTTCATCTTAGCGATCGTTGTCTTGGACAGTGGCCCACAAACCTAGTCTAGGGTTTAGGTGTTAGTTTCTCTTATTCTGCTTTCTTTATATTTCACATCATTAGCATAAGATCCATTTTGCTTCATTTATTTGCTTTCATAGCACTAGTTTCATTGCATTTATTATCATTGAGCATATTTCCTTTTATTGTCAGATTTACTACTAATAACCTCATCCGAGGAGGCAATCTCGGATAGCTAAGCGTGTGTTGTTGTTTTCATGATCATAGGACTATAGGTTCATCAGATAGATTAGCAACATTCGAAAGCACAAAGATCCCTCCAGGAATCAGACTTGGAGAAGGAGGCATCTGTAAGCCCTCATACATTTTCGTGTGCGGAACCAAGAAGCCTTTAAAAGTGCACCACCCCTTGCGAGGGGACATCTTACCCACTTGTAATTCATTGTATCAAAATGGGTATCCCTCAGAGGGACCGACATGTAACCGGGTTTCAATATCAATAAAAGGATCTCTCTTTGTTATTTTCATGTTATATGCATTTCATGGTCTTTCATTTTCATTTTGGTATAATATTGCAAGTAGATAGTAAAGAGTGGTGCGTGCATCCCGGGGTCGCTATAGATGGCGATCACGGTGGGACCTCCACTGATTTTTCATTTTTTTACCTGGATACTAACTTATTTTTGTGTGCAGGCCTAGCCGCTCTGGTCTACAATGGCTAGAAATCAGCCGCTCTAGTCTACAATGGCCAACAATCTTAGCCGCTCCTGCTAACAACGATCGAAATTCAGCCGCTCTGATCAACAACGACCAGCAGAGAAGTGCAGTAGAGGGAATAATTTCTGTCATCTGAGCGGGATTCAAGGTTGGTACCCCTTCCCTGTATTCTCTTATTTTCTATCTGCATTTGATTTCGAGAAATAGCAAACATAAACATAGATTAATTAGGGAAAATGAAAGAAAAAAGAAATAAAAACTGCATTTTGCATTTCCTAGGTTTCTTTTAAATTTCCTCTAGGTACTTCTAGGAACAACGGACCTCTGCCTGTAAGGTCCACCCTAGTCTCCAGCGTGCTAGGCCATTGTGTTTTGGTTTGCTTGCATGTGGCCCAATCAGTGGCTATTTTCATCACAAAATAGGAGAGTGCATTAAAATCATATAGACTAGTTATAGATGCATTTGTATGAAAATGAAATGTTCTTTTTAGGCATTGTAGGAAAATAGTCATGAATGTTGGTTGATGCATCACTTTCTATTTCAAAATCTAAAAATAATCACATACATTCACATGTATCATTTTAAACATTGGGGAGTTGGATTTCATCACCAACCCCCAATTCAGTCTGGTGACATTGGAATTCACCTCCTTCCATCGGCTTGCCCCCTAGATATCCTAGAATGGAGTAAGGCACTTACTCATAGTGGTACTAGTTACTTATGTTCAAACTATCTCCCACTATTGGAACAATCATTGGTTCAGAGTGGAAGAGCTAGGCGAACCCCCCACTAGGATTTAAGCGGTGTACCCTAGTCTCTTTCTGAGAAAATCATGTTTGGCATGGGTGTTCTTGGTTCCCACTATGGATGAGTCCCCTCATTCTAAATCCAAAGCAAGAGCAAGAAAGCAAAAGCAACAACACATCTGAAACACACTAAAACAAGTTCTTAGGATACACATTTAATCCTTAAAAGAGATAATCATATTGTTTGCTTGGTGTGTTTCTTCATTGCTGGGGTAATCAACCTAACCCTAATTTTTCAAAGAAATTTATAACACCCACAACCTTTTTTAGAAGTCAAAAATTTTATAACAAAAATTATGGCCGGGAGACCTCCCATGGTGAGCAAGACCTTCAATCTAGAGAGGGAATCAGGTTCCATACCCCACACATCTCATTACACTGAGAGTTCAAATCAGTCCAATGATGGGCAAGATAGAGGGAAGAGAGTTGTCGACCTTGTTGCACAATTTGAAATAGGCAAGAACCCTCACATGGAGTTGTAGAGGCATAGACCCAACACAACAAACCGATCAAATTAGTCACATGGGTCACATGCAATTCAGAGAGAACAAATGCTCCAAGCTCAATTGGATGAGTGGGATCAAATTTATTCGAGACCGACTTCCAGAACCATAGCCATAAAATATTCTACATCTGGAAGCTCATAAAGTATGACTTCTAAATGCACCACTCAACCTAGGGATGCTTCAAAGTGACCCCATAAATCTCATATAGAATCTGACCACAAAGACACTTATCACCACACAGAGCACACAAAGCAAGTTACACTAGCTAGCCAAAGTAGAGAAATAGCAGAAACCTCTTTGAGGAATCTGTGAATCAGAACTACAAGAACGAAGTCAGATAAGCATGAGTCTTCTATGACCATGCAAGTTAACCACATGCGATGGTTAGAAAATGCCTTGCACAAAGAGTGAGAGCTTGTAGAAGCTCTCAAACATGATAAATAGAGAGAACGGTTGTTGCACCAACATGAGCAATGTTTAAGAGAGCAAGTTGAGCAGCTAGCTCATAGCAACCAACAAGCAAATAGAAATGATCATCAAAGAGATAAATGCATCGACTCACCAAGAGAGGGACGCAATAGACAAGAAGAAATCCCACAATGAAACCACCACTCAAATCATGAGCAACATCAAACTGGTGGTGAAAGGGTAAACATGATAGATCAGGATCAGACCCATCCTGAATCCCCTCTTAGGAGGGAGGAGAATAGAACAAGACAAGTGGATAGAGGGCTACTTCCATTGCCACCATGAGGGGGCCTACAAGAAGAGGAGCTCCTCGCCTCAAAGGCATTCCAAGAACTTGCTAAAAATATGAAGTCCTTTGAGAAACAAGAGACAGTTGGGAACCAACCAACATTAAGCAAAATACACAACCAACCATTGTGTCCATCAGTTCCTAGCCCTACATATCCTAAGCATTTTGAGATGCCTAGGTTGGATAAGTTTAATGGTGAAGAGGATGCACAAGAACATGTCACCAACTTTATCAATGCATGCTTTCATCTAGAAGATAGTGATGCCCTTATGTTGAGAACCTTCATTATGACATTTTTAGGGGTTGCCACCCAATGGTTCAACTAGCTTCCCAAGCACAACATATCCACTTTTGAACAACTAGTGAATGCATTCTTAAAATATTTCTCTTTTTGTGCTAAGAAGAAGGTGAACCTCTCAGACCTGGCCAACCTAAAGTAGGTATGATGATGAGCCAGTCATGGATTATGGGGATAGATGGAGAAAAATCATGGCAAAGTTATCATTTTCCATCCCGATCGAAGAGTTAATCTGAATGTTCATAAAAATTTATGCCAAGCATATCTCGTTACTATTGCAACTACAGAAGTATGATACATTCAAAGAAGCCTTGGCTCAAGCCAAGCTTATTGAAGATATAAAGCTCGAAGAAGGAGACCTAAAGCTCTATAGCAAGAAAGAATGGAATGAGAGTATGCAACATCAATCACAATAGGCCCAACCTACAAATGTCAACCAGATCATGTTAAGCATTCCAAAAATAGCATAGAGCCAACAACAAGAAAACTATCAGGCTCAACCTCCTACTATGTATTACAACCAATGCAACAAGAATCAAGGCAGGGGCAAACAGAAACAACCCCCTCATAATTATACACCATTGCCTAAATCCTTGGCATCAATTTTCAATCGCCTTTGCGAGGCCAAGGTTTTAAACTTGCCTAAGGAGCACATCCTGGATCCTAATTACCCCAAACCTAAGGGGTATAGGGAAGATCTCTATTGTGTTTACCATCGGCAAAATGGCCATGATATCCAGGATTGTGTTGCATTCAAGAATATAGTGCAGGATATGTTGGATAAGAATGAATTGCAAGACATCAACATATTCAAAAATCTTCTCCCCA
This sequence comes from Wollemia nobilis, assembly GCA_028583015.1. Lineage (NCBI taxonomy): Eukaryota > Viridiplantae > Streptophyta > Pinopsida > Araucariales > Araucariaceae > Wollemia > Wollemia nobilis. Next base: position 6,519,065 of record JAQPPZ010006195.1, on the reverse strand, counting down.
ATCATGGGGCCAACAAAAATCAAGTTGAGCATGTCAATGAGGTGCACATAGCCCCACCTGAGGAGGGTTTTATAGGTATGATCAATACTACAATAAGAAGCAAAATATGCCTTGATCAGCCCAACATATCAAAAAAGTCAACTAAAGTTGATAATCTATCACAATCCATACCAACAATAAGTTCAATGCACTTACAAAAAGACCATGTGATTGCCTTTCATAGGCAGGAGATTAAGACAATCTCTCAGGATGAACTTGATCCTCCACTCCACATCATAGTAAGAATCAATCAAATTCCGTACAAGAGAGTCTTGATTGACACTGGGTCATCCATCAACATCATCACAACTACAACTTTGAAGTATTTAAATCTGCCACCTTCACGCATTAAGGACACAACATTTACATTGAGGGCCTTCAATGATGCTACTTCCCCAACAATTGGCACAATAATCCTACCTATACAAGTTGGGATAAATATGATACCTACATTGTGCCATATCTTGGAGGGTGAGAGGCAGTACAACATATTGCTAGGCAGACCATGGATAAGGGATATGGAATGCATACCTTCCATAGTGCACCAAAACCTAAAATTCATACATCAAGGACAAGTGTATGTGGTCCCCCATGATCTTGAGCCATTCAAGTATTACAAGAAAGTTGATGAGACACAAGAAAAAGTGCCTTCTCAAGAGTTTGTGGCAATGGTCAATAGCGAGATAGAGGACCAAGTGACTCTAAAGCAGATAAAACAAGATGTGGTGCAATCAGATGTTGCTTTCCCATTGAAGGGATCAAAACCATTGGCATTAGTCACCCCTAACTCACTTCTCATGGTGCCTCCTCAAGAACAAGAACAATTGTTCCCCCCACATCAGATAGGGGGTATCAAAGCTAGTACAATGCAACACTACGAAGTGAAACAGAAACATGAACTAAGTCATAAACATGAGCATGTGGATACCACTAACAAAGTGGATCATCATGAAGCCTCCACATCAACTCAAAGGAAGGAAATGGGTGAGTTACAGTTACCTGGTGGATCTTTAGCATCTCCTTCAATAGATAGTGTTATTTCAAACCAATCACTAGAAATACACAGGGGAGCCTTATCAATATTGGAGCATATGCAAAATCACCTCTACAATATAGAGGTCCAAATGGAGAAGCAAAATGAGGCATTGCACTTTATCATGAACCATCTTGAGAGATAGAAGCACCCTTTATCTAAGGTCAAATTGTCTCCTGGGCAGCCACAAGAGAAGCCTCAACAAGATCCCCCTGGGCTAGCAAGTGACATACCTAGGGCTCAACCTGGTCCTCATACCAGGCCAAAGCATGCTAAAAAATCAAAGCAACAACAACGCATTTGGACTCCTTTAAATGAGTCTATGTCAAATATTTTTCAAAAGCTATAGGAAGCTAGGGTCATCACCTTACCCGACATAAAGCCTCTATACCCAAACAGAGCTAAACCCAAGGGTTATAGGGAGGACCATTACTGTATCTACCACCGAATAAAGGGCCATGACATTTATGATTGTCATGGATTCAAGAATGTGGTCCAAGACCTATTAGAGTGAAATGAGCTCCGTCCAGATGGTTCACTCATTCCTCCCTACCCAGATAGGGGCACCTCACAAGGATCTGTGCCCCAATTAGGAGAGTTGATTTTCATCACTCTTCCTAAGAAGGTTGATTACATTGCAGTGGACAACATGTGCACTAGGGATCTTAAAGGTCAAATACCTTCCCCATCATCCACATCAAGTTCAATGAGACAAAGTGAGGGTTCTGAAGGTATCACACCTTCCTCACTTTCATTAAGTGGTGCACACATTGGGGGTATTTAAGGTGTCACACCTTCCCCCCATAATATATCAAAAATACAAAAACATTCAAATATATCAAAAATACAAACAAATCATAAAACATAAAAAGTCAAAAATGAAAGGCACCAGGGGCATCTCTAAGCTGCTTGGTCAAATCTCATAAAAAAAATGCTCCAAGGGTATCTTTATGCCGCTTGGTCAAATTCAAATTAATCAAAAATGCTCCAAGGGTATCTTTATGCCGCTTGGTCAAATTAATCAAAATGCTCCAAGGACATCTTCATGCCGCTTGGTCAACCCACAAAAATCCCCAAAGGCACAATAAGCCCTTTGGTCAAGACATCAAAATAAGTTCAAAAACATTCATTAAATTTCAAAATCGCAAAAACAATAGAAAACCAAAAAATCACAAAAGGCCCCAAAGGCATCTTAAAGCCCTTTGGTCAAATTAAATCACGAAAGGCCCCAAAGGCATCTTAAAGCCCTTTGGTCAAATCAAATCACAAAATGCTCCAAAGGCATCTTAAAGTCCTTTGGTCAAAAGCAAAACATAAAAGCATAAAAACAATTTAAAATCAAAAGTTCAAAACATTCAAAATAATCAAAAGATCAAAAAATTGAAAGCATCCAAAAATACAAAAACATTTGCATCTCACATTTGCATCCACATAGTTGCATTGAATTAAACATTCATATCCATTACATTTGCATATGTTATGATCACAATCTAGCAAACGATGCCACAGTTTGTATCACAAATACTCAAATCCATCTACATCCACTCATACATGTGTGTAATTGTGTTTTTCAACACAACCATTACTTGTTGCTATACATAATATACTATGGTTTTCCGGTTATTCAACCATACCTAGTGATCCTATCAACTTTTGTGGAAAGCCATATTGGTTAGTAGAGAGTAAGGTCTAGTGGTGACAAAGCTTAGCATATTTCAGGATCCCATCACTAATTACAAACACTAAATTCTAGTTGGTACAAGGGAAAGATGAAAGTTGTAAAAGTGGTTAGGTTACCTAAAGTGAAAAGGGTCTTCCTTGCTTATCCCCCTATGCAACCGGTTCAAAAGTGTTGAGAATTGACAAAAGGACAAGCTCCGCCCTACCCATAAATCCCTTGCTTTAATCAAAACAAGCAAAAATCCCAGAGTCAAAGCAAAGTTCAAAATCCTCAAAAGTCATACATCGACATCCAAAGTCATAGTTCAAAGTATCAAAAGGAAAAAAATAAAATAAATAGTGATTATCATCACTAAAAGAATCCCTTGCTCAAAAGAAAAAAAAATCAGTCAAAAATAAACAGTGATTTTTATCACTAAACACGAGCAAGTATCCCAAGTCAAAAGGAAGAAAAGAAGGGAATGGAGCTTGAATCCCTAGAATTCTCAGCATTATACAAAACTGGAAGGCGATCTCCATTACAGGTTTGGTGCATAGCCAACCTGGCAATGGTGATATCCTTATGCATGATGATATGTCTAACACAATAGCTATGCATTTGTGTAGACCAATGTTTGAATGTGGATGAGCTAGCTTTAGGTAACCCAATACTGCCTAGTGGTATAGTCCAACTAAGTCCAACACAAGAATCAGATGAACACTTGAAGATCCTCGATCTTAGCAATGGGCTGAAAGAATCCTGCCTGACATCGGAGGAAATATTTGAGTTCTATCTAAATATATTCATTTGCACACACAGGGATAATGAGTATCTAGGTCCATGATGAAAACCTTATTGTTCAAAAGCCTTGATTGGTCAATACACAATTTTTGATAGGGTAACTAGAGTGTTTGAGTCTCAAGAAAAACCTCAAAAATTCCTACATAGCAACAAATCATATCATCAATCACATCATCAATTTTATTTATAAGATTCTATAAATTAGGGGGTATCAATAGAGTAGGATAGATACCGGATATATATTAGAAATGATATGTAGACGACCACTGACTATTTTGTATCTTTTAATTTATAGAAACTTATCAAGAAAATACATACATTTCATGCCATTACATCTCACATATGAATACTTAATCAATTCTTATGATAAGAGTGATTATTTAAATTCATGATTATTTTTTTTACTTTCTGTGGTGTCTCCCATTAGATTGTTAAACTCATATCATATGTATCCCTTATGTTTTAAGTGATTAAAGCATACAGGTTCATTTACATCAAATCAAAACCATCTAGATAAAGCATTAACACACATTGCATTTACCATATCATAACAACATGAGTTAGATGCATACAATAAACCAAAATTAAACATGCATCCACATATGCATCCATCATCATCATTTAAATCATACCATCTAATCATATATCTATCATCTAGCTAGTACATGACATCAATACACTGCATACATATAGCGTAATCAAATCATTATCTAGGCATTGCATTCATCATTGCACCCATAACATAAAATCAAAACAAAAATATTTTCAAGCATCGACTGGGGCAATATTGGTATCATACCTCCCCTAGTCAAAAAATCAAATAGAGCAACCAACTTACAAAAATTCCCTAAGGAATGCAAGCCCTTTGGTCAACTTAACAAATGCCCCAAAGGACATAAGCCCTTTGGTCAACTTAACAAATGCCCCAAAGGATCACAAGCCCTTTGGTCAACTTAACAAAATGCCCCAAAGGGCATAAGCCCTTTGGTCAAACCAAAATGCCCCAAAGGGCATAAGCCCTTTGGTCAAATTAACAAATGCCCCAAAGGGCATAAGCCCTTTGGTCAACTTAACAAATGCCCCAAAGGATATAAGCCCTTTGGTCAAATTAAAAAATGCCCCAAAGGGCATAAGCCCTTTGGTCAACTTAACAAATGCCCCAAAGGGCATAAGCCCTTTGGTCAAACTTAATAAATGCCCCAAAGGGCATAAGCCCTTTGGTCAAACTTAACAAATGCCCCAAAGGACATAAGCCCTTTGGTCAAAAACAAAAATGCCCCAAAGGACATAAGCCCTTTGGTCAAAAAAAAAATGCCCCAAAGGAGCATAAGCCCTTTGGTCAACTTAACAAATGCCCCAAAGGATACAAGCCCTTTGGTCAACTTAAAAAATGCCCCAAAGGACATAAGCCCTTTGGTCAACTTAAAAAATTCCCCAAAGGACATAAGCCCTTTGGTCAACTTAACAAATGCCCCAAAGGACATAAGCCCTTTGGTCAACTTAACAAATGCCCCAAAGGACACAAGCCCTTTGGTCAACTTAACAAATGCCCCAAAGGACGCAAGCCCTTTGGTCAACTTAACAAATTCCCCAAAGGATGCAAGCCCTTTGGTCAACTTAACAAATGCCCCAAAGAGCATAAGCCCTTTGGTCAACTTAAAAAATGCCCCAAAGGAGCATAAGCCCTTTGGTCAACTTAACAAATGCCCCAAAGGACGCAAGCCCTTTGGTCAAAAACAAATGCCCCAAAGGATGCAAGCCCTTTGGTCAACTTAACAAATGCCCCAAAGGACGCAAGCCCTTTGGTCAAAAATAAATGCCCCAAAGGATGCAAGCCCTTTGGTCAACTTAAAAAATGCCCCAAAGGACATAAGCCCTTTGGTAAAAAAAAATACCCCAAAGGATGCAAGCCCTTTGGTCAACTTAACAAATGCCCCAAAGGACATAAGTCCTTTGGTCAAAAACAAATGCCCCAAAGGACACAAGCCCTTTGGTCAACTTAACAAATGCCCCAAAGGATGCAAGCCCTTTGGTCAACTTAACAAATGCCCCAAAGGATGTAAGCCCTTTGGTCAACTTAACAAATGCCCCAAAGGATGCAAGCCCTTTGGTCAACTTAACAAATGCCCCAAAGGATGCAAGCCCTTTGGTCAACTTAACAAATGCCCCAAAGGATGCAAGCCCTTTGGTCAACTTAACAAATGCCCCAAAGGACGCAAGCCCTTTGGTCAACTTAACAAATGCCCCAAAGGATGCAAGCCCTTTGGTCAACTTAACAAATGCCCCAAAGGACACAAGCCCTTTGGTCAACTTAACAAATTCCCCAAAGGACGCAAGCCCTTTGGTCAACTTAACAAATGCCCCAAAGGACGCAAGCCCTTTGGTCAACTTAACAAATGCCCCAAAGGATGCAAGTCCTTTGGTCAACTTAACAAATGCCTAAAGGATGCAAGCCCTTTGGTCAACTGAACAAATGCCCCAAAGGATGCAAGCCCTTTGGTCAACTGAAAAAATGCCCCAAAGGATGCAAGCCCTTTGGTCAACTTAACAAATGCCCTAAAGGATGTAATCCCTTTGGTAAAATAAATAAATTCCCCAAAGGATGTAAGCCCTTTGGTCAACTTAACAAATTCCCCAAAGGACATAAGCCCTTTGGTCAACTTAACAAATGCCCTAAAGGACGTAATCCCTTTGGTCAACTTAATAAATTCCCCAAAGGACGCAAGCCCTTTGGTTAACTTAACAAATGCCCCAAAGGATGCAAGCCCTTTGGTCAACTTAACAAATACCCCAAAGGATGCAAGCCCTTTGGTCAACTTAAAAAATGCCCCAAATGATGCAAGCCCTTTGGTCAACTTAACAAATGCCCCAAAGGACGTAAGCCCTTTGGTCAACTTAACAAATGCCCCAAAGGACGTAAGCCCTTTGGTCAACTTAAAAAATGCCCCAAAGGACACAAGCCCTTTGGTCAACTTAAAAAATGCCCCAAAGGACGTAAGCCCTTTGGTCAAATTAACAAATACGCCAAAGAATGCAATCCCTTTGGTCATCTTAACAAATTCCCTAGAGAGCATAAGCCCTTTGGTCAACTTAAAAAATTCCCTAGAGAGCATAAGCCCTTTGGTCAACTTAAAAATGCCCCAAAGGATGCAAGCCCTTTGGTCAACTTAACAAATGCCCCAAAGGATGCAAGCCCTTTGGTCAACTTAACAAATTCCCCAAAGGAATCACAAACCCTTTGGTCAAATCACCCCACAAACATAGCAGTCTACGTTTTTGCTTAGCGTTGTGTTTTTCCACACAACGCATCGCAAAAAGGGGCATCTGTAGACACCTAAAACATGTCATGTTTAGGAAACCACTCATATGAGCACATCTGAAGACCATATGTCCAATTTTAGACCTTTACAAGAGCAATCATTGGTCCTAACCACTCAAAATGGTAGTTTTAGCCCATCTAAGCTTAGAGGCTATAAACTAAAGCGTCTGGATCCTGGTCTCTCAAGTTCAAAGTGGCCAAACTTTAGCCACTATAGACGACAACGGCCAAATATTAGTCATTGCAGATGACAACGACTAAGCCATAAAAGCATTTTGTTGACAAACAAGCCTAATCATAGGGTGGAAGTGGCAGTTTACATGCAATAAAGTGAGCGGGGATAACTTTGCATTCCCCCTCACAACTAGTTCACATGGGAGACTTGAGTCCACAGTTAGACTTCAATTAACTGGCCTTCAAACATAGACAAAGACAAAATTTCTCATGCTAACGACCAGTTCACATGGGAGACTTGAGTCCATAGTTAGACTTCAGTTAACTGGCCTTCAAACATAGACAAAGATAAAACTTCTCATGCTAACAACCAGTTCACATGGGAGACTTGAGTCGACAGTTAGACTTCAATCAACTGGCCTTCAAACATATACAAAGACAAAACGTCTCATGCTAACAGCCAGTTCATATGGGAGACTTGAGACCTAAGTTAGACTTTAGTTAACTGGTCTTCAAACATAAACAAAGATAAAACGCCTTATGCTAATGACCAGTTCACATGGGAGACTCAAGTCCAAAGTTAGACTTCAGTTAACTGACCTCCAAAAGCATAGAAAAAGGTAATTTCTCATGCTAACTCACACTACGCATGAGAAATTCAATCCTAGGGTTTTGAACATAGACCTAGGGTTTCACACACTTTATAAGGTGCAAGCCTGAGAGCACCAAAGGATCCATAATCATCCATCCATGATCAGATATGAATTCTGAGACCAAGGATGATCTTTTAGCAGACTTCTTTGAGAGAGATTTTTCTTGGAGAGCATACACAGCGAAGCCCTATCAGATTGGAGAGCAGATCTGAGCACCCTTGAGGAGCAACGAAGTGCTAGCCAACTGAGAGGTAATCATCCATACACATATGGTAATCATTTAACATTAGTAGCAACTTAAGCCCATAGTATTTGGGTCAATAGAGACGGATTTCATCTTAGCGATCGTTGTCCTGGATAGTGGCCCGCAAACCTAGTCTAGGGTTTAGGTGTTAGTTTCTCTTATTATGATTTCTTTATGTTTCACATCATTAGCATAAGATCCATTTTGCTTCATTTCTTTGCTTTCATAGAACTAGTTTAATTGCATTTATTATCATTGAGCATATTTCCTTTTATTTTCATATTTACTGCTAATAGCCTCATCCAGGGAGACAATCTCGGACAACTAAGCGTGTTCTGTTGTTTTCATGATCACAAGACTACAGGTTCATCAGATAGATTAGCAAAATTCAAAAGCATAAATATCCCTCTAGGAATCATACTTGGAGAAGGAGGCATCTCTAAGCCCTCATACATTTCTGTGTGCGAAAATGGGGAGCCTTTAGAATCGTACCACCCCTTGCGAGGGGACATCTTACCCACTTGTAATTCATAGTATCGAAATGGGTATCCCTAAGAGTGATCAACATGTAATCGAGTTTCAATATGAATAAAGATATTCATATTTTTTATTTCTATGTTATATGTTGTTTTCCTTGTCTTCCATTTCATCTTGGTTTTTAATAACATTGCAAGTAGATTAAAAGAGTGATGCATGCATCCCAAGGTCGCTACACATTGTGTTGTGTAAAACTCCCCGAAGTGGCATTCTGCCCTCAAGTCCACATGGTTTATCTTTTTCTATCCCGCATAAGGACAAGAATGGCATCAATCTGGAAACCTCTCAAATATGGAGATAGCCAAAGAAGAATCAAGGTAAAGCGACACACGTGTAATCTTAGTAGACTCAAAAATTTCTTAAGACGCCAGAGCGAAATCAGGCCAAAGCCAAAAAGCAAGTTTCAATTTGACACATGGAGGCTAAAGATTGCTTGTGCATTCAATTATAACGAACTCGTGCATGAGCTACAGAGTATCCAAAGGGATGCGATGATCTGGAAGCATAATTTCAAAATCTTACCAATAAAAAGATAGGACACCACCTTTGAGCAACCAAAGTAAATAATAAAAAAGATTGGAAAGTGTGCCAACAAAGATATCGCATAGCAGCTGCATTAATATAAAAGGATACACGGGCTCTAGAGGAAAGAAGTAATGAGAAGCATATACAAAACCCATTTGGAGGCCCCTTGTATTTATAGGAAGGTAGAGAAATTACATCCATACCTTGGATAATTTACTGCAAAGTGGGAGGATGAAGTTTGGTACTGTCAAAATGGCACCCAAGAAGTCATCCACTGAATCATAAAAGGTAGCAATAAGATTGTAGGTTCATGTACATCAGACCAGTCGGGTCGCAGATACAATGATGACAAAGGTAGGAAGGACCCACATCATAATAGATTTTGAATTTCTGTATTTTGAAGGAAAGCCAATGCGACAACAAGGTATAATAGCCATAAAATCCTTTTTGTTTTCTTATATCTATGATTTTTTGCACCACTTCCCTAAACTAGTCTCTGCTATGATTCAATTCTATGATTCTGAAAATAGAATAGTCAGAACCCCTACGAGAACTCCCCTATTTTCAATCACAAGAGAGACTTGCTATGAGTTATTTACCGTAGGGTAGGCCCATCCTCAAATCTCAAATCTTTTAACATAGTAGATATTGACAGAGCTTACGCTAAAATGATGGTCTCATAGGAAAAAAGGGAGGTACTAGATAAATGGCTTTATTTTAATTTTATAAGGATAAGGAATCAAGACGAAATACCCAAAGTCCTAATTCACATTGATGAATTTGCATACCCAGAATTATTTTCTATGTTGGCTTGTATGGATGGTTTGGACTCTGACATGATGGTTCATGGTTGGAAAATTGTCGTGGCATATTGTATTTCTGATGAAAGGATGTACAAAAGGGACGCGAGAGAGACGTACTAGAGTAATTTACTTTGACTAGGCAACTTTTCTCGCTCAAATGACCAATGAGAAAATGGTAAACATGAAGAAGGGTGTTGGTACTCCTAGTTTCATACATTGCTTGAGTCTGGTGTGGATGTTCTATGCAACCATCAAAAGCAGAATGTCATGAATCCTAGCTAAGGATAAAACTAGTGATGGATAACCCTTGTTGGTCTATTATTGGACAAATTTTTTGAAGAGCAGTGAGTCCTATTACAGATTTAACTTGGAATTATTGGAACCTACCCTAAAAATAATGTACAATGAGTTCCCTAGATTGCCCTCCTTATCTAAGCATAAAATGAGGAAAGAATACGCTGAGGAAGGAGATTGGTATCTACTAACAGAGGGCACAGTAATTATGTTATATGGTTTTGTAGGTAAAAATTCTCTCCTACCTCACTTTGTCATAGAAAGGCTATTCGCCCTGGAGTATCTGAGGCAGGTGGTGCACATTGATGCAAGCTACGATTTGGGAAGAAAGAAGAAGTATTTAATTACTTACCGTACTAAGAGTAGTATTATTGTATCTGAGTGGCAGAGCCAACAAATTGATCAATACCTTAACAAGTTAGGTATGTTCTATATTCCTCAAATATGGAGTTATGATCCTGATGATATTTTCACTATGAGAAATAAAATCCTAAATGGAGACAAGGCCTATAAATTTGAAATAAGGCCTAGGGTTAATTTCAAACAGGGAAGGAATAATGATGAAACTACTCTTTTGCAGTGAAACGTCTCAAAGATGAATCAATTACCTACATGGTTGGATTTCTATGAACAGGTGGTGGATTTCGATCCAAAACATGAGCTTAGTCATCAACTTACAAAAGATACATTTAATAAGGTAAGGGTTGAATCTGCCAATATGAAGGACAATCCTTTTGAATATGTATAATAGAGAGGAAAACCGAAGGAGAAAGGACCATGGAAAATGATAAAGATTGTTGATTGGTGGCATATGAGGGTTGAAATTGGAATTTTTTTTCTAAAATCAAAGTTCGAAATGAAAATTGATAAGGAATTTTTAGAAATTTATAATAATAATGTTGAAATCTAGAGACCAAAGGGTGTCAAAAATATAGTATTAATAAGTGAAAAATCCTAGAATGTTTCTGAATCACTACTTCCTCTTACACATCAAAGGATTCAAACAGATATGCAAGAAGTTCCTTCAATCACAGCTGAAGTACTCAAAATCTCTAGTCCTAATTCTAAGCAGGTAGAGAAGTTTCTTGAGAAGGTTAAATTGGTGAATGAAACACAATTCCCCAAGGAAAGAGCTGTCAATATTCTGCTAATTGAAATAAGATCTCCACCTTTTCCCATCGTCTCTACAACATCATTTAAGATACTACCCATATCTGAGCAGCCTCTAATTTTAAGCATAGTTCAAGAATATGAAGAGAGAAAATTTTGAAGGATAAATGGCTAATTTCCAATTAGTTTATAGAAGGACTAAGAGAACCCCAAAAATAGAGGAGGAAGAGGCTTCCAAAAGGTAAAATATGAGTATGGAGGAAATTGCTAAAGAGGTAGATGTTTCTACTATAGAAGGGTTAGTTGAAAAAGAATAATAGCCTGAAAAATAAGTTGAACAAGAAGACCCTACATCTGTAGGCGAAGGTATGGTTTCTAATCCCTCTTCTCCTTATCATCTCCATGAATCCACTAAAGGATTTTCCTCCCTTTCTGGTTAAGAAAATATGGTGAATTTGCCTCCTTCACCTCACAATCCTCCCCTCATCCCATCAGTAGCTATGGAAGGATCAGTTAGTTATGCTATATCACAACCTCCTTTGAACCCACCTTCCACTTATGAGGTATCCACTTAAGTATCCACTAGCATTGCGCCCTCATCTCTTTTACCACCATCCATGGGACAATGCATTCCAAGTTCATCCATCCCCTCTACTATCAGTTTTGTCCTTGTTTCCATGAATTTACCTATATCAACAACAATAATAGTCACAAAATCTACCATTGTAACAAATTTTGTTGTTAATGTGTCTCCATCCCCACCAACAACAAGTCAGTTTGCCCTCAAATTTTTGATACCATTATCTCCTTTGGCTGCTGATATTTCAAAGTTTATTGTTGTATCCAAAGATTAGGCAGCTTCTTAAAGCATAAATGATTATTGGGTAGAGAAGCTTACCAAACCTTCTAGCTGGATGGCTGTGACAAGAAAAAGTTTGTATGTTAATCCCATCACTAGGCAAAGGGTTTCAAGGTATTTGATTCCACAGGTGAGCAAGCCTGAAAATGAGATGACTACTCAGGATTATAGAGCGAAAAAAATCATAGAAGATATTGACAAGCTTCCTGTTGAAGATGAATTAGGGATGGTTAAGACTCACTTAGATACCTTTTATGTGAATATTGATATAGCAAAATATAAGATAGAAAAGTTAAAACAACAGGTTGAAAAGCTTAAGAAGAGCCTCCATGATCAAAAATAAGTAGAGAAAGTTCTGAAGAAAAATGCTAAGAGTTGGCAGGAAATATTTCAAAATGCTAATGAGTTGAAATATCAGTTAGAAGAAAAAAAGAAGCTGAATGAGGATCAGGCAAAAGAGATTCAAATTTTGAAACATCAGCTTCAAATTGAGAAGGCCAAGTCCTCAGGATTTTCCAAATATAATTTTAAAAAGATAAAGCATGAGTTATTTTTTGAAATTCAAGAAAAATGTTCAGGTCTTCAACTCATAATTGACTACTTAAATGATGTCAGCCAATTATTATCTACCATTCAAAAGGATTTAGATCAAATCACTAGAGAGTTACATCCTATGATAATTCCGATAGAAAAAATGTATAGGTTGGTTGGTAGTAGGCTCAATAATGCTGCTAAACCAATTTCTAATAAAGAATAGAATCTAGTTGGGGTAGCCTCCAAGATAGTGCTGAAAAAGCATAGGGAAGTTCAAAGAGACTGGTTGTTTTTTGACAATATGGACAAGGGAATTAAATAGATCATTGAAATGAATGAGGAAATGATTTAGGTTGGTTTCAAAGGACTTTGGAAGGAGGATCACAACTTTTTATCTATAGAGGAAGTCTAGCAAAGCATCAAGGATAGCTTACAGGATGAGGCTAGAATTGAGTCATTAGAAGAGCCACTATCCCAAGAACAAGTTGCTAATCTAATTATGAGTTACACCCTCCTAAGATATCTCATGGAAGATCTAGTGATTAGAGGGAATGTTGCTAATTATGAAGATGTTGGATAACTACAATACATTTATAAGAAGATTAAAGAGACATCAAATCCCTCTGAGAAAACCTAAAAACATGCTCTTCAATCTTTGGAATCAATGGTTCAAGTGTTTGGGGACACTTCTGGTAAAGATGATCAAGGAGTACAGACTCCTGGAGAAGATGAATAGGAAGAGGTTGTAGAAAAATAAGAGTAAGATTGAGCAATTATAGGCCTAGGAGGGGCTCATGCTTGAACCATTCTTTTTTTTTGTACTGTAGCACCCTAAAATTGGCGCAGTAAAACCTTAATAATTACAATTACTCTAGTAAATATTCAAATTCAAATTTCAACCTCCAAAACCGCTCCCAAACCGTCGTTTAACCCGTTTCCTCCTTTCCCACGCCATTTTTAGAGTTTGTTTTGTCCGTTTGACGATATCGTCTCCGATAAGACGATATCGCCTCAGATCGGACGATTTCGTCTGGCGTAGGACGTCCAGACGATCTCGTCCCAAACTGATTTGTGCATAGTTGGACTCTGTTCCAACGGCGTCTCTAATCCGGGCGAGAAGCGTGTCTACGCCGTTAGAGACCTCCCCCGTTGGAGATCTCCCAAATTGGGATGATCTCCAACCTCCCAACCTCTATCCTAAGCCTATTTAATCCTAGGCCCTCCCCTTAGCATCCCCCTGGCTGAAATTCCCTGTAACTCGAATTCTACACGCACTAGACCATCTTAAATCAATGTTTGCATTTGTATTTTTCCAAGTTTGTTTGCAGGAACTTCATTGTTTTTCAGTCGGAGCAAGCTCAATTCGTCTCAGACGATCTCGTACAATCTCGGACGATCTCGACCCAATTCGAGACGATTTCGACTGCAGTCCACATTGGGGGCAATCAGTGCCCAGAGTTTGCATTTTCTCCACTCTTTTTCGTTGCATTATTCTGCATTTAGTTAATTCTATGGTTATTCTTTATTATCCTGCATCTTGGAGTTCACCCATGTAGCTTTAATGCATAATAAAAGCATAAATTGTCATTAGATCGTTATAATGCATTCGTGTCTTAGTTTGATATTATCATTTTAATGTTCTTACTACCATTTTACATCATTACCCTCTGTTATCATAGTTGCATTCTCTGTATTTTGCATCTGTTTCTCTGTTTGCAGGTCTCTGACGAATTCGTCTATTCGTCAGATCTCAGACGATCCTGTCAGATAGGAGACGATCCTGTCAAATTCCAGACGATCTTGACTGCTTCAAAAATTAGAATCTCCATCAGACATCCGGATCAGGTATGGCTCTGTAATTTAGCTTTTTCTCTCTATTTTCTGTCTAATTTTGTTCTCTGTATGCATTTAGTCTGCACTTTCATAATAGAACAACTTAGTTTCATTTGGCCAAACCTAGGACTTGGATGATTAAAGATAAAACTGAACACATCAAACACATTCCCAACCTAGGCGTGGAAACTGCCATTCAAACGTTTCTGGTGAACCCACCATCCGTCGAAAAATCACCATAATACACCTCCCCCGAGAGGCGGGACCTTCGCAAGGCCTCTCAGTCCGAGGTACCGTGCCATCCTTTTCCCATCCTCCTTTCGGGCATGGATCCTATAGCCTTGAAGGTAGGGATGCGAAAAATTTGGAGCGATACATTTTGGTGAACCCGACGTGAATGCATTTAAAACCTTTTGAAAACAAAAAAAAAAAAAATAAAACAACCAAAACATAGATGCATTTCAAATCATTTAAAACTAATAAGTTGCATATCATGTTTAGATGGTAGCTCCTAAGAAAATATTAGCAGTTACTATAAATGTTGAAAACCAATTGGCAGCCATAGAAATCAATTATGTGCTTAGTGTGCACAAAGCAGAGATAGAAATCAACTTTTGTGGGACGAACTTGATAGAAGACTAAGTGTCATTTCATCTAGGTCAACAAAACTTAAACAAATCAAGAGGCTTGTCCTAGATAGAATTCTGGATCCTCATCAACTCGTCTTTTATCATGAACTTGAGAGAGCCTGCCATAGATGGTTAGCTTATAGGAGAGCTCTTGTGTCTTCAGAATTGTTCACCTTCGAGGAATACCTCGAGAACGCAGCCATTATACACCGGTTCCTAGGTCATGTAGAAGACCAAGAGGTTGTTCTTACGGATAGGGAAATATGGAATAGAGTTCCTCGAGCTGTGTTATATTGAGAGTATTGCCACGAGCTTTTCTTCTATCAACCGAGAATCGAGACGAGATAATATCACTATAGCTCTTTTCATTAAATTTTTGAAAGAAAATTTTCAATTTGAAGAAGAACACTTCATGACTCCTGAAGAACTCGAGCCCATTAATGATATTTATAAATTGTTTATAGAAAACTAGATCATTACTTTCAGTATTAGTTCTTGCATTTATTGTGTTGTTTGTTATCTTTACAATATTATTACAAAAACAAGAAAAACTAAAAAAAAAACATAACAAAAACCAAAACCTTTCATTTTAAATATTGTAGTAGGTATATAATTAATATATACCTCTTAAGCTTGTTGCATATATATATATATATATATATATATATATTTTCTGAAATCTAAATTAAGCACAATGCCTAAACTTAGGAATGGTAAACAAACTGAAGGAGAAGAAGAAGATTGGTTAGAAGATAAAACTAGAAACCCAAATGTCCTTCCTGAAGATCCAATTCCGGAAGGAGAAACTCTAGATCAACCAAGAAGATGACCTAGGTGAAGACAATGAACAAGAAGAAAATGTTAAAGAGGATGGATCCTCATCCCCTAGAGTAGCTCCAGATGGAACTATTGCTTTTGACAACTTAGATCATTTCTGGAAATTTTTCAATAATAACATTGGCGCTCTTAATATGGCAGTTCGTATTGATAAAGGGCAAATTAGTGACACTCAAGCAGCCATGGAACATATGTTTGATGTGCACACTAATCCCTTGTCTTTCATTGATCAAGAAAGTGATAAGGCTGGACCATCCAATAGAGATATGGTCACTATGATTCAGAACATGCCAAAACAACAGGTTACCCAACCTCCTAAGGAACCTGTTATTGAGCCTAAAATCATTCCCACACAAAAGAAAACTTCCTTCACTGCTTTACTTCGCCAAACTATTGATCAATATGCTTCAAGTAAACAAAAACCTAAAATGAAGCCAAACACCAATTTTCAACAATCCGGAATACAACATAATACAACTTCAAAATTCCTTCATAACACCTTTCCTACCAACAATTTACACAATAGCAACATAGCATCTAATCTTCATGTCCCTCCATCATATGCTCACAAATCCCATATCAATGCCCTACCGAACCAATATGGTGGGCAAACTAGTAATCTGGAAGCCATGGTGAAACAGTTAGCTTCGCGTATGGACCGAGATAGATCCTTACCGTCCCTCGTACAATTATCGAGAGATATGTAGTCAACCTTTGGATCCCATAGTTGTAGCACAACCGTACCCTAAGCATTTTCCCATGCCCATCCTGCCTATATATAAAGGAACCGAAGATCCCATAGAGCATCTTCGCATGTTTAGGATAGCATGTCATGATATATCACATGATGACTTGCTATTACTAAAAATGTTCCCAAAAAGTTTAGGTGGAATGGCATTAGAGTGGTACTATCAATTGCCCACTCATTCTTTGAGAAACTTTGAAGAAACAGCTGAATCTTTTGTCCATCAATTTAGTGCCTACATCGAGAGGCATGTAACCATTAAAGATTTATACAACTTAAAACAAGACAAGGATGAATGTTTTGCCGATTTCTTAGCTAGATGGAGGGAGTTGACAGGAAAACTGCACTTTGTGCTACCTTATAGGGAAATGTTGGACATTTTTATTAATAATTTACAAGAACAAATATCTTATGAGCTATCAATTGCTACTTTAACTACCTTCGATCAGGCTATAGATTTAGCTCGAAGAGTAGAAGATGCCCTCATTAGGAGAGGCCAACTTAGGAAGAAGGATGATGAGAAAACATCCAGAAATCAGTATAAAAACAAACAAGTTGTAGGTGACGGAGTCACTGACAGCAAAAATGTTGCTAATATCAATGCAACGAAAACAACAAAAAAATTTATATTGAAACCACTTGATAAGCCTCCTCGAGAATTTACTAGATTGAATCAACCATTATCAACTATTTTACCTCAATTACTCGAAAGAGGTTTGATCCAATTACCGACTATCCGGGAACCTGATCCAACTATACCCGGATACGGAGGTGACTTACACTTGTGATTTCCATAGAGGGCCTGGACACTCTACCAACGCTTGTAAAAGGTTGAAACATAAAATACGAGGATCTGATTGATAATAATGAAATGGAGGTGCAAGCCTTCCAACCTAAACAAAATGCTCCTAATAATCCTCAAAAGACCATTCCCCAAAATCAAAATCAAAATGCTAATCAATCATTAGACATATTTCAACACCCTTTACCAAGACATGGTAAAGAGGTGGCCAATCAAATCGAACATCATAATGTTCCTCCTCCTACCCGATATGTAGGAACTATTAGCGGACATTTACCTAATCATGATTTACAAAAATTTGACACAACTTTATCCATGGTCACAACCAGGCCCCTACATAATATTCAAACTCCAGATCCTAGTGATATAGAATCAGATATTGAAAGTGAAATAGACATCACTTCAAACCAATCGAATAGTTCTGAAAATGAATCGGATCCTATTCAACCCATCACAGATGCTATGGTTCCAGAAGAACCATTTCCTAGAAGAGTTACTACTCGACCCTCTTCTAATCAATTCCTCCCAAATGAACAAGCCATAAACGCTCAACCGAGACCAGTTCAGCGTCTTCAATATAACATTGTAGGTACCATTGGAGTCGTTACCCGACAACGAGGCTCAAAATTCTCAACAAGAACCAAACCAGAATGATGGATCAGCTCCATTTGTTTTGAAAAATCCCAATAAAGGGAATCATGCTTCCAATGTTCAACTTAAACCCCCTTACAATATTAATGAGCAATTATCCAATACTACAGCCAGAATTTCCCTTTTGGATTTATTAAGATCTTCTCCTACCCATAGGGATGAGTTGATGCTTACATTAAGCCAAATGATGGTACCTCAAAATATTCAACCTGAAGCCATGGCCAATACTATCATCACTCGAGAAGTTGATTGTATTGACTTTCGGGATAAAGATATCCCACAACACAGTTTACATAAGGATAATCCCTTATATATTACTGCTCTAATTGGAGATGTAGCTGTTAAACGAGTCCTGATTGATAATGGTTCATCTCTAAACATTTGCACTTTTGACTTCTACCAACGATTTGGCTTTAGAAGTGATGAAATGAAGAAAACTGACATGATTATCAAAGCTTTCAATGACGAAACACAAGAAACGTGTGGAGTTATTACCATCCCATTGCAAGTTGGTCCTCGAACTCTAGATACCACCATGTTTATTGTACATTGCCCCGCATCGTACAATATACTCTTGGGTCATCCTTGGATCAATGCAATGCGGGCTGTCCCATCAACTTTACACCAATGTGTTAAATTCGAATTTAAAAATCAGTTGGTCACTATCCACGGTGATCCTAGACCCTTTGATATGTGTGCTTTGGCGGAACCTGTTGGAGTGCAATTTTGCCCTGCTCTGTCATCCACACATCCTAATTCTTATTTTTCATCTAAAACTATGAAACACACACCCATAGCTTCACCTATTTCCCCTCCATTCATTTCACCCTCATATATAGATCAACAATCTTCTAAACAAACCACTCTAGAACCTCAAAAAGATCTTCAATCCACAACCAATCCTTCATGTTCCATCCCTATAATTTCAAAACCTATAGACCCATCTATTAACACTTCCACATTATCAACATCTATCATACCTTCCACATCTAAAGATATAGGGAATGATCCTTCTACATCTTATGCTCTTTATGATGAACTTTTACCAGATTTATCCACAATCTTAATATCAGAAAAAACAAATGCTTTCATGCAAGATTCAATTCTTTTAAATAACTTGCCGCCATCTCCTCGTACTTTGGGCCTCCCACAACCTATGGGAAGTACTTACCAAGTCGGGAGTTGTGCCTTCATTTATAAAGGATATGACTAGGGAAGAATCCCTCGGAATATCAAAACTCATCATGAGGGATATGCTCGATGTTATTTTACCAATGAATATATTAAAGCTAAACCCATAATGCTTAAAATGGGATATAAAGGGAAAGGCTTGGGACCTTTCCAAAATGGCATGAAAGAACCTTTCGAGGTAGAACCGTGGCCTACTCGTTGTGGTGTGGGCCTATTTCCTAGTAAGGGTCAACCCTTTCCTTTTGAAGATGATGATCAACTCATATGTTATCAAGATTATTTGGATAGGCGTGATGATTTGCCTCTAAAAAATCAGCCATTTACATGTAACATGCTATCCATAGCTTACCCTGAAATGATTGCTGACTCCGATGAGGAGTTGGAAGGAGATATCTTCCACGATGTCTCCGTTGAAGAGATGTTACACAATGGATTTTATTTTGATGGTTCTATACCAACTATAGCCCAACTTGAGACCACTAATCCTCAAGATGAATTATCCAACTTAACCTTACAAGAATTACAAGAATTGGGCGTTTCACCCGCCCCACCTAATTTTGAAAGAGATCTACACATGGAGGTAGAAAACGTCATTAAAATTAATATTGGAACTAAGGATAGTCCTCACATAATCAATATTGGATCAGAATTAAGTCAAGAAAAACAAGAGCAATACATTGCATTCCTTAAAGAATATGAAGATGTCTTCGCTTGGACATATGAAGATATGCCGAGGTCTAGACCCTTCTGTAGTCATGCATCACCTAGTGGTCTATTCGGATGCTAAACCTGTTAAACAAAAACTTAGAAAAATGCATCCCAAAGTGGCTTTGCTAGTCAAAGGGAGTTAGAAAAACTCCTGAATGTTGTTTTTATACAAGCTATTGATTATGCTGAATGGATCTCAAATGTAGTTCCAGTTACCAAGAAAGAAGCCACCAAAGTTAGGGTTTGCACGATTTTAGAGATATTAACGTTGCATGCCCTAAAGATGATTTTCCTCTTCCAAACATGGATCAAATCATTGACTTTACTGTCGGGAGTGGGATGATGTCCTTAATGGATGGATTCTCCGGTTATAATCAGATCAGGATAGCTCCTGAAGATCAGGCTAAAATAGCCTTTATTACCCCCTGGGGTACCTTTTGTTGGAAAGTGATGCCATTTGGCTTAAAGAACGCAGGTGCAACCTATCAACGAGCTATGACTTATATTTTTCATGATATGATGCATGATATCCTACATGATTATGTAGATGATATTATAGCTCACTCTATTAATGAAGATAATCATTTAGATGATTTGAGAAAAGTTTTTAATCGATTACGAGAATATCTTATTCGATTAAATCCAGCCAAATGCATATTCGGAGTTAAGTCCGGTAAACTATTAGGGGTTTTAGTTTCTTTACGTGGTATCAAAATCGACCCTCTCAAGATTGCGGCTATCACTGATATGCCCGCACCTACTAATATATCTGAGTTACGAAGTTTACAAGGTAAGCTTCAAGCCATCCGATCGCTTCATCGATAAGGTGGCGGACAAAACCGGTCCCTTTCTTAAACTTCTTAAGAAGGATGTCCCTTTTAATTGGGACGACGAATGTAAAGAAGCTTTTGAACTTCTCAAACAATACCTCCTTAACCCACCTATGCTTTCACCGCCTAGACCTGATCGCCCATTTCTCCTGTATATTTCAGCTTAGATTCTGCCTTAGGAGCTATGTTAGCTCAGCTTGATGATGCGAAGAGAGAACGTGCTAATTATTATATTAGCCGAACCTTCATCAGTTATGAAACCCGCTACACAACATTAGAAAAACTATGTCTAGCAGTCGTGTTTGCTACGCAAAAATTATGCCATTATATGCTTAATCAGAAAACTTATGTCATTGCTAAATATGATCCCTTGAGGTATCTCATGAGTCGACCTTATTTATCGGGTCGCACGGCCAAGTGGGTTCTTGCTCTAAGCGAGTTTGACCTCACGTTCATAGGACAGAAGTCTGTTAAGGGTCAAATCATAGCAGATCAATTAGCTGTTGCACCCTTAGAGTCTACCCATCCCCTCATCATTGAGTTTCTTGATGAATGCCTTCAATTAGAGGTAGACCATATTGAACAATGGTCCTTATACTTTGATGGAGCCCGATGCATGAGTGGGGCTGGTGCGGGTATTATTTTAATATCCCCGCAAAAACATCTTATTCCTCTGTCCTTCAAATTAACATTTGCTTGCACCAACAATATTGCTGAATATGAAGCTCTAATCCTTGGATTACGAGCTGCCTTGGCGCTAAAAATTAAACATCTGTTAGTTTTTGGTGATTCTCAACTTGTTATAAACCAAATTAATGAAGTTTATCAGACCGAGAGATGATAAACTACGCCCATATAAAGCCTATGTTTTACAATTAATGTCTCTATTTGATCAAGTTACCTTGGAAGCTATTCCTCGAACTTGCAACCGTGCAGCTGATGCTATGGCCGCAGTTGCATCTCTCCTGCCCTTGGAGTTAGATGACGAATATGCCACTATCATTATTCATCGACTCTAGGAACCCGCTTCAAATAAGTCATGCTTAGAACCTTTGGATGTGTTTCTAATCAATGAAACTACTCCTGAACCTTGGTATATGGATATATTTGATTTTCTCCAAAATGGGACTTTCCCTGCCAATTCTAATAGAAGCCAGCGTCGGTTATTACGTAGACGAGCAAGTCGATTTGTAATAATTGGCAATACTTTATATAGGAGATCTTTTGAAGGTATCCTATTAAGATGTTTGAATTTAGAAGAATCCCAATCAGCCTTGAGTGAAGCCCACGATGGATCTTGTGGAGGACACTTCGGTGGTAGTGTCATTGCTAAAAAGCTCCTTAGGATAGGATACTTTTGGCCTACCATGGAGAATGATGCACATGATTATGTGCGCCATTGCGACAAGTGCCAGAAACATGCTGACCTTGTCCATGCGCCTGCACAAGAAGCTGCAGGCTATTTCATCTCCTTGGCCCTTTTCAAAATGGGGTTTAGATATTATTGGCAAAATCAATCCTGTGTCATCTGATGGACACAAATTCATCATAACCGCCATTGAGTATTTCATGAAGTGGGTTGAAGCTATGCCTTTAGCTTCCTGCATTGGCACACAAGTCTCTAAATTTATTTTTAATCAAATCATTTGTAGGTTCGAAATTCTTGCAAATCTCATCTCTGATAATGGAACTTGTTTCAAAAATAAAGATGTTAAAAAATTATGCCAAAAATATAAGATTCAACATCGTTGGTCCACTCCCTATTATCCTCGGGGTAATGGTCAAGCGAGAAGCATCTAACAAAACCTTAATCAAAATTCTCAAAATATTGGTAAATAAATACGGCCACGGTGGCACATTCGGTTATATCCGGCCTTGTGGGCCTATCGAACTAGTGTTCGAACTCCCACTTGGAACTTCACCTTTTGTTTTGGTTTATGGTGTTGAAGCCGTTTTTCCCTTTGAATTAGAAGTTCCTTCTTTGGCTCTACTACTTCAAGATACCGAAGTAGGAGATGAATATCGAGCTGGCAGACTCAGTCAGCTGGAACTCCTAGATGAAAAATGCATCAATGCTTTGGAGCATCTCCGTGCCTACCAAAACAAGCTTAAAAGATCATATGCTAAAAAATTTCGTCATCGATCCTTTGAGATCGGCGACCTTGTTTTAAAAGAAAATCAAAAAAATACTAATGCAACTAAGGACCTTAAAGGTAAATTTGAGCCCAACTGGCTTGGACCATACATTATCACTGCTAAATTTGAATCGGGAGCATACAAATTATCTACCTTAGATAGTAAAGAACTTAAAGAACCCATGAACATTTTGCATCTTAAACGTTACTATGTATAAATTTGGTCATTTCATCCTTGTATATATTTGTTTAAAATATTTCAAAATCACTATCTTGTATTTCTTTCAATTTATAAATTCAAAAACACCAAAAACATTCATAATCATCAAAATATTCAAAACTACTTGTTGTATTTATTTATGGCACTTGTTAATTCTTTCAAAAACAAAAAAATAATAATAAAAATAAAAAAACAACAATATTCTTGACTCTTTCGAAACCAAAACAACATAAAGAAGAAAGAGAGAGTCAACATTCTCAAAACTTCTCAAAAAGTATTTATATATATCTTCTTACAAATGTTGCAGTTATATGTTTCAAATTATTTTGGATAAATTAGCATTTATTTGGAATCCCTCACTTTCACAAACACAAAATAAATATCTTGATTTTTATCTGACATGATTACTAATCTCTCTTATATCAAAGTCCACAAAATTCAATTAAATAAAGTTTGAGCACAGAGAATTGATCTTGTTATTTACTTAAACCAAGCACATCCTTTCACAATAAAATGATTATATTTGTAATGTCCATGCTATGCTACATAGTAGAAGTGGTTTCTTGAGCGAAAAGTTTCCCCTGCTATCCTATCATGCACATGGTCTAGAATCTTTGAGAATTGGCAAAAGGACAAGCTCACCCCTACCCAGAATAAAAATCCCTTGCTCTACAGCTAATCCGAGCAAGTATCCCTAGCATAGAACAAAAAAAAAAGCAAAGTTCAAGAAAAAGAGAAAAAGAAAAATATTATTTTATATCATTACAGCATTATCAAGCAAAAATACAAAAGAAAGAAAGAAAGCAAAAGCAAAAGCAATAAAATCCCTTTCCCTACCCTTTGAAAAGAAAAGAAGGGTTGATGAGCTTGAATCCCTGGAATTCTCAATTATTCGAAAACGTGAGGTAAGCCCCATAACAGGTGGTTTGTGCCCAACCTGCTTGGCCTTGGGTAACTCCTAGCATGGCGATATGTCTGTCACATTAGCGACCTTCTTTTGTACAGACCTATGTCTGCTTATGGATTAGCTAGCTCTTGATAATCCGACTTACATAGTAGTCTAGTATGGTTATATGCATCTACATCATGGTTAATGAACACTTATTTGGTTCATTCAAATCACTTGTATCATATTATCTTGCTCAAAACTGGTAAATGAACATAGCAATTGCACACACATTTTGTATTTGAGAGATTTTGTGTATCATTATGATAAATCAAGATTGGAAATGAATTCACATATGCACATGGGATTCCTTATAAATCTAACTTTTGTCTTTAAGATACTTTGAAATATTTTTTGCAAATTGTTTGGAATAAATTCATTTTCTTCTTTAAAGTACAGTTGTTTAGTATAAAGACAACTACATACATAATAGAAAAAATCAAAATTTCTTTCAAAACCATACAATCAAAACACAAAAAAAAAAAATATACATACATACATATATATATATATATATATATATATATATATTGTGACTTTCGCGACGATGGTATAGTTCCAAAACCAAAATTGGAATTTTATGCCTAGCGCAAGTCCTCATCTTCATATTTTCAGTTTATTAAAAATCAACCATGCAATAAAACTATCTATTTTCTTTGATTTCGCGATGATGGTATAAGTCTATACCTACATATTCTATGCCTAGCGCAAACCATTGTACCAATTTTTATTCCCCATTTATTTGAAAATCATGAAAACCATATGACTTAAATCATTATGTTATACAATTATGTTTTTTAACAAAAAGCATGCACATTATCACTATTTCATGTCATTATGTCAACCTTCAATTTTGCAATGATGGTATAATTCCTAGGGAATTATCCAAAAAATTTATCACACTTAGGAATTTATGCCTAGCAAAAATCATTTTAACATTATTTCATGCATACTATTTTTATGAAACTCTGAAAACAAACCATCATCATCATCATTTGCACCATTGCACCAAAGTCTTAAGGCAGTCTCTTAAGCACTCTTTTACTTTTAACAATATTTCTATATTGGGATTAGCTTGACGACCGAGTGAGCGGCGACTCCATGAAATGGTCTATAATAGCGACAATGTCCTTTGAAATTATTGTTAAAAGTCCCTTTTATTTTTTATCAAATCATCACATCACAAACAACCAATTTGTTCTATCAGATTATTTCATTTAAATTTTTCAAGCATGACATTTCAACCATAATATTTCCAATGACGTAATTACATGAATCATCAAATCAATCAATCAAAACATTAAAAGCATCATAAAAATACATAAGACACAAGTCATATGATCAAAAATATCTCATCTATATCTGTATCAACCATAATATACATCATATCAAAACCGAATCGGTATGCCACAATCTGTACCTCGGCATACTCAATCCTCTATCAAAAATAATAAATACTATATATCAATCTATGCAGTGCAATCTATAGTAGCCTAGCCTCGAGAACCCCTCGAGCTCTCAGCCTCATCTCCTCCCCCGCCCTGAGGTGGACGAGGTGGCCCCATCGTAGTATGTGTGGTACTACGAGTCCTAGTCGTCGATCGAGATGAAGTCCTCGATGACCCAATCCTGATCGAATCCAGATGGTAGCTAGGTGGTAATCTCTCCTCCTACTGGCACCATCTGGTAGTAGAGTATCCTGAGTAGAATGTGATCTGAGCAATCGACCATGCTAGCTCTTGAGTGCTCGCTCCTCCACCCCATGCTCTGAGGCATGCAATCTCATCTCTGAGCTGTGTCACCTCAGCTCGGTGGCATGTAGCCTCATCCTATAATGTCTGCACCTATGCCTGGAGATGGACTGTCTCCGCTCGGAGAGTCATTGTCTCGCTGCTCTCCCTAGTGTCAACACCCTTGCCCTTATCGGGCGATGGTGGCCTCTCTCTCTGTGGAGAAGGGGGTCTCTCCTCCCTCCTCTCCCACTGTCATGGCCTCTCTTGTGCCTGTGGTCTCCTCTGCTCTCTCCCATCGTGACCCTGGGCCACCTCAATGGCCGCCTGGTATCGCCTCCCCATCCGATGCACAACTACGTGAATCGGACCCTGAGCCCTCGTCATCCAAGGAGGGCGGATGCTGATGTACCGGGCATCATAGCCGTCGGCTACCCCAATGTCGTCCCCATCCATTGGCTGAATGGGGGCATCATCTGCGTCCTGACTCTAGAAGCGTTGCATATCTGGAGCCCCGCTAACTGTAGTGTTATCTCGGATAGTCCGAGAAAACTCGTAATCCTTGAGAGATGGGATCCCCTACTGTAGACCGAACTATCTCAAAACTCGGTCGTAGCGGTGGAGCTCCACCTCTCCCCTCTCCATCCTCAGCCAGTAGACTCCTCGATGCGAGCCAGCTCCTGTCCATCCTCGGCCCACCCTGGATGATCTCTCCAAGGCCTCCAGGTGATCTGGTCGGAGACAAGGTCATCAAGTAGTCTTCGGGACATCGGTAGATCTATCCGCCACTGTGACCCTCTCCGGAGCCACCAGTAGAAAGCTCGGGGCCTCTCCCCATCAATCCCTATCAGTGGGAGCCCTATCGGCCTCCGCACCGCAATGTGCTCCCAGCACCAAACCTGTAGAAGCGATGTCATAACCAGACATCGGCCGCCCTTGTACACGACCCCATGCAGGATCCTATACAATCGGCATAGAACAAAGCTGCCCCAAGCAAACCTGTAGCCGTGGTCTCTCATGTCATAGACCACATCTGCCAGTACCCATGGTACCCTGCATCCGCTCTGGTGGCACAGCAGAAGTCCACCTACCACCCCAGCCAAAACCCGTGTGAGTCTCGATGCCCCAGGCATCTGACGTAGCGACTCGATGTTCACTCCGCCCTTCTCCAGGGCGAAGCTCGGATCGCCACACAGTCGCATCATCGCGTGGCCCTGATTGGCCATGGGAGTGATCAGTCGTCCTTGTATGGGGATCCTCAAAATCCTCCATACATCCTCTAGTGTGGGAGTCATCTCCCCTGTCGATAACCAAAAATAGGAAGAACCCGGATACCACCTCTCTGCCAGGGCTGTCAGTAGCCCCATGTCTGTAGAAACTTGTGGCATCTCTGCCACATGTTGTAAGCCGACCTGTGCCAGCTGATCTCACTCTGCCTGAGATAGAGCGGCCAAGTCATCTCTCAACCCATCATATTTCCATTCTCTGCTCTTTAGTAATCCTCTCTGCAACATAAAAACAACAACACAATAAAAATCATTAATAAAAACTCAGTAATTAATAATGCAAGTAAAATTAGTTCAATTTTATATAAATGATGATATCGTCCACTATTGGACGATATCGTCCCAAATTTGAGCAAAATCGTCTCCGATTTTGCAAGCCGAAATCGTCCCTAATTTGATGAAATCGTCCCCCTTTCGCCGATTTCGCCCTTAGACGAAATCGGCGAACTTGAGACGATTTCGTCGAAATCGGGACGATTTCGTCCCGACGACGTCGACGGCCCAAAAATGGCCGTGATGCTCAAAAATTGCTCAAAATTCACCTAAAAAGCATGTAAATTCAACTTAAAGCATTCTAAACTAAGTTTAGACTCTTACCCGTAGCCCGCGTCGGACCTCTGTCGATCTGTGCACTGTCTCGACCATTTTGCTTGCAGAGCTCTAAAAACCAAAAAAATGAACAGTAACAATGAATTAGGGTTTTACCCTATTTTTCTTAATTTTATTCAAAACACAATTAAAAACATTTTAAAATTTTGCTTTTCCGTTTTTACCTCAAACGTTCGATTTGGGTAAAAACACGGAGGGGCACCATAGTAAGTGTCGTACGATTCGACCAAGAATCGTCGCCTAAAAATGGGAATAATTTTTGCTTTCTCGTAGATCGAGAAGAACTCATCTTTAACGCATTTTCTTCAAAAAATTCGCTAAAGAGGGGGCAAAATGTAGCACCCTAAAATTGGCGTGATAAAACCTTAATAATTACAATTACTCTAGTAAATATTCAAATTCAAATTTCAACCTCCAAAACCGCTCCCAAACCGTCGTTTAACCCGTTTCCTCCTTTCCCGTGCCATTTTTAGAGTTTGTTTTGTCCGTTTGACGATATCGTCTCCGATAAG
This sequence comes from Wollemia nobilis, assembly GCA_028583015.1. Taxonomy (NCBI): domain Eukaryota; kingdom Viridiplantae; phylum Streptophyta; class Pinopsida; order Araucariales; family Araucariaceae; genus Wollemia; species Wollemia nobilis. The sequence continues at coordinate 6,490,816 of JAQPPZ010006195.1, read as the reverse complement.
ACGATATCGCCTCGGATCGGACGATTTCGTCGGCGTAGGACGTCCAGACGATCTCGTCCCAAACTGATTTGTGCATAGTTGGACTCTGTTCCAACGACGTCTCTAATCCGGGCGGAAGCGTGTCTGCACTGTTAGAGACCTCCCCCATTGGAGATCTCCCAAATTGGGATGATCTCCAACCTCCCAACCTCTATCCTAAGCCTATTTAATCCTAGGCCCTCCCCTTAGCATCCCCCTGGCTGAAATTCCCTGTAACTCGAATTCTACACGCACTAGACCATCTTAAATCACTGTTTGCATTTGTATTTTTCCAAGTTTGTTTGCAGGAACTTCATTGTTTTTCAGCCGGAGCAAGCTCAATTCGTCTCAGACGATCTCGTACAATCTCGGACGATCTCGACCCAATTCGAGATGATTTCGACTGCAGTCCACATTGGGGGCAATCAGTGCCCAGAGTTTGCATTTTCTCCACTCTTTTCTACTGCATTATTCTGCATTTAGTTAATTCTATGGTTATTCTTTATTATCCTGCATCTTGGAGTTCACCCATGTAGCTTTAATGCATAATAAAAGCATAAATTGTCATTAGATCGTTATAATGCATTCGTGTCTTAGTTTGATATTATCATTTTAATGTTCTTACTGCCATTTTACATCATTACCCTCTGTTATCATAGTTGCATTCTCTGTATTTTGCATCTGTTTCTCTGTTTGCAGGTCTCTGACGAATTCGTCAGATCTCAGACGATCCTGTCAGATAGGAGACGATCCTGTCAAATTCCAGACGATCTTGACTGCTTCAAAAATTAGAATCTCCATCAGACATCCGGATCAGGTATGGCTCTGTAATTTAGCTTTTTCTCTCTGTTTTCTGTCTAATTTTGTTCTCTGTATGCATTTAGTCTGCACTTTCATAATAGAACAACTTAGTTTCATTTGGCCAAACCTAGGACTTGGATGATTAAAGATAAAATTGAACACATCAAACACATTCCCAACCTAGGCGTGGAAACTGCCATTCAAACGTTTCCTGGTGAACCCACCATCCGTCGAAAAATCACCATAATACACCTCCCCCAAGAGGCGGGACCTTCGCAAGGCCTCTCAGTCCGAGGTACCGCGCCATCCTTTTCCCATCCTCCTTCCGGGCACGGATCCTATAGCCTGAAGGTAGGGATGCGAAAAATTTGGAGCGATACATGTACAAATGCGTAAGTTTTGTATTCCTATACATCAATTTTGTATTTCTGTTTTTACTCTGACAGTTGTCAAAAATAAGCAATAAAGACATGAGGTCTACAGTGCAGCTTTTTTGTGTGAAGGTATTTTTTAAAGGAAGCCTTATAAAGGAGGTGAGTTGTGTATATTTTTTGAAGGCAGTAGTAATACTGATATTATAGACATAGTCTCTAGTTGAACAAATGAGTTCTATGATGTTTTTGGCATAGTTTCGATATGAACCTCTACCCTATAGGAAAACTTAAGTTTTCAGAGGGTACAATTTGTATGGAAATCATTCCTTAAAACATATATTCAATAATAAGTACTATTTTGACTCCTAAGGCTCAATGGATAAGACTCTGGATTCGATTGGCTTTGCAAGCAAATCCACCTGGGAGGTGCCATAATGTAGGCTTGAAATGACCACATACTTAGTAAAATTTTGTATAATTTTTACTAAGTCATAAAGCTGTCATTCCACCCTAGAACCGGGTTGATAATACGAATCCGCTCGATAGATGTTCAATTTTGTAATTTTTGAAGCAATTTCGGGTAACTGCATTCCAGGTCCGAAATGATGACAAATATTCAATTTTGCAATGTTTGAAGCAATTTCGGGTAACTGCATTCTAGGTCCAGAATGATGACAGATCTCAAATCCATAAAAGTTCTTGAGAGATGGTGATGTTAGCAACGAAAAAGTGTAGAATAGCCTCTTTGCATATATCTGATTCTAGAAAAGTATGTTTTCCCGCTCTGGATTGGCACTATCTTCAAATATGCAAAAGTCTCAAGGAAATGATGACGTCAGTGGAAAAAAAGTGTGGAATGGTGATCTGGGGAATTAACAAGCATTTTTCTTTTTGGAATGAAGATAAAGTAGAATAGCTGAATAATGATGAAGTGAAAGATAAAATCCTAGAGTGGATTCAAGGTTGAAATAATCCAGATCCAGATTGGAGGTTCTACTACTAAGAAAGGCAAAGATAAAGCGAAATGTCATTTAGCTTGTTCCAGATTGAATATGAATCGTGTTATGAAGAAGATCGATGGTGGAGGTTAGTCTTCTAGGTTTTGGCTATTTAAAATATGTTTCTGCATCAAAACTGTAATAGTCTATCAGAAGATGAAGAATCAAAGGTTTCCAAGAAGATCATACTAGAGGCAGTTACAGATCGATGGTGGCAAACTATTCCCAAGAAAGATCGACGAAAATGTATGATCTGGAATGTTCTGAACTACAGTTATACTGAGAAACCAACAAGTTGTAGGGACCCTGTGCTGTCATGGCGGACTTCCTTCCAATGAAATTCCTAGAAGACGAACCAATGAGAAAATGCTAGTTAAACTCTTTTCTGAGTTGTTTTAACAAGATTTTGTGTATTTTTTTTATTATTGTAATATGAAAAACTATAAGTAGAGGTCGAACCCTCATTTTGAAGGGTCGGCTCTAGCGTGTTTGCTTGTGCTATTGTAAATATTCTTGAAGAGCTGAATGAAAGGAACAATACATTGATCTTTGCCTCAAGTTCACATTCTCTTGCTTGAAGCCAGAGGTTTGGATTTCATAGTTGCATTTCTGTAAATACTTAGATGGTTAGTTTGTGCCTGTTTTGGATTACTAGATATTGTGAGTAATTGAAATCTACTTTGAGTTAATTCCATTTTATTGGAAAGTACATTTTTATAAAATCTAAGTGTTTGGTGAATTATGTTATTTTGATTATCATTCCCTAGGTATTTAAATTGCTTGCTATAAAATTTCTCTATTATGATTTAAATATATGAAACGATGTATTATGAGATAAATGTTGATTTGAGTGTATGTCCTTAATCTAGTTTTTTGGGAGATTTTTATGGTGGTTCAATGTTGTTAACCTATCTTTCAATTGTTATCTACATATTTATAACCCTAAATTTCTCTTACCCTAAACTCCAAACCCTAAGTGAGCATAATTATGTCAGCAACATGCTAAGTTGACAAGGAACCAGCCTACTCTGGAGGTTGGATCGAAAACTCCTATTTTGGTCCATCCAATGTTGAGTGCTGAGCTGTAGCTATCGTGTGCAAGCCTGGAAAGAAACTAGGAAGATAGATAGCCACAATACTAAGTGAAAAATTGGTGCATTTCAGTGCCCAACAATAACCATGCAAAGAATTTATCCTCTACAAAAGCAAAAGATTTAATAATTAAAATTACGCAAATCAAGAGTTGATAACTTATTCTTCTTTAAAACCACCTAATAATTATCCATTTTCATATGTATTCTAAAGTTATGTTACTCCATTACGAAAATGATTCCAGTGCTGACATGAAAATGGAATTCTCGGGTCCAGGAATTAGAACACATCACTCAATAATTTTCTCCACGGATCCATAAATCAGCCCTGCAATGCTCGTATGCAGTGTACATGCATTTATATTCGTCCGAGAGATGCAATGTTGCGCCGGTGAGATACAAATTTCCAATTTTTTATTTCCAATGCCCATTTATGATTTCCCATACTGAATTTAGGGTTTGTTCGTGGTTTTTAACTTTTGCATGTATTTCAACTCAATTTTTTCCCATGTCCAAATTTAGGGTTTATTCATCGAATTTATTCATGAAGATTTTAAATTCGATGAATTTTGAATTTCATCTTAAAAATTCGACAAATTTGATAACTAAGGATACACCAAATAATTATTAATTTTTATATACCATGCTCTAGGAGCCTATTTTAGACTATATATGGAATTTTTTAATTTACAAATCTTATGTTCCTATACTTTAACATTAAACCCTTCTGGTTGAGACATATAAACTTCTTCTTGTAAATCACCATTAAGAAATGCACTTTTTACATCCATTTGGTGAATTTCCAACCATCATGTGCTGCTAAAGCACATACCATTCTGATAGTAGTCATTTTATCTATTGGTGCAAAGATTTATTCAAAGTCTATTTATTCTATTTAAGTATACCCCTTTACTACTAATCGAGTTGCTATATATTTAATCTTATAAATCTATTTACAACTTACTACTTTGTTTCCTAGAGGTAGATCTACTAAAATCCATGCTCTATTTTTCTATAGAGATGAATGTTTGGATTACATGGTTGTTTTCCATTTTGAATGGCTTAAATCTTGACATGTTGTTACTAGTTATATCATGTTACTCATCAATCCCCTATTTATTTAAGTTAGACTATGAGTTTGAGGTCTTGTAGTAGTCATATTAGGAATTTGTTCAATATTTGGATATCTAATCGTATCTCTAGCCCAAATAGGTTCCTTTCATTGAGGAATCATAGAAATTTTTATATTTTCACTTTGTTCTTCTTGAGATTTTGATTCTATTTCCTTAGTTCTTGTATTTTCTTATGAGAATGTTAAAAGAGATTTTGAATCATTATTTTGTTCTTTAGTCTCTTCTTTGATGTTTTCATCAAAAATAACATCCATGCTTATATAAAATTTCTTTGTGATTATATCAATGATTCGATATCATGTAGATTCATTATCCTAACCATGAAATATACATGACATAGTTTTTCATCTAATTTTATCTTTTTTTTTTGTTTTGGAATGTGCATATAAGATTTACATCTGAAAAATATTAATTTTTTAAAATTCAATTTTTTTCTTGACCATACTCCTTTTGGAGTAACATTTTTGAGTATCCTTGTAGGTAGTCTATTCTACAAGTATGTATTTGTATTGACTGCTTCTACCTAGTATTGATTATTAAGGTAAGCTTATTTTGACATACATCTTACCATTTCCATTATAGATATGTTTCTTCTTTATGCAATTTAATTTTGTTGTGGTGAAAATGTTATAGTAAGTTGCCTTTTTATTCCATTGTGTTCTAAAAATAGATCAAAATATTTTAACACAAATTATCCTCCTCTATCTGAACAAAGGTTTTTGATGTTTCTCCTTGATTATTTTTCTACTAAAAGTTTGAACTATTTGAAACAACTAAAAGCTTCAAACTTATATTGCATAAAGTATACCCACATTTTTCTAGTGTAGTCATCAACAAATAGCTAAAAATATTTATTTCCTTCAATGCTAGTGATATTCATTGGACCAAATAATTATGTATATATAAATTTAAAAGGTTGTTGAGATCTATAGTATTGAAGTTCAAAAGGAATTCTATGTTGTTTTCCTACTAAAATTTTTGGACATATAATAGATTTCCAAGAAATATTTGGTAAACCTTCTACCATTTGATATTTAACCATATCATTTAAGGATGATGCACTTGTATGTCCTAATTTTTTATGCCAAATTTTTCTAATTTTAGATATTTCTACTAAGAGGGCCAAATTTGTAGTTGTATTTAGCACAAAGAAACTATTTTTATAGGATCCTGAAGCTATCAATTTTTCCTATTTCGTAATATGATATTGTTTCCTTCCATTGATAACTTTAAACTCGACTAACATATTTTGATCCATGAGTTAAGAAACTAAAAGAAGATTAGTTATCAAACTAGGAATATATAAAATATTGCTAATTATTCCTTTTCCATTTATAATATTGATTAGGATATCTCCTACTCCTTTTACTTCATAGGTCTTACTATCTACTATAACAACAAGTTTCTCATATTTTTCTTGAAGTGTATTAAACCAATGTTTGTCCCCAATCATGTGTCTACTAGCTCCAGAATCTATGTACCAATATTTCATGGGGTTTTTTATGAGATAGACTTTCTTATATCTCCCTAAGTAAAGTTTGAGGTTTCTAAAACTATGTAGGAAAACTTACTTCTCCAATATGAAAAAATAAATCCTTCAAATTATGCTCTAATAACACTTTAATAGCTACTTTTCACTCCTAATTAATCAAACATTTAATTATCCCTTATTACTCCTTATAAAGCTTCTAAAGTAATCAAATAACCATTAAATATACTAAAGTTTAATTTATCAAAACTTAATAAGTAAACACGTACACTCCTTATTACTCCTTGTAAACCCTAATTTACCTCCTTAAATATATGTAGTAAGGCAAATGATTTCTAACACAATGTTACAATGTTATTCCCTTGTCTTCAAGAATGTGGAGAGAGGATAATCATACAAAGAATTATTCTCCAAAACATCTTAAACTCTACCGGATCACTTCCTTCTTATCACATGGCAGAACACATGCAAAAAGAATTGGTGCTTGAGTTTATTTCAAATGTTCCAATGCTAAGGTGAAAATAAATATTAGGACCCCATCCTAAAAACATGATGTAATAGTCCTCGTGGAACATGGGTAACTACCACATTAATATTTTATAAGTTTTTGTTATAATTTTGGATTAAGAAGCACTTATCCAAATGACATCCTTCTATGTAACCTTTTTTCAAGAATGTAACTGATTGTAGGTAGGAGATTTTAGCCCGGATAACATTTTGCATGTAGGAAAACCTTAGGAATTAGGTATTAGAGGAATTCCATAAAATTTTAGGGGGAATTATTGTATGTATATTTTCACATAAATTAATGAAGTTTTAAAGGATTTTATGCCTCAAAGAGGCTTGTGATTCAGTGTTATTGTGAGATTGTTCCATTTCTGCAATTTATTTCCTTTGTGTGCATTTTATTTTGCTAGTGTGTTTTGCGAATATATGTTTATTTTATGTATTTATGTGAGTGTGCTTATTTTTAAATAATATGTCCAAAACAAGTGGTATCATAGCACTTTTCAAGGCCATATTCTTCTATGACTATGATGGTTTTTGCCATATTGATTGTTAGGTATAAGATTTATATGTTTTTGTTTGTTTTCCAGTTTTTCCTTATTAATATATATATATATATATATATATATATATAGTAATTTTATCAATAGTAATTGAGTAGGTTAGAAACCCTATGTCGGGTGTTTTAAAATATCATAAAGGAGCTTTCATTATTGACTAAAATAGATAGCCCATAAAGTGTCTAGTGAAGTAAGGGGTAATCAAGCTCCAATACCTAAGCCTTAGACAAAACTTGCACATGGATTTGAGATCTCACATATCTTTGGGCATATCGATATGCCATCTAGGATTAAATAAAATTTCATCCCTAAGAAGCTTATCGGCCTTGTATTATCCATAATACACGGAACATAGAATCCAAAAATATTACTATCCTATACTATCAAAGAAGAAAATAGTGTGCTCAAGGGTATGTGTAGAATCCTCCTTCGGTAGTGGCCTAAAATATTGGCTTGAGCACTATTATTTGTCACTATGGTATAATCAAGTGCCTATGGGTATTACATACACCTTTGCCTAGTATACCCTAGTTTTTTTTAAACCTACAAATTAAGTTTGTTCCTCCAAGTCTTTATTTTGCTTAACCTACAACCAAAATTTTGAACCTATTATTGTATCCTCCATAGAAGTTGAGCATAGAATGAATAAATCCCTATTTCAATGTTTTTGCATGCAAAAAGAACAATATAAAATCATAAAAGAGTATAACAGACAGATAAAAAACCTTAGAGTCTAAAATAACAAAAACAAAGCGATCAAAGTTAGTTATATTTATGAAATATTGTTAGTAACAATCATTACAAGGTGGTTACGATATTAGTGTCATAATATTTACCCATGATAGTTAGAATAGTTACTTGGAAAATTAGAACAATTACCTATGACAATCAGAATGAAAACAGATAGGGATATTTGTGAGAGTCCAAATAAGATAGGGGATAAAATAGTGTTAGGAATTAGTTAGTAGTCATATTAGTCATAAAAATCATAAAAAAATGTGTTTGATACATAACTCAATTTTCAAACAAACCTCTAGAGAAAAAATAAACCACACCAATAGACTTGTCAATAAGGCAATATAAAATAATAGTTTGGGTGCCTAAAATTAGTGTTGTAGTAAATAACTCATTGTGATTGTTTTTTCAAGGTGATAATTTTGATATACCTCACCCAAACCATTTTTTGGACCCTTACTAAAAATAGTAACTCATAAAACAACCTTTCTATTTTTAGTAAATAGATAGGGAAATTCAATCCAAAGTGGATGTTATGAGCAACAAACTATGGGATACAGTTAACAAAATCCTAGAGGTGATACAATCACAACTCCAATTTTATAGGAAACTACGAGTGACATCTCCCTTGCACAAAAAGAAATAAAGGTTCAATTGGATTGTCGTGTCTCTACTGGTTTCAATATCAACATAATTAAGAATAAATTGGTACAAGAATCTGCCAATGATATACCAACTCATAATGGAATGAGATTACCAAAATTATAATTTCCCAAGTTTGATGGAGTGGTGGTTTTGTAAGGTAGAACAATATTTTACTCTTCATAATGTTGATCATTTCATCTTGTTGACCATTGCTTCTTTTAATTTTGAATCAAATGCACTCGATTGGTTTTTATGGATTAGAAATGCTAAACCTAATCTTTCTTGGTCCAAATTTGGGCAAAACCTACTCACTCACTTTGGTCCTAAAGAGTTTGAATATTTTATAGGGCCCTTTTTCAAACTCAAATGAACATCAACCATTCGAGAATACCAAGCTCATTTTAAAAAACTTGCCCATCAAACCACTAGTCTAAGTGTTGACTCTTTCCAAAGTTGTTTTATGAGTGGACTAAAGGATGACATCAGGGCTAAGGTTAAGTTTTTGTGGCCTCAATCACTAACATAGGTTATACAATTGGATAAATTGGTAGAATATAAATTCAAGGATCTTGGTCAAACTTCTAAATTTCCTCAATTTAAGCCATATATTTATGCTAAGCCAATGCCAAGACCTACTACTAAATCTCCACCTATAAAAATATTGAGTCATGAGGAGATGGATAATAAAAAGGAACAAGGGTTATGTTACAATTGTGATAAAAAATATTCCAAAGGGCATATATATGTGCAACAAAAAATGCACTTTCTTGATATGGATGAATTTCCCACCAAAGAATATTTTGAGGATGAGGAGGATCCTCGAGAAATAGAAACCATAGACTAGACGATTGAGCAAGAGGAAACCCAACCAAAATGTTTTGTACATGCTTTAGCGGGATTATCCACCCCCCAAACCATAAATATGATTAGCCATTTCAAGGTACAAAAGGTCATAATTTTTATTGACTATAATAGTACACATAATTTTTGTTGATCCATGTGTAGCCAAACAAGGAAATTTTTACATCGCCACATGCAATTCCTTCAAAGTAATAATTACTAATGGTGGCACCCTACCATGAAAAGACAAATTTCATGATGTTAAACTTAAAATTGGCGACTATAATCTCAACTTTGACATGTCTCCATCACCCTTAGGAGGGTGTGATATAGTTTTGAGAGAAAAATGGTTGAGAATGTTTGGACCAATCTTATGGGATTTTGTAGAATTATAAATAAAATTGAATTAATATGGGTAGGAATATACATTCTATGGCACAAAGGTGTGAGAATTTTAGTTTATTTCTTCTCATAAGATGCAATAATTGTTGAAGAAATATTCACATGGCATGGTAGCCCATATTTTTGCTATCATTGCCCTCGAACAAGGGGATTCTAATCACCCACAATAATTATAGGGTATATTAAATAGGTATGCTCATGTCTTTGAGGAATCCAAGGGAATTCCTCCTCAATGCTCACATGAACATGCAATAAAAATTTATCCTAATAGTCTACTTCCTAACGTTCATCCATACTAGTATGCTTATGTTTACAAAATAGAAATTGAGAAAATTGTACAAGAACTTTGAGCTTATGGAAATATTCATTCTAGTGTTAGCCCTATTCCACACCAGTTTTTATCATAATAAAAAGGATGGCACTTGGTACTAGTGTATGGATTATCAATATCTTAACAAAATCACTATTACAAATAAGTTCCTTATTCGTGTCACTGATAAACTATTTGATGAGTTACATGGGGCTTAGTATTTTTCCAAGTTGGATTCGTATTCAAGCTATCACCAAATCCATATTAAGAATGAAGATATTCCCAAAATAACTTTTCGAACTCATGAAGGGCATTATGAGTTTTTGGTTATGCCTTTTGGGTTGACCAATGCCCCTTCCACTTTTTAGAGTTTGATGAATTTTGTTTTTTTCCTCATCTTCAAAAATTCATTTATATTTTTTTATGATATATTGATCTATAGTCACACATGAGAGAATCATCTTCACCACTCAGGTGAAACCCTCAAAATTTTGTCTGACCATTAGCTTTATGCAAATCAATCAAAATGTTCCTTTCACTAAGTATGGAGTTCAGGTTGATCCTAATAAAATTCAAGCAGTTCAATATTGGCCTAAACCACATATATTGAAGGGACTTCATGGAGTCTTGGGTCTTATAGGATATTACAAAAACATTGTAAAAAAATATGGCAAGATATCAACTCCTTTGATAGCCATGTTAAGGAAAAATTATTTTGTGTTAATTGATTTGGTCAAGAAGGCTTTTGTTGATTTGAAGCATGCTATGACCACCACCCCTATTTTTGTAATGCCAAAATTTTCTAAACCTTTTTTTATTGAGAGTGATGCATAGGGCACAAGCATTGGGGTAGTTTTAATGTAGGAGGCTTGACCATTGGATTTCACTAGTAGGCATTCTCCCCTTAAAATTTGGGCAATTCCACTTATGAGAAGGAGATGCTTACCATTTTATATGCAATCACCCATTGGAATTCATATCTTATTGACTAACATTTTTCATTAAAACTAATTATTAGTCTAAAATTGTTTTTAGAATATAGGGTGGCTACTCTAAAATAATAAAATGGGCCTCCAATTTGTTGGGGTATGACTATGAAATCTCTTATAAGAAAGGTACATATAATGTTTTGGTGGATTCATTTTCTCATATCTATGAAGATCAGACCATATTGCATGCTATATCCACTCCCTTTCCACAATGGATTCATCAACTTCATGAGGATTTGGCTAAGGATTCCTTATTACAAACTCTCATCCACGCTCTCCAAGAGGATACTCATTCCCACCTTGGCTATGCTTGGGATGCTCAAAATTTATGGTTTCATGACCATTTGGTTATACCATTACAATATCAAAGCAAGGACCACCTCCTTAAATAAATACATGCTTCTCCCATGGCTAGTCATTCAGGTTTTCTTAAAACATATACCCGAACCAAGAAAACTTTTTTTTGCAGGGGAATGAAAAAGGATATACAAATATTTGTAGCCAAATGTGATCACTTCCAATGTGTGAAAGGTGAAACTATGAGTTCTTCAAGAACACTTCAACCTTTTCCCATTCTTGAGTAGCTTTGGATAGACATATCTATGGACTCATTGAAGAGCTACTAAAATATAGAGGTAAATCAATTATTTTGGCGATAGTGGATTGTATTTTGAAGTATTCTAACTTTTTTTCCCTATCCCATACCTATATTGCATCCATTGTCTCCCAAATCTTCCTTGACTCCATATTTCACCTCCATGGGATGACTAAATCCATTATCTTTTATCAGGGTCCTACCTTCACCAATCACTTTTGGTAGAAACTATTCAAGTTGTAGGGAACACAACTCAATATGAGTTTGACCTACCATCCTCAAACTAATGGCCAAATCAAAATTTTCTATAAATGCTTGAAAACCTAACTTCACTACTTCACTTTTGAACATCCTGCTCACTGCGCTAAGTGGATTCCTTTGGTAAAATGGTGGTATAAAATCATCCATCACTCTACCACTATGGTGAATCCATTTTAATTAGTCTATGGTAAACTTACACCTAATCCAACTTCTTACATTCCAGGTTTCTCCAAGGTTTATGGGTTGGATTCCACTCTCCATCAATATGACTCCACTATTTTTTAACTCAAGCTCAACTTGGATATGGCTCATAAATTTATGAAACAACAATTAGATCAACATTGTACTAAATGTAGCTTTACCATTGATGACATGGTCTTTATTCACTTACAAGCATACCAAAAATCATCTCTCTAGTTGTGTGGTTGTCAGAAACTTACCACTAATAACTATGGATCTTATTAGGTATTGTAGAGGCTTGGGGTGATAGCATACAAACTAGCCCTTCCAACTAGTTTCAAACTTCATCCAATATTCCATGTGTTATATCTTAAGAAGGTTATTGGCAAAATGGTGCAGGTGCAGTCTACACTTCTAGAGTTGGACAAGGAAGGGTCCATTATTCTTGAACCTAAATATATTCTTTATCGAATATCATGTACCCTTCAAATTTCCTGGTCCAATGGCATGGATTACAACCAGAAGATGTAATATGGAAACCTCTTCAACAACTATGGTAATATTTTCATCCCTTTCAACTTTGAGGATACAACTTTTTGAAGAGGAAGGGCATGTTAGGACCCCATCCTAACACCTTGATGTAATAGTCCTTTTGGAAAATGGATAACATCCATGTTGATATTTTTTATGTTTTTTTATAGTTTTGGATTAAGAATCACTTAGCCAAATGATTCCCCTATATGTAACTATTTTTCAAGAATCTAACTGATTATAGGTAGGATATTTTAGCCTAGGTGGAATTTTGCATGTAAGCAAACCTTGGGTGTTATGTTCTAGAGGAATTTCTTAAAATTGTAATGGGTAGTATTATATGTATCCTTTTGCACAATTGAATGAAGTATTGAAGGAGTTTTCTTCCTCAAAGAGGATTTTAATTCAGTGCTATTTTGATATTGTTCCATTTTTGCAAATTATTTCCTTAGTGTGCATTTTATTTCCATATTGTGTTATGAGCATATATGTTTATTTTTTGTATTTGTGATTAATAGTAGGTTCCTAAAAGTAATTTTGTACTACCCTTCTACTATGTGGTTCATGTGTACAAAAAAATCATTCACTACCCTTTATTTGGTGCTCAATGTTATATTTTCTTGACTCTTATCCTTTGTTATGTATGATACAAAATATCACATTCTCTTGGTCTAGATTTTGATCTTCCTATGGTGTTTTTATTGCTCCACAGTGATGGTGCTTCTCTATGGCACCATGTTGCTTAAGTGGTGTTTTTATACCTTTATTTCCATGCTATTCCTAACAACACTATTTTATTGTTTATATGCTTCTATGTTGGTTGCCTAGATGGCACTTTACCCTAAGAAAAATACTATTCATTTGGCACTATGTTTGGCTATGATGCTTGTTGTCTAGTGTGCACTATATTTGTCACTGTGTTTGACTATGACATTGGTCATATAGTGAACAATGGTTGCCTAAATAATGCTTAACAGTTTGAAGAAGCTTGTATCCTTGCACACTAAATACCATGAGTGCTATTGCACTCCCTTCCATTTTTTTATATAGATTTCTACTTTCTATATTGCTATAGCTTTTGTTGTAGGTTTAGGTAATGTTGGAAATGCAAAAACACACACCCTTAACCTTTCCTATCTTAAACTATCATGGCTATGCTTTTCTAATGGCTGCCTTCTTGCTCATACCAACATTCTTCCTTTCTATTACTGCAACTTCTTAAGTAAGATTTTTCACCTCTCTTTGCATATCCTCCAATGTTTGTACTATGCTTTTCCAATGACTATGTTCTAATTATTTTAAGACAATACTTTGCTTACCTTTAATATTTGTCTTTGTTGTTCTGAGTTGTTTCCTTTAATCTCATTGCTAACAAAAGTAGACTACTATTATGTTGCCTTTGATGTGCTATGAGCTATCCTCAATACTCTTTATTGTCTTTAAATCTTCTTACTACTTTCATGTTTTCATGAATGGTTTATTTTCTTACTAAAAACCAATAAACCTTTATTAAGGAAATTTTCCAATAGATATTCTTATCTATCTTTAATATTTTAGTACAACTTTTTAAAGTCTCCTTAATATGCCTTCTATGGGACTTCTCTTCTAGAGTCTCCAAATTCTTATCTATAGACACCAAATCCTAGCCACTTATCCACCATACCCCTTCCTGCCATTCAATTGGCCATTCCATGCCTTTCCTACCATCCAATGGCCCACTTTAACCCTTTCTCACCATTTTTTGACCCCCATTTAGCCCATTTATATTTATTTTATATTATTTATATTTAAATATAATATTTTATATTATATTTTAATATATTTATTATAAAATATATATTTATAAGCCCAATTAACCTTAACCATTAGATTTAATCTAATCTCAGCCATCCATCTTCCTTAATCCATGTCACACTTGAAGTATAATCTCAGCCTTTGGATTTGATTTAATATTAGCCACATGATCAAAAGTGTTAGGCTAAAACCCTAAGAAAACCCTAGGCTTGATTATAAGTAGGAGCATTCTCAATGCTCAACCCCTGGAAAATTTGAGTCTTGAAATCCTGAAGAAGTCTAAAGTCTATGCATTCTGAATACCATCATTAGATTTGAGTAGATTGTGCCCTAGCATTTTATGCACAAGAACCCTAGATTTCCTTAGGATTTCCCCATTCCAGCAATTTCCCTAGACATCTTCCATAATTGCCATCACATCCCATCCATCGCATCCTTCGCATTATCATGATATGCTTACATAGACCAAACCCTAATCCCTAGGCACAATCGAGCATATTCCTTACATCCCAAGCGTAACCACACACTTGCCTCATCCCATAGGAACAATCTTGTACCTACCATATGCTTTAGGCACAACTCAGAGCCTATTGTTACCTAAGACGTACACCAAAATCTATTGCACAAGATCACCTGCCATAAAATCTACAACGAAGCAATGGATCATCATCATCAAAAGTAAGGTAAATCTATATTTTGTTATTATCTGGTGCTATTTCATTTTACATATTCAGTTTACATAGATCTAGGGTTTTTAATCTGCATTTCTAAGGGTTCACACTATGGAACCCTCATTTTTTTTACTAACAACCTTATTGTTTGTATGTGTGTAGGGTTAGATAGCATCAATCAAGAGATCTTGGACAGCTATTGAAGCTAGAGTGGCCTAAAATCAGATATCACAAATCCCACTCACTCTGTTGGGAGCAAAGCACATTGAAGACACTCATTTCTATATAGCTAGGGTTTCAAAGAACCCTAGCACTTGTAATTACTGTATCAAAAATAATTATGTTGGACAAAATAATTGTAACAAGGAGTTTCTTAGCTCCCCCTATTATTGAATAAAATATCATTTTGTGCAATTACTATCTTTCTGGAATCATTTATTTTATATCTACTTTAGTGTCATGTTTTTGTCTCTTCAAATGGCAATCACGGTGGGACCCCACAAGGGTTCTACATTTTGATTTGATTTACCTTGCTAATGTTATTTTGTTGCTGCATTTTACAGGGTTTTCTAGAGCAAAAAATTAGTTGAATTCACCAATTAGGGTTTTTGGAGGGTTCTGTAATAGTTGCAGAAGGTGTGCAGGCGCTCTGTTGCACCTATTGAGCATCACAGGTGCTCTGCCATGCCTGCACAAGCACCCAATTGCACCTGGCGATAAGTTGAAGCAGAGCATAGGCTTCTGAGTAAGTCCCATAGCCCCTGTTTCAAATTTTCAACTTACGTATTTTATTTTTTTGCATGATTTTTCAGATTCTGAATATAAAATGAATACAAACTAAGTAATATGGAAAAGAAATCATTGTAGAGTGCATTTAGGGTATTTTGTGCATGCATTCATCACACATTTTGAAATTTTTTGTGTTAAAAAGAATTGTAAATTTGATTCCTGCATATTGTTGTCTGCATTTGAAATTGAAAAGCATCTTTAGAATTTGCATTTCTTAGGATTTAAAGATTTCTTATTTTGCATATCTAAATAGGAACAATATTTGAATGCAAAAAGTACTCATGCCCTTGGGTGGCACCTTTGGAAGAGAGGTGGACGAACCCTCCAGTTGCTATCTAGGCAGGGGGTTTTAAGCGGTGTACTTCACACTCTTTAGATGAAATTTGCATTCATATGTTGGATTCTGATTTAGATTTGTAAAATTTGTTATCTTTAACCTTGTTTGATAACAATAGAAAATAAGAAAATTTTAAAATTAATCACACACACTGCACATTTCACTCTAAAACAATAGTGGTTGGATTTCATCACCAGCCATTGCTTGAGACTTGGTGATGGTGGCAGTCATTTCCATCCACCAGTATCTACCCTAGACACCATAGGTTTACCCCCGAGCAAACTTGTTGGAGGTCATTACCAACAAGAATCTTGTTGCCTTTTCCAAGCCATAGTTTTTACCTTTATTTTGCATTAAGTAATATTAGAACATCAAAACACACAAAATTTTCACTTTAAAAAGGAATACACATTAATGAATGAGATAATCAATGAATGAGGTAAGCCACACAAGGTAAAAAACTTAGCATTGATTGTTTCTACCATTTTAAATTTTGTACAAGTTTCAGTTTTGGTGATCACTTTGACTGTTTTAAGTTTGGATTTGATTACTTTATGGTATTAACACGAAATCAGAAGAAAGTAATAAATCTAAATAACTTAATGGAAAATACATCCAATTCACCCGCTACTTTGGTGGAAAACCCTTATCCATCCCTACCACAAGTAGGATTCCTTCCACATAATGTTGAGCAACATACCACCCACATAGACATGGACAAGGTAGAGGCTATCTACAAGTCTTCTAACTATGTCCTTGAGCCCCTTAGTCAAGACTGTGTTGAATAACCAGAATTGACTATAGCCTATCCATCCACCACTACCCAAGGATATCATAATTCTACCTATGAATATGGTATGCCTTCTTCTTCTAGCCCAACCCAAAACACAAGTGTTTTTAACACTTACCCTTCATCTAGCCATATCCAAGCCTATTCCAATCCCTTGTATGAGGAGTATGTGAATGCTGCCTCATAAGTGCTAACCTCCCAAGTTGCCACCTCAAGTACAACTTGTGCTATGCCCATTTATTCTGATCTAGCCTCATCACTCCCTTCATCCTCCAATCTAGCCACAACCATGTCAATGTCTACCATGTCCAAATAAGAGCTTCAAGATATATCAGGTGTAGTGAATATATTGCTCTTACAACATAGAAAGGCTAAGTAGCAAGTTCACATAGACCCTATGATCCATGCGGTTCCAACCCAACCCATCATAACCAACCAAAATCCAACATGGGTACCCCACTCTTCGATGGTTTCCATTCCCAATCCTCCATCAATTTATACCCCAACCCAGCCAATTACCATTTCTTCTAGCCAACCTCCCAACCAATTCTTCCAACATCCTCCTCATCAATCATATCCTTATTTCAATCACCAATCTTCACCCCATGTCCAAACCAATCCATTTCACCAAAATAGGCTAATCACTCCATAAAATTTTTCTTCCAGTCCATCTCCCAATCATCAGGTAATCCAAGGCTTCCACATTCCTGGGGAAGATCCTAGGATACAGGCCATGCAAAAATAGATTGATCAGTTGATGCAAAACATCCCTGGCATGTCAAGCTAGAAAATAGCCTTAAGTCAACTGATCCACCAACCAATTCATCCTTTGGTGCCATCACCGCCATATTCTACAGACTTCACGTTACCAAATTTTGATAAATATAGGGGAACCAATGACCCTAAGGAGCATGTGAGCTCATTTTTTCATGCATGTTTTTGGATTCAAACCGATGATGCCCTCATGCTCCAAAATTTTCCTCAAACACTAGGGGGAGATGCCATAGAGTGGTTCAATCAGTTGCCAACACATAGTATTTACACTTTTACTCAATTGATGGATCTATTCTTGGACCGTTTTGCCCTAAACATTAGAAATAAGGTCTCATTATCAGATATTTATTATTTAAAACAATGGGATGATGAGCCTATTTATAATTTTGGAAACCATTGGAGGGCAGTTATAACCAAATTGCCATTCTCCCTACCAATGGATGAAATTATCAAATTATTCACCAAGAGTTTCTTAAAACCCATCTCTTGGATGCTTTAGCTTAATACTTATCGTACATTTGAAGAAGATTTAGCACAGGCTAGCATCATTGAGGAAATCAAAATCCAAGAGGGCATCATTAAGCCTAAGAAGAAAGAATGGCAAAACAAGGGCCAATATCAAAATAATCAATCTGGCCAAAATAAATCATCACAAGCCTCTACGACTAATACACCCAATCAAGTTAATCAAGTGGTGGTGAGCCAACCCATAATGGCTCAACAACCTATGCAACAACCAATTTCTTATCATGCGGTCCCATCAGTAACACAAGAACCCATGATGTAAAACATAGTGCCAACTATAGAACAACCTTTCCATCACCAATACACTTGACCTCAACATCAATACATGCCCTTAGAAGAGTCGTATTCTTCCCTTTTCCGAAGGTTGTACGAAACAAACAAGTTAGCCTTTCCTAAGGTCAAGCCCGATGACCCTGCCAAACATCCTAAAAACTATAGAGAACACCTATTTTACCCATACCATAGGCAAAACGATCATGACATCAACTCCTGCCATATTTTTAAGAACATCGTCCAAGACCTCATAGACTTAGGGGCCATCAATGTGGATAATCCCTTAGCTCCACAAAACCAAAATTTTGGAATTTTTCAGACACCTCTTCCAAACCATGGAGAGGCCCAAACTAACGTAGGAGGTAACAACCATAAAACACCTCCTAATCAAGTCAACCATGTCCAGCAATATCAAAATTTTGTAGGAGCGATTCATGTAGTCACAAGAGGGCAAAGGAAAAATCAATAGAATGCCCAAAAACCTTCAAATCCACCACCCATCCAAACTTCACCAAATCCATCCCCACCAATCCATTTATCCAATCCACCAAATCAGCCAATCCATCGCCCTATAAGGCCAGCGGTAACCTTAACTAGTCGGTTGACTACTAGCTTGAAAATGGCATCAGCTAAATTGTCTGTATATGAGCTTATCCAAAAATCCCCTAGGCATAGAGAAGATTTAATGGAGATCCTTAAGTCTATTGAGTTAGAATCCCAAGACTCTAATGCCTTCAAAAAAATTTGTAGGGAGTGTTAGGACATGCATGGAGCCATCCATCACCTTTTACGACTTTGAAATAAGGTCGATAACCTCAAAATCAGTGGATCCTCCATTGCATATCATGACCTTGATAGATAAGAAGCCATTCAAAAGATTCCTAATTGACACTGGCTCATCCATTAACATCATCACTACCACTGCCCTTCACCACCTCAAGCTACCACCTTCCCACATATCCAAGTCATCATTCACCCTCAAAGCATTTAACAATGCTTTGTGTACCACAGTTGGCACTATTGTTTTGCCCATTGAAGTAGGGGCCAGAACATTGCACACAATGTTTCATATATTGGAAGGAACCATGGTGTACAATGTACTCCTTGGTAGACCTTGGATGAGGGAAATGAAATGTGTTCCTTCAATTCTTCATCAATGCTTGAAATATGTTCATGATGGACAAGTCCATTGCATCCCCGCAGATGTAGAACCTTTTAAGTATTGCAATTTCATTTCAAATCCTTATGAATCCATGTTGCCCTCCACCCATTTATTTTTATCCCCATATTTGTCTAATTCAACTCATCCTTATTCTAATACATCTCCTTCTAATCCATCCACATCTTCTTCCAAAGCTCCTATTCTTGAGGAGTTACCCATCATCGAACCCCCTAAATCATCCATTTCTTCTTGTACATGTGATCAAGGTCAATCCACTTTCACCACATCATCCACATCAACCATTCCTTCTTCTACAACCATCCCTTCTTCATCATCATTGCCTCATCCACCTTCTTCTAATTCCAAGCCATCACCCAATCCTTCTCCATCAGCCGATGTTTCACAAGTTGAACTTTTAGATTGTGAAATGTTTAACTCTCCACCAACATCCACAACCAACTCCAATCCTGAGCCATCATCCACCACCTCATCCCAAGTCAAGGTCCACATCACTAGTCTTGGTATTGGTGAATACGTGGTCCAAGACGTTACCATTACCCCTTTAGCCATTTCCATAGCCAAGGATTTTGGTCGCCCACATGACCATCCTTTAACCATAGGTGTTGTATACGACATGAGTTCTGCTCCTAACAATATTAAATTTATCTATGGAGGGTTGGATTCCTCAATTGAGGCAAACCCACCCGAAGAACCAAAAGAGCTGAGACGTGCCAACATACACAATATGACTGGATTTCCATATCGTTACTTTCACATAGTCAATTGGCAAGGTCAGGGTCTAGGTTCCCATGAACAAGGGATACATGACATCATTGATTTCCCATATCATGGAGCACATGATCATTCAGGCTTAGGGTATACCCCACTTTCCACAACCTCTTCTCTTGAGCAAGCTTTCCAAAGGCTTAGCCTCAATGATGAAGATAAAGGCCCCCTTCCATGTTCCTCAACCACTTCTCTTGAACAAGCTCTTCAAGAGCTTAGCTTCAATGAAGAAGACGATCCCCTAAATTTTTTATACCCACTCCCAGATTTTGATGATGAAATTTATGAAGAGTATGAACTTATGTCCAATGCTTCTAACGATTCTGAAGAGGAATTTCAGCCCATTGTTCCCCTTACCCAACAGGATGAGTTTTACCTCACATTGTTCCCCATCCATCAACCCATATTTTGGTTGCTTCTTCCACAAGAACAACCTGACCCACCTGGTGAACCACCCCCACCTGAGTTCCATTGAACCATCCATCCAAGCCAAAAGTTGTAACATATGTACAAAAAAAAAAAAAAAAAACAATTTTTTTCTTTACATGTACATAGAATTTTATTTCATGTTTGTTGCTACTATCCAGGGTAAACAAGATTCGACATTAGTTCCCATCCTTTCTTCCAATCCATCCTATCCTATTAAGTCAGTATGAATCCTCTTGACTTATTCACCCCACTCCGCAATCCATACAATCCGACTAAGCCAATTCTAATTGATGAAAACCTTGTTGACATGGATCAGATTTCTTTCTCACCCTCCTTTTTGGAGTTCATCCTATCCGAGGAATTGTTATGGGATTCCATCAACTACATTCATCCTTCCCCTCCACCTTCACCTCCTTTTTCCACCAAGAGTCTTGAGGTATTTCAGCAGAGTTAGATGATGCTAAGCAGGAAGAGTTGGATGACATATTAGATGACATTCATCTGATCCCCACACCACATCAACTTGAGGAAGGTTCACACATGTCTATTGAATATACCATCGATGTGAACCTTAGTTCAGATCCTAACAATCCCCAAATTTTCAAGCTTGAAAAAAGCCTATCATCCAATGAACAAGAGCAATTCATCACTCT
This sequence comes from Wollemia nobilis, assembly GCA_028583015.1. NCBI lineage: Eukaryota > Viridiplantae > Streptophyta > Pinopsida > Araucariales > Araucariaceae > Wollemia > Wollemia nobilis. The sequence continues at coordinate 6,469,374 of JAQPPZ010006195.1, read as the reverse complement.
CCTCAAGAAGAAGAAAGATGTGTTTGCATGGTCCTATAAGGATATGCCTGGTCTTGACCCTAATATTGTGGTCCACAATCTCACCTTACGCCCTGATGCCAAACCGGCCAACAAAATCTTAGAAGGATGCATCCTACCGTGGCCCTCTTAGTCAAGGAAGAGCTTCAAAAAATGCTAGACGTCAATTTCATTATTCCTATTGACTATCCTGAGTGGCTTTCAAACATGGTACCTATTCGTAAACCTAATGGGTCGATACGCGTTTGCACTAATTTTTAATATCTTAATAAGGTGTGTCCTAAGGATGATTTTCCTCTTCCAAACATTGATACTCTTGTCGATACCTGTGTTAGCCATGAAATGCTTTCCCTCATGGATGGTTTTTTAGGATACAACCAAATTCACATAAATCCTTATGATCAACACAAAATAACATTCACAACACCTTGGGGGACCTTTTGTTACAAAGTTATGCCCTTTGGCCTTAAAAATGTAGGAGCTACTTATCAACGAGCCATGACTTACATCTTCCATGATTACATGCATAAGATTATCAAAGACTATGTGGATGATCTCTTGGCTAAATCTAAAACTCGACAAGAGCACATTAATGTATTGGACAAGATTTTTGACCAACTTCTAGAACATAAGGTGAGGTTAAATCCCAAAAAGTGTGTCTTTGGTGTTACCTCAGGTAAACTTTTAGGATTCATTATCTCCAAAAGAGGCATTGAAGTGGACCCAAACAAGGTCAAGGCCATCATGGAAATGCCTCCCCCAACTAACATTAAGGAATTGTGTAGTTTACAAGGAAATATTCAATCAATCCGATGTTTTATTGCACAAATTTTTGATAAATGTAGGCCATTTAACCACCTGCTACAAAAGGGGGTGCTATTTGCATGGACAGATGAATGTCAAAAAGCCTTCGATGACATCAAGCAATACCTAGCTTCTCCGCCAGTCTTAGCTCCTCCTCACCTAGGGGTCCCTTTCTATCTTTATGTTTCAGCAATGAAATTTGCTTTAGGGACAATGCTTGCACAAAAAAATGAACAAAATCAAGAACAAGTTGTTTATTACATTAGTCGAACATTGGTGAGTTATGAAACCCGATACGCTTATGTAGAGAAGTTGTGTTTAGCAGTGGTTTTTGCCACTAAGAAATTTTGACACTATATGCTTAGTCATACAACTTACGTCATAGCTAGAGAAAATCCTCTGCGTTATATGATGTCTCGCACTTACAACAATACTCATACCACAAAATGGATAATGCTCCTTATAGAATTTGATCTCGAATTTATCAACCAAAAATCCATTAAATGTCAAGTTATAGCCGATAAACTCGGGGAAGCTCCCTTACCTAGTGATCATCCTTTGATTATAGAGCTTCTAGATGATTTGGTATTTTCTGCCACTGAATTAGAAGAAGAGGTTATTCCGGAGGAAGACGTCGATATCACCTTATTCTTTGATGGATCTAAGTGCGAGAAAGGTCAAGGTGCTAGAATTATCTTTCATACACCTCAAGGGATACCAATCCCTTTATCATTCAAGTTAGACTTTCCATGCACAAATAACACTGTAGAGTACGAAGCCTTAATATTAGGTCTTCAATCTGCTATAGCTATGGGTATCAAGCGTATCAGGATATTTGGGGATTCTCAACTTGTTGTAAAACAAGTAACCAAAGAATACCAATGCAAAGAACCTACCATTAAGCTTTATCATGAAGTAGCAATGAAATTGCTCTCAACATTTGAATGGTATGAAATCGACAACTTGCCTCATTCGACTAATAGATTTGTAGATGCAATGGCCTCTCTTGGATCATTGATTCCAAAAGACAACTTAGGAGAGGTACAACCCCTAATAATCTCAACAATATCTAAAGAAACCATTGTCCGTACTGATCCTAAGGATGAAAGAGACATTTTCTTTATCCATTCGAAACCATATGAGTCTTGGTCAAGTCAAATAGTAGCCTTTCTAAAATTTGGAACACTCCCATCTGATATGTCTTGGTTTGCAAAGCGCTCTTTCAAACAAAAAGTAGTCTATTTTATTCTCTTGGGGGACATGTTGTATAAACGTGGCTATGATGGAATCCTTCTTCGTTGTCTAAAAAATAGTGAAGCTCAAAGAGACACAACTGAAGCCCATGATGGTACTTATGGTGGTCATTTTAGTGGGATGGCCATTGCAAAGCGTCTTTTACACATGGGTTATTATTGGCCCACAATGGAACGTGATTATTGCACCTATGTCAAAAATTGTAAGCAATGTCAAGAACATGCCAATTTAGTTCATGTACCATCACAAGATTTACAGCCTATACAAAGCCTTTGGCCCTTTTCACAATGGGGCCTAGACTTAATTGGTAAAATTTTACCTCCATCTTTGGGACAACATACATTTATCATCATGACCACTGAATACTTCACAAAGTGGGTCGAGGCCATTCCTCTAACTAGTACGATAGGACCTCGAATTGTGGAATTCATACTCCAATATATAATCTATTGTTTTGGTATTCCCTCTAAAATCATTTTTGATAATGGTAAGTCTTTCAAGAACAAGGATGTTTAAGCACTTTGCAAGAAATATAATATCCAACACAGTTTCTTGACTCCTTATTACCCACAAGCAAATGGACAAGCTAAAGCTACCAATAAGACCTTGATTGCTATTCTCAAGAAGCTTGTTAACAAAAATCATAGAGACTGGCATACAAAAATCCCTTTGGCACTATGGGCTTATCGAACAAGCATCCGAATGCCAACAGGAGCAACACCATTTTCCCTGGTCTATGGAGCTAAAGCCATCATGCCTCTTGAGCTCGAGATCCCCTCATTGTGAATTTCTTTGCAAGAATTCATAGATGATGACACCGCTAGACAAGCATGTCTTGACCAACTCACTCTTCTAGATGAGAGGTGAGTCAATGCACTAGAACACCTAAGAGTTTATCAAGACCGCCTCAAGCGTGCTTACAATGCCAAAGTTCATCTTCATGAATTCCAAGTAGGAGATCTTGTACTTAAATAAAATCAACAAAACACCAATGCTTTGTCATACCTTCATGAAAAATTCATGGCTAATTGGTTAGGTCCATACATAATTTCCCAAAATGTGGGTAATGGTACATATAGAATTACCAATTTAGAGGGAGTAGAGGAACCCGAACCACTTAATGTTATCCATTTAAAGGCATTCTATTGTTAATATGATGTTTATATGTATATATATATACATGGCTAAAAAAAAAAACAAACAAAAACAAATCATTCATATAGGCATGGTCTCATTGCATACATCTGGCATTTACATATAGGCATGCACGTCTCACATTGCATTTATACATATTGCACACATATTCCATTTGCATTCATTCCACATGCATTCCACTGCATTTTACATCTCGCATGCATTCCACTACATTCCCTCATTTTTCATATGGCATTCATCCCATCCCATGTTCAATGATCTTTTATAGTAGTGATGATATGGACAAATACAAAAAGACAAGTTTTACGATTGAGGTTACCTATTTTTGGTGTTTATGCAATGATATCCAATGTATTAAACCAACAAGCCCATTTTTCAAAAATCATAAAGCCCAAATTTTCATTCACTCAGCCACTACTAGTGTATCTAGCAACCTCCGAAAAGATGTCCAATTTTCTTTGGGACCAAAACACTTTTTCACATTAAAAAAAATTCTTGAGTCTTGTCAACTGATTCCAAAAGCAATATTGTACCAGCCACACTTTTTCACACCTTAAAATAATTTTGAGTCAAAAAAAGGATAATACCATACTTGGGGTGGCACATTGAAGTGAAAAGGGTATTCCTCACTTGTCCTATCATACAACATAATCCAAAACCAAAAATAGTGGTTCTCACCACTATCACAATTATTAACCAAATACAAACACAAAATATAGAGTAGTAAGGATAGGGTCACATTCTCATCACACTTCGATTGAGAATATGATTCCCCAAAGCTCTATCTCAAATTCATAAATCCCACATATCCCTAAAGCTGTAAGGATCGTACTGCATTTCCCTCAAAATGTTATGTAGTCATCCCCAAGGTCTAAAATATTAAAATAATTAGACTATGGAGTGAGTCTCCACCAAGGCTATAGACTCTTTACTGGAAGTGGAGTAAACTCATGCGAGGCAACATGTCTCTCTTCCAAAAAGAGAGACCTCTTACTACACATATGGACAAGCTAGCTTCTTGGTCCTCTCCATAACAAGTCATGCCCAATTTACTCATAATCCCACTATTACAATTTGTTCCTAGTGTTTTTTTTATGTTTTTTTTTTTATTTCTATTGATATTTTTTGGTTACCAATGGATTAATAAAAATTCAAATAAATAAATGGGTTAATGAACTTCACATGCACACACATTGGTTCTTGATTGCCTAGGGTCATTGTCATGCTCAATATTTGGTACATGAACTCCACTTGCACACACATTGGTCCTAAAGAAAGTTAGACAACCTTTAGAAAGTTTGGTTGATAGCACTAGTCTGTTTGAGTCTCTAAAAATCTTGTAGCATTCCATATCAACATATGTATCTTCTTCACTATCAACATCCATATCTTCTTCTATATCAACATCCATATCTTCTTCCATGTCAGTATCCATGTCTTCATCATGGATCAACCTACATAAAGCCACCAAGTTTGGTGCCCCCATTTGGAAAACAATGAACAAAAATGGCCAACAAAATTTTGAACTAAAAAGGATCATTAGAACATCATGCATTCCTCTCATATAGTTAGAATTCATATACATACCATTTCTCTTGCATTAATCATCCATAACATTATGCATAAACATCATGATTAGTTTACATTAGTCATCCATAAGAAATGCATAAAAACATTTTCATAAAACATGCATTGCATACACATAAAAGCATTCACACAAAAGATAACACAAATATATAAAAATCCATGTATATATATATATATCTCAAAAATATCATATGTATAATAAATGCCATAAATGCTACAATGGAGCACCAAAGCTCATATACAAAAGTGCATCTACGCACTAAACTAATGTCTATGAGTGGACCCCTGAGACCTAGTAGGAGCACTAGACCTAGAACTAGATGTTGTATGCCTTGATTCATCGATCCTATAATATGAAGGAGGATCTAGAAAATGTATGTGATTAACCATGAATACATTCTTCAAGGAGTGTGCATATATCTCACTCACCTGTAGTCACCGTAAGCCAATCTGATGATGTCGCTCTCTCACCAAAATCTCTACCCGAAGCCTCGTGACCATATCTTGATCACCCGCCCTGAATTCCAACCGCTTCAACTCCATATGAGCTATAGTATCTTGCAAATCAGTGATAACCCCATCTCATTCCACTAGATCCTCCCTATGAGACTCTAGTGTAGTCTCTCGCTCCTCACAGAGCTGCTCCACTTCTACTTGTAGCCTAGCCACCTCAGATATCTCCCCCATATCCTCATTATCCTCCTCCTCATCATATGACACCTCCACCTTAAAAGTATACTGATCTTCTCCCCTTGACTACCACTAAATCACTGATCACTAAAGTCTCATCCTATTCGGATTCATCCTCGACCATGTAGCTTCTACATCCCCACCACTCACCACCTTTGGTATCCATACTTCTTGGACATAAAACTAAGATGCATACTCTGATGTCACCCCAACATCATCTATGTTGAGTACCTATAGCCATTCATCATATCCTATCTAAACCCACCATGGATCAACACATGGAAGCCCCACCTCATCTTATCGATGTCGGTATAGCACCGGCTCATTCGACATAGTTTAAGGCAAGCCAAACTACCTTAGCACCCACAATTATTAGAAATACCCCACCTCCTTGTCTGTCCTCCCAACCAACCACTGATATTGCCTCAATCGATGCAATGGATCCTCATAACCATCCCAATGAACTCCTCACCATGGCCTCCATATCACGTCATATAGAGTCAATCCCAACCACATATCCCAATACCACTAACTGGTATGTACCTCTTGACTTGGCTATAACTCAACCACCACTCATCTCCTCGTGTAGGGTTCACCAACCTACCATTCCTGGGAAGGTAGCCCCTCTAGTCGAGTGACACTAAAGTTCTCCCAAGCCCAAAACTGTATGAGGAAGCTGCACCCAATCCCCTTCCTCCCTCTCTGTGTCACCTCATATATCTCCTAGTATATCTATGCCAATAATGCAGGAGCCCATGCACATCCCCTTGGGTCATTGAGTAGGTCACTCACCAATCCCAATAGGTTCCAAAGGAACCTACATCCAGTGCTATTAGGTAGCACTATATTTGCTAACACAAACATGATCGAGGTTGGGAGCTCTTCCAAATCCTTTTCCATGTACATGCTCAGGTAGCATATACCTCCATCCCCCATCCTTACCTCTTGCCATCGCTCTCTAAACATCTTCTTCATCTCCACCTTCTTTTCATGTCCAACCATAACCTTCTCCCCTTCTACTAGCACCTTGAGGATGTGGTATACATACTCAAGGGTGAAAGTAGCCTCCATGGTCGGTAGCTGGAACATACCCCTATCATAATCCTATATCTCTATCAATGATGAGAGATATCCCTCATCTGCCCTCATAACATCCAACCTAGCCACTCCCTCCAAACCCACCTTCCCAAAAATCTCCCAATCCCCCTTTGTGAGCTTCTTCCTCATCCCGAAAACGAGCCTCCAATCCACCAGAAGCATGAACTCCCTCCACCGTCATAGCTCCCACATAAATTATCACCAACCTCAATTTCCTCACCAATTCACTCCACCCCTTAGGTGTAGATGCAAAAACTATCAAATGTAGGAATGAGCCAAAAAAATATGCACTGCAAGCTACTTATAACTACAGCTAGCATGCTCAGGCGTGCATGGGTGCCTGCAGGTGCATCCAGGCATAGCTGGTAACCTAAAAAATACTGTAGTAATAGCCATGTTCCTGGCATCAATAAGCCATAAATGCAAAAGGGCCCAAACATAGGAGCTTTCCCACTCAAAACCCCATCAAATTTTACCCACACATCATGCATATCATAAAATTATGTTTTGTAAAAGTAGAAGTCATTTTGCACTTTCATTTTTTGAATACAATATACATTTGTAAAATACACAAATGAAGTTACAAAATGCATAAAACGATTCCAAAATTTTACAAAACTAACACTCATCTCTTCTATTCCATCTTCTTTATCATTCCATAAATTTTCATAAATATTGGAGTTGATTTGACCATAAAATAAGTTGTTTCCATATGAAAAGTGTAGAATCAACAACTAATAATTTTATATTTACAAATCGACTCTAATATTGGTGATTTCATCATATTATTCCATCAGAATTCTTTCCATTATCATAATCTACCATCATTTCTTCCAACACGTGTCAAAATTACAAGTGAATATCGTATATAGTGGTTCATTCTATATACTTGGTGATTGCAGTGATTTGCATCCATGCAATTCGGTAAGATGAATGTATTACCATAAGAATGCTTGGCCACCATCATCATCACTTATCTCCTTGTTCGAGAATACAATCACATTTGGCACTTCACATTTTGAGTGGAACATTGCCAAGAACAATTTGCACAAAAGCAGTCATTCATGGCCTAGATCGTGAGGCTTAAAACATGAACACAAATCAAATTTCATCATTCAAAATCTCCTTAACACCTTCGAGATATGCACTAGCTAGGTTGATAGATCACTAGTAGTACATCCAAGGTTCATTACTTTTTCCTCCTTTTTTTTGCCTTATCATTTTGCATATCAATGACACCAACAAGACAAAATGCTTCAACAGTATCAACTCACCCCAAATTTGGGGCAACCAAAATCTGATTATGATTTTCCCATGATGGGATACATATTACATTATCATGACATCTACATTTGACACAATCCCCTTCCCACCATTAGGGAAAAAATGGTATCACATTTTACATCATTCATATCATCCACATCACATCACATTTGCACAAAACCCTTAATATGTTGGGGTAAACGCAGACACATTACATCACATTTTTCACTAACCCCATTCACTCCGTTGGGGCAAAAATGTTACCACATCATTCAAAATTTGCACAAATTTTTCAATTTGCTCATGTGATTCATCCGTAATCCCATTCACTAATTGAGGGGGTAAGCTACACAAATTCCATAATTCTTTATTCTTTTGTCTTCAATGTTATCACTCAAAATCCAACAAGAGAGAGAAGCTTCTTTTGTGCCCAAAGCCTAGCCAGGTGTCTCATGTTTTTGTACCATATTGTGTTTCACACAACATGGTAGAAAAAGGGGCATCTTTAGACACCAAATACTAGCCACTTATCCACATCCCCCATTACTACCATTCAATTGGCCATTCCATGCCTTTCCTACTATTTTTGACCCCCATTTAGCCCATTTATATTTATTTTATATTATTTATATTTATATATAATATTTTATATTATATTTTAATATATTTATTATAAAATATATATTTATAAGCCCAATTAACCTCAACCATTAGATTCAATCTAATCTTAGCCATCCATCTTCCTTAATCTGTGTCACACTTAAAGTATAATCTCAACCTTTGGATTTGATTTAATATTAGCCACACAATCAAAAGTGTTATGCTGAAACCCTAAGAAAACCCTAGGCTTGATTATAAGTAGGAGAATTCTCAATGCTCAACCCCTAGAAATTTTGAGTCTTGAAATCCTGAAGAAATATGAGGTCTATGCATTTTGAATACCACCATTAGAGTTGAGTAGATTGTGCCCTATCATATTCTGCACAAGAACCCTATCTTTCCTTAAGATTTCCCCATTCCAGCAATTTCCCCAACCATATTCCATCGCCACCATAACATCCCATCCACCACATCCTCTGTATTATCATGATCTACTTGCACATATCAAATCCTAATCCCCAGGCACAACCACACACTTATCTAATTCCACAGGTGCAGTCGCATGCCTACCACATCCTGCAGGCACAACTCAGAGCCTACTATTACCTAAGTTGTACACCAGAATTTGCTGCACAAGATCACCTTCCATAAAATATGCAATGAATCAAAGGATCATCATCATCAAAAGTAAGTTAAATCCATATTTTGTTATTATCTTATGCTATTTCATTTTACACATTTAGTTTACATAGATCTAGGGTTTTTAATTTGCATTATTGAGGGTTCACACTGTGGAACCCTCATTTTGTTTACTAACAACCTTATTGTTTGTTGTGTGTGTAGGGTTAGATAGCATCAATCAAGAGATCTTGGATAGCTTCTGAAGCTAGAGTGGCCCAAAATTGGATATCACAAAGCCCACTCACTCTGTTGGGAGTAAAGCACATTGAAGACACTCATTTCTATTTAGCTAGGATTTCAAATAACCCTAGCACTTGTAATTACTATATCAAAAATAATTCTATTGGATAGAATAATTGTAACAACGATTTTCTCATCTCCCCCCCTGTTATTGAATAAAATATCATTTTGTGCAATTACTATATTTCTGGAATCATTTATTTTATATCTGCTTTAGTGTCGTGTTTTTGTCTCTACATTATCATTCTCAAGGTCTATCTTTGAGACATGAAAATATATTGTATATTTTCTTCTATTATAAATAAATTTTTGGAATAGATAAACTCAATATTTCTAAAGCTTTATGAGCCTATCGTTGGATAGTGATGATTGTCCCATGATCTTATGCAAGCAAACTTGTTGTATGCTCTAATACCATTAATATCTTTTGAAGCCTAATACTTAATGTAAGACTTATTGCAAAATGATCATACAATATAATGAATTAAAAGATCAATAGAGAACAATAATGAAACTTACATACATAATACTCAATAAATAATGACTCAAACTTTAATTATAGAAGAAATTTGTACAATCTAGTTATATAACTTGATGTCCATAATATGGATTTCATGATAGACCTATGATATTCTTGTTATGACATATGGATAAGAAACACTTGAACTTCTTATGTATCAAATAATATAATATATTATAATAGGAAAAAGTTATTTCAATGATGGTAAAAGTGTTTTTCACTCTATACAATGTAATTTTTTGATCGTTTGAATGTCATTATACCTTTTGATAAATCTTAGACTACCCATGGATTTTAACAGAAATATATTGATGATAATATCTCCAACACCAAAATTTAATACCTCTTTTTGTTGTCTTGAGCCTATTCCTACGAACCTATCATCCTTCTAATATTAGAGGAGTATTCCAAGTCATCAAAGAGATGTAAGTATCACTATTGATGCTTTTGGAAATATGTTTCCCATCTGGTCCTAATTTCTAAGGTGTCACCCTTGGTACTCAAATTAGGATTTAAAATATTTTCTTCCAATTGATCTTGGATCATGCATATAATAGAGATCCAATTTTAGAGAATGTGAGAATATTTTTGCACTTTTGGTTCATTGGCTCCTTATATTCTTGAAATCTCTTTTCTTCCAATGTATTCAAAAAATAAATCCAATCATGTCATTGTTTGACATACAACACATTATGCCTTTGATGTCCAATATTTTATTCATCTGGTCAATATGTCTTGTTCTAGGGTATCATCACCCAAACTCCAAAATTCTCAATGATGATATTTTCTCCTATTGATTATTTTTCTAAATAAGACTCTAGATATGTGCTATATTATACAAATCATGGATCACTTAAGAAATACCTTGACATGAGAAATGTGTTATGTTTGGGTTAAAAATATATTGCTTTGCACCCATGTGCCTTATCAATTTAATCTTGTTTGCACCTTGTTCATTTGTGCTTGTGTATATATCATTGGTTTATGTTTATCTACAACTTATTGGTTTGTTATAGTATGCACCATGTGGATGATTAGTTTATGCTCATTTTAGAATAAAACAAAGGAAAAATTAAACCTTATTGAGAAAAATGTTTAAGGTTTATCTGCTCTTTTGATATTTTTTGCTTTATATCCTTGTATTTCTTTTACTTGGAAATGTTCAATCCTAATGCCTTGATTGCCTTCAATTTTTTGGTATAAAACTTGTCTTAAGATAATATTTGGTAGGATTTCTTATCTAGATATTGCTACTATTGCTACTATGTTATTTGGTAAGATTCTTTATTTTAAGACCCTTCTTAAAAGGAGGTTGATCTCTTGGAAAGGTTATTTACTTTGAGACTTTATTTGGTTCAAAAAATATATCTCTAAGGATTATTTGTATTAATTCTTGAGGAAGAGAAGTTCTCTTCCTCATTGAGGCATCAAGACCCACTTTGATATTAGTGATAATGCTAATTATTAGATAATTTGATGTGTTACATTATGAAATTATGGATATTTAAATATAATGAATGACCAAATATGGTATAACAAACCATTAACTAATACTACAACTATCTTTAACCTTTAACAGATGCATAGTCCTTGTGATAGGTGGTTATACCACACTTATTATGACATGGACTATGATTTAATAATTTCTAATATATATTCATTAGCTATATATATTTAAAAATATTTTTTATTCATTTATTGATGAGAAGAGGGATCTAAATACACATATTATGACAGTTTTATACCTATTGAGTAACTCTATTGTCTATCCAATAAGTAATACCCAATACTATAACACTTTCAACATTAGGTTGAGAAGCATGGAATAATCAAAATTATTTTAATATTTTGACTTATTTAGAAGATATGAATATGTCTCCTAATTCAAATTATTGATAGGTATAGTACACTTGGTTTATTATCACTAGTTAGCTATTTAAGCTTGAATTTATGATATGGAAATGTGAGATTTTACACTTTCATTGAAATAGGTTTATACATCATGTGTAACCTTAGGAGTGTACCAATACTCTGTATCAAAACTTTAAACTAGATTTTTGTTATATAATATTATATTATACTATATCATGTCTAGTCTAACTATATAATAAAATATAAAATAGAATATATTGAACACATCCTAATATTTAAAAATTAATAGATGATTATTCATTAGATTAGTTAGTTAAAACATTGTATTATAATTTTATCTTGACCTTTCTAAAAAATTTAGATAGGAATTTATACCTTGAACAATATTTAGAATTTATTTTTAAATTTACTATTGAAGAATAATTCCACCTACTTTTTATTTGTTTTGAAATCTATATTTTAGATACAATGTGATGTGTATATGGTTTAATTACATCTAATATCTAGTAGTATACTTGATATGTGTAGATGTGAAATATTGATCTTAGCACAAAAAATAATATGGATTCCACAAAAAGATAGAATACATAAACCATTATGAAAGGGGTTTATAGATATCAATTTTTGATAGATATATTGTTGTACGTGCAATGTATCCATATGTGGGGTATAACTTTATTTATATATCCCATAAGCCTATCATTATGGTTACAATTTATCCATCATGTTATTTTTGTTGACAATCCTTAATAAGGTTCTATTCTTCTCAACATAAAAATAAAATTATGTCCATTAGAATAAGCCAAAGATTTAGAATACCCAAACTCTATGGTATAAAGATTCATTATTATTGGTGGAGGCTTAGTGTGATCCATTCAATATTATCCCTTATATAAACCCCTAGGATATCATATTTATCCTAATTATTTTTACACTATATGACACCTCCAATTATGCTAGAGTATGGCTTAGATAAATTTTGAAATATATATTAAGAAAGAAAAATATCAACCACATAAGATACTAAGATATAGAAGAGTTATAAAGGTGTCATGAAATATCCATACTTACAAGTAACAAAAATTTCCATAAATCACTTACATATCATATTATAGAACAACCTAAACAACATGTATAGATGAGAATAAGTATAAGATATAGCACATCTTATGTTATACTTACAATGGCACTGAGAGGGGGGGTGAATTAATGTAGCTCTTTAATCATGAATTAACAGATCTAAAAACAGCAGCAGTTAAAACTTATAAACATATATAGCAAGTACATCAAGAGAACATCACACAACACAAGATTTTAACGAGGTTCACCAATGTGGCTACTCCTCAAAAATGACTGCTTGGACTACCATCCAAATCTAGCCTTTGCAAAGAAACAACTTTTACAAATAGTTTACCAGCACCCACTAGAAGGAGCACTAACCCTTGATTTATCTAAACCAACAAAAAGGAGCACCAACCCTTGATTTTCTAGCACCAACTGGAAGGAGCACCAACCCCTTATGCCAAGCACCAACTTGGACTTCAAATCTAAAACTTAGAAGAATGATAGTAAGATACCTTTGCCTTTAACAAGACCCTGACTGGTCTGCTTCACTTTTTTGTCCTATGTGCACTCTACTCTTTCTGCGCTATCACTTCGCACAATCTATTGCTTAACTGTCGAACGTTCATCTTCTTCCCTTTGCGCACTCTACTTCCTTTGTGATATTCGCACTTAGAATGATTCGATGAATTGCACTCTGCACACTACAACCAAACTTTGCACTCTGTGCACTATCTCTGAATGTCGCACTTCACAACATACTAAACTCTTCAAAATAGCCTTCCTTTTATAACAATATTTTCAAGATCAAAAACCTAATCTTAGTCAACTGTAACCCTAATCTTAGTCAGTTGCAAACCATAATATTCGTCGGCTGCAAACCCTAATCTTTTTCGGTTGTAAACCCTAATCTTCATTGGCTAACATCGGTCTTCGTCAGCTTCAACTGCCTCTGTAACTCTTCTGTTGCTGTTGCCACGAAAACACATGTCGCGATATAGCGACACTTTTGCCTTCTAACTTTCTCTCTCCTCCTTTCGTCACGAAAATGCGACGTGTCGCGATATCATGACACTTTTTCTCCTTAGTGCTTTATATTGCATTCGGGTCACGAAAACCCGACATGTCACGATATCGCGACACTTTTTCTCCTTAACGCTTTATCTTGCCTTCGGGTCACGAAAACCTGACATGTCGCGATATCGCGACACTTTTTCTCCTTGCGCTTTCTCTTTGCCTTCGGGTCATGAAAACCCGACATGTCACGATATCGTGACACTTTTTCTATCGGACTCTCTCTCCTGCATTATGTCACGAAATTGTGACACTTTTTCTCTCGGACTCTCTCTTCTGCAACATGTCGCAAAATCGTGACACTTTTTCTTTCGGACTCTCTCTCCTACATTATGTCATGAAATCACGACACTTTTTCTTTCGGACTCTCTCCCCTGCAACATGTCACAAAATCACGACACTTTTTCTTCCGTACAACCTTCCTTGCAATATGTCATGAAATCGCGACACTTTTTTGTCCGTACAGCTTCCTTGCAATATGTCACGAAATCGCAACACTTTTTCGTCCGTACAGCTTCCTTGCAATATGTCACGAAATTGTGACATTTTTTTGTCCATACAACCTTCCTTGCAATATGTCACGAAATCGCGACACTTTTCCTTTGCCTTCCTGCTCTCTTCAAGTCGCGAAAATGCAACATGTCGTGAAATCGTGACACTTTTCCTTCTCTGCCTTCCTGCTCTCGTCAAGTCGCGAAAATGCGACATGTCGTGAAATCGCGACACTTTTCCTTCTTTGCCTTCCTGCAATTTTTGAGTCGTGATAATGCGACATGTCGTGAAATCATGAAACTTTTCCTTCTTTGCCTTCCTACAATTTTTGAGTCGCGATAATGCGACATGTCGTGAAATCGTGACACTTTTCCAACTTGCTCTCTTTCTTCGAACTTGTCGCGAAATTGCGACACTTCTTCCTGCTTTCTCTTTTTCTTCCAACATGTCACGAAATCGTGATAGTTTTTCCACTTGCCTTTTTGTCTGCCAACATGTCACAAAATCGTGACAGTTTTTCCACTTGCATTTTTCTCTGCCAATATGTCGTGAAATCGTGACAGTTTTTCCACTTGCCTTTTCTCTCTGCCAACATGTCACGAAATCACGATAGTTTTTCCACTTGCCTTTTTCTCTGCCAACATGTTGCAAAATCATGACAATTTTTCCACTTGCCTTTTTCTCTGCCAACATGTCACGAAATCGTGACAGTTTTTCCACTTGCCTTTTTCTTGCCAACATGTCACGAAATCGCAACAGTTTTTCCACTTGCCTTTTTCTCTGCCAACATGTCACGAAATCGCGACAGTTTTTCCTACTTCTTCTCTCTCTCTTCCAACATGTCACGAAATCATGACATTTTTTCCTACTTCTTCTCTCTCTTTCAACATGTCACGAAATTGCGACAGTTTTTCCAGTTTTTTCTCTCCTCTAACATGTCACGAAATCGCGATAGTTTTTCTTGCCTGCTGTATATGTCGCGATATCGTGACACTTTTCTTACTTGTCTTTTTCTTTGATCTTTTGCAAATGGACCACTATGGTGTTCTTGTAAATTCACTGTCCATACTCTGAATAACCTTTGAACTCCTGTCCTCTGCATCTGAATGGCTTTTGAACCGCCTCGTCCACTGCATCATTAGATCTAACCGATCGTGTTGACAACAATGACAATACTTCTGCTGCACCTTGCTCAACAATCTCCCCCTTTGGAATTGTTGGCAACACATGTGCAATTTCCTGTAACTCTTCTCCCCCTTTGACAATAATACCAAAGGGCTACTACAGACTCCCCCTGAGTCCATGCACAACATTCTTAGGCACAATTTGTTACACTTAGCACAAATTATGATCATGAGCAAAAAATTAATCAAATACTCAAATGCTCCCCCTGAGAATGTGATACTTGTAGCTAGTCAGTTCTTGGGAAGTGTGACCACTCCCAATTTGTTTTGTAGGTACTCAAACACTTCCTTGGGCAATGGTTTTGTGAAGATATCTGTTACTTGTTCTGTGGTTGGAACAAAATCCAATTTAACCTCACCTTCTGCAACTTTCTCCTTCAAAAAGTGATACCTAATGGCAATGTGCTTTGTGCGTGAATGCATAACTAGATTCTTGGAGATGTTTATGGCACTGGTGTTATCACACTTAACTGATATTGGTTCACTGAAGCAGATACCAAGATATTTCATGGTTTGTTCATCCACAAAACCTGTGTACAACATGTCACTACAATATATTCTGCCTTTGCTATTGATAAAGAAACTGACTCTTGCTTCTTACTGTGCCAAGCAACCAATTTTTCTCCAAGATAGAATGAACCTCCACTGGTAATCTTTCTTTCATCTACACATCCAGCCCAATATGCATCTAAATATGATATAAGGGTGAAGTCCTTACCTTTTGGATACCACAACCCAGCTTCATAAAGACTACTTCATGACCTTTATCACAAATCTGACTTACACTCAATAAATTATGTTTCAATCCATCCACAAATAAGACTTCTTCTGATTTAATCCTTCCATCACTAATTTTGACTGAGCCTTTGCCGACTATCTTGGCTCCATCATTATTTCCAAATTTTACTGATCCTCCTTCATATTTTTGTAACTTATCAAATTTCTATTTGTCACCTGTCATATGACTGGAGCATCCACTATCTAGTATCCATGGTACATATTTATTCTGTGCTTTGAAAGCAGTTTGAACGATTAAGGATTCATTTTATTCCTTTAGTTTTTCTTTCCCTTTCCACATTGTTTTGATAGTAGTTTTGGGCTCTTGTTTTGTTTTTCCCTTATCAGCAGCTTGTGCATGTTTTACAGGAAGTTTCCTATTTTGTCTCATCCTGTTTGGTTGAACTTTTCTTCCCTGAAATTGATTTGATGAAAATGTGCTTCTACAGTTTCTTGCAATGTGCCCAAAATTGTGACAGTTATAACATTCTACTGTGTAATTCATCAAAGGAGAAAAAGCATTTCTACTGGTGAAATTCCTTGGTCTAACATTGTACTTGCAATCTGAGATTTTATGTCCATAGCCATTGCATTTAAAACAAAAACCAAAGAAGGGATAATTGAACCTGGGAGATGGTCTTTGCCATGTTGTCGTAGGAGCCATAGGTCTTCTTCTTCTTTGATGTGTGACATTGGTGAATCCATTATTGTCAGTTCTACTTTCGTGCCTGGCTTTATTGCTTTCTTTTGCATGATGCAATTTCCATTGATCAACCTTTTTCTTATCTTCATTCTTTGTGGATTCTACATTTCTGGCCTTTGATCCACTTGATGATTCTCCTTCGATAAAACCCAGACCAAACCTGATGCCTGCAGGTCTTTGGTCATTTATGATCTTATCTAGTTTCATAGAACTTTCTTCACGTTTGTGATAACAACTGATTTTCTTGTTCATCTCTTCTAGCTGCATTCTTAGACCAATAGTCTCTTCCTCTAGCTTGCTGCAATAGTCTATTCTCATGGTTATTTGAACTTCGAGATCTTCGAAGATTTTCTTAGATTCTTCTATCCAAAATTTTAAGCTGGTTATGATTCCATTTGCATCCTCAAGTTTTCTTGATATTTTCTTATTCTTTTTCTTTTCTATCTCCCATTCTTCAAGTGCAGATATAAACTCACCTTCTAAGTCTACTTCAGCCTCGAGATTTTCACCACAAACTTCAGAGGTCACTCCTTCTTTTTCTGATTTAACTTCTTCAAATGCCATAAAAAGAGCTTCATCTCTTTCTTCTTCAGACTCTTCACCGGAGCTGTTTTCTGATGAACTAACATTCTTGGAGATGAAACTTTTCTTTTTGAAGTTGCCTTTTCTGAAATTTGCTTTCATATTCCAATCACTTCATTCTTGGTGGGATCCTTCATCATTTTTGTTCTTCTCTTTCAGTGGACATTTAGTTGCAAAATTCCCAATGCCTCCACAGTTGAAACATTTGAATGGAAGCTTCCCTCTGTATTTTCCTTTCCCATTTTTCAATTTTCTAACAAAGTTTGCTTCCATTTCATCTGATGTCTCTTCTTCCTTGGACTCTTGTTTTGTGTTTTTATTTTTAAGGGCTTTGAAAGTTGCTTCTCTATCAGTGGGTTTAGATCTTCCTATCCTCATCTAATATGCAGTTAAAGAACCATACATTTCATCTATACCGAAATAATTTAGATTTTTAGCTTCTTCTATTGTTGAGACTTTGGAATCAAACCTTTGAGGAAGAGATCTTAATACCTTTTTCATGATAGTAGAGTCATTGATATTCTCACCAAGTCCTCTGATTGCATTGATGATTCCATTAACTCTCAACATGAATGCCTCAATGTTTTCATCATCATTCATCTTCAATGCTTCGAACTAAGCTCGATGTGTCTGTAACTTGGCTTCTTTGATCTTATCATCTCCTTCATGAACACTCTTCAATTTGTCCCATATTTCTTTTTCCGATTTACAGTTCATGACCTTTACTAGTTCACTGTCTGCTAATCCACACAAGATGGCATTCTTTGCTTTCGAATTATTTTCAAACAGTTTCTTTTTTTCTGCTTCTTTTGGAGGAATGATGGAAATTGTGTATCCACTAACTAATGAATCCCAGATGTCATATCCCAAAGCACAGAGATATGTCTGCATCTTGACTCTCTAGAACACATAATTAGATTTGTCAAACAATGGTGCTTTATTTGATGAGAAACCTTCACCACCTGCCATTGTGTTATATCCAAGATCACCCTAGCTGGTTAAGATTGTATAGGGACTTAGCTATGATACCAATTATTATACTTACAATGGAACTAAGAGGGGGGGTGAATCAGTGTAGCTCTTTAATCATGAATTAATAGATCTAAAAATAGCAGCAGTTAAAACTTATAAATAGATATAACAAGTACAGCAAGAGAACATCACACAACACAAGATTTTAACGAGGTTCACCAATGTGGCTACTCCTCAAAAATGACTTCTTGGACTACCATCCAAATCCAGCCTTTGTAAAGCAACAACTTTTACAAATAGTTTACCAGCACCCACTAGAAGGAGCACCGACCCTTGATTTATCTGAACCAACAAAAAGGAGCACCAACCCCTAATTTGCCAGCACCAACTAGAAGGAGCACCAACCCCTTATGCCAAGCACCAACTTGGACTTCAAATCTAAAACTTAGAAGAATGATAGTAAGATACCTTTGCCTTTAACAAGACCCTGACTAGTCTGCTTCACTTTTTTGTCCTATGCGCACTCTACTCTTTTTGCGCTATCACTTCGCATAATATACTACTTAACTGTCGAATGTTCGTCTTCTCCCATTTGTGCACTCTACTTCCTTTGCGATCTTTGCACTTAGAATGATTCGAAGAATTGCACTCTGCACACTACGACCGAACTTCACACTCTGCGCACTATCTTTGAACATCGCACTTCACAACATACTAAACTCTTCAAAACAACCTTCCTTTTATAACAATATTTTCAAGATCAAAAACCTAATCTTAGTCGGCTGTAACCCTAATATTAGTCGGCTACAAACCCTAATATTCGTCGGTTGTAAACCCTAATCTTTGTCGACTACAAACCCTAATATTCATCGGCTAACATCAGTCTTCGTCAGCTTCAACTGCCTCTATAACTCTTTTGTTACTATTGCCGCGAAAACACAACATGTCACGATATCATGACACTTTTGCCTTCTAAATTTCTCTCTCCTCCTTTAGTCACGAAAATGCGATGTGTCGCGATATCGTGATACTTTTTCTCCTTAGCTCTTTATCTTGCCTTCGGGTCACGAAAACTCGACATGTCGTGATATCGCGACACTTTTTCTCCTTGCGCTTTCTCTTTGCCTTCGGGTCACGAAAACCCAACATGTCATGATATCGCGACACTTTTTCTATCGGACTCTCTCTCCTGCATTATGTTGCGAAATCGTGACACTTTTTCTCTCGGACTCTCTCTTCTGCAACATGTCGCGAAATCGTGACACTTTTTCTTTCGGACTCTCTCTCCTGCATTATGTCATGAAATCGCGACACTTTTTCTTTCGGACTCTCTCCCCTGCAACATGTCACAAAATCACAACACTTTTTCATCCGTACAACCTTCCTTGCAATATGTCACGAAATCGCAACACTTTTTCGTCCGTACGACCTTCCTTGCAATATGTCGTGAAATCGTGACACTTTTTCGTCCGTACAACCTTCTTTGCAATATTTCATGAAATCGCGACATTTTTCTATCCGTACAACCTTCCTTACAATATGTCACGAAATCGCGACACTTTTCCTTCTCTGCATTCTTGCTCTCTTCAAGTCGCAAAAATGCGACATGTCGCGAAATCGCGACACTTTTCCTTCTCTGCCTTCCTGCTCTCTTCAAGTCACGAAAATGCGACATGTCGTGAAATCGTGACACTTTTCCTTCTTTGCCTTCCTACACTTTCTGAGTCGCAATAATGCAACATGTCACAAAATCGCGACACTTTTCCAACTTGCTCTCTTTCTCCGAACTTGTCGCGAAATCATGATACTTCTTCCTGCTTTCTCTTTTTCTTCCAACATGTCGCGAAATCACGACAGTTTTTCCACTTGCCTTTTTGTCTGCCAACATGTCGCGAAATCGTGACAATTTTTCCACTTGCCTTTTTCTCTGCCAACATGTCACAAAATCACGACAGTTTTTCCACTTGCCTTTTTCTCTGCCAACATGTCATGAAATCGTGACAGTTTTTCCACTTGCCTTTTTTTCTGCCAACATGTCACGAAATCGTGACAGTTTTTCCACTTGCTTTTTTATCTGCCAACATGTCACGAAATCACGATAGTTTTTCCTGCTTCTTCTCTCTCTTCCAACATGTCACGAAATCGTGATAGTTTTTCTTACTTCTCTCTCTTTCAACATGTCACAAAATTGTGACAGTTTTTCCAGCTTTTTTTCTCTCCTCTAACATGTGCGAAATCACAACAGTTTTTCTTGCCTGTTGTATATGTCGCGATATCGCGACACTTTTCTTACTTGTCTTTTTCTTTGATATTTTGCAAATGGGCCACTATGGTCTTCTTGGAAATTCATTGTCCATACTCTGAATAACCTTTGAACTCCTGTCCTCTGCATCTGAATGGCTTTTGAACTGCCTGTCCACTGCATCATTAGATCTAACTGACTATGTTGACAACAATGACAACCTCTTACATATTTTAGGGCTTACCCATGATATTTTAAAATTGTTTTTGTCCACTTATAAAATTCATATTTACTAAGAGTTTTTAAAATGGAAAAATAATTAATCAGCTAACATTATAATATTTTGAAATGATCTCAAAATTCCATTGGATCATTGGAATTCAAGTGGTTTCATATTCTAGTATTTTACTACTTCAATTATTCATTATTATATTCAAATCCTATCATATGTATCTCTTTCATTAAACTAAACATAGTAGTTAGTTAAATTTATAATGTTGTATATGAAGAAGAGTATTTAGGGTTGGAATTAACCATTTCTCAAATATACCTATAAATAGAATATAGATTCATATTTGTATGTACCCATTATGTTCTTTTATTATCTATTAAATTATATATAATATAATTAGTATTTAGAATGTCACATAATAAAAATAGTTTTACAATTTGGACATGGCCACTTTTAATTTGGAAATTACATTGGGTGTCACAACCCTCACTTGGTAGGCCTCATCATTGATAGGGAGTCTGTATGATTGATCATGTTTTGTATTTAAAAATTTAATGAGCGGTTAAAATAGTTGAGGTTTTGAACAAGGCACTACTGACATATTTTATTTGTAGGAATAGGTACTCCCAAGGGTGGAAATGAAAAACAACCACCAAGATCAGAATGCTTGATAGAAATAAATCTTGCAAAATATCCATAAAAAAGGGAGAATGTTAATTTTATTAATAATTGATATTGATTATTGTTTTATTTTAAGCTAATTGTATTTAATACCTACATGGTAATTAATTAATCATTTTTTTGTTACAAAATGATAAAAAAGAAATTAAATGAAATTAGAAAAGAGGACTTCTAGAAGGGAAAAAAATTGTAGCAAATTCAAGAAGTAGAAAATCTGGGTTGTATTCTAGAAGATGAAATAAATTGAGCCAAGGGGGTACTAGAAGGAGGAATTTTTTTTTCTTCCTAGATACTTCCTTATATCTTATTCCAATCATGAATTTTGAATAGGTAAGCATATCAAAAGTCTATAAAAACTTACATATGTTTAATTAGGAGAAAGGGGTCTTAGAGGAGAAATGAGAGAAGGAAGCAAAGGGTGCATAGGAGGAAGAATTGATGGGAAAAGGCCATTGGTTTATTGTAGGTTGGGGGCTTCTATTTCATACAATATTTTGGATAGTTTGATTAATGACTATGATTGAGTTAGGTGAAATGGCATTCCCATGATGTTATGATTTAGGGTGTTTTATTGAAGATTATATTTTATTAATAAAACACTTTATCTTTGATTGGTTTAATTGAATGCACCTTCTTTAAATGAATTCTAAATTTGGCTAATGAAATATTCAGTTTTGGTATGCAAAGAATTTATAGATATCCCTAATCTATTGGATTATTTTTGATCAAGTTGTATAATAAAATCATGCTCTTAATCCTAACATAGTAATATCCATGTTTTGGGATATGCTCTATTTGACGTATACATCATATAACCATGGCCTGAGTCATCTTATTATGGTGAATAATGACAAGTTATTTCCTTATTGCAAGTTTGGATCTAGTGATCCAGATTCAATTCGAACACCCTAAGTTTACATTGGCAATTTTGATAATCCCTGATGTATTCTTTTGTCTTGACACCCTATCAAAGCTTATGTTTATCCTTGTATGATTCTATGATAGACCCAACATTCAATATATTTATCTATGTTGAAATTTGCATCCTCATACATGTTAATCCATCTTAGGATACCTTGTGATAGGGATTTAGTAGATCTTGGCTCATTATTTAGTGCTAGGGGTGGTTCGATGCTATGTACAATCACCATGGAGCTACCATGGTGCCTATGTTGTGCCTGGTGAGATTAGGTGACGTAGGGACTAGTACAAGTCTAAAATAAAAATCTAAGATGATGTTAATCATCTATTTTCCAAGATTATATGAGTCAAATCGATTGTATCATAGATCAAATCAATTTAATATATCATCCAAGAGCATGTTTTTGTTTTTCATACGATCTAGGATAGCACTCAATTGAAATGTATGAAATATTTGAGTGCCTCAAAGTGCATTGTTCATGCTCAGATGAACTCAAGTAGGAAGGCCTTTTCAACCTTCCTAATTCAATATCCCACATTAGTAAAGTGGTAGGTTCCTTGCACCTTAAAAAATGGAGAATACTCCCTGTGTTATTCGACCATCACTCGATGGTCATGGAGCACCATTGAGTGTGGTATTCTATGCATCAATTGATGAAATAAAGACATGTGTCCTATGGATATTGAATCCAATGTGCTTTATGACCATTTAGAATTCCTACTTTGTTATTTGTGTTGGTTGACTAGGTTTGACCATCTCCGGGTGAAGTATATTACACCAATATTCTAATTATTAAACTAGATCATGGATATACCACATGCTACCTATGGGAGCATGTGGTAATTCATATATTGGAGAATCCTCATTAACCTTTGTGACCACAAGTGGTGGTCAGGATATCTAACTTTGACTGACATGGTTCGACTGAAGTTGAAATTGGTTGATTAGTTTGAATTTGAGTTGATTTATTACGATAACAACCTTTTGGCTAATCAAACTATTATTTCTTAATTCAACTATCAATCTTAGTTAAGTTATTAAGGTTAACAATGCTATAGAATACTAGTCGTAAATGTATGACAATTGTTAGCCTAATTAACATAGGTATAGCATAATAATGGGTTTATTAACACGACCTTTAGATTTTGCTAAATAAGCCATTATTATAAGATATTTTTACTAAGGGTTTATATCCAACTCTTGAGATGAAAACCTTGTAAAACCAAAGTATGAGTCCAAGATCAAAGTGAGGGGATAATTTGATTCTTAGGAGCTAATCAATTGGTGGATTTGAAAGAATTTTTCTTATTTTTTTAAATGTTTAAAATAGTGGAGATATATTTTGCCTAGTGAGCAATTGGATATATCCCTAGATCTGATTTTAGGGAATGCATAATAGTAAAGTGAGAAACATTCTAAGAGATAATAAAATGCTTTCTTAGGAGGGAACTTGTTACCAATTAATGAAAACAAATTCATGACTTTCTTGGATCATATTTGTGAATAAAATGTGTGAATATTAAGGATAAATTTTTGAAGAATTGGTAGGAACCTATAGTACAATTTGGTGGAAATATTATTACAAACTATAGTACAAATTTGTGAAACGATTTGTAGGAACTATAGTATAATATTGTGGAAAATTTTGTAGAAACTATAGTGTAATATTGTGGAAATATTATAGTACAAATTTGTGGTAAATTTGTAGGAACTATACTGTAATATTATGGAAATATTAATAGATAATTATAGTACAATTTGTGGAAAATAGTACGAATTATAGTGCAATATTATGGAAATATTATAGTACAAATTTGAGGAGAATTTGTAAGAACTATAGTGTAGTCTTGTGACAATATTATAGTACAATTTGTGGAAATTTGCATGGATCTATAGTGTAATATTGAGGAAATATTATAGAATAAATTTGTGAAAAATATGTAAATCTTGTGGAGATATTATAGTGCAAATTTGAGTAAAATTGGAAGAATGGAGAGGGGATCCATTCTTGAGGAAATTATGGGACTTCCTCTTATAATGTGATTTTGTAAATTAAAAATGAAGAATACATGATGCTTTAGAATTGCATTTGATGATGAATGCATGTGTGCACTAGAGATTTTATTTTGAGGAAAAATGAATTTAATTGGAAAGAATGGATGTGAAATCTATTCTTGAAGGGATTATGGGTCTCTTATTGTATTATAAGACTTTTACCCTACATTAGATAACTTTCACTCCACGTTGGATTGAATGCTATAATGACACCTAGGTTGGAAGAATGAAGGTGAGATTCATTCTTGAGGGACCTATGAGGTTCCCTTTGTTCTCAATGTATATGAATCCAATGAATATTTAATTTATGTGTTTCAATTGTAATGAAGACCTAAAAATAGGAATGTATGGGATACTTATATATCAATATTTTAATTATGGTTTGGAAAAGGATCATTAAGATTCCTTATATAATTTTAAATTGAGAAAAAAGAATTTATGAAATGTAAGGATACACATTTTGAGGTTGGGTTGTTTCCCTTCAGGGTTTTTCCCAGGATATGCGATGTGTTATGAATATTTATCTTGTGATATTGCATTTGATGCTTTATATATTTATTATGGATGTTGTGATCTTACATTTCCATTATATGGTTATTGAAATGATTTATGCTTACATTCAATGTTCAAATAGATAATCTTTGTTATTATCATATATGAATGAATGTGGCAACCTTGTTATATTATTTTATGATGTATGATATATACCATGTAATGACAATGATAAGAGAAAATAATGAATAAGATTTTGATTAGTTAATTAATTTTGTGGACTTAATTAAAGGAGAGAGAAATAATTCAAGGGATGAATTGTAAACTATGATAAGTTAATAAATATCTTGGCTTTCCTATTTTATGAAGGTACATAAGGTTTGATAGGATTTGGTCACTCCTATTACAAGATTTGACATTGACCATGTCATAAATCTCTTGGTAGCTTATTGCCTTAATGAATGGGAACAAGCTAGCTTGATTGCATCATATAATGATCCATGAATATGAATTCTACTTTAAGAAAAATTATGTTATGATAAAAAAATTACTCTCTCTTGGGTTGATTTTGTTGGATGTGTCTCATAATTTGTAGAGGAAGTATTGTACGGTAGGCCCCTTCGGGCCCCTTTTTTTTAGATATATTCTCGAATCTATTTTCAGAGGCATTGGAGGTATTCCTATGATTGGTGGATATGGGTGGTTTTAGCCCATGGTATTGTGCCCATGATATTCTAATACCACGTTGTGGTTTAGGGTTGTAATATTTTTCTTTATATTGAATGTAATGTACCATTAAAAATAAGGTGAATAATAATAGAAAAGAAGGTGTGGCTCTTGTTTGTTGGACGTAGCCCATATTGGGTGAACCAGGATAAATCTCTTATGTTCTATATGCATGTATTTTGTGAGTTGTTATTTTCTTTTGAGTTATTTATTTCTACATTATTATTCTGGAATATGTTTGGGTATAACTATTCATATGGTATCAGAGCCAAATTGTTAGCCATAGAGGGACATTTTTATTTTTAGGGTTTCAGTTCATTTAAGAGGATCTAGGGTTTCTAGGAGTTATAAAAAACTATTCTAGAGTGGGATTTTTATGCAGAAGGAGCTTGAAGTAAAATGACATCAAATCATTCAAGGTTATAGAGAGAAATTTTATGGAAAAAATTTTGAGCTATGGAAATTAAATATGGAGGATCTACTCATTGACAAAGATCAGTGGTCTATTATTTTTGAATAGAAACCTGCTAGTACATCCGATGAATATTAGAAAAAGTTGAATTTGAAAATGAGGAGTCTAATTCGACTGTGCCTTACAAATTCAATCTTAATCAATGTTTTTGGAGAAGCTAATGCAAAGGATCTTTGGGAGAAGTTAGGGTATTTGTATCAATCTAAGTCCTTGGTGAAAAAATTATTCCTTTAGAAGAAATTGTATAATCTGAGGATGAATGAAGGAGATTCAATAGTAGATCATGTTAATGCATTCAATACGGTGGTATGTCAACTTACATCTATTAAAATTAAGTTGAGTTAGGAAGATAAATGTATTAATTTGCTATGCTCTTTACCAGATTCATAGGATAACCTGGTTGTAGCAATTGGTAGTACAATTTCATCTACATCAAAGTTTTAATATGTTGTGGCATCTCTATTATCAGATGATATGAGGATAAAAGCCATAGAGGGCATGCCAAGTAAAACTATAGAATGGGATATGGTGATAGATCTAAGTCTAGAGGTAGATCAAAGTCTTGGGGAAGGTTTGAGAGAAAATATTGGATATGTGATAAGCTTGGATACATGAATAAGGATTGTAGATCAAATAATGTTAATTCTATAAATATATCTGATGAATATACTTCCACGAAGATAAATAAATCCACTGATGAAGGAGGGGATATATATTTGTTATCTTGTTCCACACGTTCAAATAGTAAATATTGGTTTATCGATATTGGTACCTCTTTTCATATGACTCCTCATAGGGGGTGGTTCAATGAATATGAAAGATATGATGGAGGGGATGTACTTTTGGGAGATGATTCACCACTTAGAATAATTGGTTGTCTAAGAGTGAAAATACTGTTGCAAGATGGTAGGGTTAAAAACCTCCCATGTGTGATGCATATTCCTGGCCTTGTTAGAAATTTAATTTTTAAAATTAAAATGGCTGATGCAGCAGTGAACATCAGTTTTAGTAAGGTTTCATGCAAAATGGTTCATGGATCTACGGTGTTAGCAAGAGGAGTTCAGATTGGAACCTTGTATAATCTATTAGGTAGCACTATAACAAATAAGTGCAATAGCTTGACTATTCTTGAGGTTGAGTCAGATAAAATTTTAGCACTCTAGCATCAAATAATGGGACATATTGGAGAAAAGGGATTGTGTACCTTGTACATGAAAGGTATGGTTCAAGGTATCCCTAATTGCTCAATGGTTTTTTATTTATGTGAACATTGTATTTATGGCAAGAAAAATCGTGTGAGTTTCCCATATGGTGCTGCAATATCAAAAGGGATATTAGATCTGATTCATAGTGATATCTTTGGTCCTGTCCCTATTCCATCCCTTGGACAATCACGGTACTATGCTTCTTTCGTTGATGAATTTTCAAGATATGCATGGATTTATTTTCTTAAAAGTAAAGCTAAAGTGTTTGATAAGTTTAGAGAATTTAAAGCACTTGTTGAAAATAAAACTGGAAAAAATATTAAGGTGTTGAGGTTTGATAATGGAGGAGAGTATTGTTAAAATAAATTTGATGATTTTTATAAGCAATTTGGTATTGTAAGACAAAAAACTACTCCATATACACCTCAACAAAATGGAGTTGCTGAGAGATTAAATAGATCACTGATTGAAAAGGCTAGAAGTATGCTTAGTGGTGCTGGTATAGCATAGGAATTCTGGGTAGAGGTAGTGAATATGGTATGCTACTTGTAGAATCAATCTCCTACATAAGCATTTCCAGATCAAACTCCATTTGAAGCATGGTTTGGTAAGAAACCCTCTCTTTCACATCTTAGAGTTTTTGGGTGTGATGCATACATGCATATTACAAAGGAAAAAATAATTAATATTGATAGTAAGGTTGTTAAATGTATCTTTATTGGTTATAAATATGGTGTTAAAGGATATAAACTTTGGAATCGAAAAACTAAAAGTACAATTTACAGGAGAGATGTAGTGTTTAGAGAAATGAAAATTGATCACAGGAAGTAAGTAACAAAAGAAGAACCTAAAAAGGTACAATTTGATCTCATGGAAGAAGAATCACACTCATCAAAAGAGGATGAACCAAAGGTTCATACACCTATGGTAAGGAGATCAACACGAGAAAGAAGGCAAATTGAAAGGTATAGTCCATATGGTTTTCCTTCTTTCTTTGTTTTATCTATTACTGATGAATATCCTAGAATAGTTAGAGAAGAAATTAATTCTGAAGAGGTAAATATTTGGGAAGAGGCCATGAATGAGGAAATGATGGCATTGAAAAAGAATAAGACATGGGGTCTAGTAAAATTACCTGGTGGAAGAAAGCCAATAGGTTGCAAATGGATTTTCAAGAAGAAGCAGAACATTGAAGGTAAATTAGATAAATATAAAGCTTGCCTAGTTGCTAAAGGTTATTCTCAGGTAGAGGGAATTGATTATGGTGAAATATTTTATCCTATTGCAAAGCTAACTTCAATAAGATTTCTTTTATCTGTTGTTGCTGCATTTAATCTTGAAATAGAGAAAATGGATGTAAAAACTACATTCCTTCATGGAGATTTGGAGGAAGAAATCTATATGAGACAGCCTGAAGGATTCATTGTTGAAGGAAAGGAGGATTTTGTATGTAAGTTAAAGAAATATTTGTACGGACTGAAACAGTCACCTAGAATGTGGTATCAAAAATTTGATACTTATGTTTTAGGACTTGATTTTTTTCGTAGCAATGTTGATCATTGTGTATACTCAAAGTAAGTAATGAACTTGTCATTATAGTTTTGTATTTTGATGATATGTTACTAATTAGAAACAGTAAGAAAATGATCAAGGAAATGAAGTCTTAGTTAGCATCACTGTTTGACATGAAATATCTTGTCCCTACAAATTTTATTTTGGGTATGCAAATAAATAGAGATCATTCAAATAGAAAGTTGTGGCTAAATCAAAAAAGGTATGTTGAGACAGTATTGAAGAGATTTAGTATGCAGGACTGCAAACCAATGAAGGTACCTATTTCGTTGGATGAAATATTATCTAATGAACAATGTCCAAAAATGGAAGTAGAGGTAGAAGAAATATCCCATGTTCCTTATGCAAATATTGTAGGGAGTTTAATGTATGCCATGGTGTGTACTAGACCAGATATTGCCCATGCAGTGGGAGTTTTGAGTAGATATATATCTAAGCCTGGTAAAGAGCATTGGATTGCTATAAAAAGTGTTTTTAGATATTTGTGTGGTACATCTAATTTTTCAATATGGTATGAAGGTACAAGTAAAGAAAATAAATCCATATATATATAAGGTTTTGTTGATGCAGATTGGGCTGGAGATCTTGACAATATAAGGTCTACTAGTGCATATGTATTCAACTTGTTTGGAGGGGCTATTAGTTGGATGAGAAAAAGGTAAATTGTTGTTGCTCTTTCAACCACTGAAGTTGAGTACATGGCAACCACTGATGCAAGTAAGGAAGCAATATGGCTACAAAGACTATGTGTTGAAATTGGGTTCTTTCAAGGAGTTGTGAAGATAAATTGTGATAACCAAAGTGCTATATTTTTGGCAAAGAACCTTGCTTACCATTCAATAACAAAGCACATTGATACAAAGTACCACTTCAGTAGGGATATGATTGAACAAAAGAAAGTGTTTCTAGAAAAAATGGATATCAAGGAAAATGTTGCAGATGCTTTAACCAAGGTAGTTAGCGCAAAAAAGTTCATGTTTTATACAATTGAAATGGGTCTAGAAAGACTGGATTTTGGAAATAACATTGATTACAACATTTATGCAAAGTATTCAACAAGTGGGAGAATGTTGGATGTGTCTCATCCTTTGTAGAGGAAGTATTGTATGGTAGGCCCCTGCTTCGGGCCCCCTTTTTTTAGAGATATTCTCAAAGCTATTTTCGGAGGCATTGGAGGGATTCTCGTGATTGGTGGGTATGGGTGGTTTTAGCCCATGGTATTGTACCCATGGTATTCTAATACCACATTGTGGTTTAGGGCTGTAATATTTTCCTTTATATTGATTGTAATGTCCCATTCTAGGAAAGGTGAATAATAATAGAAAAGAAGATGTGGCTCTTGTTTGTTGTACATAGCCCATATTGGGTGAACCGGGATAATTCTCTTATGTTCTATGTGCATGTATTTTGTGAGTTGTTATTTTCTCCTAAGTTATTTATTTCTGCATTTTTATTCTGGAATAATCCTGGGTATAACTCTTCATGTTTAAGTTGGGTAACGAGTGGGTCGTTACATTGGGGGTTCTTCATTAAAATATGTATTATACACATATATAATAAATGTTTAATATTACACAATATTAAATTCTTATGTGTATCAATTATTAGGATGACATTTTGATATTTTGCGATAGGTGGTGTGCAACCCCGGGAAGTGCACACCCCATATACCCTACTTGCAATATTGATTTATTATGTATGCTACCACTCGCACAAAATAAAAACACTAAAAGCACATGCAACACGGGAAATAAGAAAACAAATAAAGATGCTTTATTTATTGATATCCCGAATCCTCGGTTACAAGTCCATCCCTCTGAGGGATACCCATCATTTTGATACAAATATTTACACAATATAGAGCAACGATCGGATATGTTCCCCGCAAGGGAATGGTGCATCTACGCAGGCCTCCTGGTCCCACACACAAAACTATATGGGGGCTTACAAATGCCCCCTTCTCTAGATCTGGTCTTGGAGGGATCTTTGTGCTCCCGTTGCTTCAATATGGTCCTGAGGATCTGTACCTACGCTCATGAAAACAACAAAGCATGCTTAGTAGGATGGGCCACCTCTCTGGATGAGGCCTTTGTTAGTGGATATGAATACTCATGATACTGATAATGAAATATAAACATGAATAGAATAAGAAATGCATGATAAGCTAAGGAAATATGAAATACAAGTGTAAATGAAACCAGATCTAAACTATGATCAAGCCATAAATTAAGCAGTAATAAAGCTAAGCTAAAAGCAAGAGGAAATAATGCTTATGCCCTAAGATATGCCTACGGGCCACTGTCCGAGACAACGGCCACGATGTGAAGCTCTCCTCCTTGTGGTTCAGGGATTTGTGCACTATCCTCTTTGCTAAAATTGATGTTCAAGGGTCATCGAGTGTGTCTCCTACACTGATTGGTGGTTGGGAATGGTGAATCTGACAACTGATGCATGGGTGTAGCTCAGCCGAACGGTGCTCCAATGCTCCTCAAAGTGTTGAAGATCGGTCCTCCATTTTGATAGGGCTTCGCTGCTTAACTCTAAAACTTCTTGGATCCTTTGCTTTTTGTGGGAGAGTCTATATGTAGACTTCCCTCTTAGATCTAGAACTTGGCTTCCTAGAGAAGCTTCCATCCAAATTGCATGTGACTGACCATTTTGGGTGGGAAGCATCAGTCATAAATTTGCATTGAAGGGGTAGTTAGGAGGGACTCAGGGAGTTCCTCACCAAAATCTACCTAAAATCCATGCACAGGTATAGTCAGACTGCGTGATCTGGGCCCGTAATCATGGCCAGACTATGTGTGATGCTGGCTGCTATCAGGTTCAGTGGCCAGGTGTGGCCATTGTAGTCTTCAGCGGCCAGGTGTGGTGGCCACTCCTCTTGAGAGCGGCCAGGCTTGGATGGGCTAGAACTACCCTGTTTGAGTGGTTAGGACCACTGCTTGCTCTTGGAGAGATCCAAGAGGGTTCATATGGTCTATGGATGTGTCCATATGGGTAGTCTCCTAAACATGATGTATTTTAGGTGTCTATAGATACCCCTTTTTGGGATGTGCTATGAGAAAAACATAGCATAGAGCAAAAAAAGTAGACCACCTAGGGCCATATTGTAGGTTGGATGATGATCATTGATCTGATCAACATAGGATGCCCCAATCATGCAGGAGGGCATGAATCCTAGAATCATTGCTTCCAATAGAATGGAAGGCTTAAATTTGTGGAAGTTTGCACTCGCTCATCAAGCAATCGGGTAGCTTCAGTACTACTATAGGTCCGAAGGGAGGGGAGCTACACACTTAACTATCATATTTGCTTTTTGCCCCAACAAAGGGTAAGCTTATGATAGTTGTTGGCAATGATTCGTAAGATGAATGCAATCTTGACATGATCGAGAGATCTTTTGTTGACTTTGAGTATGATTGTTGAAAATTTTTGACTACCCCCTCAAGCGACAAGTCGATGAGGAAAGGACCATTAATGAAGCGATGAGTCGCTTGACCAAAATGAAAGATCTGGATCTCTTTAGAGGATTGCTCTGTTGGTATAGAGTAGTTCCCATCCAGGTGTGATTTCAACCCTGTTTGGTAGTTGCACACCTTTATCCCATGGGGTGGTCTAGCCATAATGGCCTTCTTAGGGAATCAAGGTGATAGCACTTCTAATTTAACTTGTGTTGACTCACTATTTTGCTATAGGATAACTGAGATGCATCCTTGCTCCCATGGGGTAGTCTGCTATTATAGCCTTCTTCGGGTTTGAGGTGAAGCATCTCAATTCTACTATAACTAGTTTACCCCAAGTGGCCTTATGGTTACTTGTTCATCTTGCCGAGTTGCATGGAGCGCTTGTCACTGCAATCGCCAAGTGTATAGAGCAAATGACTAGGTACGAGGCTCATTTGGGTTTTTGTTGATTATTTGATTTTTAGTTTTGATTTTTATGATGTTTTTGGATATTTTTGGGTATTTTATTTAGATTTTACATGCTTTGAACCAATAAGTGCTTTTTATGGCCTATTTTGAAGTGCTCTATGGTGACAATTTGGTGAAAATTCTCTTCATTTACTAGCCACTATCAGGACCAGTGGCCCCCAATTATCATGTGTGGCTTCTGTCAGGTCTAGTAGCCAAGAAGTTTGGGCCACTAACACTGGTAGCAACCAAGGTGCAATTTGGAAAAATAAAAGGAAAATTAGGGTTTTGAGCTATCACTTTCTTCAGTTTTCAATTCATGCTTTTGGAGCTTTGGAGTGTGTTTGGGTGACTGTGATGTGGAGCGTTGCTGATTTGCTATGGAGTAGACACTATGGCTGGTCAAGGAGAAGCCTCGACCAGTGGAGGAGCTGGAGCTTTGTGGGTACCTCTCTAAACCCTAACATCCTTTGTTATTATGGTAAAATGAACCTAATTAAGAAATTTTGGTAAATGAACCTCATTAACCATGTTGGCAATGAATTTCACCAGTAGTTAGGCTTCACTTAGGCTTTAGATAGATGGGTTTCTTTTAGTTTTATGATTTTGTATTTTTTTTTGGTTTTTGGGCTTGGGAGGAACGTCGTTGGCATGCCACCCGTTGGCCATGTCGCTCAACGCGGCTAGCTTGTAATGACGTTGGTCGTTGCTATTGTCAGCGATCAGTTTGAAACCCCAATGGTCAAATTTTTGACCATTGGGAGCTGGCCACTTCCAAATTTAGCAATCAAGTCATGGCCACTCTTGGCATGAGCGACCAAGAAACTTTAGACTTTATTTTAGATTTTTGAATTTTTAGGCAAGTTAATTGATTTTTTTGAAATTTTGAGTTGCTTTTATGAAATTTTTGCATGATTAGGTGCATTTTATTTGTTTCTCATGTAGCCTTAGAGTAGTTTGATTGTATTTGCATTGTTTGACATGTTTATTGCATTTATTTAGTTGTAGTGCATTGATTTAAGCTTTATTTTGCACTTTTAGATCTTGTCTACTCGGGCTCGAGACCTGAATCTACTCTGTGATCTCTTGCATGAGATGCCTGACATGGAGTGGGCCTGGCTCAAGGCTCATGGGCTCCAGTATGTCACTGGCCTACCCATGATCATGTCATATCAGGCCTACTTGATGGCCCTGGCCCACCGGTGGGACCCTAGTACCAACACCTTCCATCTTCCTATCGGTGAGATGACCATCACGTCGGAGGACGTCTACAAGATTCTCAGGGTGCCTTTTGATGGAGTGCCCATTGTTTCTTCCCCCACTACTGCATGGGGTGTTGTATTTGTGAGGGTCTTTGGGGAGCATGCTACTGCTGCCTCCAAGGATACTCGCTCAGGGGAATCTCCATTTCCCATTGGTATGAGGCGGATGTCTTTTCTTGACTGCACGTCATGTTGTTGATGGTTATCTACAATAACCTTATACCTGACTACTCTGGATTGAGGTTCCCATGGAACCTCTTAGCGATGGTACAGGACCTGATTGATAGTGAGTAACCCATTATCTATGCCTAGGGGAGTGCACTATTGGTGTAGTGCTATGATGAGTTGTACCGCATTCAACACCATGGATGGGCTAGTATTACCTGTAGCTTGCTCCTTCAGGTCTGGGGATGGGAGCACATCAAGATTGACCACCTTGAAGGACTTCTAGTGGAGATTACTAATTTGGACAAGGATGTACAGTGTTACAGATCTAGGTGGCCCGAGATTCTCAAGGAGCATAAGAGCCGATGTCATGTAGGGGAGCTTTCCCACTACAGGGCATCTCTGACAGGTTTATGGGCTGACGATATCATATGGAGACCATATCATGAGTGTCCCACTTGGGATGATCCTACCAGTTTTACAGTGAGGACTCACTATGACTAATAGTTGATTGGCCATAAGGTCGGTATCAGGGAGTTCTATTATTCTAGGGTGCTTTAATAGTTTGGGATCTAGTAGGATGTTCCTCTCGAGCCAGTTGTCTATCACTAGATTGCTATCAAGAAGAACCTTCCACCACCTTGAGTTATAGTAGTGCTTGAGGAGGATGACCCTCCCATAGTTGATCCTGGTGTGGCTGATGCTGGAGTGATAGAGGTGTACACCCTCTGGTGGGGTATGTGACTATGGCATAGGTGGCTACCTAGGGTGGTCTTTGGAGGAGGCTGAGGTAGAGGATCCTGATGGGCATCGAGTGTGGGCTCGAATAGATGAGTGGGGGTAGGTAGGGTAGTAGGAGTAGGTGGTAGCAGAGTAGGTTGTAGAGGAGCAGGTTGCTCCTGAGGAGGAGGAGTTAGCTCCTGAGGAGTAGGATTCTCCCCTTTGGGCTCAGTTGCACTAGGTCGAGGCTGAGCTTCAGACATCCCAGATTCAGGTCTGGTAGAGGGATGCCACTATTGTAGAGCTTCAGAGATAGCTTGCCTAGGTTATTATTGAGCGAGATGATGCTCAAAGTTAGGTTGCCCTAGTTGCAGGTGTAGATCCCATGGGTAAGGTGAGATGACTATAGGTGATTATAGAGGAGGATGATGCTCATATGACATTAGATGCTACCTACATTGTTACCCTCAGGTCGTAGATATGGTTCCTAGGTGCTACTCCTTAGGAGAGGCCCATAGTAGGGGATTCCTAGTATAGCACGTGGAGCACTTCCATACAGTATTTAGCTCGGTCGAGTCATAGGACTAGGTCTCGGATAGAGCGTACTGGAGGTGCCAGTTCTATACTGCCTCCCAAAGGGGGTGGTGAGGGTGGTGGTGAGACTAGTGGTGCAGGCCACTCCTGATTTGTTATGGCTCATTTGATACTTTGTACCTATTTTTGGGTGTAAGGTCACCTGACCTACATGGTTATAGCCTTATTGGTGATTTTTGTACTTACATGTACTTATTTGACACATGATTATATGATATCTAGACTTTGAGACTCATCATGTGTATTTATTTATGCTTATGCTTTTATGTTTATGTGATGCAGTATTATGATTTTATGATGTGATGTGATTTAATGTTTCATGATGTGATGCGATGTGATAGATGTATGCTCAGATGATGCTTTTACCTATACGTGTAGGTGTACTATTTATGATGTATGCAGATGGTTTAGTTTATATGACTTATGTTTCATGATGTTCTTCGGATGAACACTTCATGATATTATGCTAGATGGTATGGATTACATGACTTATGCTTTATGTTGTGTGAGTGACTAGATGGTATGATGTAGATGATGGCATGGATGCCCATATGGATGGAATGCTTATTGTTATGTGCATGTCTAACTTTGATGTATTGATATGTATCTAACCTTATGTTTCTATGCTATGGTAAATATGTGATGTTATGTTGATGATCTAATGTGAATGAACCTGTATGCTTTAATCACTTAAAACATATGGTATGATGTGACATGAGTTTGACAATCTAATATGTGACACCACAGGATGTATAGCAATCATGAATTTAAATAATAACTCTTAAAATAAGAATTAATCATTTACACATCCAAATGTGAGATGAGATGATGTGATATGTACTTTCTTTATGAACTATAAAGTAAAATATATATAGTGGTAATTGTTGATAACATTCATCGGTATCTATCCTATTTCATGAACATCCTTTAATGAACAAGACTTCATAAAGAAAGTTGATGGTTTACCCGATGGAATGATTTGATGCTATGAGGGGATTTTTGAGGTTTTCCATGAGACTCAAACACCCTAGTTACTTCATCAAAAGTTGTATACTGACCATACAGAGCTCTTGAAGGATAAAGTTCTTGTTATGAAGACCTAGATACTCATTATCCCTGTGTGTGCAAATGAATATATTAGATAGAACATAAGCATACCCCAGTGCCAGGTGGGATTCATTCAGCCCATTGTTGTATTGGGGATCCTCAAATGTTTATCTTGATCCTAAGTTGGACTTAGTTGGATTAGACCACTAGGTGGTATAGGACACCTAAAGCTAGCTCTTCCACATGCAAACATTGGTCTATACAAAAGCGAGATGCTAATGTGATAGACATATCATCGTGCGTAAGGCTCGTTCATGCTAAGAATTCTAGGGATTCAAGTTCTATACTCCCTTCTTTTCTTCATATTTATTTGGGATACTTGCTCATGATTTAGTGATGAAAACCACTATTTATTTTGAATTTTTGTCTTTCTTTTGAGCAAGGGATTTATGTAGTGATGATTATCACTATTTATTTTGTGTTTTGAATTCTGAACTTTGCTTTGTTTGGGGATTTTTGTAGTGATGATAATCACTTGTTTTTTTAATTTTTCTTTGTTCAAGATTTTTCTTGTTTTGATTAAAGCAAGGGATTTCTTTGGGTAGGGCTGAACTTGTCCTTTTTCCAATTCTCAACATTTTTGAGCTGGTTGCATAGGGGGATGAGCAAGATAAACTTTTCACCTTAGGATACCTAATACCACTTTGTAGCGTTCATATTTCCCTTGTTCCAACTAGGATTTTAGTGTTTTGATTAGTGATAGGATTTTGAAATATACTAGGTGCTATCAAAACTAAACCTCACCTATCAAAAGCAAAGATAACTTTCTACAGAGTTTGATAAAACCACTAGGTATGGTTGAGTGATCAAAAAACCCTAGTATATTCCTCATAGCATTAGGAGGGGTTGTGTTGAAAAACATAGTTACACACAATGGGGGATGAATGATTGTGGCTTTTGAAGATACATGATTGAAGTACAAACGTGGTGTTGTTTGTAAGATTGCAAACACAACCTATCCTAGTGCAAATGCAGTGGATGCAATGTGCCTAATGCAATGCAAGTACATGAATGTGAATGCAAATGAGTAA
Source organism: Wollemia nobilis (assembly GCA_028583015.1). NCBI lineage: Eukaryota > Viridiplantae > Streptophyta > Pinopsida > Araucariales > Araucariaceae > Wollemia > Wollemia nobilis. The sequence goes on along the minus strand of JAQPPZ010006195.1, from coordinate 6,431,354 downwards.
TGCAAATGTTTTTGTAATTTTGATGCTTTCAATTGTTTTTGATCTTTTGATTATTATGAATGTTTTTGGAACTTTTTGATTTTAAATTGTTTTTGTGTTTTTCCTTGATTTGCTTGTGACCAAAGGGCTTTAAGATGCCTTTGGAGCCTTTTTGTGATTTGACCAAAGGGCTTTAGGATGACTTTGGAGTTTTTGTGATTTGACCAAAGGGATTTAAGATGCCTTTGGAGCCTTTTTGTGATTTGACCAAAGGGCTTTAAGATGCCTTTGGAGCCTTTTTGTGATTGTTTTTTATTTTAATGTTTTCTGATTTGTTTGGATTTTTATGATTTTTATTGTTTTTGAAACTTTTGAAGTTATTTGAATGTTTTTGATATTTTGTTATTTTATGTGTGGAATACCTTTAAATGAATGATGTTGAGAGGCTCTGGCTCCTCAACACCTTCTAGTATTGTTAGGCGATATGCCCCAGGCCCAATCTTCTCAGAGATGATGTAGGGCCCTATCCAGTTGGCCATAAATTTGTCTCGTAGATGTGGTGGTAGATTTGAGTTCTATTGGTTCTCTTTGAGCACAAGATCACCAACTTTAAAGTCTCTTAGGTGGACTCTAGTATTGTAAGCTCATGTTAGATGATCTTGGTAGATGTGAAGATGCTCTAGAGCATTGATGCATCATTCATCTAGAAGGGTCAACTGATCTAGGTGAGCTTGTCACACAGTGTCATCATTGATGAACTCTTTCAATGCGATGCGCAATATTGGAATTTCCAACTCTAAGGGCATAATGGCCTTAGTGCCATATACAAGCAAAAATGGTGTTGCCCTAGTGGGCATCCGTATGCTAGTCTTGTAAGCCCATAATGCTAAGGGTAATTGTAGATGCCAATCCCTATGGTTTTATTTCATCGTCTTCTTTAAGATGGCTACTATTATCTTATTTGAGGCCTCTACTTGCCCATTTGCCTATGGATAGTATGGTGTCACAAAACTATGTTGAATGTTGTATTTGGTTGTCAGAGCTCACATATTTTTGTTTTTGAATGATGGTCCATTATCCGAGATTATCTTGAAGGGTACCCCAAAATGACAAATGATATTGTGAAGTATGAACTCCACAATCCGAGGACCAATTTTTGATGTTAAGGGGACCGCTTCCACCCACTTGGTGAAGTACTCAGTGGCCATTAAGATGAATGTGTGCCAGCCTAAATATGGGGGAGAAATATTTCCAATCAGATCGAAACCCCACTGAGAAAATGGCCAAGCCGCCTGAATGGGTTGTAAGGCCTGAGATGGCAAGTGCGTCAGGTTTGCATGATGTTGACATTTAATACATTTCTTGACATACTCACAACAATCCTTCTCCATGGTGGGCCAATAATAGCCCATTCAGAGAATGCGTTTGATGATGGCCATGCCATTGAAGTGGCCATCGCATGTACCATCATGAGCTTGCGAGATCACCCAAGATGATTCTTGGGGCTCTAAGCAATGTAGGAGAACTCCATCATAGCTTCGATGATACAATATGCCTCCTATCAAGACATATCTAGTCACTTTTTTCTTGAATGCTCATCTTTCGGCATGCGATAGTCCCTGTGGGACACTTCCAAGCCTAAGGAAGTCTTGTAATTGGGATAGCCAATCCTGATAGGCTACAACCTCGATAGATAAGATGACTTGTGCCTCCTGTAATTTGACTTGCACAAACACATATTGAGACACAACCTTGTGGTGAATAATGGTACCATTCCCCATAGGACCCTGAGAGATCAAGGACCCCCAAGGTGCCTTCTTTAAGCAGTCTTTGGCCTTAAAGAACCAGTCATGGTCTGGCTCTATATGAATCATGTTGACTGATTCCTTGTTATCAAAAGCCTCATGCTGGATCACTGAATGCGAGAGCATTTTGACATGAATGGTAGTGAAATCGATAGAGGGGTTTTGAGGGATTAAGGATCCCAAAGATGCCATAGTGTCTACAAATATGTTTGATGAATGAGGGATCACCTCGATGTCGTACCACTCTAATTTGGCTAGATATGTGTCAACAAGCTCTTTGTAAGCTTTCAGGATTGGATCTCGACATTGAAATAGTCCTTTGACTTGGTTGACTATGAGGAGGGAGTCACCAAAGATATTTAGCCTCTTGATTTTCATGGTGATGGTTGTTTGGAGACCCAAGATTAGGGCCTCATATTCGGTGTTGTTATTAGTGCAAGGGAAGTCTAGTTTGAATGACAAGGGCATTGGAGCACCTTATGGCATGAAAAAGACAATTCTCATATTGCCTCCTTGCTCACACTTTGAACCATCGAAGAACAAAGTCATGTCTACTTCATTTTCTAGTTCTTCGGGTTTGGGTGCTTCTGATAATGCAAAGACCACATCATCAAGAAGCTCTATGGTAAGGGGTCTACTATTCTAGAGAGGTACCTCAACCAACTGATCAGCTATGACTTGTCCCTTGATGGAATTTTGGCTTATGAATTCCAAATCAAATTCTATCAGTAGCATGATCCACTTTGCAGTACGTGTGTTATGATATGTCTTGCTCATCATATACTACAAAGGATTTTGTTTGGATATTACATATGTGGTATGGCTCAACATGTAGTGGTACAATTTCTTGGTTGTAAAGACCACTACTAAGCATAACTTTTCTATGTATGCATATCCAATTTTGTAGCTCACCAGGGTGCGACTAATGTAATATATCGCTTGCTCTTTATCTTGCATGTTCTTTTGAGCTAACATGGTGCCCAAAGCAAAATCTGTAGCTGATATGTATAGCAAGAATGGCACGTCTGGCCTTGGTGGAGCTAGGACTGGTAGTGTTGCTAGGTACTCTTTGATTTTAGCAAAGGCTTGCTAACATTCTTCATCCCATTGGAAAGGGACCCCCTTGTGTAGCAGTCGATTCATGGGTCGACATTTGTCTGAAATTTGTGTGATAAATCATTTTATGGATGCTACTTTGCCTTGTAGGCTTCTTAGCTCTTTGATATTCATGGGTGGGGCCATTTCTAGGATAGCCTTTACCTTTGTTGGGTCTACTTCGATGCCTCATTTAGAAATGATGAATCCCAAGAGTTTTCCAGAAGTTACACCAAAGATGCATTTCTTGGGGTTCAACCTGACATTGTGCTCAATTAGGTGATCAAAGACCTTTCTGAGGGTCTCAACATGCTCTTCTCATAGTAATGACTTGGCTAGTAAGTCATCAATGTAGTCTTCCAAGATCTTGTGCATGTAGTCATGGAAAATGTATGTCATAGCCCATTGATAAGTGGCACCAACATTTTTAAGGCCAAATGGCATTACTTTGTAATAGAATGTCCCCCATGGAGTGGTAAACATAGTTTTATGCTGGTCTTCAACTTTAATCTGAATCTGATTGTAACCAAAAAAACCATCCATTAGGGAGAGCATCTCATGACCTACAATTGCATCTACAAGAGCATCTATGTTGGGCAACGAGAATGAATCCTTTGGGGTTGCCTTGTTGAGATCCTTGAAGTCCATGCAAATGTGGATCCTTCCATCAGGTTTTCCTATGGGTACCATGTTTGATACCCATTCTGGATAGTCAATGGGAACAATAAAGACCACATCTAATAGTTTTTGCAACTCATTCTTAACCATCAAAGTGATGGTTGGATGCATCTTTCTGAGTTTTTTCTTGACCGATTTCTTCGTAGGGTCTATCGAAAGGTTGTGGATGACCAACTTTGGATCTAGCCTCGACATGTCTTTGTAGGTCCAAGCAAAGATATTTGGCCTCTCTTTTAGTAGAGGAATTATGATGGCCTATTCTTCTAGAGATAAGCTTTCCTCGAACTTGAATTTCTTTGGTTGAGAAGGATCATTGCTAATGTCCACCTCGAAAGTTTCCTCTATTGCCATATGTGACCCCTCCTCAAGTTGATGAGGAGTGGGGATTAGATGGATGTCATCTACTGGGTTCATGGTTCCTACTGACTCAGGGTCAAAACTAGTGTGATAGACATCATGCATGCATCCTGATGCAAAATGGAATGGTTGTAGCATCTCTTCATTGGGGAAGAAATCCTCAGGCTCTAGGGGTGAATCAGCGTGATCCCAATCGATGGCATCTAAGTTAAGACACAATGGTTTTCTAGGATCTTTTGGGTTATGGAGTGGAGTGGTCAAATTAATGGAGATCATGTTGATGGATGGAATTGAATCTCCAGGACCATGTGGGTGGAACTCTATATCCTGGGTGTGCCTTCCATACTCGTGATGAGGCTCTAGGGGCATGGGGATCTTAGGATCTGGTCTATGAATAGATGAGATGATGGGATCATTAGGTAGTAGCAGCTCTCTAAATGTGGGTGGACTTGGGTTGACCATGTGATGAATGGCATCTAGGTTTATTGGCCTTCCTAGGAAGCGAATATTAGGATCGATGGCATGGAGCACCGCTTCTCTCTCCATAAGCAAGTGTCGAGGTCCAAGATAAGCCATCTCGGTCTCATCCTCAAAGTTCACGTTTTTTTAGGGGGGGTTAAATAGGATGTTTTATAGTCATCATCACTTATGAAGAACCCATTGGCATTTGTCTCTGGCCCAATGTTGTGGCTTACATGTCTTGGTTGTAAGTAGGCCATCTCTGTTGAGTCCTCTGACTCATAGTCACTTTCATCTAACCTGTATCCTCCATCACTTGGGATGGACTCACTTTCATCTGAGATGTAGCCACTTTCTGTCTGGCCTATCCAAACACGGTTTTGCACATACCGTGGCCCATGGTAGGCCAATCCGGCTTCATTTTTATCCTCGCTTGGGACATAGTTGTACTCCTCTTGCCCGTATCCATGTAGTGGCTTTTCTTCCCATAGGATGGCTCTTGAGGGGGGCCTTCAAGGGAGGATTCAGTGTGATATGTCTTAGGGGTGTGATATTGATTGTCGACACCCATTCATCACCCCAAAGGTTTCTGGTAGGGGGTCGATATGGGTTCCAATCAATGCCCTCTTCGAGCCCAATGTTTAACCTATCTAAGGCTGCTTCTAAGGAGTCATCATGGCCCTACATTTGATAGCCTAGACCACACCTATCAGTAGGTAGTTGATACTATGGTTGAAATGGTAGTCTACACCCCTATTCATATAGGCCTAAACCATATCCATGCCAATGACACTATTTGAAGTATCTCAGTATGAACTCAGGGTTTGACAAGTAGTGGACACTCATGGTGAATGGCTCATCCTCATCCTTTTCTAAGTCAGGAGTAGTGTGGGTGTAATCTAGACCAGCGTATATGAAATTAGTCTGGTTAGGTAGAATCCCCAAGGGCACCACCATTCCTACTAGTAAATTTGGGACTCTTGGCCATCCCATGTCTTGTGCAGACTCAATGATTGGCGTGAAAGTCATATTTTGCACAAGATATTCTCCTAGCACTGTGTTGGCTAGGTGCACTATCACCTAGGGTGCAGATGATGTTGTCGATGATGCAGGTGAGGTAGGCTAAGGTACATCCTCGACTCTTTCTTGGGAATGTTCCTCCTCCATTGGAGTAGGGATACCTATAGCCAGCTTGGTCGGATGCTCTTGGGGTCCTTCCTCCACCATGGGTGCCTTCAACTTCTATTTATCCCTAGCCTTATCTGTAGAAGGCTTTTCAAAAGTGCCAGGGGCTTTGGATGTAGGAGGTGGTGCCGACGTGGATGGGTCACCTCGTACTGATTTGCTTTTGCTTCCTGGCTACGTGGTTGGAGAAGAAGGTCGGATGTACAAGTGCATTGATGGTAGGTCAAAGCCCCCTAAAAAATCGACTTGATGCACATACTTGAATGGTTCTTCATCAGATAGAACCACATGCACTTGTTCCTCATGCACATACTTGATGCATTGGTGCAGGATCGAGGGTACACACTTCATGTCCCTAATCCAGGGATGCCCTAGGAGGATGTTATATTGCATTACCCCTTCTAACACATGGCACATCATGGGGATGGTCTTGTGTCCTACTTTTATAGGTAAAATGATTGTGCCCACAGTGGTGCACAGTGCATCATTAAAATCCCTAAGGGTGTATGAAGTCGGGATAATGTTGGACTTGGGTATCTTCAAGTGCCCTATAGCCTTGGTAGTAATGATGTTGATTGATGAGCCTGTATCAATCAGAACCCACTTGAATGGTATGTCATTGATAGATGCAATGATGTGCAAAGGTGGATCTACTGTAGTAGTTGGCACTTCTTTGATTTCATGATCATAAAAATGTATCACGGGCTCTTGGCACTATTGAACTTGCCCCACAAAATGTGTGAATGCATCTAGGTTCTAGGGTTGGAGCTTGATTGATCTCAAAATCTCCATTAACATCTCCCTGTGCCTAGGAGACTATTGTATGAGCTCGTAGATGGATAATTTGGTTAGAGTCATTTGTAGATTTTTCTCTAATCTACTCCAAACCATTACTATAGGTCTCGCTGGTGGACCTGGCGGATTTTTTTGCACCTATCTCTATCGGGGTGTAGCCAAGATATTTATGGGAGCCATCGGTGGCTGTGGTTGCCCATATCTCTAACTCTTGGTTGCCACATTGACCAACTCAACCATTCTGATGCATCCTTGAATAGGTGGCTCGACTCGAACCTAGTTGACCTACATGCCCTGATCCCTAGGGGCTTCATGGTTAGGTAAAGGGTTCCTGAATATACCCATATACCTATTTTCGGGAGCTAGTGGGTTATCAACTTTTAGTTCTCCCTTCTCAATCATGTTTTGCATGACATTCTTAAATCCGATGCAGTTCTTGATGTCATACCCCGATATCCGATGGTATGGGTAGTGGTGATCTTCCTTGTATCCCCTTGGCTTGGGATGGTTAGGTTCAAGTAGTTGTATGTCAAGAAATCTTATCCTCTATGCCTCATTTAATTGGTTGAATATCGACTACATCGATTCGTTTAGAGGCATGAAATAATGAGGTGGTCGACATTCCCTATTTTAGCCCTGGTTGTTCTTGGGATCATAGTTAGCCGGTGGGGGTTGCACTTGATAATTTTGGGGTTGTTATCCATTCCCCCCTTGTGGTGTGGCTAACACAACCTGATTAACTTGAGCAGGTTTGGCCTGCTTCTACTTGTTCTTGTCATTCTAATTGTTCTTGCTCCATTCTTTCTTGTTGCAGAGCTTGAGGTCTCCTTCATCGACCTTAATGTCTTCAATAAGCTTGGCTTGAGCCAAGGCTTCTTCGAATGAATCATACTATTGTAGTTATAATAGTAGAGAGATATGCTTTGTGTAACTCTTTGTGAACATTCAAATGAGTTCTTCTATGGGGATATAGAATGATAGCTTCACCATGATTTTTCTCCACCTATCCCCATAGTCCATCACTAGCTCATCATCATATTACTTCAAGTTAGCTAGGTCAGACAAGTTCACCTTCTTCTTAGCATCGAAGGAGAAATATTCTAGGAACGCATTTACCAGTTGCTCAAAATCAGTGATGTTGTGCTTAGGCAACTAATTGAACCATTGGGTTGTTGTGCCCAAGAACGTCATGATGAATGTTCTCAGCATTAGGGCATCATCTTTGTCTAGGTGGAAGCACGCGTTCATGAAGTTGGTCATGTGTTCTTGTGCATCTCCCTCCCCTTTAAACTTATCCAACCTAGGCATCTCAAAATACCTAGGATATGCGAGACTCGGGACTGATGGGCACAAATGCTAGTTGTGTATCTTGTCTAATGTTGGATTTTGTCCATTTGTGTCCTTTTTGAGAGACTTGACTCTCTCGATGAGCATTTGGTATACCTTCGAGGAGATAATATCATGCTCCTGAAGGTTTTCCCATGGTGGTAATGGAGGTATTCTGATGTTTTCCTTAATCGGACCTCTATGCTCATCCCCCATGACCATGCTTGGAGGTTCTAGATGGGTTTGTTCCTGATCTCCTATCCTTGTATGGTCCCTATTGAGTTGTGTTTGCTCAGGGTCTAGGTGTTGTTGATGTTGTGGAGCATGGTGAATATGCTCATATCTAGCACCATTCTCCCATGGAGAATCGACATGCCCTCCATGTTGATACCTCTCATTGGCTATGTGTGCATCTATTCGAGCTAGCCTCTCTACTAGCTCCTCATGCTCCACCCTTTCTTCTCTTGAGAGTTGCTCCTGTAAGCGCATGCACCTTTTTCTATGCTCCTCTTGCTCAAGATCTTCCATGCATTCCTGCTCAATGCATAGCTCTTCTTCCAACCTACGTAGGTGGTCAGAGTGACTTGCTATTGAGGGTTCATGTCTTTCTACCTCTGTGCGAGGAGTTCTAATGTTGAGGCCTCTTGGGGAGATTCTTGTTGTGCACCTACCCCTATCTGCTAGGGCGACTTGCTCTGTGTACTACATTAAGGGTTGAGTATGCTCATGATCTGAAGTAGTGTATGTGCTATGGGGTCACTTTGAAGCTTCCCTTGGTTCATTGGTACATCTAGTGGCTACACTACGTGAACTCCCTAAAGCAGAACATGCGGTAGTGATGCTTCTTGAAGTTGGTCTCGGGGGAAACCGATCTAGCTCATCTAGCTATCTAGTTCTCCATGGCTGATCTCATGGAGTCCCATTTGCACCAATGATCTCATGGTCTAGGGGTACTCTCCCATCTATAGGGAGGCTATAGGATGTCCTGGGTCTGTGACTGGGTGCAGCCCTATGGTCTTACCCCTTAGTGGGTGGATTTGTTCTATGTGTGTCATATGATGTTTGGGATCTTACCTCCCTTTCCTGCCTATGCGATGATGGAGGCCTTGATGCCTCCTCATGCAAACATGAGGATGGGGGTCTTGAAGCCTCCATGTTTCTATGCAATGAGGTAGGTCATGATGCCTCCACATGTTGGTGTAAAGAGGGAGGTCGTGATGCCTCCGCTTGTTTATGTGATGAAGGAGGTCGTGATGCCTCCGTGTGTCTATATGATGAGAGGTGCCATGAGGACTCCTCATTCTTGTGTGATGAGGGGGGCCTTGAGGCCTCCTCATGTCTATGTGATGGGGACCCAAGAAGTGGATCTCTCACTGGGGTTTCTCATGGAGTCCCCCCAAGGGTTGAGTTGTCACCCCTAAGACTTGTCAAACTTCATCCGATGACACTATGGGTGGGCGGCTCAATGCTAGTGTGTTTGTGAGTGTGAGGAGCACTAGTTTCACCCTCGGTAATGGATCGAGGGTGGTTGCTCCGTGTGTTCACCATTCTGATTTGTGTTATTTTCTTGATTAATTTCCAAATCACACAAACAAAGTGAGCATATGTTTATCTTGTTTAAGGATTTTAATGTGTTCCCTAAACTATCTGGTGTGTTCATATTTGTTGATGACCTTGATTTCTTGTTTATGCTTTGGACTTGGAATGAGGGAACTCAATCAAAGTGGAGACTAAGAACACTAGTGTCGAACATGATTTCTCAAAAGAGTCTAGGGTACACCGCTTAAATCCTAGTGGGGGGTTCGCCTAGCTCTTCCACTATGCCATAGTGGGAGATAGTTTGAACACAAGTGACTTGTACCAGCTTAAAAAGAGTTCTCTATTCCATCTAAGGACATCTAGGGGGCAAGCCAGTGGAAGGAGATGAATTCCAACGTCATCGGTCTGAATTGGGGGTCGATGATGAAATCCGACCTTACCAATGTTATGGTAGAACGTGTAAGTGTGTGGTGTTCTTTTTAGATTCTTGAAATAAAAAGTGATGCATCAACCAACATTCATGACTACTTTCCTACATGCCTAAAAAGAACATTTTGAATTCAGAAATATGCATATCTAATTTAATCTAAATGATTTTTCATGTACTGCACTTCCTACTTTGTGAATAGAGGCCACTGGTTGGGCCACATGCAAGCAAACTTACATACAAAAGCCTAGCATGCTGGAGACTAGGGCAGACCTTACAAGTAGAGGCTCGTTATTCCTAGTAGTGCCTAGAGGAAACTAAAGAAAATTAAGAAACTTATAATGCAGTTTTCATTTCATTTTCCTCATTTTTCCCTACTTAGCTATGTTTTTGCTTGTTGTTTCTAGAAAATAAATGTAGATAGAAAGTCATAGAGAATAAAAATATGTACCAACCTTAATTCCTCACCTGATGATGACCTAGCTGACCTCTGTCTCTATTTTCTTGTTGGTTTCTGTTGACTAGAGTGGCTGATTCTGGCCGCTGATAGCTATAGCGGCTAAGATCTTCTGGCCATTGTTGACAAAAGTGGCTAGACCTGCATAGAGAAAAATGCCTGAAACATTAGTAAATCGGTCAAAAAATAAAAACCTGGTGGGGGTCCCACCATGATCACCATCTGTGCGACCTCGAGAAGCGTGCACCCCATCTACCCTACTTGCAATATTGATTTATTATGTATGCTACCACTCACACAAAATGAAAACACTGAAAGCACATGCAACACAAGAAATAAGAAAACAAATAAAGATGCTTTATTTATTGATATCTTAAATCCTCGGTTACAAGTTCATCCCTCTAAGGGATACCCATCATTTTGATACAAATATTTACATAATATAGAGCAGTGATCGGATATGTTCCCCATAAGGGAATGGTGCATCTACGTAGGCCTCCTGGTCCCACACATGAAACTGTATGGGGGCTTACAGATGCCCCCTTCTCCAGATCTGGTCCTAGAGGGATCTTTGTGCTCCTACTACTTCAATATGGTCCTGAGGATCTATACTTACACTCATGAAAACAACAAAGCATGCTTAGTAGGATGGGCCACCTCTTCGGATGAGGCCTTTGTTAGCGGATCTGAATACTCATGATACTGATAATGAAATATAAACATGAATAGAATAAGAAATGCATGATAAGCTAAGGAAATATGAAATACAAGCATAAATGAAACCAGATCTAAACTATGATCAAGCCATAAATTAAGCAATAATAAAGCTAAGCTAAAAGCAAGAGGAAATAATGCTTATGCCCTAAGATATGCCTGCGGGCCACTATCTGAGATAGTGGCCACGATGTGAAGCTCTCCTCCTTGTGGTTCAAGGATTTGTGCACTATCCTCTTTGCTAAAATTGATGTTCAAGGGTCATCGAGTGTGTCTCCTACACTGATTGGTGGTTGGGAATGGTGAATCTAACAATTGATGCATGGGCGTAGCTCAACCGAATGATGCTCCAATGCTCCTCAAAGTGCTGAAGATCGGTCCTCCATTTTGATAGGGCTTCACTGCTTAACTCTGAAACTTCATGGATCCTTTGCTTTTTGTGGGAGAGTCTATATGTAGACTTCCCTCTCAGATCTAGAACTTGGCTTCCTGGAGAAGCCTCCATCCAAATTGCATGCGACTGACCATTTTGGGTGGGAAGCATCAGTCACAAATTTGTATTGAAGGGGTAGTTAGGAGGGACTCAGGGAGTTCCTCACCAAAATCCACCTGAAATCCATGCACAGGTGCAGTCGGACTACGTGATCTGGGCCCGTAATCATGGCCATACTATGTGTGATGTTGGTCGCTATCAGGTTCAATGGCCAAGTGTGGCCGCTGTAGTCTTCAGCGGCCAGGTGTGGTGGCCACTCCTCTTGAGAGCGGCCAGGCTTGGATGGGCTAGAACTACCCTGTTTGAGTGGTTAGGACCATTGCTTGCTCTTGGAGAGATCCAAGAGGGTTCATATGGTCTACGGATGTGTCCATATGGGTAGTCTCCTAAACATGACATGTTTTAGGTGTCTATAGGTGGTGTTGTAGATCTATTTATATATCACCTTTATTATAAATGATATCAAAGGAAATTTTAGATAAAATTTTCTTTTCCTAAAGAATCTAAGCATTTCTAACATTCATAGAATATTTTGTTCCAAATTAGAGTTATGTCCAATGCATAAGATAGATATAAAAATACTTAAATGTGTATTATCTGCTTATATATGTTATATAGAATTAGATTCATCTCATAAGATCATTTAATTGGTACCTATCACTCTTAATAAAACATTTATTATCACCATCCCATTTTAGATATTATAATGTTTAAATAATCAAATATTTATAAGAATGGGGTAAGCATTAGCATTGAATTAATAATGGAACAATATATAATACAATATATGAATGAACGAACATAAGTGAATAAACAAACATAACCAACTTAGCCCTAACCATCTATGCAACTACTTAGGTTCTTAACAACAAAATTTATTGTAAGCGATTACCTAAGTGAATGTAAATACGAGTTAATATCCCAATGGTGGAATATTACTCGAACACCCCCCTTATTCCATTATTTGGAATAACATATATGAATCCCCTAAATGAAATATGCTTTGTGATAGCTCTTGATTATGGCTCTAGATTTGGCTCTAAGGTTAATGGTGGCTCTTGCTCTAAGTGTACCTCTATATGAGGACCTATGGGTCTATATCTGGATCTGTCTATGGATTTACCTCTAGATCATTACCTTTGTATCTTCCTGTAGGTCTACCTCTAGATCATTTTCACTAGGTCTACCTTTAGGTTTGTCATTGGGTCATTACCTCTAGGACTACCACTCGGTCTATCACTAGATCTACCACTGGGTCTACCATAAGTGTTACCTTTAGTGTAGAAGCCAAAAAATATTTCTTTCATTTTGGTCCATTGTGTGAGATCTGTCCACCCACAATTGATATGAACCTTGTTAGCTATTTTCACTTTGTACCAATAATTGAAGAGGAGTGATTTGTACATCCACATGAGTCACAAGGATGTAGTTTCTAACACCTAGTTACATTATGTCTTGTTCTTCCATAATGACTACAACAATGCTTTGCAGGAGTTGAAGGAGATTTAGGTTTTACAAACATGGTTTTACTGGTACTTGCTTGTCCAAAATAGCCAAGGACTTCATTCTTTGGCATAATATTTTGCATTATAGGAGTTTTAATGCCTTGTCCATGTTTACCTAATATTTCACCATTGAATCCCATTATTTTCATCAGTTTGAATCCAATGCCTTTGGTGTTTTTTTTAAAACACCAAAGTTCTTCATATTCATAAATTATTTTAACAATATGGTATTTTTTACTATTGATGATATTATGGAGCTCATTTTTAGGATGTTCAATTTTTAATTCACTAGTGTTGCAAGCAAAATTTGCTCTTATGACTAGATCACCTATGCTACAATTGATATCTACCCTTATAAGTAGGAGGTCACCTGTATATCACAACAATAATTAGTCACAATGGGATTTAGGTCACTTGTGCTACAAAAAAAAATCACCATCATGGGCTGAATATCAATTGTTTCACAAGAAGCATCGATCATTAGAATCATGACCTTTAATTCCTCATTGATGTCCATTTCCTTTTGATGCTAGGCCATGTAAATTGAAACCAATGTCATGTAGAATGCCCTTACAATGACTATAGGGATTTGAGCACTATTTATCTGAAGGTCTTAAGAAACTTTAAAATATTTAGAATCTTTGAGAATGGATTTTACAACACTACATAGTGTGAGATATTTTCCATCCTCAAAAAATTCCATTCATTCCCATCCTGCTAAAAAGTAAGGATTTTTAACTGATGTAGAAACATCATCAGTTGGTTTTGGAGCATTATTTTTCTTGGATTTTTCCATTTAAGGTGTCGATATCTACCAAAAATGCACCTTTTACAATGGAATTTTACAAGAAGTTTGACTAAGGTGTCGATCTCTATAAAAAAATGCACTCTTACAAGTATCCTCCCCTTTTTGAAAAATATTATTTGATGGAACTTTGAAATAATTTTGACTAAGGTGTCAGTATTTTACGAAGTTGTACCCTTACAAGTCTTCCCCCCTTTTTGCAAAGTTTTCTTTTATGGAGAAAATAATCTTCCCCCCTTAGTGCAAAAATAATACTACTATGAAGATTGACAATTATGCTTTAGCAATGACCAGTATGAAGGTTTCTTATCTCTCCAAAATGGTCCCCATTTATTTATACTTATAAAGAGTACATGAAAGGGAATTCACTCAAATTGATGGCACCTACCTCAAAACCCTTCCAAAAAAGGATGATGAGTTGGAGGAGTTTAAGCCAAATAGTAATAATGAATTAGGATATAAAATGGAGTGAATTTCAAAATAAATTGGATTTTCTTATTTCTCCTTGATTATTTATAGGGAACACGCTCAAACATAATTATTGCAGCTATGTTAGGTAGCAGATATAGTAGCCTAAAGCACGACAACATTACCTGTAAGTGTGGGCTAGAGGTATCACATATTCCAAACACTATGATGCAATAAATTGCATAAATAGGAATAAAATGTGGGGTCTATCTTGTTTTTGATTTTTAACTTATTATTGAAATACAAAAAATAGGAAATTAAATGCAATAAACAATCACAAGTGCCCACAAAGTTTAACTATCAGTGTCAGTTTCTACCTAAAATACACCTATTTACAATACCAGTTTTGTTTAAGATGTTAGTTTCCACCAAAAATGCATCTTTGTTACAATAATTTTGCAAAATATTTGAGGTTTTTGTTTGCAAAAAAATGATATTCAAATCCACAAATTTTCCCCCCTTTGTCATAGAATTTTGCAAGAAAAAATAATGCTTTTATCCCCCCTTTTATTTGCAAAATAAACAAGGGTTGAAAAAATTTTTGATGTACCCTTTCAAATTGCAAAATAAACTAAGTGCAAATATTGTTTTCTTATCCCTCCATGGAAAAAAAAAATTGCATTAAGTTGCCTTGTTTTGGTTTGAGTTGCAAAACAAACTTGTTGCCTTCTTGTAAAAATAAATTTGTGTTCTTTGAAAATTTGCCTTTTGTATTTTTCAAAAAAAATAAAAAATATTTTTCAAAAAAACAAACCTTAAGTCTCTCGGTTTGAAAAATTAGTGTGGGTGGAGTTTGTGGGGTTTGAACTCATGCCCATCCACCACATACCTTAGCAAAGGCCTCCCAACAAAGTATGCAACGACCGTAGATGAAACCACTAAGGCACAAAGTGCCTTTTATTCTTTCGAGATGACAAAATATTTTAAAAAAATATATATTGTCTTGTGCTTTGGGAAATTCAAACCACGGTCCACCCTCCATCAAGAACCTTAGATGCGGATGCTCGACCATCCTGACTATAGAATCGAATGGGATTCACAGGGCTCCCACTTTAATTTATTTTTTTCCTCCATTGTAGGACAAAATAAAATTGAAATGTGGGATGTTTTAGTCCCACATTATTTAGGCAAAATATTATTTTATAGTGTAAAACCTAAAACATGTAGGGGTTTTTTTTATTGCTTTCAAGGAATTACTCATTTTGATAGTGTTTTTTCTTCATAGACCAGTAAATAAGGGAATGACACATGTACGCAAGAGGCCAATATCAACATGCTACGTAGGATGCCAGGTGGAACGATAGTAGGGTGCCACATCAACACCGAGATGCCATATCATCCACCATGTTTATGTGCCATATCAGCAGCTAGATGTTCACCACATATTTTCTCACCTTGATCCATGTACTACCAAGAGTTTGCTATCAGCACCTCAGGATCTATGCCTGGGGTGATGTTATTAGATCAGCGATAGGTTGATTTTGAGATACATATTGGTCTAGGTGATGTTAGCTTTGAGATTCATACCAGTGGTTATTTTTGGTCTACACCAGTCATATTATCTATTGGTGGTTCAAGATATTAGAATAGAGAGTTTCATAGTTTCAAATCACCTTCCACATTTGATAGGATCAGATTTGGAGTTTCACTCACATAGCAGATTCACCTCATGTGCCCCCTCACCCACTCTGATACCATATAAGAATGAGGTAAGCAATTTAGGGTTATGAACAAGGGGTTGGACCCAAAATATACTTGTAAAAAAATGGTGAATCCTAATCGAAATCAAGGTGAATACAAATCAAATCAAATCAATCATTTTTACATAAAAAATTTGGGGGAATTTGAAGCTCTAAAAAGTAAGGTCATATTTAAGGTATATTTTGACCTATTAAATCACCTTATAACTTCATAAAAACACCATCATTAAATCACACTCAAAAATATCTTTCCAACGAGTAGAAATATGCCTATGTTTGGATATATATTGTGGCGAATTGAACTTAAGAAATAATTGGTCCTAAAAATTCTAGGCGAATTGTCTAATGTCGAGGGTCCTCATATTCATTAATTTCTAATTTTGGAAATCCTAATATTCACCCAAATTGTGAATATTCACCACTGTGCATAACCCTAGTAAGCATTAGAATTTAATTAATCATGGAGCAATATATAATACAATATATGAATGAATGAACATAACTGAACGAATGAACATAACCAACTTACCCTAACCATCTATGCAACCACATAGGTGCTTAACAACAACATTTATTGTAAGCGAATACCTAAGTGAATGTAAATATGAGTTAATATCCCAAGGGTGGAATATTACTCTAACAATATTGTATTTGCATAAATAAGATAAAAAATTGATCATCCTAAAAGTTTTTGGAATATTTTGGAATATCAACCAACATATCGCAAGAGAAACATTTTATAAATTTAAATCTAAGTGTACAATTTCACAATGGATGAGAAACTCTCTATAAATGGTCAATTATACCTCCAAAGGATAACAAAGTAAAGAGAAGAACTTAAGTTTACCATTGGATCTTATTATTTTTATTATCCCCAATATTTGAAGAAAATGTGACACATTACATTCTTGCACATGGTATTTATCACCTTATAATGTGACCCCTTATGGGATTGTTTAACACATAAGAGATATGGATAAAATGTAGTCAATTTTGAATATAAAATCAAGAATCGAAGAAAAAATGAGTTTCAATATGAGTTAAATAATTAAGGAGATAACACAAGATATCAAATAAATGTTGCAACAAATCAAGTTGTTTTACCAAACTATTAGTAATCCTAGGAAGATATTTTACCCCACAAGAAAATGCAACACTAACACATGTACAAATTAAATGAAATTTCAATAATGAGGTATAAAATACATAAGTTCATGTTGCACACAAGAATACATGATGTAGGATAGGTGGAGATAATGTATAACAATGTAATGTATAAGACACACAAATAGTCAATCTAGCTACATGCTTATAATACTAGAATGTATTCAAGTAAATAATATAATTAAAGAGATGAACGTAAAATATTTTTAGTAACCTTTTTGAGGTGATTACCTTTATTTTCCTCAATCCTTGATGTTTTCATGATATTTTATTATGCTCCCTTAAGATAGTTTGTGTGGATACCTACCTTGACATTGAGGTAAATGGGAACCTAAAGGAAAAAAGGAATGGGATGTTTGTGTATAGAAAATTAGAAGATATTGTATAAGACTTTGATTCATAATTTCTATGAAAAAAAAAATCTAAAGGAGATATCTTATGTGTTATCTAGTTCTTTCAACTCAAAACAACTAATTTATAAATGAAATATTCCTAATTGATCTATATAGATGCTTTATTTATATAAATTTACTACTTAGATTTATATTTGACAATAAGAATTGTATTTTTCCCATTTGCAAAACTATTCTTATACAAAAAAAATGATCTAATTGAGCCTAATGGGTATAATTATAAAGTATTAAGTTTCCTTTACTTAATTTTAATAATATTGGCTATAGTAGGTACTTGTCACGATCCACCGTGGTAGGAATTAATACTTAATATGGACTATGTATTAACAAATTATGTTTAATGCTTAGTTTTTATGTTTTTATGGATGCATGATTTTTTCATATATCTATTTTTATGTAAGGACATGAAACTTTTGATGATTTACTTGGTTGGGGATCAGGTGCTATCATGGGTGGACAAGAGAATTGGCCACAAGGAACAAGAGACCACATGCAAGAGGAAATGATGATGATGACTTGTTCATAAAATAACTTAAGGTAACATTGATGAATACCCTTTCATGTAGGTGCATTATGGTTTTTTTATGCTCATTTTCATACCATTGGACCAAGAAAGTTACCTACAATGAGTCTCCTTAATGTGAGTCGATGATTGCTTAAGTGTGTCTTAAATAATGAGCCACTCACTTGAGGATAAAAAATGGTATGAAACATTGAGGAAGTGCATTTGTTCTTACTTTTGGCATGATGGTTGCGTTTACCTCCTTGTGTTCTAAAATTTTATTGGTTGAATTTATTTCTTTTATAAGGTTTGTAAAATTAATCCATTAAGGGAAACTTTGAGTTTGTAGTTCAAATGTTTGCTTTATGCTTTGTTGAGGTTGAATGTTGGTGCCACCTTTAACCATGCATGATGGGCTCTTAATACCTTTTGTTATGCATTGGGGAGCCACCTTTAGTATTTATTGTATGCTTTCCTTTCTTCCCATGATTCTTTGAGTGGTCTACAGTTGAAGAGCTAAGCATTGGAGAAAAACTCTTGATAATTACACCATGATCCTACATGGTGGCACTCAAGCTTGCCTCATCTATATATTAGATAAGCGCTAGCTTGGTAAGGAGGTAGGTGATGAAGGAAACAAGAGCTAAGGAAAGATTAGAGTGTTACATAGCAAAGTGTAGAAATTAGTAGGGACTAAGCCTCAAAAGGAAGACATCACACTCTATTTTAGGTATGCGTTGGAGGCTTGTTGTGTGCTCTATTCACTATTTTATTCTATACATTTCTCCTTGGTTTCATTGATGCTTGATGTTTTCTTATGCCTTGTTTTAGAATTCTTGTTACCCATACACTTATTAAGATTTTAGTATTGACATGATTTTAATATTGGTTTTGTAG
The DNA here is from genome assembly GCA_028583015.1 of Wollemia nobilis. Lineage (NCBI taxonomy): Eukaryota > Viridiplantae > Streptophyta > Pinopsida > Araucariales > Araucariaceae > Wollemia > Wollemia nobilis. The sequence goes on along the minus strand of JAQPPZ010006195.1, from coordinate 6,412,591 downwards.
TGCTTGATTTTCTTGTGTCTCCTTTTGCTAGTTCTAGACTTTTTTCTCTTGAATGATGGAAGAACACTATGTGGCAGTGCAAAATGTAGACTACTTTTGTTGTCCAAATATTTTGTTTTTCATTGACCTTCATGTTGCTCTATTTTTTGCTTTTATAGTGTGTTGTAGACTATTTTCTATGGTTCTAGGTGTCATCGGATCCTCTATGAGGATTGCACCCCTATGTATTTTAACCTAGGATTTAATGTTGAAACATGCTCCAACTCATTTTGAGGGATTTGACTTGAGCTTCATGGTGATCTTTGTGTTTCTAGGCTTCACCGCAATGAAGGTGACCTTAAGAGATTTTTGTTATGTAAATCTCATGAGTGAATCATATCCTTTTTCCTAAGTTAAACCTTACCTTATTAATCTCCTTTGGTGCATGTGTTTCATTTGGTTCCTTTGTTAACGAAATAGATTTAATCTTTGGATGCACTTTAGGAATGATTTGGGAAGTTTAATCGAAGGGATTAGAAGGGTATGCTTTATCTAATGTTAGTTGTTATATTAATCAATAGATTGATTAATGATTGATTTATCTAATGTTAGTTGTTATTAATCAATAGATTGATTAATGATTGATTTATCTAATGTTAGTTGTTATTAATCAATAGATTGATTAATGATTGTTTTATCTAATGTTAGTTGTTATATTAATCAATAGATTGATTAATGATTTATTTATCTAATGTTAGTTGTTATATTAATCAATATATATGATTTATTTATCTAATGTTTTTTCAATGAGTTTACATAGTTTTTTATGAGGGGTCCTGATCCCCTTATACTAGTGCGATTTGAAACTTGGACCTCTTAAAGAGAGGCCAAAGCCCTTAGCACTATAGTAAGCTTGTAGTATGGTTTATATAATGTTATTTGTTATTAATTAATATATTGATTAATGATCATTTTATCTAATGTTAGTTGTTATATTAATCAATATATTGATTAATGATCGATTTATCTAGTGTTAGTTTTTATATTAATCAATAGATTGATTTATCTAATGTTAGTTGTTATTAATCAATAGATTGATTAATGATTGATTTATCTAATGTTAGTTGTTATATTAATCAAAATGACTAATTAATGTTATATTATTTCCTAATGTTAGATTAATCAAATGAATTGATTAATTAAGATATACTAATATAATGTTAGATTAATCAAATGGATTTATTAATTAAGATAGACTAATCTAATGTTATATTAATCAAATGAATTGATTAATTAATATTCTAATGTTAGTTTAATAAAATGGATTGATTAACTAAATATAGTCTAGCCTAATGTTAGATTAATCAAATGATAGATTAGTTGATTAAATCTAAAATTCATAACTATTCTCCTCCTCAAAATGTTGTCTATCTTTTTTTGCAATTCACAGCTTTACTCCTTTTCAAAATGCTATACAAAAACTTGTCAATTCCTCCCTTTTTTTATCCAAAAACATTTCCAAATCTGCCCCAAAATTCTGCACTTATCTCCTTCAGATTTCAGCCTTTAAAAAATTAATGGTTGTCTTAAAAAATATCAATTCATGGCCTCTTCTATTCCAAATTTCTCCTCCAATATCTTGGTGATTTATGTCTTCAAATTTGGCATCTTTTTTGGCCTATTCTTCAAGATTCTCAAAGTCTTCAAGTATTCAAAAAGTCTTTCTTAAAACTTGACAAGCACTTTGTCAAATATTTTCTCCTTGAATCAGTTTTACAAATCCTTTTGGGTTTGTCATTAGATGGTGATGATTGTCCCAAATTTTGTGTGATTACCTATTTTTAGGTCTTCTTTCAATTTTAAACCTTGAACTTTCTTAAAATCTTATCCAATGGCTACTTCTTCAATTTTTCTAATAGGGCTTCTTTATTCTCCTTCTTTCTCCTTCCAAATTTTAATGGGACCTTTTCCTAGGCCTCCTCCATATTATCTCTCAAATATCCTATCTCCTTTGTTAAATATTCAATGGGACCTCTTTTCTTGGGTCTCCTTTTTCTCAATATTCAATAGGGCTTCTCTAGCCTCTTCCTCTATTCTCTCTTCAATCCGCTATGGGACCTCTTCTCTTGGGCCTCCTTAATCTTCAATATTCAAGCTTCAATGGGGCATTTCTCTTGGATGTCCTTAATCTTCAATGTCTACTTTTTTATTTCAATACCAAAAATAATTCTTGCATTAGGAAAGAACATAGACATTTAGGTAATCGAAGGTGAAATTCTTCTCTATATATTGTGGGAAGTTTCTCAAATGTTGAGAACTAATTTTTTGCAACAAAATATTAGACAATAGAAATCAAATTAATTCAAATATTCAAAATTTTGAAGTCAATAAACTTCATTAGTTTTCCTAGTGGTAAAATATATGTTGAGTCCTAGTCTTCACGAGTCTTTTGCAACCTTGTGGAAAGACTCTAGCCAAATAGAAACTTTCTATGATGAGTCCTATTCTTCACAAGTTTTTCTGCAACCCAATGGAAATAATCTAACCAAATGCAACTTGAGGTCTTCTTCTACCTTTAAGTTTGCTTTTACTATCAAATATTTTAATAGGACCTCCTTCTTGGGTCTCTTAATTTTTTCAATATCAAGATCTATCTTCAAGACCTAAAACTATGTTGTAGATTGCCTTCTATTTTGAATTTATTCTTGGAAAAGGTAAACTCAATCTATTTTTAATATTCACTAGTTTTTCTTCAACACAATGGAAATACTATCTCTAGAGGTAATATTTTTAACTTCACTGGTTTCTCCTTGACTAGTAGAAATGTCCTTAGACTATTTGCAACTTTTCAAAACCTATGCAAGAAAACCTTGTTGTAGCTCTAATACCACTATTAGCTTTTGATGCTTAACTCTTAATGTAAATAATCACATAATAAAATATAAATTTACAATATAAAATACTCAATAAAAACAATTATTTATTCAAATATAACTTCATAAATAACTCATAAAATGGACCCTAATAATGCTCTAAAAAATAGTAAAATAATATAGAATAAAGGTCACATACATTCTCTCTTCTTTACAATGCTCGGTCATATATATGCAATATATTGTGATTGTTTATATGGAGTACTCTTGGACTTAACTCTTCTATGAGACTCTTCACATTTCTATTCTAAGGATACATATGCACTCTTACATAATGGAGACTTGTGCACATTTACTCTCATCACACTTGCACACTCAATTATATGACACTTGTGCATTTCCTTCATTTTATTACATTACATAAAATATTTACTTACACTCTAATATTTAACACACTCCTAATATAATGATGTACCCAAGGTGGTACATTAGCATGTACCAAATAATGTAATATACTTCAACATGATTTATCTAATGCTTTTTGTTTTCAATGAGTTTACACAAGTTTTTATGAGGGGTCCCAGTACCCTCATACCGAGTGGGATTTGAATCTTGGATATTTCAAAGATAGGCAAAAACCATTACCACTATAGTAAGCTCACAACTATGGTTTATCTAATGTTAGTTGTGTAGAATTATTGAGTTGTCATTGATGTCAAAGGCCAACTTGGTTTGCTTGGGAAAATGATTCAAATAAAATATATTATTATAGGTTTGATTATGAGTTTGGGCAATATCAAAGGGTTTAATTGATTTTAAATTAAATATTTAAATATTTAATTTAATTTAAATATTTAAATAATATTTACCCGAACCAAAGGTTGAAAAATTTAAATCAAATTTTAAATATTATTATGAAGTGTAATATGGGCTGACCTTTGGGCACAAAAAACAAGTATGAAAGGTGTGAATATAAATATAAGGCTAGAATTCATTTTGATAATGATTTTGGATTGAATATATTCATTATATAAATATGAGTTGTGACCAGATAAGATGTTGTGGAAGAAGGTAGTAGAAGCTAATGATGAGAAATTCAAAATGATGAAGGATCATGGAGGAGGTAGTGGTCGAAAGGCTAAAGTGCTTATGTGGTAGAGAGGAGTTTGAGGCAAAGTGATCATTTCAAGAAAAATAAAGGCTTGATGAAGCTTAGGAGAAGAACAGAGTGGAGTTTCAATTGATCGAATCACAGGGAGCCATTGAGCAGGGTGTGATAAAATCTTTTACATGTGGAGGTTTCTCATCTAATAGAGGTGGATACATAAAGAAATCATTAGAAGGCTAAAAGTCTCAAGCATTTTTTTAAAAAGGAGGTTACATGTCATAGGAATTATGCACCAGTTGAATTACCGTAGGAAAGACCATAAAGATTAGAGTTTCATTGATAATAAATAGTGCGTAGGAAGGAAGGTAATAATATTAGGAGAAAGTATTCATTGACAGCATAAGAAGGCATTGACTATCACATTCACATCGAGGAAATTTTTCCATACAATTTTTTATCTGCATTCAAGGAAGAAGGAAATAAGGATAACTATTACATTTAGCTTATTTTTGAAGGCTCCAAAGCTTACATTTAATATAAAATCATAGACAACACATTGAATAAGAAGACAAACACTAGTCATTATCATAGCAGAGTTCATATCAATTAGAAGACATAATACAATGAAGTCAGAGTAACATTAGAACTATACAAGTGACACCCAGTAAATTTGTTGTTATACATTGGATCTCAACAAAACTACAATATATTCGATTGGTAAGAGATTGTCATAGAAAAGAGTGCTAGCCAATATACTCTTGTTGGAGAAGAGTACAAGGTAATCATTGGTTTAGTTGAGAGTATATCATAGTGAACAAACATTGAACGAGTATAGTCCACATGGAGGAAAAGTACTTTCCATTCAGAGAAAATGTTGCATAAAAGGGCTACAAATAGTGAGGAGGCTAATATGGTACACTGGTAGACAAGAGGAAGTCTCATAGTATCGATGGTGGTCGTGTTCAGTTCTTCTGCATAGTGGGAGCCCATTTGAGGTGGTGTATTTTTATACATATGCTTTGAAGACTTTGGTCTTGTATATTTTCCATCTATTGCATGGTCCATTGGAGGTTGAGAAAAAGCAAGGAACAATAGGGATTGTAATATCTTGATAAGCAAGGATTAGAGTACAAATTATATTATGAGAAGAACTTGATGCTTTTAATGATCATATTTGGGAGCATTGTTGAGCAGAGTTTTTAATTAGATTTATGGGCATAAGGTTGGTGCCTTCAGACCTAAGTTTGGTTCCTCAAGGATATTTATGTCTCCCATAGGTTGATGCCTACATTATTGTAATAAGGATATTGGTATATCTCGTAGGTTGGTGCCTACGTAATTATATAAGGGGATTGGTGTCTCCTGTGGGTTGATGCCCACAATTTTTTACTGAAGTGATAAAAGTAATATTTTGTCATAGCTTTCTCTCGAGAGGGTGTTTTCACATAAAATTTTTATCTCTTGTGAGTGTTGTGATTTATGCATTGTTTTATTTTTTTTGAAAAAATTGAAAAAAACTTGTATTAAAACAAAGATCAGTTACAATTGGGAATAGACACTTCCCAGTAGAAAACAAAGAAAACACATGATTACAAGAGAAGAGGAAGATTTGCAATGGAGCAAAATCTCTTGAACCAATAACAAGCAAGCTGAGGGAGCTGATTGGTCTTATACATAAACTTGTCGTGAAATCATGCCACTTTCACCAACTACACCTTTGGCTGCGAAAAATCTACAAGTCACGATATCGCGACACATTTCTCCTCTGACCGCAAAAATTCAACCTGTCGCAAAATCGCGACATGTCGCAAAATCATGGCAACAATCCTCCCTTGGCCGTGATGGAGCAACATGTCATGAAATCGCGACACCTTTCCACCCTTGGCCGCGATGGAGCAACATGTCATGAAATCATGACAAATTTCCTCCCTTGGCCGCGACGGTGCAACATGTCACGATATTGTGACAACTTTCCTCCAGAGACCGCGATGGTGCAACATGTCGTGATATCATGACAACTTTCCTCCAGGGGCCACGACGACGCAACATGTCATGATATCATGACAACTTTCCTCCAGCGGCCACAACAGCATAACATGTCGTGATATCATGACAACTTTCCTCTAGGGGCTGCGACGGTGCAAAATGTCGCGATATCGCGAAAACTTTCCTCCAACGGCTGTGATGGCGCAACATGTCACGATATCATGACAACTTTCCTCTAGGTGCCACGACAGCGCAACATGTCGTGATATCATGACAACTTCCTCTAGCAGTCACGACGACGCAACATGTCGCAATATCGCGACAACTTTCCTCCAGGGGCCGCAATAGCGCAACATGTCGCGATATCGTGACAAATTTCCTCCAGCGGCCACGACAGCGCAACATGTCATGATATCATGACAACTTTCCTCCAAGGGCCGTGACGGTGCAACATGTCACGATATCGTGACAACTTTCCTCCAGTGGCCGCGATGGCGTAACATGTCATGATATCGTGACAACTTTCCTCCAGGGGCCACGACGGTGCAACATGTCATGATATCATGACAAATTTCCTCCAGTGGCCACGATGGCACAACATGTCACGATATCATGACAACTTTCCTCTAGCGGTCGTGACAGTGCAACATGTCATGAAATCATGACAGCTTACCTCCAATGGCCGCGATGGCGCAACAGGTCACGATATCACGACAAAAACCACCCTTTGCTTTTTCTTTGATCATTGGCTCAAGGATCTTTCAAGACCCTACCTAATCACCTCATCCTCAATAGGCATGTCACTGTGCAACTGCACCCCTACCTCTTTCTCAGCACCCATCCTAGCCAGGAAATTGGCCGCTTTGTTTAAATCTCTACTCACATAAACTGGAATCACATCATCTAATTTCCTCCATAATTCCTTGATTTGAGATACTAGAATACTCAACCTCCATGCTTTCAAAGCAAAGTTCCTCATGCAGTCTAGAGTTCCAACCAGTATTTGAGAATCAGATTCAAGAATTATCCTCCTGTGGCCCTGATTAACTGCCCAAATAGAAGCAGATTTGATAGCAATGGCTTTTGCTTCATTGTTTGTGGCTATGCATTGTTTTATTAATGTATTCATATTATTACATTTATTGTTTGGAAGGAAAAGTTTTATATTATATTTCTCACCCCCTCTTAGTATAATTGTGTGTTTCTTCAACTGGTATCATAGCAGGTTCCTTCATGAAAGCCTAACCGCTTGAAGGAATATCTTACAAGAACACATATGGCTATGGAGGTGAATATAAGATGCTCTTGTTGTTGAAATCCAAGAAAGGGAGAAAGATATTAAAAATGAAGAAGAAGCCATGGTGGACATAGAAGAGGAACATTTTTTTGCTCTTAAAGAGATGAAGAGCCTTAGAAAGAACTCAAGATTGAAGACTCAAATACAAGAGGATGAAAATACAAAGGCAAATATTACGTAAGACCTCATCGACTTAAAAGATAAAATTGAAGAGGTAAAGTGAATTGAAGAAGTTATGACTACGTAGTTAAAGGTAAAATAGTTGGAATGTGAAAAACTAGAATATGAGATTCTCTCTCTGAGGAAGGAAGTGAAAAATTCTAATGATAAGCTACAACAAAATATTAGGTTTGAGAACAACACAAAAATATTGGATGATATTATCAAAGCACAAAGATATTCATTTATAAATAATGAACTTGGTTTTGAAGAAATTCAAAAGAAACAAAAGGAGGAATCAAGCTCAAAAGGAACAGAGGCATTAAAGAAAATAATTAAAAAGGAGCCTAAGACCTATGATGATGTTTTGGGAAGTGAAAGCATCAAGAAGAAAGAAAACAAATCATCATCATGGACCAAGATTCATCACATAAACATCAATGAGATAACCATGTGACCATATCCTCCAAGGCAATCAAACAGGTTTCAATATTTCTTCCAAGGTTATTGCTTTTCATGTAACCAATTTGTTCATAAAGTTGTACATTGTAGGGTCAGTTCTAAAAATAAATTTGGCTTCACCAAGGGGAATTTCAATACATTTGCACATCTCATGGATTACATCATTTATTATAAATATAATAATTTTGGGCATATAGCTAAATTGTTTAGAACAATGTTCCATGAACTTCCAAAATCAAGTAAGGAGGATGGTGAAATTGTTCAAAAGGATGTGTCCTCCAAAGTTTGAAAATAGAAAAAAGAAAAAGATAATTCTAAGTTGGTACAAACAAATATTCATGTGAAAAATGAAGGAAATTAGTGGTACATTGATAGTGGTTATTCAAGCCATATGACAGGTGAAAAAATAAAATTTCTCTCTCTCAAATAAATAAATGGAGGCACATTAAAATTTGGTGATAATGCTTTTACCAAAATTATTGGAAAAGGAACCTTGAGCCTGGATAATGGAATATCAAGGATAGAGAATGCATTATATGTTGAAGGGTTGAAGCACAACCTTCTCAGTGTGATCCAACTATGTGATCAAGGGTATACACTCACTTTTCACCCAAATGATTGTGAGATCAGAAAATCCAAAACATGAAAACTTATTGCAAATGGTTGTAGAATTTTAAACAATCTCTACATGTTGATAGGAATTAAGGGAGAAAAATGATTTTTATCATAAGAGGATGATATCTGGTTATGGCATAGGATAATGGGCCACCTGAAATTTGACAACATGGTGAAAATAAGAAACAAATATGTAATCATATATTTACCCAAGATAGCAAAACCCCCAAGTACGCTTTGTGTACTATGCCAACATGGTAAGCAAATAAGATAAAGTTTCAAATTAAAGGAATTCTTCTCATCCAAGCCTTTGGAGCTAATTCACACCGATATATTTGGACCTACAAGGACAAAGAGCTTACAAGGTGAGAATTAGTTCATATTGTTTATTTATGATTATTCTAGAATGACTTGGGTAATATTCTTAAGAGAAAAATCAGAAGCCTTTGAAAGGTTTAAAGCATTCAAGGAACTTGTAGAAAATAAAATAGATAAAAATATCAAGTGTCTAAGATCAGATAGAGGATATGAATTCACTTCAAATGAATTTGTATAATTCTTTGAACAACATGAAAATCAAAATATAATACTCAGCAACAAGAACTCCACAATAGAATGGAGTAGTTAAAAGGAAGAAAATAATTGTTCAAGGCATGTCCAAGGCCATGATAAATGAGTCTAATATTTCTAACTTTATGGAGAGAGGCAATCCATACAACTATTTATATCATCAATAGAGATCAAGTAAGAGTAAATCACCACAAAACTCCATATGATCTTTGGAAGTAAAGACTAGGTACTGTGAAGTATTTCAAAATCTTTGGAAGTAAACGCTACATTAGATGATATTAAAAATATTTGGGAAAGTTTGATTCCAGGTGTGATGAGGGTATCTTTCTTGCATACTCTTAAAAGAGCAAATATTATAGATGCTGCAATAAAAGATTGCATAAAATTATAGAAAGTACAAATGTAAGGGTTGATAAAGAAATATATCTAAGATAACCAATGCAAGATATCATGTGTCAAGAATGAGAAAGTTTCAAAGATGAAGAAATTTAAGAATATGAGAATAAGAGGACACCCTCAAGAACACCCCCTAAAATACCATTCAAGGCACCACCTGAAACACCATATAGATATGTGCAAAAGAACCATCCAGAAGATTTTATTATTGGGAATCTAGATGAGAGACAAATAAGGAGGAAAATAACAGGAATAGGTGAACATGCCAACTTCTCTTTACTATATAAAATTGAGCCAAAGAATTTCAATGAAGCAAGTGAAGATAAATATTGGATTAAGGCAATGGAAGAATATTTAGATAAAATAGAGAAGATTGAGACTTGGGAACTTGTCCCATGACAAAAATATAAGAACATAATTGGCACAAAATGGTTTTACATAAACAAATTGAATGAATATGTTTAGGTTGTTAGAAACAAAGCAAGACTTATGTGCAAAGGTTATGCACAAGTTGAGGGAATTGATTTTGAAGAGACATCTACTCCTGTTTCTTGTATTGAGGCCATAATAATGTTCTTGGCCTTTTCATGTTTTAGAAACTTCAAAGTGTACCAAATGGATGTAAAATTAGTATTTCTTAATGGTTACTTAGAGGAAGAGATCTACATTGAGCAACCAGATGGTTTCAGCCTGAAAAAAAGTTGGACTATGTATACAAATTCAATAAGGCTCTTTATGGACTCAAGCAAGCCCATAGGGATTGGTACTCAAGGTTGGACAAATACCTCCAAGAATAGGGTTTCAAAAAAGGTATAGTTAATAGCAACCTGTACATCAAGAATGAAGGAAATGACCAATTAATTGTAGTGGTCTATGTGGATGACATCATTTTTAGAGGTAGTAAGGACAAGATGTGTTAGAAATTTGCAAAATGTATGCAAAATGAATTTGAGATGTCAATGCTTGGTGATCTATCCTTATTTATTGGTTTGCAAATATCACAATCAAATAAAGGTATATTTCTCTCTCAAACCAAGTATGTAAAATAAATGTTGAAAACATTTAGGATGGAGGATTGCAATCCTATGAGTATCCCCATGATTACAGGATGTAAGTAAATATGATGAGTCTATCTAGGCTAATCAAAATTTGTATAGATCCTGATTGGAAGTTTACTGTATATCATAGCTACAAGGCTATATATAATGAAGGTATTCAAATTGGTGGTAATATTTCAAGCTACACTAAAGGAAACACATGTACAAGAAATAAAAATAATCTTCAAGTATTTGAAAAGAACTATGGAGTTTGGACTGTGGTATCCCAGATGTGATAATTTTACTCTCACTACATATACAAATGTGTATTTGGCAAGTAGTGTAGATGACAAGAAAAGCACAAGTGGGGGAGCATTTTTCTTGGAGACTATTTGGTCTCTTGGATAAGTAAGAAACAAGCATCAGTGTCCTTATCTACAATAGAGGTGTACATTGCAATAGTTGTTTGTTGCACACAAGTTCTATGGATGAAATAAACTTTAAGTGATTTCAAAGTAGATCATGATCATCCTATCGCCATACTTTGTGATAATACAAGTGCCATAAATATTTCAATGAATATGGTGATGCATTCAAGGACCAAGAATATTTTGATCATCACTTTTTGAGAGAGCAAGTGACTGATCAACAAGTCAAGTTGGAATACATTGCTACAAAGGAAAATATTGCTGACATATTTACCAAGAAACTTCCAAAGGAGACATTTGATTATATCAGAGGTAATTTGGGAGTAGTGTCACTCTCATATCCCCATTAAATATCTTAGTTAGAGAAGTTAGTAAGGGGGAGTTGTCCTATGCCTTATCATTTAGCCCTAAGAAGCCTTTGCCATTGATTTCAAAGGGGGATAATTTAAGTAACGAGGAGCAGTTTGGAATTTTAGTAAGGGGGAGTGTTGGAACCGATTCTTGCATCCGTAGGAAATCAATTGTCATGCTACAAGAACCCGTTTGAAACCAACGAGCTATTACAAGCTCTGGTCGACCTGCCTCATGTTTTGTTAAACCCAAATATTGCTATAAAATATGGCAAAATGGGTAAGGAAACCCCAATGGAAATTCTATGATTAAAATTCTAATTTGCATGCTCCATATTTATATTAAACTATAGTATTCTTATTAAAATGACCAAGCATGAAAACAACCAACTGTTATGCCTTATGTAGACCAATGCCTAGATTCATTGGGTTGTTATAGCAATTTAACAACTATTTTAATCATGAACAAAAAAAAGGGGAGAAGGAAATTAGCATTCTTGATTTCATTCGAATATCATAACAAAATCAAGAGTTAACTAAAGAAAGAAACGTGTATAATGCATTCAAATAATGTAACCCATTATACATATACACACAATACTAAGACAAAGAAATGACAAGAATAAAACCTAGAATTGTATTGATTTCATAACATATTACATGTAGAGTGGGCGAGATGCCTTTTAACTCTATTTTTCTTAAAGAAATACATCAATACAATGAAGAAGACTCTGCTAAAATAATGTAACAGGTCTCTCCAACTCTTCTTGTTCCAATCTAGTAATAGAAGAATATCTGAATCCTAGGCTCAATAAGACTAGAAATATTCTCAGCTTCTTGAATGCTTTCCTATCATACAATCCTGCATAACAAGGGGAGGAAGAAAGAATGAATAAAATAAAATAGACACAAAGAAAATAGAACAAAACAACTAACAAGGCACTCAAGTATACCTCTTAGCAAAAATGTTATTTTCTAATTGCTTGATGATTTGTTCTGGCTACTCCTTCTTATTTTTATAGTTGTTGAAGTGAAACTACCCAAAAAAGATTGTTGTGCACCATCCACTTGTCATCATCTGGGGGAGAAGAACTATTTGTTATCAACCAACTACCTTTTCCTTGCCTTTGTCTGTAGTTTCTCCCATGGAGGTTGACCCTGTAACTGACTCATTAGCCAGTTTCTTGATTTTCTCTATGTCTTCAGTCATGGCCCCCACCAATTCAGCAATGTGAATCCATACTTCTACGTGGATGATGCTTTGTCGAGAGATCCTATCCAACATTCATGAAGCCTTGATTCTAATTTCTTTCAAGGTTGAAGCTTTGTCTTGAAAGAAATAGACTTGATTGTGTACGTGTTCAGCTTCAAAAAATAATTGGGTTGCCAGCTTGTCATCATCTTGTTCATCAAAGATGACTTCGTTTAGGTGCTTTATGACTATCTAGCTGGGAACACCTGGGCCCATCAGTATGGCTGGATCAATTCCTGATTGCCTTACTATGGCTATCAAATTTTGTTCGACATTCTCCAGTTCTTTAATCATCGACGTATATCTGGATATCTCATTGACAAAGTTGGTGATTTTCTTGTGTTCATCCAAGCAGCTTCGGTATTGGCCATCTATAGTCATTACTTCCTCGGTCCTAATCTGATCGTATCCAATTTTACACAAATCGTACATGGGAAGTATAACAACCATCTTCTTATCCATGTCTATTAACAAAGGTTTTATTTTTTGGTTAGCTGATATCAACTCCCTAGCCTCTTTATAGCAACCATTTATTATCTCTGCATTGTCATTGATCAAAGCAATAGCATTTTCTCTGTACTTTTCAATCAATGTCTTCTTGGACCCTATGATGCTAGGGGCTATTGCCTGTACTGGAGCTGAAGTAGCGATAACTTTCATCTTCTCATTCTTTGCTTGTAATTCTATGGCCTTGGCTTTCCAAGTTGATATTTTTGATATTACAACCTCTGTAGTCTATGAGTGAATGCTCACTCCTTGTTTTAGCAGGGTAATCGTATCTCCTGTCGCTTCTACCAATTGGGTCTTTGGATCAATCTATAGAGAAGTGATCCCTTGGGTTGACAAAGAGATGGTCGATTGGCCACCTTCTTGTGTTTGGACTTTAGGGAGTTTTTCCACACTTCTCCCTTTGTTGATGGCATCCAACTCGGCTTCTTGAGCTCGGCGTGAATTATGGTACTTCATTTATTTTAACCAGATGAAGGCTTACTATGCCTTCGGTTCCTATTTCCATTCACGACTTCTTGGCGGGTGGTGTTTCATCATCATCCATATATTTTGCCTGATAATTTCTGAATATTTTTGCCAATCCTCCACTCTCTTCTATAGCCTTCCAAGCCCTCTCTGATATCTTGGCCTCTTTATTATTATATTTTATGGCCATTGGAATGGCCCGAGAGGTACCTACGGTAGCCATTTGTAGGTGCCTTGGTGCAAGTAAGGTGAGGGTAAGGTTACCCGGTTCTTATGTGCTTGAGGTTGAAGCTTCGACAACAACCTATTCTCCTTTTCTGGTGGGACTGGTACCCTCGATACCAGGTGCTTCTAGTGCAGGTACTTCTACCACCTGAGCCACTATCTCTAGTTGCTCAAGGGTGGTAGTGGTGATCTCTACTAACGGATCATTGAACTCTTCTAGAGGAATGACCGGTCGAGCTGGTGTGATCTTGTCTACCGTGGTCTACCTAACCAGCTTAAGTTTTGAGGAGTATCGTCCCACCACCTCCAACTGAGTGTAGGGCCTGTGCATGCTCTTATTTTCCCAAATAGCCTATAGCTCTTTTTTGTCTTTGCTGGCCCATAGCAGAGCTTTCTCGTAATCATCTTCGTGGTGTTTCATAGGCTTCTTCTCTACCGCGATGTCTCTATATTTACCTTTTGGATCGTAAGGTCTCCATGCTACTTCACCAAAACAATATATGTCCATTATGGAGATGGCTTCAACGAGGCTAGGATAGCCTCTGTATACGATGTGGCCAATCTTCACTGGTGCAGATACCCATGGAATTATGACCTATTTTCTTAGGTATCACAACTTGGCCTCCTCGATCGACTGTCACACTATCTCCAATACTCCTACTGACCTTGGGCAGTAGGTGGGTAAGGCCTTTGGGGGCAGCTTTACCCCGTACGTTCGAATGAATGTAAATTTCTCCATGAAAAAGATATCCCCAGCTTCTTTCTCCCTGAGATAACCTGCAACACCTGGGCTTATCCTGGGAGGATACTATTTAGTCAGGACATGATATATGGCCAAAAGAAAATGGTCGCAAAACTCTGAGAATGAAGAAACATTCTGATGGATGATGGGAAGCCGGTCTTGTATCATACAGTCAGGGTTTCCCTCGAATTGCATTATTGCCTCTCTTTTGAATTGACCCACTATCAGGTGGATCAAGAAGCTATAGTGAGATAATCGAGGCATTATATCTTTATCTTGCTTTAATGCCTCTTGGAGTTGTCTCAACTCCTTGTCTAGGGTGTTGCTTATTACTTCCTCCCAGTAATAGCGAGGAAAGCATATTTTATTGCACTGAGCAATAACATACGTAACTGGCAAGCTCAACCAGTTAAGATCCTCTATGCCCAAGGTGATTTGAATCATATATGAATAATCCTTTGCCCACCATTGCAGCAAGGACTTTGGGATGGGGAAGTCTGTTGACACTGGCCCTTTGAATAAATCAGCATAGAAATAAGTCCCCAACATGTGTTGCACCTACAACGTTACCACATTTTTTTCATAGAGCAAATCCCCTTTGGTTAATTCAAAAACCGTTCGAATCCAGTCAGGCGTGAGGCGGTAGAGAGCCTTTCCCCTTTCATTCACAATGGAACGACTTCATGGATCGTAAGATATTGCGAGCCACGATAATAATTCTAGAGAGAAATGCACCCGAGGACACATCAACTTCACCAAATTGGTATTCCAATGGTTGTTGGCAACACCCTTCTTGTCCTTCACCTCGTAAGCCCTTAAAAAGACTATTTTTAATACATGGTGAGGTCGGCTTCGATCTTCCATGCTGGCCTAAAAATGGAATTCGGCCAGCTCTTCTTCATTCCAGACCTGGTCCCCAGTCTTCCTGGCCATCACCTTTTTAAAAGGCACTTTTTCTTCAAAGGCCTCAATCTTGCCTTTCTTAGCACTTGAAATTGAAGAGGCCATTGCTCTCACTTACATAACTTCTATACTTCTAAGCTCTCAAAAAAAACCTTTGGCTCTTGCACACTGCTTATTCACTGAACACTTCTGTAACAACGTTGGTGATGGTTTTCTTTTGAAAATAGAGGGGGTTTTATAACCTTTCTTTGAGTTGAGGTCATTTAATGAGGGGAGTTGGTTGGTTTATTATGGCCATCCTAGGCTCACCACATTTTTGGTCTTTCACACATTCTTTTTGAATGATGTGCCATTGGTTTTTCGAGAGAATGTGCCTGTGTGGATCTGAGGATGATCCTTAGGTGCCTTTGCTTGTTGTAATTGGACGAGAGTTCTACCATTGAGTGTTGTGGATGCTTCATTATTTTTACTCATTTTGAGACCACCTTGGCTAATGGTGTGGCTACGACCTTTTTGATGTGGAGGCCAGCTGGCACCCAACTTTCGACATGTATAGTCGTTTATCACTCTCGATCGATTATTACGGCTTCTCTCTAATTCGTGTTAGCCGATGGCAGCAAATCCTCGGTCGATCGGCCTCATAAAGTTACCTGTACAAGAAATCATTAATTAGTAAGACCAATTTAATTTGGTGGGATGGTTAGGTGTACCTCATGCTTGGTTCACGTGCCAAGCTAATTTTTTGCATGATGGATCTGCTTATCGAGGTGTCGATTGTCTAGAATTCTCCTACCGATCGACTGCTTTCTTTCTTGAGCCGATCGGTTGCCAATCTAGGAAGCTCGATCGAGAGATGTATCAAAGGAGCCGATCGAATTTTCTTTGTAACACGTCAGCTGACGGTATTTCCTATGAGCTTTCAGAATTTTAGCCCATCCTTGTTACTTGGGAGCCGATCGACTACTCTCTTATATTTGTGGACCGACATGTCAGTCTTTCCTCATCTCCGATCGGACAAGGCATTCTTCAGCTTGGCTCTCCTTCATCTGTTGGGAGCCGATCGGCTGGGTATGGCTTCTTAAAAGCTGATCGAATTTTGTTTGAGAAGCGAGGGCCGATCGGTCTTTGTCTTATTTTTTCTAGTCGAGGAGGCTTCCTTCTTTGTTCGACTTATCCTTTAAAGTCGAGAGCCGATCGGTTGGCTAGTTAGTCGAATGAGCCGATCGATCGATGTTTCTTTCTCGAGAGTCGATTGATCGATGGACCTGAACCATTGCTTGACTTTTCATCATTGATGGATCGGCCTATTAGTTGTAATCGATAGTCGATTAGCTGGCCAGCACTGGTCGAGAGTCGATCGATCGATCAATGTAGCTTGGGAGCCGATCGATCAACTAGTGTAGTCCGAGAGCCGATCAGCTAACTTTATTTGGTGGGGTGTGTGCCCTTAGGTTTTAATAAATTTATCATTTTCTTTAACCTTAGGCTTTTGGACTTTGAGACCATGGTAAATGCTTTAACCATATTATGATTTAAGGACTTTATTAATCGACTTTTAGGCCCAAGGAAAGATTTATGAAGGTCAAACTTTGGCTTTAGGTTTTTAATTTGAAAATTTCTTCCCTAACCATTTGAGGTACTTTGATTAATACAATGAATCCCACATTAAAAATGTTAAGGTTAGACTTAATCAAACCAACTAATGAAAAATTGAATTACCCACAACAACTATAAGCAATGACCAACAATATAAGCAGTTTGATTGAAACCAAAAATTTAAATTTGGGGGTTTCAAAGTTGAGTCAAATTTGGCTCCAACATAGGCTCTGACTGGGACAATGTGTTGAAAACATGAAGCACTTGAGAAACATAGAATCTCCTGGTTTTATTTTGCAAAAATTTAACAAAAAACAACAAAATTTTGATTGCTAAACAAAACTTGAAATGCATAACAAAAAAACTTCCTTCCTCTTTTTCTTTCTTTTCTTCATCATTTTTTTTATTTTTTATTTTTTTAATACTGAAAACATGATATCAAAGCAAGTAGAGTATGGAAAACTGTAGATCCCTTTTCATTCAATTTGGAAACAAAGGTTAGAAAATTTTAGAAATCGATGAGTTTTATTTTGAAATATTGTAATGCTTGTTTTAGCTAAGTCATAAGATATGATTACATAGATTTTGTCACAGCCATTTGTATCATCATATTTTTGCCTATGTGTGTGTTTGTGCATTCTTTTTTGGATTTCTAAATATTTTATAACTTTATCATATCTGAGCAAAATAGCCAAGCCTAATATATGATTTCACTCTTTAAAAATTTTCACCATTCTGCAGGGCTCCACTACCAGTCAGGCGTCTATAGCCTCGATGGAGTTGCTTCTAATCCCATATTAGTTTTACCCTACTGCCAGTCAAGCGTCTATAGCCCCGGTAGAGGTTTTCCAAGATATCTCAGGAAGTGACTCAATTTTACTTTATTTTTTATTTTTCTTTCTCGTGAGAGAAGTGTTTGGATATATAAGTAAATTGTGCAATAAGTATGCCTGAGTTGAGGATTAGTTTCTGCTATAAAATATGAGTGTAATAATTTTTGGCTCAACTACCCTCTCAAAGATAACTCAGTTCTTTGGACCTTTGAAGTCACTTTAAGTATCATTTGTAATGTGAGGCTTGACACGATGTTTCAATCAACTTTATTTTCTATCTGTTTTATCTCATATCAAACAACTATTGCATAAACACTCATTTTTGATAGAATTGTAAAGCTCATCAATATCTAAAATAAATTCCTTTTTTCCTTTTATTGTTTTTGGTGGAATCAACAATTAGATATACTCATCAAACTAAGATATCATGTATATAGTAAACTCAAAATTATTCAAGAACAAAAGGGAAGCTTTAACTAATAAACAAAATACACCACTTTATTTTTGGATTTTTGTTTTTCTATTTTTATTATTTTTTTTTTTGGAAAGTACACCTTCAACAGGGATTATACATTTTGAGGTGTTGGCCATTAATAGGGATAGCCATTATTTCTCCCTGCAAATTCTGTAGCTTGTAAGTATTCTGATTGATAACATGGGCAATTTGGTATGGGCCAATCCATTTAGGTTCAAACTTACCCTTTTCACCATGCTTATCATTTTTAGGATCCCAATAGATGACTATATCTCCTTGAGAAAAAGGAGTACCCTTGGCTTTCTTATTAAACAAATTTATAGTTTTTTGGGTTTGTTCCATAATTCTATTGAGGGTCTCTCTTCTTTGTTCTTCTAATAAGACAATTTGGTCAAGCCTTCTTTGAATGGGATCAGGGTTTTCATGATCTTGCAATAAAAGGGAAAGTGCCATTTTTTTCCATTTTTGGGGGTAGTAGGGCTTTTTCTCCATAAACCATCTCATAGGGGGTTCTTCCTATATTTCTTTTAACAGACAACCTATCAGCCCATAAAGCAAATTTAAGTTCACTGTCCCATCCCCTTTTGTTTTTTCCTAATGACCTTTTTATTCTTGTTATTACATTTTTATTTGATGACTCGACTAGACCATTTCCTTGGGGATAATAATTAGCATAATGAGATAATTCAATTCCATATTCAACACAAAATTCTACCATTTCATATGACACAAAATATTGAGCATTATCGGTTACAAGATTTTTAGGAACTCCATACCTGGTCAAGATATTTTCTTCTATGAATCTGATGACTGCAGCAGATGTAGATGTTCTCAAAGGTGCAACTTCCACCCACTTGGTGAAGTAATTTGTTGCAGTTATGATCCACTTATGTTGGCCAGATGAATTAGGCTTGATCTCTCCAATCAGGTCAATACCCCATTGAGAAAAAGGTGCTTCAATGATTACTAGCTTGAGGGGCATGGTTGGTAGATGCTTTTTCCCTGTAAAAACTTGGCAGTTATGACAATTCCTTACATATTTATATACATCCTTAAAAGGGATGGCCAATAATATCCTGCTCTCATGATTTTATTGGTTGTAGCTCTTGGAGCAAAATGTCCCCCATAGAAACCATTATGAAATTCATTAATTATTTCTGGGACTTCTTTTTCATATAAAAAGACTAATAAAATTCCATCAGGGTGTTTCCAATATAGCACACCATCCTGTATATAATATTTTTGAGCTTGCAGCTTGACTGACCTCATTCTATTTATTGATATGTTTATGGGAAATGACAGAGTTTGTAGATAGGACAAAATTTCTTCATACCATTTACATTCTTCATTTTTTATTCTTCTGTCATCATATGTTTGATCTATGGTAAGAATATTTTTAGATCTTGCTTCTTCTTTGTTAGCCAACAGTTTAGCTAAACCCTGCCCTTTGACTATTTTAACTATTTTAAATTCAACATCATATTGCAAAATTTTTACCATCCATCTTGTTGGTCTTCCCAATGGCTCTGATTGAGAAAAGATATCTTTTATTGCTATAAAGGGAATACAACAGTAAACTTTGTTTGAGCCAAATATACCTTTAAAGTGTTCCAAAGATTGGATGATTGCATAGGCATGTTTTTCCAGTAGGGTGTATTTAAGATTCGCTCCTTTTAGACCTGAGCTCATAAAGGCTATTGGCCTTTCATTATTTTCATTATATTTTTGTGAAAGGACTGCAGCAATAGAATGTTCAGATGCATATGAATAGATATTAAAATCCTTTGCATAATCAGGGCAACTTAAAGCTGGAGTGGTTGATATGGCTTCTTTGATCTTGTTAAATGTTTCCATATTTTCTAATGTCCATTTAATTTCTCCAGTTTTCTTTACCATATCATTTATGGGTTTGGTCATTTCTGCAAAATTTGGGACAAATCTTCTGATAAAATTTATTTTACCAAAGAATGACCTTACTCCTTTTAGATTCTTGGGTGGGGGAATTTTAGAAATGGCTTCTATCCTTTCTGGATCAATGCTTATTCCTTTTTCTGAAACTATATGACCTAGCAATTTTCCTTGTGTAGTTCCAAATATGCATTTTTTTGGATTTAGAGAAATTCCAAATTCCTTGCATCGGGCAAAAACTGCAGTCAAATGTTCTAGATGATCTTCTGGATTTTTAGAAAAAAATGTAATATCATCTAAGTACACTACTACAATTTTAAACATTAGTCCTTTGAAAGCAAAGTCCATCGCTCTTTGGAAAGTAGCACCTGCATTCATCAATCCAAAAGGTATTCTTAAATATTCAAATGTGCCCCAGGGTGTGGTGAATGCTGCCTTGTGTCTATCTTCTGGATTTATCAAAATTTGATTGTACCCTAAAAATCCATCTAATAGGGACAATCTAGTTGAACCTACTACTGCTTGCAGTAGTTGTTCCATGTTAGGCAATGGGTAATTGTCTTTTAGAGAGCTCTTGTTTAAATTTCTAAAATCCACGCATAGTCTAATGTCCCCATTCTTTTTCCTAACTGGTACTAAGTTGGATATCCAAGAGGAAAATCTAACTTTTCTTATTATCTTGGAGTCCAACAATTTTTGAACTTCTTTTTGCATTACTGGGTGCAGAGTTGGATTGTACTTTCTTTGTTTTTGTCTAAAAGGCTTGGCCTCTTCTTTCAAGGGTATTATATGTGTCATCACATCCATTTTGAAAGTTTTGAGATCTTCATAGGTCCAAGCAAAATGTTCTTTGTTATTTTTTAGGAAACTGATATATCCAACTTTTTCTTTAGTAGGTAGTGCCATGTCTACTTTCACTATTTTGGGTTCTTTCATTGAGCTAATATTAATATCCTCGGATATCACTTCTCTGCGTATAGGTTTATAGGCTTTGTCAAAATCATCAAATAGGCTTTCAAGAGACACCAATCCTTTGGGTATTCTATTAGTTTTCAAGCTCGATTACTTCTACTGGTTCTCCTATTTGATCTTTTAACTTTTCTTCATATTTTTCATCATAAATGACATCTGCATATTGATTTTGCAAAGTCATAAAATCCTTAATATCTATATCATCTTGAAAAACTTGAAGATAGACTATGTTATCTGGCACAGAAGGTTTATAGACTGAGATAGTTGGAAATCTGTCCATGTACTCTGTAGTTATTTTTGGGTGATCTAGACCTGAGGTATTCATAGCTAAGAGATCTGCAACATGATTTTGTTCTCTAGGAATATATGAAATATTGAAAGCCAAAAATTTTATCAATTTCTTCCAGTACTACATTTCTATATTGCTTAAGTCTAGGATGCTTGGTCTGATATTTGCATTTTATTTGTAGTATAATAAGTTCTGCATCCCCTGTTATAGTTAAGTAGTTAATACCTAACTCTTTTGCTTTCCTTAGCCCTAATAGTAAAGCTTTGTACTC
The DNA here is from genome assembly GCA_028583015.1 of Wollemia nobilis. Classification (NCBI taxonomy): domain Eukaryota; kingdom Viridiplantae; phylum Streptophyta; class Pinopsida; order Araucariales; family Araucariaceae; genus Wollemia; species Wollemia nobilis. Next base: position 6,390,890 of record JAQPPZ010006195.1, on the reverse strand, counting down.
AACTACATTGTTTGTGCAAGGAAATTGTCAATCTGTAAGGTATACCAAGGTAATTTCCTTTAATATCAGTCAAATTTACACCTGCACCTGCTCCAGATTGGGATTTAGCCCCATCAAATGACATGGTCCACATTTCTTGGGTTAATACTCGATTTGATTCAGCATCAGTTATTCTCATGTCTTTTGGGTCCATGTTCTTTGCATCTGGTACTTCCATTAGGAATGGGTTATGCCATATTGAATAGACTCCCATCCCTTTTTCTTCCATAGAGTTAACTAAGTTAATCATGGTTTCATCTATTTGAATTAACTCTATGGAGTGTTTATTGAATGGTTCCCTTCTTAAAATTATATTCTCCTTATCTGATATGGGGATGGTAGCATAAGACCAATCTAGTTGTATTGATCCCCCTAGTTGTTCTGCCCAATGCCTACTGAGTAATAGTGAGAAGAATGGGTCAAAATCAACTACTGCTACATCCATGACAATGCCCTTTTTGGGTTGTTGGTCTAGGAAAACTAATAATCCAGTTATCACCCCTACACAGGGAATTTGTCTACTATCCATTACAAAAATAGGGGTAGAATCTCTAGTATAGATTAATCCCATTTGGTCAGCTATTAACTTAGGCATGATATTATGTGAAGCTCCACTTTCAAGCATGCAATTATGAATCACATATCTTTCCCCTTCATCTGACTTATATCTTAATGACATGTAGAAGGGTCTGACAGAAGATGGTGATCTTGTATCATGTTGATTTTGTCTAGCAGCATGACAAGTAGGGTCTTCTTTCTGCTCTATTAATCCAAAAGCTCTGCATACTTATTCTCTGTATGTTTGAACTTTCATAAGTTCACCAAATGTGATATTAAATTTTTGCTTACTGAGTTTTGAACCAACATCAAATTCTATCTTATTTATATCCAATGGTTTGTTACTTTCTTCTTTGGGAACTTCTTTTGTTGATTCTATTACCTCAGGAGTAATTTTGTTAGGGTTCCTATCAGTTTTCTCTTTACTGATATTTTTATTGGTGAAAGTTTATCTTCTTGGTTCATTTGTAGATAATTTCTCTATTCTTTCAGGGAATGTTCTATTCCTTAAATTTAAAACATGGGTTGCCTCTAATTCTTCAACCTCTTGAGCAATGGGAATCAATTTCCCTTGCTTCATCTTATCATATCTTGACTCATGTGATTTTTGTAAGATTTTAGTTCCTTCAATCACTAAGATCTGGGGATGATGATTTGAAGCATATTTATCCATGTCTTCTTCAAACAACCTTTCTCTGGATTCATCTTCAACAGACCAACATACATTGATTCTTATATCCTCTTCTGATTTCGCATGCATATCTACATTACGTTGATCACTCGGGTGTATTCCACATGCATCAGGGTTATGGGGTGCATCACAAGTAGAGCAAAAATAGGGAAAACCTTCAGCTACATTGGCAGATGGTATTGGGTTAGGGACATTGTTTTGATCCCTGTCAGAATATCTATTTTTCTAGTTGTTATTCCCATTACCCCTATTCCTATTCCCTTCTTCAAAACCATTGTTGTTTCCCCAATTCTTGTTGTAATTTTTCTTAAATGGGGGACGGTTATCAACATGTGGTCACTCTGTCTATGAAGATTCACCGCTATTTCCATTTATTTCAATTCTTGCTAACCTGTTACTCATGTTGTTGAACATTTCTATCATTTGACTGGTCAACTTTTCCACAGGATCAATTTCAGTTCTTCTTTGTATATCAAAAGCCACTCTCTTAGGTTTTCTCTCAGGCATGTTAACTTCTAAAGAATAAGGTTTCATCTTACCACTGTCAAGCATATTTCTTTCTATATCCATTGTTTTTTCCATAAAACCATCAATGGTAGTGGCTTGTTCTTGCCTTAATTCATAGTTAAACTCTCCTTGAAAAGCATTCTTATAAAAACAAATAGACTGAATATCACTAGGCCTGAGGTTGGCAGGGATTTTGTTTCTTGTTTTTGAAAATCTCCTATTAAAATCACTAACAATCTCATTTTATTTCTTCTTCATAGTGGCTAGCTCGATTAACAATGATTGTTCATTTTTTCCTTTCACCATACTTCTTTAGGAACACCTCTTCCATTTTGGTGAAGTCTAGGATATCATTTTTAGGAAGGGAATTAAACCATTCTCTAGCATATTTTTCTAAAGTCTACAGAAATAGTCTTAATACTACATCTTCATGTTCAACTTCCAGATTGTCCATTGCATATAAGAAACTTTTGATATGATCCTCTCTAGTTACTATACTATTTCCTAAAAACTTAGGGAGGTATTTGTGAGCTTTACTGGGTAAGGCATTTAAATTTATTGGTAATACAAAAGGTCTATATCTATTAGTTCTCCACAAATGAACATTACCCTAAGCCATAGCTACTATTGTATTTAATTTTATAGATGTAGTATCTACGGTGGTATGGGTCTGGGTAATTTGAACGTAGATTGATGAATTATCTACTCTTGAATGAGAAAAATCGCATATATCTTCTACTACTAATTTTAAACGTTCATCTACAAAAATATCAACAGTAATAGTATTCTGGATTTTCTTCATGTACCTTTTACCACTAGAATTTAATATACTATTATAAACAGTATTCTTAAAAAGTTGAGTTTTCTGGGTATGTATAAATACCTCTAGATTCTCGAGTTCTGGAAATAGCTCCTTACCACTTCTCCTGGTGTTCGCCAGCACGTTCTGTTCTCTTCTTTTTTATTTTATTTTTCTTCTGGGTTTGTCCAGCAGAGTCGCTAGCACTAGGGTGTAGAAATAACATCGTATACTCTTATCAAGAATACTTGATATCATCTCTCATCCTCATAGGAGTGGGTTCTTGGGTAAAATCAAGAAAATCAAGAAACCAAAAATTCAATAAAATCAAGAAAGAGAAAATTTTCAATAAAATCAAGAATGTAAAAACTTACTTCAAAACATAAACTACGGACATAGGAAAAATAAAGAACTTCTAACAAAGTGAAAATTAAAACACTGGTTCTTTACTTTAATTGGTCATCCGTTGATTAAGAATAATCATTGAAGAAAAAATTTTAAGAAGATAATTGAATCTTTTTAAGAAGTCCTCGACAACAACGCTAAAAAACTATTGGAATCGATTCTTGCATCCGTAGGAAATCAATTATCACATTACAAGAACCCATTTGAAACCAATGAGCTATTACAGGCTCTGATCAACCTACCTCATGTTCTGTTAAACCCGAATATTGCTATAAAATATGGTATAACGGGTAAGGAAACCCCAGCAAAAATTCTAAGATTAAAATTCTAATTTGCACGCTCCAGATTTATATTAAACTATAGTATCTTATTAAAATGACCAAGCATTAAAACAACCAACTGTTATGCCTTATGTAGACCGGTGCCTAGATTCATTGGGTTGTTATAGAAATTTAACAAATATTTTAATCATTAACAAAAATAAGGGGAGAAGGAAATTAGCATTCTTGCTTTCATTCGAATATCGTAACAAAATCAAGAGTTAACTAATTAAAGAAATGTGTATAATGCATTCAAATAATGTAACCCATTATACAAATACAAAATTTTGTATGGGAAGTTTTTTTTGATAACAGGCTATGTGCCTTACCGGATGTAATGGATTTGGCGGCATGTAGATTTTACATATATAGGATCCTGGAAGGCTACGCCTTCGGGATTTCTTAAATGAATTAATATTTAATATTCAACCATGCAAATAGAACAATAAACCGATCGAACACAGAGATTGCGAATAGACGGAAAACAATAAAAATTATATTGCCACTAGGAGGGCAGATCCCACCGTGAAGGCAATGCCGAAATGCAGAGATTAATTAATAAAATCGATGATAACATTTGGAATAATCTAACTACAATATATATGAATTATTATACTCTTGGAATACCTAGCCGACGGCTAGGTTTGGTGTGTAACATGACTCCCCTCCTCGAAAAGCTTTGTCCTCAAAGCTGGAAATGTCTGGAAGATACTTTCAGGTTCCCATGTGGCATCCTCCTCTGGTAAATCTTGCCATTTAATGAGAAATTCTTGAATCTGACGTGATCTCAGTCTTCGGATTCTATGTTGTAGTATATCTTCAGGTTGGAGATGTATGCGTCCTTCCTCATCGAGCACTCGTAAATCTGATTGACTTTGTACTTTCTGACCAATTACTTTTTTGAGACATGAAACATGAAATACCGGGTGTATTCGTGATGATGTAGGTAGCTCTAATTGATAGGCTACTTCTCCAATGCGGCGCACAATTTTGTAGGGACCATAGAATCGTGGAGCCAACTTTTGGCTGGATTTTATCCTTAACGATGATTGTTTGTAAGGTTGCAACTTTAGGAAAACCCAATCACCTATATTAAAAGTTCTCTCTGATCGGTGTAAGTCTTGTTGTTGTTTCATACGATTTTGTGCTTGGACTAAATTTTCTTTGAGGATGGTGAGTGTAGACTGCCTTTGTTGAAACCAATCATCCACTTTGGCTACTTTGGATGATCCATGTACGTAATCTACGACTGTTGGAGGTTTGGTGCCATACAATGCTTCAAATGGAGACATCTTAATTGAGTAATGGTAAGAAGTGTTGTACCACCATTCTGCCAATGCTAACCAATGGCTCCATTGGTATTGTTTATCTTGAGCGAAACATCTTAAGTAGGTACCCAAAAATTTATTAACTACTTCTGTTTGACCATCTGTCTGTGGATGGTAGGCTGAAGACATGTTCAATTTGGTACCACTAAGTCAAAATAATTCCCACCAAAAGTTACTAGTGAAGATGGGGTCTCTATCACTTACAATATTTTTTGGCATACCATGTAATTTGAAAATTGAATCCATAAATACCTTTGCCACCTTGCTTGCGGAAAATGGATGTTGTAAAGCCTGAAAGTGAGCGTATTTGGATAACCGGTCTACGACGACGAAGATTATTGTCCTGCCTTCTGACTTTGGAAGACCTTCAATAAAATCCATGGATATATGTTCCCACTGTCATTCCGGGATGGGTAATGGTTGTAACAATCCTGGTGATTTGACTGTTTCTCCTTTATTGCGTTGGCAAACTTCACATTCTGCTACCCATTGTTTGACTTCTGCTTTTAATCCTTTCCAACAAAATGATTGTTTGACCCTTAAATATGTTTTCAAAAATCTTGAATGTCCTGCTGATGGAGAAGCGTGTGATTCATCGAGGATCTTCGATTTGAGTTCCGAATTGTGTGGAATGTAAATGCGGTTCTTCTTCCGGAGGATTTTATCTTCATAAGAGAACAAAGGGTGTTTAGAGGACCCTATAGATAATTCTTGAAGTATCTGAGCAGTTTCGCTATTGGACAACCATTCATCTTGTAATTGATTCACCCATTGGGAGCAAGGACCTGAAATAGCGTTAATGACTACTTCATCTTCATATTTCCTGGACAGTGCATCGACGACTATATTTTCCTTCCCTTTCTTGTATTCGATAACAAAATCATAGCCCAATAGTTTGGTTAACCACTTATTTTGTTCCGGATATGAAAACCTTTGCTCAAGAAAATGTTTAAGGCTACTATGATCTGTTTTTATAATGAAACGACTACTGATTAGGTAGTGTCTCCATTTTTCTACTGCATGAAGAATAGCCAACATTTCTTTTTCGTATGTTGATCTTCCCAAATTTTTCCCGAAAAGTTGTTTACTTTCAAATGCCAACGGATGACCTTCTTGCATTAATATAGCCCCAATTCCTGTTCTTGATGCATCACATTCGATAATAAATGGTTTGTGAAAATTGGGAGTTGCTAATACTGGAGTTGTACACATGGCTTTCTTAAGAGCTTCAAAGGCTTGAGTGGCCTCTTTCGACCAACGAAAAGCATCCTTCTTTGTGAGTGCGGTGAGAGGTGCTGCAATCTTACCATAATTTCGTACAAACTTGCGATAGTAGCCCGTGAGACCCAAAAAACCACGAAGTTTCTTGATGGTTTTAGGTAAGGGCCACTCTTGAATTGCCTTAATCTTATTGGGATCGACTTTGACACCCTCGTGTGAAACTATATGACCCAGATATTCCACTTCTTGGACACCAAAGGAACATTTGGAACGTTTGACAAATAGCTTTTCTCTGTGTAAAATGTGAAGGGCTTTATCCACATGATGTAAATGGTCCATCCATGTTTTGCTGTATATGAGAATATCATCAAAAAAAACTAACACAAACTTACGGAGGAGTGGACGAAACACTTGGTTCATGAGACTTTGGAATGTGGATGGTGCATTAGTGAGACCAAAAGGCATGACCAAAAATTCGTAATGACCTTCATGAGTACGAAAAGTAGTTTTGGGAATATCTTCTTCTCTAACACGGATTTGGTGAAATCCGGAGCGAAGGTCTAATTTTGTAAAAAATTTTGCACCATGCAACTCATCTAATAGGTCATCTATGACAGGGATAGGAAATTTGTCCTTGATAGTGAGTTTATTGAGAGAACGAAAGTCAGGACACATACGCCAAGAGTTATCTTTTCGTCTAGCCAGGACTACAGGTGAGGAATAAGGACTAGTGTTGTGACGAATGACTCCATGATCCAACAAATCCTGAATGATCTGTTCGATTTCTATCTTTTGTGGTTGAGGATAGCGATAAGGACGATTGTTAGGTGGAACACTCCCTGGAATCAAATGGATGGCATGGTCATGGGATCGTTTAGGTGGTAATCCTTGAGGTTCTTGGAAAACCTCTTCGTAATGTGTTATGATGTCTTGTAACTCTGGAGCAATAATATCCGAAGTTGCTTGGAGATTGTTTTTCCAAACAATTAATTTGAGCTATAAACCCATATCCACCCTTTTTTAACATCTTCTCCATACTATGAGAGCTCACCATTTGTGATGGAGGAGTAGTAATGCCTTGTAAGCGAATGACTCGTCCGTTTTCCTTCCATTCCACAAATAATTTTTTGAAGTTGAAGCTAACCGTGTCTAATGTTTCCAACCATTCAACTCCCAAAATGACATCCGAGTTCCCCAAATTCATGACGAAAAGGGATCCAAACCAAGTATAAGTTCCCATTTTTATGGAAACTTGAGATGTGCGACCAACACATTGTGCGTTCACCCCGTTGGCCACTAGAACCTGGAATTTGTCTTTGTTGGAAGAGTTAATGAATAAATTCAAAGCTTTTGCGGTTTTGATGTCGATAAAATTGTGGGTACTACCAGAATCAATTAGCACATTCACCTTTTTCTAGTGGAGAAATCCTGGTACCTTGATGGTATGGTGGGCGGTTAAACCCATGAGAGCATGCACGGAGATCGCCATTGTATCCTCTTCTTTTTCTTCTATAGTACATGGTAGGTCTTCTGGCATAGGTTCTTCTGGTTGGTAAGGTTCTTCCTCTTCTCCTTCACATTGATCACCTTCAATATGAAAGTTTTGTTTTTGGGCACATGCTTGTTCCTTGGGGTGATGAGTGCGACATTTATAGCAAAAATATCTTGATGGTTGATCATTTCTACGAAAGGAATTGTTGCGATACGAAGGACGACTATAAGTTTCATGCCGTGCAGACAACTGATGTCTCTTCTCGGCCAGCTTGGCTATTCTTATACAATCGTTCAGCAAGGTTGGATTGTGCATGTCTACCTCCACTCGAATATTTTCTTTCAATCCATTGCGAAAAGCTCCTACCACTGTGTCGGGACTGAGGTCTAAAGTGTATGGTAGTAAACTGGTAAACTCCGAAATGAATTCGCTAACCGATCCTTCTTGTTTAAGAGATAATAGTCTTACTGTGTATGATGATGTAGCTCCTTCATCAAATCTTTCTAAAAAAGAGGTAGTGAATTTTCTCCAATTAATAGTAGCTCCTTTCTCTCGTTTAAGCCATACGAACCATTGGTAGGACTCAGTGCCTAATTTTGATGCCGCGAAAGGGACTTTATCAATTTCCTTAATTTGATATAAGTCGAGAATGCCTTCCATTTTGGCTATCCAACCACGAGGATCATGACCCTCAAAAGTGGGCATATCAATGCGTGGAAAATTATTAGGGCCTCTCGGTTGGTGATAACCCGTATCCCTTTCTTGATCTTGGTTATACTGCTGTCTATGATAGCGATCCCTGGAATTATCCGAAGTGCCTATTTGTTGTTCCCAATCGTCATTTTGTTCAACATTGTCTTCATTCCTTTGGGCATGGGAGTGATATTGGGGATTAGTATTGGGATTAAGCGGGTTCTGTGCTCGCACTAGGGATTTTAGGGTGAGACTAATTTCGTTCATACCCTCTAGTAGGAGTCGAAGAGAATCATCATTGGAAATGGCTGAGTTACTGGAGTTTCCTTGTGTGATGTTTTCGTGAGTTGGGGGAGGATTAGTAGCCATAGGATCTACCAGTGGATGATGTGGATTATAACTACCAATTTTGAAAGGAGAAAGAGAATTTTTTGTACCTGGGCTTCGATTAGGTCTTCTTGCGTTGTTATTGGGCGTTTTCGAACTTGATAATCGATCGTCAGATCCTTTGATCCACTGTTTGCTCATGCACTTGTTAACATAACCTGCTTAGGAACCCTTGAACTTGGACTGCCATAGAATGTGATGGAATTTTAATCAAAAATTTGGTTTAATTTAGCAAAAAATGTGGATTCCACTTCAACTGTCGCTCCAACTGCGACGCGGTTTTGAATTTTGCTTGCTCACCTCCTTAACAGCAACTTTTGACGACTTTCAATGACTTCTTAACAACAACTTTTGACGACTTTCAATGATGTTTGATGACTTTCAGCAATACACGATGCGACACGACTGCACTTATAGTGGCGGCGTTATGGTTGCGATGGCACGACGCGACACGATAGCACTTATATGGGTGCGATCGCAAGACCGACTGAACAACCACGGGTGGTGACAGACATGATGCTAAAGCTGGCAGCTAGACACGACACTGAGACAAAACAGGTGGCAGCACTGAAACAACGAACAGGTGGCAGCTAGACACGACACTGAAGATGCCTGGGAATTAAACGAACTGACCAAAACCGACGGAAACAACCAACAGGTGGCGACAATACCAACGATACTTACAAGCAACCAAATGTACGCGCGTGAGACGGCAAAGGGGTGTGTGACCGTAGTCACACCTTTGAAGGTACGACGAACCGTAAATAAAGGACTTGCTTGCTTTCCCACAATAGATGTGGGATAAATATCCCAAAGCAAAAATTAAAAAAAAAATCGTACCTAATGTTGGGGAGTTTAATAATTAAAAACCATGCGCTGTGATTGGTCGAAACTTGCTGCGTTCATTTTACGTCAAGTATTCGACACGTTAGTCTGCTGTTCTGTAACCGACGATAATGATGTTTGTAACCGATGGCCTGCTGTAACCTACTGTAGCTTTTAACCCGCTACAGCGCTGTTCGCCCAAAAAAAATTTTGATTACTTCGTAGCGTGCTGTAGCCTGTGACCTACAAAATGCTATTCGCCTGGTAACCTGCTGTTCGCCCGGAGGGTCTTTCGGAGCTCGTCTCAGGCTTGTGACCGGTGATGGTGCTATTTGCCGGATGTTTAATCTCCCATGTAGCGGTTTTCTTGAAACACGAAGCAACAAAGGTACGTGGAAAACGTGCGACGAAAATAGTTTGGTAGAAGGTTGTTAACAATGCTGCGGAGGGTTGCCCAGCCTGTCTACTGATACCACATGGAAGGCTACAGCCTTCAGGATTTCTTAAATGAATTAATATTTAATATCCAACCATGCAAATAGAACAATAAACCGATCGAACACGGAGATTGCGAATAAACGAAAAACAATAAAAATTATATTGCCACTAGGAGGGCAGATCCTACCATGAAGGCAATGCCGAAATGCAGAGATTAATTAATAAAATCGATGATAACATTTGGAATAATCTAACTACAATATATATGAATTATTATACTCTTGGAATACCTAGCCGACGGCTAGGTTTGGTGTGTAACAGATCCTTAGTAAAGACATGTTCATCAACAGCCCTGGGCAAATTTTTGTAAAAGGTTTTGGGTCAACCTTTAAAACCCGTTATTAATGCTATAGTATCTTATCTACTAAAAAAATTATATAGATACACAAGATACTAAGAAAAATAAATGACAAGAATAAAACCCATAATTGTATTGATTTCATAACATATTACATGCAAAGTGGGCGGGATGCCTTTTAAATCTATTTTTCTTAAATAAATATACCAATACAATGAAGAAGACTCTATTCAAATAATGTAATAAGTCTCTCCAACTCTTCTTGTTCCAATATGGTAACAAAAGAATCTCTGAATCCTAGGCTCAATAAGACTAGAAATATTCTTAGCTTCTTGAACGCTTTCTTATCATACAATCCTGTACAACAAGAGGAGTAGAAGAAAGAATGAATAAAAGAAAGTAGACACAAAGAAAATACAACACAACTAATAGGGAACTCAAGTATACCTCTTAGAAAAAATGTTATTTTCTTATTGCTTGATGATTTTTTCTGGCTACTTCTATTTTAATAGCTGCTGAAGTGAAACTGCCCAAAACAATATTGTTGTGCACCGTCCACTTGTCATAATCTAGGGGAGAAGAACTATCTGTTATCAACCAACTAACTTTTCTTTAAATTTATCTATAGCTACTCCCGTTGAGGTTGACCCTGTAACTGACTCATTAGCCAGTTTCTTGATTTTCTCTGTCTTTAGCCATGGCCCCCACCAATTCAGTAATGCGAATCCATACTTCTATGTGGATGATGCTTTGTCAAGAGATCCTATTCAACATTCATGAAGCCTTGATTCTAATTTATTTCAATATTGAAGCTTTGTCTTGAAAGAAATGAACTTTATTGTGTATGTGTTCGGCTTCAAAAAAGAATTGGACTGCCAGCTTGTCATTGTCTTGTTCATCAAATTTGAATTTGTTCAGGTGCTTTATGACTATCTAGATGGGAACACCTGGGCCCATCAATATGGCTGGATCAATTCTTGACTATCTTACTGTGGCTATCAACTTTTGTTTGGCATTATCCAGTTCTTAAATCATCGACGTATATCTGAATCTCTCATTGAAAAAGTTGGTGATTTTCTTATGTTCATCCAAGCAGCTTCGGTATTGGCCATCTATAGTCATTAATTCCTCGGTCCTAATCTTATCGTATCCAATTTTGCACAAATCGTATGTAGGAAGTATAACAACCATCTTCTTATCTAGGTCTATTAACAAAGGTTTTATTTTTTGGTTAGCTAATATCAACTCCCTAGCCTCTTTGCAGCAACCATTTATTATCTCTACATTGTCATTGATCAAATTAATAGCCTTTTCTTTGTACTTTTCAATCAAGGTCTTCTTGGACCCTGTGATGCTAGGGGCTATTTCCTGTGCTAGAGCTGAAGTAGCGATAAATTTCAACTTCTTATTTTCTTCTTGTAATTCTACGGCCTTGGCTTTCCAAGTTGATATTTTTGATATTACAGCCTTCGTAGTCTATGAGTGAATGCTCACTCCTTGTTTTAGCAGGGTAATAGTATCTCCCGTCACTTCTTTCGATTGGGTCTTTGGATCAATCTATAGATAAGTGATCCCTTGGGTTGACAAAGAGATGGTCGATTGGCCACCTTCTTGTGTTTGGACTTTAGGGAGTTTTTCCACACTTCTCCCTTCACCAATGGCATCCAACTCAGCTTCCTAAGCTGACGTGAATTCTAGTACTTCATTTATTTTAACCAGATGAAGGCTTACTGTGCCTTCAATTCTTATTTCCATTCACAAAATTTTTGTAGGTTGTGTTTCATCATCATCCATATATTTTGCCTGATAATTTCTGAATATTTTTGCCAATCCTCCACTCTCTTCTATAGCCTTCCAGGCCCTCTCCGATATATTGGCCTCTTTATTATTATATTTCATGGCCACTAGAATGGACTGAGAGGTACCTGTGACAACCATTTATAGGTACCTTGGTGCAAGTAAGGTGAGGGTAAGGTTACTCGGTTCTTGTGTGATTGAGGTTGAAGCTTCAACCAAAACCTTTTCTCCTTTTCTAGTGGGACTAGTACCCTCGATACTAGGTGCTTCTGGTGTAGGTACTTCTACCACCTGAGCCACTATCTCTAGTTGCTCAGGGGAAGCAGTGGTGATCTCTACTAATGGATCATTGAACTCTTCTAGAGGAATGACCGGTCAAGCTGGTGTAATCTTGTCTACCGTGATCTACCTAACCAGCTTAAGTTTAGAGGAGTATCGTCCCACCACCTCAAATTGAGTGTAGGGCATGTGCATGCTCTTATTTTACCAGATAGCCTACAACTATTTTTCATCTTTGCTAGCCCATAGTAGAGCTTTCTCATAATCATATTCATAGTGTTTCATAGGCTTATTCTCTACCATAATGTCTTTGTATTTACATTTTGGATCGTAAGGTCTCCATGCTACTTTGCCAAAACAATATCTATCCATTATGTATATGGATTCAATGAGGTTATGATAGCCTCTGTAGATGATGTGGCAAATCTTCATTGGTGCAGATACCCATGGAATTCTAAACTATTTTCTTAGGTATCACAACCTGGCCTCCTCAATCAATTGTTGCACTATCTCTAGCACTCCTACTGACCTTGGGAAGTATGAGGGTAAGGCCTTTGGGGGTAGCTTTACCCCGTACATTCGAATGAATGTAAAGTTCTCCATAAAAATATATCCCTAGTTTCCTTCTCCCTAAGATAACCTACAACACCTGGGCTTACCTTGGGAGGATATTGTTTAGTCAGGACATGATATATGGTTGGAAGAAAATGGTCACAAAACTCTGAGAATGAAGAAACATTATGGTGGATGATGGGAAGTCGGTCCTATATCATACAGTTAGTGTTGTCCCTAAATTACATTATTGCATCTCTTTTGAATTGACCCACTATCAGGTGGATCAAGAAGTTGTAGTGAGAGAATCAAGGCATTATATCTTTATCCTACTTTAATACCTCTTGGAGTTGTCTCAACTCCTTTTCTAAGGTGTTGCTTATTAATTCCTCCCAACAATAGCGAGGAAAGTATATTTTATTGCATTGAGCAATAACATACACAACTGGTAAACTCAACCAGTTAATATCCTCTATGCCCAAGGTGATTTGAATCATATCTAAATAATCCTTTGCCCACCATTGCAGCAAGGACTTTGGGATGGGGAAGTCTATTGACACTGGCCCTTTGAACAAATCAATGTAGAAAGAAGTCCCCAGCATGTGTTGTGCCTACAACGTTACCACATTTTTGTTATAGAGTAAATCCCCTTTGGTTATTTCAAAAACTGTTTGAATCTAGTTAGGCATGAGGCGATAGAGATCCTTTCCCCTTTCGTTCACAATGGAAAAACTTCATGGATCATAAGATATTGCGAGCCACGATAATAAGTATGGAGATAAATGCACTTGAGGACACAAAAACCTCGCCAAATTGGTATTCCAACGGTTGCTGGCAACACCCTTCTTGTCCTTCACCTCGTAAGTCCTTAAAAAGACTATTTTTAATACATGTTGAGGTCAGCTTCGATCTTCCATGCTAGCCTAAAAATAGAATTTGACCAGCTCTTCAACATTCTAGACCTGGTCCCCAGTCTTCCTGGACATAACCTTTTTAAAAGGTATTGTTGAGTGGTATTTTCACCCATTTGTGAAAATATACTCTCCGTTAGGATTTGGGTTCCCAAATCCCCTCTTGCAAAGAAGTTAAACACACAACTTCTCCAAGGTCTCCGCTATATTAGCATTTTGCATATATGTATTAATAATCTTAAATAGAGATACTCAATGTAAATGCTTGGAACACCTTAGTGATTGCAAGTAACTGTAAACAATGTTGGTTTATTTTACCATGAAGCTTTAGTGATTGTTCATTGAACCAAAATAAAGCAAATGAGAGTTGGCCCTCGTATGACCATGATGTGGCTTCAAATGGAACTTTGTGAAAAGGCCGTAAAACATAACTCCTTCGATGAAATCAGGATTTTCATGAAGGGTATGTCATCATAGGCTTGTGAATGAAACATGAAACAGGGAAAATGAAATTTTAGCCTGCAATGACAAAACTGTTTTTTGACTTTGAAGTTTTTTATTTTTTTTATTTTAATGTCTGTAAAATAAAAAATGCAAAATTTCTAGAATTAATAAAATGCATAAAGTAATCGAAACAAATGCAGGAAATTGGACAATAAAGCGCGTTCAGTATGATGCTATCCTGTCTCAACAAAATCAAAGATGTGAGGTTTCCATGCATGCAACCTAACCTACTAGACCTGCCAAAACCAACACAATCCCCATAGACTAAGTGCTAGCTCCTAGGGTTTAAAATGAATTTCAGATTCGGGCATTCATATGAAGCAACCAAGCACACTTGCATTTAACTTCATCTACAAACTCGAAATCTGAAAAAGAAAAGAAATAGACATTAAATCCGTAGCATGCAAAGATGAATCTCCTTCTTTCTTGTCCACAAGATGCAAATTTTTGAAAACAACTCTGTATTAAAGATTTGTCATTTACTCTAACAAAGATTTCTAATCTTTCCTAAAAATAGAACAAGTGGGAGAAAAACCCCAAAAATCAGGTCTAGAATGGCCTTTTGCCTTTGACACTGCAACTCTGTTCCAGCAGTTTCCCCCCCCTTTCATTTGAGATATATCTTGACATTTATAGAGGTTGCCTGTCTGCAGTGTTATTAAAATATAAATCCACTTTCTATCTCTCTGTAATATTTAAAATGTAACATCCATAAAACAAGTACCGGAGAAGAGGGACCATCCGTCGAAATCTGTCTCTCTGTAGTATTTAAATATAAAGCCCATAAAGCAGGTACTGGAGAAGAGGGACAATCCGCTAAAATCTGCCTTCCTGCAGTATTAAAAAACATAAAACAGACTTTCCTGGGACCCACAGCATAAGCATTGGAAAGTGTTGCGATATCGCTACAACATTCCTTCTCTTGTCTTTTCTCTTGCTGGTAGTCACGAAAATACAACATGTCGTGATATCGCGACATGTTGGCCCTTTCGTCTTCTTTGGTTGCACTTGGTCATGAAAACCTGACGTGCCACAAAATCGTGACACTTTCCCCTTGCTCCGTTCTTCTGTCTTCGTTAGTCACGAAAATGCGACATGCCACGAAATCGCGACATCTCCTTGTGTTCAGCTTCCATTTTCATATGCTTCTGTGAAAACGTGACAAGTCACGAAAATGCGACGTCATGATTTCACGACATCTTTCTGTCTTCTCCTTTTGTTGCTGCTTCTGTCAAGTCGTTCTCTGCAAAAGAAAAAGCAAAAGTCAGAATTTTAGTGTTATCAATTCAAAGTTCAATGTTCATTACATGCCAGCTTGATTTTCTCCTTCCTAGCTCATATTCTTTAAAACATGCCACGATTTTGGAACACATTGTGATTTCGTGACACTTTTGCCAAACTATGCTTCTAATGGAAACTTGTCGTGATTTCATGATGTTTTCGCCAATTTTCGCTTTCAACGAAATTTGTCGTGATTTCATGACGTTTTCATCACTTTTACTCTGTTTAAGCTTATGCATCGCGAAAATGGAACACGTCATGATTTCGTGATGTTTTCATCGAGCTCTGATGCAAATGGAAACACGTAGCGATTTCGTGACGTCTTCGTCGATCTCTGCTGCAAATTGGAACTTGTCACGATTCCGCGACATTTTTCTTCGGCTCTTCCTTTTATAACTGTCAGCCGCAAAAATGCCACAGGTCGCAAAAACGTTACATGTCGCGATTTCATGACGTTTTCATCGAGTTGTGCTTATGATTTGAAATTTGGCATGATTTCATGACGTTTCTCTCAAGATTCGCCTTTAGCCAAAATACGTCATGATATCGCGACATTTTCTATACTTCACTTTTGCAGAGCTTTTCGAATCACGATTTCATGACATGCGCGATATCGTGACAATTTCCACAAGTTTTGCTTTTACTCAAAATACGTCACGATTTCGTGACAATTCTGGCTCCTTTTTTGGTCAACTGCTTTTGATCGCGATATCACAACATGTTGCAATTTTGTGACAATTTCCCACTTGGCTTTCTCTCTCCTCTTTGAACAACGATTTCATGACATGCGCGATATCGCGATGGTTTTGCCTTGACTGCTTCCTTTGCTGCCTTCGACCGCGATTTCACAACATGTCACGATTTCATGACATTTTCTGGCTTTGCTTTCTCTCTCCTCTTTCAATAGCGATTTCGTGACATGTCGCGATTTCGTGACATGTCACGATTTTACGACGTGTCACGATTTCACGATGCGTTTTGCTTTCGTACCCTCCATGGCATTTTGAGTCACGATTTCATGACATGTCATGATTTTGTGATGCGTTTTGTTTCCGCACCTTCCGTTGCATATTGTGTCATGATTTCGTGACGTGTCACGATTTTGCGACATGTTGCGATTTCGTGACATGTCGCTATTTTGCGACATGTCGCTATTTTGGGACCTGCTTAGCCCCTGTACCCTCTATTGCAATTTGGATCGTGATTTCACGACATGTCGCTATTTCGTGACACCCTTGAAATTACTCGTTCTAGCACAGAAACTCGCAGGGAAACATAGAGGAGTAAGTATTTCAACCCATCATGCAAGATTTTGCGTGAGAAGCAACAATAAAAATGATGTGGTAGAATGAACACAGCTAAATATTAAAAACAAGAAGGGTAGGTCCCCAATTTTGGGGTATGTTGTGGAACAGCCACAACAAATGGTGACTCTACTGGGAAATGCTCCTGAGCATTTCGATAAGAACCAAACCTGAAAACTTTCAAAATTTTAACACTAGCGTCAGCACATATCCAAAGAATGAGACTAGAGGAGAAATACATGAAGGATTATAATTACTTAGCATCAGCTCAATGTATGTGCGTCGTGATTCATTTCTTATCGTTTGAAACTCATTTAGCCTTCCACTGTCAGTTTTATCTGAGTGCATATGCGGGGCTATGAATGATTTGTTCAGATTTTAATGCATGACAAATATGACAACTGTCTAGTACCATGAACAAACATATAAACAAAACTGTCAAACCCTCTCAGGATCAAAACTATATATATACTGAATTAATTTATCAGATCCCAAAGCTGGTCGTGCGCCACTACCATCTTGAACCCATGTGCAAGTGTAAATGAAATCAGAGCTTTGGGGGAAAAGGATTCCCACCCTTAAGGATATGGGAATTTAACCCTACCCTTACTACTCTGATCTAGAGTTTATTACCTTATCTTGAACAAAATGATTTAACCTACTATGGACAAAAAAATTAGGCTAGTCTATCCTTTTGAGCAGTCAGTGGTCTTGCTTTTAGGCAAGACATGTTTCCACGCTTGAGCATACTCCACTGCCAGACAAGCGTCTATAGCCCCGGTGGAGATTAACCCCATAATTCATGATTGGGCTTTACTTTTGATTTTCTTGAATCTTGGGGATGACTACCCATCCTTGCCAGGGACACGTAGTACAATCCTTCCAATCCAATATTGATGATGAAAGAAAAATAGAAGCTTTGGGGAGTCAGATTATCAACCTAAGCGAGATGAGAATTAAACCCTATCCTTACTACTCCGATTTTGGGATTTAAATTTTAGGGGAGTGGTAAAAACCACTGTTAAAAAATTATGTTGGATGATGGGATAGACATGAAGTATTCTTTTCGCCTTACCTATTCTTCCAAGTGAGGTTCTAACCATTTTGTTCAAAATCTTCTTTAATATGTGTAGATCGTGCTCGGTTCAAGATAGTTCGGGCCACCAGTTCCCAGCCTTAGGGTCCCTTTAATATTTGTTATATAATGACCCTAAGAGGATTTGACACATTTTCAATGAATGTGCTCGAAATGTAACTGAGATGATAGAAATGCATATGCAATGTGGAATGTAATGCGCGATATGATGGATGCATTGCTTCCTTGAAACGTGGATGGAGCCTACCACCTATTTTGTCATACTTTGTCAAAACAAACTAACAACTTCATGCATCATAAATTTCAAACGATGTTATTTAATGAGTTTGTGATATCTGTGGAGCTCTCTGCAATATAATTCTAGTACTTCATATTCTCCTAGGCTTAATCAACATTCATAAGGACATAAGCTGACGAATTGCTTTATTATTATTTCTTTTCTTTTTTTTTCTTTTTTTTTTTATAAAGAAAAACCAAAATTGTCCAAAGGACCAACACACAAAACTTAAAACCAAACCTAAAAACAATCCCGAAAACAAAACTTGAACACACACAAAAAACCAGGAATTATAAACTAATGTACAATATGATACAAATCTCATATGGCTTAAGGGCTAAAATAATGCTTTAGAACCTGCCCATTAAACGGTAACATCAAATCTTTCCCATCCAAGGTTTTGAGTCTGAATGTATTTTCTCCTAGGATTTCGGAAATTTGATAAGGGCCCAACCACAAATAGTCAAACTTTTTGTGCTCTCCTTTTTCCTCATGTTTTTTATCCCACAATAAAACCAAGTCAGAGATACTAAAAGACTTAATTTTAGCTCTCCTATCAAACCATCTTTTGACCAAATCCTGATGTTTGCTCATGTGGAGCATGGCTTCATCTCTTTTTTCATCAAGATGCATTAGATGACTCTATCTAGCCTCTATATGATTATCAGTCCTAAGGTATTCTTGTGTGAAACGAAGGGTTTGAAGCTTCAAATTAGCAGGAAAATTTGGATCTTGCCCGTAAACTAGATGATAAGGTGTATTCCCTATTGATTCTTTCTCTCTAGTCCTATCTTCCCAGAGGGAAAATTTTAATTGGTTGTGCCAATCCCGAGGATTCTTTTCCAATAGCTTCTTAATGATGGTTAACAAATTTTTATTTGAATATTCTGCTAGACCATTGCCTTGGGGGTAATAATTAGATGAAAATTTTAAATTTACCTTATTATCATAAGCCCAATTTGCAAATTGAGTGGAAACAAAAGCCTTACCATTGTCACTTACAATAGAATCGGGCATTCCAAATCTTGTCACGATGTGATCTTCGAGGAATTTTATAACCACATCCATAGTGGAATGTTTTGTAGGTATTGCTTCTGTCCACTTAGTGCAGTAATCTGTAGCTGTCAGTATGAATTTATGAGACCCTGAAGAATTTGAGTTAATAACCCCAATGAAGTCTAATCCCCATTGCGTGAATGGTCTCATCTCTACTACAGGTTGTAAAGGCATAGCGACATTCCTTTCTCTATTTGTAGCCACTTGACAAATATGGCAAGATCGCACGTGTGCATGGGTATCTTTAAAAATGCGAGGCCAATAATATCCTGCTCTTAATATTTGATGTGCTATTGCATTTGTCGAACCATGGCCAGTCCCGTATTTACCATGAAACTCTTGCAAAATCTTGGGAGCTTCTTCTTGACTTAAGCATCGTAGGTAGATTCCCTCATGATTTTTCTTGTAAAGAACACCAGACCTAATGAGATAATTGGCAGATTTAAGTCTCAGGGCTCTTCTCTGAGTAGGATTAAGATATGATGGACACTTACCTTTTAGTATGAAATACACGATATCAACATACCAATCGTCTTTGGAGATGTGTTATGCATTTGAATACTGGCATGTGACTTGGGGATTATTCTCAGCAATTTTTTTCACCAGTCCTTGTCCACGGACTAGTTTCATGGATTGAATTTCTAGATCAAATTCTTGGATGGTAGCAATCCATTTACATATTCTTTCCCCTAGCTCATTCTGCACAAACATGGCTTTGATAGCAGGGTCAGGAAAAATGGCAAAGACCCTACTGCGCACAATGTAGTGTCTGAATTTTTTTATTGTTTTGAAAAGTGCATACATTTGCTTATCGAGGATGGAATACCTTAACTGAGCATCCTTCAAAGGAGCACTTAGAAAAGCTATGGGATTTTTGATGTTATCTTCACCTTTCTGGGTCAAGACACTCGCCAAAGAGTGCTCAGATCGAAAGCATAAATGAAGAAAGGATTTGAATAATCTGGGCTTATAAGGACAGGGGCTCTAGAAATAGCATCTTTGATGCTCTAAAAGGCAACCCTACTTTCTTCATTCCATCTGACCTCCACATCCTTTTTGAGCATCTCATTCAGTGGTTTAGCCATCTCAGCGAAGCTAGAAATGAATTTCCTCACAAAATTGACTTGCCCGAAGAAGGATCTCAATTCCTTTTTGCTACCTGGGAGGGGCAAGCTTTGGATTGCTTTTATTCTATCGAGATCGATAGAAATACCTTCCTTTGAAATGATATGGCCCAGCAATCTTCCTTCTATCACTCCAAAGATGCATTTTTTTGGATTTAAAGAAATTCCATGCTCTCTACACCTTTGGAGCACCTTCCTTAGATCTTTCACGTGATCTTCTCTTTTCTTTGAAAAGATAGGAATGTCATCCACATACACAATGATGCACTTACCTATGAGTCCTTTAAAGGCATAATCCATGGCACGTTGAAATGTTGCGCCTACGTTTAATAGTTCGAAAGGCATTCTTCTATAGGCAAATGTCCCCCACTTGGTTGTGAAGGTCGTCTTCATTCTATCTTGAGGATGAATAAGGATCTGATTGTATCCTGAATACCCATCGAGAAAATACATCATTTTTGACCCGTTGACCATTTGCAGGATTTCATCAATTGACGACAGGGGGTAATTATCCTTTTGTGAGGCTTTTTTGAGATTTATAAAATCTATGCACAACCTTATTTCTCCATTCTTATTTCTTACTAGAACAAGATTAGCGACCCACGTTGAGTGCCTAACGGGAAATATTATCTTTGCGTCCAACAATCGTTTAACCTCTTTCTCTATCAAGGGCTCAAGTAATGGGTTAACAGGTCGTTGTTTCTGTCTGAAAGGCTTAGAATCCAATTTTAGAGGAATGGTGTGCATAATGATGTCTTGATCATACGTCTTCAACTCATTGTAACTCCAAGCAATGCAATCCACGTAGTGTTTTAATGTACGTGTTATATTTTCCCTCTCATCGGCTGTACATGCCTTTGCAATGTATACTTGACGCGGATAGTCTGCACTTCCTATGTTGATTAGGTCACAAGAGTCCTTAGGAGGTGGAACCTTTTCTCCTTTTCTAGGTTTATATCCTACGTCAAATTTTTTTCAAATGAAACAGTGTTCTTGGGTATTCTGTTGGATTGGAATGCAGATTCCTTTTCTCCTTCCGTTTCTTCTTGCCGTCTTTGATCTTCGTCAATCACTTGGTTCTCAAAAACACCTGAATTGGTGACAAATTTAAATACGTCTATCATTCTCAAAAAATTGAAAGTTTTTGACGTTATCAGGTATCGATGGGCAAGGGACCAACTCAATGGAAAACTTCTTGTATTTTTTTATGTCAACCAGGTTTAGCATGCCCGCAACGACTGCAAGAGAATCAGCTGTGCGGTTTTCTTTTCTAGAAATGAGGGATATGTTAAAGGCCTTGAACTCTTCAATGAGATCTCTCACCCTAGTTCTATAAAGGCTCAATCTCTTATCGCGGCAAATGTATTGTCCTTTAACTTGTTTAACCACCAACTCCGAATCTCCCAATGCTTTCAAGCACTTAACCTTTCTACTCAAAGTCATTTGTAATCCAAAGATAAGAGCTTCATATTCTGCCACATTTTTAGTGCAAGGGAATTGCAATCTATAGGCAGCCAACGATGGTTTACTTCCTGGACATGTGAGTTCAACTCCAGCTCCTACCCCTTGTCTTGACTTAGACCCATCGAACTTAAGTAACCACATGAGATTATCCTCTTCAGAAGGGCTACAAGCAAATGTTTCCTCTTGAGGTTCTCCGGTAGCCCTTTCAACCTCGAAAGCATAGGTTCCTAACTCGGGTTCAAAAAATTGAACCTCATTGGGTTTGTTGTATTTCGTGATTATTTCCTTAAGCCTTGGCTCATTCTCCACTCTAATTTGATTAGCAATCCCTCTCTAGGGTAGCCATATGTGTGAGCAATCCATGGAGAAATAACCATTCAGACTCTTCATCCAATCCCTTGTGAGGAGCATTCCATATCGACTTGGGATATTGAAAACCAAAATGTCAATCACTTGTTGGACCCTAGGTTCATAATTGAGTTGGATCTTAACATCGTAAAGGGTCCCTACCACGTTCACCTCGAATCGATCCAGCTGCAAAACTTTGCATTTAGTGGCAACAGGCTTTAGGCCTAGCATTTGGCAAATTTCTGAAGGCATGAGGTTACTTGTGGCCCCGGTATCCACCAAACAATTATGCAAATTTTTGCCAGCAATCCTCAGAGTTAATAAAAAAGGAGGGACATCCCGTCTTTCTTTTCGTAAGACCATGTGGGTTTCAACTTCCTTTCCTTCTCGCATTTGACCGGGTGAGTCCAAAGCCTTTATCAACGCTTCACTTTGGCCAGGCAACCTAGCCGCCTCTAAAAGTGACAGGCTAGATTTGGACTTCCTCAAATCTTCCACTATGTCATAAGTTGACTTCTCTAGTTTCAGTATTTTTTGCATGTCCTTAGACATTTCTATTCCAGGTGGAGGAGGAGGATTATTATCTGCCTTAGTATCAGGAGGAATGATAGAGTTGTTTGGTGGAGTTGAGGATGTATTATGGGTTTTGAACTTACTCCTCAAATGATATCCATGGTTCCCCTTTCTAAATTATCTAAAAGATTGCACTTCTTGTTCCAAGACTTCATCCTCTTCTCCTTCATCCTCACTTTCTTGACGATATAGAGTTTCCACCACCAGAATGTCATCACATCCTTGTTGATGTTGGGGTGGATCCTCGTTTGGCACAAGTTCCAGATCATCGACTTGAGCTTGGAGGTAATGGGTATACCTAGCAATTTTAGGGCAACTTCTTTCGTTGTGCTCCTTTGTGTTATGCAATCTACACCCCTTTTCCCATGAAAAATCAGAAATATTAAGAATGGAATTAGAATAACTTGGTCCGAAAGGGGTATCCACTTGATTAGCAATAGGGGAAGGCATGCCCCCATTGTTTGGTTTAGTATTCCAATGTCGCCCTCTATTTTTGAAATTTTGATTTGGGTGAGGGGCATGGGATTCATACTTCTATTTTTGAACTGACTCATTACTCAATTTGTGAACCATGTTTTTGAGCTCTTCCACCTCTGAATAAATCTCTTTTGGACTCGGTGTGTTATTGCCATCTCCAACAGGGTTTACTTGACTTACCATCTAAGCTGGATTTTGAGCGATTTGATTTGCGTATGGATTGATACTTTGAATCGGAACTGGACTCGGGAAAAGAACTATAACGTGAGGATTAACTGGATTAGCTCCTTGCATAGTCTGCTGACCATTTTGCAAGAATGAAGGAATGGGGAGAATGGGTGTGATTGGTTGAATTGGACTGGGTGCATAAGTGGGTGTTGATGAACATGGTTGCTGATAAATCAAGGCGTTCATGCCTGGCATTTGAGGTGCCATGATTTGATTCATCATAGGAGCCTGACCATATGTACCATATTTTCCTGCCATAGGTATCTGGGGCAACCCATAGCCTTGTGGTGTCAGCTGTTGTTCAATGGTTATAGCTTCGTTATAGGCTAGAGCTAGTGTATTGACTTGAGGATTTTGCCTTGCAAACATTGTCGTCATAGGTTCCAATGCCCCGAAATATATTTGCAAAGCTACTGCGGAATCAATGGTGAAATGCCAAATTTCTCTATTATAGCACTTCTAAAATATCTTATTGAACGCTCGAATTGGCTCACCTTGAACATGTTTTCATGTAATTAATTGATTGTATATGATTGTGGGATCTAATGGGGACCTAAATTGGTTGACAAAAGCATTCTCCATTTGTGTCCATGATGTAATGGAATGAGTAGGCAAGCAGATATACCATTCATAGGCCACTAGGTCTAGGCTCATGGGGAAGAGTCTACAAGCCACATCCTCATGTTCAACTTGCAATCTTATTAAAACATCCCTATAGGCCTGAATATGTTCTTCGGCGGTCCTTGGGCCATCCGGTTTGTATTTGGGCAAAAATATCTCTATATTCTTAGGGATCTCATGAATATCCCCTGCAATATTCAAAGGAATGTTATGGGCTCCATACCACGGAATTGGTTGCTGTTGGGCCATTTGATTCGAATTTTATGAGGATAACCCTACAAGAATCGTGGAAATGGTACTTGTAATTGGTGCACTGACACCACCAGTGCAAGCCTGCTAGATACACTTGAAACAGAAGGATCTTCTGTAACAAGGATATCTAGTGGGATCACTATTTTCTTGTCTTTATTCCTTGGATTCCTGTGAGGGAGTGGGAGGCTTTGGAATACTGTTTCCTCAGTTGTTTTGGACCTAGTTGTGATATGATGCGGTGGATCCATTTTGCAAATGAAACACCCCACCAGATCTGACAAAAATTCTCAATACCTCCAATAAAACCTGCAACACCACAACAATCTTGCAGTCATAGCCATTAATGAGATTCAAAAACAACTTCAGAAACCATTTGTTAGTCACGTCTGGATGAAGGAAACAATCAAAGAAGAAAAGAAAATTAGTTTCTGATTCACCAGATCGCATATGCGCAAGTGAAGAGCATACTCCTAAGGTTATAGGCTTTTTGATTCACAAGATCGCATTACGCGCAAGTGAAGAGCATAATACCGACAACCAATATATTTCAAAGAGAATAATTCCTGTAACATCAATCGAGAGATGTATCCAATAAAATCAAAGGAATGTAATTGCATGGAAACAACCTCGTTAGTCGCAACCAAGAGTATATATTTTTTAAATAAACTCTAAACACATTATTCCTGCATGGATAATCGAAAAAGAATTAGAACAATGCATTGTATTTTATGTCCTCCTTTTAACACTTACAGGGTTGTATTGTTAAAAGAGAGCTAATTAATAGGGCATGAAATATTCAAGATTTAAATCCTTATAGTATTTAAATCATACTATAATAAACCAGTTCAGGCCCTCCTTCTAGCACCAATCTGTTGAGTGGTATTTTCACCCATTTGTGAAAATATACTCTCCATTAGGATTTGGGTTCCCAAATCCCCTTTTGCAAAGAAGTTAAACACAAAACTTCTCCAAGGTCTCCGCTATATTAGCATTTTGCATATATGTATTAATAATCTTAAATAGAGATACTCAATGTAAATGCTTGGAACACCTTAGTGATTGCAAGTAACTGTAAAGAAGGGGCAATGTTGGTTTATTTTACTGTGAAGCTTTAGTGATTGTTCATTGAACCAAAATAAAGCAAATGAGAGTTGGCCCTCGTATGACCACGATGTGGCTTCAAATGGAAATTTGTGAAAAGGTCGTAAAACATAACTCCTTCGTTGAAATCGAGATTTTCATGAAGGGTATGTCATCATAGGCTTGTGAATGAAACATGAAACAGGGAAAATGAAATTTTAGCCTGCAATGACAAAACTGTTTTTTGACTTTGAAGTTTTTTATTTTTTTTATTTTAATGTCTATAAAATAAAAAATGCAGAATTTCTAGAATTAATAAAATGCATAAAGTAATCGAAATGAATGCAAGAAATTGGACAATAAAGAGCGTTTAGTATGATGCTATCCTGTCTCGACAAAACCGAAGATGCGAGGTTTCCATGCATGCAACCTAACCTACTGGACCTGCCAAAACCAACACAATCCCCATAGACTAAGTGCTAGCTCCTAGGGTTTAAAATGAATTTCAGATTCGGGCATTCAGATGAACCAACCAAGCACACTTGCATTTAACTTCATCTTCAAACTCGAAATCTAAAAAAGAAAAGAAATAGACATTAAATCCGTAGCATGCAAAGATGAATCTCCTTCTTTCTTGTCCACAAGATGCAAATTTTTGAAAACAACTCTGTATTAAATATTTGTCATTTACTCTAACAGAGATTTCTAATATTTCCCAAAAATAGAACAAGTGGGAGAAAAACCCCAAAAATCAGGTCCAGAATGGCCTTTCGCCTTTGACACTGCAACTCTGTTCCAGCAGTTTCCCCCCCCTTTCGTTTGAGATATATCTAGACTTTTATAGAGGTTGCCTGTCTACAGTGTTCTTAAAATATAAATCCACTTTCTGTCTCTCTGTAATATTTAAAATGTAACGTCCATAAAATAGGTACCGGAGAAGAGGGACCATCCGCCGAAATCTGTCTCTCTGTAGTATTAAAATATAAAGCCCATAAAAAAAGTACTGGAGAAGAGGGACAATCCGCCGAAATCTGCCTTCTTGCAGTATTAAAAAACATAAAACGGACTTTCCTGGGACCCACAGCATAAGCACTGGAAAGTGTCATGATATCGCTACAACATTCCTTCTCTTGTCTTTTCTCTTGCTGGTAGCCACGAAAATACATGTCGCGATATCGCGACATGTTGGCCCTTTCGTCTTCTTTGGCTACACTTGGTCACAAAAACACGACGTGCCGTGAAATCATGACACTTTCCCCTTGCTATGTTCTTCTGTCTTCGTTAGTCGTGAAAACGTGACATGCTGCAAAATCGTGACATCTCCTTGTGTTCGGCTTCCATTTTCATATGCTTTCGTGAAAATGCGACAAGTCGTAAAAATGCGACATGTCACGATTTCGCGACATCTTTCTATCTTTTCCTTTTGTTGCTGCTTCTGTCAGGTCGTTCTCTGCAAAAGAAAAAGCAAAAGTCAGAATTTTAGTGTTATCAATTCAAAGTTCAATGTTCATTACATGCGAGTTTGATTTTCTCCTTCCCAGCTCATATTCTTTAAAACATGCCGCGATTTTGGAACACGTCGTGATTTCGCGACGCTTTTGCCAAACTATGCTTCTAATGGAAACTTGTCGCGATTTTGCGACGTTTTCGCCAATTTTCTCTTTCAACAAAATTTGTCGTGATTTCGTGATGTTTTCATCACTTTTATTTTATTTAAGCTTATGTGTCACAAAAATGGAACACGTCGTGATTTCGCAATGTTTTCGTCGAGCTCTACTGCAAATGGAAACACGTAGCGATTTCACGACGTCTTTGTCGAGCTCTGTTGCAAATTAGAACTTGTCGCAATTTTGCGACGTTTTTCTTTGGCTCTTCCTTTTATAACTGTCGGCCACGAAAATGCGACAGGTCACGAAAACGTGACATGTCGCGATTTCACGACATTGTCGTCGAGTTGTGCTTCTGATTTGAAATTTGGCACGATTTCACGACGTTTCTCCCAAGATTCACCTTTAGCCAAAATACATCACGATATCGCGACGTTTTCTATACTTCACTTCTGCAGAGCTTTTCGAATAGCGATTTCATGACATGCGCAATATCACGACAATCTCCACAAGTTT
The DNA here is from genome assembly GCA_028583015.1 of Wollemia nobilis. Classification (NCBI taxonomy): domain Eukaryota; kingdom Viridiplantae; phylum Streptophyta; class Pinopsida; order Araucariales; family Araucariaceae; genus Wollemia; species Wollemia nobilis. The sequence continues at coordinate 6,363,482 of JAQPPZ010006195.1, read as the reverse complement.
TTCTTTTACTCAAAATACGTCGCGATTTCGTGACAATTCTGGCTCTTATTTTGGTCAACTGCTTTTGACCGTGATATCACAACACGTCGCGATTTCGCGACAATTTCCCACTTGGCTTTCTCTCTCCTCTTTGAACAACGATTTCATGACATGCACGATATCGTGATGGTTTTGCCTTGACTACTTCCTTTGCTGCCTTCGACCGCGATTTCACAACACATCACGATTTTGCAACATTTTTCGGCTTTGCTTTCTCTCTCCTCTTTGAACAGCGATTTCGTGACATGTCGCGATTTCGTGACGTGTCATGATTTTGCGACGCGTTTTGCTTTCGTACCCTCCATGGCATTTTGCATCGCGATTTCATGACATGTCGTGAAATTGCGACGCGTTTTGTTTTCGCACCTTTCGTTGCGTATTGGGTCGCGATTTCGTGACGTGTCACGATTTCGCAACATGTCACGATTTCGCAACCTGCTTAGCCCTCATACCCTCTATTGCAATTTGGGTCACAATTTCGTGACATGTCACAATTTTGTGACACCCTTGAACTTACTCGTTCTGGCACAAAAACTCGCAGGGAAACATAGAGGAGTAAGTATTTCAACCCATCATGCAATATTTTGCGTGAGCAACAACAATAAAAAATGATGTGGTAGAATGAACACAGCTAAATATTAAAAACAAGAAAGGTGGGTCCCCAATTTTGGTGTACGTTGTGGAATAGCCACAATAGGTACTTTCTCTTCAAAGTCCTCAATCTTGCTTTTCTTAGCACTTGAACTTGAATAGGCCATTGCTATCACTTATGTAACTTATATACTTCTAAGCTCTCAAAAAACAACCTTCAGATCTTGCACACTGCTTATCCACTGAACACTTCTGTAACAACACTGGTGATGGTTTTATTTTGAAAATAGAGGGGGTTTTATAACCTTTCTTTGAGTCGAGGTCATTTAATGAGGGGAGCTGGTTGGTTTATTACGACCATCCTAGGCTTACCACCTTTTTGGTATTTCACACATTCTTTTTGAATGATGTTCCATTGGTTTTTTTGAGAGAATGTGCCTATGTGGATCTGAGGATGATCCTTATGTGCCTTTGCTTACTGTAATTCAATGAGAGTTTTGCCATCGAGTGTTGTGAATGCTTCGTTATTTTTACTCATTTTGAGGCCACCTTGGCTAATGGTGTGGCTATGACCTTTTTGATGTGGAGGCCAGTTGGCACCCAAATTTTGGCATGTATAGCCATTTATCACTCTCGATCGAATATTACGGCTTCTCTCTGATTTGTGTTAGCTGGTGGCAGCAAATCCTCGGCCGATAAGCCTCATAAAATTGCCTGTAAAATAAATAATTAATTAGTAAGACCAATTTAATTCAGTGAGACGGTTAGGCATTCCTCATTCTTGGTTCACATGCCAAGATAATTTTTTACATGATGGATCTGCTTATCGAGGCATTTATTGTCAAAATTATATGATCGATCAACTACTTTCTTTCCCAAGCTGATCGATTTCCAGTCTGGGAAGCTCGACCGAGAGATGAATCGAAGGAGTCGATCAAATTTTCTTTGTAACGCATCAACCGACGATCTTTCCTGTGAGCTTTCATAATTCTAGCCCATCCTTGTTACTCGGGAGCCGATCTTCTACTATCTTGTATTTGTGGACCGATAGGTCAGTCTTTCATTATCTCTAGTAGGAATAAGGCATTCATCGGTTTGGCTCTCCTTCATACATTGGGAGTTGATCAGTTGGGTATGGCTTCTTAAAAGCCAATCAGTTTTTCTTTGAGAAGCAGGGGCTGATCGGTCTTTGTCTTATTTTTGCCATTTGAGGAGAGCGTCTTTTATCATTTGGCTTATCCTTTAAAGTTGGGAGCCGATCGGTTGGCTAGTTAGTAGAATGAGCCGATCAATGGATGTTTCTTTCTCGAGAGCCAATCAATCGGTGGACTCGAACCATTGGTTTTATTTTTGTCATCGGTGGATTGATTGATTAGTTGTAATCGGTAGTTGATTAGCTGGTTGATGCTTGTCAAGAGTCGATTGATCAATCAATGTATCTTGGGAGCTGATCGATCGACCAATGTAGTCCAAGAACCGATTGGCTAACTTTCTTTGGTGGCATGTGTGCCCATAGGTATTAATCAATTTATCATTTTCTTTAACTTTAGGCTTTCAAACTTTGATACCATAGTAAATTCTTTAACCGTCTTATGATTTAAGGACTTTATTAATTAGTTTTTAGGCCCAAGGAAAGATTTATGAAGGTCGAACTTTGGCTTTAGGTTTTTAATTTGAAAATTTCTTCCCTAAACATTTGAGGTACTTTGATTAATACAATGAAGCCCACATTAAAAAGGTTAAGGTTAGACTTAATAAAACCAATTAATGAAAAATTGAATTACCCACAACAACTATAAGCAATGACCAATAGTATAAGCAATTTTATTGAAACCAAAAATTTAAATTTGGGGGTTTCAAAGTTGACTCAAATTTGGCTCCAATAGGGAGCATCTTGTTAGGGGGAGCAGATTGTAATCCTATTGAATTAAATGACAGTTTCTTTGTAGGGTTTCCATAAATGACAAAGGGGGAGATTGTTAGAATTATTGAGTTGTCATTGATGTCAAAGGTTGACTTGGTTTGCTTGGGAAAATGATTCAAAGAAAATATATTATTATAGGTTTGATGATGAGTTTGGGAAATATAAAAGGGTTTAATTGATTTTAAATCAAACATTTAAATATTTAAATCTTTAATTTAATTTAAATATTTAAAAAATATTTACTTGAGCCAAAGGTTGAAATTTTAAAATCAAAGTTTAAATATTATTGTGAAGTGCAATATGGGGAGACATTTGGGCACAAAAAGCAAGTATGAAAGGCATGCATATAAATATAAGGCTAGAATTCATTTTGATAATGATTTTGGATTGAATATATTCTTTATATCAATATGAGCTATGACTGAATAAGATTTTGTGGAAGAAGATAACAAGAAGCTGATGCGACATTAGAACATAATAGATGTTACTACCTTGCCTTATGAGTATTAATAGGTTATTATTAATATTAATAAGTTAAACCTTGCAAAGGTATCACCATATTTTTCTTGAAGTAATCTCATCCATCATATTCTTTTTATCTTAAGGATTTTTTTACGGAATGATTTGAGGTGGAGAGACATTTTTTGCAGGACTGCCCAAACTTCCGAACTCGTTTCGGCCATATCTCACTCATCCGAACTCGGATTGAGCTGAAATTTTGAGGGTAGATGCCTGAAAAACCCTAGAACGTCTCCACAAATTTTCATATCATTTGGAGCAACACAGATCCTAGCACATCCCTATGTGTGAACGATATATTTGGCAAGCGGCTATGCGAGGGTTTCATTCGGGTTGAGTGCAAGCAGCTCCAGAGGTTGGTTTTTAGGGCCTTCGGGCCCTAGCGGCCAATATTTTTGTGGTTTATGCTCAATATTTTAGCAGGAAATGTTGTAGGGGATACAATATGGGTTAGAAATTTGTCTTTCAATAGATCATACTGTGAACTTGAGTGACAACGACTTCCAATTTGCTGCACAAAAGAAAAGTGAAAACCATACCTTTCCACGGTGTCTAGGGCAAGGATTAAAGAGACCACGAAATAAGTTTCAAGCAGTTGATCAAAAAATGGCTCATATCTCAAGTGAATCTGGTGCTAAGGTGCACCCACAAAATAATTCTACTATGAAAACCCCTGTCAAGGGTAAGAATTTTGAAGACTCAGTCCCAAAAATGAATTTTAGGGATGCCCTTCATGGTGGACAACCTCAGCCCAATGCTAATATCAATATTAGGGCTTCTCATAAACCTCTAAGAATGCCTAAGATTGATCCCAGGAAAATGGAGTCAGGATGTCTTAAAGCAGCTGATGGAACTCCTATTGTTAAGCTTGATATGGGTAACATTCAGATTGGCATTGAAGATTTGGAAAAAAGAGGACTAATTTGTCGGTTCATGGGTTTTCGTTCGAGTCTATCTGCTTTCAAAGTCTGGGCTGCAAAAAGCTGGAAAACTAAAGGTGAGTTACAAATCTCTATTTATCCAAATGGTTATTTTCTTGTTTTATTTGCTAATAATGAAGATAGAGAGAAAACTTTTCAAGGGGGTCCTTGGTTTTTTGGAAGGGCAGGGCTTTTCATGAAGCCCTGGCATACTAAATTTAAAGTCGAAGAAGAGATGCCTTCTATAGCTCCCGTGTGGGTTAGACTCTTTGGCCTCCCTATTGAATTTTGGAATCCTACTATTTTTTCTTCAATTGGAAACTCTTTAGGAACTTTTATGATGATTGCTGATTGTACTCAAAATTTTGAACATATTATTTATGCTCGAATTTGTGTTTTAATGGATTTTGACAAACCCCTACCTAAAAAGATCACATTACAATTTGGGGAAGACACTTGGGAGCAAGTAGTGGACTATGAGAACATTCCTTTTCGTTGTAGAATTTGCCATGAATATGGTCATTTGGCCGGTGCTTGCCCAAATAAAATTCTTGATCAAAAGAAAGAAGATATAAACTCAACAGGTTTCCAAATACCTAAGAAGAAGAACACTAAGAAAAAACCAGTAATGAAGGATCAATCAAAGTCATTTGCTAATATGTTTGAAATCCTTTCCACAAATGATGTCCCAAGTGAGGAAGAGGAAATAATGGAAACTAAAATCTTAGAAACACAATTTAAATATGAAGGAAAGAACTCAGAGACAAACCAACAAATCAAAGGTTTTCAACGAAAAAAAAAGGAGAAAATTTACACAAGAAAAACAATATTTCAAATGTCAAAACTTCAAATAATGCAGGTCCCAATATAGACTCCATTGAACCATCTAGTAAAATTTTGGTCGTGTATGAGCATTCTTCAAGGTTAGAAGCCATCTCAGATTCAATTGGAATAAGTCAAGAAACAGGGAAAAAAAAATTGAAGATGGATTCTAATCAAAAAGTAGGTCGCAAGACCAATCAATATCATATGGTAAAAGAAGGTGAAAAGCTTGTAGAGGAAGGTAAGATTAATGCCCTTCCCAACATTTTTAGCCCTGGTATTAATGAAGATCATCACTTGGAATATTAGAGGACTCAAAGGGAGTCTTTCAAAACAAAATGAAATTAGAAGAATGATTCAGATAAATCATCCACATCTTGTTTTCCTTCAAGAAACAAAGATGTCAATGGAGGATATGGACTTAATTGCCAGTAAAATTTGGCCAACTAGAAAAGTGGTTTCCCTCAGTTCCCAAGGGACTTTGGGTGGCATTGCTTGTCTTTGGGACCCAAAAGAGGTAGTTATTCACCATATGGTTGGCAGTTGGGGTTTGTTGGCTATAGCTATTCAAAGTAGACATTCCAACCAGATTATGCTCTGCATTACTGTTTATGCCCCGACTTCTTTGGAGGAAAAAAGAAGACAGTGGAAGGATATTACTCATATTATCTCTCATTTTCCTAAAGCTTGGATCTTGATCGGAGGAGATTTCAATACCATCCTCTCTCTAGATGAGAAAATGGGGGGAAATAGAAATTTGGACAAAAGTACTGACCTCATGAGCGAATATATTGCAAACCTCCATCTTGTGGATATCCAACCAAATAATGGCCTTATGACTTGGTCTAACAGAAGGCAAGGCTTAGCTTGTATAATGGAGAGATTGGATAGGTTTTTGCTCTCTGAAAATTTCTTAATCCATGGTCACATTCCTAAAGTGAAGACTCTTAATAATGTCTGGTTCGGATCATTGGCCAGTCATGGTGGAAATGTGGAAAACCAATGTGAGTTTCTCTCCTTTTCGTTTTCAATTAATGTGGCTTAGAGACATTTCCTTCAGACCTCGTGTGCAACAATGGTGGAAGGAAGGTAAACCTAGGCATGGGACTAAGATGTTCTATTTTGCCAAAATACTCGCAATACATTAAATCCAAAATCAAGACTTGGAACTAGAAAGAGTTTGGGGATGTTCATAAAAAAAAACATGAAGTTATTGCTCATCTTGAAAATTTGAATAAGAAAATCCGTTTAGATGGCCTCACAGAGAAGAGAAGTGCAGATGAAATTAAACTCACAACTCAGTTAGAGGAATGGGAAAAAGAGAAGAAATCTTATGGAAGCAAAAATCTAGAATTCAATGGCTCAAAGAAGGAGATCGAAACACAAATTTCTTCCACAAATATCTTCTAGCTCGAAGATCTCACAACTTTATTTCTTCCTTAAAATCAGATTCTGGAGATGTTGTTTATACTTGGGATGGCATGAACTCTATTGTTGTTGATTACTTTTCCAATATTTTTGTTGCTACTCCTCTTGACTCAGCTTCTCAACAAAATGTTCTTCAAGCAATCCCTTCTCTTATCACTTCTGAGGAGAAATCAATGAGCTTCAACAAGTAGTTTTTAAAATGCAAAAATGGAAAACCCCAGGTCCCGATGGTTTTCCTATTGAGTTCTACCAAGAGTTCTGGGATATCCTTCATGTTGATTTATTAGAGGTGGTGGAAGAAGCCAGGAAATCCAAAGAAATTTTGAAGGTTATCAATAAAACTTATATTACTCTTGTTCCAAAAGCTCAAGAGGTTGATCATATCTCAGCTTTTAGACCTATTGCTTTATGTAATGTTCTTCTCAAAATTATTACTAAAATCATGGCAGAAAGGTTGAAGCCTCTTTTGCATAAGATTATTTCCCAGAGCAAGGGGGATATGTGGAAGGACGTCAAATAGTAGATGAGATAGTTCTTGCTCAGGAAGCCATCCATTCCATGGATATGCAAAATTCTCCTTCTATGTTCATCCGGTTAGACTTATCCAAAGCTTATGACAGAGTGGATTGGCACTTCCTTATCAAAGTTTTGAGGCAATTTGGTTTCTCTAAGGATTGGATGGATTGGATTATGGGATGTATCTCTTCAGTTTCCTACTTAGTTCTTATCAATGGCAGGCCTTCTCGGTCTTTCCCAGCTTCCAGAGGTATTAGGCAAGGTGACCCGCTATCCCCTTATTTATTCATCATTCTTGTTGAATGCTTGGGTAGGACTATAACCAAAAAGAGGGAAAACAAAACCCTTGAGGGAGTTACCATTGCTCATGGAGCTAGACCTATCTCTCATCTTCAATTTGTGGATGACTCTACCCTTTTAGGTAAAGCTACAGTTAAGGAAGCTTCTAATATTAAGCAAATCATTAGCTGTTTTTCTAAGGCTACTCGGGAAGTTGATCAATGAAGACAAATCTAAAGTTATTTTCTTTCACTGCTCCGCTAGACAGGAATCCATGGTCTTGGATAAATTAAGATATAAGAAGACCTCTCTTCCAATCACTTATTTAGGTATTCCCATAAATATTCAAAGGCAGAAAAATAAATATTGGAATTGGTTGTTGGACAAAGTCAAGAAGAAAATTGGAAAGTGGACCAACAAGTGGCTTTCTTCTGGGGGTAGAATCACCTTGGTAAAATCAGTCCTTCAAGCTATTCCTATTTATGTTTCTTCCATTTTGAATATCCCAAAGGTTGTTCTTCGAGAATTGGATCAAATCAGTCATCGTTTCCTTTGGAGTGGTACTAAGGAGAAAAGAAAATGGGCCTTGGTGAAATGGGATACTTTATGTCTTCCTAAGAGTGAAGGGGGGTTAGGATTCCGGTCTTCAATTAATAACAACAAAGCTTTAGCTGCTAAATTATATTGGAGGATGTTGCATAACCCCAATGCTCTTTGGGCCAATAATCTCCGTGCTAAATATGCTGAGAACAAAAGTCCCGAAGACCTTGTTCGCTATCAACTTCCTACCAAAGGTTCTCCCATTTTAGCGGTTCTTAAGACTGGTGAGGATTTGATAAAGAAAAAATTATTTTGGATCATTCATAATGGTCAACATGCAAATTTTTGGACAGATTCTTGGGATGGTCACAAGCCTTTGATAACTCGGTTTCCCGATTGGAGGCCTTGGATGGAGGAGCTTCACCGAGCTAATTGGATAAAGGTGGCTAATTATCGTCGGTACCATACTGGTAATTCAAAGGTTGGTAGATATTGGATCCCTATTGAGGACTGGCCTATTCAAATCCCAGAAAGGCAAAGACAAGATATCCAAGGCATCCTTCATATGAGATCCCTCTCTTGGTCCCATGAAAAAGATTGTTTTGGATGGAACAACACTACTAAGGGTGAGTATTCAGTTGCTCAAGGTTATTTGACCTTATGCCATAATAATCCCAACCATTCTTCTGACATATTTTCTCAATTGTGGGCTCAAAAGCTCTGGCCTAAGGTGAGGTTCTTTAATTGGCTTTTATTGCATCGTAGGGTGCTTACTTGTGAGCAACTTATGAAGCGTGGTTTTCATGGCCCTTTTAGATGTGAAATGTGTGAAGAGAATGTAGAAAATATCAACCATATTTTTATTGAGTGTACTTTAGCCTCTGAGCTATGGAGGAGAATGGCAACTTTACTTGGCTTACAGTGGTCCAATTTTTTCACTTTTGAATAGCTTTGGAGGGATTGGCCTAATCAAGAGGGTGTTGATCATTTTATTAGGTAGTTAGTTTGGATGGGTTCTACCATTCTTCTTTGGAATATTTGGAATGAAAGGAACAACCAAATTTTTAATCAAGATAGGAAGGATATTCACTATATTTGGCAAAAGACCATAGCCAACTTAGTTGAATCAGTCCATCAACTCCTTAATCACCCCCAAAACTCCCACCAAATATGGGATCAAGTGATGCAAATATTGAAGATTAAACCTTCTAAGGGCAACCAACTTAAAGGGAATGTGAGTATTAGTAAGATGGATAGGACTAGAAATTGGCAACCTCCTCCTAAGGATTTTGGAAAAGTCAATACTGATGGAGCCTCTAGAGGGAACCCTGGAAAAGCCAGTGTGGGAGGAATTGGTAGACTTTCAGATGGCTCCCTGGTTTTTACTTTTGTTGAGAATTTGGGTATTCTTTCCAATAACCTTGCTGAGGGGTATGGTATCCTTAGAGGCCTTCAGGAGGCTACTAAGGTTGGATGGGAAAAGGTGTTAGTTGAGTCTGACTCTCAACTTATGATTAATCTCTTGAAGACTCCTTCTAAGAATCATAAGGTGGATTGGAGAATAAAAATAATTATTGAGAAGATTCAGTTAATCCAGATGGGATTTTTGAAAGTTGATTACAATCATGTGGTCAGAGATCAAAACAAGAGTGCTGATGCTTTAGCTAATTGGGCTTTGGACAAAGGTGATCTTACTTGTTATGGCCACCCTCCTATATGGTGGGCTTCTCAAATTAGGGAAGCTCTTCTTTCTATCATTTCTTTGGATGGCTCCAGTTCTGAAGGTACCTAGTTTCTTCTTGTTTTTTTTGTTTCTCTTTGGTTCATTCAGTTTTTTTTAGTTCCCTAGCTCATTCTATTCTTTATTTTGTTTCCTCTGTTGATTCTTGCATTAATAGTCTTCTGGTCTAGATAGGTCATTGTTTTGTTCATTTTTTTTTTCTTTTGTCTTCTTTGTTTTTTTTTTAGTTTTTTAAGGTGGGTGGGTTCTTTTGTTTTGTTTTGTTTTTGTGTTCTTTGTGTTGTTTTTTGTTGTTCTTGTGTTTTTGTTGTTGTTTTTTTTTTTATGTTTTTTGTTATTGTTCTTGTGTTTTTTTCGTTCTTGTTCTTGGGTTTCTCTTTGTTTGTGTTATTTCATTTTTTTATGTGTGAGTGTTTTCTATGTTTTTTGTTTTTGTTTATTGTTTGTTGTTGGTTGTTTTTATTTTTATTTTATTTATTTTATTTTTTAGGTTTTGGTTGTGTTTATTTTTCATGTTTTTTTTGGGTTATGTCTTTGTAGTGTTCTGTTGTTTTTGTCTTGTTTGTGTTTTGTTATGTGGTTCTTGTGTTTTTCTATGTGGTTTGTGTTGTGGTTTCTTTTATCTTATTGTGCGTGTTTGGTTGTGCTTTTGGTTTTGACACACTCAAGGAGCATGTTTTTTATTTTATTTTATTATTTTTGTTGTTATTTACTTTTTTTAATTTGGTTTTGTGTGTTTGTTTGCTCCTTGAGTATGTCAAAGGTGGTAGGCCAGGTCCGAGTCCTAGGCATTTTTGGCGGAATGGATACCCCTGCCTCCTTGGGTCTTACCCGAAAGTGGCATCCCTTTTGGGATGTTTTCCACAAATAAAAAAATAATAATAAGAAGTTGATGCTGGTAAACTCAAAATGGTGAAGGAGCATGGAGGAGTCAGTGGATAAAAGGCTAAATTTCTTATGTTGCAAAGATGAATTTGAGGTAGAGTGATCATTTCAAGCAATACAGAGGCTCGGTGAATCTTAGGAGAAGAACACAGTGGAGTTGCAGTTGATTGAATCATAGGGAACCATTGACTAGGGTGTGATAGGTTATTTTACACATGGAGGTTTCTCATTTGATGGAGGTGGATACATAAAGAAATTATAAGAAGGCTAAAAGTCTCAATATTTTTTTTTAAAATGAGGTTACACATCGTAGGAGTTACGCACCATTTGAACGATTGTAGGATAGACCATATAGATAAGAGTGTCATCAAAATAAATAGTGAACAAGAATAAAGGTAATCATTTAGGAGAAAGTTTTCATTGATAGCATAATAATACATTGACTATCACACACACATCGAGGAAATTATCTCGTGAAAATTTTTATTTTCATTCAAGGAAGAAGGAAATAAGGATAATAGTTACATTTAGCTGAATTTTAAAGGCTCTAAAGCTTGCATTTAATATAAAATTGTAGACAACACATTGATTAGGAAGACAATCACTAGCCATTATCAGAGCAGAGTTCCTAAAAATTATAATACACAATATAACGAAGTTAAAGTAACATTAGAACTATACAAGTAACATCCGGTAAATTTGTTGTCATATGTCGAACCTCAAAAAAACTATAATATATTCGATTAGTAAGAGATAGTCATAGAAAAGAGTGCTAGCTGACATACTATTGTTGGAGAATAGCACAAGGTAATTTTCGATTTAGTTGAGAGTATATCATAGTGAACAAATGTTGAACATGTATAGTCCATGTGGAGGAGAAGTACTTTTCATTCAGATAAAAGGCCACATCAAAGGGTTGTGAACAATAAGGAGGCTAATCTGGTGTACTAACAGACAAGTGATAGTCTCATAGTCTCGATGGTGGTCATGTTCAGTTATTCCACATAGTGGGAGCCCAGTTGAGGTGGTGTATTTTTCTATGTATGCTTTGAAGACTTTGGTCTTGTAAATTTTCCATCTATTGCATGGTCCATTAGAGGTTGAGAAAAGGTAATGAATAATAGGGATTGTAATATATTTATGAGCAGGGATTAGAGTACAGATCTAAGAAGATATTGTGAGAACTTGATTCCATTAATGATCATATTTGGGAGTAGACATGAGCAAAGTTTTTAATTATATTTGTGAGCATAAGGTTGGTGCCCTCAGACTTGAGGTTGGTGCCTCAAGGATATCGCTGTCTCCCGTAGGTTGGTGCCTAAATTATTAAAATAAGGAGATTGGTGTCTCCTATAGGTTTGTGTCTACGTAATTGTATAAGGGGATTGGTTTTTCCTATGGGTTGGTGCCCACAAATTTTTATTGAAGTGATAAAAGCAATATTTTTTCATGGTTTTATCTCGAGAGGGTTTTTCCATGTAAAATATTTCTCTTGTGTATGTGGTTATTTGTACATTTTTAATTAATATATTCATATTATTGTTGTTATTATTTGGAAGGAAACATTTTATCTTATACTATTCATCCCCCCTCTCAGTATAAGCATGTGTTTCTTCAAGTTGTTATTAATAAATAGATTGATTAATGATTGATTTATCTAATGTTAGTTTTTATTAATAAATAAATTAATTAATGATTGTTTTATTTAATGTTAGTTTTTATATTAATCAATAGATTGATTAATGATTAATTTATCTAATGTTACTGTTGGAGCCAAATTTGACTCAACTTTGAAACCTCTAAATTTAAATTTTTAAGTTTAATCAGATTGTTAATAATGTTGGTCGCTTCTTCAATTGGTGAGAGTTTTCTTTTTAGATTTTCAAGGGTTGTGTGATAATTATAACCATGGTTATTAATAAGTGTGTGCCTTTTATTTATAATACCTTAATAAAGGTTATGGCAAAATTTTATTAATCAGATATTTAACAAAGCCTAGCTCCGAACATCATAAAATAAAGTTTCCATAAAATGATAAATATTTAAAGCCCTAAGGTATTCTAGAGTAAGATAAATTCCAATCAAGCACCTTGGCCTAAGTACCGAAAAATTTAAATTCACATAAAGATATTTTAAATTAAAATTCTGAGGGTATGCACCCCATTTAAATAAAAGGTAAACACCTTAGATTTAATCCAATTGTCGCGCTCGACTCAGTTCTAATAGGACAATAGGTGCTTTAATAAATCAATCAATTGATAAGTCAAACAAGTCAAAGACCATGTTCAAAGTATATAAGATTCATATTAGGCTTAATCTTACGGATGTGCTTGATCCAGGCCAAATCCAACGGATGCACGTTCTCCAAAAAGTCAAAAGGTTAAAGATTCAACATGGGTCAAGATCTTAATTAAAAATTGAGCAGATCCAATAGATATGATGGTAGCAATAAAAAAAAATGTAAAGATCTACGGATGCGCACGGTTTTATTAAACCCTCAATAAAAGAAACATTAATTAAGGTTCGAGGGTATACGACTCTTTGCATTAAACAATGATCATCTTAATATTGATCTAAGGGTAGCACACCATCTAAACCCAATTCGATGGCTGCATAATTTCCAAAGAGTCAAAAATTTAAAACAAAGTCATCATAGGTTAAAGTTGCTAATTAAAAAGTGAGTAATTTCGACAAATCGAATGATAGTGCTTGAATGAACTTAAGATTGATTTTTGTGCTTGATTTAATTAAACCACACATTAAAATGCCATGGTCCAAAAAGGAATTAAGAATACATTTCCCATTTGAAATAATCACCGAGCAAGTTGGACAGATCAAAAAGTAGCGCTTGATCTAAGACCTAATCTGATGGCAACGCTCTTACAAAGGTGCATTAAAGAAGTAAAGTCCCCATGTGATTAATTAAAAATATTAAACGAGATTAACAAGGGTTTAAACACGTTGGCTAATCATCCCCTTTTTGGCTTAATCAGGGTTTAGAATTATATGTTCTTAAGTAACTGACCCCGCAGGTTGAAGGAGATCAACGGTTGTGTCGATATTCAATCGAGATCTAACGGTCGCGCAAAATTGGAATCTTAGTAAAATACTGGCTTTCAAAATATTAGATGGTGGTGCTCATATCTACTAATATCCAATGGTGTGCATGGGTAAAAATGGTCGAAGGTAGACTAACGACCATGTAGGTCCAAGGACATCAACGATTGCGCTAATCCTTTTCAAGATCTGACAGTAGGGAGCGATTCAAAGGTTTAAAGTGATGAATCAACCATCGGGATCTAATGGTAGTGCTTCATCAGGAGCAATAATATCTGATGGTCATGAATGAGTCATAGTCCACACAAAATAATACAAATGGGCATCTTTGACGGATCTAACAGATACACTCACCTCCATCCAGATCTGATGGTAGCACGTGAACCAAAGGTAAATCAAAAGGTGGGCTTGAATTAACACTTGATTAATTAAATTTTTAAAACACATTTAACAAGGATTTAAACCCATATTTAATTAGCATCCTTATTGATCAAAATAAAAAAGGGTTCAAAGCATATTTTTATTTTGAATAACTAACCTGTAGGTTTTAAAAATATCCATGGTTGCGATAAAAAAGAAGCACATTCGATAGTAGCGCTTGATCACGGTTGACTAAAGGAAGCTAAGGAAATCTAAGATAATAATAGCAAGCACTCACACCAAAGAAAAAATATTTCAAAGATCCCGAGGACTATTGCTTCCTGAACGAAGTATAATCAATCCCAAATATTTAGTTATCATTCAGGTTTGAGGTGGCACGAGGTTCAAAGCAAAAACCACCCCCATTACACATCTCAGTTCCACGTCAGATTATAAGGGTTCTAGTCACAAATATTTGAAGTCTTGATGATTACAAGCACACAAATAAAAAGGCCCCAGGGCATGTAGGATGAAAGAAATTACCTATCATAAACGCTCAACTCCAAAAAAAGGATGCGTTGGCAAATTTTATTTGGCTAATTTTAAATAGCAGTTGGTGGTGTCATATTGATGACAAAATGTGTGAAATTATCAAAACCCATTCCGACATCTTGTATATGAGCTCACAAACACAGTCAAGGCTACTACCTTGGCAATCTAAGAGCAAAAGTTGATACACATAAAATATAGAGAGAAGATAATTTTCAAGTTTCGTAGTCAAAGAAGGATCCTATATGCTATCATGAGATCAATGGCATCATGGGGAGACATTTTTGTACCTGAAGACACTAGGGAAGCATGCAATTTATCAAAAATAGGTCACCATACTCTATGATATCTAGACCACCTGTTCCCGATAGTACCATGTATGAATTTTCTCAAAAGTGTGGAGATGATAAAATACCTACCCCGACATAGCAGTACAAGATCGACAATGCATGTATCAATATTTTTTCTTGTGTGATGGAGAATGAGGACCGAACCCCATGGATAATGACCAATTTGTTTCACATAGCACAAAGGCTACAGTACAAATATTTCCCTAGGAACAACAGATGAAACAAAAACCTTGGGAAGCTGGTGTGTTCGAAAGTTCATTTATCCTTAGATTTGATGGCATGGCTGGCAGTGGCGTATTACAAAATAACGAGGACATTTTGAGACAATAAAAATAAATTGGTGTTCAACATTAAAGTCGAGCACATCCAAGAAGTTTTCAAATTGATAGAGTATACCACATTTCTGGTAGATCGTGTAATCGAACACCAATATCCTATGTTTACAGATATGGAAGTTTTTAAAAACTTGTTTGATACACATGAGAAAATAGAGAAATAATTCCCAATTAGGAAGAATACTTTTAAGCCATGGGTCCAATATTTTTGTGATATGATAAACATAGTTTTGGGAGTACAGGATCTTAGTACAATAACAAAAAAAAAATTATATTTAGTTGCACAATGCAATAGGGAATATAAAACTCCAATTTATGCCTAGGAATTGGAATGAAGTACCCAGATGCATAAAGAAATTGTAGAATTGAGAAAAGCAATTTTTGAATAGAGGCAAGAGATGCCCCGTTTTTCACAATATTCAATTTTTATCCATCTGATAGCAGGTCAATTAGGAGAAGAAACACGTAAAAGAGTAAGATCCATTGAAAACCCCTATGTTCATAATATATTATGGATAATACACGAAGGACAAACTCACATGGGCTAGTTTTGTGATCGTTTCATGGTAGAAATGCATTGGGCTCTAACAGGATTAGTCCCTGAGAGGTTAGGGCTAGGGGTAAGAGCCTTTATCAAAGAGAAGGAAATTGGGGATTTTTTCTTCATAGAATGTTTTACTTATATTATATTATATGGGGCTAAAATTCCCCCTAAGCTGCTACCAAGGTACTGCCCATTATCCCTAGAATCTTTGAAATTATGTAGGCAAGTGTCCGAAGAGGCCAAAATGAGGTTGGTGAAGAAACATGGTAAGGTCCCCTGGATCTATGTTCCCTATCTCTTTGGATATTTTATATTTTTTGGCTACCCCTCCTTGCTCAAAGGAATGTTTGAGTTGGATAACAGGGGATTCGATGAGGTGACTTGGAGATTTTATAACCCAAAAGGAACATGCATCAAAATGATGACGAAAAGATAATATGCCCGAATACTACACCGCTAAGATGCTTTTGAAGAAAGCTTATTAGAGGCTATGGAAAAGGGATTGGATTTGCAAAAAGTATGGGATGATTTCCCTCCTAAAATGAGGGGCAACACACAGGTTTGTGAAGCCTATGATTATCCCATAGAGTTAAGGAGGCTTTGAGAAGGTTCAGTAGATGTTGTGGCACCTATTATACCAGGAGCAAGCCAAGAGATCAAAGAAGACCCCTTGTTGGAGTTAATAGAATAACAGGGCATTGATCTAATGGAAGTCACTGTCAAAACTATAGATATAGTAGAGCAACAGGTTAGGCCTTCCGAAAGTGCTCACCTCATAATATAAGTAGTTCCAAGAACTTCCCAAGAAGCTTCCAAAAACCAAAGTACAAAAAAAGGGAAGGAAATTGTAACAAAACCTACCCAGGAGTCTTCCCTCTTAGAACAAGCCATAGTTCCTATTTTTGACAGATTTCTAGCTATAACAAGTGTAAATAAATTGGCACCCATGGCTGTCCCTACCACTATAACAATAAAAAGACAAGAGATTAAAATTCCATCAATAATACAGATGAATAGTAGGAGAACTAGTGGATTAAGTGGTTTTTTTTCGTAGTCACCTAGTGAGGAGTCAAACAGAAATAACTCCTATGGAAAAGAAGAAGCCTATATTGTCTTTACCCTCTACAAAAGTTTTTTTGAAAAGGACAAATGAGAATACTCCCTTGACTACTAAATATGAACAATAATTGCAGTTAGTAACAGGAATGGGAAACATAAGAGAACAATTTACAAAATAATCACAATTAGAAGCACCTATATCAGATATAGTAGAGATAAATCTCCCTGCTCTATAAGACCCACTTGTATTCAGAGTCAATGAGGAAACATGAGGTTCATCAGTGCTAGGGAAAGAAGGTGATATGGCTAAAGTTGTCAAAGCAATGCAAGTCCAAGCCATAGACAAATTTATTGGAACAATTGATAAGGTAAGGAAACAACTAGATAAATAGGAGAAGGAAAAGGCAGAGCTAAAGGCATTAATAAATAAGTAACATGAAGAATTAAACTAAAGATATGCTTCAAGTACCCAACCCCCTTTGGTGGTAAAAATTCAAGATCATGTTTATTATCTTAATAAAATGAAGAAAAATATGTCAATGAAGATAAGAGCTCATGCCAGGAGCTTTACTGAAATGTTCAGACAAATAAGGGTGATTCAAATAACTGCTCAAGAAATTTTGACCTTGATGAAAGAAAGAGAAGAGGATTTTGGAATCATTCACCCTACCCCGGATATTCTAGGGGACCATTTTTAAGAGTTACAAGGACAATAAATAATAACACATGATGGTAGCAAGATTCAGATTAACTTTGATTTTTTTAAAGCAGCCCTATTTGGAGCAAACATGAGGAGATGGATCAATTCTATGACTAAAATGAATGACCTAATAAACTATGCTACAGGGAAATTGGTAGACATTGGCCTATCCTTAGACAAATTCTTAGAGTCCTCAGACATAGAAGAGGTATTCAAAGATACCATTGATAGATTTGAGTGTGAACCAGGTGATGAGAAAGAAATTATTAGAAAAACTACACTTATGGTGAATTTTGTGGAGATGTTACTTTTTCAATATGAAAGGAACAAGCCTATTATTGTTGTACAAAAAATTAGAATTTTGCAGGAAATGAACATGTTGAGGATTGCAACCACATTTGATGTAGGATTTTGGAGATTGATTGATGAACATATTAAATGGTTGCAACAAATTCAAAAGGGGAAAAATGTTAATACCTACAAAAAATAGCAGGAAGTGAATTCAACACAATAAAAAAATACAACAACAAAGAATGTCTCTAAGATAGTTAAAATGCCAATTAATCAAAGGGACGCAGTCCAAAAGAAGGCAAGTCATGAGACAGTGGTTGTAAAATAAACAATACGTGAAAAAGTAAGGGAGGAAGAGAAAGGTTCTCCTAACACCTCAATCACTGGTTAGATAGAATTATGTTTGAAAAGGTAAAAGAAGATAACATAGTGAAAATAGCAATAACAGTGGAAGCCAACTGTATCAGTTTTGAGATTCAACTGGATACTGACAAGTGTAAGGCCATAAATGAACTAGAAACAACAGAATCAAGAACCACAGCTATAAAAGAAAGTAGACAAGTTTAGATTCTGCATCAAGCAATTAGAGAATATATTTTTTGCTAAGAGTTATTTTTGAGTGCCCAGTTAGTTGTGATGTTGTATCCCCTTCTGTGTCTATTTTTTTCTTTCTCATTTATTATTCTTCCCTTTGCTTTGCAGGATTGTGATAGGAAAGTGTTCAAGAAGCTGAGATCATTTCCTACCTTTTTGAGCCTGAGATTTAGAGACTCTGTTGTTACTATATTGGAACAAGGAGAGTAGGAGAGACCTGTTACATTATTTGAATAGGATATTTTCATTGTATTGATATATTTTCTTTGAGAAAAATAGAGTTAAAAGGTATTATGCCCACTCTGCATGTAAACTTTATGAAATCAGTACAATTCTGAATATCTTTTCTATTATATCTTTTGTCTTAGCCTTGTGTGTCACTGTGTAATGGGTTATATTATTTGAATGCATTATATAAGTTTCTTTCATTGGTTAACTCTTGGTTTTATTATGATATTTGAATAAAATTAAGAACGTCAATTTCTCTTTTCCCCTTATTTTTGTTTCATAATAGAATTGTTGTTAAATTTCTATAGTAGCCCAATGAATCTAGGCACCGATCTACATAAGGCATAACAAATGGTTGTTTTCATGCTTGGTCATTTTAATACATATAATACAATATAAATCTGGAGAGTGTAATTAGAGTTTTAGCCATAGAATTACCGTTGGGGTTTCCTTACCCATTTTGTAGTTTTCTTTAGCAATATTTGTGTTTAACAAAACAATAAGGCAGGTTGACTAGAGCCTGTAATAGCTCATTGGTTTCAAATGGATTCTTGTGGTGTGACAATCGAAATCCTACGAATGCAAGAATCGGTTCCAACAATTACTTGTTATATTAATCAGTAAACTGATTAATGATTGATTTATATAATATTAGTTGTTATTAATCAATAGATCGATTAATGATTGATTTATCTAATATTAGTTGTTATTAATCAATATATTTATTAATGATTATTTTATCTAATGTTAGTTATATTTGTCAATAGATTGATTAATGATTGATTTATCTAATGTTAGTTGTTATTAATAAATAGATTTATCAATTAATATTCTAATGTTAGTTTAATAAAATAGGTTGATTAACTAAAGATAGTTTAGTCTAATATTATATTAATGAAATTATGGATTAGTTGGAAATTAATATAATGATAGATTAATTATTTTTAATCTTTATATTGCAATTAATCAAATGATAGATTGATTATTGTAATATTTAGATTGCAATTAATAATATGATAGATTAGTTTGGCAATTTATCAAAGGATAGATTAGGTTGGTATTTAATCAAATGATATATTAATCTATAGTCTTGCAATTGGATGGCAAGACTTGCTAGTGATGGATTTATTTATTAGGTATGGTATTGATGTATGGATTTGAACTTAATATTTATGGAAAATATTTTGGAGATAAGTATGGGATTCTTTTGCTTGTGTTTTCTATTGAATTGAATCATATAGAAATGAATGGTTTTATTGGAGAAAGGAATTGAAAAATATTTGTGGAAAATATTTTGTAAAGAAGTATGGGCTTCTTTTGCTTGTGTTTACTATTGAATTGAATCATATATAAATGCACAATTTTTTTAGAGAAAGGAATTAAAAAATATTTATGGAAAATATTTTGGAAAGAAGTATGGGCTTATTTTGCTTGTGTTTGATATTGAATTGAATCATATATAAATGCATGGTTTTTTTGGAGAAAGAAATTAAAAAATATTTGTGGAAAATATTTAATGGGCTTCTTTTTCTTGTGTTTGCTATTGAATTGAATCATATAGAAATGCATGGTTTTGTTGGAGAAAGGAATTGAAAAATATTTTTGGAAAGAAGTATGGGCTTGATTTGCTTGAGTGTTGCTATATTGGATTGATTTGCATAGGAATGAAAGTCTTGGGATTTAAAATATTTTTGGAAATTATTTTTGTGAAAGAAGTTTGGGATTCTTTCACTTGTTGATGTTATGAAATAAATCATATAGAAATACATTCATACTTGCAAATGAGTTGTTCTGATCCCAAGCTTCCTATCAAACTACTATGGAGACCAATGGAATAAGATGTTAGATCATTCTAAAGTATTATTGGAATCTGGTGAAGGATGTAGTTCGAAACCACTCTTGGTGAAAGAGAGTTTATTGAAATAGAAACAAAGACTATTCATTTTGTAAATATAGACCTTTGATTTTTCATGATGCCATTGATTATTATTTTTATGGTTTATCTACGATGTTGAATTTAATTATTTTATATAAAGTTTTCATTAGATTTATTGCAATATTTAGATAAAATGAGAGAGAGAGAGAGAAAGAGAGAGATTTATCCTTGGGCTTAGGGAGGTTTCTTTGAAAAATGATCTAAAGGTAACCTTGTTTAAAACTCTCCTTTTTAACTTGGTTGTTGTGGGGTAGCAACACCTAGTTCTTGTGTCCATGAGAATACAATCACACAAAATAATTATTGCTTAGAGCCCCATCACAAAGATGGAAAATACAAGCATGAATTTTAAGGGGTCATCATGGAGGTGCAGTTAAACTAGACTAAGGAATTATGCCTGATGGATCTAGCATAGACTAATAACTGGAAGAAGGAATTGGTGTCTCCATATTTAAAGGATAAGAAGGGATAATCCTAATGTTAAGGTCAAGAAGTCTACATTCGTGGAGAATGCTAGAAATTTTGGGAGACCTTTTATAAGCATATTTTATATTACAAAGGTATTTTAGGTAAACCCTAGTTACTTATGGGAGCTTGGCCTCTCTTGTCCACTCGAGAGATTTTTATAGCATCTTAGACTTAAAATGTGGTTATATCTAATAAATATATGTATTCCATGGATACTCTTGTAAACTTTATTATGTTAAAAAAAATCTCTCTCAGGTTGGTTAGCATTTGGGGTTGTTATAGTACTTTGGTCTAAAATATGGTACTTTATTTGAAAATAAAGGTTTCATAGTACTTAATAGAATGATACTATATAATGTATATTATTTAGTAAATTTTGATAAATGCTTTAGTAAATTGAAGTGGAAAATAAAGAAACTAGACATCTAAGACTAGATTTGGGATAAGGATGGACTCCTATAATCTTACAAGGATATGTTACCTCAATATAAACCCACCCTCATACATGGTAGCTCTTTGAAAGGTACTTTGTAAATATAAGGTCTATAGATTTGTACTTTTTATTTCTCTGGTATATATCATACATTTATAAGATTCTTGTTTCACTATGTAATAAACCTAGAATGCAATGCTTTATGTATAATCTGAAACTTGTACTAATCCTACTAAAATATAAACAAGTCCTAATAAAATGCTTCATGGGATATAAGGCCACCATGGATTAATTATAATATAAAAATAATTATAATGGGAAATGAATTTAAACATATGATAGATGGAATTCAAGGTGAATAGGGTGGATGTGAAGGATAATGTCTTAAATTTTCACCATGATTCTAGCATTATTTTCACTTTTTTTATAGGTGGATACTGCAAATATAGATGAGGGTGGTGTTGGACTACCATGGAATTACTCATAAGGGTAGATAGAAGGATGTGGTAGGACTAAGATACTTCATGGATTGTCTATGTATTGAGGTAACTATACCAAGAGGATTAAAAGGTATTGAAGGCTAGGTGTTGTATTATGTGATATTAAGCTTCACTTAATGCCATGGTCAATTGTTGTATTGTATTTATTTGTATATCCCTATAGGTATTTGTACAACTTATATATGTATATTCATTGTAATATTTTATTAATAACCATTAATGTTAGTTATTTAACCTTGACCTAAGGTCACATGTTATTTGGGTATTTATACCCTCTGAGACCAAATATTTTGTTATTAGTCATAGTTCTTTTATTATTTTTTTATTCATATTACTTTAATGTCTATATACACCCTTGTATTGTATTGTGTTTATTTATGAGTCATTATTTTCTCTAGGTCTAATGCTTGTTATTATTTTTTAATGCATTTCTAAATCTAACATGGTATCAAAGTGGATGCAAATATCCATTACTCAAACTTGAGATATTAGTAATTTTTATTTTATGATACTTATACAAGTGGTATCATTTTTATAAGTAGTTTATGGAAACTCTTTATATTTTTGATATAGTTTTTAAAGGTCTTTTCCAAAACCCTAATTTGAGATTGAATCACAAGGTGTAGACACCTAAAACGTGTCATGTCGATGGTAACTACTCATATGGGACATGCTACAAGACCATATGGAAGACCTTGGACAGATTCCAAGATAGAGCAGTGGTTTTAACCACTCAATTTGGGCACCTTGGCCTAATAAGCTCAAACCGCTATTGAGAACTGTGGTCTACAGTATGAACCATTGTTGACACCCATGGTTCACAGTCTAGGCTACAACTATCACCCATGTTTTAGAACTAAAGTTCAGTTGGCCTTCATTTGAGACAAATCGGTTTGAACGACCATTTATTCTAGAAGAGGGTAGTTGAAGGATGGAAGATTCTAGAGGCTTCCAATCCAACTATCCCAACCACCTCTTCTTTATCTTGGATTCTCCATGAAGGCACCCCTAGCCATTGGGTGATCTTATAAGTACCACTAAAATTAGGGTAAACCATCGAGTATGCATTGGATATTAAAGCAGCGAAGCCCTATCGGATTGTAGACTCACCTGAGTGTACTGAGAGAGATTTTTATTTCCATTCACTTGCCAATTCATCAAGCATCATGTCAATTTATGTCATGGATGACCTAAGGAGCTAGAATGCCAAGAAACATGAATTCGAGAAAATGAAGGTCCAACTATGCAATTCAACCACCAAACCAATCATAGGACATCAAGGCAACCCTTGATCATCAATTTGACAAGGAGGATCAAAGCCCATAGCCTTGTATTTTTAGGTCAAAGCTACTCTGTTGCTCATCGTCGCTGACAACCATGGTTTGCAATCATTGAAAGATCTCCTTACTATTCTTTTTGCATTGTATTTCACTAGGTTAGATTAAGCATCTTAGTGGTTTATTTAGCATTTTAGAGACTCTGACTGATATAATTAAGGTTTTCATTAAGTTTACTTAATTATGGAAAATAGGACATAATTAGCTCATTTTCATGTTATCATGCTTCATTTCATGTAATCAATTCATTAGATAGATAGTTGTACTTTCCAGTTATATGTTTCAATTAATATTTTCAAGTATTGCATAGGCTTAACATGCTTTATTCATTTTATTGATTTCATTAGTGTTATGGCATCTTTGTGTTCATATTATTTAAAGGATCTCATAATGAGATGTTGCCTATGCTTTTAATTTTTTTATGTTGTTTCTTGATCGTAGGAAAGAATATTCAAAGGATATTCAACCATCCAATTCCTTCCTCAATGTAGAGAAGAGGGTCAACTCCACCCTAGAGCAGTTCATGTCACCCGAAGGGCCTAAAACTCATATTTACCCTTAAGAGGGAACATTGTTTTTTTCTACTATAATAAGAGTATCAAAATGGTATCCCTAAGAGGGACGTAACTGTAACCGGTATTAGCTTCTTTACAATGGAATAAAAGTATTTTTCTTCCCATTTATTGTCAATTTCGAATGCATCTATTTTTTTCTTTTATTTTATTTTACACAGTAGGAAGAATAGGTGTGAGGCAATTTTGGTGGTCACATAAGGCGATCACGGTGGAAATCCACATTTTTAGCCTTTGATTTCTGACCTTTTTGTATTTTTGGATATCAGGTGCAAACCACAGTTGACAGCTACGGTCTCATTGTTGGTTCGTGGCTTCAAGACATGGTCTACAGTAGAAATCGCATGATAGAGCTATGGTTTACAGTAGATACAATAGACAATAGGGAGTCAAAGATTTATTAGATGAGGATCAGAGGTAGGTCCCATTTTTAACTTCTATTTCTATTTTTAACAGCCTATGTTTTCTAGTTTGCATGAAAAGGAGATTTAATTAGGACACATAAAAAGAAAAGGAAAATTAATTAGGTCCTAGGATGCCCATTCTTTTTATGTTTTAGCTAGGCACTGTTAGGAACAACAGACCTTTGAGTGTAGTACACCCTATAATCTAGCATGTTATATTAAATTGTGTGTTGGTTTGCATGTATAAGTCCTAATTATTGGTCATTTAAATCGTAAGGTGCATTGTCGAAAAGAGCATGTAGTATGTAGCTTTCATTTTCTGAATTTGAAAAGTTCTTTCAGTACATATCACATAGGAAATGAGCATGAATGTTGTATGATGCATTTTATTTTCATGCAACAATTAAAATGAACCACACACACCACATTTCAATTAAACTCTAGTGAGTTGGAAGTGACATCCAATCACTAGTAGGGTTTCAATAATGGTGGAGGTGATTTCCATCCATTGGCCCAAATCCCATGTACCTTTATTCTAGACCAATACCAGATCCAAGAACCTTTTTTAGCCTATAAAATTTGCATATACTCCTCTTCATAGGGTATGATGGTAACTGGGTGAAAATGGGTGAGGATCTAGGAGGACCTGTTCTCCCTGACCGTGTGTGGGCTTCATTACCACACATTATAGATTGGATTACATGACCTGGAGTTCATAGCCATGCTATCGAGCTATGAGTATATAGGTGAAATCCAATTAAATTGAGATTATCATACAACAATATTTCAAACATGATAAGAGTTTCTAATACTGATACAACAAATCATGAAACAACATAAAATAGTTTAGGGCTCACATTTAAAATTTAAATTCAATATAATCACCATTGTATACCTTGTTTGCATAATAAAAGATAAATCTAGACACTAGGTACACCATGGTGGAGACATGGGGAGGTCAAAAAAGGCTTAATCCTGATGTGAATGACCAAGCCCCACCAAATTCACAACAAAATGTGTCGAACCCTCGCCCACATGCGCTTTCCAAACATCGTTTGGTGAGCATTAGAGGAGACAATTCGACATGAGGGGACACAATTGAGCATATCCATGATAGAGGAGGTTATGTACACTATTCTAGACATAGGATAGAGCATGGAGCCTCTCAGCATGAGGGTGCTCCACTTGGAGGCCATTATCTAGATCACAGTGCACGTGCATCCACTGGATCGACTGATGAGTATGTCATACAGGGATCCAAGTTGGTAACCCTACATACTAGGTCTATAGGAGGTTTCATACCTCTAAATTTAGAGTATAGAAGAGATCAAGATCCACCCATTTATGGGCATGCAAATAGGCCTTCTTTCAAGCATAGGTATATTCACACTCCCATGCATAGTGAACCTCACAAGATCACTATCGACATATCGAAGGTGGGATCCAATGGTATGCCACTGCATGAGCCATGGTGATCCATATAGTTGGATGGTTTATCTAGCATCCTCAAGTAGTTAGGCTACAAGCCTTCATCTCTACCCACTCATTCCCCAAGAGCATAGCAGGAGAATTATCAAGACAACCAAAAAACATGGGGAGGCTTTCAAGCGCCTTCATGGTTCGCATCCACCATCCATGCATGGTGGCACACAACACAAGACTCAGCATGATGCCAATGCTATCTTCATGGACAAAGTCAAAAGTGTAGAAAAACCTTTAAATGGATACAAAACCCATAAATTCACTCTCACAGAGCACACATACCAGAGGCCTCTTATGGTAGATCACATTGATAGATCGCATAGACTGGTATCTAAGTAGAGATGACAACTCCTCCAAGATTAATTGGAGGATGCCCATGCAAAGAGGTAATGCATTGAATATGAGAATATTTAGTCACAAAGGCTCATTAGACAAATATTATATGAGCAGCGTATGTGTGAGGAACACATCCTTACCCAAAAGGAGCATGTAGAACAAGAGGATAGGCTAGCCAGGGCTAGTTTATTCACTCACACTGAGCATGGAGAGCACATTCATAGGAGGGCTTTTTCACAAGCTGATGTGCATCAAGAGCGTAGAGATGCTCACACTCATGTCAGTTACCAAAAAAGAGAATTACCACCACCATTCGAATATCAGAGGTAAATACAATATGAGGAAGAAGAGGTATATGGAGTCGATCAAGGATATCTTGAAAGCTCCCAAGTTGAGAAGGAATATCAACATCCTCCACCTCGATAGAGGAAGAATATACCTCCAAGACCACCCCCACATCAGTTTAGGGAGGAGGACTTTCTATCCTCGTAGGACTATAAGGTCTTAGCAGAGAAAGTGAAAGCAATTGAGAGGCAAGGTGTAACTTTTCAAAAGCTAACATTGAGAAACATTCATAATGAGCCTTTGGACCCCTCGATGCCTACTCCAACATATTTTGAGCATTTTGAAATGCCAAGGCTAGATAAATTCAAAGGTGACAAAGATGTGCAAGAGCATGTCACAAGATTTTTGAACATATGCTTCCATATTGCAAGCAATGATGCCTTGATTTTGCATACATTAATCACAACCCTCTTAGGCCCAGCCCATGAGTGGTTTAATCAGCTAAAGAAGCACAATATCACCAATTTTGAGAAATTGACTGATGCCTTTTTTGAACTCCTTTATTTTAGCATTAGAAAGTAAGCTAACCTTTATGATCTAGCTAATCTAGCTCAGTGATATGATGAGCCAATCCTAGAATATGAAAAGAGGTGGAGGAGATTAATGGCAAAGTTGCCATTCCCAATTCCTGCTACAAAACTAACTCGAATGTTCATGAAGAATTGTGCTAAGAACATCTCGTTATTATTGCAACTGCAACAATACCATACATTTGAGGAAGCTTTGGCATAAACCAAAGTAAATGAGGATATAAAGTTTCAATAGGTCAACGTGAAGCTCAAAAATAGGAATAAGGGGAACAAGAAGAGCTCCATGAAACATTGGGGCAAGTAGGCCCATGTCAATCAAGTGATGTTAAACCTCCAAAGAGAGGATAAGGGGTAAAAAAAGTAGAACTATCAGACCCAACCTCCTCCTGTGCAATACGAGTAGTACAAGAACAATTACAAGGGTAAAAATAAGGAACAACACCCGCCTCGCTAGTTCATGCCTTTGAAAAAATCATTGACATCAATATTCCATCAATTGTGTGAGGCTAAGGCAATCAAGTTGCCCGAGATTAAGTTGGTTGATCCTAACAAGCCCAAGTCAAAGGGGTATTAGGATGATCTATTTTACATCTTCCATCGCATGAAGGGCCATGAAATCAAACTATGTTGGTCCTTTAAACATATAGTGCAAAATATGATCGATAAAGGTAAGCTTACAGTGTCGAATAATCCACTAGCACTTGACAACAAAAACATGGGGATTTATAAAAATCCATTGCCAAACCATGAGGTGCCATGCAACAACGTTGTCCAAGTCAACCAAGTTCACTTAGAACCACCTACCCAGGGGTTAATAGGTATGCTTAATATTGTTACCAGACATGGGAGGTATGAGCAGCCAAATCAACCTTACACTCCCATTAGGATACAAGCTACACTGAATTAGTGACCATTTCAGAATATTCCAGGCCCACCAACTAGACTGGTGGTGACCATATGACGCAGGTTGGTTCAAATCTTGTAGACAACTCCTATGAAGTTGTCTATTTATGAGATGATACAACAGTACCCTAAGCACAGGGATACTCTCATGGATGTTCTGAGGTCCATCAAGGTGCAGTCCTAGGATGCCCAAGCATTCACCAATTTTGTGGGACACGTACAAAGTTCCAGGAACCTATGATCCAATTCTACGATCATGAAATTATGATGGTTCCTATAGATATGGCTGACCTGCCGTTACATATCATCATGTGTGTTAATCACATGCCATTAAATAGAGTCTTGATCGACACTGGTTTGTCAATCAATATTATAATGACCAAGGCATTAAGTCATTTAAAATTGCCCAAGTCACATATTATGCCCACTGTATTCACATTGAGAGCATTTAATGACGTGTTATGCTCAACAGTTGGCACAATCATCCTACCTATTCAAGTGGACCTAAATACCATCCTCATGATGTGTCACATGATCAAAGGTGCCATGCAATATAATATCCTTCTAAGGAGACCTTGGATTCGAGAAATGCATTGTGTTCCCTCCATACTAAATTAATGTGTAAATTACATTCATGAAGGATGGGTTCACGTGGTGTCATCAGACGGAGAACCCTTTAAATTTGTGAACCTAGCTGATTTGCCAGGGGGTTTCATACTCCCATCAACGCACCTAGATGTTCGACCAACATCACAAGTTAAGAATCTAGGAGGAAAACAAAAAGTGCGTTCTCAACCATCAATATTTGTATCACTTAGATCCGAGTACACTACAACAACTTCTTTAAAATTGACTACATCAGTAATACTTCAGGACAAAAGGAAGCTAAAGGTAAAAAGGGGTGAAAATAAAAAGAAGCATGTGCCCAAACCAGTCGCTAATGAGGCTCCCACTCCCATGGAAGTGGAAGAAGCCCAAGACAAAGCCGAGGAGGTACCTCAGCATACCTTGTCTACATTGTCAGTAGCGTCATTCACATCATGGGTGATTGTTCATTTGGACAACATAGGGTTAGGTGAATATATTGTGTAGAATGTTACCTTTGGACCAATCCTAGAGACTGCACAAGCAATGGACTGACTGCATGCTCAACATTTTTTGATTGGATCAGTAGTGCCATTGGGAGAGACACCCAATCAAACAAACTTCATCTATGCTAGGCTAGATCATCTTCCTACTCGAACACCCATGGATGAAGATGATGATGAACTATTCATAGTGAATGTTTGTTACCTATCCAACCCTAAATATTCCATGTACATTTTTGAATTATATCATTCGAATGGGTATGGCCTTGGTATTTTTGAGCAAGGACGTAGGACTCCTCTTAAGCCACATTATCAACTGGAAATTGATAGGTTTGGGCTAGGGTTTCAAATACGAGGATAAGATGATTTTCTTAAAACATATTTAGATCACCTATACCTTAGTTTGGGCGGTGAAGTAGACTTCAATCCTTATCACCCTGATCCTTTTGTGTTCCAAAGGGATAATCGGATGGTGTCTTATGTCACCATAGCACCACCCGAGACATATCACAAGGATATCTTGGTGGGCAATGAGTCCTCACCTGAAAATCAATCGAGGAATGAGGCTGATCCGATTTATGAAGCAGTATCTATTTACGGTGTTTATACCTGATTTTTCTAGATAGTGATGATAGTAATAAGGAAATAGCCTATATGGGGCCACATTTTCTAGAACATCCCATTCTAGTGGGGGTAAATGAGGGCTTGTATTATGATAGTGATGAATAATATAATATAGGGAGAGCCTAATTAGAACCTCCCTACTTACGTTATCACAATGCACCATATACGGCTAAGAACATGCGTAGAGAGATTAATCTCCATCATCACCTCAGAGGGAGACCACGAAATATTAATATGATTTATCATATGGTTTTTCTCGATCCATCAATGTACATGGAGCTCCATGAGCTCAGTGATCCCATCCAATAGTCTATTCATAGACCAGATCCAGAGATCCCCATACCCCTAGAACCACATCTCGAGGATGGTAGTTTTGATAATGACGAGTCACTTGCATGTGGTTCTAGAGACATAATCCATTTCATTAACATGGTATCAATTAATTTGACCACTCCACTCCACAATCTAGTTGATCCATCCAAACCGTTGCATTTAAATATAGATGCTATCGATTGGGATCATGTTGACTCGCCTATTGAGCTTGAAGATTTATTCCCTAATGAAGAAATGCTACAACCATTTCATTTTGTGTCAGGTTGTGCTTATGATGTCTATCATGTTGATGATGCTTCCAATGTAGAACCTATAAACCCAATAGATGACATCCACTTGATCCCTATGCCTCATCATCTTGAGGAGGGATCACACACGTCAGCAATGTGGATATCAGTAATGACCCCACTAATCCAAGGAAGGTTAAATTTGGAGAGAGTCTCACTCCCAATGAGCATGCCACCCTCATACCTCTACTAAAAGAGAGACCTAATATTTTCACTTGGACTTACAAAGATATACCAGATCTAGATCCAAAATTGGTTACCCATAACCTTTCGCTAGATCTGTTAAAGAAGATAGTCAAGCAAAATATTAGAAAGATGCATCCAATAGTAGCCTTAATGGTGAAGGATGAATTGCAAAATTTGTTGGACATAGAGTTTTTTATCTCCATCGACTATCTAGAATGCGTATCTGATATGATGCCTATAGGAAAACCTGATGAAAGGATCTGTATTTGTACAGATTTCAGAGACCTAAATAAGGCAACACCAAAGGATTCATTTTTATTTCCAAATATTGATGCTCTTGTAGATGCAACCACAGGTTATGAGATGCTCTCCTTAATGGATGATTTTTTTGGTTACAATCAAATATGGATTAAGCCTAAATACTAGCATAAAACCACATTTATAACACCATGGGGAACATTTTGTTACAAAGTTATGCCATTTGGCCTTAAAAATGTTGGTTTCATATATCAGAAGACCATGGCATATATCTTTCATGACTACATGCACAAGATCCTAGAGGATTATATCGATGAATTGTTGGCTAAGTCATTGTTGCATTTTGAGCATGTTGAGGTCTTGAAGAAGGTCTTTGATCACCTAATAGAGCATAATATCAGGTTGAATCCTAAGAAGTGCATATTTGGCATAAATTTAGGAAAGCTCTTAGGATTCATAATTTCAAAATGAGGCATCGAATTTGATCCAAAAAAGGTCAAGGCTATTCTAGAGATGCATCCTCCCTCAAATATCAAAGAATTAAGAAGCCTATAGGGTAAATTAGAATCCATATAGTGATTTATCACTCAATTATCAGATAAATGTTGACCCATGAATTGACTTCTACACAAGGGGATCCCATTCAATTGGGATGAGGACTGCCTGATAAAATCAAGAAATACCTAGCAATGCCGCCAGTGCTAGCTCCACCAAGGCCAGAGATGCCATTTCTGCTATATATATTGGCAACTGA
Organism: Wollemia nobilis; assembly: GCA_028583015.1. Classification (NCBI taxonomy): domain Eukaryota; kingdom Viridiplantae; phylum Streptophyta; class Pinopsida; order Araucariales; family Araucariaceae; genus Wollemia; species Wollemia nobilis. The sequence continues at coordinate 6,332,435 of JAQPPZ010006195.1, read as the reverse complement.
CTTTGCATTAAGGACCATGTTAGCCCAAAATAATGTGCAAGATAAATAGCAAGCCATATATTATATTAGTCAAACCTTGGTGAGTTATGAGCTAGGATATGCATATGTGGAGAAGCTATGTTTAGTAGTAGTGTTCACCACAAAGAAATTGTGGCACTATATAAGTCATACGACATATGTAATATCAAAAAAAAATTCTTTGTAGTATATGATGAGCAAGATATATCATAATACACATATTATGAAGTGGATCGTGCTACTGACAAAATTTGATCTAGAATTCATAAGCCAAAATCCCATTAAGGGACAAGTCATAGCTGATCAGCTGGCTGAGGCACCACTGTCAAACAGTAGACCTCTTACCATCGAGATTTTGGATAATGCGGTCTTTTCTGTATATGAAGCTCCCAAACCTGAAGAACCATAAAATAATGTTGATATGACCTTTGTTCTTCAATGGTTCAAAGTGCAAGCAAGGGGGTGGTGCAGTAATAGTTTTTTTCATACCACAAAGAGCTCCAATGCCCTTGTCGTTAAAATTAGACTTTCCTTGCACCAAAAAAAATGTTGTATACGAAGCCTTACTGCTGGACCTCCACAAAGCCATTGCTATGAACATTAAAATATTAAACATCTTTGGTGACTCCTTGCTCATAGTCAACCAAGTTAAGGGGCTTATTCAGTATTGATGTCTTGTGTTAAAAGCTTATAAATATCTTGTTATTGTATATTTGGCTAAGTTAGAATGGCATAACATCGAGGCAATCCCTCATTCATCAAATAGGTTCATAGACACAATGGTGTATTTGGGATTCTTAATCTCTCAGAATCCATCTATCGATTTTAATACCATTCATGTTAAAATGCTCTTGCATCCTGTGATGGAGCACAAAGCCTTTGATAATAAAGAGTCAATCAACATGATTAGCATGGAGCCAAAAGTTGAATGGTTCTATAGAGCTAAATACTTTCTGAAGAAGGCACCCTAGGGATCATTAACCTCTCAGAGTCCTACAGGGAGTGGTACTACCATTCACCACAAGGTTTTTTCCTATTCTATATTTGCACATGTAGATACGCAAGGGGAGCAAGTCATCTTGGCAGTCAAAGCTGAGGCTTACCAGAGATGGATGCGCAAATCCAAGACTTATTAAAACTTGGTTTGATCCCAAAGGGATTTTCATGTGCCAAAAAATGCATATTCAAGAAAAAAGCAACTAAATATGTCTTTCTAGAAGATATTTTGTAAAAAAAAGGTTATGATGGAGTTCTCCTTTGTTGTCTAGAGCCCCAAGAGGCATCTTGGATGATTTCACAATTTTATGATGGTACGTGCGAAGGCCATTTTAGCAGCATGGCCATCGTCAAGTGCATCCTTTGAATGGGTTAATTTTGATCCACTATGGAGAATGATTGCAATGTGTATGTCAAGAAATGCATCAAATGTCAACATCATGCTAATTTTACACACTTCCCATCGTAGGCCTTATAGCCCATCTAAGCGGCTTGGCCATTTTCTCAATGGAGATTAGATCTTATTGGTAAGATCTATCCTCTGTCATCGGGTCAGTATACTTTTAATATTATTGCTAATGAGTACTTTACCAAATGGGTGGAAACAATACCTTTAACACCAACGATTGGAGCTCACATAGTAGAGTTTATACTCAATCATATCATATGTCATTTTGGGATTCCATCCAAGATAATTTTGGATAATGGAACGTCATTTAAGAACAAAAATGTGAGAGCTTTAAAATCTAAGTATAGAATCAAGCATATTTTTTTGACTCCATATTATCTGTAGACAAACGAAGAAGTTGAGGCCTCAAACAAGATAGTGGTGGCTATCTTGAAAAATACGGTTCATGAAAACCACAAATACTGGCATATCCAGCTGCCCCTTACATTATGGGCTTACAAGACTAGCATTCAGACGCCCACTAGGGCAACACATTTTTCACTAGTATATGACGTTGAGGCCATTATGCTATTAGAGTTGTAAATTCCAACACTATGCATTGCATTCAAAGAGTTCATCAATGATGACACTATGCGACAAGCTTACCTAGATCAATTGATGCTACTTGATGAACTTCGCATGAATGCCCTGGAGCATCTCTGTGTTTATCAGGAGTGATTAAAATTATTTTATAATAACAAATTCCATCAAAGATACTTTGAATTTGGGTATCTTGTGCTAAAAGAGAACCAACAGAACTCTAATTTACCGCTTGATATGTGAGACAAATTTGTGGCTAATTGGCTAGGACCCTATATCATATATAAAAATATTGGTCTGAGTACTTATCACCTAGAGTCGCTAGGGGATGTTGAAGAGCATGAACCTCTCAACATCATCCATATTAAGGTGTTCTATTCTTGAGAGCCTAGAAAAAGTCACCAAGGGTTCCTAAAACTGCCTGGTCATGTTAGTTAAAGGTCCCGAGGGTTTACTTAAAATCGCTCGATCAACCCCAAAATGCTTCAAGGGTTTTCTTAAAACCACTCGGTCATCCAAAAAGGCTCCAAGGGTTCCTAAGAATCATTTGGTCATCCCTAAAAGCTCCAAAGGTGCTCATAATCCCTTTGGTCAACCCAAAAGCCCCAAGGGTTTTCTAAAAAATTGCTTGGTCAATTTAAAGGCTCCAAAGATATTTCCTCGTTGTTTGGTCACTCCTAAAGGCTCCAAAGGCATGTACTCATCGTTTGGTCAAATATAAAGGCTCAAAATCCATAAAAATTAAAAAAGCAATAAAATCCAAAAAAAATTGGTAAAGCATAAAATCCAAAAACATTTGCATTTCATTTGCATCATTGCATTTCATGTTCCACATACATTTCATCATTGCATTGCATGTAGGCATTCTTCATCCATTGCATTCCACAGTAGAATGGATTATGTTTGCCAGTATTACAAATGATGCCACATTGTGTTTCAATCATGCACCTCTACATTTATTATAATCCATAATTCATGTGAGTAATTGTGTTGTTCAACACAACCCATTTTGTTGCTATGAAGAATATACTAGGATTTTCTGGTCATTCAACCATACCTAGAGATCTTCTCAAGAGTTTATAGAAAGTGTGCTTTGCTTTTGTAGATGAGGTATAGTTAGTATAGCCATTAGAATATCATAATCCTATCACTAATCAACAAATTAAACAATTCTAATAAGGACTAGGGGAAGATGAAAGCCATGAAGCAGGACCAGGTATCATGAGGTGAAAAGATTTATTCTTGCTTATCCCCCTGTGTGGAAGGTATGGGAAATGTGGGCAATTGGTAAAAGGAAAATTTTATTCCCTACCCAAAATCCCTTGCTTATGATAAAATTAGAAATATCCCAGAGTGATATCCCACATTAATCCTCAATATTTATACCCCCGATCTATATCATAGATCAACATCCCAGATTGATATCTCATATTGATATCATAAGATTGATATCCTCAATCGATATACCAGAAATAGTTTTCCAAAGTAAAATCCCCAAAGGACATTTTTGAATAAAATTATCAAATATAAATTCCAAAATTCAAATGAAGACAAATTGTACAAAGGAAGTTAAATCAGTATCAAATCCCTTGCTAAAAAAAAAAGATATAGTACAAAATAAATAGTGACTTTTATCACTATAGTACACAAATAAACAGTGATTTTTATCACTATACATGAGCAAGTTTCCAAAAAATTTGAATAAAATAAGGGAGCAAACTTGAATCCCTGGAATTTTTAGCACTATTGTATCTTATGCATGATGATATATCTGATGCATTAGCACCTCGCTTATGTACAGATCAATATTTGAATGTGGAAGAGCTAGCTTCAGGTGTCCTATATCACCTAGTGGTCTAGTCCAACTAAAATCTAAACCTAGGATTGGATAAACATATGAGTATCCCATATCTTAGAAATGGACTGAAAGAATCCTACCTGACATCGGGGTATGCTTATGCTTTATCTTAATATAATCATTTGCACACACAGGGATAATGAACAGTTAAGGCCTATCCTAGCAAAATCCTTACATTTCAGAAGTCTAGTTTGGTCAATATACAACTTTTGATAAGTCTACTAGGGTTTTTGAGTCTCATGGAAAACCTAAAAATAATTTCTAATAGCAACAAAATACCAAAGATCACAAACCATAAAAAATAAATTCATTCATTCATCAAATTGCAAAATATCGAATCTATGATACATCATTACATTGAGCACAATCAAGATATATGATAGATACTAGATGGATATCAGAAATGATATTTAGACGACCACTGACTATATTGTGCATATATTTCAAATTGCAAAAGTAATATAGAGTGACATATTAGATCATTCACATCATACCGCTTCATAGCATTGCATTTTATATATGGGTGATTAATTGATTAAATTCTTGTAATGAGGATTTTAAATTGCATTCATGATTTTTGCACATTATGTGGTGTGGTCCATTAGATTGTTAAACACATATCGCATTCATTCCTTATGTTTTAAGTGATTAAAAGATACGAGTCCATTTACATTAGATTACCATCATGTAAATAATGCATTACATACATTACACCAAAGATATCGTGACATCGTCATAAATTAAATGCATAGAATAAAGTAAAATTAAATGTGTTTAAAATTAAACCTCTCATCCATATGCATCCATCATAAATAGCACATATAAGCATCTAGATCAATCCATATCATCATCATCATAAATTAAATAGCTATCTAGTGCATGTCAATCATACATCACATCATATAAGCATAACATCAATAGGAACATCTACATCCATGTTCATAATATAAACATAAAATCAAAAATAAACAAGTACACATAATGGGACAAAATGATCAATCTCATATATATATATATATATATGTCCAAAAGGAGTACATTAGGGGTATATCAAAAATGCCCATAGGCTACAACTGTGTAGGTCCTCGACCTTACACTAAAAAATAGTACAACAAAGTATCTCTAAGATTTGTACTAAATAGGGCCTACACACCTAGTTTGTGAGGCACCTCTATCACCTCCACCATCCTTGTGAGTCCTCTACGAGCTAGCACCATGAGTACTCAAGGACCTATGAGTCCTCTCAGTCTTGTGTCCTATGGCTAGAGCTGGCAGAAGACTACCCTATCTCCCTGGTCCTGAACCTGGTCCGTTGGGACCCTGTAGTGTGGGTGTCCTCTGGTACCTCCCCACCTATCAGTCTAATATGACCCTCCATCTGGGATATGTGAGCTATGCACACTGTATCTCACTCGTTACCCTCCTCCATGAGGGAACACAACCCCTTGATCTTTGCCATAGGGTCACGACCTAATGGTAGTAAAGAATATGGTGCTACTGAAGGTGGCATCACAGCATGTGTAGCAAAGTAGCCCCCCATTGATGCCCTCAAAAGGTCCCTCGTAGTAGTCATGAAAATCATCTATGCCTGTGCCACATCTCTCTCACTAGTGAGTTATGTGATTTGGGTGCCTACAACAGTAGCCTGTGCATGGAGAGTTGTCCTCTCCTCCTTGTACCCCTATTAATGCCTCTCCCCCTATGCTAGCTTTACCTCTAGAGTGGTGATATATGTATCCTGCTACAAAATATGACTATCCAGTCTCCCAAACTAGCTCTGGAGGTCAGCAACCTAGAGCCTCAACTACCCAATCACTATCAGGAGGTACCTCACCCTCCTTAGTTGTGTTCTCCTCTGCCTCAACCTGAGGAGCCTCCCCTGTGGTGGCCTCTATATCCCATATGCCCTCATTACACTAGCACATGTTGCACCCATATGGATCAGCCTCTACTACATCATTCATCTGACCAAGGGGCCCCTCTTCCTACCACTGTAGAAGTCACCACCAAGTGTCATACACTGCAGTGGTGCCAACCCTGTCCACGCTTGACTCTTGAAAGTCGTCGGCGTCATCCCCTAGTGGTTTCGACTAGACCCATGGTAGATATCTCTCCATTAATATGTGCCTATAGATAAATGCATTTTAGAAGTGCAATAAATGGCATTAATTACTAGTAAAAAATCAAAAAAATCAAATAAAAATTGAAAATTCTTCAAAATTTTGGAACCACGGGTCAAATCTATGGTTTGCATGTCGATAAAAATTTTATCATTGGGATTTGAATTCCATCGTGGTTGAAAGCCATGATTCCCAATCTGACAATTAGGAGCCGCATCTGCCAGATGTGGTCTAGGAACATAACCCTTTTAGGATCACTTCCTAGCCCGACACCAAAAAATTAAAGCCCTAGTCTAGCCTAAACTAATGTGAGGTTCTTTACCAGTAGTTTAGTGAAGTTAATTTGACTCATTACTTAATGTGGTTCATTTTTTAAGCTGGTAAGGAGTGCGAGGACTCGGTTTCAAGTTACCTTTCCCACACCAATGCCTCTGCTAGATGAATGCTATGCAGGGTCTACCATCGAGATGTGTGGGAGGTCATATGTAGCTATTTCAGTAGCGCTTCACATCAAATTTTTCTTCCTCACCTCTTAGATATCTCCAGTTGCAATTGCTTTCAAGGAATCACAATAAAATTTTCAAATAGGAAATTTTTATATATTTTTTTAATTTTTATGGACCATAACTGACAGTTGTGGTCCCAAAATCAGGGTTTTTTGATCGCAGCTCTGAGCCACGGTTCCAAAATTTGATATCTCTAATTGCTTCCCATGCACATGGTTGGAAACTAGAATTAAAAGCAACAAAATCCCACCGTAGGAAGGTTTTAAATGACAAATTAATGATTCATAATTAGAATATCAATAAGAGCAATTAATTTAGTAAATTTGGTGTTTTTCAAGCACCAAGATCACTTAAAAAACTCAAAAAGTCAAAAAAAATTATTATTAAACAAAGTCAAAAGCCAAATGCACCTCGTATTTAGTTATTTACCCTAGACACTTGGCGGTTGCAGTGACTGATGCTCCATGCAATCCGACAAGATGAATAAATAACCATAAGGACATTTGGGGTAAAATTGTCATCATTGATTTGATATGCTTCTTTTCAATCCCGAAGAATGCCTTCAAGGCTAGACCGCTCCATGGGAATGAGGCATTTCATGTTATTTATCCTATGACATATTTTTAGTAGATCATCGACAAATTGATTCAACTTAAATCTAATTGGAATTGTATTATTTTGATTCTCTAATAAGGTTATTGCAGCCCAACCACTCCATGGGATAGAAATGTGCAATTACTATTAACAGTTGCAATCATAATCTGAACTAGGCCTAGCCAAGTAATTAAATGCTAAATTATAAGTTTGTTTAGATCATTCATTGTGTCCAAGTTATTTCGTTGCTTCACTCATTGTCATTACCCTCATTGAATCGTCACTTGAGGGCGTAGTCATACTTTCATAATCATAATAAAAATCAGCAGAAGATCCCTTGATCATGTCAAAATTATGTTCGTACTTGCAAATCATTTTCAATTCAGGAAAATAACATATATGATAGTTTATTTGTAGCTCTCTTCCTTTTGATTATATAGACCTAAATCCTATTGTAGCACGAAAGCTACCTAAATTCCTGATGATGAGTGCAAACTCTTTCAAATTTAAGCCTCCAATGAGTTTGAAGCAATGATTCAAGGATACGCATCCTTTTGCAGGACCTGGGGAATCTAATGTTGATCAGATCAATGATCATCATGCAACCTTTGACATCATTTTAGGTGGTGTATTTTTTCTCATGTGTTGTTAAATATCACAATGCATATCAAAGGGGCATATGTAGACACCTAAAATGCATCATGACGATGACAAATACTCATATGGGACATGCTACAAGACCCTATGGAAGATATTGGACAGATTCCAAGATAGAGTAGTGGTTTTAACCACTCAATTTGGGCACCTTGGACTAATCAGCTCAAACTGCTATTAGACTTACATTCTATAGTTTGAACCATTGTTGACAGCCATAGTTCATAGTCTAGGCCGCAACTATCACCCGCGGTTTAGAACTGAAGTTCAATTGGCCTTCATCTAAGCAAAATTGGTTTGAATGACCATTTATTAAAGAAGAGGGTAGTTGAAGGATGGAATATTCCAGAGTCTTCCAATCCAAATATCCCAACCACCTCTTCTTGATCTTGGCTTCTCCATGAAGCCACCCCTAGTCCTTGGGTGATCCTATAAGTACCCCTCAAAATTAGGGCAAAACATTGAGTGTGCATTGGATATTAAAGCAATGAAGCCTTGTCAAATTGTAGACTCACCTGAGTGTACTGAGAGTAATTTTTGTTGCCATTAACTTGCCAATCCATCAAGCATCATGTCAATTTATTTCATGGATTCCCAAAGGAGCTAGAATACCAAGAAACATGAATTCGGGAAAACGGAGGCCCAACTATGCAATTCAATCACCAAACCAGTCATAGGACATCAAGGTGACCCTTGATCATCAATTTGACAAGGAGGATCAAAGTCCACAACCTTGTATTTGGGGGGCAAAGATAATTTATTGCTCGTTGCGACTGACAGTCATGGTGTACAGTGCAAACCGCTCATTTGAGCCACGATTTACAATCGGTGAATTATCTCCTTACTGTTATTTTTGCATTTTATTTCACTAGGTTAGATTAAGCATCTTAGTAATTTATTTAGCATTTTAGATACTCTAACTGATAGAATTAGATTTTTCATTAAGTTTACTTAATTATGGCAAATAGGACATAATTAGCTCATTTTCATGTTATCATGCTTCATTTCATGTAATCAATTCATTAGATAGATAGTTGTACTTTCCAGTTATATGTTTCAATTAATATTTTCAAGTATTGCATAGGCTTAACATGCTTTATTCATTTTCTTGATTTCATTAGTGTTATGGCATCTTTATGTTAATATTCTTTAAAGGGCATCATCATGAGAGGCTACCTATTATTTTAATGATTTTATGTTTTTTCTTGACCGTAGGAAAGCAGATTCAAAGGAGATTCAACCATACAATTCCTTCCTCAATGTGGAGAAGATGTTCAACTCCACCCTAGAGCAGTTTGTATCACCACGAAGGGCCTAAAAATCACATTTACCCTTAAGAGGGAACATTGATTTTTCCTACTATAATAAGAGTATAAAAATGGTATCCTTAAGAGGGACGTAACTATAACTGGGATTGGATTCTTTACAATGGAATACAAGTGTTTTTTTCTTCCCATTTGTTGTCAATTTTGCATGCGTCTATTTTGTTTCTTTTATTTCATTTTACGCAGTAGGAAGTATACGTGTGAGGCAGTTTTGGTGGTCACACAAGCATATCATTATTTCATAATAGAATTGTTTTAGCAGAAACATTAATCAACAAGTTCATTTTGCTTTCCCCTTTTGATATTCTATCCAGTTTTTGATTGACTACATCATTGACCTAGCTATATTATAGGAGAATAATGGATAGAGTTTTTTGAGGTTGGTTAAAATCCTTGCTTGTTTTTTATGAATTTTTCCATAAAATCCATTTCCTTCTATACTTAAATAATTTTTAGCATTAATGCAAAATTTATATGAGGGTATCCTACATAATTTCTAAAGTAGATAATAAGAGGTTGAACACCTTTTGGACCACACCCAAATTCCAAAGAGGTCATGGCCATACTTTTGTGCATGGCAAAGGCCTTTGAGCCACTTGACAAGATTGTAGAAATGGTTTGAAAAGCTTCATGCTACTTTAGTGGGAGGTGATGGATTTATTGGTTGTATTTCAGTAAAGGATTATGTAGACTATATTATGATAGGTATGGGTAAACTGTCAATGTTTTCACATTCTTTGTAAAATCTTATATGGGGTTTTAGTTGAACTATTTTTGTCATTTTTCCATAAAGTATTCTATTTTGTGTTGTGAATTATAGTTTAACTTTTTTAATTAAATTTCAAATTTACAATATTCTAATGAATATTTCATATTTTGGTGGTAAATTAATGGACAATGTATTTCCATTTGAGTTAATTAGCATAACCATGGGGGAATATTTTTTAGGATAGTGTTCTTAGGCCATATTAGAGGATTTGGATCAATGACACCCATATGATTTTGAATATTGTAGTACTTTGGAGGACATGTATTTAAATCATGTGGTTATTTTTTGGTGATGAGGGTTGTTGGCTTGCATATAAAGAGGGTTGAGGAAGGTGCATGGTGTTCGTTTGAATGCACATGCTTATTTTATAGGCCAACATATCTTATAGTGTTTCACTTCCATTCATATTTATGGAAGAAATGTGTGTTATAGAGGTTAAATTATTGGCTTTGAATGACAATGGGTTTGAAACCTTGACCTACCATTTTATTGAGGTTCTAGAAGGATAAATTCCACTTGCATTATTATATGGAAAGGTGCTATGTTATGGAGTCTTCATGGTATTGACATATGGTGTAAGGTACCTAGTGGAGCCCGCATGCAAGAATCACATATCTCCATATTTTGGCTTAGCAATAATCGTATCAATATTTCCATAGGGTATTTAGCTAGTAACTCATAATTTAAAACATGGTATTTAGGAGGTGTTTGGTTCAAACTATTGCATGGATACTTTACTAGCATTAACTTTGTTATTGAATGGTTAGAGGACAATATAGAAAATGACCAATGTGGCACATGGATAAGGCACCTAACAATTGTTTTCTATATATATATAGGATCAACCAATGGGTTAGGAGCATATTGCACAAACTCATTCATTCCTTGTAAATCATGCAATCAATCAGTAATAGACTTGGTGCATAAGTGAAATTCTCTATCTTAGAAAGATGATATGTGGTAAGTCATAATTCATTGATTCTATGCCTAGTGTTTTACACAAAACATTCTCATTAGCTCCCTTGACCAACTCAAAAATACTTGGCAATAGTTGATTTGTTAAATTTTGCCAAGTTGAATATCTAGTCAATATCTTATTGGCACCCCTCAACCACATAGATAATGACACATGGTATTTCATAAATTTTCTAGTGTTAATTTTAAATTTTTATGGTTAAACGGTTTTGATGGAACTTTCTATGTTTTCTTGGATATAAACGCATTTTATATTTTTTTAAATCAAATGAATTTTTGAGCGCTTTACATTTAATGTTATTTTTGGTGATAAGTATGTAAAAAATAGTATATTATTTAACAATACAATAGATTAATATGTACGCGTGTTTAATGGACCTAACTATTCCATATATAAAATTAAGTTATCAACTCTATATGGACTAAGGGACTTGTCAAATATGTGATTGGGAACCCAAAAGATACTAATAATACGAAGAAAAAGAATTGTATAGGGATAAGAAGTAGGAATCCCATGGTGTAATTTATTTACATGTTGATAATATTATGAAAGTCACATAAGTAGCATCCCAAACGTAAAGATGTTATTATAAAATTTTTAGATGTGTAGGTTTATTATATTTAAATTAGTGGGTTGGAGATAGATCTTTCTAGGATAGTTTTTGAATAATTGATGAGTACATAAACAAATTCTAGAAACTAAAAAGAAAATATCTACATTACTAGAGTGGGTACCAATGCTAAGATAGATTTTAAACATCTCAATGTGTCATTAAATAATATTTTAAATACATATGGGATAGTTTCCATTTTCTTTTTTTTTGATAATTTAAGTATTTTATTATATACGGGTTTTTACAGGTTGACCCAAAACCTTTTTACAAAAGACAACTTGGATATGCTTAACATAAAAAACCTGAGCAGGCTAAGCACCCTCAGTCCTATGAAACCACTAACTATACTAAGGAGAACCCCCCCGTATGCAAAATAGGACACCCAAACATCCTACAGGACAAAAAGACAACAAAAAACATAATCTCCAAAAATAGACCTGGCTCCACGTAGGGCATCCAATAGGATGAAACAGGAGGTGCCATATTAGGCCTCCTTGAGGTCCTCCTCTTATTCCTTGATTTCATCCTTTATGTTATCCTTTACCTCTTTCTTCACCTCTAATTCAGAGTTGGCCTCCACCATCTTGGAATCTTCTTGGCCCTGATAACCTTCATGGAAGAACATAATGTTCAACGTATCATGAAGCTCCTTCATCTACTGGATAATTTTTGAGGATATCATGATGACGTAACACTTTATGATAAAAATGATAGGATCAAGATCCTCATCCTTAGAATCCACCTTTAGGATATTCGAGCTCTCCTAGATCATCTTGTTCCTCAGGAACAGTGAGAATCTGGTGGGGCCTTCGAGGTCCTCGATCTTCAACCTCTTTCTGGTGAGCCCTCCTTTTGCTGGAAAATCCACCACCCTTTTCTTGGATGAGGACATCCCATATGGCTTAGGAAGTCTAGGGCTATTTTTTTCTTTGGAACATTAAGCTTGGGGAACGATGGGGGGTCAATTTTAGGGGTATTGGCTAGAACGTGACTATAAATAATCTTAAACAAGCCCTGGTGAATGGGAAGGTCAGCCCCTTTCTTCTTCCTACAAGAATTTATGGTGTAATTGATTGAATTAAACAAGAAGTGGGGAATACTGATTGGGTTTACGTCTTGGAAGAAATTGACAAAGGTATAATGGAAACTTATGAAGACCTTCCCAAGGTCCTCAACAGTAATGAATTCCATTACATTTTTCATAACATAATTCCATGGGGTGGGGAGGTCAATACACAACATACTGGTTTTGGCTTCCTTCTAAATTTTGGAGTTATCCTTAAATTATTTGAGCTCCATGTCCTAATTGTGCTTCTCCTTGTGGATCGATCTACCCTTGGCCACCTATCCCATGATTATTTCTAGAAAATGCATGTTGATGATAAACTTCCAACCACGAACCACCACCTTGCCTCTGTTTCATGACTCCATAATTGCCATCGTAATATCGTTATTAGCCCCAAAATAAATATTGAATAAAGGAGTGAAACCCCTCTCAGTGAGAATGGCTTCCACCAAGGGTTACCTATCAATATAGATCGGCTCAATGTAAGTCATGGTAACCTCGTGAGCACCCTTGCAATCAACCACTTGGAAGTTATTGAGGTAAACTCTCTTACTCTCTAATACAGGTGAAGACACCTTTGATGAACAATGAAGTTGGATCTTAAAAGAAGTAGATAGAAGCTTATGGATGAAATATCGGTTGGAATGTAAATTATCCTATGGGATGGCACCATGCATAGGGGAGTGCACCAAACTGGAGTGCACTTGGAGGATGGTCCGCATGGCATCCTTAATAAAAAAATCTTATGCTAGAATTCAAGGACATGTGACTATTTGGATACCCATGCTTTGGAATCATGGGTAGATTTGAAAGGATAGGCATGGCATGAAATATAATTCCTCCAAAATGGGTGACTCTACTTAATACGTGAGATAGGACCATTAATTGTTCACATCGGGACCACACCCAACATTGATTGGCCTTCCTTTTGCGAGTGCAAACCACCTTGGTAATGTTACCATTGAACCCACTCCTGATACCATGTTTATCAAGGCTTACCATTCTTTAAATCCTAACATGCCTAAAAAGACAAATATGGAATTTCCTCCTTGAAGCCAGACAACAAGGACAACCTTTAATGATTTTTGGAAACATGCAATTAAACCTGACATTAATAATCTAGGTCATATCATTTTATTTTGAATTAGGATTTCCACATCGTATGACACTCCCTAAGTCCACGTGATCAATCTGTATGCACTAACCCCTTCATTTTCTAGCCTATCCACCACCTTGTTGGACTCTCTGAAATAATGTTGGAATAGCGTGTCACTTCTGGAGCCAATCAGGATTCTAGCTTCTTTGATGTAGGCCTCGATCCTCCAAGGGGGGTTTTTGTTATTTCTAAGTATGTTTATGATATTGATCGAGTCGTCCTCCACAATTGTTTTTCCCTGTACATATTTTGCCAAAACCAATCCTCTCTATTGGAAATTTGAATTATTTTGTGTTGTCATTGATGTCACATGGATCACATTGAGTTTTTATGGTAAAAGCACTTCATAAATAATCATTTATGATATTTTGGAGAGCATGGATATTTATAGGGTTTTGTAGCACAAGAGGCATATAATATATAAATTTTTAAATATTATATTAATGGTTTTTATTAAAACCAATGGTAAAGGTTGTTATTAAAACCAATGGCAAGGGTTTTATTAAAACCGATGGAAAGGTTTTTTATTAAAACTGGTGGAAAGGTTTTTTATTAAAACCAATGGAAAGGGTTTTCATTAAAACCATTGGAAATGGTTTTTCATTAAAACCACTATGCTAAGACTTCTCCAAATTATGATGGATGAAAAGGTTTTCCAATAAAACCTAGGTGCAAAAAGTTTCATGGCAAAATTCAAAAGAATGAAGGAGATATCCCAATTCAAAGTTAAAAGGTAAATTATTAAATTTTTATTTAATAATTCTAAGTTCTAAGGTTGTATTATATTATCCGTCAATGTGCAAAGGTTGGGGAGATAAATAAATATTCACCGACATCATTTGAAGGTATGGAGGTGTTAGTGTAATATTCCATTACTTGGGATACTTACCATTTACTCCACTAGGTAAAACAATATTTAAATTTATCTTTTACTATCTATATAATTATTCTTCTATCCTAGGTTAATCTCTAAATATCCTAGGTTAGTGGTTTGGTTAGAATTCTCTACCTAGGTTAGTGTTTAGCATCACGCAACTCCCTACTCTATTGTTAGAGGGTAGTTAGCACTATTTCCTAATGCTGTTAGTTAGTCTATTTATTTAATCATAGACTTTCTATTGTAATTGTTAATGATTAATTGATTATTATTTTCGCTCACTCTCTTGATCACATTGGTATCATCGCAGCTAGGTGGCCTAATATGAGCTTCGCTCGTTCCACCCGACCTGGACCTAGCACGGTCTTCGAGGGCCCTGCTGGCCCTCAGGACCTACATGAATCCTAAGGTAGCTCCTAGGTAGTAGGGCCTGCAGGCCCACATCATCAGGTAGCCATGGGAGAAGGCCCGTAGACCCAGACAGATCTAACATAATTCTACTATCCGACCTGTCAGGCCTGACAGGCTGACAGAGGACCAGACTCTAGATCTAAGGAGGACCGACGAACGACCCAACCTAGGCCCCGCGAGCAAGGAGCCCCCTATCGGTGACCAAATATTAGTTTTCTTTGGCTCGATCGGAGGACTCGAGGTTGACCTCCACGAGAGGGCAAAAGCACCCTCCATGGGAGGCCATGTGGCAAACCCAACTGGGAGTGCCTAGAGGGCAGGAGCACCCTCACACTCCTGGTCGAGCACACTGATAGGGGGACAACCCTGTCAGGACTCCGATGGTCGGCTCAATCCTGCGATCGAGGCTGAAAACCAATGACCAGCCACCTGAGGAGGGTAGGTGTGCCCTCCCCTTGACAGTGACCAAACTGACCTGCTATCTGGCGACTGGAATCCGAGAGGGCAGGAGACCCTTCGATTTTTGGAAATCGACAAAGTGACCATCGACTGGAACGATGTATCTGACCACTGAAGACCCACATTCGGTGATTGAAATCCAAGAGGGTAGGCGGCCCTTCGATTATCGGTAATCAGAAAGGCAACCATCGACTAGAGCCAGAGTAGGAGCGCCCTAACTTGAAACACGTGGCACACAAACCCTCAACTGACAGACCTTGTAGACCCACACACACTCGAGCATAGATCTTGAGGAACTGACTTATACCACTCATCTGGTGACATGTGGCGGCCAAACATGACCTCAGGCATGGATCTTGAGGAGCTAATGTGGCACAACCAATGGACTTGACCTAGACCAGACATGACATGTGGCGGATAGCCACTGGACCTGGACCAGACACGACACATGGCAGATAGCCACTGGACTTAGACATGACATGTGGCATGCACCACCTGGACTGGCCTGACACATGGGATAGGGCTAACTGGTCTGACACGTGGGGTGACGAATACAGTCCACGTGGCTGGTAGCAAAACCAGCCACGCGAGGGACTGACTGCCCATAGGTAGTCACAAGCGCTTTACGCGCATTTGCTCTTTTAAAGAGCAAAATATGCCCCGCGACATCAATGTGGGACAAAAGTCCCAATTTTTTTAAAAATCTGCGGGGCGGGCGAAGCCTTCAAGGTGAAGGCAATGCCCTCCTCCTCTCGTCGGGCTAGCTAGCCCGATTGGAGAGCAGGCCAGCGCTAAGGCGCTGCCCGATGGGAGGTCGAGAGTTTGACTCCCGTCGGAGGGGGGCATGTAAAATTTTGCTCCATGGAGCAATAAAAAGGAGACCCCAAAGGTAACTTAAAATATTTTTTTTTTTTTTATTTGCATTTTTTTAATTAAAGTTTTTCTTTTATTATTTTTTTTAATAATTTAAACTTCAAAATACTGTTTTTTTCTTAAATCAATTTCTATTTAAATATTTAAGTTGATTTATTTAAAACATATATTTTTTAGTTTTTTATTATTAATTAAAATGATTTATTAAACTTTTCTTAACTATTGCAAATTAAAATTAAAGAAAT
The DNA here is from genome assembly GCA_028583015.1 of Wollemia nobilis. Lineage (NCBI taxonomy): Eukaryota > Viridiplantae > Streptophyta > Pinopsida > Araucariales > Araucariaceae > Wollemia > Wollemia nobilis. The sequence goes on along the minus strand of JAQPPZ010006195.1, from coordinate 6,315,931 downwards.
ATTTTTTTTGCAACTTTGAAATTTAATGGTGCTAGTGTTTTCTCACAAAATGGAGATATAAGACATAGCAAGAGCACATTTTTTGTTGCAAATTAGACAAAACTTCTCAAACCTTGTTAATCTTGCATACAAGAAAGGATCACACTTGATTTTTTTTTTGCAAATTAGACAACAAGGAGCCTGAAATTTTTTGTAAGAATCAAATTTCAACGAGTGCATTTGTTTTCTCCAAGGAGATATAAAACATATCAAATTTCAACGAGTGCATTTGTTTTCCTGAACTAGTCATGTGTCGACTAGTTCAGGAAGCCTTTCAAACGCGGGTCGTGTGTCGACTTGTCTTGAAAGGAGTGCTCAAATTGTTAATTTTGCAAAATTCAAGGGGGAAGACAACCATGTACTTCATTTGCAAAATTGGAAAACAAAGTAGGAGACATAAAAATATCATTTTTTTTGTACAACACAAAACACACATTTTGTTGCAAAAATTAAAAGGTGCATTTTCGATTTTATTCGACACCTTTATTGGCAAATTAGGTGCATTTTCGGTTGCATCCAAAACCTAGGTGATAAGAATTTTGTGGGCATTCTTGTTTTATTATTGCATTATTTCTTTTGCAATTATAAGTCATAGAATCAAGAACACACTAAAGCCCAAAATTTCACAAAATTGTGTAAATCCTTGCACAGATTTAAAGCCAAAATTACTTTATATTCTCTCCTAAATAAAAAAAACCCCTAATTCACTCTTATTTGTTTGGCTTAATTTCCTAAAAAATTTCATCCTTCTTGAAGGGAGTTAAGGCAGGTGCCATTAAATATCTGTTTGAGTGAATTATATTTTGGTACTCTTTTAGGGTAATCAAAAGAAAGAACAAGTTTTTGAAAATAAGGAACCTTAAAAGTTGCAATCCTCTGCACTAAGGGGGCATAATTCCTTTCTTCCTTCAGACATAGATTTTGATAAGAGGGAAATAAAACTTGTAAAGGCAATCAGAAAAGTCCAAATCATCAACATTAAACCTTTTCTTTTAGACTTCATAATAGCAATCATGCTTGAAGTACTTACAATAAGAAAGAACAAATTGGTGAACTTTTTTGATCAAATTGCCTAGAAAACATAGTTTTGCAAAACTTGTAAAAATGAAAACCAAGACACCATTCAGTGTTGGTTTCAAAACAAGAAAAACTAAAATGGCAAAGGCACATCACAGAAGCCATATTTCTAGTGAAGTGTCTCATTCTGATTATGTTTCTGGTTCAAAGATAGCACAAGGAGTGCTAAATTGCTAAAACATTTTTGTAGAGGGAAAACACATGTGTCCCTTGGGCAAAAACACCATATTCTCTCTCTCCTCTTTTTGGCTTCATAAATAGCATAAGTATTTTGTTTGAAGACCTTGCAATAAGGGGTGCTTGAACCTCTTTTAGGCTTCATAAATAGCAAATTCTAGGTGTTTGAAGTACTTGTAACAAGAGGAGTGACTTTTTGTGATGTAAAATTGTCTAGGAGGCAATATGTGTAGAATCCTTCACAACACTCTTGAGTTGCATACTTTTTGCAATTGAGGGGGGATATCCATTTATTTTCTTTACTGATTTTTGTAAATAGGGAATAAGGCTTATAAGGGTACATTTTCGGCAGCGACCGACACCTTAGTCTCACTTCCTTCCGAAATTGAATACATTACGTTTTGCAACGAGAAGGGGGGAACTTATAAGGGTGCATTTTCGGCAGCGACCGACACCTTAGCTACCTTATCTTTTTCAAATTCATATTTTAAATGAATGAACCTTGTATGAAGTGATCTATTCTATTACACCTAGTGATTGCAGCGGCTAGTAACCCATGCAATTCGGTTGGATGAAGTGATTACTATAAGGACATTCGTTGGTGTGAAGACAAAGCGAGGAATGACCCATTTTTTTCTTAGGAGCAGCCAAAGCACTATGACAGAGCAAAGAACCATAAGATCAACATCTTCTTCACTGTATTGGGGCAGCTATATACTTTACCCAAATATTGTTGTATAGAGGGATATGTATGTATTACCCAAATAATGTAATAAGGGGGGATGTTAGTGTAATATTCCATTACTTGGGATACTTACCATTTACTCCACTAGGTAAAACAGTATTTACATTTATCTTTTACTATCTAGATATTTATTCTTCTATCCTAGGTTAATCTCTAAATATCCTAGGTTAGTGGTTTGGTTAGAATTCTCTACCTAGGTTAGTGGTTAGCATCACGCAACTCCCTACTCTATTGTTAGAGGGTAGTTAGCGCTATTTCCTAATGTTGTTAGTTAGTCTATTTATTTAATCATAGACTTTCTATTGTAATTGTTAATGATTAATTGATTATTATTTTCGCTCACTCTCTTGATCATAGTAGGTGCATATAAATAAAAGGTAAAAACCTTTGATTATTGTAGACTTGACATAGCGCATGAGAGAGAGTCATCGAAAGGGGATTAGTGAAGAAAGAAGGATAAATAACTTTCAATTTGAGAGCAAGGTCAAGTAAACAATGTGGGAAATTGGCATCACGCAAGAGCCTATAGATCTATAGGTAGCACATGAACTTTGCACAAGGTAGGTTCTTTATTCGAATCCCGCAAAGGGCAAAGTGTTTTGCTAAGACAGTAAAATCGAGGTTCAGATTTGAGCGCAGGTTAAAGTTGGGTGTTTGGGATTAAAATTTCAATGTGGGATAGTGCCCATATGGTAAGCGCTTCATAGCGCTAATCGAGAGGAACAGAGTTTGACTCCTGTGAAGGTTTGAAGGCACATTAATTTTGGCAAGGCATTTTGGCAAAAATGATTTTAAAGTTTGTGAAGGCAGAAAATTTCGAATAAAGGTATTTATCTCCAGCACATGGTAATATTTTTTATTACCAAAGTTTTGGTGCATTAAAATTATTTATGTGATAACTAGGGAGTCATAAGGTGTTTAGGGAGATAAATGCTTGTTGTATGTGTTAATGTGCTTAGGGAGTTATAAGGTGTAAAATTGAAATATTTGTGATTGTTGTGTGTGCTTAGGGAGATATAAGGTGTGAAAATAAATATTTGTGTTTGTTGTATATGGAGTTATAAGGTGTGAAAACAAATAAATAAAATCATAGGTGCTTGTTTTTTATGTTAATGAAATTAGGGAGTCATAAGGTTGAAAAGTGTTGAACCTGTATATGTCCTAGTGCATGATTTGATTATGAAATTAAACTAGGAACTTGAATTGCAATCTTGAGTTAGAAGACATGCACATGAGTTAGGATTTGAAGTTGAAGAAAAAATGCTTGATTAATGTGCCTTGGCTATTGAGAGGAAGTGGATGGATTAGAAAATCAATTTTATGGATAAAATTGATGCTTGAGTTCCATGATTGCTTTAGTGGAGTTCATTAAGAGTATTGTCATTATTGAGGAGGTTTTTGCTATTGCTTTGAGGAGATTATTGTTGGTTACTTATTAAGTCCATTGCCAGTATTTGAGACCATTCAGGAGATCATTTTCTAGTCACTTGTGGATACATTTTTCTTTCATTTGAGGAGATCATTTTTGGCTATGTGAGAGCTCTTTGCTTGAGGGAGTTATGCTTGTCTCTTGAGAGCTTATTGAAATTGCATGAGGAAGATATTATTTAGAACTTATTGCTATCACTTGTGGAGATTGTCCTTGGTTGGTTGAAATCCTCATTTTTATTTCTTGGAGAGGTTTCCATTTGAGAGATAATTTGTCATCCATTTGAGAGTACTTTGTTGAGCATTATTGTCATCCATTTGAGAGTACATTGTTGAGCATTGTTGTCATCCATTTGAGAGATCATTTGTCATACATTGTTGAGATCATTGTGAATCATTGTTGTCATATATTGAAGAGTACATTTCAATTAATTTTTGAGCACATTGTTGAGTATAGTCATCATTCATTTGTTATCCATTATTGAGTTCATCATTGAGCCTTGCCTTCATTGATTTGTGGTTGAGATTTGGGTGCTACTTGAGAGTCATTGGTTGAGCCTTTGGGAAGGATTTTGGGATAGAATTTTTGGAAATATTTGAGACATATTTTATGCATGATTAGTTGAGCCTTTGGGAAGGCCTTTGGGATAGAATTTATAGATAGATTTGAGATAATTTTTGTGCATGATTGGTTGAGCCTTTGAGAAGGCTTTTGGGACAGATTTGTGGACATATTTGGGACAACATTTGAGCAGGATTTTTTGAGCCTTTTGTGAAGGCTTTGAGAACATATTTGGGATAACATTTGAGAAGGATTGTTTGAGCCTTGTGAGAAGGCATTGAGGTAGATTTGTGAGCAGTGAAAGAGATAGTACAAAAACAAAAAACACATCACACCAGTTGCCTAGCTGAGCAGATCAGTGGATAGCCTAGATGAGTAGATCAATGGATAGCCTAGTTGAGCATATCAGTGGAGATCCTAGCTGAGCAGATCAATGGATAGCCTAACCGAGCATATCAGTAGCTAGCCTAGCTAAGTCTATCAGTGGAGAGCCTAGTTGAGCAGATCAGTGGAGCCCACCTAAGTAGATTAGGACAACCTAAATTTGAGAAGATCAAAGTAATCATTTATATTGGGATAAGCATCCCTATTTATTTATGAAATATTATAAGGAGAATATCTTTTGGACTACCCCACATTGGGGGAACCATGTTAAATATTGTGTCTCAATTGTGTGTGATGATTTGTGCACTTGCTTACTATTGCTATTTATGTTATTAATGCACACTGCTATATTTGGTTATTGCAATTGAGGATACTAATTGATATTGGTTTGGAAAGAAAGTAAAAATTGGATGCTATACTATTCATCCCCCATCTCAATATAAGCTTGTGTTCTTAAATTGGTATCAGAGTAGGTTCCTTAGGAAAGGCTAATAGCTTGAGGGTAGATTCTACAAGAACACATATGGCTTCATAGAATGGATCATCTATAAGTAAGTCTCCATTGTTTGACGGTAACAATTATGCCTTTTGGAGCATGAGAATAAAGAACTATTTGATATAATAGGGATATGAGGTATGACATATGTTTGCAAAAGAGTATAAGGTTGAAGGTGATCCTGAGAAATATGAAACTATCATGAAATTAGTTGAGGTCAATGCAAAGGCAATGAATTGTATTATGATTGGTCTATGTGAGACATATTTTGTAAAGGTCATGGTATGTAATTTAGCTAATGAAATGTGGATAAATTTATGGAATGCCTATGAAGGAGATTCCAAGGTAAAGTTGGCAAAACTAAAAACTCATAGAAGAAGATTTGAGGAATTTAAAATGGAATATTCTGAAGATATTGCAATGTTTTTACTTCGAGTTGATGAGATTACTAACACCATGAGAGGCCTAGGATTTGAGATGAAAGAATTAGATGTTACTAAAAATGTTTTGAGATCACTTACCATGAAGTATGATACAAAGGTTTTAGAAATAGAAGAAAAAATGAGTATAGACAAGCTAATAATGGAAGAACTACAAGGAACTCTCACAACTTATGAGATGAGGATAGATAAGCATCAGGTTCTAAAGAAAGAAATTGCATTCAAATATTTAGAGAAAAAGAAAGGTAAATATCCAGAGATAGATAGAGATCACTTAGATGATGAAAAGGAAGAACATCTATTCCTGGGAATAGAAGGTGAAATAGAATAGTGCTTTGTGTGTGGTCAAAGAGATCATAGATCAGGATATTGCAATGGCTTCAATGATAGTGAATATAAAATAACACATCAAGGAAACAGACATAGTCAAAGAATTCATGAGATTTTGTTTGTTATAGAAGAATATAATGATCTTAGTGACAGTGAAGATGAAGAATATTGTAAATTCTTTGGAATAAGTGAAGAAAGACAAGAATACCTACTCCTAGGTATTGAAGTTAAATAAGAGGAAATATCTATCGAATAACGACATGAAGAACTCGCTATAGCCATTGAGAAAGCAAACAGGTACAATATGGTTCTAGGAATACTAAAATTCTTCATATACAAATACTTTGGGCATTTGGATGATGACTACACCTACTACAACAATTGCGATAAAAAAAGCTTATTTATGGAAGAAGAAAGCAGCAGTTCTAGCAATAGTTCTAGCAGCAGTTATAGTGATAGTGATGATGAAGAAGAGGAATCCACAAAATAAGAAAATAAAATAAAGATATCAAAAATGAAAATTGAAAGGCTTGAAAATAAGGTTCATGAAAATGAAAAGGTCAAAGTAATGCTTAATCGACACATTCAAGGTTTGGAAAAAGAGCTTCAAGAAACAAAAGAGCTTGGCATCACTATTTTTAATCAATTGAAGAAGAAGAAAGAAATATGTAATCAGTTATAAGAAGAATATAAAAAATGTTTGGGGACCTACATAAATAAGTTAGTACAATTTCAAAGGAATTCAAAAACTTTGGATAAATTTTTGGATTTATAGCGAGATCCATCTATAAATACAGGGCTTGGTTATGAAGAAGGGAAATAAAAAATAAACACACAAGGACCTCTATTTGTATCAGGAGGTTTTGTTTCAAAAATATATAAGGAAGAATCGGTTTCCAAAGAAAATGAAGCAGCATAAATGGATACTTGCATTTCAGAGGCTATAGAGATGTGTGCCAATTTGCTATTTGACACAAATGAAGAGAAAGAAGATGAAGGTTCCAAAGACCCAAAGGTCTCATATTTCAGGTTTTGGGAGTCACACTCGAAAGGAAAGGAAGTTATAAAATATGAAAGCAAGGAAGCACCTAAGATTCATGAAGAAAGTTCCAAAGATCTTATGGCTCCAAATATCCAGTTTGGATCTTGTTTTGATATAGGTGAATCAAGTTCAAGAAGCAAAGAAATTCTTGAAGAAGAAAGCAAGGAAGAAGAAGATTTGGATACCACAAAGAAGGATCAAGGATACAATGCACAAGTTAAAGATGATCACAAGGATAAATGTCAAGAAGGATATGAGGAACCAAGGCATGACCAAAGGGATTTTCAAGGACATTGTTTTTCTTGTAATGGATTTGGACACAAGGCTATACACTGTAGGGTATATGGATCAAAGAAGTTTGATTTTGCTAGAATGAACTTCAAAGGAAGAAGGTATGGTTTTCAGGGACATTGCTTCTTATGCAACAGGATTGGTCATAGAGCTTCTTAGTGCAAATAAAATGAGAAACATGGTTTTGGTTTTAGAGCTAAGCAATTCAGATTTCATGGTCATAATGATTATGGAAATAGAGCTTCACAATACAAGGTTCAAGAAAGGAATGGATATGGAAATAATTTCAAGAAATAATTCAGGATATGGGCATCATTCAAAGGCTAAAATATCAAGTGTTTTAATTGCAATAACTTTAGACATATTGCAAGATGGTGTAGGACTCAATTCCAAACAGTTTCAATGCAAGAAGGTCAAACAAGTTCAAGACAAGAATATCAAGTAACTCATCAAGAAAAGGATATTAGAAATATGTGGAAGGAAGTTGACAAAGGAAAGGAACAATGTAATATGGGAGTAAATGTACTCCCATACCAAAATTAATCACCTCAAGAGAGAAGGTGGTAAGGGGGGCTAATATTAACAGTCATATATTTTAGCCCCATAGGTGTCCCTTTTGCCATTGATGTCAAAGGGGAGAGATTTGAGTAAGGGGGAGAGAATTGAGTTAGGGGGAGCAGCCTCTAAAGAGAACATTGAGATAGGGGGAGCAACCTCCATAGAGAGTATTGAGTCAGGGGGAGCAGATTTGATTTTTAGAAATGGCTTTTGTAGTGATTGTCGTTATTTGCATTAGAGGTGTTGCCATCAATGACAAAGGGGGAGATTGTTGGCAATTTAAGTTATTTTGTGTTGTCATTGATGTCACATGGATAACATTGAGTTTTGGTGGCAAAAGCACTTCATAAATAATAATTTATGATATTTTGGAGAGCATGTATATTTACAGGGTTTTGTGGCACAAGAGGCATACAATATTTAATTTTTAAAATATTATATTAAAGGTTTTTATTAAAACCAACGGTAAAGGTTTTTATTAAAACCAATGGCAACGGTTTTTATTAAAATCGATGGAAAGGTTTTTTATTAAAACCAATGGAAAGATTTTTCGTTAAAACCATTGGAAAGGGTTTTTCATTAAAATTACTATGCTAAGACTTCTCCAAATTATGATGGATGAAAATATTTTCCAATACAACCTAGGTGCAAAAAATTTCATAGCAAAATTCAAAAGAATGAAGGAGATATCCCAATTCAAAGTTAAAAGGTGAATTATTAAATTTTTATTTAATAATTATAAGGTCTAAGGTTGTATTATATTATCCGTCGATGTGCAAAGGTTGGGGAGATAAATAAATATTCACCGACGTCGTTCGAAGCATGGAGGTGCATATAAATAAAAGGTAAAAATCTTCGATTATTGTAGACTTGACATAGTACATGAGAGAGAGTCATCGAAAGGGGAGCAATGAAGAAAGAAGGATAAATAACTTTTGATTTGAGATCAAGGTCAAGTGAATAGCATGGTAAAGTGATGTAACTTAGGAGCCTATAGTGCAGTTGGTAGCACATGAACTTTGCACAAGGCAGGTTCGTTGTTCGAATCCCGCCAAGGGCAAAGTGTTTTGCTAAGATATTAAAATCAAGTTTTAGATTTCAGCATAGGTTAAAGTTGGGTGTTTGGGATTAAAATCCCAATGTGGGCTAGTTCCCACATGGTAAGAGCTTCACAGTGCTAAGTGATATGAACGAAGTTTGACTCCCTCAAAGGTGTGAAGGTGCATTAATTTTGGCAAGGCATTTTGGCAAAGATGATTTCAAAGGTTACGAAGGTAGAAATTTTAGAATAAAGGTATTTATCTCCAGTGCATGGTAATATTTTTTATTACCAAAGTTTTGGTGCATTAAAATTATTTATGTGATAACTAGGGAGTCATAAGGTGTTTAGGGAGATAAATGCTTGTTGTATGTGTTAATGTGCTTAGGGAGTTATAAGGTGTAAAATTGAAATATTTGTGATTGATGTGTGTGCTTAGGGAGATATAAGGTGTGAAAATAAATATTTGTGTTTGCTGTATATGGAGTTATAAGGTGTGAAAACAAATAAATAAAAGCATAGGTTCTTGTTGTTTATGTTAATGAAATTAGGGAGTCATAAGGTTGAAAAGTGTTGAACCTGTATATGTCCTAGTGCATGATTTGATTATGAAGTTAAACTAGGAACTTGAGACCTAGTTAATTGCTATCTTGAGTTAGAAGACATGCACATGAGTTAGGGTTTTAAGTTGAAGAAAATTTACTTTATTAATGTGCCTTGGCTATTGAGAGGAAGTGGATGGATTAGAAAATCAATTTTATAGATAAATTTGATGCTTGCGTTCCATTATTGCTTTAGTAGAGTTCATTGAGAGTATTTCCATTATTGACAAGTTTTTTGCTATTGCTTTGAGGATATTATTGTTGGTTACTTTTTAAGTCCATTACCACTATTTGAGACCATTGAGGATATCATTTTCTAGTAACTTGTGGATACATTTGTCTTTCATTTGAGGAGATCATTGTTGTCTATTTGAGAGCTCTTTTCTTGAGGGAGTTCTGCTTGTCTCTTGAGAGCTTATTGACATTGCATGAGAAAGATATTATTGAGAACCTATTTCTATCACTTGTAGAGATTGTCCTTGGTTGGTTGAAGTCCTCATTTTTATTGCTTGGAGAGGTTTCCATTTGAGAGATCATTTTTCATCCATTTGAGAGTACCTTGTTGAGCATTGTTGTCATCCATTTGAGAGTACATTATTGAGCATTGTTTTCATCCATTTGAGAGATCATTTGTCATACATTGTTGAGATCGTTATGTATAATTGTTGTCATCCAATGAAGAGTACATTGCCATTCATTGTTGAGCACATTGATGAGTATTGTCATCATTCATTTGTTATCCATTGTTGAGTTCATCATTTAGCCTTGCCTTCGTTGATTTGTGGTTGAGATTTGAGTGCTACTTGAGAGTCATTGGTTGAGCGTTTGGGAAGGCTTTTGGGATATAATTTGGAAATATTTGAGACAAATTTTGTACATGATTGGTTGAGCCTTTGGGATAGTATTTTTGGACATATTTGAGATAGCTTTTGTGCATGATTGGTTGAGCCTTTGAGAAGGATTTTGGGACAAATTTGTGGATAGATTTGGGACAATATTTGAGCAGGATTGTTTGAGCCTTTTGTGAAGGCTTTGAGAATATATTTGGGACAACATTTGATCAGGATTTTTTTGGCCTTGTGAGAAGGCATTGAGGTAGATTTATGAGTAGTGAAAGATATAGGACAAAAATAGAAAACACATCAACACCAGTTGCCTAGTTGAGTAGATCAATGGATAGCCTAGCTGAGCATATCAGTGGATAGCCTAGTTGAGAAAATTAGTGGATAGCCTATCTAAGTAGATCAGTGGAGAGCCTAGCTGAGAAGATCAGTGGATAGCCTAGCTGAGCAAATCAGTGGATGGCCTAGCTGATCAGATCAATGGAGAGCCTAGCTGAGCGAATCAGTGGAGCCCACCTGATTATATCAGGATAGCCTAGCTTTGATCAGATCAAAGTAATCATTTGTATTGGGATAAGGATCCCTATTTCTTTGTGAAATATTATAAGGATAATATATTGTGGACTACCCCACATTGGGGGAACCATGTTAAATATTGTGTCTCAATTGTGTGTGATGATTTGTGTGCTTTCTTACTATTGTTATCTATGTTAATAATGCACACTGCTATATTTAGTTATTGCAATTGAGGACACGAATTGATATTGGTTTGGAAAGAAAGTAAAAAGTGGATGCTATATTGCTCACCCCCCTCTCAGTATAATCTTGTGTTCTTCACTATCCACATTGCTCTGGCTTCGACTTTGTTGTTTGTATGAATAACTAGATGTTCTGCAAAAGTAAAAATAAGGTTACCTTGATGATCTCTCAACACTCCCCCTGCCTCAGCCCTACCAGGGTTACCTTTGGTAGCTCCATAGAAATTCAACTTAAACCAATATAGTGTGGGGGAATCCACTTAGACCTTGATCTGATGTTAGGAGGAATTGGGGTGGAAGTATCCTCTAACAAGATGTTCAAGGCTTGACCCAACAACTTTTTACAAGAAGAAACATGTTAAGAGGATAATGTATGTAAAATGGCATTCTCACTTGCAAAAGCTAGGATCTTGTTAATAATGGATGCAGGAAACCTTGTAGATTCAGAAAAGTCTCTATGGTTCCTCTCTAGCCAGACTTGCCAAAGGAAATGATGGAGACATATTTTCCACATAAACCTTAAAGGAATGTTAGTGAAGGGGTTGGGCCATTGTAGGAATAAATCATATATGGAGGCAGGTTTGGCCCAATAAATATGAAAATTTTGAAAAATCCCATATAGAATGGATGAGGAAACCAAAAAATCAAGGAATAAATTATGTACAGACTCCTAATATACCTTGCAAATAAAACATCTATTAGGAACCATGATACCTCTCTTGATCATATTGTCTATGGTGAGTATCTTGCCTTGGATGACAAGCCAGGGAAAAAAGGATAAGTTAGGAATCAAATTTTTAGTCCACACTAGTTGGGCTTGAAATGGATGATCCTTAGGATTTAGCAGCATCTTATAGGCTGACTTGACCAAAAAATTACCACTCTTTGTTATGGCCCAAAAAACATGATCTTCTCTCCCAATTGATGACATAAAATATTGCCTTAATATATTTTCTAAAGCCTTGGATTCAATCTCCAAACAAGAGATCTTTATGGGTATCCACCTAAGCCTATTTTTGTCAGGACACAAGAAATATGCCACCTTCTACCTGAACAATTCATTAGTGTGGAATTTTAACCTAGCCAGGTTAGGATCCTGAATGAGGACTTCACACCTAGCCCACTTTTCCTCCCAAAATCCAATATTTTGGCCATTCCTTAGGATCCACATTAAGCCTTTACTAACTAAGTCTTTGCTTATCATTATGGATTTCCAAAAGGTCTATCCTCTGCTTGGAATTGCACTGCTTAAAAAACATGATCCTTGAAGATACTTCCTTTTCAAAATCATAGTTCACTCATTCTCCACATTGATAATCAAGCACCAAGATTGTTTTTCCAACAAGGTTGTGTTGATCCTAAGGCCTAATCCACCATCCTCCTTTGGTTGACAGACCTTTTTCCAAGTGACTAAGTGGATGCGTTGCTTGTCTTATGATCTCGACCATAGGAAGTTTTTTGATACTGTTCAATTTTTTGGTACACCTTGGCTAGGGCCTCGAACACAAATAAGAAGTAAACTGGAATGCTTTGGAGTAAGGCCATAGTCATAGTTGCTTTGCCATACTGGGATAATATATGTACTTTCCACCCTATGAGTTTCTTTTGGATTCTTTCCAAAATATTATTCCACATAGACTCGACTGGAGTGCTTGTGAACATCGATAGACCTAGGTAGGAAGTCGAAAGGGTAGATATGGAGCATTCCAATATCCTTGCTATCTTGGCCTACCTGGGAATGGGAGTATTGAGAAAGTAAATATTAATTTTTTTGAAGTTTACCTTTTGGATAGAAGCACCCTCGTAGTGATTCAGAATGAGTTTGATGACCTTGGCCTCCCCCACAGAAGTAAGGGTGAGAAACAATTATTGATGAGTAACCAGATTGGTTAAGGATGTTGTTTTTATCCTAAATATGAGACCATCATTGTAGGTGGATTTTATTGTCCTACCAAGGGATTTTGCAACAATTATAAAGAGCATGGGAGAAATCAAATCCCCTTATCTAAGGCCTCATTCACTCTGGAAGTATCCTACCGTGGAACCATTTATGAGGATAAAAAATTGTGGTTTACAAATGCACCCTTTAATGAGCCTGATCCACTTAGGATGGAACCCAAATATTAATAGAATAGCATTCATGAACTCCCAATTAATGCGTTCATAGGCCTTGTTCATATCCATTTTATGAGCAAAGGTAGGCTTTTTGGATTGAGAAACAAAGTGGAGGGCCTCATAGATTGTTATAACTCCATATATAATTGATCTTCCTTGGACTGAACTTTGTTGGAAAGGGTCAATGATGAAAGACCACTTATTTCATACGGTTAGTAATCAATTTGGTGAGTATTTTGTATATAAAATTATAAATATGATAGGTCTAAAATCCATTATATATTTGGAAGCAAGCCCTTTAGGAATAAGAGCAATGAAAGTTGAATTATAACTACAAGGAATGTGTTTAGAAGATTAGAATTTATTAATGGCTAAACACACATATGGGACTACTACGTCCCAAAAGGTTTGGAAAAAATGGGGTGGAAATCCATCAAGGCTCGGGGCCTTATCAAGGTCCATAGAAAATAAGGCTTGTATAATTTCCTCATCCGAGAAAGGAGCATTGAGTTTTGCATTGATGTCACTAGTGATGGAATGAGGAATAGATTGCATCATAGAATCTTTGGTTGTGACCAGACAAGGGGTATCATATTTGATAATGTAACTAAAGTAATATATCAATTCATCTCTAATATCATGGATTTTTTGAATCGAAGAGCCATCCTCTTTAACCAACTCCTTAATATTGTTGTTGCTTCTATTCCTTAGAGTTATAACATGGAAAAATTCGGAGTTCAAATCCCTTTTATTGAGCCACAGAGCTCTATAATTCTGCCTCTAAAATATTTCCTCACAATCTAGGATGTTGTGGTATTTATCTAGAGTGTTTCTTTCCTCTATCCTGATGGCTTCATCACATACTCCATTTTGAATTTTCTTCTCGATGCAAGATAGTATTTCGAACACAGCTTGCTTATTTTCAAATAGATTATGAAATATCTCCTTGTTCCAAAATTTGAGTTTATCTTTGACCATCCTTATTTTTTGGGATAGTTTAAAGTATGGGCTTACCTTAGTAGAGTGTTGCCACCATTAGTTAATTCGATCTCTCAGATCATGATGTTTTAGCCACATTGCTTCAAACCAAAAGGGACTTCTAAAAGGATGGGCCTTCTACAATTCTAACAATATAGGACTATGGTTAGATGCAATATTGGGAAAATAATGAATATTTACATCTACAAACACTATAATGGCCTCATGGGATAGCAATAACCTATCCAATATTTCTTGAATAAGTTGGTTTCCAAACCGTCTGTTACTCCATGTAAACTTGGCATCTTTGAGCTTGACATCCATGAGGTCATTGGAGTTAATGAACTCATTGAACTCATCCATGCTTCTATTGGGTAAACCTATCCCTCCTATTTTATCTGAAGGATAAAGGGGCATGTTAAAATCCCCTACAAAAAAAATTCTTAAAGATTCCCACAAAACTTCTCTCCCTTGAAGAGAATTAGGAGCATAAACGTTGGACAGGATCCAGGAAAAATTATTGTCCATATCATGAAAGAAAACACTCAGCACCCTTTTGTTGGATTGAATAATTCTACCTTCCAACTTCCTTGGGTCCCATAGACACATTAGTCCTCCTGAGGATCCTCTAGCCTGGATGAAGGTAACTTTCTCGTGTTTCCATATTTTAGAAGAAATTTATTTTGATAGCATGGCATCAGTTTTAATTTCTTGCATTATGAAAATTGTAGGATTTATTTCTCTCCTTAATGAACTAACCACTCTTTGTTTGGTTAGGCCATTGAGGCCTCTCACATTCCATGAGAGGAACTTCATTTAGACTATTTGGAGTTCTTCCCTCTCCCCCTACCCTGAGGTGGAGGAGGTTTGTTGGATTTGTTATCATATTTGAGAATGGTGATAACTAGAGAAAAAAGTGTCATTTGAGTCCCATTAGCAATCTCATCAGAAAACCCTCTTCTAACTGTTCAGCCATAGAGATACTTCCTCTCTTTTTTTCACTACCATAATTGATGGGAGACTTCATTGAGCTCATAGTTTTTTTGGGGATAAATTTAGGAGGGATGATTTGCTATAAAACTAGGCTAACACAACCATTTCTCACCATCATTTCAATGGTTTTAGTCCTAGTGACTTCTTATTCCATGATCTATCTATATTCATCCAAGTTTTTGGGCTTGTTGTAAGAGTAGTTTAAGGGAAGACACAATGATGGGGCATTTTATGACCCTAACTTTGATGGGGACTCTAGGCTTGATGGAAGGCCTAAAACTAGGGCAAGTCTCCTTCAATCCTTCTTTATTCTGATTGACCTCATCCTCAGCAAGAATTTCAAATTTATTGTATTTAGATATCGAAGGACTTACCTATTATTCTGGGTCTGCCTGAAATGAGACATGTTGCTTTCCTTTTTTTATTTATTGGGGTTGAGCTCCTTAATCCTAGTTTTTTCCACTCTTGGTTTACCTTTAGACTCCTTTATTCATTGGAAACTAGAATCCTTAATTCCTGGTGTGGTCTTTGGCATTAAATCCTCTTGGGTCAGGTCTCTTCGGTACTTATTTTGGAGCATCCAAGTTTGGGCACTAATTTCTAATGTGCACCTGGGTTTGGCACTCCACATAGAATATTGGCTTGTTCTCATATTAAATGACCTACTTCCTTAGGTGCATTCTATATCCAAGTTCTATAAATGCTAGGAGTTCAAAATCTAGATTAACATTCACACATATCCTTGCATGGGTCATTCTCAACCTGGCCATGGTGGAATGGTCAATCACTACTAGTTCACCAGTAGTCCTTGTAATCCATTTAAGGAAGTACTCATGGAAAAATTGAGTAGGAAGATTTGGTAGATAGACCCAAATGGGGGCAGTGTTAATGCTTTGTGTTTTAGGGTTGAAATCCTCCCCCCACATTCTGAGAAAGAGGCTTCACCTACCTAAAATCCATGGCCCTCCTATTAGGATGTGACTGACATATTCCTAGTTGTTGAGATGTATGATGAAGAAACCTCTATATAGCACAATGATCTCCATATTTCCTACTATCCTCCACTTGTAAAATGCCCATGTCCTTATGGTTTCTATGTCCGATATCCCTCCTATGAACTTCCCTACTAGGGAATAGGTTTTCAATGATAGAAACCCATCCATGATGTTCAAAGGAGTTATTACTCTATTTTTCTTAGGGGTGAGTGGTGGGAGAGAATAAAAAATATCACTCATTTTGCCTTTGAGGGCCTTAGTGAAATATGGGATGTTTTCAAGACTCGTAGCTCCCAAATGGATCCCCTTGTTAGGATCTTTGTCGGTGGGTTAGATTCCATAGACTTTTCAACTTTATTAGGGATGGCATCCTATTCATAATTTTTATCATTAGGAGGCTTACCTGCCCTTGGATCCTCACCCAATGCATATGGTACCCTGGTTCACAAGGATCCTTCCCACCTTCAATAATTCAAATTCCTCCCTTGCTATCATTGTTGCTCCTCGATCCTTATTGGAAAACAATATGGATAGTTTTTATTTCATTGATACATGTCAAGTTTATTTTCCTAAAATTTATATTACACCCCATGATTTACATAATTCACACCAAAAATTATGCTTTTGGCAAGTTCAAGAAATTTAATTCTCTTATCAAGAATTAATTTGACAAGAAGATCAAGTTTTTAATGGGATGGATGAGCAAAAGAACATGGCTATAATAGATATGGATAGGTATATGTGGCATGTAAATTAGATGGAGATAAAATTCTAGGGTAAAGTAGTGCCTTGTGGAAGACATATCATTAATAGGATTCTAACTTTGATTGTTTAGAATATAACTCCTCTTGATAGATTGATAGGAGATAAGCTTAATGCCTCCAAAATTTGTATCTTTGGATATAATTCATGGGCTTTGTTGTCTTCTCAAGATGTTATGTCCATTTTTTATAGTTGTAGAATGCACCCAACAATCATTCCTCACATAGAGATGCATAGTTAATAAGCTCTATGAGTGGGTAATTGTAATGCCCCAAAATGAGCTACAAGAAAATACATAGAAAAAATATTTTTTTTTTTACTAAGGATATGGATTCATAACCCCTAACCAGTTTCTAAGTAACTAATGTTTAACATCTCCTAATTTTCCCAAAGAGCTACATCTCACTAGATACCCAACACAAATTCATCTATGTAGGTGTATTATGTGTTACCACAAATAACTTTATCCCTATCATCATACTTTATGAGCTAAACCTATCACCTTTAGTCAATCAAAGGTATACATCCATATCCATACCTTAAATAAGTCAATCTATGTAGGTATGCTACGTGTATTGTGAGATAAGCTATCCATTTCAATTTCATCAATAAATTACATCAATTTCATCAGATAAATCTCCCAAAAATTCATCTCTATTTAAAAAAAAGCAAATCATTAAAGGTATAATCAACTTAACACATTGGTTCCAACTACCTCCTTGTCCTCCTTAGCTTTCCATTGATCGTTTGAGGATAGTAGGGAATCGGGGCACTCACGGTTCCATGAAAGGCATGCTTCTAAATTCAATCACTATTTTCATTGCCAAATTGAAACTATACAAATTAAATCAAAGTAATTATCCATCTAATGGATAGTGGAAATCATAAAAGAATCATTAATTTTATTTTCACCTCTCAAATACCTTTAGAGAGTCATTCAACATGCACCACTTAGCTCATGATTTTTACTTTAATCAAATCTTGTCTTTATTTAACAAATTAAAGTCCCATACCTTTAATCATAAAATATACTAGGTTCCTTTAATTCCACAAATCAAATATTAAATTTAATTCATAAAGTAAACCATATTTTCTTATCTCATAAATCAAAGTCTCACTACTTTAATCTATAAAACAATTATTTCATTTATTTACTAAATTAAAGTCTCACTACTTCAATTTATAAATAAACTAATATTTTCATTATTTCACAAATCAAGATCCCATACCCTTAATCTACAAAGAACCTTCCCTTTATTTATTATTTCACAAATCAAGGTCCTATACCATTAATCTATAAAATAACCTTTATTTTATTTATTATTTCACAAATCAAGGTCTCATACCCTTAATCTCCAAATAACTTTTCCTTTATTTATTATTTCACAAACCAAGGTCCCATACCCTTAATCTATAAAATAACCTTTCCTTATCCCCGTGAGTGTGGTCTACCGACAAGGATACCACTTGCATTATCGGTGATGTGACTCGGGTTCAATCCCCATGGTGGATGTGTATAAGAAGTATTACTCAAAAAACAAAACCTTTCCCTTTCCACTAATTAAAGTGTCCTCAAATTAATTAATATAAAAATACCATTTCAGATTCAACTAAAGCTTCATTCTTTAATTAATCCAATTTCCAACTAAGGTTCCTTATTTAAATAATTCATAATCCAATTATCTAAAGTTCCTACTTTAAATAATTCATATTCCAATTATATAAAGTTCTCACTTTAAATAATTCATATCCCAATTATCTAAAGTTCCTACTTTAAATAATTCAAAAACCTTCCTTTAATTAAATCAAGCTATTTAACTAAAGTTCTAATAAGTGGTTTCAAATTTCTTCTATTATTTAAAATGATAACCACAAGAGACAATGCACTGCTTAGGAAGAACCAAGATGACTACGCATTAATAGCATAGGTCCATGGATTGGAAATCACAGACCAGAAGGTTAGATTCACCTTTAACCTTGGAATACACAGAGGTATATCATTTGTGATCCATCCAACTAGTCATGATGTACTTGAGGAGAGGATATACTCACATATGGGTGCAGCAGTAGGTGGGACAACACCCTAACAATGATAATAGGGAGGGGTTTCAGTACCATGAGAACACATCGATGCAACCACACAAAACTATATTTTAACAAGGGTTTTCCTAAGAACCAAAGTCGAGTGGGTAACTCCATAGCTGAAATTTATTAGAGACAACACTACACAACTAGCATCAAGTTAACGCTATGTCTACCTGCATGAGATCATTACTAGAACTAGATGACATAACAAAGTGAGGGAATAATATTATTGCATTTAGTTGATGTCACTAAAACCAATAGGTCGATGTTGAGTCACTGCCAAGACAACGTAGTGATCTCGAGTCATGGTTACAAGTGGTGGTAGAACCATGTCCACTAAAGGGAATGAGGGTATACAAAAGTGAAGCATAGCACAATGAGCATCCACAAGGGTTCAACCTTCATGTAATATAGGAAAGGAAAATGATAACCCAACACTGCCATGGTGTGGACCAATGTACTACCCCCATAGTTTACAGATAGGTCTATGCAGTGGCTTCCTATTCTGATAGAAGTAATTAATTGATTAAAAAATATAACACAAGGGGATGTGCATTTATAACCAACCTAAAATACCTTTTATGCTTGGCTGAGATTTTTCCTTATCAATTATAGTTTTGGCCACATGTTCCTCTATGCACTCCAAACCTTCTCTCTTCTATTTTTTTTTTTTAGAGTGTAACCCCATCTCCTTCTCCTTGCCAATCCATTTTACCTCAAAAGCTGAGTCTACTTACATATACCACCATTATTCCTTGCCATTACTTCCTATCCATCCGATATTACTCTCTCTTATCCTCTTGATCGATGAGTAGGATTCAAGCTATTAGAAAAACCCATTTAATTCATTCTTCCATTTTACCATTAAGATACTGGTCGTTAGAAGCTTCCCTTCCCACCATCCAAGAAAGGATTTTTAAGACAATGTCCTTACGTGACTTTAAAAATTAATCATAAATTAAGTCTTTGCCTTCTCTTTTTGAGGTTGGTAGGGCTTTTGACCTCAATCTTTTAAAATATTTCTATTTTTTAAAGAAATCCTAATATCATTTAAACAAAGTATTTTCTTTATTTTAATCATATAATTTATTTAAATGAAATTGTAATCTCATTTAAACAAAGGTTTTAAATGAAGTTTTATCACCATTTAAAATATAACATTTATTAATTTTAAAATAAATTATTTTATCAATTAAAAATAATAAACCTCTATTATTTTCAAATGAAATTCTTTTATCAATTAAAAATAAAACATCTATTTATTTTCAAATGAAATTATTTTATCAATTAAAAATAAAACATCAACTATTTATTAAAATGAAACTATATTCTAATTTTAAAATAAAAATCCTATTATTTATAAAATGAAATTTTATTATCATTTTTAAAATAATACTTCTATTATTTATAAAGAGTGTAAGAGGTTTCAATAAAAATGAGAAGTTTTCAAATGCAACCAAATTATTCATGATTTTATTTCCCTAACCACAAATGTAGATAGTTATGAATTAAAATATAATTAAACATATGAAATAGATGAAGAGGGAGTCTTTCCGTCAACTCAGTTACCTATCTCAACCCAAGAATTTATGATAGCTATCAGGATATCAAATTGAGGCTCGAGATGGCTAGCTATTGATGATTATCCCTAACCTATAATGCATACCTATATGAAGGTATCTATCCATGTTACCCTTGAGTTGTCGTAATCATCATTTCCCCAACCTCAAGTACCCCCATTTATAGTGGATGATTCTACTTCTTCAACCTATGAGCGCACTTGATCCTACACATTTGGCAATATGTCAGCTATACCATGTTGTTTTAAATCAACTAAACATCACATAGTTGGTACAATTTCCCAAATTAGGTATTAAAGCATCATAGATTTATACATTGTTTCTTTGTGCCAAAACGCTCGTTAGGAAGGGTCATGACAAGAACGCACTCTTAGGGAAACTTCTAGGATTTTGATAAGGTGGACACCTAGTATAATATGATCTCTAATACTCATTTTCCTAAACTACTTGCTTTCATTAGAGGAAAAGGGAGAGAAATGCTAGAAGTGATACACCAAGGTTAAAATATTTTTTTATTGATTACTAGAATAAAACGAACATATGCATAATTCATTAATAGCTAAATAAACAAACATAGTTTTAATTTAACATTAAGCATTCAAACATAATATGTATATAAGAAACAATATAGAGTGAAATTAGTCACAACTTCATATATATATATATATATATATATATATATATATATATATATATATATATATCATAAACCCTTTGTATAGATACAATAGTTTAAAAGAGGCTCAAATATCATTAACAATAACACTCAAGGTTAGATTTTAGAATTATAAAGAAGAAAGTGAAAGGAAATATACAAAAAAGGTCATATATTAGGCACAAGCATGCAATTTCTAATGCCTTACAATGAAAATGAAACCACTATTTATAATCAAATTTAGGGTTTCTTTGCCTAGAAATACTATACAAGAAATCCAAAATTTCCTTCCCAAATAAAGTGAGATATTGGTCTACATTTAATGTTGATGGGCTTGAGGTTTTTGGAAATGGAACTATCAATTCCAAAGGGTTTAGAACCTCTAGGTTTTAAGCCTCCACTACTATTGGAAACTAATATTACTAGAAATCCTCCAAAAAATAATCATAAGATCCTTTGGTAATCAATGTCGCTAGATTTGAGGTCTTCAAAACTAGAACTTCACTACTATCTTTAAGATATTAACCATATTTTTTAGAATATTGCATTTAAATGGTGCAAGTATATGGACCCAAGGCTTTTCTAAATTTTCTAATTTTATATACTCAACCAACCCTCTTCTGGGAGATCATGCATAGATGTTACCTATAATAAATGTTATTACTTGTCATGGAGGCTCGTTGTGGAAGGTAGAAGGTTAATGATAAAATTGAAGTGTTTTCTACTGTATTTTTTCCAAAATTATGGCCTACAATATTGAACTATTATTTATTTATTATATGACTAGAAAATTTCCTCCTAATCTTTTCCCTAGTCATGTATTATTTCATGGGCCATCAATTGCTAAGATTAGATGGTTGGCACTACTTCTTGATGTTTCATAATTTGAGTGGTCCTTATTTTCTCATGAGCTATTGGATAATTTTTGGTGCAATCTCTAGCCATTTATTTCTTCAAACTATAGAGAGATAATATCATACAACTTCCACATGTACAATCATTGTGAGCTCAATAAAATAGAAGAATTGGTCTACAAGCTCAAATAAACATGGAAGATATGACCTATGACTATTATGTTTGTTACATTTTGACCAATGGTGAGGCCTACCCTTTAGTTATTACCAAAAATTATTTAGGATATGATTTGGACAATTGAACACTAAGATTAGATGTTTTTTTATAACTTCATGATGTAAATGTCTCAATATTTACTTCAAGTCTCCATATATAAATAGATATTGTTTCTACCCAAGATTGACAATAGATATTATTTAGATGTGAAACTTTATGGGATAAATAGTTACTTCTTCTATGGATCACTAATGTGTTTGATATGTGTCTAGGACTAAGCCAATGATAAGGTTCTTCTTTGAAAACTCACATGGTAGCTTCATGAAATGGCATGGGCCATTGGATGAGCAATCACTCACAGAGCAACTTATTTTTGACTTCTTCCTTATAGAACAAGTACTTTCCATAGATCTTGTAAAATCGATGGTGTGCATGGAATTTGGGGACTTGTCCTATTCTCTTAGCTCTTCAAAATATGGTTATTATTGATCAATGAGCACATGGTTTGCTTAACACAAAAATATTTTTGGAGCTCCTCTATGCAAAATTATCACTAGTTATTAATTTCAAAATGAATGGTATGTGTGGCTTATGCCTCCTTACTTCCTCAACTTGATGATTTATCTCTCACAAATTAAAAATTATAAAATTTTCCAAGGTAAAATTCCTTCAAGTGTAGTGAATTTTCACTACAATTTTTGTGACTCATTGGGGATCTTCTACTCATTGAAGATAAGTAAACCTAGAAAAAATATTGCCTTATCCATGGGGTAGAAAGTAAAATGAAAGAATGAAAAATTAGAGGAATTTAATAAAAATAGAGGGATTGAAGGAATAATTATAGGGCTACTACAACTATTCTCTTTATGCTTAGAGGGTTCTTGTGTGCTTGAATTCTCATGAGTCAATGGAGAAAAATTAAGGCAAGGCATCATTTTATGGAGTTTCTTTCTCAAATATTGGGAAACCACCTACATTGAATTCACATTATGTAAATTTACTTCTATATTTCACAAATATGGGGGGAATTTTCCACCACATTCCTTGGCATTAAATTCACATAATTTGAATTTTATTCCCCTTTATTGTAGGGATGATGTATTGAGATTTCCACCCTTCTCCACACACATAAATGCTATCATTATATTTTTAGTAATGAATTTGCATTGCATGTCTACTTTCCTTTCCTAGAAGTATGATGAGAAGAGAATATCATTATTTTCAAGGCATTGAATATGTACCATGTGAATTTATTTATTTTCCATGCAAGGTTGTAGAAGTATGTTTTCTCATTTAATTCACATCATGAGAATTCATTTTAATTTTCATGCAAGTTTAGTGCAAAAATGGCCACCACCCTTCTCACTAATTGGATGGTTTGTAGGTCATCTATTTTGGTCAATTATATGGATTTCACTAACCTGGGAAACTATTTTCCTTTTTTCCCTAGTAATGAATGCAATTCATCTATTTTTTTTATAATATAGTGCACATTATTCTAGCCTTTTATCTTTCTTTGGTAATTTTTATTTAGCACATGACATTAATGTGTCTTTCTCCTTGATGATTTTATGGTTGGCACTATTTTATGGAGATTATTTTACTTTTTCATAATAATATAATTTTATTTTGTTGATATTATTTTGGAGTTAGGCTTTCTCTTGGTAGGTTTTGATTTAGCATGCTTTAACCATGTATTATTGTCTCTTGATAATTTGATAGATGCAACTAACTTAATTGTCTATTATGTTCATTAATTTAGTAAGTAACACCTATTATTGATGGCTTGATCAAACAATTTGTGCTAATACAACCTCATTTTTCTTTATTAGCTCTTGATCAAGCATAAAAAATCCACTTATACTTATCTCAATGATCTAATACCCATTGTTACTTTGGAGAGGTTCTCCATCTTGACACCTTTAAAATTATGTGGGACATTTATTTTAATAAGTCTAGAGGTTTTCAATGGTATGGATCACTCTTGTGACTTCACCATTCTATATAATTTTACAATATTTATGACCCTAAAAACATTTTTGATCTTGTGAATCAAAATATAATCTTGATGAATGGTGCAGATTAGTGCCAAAAGTAAAAACCTACTTACAACAAAGCTAAAACATAATGTTAATATATACGGATTTGTTTTTGGTATATTATATATTTAAGGGTAGTTCTTCAAGTAGACCCCATTGAATGGTACTAACAATTAATTACCATTAAGTATGAATTCCCCTCCTTGTAGTTGCTTAAGATGTAAGAAACACTCTAGATGGCATCAAATTTATTGTGGCATCCTAGTTTTCTACTATTGTCATCATATTGAGAACTTTATGACCAACCTTGAATATTTATGGAGTTATATTTTTGTCAAACCACTTATTAACCAATATAATACTTGAATAACTATTCTCTGGTGTATTACCTCTACTTTTTAAGCTTGAACAACTCACCCATTCTCATGGTCATAACACCATTTTCCTAAAGTTATAGTTGGTGAAGTAATTGTAGTTCTAGAAACTCCATAGAAATAAACAACCTTGATTATTTTCCATAAAATAGGGTGTGAGGAAAAAAAAATATATCCTTATCTAGATTAATCATATCATACCATAAGGCTTGTCTGAGATGGAGGTGCCACTACCTCCATATTTTTGAACAAATCTTTTTTAGAATCCTGATTAGATTCTTGTTAGTGGAATCTAGTAAATCATTTTATTGAGGATAATAGTTTGAGAAATAATTTAGATATATGCTATATTAGATATTTAACTAGGTTATCTTTGCCCTAGTAAATGTGTTGTCATTGTTAGCGTATATTATTTGCACTATTATTACATTCTTGTTGTAACAGTGCCTATTTCAGCCGCGGGTGGTTTCGTAACCTCCGGGCTTAATAGGGCATATCATGTCTATTTAATCTGCTGATTAATACAATACAAGTGCTGTTTTATTCTAACATGGCATCAGAGCCAGTTGCGTGAGAAGAGAGGCTGGAGGCGGACGCTGTTTGGTGGGAGAAAGGAAGCGGAAGGCTTCAATTTTTTCTGAACTGTGCGGACTGTGCGTTTTTTTTCTGAACGCATATTTTTTTTTTTTAAAACACAGACCTGCTATTTTTCCCAGCGCTGGTCTGTTGTTTTTTTTTTGTCCTGAGCACTGGAGTTTTTTAAAAAAAAAATTGTTTCCCTTCCATGACGTGATGTTTTTTTAATCACGCCGTCGCGTGATTACTTTTAAAAAAAAAATAAAAAATTTCGCGGAAGGCCCCGCGCCCCCCCCCACCCTCTCCCTGCTTGAATTAAAAAAATATATTGGCAGACGTGGCCGCGTCCCCCCCCCATCCGTGATGTGGATGTCGTCGTGTGCCCCCCCCACTGCACGCACAACGCAGCCATCCACGACATGGACGTGGCCACGCGTGCCCACCCCACCCCCCCCGCTGCACGCGTAGTGCAGCCATCCGCGATGCGGACGTGGCCACGTGTGCCCCCCCCCCGCCCCCCTCCCCCCCGTTGAGGATGTGGATGCCGGACGCAGCCAGCCGCGACGCGCAGCAAGCGCAGCCGTGGCCACAACAGCGAGAACACGAGAGGAGGACGCTGTGGTCAACTTGCAGAGGCCATGCTCGGGCAGCAGACTGAGGACCCTCCTCAAATACGAGGGGGCCCCTGATCCTTTCGGATCAGCCCGCTGGCTCACGTGGTCGTGAGCCGTGCGGTAAGGCTCTGGGAGCCTGTAGGTCGAGGGTTCAAATCCCGCCGACTCCCCCCTTTCAAAGGTAAAATTTTCTTCTCAAAGTTTTTTTTTAATTATTATTTTTTAGTTAAAATTTTAATTTTAATTTATTTTCTATAGTTTTAAAGCTTTATAAATTAAAATTTAATTTTAATTTATTTTTTCATAAGTTTTTAAAACTATATAAATTAAAATTATTTATTTTAACTTTAAATACATAATAATTATTAAAATGCTTTGTTAAAGAGAATTTTTTTTTAGGGGGGATATTTTTTTTCAAAAAATCAAAGGGGGAATGTGAGTAATTTTCTGAAAAAAAGCAAATTTTTGGCATTATTGTAAAGGTGCATTTTCGGCTGTGTCCGACACCTGGAGGGTTAATTCTTGTGGGCAGTTTTTATGTTGTATGTTGCATATTTCATTTTTGCACTATAACATTAAAAATTAAAAGCAAATTCACTCCCTAAGTCCCCGGAATAATTAAAACCCATCCGTGCAATTTATTGCACTGCAGCATTCGGTATTTGTGATACCTCTGGCCAGCACTTACAGGTAAAGCTGTCGTGATTGCGCTACTATATCCGCCACCTAATATAGCTGCTACAATGACGTCTGAGCTTGTTCTCTATAAATCATCGGGGAGAGATAAGTTTGCCATTTTTGCATTTTTTTACTCCATCCACTACCCTTAATCGCTCTTGTGTTTAGGCATAAATCCTGACGAAGTATTCTTCATAGTGTTTAGGGGAAGTTACGCCCCACGCATGAGAAGAATCTTCTATGGTAGGTGCCATCAACAAGGTGATTCCCTTTCAGTACTGCTTATGTTCCACGTATCGTATGATCTCTAAAACTCACCTATAGTTTCCCTCACGTAAGGGCGGGTGATTTTTGTTGATCTTTCTAAATACCTATAGTTTCCCTCATGTAAGGGTGGGTATTTTGTACGGTATAATGGCCTAGAAAAATGTATATCGAAAGGGGGACCAATTGGTGTTATAAGGAACCTTCATCATGTCTGCCAAACTAATGACTGATTCTCATCAGTTGTTGAAAGGTCCTAATTACACACCATGGAAAAATAATATGAAGGCCATCCTAGCAATGGATGATTTATGGGATGTTGTATCTGGAACAACAACTAGACCTTCACCTGTTGTTGGTGCTACAGCTCCATCTAATGCTCAAAGAGACTTTGATAAGCTAGACAGTAAAGCAAAAGTGCTCATCTTGCTTGCTGTATCTGATGAAGTCCAACCCCATATTGCTGACTGTGCAACTAGTAAAGCGGCATGGGATGCCCTTAATACTATATATGAGGGAAAGAATGATTCCACCATTCTATTTATTCAATCTCAATTACACAGTCTGAGCATGAAGCAGGGTGAGACAATTGAATTCTTTCTTTGTAGAGTTTCTGAATTGAAAGCAAAGTTGAATTCTTTGGGAGAACCAGTTGAAGACAAGCTCCTTACTTCAGTTGTATTGAGAGCTTTACCTGATTCTTATCGTGTTTTGATTACTTCCCTTCATGTATCACAATGGAAAGTTACTTTTGTAGAATTGGTTAATATGCTTCAAGAGGAGGAAGCACGCCAACTACAGAGAGATGATTCTTCTAATACTGCTCTCTACATCAACAGGAAAGGGCAGAACCGTAAGAAGGGTAATTTTCGAAGGGAGGGAATTCACAAAAGGATTCAAAAGGGAAACAAACTCAACAACCTCAACAGAAAAAGAGATATTTCAAGATCTGTGACAAAGAAGGTCATGATACAAACAGATGTTGGCATAAGAATAAGCAATCAAAATAGAAAGGCCGAAACAAACCACAAAAGAACAAACAGCAAGTGAATGTTGTTGTTGAAGAATCTGACATGGATTCTGAGAGAGCTCACAAAGTTCTCATGACTACCACAGTGTCCAAGCAGACGGATCCTATATGGTATGTTGATTCTGGAGCCAGTAAGCACATGACTGGTGACAAATCGTGGTTTGAGTCTTTTGAGGCCAAAGAGGGCAAACCTGTCACTATTGCTGATGATAAAACCTACAAGGTTCAGGGAGAAGGCACTGTTTTAGTCACTCTTCCTGATGGCAAGTGTCGATTGATAAAGTCCTCTATGTTCCAGGATTGGCAAACAATTTGTTGTCAGTCACACAAATTTTGGACAAAGATATGGTTGTGAACTTTAGTGTTGAGGGAGGCAAGAAGTGTTGTTCTATTACCAGGAGGGGTAAGAACATTGCAACCGCTTCATATAAGCATGGCTTATTTTCCTTAGATACTATCTCTACTCCACATGTTGCCATGATAGTCTCTACAAAGGAGGCAACTTCCCTATGGCACAAGAGATATGGACATTTGAGTTCTGGTTATTTACTTGAGCTAAGTAAGTATGAGATGGTTAAGGGTCTTCCTTCCCTTTCTACCACTTTACCAGCTTTGCTCGATCGCTTGGCAGAAAGCAAAGATAGAGTGCCTTTTGAAAAGAGCTCTACTAGAGCAAAGAAACCTCTGGAGTTGGTTCATACTGATCTGTGAGGTCCCTTCACTCCCAAAATTTGTGGGGGTAAGAGGTATTTTTAGTTATTTGTGGATGATTACTCACGAAAGATGTGGGTATTCTTTCTTCAACTGAAATCTGAAGCATTTGGCTTCTTTCATCAATTCAAGAAATCTTTTGAGAAGGAGTCAGGGACTTCTATAAAGACCCTCCACTCAGATCGAGGGGGGGAGTTCACCTCTAAATAATTTTCTGCATTCTTGAAAGAAAATGGGATCACAAGACAGTTAACTACTGCTTATACTCCTCAACAAAATGGAGTTGCTGAAAGGAGGAATCGTTCCATCATGGAAATGGTTCGTTGCATGCTCACATGAGCTAGACTTGAGCAACTATATTGGGCGGAAGTCGTCACCACAAGTAGTATATTTGTTGAATAGGGCACCCACAAAGGCCCTACAAGGAATGACTCCACAGGAAGCATGGAGTGGTAGGAAACCCTCCATTTCTCATCTACGCATTTTTGGGTGTAAAGCTTTCATGCACATACCAAAAGAGAAAAGGAAGAAGCTAGATGAGAAGTCATTGAAGTGTATTCTTCTTGGGTATGATGAGCACTCTAAGGGTTATCGTTTGATTGATCCCTTAACCAAGAAGATTCACATAAGTAGAGATGATTTTTTTGATGAGGCTTTCACATTAGAAAACACATCAGATGTATACCTAGATCTTGTGGAAACTCAGGTTGTTAAATCTCCTTCATCTAAGGTTGGAGGTTCTTCTGGATCTTCTTCAACACCTAAGAAGAAGAATCCAAAGTGGTATACAAATACAATCAAAGACTCTAAGTTATCTACTCCACCAAATTTGACTTTGGATAGGCCTCGTACTCGCAAGCATGGCTCGACAGGAGAAAGCCGCAACAGAGAATACTGGGGTTGATGATCTGTGTCAATCTTTTGAAGAACTTTCTGTAGATCCAGAGAGAGATACAGAAGATATGGATATTGATAGTGATAAGGTGTTTATGTCTTCCATAGATGATCTTGAACCTGCATCAGTACAAGTTGCTCTCGGTGAGCCTCAGTGGAAGGCTACTATGGATGCAGAGTATAAGTCTTTGATGAAAAACAAAACTTGGAAGCTTGTCGATCTGCCGCATGGAAATAAACCCATTGGCTGCAAATGGGTGTATAAATTCAAGTACAAATCATATGGGACAATTGATAAGCATAATGTCCATCTTGTTGCAAAGGGCTATGCTCAAAAGGAAGGCATTGACTACGAGGAAACTTTTGCACCTACTGCTCGGATGACAACAATTCAAGTTATTTGTGCTATGGCAACATAGTTTGGGTGGAAAGTTCATCAAATGGATGTCAAAAGTGCCTTTCTGAATGGTGATCTCCAAGAAGAAGTTTATATGACTCAGCCAGAAGGATTTGCAGTGGAAGGCCAACAGTAGAAAGTTTGCAAATTGGTCAAATCCTTATATGGCTTGAAACAAGCTCCTCGAGCTTGGTATATAAAAATGGACAATCACCTCCTGCAACATGGTTTTAAGAGATGTCCGTCAGATGCAAACCTCTATTTCAAGAAATAGGGTTCTGAGATAGTGTTGCTTGTACTCTATGTTGATGATCTGCTCATTACAAGGAGTTCGGAAACTATGATCTCTACTGTCAAAAGAGACTTGTGTCAATCTTTTGAGATGTCAAATCTCGGACTTCTCCATTACTATCTTGGTCTATAATTTAGCCATAAGGAGCACTCCATTAAAGTGTCTCAGAAAAAATATGCCAAGACATTGCTAGAAAAATATCGCATGACTGATTGCAAGCCAATGGCAACTCCGATGGAGACTGGACTTCAGTTATCATGATATGATGCTTCACCTCAGGTAGATGGTACTCTCTATCGACAGTTGATTGGGAGTCTCATATATCTGACCAATACTAGGCCAGATCTCGTATTTGCTATCAACTATCTTTCGAGGTTCATGTAGGAGCCTAAGACCACTCATTGGAAAGCAGCAAAACGTGTTCTTCACTATGTCCGTGGCACAATAGAATATGGCCTAGAATACAAGAGGAACAACAAATTCTTCTTGCAAGGATACACGGACTCCGACTATGCCGGATCATTTGATGATCGCAAGTCAACTTCGGGATATATTTTTCATCTTGGATCCGGTCCTGTCTCTTGGCACAGCAAGAAGCAACAGGTGGTTGCTATTTCATCAACAGAGGCAGAGTATCGCGTCGCACGTGAAGCTGTGTGCGAAGTGATATGGTTGCATCACATTCTGACAAGTATGGGCCATCCATCCAAATCTCCAATACACTTGTTTTGCGACAATCGTAGGTGTTCTGAACCTAGTCAAGAATCCAGTCCATCATGAAAGAACAAAACACATTGACACACAATGTCATTTCATTCGAGATGAAGTTCCGAGGCACCGAATTTAGCTTCAGCACATTCCCATCGATGCTCAAGTTGCAGACATTTTCACTAAGGCACTTGCACATGTCAAATTTGAATTGTTTCGCAGCTCTCTTTGTATTGCAAAATGATGTAATCATGGGGGATGTTAGTATAGCTAGTAGTTATATTATTACCCCAATAATGTAATAAGGGGGGATGTTAGCATATATTATTTGCACTATTATTACATTCTTGTTGTAACAGTGCCTATTTCAGCCACGGGTGGTTTCGTAACCTTCGGGCTTAATAGGGCATATCATGTCTATTTAATCTGCTGATTAATACAATACGAGTGCTGTTTTATTCTAACAGTCATTGTCCATGATAACTATGTTTGTGATACCAAATTTGGTTATGATTTCCTCCCAAAAATCAATAATCACCCTCTAAGTGGTTTTCTTTAGTGGGATTTCTTCCATCCATTTGGTTAAGTAATTAGTGATAGTGAGAATACTTTTGTAACCCTAACTTGATGGTGGATTGATCATGCCAATGAAATTCTATTCCCATGGGAAAATGGCTCATTAACTATTATGGGTTTAAAAGGCATTGATGCATTCCTCTTCCTTCAATTGAAGAAGTTGCATCTATCACATTTTCTCACCCATTGGTGTGCATCTAAAAATGTGATGGTCCAATAGTACCAAGCTATCATGAATTTAGTAGTAGTGTTTTAAATTGAAATATGGCCACATGAGAATACTTGATGTAATTCTTAATGTAGAGGTTGATTTTGATCCTTTTTAAAATCCTCAAGAGGATACCATCAAAGTTCATTTGAAACATAACATTTTAAATTAAAAAATATCGTGCATTCTATAATCTAAATTCCCTCCTTTGGAACCTATCTAGACTGGGTGGATACTGGACAATCTATATGTATCTAATCCTGTAATATACCTAATATAGTCTCTCCTACAAATTATTTAAGCATATATCTTTATTAGATTCTTCCTTAGCAATATGTTTACTAATATTTTGTATAGGGCTCTTCCCTTTATCTATTTTTTAGGGTTTATCTCATATCATACTCCATGATATTGGTGATCCATCCTTCTCTCTTCTTAGTGATATCTCCACCCATTATATACTCCTTTATGATAGACAATATGACATAAGTGACAATATTATTATTAGAGATAAGCTATTAAAAATATTTTAAGCCTTTGATCAGGTTATACACTTGTTTTTAAACAAAGTCATATCTTTCCTCCTAGCCCTTCAAGGTTTGGATAAATAAGGAAATTGGATGTTCATATTGATCATAATATTTTGGTGTAAGTAGGGCTATGATGCTAATATTACCTCTGTAAACATAAAGTATGAAATTATTATCAAATTTTTGGTTCACCAACATTAAGGCCTTGGCTATAACTTTCTTTATTTTTCAAAATCATTCATCTCTTCTTTAGTCCATTTTAGTGACTACTCCTTCTAGCATGAGGGTCATGGGCTTGATAATTTCTACAAAATATAATATAAACCTCCTAACAAAGTTTATTTTCCCAAATAAATATTAAATATAGTTATTTTGTTATAGAAAATATAGATTGACAATGGCCTCAAATTTTTCCAAGTTGACAGCAACTCCTTCAGATACATTATGCCCTAATAATTTTCTTTAAGACACGTATAAAATGTGTTTCTTGAAATTTAGGCACACATGAAACTCCTAGAAGCACTTTAAAAAATTCTTTAGGTGTGTAAAGTGATCTTACTTCCATTTGGATAATATAGACAAGTCATTGAGATAGACTAGTATGATTTCATTAATAATGTATTGAAGGCAATGTCCATGACCCTCTAGAAAGTTGCACCAGCATTTTACAAGACAAATATATTTGGTGATATGAAAGGGTATCATATTTGGTGGTGAAATTTGTTTTGTGTAGACATTTTTCCTTTACTATTACATTATTTTAGCCAAATAATCCATACAACAAAGAGAATATTTAGAACTAGCAATGTCTAGAGGAACTAGTCCACTAAAGGCAAAGGGTAGTGATCTTTTAGTGAAGCCTTGTTTAGGTCCTTGAAATCAAGAAATTGTTTTGTTTCACTATTATTTCTTATAGGCACAAAATAGGGGATCTATATGGTGTGATTAAGTAGATATATGATCCGTAACTCAATCAATTTGAATATCTCCC
Source organism: Wollemia nobilis (assembly GCA_028583015.1). Classification (NCBI taxonomy): domain Eukaryota; kingdom Viridiplantae; phylum Streptophyta; class Pinopsida; order Araucariales; family Araucariaceae; genus Wollemia; species Wollemia nobilis. The sequence continues at coordinate 6,283,005 of JAQPPZ010006195.1, read as the reverse complement.
TTTCATAAGAGGCTTGATCTTTGAGTTCACAAGTCATTGCTTCTATCTCATAGTGTAGAATTTAGGAGCTAACTTTGTTGTATTCTAGATGATATCTTTATTGAACCCTTTTAAGTATTCATATATCCAAGATGTAACTCCATTATACTTTAGATACAAGTGGATCAAAAAATTATTCTCCTCTTGTGTATCCACTTTCACTAGCTTTAAGGTTAATCTTGGCATGAATTCTACTTCTTGATAATATTCCTTGTTAATTGTCATCCCTTTATTTACTTTGAATTGATAATCTAGTCTAAAAAAGGATTCTAATGTTACTAAATCTTTGGAAATCTGGTTAGATCTCAATTGTATAACCTATTATTCATATACTTCCTTGATCTAGAGGTTTATTTACTCTAAAATTTCAATTGCCTAATAAATAAAATGAAAAATATGTTCATCACTATCAAATACTTGCCAATGTATATCATTTTTAGGAATGGACATACTCACCAATAACATTATACACTTTTAATTTTGTATCATATGACTCACATGGTAAAATTGTAATTCCATAATTTCCACATGACCAACATCCATGTTTTAATTCCTTGGGAGGACTTTGAATTTTATGGCCTCAAAGGCTTTCATCAGGTTCTAGATCCTATGCTTGTAAGATCTCATTAATATTTTTTGATAGACATTGATATCTTACTTGTTTGACCACCAAAATGGTGTCACCAAAAGCTTGCAATAGTTTGATTCCTTTATTCTCTAGAAGCTAAAGGTCAAACACTAAATACTCTTACTTGGAAATATTATTCAAGCATTTAAATTATAATAAATAGGACAATAGTATATTTTTTCCTCTTGGTGAAATAAATTAGATGCTAGCACCAAATATTTTTTTACTTTTAGCATTGTAAAAGAATAGCTTCCATATGCTAGTCAGTTCCTCTTTAATATCCATGATATTGGGGATAGAGGTATTCTCCTCTTAAACCAAATAGGTCCCCTTTACTAGTTTGCTTCAAGACTTAGGGATCCAAATCCTACATTTTATTAACCTAGTGATCCATATGATCATATGGAATAGAAGAGTGCAAATCATCAATATATAACTCTTATGAATACTGCCCTTCTTCTAGAATATAGATTTGATCAACATCTAGCTTAATCAAAGATATACTCCACATTATGGATGTGGAGGGGTTTTGGTGGGATATTTCGCTTAGTCCCATATATTTTACTAAGAAACATGTGCATCCAATCTAGGGATAAATATCATCCTATCTTATAAATTAGTCCCTATAGGTCAAAATGTTCCCCATACTATGATTTCTTGAAAATCATGTTATTTCATCAAAGTATGCCTAAATTTACTAGAGAATCCATTTTGATATATCTAGGTTGCATACTGAAAGAATAAAGCTATATTTCAAATTTTTTTAGAATATCCTATAGTTGTTTTAAGCTCACTAGCATAAATAATGATTTGAGGCTTGGGTAGACTAAGTCTAAAATATTTGATAATGATAAAAGCTGAACTTCCACAAGAAATAGGCACCAATTGCACAAATTTGGATTAATGTATAAGTCTAGATGTGATAAATTCTAGAATTTTTTGAGTAATGATGTCATCATGTTATCTCAAAATTATATAAATGCATAAAAGAGCATCAAGATAGAATAGATCCACACTTCCCAAAATAAAACATCATATATTTGACATTGGTCAAAGAATACATATTTTGCACAAACATAGAATAGAATGAATCTAAAACATTTTTGGTGATGATGTAAACACTCCTATGTCAAAGTAAAAAATAATACAAAATATATTGTATCCAAAAAAACAAGTCAATTATGTTGATGTGCCAACAAAGCCAAAGAATGCATGAATTTGGAAGAAAAAAATATCAATAAGAGAAGAATAAACCCAATATTTTTATAGAAGTAATGTCATTAGAGCATCTCTAAGGTCTATATTTTTTTGAGGAGATCTTCGAGCAAGATCAAAAACCTAGCCTTGATACATGGCACTCTAAAATGTTTCTTTCAGAGCCACAACTACCTTAATGTCTTCTAGTTGTTCAAACTAACATTGTTAAGGCATAAAAATGACATATTTGATAGAATAGTTGTAGTGGTTTGGACATTTGTAGAATATAGTTGGAGATATATGGAGAAAATTACAAAAAAATTCAAATTCAAACACAAGATGAAATTATACCAAGCCACATCAATAATGAACCCATATAACATGAAAATGACAAGTTATTTAGAATATTGTTTTACAAGTTGTTTTGCATAATAGACCTATAACTATATTGTAAATCTTATGCAATACAAATCATAATAAACTTATAAACACTTCCATAGAACTCTCAATAGAGGTGGCTCTATAGAATTTTCTTGGGTTTCTGTTGTATAATTTCTACTACTAATTAATGAGAAGTGATAGTTTTTTGGCCTCCATTGCTATGTTATTAAAGGTATTTATGAATGAGTTTATGTTTTAATTCATTTTTTTACCCTTTCTAATTGTTTTATTCTATTAAAGTAAATTTTGTTTTTTGGATCACTTATTGAATTGCTTTTAATTAAATTCTTTGGAATGTTTGAAGCATATGTTTGCAACTGAATTAACTTTGTTATGCACTTGACAATGGTTGGTCTGTTAAGTATCATTGTAAGTTAATTATTATATGTTCTATTATTATGCAACCAATTTTGTTATGCTATACCTTGTCTACCATTTATCCATTTATCTAAACCTGTAATCTCTCCCAACCCTCTCTTTTATTACCCTTAGCTTAAACCCATATTTTAATTTTGTGTATTTTGAGGATCTAACTTTCTCCAGAGGTTGAACTGAGAGAAATAAAATTTATCCAAAATGATGGCTAAATTCTAGGGTGCACTCGATATACTAGGTAGATTTTATGCTAGAAATAATTTTTGGCACACTCAATAGGACAAATTTTAATTATTTGTCTCACTACCTAGAGGATTCAAGATGTGGTGAATAGTCTTGACCTCATAAGAAAATAATGCATGTTCACCTAGAGACTCCACTGATGAAAGAACCAAAAAACCCAATGACTCCACTTATAGTTGAATCTAAAATCATTTAAATAAGTAATATGGAGATTATTACTACAAAGAATCATGGATAAACAATTTTGCCTAGCTTGGGATAGTATTAATCCCCTCAATATTCTAATTCTCTATTAAATAACTAAATTTTCTCTCAAAGCTTTCCCAATTTATAATGGTAATATAAAAATGACTTATGAGCACTATCAATATATATCTACCTTAGCCACCACTTATAATATTATCTTTCAATATGTAATGGTTATATTACTAGTTGAATCTCTTCAAGGTAAAATTATAACAACGTGTCATTTGTTAGAAGACAAAAGCATTAGAACCTAGGTTGAACTAGCCAAATATCTCATATCAGAGTTTGATGATCTTGGAGATCCATTTTTCTACTTACCGAATTTTTCTCCATTCAAATATCCTCCCATGAAAGTATTTCAATTTTAATATCTATTTTGAAAGGACTAGGAAAACAATTCACCTAGAAATTCAACCACCTCATGCTCAAGCATATCATTAATACATACATGCCTTTTATTTTGATTTGAATATCCTAATTTAGTAGTCCAAAGAAAAAATATCCCAATAAATTATTCAAAATACTATAACTATAGGAAATATGGTCATCACTGCCAAAAAAATGCCCCGCTAGAACCAGCATATGAGAAACCTCTCAAAAATTATTTTAGAAATCCACAAGTCAACATTCCACTACACAATAAGGCATAAAAGTTATGTTTATTCCCTCCAACCATACCCATGCCATAATCCCAAATGTAACAAGATCTAAAGGCCATGATTCATCAATTGAAAAAAGAGCTTAATAGAGTGAAAAAACAACAAGACAAGGAAAATACTAGAATAGAACACTTGAACAAGTATATATTAAAGCATAAATCAAAGTGTGACAATGACATCAATAGGTAAAAGTAGTTTCATGTTTTGGTTATGTGCAACTTCCATTTGTTTAACACAAGTTTTGAATATAGGAATTGTTAGTTGTGTCTCCAATCAAAAATAACTCTAGCATTGGAATATGTGGTGGCATTCACAATACATTATGGGAAAATCTCCTTAGATAAAAGGATCTTCATGATTGCTTTGGAAAAATAGTTCACTACCATCCTTGTGATAGTGAATGATTGGAACATTGAAAATTAGGAAAATGAAGAACAAGACGAAGATAAAGAATTAGGATTTATGACTTATATGGTTACAAATTAAAAATAAATCAATTAAAATAAATAATTCTAGAACATCATGCTAAAGCATCAAGTCTAGGAATAAATTAAAATCAACAAAGAGTTCACACCTACCAAAAGTTTCATTTTCTAGCCATAAATCAAACATGAAGAAAGAAGTGGAAAAATATTGGATTCTATTCAAGTCATCACTCGTAGAATAAAAATTTGTAGATGGCTCTATAGGATGAATGTAAAGCCTAAGGAAAAAATTATTGATATTTGTGCATGTGGATTTTATCAAATTTTAATTTAAAGAATCAAAATAAAAAGACAACCCTTAAAACTTGGCTAGTAAAAAATCATTATGAGGCACAAAGGATTATCAAATCCCCTGATTCAGGAGCATCCAGTGGTGTAAGAGTGATCTTGCATCACCTGAAAAAAAAAAAATTTGTAAGTTTTATTTTTATTTTTTATTTTGTAAAACTAGTAAAACTTGCAGGAGATTTTTGAAGGTCTTAGAGGTCGAATTTGAGGATTTTTGGCTAGATTCTCATCCCTCTTAGCTCATTTCATGCCTTTTTCGAAAACATGCTGTAATAGTCAATCGGGTCAACGAGTGCGAAGTTAACACCTCGACAAGTTGCCCCCAAAATTCAAATTTCAATTTGAATGGTTTTAGGTGGGAAAAAGGAAAAATAGGGTATTTGAGGGAATTTTTGAAATTGTAAAGGGGATTCTATCTTGTATCCTTATTTTTGGCATGAAAGTAATGAAAGGTTGGATTCTATGACTGGTTCAAAGGAAAAATACCTGTGTATCATTTGTTTGGTGTTGCCTCAGCACTGCAATTTTCCCTTGTATCCATCCTCCTCAACTCAGAAGCATTTCTTGGATTGCTCCCATATATTATTTGGAATGGAGATTTGTTAGTACTCCTATTGATAGAATTGTTGTATGCAAATTCCACCTGTGGCAAAACCAAATCCCATCCCTTGGGCTTATCTCCTATCAAGAATCTCAATAGATTACCCAAACTTCTATTCACCACCTCTGTTTGTCCATCAGTCTGTGGGTGGTATGCAGAACTGAATTTCAAATCTGTCTTCAATTTCTTCCACAAGGTTCTCTAGAAATACCCAAAAAAATTGGTATCTCTATCAAAAACTATACTCTTTGGTAGACCATGAAGTCGTACCACCTCTTTGAAAAATAAACCTACAACATGAACTGCATCATTAGTTTTCTGGAAGGGAATAAAATGTGCCATATTTGAAAACCTGTCAACCACCACAAATATGGAGTCATTTCCCCTCCGTGTCCTTGGTAGGCCAAGAACAAAATCCATGCTGATGTCCTCCCATGGTCTCTTTGGTACAGGTAATGGCTGATATAATCCAGTGTTCTGTCTCACACCCTTCGCCATCTGGCATACTCTACAACTTTGCACAAACCTCTTCACATCTTGCTGCAACTGTGGCCAATAGTAGTTCTCACTAACAAGGGCAATGGTCTTATCTCGACCAAAGTGTCCAACCAACCCTCCATTGTGTTTCTCCTTGACTAGATTCTCCCTCATTGAACTCCTTGGAATGCATAATTGATTTCCTCTAAACAACATTCCATCTTGGATTAGAAAATCCAACCACTTAGTCCTCGTCCAAAGTAACAGGTGCCAAGCAAGCCCTCCAAGCCTCTGCAAAATTAGGATCTTCAGGGTACAAACCCTTAAGTTCGTCAAACCTTACAAATTCCACCTTCATTTCTATCAACAAACATTGCCTTCTACTTAAGGCATCTACAACTCTATTTGACTTTCCACTCCTGTGCTTCAACACAAAGGTATAACTCTGTAGAAACTCAACCCACTTCAAGTGCCTCTGATTTAGCCTCCCTTGGCTATTAATAAACTGTAAGGCCTGATGATTAGTATATAGAACAAACTCCTTTGGCAACAAATAATGCCTCCACTTTTTTAGAGCCTAAACTATAGCATAAAACTCTTGATCATAAACTGAATACTTCTTCCTAGCATCATTGAGTTTCTCACTAAAATAAGTAACAGGTTTACCTTCTTGACTCAATATAGCTCCTATGGCACTACCACTAGCATCACAATCTACCTGAAATACCTTATTAAAATCTGGAAGTGCCAAAATAGGTTGCTCTGTGACCTTCTTCTTCAACATATCAAAGCTCTTATCTGCTCCTAATGTCCAATTAAATTCTTTCTTATCCCCTCTCATTGTTTCTGTAAGGGGTGCACAAATACTGCTAAAATTTCTAATGAATTTTTTGTAAAAACTTGCTAGACCATGAAATGATCTTACCTCAGTTATGCTTCTTGGAGTAGGCCATTTGATGATAACCCTCACCTTTTCTGGGTCCATTTTTAGACCTTCAGCTGAGATGACAAATCCCAGATACACTAACTCCTTCTTCACAAAACTACACTTCTTCAAATTAATCAACAACCGCTCCTCCCTCAGCTTCTCAAAAACCCTTCTGATATGTATTAGGTGCTCTTCCAGGGTCCTACTAAATATTAAAATGTCATCCAAATAGACAATAACAAATTTTCCTAAAAACTCCTTCAATACCTCATTCATCAGCCGCATGAATGTGCTTGGCGCATTGGTTGGCCCAAATGGCATGACCAACCACTCATATAAACCCTCTCTGGTCTTGAAGGCTGTCTTCCACTCATCTCCTTCTGTGACATGAATCTGATGGTACCCACTCTTCAGGTCAATCTTTGTGAAGTACTTGGCTCCACTCAAATAGTCCATAATATCATCCATCCTTGGAAATGGAAATCTATATTTTATGGTGATCTTGTTAATAGCTCGAGAGTCTGTACACATTTTCCACTCTCCATATTTCTTTGGTGCTAGTACTGCAGGTTTTGCACATGGACTCAATCTCTCCCGAATTAGTCCCTTTTTTAGCAACTCTTGGACTTGCCTGTTTAGCTCCTCACTTTCTACAGGAGTCATTCTATGGGCTGCCTTATTGGGTAAACTAGATCCTGGTACCAAATCTATATGGTGACCGATCTTCCTCACCGGTGGTAAACCCTCAGGCACATTATCTGATATAATATCTGGAAATTCTTCTAACAGACCTAAGACTTCTACTGGGGTATCTTTGCATTCTTCTTCCCTAACTCTAGGAATTAATGCATAGCACATGTGCTCATGCTTCAAACCATCCAAAAATGTTCTCCCTTCAACTAAATAGATTCTAGCACTGCTACATACCTTTTCATCCACCTCCTTCAAGGGCTTCAACTTATGGCGCACTCCATTCTTTGTCAAGGAGTAAGTGTTGGCACGACCATCATGCACTACACACCGATCAAACTGCCATGGCCTTCCCAACAACAAATGGCAAGCATCCATATGCAGGATGTCACACAGGACCTCATCACGGTAATTCTCAATATTAAATTTTACCAAGCATTGCTCACTGACCAAAGCCCTATGGTCCTTATGTAACCACGCAATCCAATATGGATGCGGGTGTCTCTTCCTCTCTAATTGCAATTTGGTAACCATTCCTTCTAAAACTAGGTTATCTATGCTACCATTGTCTATGATAATATTATAGATCTTACCTGCACATTTACACCTTGTGCGAAATAAGATCTTCCTTTGATCTGGGTCTCTCTCCTCATTCAACAAGGCTCTCCTCATGATTAGCACTTCTCCTCTTTCTGCTTCTTCAGAGTGCTCAGATTCGGCACCTTCATCAACGACCGTAGCTCGAGCATTACCTTCAGGCCTCCTATTTGTCCTCTCTTGGTGTTATGGACACTCGTATGCTCGATGTCCTTCTTCACCATAATGGAAACAAGTTCCATGAAATCTTCCTCTTCCAAACCTTCATCCAAACCTTCCTCTTCCTCTCTGGTAACCATTGTTTTGAACTACTGCTAGCTTCTCCATTCTTCTTATAATCTTCATTTCGTCCTCCATTTGTTCTTATTGCTTGCTCTCAAACCTTCTATTTAGCTTCTCTTCAACCCTCAGGTCAAACTGGTAAGCATCCTCTATGGTGGTCATCCTGACTAGACTTAACTCCTCTTGAATACTTTCTCGTAACCCATTAATATAATGGGCTACCTTCTCCTTGTTGGCCTCTGAATGGCCTGTTTTGATTACAATTTTATAAAACTCCTCTATGTATTCTTTAACAGACTTGATTGTCTCAAACCTTGCATTTTATTTAGCAGATCCAACTCATAGTCACCTGGGATGAACTGCTTCTTCAAATTCTCCAACATCCGCTCCCATTTTGTTATCCTTTCTTTTCCTCTTTTATTTTTGTCTAGCTACACTCCCTTCCACCATATGCTGGCATGACCCTTCAACTTGGTCTTAGCAAAATTGACCCTATCAGGATCTTCAACCTCCTCATACTCAAAGTATTCTTCCAAATCATTGATCCAATCAATCAACTCCTCTGGATCAAGATTCCCAAAATACGTAGAAACCTCCATCTTTCGTATCTTTCCAATATGAGATATGGCTCTATATAACCTGGCTTGTGCAGGATCTACTGCCTCTTCTTCTTCCTCAAACTGGTCCTCTTCTTCTTCAACTTCATCTTCACTACCTTCTTCTCTCCTTGGCTCAAACCCTCTACACAGCTCCTCTTGCAGAGCCTGAACTTGCCTTTGCAAAGCTCTAAAATCATCCTCTGGCACCATATTTCTCCCACCACCACGGTTTCTTTGTGGAGGCATTTTGCTCACTTCTCTCACAAACCCTAACCACAGATCCTGGTGTAAACTGCCTCACATCCGATGATCTGTTTACACACTCAGGAACTCCCGCTCTGATACCACTTGATGTAGATCACGTTACACTAGCAACACCAAACAAATGATACACAGGTATTTTTCCTTTGAACCAGTCAGAGAATCCAACCTTTCATTACTTTCATGCCAAAAATAAGGATACAAGAGAGAAGCCCCTTTACAATTTCAAAAATTCCCTCAAATACCCTATTTTTCCTTTTTCCCACCTAAAACCATTCAAATTGAAATTTGAATTTTGGGGGCAACTTGTCGAGGTGTTAACTTCGCACTCGTTGACCCGATTGACTATTACAACATGTTTTTGAAAATGGCATGAAATGAGCTAAGCGAGGCGAGCCTTGTCTCTTCGCGCCAAGGCTCATGTCTAGCCAAAAATCCTCAAATTCGACCTCTAAGACCTTCAAAAATATCCTGCAAGTTTTACTAGTTTTACAAAATAAAAAATAAAAAATAAATTACAATTTTTTTTTTTTTTAGGTGATGCAAGATCACTCTTACACCACTGGATGCTCCTGCATCATCCCCTTTCTATTTATCTCTTTGTCTAGAAGGGTAGATATTGTACAATTGCACCATAGATATGAGAGCCGACATCATAGTTATTCCTAAAGAAATTTGTAATAACATGGGACTAAATTATTTCCAATGGGATCCCATTCCACTATGTTTTAATGGAATACAAATCAAAGAAATCAATTTTAATAAAATTGTCCCAATATTGTTAGAAGAATATCCTAACCTTGTAGCTCTTCAAGATGTGGTAATTGTAGATATAATACCCTTATTCAAAATATGTTTATCCAAGGAATTTTTTAAGCAATTAAGGGGTATTTACATTCATATCATAGGCATGTAGTCATTCCTTAAATCTAAAAATTGATCTAAATATTCAATAAAGGACTTGAACCACACCATTTAGATAGATATGAGGAGAGAAAGGTAAGTTTGAGATAAAAATATTTTGTAGATAAACATATAGAAGTGGATGATTGGTTGAAAAAGAATAGAGCATGGAATGGCATAAATTTACACAAATAATCATGATTCCAAATTGAAATTTCCAAGTCTAGAAACACAACTAAATCTAAAATATAATCACAAGTTGTCACTAGGCTTGGAAAATCATGGGTTGTTATAAGTTTGGCTAAAAAATCAAGAGAAGTTTATTTATATTTGGCATACAATAGAAAATCACATGACAAAGTCAAAATTGGTGATAAATATGTTTCTAATGACTTTGCAAACAACTATTGTGAGTACAAAATATAGGAAATCAAAACACCTTGAGTTGTTTCATCTAGAACAATCACCTATGTTAAACCCTAATATCCTATATTAGTGGATTTTTGAAAGTGAGCAACCCTTTGAGACAAGTCAGATTTGAGGTATGATTTATATGATTTTAGAGCCCCAAGACACCTTAGAGGTAAAAGTGTAAATTTAGAACTATTTGAATAAAATAGGCTTATACTGAGAGGGAGGGTGAACAATATAAGATAAACTTTTACTTTTATTTCCCAAACAATATTATCAATGGAAATATCAATAGCAGTAGTCAAATTAATGCACAAATCATCACACACATGAGAGACACAAATTTAATGTGGTTCACCCAATGTGGGTTACGTCCACAAAGAACAAATTCTTTAAAATTTTCTCAACAAATCTCTTGGGAATAAATTCCCTATTACAATGTTTATGGACCTCTATCCAAAGGAGACACCAATCCCCTATAATCATATTTGTGGATCTCTCTCCATATGAGAACCCTATCCCCTTGATCTGGTTTATGGACCTCTCTCCACAGAAGAACTTTTCCCCTTTTCTCTGGTTTGTAGATCTCTCTCCACAGGAGAACTCTTTCTCCTTTTATCTGGTTCATGGATATATCTCCACAAGAGAACTATTTCCCCTTTACTCTGGTTTGTGGATCTTTCTCCATAGGAGAACTCTTTCCCCTTTACTCTGGTTCATGGATATCTCTCCATAGGATAAATATTTTCTTTTTGCTCTGGTTTGTGGATCTCTCTCCATAGGAGAAATATTTCCCCTTTGCTCTGGTTCATGGATCTCTCTCCATAGCAAAACTCTTTTCCCCTTACTTTGTTTCATAGATATCTCTCCATAGGAGAACTCTTTTTCCTTTGCTCTGGTTTGTGGATCTCTCTCCACAAGAGAACTCTTTCCCCTTTGCTCTGGTTTGTGGATCTCTCTCCATAGGAGAAATATTTCCCCTTTGATCTAGTTCATAGATCTCTATCCATAGTATAACTCTTTCCCCTCTACTATGGTTTGTGAACTTCTATCCATAGAATACCTCTATCCCCACTACTATAGCTAGTGGACCTCTATTCCCACTTCACTAGTTGATTGACCTCTATCCACTAGAGACCTTTGTCCTCTATACTCTAATAACCTCAAAATTTTGATCTCAAATCTACTCTAAATCTTCTCACAAGACTTGCTCAAATATGCCTTCAAGCCTTCTCAAAAGACTTGCTCAAATATACCTCAAAGCTAGTTCAAGTCTTCTCACAAGACTTGCTCAATTCTGCCTTCAATGCTGCTCATATAACTTGCTCAAATATTTCTAAATCTTGCATACAAACAAATATTATATATCTTTCAGAAATACTTTCTTCAACCAGGCAGTTTAGACATATTATACCTATAATTCATTTAACCTATGGAACATATAGAGAATTATATGCTCTATTAAAAATCCAATATGTTCTTCACATTCACAAATATTGCATTCAATTAACCCAATCTCTATCTCTTGCAAAATCTCTTTCAAATCAAATTAAAACAGTGTATAACTTGTTTTACAAAACTGGTCTATCTTTCTTGCAAATTTTCTCTCAAGGATCAATCACACTAATGCATAATTTTACCTCATAAAATTGATCTCAAAATCTTTCACAATTGCTTTCAATATCTCTCAAACCAATGTTCAAATATTTTACAATGATGCACTAACTTGTCTTCAAACCTAGTACAAGTAGTTCACAATTTCTAGCACCAATTTCTCAATCTCTTTCAACAATGGGAGCATATGTAGGTCTCAAATCCTATTACAAATATTTCTAAAAATGCATACCAATCAACCCTTTTAAATCCACCTCAAAACTACTTTGTCAAAACACAACCACTTAGCTTAAAAGGTTGAATCACCATACCTAAATGTTCTTGGTGAAGATGTGCCCTCAAATACCTATCTAAAAAATAATATCTTTTGCAACTAAAAAAAGGATTAGCATAACACCTTTTCATATATTAGAAAAACCTTCTCAAAATGTATGCACAATTTTATTCCAAACCAATTCTCTCTAACTCTCTTGGTTTTTCAAAATAAAACATCAAATCTTGAACCAAGTCCTTCATTATTAATGCAAATATTACAAACAATAAAAACACATTTTACACCTTTTATCTCCCACTTTCATAAAATAATTTCCAAACCACTTAATGACCCATAACATAGATTTACAATATTAAATCAACCATTTACACCTTATCACTCCTACTTTTGTATATACAAAAATAAAACTTAATGACAACAATATCTTCAAAAATATTAGGTAAAAATAAATTAACGTTATACCTCCTATATTCCAAAAATATTTACACCATAGCACACACCTCAAACTCCATGTAAAGCAAATATTAAACAACTTTAGCACATACCTTTTAATAAAAATATTATTGCTAGCACGGATGGGAATCGACCCTCCGATCTCAAACTCCTAATGCAGTGCATGACCACTTACGCTAGACAAGTGGTAGAGACCTAACCTATAGGCCTCCACCTTTATTCCCTCTGGTGCATTCAAAAAAAAATATAAATCCTTAAAAATTGGTGCTAGGGAGAATAGAACCGCAAACCACTCCCTCAAAAATGACTTAGCATGAATCTATCCACCATCTGGCCTACCTTGGCCAAATGATGTCAAGAAGTGAACAAAAATATTTATTTTGTTCTCCCTAGCGCCAGGATAATTATGTCCAATGGGAGCCCATGCCACTATGTTTTAATGGAATACAAATCAAAGCAATTAATTTTATTAAAAGGGCCCCAATATTGTTAGAAGAATATCCTAACCTTGTAGCTCTTCAAGATGTGATAATTGTAGATATAAGACCCTTATTCGAGATGTGTTTGTCCAAGGAATTTATGAAGCAATTAGGGGGGTATTTAATCTCATATTAGATCCATGTAGTCATTCCTTGAATCCAAAAAATGATCTAAATATTCATTAAAGGACTTGAACCACACCATTTAGAGAGATATGAGGAGAGAAAGGTGATTTTGAGATAAAAATATTATGTAGATAAAATTATAGAAGTGGATGATTGGCTGAAAAAAGAACATAACATGGCATGACATAAATTTACACAAACAATCATGATTCCAAAATTAAATTGCCAGGTATAGAAACATAAATAAATCTAAAATATAATCACAAGTTGTCACTAGGATTGGAAAATCATGGGTTGTTGTAAGTTTGGCTAAAAAATCAAGAGAAGTCTATTTATAGTTGAAATACAATAGAAAATCACATGACAAAGTCAAAATTGGTGATAAATATATTTCTAAAGACTTTGCAAACAACTATTATCAGTCCAAAATATAGGACATCAAAGCACCTTGAGTTGTTTCATCCAGAACAATCACCTATGTTAAACCCTAATATCCTATGTTACTGGAATTTTGAAGGTGAGTAACCCTTTGAGCCAAGTCATATTTTAGGTATGATTGATATAAGTTTTAGAGCCCCAAGACACATTAGAGGTAAAAGTGTAAATTTGGAACTATTTGAAGAACACGGGCTTATACTAAGAGAGGGGGTGAATAGTATAAGATCAACTTTTAATTTTATTTCCTAAACAATATTATCTAATATTATCAATGGCAATATCAATAGAAGTAATCAAAGCAATGCACAAATCATAACACACATGAGAGACATAATTTAACATGGTTCATCCAATGTGGGTTACATCCATGAAGAAAATATTTCTTCTAAATTTTCTTAACATATCTCTTGGGATTCAATTACCTATTACAATATTTATGGATCTTTATACAAAGGAGACACCAATCCCCTATACTCTAATTTCTAGATCCCTCTCCATAGGATAATCCTATCATCTTGCTATGGTTCATGGATATCTCTATAGGATAACTCTTTCCAATTTGCTATGGTTCATGGATATCTCTCCATAGGATAACTCTTTCCCATTTGCTCTGGTTCATGGGTCTCTCTCCATACGATAACTCTTCCCCGTTTCTCTGGTTTGTGGATCTCTCTTCACAGGAGAAATATTTCCCCTTTGCTCTGGTTTTTGGATTTCTCTCCATAGGAGAACTCTTTCCCCTTTGCTCTGGTTTGTGGATCTCTCTCCACAAGAGAAATCTTTCCCCTTTAATCTAGTTCATGGATCTCCCTCTATAGGAGAAATCTTCCCCCTTTGCTCTAGTTCGTGTATCTCTCTCCACAAGAGAATTATTTCCCCTTTGATCTGGTTTTTGGATCTCTATCCATAGGAGAAATCTTTCCTCTTTGATCTAATTCATGGATATCTCTCCATAGGAGAACTCTTTTCCCTTTTCTCTAGTTCATGGATCTCTCTCCATAGGATAACTCTTTCCCCTCCACTTTGGCTGGTGAAATTTTATCCATAGAAGACATCTATTCCCACTGATCTGACTAGTGGACCTCTATCCATAGAAGAAATTTATCCCCACTATACTGGATGATCTACCTCTATCCATTGGAGACCTCTAACGTCTCTACTCTGATCACCTCCAAAGTTAGATCTCAAATATGTCTCAAATTTGCATAAAATATTCTCACAATACTTGCTCAAATCTACCTTCAAGCCTTCTCAAAAGTCTTGCTCAAATATACCTCAAATTTTCTTCAAGTATTCTCACAAGACTTGCTCAATTGTACCTTTAATACTACTCACAGAACCTTCTCAAATATTTCCAAATCTTGCATACAAACAAAGTTTATATCTCTTTCAAAAATACTTTCTTTAACTAGGCAATTCAGACATATTCTACCTAGATTTTTTTTAACCTCTAGAACATATAGAGAATGATATGCTCTATAAAAAACCCAATATGTTCTTCACATTCACAAATATTGCATTCAATTAACCCAATATCTTTCTATTGCAAAACCTCTTTCAAATCAAATTAAAATAGTGTATAACTTGTTTTACAAATCTGGTCTATATTTCTTGCAATTTTTCTCTAAAAGATCAATCACACTAATGCACAATTTTCCCTCAAAAAATTGATCTCAAAAACTTTCATAATTTCTTTAAATCTCTGAAACCAATTTTCAAAATGTTTCACAATGATGTACTAACTTGTATTCAAACCTAGTACAAGTAGTTCACAATTTCTAGCACCAATGTCTCAATCTCTTTAAAAAATGGAAGCACATGTAGGTCTCAAATCCTAATACAAATATATCGAACAATGCATACCAATCAACCCATTTAACTCCATATAAAAACTACTTTCTAAAAACACAACCTCTTAGATTAAATATTGAATCACCATACCTCAAAGTGCTTGGTGAAGATGTGCCCTCAAATACCTATCTCAAAAATAATATCTTTTGCAACTACAAAAAGGATTAGCATAACACCTTTTCATATATTGGAAAAACCCTTCTCAAAATGTGTGCACAATTTTGTTCCAAACCAAATGCTTTATAACTCTCTTGGTTTTTCAAAATAAAACATCAAATCATGAACCAAGTCCTTCAATATTAATGCAAATATTACAAACAATAAAACACACATTTTACACCTTTTATCTCCCACTATCATAAAATAATTTCCAAACCACTTAATGACCCATAACATAGATTTACAATATTAAATCAACCATTTACACCTTATCACTCCTACTTTTGCATATATAGAAATAAAACTTAATGACAGCAATATCTTCAAAAATATTTGGCAAAAATAAATTAACCTTATACCCCCTCTATGAAAAAAACCTTTACACCATAGCACACCCCTCAAACTCCATGCAAATAAAATATTAAATAACCTTAGCACATACCTTTTAATAAAAATATTATCACTGGCATGGATGGGAATCGACCCTCCGACCTCAAACTCCTAACACAACGCGTGACCACTTGCACTAGCCAAGTGGTTGAGACCTAACGTATAGGCCTCCACATTTATCCCTTCTGGTACATTCACCAAAAAAGTTAAACCCTTCAAAACTGGTGCTAGGGAGAATCGAATACGTGAACCACTCCCTCACAAATAACTTAGCATGAATCTAGCCACTGTCTGGCCTACCCTGGCCAAATGATATCAAGGAGTGAACAAAAATATTTATTTTGTTCTCCTGCTACGCTCCTTAATCAATGTTGTCCCCTCTTCCTCATTCGCTATCACCACTTCGCACGAAAATAGAAAATCAAGCACCGTGTCATTTCCAAAGTCTTAAGGGGTATTTATATGTTTCCATGCACGTTTTTAGATGTTGGCCCTCTTTCAAATTTATTTTAATAATTTGAATTATCTTTGGCGCCATGTAAATTTATACTTAGGTATTATAATATATTTTAAAAATATATTATAATAAAACCTTTTGCCTTGGGTCTTTTTCCACCAATGAGAAGTCTTATCTTTTCTTTGCAATTTAAAATCTCCCTTTGTTTTTTATTTACCAAATGAAGCCCTTGTTACTTTCAAACTCTCTTAATAATATTTAAATTTAAAATTTAAATATTATAATCCTTTTCTTCAAAATTCTCTTTGCTTGCTTTCACAACCATGGAAAATTCCTTTGCATTTATTATTTCAACCTTGAAGACAAAAATCAACCTTTTCACCTTTGACATCAATGACAACCAATGACATCAAACCTTTGACATCAATGACAACACTATACTCAAAATTTCCAACAATCTCCCCCTTTGTCATTGATGGTAACCCTTTCTAAAAATTCCTTTTCCTACCACTAGATTCCAAATTTTCTCCCCTTGAGGAACTGCTCCCCTTGACTGAATGCTCTCCCCTTTACTCAAATCTCTCCCCCTTTGAAATCAATGGAAAAGGGACTCCTTTGGGGCTAAATTTAAGACTCTTAGTTTAGTGCCCTCCCCACCTCCTCTCGTTTGAGGTGATTAATTTTGGGGTGGGAGTATCTCTACTCCCAACATACAATGCTCTTTTTCTTTGTCAACCTTCTTTTTCAAATTTTTTGTAGCCATACCCTTTTGATCCTTTTGAGTGTCCATGTTCTTGCTTGTCTTTGGAAGTTCTAGAAACTCTTTTCTACACCACTTGGCCTTATGCCCAAGATTATTACACTTGTAACACTTAATGTTGTAGTTCTTGGAAGGTGCAAATATCTTGAAGTTCCTCTTGGTGAAGCCATACTCATTTCTATCATGAACCCTACAATGGATTGCTTTATGACCAAAGTGATTACAAGAGTAGCAATACCCTTGGAAGAAATATCCATATTTGAAAGAGTTGAAATTCCTTTTAGTGAGGCCATACTCCTTCTTTCCATGAGTCTTGCAATGCATAGCCTTGTGACCAAATTGATTCCTTTGAAGAAATATTATCTTGAAACCTATGGTCTCTTAGTCCTTTCTTTTCCTTCTCTGTGATGATCCATGTTTCTTATTTGTGCATTGTTTCCTTTCTTAGTGAATCTTCTATTCTTCAACTTATCTGTATAGGTCTCAATTTCTTCTTCACTCTCTTCCTCTTATTTTGAGCTTGAGCTTGACCCTTCTTCTTGTTTCCCTTGTCCTTATTCAAAACCAAGTCCTATTTTGATAGATGAAGATCTTTGTGCATTGATAATTTTATCCAAAGTCTTTGAACATTTCCCAAACCTATGTAGCTTATCCTTAGAATATTTTACTTCCATCCTTAGTGAAACTACCTCATGTTCTAATCTCTCACATTCTAACTCTTTTACCTCTAACTTTTCAACCATGACCTCTTTAAATCTCCTTGCCTTAGCTTTTGAGTTTGTTAGGTCTTGTAGAAGCTTTTCTTTTTCTTCCTCATGTTCTTGAACTTGAGCCTTTAGTCTTGAATTCTGCTTTCTAACCTTTTTCAATTCTCTAAGAGCAACAATAAGTTATGCTTCTAGATAAATTGTGCTTTCATTTTTATTTTCTGAATATTTTTCTACTTCTTGGTCTCCAAGAGCATATTCATACTTTTCAACTTTATCTTCAATAGGAGCATCTTCTTCCTCTTCTATTTCCAAAAATAGAATATCTTCTTCTTCGCTATATGAGAGTCTTTCATCACTGTCGCTTGAAGCCTTTCTTGCCTTGTTAACATAGAAAATCTTTTTGTGCCTTTGAAATAACTTCTTTTCATGCTTGCTTTGACCATACTTGTTTTTATTTTCATGCCTGGATTTTCCTCCTTCCTTTTTCTTATGATCCTATTTCTCTTCACTAATTAGATGCATAGTGACCAAAATTACCACAATTAAAATATTTCAGTCTTCATACCTTTGTGCTTTCTTGAGTCCTTCTTGTTTCTTTTCACATAGTTAGCTTCTTCATCATTGCTTGACTCACCACTTGATTCTGGTTTCTTATCTTTTATATTCTTTGAAGCTTTGAAAGTTACCTCTCTCTTGGATTTGGGATCCTTTACTATTCTCATCTCATAAGCTATGATAATTCCATGTAACTCATCCATAGTCAACTGATCAATATCTCTCATCTCTTCTATAGCTGAAACCTTTCCATCATACCTCATAGGAAGTGATCTTAATACTTTTTGAGAAACACTGGAGTCTTCAATTTCAAATCCAATTCCATGCATGGTATTAACAACCTCATCCACATTAAGTAAGTATGTAGTAATATCTTCCTCATCTTCCATCTTCAAACCTTCAAACATTTTCTTGTGGTTTTGTAGTATTACCATTTTGACCTTTTTATCTCCTTCATATGTTTGCTTCAATTTATCCCATATCTCTTTTGTCTGATTTGTAGTGCATAAATTTCATAAATTCTGCTTCATGTAATCCACTTAAGATTCCATTCATAGCCTTGGAATTATTCACATGTAATAGCTTACCATATTTATCTGTGGGAGGAGTAGTTGTAGGTGTGAATCCATCCTCAATCGATTTCCATGTCTCATATCCTTGTGCCATAAAGTAAGTCTTCATTATTATACTCCAAAAAGTATAATTGTTCCCATCAAAAAATGGTGCCTTATTTGATGAGGATCCATTTTGAGATGCCATCCGTTTTCCTGTAATATCTTCCTTCAAGTTGTTAGACTTTTTCGAAGGAACCTGCTTTGATACCAATTGAAGAACATAGGCTTATACTGAGAGGGGGTGAATAGTATAAGATGAACTTTTAATTTTCTTTCCCAAATAATATTATCCAATATTATAAATGGTAATATCAATAGCAGTAATCAAAGCAATGCACAAATCATCACACACATGAGAGACACATATTTAATGTGGTTCACCCAATGTGGGTTACGTCCATGGAGAAAATATTTCTTCTAAATTTTCTCAACAAATCTCTTGGGAATAAATTCCCTACTACAATGTTTATGGACCACTATCCAAAGGAGACACCAATCCCCTATACTCTTATTTGTGGATCTCTCTCCACAGGAGAACTCTATCCCCTTACTCTGGTAGATGGATCTCTCTCCACAGGAGAACTCTTTCCCCTTTGCTCTAGTTCATGGATCTCTCTCCATAGGAGAACTCTTTCCCCTTTTCTCTGGTTCATGGATCTCTCTCCATAGGAGAACTCTTTTCCCTTTGCTTTGGTTTGTGGATCTCTCTCCATAGGATAACTCTTTCCCCTTTGCTCTAGTTCGTGGATATCTCTCCATAGGAGAACTCTTATCCCCTCGATCTAGTTTGTGGATCTCTCTCCACAGGAGAACTATTTCCCCTTTGCTCTGGATCATGGATCTCTCTCCATAGGATAACTCTTTCCCCTTTGCTTTGGTCCATGGTAACTTCTCTCCACAGGAGAACTCTGTCCCCACTTGCTCTAATTTGTGGACCTCTATCCATAGGAGACCTCTATCCCCACTTATCTAGTTTATGGATATCTATCCATAAGAGAACTCTATCCTCTTTTATTTGGTTCATGGATATCTCTCCATAGGAGATCTATTTCCATTTTGTTTTAGCTAGTTAACTTTTATCCACAAAATACCTCTATACCCACTGTTATATCTAGTGGACTTCTATCCATAGGATACCTCTATCCACATGAGACATCTATCCTCTCTACTCTAGTTACCTCCAAGACTTGATCTTAAATATATCTCAAATATGCTCCAAGTATTCTCACAAGACTTGCTCAAATATACCTTCAATACTTCTCAAAATACTTGCTCAAATATACCTCAAAGTTACTTCAAGTCTTCTCACAAGACTTGCTCAATTCTAGCTTCAATACTACTCATAGAACCTGCTCAAATATTTACAAATCTTGCATACAAATAAAGCTTATATCTCTTTCAGAAATACTTTCTTCAACTAGGCAATTCAGACATATTCTACCTAGAATTTGTTTAACCTCTGGAACATATAGAGAATGATATGCTCTATCAAAAACCCAATATGTTCTTCACATTCACAAATATTTCATTCAATTAACCCAATCTCTATCTCTTGCAAAATCCCTTTCAAATCAAATTAAAATAGTGTATAACTTGTTTTACAAAACTAGTCTATCTTTCTTGCAAATTTTCTCTCAAATATCAATCACACTAATGCACAATTTTCCCTCACAAAATTGATCTCAAAAACTTTCACAATTGCTTTCAATATCTCTCAAACCAATGTTCAAAAGGTTTCACAATGATGCACTAACTTGTCTTCAAACCTAGTACAAGTAGTTCACAATTTCTAGCACAAATGTCTCAATCTCTTTCAACAATGGAAGCACATGTAGGTCTCAAACCCTAATACAAATATTTCCAACAATGCATACCAATAAACCTTTTTAACTCCACCTCAAAACTACTTTCTCAAAACACAACCACTTAGATTAAAAGGTTGAATCACCATACCTCAAAGTGCTTGGTGAAGATGTGCCCTCAAATACCTGTCTCAAAAATAATATCTTTTGCAACTATAAAAAGGATTAGCATAACACCTTTTCATATATTGGAAAAACCCTTCTCAAAATGTGTGCACAATTTTATTCCAAACCAATGCTCTATAACTCTCTTGGTTTTTCAAAATAAAACATCAAATCATGAACCAAGTCCTTCAATATTAATGCAAAAATTACAAAAAATAAAAAACACATTTTACACCTTTTATCTCCCACTTTCATAAAATAATTTCCAAACCACTTAATGACCCATAACACAAATTTACAATATTAAATCAATCATTTACACCTTATCACTCCTACTTTTGCATATATAAAAATAAAACTTAATGACAACAATATCTTCAAAAATATTTGGCAAAAATAAATTACCCTTATACCTCCTATATTCCAAAAACCTTTACACCATAGCACACCCCTCAAACCCCATGCAAATAAAATATTAAACAACCTTAGCACATACCTTTTAATAAGAATATTATCACTAGCACGGATGAGAATCGACCCTCCAACCTCAAACTCCTAATGCAATGCATGCCCACTTGCGCTAGCCAAGTGGTTGAGACCTAACGTATAGGCCTCCACCTTTATTCCCTCTGGTGTGTTTGCCATAAAAGTTAAACCCTTCAAAACTGGTGCTAGGGAGAATTGAACTATGAACCACTCCCTCACAAATAACTTAGCATGAATCTAGCCACTATCTAGCCTACCCTAGTCGGATGACGTCAAGGAGTGAACAAAAATATTTATTTCGTTCTCCTACTATGCTCCTTAATCAATGATGTCCCCTCTTCCTCATTCACTATCACCACTTCGCACGAAAATAAAAAATCAAACACCCTGTTATTTCCAAAGTCTTAAGGGGTATTTATATGTTTCCATGCACATTTTTAGACGTCGACCCTCTTTCAAATTTATTTTAATAATTTGAATTATCTTTGGTGCCATGTAACTTTATACTTAGGTATTATAATATTTTAAAAAATATATTATAATAAAACCTTTTGCCTTGGGTCTTTTTCCACCAATGAGAAGTCTTATATTTTCTTTGCAATTTAAAATATCCCTTTGTTTTTTTTATTTACAAAAATAAGCCCTTGTTACTTTCAAACTATCTTAATAATATTTAAATTTAAAATTTATATATTATAATCATTTTCTTCAAAATTCTCTTTGCTTGCTTTCACAACCATGGAAAATTCCTTTGCATTTATTATTTCAACCTTGAAGATAAAACTCAACCTTTTCACCTTTGACATCAATGACAACCAATGACATCAAACCTTTGACATCAATGACAACACTATACTCAAAATTTCCAAAACTATTTGGTTAGATCATTGTAAATTTTGATGTGAGGTCTAAAAACTAGAGATATGCCACCGTTTTGTGTAAAATAGACTGACAAGTAAACAAAAGGTTGTATTTAGCTATAAAATAAGGTGATTCACTAGGGAGTACAACAAATATCCCTAGGAATAACATATATGGAAAAACATTATAAGGACCAATAATTTAGTAGCATAAAAAATAGGGCTTCAATGCAAAATGTTTGAGGAAAAATAGGGTTGACAACGCAAATCATAAGATAAAACCCCCAAGAAGATGAGCCTATATAAAGTGATTCTTCTCTCTCTTGATTCCAAATCAATCCTGAGGAAGAATTCTATCTCAAGGATGTATGGTGGATAGGCTTTAGTAAAATATAAATATGGTGATAAAAAACGTCCCTAGGTTTAAGTTGTAGATGAGCATAAAAATCCCCACAACCAGAGGAACTGCTAAAAGTTGAAATATGATAAGTCTTAGAATTCATAGTGTTAGCTAAAGCATGCATTCTAATTTATGGCAGCCCAAAAATAATCCTAGTGTTAGCTAAAAGTATCCTATAATTTTCTAAAGGTGCTCTTCCATTGACAATGTTGTTGGGACAAAAACACTGGTTAAATTTTGTCTAATTTTGCCACAACCCTTGCATTTAAATTTTCAGACTAGGGAGCTCATAAACTTTAGAAGTGCCATGGTAAAGACTTATCACACAACCATTTATGAGATGAGTTTGATAAAATATCATTGGGGGTGTTTATAATATAGCGATTGATTCATCCACACCAATAAACTATGCATAAATAAAATACGGGAAAGTAAAACACACCATACTACAAAAGAAATTAACTAAAAGCAGTAAACACCTTTGTGTATTAAAAAAATACACCACACTAAAGCAATTAATTTAGTCTAGGAAGTAAATAAACTATATTGCACAATTAAATCTAAGAAAATAACTAGAAAGCAAGGGAGGAATACTAGATTGGAGTGGGCCCAAGCTCCAGTAGATCTTGCCTAGCAGATCACGAAGACAATACACTAATGAAGAAACTCTTCAAGATTTTATTAATGGTGCAACGCAATATTAAATATGATAATGTTATAAGAAATATTTCCTCCCTATTTTAGAGAAGTTTGTGTGTTTATATAACACACACAAGACTTCCTGTTATAGTTATGTTACAATAGGTGGCCTGGTTATAGTCTAAAATAGGGCAGTTTAGTTACTGTAATAGGCACACGATAAACAACTTTTCATATTTTTTGGTGATTGAATGATCTCTATTTTATTCAAGTTCTACTTTATTGAGTGGTTGTGTTAATCCACTCCGGTTGGGACAACTCATACATTCAACAGTTTCCCATAGATGGCCTACTTGACGTGGAACTAAAGGTTTACTATGGTTAATGGGGTCCTCTGTAGCTGTTTGGTCAATGTGCATAATAATTGCATAAGGTGCCTTCTTGATTAAGACTCATGCTTATCACCTACTTGAGCAAGGCACCTTCTTGGCACTTGCTTGAGTAAGCCACCTACTTGGTGCATGCTTGAGTAAGGAACCTGCTTAAGTAAGGTGTCTGCTTGAGTAAGGTGCCTGCTTGAGTAAGGTGCCTGCTTGAGTAAGGTGCCTGCTTGAGTAAGGCACCTACTCGAGTAAGGTGCCTACTTAATATGCCTTAGACCCATGAAGTAGAAGTATGTGAGGTCCATGTAGGACCTCGACTGAGCAAAATATGACAAAGCGAATATCTACACAAAACACACTTCACACACAAATTAGATAATGCACAAATTTAATTAAATAAATACATAATGATTCATAAAAATATACAACTTGTATTATATTTCCATGTAAAAACCATTTGAAATCATACAAAAATATGAGCATATCTCATGCTCATCATACCCCCATGCATAATATGTGCCACACCCTTGTGGCACCTGAAATCGGTAGTCGCCTCCTTTTTGTAGACCGCATTTTCTATTTTCTTTTCTTAATGGTGGCCTCAGATTTCTCTTCACTCTGAGGTTTCTATGTCTTCTAAGGGGCATTCATTTTTTGTAAGGTATTTTTGGTTTGTGTTGACATTTGTCTATGTTGGGTCAGCCCTCATCCTTTGGTTGTGCTGGCTTCCTATTGCATTGGATATGCCTCCCTATTCTACTCAGTTTAGCACCTGTGCTTGGTACCACGACCATGGTTTTTTCTCCTCTTTGGAATGTAGCCTCTGCTTCCTGCCATAGGTCAAAATTTTAAGGGCATAATTCTCTAAGAAAAATATCAGAGTCATCCCTCTCTTGTACGACCATGCTATACTTGTATAGCCAAATCTCTTCGGGGGTAAGGTCAATGTTTTCTTCGATGATCGCTATCACCTTTGCCTGTGGTCCAAATAACCCCCATATTTCCAACCATTTCTTATTTTGAATGGTTGGCCCTGTGACGAACCATATATATCCTAGAATTGGTCATCTATAGTAGGGTACACATAGATGTTGGGCCCTCTTTCATCCTTCTTGGTAACTTTTCTAGCTACCTTTTCTACCTCGAACTCTCTATGGAGTTTTTCAAATTTTTCTTTTCGCTTAGTGAAAGCCTGCATGCCTTCTACCCATTCTTTATTCAACTAAGTTTTTGATTCGGTGAATGTAACTTTGGCATTTTTACTGGCCCTCTTCTGTAATGTCTAAGGCACCTTCCCCTTGGGACTCTCAGGCATTATGGCAGTCTATGTAGGGATATCTTCATTTCCTATAGGAGATGTTTTCTTGTTATCGTTGGAGGGTCTGGAGATCTACCCCCTGATATTAATTCACCTAAAACAATCTCCCCTATTTTGTGATCACCAAAAAACTACTCTATGGGTCCTTTGGGTACGAGTCCTTCAATTTTGGATACCCATTGCACTTAAGATTTCTTCTTGGTTTCAATCTCAGTGCTTTACCTATGACTCTGACCTAAGTGCTCCTCATTGTCAAAAATTTTGATTACGGGGGTTTTGTTGTAAAAATAGAATTTTCCTATTCCTCTGTCATCACTTTGTCAAAGGTGCAAAAACCCTCTCCTACTTATGCTTCTTTATTTTGGGTGTTTAACATAACCACCCCAGATGAGACTACCCTCTATGGCAAGGTTGGAGAGTTCATGGGTACCTCAATTGCCCAATATGTTTGGGTGGAGGTGTCTCATATTTCAACCACCCTAGCCTGCAAATATTGATTTTTTGCCCTGAGATACTGAATCAGTTGTTGTAACTAGGCTACGGTGGCCTCATAACTCTAAAATTTCCTTGTAGTCATCTCCTTGAATTCATAAAACAACACATGCATTTTGAAGTTCTGGTAATACCCCAAGGTATTACTATAAAAATATTAATAAATTAATATAAAATGTAATTGCAGGCCACTCAAAGGGGGCTCCCTTGTAATATCTTTGCCGCTATAGGGGGCTCCCTCCTTTAGAATCTATGATTCTTATTCTTATTCTTCTTCTTGGATGATTTGATATGGATGGCAAACATAATATATATATCTACCCTAAAGCTACATTGGTGAAGAGATGTGATGGTTCACTTTATGAGTTAATAATATAATAAATAAATGATTAATAATACTAACTAATAATGTTAGGATTGAGGATCCTAACATTCTACCCTCATTAAAAAGATCTTTGTCCTCAAAGTTAAAGGTGAGGAGCTTTATCTTTTTTTTCCAAGAAGGATTTGTGTAAGTTCTTGGACTCTTTTAATGTCATCCTTTCGTAGGCAGGGATATCAAGAAGGATGAAGCATTAGCAAGGGGCTTCCAAAAATATTAGTAAATGTGTGATGATGAGGGAAGGGAAATCCTTGGGGTTATTCAAACACCTTATAATGATGCATAAAAAGAGGTGGTAAAACTTCTACATTCTCCTTTTGTTCCCTAGGAGAGGCAATGGAGGAGTGTGCAATCACTTTTTTGCCTTGTTTTTGAATAGGTTTGACCCTATGGTGATAACTCACTATTGGAGAGGAATTTGAGTGTAGTTCTTGTAGAGTGCATGTTTGGCCATAATGAGTCACTTTGGGAATGTCTACCTCATCCTTGCCTGATGCATTGATCACTTTTGGTATATGAACCGTATTGCCTTTATCATTGTGATTAGGTGTTTGGGATATTTCTTTCTCATTGTTCTTGTTTTCTACATATTCCTCTTCTTTCTTATCTTTTATGGCTTCCTCATCTTCCTTACCTTCCTCATCATTACCATATTTAGTGCTAGATTTAGGTGTATCCATCACTATGTCTACCTCTATTTCATTTTCTTCTTCTATTGCCTTATCGAGGTCAGCTACATCCAAAATATATAGTTTTCGTGTAGCACATTTATGATTTTTCTCAAATTTCTCATTGCAATGATAACAGAGACCTTTTGCATATCGTTCTTTCATTTCTTCAAAACTAAGACGTTTAATCGGTAGGATTTGGTTAAGTTTAGGGGTTGTGTAAGTGCTTTTTGCCCTGTTAGTCTTACAATGGCACTGAGAGGGGGGGTGAATCAGTGTGGTACTTTAATCATGAATTTACAGCTCTTTAAAATAGCAACAATTAAAAACTTATAAACAGATACAACAAGTACAACAAGAGAACATCACACAACACAAGATTTTAATGAGGTTCACCAATTTGGCTACTCCTCAAGAATGACTGCTTGGACTACCATCCAAATCCAGCCTTTGCAAAGCACCAACTTTACAAACAGTTTACCAGCTTCCACTGGAAGGAGCATCAACCCCTGATTTATCTGTACCAATAGAAAGGAGCAACAACCCCTGATTTACCAGCACCTACTGGAAGGAGCACCAACCCCTGATTTACCAGCACCAACTGGAAGGAGCACCAACCCCTTGATGCCAGACTACAACCTGGACTTCAATTTTGAATCTATAAGTTTGATGATAAAATACCTTTGCTTTTACAAGACCCTAACTGGTCTGCTTCACCTTTGCGTTCTCTGTGCACTCTGCTCTCTCTACGCAATCACTTCGCACAATCTGCTGCTTCACTATCGAGCTTCACGATCGTCTTCTCCCTTTTGCGCACTCTACTTCCTTTGCAAATTTCACACTTAGCACGATTCGACTTCTTTGCTCACTTTGTGCACTTCACCATCATCTCGCCGCTTCTATGCTTTCTACGCTCTTACGACCACATTTCTCACTTCGACACTTATTCAACGATATCTTCGACAACACTCAATTCTCCAAACAACCTTCCTTTTATAATAATATTTTCATGATGAAAAACCTAATCTTAGTCGGCTGTAACCCTAATCTTAGTCGGCTGCAAACCCTAATCTTCATCGACTGCAAACCCTAATCTTCATCGGCTAACATCGGTCTTCGTCGGCTTCAATTGCCTCTGTAACTCTTCTATTGCTGTTGCCGTGAAAACACAACATGTCACGATATCGTGACACTTTCACCTCCGTACGCTTTCTCTTAGCTTTGGCCCGTGAGAATACAACATGTAGCGATATCGCTACACTTTTTCCTCCGTACGCTTTCTCTTAACTTTGGCCCGTGAGAATACAACATGTAGTGATATCGCTACACTTTTTCTCTTTGCTCTGTTTCTTAGCTTTGGCCCCGTGAAAACATAACATGTCACGATATCGTGACACTTTCACCATCGTACTTCTTTTCTTGGCTTGTACCAGCAAAAATGTAGCATGTCATGAAATCGTGACACTTTCGCCTCCTTGCCTCTTTTCTTGGCTTGTATCAGCGAAAACATAGCATGTCACGAAATCGTGACACTTTCGCCTCCTTGCCTTCTCTCTCCTCATTGAGTCACGAAAATGCGACATGTCACGATATCGTGACACTTTCTCTCCTTAGCTTTTTCTTTTGCCTTTGGGTCATGAAAACCTGACATGTCACGATATCATGACACTTTTTCTCCTTAGCTCTTTCTCTTGCCTTCGGGTCGTGAAAACCCGACATGTCACGATATCGTGACACTTTTTCTCTCAGACTCTCTCTCTTGCAATATGTCATGAAATCGTGACACCTTTTTCTCTCGACTCTCTCTCTACCACAAAAAAACATGTCACGAAATCGTGACACTTTTTATTTCGGAATCTCTCTCCTGCATTATGTCATGAAATCATGACACTTTTTCTCTCACTCTCTCTCCTACAACATGTCATGAAAT
This sequence comes from Wollemia nobilis, assembly GCA_028583015.1. Lineage (NCBI taxonomy): Eukaryota > Viridiplantae > Streptophyta > Pinopsida > Araucariales > Araucariaceae > Wollemia > Wollemia nobilis. The sequence goes on along the minus strand of JAQPPZ010006195.1, from coordinate 6,254,250 downwards.
CGTGACACTTTTTCATCCGTACAACCTTCCTTGCAATATGTCACGAAATCGCGACACTTTTTCGTCCGTACAACCTTCCTTGCAATATGTCATGAAATCGTGACACTTTTTCGTCCGTACAACCTTCCTTGCAATATGTCACAAACTGTGACATGTCGTAAAATCGTGACACTTTTCAAACTTGTTCTCTTTCTTCGAACTTGTCACGAAATCGTGACACTTCTTCCTGCTTTCTCTTTTTCTTCCAACATGTCACGAAATCATGATAGTTTTTCCACTTGCCTTTTTCTCTGCCAACATGTCACGAAATCACGACAGTTTTTCTTGCTTCTTCTCTCTCTTCCAACATGTCACGAAATCGTGACAGTTTTTCTTGCTTCTTCTTTCTCTTCCAACATGTCATGAAATCGCGATAGTTTTCTCTTCTTTCTTTTCAACATGTCATGAAATCGTGATGTTTTTCCACTTGTCTTTTTCTCTCCAACATGTCACGAAATCGTGACAGTTTTTCCTGCTTCTTCTCTTTCTTCCAACATGTCACGAAATCGTGACAGTTTTTCTTGCTTCTTCTCTCTCTTCCAACATGTCACGAAATCATGACAGTTTTTCCAGCTTTTTCTCTCTCCTCTAACATGTCACGAAATCGCGACAGTTTTTCTTGCCTGCTGTATATGTCGTGATATCGTGACACTTTTCTTACTTGTCTTTTTCTTTGATCTTTTGCAAATGGGCCACTATGGTCTTCTTGGAAACTCATTGTCCATACTCTGAATAACCTTTGAACTCTTGTCTTTTGCATCTGAATGGCTTTTGAACTTCCTATCCACTGCATCATTAGATCTAACTGATTGTGTTGACAACAATGACAATACTCTTGCTGCACCTTGCTCAACAATCTCCCCCTTTGGAATTGTTGGCAACACATGTGCAATTTCCTGTAACTCTTCTCCCCCTTTGACAATAATACCAAAGGGCTACTGCAGACTCCCCCTGAGTCCATGCACAACATTTTTAGGCAAAATTGATTACACTTAGCAAAAATCATGATCATGAGCAAAAAGATAATCAAATATTTAAATGCTCCCCCTGAAAATGTGATCCCTATGGCTAGCCAATTCTTGGGAAGTTTAACCACTCGACCAATCTGTCTCCAAGATAGAATGCACCTCCATTGGTACTCTTTCTATCATCGACACATCCAGCCCAATCTGCATCTAAATAGGGTGAAGTCTTTACCTTTCGGATATCATAACCCATACTCCATAGTACCCTTGTGATATTATAGAAGACTCTTTCTCTCTGCTGCACTGACTGGTGGACCTCTTCTTCACTTGAAGAATCCTCACTCAGGTCTATCTTCAACTGTGTTGGCTGCTAGATTTCTATCCATTGAGACTCTGTCCTCTGTACTCAGTCACCTCCAAAGCTCAGTCAATAGGCTCACTAAGAACCTGCTCAATAGGCTCACATAGAACTTGTCTAAATCTGCTTTAGCAAGCTCACCAAGAACTTGCCCAAATCTGCTCTAGCAATCTCACCAAGAACTTGCCCAAATCTGCTCTACCAAGCTCTCTAAAAACTTGTCTGAATCTTCTCTAGCAATCTGTCCCAGCATTGTCCTCAAATATTTCCCAAAGGCCTTCTTCAAAGGCTCAATCAATCATGCTCAAGTGGTACTCAAAATGAACTCAACAATGAATGACAGTCTCAAATCAAATCCACTTCATAGAAGCATAAAAAGAATTGTTAGAGACTTAATATCTTCTATTCTCAAATCTCAATCTCAACTCAAATCAAGGAAAGTTTATTGTATGGAACTTGAACAACTACATGCATCCAATCACTTGACTAGGCTCAAACAACTCTACTCAACCAATCACCTCAATGAACAACTCTTTATCACAAACCCTAGTCGAAGCATGTATCAACCAACTCAAAATGTTTTTCTCTAACTCAAGTTCAAGTTCTTTGCACAACCAATGGGCTTCAACAACAATGCTTATAAAATATTCTTCACATAATAATGATACTCATGTTCTTATCAAACCCTCACTCAGGTTTTTCATACAACTAATGGCTTCAACAACAATGCTTATAAAATAAAGTTTAATAACAACTCTCAAACCAGAAAACCTTGAAGCATTAAACCAATTACTTTCAAAAAAGAAACCACAATCAATCCTGTTTACTCCTGTCACATGAGTCTCCTTGGGATTAGCCTGAAATCGTGCTACCATGCATACTATGCTCGGGGTGCCTGTTTCAAGCCATATATCTTCAACTTACAGACCAAGTGGGGATCATCACCAAGCTGGGAACCATCTGGCTGCTCAATATAAACCTCTTCTTCAAGCTTCCCATTCAAAAATGCTAATTTCACATCTGTCAACAAAATTGACAAGTGACTCACACTTGTACCAACTTTTGTCCAACACTGTACCAACACTACAGTTTTACTATCAACTCTGTGCAAGCATCAAACACAGTACCACAACACCAACCAAATCCCTTTTTACATTTTTAGCTTGGTCTATGTTTTCTGCAGTCACCACTGGTCACACCTTACTGTCAACTGTTCGAATCAGAAAACAATATTTTGTTAACCACTTCACGGCCAACTATAGTGCACCTTACTCAAACTCATACTTCTGGACCTCGGATAGGTATGATTCACAAAGCAAAGTTGCTCATCTTGATGAGCTAAACATGAATCAATGATCAAACTTCAATATTTTTCACTACAACGTCAAAATAGATCTAACAATCTTCATATCAATGTGTAGTTCAAATACCCACTGCTTTTATCGAAATACATATATACGGCTAGAGCAACAATCTTTTACTAACCAACTTATCTGAACTGTTATAATCCTTAACTTTGGACAGTGGTAGTAAGAATCATCACCAGAACAACAATGACATATAGCAATACTACCAATAATGACAACTCTCAATTTAATCACCACCCTTCATGGCACTTCCACAAATTACATGAACAGAAAAACACACTTTGACAACTATACAACAACTTCCCTGACTACTTGCCTTTCATCCTCAGGTACTCAAATAAATACATAGGAGCATTAAAATGAAACTTTCAAGATTGCTCCCCCTGAGGATGTGCTACCTGGAGTTGCTTAGTGCAATATCGGAGTAGTCTCCTTCAGTCCAAGGAGACATGAATTCCTTTCTTCTATCTTTCTCCAAACTTTCTTGAACTCGGGCTTGGATTTTTCAGCTGCATCCCTGTTTTGCACCTTTTCGTGAACTCGAACATTTCTCTTGTGTGGTTGTCTCTTGTGCATCCTTGATGAATGATTATTTTCCTTTCTTTTATGTACCTGATTTATTCCCTGTCTGTGTTGCGTTCTTTGCGTCTGATGAAATCTACTATTTTGCCTTAGATTAGATACAAAAGTGCTTGGACAAAACCTTGCTATGTGCCCATGACCATTACATTGAAAACATTGTACATAGTGTTCACTCGAAAAGCGAGATGTATTTCTACCATCATAACTCTTTGATTTATTATTCAATCCACAATAAGTTGCCTTGTGACCATATTGGTTGCATCTGAAACAATAGCCATTAAAAGTATTATTATGAATAGAGTGAGAGTGATAGAACCTCTTTTGTTGTGGTTGCTTTGCTGTAGATCTCCTTTGATATTTTCTTCCTTTTGAAGATTCAGCTTCAAACTTTTCTTGCTTCGATCCTTCAACAGTGAACTTCTTCTTCTCTGCAGAGTTGGAAGATGAAGGTTGTTCAGCTTCATATCCAAGACCATGCTTATCCGTGGAGCTTCTTTGTTGGCTTATCATTTTATCTAGCAACTCTGTGCTCTTCTCGAATTTGAGATTTGTATTGGCCTCTTCTAGTTGTTTCTTCAATAAAACAATCTCTTCCTCTTGTTTGCAGCAACCAATCTCTTTCTCATTGATCTGTGACTTGAGAGTTTCTTCAATCCTTTTGAATTCTTCCACCTGTACTTTCAAACTGGTTATTATTTCATTTGCATCCTCAAGCTTTCTTGAGATTTCCTTATTCCTTTTTCTTTCTATCTTCAATTCATCCAGAGCTGCAATTAGTTCCTCTTTCAAATTTATTTCTGCATCAATTTCTTCTTCATCACATTTCTGTTCTTTTTCTGTTTCTCTTTTAGAATCATCCTCTAGGACTTCATTAACTTTCAACATATATACCTCTATGTTCTCATCATTATTCAACTTTAAAGCTTCGACCTGAGCTTGATGTGTTTGTAACTTGACCTCCTTGATCTCATCGTCTCCTTCATAAATACTCCTCAGTTTGTCCCATATTTCTTTTGCCATTTTACAACTCTTGATTTTTACCAGTTCACTGTCTACTAATCCGCACCTGATAGCATTCCTTGCTTTTGAGTCATTTTCAAACAGATTCTTATCGACGCATCGGTTGGAGGAGTGATGGGTATTGTGCATTCATTGATTACTGAATCCCAGACGTAGTATCCCAAAGCACAAAGATATGCCTGCATCCTGATTCTCCAGGTCATGTAATTTGTTCCATCAAACAAAGGTGCTTTGTTTGATAAAAAACCTTCAACCTCTTCTGGTTCAATTTTCTCTTCCACAGGAACTGAAACTGACTGAGATGCCCTTTTGGAGGAAGATCTATTCTTCTTACCCATTGCGTACTAATCCAAGATCAACCCTAGCTGATTTAGCCTTTGAAGGGAACTTGGCTCTGATACCAATTGTTAGTCTTACAATGGCACTGAGAGGGGGGGGTGAATCAGTGTGGTACTTTAATCATGAATTTATAGCTCTTTAAAACAACAGCAATTAAAAACTTATAAATAGATACAACAAGTACAGCAAGAGAACATCACACAACACAAGATTTTAACGAGGTTCACCAATTTGGCTACTCCTCAAGAATGACTGCTTGGACTACCATCCAAATCCAGCCTTTGCAAAGCACCAACTTTACAAACAGTTTACCAACTTCCACTGGAAGGAGCACCAACCCCTAATTTATCTGTACCAATAGAAAGGAGCAACAACCCTTGATTTACCAACACCTACTGGAAGGAGCACCAACCCCTGATTTACCAGCACCAACTGGAAGGAGCACCAACCCCTTGATGCCAGACTGCAACCTGGACTTCAATTTTGAATCTATAAGTTTGATGATAAAATACCTTTGTTTTGACAAGACCCTAACTGGTCTGCTTCACCTTTGCATTCTCTGCACACTCTACGCAATCACTTCGCATAATCTGCTGCTTCACTATCGAGCTTCACGATCATCTTCTCCCTTTTGCGCACTCTTCTTCCTTTGCGAATTTCACACTTAGCACGATTCGACTTCTTTGCTCACTTTGTGCACTTCGCCATCATCTCGCCGCTTCTGTGCTTTCTGCACTCTTACGACCACATTTCCCACTTCGACACTTATTCAACGATATCTTCGACAACACTCAATTCTCCAAACAGCCCTCCTTTTATAACAATATTTTCAAGATCAAAAACTCTAATCTTAGTCGATTGTAACCCTAATCTTAGTCGGTTGCAAACCCTAATCTTCGTCGGCTGCAAACCCTAATCTTCGTCGGCTAACATCGGTCTTCGTCGGCTTCAACTACCTCTGTAACTCTTCTGTTGTTGTTGCCGTGAAAACACATGTCACGATATCGTGACACTTTCACCTCCGTACGCTTTCTCTTAGCTTTGGCCCGCGAGAATACAACATGTAGCGATATCGCTACACTTTTTCCTCCGTACGCTTTCTCTTAACTTTGGCCTGCGAGAATACAACATGTAGTGATATCGCTACACTTTTTCTCTTTGCTTTGTTTCTTAGCTTTGGCCCCATGAAAACATAACATGTCACGATATCGTGACACTTTCACCATCGTACTTCTTTTCTTGGCTTGTACCCGTGAAAACGTAGCATGTCACGAAATCGTGACACTTTCGCCTCCTTGCCTCTTTTCTTGGCTTGTATCAGTGAAAACATAGCATGTCACGAAATCGTGACACTTTCGCCTCCTTGCCTTCTCTCTCCTCATTGAGTCATGAAAATGCGACATGTCGTGATATCGTGACACTTTTTCTCCTTAGCTTTTTCTTTGCCTTCGGGTCATGAAAACCCGACATGTCACGATATCGTGACACTTTTTCTCCTTAGCCTTCGGGTCGCTAAAACCCGACATGTCACGATATCGTGACACTTTTTCTCCTCAGCTCTCTCTCCTACATTATGTCACGAAATCATGACACCTTTTTCTCTCACTCTCTCTCCTGACAAACATGTCATGAAATCATGACACTTTTTCTTTCGAACTCTCTCTCCTACATTATGTCATGAAATCATGACACTTTTTCTCTTGGACTCTCTCTCTTGCAACATGTCACGAAATCGTGACACTTTTTCATCCGTACAACCTTCCTTGCAATATGTCACGAAATCGTGACACTTTTTTGTTCGTACAACCTTCCTTGCAATATGTCATGAAATCGCGACACTTTTTCATCCGTACAACCTTCTTTGCAATAAGTCAAATCGTGACACTTTTCCATGTCGTAAATCGACACTTTTCAAACTTGTTCTCTTTCTTCGAACTTGTCGTGAAATCGTGACACTTCTTCCTGCTTTCTCTTTTCTTCCAACATGTCACGAAATCGTGACAGTTTTCCACTTGCCTTTTTCTCTGCCAACATGTCACGAAATCGTGATAGTTTTCTTGCTTCTTCTCTCTCTTCCAACATGTCATGAAATCGTGACAGTTTTCTTGCTTCGCTTTCTCTTCGAACATGTCACGAAATCGTGACAGTTTTCTTTGCTTGCACCTTTTTTTCGAACATGTCACGAAATCGCGACAGTTTTTCCACTTGTCTTTTTCTCATCCAACATGTCGCGAAATCATGACAGTTTTTCCTGCTTCTTCTCTCTCTTCCAACATGTCATGAAATCATGACAGTTTTTCCTGCTTCTTCTCTCTCTTCCAACATGTCGCGAAATCATGACAGTTTTTCCAGCTTTTTCTCTCTCCTCTAACATGTCACGAAATCATGACAGTTTTTCTTGCCTGCTGTATATGTCGCGATATCGCGACACTTTTCTTACTTGTCTTTTTCTTTGATCTTTTGCAAATGGGCCACTATGGTCTTCTTGGAAACTCACTGTCCATACTCTGAATAACCTTTGAACTCCTGTCTTCTGCATCTGAATAGCTTTTGAACTTCCTGTCCACTGCATCATTAGATCTATCTGACTGTGTTGACAACAATGACAATACTGTTGTTGCACCTTGCTCAATAATCTCCCTCTTTGGAATTGTTTGCAACACATGTGAAATTTCCTGTAATTCTTCTCCCCCTTTGACAATAATACAAAAGGGCTACTGCAGACTCCCCCTGAGTCCATGCACAACATTTTTAGGCAAAATTGATTACACTTAAAAAAAATCATGATCATGAGCAAAAAGATAATCAAACATTTAAATGCTCCCCCTAAAAATGTGATCCCTATGGCTAGCCAATTCTTGGGAAGATTAACCACTCGACCAATCTGTCTCCAAGATAGAATGCACTCCACTGATACTCTTTCTGTCATCTACACATCCTGCCCAATATGCATATTTTGGATACCATAACCCATACTCCATAGTACCCTTGTGATATTATAGAAGACTCTTTCTCTCTACTGCACTGATTGGTGGACCTCTTCTTCACTTGAAGAATCCTCACTCAGGTCTATCTTCAACTGTGTTGACTGCTAGATTTCTATCCATTGAGACTTTGTCCTCTGTACTCAGTCACCTCCAAATCTCAGTCAATAGGCTCACACAGAACCTGCTTAATAAGCTCACATAGAACTTGTTCAACGATATCTTTGACAACACTCAATTACTGCTTTGACACTTATTCAACAATATCTTCGACAACACTCAATTCTCCAAATAGCCCTGCTTTTATAACAACATTTTCATGATAAAAAAACTCTAATCTTAGTCGACTGTAACCCTAATATTAGTTGGCTACAAACCCTAATCTTCATCAGCTGTAAACCCTAATCTTCGTCAGCTGTAAACCCTAATCTTCGTTGGCTAACATCGGTCTTCATCGGCTTCAACTGCCTCTGTAACTCTTCTGTTGCTGTTGCCGTGAAAACACAACATATCGCGATATCGTGACACTTTCACCTCCGTACGCTTTCTCTTAGCTTTGGCCCACGAGAATGCAACATGTAGCGATATTGCTACACTTTTTCCTCTGTACGCTTTCTCTCAACTTTGGCCCCCGAGAATACAACATGTAGCGATATCGCTACACTTTTTCTCTTTGCTCTGTTTCTTAGCGTTGGCCCTACGAAACCATAACATGTCGCGATATCGCGACACTTTCACCGTCATACATATTTTCTTGGCTTGTACCTACAAAAATGTAGCATGTTGCGAAATCATGACACTTTCACCTCCTTGCCTCTTTCTTTGGCTCGTATCAGCAAAAACATAGTATGTCGCGAAATCGCGACACTTTCGCCTCCTTGCCTTATCTCTCCTCATTGAGTCACAAAAATGCGACATGTCGCGATATCGCGACACTTTCTCTCCTTTGCTTTTTCTTTTGCATTGGGTCGTGAAAACCCAACATGTCATGATATCGCTACACTTTTTCTCCTTAGCTCTTTCTCTTGCCTTCGGGTCACAAAAACCCGACATGTCGTGATATCGTGACACTTTTTCTATCGGACTCTCTCCTGCATTATGTCATGAAATCGCAAAAATTTTTCTCTCGGACTCTCTCTCCTGCAACATGTCACGAAATTGTGACACTTTTTCTTTCGGACTCTCTCTCCTGCGTTATGTCACGAAATCGTGACACTTTTTCTTTTAGACTCTCTCTCCTGCAACATGTCATGAAATCGCAACACTTTTTCATCCGTACAACCTTCCTTGCAATATGTCGCGAAATCGTGACACTTTTTCATCCATACAACCTTCCTTGCAATATGTCTCGAAATCGTGACACTTTTTCGTCTGTACAACCTTCCTTGCAATATGTCGCGAAATCCTGACACTTTTTCTTTCTCTTCCTTCCTGGCCTTTTCGAGTCGCGAAAATGCGACATGTCGCAAAATCGTGACACTTTTCAAACTTACTTTCTCTCTCCTGTTTTAGTCATGAAAATGCGACATGTCACAAAATTGTGACACTTTTCCAACTTACTCTCTTTCTTCAAACTTGTCGCGAAATCGCGACACTTCTTCCTGCTTTCTCTTTTTCTTCCAACATGTCATGAAATCATGACAGTTTTTCCACTTGCCTTTTTCTCTGCCAACATGTCATGAAATCGTGACAATTTTTCTTGCTTCTTCTCTCTCTTCCAACATGTCGCGAAATCGCGTTAGTTTTTCTTGCTTGCGCTTTCTCTTCGAACATGTCATGAAATCATGACAGTTTTTCCTGCTTGCGCTTTCTTTTCGAACATGTCGCGAAATCGCGACAATTTTTCCATTTGTCTTTTTCTCATCCATCATGTCGTGAAATCATGATAGTTTTTCCTGATTCTTCTCTTTCTTCCAACATGTCACGAAATCATGACATTTTTTCCTGCTTCTTATCTCTCTTCCAATATGTCGCGAAATCGTGATAGTTTTTCCAACTTTTTCTCTCTCCTCCAACATGTCGTGAAATCACGACAATTTTTCTTGCTTGTTGTATATGTCGCGATATCGCGACACTTTTATTACTTGTCTTTTTCTTTGATATTTTGCAAATGGGCCACTATGGTCTTCTTGGAAACTCACTGTCCATACTCTGAATAACCTCTGAACTCCTATCTTCTGCATCTGAATAGCTTTTTAACTTCCTGTCCACTGAAACACCAGATCTATCCGACTGTGTTGACAACAATGACAATACTGTTGCTGCACCTTGCTCAACATGCCCTTCCATTATGCGTAGGTTTGTGAGCGATGTAAGTGGTCAACGAATCTCCCATAGGTTATTTCTATAATCGATATTGTGCAGTGATTTTGTCTTCAGCTAATTTGGGTAATCCATAGGTTTGTATCATGGTATAGGAATTGAACTTTGTCACCTCCATTTTAATTTCCTCTTTCAATCCATTGATGAAGCAATATATGATAAATGCTTCATCCAACCATGTCTTGTGTTTGGTAATATCCTCAAACCGAGTTTGATACTCACACACGTAAGTGATTTGATGAAGTTCCTTGAGCAAATCCCACACAATTGGGTCCCACATGGTTCTAATACCAAATGGTAAGGCCCCAAGTTCTTACTATAAAAATATTAATAAACTAATGTAAAATGTAATCGCAGGCCACTTAAAGGAGTCTCCCTTGTAATCGCTTTGCCACTATAGGGAGCTCCCTCCTTTAGAATCTATGATTCTTATTCTTATTCTTCTTCTTGGATTATTTGATATGGATCACCAACATAATATATATCTACCCTAAAGTTACGTTGGTGAAGAGACGTGATGGTTCACGTTATGAAGAGATGTGATGGTTCACTTGAGTTAATAATATAATAATTAAATTATTAATAATACTAACTAATACTAAGTAATAATGTTAGGATTGAGGATCCTAACAATTTCTCACTCTACCCAGTGAGGTCCTCTTCCATCAGCACCTCGATCTACTATTGTAGGCCTACTGAAGACTATAGGTCCTGTGGACTACGAGCGGCCAAATTCTATAAAGTTCAAGCCAAGAATCTAACCTCTATGTATTCTTATTCTTCCTCACTCAACAAAATTAGTTTCTATAGGAATATTTGGCCATGTATGCACTCTGTCCGATAGGTTGTTGGTTCAAGGTTGGAGGAATATGGCCTATATTTTGTATAATCAGGTAGAGAAATTTGCCTCTCTTTAGTAGCATCCAATGAGTTTTGGGGATTTCCTCTTATTCTTTGGCCATTCCTCACAATTCAGCCTTGTGCCTTGCTTCGAATACCTCCTACTCCTACACATCAAAATATTTGAATCCTACTTCTTCAACTATTTCTCATAATTTGGCCTCATGCCCTACTTCAGCCACTGCTTGTTCTTGTGCATAAGAATTTTTAGCCCTTACTACCGATGATATTCCCTTGTGTTCCTCAGCATGTCGTATTAGGGTGGTAATTAGCCCTTGATGGGCTAGGGTAGAGACCTCTCCTCTCTAGTATCATGATGCCTCATATTTTAGGGTGCTTGATAGATAGAATGGCACATTAATCTCTTGTCCATGAACTAGGTGATTAAATAATTTCATGTGGTTCATGTTCAGGTGCAATTACTTCCTATGCATGTGAAGTATCTTTCCACCTAATCGAATAGCTTTCGTAGGTGCATTAGAAGTCCTTGATTTGGGAGACCTCAATGTTGGAGTTAGATATTTGCCTACCTGAACAATAATTCTACATATTTGACTGCTACACCATCCTTGTATGTGCATTCCCTAATGAGGGAGAGGTTAGTAACATAAGTGATGTTATCTGGAGTGATTGGAATATCCAGTTCATGCAATCGAGTGACCTCTCCTTTCATAGTAGTAGCAAACTCTTTTGCTGCCTCCATGTCCTGGTTTTGGCTGACCAAGTGATAGTAATTCATCCACCTAGCCACCTCAAACTGATTATGGACTTCTCTAATTCCCTCGATGTCATTGGGCTCATAATTTTTGGGTGCATGATTATTTTATCGGCCTCCCATGGTGAATTCTCATTTTTTTTTACTGGTTTCATGCCTTATTCATAGTAAGGCACCTTCTTATAAATTCAGACGCCTAACCCCAAAAGTTGTTTTTACGTTGGGGTTGACAGGGTACACCACCTAAATTAATTTTTGGCATGACGTATTAGGCATGAGAGGCCAATTCAATTCTTGCACCGAAATTATTTTTAGAGAAGCATATCTTATGAAAAAATACATATATATTTAAAAAATTATGTGCATACCTAATTTTTTTTTTCATGCATTATGGAGCATGTTGATTGGGTAATCCATGACATATTTCCCTTGTTCTGATTACGTTGCCTTTGGTTACTGCAATTCTATTTCACTCAATATATCATGCTAAAAATGTGGTAGATTCTATTGGTTCAAATTGGGATGCATATTTCCTTCAATGGTTGGCCTTGGGACATGCAAAAATCCTACCCAATTATTTCAAAATATTTTTTGGTTCCTTTGGATTTCCATCACATGAGGTGATGATGTTGGCTTTGGCTACTCCACGTACCGCCAAGTTGCACATGTGTTTTTGATTAAATTGATGCACCTCATTGAAGAGTAAGGTGTCAAAGTAAGGAACCAGAGTAAGGCTTCAAAGTAAGGCACCTACTTGAAACTTTTTTTTGAAGGAATGTCGGGCACCTCTAGAGTAAGGCACCTACTTTCAGAGTAAGGCACCTACCTTCAAAGTAAGGCACCTACCTCTAGAGTAAGGCACTTATTTGAGAGTAAGGCACCATAGTAAGGCACCAAAGTAAGGCATCGGAGTAAGTCGCCTACTTGAACATTTATTTTTTCTACCCTTGATGCATAACATCAAGGCACCTAATCATTTTTTCGAAGGAAATCTTCAACCATAGTCAAATGCCTTCATTCATTGACACGCCTACTTCGGAGTAAGGCACCTACCTTCAGGAGTAATGTGCCTTCGTTTGGAGTAAGACACCTCTATTTTGGAGTAACGTACCTACTTCTAGAGTAATGTGCATATATTTTAGAGTAAGGCACCTCCATTTTGGAGTAAGGTGCCTTTCTCCTAGAGTAAGGCATCTACTTAAAGCATCTCTCTTCTAGAGTACAATGTTCTCCTATAATTGAAAATTTAGTAGTAACTGATATGTTTTTTGATGTGAGATTGATCAAGCCTTCTAAATTTCTTCTCATGCTACGTTGGTGTCTACTTTACCCTAGCACGGGGGTGTATAATTTTTTCTTTACGAGGAATTAGTTCCCATGTCCATGCTTGGATCAAAACTATCTTCTCAAAATATGTAGGTTCATGGATGTTGAGTCGGTCTAGGACTTGTTACCCAAGATACATATTTTTTATACAATGAGGTCATTCACCTATAAAATAAAACAAAAAAGAAAGGAAAAATGCATTTAAACATAATCAGTGTCTGCTAGGCCCTGGATCTCAGGATACATGCAACTTGCATGTGGGCATCGTCCCTGCAAAACACACCATAAGCTAAAAAGTATGAAAATATACCTGTTAGGCCCTAGTTCTCAGTATACCTATAGCTTGCATGCAGGCACCATGCTTGCAACACACCATAAATAGAAAACTAAAGTAATTTTTTTTCTATGGATGCCCTTGTGTCCACTGCATTGCTAGGAAGTTTGACAATTTTTAATTGGATGGGGTCTCCCCCATGCCTATTCTAGACTCCACAATAAAATTCTTGGATGTGTGGTATGAGTGTATGACCCTTAACTATTAGGATGGTGTTGTTGCCATCAATCATATTAACATGCACAACACCATTTTTTATTAGCTCTACCACCTCGTATGGGCCCATCCACCTCTACATTAGCTTTCCTTGACATTCTTGGAACTTAGAATTATATAGTGATACTTAGTCTCCTTCCTTGAACTATTTTGTCTTGATGTGGTGGTCATGCCACTATTTCATTTGCCTTTGGATGATTTTTGTTATCTCTAAGACATCCATTCGACATTCATCCAGTTGATTTAGCTATTGAATTTGTTCCTTCTGTGCTTCGTTTAGGCTTAGGTCTAGTTCCATCATTTTTCTAAGTGCTTTAACCTCAAATTTGATGGGCATCATTGCATAATTTCTATATACCAATTGGAATGGTGTAAAGTTGATGGTTGAATTCCACGTTGTATTTTATACCCATACTACCTATGATAACCTTGCAACCCAATCCTTCCTATATTGTTGCACGATTTTTGTTAGAATATTATCTATCTCCTTGTTGGTTACTTCCACCTATCCATTTTCCTGTGGATGGTAAGAGGTGGTCTCGTTATGACAAACCCTGTATTGCTTCTTTAACTCCTCAATTATTTTAGAGGTGAATTGGGATGCCTGGTCCATTGTAATATTCCTAGGCACTCCAAAACTCATGAAATGTGATAAAATAATAATTCTACCATTGTTTCCTCCTTGGAGTCCCTCAATACCTGGACTTCAATCCATTTAGTTATGTAGTTTCTGCAAACTAAAATATATCTCTTCCCAATCGAAGGTGGGTTGATTGGTCCCAATGAAATCCATACCCCATTTTTCGAAGGGATCTAAGTGCACATGAGGTTGAAGGGGCATTTTGTCCCTGTGGGTTAGCCTATCCATTCTTAGACACTCATTACACTTGCTGGTGTATGTGGATGCATATTTGAACAAAGTGGACCAAAAATTACTAGTCTGTAGAACTTTGTACGTAGTCCTTCTTCCTGCAAAGTGTCCTCCACATGGCTCACTATGACAAGATTTAATTTTTTTTTGCAAACTCATGCTCTACTATGCACCTCCTCACGCTATGATCAGGACATATTTTAAATAGGAGGATATCAATCCACAGGAAAGAGGTGCTCTTTTTTATTATTGCATAATTATCTCATGATGAGAGAGTAGGGGATGTCCTACCAGTGGCCAAATAGTTGGTGATGTCTACGTACCATGATGTATTTTCACTGATGGTAAACAAGTGTTCATCCAAGACTAGTCTTCTACCACTATGTGGTCCACTGGTATTAGTCTGGATAAGAAGTATGTGACCACTTTATCCTTCCTAGACTTGTCTATGATTATGATGTTAAAATCCTATAGCAACAAGAGCCATCCGATGATCCTACCACTAATAGCTGGTTTACTCATTAATTACTTGATGGTTGAATGGTCTGTATGGACAAACACATTATAGCTAGTGATATAGTGGAAAAATTGATTGATGGTATGCATGACTATGATTAATTCATTTTCTATCATTGTGTAGTTGAGATTGGCCCCTACTAAGTTCTTGTTGACATAATAGATGGCATAGAATTCCTTTCCATACTTCTTCCCGAGGACCACTCCAATCGTGTTATTGGATGCATCACAATAAATATGAAATGGAACCACCCAATTTGGGCCCCACAAGACTGGGGTAAAAATCAGTTTTTTCTTTTATGTTTGAAAGTCTTGTTTGCAGTCTTTCATCCAGATAATTTCTACATATTTTGAGAGCAAAGTGTGCAATGGTTTGGCAATTTTATCGAAGTCGATGATAAATCACCTATAATACCTAGTAGAGTCGAGAAAACTTCTCACTTCCCTCAATGTTTTGGGGCTAGGTAGGTCCTTTATGACATCGATCTTCTTTTTATCAAATTTAATTCCCTATATTTAGAGGTGGTTTCCTAGTACTATGCCCTCATGCATCATCACAAAGCACTTTTCATTGCTGAGGGATAAGTTATTTTCTTCACATATCTAGAGGACTCGTTCCAATTTTTTCATTGCATCTTCAAAGCTTTTGCCATAAATGGTGAAGTCATTCATATACACTTCAAATGATTCCCCCATAATATTTGATAATATGCTTAGAATCACCCTATGAAAGGTGGTTGGTTTGTTGCATAACCCAAAGGGTAGCACTCTATAGGCAAATGTTCCCCATGGATAGGTAAAGGTTGTCTTTTCCTGGTCCTCCTCCCTTATTTGAATTTGGTTGTACCTATTGAATACATCAAGAAAGGAGAAGTATTTCATCCCAAACAATGTATCCAATACCTAATCAATGAATTGAAGTAGGAAATGATCCTTCTTGGTCACCTTATTCAGTGATTTGCAGTCAACATAGATTCATCATTTTCCATTTTTCTTGGGGACCACCACAAGTGGTGATACCCATTCATTATCAAAAATTTGGTAGTTTAACCCTACAGACAAGAGCTTCTGCAACTCAAATTTGACAATTTCTTTCATGGTGGGGTTCATCCTCATCTATGGTTGTCTTACCATAGTCACTTGCTATTTGAGGTAGATTCGATGGGTGCAAATTTTTAGGCTGATTCCTTTCATATCTGAGTAATCCTAGGTAAATTCCCATTGATTTTAGGTTAGGAGTTCTTTTAATTATGTCAGATATGTGGGTGTCAACCCACTACTAAAATTTAATGTTCTTCCAGGCTCAATTTTGATTTTTCTAGTCTGGTGATCCTAACCATCGACCAAAGATGATTTGGTAATTATGGGGGAAGAATCTCACTAGAGGAATCCTGTAGTGCACCATCTTCATTGGCTTCCTCCTCCAACTTCTTCAATGCCATCATTGGATGGAGCATGGAAAAAAACACATCCTCCTAATTGTCCCACATGGGTTCTCGCAACGTATCCACAAACTATGTAGGGGGACAAATCGTTAACCTTTTTACGTTCTACCCATTCAAGATGTTCATATATCCATCATGAAATCTAATGTATGCATCGGTTGTTGCTAGCCATGGCCTTCTGAAGATGAGTGGGTAAGCACCTAGTCCTAATTTTGATTGTAGAACTAGTAATTCCATCGGGTACTCCCATGTATTGACTTTCACAATGATATCCTCGAGAATTCCTTTTGGTGCTACTATTTATCTATTGGATAGTTGCAATACTGTCTTGGTGGGCTTCAAATTTAAGATTTATCAATTTTTGCATGGTCTCCTATGGCATCACATTGATGGTTTCACCAATATCAACTATTGTGTTAGTCAATAAATGCCCTCCTATTTTTATAGTCAAAACCAGACTACCTAGGTCTATGTACTTGGGATGGCACACATTTTCCATCATCAAGTCAGCCAACTTCCCTATGATGTTGATGGTTTGGGCCACTTTTCATCCTGGTTTTCTCATACAAAGTTCCTTTATCACCTTGGTGTATATAGGAACATCATGGATAGCTTGGAAGAGTGGAATAGTAACTATCAAGTTCTTCAAGCTAGAAAGGATATCAAACTTTGATTGTGTCAGCTTCCTTTGTTCTTGCAACCATTTAAGAAATGGAACCTCTATCTTCTCAACAAATTTTTCTTCTTCCACATCTTCTATAAGAAGGGGTTCCCCTACATTTTCCTCTTCTTCTACTAGGGAAGGTATTTCTACTCCTAGCTACCTCCCTGACCTAAGTTGAATGGGATTACAACTAATATTGTACATTGGATACATTTGTCCCTATAATTGGTATGATGTTTGGTTTACCTTATTATTTAGCTTCACAGTCAGCTGTGTTGGTAACTACGCAAGTCTCACTATAGGAATAACTGGTAAGCTTTACTATGGTGGAGCCTGCACCATGTTCTATGGAGCTGAGTTCCATGGGATGTGGTTCCTCCACTACTGCCCAAAATGTTGATATGGCATCCATGGTTGTTGATTGGGAAATGCAGCTCTTGGAGGCATGTTCATCCATGATGGTGGTCCCCACCATCCCATATTAGGTGGTTGCGGTTGTACTTGTGGCATATACAGTCCTCCTCCATAGTATTACATCCTTGTTGGAATATTTTCCATAGGGGGTTGCTGCCAATTTTTTTGATTGCCCATGAAATAGGATTCACTCACATCAACATATTCCTTGATATTGGGTAGTTGCAAGCATAGTCAAGTTTTATGATTCTATTGACAAACCATGCATACTCTTTGTTCTTTAGGTATGCATTCCTAGCATGCTTTCCTCTGCATTTTGGGAAAAAATAGGCTAACATGACTTCTTTCTCTTGTTTCTTCTTCTCTATCAGGAGTGTATCCAACTGCAATGCTAGAGAGGAGAGCATTTCACTTTTTAGATCCTCCAGCATGTTGGCTATCTCCATTTTTGTGATCGATGCGGTCACCTTCATGGTATTGGAAGTGGAATTGACCCTCCTTCATGAGTAGTTATGACATAGTTGTCAAATATATTTTATTAGGTGTTGGTAAACATCTCCTCCAAATATCATTTTTAGTGCCTTGAGTGACTCATTGTTGAGCCCCCTTAGAAAAATTCTCATGAGGGACTTATAATCCAGTTTCGCATGAGGGGATGACTATAGATTAAAATTGAACCTCTACCAGTACTCCTCCAAATATCCATCCTCCTAATATGTCATACTTAGGACCTCTTCTCTAGTTTTGTACTCGACTGAAGCCTTGGTACTATTCTAGGAAGAGTTTCCTCATTTCTTTCCATGTGGCAATATGCTTGTTCTACAACCTAATAAACTAGCACAAAGCTAAGTCATCCAGTTTCTATGGAAAGAGTTTCAATTTTTGAGCATATGATTTATAGTCAATAGACCTGCACAACACATCATATTTAAATAAAAATAGGTCAGGGTCTTCGGTTGGGTATCTGAAAAGGATTGAAAATCCAACTAAGTGTTCTATTATTTACAATTCAATATATAGGCACTAATGGCCCAAAATACATAACCAACCCATGAAATCATGGATTTGATCCAATATGCTTAACCAAAAAGCTACAAAGGTGCAAAGGAGAATGCACGTAAACTTCTAAGTTAAGATTGCTAACTAGAAGATCCATTTTAGCTATCTTGAAGTACACACTTCCTACTTTGAGTTCACACTTACTAACTAACACTCTAAATGACAACTAGAAGACAACTAGTGCCCACAAGTGCATGTGAGAAGGAGACTCACTTACAATATGAATTTGCTAGAAATAAACTATGCAAACCTAGCTAGGAACTACTAGAGGGGTCATATGAAAGATCTAACATCAATCCTCATCATGCCTCCCCACAATAGAAGCATTGGACTCCAATGCTTTCAAAAGAATAGGAAAGTCACGGGACATCTGATGAAAAGAAATCCAACGAGCCTGATGCGGTAGCTGTCCTCGCCGAGCCACAAGATATGAGGTGGTAGACCCCTGGCGAGTCTGTCGAGTCTTCGTGTCATAGATCTGATCTGCATCCAATGGTAACTGAGCTTCAGGAACCACGTCCACAGGATGACCGATAGTCGGTGCAGCTCTCCAATGTAGATTCAAAGTACAACTTCAAAAGATCTACATTGACGATGTCATGAATTCCCAAGTGTGCGGGAAGATCAAGGCGGAAAGCATTCTCGGACACCTACTGAAGAATAGTATAAGGCCCATAGCGAATTGGTTTGATTTTGCTATGAGTCTTATCAATGAAACGCCGCTTGTCAAGATGCAACCAAACTTTATCACCAACCTGAAATGGATGAGGAATTCGATGTCGATCCATGGCCTTTTTTTATCATTGTTGTGTCTTTTGCAAAATCTCAACCACCTTTGATTGAAGATTGTGCAAGTGTTGAACAAATGAGTGTGCCTTGTCTTGCTCCTTCTGAAGATGTGAAGTGACAGGAGAAGGCAAAGACAAAGGTAACTCATAAGGTGCCAAGGGCTGAAATCCCATACAAACTTCAAAGGGTGAATGACCTGTAGAAGAATGTAGGGCCCTATTATAGGCATGTTCAATATGCGTGAGACTCAAGTCCCACTTTGCTGGTGAAGCGTGATGATAGATTCACAAACTTTGCACAAGTGTACGGTTTACCACTTCAGCTCGCCCATCGGACTGCGGATGATAGGCGGTAGAAAAGTTAAGGGAAACTCCCAAAATCTTCCACAAAGAACGCCAAAAGTGACCCACAAAGCGTGAATCACGATCCGAGATAATGCTGGTAGGTAGACCAAAGGAACGCCAAATGCTATCAAAGAAAAATTGAGCTAAGTCTGATGCAGAACTTGTCTTGCGGCATGGAATAAACTTAGCCATTTTGCTGAATCTGTCAACCACCACGAACACACAATCATGTTGGCGCATTGTCATAGGAAAACCACTAACCAAGTCCATGGAAATGCTTTCCCAAGGACGGGAAGGAATGGGCAAAGGCATGCCTAGGCCAAACTTCCTATTAGCTGGTTTTGAGCGACAACAAACGACACACTGTTTGAGAAATCTCAACACATCCCTTTGCATTTTTGGCCAATAGAAAAATCGTTGCAAATGATGAAGTGTTTTATGCTTCCCAAAGTGACCACCATAAAGTGTAGAATGAGCTTCCTTAAGAAGTGACACTCTAGGCTCACAAGGAACACAAACCTTGTCCAATTTGTAAAGAAGTCCTTCTTTGATGTAGAAATCTTGGAAAGGACGCAAATTGGAAGAAGAAGGCTTACTCACTTGCTCAAATATTTTTCCAAAATCAGGATCCTGAGAATACTGATTAGGCCAAGTCTGAAATCCCAAGTGCGAAGTGGACATAACTATTAAGGCAAGAGCGGCTGGAGGCCTACTCAAACAATCAGCAACAATATTACTCTTCCCCTTTTTGTACTTGATCACCAAGTGAAATTGTTGGAGGTAAGAGGCCCACTTCATATGTCTTGATTCTTCAATTTTACTTTGAGATTGTAAAAACTTGAGAGGCATATGATCAGTGTGTACTACTGTATCTTTTCCCAAAAGATAGTGTCTCCAATACTTAATAGCTTGAACTAAAGCATACAACTCCTTGTCATATGTAGAATAGTTCAACTTAGCAGCAGAAAAAGTTTCTGAATGATAAGCAACTGGATGACCATTCTGTTTGAGCACAGCTCCTAAGGCAACTTTAGAGGCATCTGTTTCAATCTCAAAAGGTTGAGAAAGGTCGGTAAAGTTAACACGAGTGCTGTACACAATTTCTTTTTGAGTTTCTCAAAGGCAACTTCTTGGCTTTTCTCCCAATGAAATGGAGTTTTGGACTTAGTGAGATAATGCAATGGAGCTGCAAGGGTGGAATATTGAGGAATGAACTTGCGATAAAAATTCGCAAGTCCTAGGAAACTCCTTAACTCAGTGAGAGTTGTAGGAGGGGACCACTTAAGTAAAACATCAACTTTTATGGGATCTACCTGAATTCCACTCTCACTAATCACATAGCCAAGGTAAGAAACTAAAGTATTGCCAAAAGAACACTTGGAAGAATTGGCATATAATTGATTCTTCGCAAGAAGATCAAGGGTTTGTCGGATATGCCTAAGGTGTTCCTCCCAAGTTTTTGAGAAAATCAATATATCATCAAGATATATTATGACAAATTTGTCAAGGACTTCACGAAATACATCATTCATCAACCTCATGAAGGTTGCAGGAGCATTAGTAAGACCGAAGGGCATGACCAACCATTCAAAGAGGCCCATCTTCGTCTTGAAAGTTGTCTTCCATGTATCCTCAGCTTGGATACGCACTTGATGATATCCACTTTTGAGATCTATTTTTGAAAAGAACTTAGCTCCTTGAAGCTGATCTAATAAATCATCAATGCGGGGTAAGGGATATCTATTCTTCACAGAAATTCTGTTCAAAGCACGAAAATCAATGCATAATCTCCAAGTGCCATCTTTCTTAAGAACTAACAAAATAGGTGAGGCACAAGCGTAAGTACTTTCCTTAATGAAACCCTTAGACAACAAATCTTCTATTTGCTTTTTTATTTCTTCATTTTGCAAAATAGATTGTCTATACATGGGAGCATTAGGAAGAGAAGAACCTGGAATTATTTCAATGCTGTGATTAATTGTGCGAATTGGAGGAAGAGACTTTGGCTCCTGAAATATGTGTGAATAACTTTGCAATATTTTATCCATTGAAGAGTGTTGCTTTGTAATGGATGTAGATGTAGAAGTGTTTTGAGAGCGAATGAAAATTAGAGCAACATCACCACCTTTCTTAATTACTCTTTTCGTTTGCTTGGAACTTAGAATGATATTAGGAGTGTTGGTGCTTTTAATGAGAAAGACCTTACCATATTTTTGAAGTGTGTAGGTTCTTTTAAAAGCATCATAAACAGCTCTCCTATCATACTGAAAAGGTTGTCCAAGCAAAATCCCACAACAATCCATAGGAGTCACATCACAAGTGACTTGATCTATGAACTGTGGGCCAAGTGCAAATTTTAATGTGCAAGTGTGAGTGATTTTTGAGCCTCTTCCACTATCCTTCCAACCCAAAGAATAAGGTTGAGGATGAGGCTCCATAGGTAACTTCAAACGCTCGACAATGGACCTCGCAATTAGATTTTTCCGCGAGCCATTATCCACTATACAATCAGTTGCAAAGTTGTGAAGTAAGTGGGCTCGAGTGATGAACAAAGCATCACGAGCCCCTTCTGAAGAACTTACATTTACTAAGGTAACTTCATTAAGCTTACCTCGTAATTCCGTATATACTCTACTCTCTCCTACAGACTCAAGGGGACCCTTGGAAGCATCCTCCTCTTGAGTAGTAATTACTAAACTCTTCTTTTTGAGCTTAAAGCAATCAGCTTTCTCATGCCCTTTCTTCTTACAATAATTGCAGAATTTCTTAGAAGAAGAAGAAGAAGAAGAAGGAGTAGAAGCGGAAGGGGAAGGAGAAGAAGGAGATGGAGAAGACACATTCTTCTTTTGAGCAAAATTCTTCTTTTGTGAGAAAGAATTATTCCCTTTTGATGAGTTTGCAACCACTTGAGTAACAAGTGTGCGGAATGCCTGCGATTGCGCCTTAAACTTGTCCTCCGCAAGCTGCGCCTGGTTGAAAACTTGATCCAAAGTTTCCATAGAAACAAACATTAGTTCCCTGTACAAATGTTCTAACAAGCCACTTTGAAACTTGAGAATCAAACCTGGAACATCATCCTCCACATTCACAAGTATTCTGAACCTGTTAAATTGGAAAATATATTCTTGTACAGACATATTAGTACCTTGGCAAAAACGAAACCATTTAATAACCAATTCCCTAGAATAATTTGAAGGATAGAAATTGGTCTTAAGACATTGTACAAGCTCATCCCATGTAGTGAGTTCTTGTCCTCGTTTTCGTTCCACAAGTACTTTGGCTAAGCCAGAAAGTTTTAGCTTAGCATAAGGCACTATATCATCTTCTGAAAGTTGAGAGAAAGCAAACCAAGAACTCATGTCAAGAATCCAACTATTCAAGACATCAGGGTTCCCGGATCCATCATACAATGGAACTTCACAACGAACTCTCAAACGAGAATCATGAGCAGAAGTTGAGGCATTATGCAAAGAAATGTCATTTACCTTCATGGCAAGATTGCCAAGGACTTCTGCCATGGTAGTGTCATTAGCCTTATCTGCCAAAGTGTTTACAACATGGGCCAATTCTGCCACTTGGGCAGCCAAGTCAGAAGCCATGTGTTCCCGGGTATAAGCCAGGAGTAAAGATAAGAAAGCACTAAATCAAGGAAATACAATGCAAATTTCCTTGTTACAATGGAGTGCTGCTTAACTGAAAAATTTACTCCTAAGGCTATAAATTTTTAAATTTTTAAACTAATGTAAGGTGCAACTTAACATTTATTAATTTAAAAATAACTTAATTAAAAAAATTAAATTTCATTAAATCAAAGATTAATGAATTTTAATTAAGTTATTAAAAATTAAATTAATAAAAATTAAATTTAACAAGCTACCTTAAATAGTAAAAAAAAAAAAAATTTACAATAAAATTTTACCCTTGAATCTGCTGTTGCAACTGGACTTAAACTTCACTGTGCATGAAAATTTTACATGCACCTAAATCTTCCACTGCACGCTTCCCGAGGCTCAGGTACAGTGGTGCAGTTTTCGAGGTTCCAAACCTGTAAATATTCTGCACCCGATAGAGGGGAAAACCTTGGTGCGAGCTCCCAAGCCGCGCACCCGTGCGGCTGCCTCTAAGCGCCGCCGTCGGCAAACTGCCGAAGGACAGCGTAGCCAGGCCTCCTGCCTGGCTACGATGTTGTCACGCCTGACAGCACGTCAGGCACAGGTGCGGCCGATGCTAGGAAGAAATGGTGCATGGTCGTGACAAACCACTGCCTACACTGTCAGGCTTACAGCCTAGTCAGCCTGACCACTGTCGGTGCTGACAGTCGGCAGGCGCTGACCTGACGCCAAGAAAAAATTGCTTGGCATTGTCAACCAATCGCGATAGTCGAGGCTATCCCGCCTGGCAGTGTCAACCGGTCGTGACAGCCGAAGCTGTCCCGCATGGCAATGTCAACCGGCAGCGACAACCAAGACTGTCCCGCCTGACGCTATCAGAACTGACAGCAATCGTTAGGCGGCCGACCTGACGCTCAAGCGCGGGCCTGGCGCTGTCAGCGGACAACGATGGCAGCAATAGTTGTCACTGTCGCGCCGGACAGCAAGGCCGGCCCAACGGCAAAAGGCCGCGTCGAGTGCTGCCGAAAAAGCACCGGCGCTGCCGAACGCGGCCGAAGGCCTGGCCTGCGCTGCCGAATGCAGCCGAGGCTGGGCCGAATGCTGCAAATTTTAAAATAAAATGCTTTTTTTTTTTTTTTACAAATGCATCAGCACATATAATATATTAATAAAATAATATATTAACAAAAAATTAAGCCTTTCTAGCACAAATTAAAAAAAAATTAAAAATCAACCAGGGGGGTTAATTTTAAATTTTTGAAAAGCTTAAATTGAAAAGATGCGAGCAACCAGCTTCCACCAGTAGCTCTCCTTTCAAGATCCGGTCGACACACGACCAGCGTTTGAAAGGCACCCAGATCTAAGTCGACACACGACCTAGCTTTGATGACCTCCTGGAGCTCTTCAGTACTCGAAAATGGGGGGGGCAGCAGGGTCAAATGGCTCCCTAATCCTAATTGGACCATAGCTACGATCCAATCCCTTCCAAGGATCAGTATACGAAGAACTCTGGGGCAAACTTTTCCTATACCTCTTGAGCATAAGCAAAAAGTTGGAACGAGGGGTTTGTCGACGAAGGAACTTCCTTCTCCGAATGGTTTTCAAGCTCCCTTTGGGCTTAAACCGAGTCCTCAATGAGAAAATGTTTCTCATAATAATTCTATCTCCTATCCTCTCACCTCACAAGCCCTAGTGCAAACATGAACTAGGCTCTGATACCAATGAAAAGGATTGAAAATCCAACTAAGTGTTCTATTATTTACAATTCAATATATAGGCACTAATGGCCCAAAATACATAACCAACCCATGAAATCATGGATTTGATCCAATATGCTTAACCAAAAAGCTACAAAGGTGCAAAGGAGAATGCACGTAAACTTCTAAGTTAAGATTGCTAACTAGAAGATCCATTTTAGCTATCTTGAAGTACACACTTCCTACTTTGAGTTCACACTTACTAACTAACACTCTAAATGACAACTAGAAGACAACTAGTGCCCACAAGTGCATGTGAGAAAGGAGACTCACTTACAATATGAATTTGCTAGAAATAAACTATGCAAACCTAGCTAGGAACTACTAGAGGGGTCATATGAAAGATCTAACATCAATCCTCATCAGTATCCCCTGAAGGTAGGGAGATGGGGAGGGGATATGTTTTTCATTTTGGTTTCTCCTACACCTTCCTCTATCAGGAAGATGAAACCAGAAGAAGTCTATTCGACCATTATTTTAGGAAATGTGATCTCTAATTCACCTTCTATGGTCTTTCAGTCATTCTGAAATTTTTGTACTAGAGCCTCTAAGTCAATTGGTGTTATGGTCTGATCCTCTATGACTTTCCAAAATAGTTCTTCTTTAGAGGGTGTCCTTTTGAATAGAGGATTATGTATGATTTGATCTTTTCTTGGTCGATGATACATGGAGAATATTTGCACAAAGGTAATGTGTTTACTCCAATGTACTAATGGTGGTGATTTGAGAGAATCTAATTCAAATTCAAAGTTTTTGGCTGACTCATATTTCTTTGACAGACTCTATTTTATGAAACGATTGTTGGGTCCTCTTTTCTCAACGAACTCATACAAATTCAAATAATATATTTAAGGGGTACTATAAAAAAATATAATAGCGGTGCTTCCCTGGAAATGGTGCCAAAATATTGGGGTGAAAATACTGGTTAAATTTTACCTAATTTTGCCATAGCCTTCACATTTAAATTGTCATACCAAGGAGCTCATAAAATTTAGAAGTACTATGGTTAAGACTGCTCACACTACCATTTTTGAGATGAGTCCACTAAACTATAATTGGGGGGTGTTTATAAGATATTTATTGATTCATCCACACCAATAAACTATGCATAAATAAAATATGGGAAAGTAAAACACACCATACTACAAAATAAATTAACTGAAAGCAGTAAACACCTTTGCGTAATTAAAAGACACACCACACTAAAGCAATTAATTTAGTCTAGGAAATAAACACACTATACTACATAATTAAATCTAAGAAAATAACTAGAAAGTAGGGGAGGAATATTGGCTTGGAGTGGGCCCAAACTCTAGTAGATCCCGTCCAAAAGATCACGAAGACAATGCACTAATGAAGGAACTCTCAAGATTTTATTAATGGTGCAATGCAATGTTACATATGATAATGTGCTCAAAAATATTACCTCCATATTTTAGAGAAGTCTATGTGTTTATATAACACACACAAGACTTCCTGTTATAGTTCTGTTATAATAGGTGACCTGGTTACAGTCTAAACTAGGATAGTTTAGTTACTATAATAGGCGCATGATAAACATATTTTCATATTTTCCTAATGATTGAATGATCTTTGCATTTTTTGGGTTCTACTTTGTTGAGTGGTTACATGTTCATCCACTCTAGTTGGGATAGCTCATATGTTTAGCGGTTTCCCATAGATAGCCTACGTGACATGGAGTTGAAGATTTACTATGATCAATTGGGTCCTCTATAGTCATTCGGTCAATGCACATAATCATAGTGTAAGGTACCTGCTTGGTGCCTACTTGAGTAAGATTCCTGCTTGGTGCCTACTTGAGTAAGTCACCTGCTTGGTGCCTACTTGAGTAATATTCCTTCTTGGTGCCTACTTGAGTAAGTCACCTGCTTGGTGCCTACTTGATTAAGGCATCTACTTGAGTACGACATCTTCTTGGTTCCTACTTGAGTAAGGCACCTTCTTGGTGCCTACTTGAGTAAGGTTCCTGCTTGAGTAAGGCGCATGATTGATTAAGGCACCTACTTGAGTAAGGCACCTTCTTGAGTAAGGTTCTTGCTTGAGTAAGGCACCTGCTTGAGTAAGGTTCTTTCTTGAGTAAGGCACCTGCTTGAGTAAGGTGCCTACTTAATATGCCTTAGAACCATGAAGCAGAAGTATTCCAGGTAAATGTAGGACCTTGACTGAGCAAAATATGACAAAGTCAGTGAATATCTACAAAAAACATACTTCACACACAAATTAGATAATGCACATAATTTCATTAAATAAATACATAATGATTCTAAAAATATACAACTCGTATTATATTGCTACACAAAAACCATTGGAACTCATACACAAATATGAGCATATCTTATGCTCATCAAATGCCTATACTCCTCTTAACCAGTGATAAAGTCTAAAAAAAACTACCACAATATTTTGTTAATTATATTTCATTATTTCTCAAGAACACCAAAATTATATCAAAAGAGTGAAGTCCAAGAACAAAAGAAAGAGAAAATAAGAAATACAATCTAAGAAATTGGTAATCTTGGTAAATCATAGAATACTGATTTTTGGGTAAGCTTGTCATGTAAGAGTGAATTATCATAGTCATTTCTTCAATTCATAGAATCTATCAAGATAGAATATGGGTGAGAAAGAGAAAAGTTTTAGAAATTATACCTTAGTTAAGGGAGATATGCTTTGTGTATTTTATTGAAGTCAGTATAGTAAACAACAAGAAGGATAAAAAGTGAAGCAAGCATTGAAGCGTATAGCTAGGTGACATAAGGAGAAGGTAGAGGCATATATTACATAGGTACAACCTTTATCATCCTTTATTTTCCTCTCACATTCCTCTGCTAGTTTTCATGTTCCATCATTACTTTTTTTATCACCTCACTACCTATTATAGTTCTAATACATTTTGTTTATCCTCCATTCCTCTATTATCTATATATATATCCTTCCTCCACCTTATTAAAACTCCATAGCCTAATGGATAAGATAGATAAATATTAAAATTAATAGGAAAGTAATCAAACACCATGGCATGACACATGCCTGATCAAGAAACAATACATAAAGTGTGTCACATAGCATTTTATCCTATTGATGGCAAAGTGATGAGGTCAGAAGAACCTAACTAGCAATAAGATATTAATTGTGTGAAATAAAAGGCATGATAGAAAAACTTCCACATAAGATTTGGATTTTTTGAGTAAAGCATGAGCTCAAAAAGAAGATATATTACAATTATTGCAATAATTATCTAGCATAGTTATCTTTCCAATTCTATAAAATTCATGAGAGGCCAAGCTTCTTTGAGCACAATGCCCTCTAGTGCAACTATGTACATTATTTAAGGCCCAAGAAGCTATGCAAGTTATTGCAACATTGAAGATATGTTCTTATGCAATTTTCTCAAGAAAAATAGAATGCAAAGCAATGAAATATTTTGAACCATAAGTGCCTTGAATAGTTACCTAAGGCAACTTGCCTAGCTCTAAAATTTTTTTTAGCTATGATAGAATATGCTCATGGATGTACCATTTTTGTAGGGGACACCAATATTTAGATGTATTCATTTTATCCATTCTTCATTTCTAAAAATCCCTACATTTCTCACTTCTTGTAGTAGATACCTTATGCATTATGACCTTTCTCCCTTTGATTTTTTGCATCTTATCTTCTAGATAATTTTCTTCTTTGCAACTCTATATTATAAGAATAAGCCTATCTAGGTTAATCTATTTATACAAGAAGAAAACACTAGGAGGCACCAAAAATTTAGTTCAAGTTATTTTCTATTCCGCGATTTCTTGCAAATCATGTCAATTCACCAAAGTCTAGCTAAATTCACTATACAATGCATTTTGATCTATCTAGGTTGCACAATGAAAGAAGTTAGGATATATTTCAAAAGAGGCCATAATATCCCATAGCTAGGTCAAGATCATTAGCATAAAGTATGAATTAAGGCTTGGGTGTATTAATTCTAAAATCTTTGATAATGATAAAATATAGACTTTTGCAAGAAATAGGCACCAATTGCACAAAGCCAAATTGATGCATAAGTCCAAACATGATCAATTCTAAAAATTTACATGTAATGACATCACCATGGTATATCAAAGGTATATAAATGTGTAAAAGGGCATAAATATGGAACAATACCAAACTTCCTAAAATAAAATAGTGCATCTTTAACATCGGTCAAAGAATACATATTTTACACAAAGATAGAACGGAATAATTCTATACCATTTTTTGACGATGACGTTAGCACTCCTATGTAAAAGTCTAAAATCATGCAAAATATATTGTAGAAAAATAAAACCAAATTTATTTATTCCAAAGTTCCAATCAACCCAATAAATGCATAAATCCAAAAGTCTAAGATATCAACCAAAGAAGAATAAAGCCAAGAGTTTTCTAAAAATTACATCATTAGAGCATCTCTAAGGTTTTGATTTGTTTTGATGAGGTATTCAAGCAAGATAAAAAACTTGATCTTGATACATGACACTCCAAATAATTCCTTTCAAATCCACAACTACCTTGATGCCTTCCAACTATTCAAAAACTAACACTGTTAAGGCATGAAAATGACATCTGTGACAAATCAACTATAATGATTTGACCATTTATAGAAGACAATTGGATATCTATGGAATAAATTGCATACAAATCCAAATTCAAGCACAAGATAAAATTATATCAAGCCACATCAGCTATGAACCAACATGAAATAAAAATGATAAGTTCTTTAGAACATTCTTTGATAGGCTATTTTGATTATTAGATGTGTAATTGTATTGTAAATATTATGCTACAAGATTCATTAGCAACTTATTAATACTTATATAGACATATCAATAGAATATTCTCTATATAATTTGTTTGGGTGTATACTATATAATATCTACTACCAATTAAATATAAGTGGTAGTTGTTTGGCCTTCATTGTTGGTGCTATTACAAGTTTAAATGATCGATTTTATGTTTCAATTCATTTATATTACACTTTCTAATTAGTTTATTTTGTTAAAGCGAATTCTATTATTTAGATCATTGATTGGATTAATTTTCATTAAAGTATTTGGAATGGTTGAAACATATATTTTCAATTGAATTAACTATACTACACACTTGAAAATGGCTAGTCTATTAAGTATCATTGTAAGTTAATTATTGTAGGTGCTTGCAGTATGCACCTAATGCTATTACACTATACCTTGTCCATCCTTTATCCATTTATCTAAAACCTTAATCTATCCTAGATCTCTCTTTTCTTACCCTCAAATTAAGCCCATATTTTAATTTTGGGAGTATTTCAAGGAGATGACTTTCTCTTGAGATTGAACTAAGAGAATCTTGTTCATACGAAATGTTAGCTAAATTCTAGGGCACGCTCCATAGGCTAGGCAAATTTTACACTAATAATCATTTGAAAAATAGATGCAAAAAGTAGGGATCTCAATAACTACTATATAATGATGAACTGTGAGGTTTGGACATGATTGTAGCATGAGGGGAAGGCTCTACACTATTCTAAAATTTTAAACTAAAGTTTTATCTAGTTGGACTACTTTTTTGTTGGCAATATCATATGTTAACCCTAATGCATATACTACTCTTCTAAGTATGAAAAAATTTCTTGACACAAATAGTCCATGTAATTATGAATCAAATTATTTTCGTAGATTATATTTATATAAAATGACATAAATTTAGCTTGTTTTACCTCAAGGATAGATATTTTTAGAAGCATATGAGACGTTTTCTTACATTGTTGTGTATTATCTCTCTAGAGCCTCCTCCAAATACATCTATTTAGGCATGGCCACAATGAATTTATTTAAATGGTCTACCATATTTAATTATTTTATAGTATGGATCCTCTGAAATATAATTGATACCCATTGGGGTTTGGGTCTCTTTATAGTAATTTAAGGAATTATGGCTAGTTCTAGAATCAGTTGTTGTTGCCTTGGGGCTTTGAGGGCATTCCTTTTAGTAGAAACTAAGAGTTTCTACATATTGATTGTATGTGACCATAGGTAAATAAATTTTTCAATATTAGCTACCCTACTTTGGGTGTTGTGACCATTTAACTAACCTTCAATTACTCTATAGTATTCTTTTTTCCCCTTGTCATATAGTCTAGCTAGAATTTTGGCCTCTGAGTGTTGAAGAACTTTCTCTATTGGACACAATATATATTTTCTCTTCATCCCATGTTATTATATTTTACTCCTGATTGTCATAATTTATCCCTATAATAGAGCTTTAGGGTTCGACAAGAGAGGGATGGTTCTATGCTTGTGACTCCCATGTATAGTTGTTAGGTTATGATCCAAACATAATGATAATATAATATGGTTTTTGGGTGTGTTTGGTGTTCATTTCTCACGTTAAGTACACAATATGAAATTTTAGGGATCATTGGGACATGGCTCTAGGGACAACCTCTACGGTTTTTATCAAGGTTAGCTCATTGTGATCCTAATGCTCTCTTCCTAAGCTAACCTAGTCTATCAGGTTCTATTTGGGAAAATCAATAGAGGGAAAATAATAAATAGAATTGAGAATGTATGAAAGTAATAGGATATCCTAAGATATTTTATGCGAAAATATCCTAAAGCTTTTTCATGTGACAATGGGATTAATGAGCATATGCATCATTACCAATAACACACAATGAACATAGTTCCATGAGACATAAATCACCATGGATATGCATGGACAAGAACAAATACTAAAGATAAATAGTCACAAATTCTTATTTATTACATAAAAAAATTAAATTCATTCCTAAGAAAGAGGATCAAATCATATCAAATAAGAAACTCAAGGCTTGATCTAGACTATCATAAAGAAGATAAATGATAGAAGATTTATGTACAAGACCCAATACTAGGCATAGATAAAATAGATTTTTAATGATTTGCAATAGAGAAGAATTGGATATTTATAGAAAAATATGGAGAGACTTTTTACCCAAAATTTGTGTAGGGATTCAAAAAATTTAGTTTAAAATTTCACCCAAGATTTTTGACATCAATTTTGGATGATCTTGAGGTCTCTAGATTTGTATCCATAAATGTTGTAGAGGGGTCATTATGATGGGATGTAGTCATTTTTCATTGCTCTAGTTATTTTCCATGTTATATATCCTTTATGATTAGATCTATGATATATTCCCTCAATAATGTCCTTGAGTCTAGTGTCACCCTTTGGGTTACCTTCATGTTTCTGCTTTAAATGCACCATCTTTTTCGTAGGGTGTCATGTGTGGTTTTTGACGGTGGTAGGACCAACACTAAACAATTATTCTCCTCCTTGCATCTAGTCACTTTAGGTTTGTGTAATTATTATGTGGTGACTAAATTTCTTCCTTATTCATGTTCTGAATAGATCTCTTGTTGAATATATTTCTTTCACACCACCTGGGATTTTTATTTTTACCTTTTGTCTTTTTTCTAGTTTGGAATAATATTCTTCACCATTAGCCCATCTCTCATTCATTATTAAATATTCTAGTGGTGATAGGGATTACTGGATACTCCACTTCTATGTTTATCCAATTGAAATTATTTTTCTCCTTTTCCATAGATATCTAAGGTGATCTTCATAGGGACCAACAATTTGATGATCGATGGTGGTCCCTCAAGTTGAAATTTTCAAGATGCTTTAAACTCTGTGGATTGATAGGTATTAAGATTTTATTAAGGAAGAAAACTGATATTGCCATGTTTATTTCCTATTATTTCATCTCAAATAACTTTTATTCCTCCATGATCATTAGATTTTATTCCCTAGGGTTTATGGCTAGTGTCATCTTATGATTACATCGAGGATTTGTGTCTAGCTAGATAGTAATTATAAAATATGTGGAAGCTAGCTTGGATCATGTGCTATTTTATCCAAGGAGAAGAAGAGTCTACAATAATTGTTTGGTTCATATAATATCCAAAGGTGGATCACTCTTATTTATCATTGATAGGGATCTAGTAATCCATCCAATGATGAGGTTCAACTTAAATTTTACTAGATAGGCTTATGTAATATTGCTATTTAGTCTAGTTAGTTAGGATGGATTTAAGGAACATGTAGCTTAAGATTCATCTTCAAATTATAGTGGATGTCCTTATTTGATGGCATTCATGATGGTATTTTGGCATTGGCAACTTGGTAGAGCATGAGGGCCTCATATCCCCTCATCTTGTTCTTATTTGATTATCTTTAGATGGTGGATTTATAAAAGGTATTTCTTTGGTAGGATTTGATAAATATAGTGAAAATTCACTACATATCTAATGACTCACAAGGTATATCTTGCTATTAGGAGACAAGGAACCCATCGGTGAGTGCCTTATCTAATGGGTGCTTAGCCTAGGGGGAAATATTGAGGCTTTATATAGCTTGGGTGAATGGTAAAAGGATATGTTATCAAGGGAATATCTAATTATATATTTGTAAAAAACTAAGGGGAAGTGCTTCCTTTTATAGACGCTTTCCACCTATCATTTTGTTGATCATCCCTTTGATGAGATGATATGCAAGGACTTATTCCCTTAATTCTAGTCAATGAAGATGTCATTATTTTTTATCTCATCTCATGCTTAATTATGTGCTTGTTGTTTTACTAATTAGAAAATCCTAGGTGGAAATACCAAGAATGTTTGTGCCTATGTTATACCTTATATCATACCTTATGTAAGCTATCCTTAAAGTATGTTAATGATCTAGTTCCTTCGTTATGAGTCTAAACTCAATTGTGTCATGTAAAACCTTGATAAAAAAATTTAAAAGAGTTTTTTTACAAAAGCCTAAGAATGGTTAGTGGTTCAATATTCACTTGGGTTCTATCTCATTCTTCTAGGCTTGAAGGTTTTACTAGGACTAGAATCCCATATTTTTGTGATAGAATACTTTCTCCAGTCTATTAAATGTACCTCAACCAAAGACTTATTTGGCTTGATCTACTTCTCTTCATCCTCTAAGTCCCTTTTGGTGTTTATATCATCCATGATTAGTCACTCAACATGACACACATGAAGAGGTTCAACTAGAATTATGACCTTAGCCCTTTCTTTTTTTTTAGGAACATCCATGTCTAGTTTACCCATAGGTAGCCCCATAGTTTGGTGGTGAATGCTCTTGAGAGAAATGTCAAACAATATTAGGAGATCAATCACTATGACATATTAGAGAATAGTGGTATTGGGATAGGTGTGTAGTGTGATTTTGAGGCCCTTTTATACTCCATAGATTTGAATATATCTACCATATAGCTACACTAACTTTATATTAGTTGACTTAAAATCTAGCTCAATCACATTTTCTACTATTATTGGCATTATAAAGGTGTTATATCCAAATTCAATCATGTATTTATGGACCATATTATCTCCATATATTAGATTTAAGTAAAGAGAATCTAGCCTAACTTACTTTATCACTAGAACAAGTGTTTGCATGATTTTCAATTGCTTTGGTTCTTCTTGATTTGCTAGGGTTTCCTTCAATTCGTCCTTTGGAAATGTGCTAGATGATGCTTGTGACTTGGATTTATCCTTATATAACTATAGAAATTTTGGGTTCTCTATGGCATCACACATGGTGGCTACCAAAATATTTTGTAGGTTCAGGTTTGGCATGGTTGTGGCTATGACAATTATGTCTAGTCTAGTCAATCCATTTCCCTATAGATTTCTAAGTACCTAGAGTTTGGTTAGAATCTTATAATATGGTTGGACCTAGTACTTATTAAGTATTAAATATATCATATGGTTGGCCATTGCATATGATTATCTCTTCTTCCAGGTGATTTGAACTTGCACTTAGTGATAAATGCTTGGGTTACACACAATTGAGAAGTGGATTACCTAGAATTGATCTTATACCCTTACCTCTAAAAAAGGGATAGACATATATATGGGTATATCATTACTTGGAACTTCTATGTGTGGTTAAAATATCTATATAGAATGGGAATTGTGAGGGTAGGTATCTTGAAATTGGAAATACCATGCAACATATTCCTCTATATAGTTATTTTGTGTAAGAGCATAATTTTTTATATAGTTGGTATAATGGGGTAGGGATAGATACTATTCTCTAGTTTTTCTTCTATTATGGGTTAGCACTATTGAAGGCTAGGAACTAAGGTTGTTGATATACATTGGGAGGGGTCTATAGCCTTGTCTATTTTTTTGATATAGAGGTCTTGGATAGATTTTTTGTTGAATCCTTTAGATGTTCTACTACCTCATTAGGAATAGTACATATTCCAAGAGTGTCTAGATATTCTTCTTCATTTCATCCACCTCAATTTTAGTTTAGGAATTTAGGATTATATGTATTAGTGAAATGAGTGGAACTAGGCTAACAATTGAAACAAATTCAAATGTGGTGGGCTATATGATGAGAATTGGTTTATATGAGGGTTGGTTCTTGCGAATAGTGGTTTTGGTGATCTTGGAAGTATAATTCCTATTGGTATGAGGTTTTTTTATTCCTGGATGGCTAGTGGATATGTTGTTGGTAATTAATTTCCCCCAAATTTTGATCATCATGGCAATATCTAAGTTAAAATACTTGTGGTAGTTTATGAATTCCATACCTTAATGGGGTTGGATATCATATAGGATTCTATATTAGGTTTTATGAAAGTAGGTATTAAAATCATCCATTGCATCCATTAGATACCCTTTAATGATCATCAGTTACTCTAATAAGGATACTCTATTTACCTTATCCTTGAATCTATTTACCAGGGAGTAATTTTATTAGTCCCAAATTTCAATTGAATGTAGGGGATATTATGTACCATTCCCATGTTTTACCCTTAAAATATGTTGCTAAGATCCTGAGTGATACATTTTATTCAATAATATTGTGTATTTCTCATAATCTCACCATGTGATGTAGATGTTCCATGGGTATGATTGCATCTTCTCCATTGTAGTTGAGCAATGAATTCAAAGTTGAGATTGGAATTGGGTACCAAAAAATGAGTAGAGTAGGAGGGATTGGGGACCCTTTATTATTCCATTCCAAAAATATTCTTATTGGTTGGTTTTGATGAATGGCCATGTTCCATTTGGATTCTTCTTTCCCATTTGAAATATTGTTATTGATCTTATTCTTATGAGGTTTAGGGTCCTTTGTATTTGAAAGGATTTACCATGTGTATGGTGGTGCTACTTCAATAAATTTAATATATAAATACCTCTACTAGAGTCAATCTATGGATTATGTATATGTCTAATCCTAGGATCATTTCTAGTGGAGTCATTAAATTATTCTAATTATTCAACCAGTGGAGTCACTAGGTAAATATTTGTAGTGATTCACTATGTGATGAGATAAAACCTTCACCAAAGTATTAGTTTGATGTAATAATCATGGGATATATTTTGTGTGATTGGTCCCATCAGGTATTTTGATATTGGGTGGCACTCTAAACATAAAGACCATATAATGTGGTTTT
This sequence comes from Wollemia nobilis, assembly GCA_028583015.1. Classification (NCBI taxonomy): domain Eukaryota; kingdom Viridiplantae; phylum Streptophyta; class Pinopsida; order Araucariales; family Araucariaceae; genus Wollemia; species Wollemia nobilis. The sequence goes on along the minus strand of JAQPPZ010006195.1, from coordinate 6,217,825 downwards.
TATATGTGTTTGGTGGTCATACCTCATGTGGTGCACATAATCTAAATTTTTTAATAAGGGATGTAGCTTTGAGGATGACATTTGGAATATTATCAAATCTATCCCTTGTTTAGATATGATCCTAATGCTCTCTTCCTAAGGTAACCTAGTCCACTAAGTTTTATTTTGGAAAATTGATAGATGGAAAATAATAAATAAAATTGAAAAAACATGAAAGTAAAATACTATTCCAATAGAGGCACTGCACCAAAATCCTAAGGCTCTTTTATGTGATAATAGAAGTAATGAACATAGACATCATTGCTGATATTGCACAAGGAACATAATTCCACCAAACGTAAAGCACCGAAAATATGCATGCACAAGAAGAGAAATAGTCACAACTTATTATATTGCATAACTAGACTAAATTCATACCTAATAAAGAGGTTCAAAGCATATCAACAAAACAAATGAAGGCTCAAGAAAAATTACTACAAATAAGAAGAGTAAAATAATTGTCTACAAGACCTAATACTAGGCATGAATACAACATGCTTTTGATTCTTTATAATAGAAAAGTGGATATTTATAGAAGAATATGGGGAGAATTTTCCCTTAAAACTTATTGACATCAATTTTGGAATATCTTGAGGTATCTAGATTTGTAGTTATAAATGTTAGAGGTGGGCTATTATGGTGAGACATTGAGGATCCATCATGATTAGACATATGAGATATTTTATTATTCATATCCTCAATTATAGCATTATCCTTTCAGTTCCCTCCCTATTTTCACTATAAATGTGCCATCTACCACCTAAATTATCATGTCTAGTTGCTAAAGGTGCTAGTACAAGCACTAAACTATCATCTTCCTTCATGTGTCTAGTCACTTTGGGTCTATCTAGTTATCTAGTGGTGAGTGGAGTTCTACCTTCTTCATGTCTTAACTAGATTTTGTGATTCTTAGAAATAGATTATAATACATTATTTTGGTCATTTAAATGTACCTTCCTCATTACATACTTTGGATTCTAGATTACTTTAGGGGAAATTTATCTAGTTACTTAATGCAATGTAATAAATGCACATGTCAATGTGCAAGTTGTATATGTGCAAATTGTCCCTTGCATATCTAGGTAGAGTGTTGGGCGAGGAACCTATCTTCCTATATAAAAAGGGCCTCACTGTAACAAGTAGAATATAGAAGCTCAGAGCATATTTTTAGGTAGTAGAATAGTGTTGTGTTGATCACCATATATTGGTGATGGATGAAATATAGTCCAGTAGCTTTTTTCATGGAGTGTACATTTCCTCCATAGCTCCATTGTATTCATTTTCATCATTTCTATTTATAATATATTTCATTCATATTTCAGATTTACTTTCTTTCATATTATTTTGCATCTTATGATTACTACATCCCATTTCACATTGTATAAAAAGCTAACAGTGGTATTAGAGCCATGGTAGATCTAGCCATAGTAGATCAATATGAAAACCACCATTATCATTGAGCCTAAATTTTTTATCAACCTGATGCCCTATTGGACCAGCCACTGTCAAAAACTCTTAGAAGAGTTTAGGTGGTAGAATTAGGGGGAGCCATGAGTTAGGACTGAAAGAAGTCTTAGTTATAGAAATATTGATATTACATTTGGCTAGAGTCTTTCCACATAGTTGTAGGAAAAACTCTTGAAGACTAGGACTCAACATTAAATCCACTAGATTGACAAATCAACTATTGAATATCATTCAGGATATATAGAATTTGTTAACTATTACCCAAAGTTTCTTTTTTTGCCAAAAACTATTTCTCATATGATTGGGACACCTACAATAGAAATATAGGAGACTTCAACTTCATTGCTCGAAGGTCGGCATGCCTTCATAATGTAGATATTAGTTCCTTTTGCAAGAAAAGAATACGACAAAAGAAGACTTCTGGAGAAGATTCATGGTGAAGTTAGGATACTGGAGATCTCCATTGCTAAATTGAGAAATTCACAGTAGAAGAAAAGGCCACATAAGACTTGTTCCAGAAGAACAGGCCAAAAAATAATGTTGTTGTATATAGCCCATTATGATCACCTTTTCGAGATAATCATTTTGGTATATAGCCTCCATGCACTTTTTCTAGGGTGTTGAAAAAATATTATTTTGAAAGCTAGTCCATTGTATTCATTTTTTTAAAATAATAATTTTGATATATAGCACACAAACACTATTTCTAATCATTACTAAAAATAGTAACTCTTGGAACAACACTTCTATTTTTACTAAGTCAATGAGAGTGGTTCAAATCATATATAAATGGATGGAAAAACTAGAGGACACTAAAATGAGTTAGATGAAAGTATATTTATGGAGCAAATGAGTATCACACTCACTAACATTGGAAATAAATTTAATTAGTTAAGGGTGTAGATGCAAAAGAAAAACACCACAAAATATAGATATAAAGATAAAATGAAATCAAAACCAATATTGCACAAGAAGAAATTATTTTTATTATTAATGGGGGGAGCCTCAAATCTCCAATGTTACAATGAAAGAATTGATTTCTTTGATATATATTTTTATAATAGCTAGGGTTCTCTGAAACCCTAGCAAATAACGTTGGTGGTGTCTTCAATCTCACTTTTGATCCCAACAGATGTGAGTGGGCTTCATGCTATCCAATACTAGTCTACTCCAACTTAAGCAACTATACAATGCTAATGTAATACTTCTATTTCTACACACAAGAAAATAGCAAATAGGTTAGTAGCAACTATGAGGGCTCCACACTATGAGGCCCTCTATAATCAATACAAAATTCTAGTTATATGATGTAAATAGCATGAATAGAAATTGAAAATGCATGGAATGAAATAATAAATGAAATATTTACATTAATATTATTGTTGTTCTTGAATCTATGATATTTATTGCAAGAAATTGGTGTATCAATGCCCTATCATCACTTGAGGGCTAGTAGGGCTACAGAGCTCTGGTGTAAGACACCTACAGACTCTTGAAAATAATAGAAAATACCTATGAACATTCGACAATGGTGGAAGGTATCCAAAGGTACTTGGTGGTGGAGGAGAAGTTCCTAGAGGTGCTCTAAAGTGACAAGGAGCACCCAAAGTGTTCGTAAGTTGATGTGAGGATCTATAGAAACATATCTAACTAGGAGAGAGGGGTGACAATAGATGCAGGGGTTACGACGATCAAGGATGAGAGGCAAGAGTGCTTGGGTACTCTAGGGAACTAGGGCATGAATTGCTTAGAAAACTTTGGGAAACTTCAACTCAGGGGTTGAGCCATAAAAATGGCTCCTATTAATAATCCACACTAGGGTATGTTAGGGTTTGAGCGAAACAAATTATGTGGCTCAGATTAAAACATAACAAAGGGTGGATATTAAATTCGAGTGTTTGGCATGGGTTGATGCAGATGGATGGCTAGGATTAAGTTAAATCGGATGGTTGGGATTTATTCACATATATAATATTTATATTTATTAAATATATATAAAATATAATATTAAAATATTAATATTAAACATATATTTAACAAATATTCCTAGATATATATAAATAAATAGGAAAGATGGTGGGAAGACCTGGATGGATGACAAGTAGCTAGGTTTTGGTGTCTATAGATGTCCCTTTTTGTACTACATTGTGTGAAACACAATGCAATGTAAAAACACAAGACACATATTTTTTCTCAATGCAAAAGTAACGTTCTCTTGAGATGTGAAGCATGATCTCGAAGAAAAAAGAATGAAAGAATTTAGATTTGTGTAGCTTACCCCCTCAATTGGCAAGTGAGTTTGTGGATGAATCTCATGATCCAATTAAAAAATTTGTGCAAATGAATGGTGGATGATATGAATGATGTAAATGTGATACCATTTTTTAACCAATGGTGTGAAGGGTATTGGTGAAAAATGTGAAATGATACGTTTGTTTTTGCCCCAAAAGATGAAGGGTTTTGTGAAAAATTTGATGAAAAATGTGTCTATTTTTACCCCAAAATATGAAGGGTTTTTTTTCCAAGTATAGATGTCATGATCATGTAAGATGTATCCCATTATGGGAAAGTCAAAAACCAAATATGGTTTCCCCAAGTTTGGGGTGATTCGATTATATTGAAGAATGTGCCTTTCAGCGTCATTGATATGCAAATATGAATGTGTAAAGAAAAATAAAAATATTTAACTTTGGAGGGTCTCCTAGTGATTGTTGAGTAATTCCCACAATTGAAACCAATCATCCTAGCTAGTGCCTATATCTATGATGATTGTTTGGAAAATATGAAATGATGAAATGTGATTTTGTCTATGTTTTAAGCCCCACAAACTAGGCCATCAATGACAAATTTTGTGCAAATTATTCTTGGCAAGGTTTCATGCAAAATGTGAAGTACCAGATGTGATTGTGATTTTGAACAAGAAGATATGGAATGATGAAAATGACCAAGTGTCCTTATGGTAGGTTATTCATATTACCAAATTGCATGGATGCAAATCACTGTAATATCCAAGTATATAGAATAACCCACTAGATACAAGGTTCACTTGAATGTTGTTTTAAATTGGTAATATGCAAATGATGATATGGAATGATGTATTAATGATGAGGATGATAATTTTGATTTTTTTGTGAATATTTGGACCATTTTGGAGTGCTTTTGTAACTTGTTAAGTGGATTTGCAATTTGTGGTCACAAACAAAAAATATGTGTCCAAATAAGTTGGGACCTTTACAAAACCTATTGATATGATGAAATAGATGCATGAATGCAATATGAAGTGATTTTGTGGAGATAAGCCATTGTTTTGTAAAAAAATGTTCTTTTATCAAAATTGATGCCAAATGCCCGTTGGAGCTTTTGGCATGTGTAGACGTCCACCAATGTTTTGGCATTTTGAAAATTCCCTAGTGTGCTTCTGTGCACTAGGAAATACCCATGGGCATATCAATGTGCGTGAAGTAGCTATAAATAGCTTGTTGGGTGATATTTGAGCTTATTTGTGCATTTTGTGAGTTTGAGAAGCTGCATTTGGGAGATTTGCATGGAGTGGAGTGGGGTGAGGTAGAGTTAATTGTGTGTGGAAGGAGTGGAGGTGGGGGTCATATATGGAGTGCGAGCAGTTGAGATAATGTCCTTTTTATGCAAAAAAAAATGTTTTTGCATTTTATTTTTTGTTAATGATAAATATTGTGTTATTCTGCAACTTAGGATTTTAGAGGCTCAACATCGGTTCTCACCTTACATTCCTAGGATGAGGAAGGTACTAGTGGAGAAGTATTGGAAGTTTCTAGAGGTTGTGGGGCTAGCAGAGGAAGATTAAATTGATGTGATTAGGGTAGATGAAAGGTACTCTCTACCTTGGTGGAGATGTGGGATCTGGATAGGGTAACTTTTCAACTCCCCATGGGAGAGGTTATCCTTACACTTGAGTATGTATACCACATTCTGAAGGTGCCATTGGAGGGGATTGACATTGAGGTTCGATGTGATCGGGGTACGAAGATGAAGAAGATGTTTGGCAATGGCTAGTGGAGTGTGAGGGTGGAGAGTGTGGGTTTATCTTACTTTTTCATGTATGTGTACAAGGAGTTGGATGCCCTCTATGCCTTGGTAATGTGTGTGTTGGCCAACATCGTGGTCCTAAAAAGTACTGGGTGTAGGTTATCTTGGAACCTAATAGGGTTAGTGAGAAATATGCTCACTATGTAGTAGGTGAATGCATGGGCCCCTACCTTATTAGTGTAGGTATACTAGGAGATCTATGAGGTAAGGAGGCAGGGGAGCAAGGAATTAGGATGCAGCTTGTTGTTGTAGTATTGGTTATGGGAGCACTTCAATGTGGCATTACTAGAAGGCTTACTAGTTGTAAGCTTGGGTAGGGAGCAGTCCTACATGAGGATATGGTTAGTGGCCAAGGAGGTAAATATGATTCAACCTGTGTGAATGAGCTAATGGTATTGGGATTTATGGGATTGATTTACATCTACCCAAGTGATATGGAGGCCATGTTAGGGTAGTACGTGGATCGAATATGGAGAGTGTCTATTATGGGTGCAGTAGACTAGGTGGGTGGTTAGGAGATATCAAAGTGAGGCTAAGTATTTTCAATTATCATGGATACTCCAATAGTTTAGATTGAGGTATGGAATTTCAGAGGAGTCGATGTTGTATAGGAGTCATTGGGAGGAGACAAGTCTACCATGTGCATAGCCATGGAGGGGGGTGTACAAATATTATCAGGAGATGGACATCCTTAATATATATGATGTAGGGACTACTTCAGAGTATGATGCATGGTTCGCTACATAACCACCATGGAAACTGGCTCAAGTAGTGGCTAGTGGATTTGGGGATGATTTTGAGGATGAAGGGACCCATGAGGCCCCCAAGCGATAGTGGTGCCTTCGATCAGATATTCGAAGGAGGAGGACTAAGGGTGAGATGATGCAAGCTATAGAGAGTGGAGAAGATGGTGGAGTTGGGGATAATATGGAGGAGACTATGGATGGGCATTCAGGTCAAAGTGAGGAGGATTGGATGAGGTTAGATCAATAGATATCAGAGTGAGATGTGATGGTGATGGCTCAATATGATAGGATCACGAAGCTCCAGAAAGATCTGCTAGAGAGGGAGCATAAATATAACATTGACATAGTGCACCTTTGATATCAACATAGGTATATGAAGGCATTGGATGATAGATTTATGGAACATCATATTCCACTTCTTGATCCTCCAACCTCATTTGTATTTGAGGTTGCTAGGCATAGCGAGTCTAGGCATAGATCTAGGTCTAGGGTTCCTTCTATGTCACAGAGGTCCTCATGGAGGGTTCTTAGGTTTAATGCATCATTGTCCTGTATTTTAAAGCACAACTTTGAAAATCTAGTAACGTGCTCTTGAGCATATTCTTCCCCCTTGAATCTATCCAATTTCAGCATTTTGAAATGCTCAGGGTCTATTGGGGAAGGAATGGATGGATGTAATGGTTGATTCTTTAGCTAACGCAAAGTGGGTTTTTGAAGCCCATTTCCAGTTGTCTTACCTTCTACAATTTCTAAGTGTACAAGCAAATCTTGATATGCATATGAGGATTTTATTTCCTCTTCCTTGTTTTGAACTCGTAGATGTTGATGAGGAATGTTAAGCATAGGTTGGGGTGGTTTATTGGAATCATCCATGCCTCCATAATGTGCTTCTACATAATCCTCATTTTGTTCCAAGTCATCGTAATCCCCATAGGGTGTTTTAGGTATGGGCCTACAAGGAGGAACGAATGCCTCTTGAAGGTGATCTATATTTGGCCTATCATATACATTTTGTTCAAACCTATGAGGTCTAGGAGGTAAAATTGGACTAGGTCTAGGAGACCTATCTTGTTGGAGGTTTGGTTGCCTCGTGTGAGCCTCCTATATATGTGTATTTGGAGTAGAAGATCCATTACACAAAGTTTCTTGAATTTGGAATTCAAGTCTTTCTTTCTCTAATTTTTTCCATTGCTCTAAGAGATCTAGGTGATGTTTTTTACACCTAAGTTGATTAAACTTGGCCTAGTGGTCAACATATTTCTTTACCAAATGATTGATCTGATTAGTTGTGTTAGGTATAAGTACCTTAGCATTTTTATGCTGATATCTATCTTGTTCAAGGGGGTTCATGAAATCTATTACAACTTTCCCTTGATTGAGAGAGGCTGTGTTGACTTGAGGCTCACCCCTAAATAGATGTTCTTGATAATCTACTAGTGTAGAAGCACAACGTGCTTGTATTGAAACATTTAAATGAGGATAATTAGGATGTTCCTCAGGTCTTCCCTCATAAACAAGGAAAGGTAAGGTGGAATAAGGTCCCCTATGGCGATGAGTAGTATCCTCATCACAATCATGGCACCATGGGGAAGGGTGGCTTGAAATAATAAGATGATCATTCAACCCTACCTTAGGTGACAAGTCATACTCCTACACAATAGTGCGAGGAGTAGACTAAGCAGGCACATGAATGCGTGGGATTGATCTATTGGGAAGTGCCTCATTGTGCGGTGACTCTTCTAAAAAAAAGGCATTAGAAACATCTATATTAGGGAAATAATTCCCTAAAAGGGAGTTTTTTCCTATGGTCGTACCCTATTTAGGAGTCCCTTATTGGATATGTCCCTTTCTTGCTACTCTATAAGTAACCATACATTCATCTACCACTCGATTATTAGGGATATGACTTTCTAAGTTGAGACTATTGCCTGTGGGGGTGCCCCAAGTAGGGGTCCCTTGTTGGATAGGTCTCCTTTCAGTCCCTCTAGGGCTAGGAAGAGTAGGTGGCCTCCAAGGAGGTATTAACAAGTCCTTGGGATCTAGGTGAAGATGTTGTATGTCCTCTTACCTACTCCTTGCAACTTCCACCCTTAAATGGGATTTGCTATGGGTATGTACCATAGCTATGTACTCTAGACTACTATATGATTATCTATTTTACAATTTTTATGAATTTGAAACAAAAAACAATAGAAACACTCAAGCATAGAAGTGATTAGCACGAGATTTCGAAAGATTGAAAGGAAAACTAATGCGATGTATTCAAAACCCAAAGTTAACGCTTAAGGTCCTATAAAGTGAAATGCATGAAATGAAAGAAAAGAGACGAATTTAAATGAGATAAAAGGAAGTATAGAAAGCACAACCCTTTTTATTTATACTCTTCCAATTCGGTTACAAAGACGTCTCCTCCCTTTTAGGGGGTAGGAGCGTTAACATAGTTTCAATTACAATCATGGATTTAGTGTTCCTCCTTCCGCATGCCCACATGTGAAATGGGCGAGCCAAAGTGTTGCCGCCGTTGGTATTGATGAATCTTTAATCCTTGTCTGCTCCTCCTGCGTTCAAAGAAACAACAAATCGTCAGTAGCACCTGTGTATGATAATGAAACTCGCAAATCTGAAAGAGTATTGTTAATGAATATAAAAGATAAATATAACGATGATTAAAATGAATCTAAATAGACTAAAAATTTGACAGAAGCATAATCATGTAACTAGCAAAATACTGCAAAAGAAACAGTCACCAAATTCGATACAGATCCGTATTCGTCCCGGGGTAGGACGAATAAACCTGCAATAGTTTGGTACTCGTTTCGGGGTAAGACGAATAAACCTGCAATAAGGCAGGGGGTGCCCGAAGGCAAACCACCCGCTGGTTGAGACTTTGTTTCGACACCAATCCGCTTGGGATGAGTCCGAAACCTGTTGTGATGTGTTATCGACAAATTGGTAGGATATTGTGGTCAAAAAATCGGGTTTTAGGTCTTGATTCGTGCCTCCAAAAGTCACCCAATAACCTCCCTTTCGATTAAGAGATTATGGATGTAAAAGCACAAATCGTAAGTAAGTAAACTGGCAGCACTTCGTTGCTCAAAATGCTCCTTCTCTGTATATCTTTGGGTGAGGAAACTCACCATTTTATAGACCCAAGGGGTCTCTTTGAATTAGCATGCAGAAGTGCTACTTAGCATGAATGCTTTTTCAGGGAAGAGAAGACTTCTCCCTGATTAAGGGCTCCATAACTGCTTCTGCATGCCCAAAAGAACTCACTCGCACTCCCATGCAATGAAGGGAGAGTTAAGTAGCTAATTTGAGTTGTCATGAAAAAGCCCACTCTCACTCCCATGCAATGAAGGGAGAGTCAAGTGGCATATCTGAGTTGTCCTAAAAAGCTCACTCTCATTCCCATGCAATGAATGGAGAGTCAAGTGGCAGATCTGAGTTGTCATGTGCCGAGGTTTGACTTTTTGCAGGTCAAACCCGGCATTCGTCCCACCCAGGAGCGAGCGCTGGTAATCGTCTCTGGGTGGAACGAGTACCAGTCTGCACTCGTCCCTGGGTGGAGCGAATAAGTAGCAGAGTGCCTAAAAGGTGCCAAATTGATCTCTGACTTTTAAAACTATTGTGTGAGTGGTTAGAACCACTGTTTTAACCTCTGGGGCTGCCCTGGGGGCTGTGTGTGTTAATGCGATCAGTGTTTGCAGTCACATAATCGGATTGGTGTTGTTTTGGTGTCTACAGATGCCCCTTTTTGGAAAGCGCTGCACATGGTGCAGTGCTGAGCAAAAATAGATAACCAAAGCACTAATGATTAGGATTTCTCAGTAACCTAACCAACTTTGGATGCCCCAAGTATGGAAAGGGCATGCATTCTTGAATCCTTGCTTCTGACGAGCTAAGGAATTGGATTTCAAGTATTAACCTATTTTGGTGAGGTGTGACTTGAGCTTGGGCATTGATCAGTCATGAATAGGCAAAGGGCGCAACCTTTTGTCTGTGGGAACCTTGTGTTCATGATTCATGAATGCCAAGCGTTTAATCAGTTTGTGATTGTTGCTTGTTTGCTGCCCCAAGCAGGAGCGTGATTGTCTTTGTCAATGATTCTTTGAATGCATGCCATTGCCTTGATTGGGTGTGTGTTTGCTGATTGGTAACTAAGTGTGACTACCCCCTCAAGCGACGAATCGATGAGGGAATGACCGACATGAGAAAAGCGACGAGTCACTTGACCCAAGATGACTTAAGTGAGGGTGCCTTCAGATGTTTTCCGTTGAATGCTTAAGCAGTTTCCCGATTTTTGAACCTATTTTTGGTGGGTGGGAACCCATTTTGGGACGTCATATGGGGTTAAAATTGACGAAAATCTGATCTCCCATGGAGCAGTCCGGCCATGGTGGCCTTCTTAGGGAAAATATAGTGACAATGTAAACCCCGACATCAGTTTTTGTATGCCAAGGAGGTCAAGTGTAAGAGCACTTTTGTCCGACAATGTTTAGTGGCTCTTTGTTGTGGTGCATTTTTCAATTTTTTTAATTTTGTTGTTTTTGATTTTTGTGTAATTTTGTATTCGTTCCGGGGTGGAACGAACTCCATGCTGGTATTCGTCCTGGGGAGGGACGAGCGCTCTTTCGAGGAAAAAGCGCTCGTCTCAGGCAAGAATGAATTTCGATGGATAAAAAAATATAAAAGCGCAAAAACGATGGGTTGGGTTCATTTGTGTTGTGACTTCGATTGCGATTTGGAGCTCTGAGGAGGAGGGAGATTTTCTGACGCGAAGCGCTGCCGATTTTTCCAGCCACCATGAGTGCACATACCGGGTCATCAAGCGGTGGAGCCGAAGCGAGACCAGTAAGTACACTTCCTCCTGTGGTTTATTTTGAATTTTTTTTTAAATCGTAATTTGTTTTTATTGTGTTTTTCTTTTGTTTAAGAAATGAAACCCTAATTAATTAATTAAAAGGTGAATGAATTGATTTAAAGACCATGAAACAAAAATGAAACGTGTATGCAAACCGTAGGGTAAACCAATTTAAACCTAGATGGAAAACCTTAGGATAAACCAAAGTGAAACTTAGAGTAACACCTTAGGGTAACCATGGTTATAAAAATGTTTTTTATGTGAATGGTAAAACTTAGGTCGAAACCGTAGGTAAACCATGTCAATTTTTTTGTTGTTTTACATGATTAAAAATGAAACCCTAGGGTGAAAAATTGATGAATTTTTTTGTTTTTGAATGGTTAAACTTAGGTTAAAACCATAGGAAACCAATTCAGTTTTTGGTTGTTTTTAAAATGAAACCCTAGATTAAAAAAATTGATAATTTTTTGTTTTTTTTTTTTTTAATGGTTTAAAATAAAACTTGTTTTTGTCAGTTAACACTAGAATTAAGAACCCTAGAGAACTGTTTTTTTTTTTTTAATGGTTTAAAATAAAACTTGTTTTTGTCAGTTAACACTAGAATTAAAAACCCTAGAGAACTATTTTTTGTTTTTTGTTTAATGGTTTAAAAGAAAACTTGTTTTTGTCAGTTAACACTAGAATTAAGAACCCTAGAGAACTATTTTTGTTTTTTTTTTTTTATTTTTGTTGTTTTTGAATTTATCAGTTAGGATGAGAAACCCTAGGACTGACAAATAAATTTTTTTGAATTTTTTATAAGTGTTTTTGAATTTATCAGTTAGGATTAGAAACCCTAGGACTGACAAATAATTTTATGGAATTTTTGCTTTGTTTTTGGCTGTACAGTTTTAATGCATTATTGTATATACAGTTTTGCGTTGTTTTTAATGTTTTTGTGTTGTTTTCTTTTGCAGGTTGTGAAGAGCCGGCATCGGGTACCTACTATGTTTACTAAAGCACGTGCGGCGCTGACCTTGGTGGACTGGGATTGGCTTGACGCCCTTGGGCTCAAGCAGGTGACTCGACTGGAGCCGGTAGTCGCGGATCGGGCCTATCTGATGGCCCTGATCAATCTGTGGGATCCTTGGACTAATACCTTCCATCTCTCGATAGGGGAGATAATGGTGACCTTGGAGGATGTTTATCGGATTCTGTGGATTCCAATAGACGGATTGCCGATCCAGACGATGCCACGAGCTCGGAGGACAGCGGTACTGACATGCTGTTTTGGACATGGAGAGGAGTTGGGTGTGGAGAGCCCTGTGGAGATGGCGGAGAGCGATTGCCAGATTGGCGCATACTGGTGCGATGGTGGCTAGAGAGGGGTGTGTTGGGAACGAGGCATGCATTACTCATGAGCCTCATTTCCAACATGCTGCTCCCCGACTCTTCTGGCGTGAGGTTCCCGTGGAACCTGCTAGAGGTGGTATTCAGGTTGGTGGAGTGTCCGATAGATACTCCGATGATTATGAGATGGGGATAGACGCTACTGGCATAGCTCTATGATGAGTTGTACGAGGTCCACTGTCGAAAGCGAAAGGGGATCGGTTGCAGCTACTTGTTGCAGTGCTGGGCTTGGCAGCACATAGCAGTGGAGAGGCCGATGGGGCTGCCCTGGATGACGCGGGCGGAGATGGCAGACCGGGAGATTGGATATGGGGTACTATGGCGGAGGTCGGAGGAGCAGGGACAGAGTCGACGATGGGCAGGTGTCGTAGGGCACTATGTCGATGCCTTTGCTCGGCTTACTCCTGGGGATGTGTTCTGGCGCCCCTACCGGGACTGTCCAGCTGGCCTGAGGCTGGAGAGTGGCTCCAGCGGGTACGAAGGGGGCGATGGCTGATTGGGAGGCATGGGACAGAGCAGGAGTTCTTCCCATACGGTCGGGTGACCCGATAGTTCGGGGTGCGCCAGGGGATGCCTGGTGAGCCCGTAGTCTATCGACATCGGGGAGATGAGAGGACGCTGGACCGGCCAGTCGTTGCGCCACTTGGCGAGGATTCAGATATGGTGATTGACATCCCAGATGTGGATGACGTCGGGATGACTACGGAGTATGAGCAGTGGTGGACTCTACGATGATGGCGAGGTGAGGGGCCTCTAGGGGGTGCCACAGTAGTAGTAGGGGATGAGGGTACAGAGGTACCAGATGAGGGTTGGGGTGCTCCACGTGATGATGAGGACATGGTAGAGGTGGAGGATGTTGGAGGGGATTTTGGGGTACTGGACCAGCCGAGATGCAGGACGTCCCGGAGTAGTGGGAGCCAGAGCAGGCTGTTGTCCCGGATTCACCTATGCCTCAGGCAGGTTCGGAGGATGTGGAGGCGAGGCTCAATGCTGAGATAGCATGATTGGAGGACCTGCTACGGAGGCGATATGGGGAGCTAGGAGAGGCTTTGTAGGAGAGAGATCTCTTGCGGACTCAGTTGGTAGAGCGGGAGAGCGCATGGGCTGCGTCTCATCGGTAGGAGGGGGATATTGATGCTGCATGGGAGAGGGATCTCCTGCGGGTGCAGCTAGCATAGCGCGATGATGTAGTAGCTTACTACCATCGGTGGGAGGCAGAGTGGAGTCGACGAGAGGCAGATTGGGGCCGACAGGAGTCAGATTGGTGATGGCATCGACTGGAGATGGAGGGAGAGATTATCCACCTTGGTGGGCGAATACCTGAGCCTCTTGGAGGTGGCTCGTCGTATCGGATGAGAGATAGCAGGACTGAGCAGTCAGCATCATCCCATCGTAGGCGGCTAGATGAGGGAGGCGCTAGTGGGCGCGATGCAGGGGCGAGCAGCAGTCGCCCTGAGAGGTCCCATAGGACCCACACTACGGGGGGTAGTTCCCGTCGCACCGATCCTGCGTGATCATGGTGGCCGATGCCCTAGGCTTGGGGTTTTTGAGTTTTTGGATTTTGGTAGCGAGGTCCGAGGACCGGCTCATTGTAGCCTACGGGCATTTTGGTTATGATATATATATACATATGACTCTTTTTGGTGTTTATACATTTTTCATGATTTATTTTTATGTACATGTTTTTACATTGATGTATGCATATGCGATTATGAATGCGATGGTTCTAATTTGTATGATGTATGCATATGGAATGAATGAAATGAGTTGTTGATGATTTGTCGATGCACCATAGACTGTACAAGATTTGACTGACTTGTTATATTAATGGGATGACTTTGTGGAATGCCTGTGCATGTGAAAACTTTATTTTTTTGTATTTTGCATATTTTTTGAATGGTGATGTACGGAATGAAATGTGACAGTGGTTTTAAAATGTAGTTTAAGCTTTTCTGAGATTCAGATATTTTAACTAACTATCCAAGACTCGTACATTTATCTCGCAAGACTTTTGAACAAGGTATAAATCCGACTTGAATTTAACCAAGTTATTTCACATCCCTGTGTGTGCAATTGAGTTCGTTTATGTGGTATTTATCAGGATACCGCCAGGGCAAAATAGGCTATCAACCAAACCTGTACTGAGGATCACCTAATTAGCTCCACTAACTCCATTGTTGTATTTAGCAAGATTAATCCATGTGACAATCTAAGGTACCATAAGCTAGCTCATCCACATGCAAATATTGGTCTACACACATGCAAAGCTAATGTGACAGACATATCGTCATGCGGGTAGGATACCACCATTGCCAGGTAGGCTATCAACCAAACCTGTAATGAGGATCACCTAGATGGTTTTTGAATGCTGAGAATTCCTAGGGATTCAAGTTCAGGTTATTTGTTGGCTGAATGATTTGGGAGACTTGCTCGTCTATATAGTGATGAAAATCACTATTTATTTTTCTATTTATTTTTCTTTTTGAGCAAGGATTTTGAATAGTGGTGATAACCATTGTTATTTGATTTTGTATTTTGAGCTTTGTAAGTTTGAGCTTGTGAATGGCCTTGATCCTATTGGCCTTGGGGATGACTACCCATCCTATGCAGGGACGTGTAGTACGAATCCTTACGACTTTGGGAACCAAGGGGATAATGGAGATTATGAAGTAAGGGCATTGATCTTTTAGGCCTTGGGGATGACTACC
Source organism: Wollemia nobilis (assembly GCA_028583015.1). NCBI lineage: Eukaryota > Viridiplantae > Streptophyta > Pinopsida > Araucariales > Araucariaceae > Wollemia > Wollemia nobilis. The sequence continues at coordinate 6,202,550 of JAQPPZ010006195.1, read as the reverse complement.
CATCCTGGTTAGGGGTGGATAGTACGAATCCTTACAACTTTGAGACCAAAGGTGAATGGAAATGGTTATGATGATGGTTTGTTGGAATTTTGTTTTTGAATGGCGTTGATCCTTTTAGGTCTTGGGGATGACTACCCATCCTTGGCAGGGACGTGTAGTACGAATCCTTACAACTTTGGGGACCAACTATGATTGGGATTTGGTAGTGGTAAAAACCACTGTTTATTAAGGTGAATGGATAGGGAAGAGCTCATCCTTTTGTCAATTCTCAGCATTCTAGAACCATTCGCACGGGGGATGAACAGGCTAATCTTTCACCTATGGTACCCTAGACTGCTTTGTAGGTTTCTCTTGCATTCACACAACTTAGGAATTATTTTATGTGTGTTAATTTGTGTTGGGATGCTACGTAACAAGGTGTGATCCAAGTAAAACTTTCCCGTGTAAAATCTGTTTAACTGTGTACAGTTTTTGGCTAGAAATTTAAAGACAGCTGAATGACGAAAACCCTATATACATTTAGGAGACAACTGACTATGCTAAAAGAAAATGGTGATATGCTGGATGTATGCGTTTATGAAAATGGATTTGATGTGGAAAATGATGGAATTGCCAAGTAATGACAGCCTATGGTGCTTTTGACTTGTATGACCTAGCAAATATATAATGTATGGATGCGATGCCTAATGCAACCTATATTTTTGTATTTTGATTTTTATGAGAATGCATGGAATTGAAATGCAATTGTTTTTGTGATTTTTGATTTTTTATGAGTATGCATGGAATTGAAATGCAATTGTTTTTGTGATTTTTGATTTTTTATGAGTATGCATGGAATTGAAATGCATTTTGTTATTTTTGATGATTGTATTGTTTTTGTTTATTTTTGAATATTTATTTTGACCAAAGGTTATGGTAACGCTTGGAGCTTTTGGTGTTGACCAAAGGGTTTATGGATACCTTTGGAGCATTTTGGGGGTGACCAAGCGATTATGAGAATCCTTGGAGCTTTTGGCTTGACCAAAGGGTTTATAGATACCTTTGGGGCATTTAGGGTTGACCAAGCGATTATGAGAATCCTTGGAGCTTTTGGTTTGACCAAAGGGTTTATAGATACCTTTGGGGCATTTAGGGTTGACCAAGCGATTATGAGAATCCTTGGAGCTTTTAGTTGGACTATGGCTCTCTAGATGTGGAATGGCCTCAAATGACTGATGTTCAAGGGTTCTGTTTCCTTGATTCCTTCAAGAGAGGCAAGCCGGTATGTTCCAGGTCCTATTCTACTGTCAATGACATAAGGACCTAACCAGTTTGTCGTGAACTTGTCCCGTAGATGGGACGACAAATTAGAATTCTGTTGGTTCTCTTTTAAGACTAAGTCACCAACCTAAAATTCCCTGAGGTGGACTTTCATGTTGTATGCTCTCTTAAGTCGCTCTTGATAGATACGCAAATGCTCGAGAGCATTAACGTGTCATTCGTCGAGCAACGTCAGTTGATCTAACCGGGCCTGCCGTGCAGTGTCATCATCGATGAACTCTTGCATTGAAATGCGTAGGGAAGGGATTTCCAACTCAAGAGGCATGACTGCCTCGGAGCCATACACCAACGAAAATGGAGTTGCCCCAGTGGGCGTCCGGATGCTAGTGCGATAAGCCCATAGGGCAAGCGGGATCTGAATGTGCCGGTCCTTATGATTGTCTGCAACTATCTTTTTGAGAATGGCGACTAGCATTTTGTTTGACGCCTCTGCTTGCCCATTTGCCTGCGGATAATAGGGTGTTGAAAAACTATGCTGAATTTTGTACTTTGTGGTCAAAGCATGCACATCTTTGTTCTTGAATGGTGTCCCATTATCTGACAGGATCTTGGATGGAATACCAAAATGACATATGATGTTATGCAAAATAAACTCCGCAATGCGGGATCCAGTCGTAGAGGTTAGCGGAATTGCTTCCACCCACTTGGTGAAGTACTCTATGGCCGTTAAAATGAATGTGTGATGACCAGATGATGTAGGGGAAATCTTTCCAATTAGGTCAAAGCCCCACTATGAAAAAGGCCAAACCGATTGGATCGGCTGCAAGGCTTGAGAAGGTACGTGTGTCAAATTAGCATGGTGTTGACACTTCATGCACTTCTTCACATATGCACAACAATCTCGCTCTAAATATGGCCAATAATAACCCATGCGAAGAATGCGCTTTGCGATGGCCATACCACTGAAGTGGCCACCACATGTACCATCGTGAGCTTGGGTGATCGCCCAAGCGGACTCTTGCTGGTCCAAACAACGAAGGAGGATTCCTTCATAATTTTGATGATACAAAATGTCTCCTAACAAGACATGCTTTGCCGCTTTCTGTTTGAATGATCTTTTCATGGCTTGTGTCAATCCAAGTGGGAGGTTACCTAGCTTGAGGTAATCCCGAATGGGTGTGTACCAATCCTGCTGATCAGAAACTTCGATAGTATGAACGACCAATCCCTCTTGAAGTCCATCTCTAGCAAAAGTTGAGTGAGAAAGAACTTGTAAAAATAGCGTTGTGTTGCTATTAAGAGGGGTCGGGGAGAACAAGGACCCCCAGTTGGCTCGAGTCAAACAATCATGGATTCGAGAGAACTTATCTGGAGATGGTTCAATCTGGATCAGGTGGATTCCTGGCGTCAGATCAGAGCTTGCACGCTCCATCGCAGATTGCGATAATGTTTTAACTTGAATGGTTGTCATTTCACCAGAAGGGTCTTGCGGGATTAGTGACCCCAAGGAGGCCATAGTATCCACAAAATGATTTGATGATCGAGGGAGTGCCTCGATGTCATACCATTCAAGTTGTGCTAGGAATTTGTCCACAAGGGCTTTGTAGGCCTACAGAACTGGACATTTACATTGAAAAATCCCCTTCACTTGATTGACAATCAACAACGAATCACCAAAGATGTTTAGACGTTTAATGTTCATGGTGATTGTTGTTTGAAGACCTATGAGCAAGGCTTCATATTCTGCATTGTTGTTGGTGCATGGGAAGTCTAATTTAAATGACAAAGGCATTGGAGCCCCTTGTGGAGTGAAGAATACAATTCCCATGCCACCCCCTTGCTCACATTTAGAACCATCGAAGAATAGGGTTATGTCAGCTTGTGACTCAGGCTCATCAAAATCTGGCGATTCTGAAACATGGAAGACCCCATCATCAGGTAGTTCGAAAGTCAGAGGCTGATCATCTTCAAGAGGAGCCTCGGCTAGTTGATCGGTGATGACTTGACCTTTTATGGATTTTTGTCCAATGAACTCTATGTCAAACTCCGTCAACAACATGATCCATTTCGTCGTGCGGCTACTATGATAAGTATGACTCATCATGTATCGCAATGGATTCTCCTTAGACACAACATACATCTTATTACTGAGCATGTAGTGGCATAGCTTTTTGGTAGCAAACACCACCGCCAAGCAGAGCTTTTCAACGTATGCATAGTTAAGTTCATAACTGACCGGGGTGCGGCTAAGATAGTATGTAGCCTGTTCTTTGTGAAGTTCATTTTTCTGGGATAGCATGGCGCCCAGTGCCACCTCAGTGGCTGAGATGTATAAATAGAATGACACTCCTGGTCTAGGTGGTGCCAATACTGGTGACGAAGCCAAGTACTATTTAATGTCATCAAAGGCTGACTGGCACTCGTCATCCCAATGAAATGTGACCCCCTTATGCAATAATTTATTCATGGGTCGGCACTTGTCAGATAATCTGCGCTATGAAGCGCTTGATCGACGCAACCTTTCCCTGTAGACTCCTGAGCTGCTTGATGGTGGTTGGGGGAAGCATTTCAAGGATTGCCTTGACTTTGTTTGGGTCTACCTCGATTCCTCGTTTGGAGACTATGAAACCCAAGAGCTTTCCAGAGGTGACGCCAAAGACGCACTTCTTGGGGTTTAGTCTGACTTTATGTTCAATGAGGCGATCGAGGACCTTGCTCAAGTCATCGAGGTGATCTGGGCGCAAAAGAGATTTGGCCAACAAATCATCCATGTAATCTTCCAAAGTCTTGTGCATGTAATCATGAAAGATGTACGTCATGGCACGTTGGTAAGTGGCGCCAGCATTTTTAAGGCCAAAAGGCATGACCTTATAGCAAAATGTCCCCCAAGGCATTGTGAATGCCATTTTTAGTTGGTCCTCGGGATTGATACGAATCTGATTGTATCCTGAGAAACCATCCATAAGGGAAAGCATTTCATGGCCCGTTGTGGCATCTACCAATGCGTCGATGCTTGGCAAGGGAAAATCATCCTTAGGACTCGCTTTGTTAAGATCTCAAAAATCGGTGCATATGCGAATCCTCCCATCGGGCTTCTTGACGGGAACCATGTTAGACAACCATGGAGGATAATCCACACAGATGACAAACTGGGCATCCAACAACTTTTGTAACTCATATTTTACCATTAAGGCCATTGTTGGGTGCATCTTGCATAGTTTTTGCTTTACTGGCTTGATTGTCGGATCAAGCGTTAAATTATGCGTGACTAGCTGTGGGTCTAGTCCCGACATATCCTTGTATGACCATGCAAAAACCTCCTTCTTCTCCTTAAGAAGGGCAACATAATCGGCTTGCTCTTTGGGGGAAAGACTTACCCCTAGCTTGAGAATCCATGGATTCATTGGATCTGTGCCGATGTCTACATCAGTCATTGCCTCGATCGACATGTGGGATCCGTCCTCCAACTGGTGTGGAGTTGGGATCAGATGGATATCATTTGCTGAATTAAGATCATCATTAGGAACGTCAAGTTCCTCTTCAGCATGGAAGACATCCTGAGTCTGTCCTGGAGTGAAATGAAACATCCCATCGCAAGGCCAATACTCTGATGGGGATGGTGGTGTGTCAGCGTGATCCCAATCTATAGCCTCTATGTCTAGATGCAATGATCATGTTGGATTGGCTGGATCATGGATGGGGGTGGTCAAGTCAATGGAGATCATGTTTATGAAATGATTGTAACCTCCATTACCGTAGGTGTGATAACTCTGACATTCGGGATGTTCTTGATGCGTTGGATCTGGCTCTGTAGGCACTGGCACAAAGGGATCAGCCCTATGCACGGACATGCAAATAGGGTCTGCCCTAGGCACTGATGGTTTGATAGGGTCTCCAGGTGGAAGATGCTCTCTGTGTACCTGGAGTGGCGGGTGCAGTAATTGCTATAACTACGCCGGGTTGAGGTGCCACCTATGTCTTGGACCTATGTGTAAGTGTTCAAACATGTCATCTATGTCCAAGGGATATTGTTGTTGCATTTGTCGCATGTGGTTGAGATAGGCCATCTCGGTTTCATCTTCGTAATCACTGTCGGAGATCCACAGGCCTTCATTGGCTCCAATAACTGCTTGCGACATGGGAAGCTCATCTTGCTCGAGCAAATTAATATGGTCCCAACGAGGTTGTGCCGCTCTCTATGGGGGGACCTGATTTTCTTGAGGTAATCTATGCTCAATGGGATCATTCAATGGGAACATGGTCAAGAAGCTTTCTTGATAATCATCCATGGGAAGCATGTGGGAATGATTGCTTCCTGACTCAAGAGAATCCCAAGGTGCTACCTCGTACTCCAACTCATCATCCGAAGACTCTGCTTGGTCTTGGTCATACCCTTCATGGAGGTGAGTCCTGGAATTGTCTCCCGTTGCGACCGAAGGGAAAGGGTTGTTGAGGTCAACAAGGTTGTTTGTGTGTAATGGGAAATAATCCCCCAATGTATAAGTTGTATTTGGATTGGCATATGGATCTGATGCCAACCCATCCTTGTTGCCTATCCCTAGGCCTTGCATGTTTTCGACCAAGATGTCGAGGGGCAAAGGGTGATTAAACCCTACTCCTGACTTGTCATAAGGCATTTGGTATCTTGGTTGGCACAAAACATGCACTCCTTGTTCATACCTGCCCAACCCATATCCATGCCAATTGCATTGGCTAAGATATCGTAATGCGAAGTCTCGGGTTAGACAGATAATTGACATCCTCCACAAAGGGCTCTTCATCTTCCTCTTCTTGTAGGGAAGGTTCAACGCCATTATCCAGGCCCCCAAAAATAAAGTTTGTCTGATTAGGTGGGTAGCCTAAAGGAACCACAGAGCCTATGGGGAGTCGAGGTCTTCCCATGTCTTGCATAGACTGAAGTGTGGGCATTGCTACAACATTGCGCACTATATACTCCCCCATGCCTGTGTTAGACATCTCAACAGTAATCATTGGTGATTGAGAGGAAGCGAATGGGAGTTCTCCCTGAGTCCACTCCATGTGGGGTGAACTAGGCATCTCGACTTCCATTCTATTAGGCATCTCTTCTATCGAGATGTTGGAGACTAAGGGTGGTTCCGCTTCCAGGGGCTTCTTTCCTTTGTCCGTTGGTGTGGCCACCGTAGGTGGCATCATTGTGGGAGGACCAGATGAAGAAGATGAACCCTCCTGGGAATTTGATTGATTTGGTAATGGAGATTCTTGCGTAATCGGACCCCTTTTAGATGGATTTAACTAAAAATCCACATGCGTTGAAGGAAGGGTCGACTGCGGCATTAGTTGCACTGAATTGCAGTATTTGAAAGGTTCTAAATCTGTGGGGACCACGTGCACTTGTCCTTCAAATGTATACTTTAAACATTGATGAGCAATTGAAGGGACACACTTCATATCCCGGATCCAAGGCCGCCCAAGCAAGATATTGTAAGCCATCTCACCTTCTAAAATGTGGCACAATGTATGAATGGTCTTTTGTCCCACTTGTATAGGTAAGACAATTGTGCCAACTGTCGAGCATATCGCATCATTAAATGCTCGAAGAGTATAAGTGGAAGGTACAATGTGAGAGGCTGGCAGCTTCAAATGTTTCAGTGCGGCGGTTGTAATAATGTTACTGGATGAACCAGTGTCTACCAACACCCGCTTATACGGAATCCCATTGACCCATGCAATAACGTGCAGGGGTGGATCCGCTACATCCCCAGTCACCATTTTTAATTCATCTTCCCTAAAGGTGATGACTGGTTCGGTACACTATTTTACATGCCCCACAAAATTGTTGAACGAATTCGCTTCGTGGGGTTGCAGCTCAATTGCCTTTAATATCTCCATGAGAGCTTCCCGATGGGGCACCGATTGTTGAATAAGCTCATATATGGAGAGCCTAGCCGAGGTGGTCCTTAGACTTTGAGTAAGTCTAGTTCGAATCATGGCCACTGGTCTAGGCGGGGGAAGCTGTGTAGGATTCAGTTGAGGTTGTGACATGGATGGAACTTCCCTTGTGGCTATCGTGGGGGCAGCTCCTGGGTATCTCTTGTTCCTTGTCACAATGCTGATCATCCCAACATACCCCTCCATGGGGCAATTCTGTTGCACTTCATTGACATGAAGAGGTTTTGCTTGTGCATCATGTGCGGGTAAAGGATCTCTGAAAACACCCATTTGTTGGTTGTTGGGCGTGATGGGATTATCCACTACCAATGTATTATTGTCAATGAGGTCTTGCACTAAACCTTTGAACTTCCAACAGGCGTTAAGGTCATGCCCTTTCCTTCTATGGAATCTACAGTAAATATCCTCTCTGTAGCCCTTAGGCTTTGGCGCATTAGGATCTATTGTTTGAATCTCTGGCAGATTAATCAAGTTTGCCACTGACAAACGGTCAAACAAGGAGTCCCTGGACTCGGTGTATGGTGTAAATTGCCACCTAGGGTGACGCTGCTGATTGTGGTCCTATTTTTTATTATCTTTCTCATAGTTATTGGGAGGCACCGCCTGATAATTAGCCTTTGGAGGCTGTGTTGCTTGGGCAGGCTTAGGGGCATTGATAGCAACTTGATTGACCATGATGGGTTTCTGTTGCGTAGTCCCTATTTTAGTGCTCTTGTTCCATTATTTTTTCTTAGGCTTGGCAATTTTGCCATCCTGTATCTTGATCTCTTCGATAATTCTAGCTTGCGCTAGAGCTTCTTCTAAAGTGGCATATTGTTGCAGCTGCAATAGCATAGAGATCGATCGCAAACAGCTCTTTGCGAACATTTGAGTTAGGTCGGACATAGGAGGGAGGTAGGATAGCTTTGAAAGCAACGTCCTCCATCGATTCCCATATGCCACCATAGATTCCTCCTCATACTGCTTGAGGCTAGCTAGATCACTTAGTGACGCCTTTTTCTTTGTGTTGAAAGCGAAACGTTCTAGGAACGCGTCCACTAGCTGATCCAAGTTGTAGATGCTATGCTTCGGTAAATGGGTAAACCAATCCGAGGTAGGTCCTACGAATGTGGTTATAAATGTTCTTAATAGCAATGCATCATTGTCTTGAATACCGAAGCATTGGCTCAAGAATCGAGTCACATGCTCTTGAGCATCTTCGTCCCCTCTAAAGAGTGCCAACTGGGGCAGCTTAAAATGTTTGGGGTATGGAGGTGCCGGCACTGACGGATGCACAGGATGACTACGGAGTTGGCGTAAAGTAGGCTTTTGGGGCCCAGAAGTCTTGAGTTCCATAGTCTCTAAGCGTTCTAACAACACTTTGTATGCATCGGAGGACTTAATCTCCTCCTCCTTGGTTTGCTCCCGCTGTGGGTTGTGGGGAACTTGAGGCCTTTGGAGGGATAACTGGGTAGCACCCCTTCTGCCTTGATAGGGCATTTCAGCCCGCTCTTCTTCTTGTTCATAATCCTCATAAGCTTCTTGAGGAGTGTCTGGCCTAGGCCTGTAAACATTGATGGGTGCCCGCGGAGGATGCCCATCACGGTTTTGGGGAGTGGCCTCCCGCTCAGGTCTAGGAGGTCTTAGAGGTAGTGCTTGATGAAGTCACGGAGACCTGTCTCGCACTAAGGGGTTGTGCCTCACATACATCTCAGATTTCTATGCGCGAGGGACTGGGGCCTTCTCAGGCGCATTGTTGTGAAGCAATTCAGCTGTCTGACGCTGAATGCGCTCTTGATTAAGGTGACACAAATGTTCTAATTGTTGTTGGTCTTGCCTAAGCCGCATGATTTGCGCTTGGCGGGCGGCTAGTTTGGCAAATGCCAAGTCATTTTGTTCTGTCATCTCTTGTTTAGGAGGCCTAGATGCCTCCCCTACATATCTTTCTCGATCATGGTACTCTGAGACCCCTATATGTTGCTTCCCTCTATCGAGGTTAGCAGCATTGACTTGAAGCTCTGGTCTCAATGAGCGATCTGGATATAAAGCGGGTGCAGACGTGCATCGTTCCCATGCTATGTACTATTCTTGAGGAACGTAGTGATCTTCCTCACATTCTCTGTTATATGCATAAAAGGTGCGGGCAGAATTGTCTTGCCCTGTCGGGAGAACCTGATATTCTGGATATGGTCTAGTGTGTCTGACATTAATCAGGGGTAAATTAGGAGTAACGAAATCATATGGTTCCTCCTTGTGGACCCTTTGTTGTTCAAGCACTTCATCACTAGGCCACCCATAACGAGCTTCCAAGGGAGGCCTTATATCTAGGTCAAGTGCTACATGTAGGTTGTCTTCTTGAAAGGATCTTTGCTGAATGGGAGTACCCCCTAAGGAGGTGCCTCTATAGTCTTGTCTAGTGATGGCATGAGTTGGAGTGCCCCTCAAGGAGGTGCCTCTAAAGTCATGTTCTATAACTGCATGGTGTGGACTAACTTGTGTATCCTGCCGCCAAGGCGGGATGGCCAAGTCTTTAGGGCTATATCGGGGGCGACTTGTCCCCCTTGGTGCATTCTCTGCAGCTTCTGCCCGTGATTGGGCTTGGCTACGGGTGTACACCATGGTGATGTTAACCTAAAGATGCGGAAATTCTTTTTTATGATTTTTCTTTAAACAAAAAATAGCATACACACACAAGCAATGATTATCTCTTTTAAAGATTAAAAGTGTGCCCTAAATCTGGTTTAGTGTGTTTTGTTGTTTGTTTTTTGAAAGCTTTTTATGAAAACCATTTAAATGCAATTATGAAGGCTCTTATGACTCCCAAAATGGTCGCCCCTTCAATATACCATTGCCGGACCGATATACCAACCTCTCTATATACCCGCCCTTACGTGAGGGAGACTATAGGTACGTGAGAGAAGATGATACATGGAACATAGGCGGTACGGAAGGGGAATCACCCTGTTTATGACACCTACCATAGAAGACTTATCCTCATGTGCTAGGAATCACCCCAAGCTACACTTGGTCAGCTTTCGTCAGGATTTACGTCTAGCAACAGTCACGATCGGGGTAATGTATGCAAATATCCAAGCCAACGTGGTGATGAAATCCACTGTTGGTCTTGCTCAAGGGCTGGGGTTTTATGACCAGCTCCTTGGTTTAAGTAACCACGTGATGTGTGGGGTTCATTTTAATTTGCAAAAATTGAAACAGGCAAACAAAAAGGAAACTTTCCCTAAGCCATACAAAAACTAAAAATCAAAAAACAGAAAACAGAAATTTGACAGAGGCTTGTTAAAAACCCCTACCTCTTCTCTGCCCAAAAGGATGTTTCTGATTTGCTGCTCTAAAAAATGCATAGAACGCTATTCGTCCCTGGGTGAGACGAATATCAGAACCGTATTCGTTCCAGGGTAGGACGAATGCCTATTCGCCCCTGGGTGAGACGAATCCCAATTCTGTAATCGTCACTGACCGAAACGAATAACAGTCTAATGACTAAAAAATAGGTACCTGTAATCAAAACAAGCAATTTCAGATCAGAAATCTAACCTAAAAAAAAATAGAGGACAGAGGTCCCACCGTGATCGCCATTGAAAGCACGAGATTCCGGAAGATTGAAAGGAAAACTAATGCGATGTATTCAAAACCCAAAGTTAACGCTTAAGGTCCTATAAAGTGAAATGCATGAAATGAAAGAAAAGAGACGAATTTAAATGAGATAAAAGGAAGTATAGAAAGCACAAGCCCTTTTTATTTATACTCTTCCAATTCGGTTACAAAGACGTCTCCTCCCTTTTAGGGGGTAGGAGCGTTAACATAGTTTCAATTACAATCATGGATTTAGTGTTCCTCCTTCCGCGTGCCCACATGTGAAATGGGCGGGCCAAAGTGTTGCCGCCGCTGGTATTGATGAATCTTTAATCCTTGCTGCTCCTCCTGCGTTCAAAGAAACAACAAATCGTCAGTAGCACTTGTGTATGATAATGAAACTCGCAAATCTGAAAGAGTATTGTTAATGAATATAAAAGATAAATATAACGATGATTAAAATGAATCTAAATAGACTAAAAATTTGATAGAAGCATAATCATGTAACTAGCAAAATACTGCAAAAGAAACAGTCACCAAATTTGATACAGATCCGTATTCATCCCGGGGTAGGACGAATAAACCTGCAATAGTTTGGTACTCATTCCGGGGTGAGACGAATAAACCTGCAATAAGGCAGGGGGTGCCCGAAGGCAAACCACCCGCTGGTTGAGACTTTGTTTCGACACCAATCCGCTTGGGATGAGTCCGAAACCTATTGTGATGTGTTATCGACAAATTGGTAGGATATTGTGGTCAGAATATCGGGTTTTAGGTCTTGATTCGTGCCTCCAAAAGTCACCCAATAACCTCCCTTTCGATTAAGAGATTATGGATGTAAAAGCACAAATCGTAAGTAAGTAAACTGGCAGCACTTCGTTGCTCAAAATGCTCCTTCTCTGTATATCTTTGGGTGAGGAAACTCACCATTTTATAGACCCAAGGGGTCTCTTTGAATTAGCATGCAGAAGTGCTACTTAGCATGAATGCTTTTTCAAGGAAGAGAAGACTTCTCCCTGATTAAGGGCTCCATAACTACTTCTGTAACTGCTTCTGCATGCCCAAAAGAACTCACTCGCACTCCCATGCAATGAAGGGAGAGTTAAGTAGCTAATTTGAGTTGTCATGAAAAAGCCCACTCTCACTCCCATGCAATGAAGGGAGAGTCAAGTGGCATATCTGAGTTGTCCTAAAAAGCTCACTCTCACTCCCATGCAATGAATGGAGAGTCAAGTGGCAGTTCTGAGTTGTCATGTGCCGAGGTTTGACTTTTTGTAGGTCAAACCCGGCATTCGTCCCACCCAGGAGCGAGCGCTGGTAATCGTCCCTGGGTGGAACGAGTACCAGTCTGCACTCGTCCCTGGGTGGAGCGAATAAGTAGCAGAGTGCCTAAAAGGTGCCAAATTGATCTCTGACTTTTAAAACTACTGTGTGAGTGGTTAGAACCACTGTTTTAACCTCTGGGGCTGCCCTGGGGGCTGTGTGTGTTAATGCGATCAGTGTTTGCAGTCACATAATCGGATTGGTGCTGTTTTGGTGTCTACAATATGTGAATCCCTAAACTATTTTTTGTTGTTTCAATATGTGTCTTTGTAAAGAAAATACTTGGTGTGTTTGATTTTGTTGATGTAATACTCAAAATTTTAAGTGGTTTTCACCTATATACTTGTAGCTCGACAATCGGTATGGTGATTAATTCCATAGTCTTCCGGTCACGTAAACCAATCTAAAGTATGGTGATGAATTCCATACCCGATCAGGGAGCATAGGTCCTCCCGATCCTCACCAGCACCCCGTGCACAGTGATACACCCCTCCGAAGAAGGATGCGTGCTATTTTGCATGGTTAGGACATATCTTGAAGTCGGTATTGGAAAATAGAACAAGGTTTGTAGGAATTAGTGGTTGGGAATGAAGTCCAACTCACCAACGTTTAAGAAGATCATGGTGTGTGTGTGTTCCTTTTAAAATATTGAAATAAAAAAATACAACATTCAATTATGATTCACTAAATGCATGAAAGTATGTTTTATATTCAGAATCATTAGTAGTAATAAAAGGGAAACTACAAAATTGACATCCTATATGAACTTAACCCTTTTTGGTTAGTTTCAAGCAAAAAAACCAGACAAAAAGCATATAGAATATTGTTCTTTTTCCTATTTTATCTTATTTGATTAATACATAATTGATAAATATGAAATTTATTCTTCATATGCATAAATAAGACAATAAAATTTGAAATTTTAGCCGTTTGAAATATTATAAATGCAAATTGATGGTTCAGAGGGGTGTATTTTTTGACCTGTAATTCTCTATTTTTACAATTTTTTATAGAAAACCTCTGGTTTTGTAATTGTCCCTGGTAGGTATGGTTAGCAATTTGGGGGCCATCCCCGCCAGTTTCACCTAGTTGTTCGTCCCACCCTATGTCACCTAACAAAAAAGGGGTCGTTTCTACTCAGAACGGTCAAAACTTGCAACCTACAAAACAAAAAATGGAGTTCAAAATTAACATATTCAAAGGCAAGAGATAAATAATCTCAAATACCATGATCACCACTGAAGAAGTGAAATTTATGACATTGCCTTAAGGGGTTTGTTAGTGAGATGTAATCTATGGCTTAAGCAAACTTTGCAAAAGGGGAAGAATGAAGCATAACAAGTAAACTAATGAAATGAAGACTAAATAACAATAATGAAAGGGGTATAATCCTTATTTGTATTCATAAATAAATAATTTCAAAGGGTTACAAATGCACTCCCATTTAGGGTTGCTCAAAATGATACATTTCAACATTACACAATACAAGGATCTAATCCTTCCAAGGGGACCTAATGGTGTGCTATACTGTTCATTTCACGTCCCACACTCGAGAGCCTGTCTTGGGCCTATCCTTCTATGCCTCTTAGCTCCTCCATATTGTCTAGCATACTCATACCTACACACAAGGATTGAAAAGGGGTTTATAACATATGCGTTTATAGATATAAAGCCTAAAAACATAGAAAAACATTAATCTAGCAATAACAAAACTTATCTATCACAAATAAAAACTACTCTAATTGATCTAGAATTCAATCATGATGCAATATAGATGATTTTAGAATTATCTAAGCATAAAATGAAGGGAAAATTTTATTAGAAACTGTGACCGTACCTGATAGGGACAACTAAACCTACAATAATGAAACCTCCAAATGGACCATCAAAATGGCTCCAAATCTCACCAAAATTGACAAAAAGGCCAATCTAGACATTCCTAAGAGGTCTACGGTGGAATTTTCTCAAAATTCTCTACTATTTTATAATTGTACCTAATAGGTGCAACCACCTACTGCTAACCATCCCTAGGTGGGATGGTTATAAATATGCTTGGAATTTGTCACCAGTTCCAATGGGACCTGGTCTAAAACTATCCTAAAGGTGTTATCGACAAATTGGGTCAAATGGCTCTCCAATTTGACCGGTTTTGGAATGTATTTAGTGGATTTTGGATGCCCATAAAAGAATCTTTGAATGAATAAGGTTTCAAGGAAATGTGAGGACAAAAGCAATGGCAAAAGAGAGGGTAGAATTGGGTAGCACTTCATTATCAAAATGCTTCAACTCTTTTCTCTCAAATTGGGTGAAAAAAACTCATTTTATAGCCCAAATAGGGCATCTAGGGTAAAGGGGCAAGTCTTGGCATGCAAGGCAAGTGTCACCACTTTTCAAAACCCTTGCGACAATTGGGTAGAAGAGGTTACCCCTTTTGGGCCTCTAATTGGGAGTTCCTGGTCTCCATGATAGGATCCCAATAAATTTTTGGTGATTGGGTAGAGAATATGGCAGTAATTGATTGTCATTTCTCCACCCCTTTGACTTTTGGGGTGTCTATTTAGGGATCGTCCCACCTAGGAATAGTTTTGTATGACCATCCCTAGGTGGGACGATCACCATTTATGACTGTCCCTTGGTGGGACGATCATAAGGATATTCCCAAAAACCTCCCAAAACTATTGGGGAAATTACCAAAAGTTCTATGGAGCTCTATATTACCTTATAGGGTTGCCCAATGGGGCCATATTATTTCGATAAGAGTGGCACATGTGATGCATTAGCAGTATTATCTGATTTATGCGATTTTAGTGTCTACATATGCACTTTTTGTATATGAGCCTTGGTGTTTCATAGTATGTGGCCTTTTGGTATTCATTGTACATGTTATATTTATACATACATACATACATACATATATATATATATATATATACATGGATTTTACCTTTTTGTGTTATATGTTTGTGTGAATGCTTTTTGTGGAATGCATGTTTATATGGATGATGAATGCATATGATATGTTATGGATGATTAATGCAAGTGGGATGTTATGGATGATTAATGCAAGGTATGGAATGCAGATTTTCTAATGATCATTCATAGTTTAGATCTTTCTCGGCCATTTTCTATCATTGTTGTTTAATCAGGGGCACCAAACTTGGTGGTATGTAGGGTGAATGACTCATGAAGTAACATGGATATGGAAGAAGATATGGATGTTGATATGGAAGAAGATATGAATGTTTATATGGAAAAATGAATATTTTGCAGAGACTCAAATATACTAGTGGTATCAAACAAACTCACTAAAACTTCCTAATCCCTCTAGGACCAAATGTGTGTGCAGTGAATTCATTTACTGAATCAAAATCATGGTAATGACTCGAGGTAATCAAGAACCAATGTATGTATAAGCAAGTTCGTTAACTCACCTTGAGTTAATTGGGTAAATCTATTATGGAAGATATCAAGAAGCTAGCTTATCTGTATGTGCAGTCATAGGTATCTTTTAAAATAGATGTTTCACCATGCATGAGCATAATCCAATACCAGTCAAGTGTCTATAGATCCAGTGGAGGCTAAATCAATAGTCCACGATTTGTGTTTTTATCTCTTAGTTTTGGTGATGACTACCTAACCGTCTGATTGGAAATGTACTATGATCCTTACAACCCAATGATCAATGGTGTGTGATGTAAAAGATTTAGAGCTTTTGGAAATTGGATTCTCAATCTAAGTGTGATGAGAATTGTACCCTATTCTTACTACTTTATATTTTTAACTTGAAAGTATATATTATAGTGGTAAAAACCACTATTTTTGTGGACTATGTTGCATGATGGGACTAGCAAGGATGACCCTTTCAGTTCAAGGTTCATACCAAGGATAGTGTTATCCCTCTTTGACACGAGATGTTTTTAAGATGTGAAATTGTGTTTGTTTCAAGAATGTTTTGGAGTCAATTCCAAAAACTCATTAATTTATTAATGTATATGTGTGATGGTCCTAAAAGGAAATAAAAATGTATTTTGGAGTTTGCTTAAAACACTAGGAGTGGTTGAGTGACCAAAAAAAGATATAAATTATGGATGTGTCATTTGTGTGAATTGTAATTTGACTTGGTGGAATTGTGTGGATGATGTTGTGAAGGTGCCCCTAATTAACGCAACATGATTTTATTGGACCAATTCAAAACCTTGGAATTAATAAATGATACTTATTATGAAATTCGAAATGGTAATGGGGTATGTGAAATGCAATATTAAATGTGTGCTAATATAGTGTGTTGACATGAAATGTATGCAAATAAAGTGTAATATTTTTGGAATGAAATGTATGCAAATGTAGTGCAATGTTTTTGTGTATTAGCCATGTATATATATACATATATATATATATATATACATATATATATATATATATATATATATATATATATATATTTTGAATATAATTATACATAAAATTCTCTCAAGTGTATAACATTCAGTGGTTCAATTTATTCCTCTCTCTAGACTGGCAAGCCTATAAGTACCGTTACGCACTCTTTGAGTAACAATGTATGGACCTAACCAATTTACCATGAATTTATCATGAATATGTGGCAATGCATTTGTGTTTTTATGATTCTATTTAGGGACAAGATATCCTACTTGGAATTCACATAGATGAACTTTGACATTGTAAGCACGCTTTAGGCATTATTGATAAACTCGTAAATTCTCTAGGGTATTGACTCACCTCTCATCCAGAAGTATGAGTTGGTCAAGACATGCTTGTCTAGCAGTGTCATCATCTATGAATTCTTGCAAAGAAATTCACAATGAGGGGATCTAAAACTCAAGAGGTATGATTACTTTAAATCCATAGACCATTTAAAATGGCATTGCCCCTATAGGTGTGTAGGTGCTTGTTCAATAAACCCATAATGCCAAGGGAATTTCTGTATGCAAATATCTATGATTTTATTTGACAAGTTTCTTGAGAATAGTAATTAAGTTCTTGTTGGAAGATTTAGATTGTCCATTTGCTTGTGGGTCATAAGGAGTTGATAAACTGTGTTGAGTGTTATATTTCTCACAAAGTGCTTGAACATCCTTGTTCTTGAAAGACTTGCCATTTTTAGAGATGATTTTTGAGGGGATAAAAAAATGATAAATGATGATATGAAGTATAAAATCCACATTTCTAGGTCATATCATATTGGTTAGAGGAATTTCCTCAAACCACTTTGTGAATTATTCAGTGGCTATGATGATGAATGCATGTTATCCCAAGGAAGGAAGTTAAATTTTTCCAATTAGGTCTAGACCCTATTATGAAAAGGACCAAAGGTTTTGAATAGGTTGTAAATATTATAATGGTACATGATTTATATTAGCATGTTATTGTGAGACAAGCAAAGTCCCCCCAAGATCAAAGAATTCTCCACAAGATCAATCACACACATAAGAGGAAAACCCACAACACCAATATTAAGTGGTAAAACCATACTTCAAATGAAGAAGAAAATCATCCACTATGAAGCTCACTATATTACTCATTTGATTCAACAATACAAGAATGCTTCAATGTTATGCAACAATATGCATCAACATGATATTACAACACAATTCAATATGACAAGATATGTTAAGATGTAGTAGACAACACCCCTATTTAAAGAGAAGATTTTCTACTACAACCCTAAATCTTATCACAATCTAATATTATCACAATCTAATCTTGAGATGTGTGACAAGTGGCATCTATCAAATATTATAAAGTGCTTAGTTACTTTCTAATCTTATCACAATCTAATCTTTGAGATGTGTGATAAGTGGCATCTATAAAATATTAGAAAGTGATTAGTTACTTTCTAGCTAAAAAAGGGGAAATAACTTTTTCCCACAAATTAAATATTCCTAGCACCCTTATTTTATTTATTAATTGGGTGGTAATATTTTTACATAAAATAGAATTATTTTCTAATTCAAATATTATTCTTTAGACTTTATATTTTAGTCTATAAATAATTTACACAATGTTGTATTACATATTCCAACACTCCCCCTTAATGCAATATTGGGGAAATGAATTATGAAATAAAGAAACATTATCCCCCTAAATATACAAACGGGGATGAGAATCAAATGAGTAATATAGTTACAATGAGCTTCTATGACCAAGAATGGTCTACAATAAGACACCAATACAAAATGGGCCAAAATGATACTGCAAGCCCCCAACGAAGTAGCTTTAGATACAAGCAACTTACAAATCCATCCATCAACCACAAGTGGTTGCAAATGACAAGAATAAAACATCACAAGGGTGTCTTCAGTAAGCCTACAAAACCCCAAACAAAAGTACCTGCAAGCTACAAGCAGCTCAACATAAGATCAGTTAGATACATCATCATAAATATATTCACCACATCATATATGAATATCCAAAGATGATAACAAAACTAATCTAACAAATAGTGAACTACAAGTCATCACAAAAAGATGCCAAGCCATACTTATGGTCACGTGCTATATAGTTGATAAAAAAATATCATGATCAAAGTTGCATAAAGCAAAAAATGAGTACCATGATAATGCAAACTCTAAAGTACCATGTACAAAATTTGCATAAGGTATATGAAAATAATAAAGTGTGCACACCGATTGCATAAAGCCAACCATAAAATATCATGTACAAAAGTAGCATAAATGCTAACAAGAAAGTACCATGATAAACCAATTGCATAATGCCAACTACATAAAAACATGTACAAAGTTGCACAAGGGAACAAGAAAGTACCATGTAAAAGAGTCGCATAAAGCAATTGCATCATATACCATAATTGCACAATTCTATCTACAAAGTAACATGTACAAAAGTTGCACAAGACAAACAAGAAAGTACCATGTTCAAAAGAGATGCAAAAAGCAATTATACCACCAAATATCAACTCATATATATAGCACAAAACACCTCATAAGGATGAAGTTGTCATCACACAAGTGTAACTACACTTCATTCCCCCTTGAGGACAACTTCACCAAACCAAGTGAGTCCCTCAACTTACAAAACTTCTCCTTGAGAAGAGGTTTGGTGAACAAATCAACAAAATTAGAAGATGATGGGCAATACTCCAACTGAATAGTCCCATCCAATACCTTCTCTCTGATAAAGTGGGATTGGATTTCAACATGCTTTGTCCTTTGATGCATTACAATATTTTTAGCCAAGGCAATATCTTATTAATTATTGGAGAGCAAACATGAAGGACCAAATTTCTCAAAGCCAATTTCCTTCATGAGGGTACGAATCCAAACCGCTTCCTGTGTAGTTGTTGTCGTAGCCTTATACTCCACTTCCATTGTAGAAAGAGCAATTGTATCTTACTTCTTGGAATACCAAGAGATAGTTGCAGAACCAATACTAAAAACATATGTTGTGGTAGAATTTTTGTCTATTCTATCCCCTCCAAAATCAGAATCAGCATAGCCAAAAAGAGCAAAGGAAGGAAGCCTAGAATACTTGAGTGTCAAATCTCTAGTACCTGAAAGGTACTTCAAAATCTTCTTGGTAGCTTGTAAGTGCTCGATATAAAGTTTTTGCATGAACCTAGCCATCATACCAATTGCAAAAGCAATATCTAGCTGATGCCTATACAATGTAGCATCAGCCAACTGATATTTTGTACTTACTTCCAACTTAACCCCTGTAGAAATAGGAATGGAAGTAGGATTGCCATCCTCCAAATTAAACCTCTTAAGAAGATGTCCATTATACTTGGATTGACTCAAAAAGGTACAATCCTCATGCTGATAAACTTGCATGCCAAAATAGTAGTGTAGAAGACCAAGGTCAGTCATTTCATACTCTGACTTTAATTTGGAGATGAAATAAAAAATGGCCTCATTCTCATTTCTAGTCACAACAAAGTCATAAACAAATAGAGCAATTAAAATGACCAAGTTATCCTTCCTAAGCACATAGATATCTATATCTGAATAGCATTTATCAAAACCAAGAGACAAGAAGTAACCTAAAATATTCATGTACCATGCTCTAGGTGCTTGCTTTAGACCGTACAAGGTTTTATTTAGTTTACACACAAGTGTTTCCTTACCTTGTACAACAAATCCTTGTGGTTGAATCATGTAGATATCCACATCCAAATCACCATTTAGAAAGGCACTTTTCACATCAAGCTAAAAAATCTGCCAACCTTGAGCAGCAGTAATAGCAATGAGAAGCCGAATGGTGGGCATTTTGGCAATTGGTGCAAAGGTTTCATAATATTCAATGCCATTTTTTTTAGCATAACCCTTAGCAACCAATCTAGCCTTATATTTTTCTATCTCTCCATTAGAATTGTACTAGATTCTATAGACCCACTTGTTCCCAATAACATTTCTCTTATTAGGATAAGGCACTAGATCCCAATTTTTATTATTTAGAAGAGAATCCATCTCAACCTTCATGGAATCAACCCAACAAGAGTGTTGTGAAGCTTCTTGGTAATAAGTAGGCTCATGATCATTCTTTATATTAGCTAGAAGAGACATGTTAAGGGTCATACTTCTAGTTATCCTTTGGCTAACTAAATTTTGCTCTTTAGGACCCCTAGAATGATCCAACCACTTGGTCCTTTTGACACAATTCCCACCCTTTTCTAACTCAAGAAGGTTTTCATTGAATTTGACATCTCTTGAAACAAATACAATGTGTGTAGAAGGTGAGTATAACCTACATCCCCTATTTTTTGCATCATAGCCAACAAAGATGCATTGTTGAGACTTTTTATCCAATTTATTCCACTTTTTTAAAGGAATATATGAAAATGCATCACATCCAAACACTCTTAAGTGTGACAAATTCAGCTTCTTACCATTCCAAACCTCATAAGGAGTCTTCCCCTCAAATTATTTTGAAGGACACCTGTTAAGAATGTAGATTGTTGTACTGGCTGCTTCACCCCAAAGAAATTGAGGTAAGTGGTCACCAAGCATGCATCTTACCATCTCCGTGATTGTCCTATTTTTCCTCTCTGCAACACCTTTTTCTTTAGGAGTGTATGGACAAGTATACTACCTTTTGATCCCATGATAAGAACAAAACTCATTGAAATAATTTCTATTGTACTCCCCTCCATTGTCACTTCTAATAATTTCAATCTTTGCTCCCTTTTGATTTTCTACCAAAGCTTTAAACTCCTTGAATATCTCAAAACAATCTGATTCATTCTTAAGTAGATACCCAAAGATCATTCTTGAGTAATCATCTATAAAGGTGAGAATATATGATGCACCACCAAGTGATCTAACATGTAATGGACCCATAATATCTGTATAAATGAGTTGAAGAATTTGTGTTGCCCTTGTTGACTTGTCCTTTACAAAATTTTGTTTGCTCATCTTGCCTAAGATGCATGTTTCACACAAACCATGAATAGGTTAAATGTTAGGCAAGACTTCAACCAAATTTTTGGACTTCATCATTTGAATATTTTGATAGTTTGTATGACCTAACCTTAAGTGCCAAATATTTCTACTAAGAGAAACATTAGTTGCTAAACACACTTTAATAGGAGCATCACCTAACACATAAAGATTATTCTTCACATAACCTATAATTATCGGTAGCATGCCTTACCTAATGCTCCATGAAGTTGCATTGAACTCAATAGTGTGACCACTTATAGCAACTTGTAAAACTGAAATTAAATTTCTCCTAAGGTTAGGCACATATAGGACATTATCAAATAATTTCCCATCAATTACAACATTGCCAACACCTTCTATTAAAGTCTAGTATTATCACCAATGACAATTGAATCTGAAGAGTGCTTATGAAATTCCACAAACTTATCCTTTTCAAAACACATATGGTTAGTGCATCCAAAATATAACACCCATTCATTAGAAGTAGATGAGTCAATGGAGTAGAGGGTACAAACAAAGGCATTTTAATTATAATTTTTCTTTACATTGTTGTTATTTTTATTTCCCTTTCCAAACCATTTATTAGGTCCTTGTCCCTTAGCATTTTCTTGCTCTTCCTTCTTGTGGCCTTTATTGCCACAAAAGTTGCAAGTGAAATCAACTCTAGGATTTTTGGGTTGGAAATTTTGATTTTTCCTTCCCTTGTATTTCTTCTTGAAGGAAACCTTAGTGGCACTCAAGGCAAAATTATTCTCCTTGACAACTTGACCATTAAATTTATCTCTATTAAGAGACTCTTCATGTTGAATCAATAATTGTGAAAGAGTTTTGAGAGGAATGCCATCCTCTTCTTGCTTTAGCCTAGTCTCAATAATGATGAAAAAATTCTTGAACTTGCTTGACAAGTTCCTCAAAATGATAAATCTTAAGAGCTTCTCACTTATCCAATCACAATTACAAGCCAATATTTTATTTCTTATGTCTTTCATCTTTGAGAGGAAGATCAAGGCACTTTCTTCTTCACCTTGCATAGTGCTAAGAATTTTGGACAATAAAGTGAATTTCCTTAATGTGTTGTACCCTAGATGAAATTTTTTTACCAAATCCCATGCATCTTTAGAATGCTCACAATGGCTTATAGTGAAAAATATCTCATCACTCACACTATTGATAATCATGGAAAGTGCAAGGTGAATCTTGTAGTTGTATGTCTCAAGTGCCCTTACCGTGGTTGGGATTGCTTCATCTCCATTCACAATGGGCCATAAATTTCTTGATTGAAATTTAGACCTCATCCTTGGTTCCCATTTTCTAAAATTTGATCCATCAAGGATGTGCTTAGGTGTGAAGGCGATTCCATGATCAGCCATTCTAGAAAGTGAACATAATCAAAAGATAAGATGCATTAACAAAGGAAATAAATGATGCAATAAGAAAGTAGATAAACATACTTGCATATATAAAAAAACATAACTTTCAAGTAATCTACTTTTCAATCATCAAATATAATCATCATGGAAGATAAACATCATGAAATATAATTAAAATTAAGCATCATCAAGAGAGATAAGCATCATCATGAAAGATAATCAAAATTATCATGAAATACTATAACCATATTGCAATAAACAACTATAACCATATTGCAATTGAAGAAAGAAAATAAACCAAGATCAACTTGCAATAGATTAACTTGCAATAAGAAGGAAACTAATCATAACAACCATCTTGCAACAAAATAAACTAACTTGAATTGAACCATAAAATATTTGTTAAATGTTAGATAGTCAATAAGTTAGTGTTCATTTTATAGCCTAATGAATTGCCAATTCATCTCACCCAAGGTCAACCAATATACCAAAAAGGGTACGGGTATGAGGACCTGAAAAGGACTTGCTACCAATAGAATGGATTCTTTTGGATTCAATAGGTGTTTAGAAAATATAAACTATGTTGCAAGATTAAGTAAATTTTAATCAAATACTAAAGTTGTGGTTAGAGAGTTGATTCATTTTTAACCTTCTTGATTAATATAAAAATTAGTAAATTGCAAGTTAGTTGGTTAGTAGATTGTTTAGTAGCAAGTTAGCAAGTTACTAGTTAGATTAGTTGAGATGCAAAATGCAAAATATGCAAAAAAAAAATGTAAGAAAGATGAACAAGAGATAGTGGAGACAAATCAAAACTCAAATACACACTCTCTATCTCTTTCTCTCTCTCTCACTCTCACTTTCATTCTATTTTACTTTCATTATGAGAGATACAAGTTACATTAATTTACATTATGCTTCAAGAAAATTCTTGAGAGATATTAGAAGAAATTAATAAAAATAGGGGAAGAGAGTGAAAAAAGTTGATCCGAAATTGGCTTGTATACTCCAAAACATACTTGGATAACCTAGCAAAACAAGCAAACCCACAAAAAACCATTGTTAATGTGAGACAAAAAATATATATATATTGCATTTTAAGGAAAATAATAATAAATTTTTAATACAAAAATTTCTTAAAAAAAAATGCAATTAAATTAATAAAATTTATTTGATTAAATAATTAATAAAAAAAATTGCATGAAAATTTTTAAAGATTTTTATAAAGCAAAAATTAAAAAAAAAAAAATTAAAAGTTTTTCAAACTATATAACCGACTGTTTTTTTTATATAACCGACTATATATATATAGCCGACTACTTTTTTTATTTAAAAAAATTTAAAAAATGACTATATATGGAAATATGGGTTTTTGGGTCTTCCGGACGCAACCATGGGGTCCATTTGGTTCCAAAACCCTTCCAGAAAAAACTCAATGCCAAAAAAAAATTATAGATTTAAAATCAAAATACTATTTGCAAAATATATAACAACTAGATCTAAAAACACAATAAATCTATAAACCCTAATGGCAAATTTGCAAAATAAGTTTGCATAAGATACCCAAATATCAAATGAATGCAAAAAAATATATACCTTAATGGGTTTTTCACCTCAAAGGATTGAAGACACTTGATGGAGATCCCAACCGCTCTGATACCAAATGTGAGACAAACAAAGTCTCCCCAAGATCGAAGAATGCTCCACAAGATCAATCACACACAAAAGAGGAAAACCCACAACACCAATATTAAGTGGTAAAACCCTACTTCAAATGAAGAAGGGAAAAATCCACTATGAAGCTCACTATATTACTCATTTGATTCAACAATACAAGAATGCTTCAATGTTATGCAACAATATGCATCAACATGATATTACAACACAAGTCAATATGACAAGATATGTTAAGATGTAGTAGAAAACATCCCTATTTAAAGAGAAATTTTCTACTACAACCCTAAATATTATCACAATCTAATCTTATCACAATCTAATCTTATCACAATCTAATCTTGAGATGTGTGACAAGTGACATCTATCAAATATTAGAAAGTGCTTAGTTACTTTCTAATCTTATCACAATCTAATATTTGATATGTGTGATAAGTGGCATTTATCAAATATTAGAAAGTGATTAGTTACTTTCTAATATTTTCTAGAAAAAGAAAATATTTTTTTCCCACAAATTAAATATTCCTAGCACCCTTATTTTATTTATTAATTGGGTGGGAATATTTTTACATAAAATAGAATTATTTTCTAATTCAAATATTATTCTTTAGACTTTATATTTTAGTCTAAGAATAATTTACACAATGTTGCATTACATATTCCAATAGTTATTGACATTTATTACAATGTTTAACATAATTGCAATAATCACGTCCCATTGTGGGCCAATAATAACCCATGAATAAGATACGCTTTATGATGGCCATACCACTAAAATGACCACCACAAGTACCATCATGGGCTTCAGCTAAGGCTTTTTGTGCCCCACTAGACTCAAGACAATGAAGGAGGACTCCATCATAACCACATTTGTATAACACATCCTCCAAGAGAATGAAATAGGCTAATTTTTACTTGAATGTGCATTTAGGATTTCAAGACATGTTCAATGGGAGTGTTAGAAACTTGAGAAATACTACTATCTGGATTGACCAAGGCTCATATGGATTTGACTGGATAAATTAAACATCCTTTTCATCTTTATATTCAATATAAACAATTGCATATTTAGAGACCGTTGAAATTATAAGAGGTTGTACCTCTCCAAAGGAGTCTTTTGGAATCAATGATCCAAGGGAGGCCATCACATATGCAAATATATTAGTTGATCATGGTAAACTATTGATTTCATACCAATAAAACATAGAGAGCAATTTCATTGCTACTTCATGATAAAGCTTAATGGTAGGTTCTTCACATTGGTATTCTCCATTGATTTTTTTAATGATGAGTTGAGAATCCTTAAATATATCAATATGCTTAATGTTAATAGCTATATATGATTGAAGACCTAAGATTAAGGCTTTCATACTTTGTAGTGTTGTTTGTGCATTGGAATTCAAGTTTGAATAATAATGGGATAGGTACCCCTTGGGTTGTATGAAACACAACTCCAACACCTTGACCTTTCATGCACTTAGAGCCATCAAAGAATAGTATGATATCAACATATTTCTCTAGAATGAAATATTCTTCTTGTTTGATGATAGCAAATACTAAATCATCTGGGAGTTCAAAAATCAAAATATGATCACTAGGTAGTGGATGAAGAACACAATATCATAGTAAAAGGGGGGGTGAATAGTATAAGACCACTTTTTACTTTTCTTTCCCAAAAAATAGTATCCAATATTATCAATGGTAATATCAATAGTAGTAACCAAATCAATGCAAAAATAATCACACACAATAGAGACACCAATTTAATGTGGCTCACCCAATGTGGGCTACTCCATGGAGAAAATATTTCACTAAAAATTTTTCAACAAATATCTTGGAAATCCTTATCTTTTACAATGTTTATGGATCTCTATCCAAATGAGACACCAATCCCCTAATTTGGTTTGTGGGCACAAACCCAAAAGATACACCAATCTCCTTTTTTGGTTTATGGATATCTATCCACAGGATAACTCTTTCTCCTCTACTTTGGTTGGTGATCCTATAGAAGACTACTGCATCCACTACACTGGATTATGGATCTCTTTCCATTGAAGACTACTATCCTCACTCAGAAGACCTCGATCCTCACTACCCTGGCTAATGGATCTCTATCTACTGGATACTTCTATACTCTACCCTATCACCTCTAAAGCTTGATTTTAGCTCTGTCAAATCTATACTAAACACAGTCCTTCGGTCTAGCACAAATCTTCTCAATCTCTATATTAAATCTACACTAAACATAGTCCTTCGATCTAGCACAAATATACTCAATCTCTATCTCAAAACTACATTAAACATAGTCCTTCGATCTAGCACAAATATTCTCAATCTTTGTATTTGGTCTAGCACAAACCTATCCTCAAATCTGCACCAAACTCTATACTCAAATCTATCCTCAATACTTAACACAAATATTGATCCAATCACTAATCAAATCTGCTCGATCTGCCCGAAGCCTCACAAATCTTGAACAAGTCAATCAAAAAAACTCCTCTCAAGTCTTCTCAAAGACTTACCTCAAATCTGTCCACAAGTCCTCTCAATAACTTGCTCAAGTTTCTCTCAAGTCTTCACCAAGACTTACCTCAAATTTTCTTAACAAGTTCTCACTAGAACTTGCTCAATTTTCTCAATAAGTATTCACCAAGACTTACCTCAAATATGCATTGTAAGCTTCAACAAAAGCTTACTCAAATCAACTCAATATATCATAAAAAACTCTTCAATCACACAAACAAGTTTCACACAAAATCTTGTTTAACTTACAAAAAAATATAGAGAATGGTTAGAGACTCAATATGCTTCACACTCACAACAATGCTCAATCACTTTCAATATCTCTTGTTTTATCACAAAAATATATAGATAATGGTTAGAGAATCAATATGCTTCAAACTCAAAACAATGCTTAATCACTTTCAATATCTTTGGTTTTACCATAGAAACATATAGAGAATGGTTAGAGACTCAATATGATTTAGACTCACAACAATGCTCAATCACTTTCAATCTCTCCTTTAACTCAATCCAGAAATAAAGAATAATTAATTTCATAGAACTTGAAATATCACTCTAATACTTTCAATCAATAATTCTCAATCAACTCCACTCAACCAATCACTCAATGAAACACAACTTTCTTATAAACCCTAACCAAGTGTTTCACTATGCTTCCAATAACTCACACTATAGAACTCAACCTTGACTCAAGATGATTCCAAATTCACATAACAATGATAATCATGATCTTTCACAAAATCCTAGTTCAATATAGTTCTCTACTTCACATAACAATGATACTCATAATCTTTCACAAACCCTAATCATGCATATGAAGGCTCACTCAACATTTCCAACAATGCTTATCAAACAAGGTTTTCACTCCAACCTTGCAGTTCACAACATTCAATCCAACAATATATCACTCATAATAAGATGTGACCATACATTTTTTTTTATGGATATATGTCTTCAAAACTTGTCTTAATTCACAATCAACCTCTTTGACATTATCAAGGGTTAGATATCAAAAATATACTTCAAAATATCCACATAAATTTTCTTCAATGGTCTCTGAAATAATACTCTAGGGCATTTTCTTTAGTTCTCAAATGCACTAAGGCTTTCAAGGTTCTCTCACTAAGTTCCCTCACATGAACAACAATTTACAATAAAAATAAAATCCTTTTACACATTTTTCCTCCACCCTCATAAAATACCTTTCAAACCATTTTAATCACCAAAACAAGGTTTTAAAAAATAAATTACTTACTGTTAAGTGGAACGTATTATATTATTGATAATAAAGATTTATTTATACAAAGCTTAGGCTAGGAATAGCCTAACTCGTTACCATGAATATAGGTAACAAACTAACACTAATATACTAACAATATATGCGCTAACACTATATTGTTAGCGTAACTAACCTAGGGTAGGAATAATAACCAAATAGGGTAATAATATAGTTACCATAGGATAGTAACTCTAACATCCCCCCTTATTACATTATTTGGGTAATTGAATAACTACCTAGCTACACTATCATCCCCCCATCATGCTAATATAATCCTAACTACTAACCAAAATAATGGAATAGTAACGTATACGCTAACATCCCCCCTTATTACATTATTTGGGTAATGTAATAACTACTAGCTACACTATCATCCCCCCATACAACAATATTTGGGTAAAGTATATAACTGCCCCAATACAGTGAAATAAGAAGAAGATAAATGAAAGAAGGATGGCTCATGCTTTGTCTTCGGCTTTGGCTCTGGTTTTGGCTCTAAGCATACCTCTATAATTGTACCTCTGGGTCTATCTCAGGATCTTCCTGTGAATATTCCTCTAGATTATCGCCTCTGGATCTACTTGTAGATCTACATATAGAACTTTGTATCTGGGTCTGTCTTTAGGTCTATATCTGGGTCATTATCTCTGGGACTGCCACTCGGTCTGTCACTAGATTTTCCTCGGGGTCTACCATAGGTTTTACCTTTTTGGTAGAAGCCATACAACAGTTCTTTCATCATGGTCCGTTGTGTGAGATCTGTCCATCCACAATCTATATGATCCTTCTTGGCCATTTTCACTTTGTACCAACAACTGGAAGAAGAGTGATTTGTACATCCACATGAATCACAAGGATGTAATCTCCAACACTTAGCTGCAACATGTCTTGTCTTGCCACAGTGACTGCAACAATGCTTTTTAGGAGTTGTAGGAGATTTAGGTTTTACAAACATAGAATTACTGGTACTTGCATGTCCAATATAGCCAAGGCCTTCATGCTTTGCCCTGACACTTACCATTATTGGAGTTTTAATGCCTTGTTCCTGTTTACCTAATCTCTCACCATTGAATCCCATTTTCTTCATCATTTTGGAACCAAATCCTTTGGTGTGTTTTTCAAAACACCCAATTTCATCATCTTCATCAATGCTTTTAACAATATTGCATTTGTCGCTATTGATGAGATTATGGAGCTCTTTTTGAGGGGTTTCAATTTTTAAGTCACTAGTGTCACAAGCAAAATCTTCTACTGAAATGAGATCACCTGTGCTACATCTGATATCTACCATAGAAGGTATGAGGACGCCTGTATCACAACAAGCATGTGCCATAATGGGCTGAAGGTCACTCGTGTCACAACAAGCATTCGCCACAATGGGCTGAAGGTCACTTGTGTCACAACAAGCATTCGCCTTTAGGACCTCACTTTCCTTATTTATTTCCAATTTACGTTGGGCACGGTCAAGTGCAACAAATACCAGGTATATGCCCCTTAGAACACCAATAGGAACTTGAGCACCATTTGTCTGAAGGTCTATACAAGACTCAGAATCATCGAGGAGAGCTACTAAACCATTGTTTAGTGTGAGGAATGTGCCCTCCTCATAAAAATCCAACCCATCCATCTCTGGTGGAAAGTATGGGTCTTTAACTGATTTAGCAACATCAGTTTTTAGGGCTATCTTTTTCTTTGATCTGCCCATTTTTAAGGTGTCGGTCACTGCCGAAAATGCACCTTTTATAATGAATTTTGTAAAATAATTTGACTAAGGTGTCGGTCACTGCCGAAAATGCACCCTTATAAGTCTTCCCCCATTTTATTTACAAAATTATAATGGATCCCCCTTAGTGCAAATTCACTCAAATTGAGTGATTACTATGGTGTACAAAATTTTGCAATATTGGTGTTCAAAATTTTGCAAAATTTAAAGTTTGAATTTATTTAATTAATAATAAAATAATTTGATTAAAAAGAAAATCATTAAAAATATGATTTTTAATCAAAAAAATATTAAATTATTAAAAAAATAATTAAAAAAACTTTAATCAAACAAAATAATTTTACCTTAGGTGTTGTGTTAAGCACAATATGCAATTGTTTGTAAGCACCAATTTTGGTCCGATAGGACTGGAGCCCGTGACCTCGCAAAAAGGAGCTCCTTAGCTCCAGTTCCCGACCACCCGAGCTACCAAGCTCGATGAGAATGAAGGGAACGGGGCCCTTATTATCCACTCTTCCTCGTAGGGACTTGTTGAGCGGGTGGCTCCTCTGCCCTGCGAGTGGCGTGATGTGCTCCGCTAGTGGCACGCCTCTCCATGGGTGGCGCTACCATTTTGACTATCCACTGGTTCACTCCATGGTCTGCAATAGATCGTTTGCCTTGGGTTGTGATCTTGGGTTGTCGGGGATTATTTCAGAATGCAAGAAAATAGACAAGTTATCTCCCCCGCTACACCAAAAATTCAAATGTGATCGTTGCACATTTCTCAAACGCGCTCTCCTCTCGCTGTGCTTGATCAACAACCCGCAACTGGCAGGATGAGAAACCTTTAATGGCCACCAACGTCACTTTGTGAGTCTGTACAAAGCTCGTCGTGTGATTCAGAAGCGAGAAAACAAAATTTGTCCTCGCACACTCTGTTGTAGACAACAATGACGACTGTAGTATGCCTGCGAACGATCTTCGGTCCATAGGATTCATCTAAAACATGAGTGAAATTATTAAGGCCTTTCTCCATGAAGATTTCGATTGATTGGATACCAGCAAAATTGCCTGTGCTATCTGCATCAACCGACTTAACCTGTTTCTATGCATAGGATCTAGATCTTCAAAAGAATTGACACAGCGGGTTCTCCTCTCCCTTTGATGTGTGAGACGTCCTCCTTTCACGATATACAAGATAAGCCTACAAATTGCTATGCACGATAGCGACCACGATATACTCCAAAAACATGCAGATTTATCATCTGTAAAAGGGCTTCACCAAACCTGCGGGTATTCTATGAACGACACATTAACATAACTCCTACGCATTTGACAAAACTGCGATCAAAATGGGCTCTCCTCTCACAGCTCCTCCCCAATCCGTAGGTCTCGCTCCCAGATTGAGCCGTAGCTCTGATACCATGTTAAGTGGAACATATTATATTATTGATAATAAAGATTTATTTATACAAAGCTTAGGCTAGGAATAGCCTAACTCGTTACCATGAAGATAGGTAACAAACTAACACTAATCTACTAACAATATATGCGCTAACACTATATTGTTAGCGTAACTAACCTAGGGTAGGAATAATAACCAAATAGGGTAATAATATAGTTACTCTAACACTTACACCTTATTACTCCTTACTTTCAAAATAATTTTCAACATCAAACAACTCACATTGACCCTTATTACTCCTAACTTTTCTTAACATTTAAAAATATCTTTATTATATGTATAATAATTTACTTAGTCAAAATTAAAACCATTTGATCATACCTAAAATATTTGGGTGCGAAAAAAGAGTTGAACTTGCAACGTCTAGCTTCTGAGATTGCTCAACAACCATTTTGGCTAATCCACTAGATGGGTCTTATGTCTTACCTTGACCATGATAATTTCTTCACATTTTTCTTCAATAGTGACAAAAACACAAAAATCAAAGTTGAGGAGTTTTGAACCTGAGACCTCCTCATTCATAGAACTTTAGCATATTTCAACAACCAACTCAAACATCCTATCAGATGAGATCAAATTATAGGTAATAATATTTTAAATCTTTGAAATACGCACTATCACTTTTTGTGACCTCGAACTACCTCCCCGATCACTCTCAAAATTGATGTTGGGTTTATTTTTCAAAGCACTCGTTTCACATCATATTTTTTGAAATCTCATTCATTTTAATATAAGGTTTCTTGCCCCCTTTTATATGCTTTCACATCAATACTTGACGTCGGCAATAATGAAGAGATTATGGCACATTTGACTTTCAAGACTTTGAATAAAGAACAACTTCGACGGGAAACGTTGGCCCACAACTATTAAGCTTTAATTTAAAAAATTTAAATATTTAAATATTAAATTATTTAAATATTTAATTTAAATAATTTAAATATTAGATAATTTAAATCCTTTTAAATTAAATAACTCCTTGGTCATGGTCTCAATTTTGGCAACCAAGCGTTCTTTAAACCTTGGGCCAAAACAATAAATTAAACCTCTTTCTTTTACCCAAATATTATAATATTATTATTTTATTTTAAACTTGCTTCTCCTTCCTTAGGTCTCAACCTTTTAAACCTACTTCCTTGCCTTAGGTCTTCAATCTGTTTAGGACTTTTGGGCATATAATATTTAAAAACTAATATTATAT
The DNA here is from genome assembly GCA_028583015.1 of Wollemia nobilis. Lineage (NCBI taxonomy): Eukaryota > Viridiplantae > Streptophyta > Pinopsida > Araucariales > Araucariaceae > Wollemia > Wollemia nobilis. The sequence goes on along the minus strand of JAQPPZ010006195.1, from coordinate 6,169,830 downwards.
CCTATTCCTTTAGACCTCTTCCTTACCTTTTGGAAAAACCACCTGATGACATTAATTATGGTGAAACTTGGATATCAACCTCTTGACATCAATGACAACAAAACTTGCTCATATTTCCAACAATATTCCCTTTGTCATTGATGGCAACCCATTTTTTTTTACCAATTCTTTTACATTTTTTAGTTCTGCTCCCCCTGAGAAACTGCTCCCCCTGATTGAATGCTCTCCCTCTAACTCAAATCTCTCCCTCTTTGACATCAATTGCAAAGGGCCACCTTTGGGTCTTGGGGCTAAAGGTAAGACTCTTAGTTTGGCCCCTTACCAACCTTATTTTCTTGAGGTGGTTAGTTATGGGGTGGGAGTAAATCTACTCCCATATTACACTACTCTTCTCCTTTCTTAGATTTCACTTTCCATACCTTTGAAGTCATATATTTTTTAACCTTTTGAGAATCCTCTTTCTTGCATGTCCTTGGAAGTTCTAGAAATTATGTTCTACACCACCTTGATGTATGCCCAACATTATTGCATTTATAGCACTTAATATTGTGATTTCTTGAAGGTGCAAATGTTTGATAGTTCCTCCTGGTGAAGCCATATCCATTCTTGTCATGAATCTTGCAATTTACTACCTTATGAACAAACTGATTACAAGAGTAAAAATACCCTTGAAAGAGATGCTTATTTCTAAATTTTCTATATTCATGTCTTTCATGTGTCCTACACTATGTAGCCTTGTGCCCAAACTTGTGATATGAGAAGAAAGTGTCCATTGAAGAAACATTTCCTTGACCCCATTGGTATTTTAGTCTCTTCTTCTCTGTGATGTTTCCTATTCCATATGTTCCTTATTTATGCATTGTTCCTTTCCTTTTTGAACTTTATATTGTCCAAATTATCATCAAAAGTCTCACTCTCTCTTTTACTCTCTTCTCTTGAATATTATTCTTATTTTGTGCTTGAGCTTGACTCTTCTTTTTTTGCTTCATGTTTCCCTTGTTCTTCTTCAAAACTAAGTCCTATTTTGGTGACTGATGATATTTGTGCATTGATAATCCTGTCCAAGGTCTTTTAATTTTCCTCAAACTTGTGTAGCTTGTCCTCAGAGTCTTTCACTTCCATTCTTAGTGAAAATACCTCATGTTCTAATATTTCCACACTCTAGATCTTTTGTATTTAATTTTTCAATCATACCTTCTTCAATTTTCCTTGCCTCTTCGACCTTAATTTTGAATGTGGTGGGCTCTTGTAGAAAATTTGCTTTTGCTTTCTCATCTTCATGATATTGAACCTTTAATCCTGATTTATTCCTTTTTATTTCTTTAATATCAACAATAAGTCTTTCATATTCTAGCTCTTTTACATTTCACTATCCAACCATACCATTTTCGACTCTCCTTGCCTTTTCAACCTTATATTTCAAGTCAAATAGATATTTTACAAGATTTGTCTTGCATTTCTCATCCTCTTGTCTTTGAACCTTTAATTTTATGTTCTCCCTTTTCAAATCAACAAGTTCCTTAAGTGTGGCTTCTTATTTTCTTTTTTTGAATCTTCCTCTTCTTGATTTTCTAAAATTTTCTCTTTTCTTTGGTATTCAATAGGATAATCTCCTTTTTCTTCTATTATAGAAAGTAGAATTTCTTCTTCATACCTGTTTTGACTATCCCTGTTATCTTTTAGTTATATTTCATATTCACTGCTACTAAACCCATTGTAATAACCTACATCATGACCGAGTTGACCACAAATAAAATATTCTTCACCATATTATGTACAATAAGTTGAATGGTGACCTATCTTCCTACATATGGTACAAAATTTATCAATATAGCCTCTTCTCCACTGGTTGATTCATATCTTGAATCTATTTCCACTTCTCCTCTTAGAACAACAAAATCACATTCATCTTCCTTTTCTTTCATTACCATGAGTGTTATTTCCTTTTAGGTCTCATGGTTCTACTTTTTCCTTTATTTGCCATGTGTGTTCTTGTAAGATATTCCTTCAAGTTGTTAGAACCTTTTTGAAGGAACTCGCTCTAATACCAATTGAAGAACATAAGCTTATACTGATAGGGGGGTGAAAATTATAACACCACTTTTTAATTTTATTTCCCAAACAATATTATCCAATATTATCAATGGTAATATCAACAGTAGTAACCAAAGTAATGCACAAATCATCACACACAATAGAGACACCGATTTAACGTGGTTCACCCAATGTGGGCTACTCCACGAAGAAAATATTTCACTAAAATTTTCTTAACAAATATCTTGGGAATCCTTCCCTTTTACAATGTTTATGGACATATTTCCAAAGGAGACACCAGTATCCTAATCTGGTTTATGGGCACCAACCCATAGGAGATACTAATCTCCTTTGTTGGTTCATGGATCTCTATCCATAGGAGAAATCCTCCTTTGCTCTGGCTGGTGATCTTCTAGAAGACTACTTCCTCCAATGCACTGGATTATGGATATCTCTCTACTAAATGTTCCTATCCTCACTCAAAAGACCTTTGTACACATTTCCATGGCTAATGGATATTTATCTATTGGAGACTACTATCCTATGCTCTATCACCTCCAAAGCTTAATCTTAGCTCTATCAAATTTGCACTAAAAATATTCCTTCAGTCTAGCACAAATATGATCAATATCTATCTCAAATACACACTAAACACAGTTCTTCGGTCTAGCACCAATCTTCTCAATATCTGTCTCAAATCTACACTAAACGCAATCCTTAAATCTAGCACAAATATGCTCAATATTTGTCTCAAATTTGCACTAAAAACAGTCCTTTAGTCTAGAAAAATATTCTCAATATTTATCTCTGATCTAGCATAAACCTATCCTTTCTATCCTCAAATCTCTCCTCAAGCCTTAACACAAAGCTTGATCCAATCACTAATCAACTCTGCCAGATCTGACCCAAGACTTAAAAAAAGCTTGAACAAAACAATCAATCAACTCTGCTCTCAAGTCTTCTCAAAGACTTACCTCAAATCTATCCACAAGTCCTCTCAAGAACTTTCTCAATCTACTCTCAAGTCTTAACCAGGACTTACCTCAAATCTTCCTAGCAAGTTCTCACTAGAACTTGCTCATTCTGCTCAATAAGTCCTCACCAAGACTTACCTCAAATCTGCATTGTAAGCTTCCACAAAATATTACTCAACTCAAATAAATCTATCACAAAAACCTCTTCAATCACACAAACAAGTTTCACACACACATTTTTTTAACTTACAAAAACATATAATGGTTAGAGACTCAATATGCTTCACACTCACAATAATGCTCAATGAATTTCAATCTCTCTTATTTTATCACATAAACATATAGAGAATGGTTAGAGAATAAATATGCTTCAAAATCACAACAATGCTCAATCACTTTTAATATATTTTGTTTTACCATAGAAACATATGTATAATGATTAGAGACTCAATATGCTTCACACTCACAATAATGCTCAATCACTTTCAATCTCTCCTTCAAATCAATCCAGAAATAAAGAACAATTTGTTTCATAGAACTTGAACTGTCACTCGAATACTTTCAATCAATAATTCTCAATCAACCCCACTCAACCAATAACTCAATCAAACACAACTTGCTTATAAACCCTAACCAAGTATTTCACTATGCTTATAACAACTCACACTATGGAACTCAACCTTGACTCAAGATGATTCCAAATTCACATAAAAATGATACTCATGATCTTTCACAAAATCTTAGTTCAATATAGTTCTCAACTTCACATAACAATGATACTCATAATATTTCACAAACCCTAATAATGCATATGAAGGCTCACTCAACATTTCCAACAATGCTTATCAAACAAGGTTTTCACTCCAACCTTGCATTTCACAACATTCAATCCAAAAATATTTCACTCATAGGAAGATGTGCCCATACATTTTTTTTTGATGGAGATATGTCTTCAAAACCTGTCTTAATTCACAATAAACCTCTTTTCCAATCTTAAGGGTTAGATATCAAAAATCCACTTCAAAATATCCACATAAATTTTCTTCAATGGTCTCTAAAATAATACTCTAGGGCCTTTTTTTTAGTTCTCAAATGCACTATGGCTTTCAAGGTTCTCAATCTAAATTCCCTCACATGAACCACAATTTAAAGTCAAAATAAAATCCTTTTACACCTTTTTCCTCCACTCTCATAAAATACCTTTCAAACCATTTTAATCACCAAAACAAGGTTTTACAAAAATAAACTACTTACACCTTATTACTCCTTACTTTCAAAATAATTTTTAACCTCAAACAACTTACACTGACCCTTATTACTCCTAAATTATTTTATCATTAAAAAATGTCTTTATTATATGTATAATAATTTACTTAGACTAAATGTGAGTTACAAATCTCTATTTATCCAAATGGTTATTTTCTTTTTTTATTTGCTAATAATGAAGATAGAGAGAAAACTTTTCAAGGGGGTCCTTGGTTTTTGGAAGGGTAGGGCTTTTCATGAAGCCCTAGCATACTAAATTTAAATCCAAAGAAGAGATGCCTTCTATAGCTCCCGTGTGGGTTAGACTCTTTGGCCTCCCTATTGAATTTTGGAATCCTACTATTTTTTCTTCAATTGGAAACTCTTTAGGAACTTTTATGATGACCGTTGATTGTACTCAAAATTTTGAACATATTATTTATGCTCGAATTTGTGTTTAAATTGATTTTGACAAACCCCTTCCTAAAAATATCACATTAAAATTTGGGGAAGACACTTGGGAACAAGTAGTGGACTATGAGAACATTCCTTTTCATTGTAGAATTTGCCATGAATATGGTAATTTGGCCAGTGCTTGCCAAAATAAAATTCCTGATCAAAAGAAAGAAGATATAAACTCAGCAGGTTTCCAAATACCTAAGAAGAAGAACACTCAGAAAAAAATAGTTATGAAGGATCAATCAAAGTCATTTGCTAATATGTTTGAAATAATTTCCACAAATGATGTCCCAAGTGAGGAAGAGGAAATAATGGAAATTAAAATCTTAGAAACACAATTTAAATATGAAGGGAAGAACTTAGAGACAAACCAAAAAATCAAAGGTTTTCAACAGAAAAAAAAGGAGAAAATTTACACAAGAAAAACAATATTTCAAATGTCAAAACTTCAAATAATGCAGGTCCCAATATAGACTCCATTGAACCATCTAGTAAAATTTTGGCTGTGTATGAGCATTCTTCAAGGTTAGAAGCCATCTCAGATTCAATTGGAATAAGTCAAGAAATAGGGAAAAAAAATTGAAGATGGATTCCAATCAAAAAATAGGTCGCAAGACCAATCAATATCATATGGTAAAAGAAGGTGAAAATCTTGTAGAGGAAGGTAAGATTAATGCCCTCCCCAACTTGTTTAGCCCTGGTATTAATGAAGATCATCACTTGGAATATTAGAGGACTCAAAGGGAGTCTTTCAAAACAAAATTAAATTAGAAGAATGATTCAAATAAATCATCCACATCTTGTTTTCCTTCAATAAACAAAGATGTCAATGGAGGATATGGACTTAATTGCCAGTAAAATGTTGCCAGCTAGAAAAGTGGTTTCCATTAGTTCCCAAGGGACTTCGGGTGGCATTGCTTGTCTTTGGTACCCAAAAGAGGTAGTTATTCACCATATGGTTGGCATTTGGGGTTTGTTGGCTATAGCTATTCAAAGTAGACATTCCAACTAGATTATGCTTTGCATTACTGTTTATGCCCCGACTTCTTTGGAGGAAAAAAGAAGACAATGGAAGGATATTACTCATATTATCTCTCATTTTCCTAAATCTTGGATCTTTATTGGAGTATATTTCAATGCCATCCTCTCTCTGGATGAGAAAAGGGGTGGAAATAAAAATTTGGACAAAAGCATTGACCTCATGAGCAAATATATTGCAAACCTCCATATTGTGGATATCAAACTAGATAATGGCATTATGAATTGGTCTAACATAAGGCAAGCCTTAGCTTGTATAATGGAGAGATTGGATAGTTTTTGCTCTCTAAAAATTTCTTAATCCATGGTCACATTCCTAAAGTGAAGACTCTTAATAATGCTGGTTCGAATCATTTGTCAGTCATGGTGGAAATGTGGAAAACCAATGCGAGTTTCTCTCCTTTTATTTTTCAATTAATGTGGATTAGAGACATTTCCTTCAGACCTCGTGTGCAACAATGGTGGAAGGAAGGTAAACCTAGGCATGGGACTAAGATGTTCTATTTTTCCAAAAGACTGCAATACATTAAATCCAAAATCAAGACTTGGCACTGGAAAGAGTTTGGGGATGTTCATAAAAAAAACATGAAGTTATTGCTCTTCTTGAAAATTTGAATAAGAAAATCCGTTTAGATGGCCTCACAGAGAAGAGAAGTGCAAATGAAATTAAACTCACAACTCATTTAGAGGAATGAGAAAAAAGAGAAGAAATCTTATGAAAGCAAAAATCTAGAATTCAATGGCTCAAAGAAGGAGATCGAAACACAAATTTCTTTCACAAATATCTTCTAGCTCGAAGATATCACAACTTTATTTATTCCTTAAATTCAGATACTGGAGATGTTGTTTATACTTGGGATGGCATGAACTCTATTTTTGTTGATTACTTTTCCAATATTTGTGCTGCTACTCCTCTTGACTCAGCTTCTCAACAAAATGTTCTTCAAGCAATCCCTTCTCTTATCACTTCGAGGAGAACTCTATTTTGACTGCTCCTGTTACTATCAATGAGCTTCAAAAAGTAGTTTTTAAAATGCAAAAAAGGAAAACCCCAGGTCCTGATGGTTTTCCTATTGAGTTCTACCAAGAGTTCTAGTATATCCTTCATGTTGATTTATTAGAGGTGGTGGAAGAAGCCAGGAAAGCAAAAGAAATTTTGAAGGTTATCAATAAAAATTATATTACTCTTGTTCCAAAACCTCAAGAGTTTGATCATATCTCATCTTTTAGACCTATTGCTTTATGTAATGTTCTTCTCAAAATAATTACTAAAATCATGGCAGAAAGGTTGAAGCCTCTTTTGCATAAGATTATTTCCCTAGAGAAAGGGGTATATGTGGAAGGACGTCAAATAGTATATGAGATAGTTATTACTCAGGAAGCCATCCATTCCATGGATATGCAAAATTATCCTTCTATGTTCATTCCGTTAGACTTATCCAAAGCTTATGACAGAGTGTATTGGAACTTCCTTATCAAAGTTTTGAGGCAATTTGGTTTCTCTAAGGATTGGATGGATTGGATTATGGGATGTATCTCTTTAGTTTCTTACTTAGTTCTTATCAATGGTAGGCCTTCTCAGTCTTTCCTAGCTTCCAGAGGTATTAAGCAAGGTGACCCGCTATCCCCTTATTTATTCATCATTCTTGTTGAATGCTTGGGTAGGACTATAACCAAAAAGAGGGAAAACAAAACCCTTGAGGGAGTTGCCATTGCTCATGGAGCTAGACCTATCTCTAATCTTCAATTTATGGATGACTCTACTCTTTTAGGTAAAGCTATGGTTAAGTAAGCTTCTAATATTAAGAAAATCATTAGTTGTTTTTCTAAGGCTACTGGGCAGTTGATAAATGAAGACAAATCTAAAGTTATTTTCTTTCACTGCTCTGCTAGACAGGAATTCATGGTCTTGGATAAATTAATATATAAGAAGACCTCTCTTCCAATCACTTATTTAGGTATTCCAATAAATATTCAAAGGCAGCAAAAATAAATATTGGAATTGGTTGTTGGATAAATTCAAGAAGAAAATTGGAAAGTGGACCAACAAGTGGCTTTCTTATGGGGGTAGAATCACCTTGGTAAAATTAGTCCTTCAAGCTATTCCTATTTATTTTTCTTCCATTTTGAATATCCCAAAGGTCGTTCTTTGAGAATTGGATCAAATCAGTCATCATTTCCTTTGGAGTGGTACTAAGGAGAAAAGAAAATGGGCCTTGGTGAAATGGGATACTTTATGTCTTCCTAAGAGTGAAGGGGGTTAGGATTTCGGTCTTCAATTAATAACATCAAAGCTTTAGCTGCTAAATTATATTGGAGGATGTTGCATAACCCCAATGCTCTTTGGGCCAATAATATTCGTGCTAAATATGCTGAGAACAAAAGTCCTGAAGACCTTGTTCGCTATCAAATTCCTACCAAAGGTTCTCCCATTTTAGCAGTTCTTAATAATGGTAAGGATTTGATAAAGAAAAAATTATTTTGGATCATTCATAATGGTCAACATGCAAAATTTTGGACAGATTCTTGGGATGGTCACAAGCCTTTGATAACTCAGTTTCCCGATTGGAGGCATTTGATGGAGGAGCTTCACCGAGCTAATTGGATAAAGGTGGCTAATTACTATTGATACCACACTGGTAATTCAAAGGTTGGTAGATATTGGATCCCTATTGAGGACTGGCCTATCCAAATCCTAGAAAGGCAAATACAAGATATCCAAGGCATCCTTCATATGAGATCCCTCTCTTGGTCCCATGAAAAAGATTGTTTTGGATGGAACAACACTACTAAAGGTGAGTATTCTATTGCTCAAGGTTATTTGACCTTATGTCATAATAATTCCAACCATTCTTCTGACATATTTTCTCAATTGTGGGCTCAAAATATTTGACCTAAGGTGAGGTTATTTAATTGGATTTTATTGCATAGTAGGGTGCTTACTTTAGCCCTTTTAGATGTGAAATGTGTGAAGAGAATGTAGAAAATATAAACCATATTTTTATTGAGTGTACTTTAGCCTCTGAGCTATGGAGGAGAATGGCCACTTTAATTGTCTTACAATGGTCCAATTTTTTTACTTTTGAACAACTTTGGAGGGATTGGCCTAATCAAGAGGGTGTTGATCATTTTATTAGGCAGTTAGTTTGGATGGGTTCTACCATTCTTCTTTGGAATATTTGGAATGAAAGGAACAAACAAATTTTTAATAAATATAGGAAGGATATTCACTATATTTGGCAAATACCATAGCCAAATTAGTTGAATCAGTCCATCAACTCCTTAATAAACCCCAAAACTCTCACCAAATATGGGATCAAGTGATGCAAATATTGAAGATTAAACCTTCTAAGGGCAACCAAAATAAAGGGAATGTGAGTATTAGTAAGATGGATAGGACTAGAAACTAGCAACCTTATCCTAAGGATTTTGGAAAAGTCAATACTGATGGAGCCTCTAGAGGGAACCCTGGAAAAGCTAGTGTGGAGGAATTGGTAGACTTTCAGATGGCTCCCTGGTTTTCACTTTTGTTGAGAATTTGGGTATTCTTTCCAATAACCTTGCTGAGGGGTATGGTATCCTTAGAGGCCTTCAGGAGGCTACTAAGGTTGTATGGGAAAAGGTGTTAGTTGAGTCTGACTCTCAACTTATGATTAATATCTTGAATACTCCTTCTAAGAATCATAAGGTGGATTGGAGAATAAAAAGAATTATTGAGAAGATTCAGTTAATCCAGATGGGATTTTTGAAAGTTGATTACAATCATGTGGTCAGAGATCAAAACAAGAGTGTTGATGCTTTAGCTAATTGGGCTTTGGACAAAGGTGATCTTACTTGTTATGGCCACCCTTCTATATGGTGGGCTTCTCAAATTAGGGAAGCTCTTCTTTCTATCATTTCTTTGGATGGCTCCAACTCTGAAGGTACCTAGTTTCTTCTTGTTTTTTTTTTTTGCTTCTCTTTGGTTCATTCAGTTTTTTTTTAGTTCCCTAGCTCATTCTATTCTTTATTTTGTTTCCTCTGTTGATTCTTGCCTTAATAGTCTTCTGTTCTAGATAGGTCATTGTTTTGTTCATTGTTTTTTTTTTTTCTTTTTTTCTTCTTTGTTTTTTTGTTTAGTTTTTTCAAGTGGGTGGGTTCTTTTGTTTTGTTTTGTTTTTGTGTTCTTTGTGTTGTTTTTCGTTGTTCTTGTGTTTTTATTGTTTTGTTTTTTTTTTATGTTTTTTGTTATTGTTCTTGTGTTTTTTTCATTCTTGTTCTTGGGTTTCTATTTGTTTGTGTTATTTCGTGTTTTTATGTGTGAGTGTTTTCTATGTTTTTTGTTTTTGTTTATTGTCTGTTGTTGGTTGTTTTTTATTTTTATTTTTATTTTATTTATTTTATTTTTTAGGTTTTAGTTGTGTTTATTTTTCATGTTTTTTTTGGATTATGTCTTTGTAGTGTTCTGTTGTTTTTGTCTTGTTTGTGTTTTGTTATGCGGTTCTTGTTTTTTTCTATGTGGTTTGTGTTGTGGTTTCTTTTTTCTTATTGTGCATGTTTGGTTGTGATTTTGTTTTTGACACACTCAAGGAGCATGTTTTTATTTTATTTTATTATTTTTGTTGTTATTTACTTATTTTTAAATTGGTTTTGTGTGTTTGTTTGCTCCTTGAGTATGTCAAAGGTGGTAGGCCAGGTCCGAGTCCTGGGCATTTTTGGCGAAATGGATACCCCTACCTCCTTGGGTATTACCTGAAAGTGGCATCCCTTTTGGTATGTTTTCCACAAATAAAAAAATAATAAAAATAATTACTTAGTCAAAATTAAAACCATTTTCTCATACCTAAAATATTTGGCTACGTACAGAGAGTTAAACTTGCAACGTCTAGCTTTCGAGATTGCTCAGCTACCATTTTGGCTAACCCACTGGATGGGTCTTAAGTCTAGCCTTGACCATGATAATTTTTTTGTTTTTTTCTTCAATAGTGACAAAAACACAAAAAAATTGAAGCCGAGGAGTTTTGAACTTGAGACCTCTTCGTTTGTAGCCCTTTATCATATTTCAACAACCAACTCAACCATCCTGTCATATCAGACCAAACGACAAGTGATAATATTTTAAATCTTTGAAATACATGCTATCACTTTTTGTGATGCTTGAACTACCTCCCCGATCATATTTTTTGAAATCTCATCTATTTTAATATAAGGTTTCTTGCCCCATTTTATATGCTTTCACATCAATACCCGACGTCAATGATAATGAAGAGATTATGACATATTTGAATTTAAAGACTTTGAATAAAATTTTTGAATAAAGAACAACTTCAGCGGGAAACGATGGCCCACAACTATTAAACTTTAATTTAAAATATTTAAATATTAAATTATTTAAATCTTTAATTTAAATAATTTAAATATTAAATAATTTAAATTTTTTTAAATTAAATAACTCCTTGGTCATGGTCTCGATTTTGGTAACCAAGCTTTCTTTAAAACTTGGTCCCAAATGATAATTTAAACCTCTTTCTTTTACCCAAATATTATAATATTAAATATTATAATATTATTATTTTATTTTAACTTGCTTCTCCACCCTCGGGTCTTCAACATTTTAAACCTATTTCCTTGCCTTAGGTCTTCAATTTGTTTAGGAATTTTGGGCATATAATATTTAAAATAAATATTATATCCCATTTCTTTAGACCTCTTCCTTAACTTTTTGAAAAAACACCCGATGACATTAATGAAGATGAAACTTGGACATCAACCTCTTGATATCAATGACAACAAAACTTGCTCATATTTCTAATAGTGGATCTTCCGCAAGTTGATCAGCTATTACCTGACCTTTAATGGATTTTTGGCTAATGAATTCAAGGTCAAATCCAATAAGGAGCATTATCCATTTAGCAGTGCAGGTGTTATTGTAAGTGCAAGACATCATATAATGCAGAGGATTTTCTCTAGCTATGACATATGTTGTGTGACTAAGAATGTAATGTCAAAGTTTCTTAGTGGTAAAACCACTCCTAAGCACAATTTTTCTATATAAGTGTATCTAGTTTCATAGCTTACCAATTTTCAACTAATGTAGTAGACAACTTGCTCTCGATTTTATTCATTCTTTTGTGCAAGCATTGTTCCTAATGCAAAGTTCGTTGCTAAAATATAAATATAGAATGGGACCCTTGAACGAGTAGGAGCTAAGACTTGTAGAGGATCTAGGTATTTATTAATTTTATGAAAGGATTTTTGATACTCATTTGTCCAACAAAATGGCACTCCCTTTTGTAGTAGGTGATTGAATGACCTACATTTTTCAGAAATATTCACAATGAAACAAAGGATCAATTGAATATTTCCTTGTAAACTATGCAATTACTTTAAGTTAGTTGGGGGAGGCATCTCCATGATGACCTTGACCTTGTTTGGGTCCACATCAATGCCTCTTTTGGAGATAATGAATCCGAGAAGTTTGCCTAAGGTAACACCAAAGACACATTTTTTGGGGTTCAACCTTACATTATATTCTAGAAGTCGGTCAAAAACTTTCTACAATACACCAATGTACTCTTGTTGAGTTTTAAATTTAGCCAAGAAGTCATCCACATAATCTTTGATAAATTATAATCTTATCTATGTAGTCATGGAAAATGTATGGCATGACATGTTGATAAGTCGCACCCACATTTTTAAGACTAAAGGGCATCACCTTGTAAGAAAAAGTTCCCCAAGGTGTAGTGAATGTTGTTTTGTGTTGGTCATCAATATTTATTCAAATTTGGTGGTATCCTAAAAAATCATCCATGAGAGAAAGCATTTCATGGCCAGCGCAAGTGTCGAAAAGAGTATCAATATTTGGAAGAGCAAAGTCATCCTTAGGACATGCTTTTTTAAGATCTTGAAAGTCAGTGCAAATGCATATCACCCCATTAGGCTTAAGAACATGTACCATATTTTAAAGCCACTCCAGATAATCAATGGGTACAATGAAAACCACATCTAGAAGCTTTTGGAGTTCTTCTTTGACCAATAGGGAAATGGTAGGATGCATCCTTCTAATTTTTTTTTGACCATCTTAGCATCACGATGTAAGGTGAGATTATGGACAACCAATCTAGAGTTTGGACCAGGAATATATTTATAGGACCATGCAAAAATACCCTTTTCCTCTTGAGGAAAGTAATTAATTACTCTTGTTCATCGTTAGATAATATTTGACCAACCTTGATAATTTAGGTATTGTATTTGTCTCAACTAAGGTCCACATCGATGGTATCTTCAATGGACATATGTGAGCCTTCCTTAAGTTGATGGGGTGTAGAGATTAGGTGAATTTCATCTATGATGTCATCAAACTCTTCTAAATTATACTCATCTATATCTGCCTGGAAAAAATTAGGATTTGAAGGTGAAGGTGAATGCGAAGGTGGGGGGGATGGAGGAATGTAATTGGCTAAAACCCTTAACAATTCCTTTTTGTGATGCCAAGATGATGAATATCCCTATAGCCATTTTCTGTTCTATCGATTATAACATCTCTACCTGATCCAATAAGGAGAATGGTCTTCCTTGCCACCAAGGGCTTTTCAATGTCCTGTACAGATATCTCCTTCTCAAATTCCTTGGTGGTAACATTCCTACCCCTGAATCTGAGGAGGATAATTCCTCATCTACACCCAGCCATAGAGTTTCAAAACCCAAAAGAAAATCTAAAAATGACAAACCCCATTCTGAATTCCATATTACGAAGAAGGTCAAAGTTGAAGCCACTCCTGTTAGATGTTCCCAAAGGCTCAAACACAAAGATTTGGTTGAAACTCCTCCTTCCACTTCAGTAAAACCTTCAAAGGCTCAATCCAGCTCGCCTGACCTAGTTGAAAAATACCTCCACAAAATGGTTGTTCATGCTACTTCTGCAACTATTGATCATCTGGAGACAACTCACATAGCCATTGGCAAAGCTATTGTGATTCTTAAATAACAGAGGCATGCTCTTTTTTTTTTCTTTTTTAAGAAAAAAACCTCTTGCGAGGCCGCATTGTTCTGAGAGACCACGAACAGGGGGTTCTATACCATCAAATTCATCAGGGAGTCGCACCCGACCCTGCCCGCACTAACATTATCAATTGGATTTTGGGTACCCAATTCAGATTTTTGGTAGGGTGGAGATTCGAACCTGGGACCTCCCTTGGAGGATTTCCCTCTCCTCTCCAACTCACCTACAACACCTGGGTTCAGAGGCATGCTCTTAGCCTCCTATTCTTTTATGATAATATTAATGATACTTCTATGTTCTTTGCTACCGAAGTTCCGTTCGATACCAAAGGAGGTGCCAAATATGAAGACGTGATTGAAATTTCCAAGGATGCTTGTATCATAGTTTTTAAGGAAGACCCAAAGGATATCCTGAAGGATGACGTAAAGGATACCATTCTGGAAACTGTTGTTATTTCTCCAGTGCAAATAGACGCTTCTCTTTGAGCATGTTTGTTGCTATTTTTTTTATTTATCATCCTCACTATCTGGTTCTTGTTCCTTTGGTTTGAAGGATTATTGGTCTCATTGTGGTCTAGGTTGGTTGCTATCTATTTTTAGTTCCTTTTTTGGTCCTTTGTCCTTCAGGACATCTCATTTTGGTAAATTTTTGCTTTTGCTTCTCAGTTGTGCTATGTTTGAATTTGTTTAGAATTTTTCAGTTCTTCTTGCTTCAGATATGTAAAAGGTGTTAGGGTGCCTTTCAAATGCCCTGTTTTCAATAAAATTAATTTACCAAAAAAAAACAATTCCTTAAACAAGACAAACTCGAAAAAGGATGGAGGTGAGGAAATCTAGTCCATATCAATGAGACTCATGTTAATTAGAATTGGTTTAGCTAGATCATATGGATTACATAGGGGGGTGAATAAATAAATAGGATTCATGTTGATTTATGAGCAAAGTGGATAAGGTCTGATGGAATGGATAGAACTTATGAACGGATGCTAGGATCTTGGTAAACCTAAATAGCAGCAAGCAACACAAATAAATGCATTTAATTAAATGATATACACATGCAATGATAAAAAAAGGAAAAATATTTTTGTTTGATTTTTTATTTTATTTTTTATTGGTAGTGGTGAAAACCACTATTTTTGTGTTATATACATATGTTACATGTTTGTCTTATGAAATGGATTAATGAATTGGGGGTGGTGGTTCATCGGTAGGGTCAACTCACTCTTGTGGAAGAAGAAAGAAAAATATGAGCTCATGGATGGGGAAAATTATAAGATAAAACTCATCTTGTTCAATATGGGGAATAATGAGTTCTGATTCCTCTTAAAATTCATCTAAAATTATCGACATAAGTTCAAATTATTCATATATTTCATCATCAGAATCATCATGATGGAGGACTTATTCTCCTAAATTTATACTAAGCCTTTGGAAGGATTTTTCAAGAGAAGAGGTTGTGGAAATTGGGTGGCAACCTAGACCTGAATGATCATGCACTTATTGATATGGAACATCAATAGACTGATACACTCCCTATTCATGCAATCCTAGGCCATGACCTTGCCAATTAACTATGTGAAAATAGTGGGATGGAAATCTTGATATGTTTAGAATGTTGGTAGGTGTTGGTTCCTTGGGTTCCTCTAGGGGAGCTAGATTTTATGAAGAATAAATCCCTCCATATACAAACTTTATGCTATTTGGATCTGAACCCATGTCATATACTACTCCTATAGATAAAGGTGGGTCACATGGGTGACCGAAATACTTAGCATTAGGAATGGTGAGTGGTGTGATGGTTATGTCTTGGACCACATATTCACCAATACCAAGATTAGTGAGGTAGACTTCGACTTGGGATGATGTGGAAATACCATGGTCGGATGATGGCTCTGGGAATGGTGAAGATGAAGATGTCTCACAATCTATCATCTTGAATTTTGAAATATGAGGTGATGGTGATGGAGTGGATTGGGAAAGTTTCTGGATGGGTGATGATGATGAAGTGGAAGGCAATGATATGGATTGACTTTGATCACATGTGTATGTATTCAATGATGAAGATGATGAAGTATTGGTGATCAGGGAGTCCTAAGGAATGGGAGCCTTTGATAAAGAAATTGATGGAGTGGTAGATGTATTGGATAACGATGATAGGAAAATATGGGTGGAAGAAAGCATAGGTTCATAGGTATTTGAAATGAAATTACAACACATGAATGGTTTGACATCTTCTAGTATGCAATGTACTTATCCCTCATGAACGTACTTAAAGCATTGATGTAAAATGGAAGGAACATAACTCATTTCCCTCATCAAAGGTCTTCCAAGGAGTACATTGTACACCATGGACCCTTCTAGGATGTGGAACATAGTGTGCAATATTTTGACCCCTACTTCAATGGGTAAAACAACAATGCCAATTGTGGAACACAAAGCATCGTTGAATGCTTTTAGGGTGAAGTAATACTTGGTTATATGATATGGGGGAAGATTTAAATGATGAAGGGTAGATGTGGTGATGATATTGATGGAGGAACCAGTATCAATTAGAACTATTTTGAAAGACTTCTTGTCAGTTAGAGCCATGATGTGCAATGGAGGATCTACTAATTCTGATGAGATTGGCTTAATCTCAAAGTCATAAAATGTAATGGAAGGCTCCATGCATGTTTGAATTCTCCCTAAAAAGTTGTTGAAGGCATTAGAATCTTGATATTGTAATTCAATGGATTTAAAAATGTCCATTAATGCCTCACGATGTGGCGATATTGTTGAATTAACTCATAAATTATCAATTTGATGGAAACCATATTTAGACTTATGGTTAATCGTCTACTCAATGAGATGACTGGTCATGATGGATGATTGATGGGTGGAATGGGTGGATTTTATTGGCTAGGAATGTGGATTTGCAATGAAGGATTGGGGGAAATTTTGATGGGAGGTGATGTGGGAGGTTGTGACACACTTGCTTGAGGTTTTTGCCTTGCATTTTGCTAATTATTTCTTTGAACTCTTGTGACCACATGAATGGCACCTAAAAAACCTTGGTATTGTTGGACATGATTAACTTGATTAGGAGGAGTTTTGGTATTAGTTCCTCCCATATTTGGTTGTACCTCCTCATTGTGAGGAAGTGGTGTTTGGAAAATACCAATTTTTTGATTTTTTTGACCAAGGGGGTTGTCAATCTTGATGGCCCCCAAGTCAATAAGGTCTTGAACGATGTCTTTGAATACATGGAAATTATTTATATCATACCCATTTTGCCAATGGTAAGGAAAAAGTAAATATTCTTGATAATATTTTCCAAGTTTAGAGGGATCATTTGGTCTAATTTTAGGAAAAGCAAGTTTGTTTCTATCATACAACCTTCAAAAATGGAAGCATATGACTTAGCCAAGGGGTATATTGGTGATTCCATCAAAATGACAATCATCGGGGATGGTTCTCTACAACCGACATTGTTTTTTGCATGGCTTGAGTTACAAAGGGTATTTCATGATAAGAAATTTGTTACAGTGGTTGTTACATTGATTATTGTTGAGCCATTACCAGATGGCTCATGACCACTTGATTAACATGATTATGCTGGTTGGTCGGAGTGGCTTGTGTTGATTTTTATTGGCCAAAATAATTTCTTTTATATTGGCCTTTGTTTTGCCATTCCTTTTTCGTAGGCTTAAGTATGCCCTCTTCGATTTTTATTTCCTTAATGACACTAGCCTATGCTATATCTTCTTCAAATGAATGATATGTCTATAATTGAAGCAGGTTTTAAACAAATCTTTGTGAATAGTTTGATAAGTTCTTCCATTGGTAGGGTGAATGGCAAATTGGTAATGACAACCCTCCAATGATTTCTAAAATCATAGATAGACTCATCATAATGTTGTCTTAAAGCATAGACATCAGATAATGAGACTTTCCATATAGCACTGAGGATAAAACGCTCAAATAATTGGTCAACCAATTGATCAAAAGTATAAATACTATGACTATGCAATTGATTGTACCACTCTATGGCATCTCCTCCTATTTTTTGAGGAAATTTTTTTGAGCAAGAGAGCATTATCATTTTGGATTCTAAAACATGAGTGTACAAACGTGCTTACCTACTCTTTGGTATCCTCAGTTACCTTGAATTTTTCAAACTTAGGCACCATGAAATCTATTGGATATGGAAATAATGGTACCGAAGTATGAATGGGTTGGTTGATAATCTGACATAAGGTTAGATTCTAGTTTTTCAATCTAGGATTATATTGTATCAACTAATCTATTTGTTGTTGCATGGCCTTAATTCGAGGGTCTTCCCCAAGAATGTGGAAACCCTAAATTACCTTATGATTTTGAGGTGAGGTGTAAAAATTTTGTGGGGTGACTGAATGATGATGAGATTGGTGATGATGAATAGGTGAATGTGATGGAAATTTATGAATGGAGACTGATGATGAAGAGATAGAAAAATTTGGAATGGGGTCAATGCATGAGGGTTATGGCTAGGTTGGCCAATGGGAATAGGATGGGTATTTGTATGACTTGGTGGAGGAACAGGGATAGAAACCATATAAGATTGTGGTGTCCATGATGGACCCTAGTTAATGAGGATAATTTGAGTAGATTTTGGTAGAGGCTTAGGGTTCACTTGCACTTGATTTTGAGCATTTTGATACTACTTAAGCAATGTGTTCAAATATTCCCATTATTCATTAATTTATCTATAAAAAATGGAGGGTATGAAATTAGATGGTATGGAATATGTGGCTAGGTAATAAGTTATACTTGGTATGGTAACTTGGGAGGCTGAAACTTGTGAAGCAGCATTTACATGTGCTTCATACAATGGGTTAGTGTATGTGGATGTGTATGAAGTGTTAGGCACACATGAAGGTTTGGGAATGGATACATGAGAGGAAGGTGCAAATTATGCCTTGAAAAGAAGGTTACTGTACACCTGGGTAAAGTTGGATGGTGGCTGGAAATTAACAAATTCTTGTTATAAAGTAGGATATTGTCTAGGTGAGTTAAGGACTGACTCTAAGAATAGTTAGAAGACTTCATAAGAGCTTCTACTCATGCCATATCTATGTGGGTAATATGGTGATCAATGGTTGGTGAGGTTGAATCTATTTGGGGAATAGCCATATGAAAGGCTATGGGTGACAAGGAATGTGAGGG
Organism: Wollemia nobilis; assembly: GCA_028583015.1. Lineage (NCBI taxonomy): Eukaryota > Viridiplantae > Streptophyta > Pinopsida > Araucariales > Araucariaceae > Wollemia > Wollemia nobilis. Next base: position 6,150,916 of record JAQPPZ010006195.1, on the reverse strand, counting down.
ACCTACAAATAAATATACCTATGTCACATTTAGGGAATCTACCACAGAAGTGGCAGGGAAGGTGGATTAGTTTAAGTGCTTGCCTAATCCAAGGAGCCATTAAACTATAATTTGTGTTTCATTTTATTTATTGCTCAAAAAATTTGGGAAAACTTCAACTCAGGGGTTGAGCCATCAAAATGGCTCCTATTAATAATCCACACTAGGGTATGTTAGGGTTTGAGTGACATGAATTGTGTGAATCATATTAAAACATAACAGATGGTGAATATTAATTTTGGGTGTGTGGCATGGATTGATGTAGATGTATGACTAGGATTAAGTTAAATCAGATGGTTGGGATTTATTCACATATATAATATTTATATTTATTAAATATATATAAAATATAATATTTAAAATATTAATATTAAACATATATTTAACAAATATGCTTAGATATATATAAATAAATAGGAAATATGGCAAGAAAACCTGGATGGATGACAAGTGGCGAGGTTTTGGTGTCTACAAAGGGAAAAAGTATTGATTATGAGACATGACTGGCTTCGATTGAAATTGAATTTGAATAAAAATTCCTAGAGGTTGCATATAGATTAAGAGATGACTAAAAGGTGTTTGAGCATGTTAACACTAAAAAATTGGATGGCAATTCATGAAATAAAGATAAGGGAATCCATAATGAGAAATAAGTAAAAATTTTCAAACCATAGTCTATAATGAAAGCCATAGGATTGGCTAGATTAGCAAAATAATTTTTTTTGGCTTGAAGAATACCATCTAAAGTTCCATAGAAAAAACCCACATTTCCTTCCAAATTCACACCAAATATTGGTAATAAGTCTACCTAATTCAAGTGTTTGGATATGAAATAAATGGATGCCTATTGAGCATAAGGATTATGTTATAATTATGATGATAAGTATTCACCAAGGCATAAATGCACCCCAAAAAAGTTAATTTTGTTGGATGTAGAGAATTAGTAAGCAGTGAAAAACTTGATGAAGAAGTAGAACCACTAGAGGAACAACTTAAGCATGAAGGTTAAACACAAGAAGAACCATAACCAAAAATATATGTCCATGCACTTGCAAGAATTTCTATCCCTCAAATGATGAAGGTAGTAGGATTATTCAAAGGGTAATGTATTACAATTATCCTTGATGCAAGTAGTATGCATAATTTTATTGATCCCTAAGTATCCAAGCAAGCAAATTGTTACATGTATGCTTGCAACTCCTTTGAGGTTATGGTGGAAAATGGTGAAACATTACCTTGTAAGGGTAAATGTTGCAATTTTAAGTTGAATATATGGGAATATGAACTCAAAATTAATAAATTTGCTCTTTTTTGGTCACGAATCTGCCTAGTTACAAAATCTACATTTTGTGCACCCTAGACCCAACCAACATTGAAAGGCCGAAGGAGAGAAATGTCCTTCGGGCCAATCTCCAGAGAGGGTTGGCTCCCTTTCTAATCTACTCTGGTTTAAAGCTTAGGGTAACAGGAAAGAAATGGGGAAATATGGCTATAAGCCAGAAGTGTAGGATGGGGATAGACTAACAACCAAAATTCAAATCAAGCAACGATTAGCATACAATAGAAATGAAAGCACAGGAACTACTTACAGTTTTGCAAAGACAACCTCCAAAGAGCATCTCAGTATTCACTCCCTCACCAACAAAGATTAAATTCAGATGCAAAATTTAAACACAACAAATAATGGAGATGAATGTATTCAAAAATGACATACAAAAAATCATCAAATGCAACACCATTCAGAGAACCAGAAGCCGAAGTCTTTCTATTGATGCAGAAAACTTGAAGTATTTTTCTGCAGAGTGTCCATCCTCCTTTGTACATGAAAAATGATTAGTATTTATAGAGGATTACGCCTCTTTCATTTAATGCACATACAAACAAAATGTTGGTAGATAAAAAACCAGCGTGAATAATTTCCTCCTCAGCATCAGTGATGTTCTGGTCAAAATATTCTTCATGGAAACCACGATCCAGCTTTGGTGGGAGAATCACATGGGAAATTGGCATGATTAAATGATGGGAAGCAACCTTGAGCGTTGGTGCATTGGGATGCAATGAAGTTGCCTGAAAATCGGGAGCTTGGTCATTGAATTTGCTTCACCCTTGCGCCTTGGAACTCCACCTTCGCCAAGAAAGTCCATCGGGTATTAATGTTGCTTTGAGAAAATGTGGAGTTGGTGGATGGTGCCTTGGAAATAGTCAAAATCACCCTTTAGCATTTAATCCTACAAATTTTTAGCTAAAATTTGGGCCCAAAACTTGTTTGCTTTGCCCCAAAAATTAAATTCCATCATCCCCTGGTCTTTCTCAAAAATTCTGCACAATTGGTATCTTGGAAAAGTCTCCTTTGTTGTTTAAAATTGATTTCACCCAAAAATGGGGTGACTAGCTCTTTCAAAATGAAGTTGGGTGAAAACACCCTATGCAAAGTTTTCTCTGATATTTTGATCATTAGCCCAACACGTCTTCATTCTGCCAACTATTTTGTGTTCAAAGCTCTTCTTCCCCTTGCCAAGGCTTCCTTTTCATTCATGCCTTCATTTGGAGCATGCACCCACATTTTTAAATAAAATACTTAGAACACGAAAACCAACAATTCTTATAGTTTCGCCCCTCAGAGAGGGCAAAAATGAGTTTTGCCTCCTCCCTCGGGGTGAAAATCATTTCAAACTTTGACTTTTCCACCTTGCGTTGACGTGTTTCATTGGCTTTTAAAACACATTTACCCCAAAGAGGGGCGAATGGGGTTTTCGCCTCTCCTTTGGGGCGAAAACACTTTTTTAATTCCTCCATTTTAGCAACTCAACATCGGGCCCCACAACGCGCCTTTCAAAATACTTTGTTGTGCTTTCGCTCCCCAGAGGGACAAAAATATTTCGTTGCATTTGAAACTTACGTTCGCCCCAAAGAGGGGTGAATGGGATTTTTACCCCTCACTTGGGGTGAAATCCTCTTTGCAATATTCTTTAATTTATCAAGGTGGGACCCATGATGCGCTCTCCTTTTGCAATGTGCTTTCACCCCAAGGAGGGGTGAAAGGGAGTTTCACCCCTCACTTGGGGTGAAAGCTCTCTTGAATTTTCAACCTATTGTTGACGTGTACCTTTGCCACTTCAGAAATATGTTCACCTTTGTTCTTTGATGTGGGCCCACAAATCTTATCCTTTTTAAATGTGGTTTCACCCCAGGGAGGGGTGAAAGGGATTTTCACCCCTCCTTTGGGGTGAAAGCATCTTTGACTTTAGCCTTTGACCAGCTCATGCCTTTTCATTGCGCTTGCTTTAAAATAAACAATGTTTTCACCCCAAAGAGGGGCGACAGATATTTTCGCCCCTCACTTGGGGTGAAAATACCTTGTCTTCTTTTTGCCTTCGAAACTTCAAATATTTTTAATCTTTTATGCGCCACGACTTTCGTTCATTTTAAATTCTTCATCTGGATGTCTCGGGCGATTTCAACCTATTTTCGGATGCATTTAATTTTAAAGTGCCCTTTCATCCTCATGGAAAGTGAAACCATTTTTCTTTCTTTATCTGTCGACGCTTTCATTTCGAACCAATTTTGCTAGTGCTGAAAACTGTTAACTTGTTGCTCCATTTTACACATAATGTTAATTTTACCTTAAAACCCCATCATTCCCAACATAATGTCCATGAAAATTACAAGAAGAGGATTAAAACAAAAATTAATTGTAACAAAATATATTGACAAAAGCTGCGATATTATTCATTATATTTTGCCCTTCTTTTACAATTAAAACTATCAACAAAATTTCAACAAAATTTTAATGTGGCAAAGTGACAAAACTACCAATATTTTTGGCGGCTCTCGGGGTATCCAGCTCGCATGGATGCAATCGATCCTAGGCCTTCATCCATTGGGCTCAGGTGTCTACTCCACTTGGTGCATCAGACTACTTATTGCTTGCTTCGGCATTTTGCTCCTCGACCTCCTTCGCTGCAACCTCTTCCTCTTATGCAAGATGCATGACTGTAGCCTCGAACACTACAATGGCCTCGGACCAAGCATCTCCACTGATCAGCTCTAGGCCATTAAGTGAATCCACAAGGTACCTGAAAGTCTCCACTTGCTCCATATCAATGTAATTTACCCATTGGCTGAGCTCCAGCAAGCCAGATTCAATGCGTGTAAGTTTCCTCATCAGGGGCAGCACATGGTCTTCAGTGAGAGGCTCATCCCAATCATCAATTTTTGAGGTATCATCAACAAAAATTGCCCATACTGCTTCTAGGTCCTCCTTTGATAGAATGTTCCCCTTATCATCAGTGAAACTAGGGAAACCATTATCAGCCACTGCATTAAAGTAGAGTGTTGAAACTCTTCTCTCCTACTCAAACACATCGAGTAGCTTACGAGCCTCCTTAACCTGATCCAGCTTAGAAAAATACTAGTGCAGTATAACTTTAGCACTTGCCCAAGCTCGGGCCATGTTGCTCATGGGATGGAATCTGAGATCCGATCTAGCCAATGCCTAAATTTGTATCACCTTTACTAGGATGGGCTCCAGGTGCTCTTCGCCATACTCCACTACATGTCGACCATACGAGATGACTATCTGTATCTCCTGAAGGTACATGAGGACCTGTGTCGCCTTCACCACCATGGTTTTATAGTCAACAAGCAACTGGTTGCGTGCCTCCTTGACCTTTTCCTTGGTCAAAACAATCATCTATGTCACTTTCACGGCTAGCTAATCCTACAAACTCTAGAGTTGGCCTTTCAAGGCCTGAACCTACTGTTCTGCTCCTTCCTTGGCCTCCTGGTGCTTTTGAACTATCTTCTCCAAATATTCTACCTTCTTCTACCAAAGAGTCACCTCTGACTTTGTAGATTCCAACTGTGCTCAATTTTTAGCCAAAGTCTCCTCCAACTCGATGATCTTCGCCTCAGCCTCAAAAAACACTTCTTATAGTGCTCACCATGCAGGTACAGGGAGCTCGTATCTACTTGAATGTTCCCCATATTCTCCATAGTGTCAATATTTGTAAGGTCCTCGATGATGAACTCATAAGTGTAGTCACTCGGAGCCATCTCTCCTTGAGGCTTCTGAACCTGGGGGAACATTTTCACTATGTGGGCCTCCATAGTGTTAGGATTAAAAGCAACTTTCTTCAATGGCTTTGCTGGTGCTAGAGCCTCCCTTATTTTATGGCTCTTCAACCACTGTGATGAACTCAGGTGAGCTTGGCTGATATTTGCTGCAATAGGTTGTTTTGGTACAACCTCCATATCTGATTCGGGCAACACCTATAGCTCCAAAAATGGGGTAAAATAGAAATGAGCCTATTGTGGATTCGACTCGAGGGAAGTGGAAACTGGCATAGTGGGAATGGTTGATGAAATGGAGGTGGTCATGGGAATGGAAGCAAGAGGTTCGACTATGGTCACACTCACTCGGGGAGGAGCTTGTGTGCTTACAACCGTAGTGGAGGTTACTGGAATGGAAGATACAGGAAGCGAAAATGGGTTCGGGGTGGATGCAAAAGAACTGAAAGAAAGGGAAGTAGAAGAAATGGGAATAGAAGAAGAGGGAGCGTTGGTGACTGGTGGTTGAGAGATAGGAAGCGAAATTGAGGTGGAAGGCATACCGAATGGAGGTGAAATAGAAGTAGAAACTAGAGGATGAGAAATGATAGTCACCAACTACTCGAGAATAGGAGAAGAGAGAGAAAATGTACCTTTGGGCTCCAACACCATTTGAGCCAATGAGGGTGAAAGTGGTTGTGACACTGGCTCCTTTTCTACCTGGTCCTTTGGTTCCACCACAATGTCCTCCTCAAGATTTATAATCTCGGCACTTTGGCCCAATGGCTCTGTCTGGACCAAGGGGATAGCCTCTAACACTTCTGTCTATTCAACCAAAACTATAGGAGGAGGGTTTGATGAAACTATGCTAGTCCTCGACTTCTTGGAAATATTTATAATGGGTAACTTTTCTCACTTACTTCTTGCTCGATGTTGTAGTGGCTCCTTCGACACTTGTCCTTCTTTCTCTTCTACAAGTGGCGCCTCTTGGGTCACGAGTTATTCTTTTTTGGCCACACTCTCCTCACTACTAGATTTTTGAAAACTTTGAGGTACAATACCAATGAAAGTGATCGGCTGATAACTGGTGTAAAACTCATCACAAATGTCCAAAAACATTTCATCCATCACCAGGCCATATGGCGACCCAGTTTTCCCTCGATGGGCCCTCATAATCCACCAGTTAGTAATATTCTCTTCAGACCAATTGGGAAGTTGCTCCTTCATCTGACTGAATAACCTTGGAGGAGGAATCTGATGCTTATGCACTGTAGGATTGTACTCGACCTCCATCTCATAAAATTCATGCCATGGTGGGAGTGACATCATATTTTCCATGTGCCATTCCAAATCATGCCCCTCTAAATTATTTTGATGTCGCTCAATGTCTAGCCTGGGGTAACAATGAAAATTCTTGGCCTTAATTAGCATCATGAAGTGACCCAAAGGATCGTACTTCCACCACTATGGCAACTCCACCATACCGATGTCATAGAGGGCTTTGGTAATTAACTGATTCTAGCCCACCTGGCTCACCTCAATGCCTTCGAAGTGAAAATGCATAGTGCACATGGTTCTTTTTCCTCATCCTGCCCCATAAACATCATTGATAAAGTCATGTTGGTGAACGACTTCCAACGCAAAAAGGTATCCCATGGCAAAATATGGAAGAAGAAATGGCTTGCCAGTATAGCCAAAAATACGTAGAACGATACCCTGCGTTAGCAAAAATATATCACCCTTCTCCTTTGAGATGATTTCCTCTCTCATCGCCCTTGGTACCCTCTCACATTTGCCAAAAATTAGCTCTAGGGCAGGGCCCACAAACATGCGGTTAAAATTATAAAATGATTCTTTTCTTGACAAGCTAGAGGTCCATAAATATACTGGCAATCTCCTATTTTCTCTATCAACTTGCCTAACTGCTATGAAGGAAAATTTATGATACATGTGAAAGAAGAAATACCATATTAAGAATGATGTGTGCCTGAATGCCATGGTTTCTTCACTCTACATTTTATCCAGCTGGGAATGCATCCTTCTAGCAATATAGTCAGCCCAATCAAAGAAAATCGGGTTTGTCCTCACCGTCATTGTAGTAGGGGCATAGAATTCGACCTGAGAAATGCACTACACCAATGTTGCCTACCACTTGTGCACTATCGAATCAATCGGGAGACCCACAACCCAAGCCACCATAGAAAATAAATCTGGACTCTTGAAATCTATTAATGGCTTCGGTAAAGTCGACAATTCACCATGTTGGGGTATCTTTATCAGTTGGGTCTCCATAAATCGGTGCAACGTTACTATCGATTGATATTTCTCCTCCTGTTCGCCAAGATGCAACCTCTTAAAAACAAAATTGGAAGGAGGTTTAATCCCATAAGCAAATGCCTCTCGAACATCATCGGATGAAATAGTAAATAATACTTCTCCTTTTGCGTTCTGGATAGCTCTAGTGTCGGGATTATAAAATTTTGAAATTGCCTCCACCAACTCTAGGTAAAAATGGACCGGTGTGCACAAATACCATAAAATTTGAGCATGATATGCGATAGTGAGAGGGCTCTCTAGCATCAACCCCTATTTGACTGCAACATCTACATCCTAGCATAATTTCTCAATGCCTTTATTTGAAATAATGTAATCTCCAACCTGAGCTAGCATGTCGAAATATGGATCTAGGTCAATATTTTCATTTCGCCTAGCTTTTTTGGACTTCTTTCCTCCCTCAGATTTCTTCTGCACCTTCTTTGGCTCTACGATGCTCTTTGGCTCTGTAGCTTTTCTCCCCATCTTCAACAACTCTTGGGTGCCCTGTAATTCCTACAATCAAGCAACTAGATGCGATAATGCTCCAAAAAATATATAAAAATTTTACCTCCAAGCTACGGATGCACCAAATTTATAAATTGCGCCTTCAACTACCGGATTTAATGCATGTGCTAATTTTTTGAAGAAGTTGGGTGAACGTGCATCTTGATTCTCTTACCAAGCATGATTTTTAATAATTTTTTAACTATCATTAACTTCCTTTTCACCTGAAATCTTCCTCGAACCTTGTGCTTGGCCACCTTTAATCTTGAAAAGTGCAACCTGGATATCAACGACTAATCTCGAGAATGAGAAATACCATGTGTCAATGATGGATGCCCTTCGGGATGAAAATTAATCAATTTTGCCGTGTTGGGATGTCAAATCATCAATCTAGGGTGAATGGGTGAAATTAATCTGCTTTGGGTGCACCCTTCCATTGAAAACATCACTTGAGCACTCCAAAATCATGTTATGCTAGCAAAACATCTCCTAGGTGCACTTCCTTTGCTAAAAATCTTAACTGGGTGAAAACAATCTTGCAACTTGCTTCTTCATTCAACCGATGCTCGAAAATCGTCCTCCCTGTTTGCTTGGCGAATTCATAAGCTTGGCTGCCCTTTTAAAATAATTCTTCTTCTTTAATTTTACCCTAAAAAGTACCTTGCTAAAAAAATAGTTTAAATTAAAAATTAATTTCGCCCTTCTTTTGTCAGAAATATCTTTTTAAATTGGGAGTCTTCAAAAAGCATGAGATTTTTATTTTCTTTTTCTTTTTTATTTCTCTGAAATAGAATTTCCCCCAAAATAAAAAATTGCATGGTAAAATTAAATTGGGCGAAATTAAAATTCTTTTTTTTTTTTTTTTTTTTTTAAATATATATATAAATTTTTATTTATATATATATATTATTTCCCCCTTTTATCGTTAATAAAATAATTTTCTTTTTCCAACTCACTTTGCCAAAAGCTATTTTAATGATTTCCACTCCGATATTAAAAAATGAGGTCTTGAAAACCCTTTTGGGGAAAATTAATTTTTAATGAGGAGTGTTTGGGGTGAAATCACTTGTTAGGGGTAGAATAAAATCACTTCTTTTCTTCTTATTTTTTCTTTTTTTATATAAGCATAAAATACTTGAAAAATAAAAAACATCTGTACATATATACATACTTGTTCTTGAAAATTTTAGTGATAATAGGCCTTCAGATGAAGACCATTTACCAGAATCGGCAATTCTCGGCCATCCATGTCTTGAAGATAATAGGCATTAACTGAGTTCACCCCTGAAATCTGAAATGGACCTTCCCATATAGCTTCGAACTTATGATGCTTGCTAGGCTTTGCTTTATCCGCATTCCATTTTAACACTAGATCACCGACTTTGAATGCCCTTTCGAATATCTTCTTGTTGAACCATTTCTATGTCTTCCATGAAAGCGTTGTATGCCTTCTCTCTTTCTTCTTCTAGTTGCAGGAGTTGTGCTAGTCTCGCACTCATAGGGTCAAATTCATCATCCTCATCGGTGAGCATCTGCAAGGTTTGGAGGATAGGCAACTCAATGTGTATAGGTAAAATTGCCTCCTTACCATACACCAGAGAATAAGGGGAAGCCTTGATTGATTTCTTGATCGAGATGTGATCTTCCCACAAGGCTTGGTTCAGCAGTAGATGCCAACTCCTCTTGTTGTCTCCAAGGATCCTCTTTAAAATTCTCAACAGGTTCTTATTTGTAGATTCGGCCAAGCCATTCCCCTACGGGTAGTAGTTAGAAGATATTTTTAGATAAATTCCATACTTGCAAATTCACTGATTTTAGCACCAATGAAGGGGGTCCCATTATCTATCACAATTGCATCTAGGATGCCAAAGCGGGTGATTAACCCCTCTAGAAAGGAGATAATTGTGGCCTGATCTACTTTCTTAGTCGGAATGGCCTCCACCCATCTGGTGAAATAGTCTATTGTAGTCAGAATATACTTGTGTTGGGCAGAAGAATTGGGATCAATAACCTTGATAAAGTCTAAGCCCCATTGTTGAAATGGTGCTTCGACTTGTATGGGATGAAGGGGTAAAGATGCCTTCCTACTTCTACCAATATATCTCTGGAAGTTGTCATAGTTCTGACTGAATTTGAATGCATCTGAAAAAGAGTAGGCCAAAAATAGCCTACTTTGAGGATCTTAAGTGCCATGGGCCTTCCTACATAATGGCCACCTGATAGACCAGAGTGAAACTCCTCTAGAATCCTTTGTTTCTCTATCTCCTTAACACATCTGAGAAGGACTCCATCAATATTTTTGTGGAACAAGCCACTTGGCAACAACACATACTTGAGGGCTTACAATCTGAATCTCCTTCTTTGTGAGGAGTTGAGGTGTGATGGACATCTCCCTAAGTTAAAATATTCAATAAGGTCCTCTATCCAATCATGACCAATCGAAGCTTGATTAGCGAGATTACTCTCACTTAGTGTATTATCAGACTTGAGATCAACTGATTGAGAAGCGACACTCTTAGCAAGCTCTTGGTAGAGTGCTCAACCATGAACCAGCTTAGTTGGCTGAATCTCTACATCAAACTCCTAGATTTTGGAAACCCAACTAGCTCTCTTATCACCAAGTTCACCCTGAATAATGAAACTTCTGACATCTGGATGAATGACATAAACAATTATCTTGCTCTATGAAACAAAGTGCCAAAATTTCTTCAGAGATTTCATAACCGCATAGACTTGCTTCTCAATAAAATTATACTTCTCCTCGTGTGATTGGATGACTTGGCTCAGGAAAGCAATTGGTTGTTCATCTCCATCATCTCTCTTTTGTGTGAGCACAACTGCATAGCTTTCTTGCTCACCCACAACATAAAGGATAAAATCCTTTGAATAATCTGGATTGATCAGGATAGGGGCTTGGACAATTCTTTCTTTGATCTCTTGGAAAGCTCACTTTCTCTACTCTATCCACTTAAAATATGTATTCTTCTTAAGGAGCTCGGTCATCGACTTCACGACTTGAGCGAAGTCTGCAATGAACTTTTGAATAAAATTAATTTAATTAAAAAATTACTATAGTTCTTTCTTATTGGTTGGTAGTGGCAACTTCAAGAGAGCTTCAGCTCTGGTAGGATCAATGGCTAACCCTTCCTTTGAAATCACATGGCCTAGGAGTTTCCCCTCTTTAACAACAAAAATTGATTTCTTGGGGTTGATAGAAATTCCAAACTCACAGTATTTCTCGAAAACCTGTCTCAGGTGAGAACCATGCTCTTTCCTATCATGAGAAAAAATAGTCATGTCATCTAGATATATCACAATAATGCGATTCAACAACTCACCAAAAGCTACATCCATTGCTCTCTGGAAGGTAGCACTAGTATTTGATAGACCAAAAGGCATTCGTTGGTAGGTGAAGGTGCCCCACTTGGTAGTGAATGTCGTTTTGTGTTGGTCTTCATCCTTCACCCAGATTTGGTTGTAGCTAGAGAAACCATCTAGCAGTGAAAATATTTGTGCTCTAGAAACTACATGAAGGATCTGGTCGATCTGTGGCAAGGGATAATGGTCTTTCAGTGATGCTTGATTCAAATTATGAAAATCCATGCACAAGCGAATATCTCCATTCTTCTTCCACACTAGGACTAGATTCGCCACCTAGGTTGAATGCTTGATAGGATATATGATTTTCACCTCCAACATCTTTAGTAACTCCACCTTCATTAGTACCTCAATATTTGGATTAATAGGTCGTTGTTTCTATCTAAAGGGTTTTACCCCTTCCTGCAACTCGATGGTATGTTGGATCACATCTTTGTTGTAGCCTTTAAGATCATGATAGCTCTAGGAAACAATATCTGGGAACTCAAAATATAACTCCTTAATTTGTTTGAGCTCCTCTAGAGAGCAATCTATCCCAACTTTGATTATCTTATCAGGTTCCAACTTCAGCTCAGTATACTCTTTCTCGTCCACTTTGATTCTACACTTTTCTGCTCTATCATTCTGATCAAAGAGGTTCTCAAGAGTAATCAATCCTTTTGGGATGTGATTATTTTTGAGTTGGATTAAACCCTCAACTTCATCTTCATCCAACATCCTTCCCTCCACACTACCGACTTCTTTAATAAAAAAATTCACAATCTGCTCATCATTGTCAAAAACTTGCCAGTAGATATTTTTTTCAGGGACTGAAGGTCTATAGATTAACCTTACAGTCTTGGGCTTTCTTACCACATGCTCAACAGGAGAGAAGTTCGCACCAAGGGATGCTAGGAGATCTGCATGTTTATTTCGTTCTCACAAAACCGCTTGAACATTCAATGCAATAAATGACTCAAATAGATCCCATACCTTGTTGCGGTATACCTTCAGGTAGTGCTACTTTGAAATGCACTTGCTGGTCACCTGGTTGACAATTAACTCAGAATATCTAAAAATCTATAGTTGTTTGATCCCAAGCTTTTCTGCTTTCTTCAGGCCTAAGCATAGTGCTTCGTACTTGGTGGCATTGTTCGTACAACTCCAGGTCAATCGGTATGAATATAAGGAGAGATAAAGACTATTCTAGCTCTGACACCATTCTTGCATCTAGCACCATCAAAGTACATTTTCCATAATTGGTCAGGGGTGGAACCTAGATCATCAGACACCTTCGCTTCAACCTTCTCAGGCTTAGTAATGGTGTAACAACCAATTTCGATCTCCATCATTGCATTGAAATCGAGCATTGAAAATTCATCCTCTAAATGAAGCTCATCTAGAGCTTCCTCCATCAGATCCATCTCCTCTAGTTCTTCAGTCACCATATTGATCGAATCTACAACCTTTTCTTCTTCTTCAATATTTTCAATATGATACGTGGAGGGCTTCTCATTGTAAATCTGTATTCTCCTCCCTTTGAATGGAATCTCTAGGTGAGAATAGTCTAGAGATAGATAGCCTCCTAACTTGGTTATGAACTCCCTTGATAGGCACATGTTGAAGTATGACTCCAAATCTACCACAATAACTTCTTGAATGATAGTTATCTAGGGCATGCTGTGTAAGACAATCAGGATATCTTTGATCACCCCCACCATTTTGATAGGAGTGCCATCCAAATGCAAGATGCTTGGGCTGCTTCTTGTGTATTCCATACCCATGATTTTATAAACTACCTTTGGCATGACAGTTGTCACTATGCCAGAGTCAATCATACAATTGTGCACGATCCAACCCTCCATCCTTAGAGATAGATAGAATGGGGGAGGTCTATTTTTTCCTATGGTAGAAGTGGGTAGTGTTTGAGCTAGCACTATCTATGTATGGTTTTTCCTCTTATCCTTCACAAATTTCAAAGATTCTTGCAATAGGTCCACTTGTCCAGGTAGTTGTAGCACATCATAGAGGCTCACCTTGGTGGGAATCCTCTTCAGTTCTTTGATAATATTGTATGACTACGCGTTGGGCTCCCTTCCTTCACTAGCAACTTTGTACTTGCTTTGGTACTACTGTGTAGCTTCTACCCTCTGATGCTTGGTCAAGGATGGGTATTTGAGCCTCTCCTTCGCCTACTCTTTTGTTTCTATCTACGTTTGTGCAATCGAAGGTTGCAAAGTTGATGGTTTTGCTTGCAATCTATCCTTCATTGGTGTAGGAAAAATATCTTTCAACAAGATGGGCTCATCTACCTTAGGTGCCGATATAGGCACTTTCGCTTGAGATTACCTCTTTTCATTCTGCATATTCTGCTTAGCAGGTACCTTCAATGGCTCCATTTTAGCTGGATCTACAGTGATAGGATTTTTCCAGATCTTGTGAGAACTGAAACTTGTTCAATATATGGGACCATGAAGTTATGATCAACTTCCATGATCATGTTGACTTGACCACCAGAAGAGCTATCCGCTAGTGTCTGCACATAGTTCAAATGAACCATGCAGGTGTCTTCACCATGTGGGTCATTACAGGTAGAACACTAGAATGTTCTCTCTGATGGGCCAACTTCCTCATTTGCAAGCATAGTAGTACCCCTTTCAGGAGCTTTGCTAGGAGCAGCTGCTTGTTCTCTGGTGATTGGTGGTGGTTGAAATCTCCTTGGTCTAAAATCACTTTTAGCCTGCTTTCTTTTGATCATCGTAATTTCGTTACCCATCACCCTTATGGCCGAATTCATGGACTACAACTCCTTCAACACCTTGTCTTGTGGATCGAGGTTTGAGGGTGTTGGGGGAGCTGGTAATGGTAATGGAATAGGTGGAGATGGTAGTGCCAAAAATGGAACTAGGGCTGGTAACTGTGGAATGGTTGGAGTAGGGAGTTGAGGGATATAAACTATCATCGTGGTTTGGGATGTACTCGGATTCCATGAAGGAATTGGATACATGGGTGACATGGGCAAAGGCTGAGAAGATGCATTAGCATACAAATACTATAGAAGGTTAGGGAAAATAGGCATGGCCATTTTTGGTGGAAGCTTACCGATAGCAATCAGATCAGCTTCAGCCTTTTGTGCCATAGAATACAGATCAGGGAATGTATTGGCATTGGACTATCGGATGGCCATACTGATGTCGGAGTTGAAAGCTCGGAGGTAGTAAAAGGTTGCTTGTTTGAGAGTCAACTAGAGACCATCAGGAACCCTATGCCAAGTTTAGGAGAACCTGACATTAAAGTCCATGATTTCCTCCTACGGATGCCTCTGAATAGTAGTGAACTGATGCAGCAGGGAGAACGGATCCGCTTGTTCATTGAACCCTTTGATTAGCAGTTCAACCAACTGGTCCTAGGTGGTGATGGTGGCAGGTTGTAACGATCGGTACCAGTAAAGCAATTTTCCTTAGAGAGAGAGAACAAGCAATCTTACCATTATATCCTCATCTATGATGCCATGAATTATCACCAAAGTAGCTACATCTTGAACATGCTCATAGGCCATCTTCCTCGTACCATCGTAAGTTGGCAAAGCCTTCATCGCCGCTTGTGGGATCGGGTTCTGAGCTTGCAGATTTAGAGGTCCAAAGTGGTTCCATGCTGGAAACTACCTTGGTGGTTGTGGTGGTGGATTTTGAGCCATGTGGACTGGTGTGTGTGGTTGAGGAGGTGGAAAACTAGTAGTTGTACTAGCAGGACTCGAAGGAACAGAAAACACACCAGCTAACTGTGAAGATGTTACACTTGATGGGATAGCTGGAGTAACTAACCTAGGGTGTTCTCCTAGCACTTGGGTGTCAAGTTCATAAAACTCAATGGGATCTTCTAGATTTTTGGCCTTCGATCTTGTGATCATGAAGAAATCTTTCGCTCACTTCACGTTCGGAGGCTTTTGGGTAGAGCTGAGTCACCAGATGTTCTAATCATACAGTACAAAGGCGAACATCAAACCTCAATACTATTGAAAGTGGAACCTTTTGAGAGTCCCATCGAGCATGCCAAAAATTGTTGGTCATGAATCTGCCTAGTTACAAAATCTACGTTTTGTGTGCCCTAGACCCGACCAACATTGAAAGGTCGAAGGAGAGAAATGTCCTTCGGGCCAATCTCTAGAGAGGGTTGAAGAACATGTGCTTATACTGAGAGAGGGGGGTGAACAGTATAAGATATAACTTTTTTCTTTTCAATACATATGATAATATCAATAGTATTAAAGCAATAAACATCACTCAAAGCATCACACACATGAGAGACATGATTTAACATGGTTCACCCAATGTGGGCTACTCTATAGAGAAAATATTCCTTATAAAATTTTCTCAAATAATTTTTCTTGTAAATCCTTTCCCTATTACAATGTTTATGGACCTCTATCTAAAGGATACACCAATTCCATAATATCAATCTCAAATCTATACTAAACATAGTCCTTCAGTCTAGAAATTTTTTTCTCCATATTTATTGTTGATTTGCATTAAAAAAAATCCTTCGATTTAGAACAACTCTGCTCAATATCTATCTCTGATCTGCACTTAACATAGTCCTTTGGTCTAGAACAAATTTGCTCAATTTGTCTTTGATCTACACTAAAAATAATCTTTTTGTCTAGAACAAATCTGCTCAATATCTGTCTCTAGTATGGCACAAACCTATCCTTAAATATACACCAAACTCTTTCCTCAAATATATCCTCAATCCTTAAAGCAAAGATTGACTCAACCATAAATAAAATCTACTAGATTTACCCCAAACCTTAACCCAATGTTTGAACAAATCAATCAATTAACTCTACTCTCAAGTCTTCTCAAAGACTTGTCTCAACTCTACCTTGTAAGCTTCCATAAAATCTCACACTAATCTATCCACAAGTCCTCTCTAGAACTTGTCCAATCTGTTCAACAAGTATTCACCAAGACTTACCTCAAATCTCCTCAACAAGTCCTCACTAGAACTTTTCCAATCTGGTCAACAAGTATTCACCAAGAATTACCTCAAATATGTTTTGTAAGCTTCCATAAAAGCTTACTCAACTCAACTCAACTTAACAAAAAATCCTCTTCAATAATTTTGACAAGATTCACACAAAATCTTGTTTAATCTTGTAGAAACATATAGAGAATTGTTAGAGACTCAATATGCTTCACACTCACAACAATGCTCAATCACTTTCAATATTTTTCTCAAATCAATTCAGAATATAGAACAATTTGTTTCACAAAACTTGAACTATCACTTCAACACTTCCACTTGACTAGGATTATACAACTCCACTCAATCAATCACTCAGTGAAACACTCCTTACTTACAATCCCTAGTCCAAGTATATGAACACTCACTCGATTATTTCCAACAATTATTATCAAACAATCTCACATAACAATGATACTCATGATATTGCACAAACACCAGTTCAAGATAGTTCTCAACTTCACATAACAATGATACTCATGATCTTGCACAAACCCTAGTTCAAGCATATGAAAGCTTTACTTCAATATTTCCAACAATGCTTATCAAACAATATTTTTGTCATCAATTTTCACTTAGAAAAACCTTTAACAATCAAACTCAAAAATGCTTATCAAACAACCCTTTTCACTCAAACTTAGCATTCAAAACATCCAACAATCACTCACAAGGAAGATGTACCCATACCTTTTTTTTGATGAGGAATTGCCCTTAAAAACCTATCTCAATCATAATTACTCTCTTTGCCAAATTTAAGTGTTAGGTAGCAAAAACCTTCTCAAAATTTTAATCAATAATTTCGTCACAAATTATTTTTATCATGCAAAACATGAGAACTCAATTAACGTTATTACTCCTTTCAAATATTAAACAAAATAAGACTTTATTTTCAAATAAAATTCAAAACCATATAAAGCCTTATCACTCCATTCAACACTCTAATCACCAAAATCACAATATAAAAATAAAATTTCATAAACCTTATATCTCCCTAAAATATTATGCCAAACAACCTTAGGACAGAAATTAAATTTAAAAATTTTAATACCTTTTGCCCTTTGTGGGAATCGAACCCACGCTATGCTTCCACCAACGCCCTAGCTGCGACTTCAAATTCTGTGAGATAGGTGCTCACCTTGTAATCAAGGAGCACCTCGTGATCTATATGCTTCCCTTTGGCATCTAAACCAAAAATTGAATGCGCTGCTTCCCTTAGTGCCCAAACCAAAACCTTCACCAAAACTACCATCGAGATTCTATCATGGGTCCTCCTTCTTACCAAAGACCTAAGTCATAGACGCTTGCCACTAGGCCAACTCACCGGATGGATATTTTGTTTTTTGGTAGATAAGATACTATAGCATTAATATCGAGTTTTACAGGTTGACCCAAAACCTTTTACAAAAATCAGCCCAGGGCTATTGATGAACATGTCCTTACTAAGGATCCTATATATGTAAAATATACATGCCGCAAAAGCTATTACATCTAGTAAGGCATATATCCTATTATCAAAAAGAAACTTCCCATAAAAAATTTTGGGTACACCCCAAGAAAACACACCTACATCATAATTACAAAAAAAAAATAGACACAAATCCCTTCCTTGAAACAATGGAGAAATAAAAAGCTGCAGACACACATAGTAGAGTACTGAAAAAACTCCCACAAGCTATGTATTGACATTTACTCTTAATAATTCTTTGGTAATTGCTTTCTTACATATATGACATGCTTTGGGACCACATCCCGTCTTGGCCAATCAGCCTTGGATAAGTGAACCTGCTGGATAGATTTATGGTGGTGGCTATCTGGTGGTCCACGTGGATCTGGTTCGAAGTCTTATATTGTCATTTCTTTCTTACCCTATTATTATCAACCAACCTCAAATTACTAAGATGACTAGGAGCCATGTTATCTGACATGTGACTATCCCCATTAGTCTTTGTGGTATTTCCAAGCAGCATCCATGAATACTGATAGCTCGGATAATTTTTATTATGATTCCATTTCAAAAAATATGTGGGAATACTCCTCTACTTCACTAGGACACCGCGTTCCCATTTGAAAATTCCATCACCATCGACACCTAAATTGACCAGCTTATCAACAATTTTGTTCTTCCCGAAAGACATGTTGGGCTTTCCTATATTTTCTTACCTGGAAAAGGATCCTAGCCTCTTCAACAATTGTTTTAGTCCTCCAAGGAGGTGTTTTCCAATTATTGAGGAGATTTATAACATGCATAGAGTCTCCTTCTATGATCAAATTGCCTTCTAAGTCTTGAGTCATTTGAAGGCCTCTCCACATAGCTCTAGCTTCAGCTTCGTTGTTCGTACTTATTCCTAAATATTCAAAAAATGCAAGCATCATATTCCCATTATGATCTCGCACAATGCCTCCAGTGCCTGCTCTTCCAGGATTGTCCTTAGCCACTCCATAAAAATTAAGCTTAAACAAACCCATAGGAGGTGGGGACCACTTAACATTGGCTTTGGGGTTGACTACCCTAGGCACATACTCATCTAACAAGGTTAAGCTTAAATATTGAGCAATCATGGTCTCATGCAAATGAGGTTTACGACTATAAAAAGGAATAAGGTTCACATTCTCGTTGGCAAAGGATAGGATCCTGGAAATGATAGTTTGATGATCATGGATAGACTCATTAAAGACTCTATGGTTCCTTTCTAACCACACCTGCCAAAGATAGTGATTGAGACAAATTTTCCACATGTATCTAAGTCTTTGGATTGAAAAGGGGCAAGGCCACTGGATGAACAAATCAAGTACAGTGGCTAGTTTAACCCAAGAAATATTGAAGGCCTGAAAAACCCCACTTAGGACAATCAAGGAAAAAGGGCACTCAAGGAAAATATGATAAATGGTCTCCCAATTAGCCATGCATAGATAATAGCGATTAGTGATACAAATATCTTTACGCATTATATTATCAATGGTTAGAATTCTTCCTTGGATAACCAGCCATGAAAAGACTAAAATTTTTGGAATTAAATTTTTTATCCAAACTAAGTCCTTTTGGAGGAAAAATTCCTCATCATCAAGCAGAATCTTGTAAGTTGATTTAACAGTGAACTACCCATTTTCCGTAGGAGCCTAGGTCACTTGATCTTCCTTGGGTCTCATGGGGATAAAATTTTGCCCAATAATGTTACAAAGATAATTTTATTCCGCTTGAAATCCCTGAATCCTTATTTTTTTCCACTTCATTCTACCTCTGTCCTCAACCATATAATCGAAGACTTTTGTGCCAATGAGTTCTTTTATGATATCTCTGATTCGGGCTAAGTTAGGATATTGCATCAATGGTTCGTCCTTAGCCCACCTGTCATTCCAAAAATTTATCCTCTCACCATTGCCTAAAACCCATATTAAACATTTTTTTATGATTTCCTTACAATTGAGAATTGCTTTCCAAAAAGTAGAACCTATGATTGGAACTGAGTCACTTAGAAATTCCATATTTTGAAGATACTTTCGTTTGATGATAGTTGTCCATTCATTTTCTTCACCAGAAATGAGGCGCAATGCCTACTTAGCTACTAAATCTAAATTCATATGAGCAATTTTCCTCAGACCTAAGCCCCCATTTTACCTAGGTCTGCACACTTTGGTCCATCCTACAAGGTGTATCCTTTTTTTCTCCTCTGATCTAGTCCATAAAAATTCTTTTTGGAGTTTCTCAATTTTCTAGAAAACCTTCACAAGGGATTTGAAAACAAAGAGGAAATAGACTGGAATGCTTTGAAGAGAGGCCTTAGTGAGGGTCAACTTTCCTGCTTGATATAGAAGATGACCTTTCCATCCAACAAGTTTTTTTTGAATTATTTCAATAACCCTATCCCACATTGACTCTCTCGGAGAACCAATGAAAATAGGGAGACCAAGATATGAAGTGGGGAGGTTTGCTATATCACACCCTAAATTTTTTTAATCCTTCATTACCTCTGAATGGGGGTGTTCAAGAAATATAACTTTCTTTTACTAAAATTAACTTTCTGACCAGCAGCGTCCTCGTAGAGTTGTAGGATGTATTTTATTATTTTGACCTCAACCACCGATGCCTTAGTCAATAGAAGGGTAGCATCGATGAATTATTGGTGAGAAACAACCCTAGTGAGACATGTTGCCTTTATTCTCAATATTAGCCTTGAACTACAAGCATTTTTGATGGTCCTGCCCAAAGCTTCTGCCACAATGATGAATAACATTAGGCTGATATGGTCCCCCTATCGAATTCCTCTATGACTTTGAAAGTAACCAGCAGTTTTTCCATTAACCAAAATCGAGAACCATGATTTAGAAATGCATTCTTTGATCAATATAACCCATTGGTGGTGAAAACCAAACTTAAGGAGGACAACAATCAGAAAGTACCAATTTAGCCTGTTAAATGCTTTGTTCATATCAAGCTTGAGGGAAAAAATAGACCTGTTAGTCTTATGAGCAGAGTGCAGAGCTTCATGAACTATGATAAATCCATAAAATATTGACCTGCCCTGGATAGAGCTTCCATGGAACGAATATATGATGTGGGGCATAACATCTCTCATTCTATTTGCAATGGCTTTAGTTAGGATCTTGTAAGAAACATTGCACAGACTGATTGGCCTGAAGTCAACCATAGATTCAAGGGTTTGCTTCTTAGGAATTAGAGAAATAAAAGTAGAGTTGAGACATTTTGGGATATTATTACTTTCTTGGAATTATCTGACAAAACAAATTACATCCTCACTTACGATGTCCCAAAAATCTTGATATAAATGAGCAGGAAAGCCATTGGGTCGAGGCTTTGTATGGATCCATGCTAAACAAGGCTTCCTTAATTTCCTCATCATAAAAGGGAGCTATAAGATTAAGGTTTATATCCTCATTTATTATGCTATGAATGGATTGCAAGAGATAATATTTGGCCTCCTCATTGCACTGTGATTCCTGACCAAGGATAGAATTGAAATAAATTACTGCCTCCTTTCTAATTTCTATTAAGTCCTAAGTAATAGAACCATCTGCTTTTTTTTAAAAAAAATATCTTCTTATTGCTTATATTTATAAGTGTGGTGATGTGAAAAAACTTAGAATTTGAATCTCCATATTTCAACCAAAGAGCCCTTGATTTTTACCTCCAATAGATTTCCTCACAGGCCAAAATGTTATGAAACTCTGCTAGTTTTATCTGTTCCTCTTTCCTAGTAGTTTCATCAGCATCACCATGTTGAATCCTCTAATCAATTATATTCGAACTTTAAAATACCTATTTTTTATTTTCAAAGAGGTTCCCAAAGACCTCTTTGTTCCAAGTTTGAATATTTTCCTTAAAAAACTTTAATTTGCCAGCAAGTTTAAAAGTTGCACTACCCCTGATAGGCTGCTGCCACCACTAAATTAAGTTATCTCTGAAACTAGAATGTTTGATCCAAATAGATTGAAATCTGAAAGGTTTCTTGAAGGACAGAGAGTTAGGGATATCCAAAAAAATGGGATTATGATCAGAAGTAATTTTAGGAAGGACTTGCAGGGTAGAATCACCAAACAGAGTTGTAGCCTCCTTTGATAGAAAAAACCTGTCAAGCCTTTCTTGAATGAGATGAAATCCTATCCGCCAATTTCTCCAAGTATAATTCACTCCTCTAAGTTTTACATCCATAAACATGTTGGAGTTCACAAAGTCATTGAACTCATCCATCCTCCTGATAGGTGGTCCATTTCCACCCATTTTGTTTGAATGGTAAAGAGGAGTGTTAAAATCCTTAGCCAGAATCTAGGGGACATTATGGAAGATTTCACTCAGATTGCCTAAGTACTCCCATAGTAGAGCTCTCCCTTGAATTGAATTCGGGGCATAAATATTTGAAAGGATCCACGACCTGTTGCTATTTATTTCCTTAAATAAAACACTAATAACCCTATCATATTTTTGAATAATGGTGCCTTCTACTATCCAGGGATCCCACAAAGTCATAAGGCCTCCAGAAACTCCTCTGGCTAATTTGCAAACCATATCCCCTTGATTCCAAATTTTTTTTGCTACTTTTTTGACTGAATCTCATCAATTTTTGTTTCTTGCAACATGATAATAGTTGGATTCACTTGATTTCTTATTGCACTGACTTCCCTATGTTTGGGAAGGCCATTGAGGCCTCTCATGTTCCATGAGAGGAACTTCATTTATATTTTTTGGGATTTCTTCCTCTCCCCCTCCCTTGAGGGGGTTTTCCTAATTTGTTGTCTTCAGAACCCAGAATAACCTGTTGACACAAGGTTCTATTTTGGATATGAGACTTAGAGCCTCACAAATATTGTTCCTTCTCTAGCACACACAATACAAAAAAACTTGTCTTCCTCGCACAAAAATCGCAGAAATCATAGGCTTAGAGTAATTCGAACGAAGGTAATTTCTTTTCCACCAAGGCACATGGTATTTATACCATTGTGCCACCACAATATTAGACGTTAGTGGAGGGATTCATTCATGACATCGACGCATTTATTTTTGCCTTGCAACCCTAACTTTAGGGTTAACTAAATTAGATTATAATTTAACTAATAATAAAATTATTATAATTAACTTATAATTAATTTAATAACCATAGGGTTAATTAAATTAAATTACAAATTAATTAATAATGAAATTATTATAATTAATTTAATTACTTTATGTCTTTCCATTAGACATTTAATATTATAATAAAATATTATAATATTATTTTTCTTGGGCCTTCTAACTTCTCCTATAGACCTTATCCGATCACCTTCTTATTTCTGAAATTGACTCTTAAAATCCTTCCTCTTGCACTACTCACTAAAATTGACTCTTGACATTAATGACAACAAATCTCGCTCATATTTCCAACAAGGTTGGGCTCCATTTCTACTCTACTTTGGTTTAAATATTAGGGTATTAGGAAAGAAATATGGAAATATGGCCATAACCTAGAAATATAGGATGGGGATAGACTAACAACCAAAATTTAGATCAATAAGTGATTAGCATACAATAGAAATGCAAGCACATGAACTACTTATAGTTTTGCAAATACAACCTCCAAAGAGCATCTCAATATTCACTCCCTCACCAACAAATATTGAATTCATATGCAAAATTTAAACACAACAAACTACAGATATGAATGTATTCAAAATTGACATACAGAAAATTATCGAATGCAACCATTTAGAGAACTTGAAGCTAAATGTATTTCTATTGATGCAAAAATGTTGAAGTGTTTTTCTATAGAGTGTCCATACTTATTTTGTACATGAAAATGATTAGCTTTTACAGAGGATTATGTCTCTTTCATTTAATGCACATACAAACAAAATATTGGTAGATAAAAACCAACGTGAATAATTTCCTCCTCGAAATCAATGATGTTCTAGTAATAATATTCTTCATGAAAACCACAATACAGTTTTTTTGGGAGAATCACATGGAAAATTGGCATGATTAAATTATGGAAAGTAGCCTCGGTGCTAGTGCATTGGGATGCAATAAAGTTACCTAAAAATCAGGAGCTTGTTCATTGAATTTGCTTTGCCCTTGCACCTTAGAACTCCACTTTCACTAAGAAATTCCACCGGGTATTAATGTTGCTTTGAGAAAATATGGAGTTGGTGCCTTGGAAATAGTTAAAATCATCCTTTAGTATTTAATATTATAAAATTTCAGCTAAAATTTAGGCCCAAAACATGTTTTTTTTACCCCTAAAAATTAAATTCCATCATCCCCGGTCTTTCTCAAAAAATTATGCACAATTCATATTTTGGAAAAGTCTCCCTTGCTATTTAAAATTGATTTTACCAAAAACCAGGGTGATTTTATCTTTTGGAATGAAGCTGAACAAAAACACCCTGTGCAAAATTTTCTTTGATATTTTGATCATTAGCCCAACACGTCTTCATTCTGCCGACTATCATGTGTTGAAAGATATTCTTACCCTTTCCAAGGCTTCCTTTTTATTCATGCCTTCATTTTGAGTGTGCACCCATTTTTTTAAATAAAATACTTAGAACACAAAAACCAACAATTCTTATAGTTTCACCCCTCAGATAGGGTGACAATGAATTTTACCCCCTCCATCGGGGTGAAAACTATTTCAAACTTTGGCTTTTCCACCTTGCACTAATGTATTTCATTGGATTTTAAAATACGTTCACCCCAAAGAGGGGTGAATGGGATTTTCACCACTTCTTTGGGGTAAAAACACTTTTTTAATTACTCAGTTTCAACAACTCAACATTGGGACCCACAACACACCTTTCAAAATACTTTATTGTGCTTTTAACCCAAGGAGGGATGAAAATATTTTGTTGCATTTGAAACTTACGTTCACCCCAAAGAGGGGTGAATGGGATTTTCATTGCTCACTTGGGGTAAAATATTCTTTGCAATATTTTTTAATTTATCAAGGTGGGACTCATGACGCACTCTCCTTTTACAACGTGCTTTCACCCCAAGGAGGAGTGAAAGGGAGTTTCACCCCTCACTTGGGGTAAAATCTCTCTTGAATTTTCAACCTGTTTCTGACATGTATCTTTGCCACTTCAAAAATATGTTCATATTTTTTATTTAACGTGGGCGCACAAATATTATCCTTTTTAAATGTGGTTTTTCCATAGGGAAGGGCTAAAGGGCTTTTCACCCCTCCTTTGGGGTGAAAGCATTTTTGAATTTAGCCTTTTACAAGCTCATGCCTTTTCATTGCACTTGCTTTAAAATTAACAAATTTTTTGCCCCAAAGAGGGGCGATAGAGATTTTTACCCTTCACTTGGGACAAAAATACCTTGTCTTCCTTTTACCCTCAAAACTTCAAATGTTTTTAATCTTTTATGTGCCATGACTTCCGTTCATTTTAAATTCTTCATCTAGACGTATCAAGTGATTTCAACCTATTTTTGGATGTATTTAATTTTAAAGTACTTTTTTTTGTGGAAAACATCCCAAAAGGGATGCCACTTTTGGGTAAGACCCAAGGATGCAGGGGTATCCATTCCGCAAAAAATGCCCAAGACTCGGACCTGGCCTACCACCTTTGACATACTCAAGGAGAAAAAAAACACACAAAACCAATTTAAAAATAAGTAAATAACAACAAAAATAATAAAATAAAATAAAAAACATGCTCCTTGAGTGTGTCAAAAAAAAAGCACAACCAAACACGTACAATAAGATAAAAGAAACCACAAGAAAAACCACATAGAAAAACACAAACAAGACAAAAATAATAGAACACTACAAAGACATAACCCAAAAAAAACATGAAAAATAAACACAACCAAAACCTAAAAAATAAAATAAAAATAAAAATAAAAAACAACCAACAATAGACAATAAACAAAAACAAAAAACATAGAAAACACTCACACATAAAAACATGAAATAACACAAACAAAGAGAAACCCAAGAACAAGAATGAAAAAAACACAAGAACAATAACAAAAAACATTAAAAAAACAAAACAAAACAAAACAAAACAAAACAACAAAAACAACACAAATAGAAGAACAACAAAAGAAAACACAAAGAACTCAAAAACAAAAAAAAACAAAAGAACCCACCCACATTAAAAAACTAAACAAAAAAACAAAAAACAAAAAGCAAAAAAAAAATTGAACATAACAATGACCTATCTAGACCATAAGACTATTAAGGAAAGAATCAACAAAGGAAACAAAATAAAGAATAGAATGAGTTAGGGAACTAAAAAAAACTGAATGAACCAAAGAGAAGCAAAAAAAAAAAAAACAAGAAGAAACTAGGTACCTTCAGAACTAGAGCCATCCAAAGAAATGATAGAAAGAAGAGCTTCCCTAATTTGAGAAGCCCACCATATAGGAGGGTGGCCATAACAAGTAAGATCACCTTTGTCCAAAGCCCAATTAGCTAAAGCATCAACACTCTTATTTTGATCTCTGACCACATGATTGTAATCAACTTTCAAAAATTCCATCTAGATTAACTGAATCTTCTCAATAATTCTTTTTATTCTCCAATCCACCTTATAATTCTTAGAAGGAGTCTTCAAGAGATTAATCATAAGTTGAGAGTCAGACTCAACTAACACATTTTCCCATCCAAACTTAGTAGCCTCCGGAAGGCCTCTAAGGATACCATACCCTCAGCAAGGTTATTGGAAAGAATACCCAAATTCTCAGCAAAAGTAAAAAATAGGGAGCCATCTGAAAGTCTACCAATTCCTCCCACACTAGCTTTTCCAGGGTTCCCTTTAGAGACTCTGTCAGTATTGACTTTTCCAAAATCCTTAGGAGGAGGTTGCCAATTTCTAGTCCTATCCATCTTACTAATACTCACATTCCCTTTAAGTTGGTTGTCGTTAGAATATTTAATCTTCAATCTTTGCATCACTTGATCCCATCTTTGGTGGGAGTTTTGGGGGTGATTAAGGAGTTGATGGACTGATTCAACTAAGTTGGCTATGGTATTTTGCCAAATATAGTGAATATCCTTCTTATATTTATTAAAAAAAAAATTGTTCCTTTCATTCCAAATATTCCAAATAAGAATGGTAGAACCCATCCAAACTAACTACCCAATAAAATGATCAACACCCTCTTGATTAGGCCAATCCCTCAAAATTTTTTCAACAGTAAAAAAAATGGACCACTGTAAGCCAAGTAAAGTGGACATTCTCCTCCATAGCTCAGAGGCTAAAGTACACTCAATAAAAATATGGTTGATATTTTCTACATTCTCTTCACACATTTCACATCTAAAAGGGCCATGAAAACCACGCTTCATAAGTTGCAAGTAGTGGATCATCTCACCAAGTATGCTCATTTTTGTTCCCTCTTCCATTTCTACATAGTCTTAGTAGAAGCTCACATCTATTGTGTATGATAGAGACCCTACATTTACTAGTAATTTTTGGAAATAATTGTTTAATATGAAGGAAAATCAACTCAAAATTATTTTATCCTATCATCCGTAGACATATAGCCAAACAAAAATTGTTAACAAATGCTTGGAGATCTACCTTTGTTGCTTTACCTTTGAACATCTTGCATAGTGGGAAAAGTGGTTTTCCTTGGTCAAATGGTGGTATAATACTTCATATCATATTGCCACCAAGGTTACCCCATTTGAAGTATTTTATATTATCCCCCATAAACACCCTCCCCCTACATTATAAGAGCTCTATGTTTTATGTTGTCAATACTACACTCAGCTAGCATGCAATAGTCATTTGTCAACTGAAGATGAATCTAGAATTTTTGTAGAACTGTATGTGTCAACAAGTTTATCAACATCATTTTTAGTGTAGCTTTGAAGTAGGATATATGATTTTTCTCTATTTTTATCCCTATAAATAGTCATCACTCTAGCTCTATAGATGAAAAAAACTAGTTGCCAAATACTATGGGCCCTACCAGGTATTATAATGGATTGCTAGAAAAACCTAAAAATTGGTCCTTTCGACTATGTCAAAGCTATATACAATATTTAATATCTCCTCTATCAAGAAGGTTGAGGGAATATGATATAGGTTCAATCTAATTCACTAGAAATGGATGAAGAGTCCTCCATCTTGCTTGAGCCTGAATATTTTTTTTTGACTAGAGATCATACACCCTTTAAAACCATATCATCATTTAGGTTCTTGTTCAATGACATAGATTACAACCTAAATATTCCACTTGGTAGTATCTCCAATAGATACAACAATAGTTTGCTCATATCCAACTTTGAGGATAAAGCTTTTTGAAGAAGGGAATGTTAGTAAACCATCCTAAAATTATTATGTAATTTTCATATTATTATGTAATAACCCTTTCCAACATAGGAACTATAGGCCCAAAAGGATACATCCTTAGAAAATTTTGAAAAATATTAAAAAAATTACTAATAGTTCAAGGGTTTCTCAGGATATAATTGTGGTTCGGTGGCAACAATCTCTATGCCATGTTCAACATATTAAAACAAGCTATTTTCAATACTGAATCATGACCCAGAGTAGGGTTCCATACCGCAATCAAGTCTCAGTTAAAATAAAACAAATAAGAGGAAGTTGAAGCCACATGACACTCAAACACATTCTATATCATAATAAAACTTGGTAAAAGTGCATCAAGAGAAAAGTGCATCATGGTTCATAGCAGGCTCTAGATCATGATTAAAATTTATGTTAATCAAGAGAAGCCAACACAAGTCATGGTCCAGCACACCCCTAGCTCTAGGATATAATAAAAATGATCAAATACATGAATCTTGGATATTAAATCATGGTAAAAAATAGGATCTATACTGCAAGTCATCCAACCAGAAGAAGCACTAAAATGAGAAAAGACCTCATCCAAAGCAGGTTCTAGACCTTGATGAAACTTGGTTAAATGTATGTTTGTGCAAAAAGAATCATGGTCTAGAGTAGTTCCTAAATATTAATTTATAACATTAAATGAAATGGTTGTGGCCCATAATAGGCTTTGTGTGACGATCAAAAGAATCAAATAAAATTATTTATTAAGGTGGATCCTGTTCCAAGACAAGCTATAGGACATGGTCAGACTTGGTCAAAATTGTAATTTAGTGACATTATATCCTAGTCTAGGACAAGTTCTAGGTCATATTAAACCTAGTTGAGATCTTCCTAAAGCAAATAATAGTTGTAGTTTTGAGACTCCAAAGGAAAGAACAATGAGAATCCTTGGGTCATGACCACTAAGAGTGTGCCAATATTTTCAATGGATTTATTCTCGATCATTCAATAGAATATTAGTGGTTGAAATTGAATTTAGCTAAAAATATCCACAAAACAAAGGATAAAATGACATAATATAAGCTTGAGGGGTATCTTTCAGATCTTTTCTAAAAATACAAAATCATCAGGCTTGGAAGATGAAATGATTGATATCCAAGGTCCTTGAGAATATTTAGTTCCAGATATGTAGTGTTGAGACATTGCAAGAATAGGAAATGGCTGAGATCAAGTCTTTACCTCTCAAGTTTAACTATTTCAAGAAATATAGATAGAAGTTATGAATGCCAAACAATTTGTAAAGGCTAGTTGTAGAATATCAATGGAGTGAGAGTGCATTTCTTTCCTTGATCGAATAGGAGACTACCACATCAACATATTGCTAGCTTAGCACTCCAACTTCCTTGTAATGCTCTAATTTTCTCAAATCTACTATAAAAAATATAAATAGAGGTCGTACCCTCATTTCAAAGGGTTGTCTCTAAAGTGTTTGCTTGCACTACTATTGTACACTTTCTACAAATTAATAGGAGAATTACTTGGGATGTTTGCCTTAGACTTGCATCTTCTCTATCTTCTAATATCAAACCTGTGAAGTCATTTTTGCTACTACTACTATGGTTAGTTTATTCTGCTAATTTGGATTGCTAACTTAGAGAAAATTGGAATGATTCATATTTGAATGTATGCTTAGAAGAAGTCATTTTTATTAGTTAGAGTGTTAATCTAATTCTACTAATTTGGATTATTAATACCCTAGATGTTTGGAATGATTCTTGAAGTATGCAAATGTTCTTAATTTTGAAGATGGCTAGTTGTGAATGTTGTTAGTTCTAAGTTTTACTCTTGAAGTTAATCTATTAGAGGTTCTCTATAGAAGCCTATGTTGTTAGCTTTATCCATTCACCTTTGATTTATTTCTTTCTAACCCTCTCCTTCTTAACCCTTTCTCATTTCTATCCCTATCCTTTGTTCATTTAACTATGCTTAAATGAGTCAACATCTAGTAAGTTGACAAGGAACCAACCTACTCTAGAGGTTGGGTTAAAACATTTTGACCCATCCAATGTGTGGCTTGGGCTATGATTAGCGGGTGCTCACCTTTCAAAATATTGTAGATGATAGTTATAGTTTAAGTTTATCTTGATGTCAATCTAAGCCACAATAGTTTTTGGCATGCCTAGTGGGACCATTCACAAGATATCATTTTCCCACTAGATATTTTCTTTTATTTTTCCCAGAGGAATCAAGATTTAGTGAATTGTCTTGACCTCACTAAGTGGTGAAAACAAATTCACTTGGTGACTCCCTAAATATAAGAACCTAGAAACCCCTTTTAGTAGCTCATTTTTCATGTTTACTAGGTCATCTACTAAGAATAGTCAAGAACCAATATCATTATTTGAGTTACCACTCAAGATATCAAGGCATACAAGAAGTCTATCTCTAGATTCACCTTTTGAAGAGGTCCCATTACCATCAGATCACTAGGTACCCTCAAAACCAATTCTAGTAAATACCCCAGTAACCATGGCTCAAAACCAAAATCAAAATCAACCTCCACAGAATTACCCTGATTGGGATACCTTTGGTCCTTTAGGACTTCCTCATATGAATGATATCCCTCAGGCTGCATTGAAAGCCATACCTACATATGATGGTTTAGGAAAGACTTCTTATGAGCACTATCAGGATATATTGACTTTAGTAGCTATTCACAATATAAAAAATGAAGATGTTATTATCAGGCTTCTAGCCCTATCCTTTAGAGGTAAAATCCTTCATTGGTTTAGAACCCTAGAAGACAACAACATTCATTCATGGGTTGAATTAGTTGGTCCTTTCATGGAAGAGTTTAATGAGTCAGCTGATCCTTTCTCACTTCTGAATCAATTCACTGCTATGCAAAGACACCCACAAGAGTTAGTATCTAACTTTAATTTGAGGTTCAGTAGGACATGGAAAAGGATCCCCCTAAAAGCTAGACCAACTTCTCCCCTGGCATATATGTATTACATTAGAGCTCTTGGTTTAGACCTAGGGTTACAAACTCAGTAGTCAAGTATAACTACCTTTCCACAAGTTTACCATGCAATTGTGCATGCAAAGAATGTTCTGATTATTGTAGGAAGGCTACCACAAAAAGTGGTCATGCCTTATTGCTCTAAAATCCCTCAGTTTACACATTAGTCTAGGACATCAACACCCTCATATATGGATCCCCTACCACTATCATCACCACTTCCCCAAATGGCTCCAATTCCTCCTCCCAAAACATCATTGGCTTCAATCCATTTTTCTCCTCTTCCATCTCAAAACCCCCAAGAATCAACTATGTTGCTTGATATCCAAAATACCTTGAAGACAATTAATAAAAAGGTAAAAACCATGGAAAAAAGAGAAGTAGAAAGGTCTCAACAAAGAATATTCCCATATATAAATAGAGATCAAAGGCCTACTACTAGTAGTAATACAGGGCCTAGGGTTAATGCCAATATTGATGAACATGAGTCAATCCCTAAAACTAGTGGATATATTTGGTGTTTAATTTGCAATGATCCCCATAGTCTAGAGACTTGTGCTATGTATCAACATCATGTGCAATAGGCTATGGAAAAGGCTAAAAGATCCCAAAAGAGTACAATCAATATGTTGTGGCAACCTGAATAGGTCATGGTTGGCCAAGATTCTCTGGAGGAAGAAGCTATTTATATCCTCACAAGATCAGGAAAAAATCCATTACAAGTCAATCCATAGAAAATGGGACAGTTCCAAGTACCTTCTCAAAAGAAGGGAGATCAACCTTCAACAAGCAATGAGAGATTTCTAGTTCCTCAAGTAGGGGAAAAGAGGGCTTCAATTCCTAAGGAATAGGGGAATGAGAAATTTATTCCAAAACAAGCTGATAAAGAAAAGGGGAAAGAACAAGTTGAATCTAAAGAGGAAGCTAGCAAGAAACTAAGATTTCCTTCTATCACCAAGAAACAAAGAATTGAGGCAACTCAACAATTTAAAAGAAAATTTGGTGAAGGTGAAAGTAAAACTTTAGGAAAATATGATTTCAATATTGTGGAAGAATTGAAGAGAACTCCTTCTAAAGCAAGTTTATATGATACTCTCTTCATTCTTGGTTAGATAGACCTACTGAAAGCTTCTCTGAAGAGTAAATCTCAAGAAAAGGAGAATCCTACTATATACAACCTGTCACCTGAACGATAGAAAGTGACTCCACCTATGCTAAAGAATAAACCACCTCCTTTTTATATTTCTTTAAGGATGGAAGGGTGGGTAGTTCATAACTACATGATACTTCAACTATAGTTATGCCAAGAGTAGTGTGTGAAGAAATGGGTATGGAATATACCCGTTCTTGTCCAAGAGTCTTACAATTGGATGGAACTCTAGTTAAAACTATTGGGGTAGTCAAAGATGTCCTAATGAGATTACATAGAGCCCTAGAGGTTATTGTTGTTCAAGAGATAGTTGTAGTAGATTTAGAACCATATTTTGGCCTATGCCTATCAAGGGAATTTACTACCAAACTAGGAGGTTACATGTATTTGGACTATTCTCACATGATGATCCCCTATAAGGGTAAAAGAATAAAAATAGTCCCAGAGAAGCTAGTATCCTATCATATTGAGAAAATAGAAGATGATATGTACAACAACTCTATCATGGAGGAACCAGAACTGGTAGAGGTACTAGAATATTTAGAGATTGAGGATGATCTACCATCAGAGGATTGTCAGATTTTGTTTGAAATTGGACTAGGCACATACAACATCTCCTATAAAGATCATAAAGCAACTCCTATAATTTCCAATCAAATTTTAAGAGAATCTAAAATTTGGACTATGCATTTTGATGGAGCAAGATGCAAGAATGGAGTTGGGGTAGGAGTAGTTCTAAAATCACCTTTAGAGGGAGTTAAAATATTTTCCTATAGATTAACTTGGTCTTGCACAAACAATACTATTGAATATGAGGCTTTATGTTTAGGTTTGATGCAAGTAGAGAAAATGGGTATTAAATTACTAGACATTTATGGTGACTCAGAATTGATAGTAAATCAAGTTATAGAGAAGTGTAACAACAAGCATCATTATTTGAAGACTTATAGAAATAGGGTTTGGGATTTAATGGAATATTTTGATGCTTTGATGTGGGAACTTCTGCATGAAATATATGAAGGAGATAAAGGAGTCAAAATGGCTAATATCAGAAATCTCAAAGGAGAATTTGAGAACCTAATAATGAGGTATGATGAAAACATTCGTGCCTATCTCAACAAGGTTGATGAAATTGTACATGAGATGAAAGGTCTTGGAATGAAGGTTGATGAATTTGATGCTTGTGATAAGATCTTGAAGACTCTTCCAAAAAGGAATAGTGAAAATATTTCTTTTATAGAAACATCAATTGATAGTGATTATTTGACAAGGAATTCTTTGCTTGGCATGCTTACTACTTTTGAGATAAGAACAAAAGATCCTATTCCTCCAAAATAAGTTGCTTTCAAAGTAGACAAAAATAAAAAGGGAAAGAAGATAGAATCAAGCAGTGAGTCATCCAGTGATGAAGAAGTAAATTATGGCAGAATATATAGAGGTTCCAGAAGACCCATTGATCTAATATCTATCAAATGTTTCAATTGTGGACGATATGAACACTATGCAACAGAATGCAAAGAGCCAAAATGCAACAATTATGAAGAAAAATAGGATCACAGATATAGGGAATCAAAAAGACACAGGTAACAGAAGAGAAGTAAGGATGAACAGAGCAGACAAGGAAAGAAGTTCTTCTAGAGAGAAAATAGAAGCTACTATGCAGAAAATGCAAGTAAGTACTCAATTGATAGTGATTCTAGTTTTTTTAGACAATGATAGAGATGAAGTCTTATTTATGGTTAAAGATAAATATCCAGTTAAGAAAAGGACTCCAATTATTATCAAGTGTTTTAGATGTGGTAAATTTGGACATCTTTAAGATGATTGCACTAGGGATGGTTATAGTTTCAGTGATGATGATTTTGAAGATGCACTTGAAAGACCAGATGAGAATCTTATAATGGCTTTGGAAGATAAATAAAGTGATCCTATAGAAGACAAGCCAAAAGGAAGTAATGATAAGGAAAAAGGAGAACAAATAGAAGATTATTCAGTAGAGAATGGCTATGATCTCAAGGGAGAACTTGTCTATGCCCTTGACATAGTAAAGAAGGCTAGAAAGAAACACTCCAAGCTTGAAAGTCAGTTTCAAGAATGTGATGAAGAAAGGTTATTGCTCATAGAGGATTTAGAGAAGTCAAAGGTAAAGGCAAGAAATTTCAAGGATAAGTTAGAAATAAATATTTTGGAATGTCAAAAGTTAGCACAAGAATTGGCCACTATAAAAGAATACTTAAAGGACTCTAATATCGAGATGAAGAGTTTCAAAAATAGCTCTAAGAACTTGGATAAGTTCATCAGTGGACAATAGCGAACATCATGTTCAACAGGTCTTGATTTTGGAAAGGTTCAAAAGAAATAGGAAAAAGAATCTACTTCAAGTATTGATGAAGAAGAAACTTCAGAAGAAGATATATTAGAAGAATATATTTTAAGTAAAAGTGGGACATCATAGGATGATTTGGACAACAAAGAGTTCAACAAGGAGAGGAATAATGTACAAAGAAGATACAGATAGAACAAAAATTATAATAGGATACTAATGAGGTCAAGCCAAGGAGGCTTCAATGGAAGATACTTTTCATGTCACAGGTTTGGGCATATGGATTCACAATGCAGGACACATGAAAGATAGGAATACGAGAAATGATAGCTTTTCCATGGGTATTGATACTCATGCAATGGGTTTGGTCACAAGGCAATGAATTGTAGGATTAATAACAAAAGAGGATATGGCTTCACTAGGAGAAGTCCTAATATAGTTGCACCTCCAAGGAATAATAATTTTAAGTGTTATAAGTGCAATAATTATGGTCACATAGCAATATGGTGTAGATAAAATATTCTAGAAGAAGGAATGAATAGGAACAGGAACATGCACATGAACAAGAACAGGAACATGAGCAGGAACATGAACATGAATATGAATAGGAATATGAACAAGAACAGGAATATGAACAGGAATAGAGACTCAAAAAAGAATAAGAATAGGAACATGGATGAGAATAATAATGAGAATAGGAAAAGAAGTGACGACAGGAACATGGATGATGACTTGGAAGGAAATAGTGAGAGGATTCAGAAGACTCGGAGAAGAAGAGAGAAATATAAAGATAAAGAACAATGCTTTCAAGGAGTAGAAATACTCCCACCTTAGAATTAGCCACCTCATGTGGAGGTGGTGGAGGGACTAATCTAAGAGGCTCATTCTTAGCCCCGAGCCCCAAAGGTGACCCTTTGCCATTGATGTCAAAGGGTTAGAGATTTGTGTATATTGGGGAGAGTTTTGATATGGGGAGAGATTTGATATTTGAGAGAGCATTGTGCCAAGGAAAGCAAAGTCCCAGGGGGAGTAGAAAAGAAGATCATGTTTTAGTAAAATTAATATAGGTTACCATAAATGACAAGGGGGGAGATTGTTGGACATTTTGAGTCCCTAAGCTAAAATGTTGTCATTGATGTCAAAAGGTTATTTGATGTCAAAAGGATTTATGATGGTATGCACTATGTTTTGTGAAAGTGGAAGGAAGGGTTTTTATCAAAACCAAGGCAGGAAAAATAAAATGTTTTATTTAAAACCATGGATGTCATATTTGAAATGGGTTTTTCTTAAAAACTAAGTTTGCTTTTCATTTCATCGAAAAAGGTGCCCCGATGATGGAGAAATTTAATTTTAAATGTTTAGTTTAAATTTTAATTTTAAAATTAAATAAAAAAATTTCTGCCATGTCCGTCGACGTCATGAGGGTAGTTTTAAAAGCACCAATGTTTCCAAGCAAATGGAAAGGCATATAAATATGCCACCAAGTTTTTAAATTGATTATCCTTGCTCGTTGATAATATTGTGTGGTATATGTGAAGGAAAGATCTTGTGTTTTGTTTTAAGTGACACAATGAATGGTTAAAAGTAGATTGTGACCACATACCAAATCTCATAGGGTAGCATGGCCTAGTGGTAGCTTGGATTGTGCAAAGGTGTTGATAGCACGGAAGTCATAAGTTCGATTCTCGCTAGCATCGTTTTAGCATTGTATTGGTTGAAGCACTATTCATTGTTTAAAAGCTCATGGGTGAAAATAATAAGCATAAGTATCACAAGGTGGAATAGCTTCCATGTGGGAAGCTTAGCCCACTTGGTGTTTCGCATGGTTTGTTGTCGCTGCATTCTTCGAAGCCAAAAAATATTTTATTTTTTAAGTTTGGAAAGAGAATATTGTGATTGTGGTAGATTTCCAAAAAGACTTCTTCATATTTATAAAATTTATGAGCACATTCTCCTATTGATTGATTTGGGTGATTGATTTCTAAAATTATCATTGGAGTGAAAAAGATTGATTGTGGTTTCCTTTTTGAAAGTGGTTGAGTTAATGCTTCAAGGTTTTCTGAATTGAGAGTTGTTTTAAACCTTGTTTTATATGCATTGTTGTTGAATCCCATTGATTGTGCAAAGAACTTGAACTTGAGTTAGAGAAGAACATGAGTATCATTGTTATGTGATATTTGTGGTTGAGCATTGTTGGAAACATTTTGATTTGGTTGATACATGCTTGGACTAGGATTTGTGATAAAGGGTTGTTCATTAAGGTGATTGGTTGAGTTGAGTTGATTGATCCTAGTTAAGTGGATGCATGTGGTTGTTCAAGTTCCATAAAACAAACTGTTCTATATTCTGAATTGATTCGAGATTGGATTTGAAGTATAGAACATATTGAGTCTCTAAAAATTCTCTTTATGCTTCTATGAGATCGATTTGAGTGGATATATTGATTTAGCATTAAGTGTAGAACATATTGAGTCTCTAAAAATTCTCTTTATGATTCTATGAGATTGAAAAAATTATATGTGAGCTTGTTAAGCAGATTTGAGACAAGTATTTAAGAAGGCTTGTGGACTAATTTTGAGTAAGCTTTTGTGGAAGCTTGCTATGCAGATTTGAGCAAGTCCTAGAGAGGACTTATTGAACAGATTTGAGCAAGTCCTAGAGAGGACTTATTGAGCAGATTTGAGCAAGTCCTAGAGAGGACTTATTGAGCATATTTGGACAAGTTTTGAGTGAGATTTTTGAGCAGATTTGAGCAGGTTTTGAGTGAGCCTATTGAGCATATTTGAGAAGGTTTTGTATGGACCTGTTGAGCATATTTGGACAGGTTCTATGTGGACATGTTGATAAGATTTGGATAGGTTCTTTGTGGACCTATTGAGCAGATTTGGACAATTTTTGAGTGATCTTATTGAGCATATTTGAGAAGGTTCTGAGTGAACCTATTGAGATAGATATTTGGAGGTGATAGAGTACAGAGGACAGAGTATTAGTGGATTGATATCCAGTAGCTAGGACAATTGAATACATATCTGAGTGAGGAGTTTTCAAGTGGAGAGAGATCCACTAGTCAATGCAGTAGAGAGACAAAGTCTTCTAGAAGATCACTAGCCAGAGCAGAATGGGAAAGAGTTATCTTGTGGAAGAGATCCATGAACTTGAGATTAGGGGATCAAAATATCCTTTGGATAGAGGTCCATAAACATTGTAATTGGGAAGGATTCCCAAAGAGATTGATTGAGAAAATTTTAGTAAAATATTTTCTCCGTGTAGTAGCCCACATTCGATGAACCACGTAAATTGTGGTGTCTCTATTGTGTATGGTGTTTTGTGCATTTATTTAATTACTGCTATTGATGTTGCTATCTATACACTGCAAAATATTGAATTGAAAGAAAAAGTAAAAAGTGGTCTTATACTATTCACCCCCCCGCTTAGTATAATGTTATGTTATTCAATAGATATCAGAGCATGTTCCTTTAGAAGAGTTTGAAAAATTGAAGGAAAAGAGGTATAAGAACATAATGGATCAAATATACGAACCCTTAATTAATGCATTACCATTATTTTATGGAAGTGACTTCTTATATTGGTGTATGCTTATGAGATTTTACAAGATGGCACTTGGAAATGAAGTTTGGGATGTAGTGGAACTTGGATATGATTCAACATTCAATCCTCCTAAAGATAAGGAAGGTAAGATTATAATGCATGAAAATTCAAGATCTATGAATGCAATTATAAAAGGTTTGTGTAGAGCAAAATCTATGAAGGTTATGGAATGTAAAACAACAAAAGAAATGTGGGAAATTCTGCATGAAATATATGAAGGATATAAAGGATTCATAATGGCTAAGATCAAAATTATAAAAGGAGAATTTGATAACCTAAGAATTAGGGATGGTGAAAACATTCATGACTATCTAAGAAACGTTGATGAACTTGTACATGATATTAAAGGTCTTGGAATGAAGGTTGATGAATCTGATGCTTGTGATAAGATCTTGAAGACTCTTCTGAAAAGGTATAGTGAAAAGGTTTCTTTTATAGAAACATCAATTGATAGTTATTCTTTGACAAAGAATTCTTTGCTTGGCATGCTTACTACTTTTGAGATAAGAACAAAATATCATATTCCTCCAAAAAAAGTTGCTTTCAAAGTAGACAAAAATAAAAAGGGAAAGAAGATAGAATCAAGCAGTGAGTCATCCAATGATGAAGAAGCAAATTATGGTAGAAGAGATAGAGGTTCCAGAAAACCCATAGATCTAATATCTATCAAATGTTTCAATTGTGGACAGTATGGAAACTATGAAACATAATGCAAAGAGCCAAAAGGCAATAATGATGAAGAAAAATAGGATCACAGATACAGGGAATCATAAAGACATAGCTACCAAAATATAAGCAAGGATGGACAAAGTAGACAAGGAAAGAAGTTCTTCTAGAGACAAAAGAGAAGCTACTACGTGAAAAATGCAAGTAAGTACTCAATTGATAGTGATGCTAGTTTTTTAGACAATGATAGAGATGAAGTCCTATTTATGGTTAAAGAGAAATATCCAGTTAATAAAAGGACTCCAATTATTCTCAAGTGTTTTAGATGTGGTAAATTTGGACATCTTGAAGATTATTGCACTAGGTATGATAATAGTTTCAGTGATGATGATTTTGAATATGCACTTGAAAGACCATATGAGAATCTTCTAATGGCTTTGGAAGATAAATAAAGTGATCCTATAGAAGACAAGTCAAAATGAAGTAATGATAAGGACAAAGGCAAACAAATAGAATATTATTCAGTAGATAATGGTTATGATCTCAAGGGAGAACTTATATATGCCCTTGACACAGTAAAGAATGTTAGAAAGCAACACTCCAAGCATGAAAGTCAGTTTCAAGAATGTTATGAAGAAAGGTTATTGCTCATAGAGGATTTAGAGAAGTCAAAGGCTAAGGCAAGAAAGTTCAAGGATAAGTTAGAAATAAATATTTTAAAATGTGAGAAGTTAGCACAAGAAGTGACTACTCTAAAAGAATACTTAAATGACTCCAAGATCAAGATGAAGAGTTTCACAAATATCTCTAATAACATGGATAAGTTCATCTGTGGACAACAACGAACATCATGTTCAACAGGTCTTGACTTTGGAAAGTTTCAAAATAAATAGGAAAAATAATCTACTTCAAGTCTTGATGAAGAAGAAACATCAGAAGAAGATAGTTTAAGTGAAATGGGGACATCAAAGGATGAGTTGGACAATGAATATTTCAACAAAGAGAGGAACAATGCACAAAGAAGATACATATGGAACAAAAATCAGAATAGGATACCAATGGGGTCAAGACAAGGAGGCTTCAATGGAAGATGCTTTTCATGTCACAAGTTTGGGCATATGGCTTCACAATGAAGGAAACATGAAAGACAATAATATGGGAAAGGACATATTTTCCATCGATATTTCTACTCATGCAATGGGTTTGGTCACAAGGCAATGAATTGTAGGATTAATGACAGAAGAGGATATGGCTTCACTAGGAGAAGTCCTAAGATAGTTGCACCTCAAAGGAATAATAATCTTAAGTGTTATAAGTGCAATAATGATGGTCATATAGCAATATGGTGTAGATAAAATATTCTAGAAGAAGGCATGAACAAGAATAGGAACATGTGGATGAACAAGAATAGGAACATGAGCAGGAACATGAACATGAATATGAACAGGAATATGAACAGGAATATGAACAAGAACAGGAATATGAACATGAATAGAGACTTAGAAAAAAATAGAGACTCAGAAAAGAATAAGAATAGGAACCTGGATGAGAACAAGAATGAGAATAGGAACAAAAGTGATGACAGGAAAAGGGATGATGACTTGTAAAGAAACCGTGACAGGGTCAAAAGACTCAAAGAAGAAGAGAGAAAGATAAAGATAAAGAACAGTGCTTTTAGGGAGTAGAAATACTCCCACCATAGAATTAAGCACCTCATGTGGAGGTGGGGGGGGGCTAAGCTAAGAGGCTCATTCTTAGCCCCGGGCCCCAAATGTGACCATTTGCAATTGATGTCAAAGTGGGAGATATTTGTGTATATTGGGGAAATTTTTTATATGGGGAAAGATTTGATATTTGAGAGAGCATTGAGCCAGGGGAAGCAAAGTCCCAAGGGGAGAAGAAAAGAAGATCAAGTTTTAGTAAAATGAATATGGGTTACCATCAATGACAAAGGGGGGATTGTTGGAAATTTTGAGTCCCTAAGCTAAAATGTTGTCATTGATGTCAAAAGGTTATTTGATGTCAAAAGGATTTATGATGGTATGCACTATGTTTTGTGAAAGTGCGAGGAAGGGTTTCTATCAAAACCAAGGCAAGAAATTTAAAAGGTTTTATTTAAAACCATGGATGGTATATTTGAAATGGGTTTTTCTTAAAACCCAAGTTGGATTTTTGTTTCATCGAAAAAGGTGCCCCAATGATAGAGAAGTTTAATTTTAAAGGTTTAGTTTAAATTTTAGTTTATTTAAAATTAAAATTAAAATTTTAATTAAATAAAAAAATTTCCGCCATGTCCGTCGATGTCATGAGGGTAGTTTTAAAAGCACCGATGTTTCCAAGTGAAGGGAAAGGCATATAAATATACCACCAAGTTTTTAAATCGATTATCCTTGCTCGTTGATAATCTTGTGTGGTATATGCAAATAAAGAGCTTGTTTTTTATTTTATGTGATGCAGTGAATAGTTAAAAGCAAACATCAACCAATTACAAAATGTCATTGGGCAGCATGACCTAGTGGCATCTTGGATTGTGCAAAGGTGTTGATAGCATGGAGATCATGATTTTGATTCTTGTGAGCATCGTTTTAGCATTGTATTGGTTGAAGTGATGTTCATTGTTTAAAAGCTCATGGGTGAAAAGAAGAAGCATAAGGAGCACAAGGTGGAATAACTTCCACATGGGAAGCTTAGCCCACTTGGTGGGCGGAGGGAGTGCAAAGGCACACTCACTGTAGGTCTTGGGTTCGATTCACATGAAACCCGTTTTCGCATGGTTTGTTGTTGCTGCATACTTCAGAGTCAAAAAATATTTTATTTTCTATCTTTGGAAAGAGAATATTGTGATTGTGGCAGATTTCTAAAGAGGCTTCTTCATCTTCATAAAAGGTATAAGCACATTCTCCTATTGATTGATTTGGGTGGTTGATTTCTGAAAATATAGTTGGAGTAAAAAGGATTGATTGTGGTTTCCTTTTCGAAAGTGGTTGAGTTAATGCTTCAAGGTTTTATGAATTGAGAGTTGTTATTAAAACTTGTTTTATAATTTTTTTTGTTGAAGCCCATTGATTGTGCAAAGAACTTGAACATGAATTAGAGAACATGAGTATCATTGTTATGTGATATTTGTGGTTGAGCATTATTGGAAATATTTTGAGTTGGTTGATACATGTTTGGACTAGGGTTTGTGATAAAAGGTTGTTCATTACGGTGATTGGTTGAGTTGAGTTGATTGAGCCTAGTCAAGTGGATGCATGTGGTTGTTCAAGTTCCATAAAATAAACTATTATATATTCTGAATTGATTTGAGATTGTATTTGAAGTATAGAACATATTGAGTCTCTAAAAATTCTCTTTATGCTTCTATGGGATTGATTTGAGTTGAGATATTGATTGATCATTAAGTATAGAATATATTGAGTCTTTAACAATTCTCTTTATGATTCTATGAGATTGAACAAATTATGTGTGAGCTTGTTAAGTAGATTTGAGACAAGTCTTTAAGAAGGCTTGTGGACTGATTTTGAGTAAGTTTTTGTGGAAACTTGCTATGCAGATTTGAGCAAGTCCTAGAGACGACTTATTGAGAAGATTTGAGCAAGTCCTAAAGAGGAATTATTGAGAAGATTTGAGAAAGTCCTAGAGAGGACTTATTGAGCATATTTGAACAAGTTCTGAGTGAGCTTGTTGAGCATATTTGAGTAGGTTCTAAGTGAGCCTATTGAGAAGATTTGAGCAGGTTCTATGTGGACCTGTTGAGTAGATTTGGATAGGTTTTATGTGGACCTATTGAGCATATTTGGACAGTTCTATGTGGACCTATTGAGTAGATTTGGAAAAGTTCTGAGTGATATTTTTGAGTAGATTTGAGAAGGTTATGAGTGAACCTATTGAGACAAAGCTTTGGAGGTGACAGAGTACAAAATATCCAACAACTAGGACAATTGAAGATAGATCTGAGTGAGGAGTCTTCAAGTGGAGACAGATCCACCAGTCAGTGTAGTAGAGAGACATAGTCTTCTAAAACATCACTAGCCAGAGTAGAAGGGGAAAGAGTTATGCTGTGGAAGAGTGTAGACACCAAAATCCATCAATAAACTGGATCTGCTGTCAAAAACCTACACACATTAACACTATCAAGGAGTTAGAAATTAATAAGAGGGCTCCACTGCGTGAGCCCTCAGAAACAATCTAAAACCCTAGAAAATGAAGTGCAAGAATTTAATAACAGATCAATAAAAGAAAATACGTTACTTGCTTTAAAATAATTTATACATGTTCTCTGTTAATGCAGCTAGACCAGGTGACACATGGAAGTAATGTGGCTGTCAAATCGCCTACGGAATGCGCCCTGGTGCACTCACTGAATGCCCGCGTGCTTCTGGATTAAGGTTTCAGACGTCGGTCTGAGTCTGTGGCTATGGGTAAACGCCTGTGGGCACTTGGTAAACACCCGTGGGCACTTGGTAAATGCCCGTGGGCACTTAGTAAAGGGGTAAACGCCCACAAGCACTTGCGACAAGAATGGGAGATTCTGCAGAATGCTGCAGAAGAGGTGACGGCGAAAGCTGTGATGGAAGTGATGATGGATGCGGCGAAAGAGTAGCAGAAGAGAGGAAATATCATTAGAAGAATTAGAATCAGAGATAGCGCATAGGAGATAGAAGTAGCAAAAGACATAGCATTTGAGCCATCAAGGTGACTCAATTTATAATCTACTCTTAGGGCACACTTTAGGGTTTTAACGACACTTTGAACGTGTGGCTAAGATTAAAGTGGATCCAAGGGTAGAGAATAAATCTTGGTTGTGAAACAGATTAAGATGGATGGACGGATGAGATTAAATGAAGGATGGATGGCTCAGATTAAATCACTTAAACTATTATTTAAATATATATATTAAAATATTAAAATATTAAAATATATATATAAATATTAATTTAAATAAATTTGGGGATGAAAAATGGCGGGAAAGGTGAAATTGGGCCAAATAATGGCGGGAAAGTGTGGATTTGGGCCAAATTATGGTGTGAAGGTGGATGACCGACACGTGGTTGATAGGAAGGTATAGATGACTTGCAAGTGGCTGGATTTTGGTGTCTCAGATGCCCATTTTTGAGCTACTTTGTATGAAGACACAATGTAGCACAAAAACTTAGGACACCTGAAAAGCTGGATCAGACGCAACTCTCTCTCAAGACTAAAGCACAACTTTGAAGACCAAAGAATAAAAGAATATTTAAAATTTATCAGCTTACCCCCTCAATTGGCGAGCGAGAATGGTTCTCACGAGCCAATTGAAAGAAATTCGGAAGAAAATGAACCGTTTTTGCCCCAACGGTGAAAAAGGGGTTGGTGTATGAACCATCTATTTATGTCCCAACAGAAAAGGGGTTGGTGTACAAACCAGAAAAGAATATGATTGAAGACGATATGAGTGATGTGAAAGGTGAACCGTTTTCTGCCCCAATGGTTAGAAAGGGATTTTTTCTAAATTTT
The DNA here is from genome assembly GCA_028583015.1 of Wollemia nobilis. Classification (NCBI taxonomy): domain Eukaryota; kingdom Viridiplantae; phylum Streptophyta; class Pinopsida; order Araucariales; family Araucariaceae; genus Wollemia; species Wollemia nobilis. Next base: position 6,106,627 of record JAQPPZ010006195.1, on the reverse strand, counting down.
GAATTCCATGATCATGTAAGATGAATTCTACTATTAGGAAAGTTAAAAATTGATAACGAATGCCCCAACTCCTATGGGTGAATCCATACTTTTGATGAAATTGCCTTGTTGGTGCCATTGATATGCAGAGATGCAATATGAAAGAGTCCAGAACTTCAGAGATGCTCCTAGTGACTGTATGGATAATTCCTCGGGTCGGAACCAATCAACCTAGGTAGCCTTAATCTCTAGCAAGACTCAAAATAATGATGATATTGAAGATTGTCCATGTTTAAGGCCCCATGAACTAGGCCATCAATGACAACTGTTGAGAAAATTAATCTTGGTATGAGGTCACTTGAAAAGTAGGATACCCAAAATTTATTTCCAATTTTCAAAAAGTGAAATAATTGATGATGATAAATGGTAAGAGTCCTTATGGTGGTTTAATCCTCTTACCCAATTGCATGGATGCAAATCGCTGCAATCGCCAAGGTGATAGAATATACCACTAGATACAAGGTTTACTTTAATTTAATTTGGCAAAAATATGCATGATGAAAGAAGAATGAATGAAATTGACGATAGATCAGAAGAATTGATGAATGTGGTTAATTTTGTGAAGGTTTTGAACATTTTTAACCCAATTTGTAAAACAATGATGAATGATGCGCTTTTTGAGCGAAATGAAAAAATTTGTTTCCAAAACTGTTGTAACCTTCACAAAATGTTTTATTATGATAAGAAGAATGGATGGATGCAATTTGATGAAATTTGGATGAGGTAAGCTTCACTTTTGTAAGTTTTGTTCTTTTATTCAATACTGACACCAAACACCGGTATGCATTTGGAGGTGGCAGAAACGTCCACCGATGTTTGAATGCATCATGAAACACCCCACTACGTCTGAATGCACCATGAAATGCCCCACTACATTTCAAGGTGCCAAAACCAGCTATTTAAACAGTTTCAGCGAGAATTTCGCTCATTTGTGCGTTCGAGCTTGAGAGAAGTGCGTCTGAGGGAGTGGAATGAAGTGAAGTGAGAAGTTGTGAAGCACGCAGGAGCTATGGCGGAGGTGGGAGCGGACGCGCCAGTGTATCCAGTTGAGGTATTTGTTTATTTAAGCAAGTACTTTTATTTGTTTTTTTTTTTTTTTTTTTTGCAGCTTTTTTTTTTGGAAAAAAATTGTAACCAATTTTTGTTTTGTTGTTTTGCAGCTTAGGGTTTTAGAGGCACGGCACCGATTCTCCCCTATCATTTCGGAGATGAAGAGGTCCTTGTCCTAGGAATACTGGGAGATATTTGAGGAAGTAGGGCTAGCAGAGGCAGCCCGGTTGGAGGTAGTTCGGGCGGATGAGGGGTACCTCTCGGCTTTGGCCGAGAGGTGGGATCCAGATCGGGGGACGTTCCGGCTCCCGGCGGAGAGATGACGGTGACGCTTGAGGATGTATACCGCATCCTCAAGGTTCCCGTGGAGGGGGCGCGGGTGGAGGTTGGACGAGATAGGGCCATGGAGATGGCAAATTTGTTTGGGGATGACTGGAGGGAGATTCAGACAGAGAGCGGGGGGATTCCTTACTTGGCCATGTATACGGCCAAGGAGTTGGTAGTGGTGGAGGCTCTGATGATGTTCGTATTGGCCAACATTGTGGCCCCAAATAGCATCGGGTGTAGGTTTCCATGGAACCTGATGGGTGTAGTGAGCGAGATGCTCACTAATAGGGTAGTGTATGCCTGGGCGCCCGCTTTATTGGCATAGGTGTACTGGGAGTTGTATGAGGTTCAGAGACAGGGCCGAAAGGGCCTAGGTTGTAGTTTGGTTCTCTAGTGCTAGGGCTGGGATCACTTCAGAGTGGCCCGACCAGAGGGTTTGCCATGTGCTTACTGGGACATGAGCCAGGATTATGGTAGGAGATGGCCAGTTGCAGAGGAGAGACAGCCGAGCCGCCTCGTGAGATCGAGGCAATGGTATAGGAGTTTATGGGCAAACTTGAAAGATGCCCAAGTCATTTGGAGGCCCTGGCGGGAGGTGAGGTGGATCGATGATGGAGAGCATCTGAGACGGGTGCGATAGGCTAGATGGGTAGTGGGTCAGGGCCACATTGAGGCGGAGTACATACAGATGTCTCAAGTGCTCTGCCAGGTCAGATTGAGACAGGATTTCCCCGGTGATCCAGTGTGCTATCGGAGGCACACATCAGAGGGGGATTTGCCAAGTGTCGAGCCATGGAGGGAGGCGACAGAGGACGATGAGGACATGGAGATCCTCAACATGAATGACGTCGGGGTAACAGCTGAGTATGTAGCATGGATGGCCGCAGAGCCGAGGTGGGAGCCACCATTGGTAGCTGTTGGAGCTAGAGAGGACGAGGGAACCACAGAGGTTCCCAAGCGTAGGGAGGGTCCTCACCTTCGATCTGATAGTCGAAGGCGAAAGGGGAAGATGGTGCAGTAGGCACCGGGGAGTGGAGATTACGAGGAGGATGATGGCGAGGGCCTAGGAGAGGCCGCTGGAGAGACTAGGGAGGTACCCCCTAACGGGCACGAGGATGATTTGGCGCAGCTGCAGTAGCAGATAGCAGAGCGTGATGATATGATAGCTATCTAGGATGAGAGGATAGCTCGGTTGGAGCAATAGGTTGCAGAGTGGGATGCCATGATAGTTTTTCAGGAGGAGAGGATGGCCCAGATGCAGGCAGACTTGGATGGAGCAACTAGGGTGCCCCAGGATGATAGGGTGTAGAGACTCCAGGCAGAGCTAGCGGAGCGAGAGCGACGACATAGGATAGACATATCTAGACTTAGGTCTAGGACTCATTATATTGAGGCTCTGGAGGATACATTGTTTAGGCATCACATTGTGTTGCCAGATCCTCCATCCTCTTCTGTCTCTAGGCGTAGTGAGTCTAGGCACACCACTAGGTCTAGGGCTCCTACTAGGTCACAGAGATCCTCTTTTGATGGTTAGCTTAGTGCTTAGATGCACTCTTTATGAGCCTTGGTGCTCTATTGTATTTTGTAGTCTTTTGGCATTCACTATATGTTTTGATATTTATACATATATATATACATGGCTTTTATTTATTTGGTGTTTTACTCTCTTTTGTGTGAATGCCTATGTTTTTGTGATGCATGTTTTTATATGTTTTAATGTTTTTGATGCATATGTGATGGAATGGAATGCAAACTTATAGATGATTAATGCGAGACTAAGTAAATGAAATATGCACTAAGAAGCACTCATACTTTTAGATAGTTATATTTAGCCAACTGTTGTCATAATTGTTTAATCAGGGGCACTGAACTTGGTAGTTTGTGAATGAATGACGTATGGAATGACATGAATATGGAAGAAGATATGGAGGTTGATATGGAAGAAAATATGGAGGAATACTGTTTTACAAAGACTCAAACATGCTAGTGGTATCAAACAAACTTACTAATATTGCCTAATTCAACTAGGACCAAATGTGTGTGCATGTGAGTTCATTAACCAAATCAGAAGTATGGTAGCGACTCTAGGCAATCAAAAACCTATGTGTGTGCAAGAGTGTTCATTAACCTCATCTTGCACAAATTAGGTAACCCTGTTATGGAAAAGACCCCGAAGCTAGTTTTTCCGTATGAGCATTCAGAGGTCTCTCTTTGAGGAGAGACATGTCGCCACGCAATGAGTATACTCCACTGCCAGTCAAGCGTCTATAGCCTCGGTGAAGGTTAACTCCATAGTCCATGTTGTTTTTGACCTTTGTAAGCCTTGGGGATGACTACCTATCCGTATGACTGGACAAGTAGTACGATCCTTACAACTTATTTGGGATCAGTGGTGTGAAAAATGTTCATTTCCTTAGAGCTTTGGGGAATCGGATTCTCAACCGAAGTATGATGAGAATTTTACCCTATCCTTACTACTCTATTTATATTTATATTTTGTGATTTCTTGTGATAGTGGTAAGAACCACTATTTTATGGACTATGTTTGCATGATAGGACAAACGAGGATTACTCTTTTCACTTCAAGGCACAACCCAAAGATGGTGTTATCTCTCTTTGACACAAGATGTTTTTAAGATGTGAAAATGTGATAGGTTCAAGACCGCTTTTGAAATCATTTCCCAATACTCAAGATTTTATTTAGTGTAATTGGTGATATGGCCCTAGAGAACTTTAACATGCATTTCGAAGTTTGCTTAAAACACTAGAAATGGCTGAGTGACTGAAAACATTTTGGCAATGTAAATATGTGCAAATGGAAAATGGATGTACGAATGACAATTCGGTTTGATGGATTTTGTGAAGGTGCCCCTGATTAAGGCAACATGACTTTTTCTTGACCAAATTTTATATCCAAAAGATAGAATGGTCTCTAACATGATATGCAACTATGGCTGAAAATGAAATGTTATGGTTTTGAATGAGATGTATGCAACTAACAATGAAATGCAAATTCTTTTTATTTTATTTGTTTTTTTTTTACAAGCCATGTATATATGTACATATAAAATTCAAACTATGCGTAAAATGCCCTCAAGTGTATAATATTAAGTGGTTCGGGTTCTTCCTCTCCCTCTAAACTGGCAAGTCTATAAGTTCCATTACCCACTCTTTCAGTGACCATATATGGACCTAACCAATTAGCCGTGAATTTATCTCGAAGATGCGGCAATGCATTGGTGTTTTGTTGATTCTCTTTAAGAACAAGATCTCCTACTTGAAATTCTCTTAGATGAACTTTGGCATTGTAAGCATGTTTCAATCGGTCTTGATAAACTCGCAAATGCTCTAAAGCATTGATTCGTTTTTCATCTATGAGTGTGAGTTGATCAAGACGTGCTTGTCTAGCAGTATCATCATCGATAAATTCTTGCAAAGAAATTCGCAAGGAAGGGATCTCGAGCTCAAGAGGCATGATTGCTTCAGCTCCATAGACCAAAGAAAATGGCGTTGCCCCAATGGGAGTTCTGATGCTTGTTTCGTAAGCCCATAATGCCAAGGGGATTTGTGTATGCCAATCTTTATGATTTTCTTTAACAAGTTTCTTAAGAATAGCAAGTCTTATTGGAAGCTTCAGCTTATCCATTGGCTTGTGGGTAATAAGGATTTGAGAAACTATGTTGGATATTATACTTTTCGCAAAGGGCTCGAACATCCTTATTCTTAAAAGACTTGCCGTTATCAGAAATTATTTTAGAGGGAATACCAAAACGATAAATGATATGGTGAAGTATAAACTCCACAATTCTAGGACCTATCGTACTGGTTAGAGGAATAGCTTCAACCCACTTTGTGAAGTATTCGATGGCATTGTAATGATGAAAGTATCTCTGTCTGAAGAGGCGGTGAAATCTTGCCAATTAAATTGAGACCCCATTGTGAGAAGGGCCAAAGGCTTTGGATGGGCTGTAAAGCTTGTGATGGTATATGGATTAAATTAGTGTGTTCTTGACACTTTTTACATTGTTTAACATATTTGCAACAATCTTGTTCCATAGTGGGCCAATAATATCCCATACGTAAAATACGCTTCGCAATGGCCATTCCACTAAAATGACCACCACAAGTACCATCATGGGCTTCAGCAATAGCTCTATGTGTTTCACTTGCTTCTAGACAGCGGAGGAGTACTCCATCATATCCACATTTATACAACACATCCCCCAAAAGAACAAAATGAGCTGCCTTTTGCTTAAAACAGCGACAGGCAGTTCGAGACAAATCAGGTGGAAGTGTTCCAAACTTGAGGAAGGCTACTATCTCACTAGACCAAGGCTCATATGGATCCGAATGGATAAAGCAAACATATTTTTCATCCTTAGACTCAGCACGGACAATTGCAGACTTAGAGATTGTGGAAATGATTAGGGGCTGTACCTCTCCAAGGGAGTCCTTTGGAATCAATGATCCAAGAGAGGCCATGGCATCCGCAAATCTATTAGTCGAACGAGGCAAACTAGTGATCTCATACCAATCAAACTTAGAGAGCAACTTCATTGCTACATCATGATAAAGCTTAATGGTAGGTTCTTTGGCTTGGTATTCTCCTGTAATTTGTTTAACCACGAGTTGAGAATCCCCAAATATCTGAATATGCTTAATGCTCATAGCTATGGCTGATTGAAGACCTAAAATTAAGGCTTCATACTCTGCTATATTATTGGTGCATTGGAAGTCTAGTTTGAATGATAAAGGTATGGGAATCCCTTGAGGTGTATGAAACACAACTCCAACACCCTGACCTTTCACGCACTTAGAGCCATCAAAGAATAGCGTGATGTCAACATCTTCCTCCGAAATGATGTCCTCTTCTTGTTCAGTGATAGCAAATACCGAATCATCTGGGAGCTTAATAATCAAAGGATGATCACTAGGTAGCGGAGCTTTCACAAGTTGATCGGCTATAACTTGACCTTTAACAAATTTTTGGCTAATGAATTCAAGATCAAATTCGGTAAGCAACATTATCCATTTAGCGGTACGAGTGTTATTATAAGTGCGAGACATCATATAACGCAGAGGGTTTTCTCTAGCTATGACATATGTTGTATGGCTAAGCATATAATGACGAATTTTCTTAGTGGCAAAAACCACTGCTAAGCACAACTTTTCCACATAAGCATATCGGGTTTCATAGCTTACCAATGTTTGACTAATATAATAGATAGCTTGCTCGTGATTTTGTTCATTCTTTTGTGCAAGCATTGTCCCTAAGGCAAAGTCTCATTGCTTGAGATATAAAGGTTGAAAGGGACCCCTGGACGAGGCGAAGCTAAGACTGGCGGAGATGCTAAGTACTGCTTGATGTCATCAAAGGCTTTCTGACATTCATCTGTCCATGAAAATTATACCCCCTTTTGTATTAGGTGGCAAAATGGCCTACACTTATCAGAAAGTTGCGCAATAAAGCAACGGATTGAATTAATATTTCCTTGTAAACTACGCAACTCCTTCAAATTAGTTGGGGGACACATTTCCATAATGGCTTTGACCTTGTTTGGGTCCACCTCAATACCTCGTTTAGAGATAATAAAACCTAGGAGTTTGCCTGAGGTAACACCAAAGACACATTTCTTAGGGTTCAACCTTACTTTATGCTCTAGAAGTCTATCAAAAACTTTTTCCAATACATCAAAATGCTCTTGTCGAGTTTTAGATTTTGCCAATAAATCATCCACATAATCTTCGATAATCTTATGCATATAATCGTGGAAAATATAAGTCATGGCTCGTTGATAGGTTGCACCTGCGTTCTTAAGGCCAAAGGGCATCACCTTGTAACAAAAAGTTCCCCAAGGTGTAGTAAATGTTGTTTTGTGTTGATCTTCAAGGTTTATTCGAATCTGGTTGTATCCTGAAAATCCTTCCATGAACGAAAGCATTTCATGACCAGCGCAGGTGTCGACAAGAGTATCAATGTTTGGAAGAGGAAATTCATCCTTAGGAAACGCTTTATTTAGATCTCAAAAATCGGTGCAAACACGTATCCCCCCGTTAGGCTTGCGCACGGGTACCATGTTAGAAAGCCACTCAGGATAATCAATCGGGACGACAAATTTAACATCCAAAAGTTTTTGAATCTCCGATTTAACTAGGAGGGCCACATTAGGATGCATTTTCCTAAGTTTTTGTTTGACAGGTTTAGCATCTTTTTGTAAGGTGAGGTTATGGACAACAAAATTAGGGTCTAGGCCTGGCATGTCTTTGTAAGACCATGCAAATATCTCCTTCTTCCGCTTGAGTAGAGCAATCATTTGCTCTTGTTCCTTTGATGATAGACTTTTAGCCAGTTTCACAATTTGGGTGCCATCTTGGTCTGTACTAAGGTCTACATCGATAGTTTCTTCAATAGACATGTGGGAACCTTCCTCAAGCTGATGGGGAGTAGGGATCAGATTTATGTCATCTAAAATGTCATCAAGCTCTTGTGCCTTGCTCTCGTCTATGTCTGGCTGGAAAACCTCTGGCTTAGAAGATGAAGGTGAATGTGGAGGTGAAGGAGGAATGTAGTTGGCGGAAGCCCTTAACAATTCCTCGAAAAGGATGAACTCTGAAATAGATGGAGGGGATGAAATCCGATCCATGTCAATCAGGCTTGGATTGATCGGGATTGGCTTATCCGGATCATATGGATTATGGAGCGAGGTGAATAAGTCTTCAAAATTCATTGTCAACTTATGAAAGATACATTCTTCGAAAGCGCCACCATTTGTGCTAGCTAGGGTTTCGGAGAACCCTAGCATAACTTGTAACTGTGTATCACAAATAAAGGGTTATAGGCCCAGTTGTATTCAAAAAGGAGTTTTTAAACTCCATCGATTAATAGAAATCATTTGTTTTGTGCAACTATTCTATACTCTGTCATTGTGATTTTATTTATTTTTGTTTGGCGTGTATTTTTAATCTACAAATGGCGATCACGGTGGGACCCCCTTGCAAGTCATCTATACCTTCCTGTCAGCCATGTGTCGGTCATCCACCTTCCTGCCATTATTTGGCCCAAATCCACACTTTCCCGCCATTATTTGGCCCAATTTCACCTTTCCCGCCATTTTTCATCCCCAAATTTATTTAAATTAATATATATATATATATATATATATATATTTTAATATTTTAATATTTTAATATATATATTTAAATAATAGTTTAAGTGATTTAATTTGAGCCGTCCATCCTTCATTTAATCTCATCCGTCCATCCATCTTAATCCATTCCACAACCCAGATTTATTCTCTACCCTTGGATCCACTTTAATCTTAGCCACACGTTCAAAGTGTCGTTAAAACCCTAAAGTGTGCCCTAAGAGTAGATTATAAATTGAGTCACATTGATGGCTCAAACCCTATGTCTTTTGCTACTTCTATCTCCGATGCGCTATCTCTGATTCTAATTCTTCTACTGCTATCTCATCTATCTCTCTTCTGCTACCCTTTCACCGCATCCATCACCGCTTTCGTCGCCGCTTTTGCCGTCATCTCTTCTACAGCATTCTGTAGAATCTCCCATTCTTGTCGCAAGTGCCCGCGGGCATTTACCCCTTTACCAAGTGCCCACGGGCGTTTACCAAGTGCCCACGGGCGTTTACCAAGTGCCCGCGGGCGTTTACCCACAACCACAGACTCAGACCGACGTCTGAAACCTTAATCCAGAAGCATGCGGGCGTTCAACGAGTGCACCAGGGCACCTTTCACAGCCGATTTGACAGCCACATTACTTCCAGGTGTCGCCTGGTCTAGCTGCGTTAACAGAGAACAGGTATAAATTAGTTTAAAGCAAGTAACTTATTTTTTTTTATTGATCTGTTATTGAATTCCTGCACTTCATTTTCTAGGGTTTTAGATTGTTTCTGAGGGCTCACGCAGTGGAGCCCTCTTATTAATTTCTAACTCCTTGATAGTGTTAATGTGTGCAGGTTTTTGATAGCAGATCTGGTTTATTGATGGCAGCTGATTAATCTGGAGTGGTCCAAGAAAGGGATACAACAAAGCCCACTCACTCTGTTGGGATTGAAGATACATTCTTCGAAAGCACCACCATTTGTGCCAGCTAGGGTTTCGGAGAACCCTAGAATAACTTGTAACTGTGTATCACAAATAAAGGGTTACATGCCCAGTTGTATTCAAAAAGGAGTTTTTAAACTCCATCGATTAATAGAAATCGTTTGTTTTGTGCAACTATTCTGTACTCTGTCATTGTGCTTTTATTTATTTTTGTTTGGCATGTATTTTTAATCTACAAAGATATCCATGAACTTGATATTATGGGATCAACATCTCCTTTGGACAGAGGTCCATAAACATTGTAATTGGTAAGGATTCCCAAAGATATTGATTGAAATTTTTTTAGTAAAATATTCTCTGTGGAGTAGCCCACATTAGGTGAACCATGTAAATTGTGGTGTCTCTATTATGTATGGTGTTTTGTGCATTTCTTTAATTACTGCTATTGATACTACTATCTATACACTGCATAATATTGAATTGAAAGGAAAATTAAAAAGTGATCTTATACTATTCACCCCCCATATTAGTATAAGCTTGTGTTCTTCAATTGGTATCAGAGTGGGTACCTTCAGAAGAGTTTGACAACTTGAAGGAAAATCGGTCTAAGAACATAATGGATCAAAGAGATGGACCCTTCAATAATACAGTACCAGTATTTGATGGAAGTGAATTATTATATTGGTGTATGTTGATGAGATTTTACCTGATGGTACTTGGAAATGAATTTTGGGATGTAATGGAACCTGGATATGATTCACCAGTCAATCCTCCTACATATAAGGAAGGTAATCTTCTAGTGCATGCAAATTCAAGATCTATGAATGCAATTATAAAAGGTTTGCGTAAAGTAGAATCTATGAAGGTTATGGAATGTAAAACAACAAAAGAAATGTGGGAACTTTTGCATCAAATATCATTATCCCTTGGCATAGATAGACCAAATTTTGTAGATAGTAGCTAGGATTGAAAGGTTTTCTCTGTTATATGGCTTCTCTAGTTATAATAAAATATGGATAAAATATGCAGATCAATATAAGACACATTTCACTACAAAGTGGGATACTTTTTCTTACCATAGAATACCATTTGGTATATCTAATGTAGGAGCTACATTTCAAAGGGCTATGGATTATACATTTGGAGAATGATTAATAGAATAATTTTTTTTGGGTAAGTTAAATTTTTTATTAAATAGGGCATTTGAAAGGTACCCTAATGCCTTAGTACAATAGGAAAGAAAAAGGATGCATAAACCACAAAAAGAGCATCCTTGAGGACCAAATTGAATAGAGGATAACAAAAATAGTCAAAAAATAGATAAGGAAGAAACCCCAAAGGGATAAAACAACAACACATAAGCCACTCAAGTAGTAACAGGCTCATCAACATCCTCCTTTTTGGCTTCCTTGGCCTTGTCCTTAGGGAGATCCTTGAAAATATCCTTAGCAATATCCACAACTTCATCCTCCTTAATTTTAGATTTAGCAGCATCAGTGGATTTTGTGGGGGTATCTTCATCGAAGTTGTCACAATAGAACAAAAGACTAAGAGTGTTTCTATGCTCTTTCAGCTATGAAATGGCTCCTCCAATAGCAACCTAGGTGGTTTCCAAGTGACCAATAGTAGATGAAGTAGTCTTAATTATGTACTTCTGTATAAACTTCTCCACTAGATCGTTAGAGTCATCCTCGTTATCTTCCTTCAGATTCTCAGGACTCTAAAAACTAATAGAATAATTTTAATATATATGGATGACATGAAAATTTTTTCTTATGTAAAACAAGCACACCTTAAGCATTTGGAGCAGCTCTTTCAAAAGTACGGAGAATTTGGCATATCTCTTAACCCAAAGAAGTCAACCTTTGTAGTTCATGAAGGAAAGCTACTAGAGCATGTGGTATCTAAGTAGGGAATGTCTATTGATCTAGATAGAATCAAATCCATATTGTATCTACCTCTTCCCATGAACAAAAAGGTCTTGCAGTCCTTTGGGTAGATAGACTTTGTAATAATTTTTTATTTTTTATTTTTTCAAATAGTCAAACCTATTATAGGGCTTTTGAAGTTGAATGCCGAATTCCAATAGCTTGATAAGAGAAAACAAACCTTCTAGTTGATTAAGCAAGCCATTGCTACTGCCCTTGTGTTAATCAACCCTAATTTTAACAAATATTTTATCCTATATGCTTATGGAGTTGATGAGAGTTATTTTGTAGTATTAAATTAGAAATATGAGGTAGATAATGAACATCCCATATTATTTTGGAATCAATCTCTCCATGAATACCAAATGAAATATAACTTCATTGAGTGGTATATTGCAATATTGAAATTGTTGAAAAAAATTAGGCAATATCTAGATCAAAGTAAGACTTTCATATATGTAGTACACCTTGATGTTAGAGGTTTAATTCTACAAATATCTAGGTGATAAAATATTAGGGTGTATTACTAATATTCAAGAGTATGATGTAGGGATTCATCCTAGAAAATTAGTAAGAGGAAGAGCCCTATGTCAATAATTAGTTTCCAAAGTAAATAAGGAAGAAACGGTAGCCTATCAAATAACAAAATAAAATTAGAAAGATGATAGTATTTAAGAATAAGAAGACTAGGTTAATCATCTTGTAAGTTACATTTAAACAGGCCTGTGACCTAGAGATATCAATGCTTCACAAAGAAGAATATACAGACTCCAAGCCTTGAACTATGTTTTGTTGCTTGAAGGATTATATAGAAATAATCTGTATGGATTTCTTTTAAGATGCATTAAAGATGATAAAAAATAAAATATTCTAGAAGAATTCCATGAAGGACTATCAAGAGGTCACTATTTAGGTAGAACAACTACAATGAAGATAATAAGGGTTGGTTATTATTGGCCTAGTATTTCTTTGACACTTTCAAATTGTTAGATCATGTGATAAATGTTAGAGATATGTGGGGAGAAATAGAAATGCATCATTACCACTCAAGCCAATTCAAGTAGAATAACCATTCTAGTAGTGGTGAATAGGCTTTATTGGAGTGATAAATTCAAACTCTTTAGTATGTCACAAATACATCTTGACAGAGGGTTTCTGAAGTTGAGGAAAAACTAGGGCATCAGTTGGGTAGCCGAAGAGATTTCTGGTTACTGTGGATTTGAAGACAAGATTTCTGCCCCAAGAGGGCCCAATGGGGACACCTCCGGATCCTCTTCTAGAGAGACATAGTTCTTTTGTATATTTGTTAAAGGATAAATCTCCATCAAAGACTGAAGAAGCACAAAAAATTGCATTAAAAATGCTCTTTACGGTTGTTGGAAATAGATCAACATCTCAACGAGTTAATGGATGCTTGCCACAGTCAGAATCAAGGCCAAAGATTGTCATTGAGCAAAGGATGGTGGAAGAAATAGTTTTATATAGATCCAATCATGATTTGATCTATAAATTCATGGGTATTCGCCCTACCCTGAATTTTTTGTATTCCTGGGTCCGACAAAATTGGGAGCCTCTTGGTGAGTATTCTTTATGGTTTATTAGCAATGGATATTTTATTGTTAGTTTTTCTTCACTTGCCGATAGAAATAGGGCTTTCGAATCAGAAAAGAGGAATCATGGTCCGGTAGGATTATTTGTTCAACCCTGGAGAGTGGGATTTTATCCTCGAATTGAACCCACTGCTGTCCCGGTTTGGATCCGTTTGTATGCACTTCCAATGGAGTTTTGGAGTGAGCAGGTATTGGAAATTATCGGTAATTCCCTTGGAAGACATTTGGGTGTTTCCAAAGACACAATGGAAGGAAACACAGTTGTTTATGCAAGATTATGTGTGGAAATGGATCTTAGCTAGCCTCTACCGACAGAGGTGGAACTCGAACTTGCAGGACTATCTTGGATTCAACAACTAGATTATGAGGCATTGCCCTTCAGATGCAGAGTTTACCACAAATATGGGCATTTGGCCCGATCTTGCCCAAATAATATGAACATAAAAATGGAGGCTCCTCTAGGAATGTCAAATATTCCTAAGGAGGGTAAGTCAAAAATCAATAAAGAAACAACCAATATTTCTCAGGGTAAAGAAGCACAGAGAGATGGTTTTGAATAGCCCAAAAGAAGGAGAAGGCAAAAGAAAAAAGATGGTAAAGAGCAAACCCAACTCAAGCCCTCCAATAGGTATGAGATATTTAAGACACTAATGGACCAATAAGAAGAACAATTCATGGAAGGAGTGGATGGGAATAATAAAAATAATAACATCCATGTTCAAGCTCCTCTTTCATCTCCCCCCATCATAGAGCAGGTAATTGAGTACAGTGAGTTACCACAATCGAGAGAGTGCAGGGGCATTGATAGTGCATAACCAAGAGCAACCGATAATTAAGGATGTCAGCATGGGCATAGAAGAAAAGAACAGAGAAAGGCCAAATCTAGGGATAACTCGGGTGGAAAAGAGATAAAAAAATAGAAACTCTCAAGGAGTGGGTAGAAAATCAAATAAGGAATTGATAGCAGTTCAAGGAGACAAACTGATCATTGGAGGATCGGTGAGGCCAATAGATTCTTACTGCTCTCAAGGTAACCAATGATTATACAATCATGGAATGTTAGGGGTTTAAATAGTAGAACCCATCAATCTGCTGTTCGAAGACTCTTAGAAAAATGTAAAACAAAATTTTTGCTTATCCAGGAGACAAAAATTTCGTTAGATATTATGTGTAAAATAGTAAATAGACTTTGGAGGGGTGTTGGTCATATGGAAGTGGCTACCCAAGGGGCCTCATGGGGGATAGTTACTTTTTGTAACTCTCTTGAATGGACTGCAATAGAACATATAGCTTGGAGGGGTGTTCTCACATCACATTTTAGGAACAATGTCACAGTTGAACATGTTTTAATCACAAATTTTTATGGGGCTCAAAACCTAGATGGTTAGATGCATCAATGGAAAGTTGTGCATAACATGAGAGTCTCAAGGGAAGATTTAGACTGGATTATTGCTAGGGACTTTAATGCTAAATTATCCTCTAGATATCAGGAAGGGGGAACCCCAATTTTGGACCCAGGGGATCGACTTATGATTGCCCAAGTCTAGGCATTACACTTGGTGGATATTAAATGCCCTGGAACCAACTATACTTGGACTAATAAGAGGAGGGAGCCACATAGAAGGAAGGTGAAGTGGGGGGGGGGGGCCTTTGTGGGGGGGGTGGAGCTTCTTGTCAAAGATGATGGCAGCCTTTGGTTTCTCTCAAGATTGGATAGAATGGGTCATGAGTTGTGTTTCTACTCCGACATACTTAGTGTTAATCAAGGGTCTTCCCTCGCAACCGTTTGGAGCTACTCGAGGCCTTCGTCAAGGAGATCCTTGCTCCCCCTATATTTTTCTCATATTGGCTGAAGGCTTGGGTAGACTCATCTTGAGGAGAAGACAACAAGGTTTGCTAATAGGTATCAAGGTGGGTGAGGAAGTTTTGACTCACCTACACTTTGTGGATGACACAGGATTGGTGGGAGTGGCCAGCTTCAGGGAAGCAAGAATGATTAGAGATACACTTAATGTCTACCTTAGGGCTACAAACCAAGTCATCAATGATAAAAAATCCAAAGTGGTCTTTTTCAATCTTGATCAAAGGCTTCAGGACAGAGTTTTAGAGATCTTGGGATTCACAAGGACTTCTCTCCCAAGTGGTATACTTGGGGGTCCCTTTGCATTTTAAAAAACTAAAAATAGATATCTGGAGGAATCTTTTGGATTGTATCAAGGAAAGAATTAATCATTGGTCTCACAAATGGTTAAGCTATGGGGGTAGATTAACTTTTTTATAGTCAGTCATTCAGGCCATGCCAATTTATAAATTTTCTATCCTTGCTACCCCACATACCATATGGAAAGAGTTGGACAAGATGGCTAGAAAATTTTTATGGGAAGGAGTAAAAGGAGAGAGGAAATGGGCCTTAGTAGGTTGGGAGAAAGTAAGCCAACCCAAGGTAAAAGGAGGTTTGGGACTGAGAAGATCAAAGTTAAATAATAAAGCTTTGGCTAGAAAGCTTTACTGGAGGTGGATTTCCCAACCAACTTCTTTATTTAGTAGAATATTAACTAGTAAATATTTGGGACAAGTAAACCCAAATGAGGTGGGTCATTTCCCTTTGGATGGTAATGGATCCTTAGTGTGGTAGAATCTCAAGTTAGGATCTCAGGTAGTAAAAGATGGATTATTTTGGAAAGTGGGGAGAGGGGAGAAGGCACGATTTTGGACAGATTCATGGGATCAATACCCACCTATCATTGTTGAATTTCTTGAATTGCAACCAATAAAAATAGCCATGGAAACCAAGGGTTGGGTCCAAATTGAAAGTTATTTCAACACTAGTCAGTTGGGGGATTATAAGTTTAAGCAATTTAAGAAGTTGGATGAGTGGCCAATTTCAATCCCTCCGGATTTGACACCCATCATGACTAAAATCTTGGCAGAAATATTTCTCACAAGTAGAGATGAGGAGGATGAATTAGCTTGGGGCTATGGGAGCCTTGGTGTCTACACATTGAAGGATGGATATGATAAGATCCTTCCAGAGCCTCCTCCTCATACATATCAGGTTGAGGATTGGAGAAATATTTGGCGAGTCCAAGGGTTGGCCGAAAGTAAACTTTTTTGCCTGGCAGTTCATGCATAATGGAATTCTTACTTTTGATAATCTCGGATGCAGGGGAATCATTGGTCCATATCAATGTGTTTTATGCTACAAGAGTGAAGAAACAACTGATCACTTGATGTTTGAGTGCCCATTCACGTGCCAGATATGGGAGAGATGGTTTTTATATTATAAAATTCAAGTTAATGGTGATTTGAATCGGATTAATATTTGGGAAAGATGGAAGAGGGGTAGATTTAAATCTAAAGCTCTTTGTATTGGTTGGGAGCTTGGATTAAACTTCATTTGGTGGCAAGTGTGGTTGGAGAGAAATGCTAGAATTTTTAGAGAAACTTTTTCTTCTTTAGATGGAGTTTGGCGAGGTCATTTGGAGCAAAGTCACAGAAACTATGGCGAGTCTATGCTAAAGAGGAAACTCAGGTTGTTATTGGGGCAATGGAGAAGGAAGTTGAAGTGCAAGAGGGACAGGACAGAGCTAGTTGGAAACCACCCCCAGAAGGTTGGATTAAAATTAATATTGATGGAGCTACAAAAGGCAATCCGGGTAGAGCTGGAATTGGAGTGGTTTGCCGAAATCATGTTGGAACAGTGCTCTATTGGGAACTGCAAGGCTTGGGAAGAGCCACAAACAATGAAGCAGAAGCCTTAGCTATCAAATCTGCTTCTATTTGGGCAGATAAAACAAGGCCACAGGAGGATAATCCTAGAATCGGATTCTCAAATAATGGTTGGAGCTCTAGATTGCATGAGGAACTTTGCTTTGAAAACATGGAGGTTGAGGATTCTTGTCACTCAAATTAAGGAATTATGGAGGGAATTAGATGATGTGATTCCAGTTTATGTGAGTAGAGATCTAAATAAAGTGGCAGACTTCCTGGCTAAGATGGGTGCTGAGAAGGAGGTAGGGGTTCAGTGGCACAGTGACATGGCTATTGAGGATGAGGTGATTAGGCAGGGTGTTGAAAGGGCAGCAGACTGAGACAGCCTGAAGACAACAGGAATGTGTCATGATTTTGTGACATGTTGCAACGTCGTAGCCAGCTAAGAAGAAGTGTCGCGATATCATGTTGCTTCGTTGCGGCCAAAGGAGAAAAAGTGTCACGATATCACGACATGTTGCATTTTCACGGCCAAGAGAGAAAAAGTGTCACGATATCACAACATGTTGCATTTTCATGGCCAAGAGAGAAAAAGTGACGCGATATCGTGACATGTTGCAATTTCACGGCCAAAGGAGAAAAGGTGTCACGATATTGCGACATGTTGCTTTTTTGTGGCCAAAGGAGAAAAGGTGTCGCGATATCGTGACATGTTGCATTTTTGCGACCAAGGGAGAAAAGGTGTCGCGATATCACGACATGTTGCATTTTCAAGGCCAAAGGAGAAAAGTTGTCACGATATCGCAACATGTTGCATTTTCGCGGCCAAAGGAGAAAAGGTGTCATGATATCGTGACATGTTGCATTTTCACGGCCAAATGAGAAAAGGTGTTGCGATATCGTGACATGTTGCATCATCGTGGCCAAAGGAGAAAAATTGTCACGATTTTGAGACATGTTGCATCGTCACGGACAAAATAGGAAGAGTTTCGCGATATCGCAACATGTTGCATCGTCGTGGCCAAAAGAGAAAAAGTGTCACGATATTGCGACATGTTGCACCGTCGCGGCCAAGAGAGAAAAAGTGTCACGATATCGCGACATGTTGCACCATCACGACCAAGAGAGAAAAAGTGTTGTGATATCGTGACATGTTGCACCATCACGGCCAAGAGAGAAAAAGTGTCACAATATCATGACATGTTGCACCATTGCGGCCAAAGGAAAAAAATGTCATGATATTGCGACATGTTGCAGCATCGCGACCAAAAGAGAAAAAGTGTCGTGATATCGTGACATGTTGCTTTGTCCCGACCAAATGAGGAAAAAGTGTCGCGATATCACGACATGTTGCAATGTCGTGGAAAAAATAGGAAAAGTGTCGCGATATCACGACATTTTGCATTTTCGCGGCCAAAAGAGAAAAGTGTCACGATATCGCAACATGTTGCATTTTTGCGGCCAAACGAGAAGAAAGAAAAAGTGTCACGACATCGTGACAAGTTGCATCAAAATACCAAACCGATCCCCATGGCAACATCTCACATTGTGCAAACATTGAAACTCGTTGGATCATGCCTTAGGCCAATAGGGAAGGAGTCTCTCCACGCTTGAATCTCGAATTCTTCGATTCCCCTGTTAGCTAGGTTTTGGTTTAAGAGATTTGGATCCAATTCAAATATTCTTTTACTATTGTAATATTGTGTTCTCTCTGTCTATGGCTGGGAAAAGTCTCATCCCAACTTGTAACTGATCTTTGTTTTAATACAAGTTTTTTCAAAATTTTCAAAAAACAAATACATCTTGACTACTATTGACTATTTCACCAGATGGGTTGAGGTAGTTCCAACTAAGAAGTTTTGATCATAATATAGTAATTGAGTTTATTGAAAGCTTGATCACAAGGTTTGGCATTCCTAAAGATTTGGTAAGTGATAATGGTCCATATTTTATAGGAGCAAGGTTCATTAAGTTTTCTAGTACATATGGTATATGTTTAAAAAATTCTTCAAATTATTATCCACAAGGAAATGGCCTAGCAGAATCTACCAATAAGAATTTGCTTTGAATGTTGAAGAGAGCCTTGAAGGATAACAAAAGGAGTTGGCATTTGTTAATAAACCAGGTGTTATGGGTAGATAGGATCACAATGAAGAAGTCAATAGGCACATCTCCTTATGCCTTGGTGTATGGAAAAGAAGCTATTCTTCCTACACACCTTGAAATACCTACTCTAAAGTTAGCCAGCTGGGATGATTCATCAGATGAAAATCCTATAGAGATAAGGCTAATGCAATTGTTGCAGATAGAGGAATAGAGGAATAAATCCTATGAACAATTTTAGAAATATTTAACACAGACTAAAGGATGGTTTGATAAAAGGGCCACATGTAGAAAATTCAAGATTGGAGACTCAGTCCTAAGATGGAATGAAGAGAAAGCAAAACCAGGCAATCATCAAAAGTTTGATTCATTCTGGGAAGGTCCATATAAGATTGTTGTAGTCAAATAGAATAATGCTTTTTAGCTGCAAGATCAGGGAGGGAGGTTGCAGCCAATCCTAGATCAATGGATACCATCTTAAGTTGTACTTCAAGTAAAATCCTTCCCCTTGTATTATATGTACATAATTGTATTATATGTTCATTCTTTTAAATTTTTAGATAAAAAAAAAATAGAAAGTGTAGGTACTTCGATAGGCTCCATGCCATGGTCAAAATAGTCAAAGAAAACCCTCAACTTATCCAAGATTCAAGTCACATCCAAAGGCATGATGAAAGGAATAAAAAATTAAGTGGAGTATAGCTGATGATAGGCTCCACACCATGGTCAAACATAGTCAACATGCAAGAAGCAGCTAACAAAAGCTTCTCATGCAAGCTTCACCATTTTATCACTAGCTCAAGAATTTGAAGTGTGTGACTAAGTGGTAGTTCAACTACTGCATTAATGGTAGAATATGTGCATGCAAGCTATTTAAGCTAGGGCTTGGAAGTAATTCTATTTGCAAATATAGCTATGCTTCAGAGAGTGTTTCAAGAGAGACCTAGAGATACTTGTAGAGGTTTTGAAAGAGCAATTACATAAATACATTTAGATATCCAATTGACTACAGTGACACCTCCAACTCTAGATGAATATCGAGGTAGAGAGCATCAAGTCTATGTGTTTCCTGGATGCAACTATTTCATAGTAGTAACACCATAATGACATGGAAGATGAGGGACCAACTGAGGAAAGACATTGATAATAGAGTGTTCAAGGGACTCTCAACTTTGAGATTAGGTTCTTGTGTTGTTTACTCTCTCTTATATTTTTATATATGTGACTCTGTTCACCCATGCCCTAAGTTAATTTTTACAATTATCAAATTTTATGACCCAAAGAATAGGGCAATAAAAATAGCTCAGGGCAAAGTCCTTTTAAAGCTAACTCCTAAAGCTTATTGTAACCTCTTTTCCATGGGTAGAACTCCCCATGTTAGCCCTAAGCCTTTTGACCCAAAAGAATAAGCTAAGTTTTATACATTGAAAGGGTATCCTAAAAATGGGGAACATTTTAAGGATTGGGTGAATATGTAGTTTAAAAGCTTGGTAATCAAAGATCGTTTGCCAACAACCCCAATTGCCACTAAGCACTTCACCAACCCAAATTTTTTTTCCATGCTAGCAGCATTAGCAGGGTTGAATTCTAATATAAATGTGTAATATTGGTAGATAGCTATGACTTACTGCATTTCAAATGAAAAAATGTATGATATGTCTCAAATAGACAACAATACCAACCCCATTTATTTTGATTGGCCCTCTTTCCTTTGCAAAAGGATCCATGAGTAGTTGGTTAAAATGAAGAAGGATTCTCAAGCTGCCTTGTTTAGACATTATTCTAACTTGGCATGGCTATTTTTTAGTGCCACCATGCAAGAGATGCCCTAGATAGTAGTGATGACAAAAGATGAAAATGGGAACCCTCTACCAGTTTATGTATGGACAAAAGTCCTAAGTAAATTTGAATCCTACTATAATTTTAATAAGGAATTTTTAGGGCCAACCCTTAGGATTATGTATGGACAATTTTCCCTAATATACCCCTCTAGCATAGGAATTGTTACAAATAGATCAATCCGAAGAAGGAGACTAGTATATTCTAACAAAGGGTACAGTTATTAGGTTATATGGCTTCATAGAGAAACCATTTTTGCTACCTCATTTTGTCACCAGTTGGATATTGGCATTGGAATTTTGTAGATAAGTTGACTACATTAACTCCACTTTTGGCACTGGAGTAAGGAGAAAGGGCACAATCAACTATCCTTTTAATGTGGAAGATATTACCTTAACAAGGAGGGGCTAGAGTGAGGAGATTACTCAGGTAATGGAAAGACTAGGGCTTAGAGAGCTCCCACAAATATGGAGGTATGACCTTGCTAATAAATTTTTGGAAAAGCTAAAAGCTCTTAATGGTGCTAAGGCTCCAAAATTTGAAAGGACTCTAAGGCCACACATTGAAAAATTTAGGAATAATAAGGAAGATTCCCCATTGGAATGGAATGTGGGAAAAATGGAACCACTACCTCCTTGGAGATATTTTTATGATCAATTGGTAGATTATGATCCTGAGCATAAAAAGGCACATCAGTTGAAGGAGTCAAAAATTCAAACCATTCAGGAAAAGACCGGTTGGGATGAGGCTAAGATTCTAGATTGGTGGAAAATGAGGGTTGAGACAAATACTATAGGCTCTAATTTTGGTCACCAATCTGATAAATATTTCTCTGATATATATGATGAACACTATAAAACTTGGAATGCCAATAATAGAAAAATCTTAGCATTAAGTTTTAGAAAGGCTAAAATAGGGGAAGAAATAGAGAAAACTAAGACAACAAAGAACAAGGTCAAAGGTGAAAAATAGAAGGAAATCCAAACACCTCTAGCTCCTCCATCCCCTCAACCCCAATAGTAGGATGATACTGCAACAACTCCACCTCCAATGGTTGAAAAGGTACAATCTATTTATGAACCTTCATAGGAACAGTTGCAGCAATATACTAAAGGGGTTGTAATGATGAAGAAGTTGGGATACTCTAGTGGTGGACTTGGGAAAGATGAATCAAGACCTACAGAGGGCATTCAGGTAGAAAAGAGGCCAAAGTGTTTAGCCTTGGGGGAAAAAGCTACTTCACAAGAGCTAACGAAATATAGGGTAGATTATGCTCCAACCTCTTCTCCTATCAGATTCACTTTTGTAACCCCTTCTAAACCTCCAAGTCTCCCTATCCAAAATGTTGTATCATCTCCACCATAGCAATAGGAAAATGCTCCAATAGCTAACTCTTCATTCCCCATAGTATTCAAGAGAAAATCAAAAGATTCAATTGGGGAGGCTACTAAAGAGGTCAGTAAAAAGAAGAAGTTGGACCAAGCACAACATGTAGCTGAAAAAGCACATGTTTCAAAAATAGAATAGTCAGCTCAGCAAGTTCAACAATAGAGTATAGATAACATCTTTCAACAGTCTACTCTAGTAGGCTCAGGTATGATTTCTACCCCTTATTCTCCTTCTCCTTCTCATTCCCCAAAGAATCCTACCTCCCCTTCTCAAGAATAGGAGGCACAAGTAACATCATCACCACCACATAATCCCTCCTCCATCATCACCTAAGCCTCCTCCATCTCACTCTACACCTTCTTCACCTCATTCATCAGAAATTAAAACTTCATCACCTCTAATTCATATTCCTTCACCCTCAACATCATCACCTCCCATTTCACTAGAAGAACAAACACTACCATATTCTCCACCATCCTCTATGGTGGCAACAACTCTTACTATTGCAACATCTATTGCAACTCCTACCATAAATATAGATTCTACTATCATGACTATTTCACCTCTTCCACCTTCACCAATCCCATTTTTACCATCACTTATCACTACCTCCACACCTTCCACTCATCCTACTATGGTTTCTTTATAGAAGGTCAAAAGTGTTTCAATAAACACTTAGAGTTACTAGAGCAAGAATTTTGCTCAACCTTCCAAAAAATTTGCTTGTCCAAGAAAAACTATGATAGTAGATCCAGTTGCTCGAAAGAGAATAAAAATCTCTCTTACTCCTCTAGTCAATAAGCCAAAAGAGGACATGAATTTAGAAGACTATCAACTTGAGGAGTAGACTGAAGATATCAATCAGTTGCCTTTGGAATATGAGGTTGTAGTTGCCAAGGCTCATCTTGATACCATTTATGTACAAGGTGACATTTATAGAGAGAAATATGAAAATTTGGAGGAAAAGGTGAAAGAGTTGGAATCAATGATCAAGAATCATAAGAGTGTGGAGAAAGCTGTGAGAAATGAGGTGAAGAAGTGGTAGAGCAAATATCAAGAAATGACCAAATTCAAACAAGAAGTTAAAGAAGTGAAGAAACAAAGCCAGGCTCAAGTCAAATTGATAGAGTCTCTACAACAACTTCAAGTAGAAAATGCCAGAGCTATAGGGTTCTCCAAGGATAAAGTCAAATAGATCAAAAAGGAGATGTGGACTAAAATTATGAAAAAATGTTTGGAGACTTAGCCTATACTTGATTTCTTAGATGAAGCTAGTCATTTGTTATTAAAGACCCAAAAGGATATTGAAACTGTTGAGGGTGAGGTTCAACCATTGGTGCCACAAGCAGCAAGAATATATAAATTATCTGAAGCTAGATGTAATTTTATTGCTAAGCCTATTCCCAACAAAGAATGAAATATTGCAAGATTAGTAGCCAAGAATATCCTTAGAAGACACAAGTTGATTAAGAAAGGATGGCTATTAATTGATAAAATTGAAGGGAAGATCCATAAAATTGTAGAAACCACCAAAGAAATGATGCAATATGGTTTCCAAGGGTTCTAGGATGAAGAGCGGTTGCTCTTGACAATTGAAGACCTTCAAGCAAATTTGACATCAATTGTGCAGGATGATTCAGAGATAGATGCTTGGTTGGAACCCATTCAACAAGATCAAGTGATCCAACTGGTGAAAGGCTTGACCAAGCTCAAATATTTGATGGAAGATATAGTGGATAAAGGATAGTCTATGTCTTATGAAAAATTAGCTAAGCTTCAATTCACTCATCAACAATTGATGGAAATAGAAAATCCCACTCAAGCAGTTTGGGATGAAGCTTTAAAAATATTAGACTATATGAATCAACTATTTGGTGAAAAGGTAAAATAGGAAAAAAATAAAGTACGAAGAAGAAGATAATGATAATGTGGAAATAATTGAGAATCTTGAAGAGCAAGACCAAGAGATGCAAACTCAACAAGAAGGGGGATAGGAAGAACAAGGATCACCTCATAAGTAAACTAAACATTCAGGAGCATCACAATTGGGATGAGGTCCAAAACATACCTTATAAATGACTTCAACTCTGATAGTCATCAGATACAACAAGAAAAGCATGATCTTTCAAACATCATAAGGAAGTCATGCAACTGAGCCTTTTAAAGAGGATCAATCCCCTACTGATGAAACAGATGTTTTGCCTCTTACATTGCTTCCATATGAACCATTACCCTCTGAATATATTTTCAAATGTTCAAGAGGGTGATAGTCATAAGGAGGTAATATTTTGAGACATAATTTTGCAGTTGATTGGAGTCCATTCTCCCATTCCATTTCCCTTCATCCATTTTTTGTCATAATTCATTCTTTCCACCCCATCCATTTATCCATTCATTCATACTTCCATTCATTTCATTCATTTTTTCATTCTCACCTATCATTTTCCATCTATCCATATTATTTCATATTATTTCCTTTTATCATTTCCTATTTTCCTATCCATTCAAGTTTTGACTCCATATACCCAAAGGATAAGGCTCTGAGTTCTATAACTCTACTGGTAAAGTTCCCTAGAAGGTGCCATAATGTAGGTCCAAAAGGCTACATCCTTAGAAAATTTTATAAAATCTCAAAAATTCATCCTTAGAAAATTTTATAAAATCTCAAAAATTTTACTAAGTGTTCAAGGATGTCTCTAGGTCATGATTGTGATTCAGTGCTAATAGGCTCTATGTCATGGTCAACATAGTCAAACAACGTATTTTTCAAATTTGAATCATGGCCTAGGGTAGGGTTCCATGCTGCATTCAAGTCTCAGTTCAAGTAAAATGAAGAAGGGAAAGTCTTGGCTATGTGACACTCAAACATGCTTCATACCATGGTTAGACTTGGTCAAAGCATATCGAGAGTAAATCACATTGTGGTTCAGAGCATGCTAGATATTGCGATCATAATTTGTGTTAATCAAGAGAAGCCATTAAAATTCATAGTCCAATGCACCCCTAGCTCCAAGTCATGGTAAAAATGGTCAAATAGATGAATCTTGGATATTAAATCATGTTCGATAATAGGTTCTACGTTGTGAGTCACCCAGCTAGAAGAAGTGCCAAAAGGAGAAAAGGTCTGACCCAAAGTAGGCTCCAAACCATGTTCAAACTTGGTCAAAGGTATATGTGTAAAATGAATCATGTCCTAGAGCAACTCCTAAACATTCAGTGATAACATCAAGTGAAGAGGTCATGGCCCACGATAGGCTCTATGCCATGATCAAAAGAGTAAAACAAAAAAATTTCTTAAGGTGGATCCCATTCAAAGGTAAGCTCCAGACCATGGTCAAACTTGGTCAAACCTATGATTTGGTAACATTATATCCTTATCCAGGATAGGTTCTAAGCCATAGTCAACCTAGTCAAGATCTTCCTAAAGTAAAAAATAGTCATGGTTTTGAGACTCAAAAGGAAATAACAATGAGTGTGCCCAAGCCATGACCACTAAAAGTGTGTCAATATTTTCAATAGATTTGATCTTGACCATTCAATAGCAGATCAATGGGTGACGTTGAATTTAGCTAAAGATATCCACAAAATAAAGGATCAGATCATGACATAAGATGAGCTTGAGGGATCTCTTTTAGAGTTGGTTCAAAAAGATAAAATCATCAGCCTTGGAAGATGAAATGATCACTATTCAAGGTCCTTGAGTAGATTTAGTTCTAGATCTATGGTGTTGAGATGCTGCAAGAATAGGGGATGACTGAGATCCATTCTTTACCTCCTAAGTTCAACTATTTCAAGAAATACATCTAGAAGCCATGAAGGTTGAACAAGTTGCAGAGGCTAGTTGTAGAAGATCAATGGAGCGAGAGTGCATTTCTTCCTTGATTGAACAAGAGACTACCACATCGACATCTTGCCAGCTTGGCACTCCAACTTCCTTGTAATGCTCTAATTTTCTCAAATCTACTATAAAAACTATAAATAGAGGTCGTACCCTCATTTCAAAGGGTTGGCTCTAAAGTGTTTACTTGCACTACTATTGTACACTTTCTACAAATTAATAGAAGGAGCATTACTTGGGATGTTTACCTCAAACTTGCATCTTCTTTATCTTCTAATATCAAACTTGTGAAGTCATTTTTGCTACTACTGCTATGGTTAGTTTATTCTACTAATTTGGATTGCTAACTTAGAGCAAATTGGAATGATTCATATCTAAATGTATGCTTGGAAGAAGTCATTTCTGTTAGTCAGAGTGTTAATCTAATTCTACTAATTTGGATTATTAATACCCTAGATGTTTGGAATGATTCTTGAAGTATGCAAATGTTCTTAATTTTGAAGATGGCTAGTTGTGAATGTTGTTAGTTCTAAGTTTTACTCTTGAAGTTAATCTATCAGAGGTTCTCTGTAGAAGCCTATGCTGTTAGCTTTATCCATCCACCTTTGATTCATTTCTTTCTAACCCTCTCCTTCTTAACCCTTTCTCATTTCTATCCCTATCCTTTGTTCATTTAACTATGCTTAAATGAGTCAACATCTAGTAAGTTGACAAGGAACCAGCCTACTCTGGAGGTTGGGTTAAAGTATTTTGAACCATCCAATGTGTGGCTTAGATTGTGATTAGTGGGTGCTTGCCTTTCAAAATATTATAGATGATAGTTACAATTCAAGTTTATCTTGATGTCAATCTAAGCCACAACAGGAATCCCAATATAATGACATTTTATAATATTCTATAAAGGTATGTGGTAATTGAGGTACCTAGACAAGTGTGGTCATTTCATGTAATTATGATCAATAATGTAACTATTATTTGGTAGATGATTCTATCTCGAGTGACACTTTGCATGTAAGCCAATTCTTGAGAATTAGGTTAGGGTTGCATGAAGTGTATCTTTAAAAGATAAGGGTCCATAAACAAATGTATATTTTTGCATATTGAATGAAAGTATTGAAGGAGGTTTAACCCTCGAGTATTTATGTGATTTTGTGTTGTGTTTTGAGAAAACATAATACTAACAATATGCTAAGATTAAAAATTTATGTGATTTAAAAAACAACGGACTCAAAACACTTCTTTATGCAAACGTTATGGTTCCTAAAAAATTGGCCCAAAAAATACATAAAATATCATCAAAATTATTCAAAAAATACAATAAATTAAATGTACCTTCAATGAATAAGGTGATCATATGCATCACTAATTGGATAGCTAATGGGATGCTATGTGTGTATTGATAGTATTTCCAACTAAGCATTTCAACAAACCACATATTAAATATAGTTGAATTGGACAATAGGGTTCCATTGGGATACTAATTGTATAGGACACTAGATAAAGTATTGATAAACCATAGACTACCATGTGTCTCCTTTAGATATAGATAAAATACTTGTTTATCACATATGGTGTTGATTGGATAGGGAAAAGTACAATTTTGACTGATAATTGACATCATTTGATTGGTTTACCCTACTTATATATGTGAAATTGAGGTTTAGGTGCACCACCATCAATGCCATGTCATCCATCAATGCTATATTAGTTGATTGGTCACAAATCAACATTTTAATGCTTTCAAATTAATAGGTAAGAGATTCAAACCATAGACCTCTATGGTTATAATATTTGATGCTCTTTCCTTTAGCTAAGAAGTCACCTTGGTGCCTTAGCACCTATACACATTCTCCATATAAAAAACCATTTTCCATACATTTAAAGCACTTCCTTAGAAAAAAAATAAGGTGATAGAATTTGAAATCATGCCCAAGAGGGAGGAGTTCCTTAACCTAAGGTATCTCAACCACCACATTGATTATCTTGTCAAGAACAACCAATGCCTTGGTTAGAGATATACAAGTGCCAAATTTGGAAGTGAGTGTGTGTGCTCCACTGTATCCTCATCACATCCAACATAGAACTGAAAAATTAAACTCATGATAAGTAAGTATTTAATCCCTGGATTGGCTCCCAATAGCCAACAATCCATGGTCTCAATTTGATTCAATTTTGGTGCATCCAAAGGACATTACTATAATATCCATAGGATTCCTCTCACTACACATCATCACCCACATTTCCCCTTACATATTGGAATATTTGTTTGAATATTTTATTTTTAAATCTCAAATTTAAAAAATAAGGGAAAACATTAAATAATTTGTTGTAAAAATGAAACACATAAGAGGTAAAATGTGAAAAAGTGTTAAACAGGGTTATGTAGAAAATTTAAAAAAATGATATAGAAATGTAGATGGTTCATCCAGATATGCTATTATTTACCCTACACAACTTTTTATTGGAAAGTAAACAATTAATCCATCCTCTCTTGCCAATGTAGTAAAAAGCTACCAAACCATATTAGGAACTTTGTCAAGAGGCTCGGTGGTCTTTGTCATACATAAAAATTTGTTTATGACTTATCTAGCATATTGGGGCTACAAAAACATATTTATCTACTTAATTTCTTCTTAAAAAATCACACAAACATATTTTTCTACATCTAAACAAAAAAATCTAAAGTAGAAAAGGAAATAGATTTTTTAAAAAAATCTATAATAGACAAATAAGGGTTTTAGTCAACCTCAAAAAACAATCTAGCAATTATGGCATCCATTTGGTTAAAATAAACTGGATTGAAAATCAAGATAGGAAAGAAGAACCTATTAGTGAATATTTCCCCTAGAAAAAAAAATTATCACAATTAAGCGAGATCCTCACAATCGAAGTCCTTTTAAGGTTTTGAAGTATATCCTTGAGAAAAAATCGTCAACAACACAAAGATTCGATTGAATATTTCCACACCACATTGTTTCTCATATTTTTGTAGAAGAGAGGTTATCAAAAGACAAGTCAAGTTAAGGAGATTCACATGTACTCTAAAACCATATTGGATTTTACAATACTTTCTAAAATTGAATAGAAACAACACATTAACCAAAAAATGGAATAATTTATAAAAAGAACACAAAGCAATACTAGCGATGCCTATGTAGATACCAAAATAATTTCACTAAAGAAAGGAATAACTCTCAAGTGAAAAATAAATAGTTTGTCTTAAGAAGTCTAAATACTTGATTACATGTGACCCTGAGGTAAAGGTTAAAGCACTAACTTAAAAATTTAATAGTAAAATATTACGATAATTCCATGTATACAAACATGTTGTACAAAGACCTGTATAATAATATAGAAGTGAATTTCTTTAAATAAAATTTTACATTATATATTTCAACAATAATTATAAAAAAATCAATTTTAATTTTAATCTTATTTTATTTATTTATTTTTAACATGGTGGAATTGGTAGGTGCCACGAATCCGGGCATGGTCCAGCTTTTATGGTCGTCTGCATTGTCTGCCCCGGAAGCCGCCACACAGATCTTCGCGCAGTCCACCCCTATAACCGCCATGCCACAATTATTTTAAACCTTTTACGCCGAAAGCACGAGACAAGCGTTCAATCCGATGAGGCCACAGATTTGAACCTTGGACCTCTGCCCCCCTTATGGGGTTTGGATGAACCAATTGGTCTACACCTCGGCCCTAGATTTGAACCTTGGACCTCCGCTTCCCCTCCCCTTTATGGGGTTTGGATGAACCAATTGGTCTACACCTCGGACCTAATTTTAATCTTATTTTAATTTAATGTAATCTTATAGATAGTTTTTAATTATTTTTAAATCTAAATCAAAATATTACAAAGACAGCTAATTTTTCAGGCCAACTGCAACAATAAACTTTATGTTTATTTTTGAAGATGACAGTAATATTCTTGTTAGTTCAGTAGTGTCATTTTGTTGGCCTAAACTTTGGTGGACATTTTAGTTGGCTTTCCCTAAACACTGGTGATAGGAGAGCGGGTGATGGGGATAAATCATATTTATATATAAAATTAATTATATATAGGACAGGAAGTCATGGAATGTCCCTAAAATGTGAAGCACATGAAATGTATGATACACTCTTCTTATGCTTTGAGGGCCTTCCCCATTAAGGAATATGGAGTATTTATGATGCCATGCCTCAAAAGTATATATAGAAAGATTCGTGTCTGGACTCAATGAAAATGTCAAGCATTCAGTCAAAAAGCAAATTCTATCCAGTAAAGGTAAATAAACGAATAATTAAAAGTTTGCTTTCTCTACGTTTTCTTCTCAAAAAGAATCACACAATTCGCTATGGTAAGAACTTACGGAATATCATATGATGACTGTTGTATAAAAGCAAAGAAAAGGACTTATCATACCAAAATATGATTCTACTTTATCTCAAGATCATCACATGTAAATGGAATTTATGTAAGCTGTAGAATTAATGTGGTCATAATCTCGGTTAGAAATAGGGAAGACGTGTGTTCGATCTTTATCGATGACAAATATCGTTAAAAAGGTAGAACCGCATGCTCGTTGCAGATTGAATGGAAGGCATCTTGCCCCCACAAATTTACAAGTTTTGGACTATATACAATGGAATAAAGAATAATATTAAAAAACATGACCTAAAAGATTAGCTAAATGGGACCTTAGAAGATAGGCCTAACTTGATGCTTCTCTTCGGAACAATGCAAAGCACTTATCATCTCGTATAGAAAGTCACTCGTTACAATACTTATATAATTTTATTATAATATATGTTATTATTTTAATTGGTTATTTTTTTAAAGAGTATTGTAATCTTCTTCTAAATGCATAATATTATTATACATGAAGGGCTGAGTTTTGAATACACACGTCTGAGCTAACTCAATAAGCTCCTTAAGTAGGTTAATCCTAAGTTAAAATAAAACAAAATAAAATAAAAACAAATCTTTAATAGGTGGCATATATTAAAGTTTAGAATCAAAATTCAGTGCCTTAAAGAATGAGCAATATAAATTTTTTTATATACATTAAAAAAGATTCTGCTTGTCGTGCGTTCACTTTCCAGACTGGTCGTGACAGCGACGTCGTCCAGGTGTGCTTCCAACACAAATGCTTATACGTAATTTAGAGTATCAAGAGACTGATACGTACTCTACATCTTCTGCAATGACACTATAAAATAGACCAATGGGGCTGCTCTACTCATCAAATTCATCAGATTATTCTATTTTCTTTGTTAAGGAGATTCAGATTCTGAGTTTTTTTTATTTAGTTTTTTGTGGATCCATGGCGGGGAGTTCGGTGGGAGCAGCAAAGACGGTAATGGTTGCCGTAGACGAAAGCGAGGAAAGCATGTATGCATTGCAGTGGGCTCTGGACAACCTTGTCACTCAAAACAATGAGCAACATATAATTGTGATGCATGCAGAGGTCCCTGCTTCATCTAAAGTTGGATTAGGTGGCCAAGGTACTACCGTACTTAACTCTCCTCTTTTTCTTATCTTAGGCAACCTAAGATTACAAGGAATATTGTTAGATTATAATAAAAAATTAAACTTTTTATAAAATATCCTTACTTACCACTCTGCCGAAAATTAATGAAAGCCATACGCGGATTCTGACGTTATTATTATTTTTCTTTGTTTACTCTACTGTGAATCTTGCAGCGATTGCGTCCTCTGGTCATCGTGTGCTGAAAATAGCAGAAAGAAGCGAGAACCTCATCACACAGAGAATTTTAGCTCGTGCAAGGGAAATTAGCGACAAACGCAATGTAAAGGGGGAAAAAATTAACGGCAATTTATCCAATCTGTTTTCTTACCAAATAAATAGAGGTTTGAGAATTGAGAAATGGTGTTGTTGCAGGTGACCGTGGATTTTAAGGTGATGGTAGGAGAAGCGCGGTATGCCATCTGTGAGGCAGCTAACAAAATGGGGGTGGACGTTTTGGTTGTTGGAAGCCATGGCCGTGGAGCAGTCAAGAGGTCCTTAATCTTTTCATATCCCATATATAATCGTTTTGATTTTGTGGAAGTTTTCATCAAGATTTATAATAGTTGGGCAGTTCAATAATACATGGCAATGGTTGTGTATTTTATATGCAGGGCTGTTGTGGGAAGTGTGAGCGAGCACTGCACTCGGCACTGCAAGTGTCGTGTGCTGGCGATCAAGAAACCCCATCACTGAAGCTCTGTGGAAATGCTAATGTGGTAGCTTTGACAGCGACTCTTTCTAAAAGGTTGAGGCCGTGAGATGTAATGGGATCCGGTGTTTATTTTTCCTTATAGACACTGGCATGTCTTCTTGTATGAGCATATCAATATATTATGTGAGTTGTAATGGGATCCAGTGTTTATTTTTCCTTATAAACACTGGCATGTCTTCTTATATGAGCATATCAATATATTATATGAGTTGTAATGGGATCCAGTGTTTATTTTTCGTTATAAACACTGGCATGTCTTCTGTCTTCTTATATGAGCATATCAATATATTATTACATGTTATATGTGTAATTAACATGTCCTCCTGCTAGATACAGTGGATTGGATTTTTCAAAACCCTTAATAATTAACCGGAATAATTATTTAGTCTATGAAAAAAAATGATAATCTCTGATTTAGATAAATAATTTTTTAATGATGCTATATTTATATGTGGAATCTAAGAATAGGAGAAACATGGTTAAGTGTCAAGGTATAGTAACCCTTCACACATATCATTATAAAGGAAAGTACGTCCACTCACCATTTAGACTTTGCCATCAAATTTCTACAAATAATTAGATTTAATACCATAATAGTGAAGACATTGGTAAATTTATTCATGCAAGTGTTTGTAAATACCTCTTATTTTTTTACTATGCCCACACCCTACACCCTGCCAATGATACGACTATATAATTTCACTTGCAATTGCACATTTTTATAATTATAAAACACCACACTTCCCTTCTAACCATTCGATTTCTTTCAACAATACAATCCTTAGTAATCAAACAATCACTTATAACTATATAATCAATCACAATTGTATAATTACTTCTAATTTTTTAATGGTACAATCCTATTTAAGTTTGAACAATTGGAGTCGTCGATGCTTCCTCTTTAATATTTTTTCATCCTACAATGAAATAATGTTTCTATCATACAATACAACCATTTCCAACTTCTATGTGGCAATTGATTATTATAAGATAAATGAAATTATTCATGGGTTTCTTATTTGGAAACTCTTTTAATTGTAAGATCTCTCATTTATACAAACACTTCGATTATACGATAATCCAATCTTTAACTAACAACAACCCATTGTAAAAAGGGTAATATTATTCTTTCTTTCCTTTGAAAAAGAGTTTCTTCTATTCTTCCGAGCTTTTGAGCCTTCAATATTCCTCACTTCCTTGGCATTCCCCAACATCTACAACCTTCCTCAACCCCAACACTTACAACCTTCCTCAATCACAAGCCTCTATTTTTTGTTCGTTCTTCAAATCTTCAATATGCCTCCTACAACTTGCACACTAGAAAAGAATGAGACATACAATCTTTCCTACAAAATGGTTAACATTTTCTCACAAAATTGACATTGGAATTTAAATAATAAACTTTAGTTCTTTCTTTCTCTGTGAGGTTAAAAGGTAGATTTTTGTGTCAAATAATACCTTTTGTTTTTCCTCATGTCTATCAAACTCTACATTAGCTTCTTATTTATAAGCATAAAAAATAATGACTTGCTAGCTATTCACGATAGTTTTCCATTATTTTCCAACTACACATTAAGTTTTCTTCTCTCTACATGAAGTTTCCAACTTTTTGTGATTACATGGAGTGCTTTTTGCATGGAGCACATTGTGCATGAAACACCCATGTGGATGCTACTACATCATACTCTCTAGGTAACAAAGATATGTTCAATGAACATTGCTAAAATCATTCGTGGATACTTTGTACTTGGTGAGCTTAGAAGTTGGAAACCACGTTGTTGTGCCCATAGTTGAGAAAATCTGCAAAAAAATCTGATTTGATCCAATTTTTCCCAATTCATAGGCTAGTTCATTTTTTGCCATTTTTTTCCTCAAAAATTCTGATATGAATAAAAAATATTTTTCAATGAAAATTTACATTTTCTTCAAATTTTTCGATGAAAAATGCTAATTTCTTGCCGATTTTCCTCTTATTTGTTTTTTTTATTCTTGATTTTTCCCAATTATTTTCCATACCGATTTTGTTCCGATTCTAATTTTCTCAACTATGGTTGTGCCAACATCCTAGTTCTTCCACTTAACTAGATATTCATTATATGACTTATCTCTTGTCCTTTGTGCCACTCTAGAATCCATAGTGGCTTCAATGTTGTCTTGTTCCTTCTTTGACAATTTTGAGATCCATTTCTCTATTGGAATATTTATTGTATGATCATCATCCTCATTGCTAGGTTGACCATATTATGGATATAGGTCAACTACATTAAATATCGATAAAATTTTGATCCCCTATGGGATATCAATTTCATATGCATTGGTGGAAAACTTCTTCAAACATTAAATAGTCCAATATTCTTCCAATTGAGCTTGTTGTATGTGCCTTTGGGAAACCTTTCCTTGCACAAAATCACCAAAAAAAAAATATCCACCTCGAAATTCCTATGTTTGATGCTTGAGGTTAGCATGTTTCTTGTATTTCATGATGCTCTTTTCCAAATCATCCTTCACTTCGTGGTGTAAGTCTGTTTGTGCATATTTGATACTTTTTTGTACTTATGCTTAGTATTTGCACATTTACATTAGCTTTCTTATCTTACTTTGGTTCTTTCTAGTCTTTTCAGGCTCTGTTCTAATATCTCTAGATCATTCTATGGCTAGAGATACTCTTTAGTGTGCTATTTAGTCTTGTAGTGGCTACACTTTTAGTCCCACATTGCTTATGTTTTTGCATTGTTAGAAAGCAATTGCTATATAAGTGC
The DNA here is from genome assembly GCA_028583015.1 of Wollemia nobilis. Taxonomy (NCBI): domain Eukaryota; kingdom Viridiplantae; phylum Streptophyta; class Pinopsida; order Araucariales; family Araucariaceae; genus Wollemia; species Wollemia nobilis. The sequence goes on along the minus strand of JAQPPZ010006195.1, from coordinate 6,071,740 downwards.
TTTCCCCTATTGTACTTTGACATATCAAGATAGAGAGCTTATGTATTAATTTGCATTTAGCACCAGATTCAATAATTCTACATGGTACTAGAGCAAGTTGGTTGATAGCACATATTCCTATCTAATAATGTTCATTTTAGATTATTTTAATTTTTTTTTAATTATGCTCTTGTAAAACTGGTTTCTTGAACTGTATGCTCTCACCTCACCCACTCGGATCTTGGTGATCAAAAAGTTTAAAAATCAAAGACTAAAATTTTCAGCCGATATTTCCCAGTTTCTTTGTATTCAAATAGTAGTTGTTCAATCGCAGTTTTTTACAATTTTTTCTGAAACCATATGCTCTCACCTCGCCCACTTAGATCTTGGTGATCAAAAAGTTCAAAAATCAAAGACTGTAATTTCCAGCCAACATTTACCAGTTTCTCTATATTCAGATAATAGTTGTTTAGTCACAATTTTTTGCAATTTTTTGAAACCGCATGCTTTAACCTCACCCACTTAAATCAAATACTGTAATTTCTAATAAAAATTTTCCAATTTCTCTATATTCATATAGTAGTTGTTCAACCACATTTATTTGCAGTTTTTCAAAGGATTCAAATTTATGCATTCTATTTGCATAAATTTTACACCTAGACTATAATTTCTAGTGTAATACACATTTTTGAAGGTTATAATATGTAAATACACTAAGTTATAAAGTGCCAAACTACAAATTTAGGAAAGGTATCCTTCAGATTTGTTATCAATGGGGTGCAATAGTGTATTTGTTGTGGTCTTGTGCTTATTTTCCTCTCACTATGGATTCTTCTTCTCTTACCATGTTAACTGTACATAATTACTTTACTTGGAAAATTGAAGTAAACTAAGGGAAAAGGGATATTCAAGAATCATGAAAGGGGATGAAACTAAACTAGCAAATTAACCACACAAAACAAAATGGTTGAACAAATATGACATGACCCTTGGATTTCTTTGTAGTTGTGTTTCTTTAGACATTAGGCTTTACATTATGACCTTCGAAACTCCAAAATAAGCATAAGACAAGATAGGCACTCTATTTGGTCAAATAGATGAGCACTTGTTAGAAAATGACTATGGGGTTTGGATCCTAATTACTATGGGGATATCAATGAATAATTCATAAAATTAAACCATTTAAGAAGTGAACTAAGAAAATGTGGAGTAAAGAAGAAAGATCAATAGATGACTTTATGTGTTCTATCCAAAATTGGTACAAATATTTTAGTATTTCTATCAACTTTCCATTCTACTAGAAGATCATTAGGGACAACATATCAAATACCTTCCTTCAGTGAATTTTCTAATGAGTTATGCAAGTAACAAGATAAACTTGTACAAAGGGACATAAAAGTATCTAATTCGCCTACCTTAATTGCCCAAAATGACATAAAAGAGAAAAAAAATGGAAGTAAGGATTTGAAAAAATTTAAAGGCCCTAAAAAGGAGAACTCACAATCACCTCTTTCCTCTACTACTCCAAAACCTATTTCACAAACTTCTACTTCTAAAAATGGAAAATCGAAGAAAGAGAAGTTAACTTGTGGATTTTGCAAAGGCAACCATAATGAGTCTAAGTACCTTAAAAAGGACTCACATCACACTACCTACCTAAGCTACAATTTTGGGAGGGTGTTGGTGCATATTTTATAATTTTACACACTTGTGCTTAGTATTTGCACCTTTAAATTAGCTTGCTTAGCTTGATCCAGTTCTTTCAAGTCCTTTCAGGCTTCGTTCTAATATCTCTAGCTCATTTTATGGCTAGAGATGATATTTAGTGAGTTATTTTGTCCTGTAGTGGGCTACACTTTTAGTACCACATTGCTTAAGTTTTGCATTGTTATAAAGCACTTGCTATATAAGTGCTTTGCCCTATTGTACTTTGACACATCGAGATAGAGAGCTTATGCATTCTTGAGAACTTAATAGTGTAATTTGTGTTTAGCACCATATTTTGAAGAGCTTGATGCTTCAACAATTCTACAAAGTCTTGTATATACTCAACAAAACCCTCCACCAAAGAGCCCTAGGTTTTTGCAATTTAGTTATAATCCATAACTCATCTACTTCCATGGGACGAGTACCATACACAATTTAAAATAGACTTTTGATTGTACTATAATATTATAAGCAAATTTTGCTTGTGTCAATAAAATATCCCACAACATTGGTTTCTTACCAACTAGACATCATAGAAAATTCTCAAGGATTCTATTCATGACTACGATTTGTCCATTTTTTTATGCATAATAAGCTAAAATAAAGCTTAAATTGGTACCCAACTTATTTCACAAGGTATGCTATAAATAACCAATAAAATTTGCATCTCTATCAGACATAATGCTCTTTGAAAAACCATGCAATCGTACTTCTCAAAAGAATAAGTCAACAACACGAGTAACATCACTAATTTTATTATAAGGTATGAAATATGCCATATTTGATAACTTGTCATCAATAACAAAAGTGTAATCATTATACCTTTGTGTCATCTACAACCCAATAAAATAAATCCATGTTCACATCCTCCCATGGCCTCTCTAATATTGGTAATGGTGTGTACAACCTAGTATTTTTACTTCTCTCCTCGAAATGATGACAAACCTAAAAATATGCATAAATATTCTTATGTTTTCATTCATGCTAGGCTAATATTAACTTGTACAAAGTTTATTGATCATTTTATCCACACCAAAATGTCCAACTAGTCATCCACTATGCTTTTATCTGATCATATTATCCCTTATGGAACTTCTTGGTATGCATAATTGTTGCCCCTTAAACAATTGTACCTCTTGTATGAAGTAACCCAATCATGGAATATTGCCTCCTGTAGTAATATTATTGCATGCTACCCAAGCTTCCTTGAAGTCCACATCATCAATATAAAGCTCCTTCATGGCATCAAAACCAACAAATTCCATCTAAATCATATTCAATAATAGACTTCTCTTTAAGGTATCAACCACTTTATTTGAAAGACCACTTTTGTTCATTAATACAAATTAATATCCCTACAAAATTTCCACCCACCTCATATGCCTTTGATTCAACTTACTCTAATTGCTAATAAACAACAAAGAATGCTTATCTATAAATAAGATAAACTATTTTGGTATAAAATAATACCTCAATTTCTTCAAGGCTTGAACAATACCATCAAAATATTGGTCATAGATCGAGCACTTCTTCTTTGTATCATTTAGTTTCTCACTAAAATAGGCAATGTGCTTGGCTTCCTAGCTCAAGACTCCTCCTTTGCAGTTCCACTTGCATCACAATCCACCTGAAAGGCCTTATTGAAATCTAGTAATGCTAGAACATGTTGTTCCACTATCTTCCCATTAAGGATTCAAAAAATCTATTCCACTATGTTCATCCACTAAAACTCATTATTTCCTCCTTTCATTGTTTTATTGATTAGAGCGCAAATTCCACTAAATTTTTTGATAAACTTCCTATAGAAAACTGCTAGACCATAGATTATCCTGACCTCAAAATTACTTTGTGGTAATGACCAATTTACAATGGCCTTTACCTTCTTAGGGTCCATTTGTAACCCCTCTTAGGAAATGATAAAAACCAAGTACACCAACTCCTCCTTCATAGAACTATATTTCTTCAGGTTGACTAGAAAATTTTCTTCCTTTAGTCTTTGCAAGACCAATATTAGATGTACCAAATGGTCTTCTTTTCTCTTACTAAATATTAATATGTCATCCAAATAGACAACCATAAACTTACCAAGAAATATCTTCAACACTTCATCGTTAGCCACATAAATGTACTATGTGTATTTATCAATCCAAATGGTATAACTAATCACTAGTATAACCCATCCTTTGTTTTAAATGCAATTTTTTACTCATATCATTCCCTAATCCAGATTTGATGATAGCTACTCTTTAAATATATTTTTACGAAGTACCTTCCTCCCCTTAATAAATCCATAAAATCATCCATATGTAGTAATGAAAATTGATACTTTGTAATTATCATATTGATAGCCCTCGAGTTTGTACACATGTGCCATTCTCCACCCTTATTTGGTGCAAGTACGATTAGGAATACACATGTTCTCAAGCATTCCCTAATAAATACCTTGTCCAATAGCTCCTAAAATTATCTATTTGTTTTTTATTCTCCATTGGCATCATTCTCTATGTTGCCTTATTGGGTAAACCATATCCAGGAATAAAATCAATGTGATGACTAATACTTCATATTAGTGGAAATCCATTCAACAATTCGTCTAGTAAAATTTTTGCATACTCCTATAAAAAATCCTTCACCTAAGTTGGAATATCCTCCTTTTTTGCTATTTCATCTTTTTTGGATTTAGCAATGAAGACAAAACATGCCTTCTTCTTTGTCATCTCCTTCAAAAATTGTTTTCAATAAATCAATTAGACTTTTGGACCATTGTCCTCTTTCTCATCTTTGTCCTTTAGTGGAATTAGTACATAATATTTACCATATTTCATAATGGTGTAGTTTTCTCTACCATAATGTATTACCTTTCTATAAAATTGCCATGGTCTCCATAACAACACATGATAAACATCCATAAGCATGACATTACATAAACCTCATCCTTGTATGATCCTATGTAAAAATTAACCTTGCACTATTAACTAACTAAGTTTTGATGTCCCTTTTGCAACCAAGATACCTTGTATAGATTGGGATGTTCTATCCTCCTCAACCCCAATTTCTATACCATCTTGATAGATACTACGTTATTTGTACTTCCACTATCTACTGCGACCTTGCAACATTTACCCCCTGATTTACATATTGTTATGAAAATAATCATCCTTTAAAAAATTTCACATTTTCTCTTATTTGGCTTCAATAGTACTCTCTTCATATAACATTATCCTTGTTGAGGCTCTTCTACATGATTTGAGGAAGCAACAATTTCTTATTTTACTCATAAAATGTGGTTTTTGACCTCCTTTCCCATATTGTTGCTCTATTGCATGGTTGTACGTTCAAATTCTTTATGACCATCTTATCTGCATCTATAACATATTTTGAAGAATCCTCTACCCCTTCCTTACGAGGATTCTCTACTCCCTTTGGTGTTTTGGCTAAAATTACAATGAGAAGTATTGGCTTCTCCTTCCTATTTTTGTTGTCCTCTTCCATTGTTTGTTTGCCATTGCCCTTGTTATATCCTTCCTCTTACTCTCTAATTAATTTTTTGCTTTCATAGCAACTTCTTCTATACCTTTAATGCATACTAGTAGGTTTTTCTACCGTCCTTATCCTTATCATATTGATTTCATACTTATGGAAATTCATAGCCCATTGATATACTTTGATACCTTCTCTACATCATATTCCACATTACCGGCCTAAATGGTTAGCCTATAGAATTCTTTGGTGTAATATTTCACACTCATTTCCTTCTATCTTAGATTCTACAACTTCCTAAAGAAATATAATCCATAGTCTAAAAATAGGAATTTGGCCTTTAGTTTGGTGATCATTTTCTCCCATGACTTGATCTTTTCCTGTATTTCATTTTATACATGGTCCCACCATAACGATGCATGTCATTTCAACTTCATGGAGATAAACTTAACCTTTTAAGGGTCTTCTTTTAACTAAAAATCAAAGTAATCCATTTTGACAATCTAGTCTATAAACTCCTCTAGATTCAAGCTTCTATTGTATGACATAGTTTCTATCATTGGATTCTAATATAGATTACAAATCACCTGGATCAAATGTTCATCCATTTCTCCCTCTCATTCTTCATCTTGAGTTTCTATGTGACCTGTCTCCTATTCTTCACTATCACAAATTTCCTCAAGATGATTGCCACTTCTTTGAGTATTTTAATTGCTTCAAGTTATGTAGTAATTCTCCTTAGCATCTCAGCTATATCTAAGATCTAGGTTCCTTGTGGTTGTCCCCTTCCACATTATGTCATCATTCCTTTGGAATGTATCAATACTCAAATATATTCCTACTCTAATACTAAAATGATGCAGTAAAATTTATTGCACACTCACTTTGTATGATTCACATGACTGTATGATTATAAAACACCACACTCCACTTCCAACCCTATGTTTATTTCCAACCATATTATTTTTTCAACTGTATAATCACTTACAATTGTACAATAGCATGACCCTATTAAGGGTTGAAAAAATTGTCTTACCATGTAATCAAATGTTCAAGCCTTTGATGCAGGAGCATCCGGAGACAGTAAAGCAATCTTGCATCTTACAAATTTCTTTTCTAAGTTATTTGCACTTTGATCGATTTATTTCAGTATTGAGGAAGGTTCTGTGGAGCAATTCTCGGTTTGAGGAAGTTTTAAGGCAAAAGGGAGAGGGGTCGCGAAATCATGACATGTCGCGACCCCAAAAGCTGCAGTGTATCTTTGGCGGGTTCCATCGCGATATCGCGACGTCGCGATATTGCAAGGCGGTGGAGAGGAAAGACGTGAGGAGCGACGTCGCGATATCGTGACCGTTTTGCAATGCAGTGTAGGGGAGCTTCAGACGTCGCGATATCGCGACGTCACGATATCACGACGGTCTTCAGAACAAAGACGGAGGAGAGGAGCCCTATCGCGATATCGCGATCGGTCACGATTTCGTGACCTGTCGCGATATCGTGGCCAGTCAGAAGCTACCACGTGGCATATTTCTTAGGCAGCACTAAAGACTATGGCAAGGTGAAGACAAGGTGGAGGGTTCGATCACGGTCGGGCAAGACTAAATTTGACACGTGGACAGCCACGTGTATCCTACCAAAGTGAAGGGCACGTGTGACAAAAGTGTTGAGACAAGAAGAATGCATGGACAGGTGTACACGCAGACTGTTACGCGTATGCAAACCAAGTGGAAGGTCACGTAAATTGTTAAGGGAGGTGTCGGCCGTGAATTCTTCCTTATTATTATTCGGGTTTAATAGCATTTACAGGTGATGGTTTAATGGAGGAGACACAGTGCAGAGGACGGTCAGAACAGTGCGGCCGGTGCAGGGGAGCCATCAATGCTAGTACCATGGTAGATCGGGCAGATTACCATTAAGACTAAAATTTCAAAAAACCCAGGAAGGGGGAAATTTGAATTTGAAATTTTTGTTAGGTGGAGACATTGATTGCCTGGAGGATCGAGGCCTCGTTAAAAACTCGAGAAAATCTTTGTAAGCGGGATGGTGAGTTCGGGATTGGGGAAGAAGGTGTGTGTCTGGAATTTAGTAACAGAAGACTGTATTAAATTATTTTACTGCAATTTTATGAGAAGTTTGTGTTCGAATCTCGAGCTTGCCATCAAGTGGTATCAGAGCGGGAGCTCCTGAGCGTGTAACCGATCGTCGGAGAGAGGCAGTTACACCAGGATCTGCGGAAGGATTTATAAAAAAATATATATATAATGCCTCCACGAAGAAACCGTGGCGGAGTAGGAAATGTGGTGCCGACCGAAGACTTCCGAGCCTTGCAGAGACAAGTTCAGGCTCTACAAGCAGAGTTACGCAGAAGGCACGAGCCCGGAAGGGATGAGGAAAGTGAAGACGAAGTCAAAGAAGAAGACCAATCTGAGGAAGAGGAAGAGGCTGTGGATCCCGCACAAGCCCGGTTGTACAAAGCCATCTCTCAGATTGGAAAACAACCGAAAATGGAAGTTTCTACATACTCGGGAAACCTAAATCCAGAAGAAGTGATTGACTGGATAAATGACTTAGAAGAATATTTCGAGTACGAGGAGGTTGAAGACCCTAATCGGGTCAGATTTGCTAAGACCAAGTTGAAGGGTCATGCCAGCATTTGGTGGAGGGGAATACAGTTGGAGAGGAACAGAAGAGGAAAGGAGAGAATAACAAGATGGGATAGAATGGTGGAGAAACTAAAAAGACAGTTCATCCCGACAGATTACGAGTTGGATCTGTTAAGAAAGATGTAGAGTTTGAGACAGACGAACAGAACTGTCCAAGAGTACACCGAAGAGTTTTACAAGATTTCCATTAGAACTGGACATTTGGAGGCAAACAAAGAAAAGGTAGCCCGTTATATCAATGGGTTGAGACTCGGCATCCAGGAGGAGCTGAGCCTAGTTCGGGTAAGCACCATTGAGGATGCTTACCAGTTTGCCTTAAAGGTAGAAGAAAAACTGAATAGGCGGTTTGAAGGCAAGCAAAGAGGAAGGGGCCGTGGTGGAAGAACTGGTGGGAGAACCAGTGGAGAAAAATATAAAGACCCGAAGAAGACTGGTGAAGCCAGTAGTAACCAAGATCAAAGGGAGGAGGATGTTTATCAGCCTCGAGACCAGAACAGCTACCCAAGAGGACGGGGTGGATCTGGACGAGGATTTGGAAGAGGAGTATTCCGTGGAACCTATTTCCACTGTGGTGAAGAAGGGCATCGTGCATTCGAGTGTCCACAACACCGGGAAAGAACGAACAAGAGGCCTGAGGGTCCGGCCAGAGCTGCTGTGGCGGAGGAAGATGCTGAGTCTGAACATTCAGAAGAAGCAGAGAGAGGGGAAGCAATGATCATGAGAAGAGTCTTATTGAATGAGGAGAGGGACACAGATCAGAGAAGAAGTTTGTTCCGCACAAGATGTAAATGTGCGGGCAAGGTGTGCAATATAATTATTGATAATGGTAGCACGGACAACCTGGTTTCAGAAGAGATGGTTACAAAACTATAGTTAGAAAGGAAGAAGCACCCGCACCCATACCGGGTCGCATGGTTGCAGAAAGACCATAAAGCTTTGGTCAATGAGTAGTGCTCCGTTAATTTTAAAATTGGAAATTATTGTGATGAGGTCCTGTGCGACATTCTGCCTATGGATGCTGGCCATATGTTGCTGGGGAGGCCCTGGCAGTTTGATCGGAGTGCCGTGCATGATGGCCGTGCCAACACCTACTCATTGACAAAGAATGGTGTACGACACAAATTAAAACCCTTAAAGGAAGCGGGTGAAAAGGTATGTAACAATTCCAAAATTTGTTTAGTTGAAGGGAGAAAGTTCCTAGATGGGCTGAAGCATGAAAATTTATGTTATGCAATGATCCCGAGAGTCAGAGAGAAGGAATGCCAGGATACCCCGGTAGAAGTCCTGGATCTGCTGGAGGAATTTTCGGATATTGTGTCTGACAATGTGCCCGAGGGTTTACCCCCAGTAAGGAAAATTAGCCACCATATAGATTTGGTATCGGGATCGAGCTTGCCAAATAAAGCTGCACACAGAATGACACCTGTAGAAATCGAGGAGTTAAATAGACAGGTCCAGGAATTGTTAGAGAAGGGATTGATTCGGGAAAGTTTGAGCCCATGCGCAGTACCTGCAGTGCTGGCGCCAAAGAAGGATGGAGAATGGAGGATGTGTACGGATTCACGGGCCATCAACAAAATCACTATTAAATACAGATTCTCGTTGCCAAGGATGGATGATATCATGGACTGTTTAAGTGGAGCTAAATACTTCACAAAGATCGACTTAAAAAGTGGCTATCATCAGATCCGTATCCGGGAGGGAGATGAGTGGAAGACAACCTTCAAGACAAGAGAGGGCTTGTATGAGTGGTTGGTCATGCCATTTGGGCTGTCCAATGCACCAAGTACTTTCATGCGGCTGATGAATGAAGTACTGAAGGAATTCCTGGGAAAGTTTGTTATTGTTTATTTAGATGATATATTGATATTCAGCAGGACCCTGGAGGAACACCTGATGCATATCAGGAGGGTTTTTGAAAAGCTGCGAGAAGAGCAGTTATTAATAAATCTAAAAAAGTGTAACTTTGTCAAGAAAGAATTGGTATACCTGGGGTTTGTAATCTCAGCAGAAGGTCTGAAAATGGACCCCGAGAAGGTGAGAGCCATCATTGAATGGCCTACCCCAAGAAGCACAACAGAAGTAAGATCATTTCATGGTTTGGCCAGCTTTTACAGGAAGTTCATAAAGAACTTCAGCAGCATTTGTGCACCTCTCACAGAAACAATGAGGGGAGATAAAAAGGAGTTCAAGTGGACATCAGGGGCTGAAAGGAGCTTTGAAGCATTGAAGAAAAAGGTCACAGAATAGCCTGTCTTGGCACTCCCAGACTTTGACAAAGTGTTTCAAGTGGACTGTGATGCCAGTGGCAGTGCAATAGGGGCTGTACTGAGTCAAGGAGGCAAGCCAGTTGCTTATTTCAGTGAGAAGTTAAATGATGCTCAGAAAAAGTATTCAGTTTATGACCAAGAATTTTATGCTATAGTTCAGGCTCTGAAGAAGTGGAGACACTATTTGCTGCCAAAGGAGTTTGTTCTATTTACTGATCATCAGGCTTTACAATACATTAACAGTCAGACAAAACTGAACCAAAGGCACATGAAGTGGGTAGAATTCCTTCAAAGTTATACCTTTGTGCTGAAGCACAGAAGTGGGAAATCAAACAGGGTTGCAGATGCCTTGAGCAGAAGACAGACTTTACTGATTAAATTGACAGTAGAAGTAGTGGGATTTGAAGAACTGAAGGGTTTGTACCCTGCAGATCCGGATTTTGCAGAAGCTTGGAAGGCTTGCTTAACACCTGTTACGGTGGACCGAACAAAATGGTTGGATTTCCTAATCCAAGATGGAATGCTGTTCAAGGGAAGTAAATTATGCATTCCAAGGAGCTCCATGTGGGAGAACTTGATCAAGGAAAAGCACAGCGGAGGGCTGGTTGGGCATTTTGGTAGGGATAAGACTGTTGCCCTAGTGGATGAAAATTATTACTGGCCACAACTTCAGCAAGATGTGAGGAAGTTTGTGCAAGGTTGCAGAATATGTCAGATGGCAAAGGGTGTAAGGCAAAACACAGGATTATACCAGCCATTACCAGTACCTGAGAGGCCATGGGAGGATATAAGCATGGATTTTGTCCTCGGGTTGCCAAGAACACAGAGGGGAAATGACTCTGTATTTGTGGTGGTTGACCGGTTCTCCAAAATGGCACATTTTATTCCCTGCCAGAAGACGAGTGATGCAGTTCATATTGCGGGGTTGTTCTTCAAGGAGGTGGTACGACTCCACGGTCTACCAAGAAGCATAGTTTCTGACAGAGATACAAAGTTTGTTGGGTATTTCTGGAGAACTCTGTGGAAGAAGTTGAAGACAGACCTGAAATTCGGTTCAGCATACCACCCACAGACTGATGGGCAGACGGAGGTGGTAAATAGAAGCCTGGGTAATTTACTGAGATGTTTGATAGTGGATCAACCCAAGGGATGGGATTTGGTCTTACCACAGGCAGAATTTGCGTATAACAGTTCAGTCAATAAAAGCACCAATAAGTCTCCATTCCAGATAGTATATGGGAACAACCCGAGAAATGTGTCTGAACTGAGAAGGTTGGACAAGGGAGAAAAGTGTAGTGCCGAGGCAGAAGAATTTGCAGAACATATGAAAAGTCTGCATGAAGAAGTGAGGAAACAAATTATAAAGATGAATACTCAATATAAGGCAAGGGCGGACCAGAAGCGGCGGTTCAAGGAGTTCGAAGTGGGAGATGAGGTCATGGTACATCTCAGGAAGGAGAGATTTCCTGCCAAAACTTATAATAAATTGAAGATGAAAAAGTTTGGGCCATGCAGAATACTGGGAAAGCGGGAGTCAGGAAATGCATATGAAGTAGAATTACCAAATTGGCTTGACATTTCACCTATTTTTAACATTTCAGATTTGGTGGAATATCATGAAGGGGACAGTACAGAGGTACCAAGTACAGAATTGTGGCAAGTTTCAGCATCTACTCCAACAGCCAACGAGATTGAGGAGATATTAGACTCTCGTGAGGGCAGAAGCACCAAAAATAGATAGTATTCTGAATACTTGGTAAAGTGGAAGGGCAGGCCTGTTGAAGATGCGACTTGGCTGTCGAAAGTGGAGGTTGACCGCCTGGGCCTTTCCCCAACAAAACAGAAGTGAGGATCACTTCTAATCTACCCCGGGTGTCTGATGCAGGAGCATCCGGAGACAGTAAAGCAATCTTGCATCTTACAAATTTCTTTTCTAAGTTATTTGCACTTTGATCGATTTATTTCAGTATTGAGGAAGGTTCTGTGGAGCAATTCTCGGTTTGAGGAAGTTTTAAGGCAAAAGGGAGAGGGGTCACGAAATCGCGACCCCAAAAGCTGCAGTGTATCTTTGGCGGGTTCCGTCGCGATATCACGACGTCGCGATATCGCGACCATTTTGCAAGGCAGTGGAGAGGAGCGTAAGTCGTCACGATATCGCGACGTCGCGATATCGCGACGTCGCGATATCGCAACCGTTTTGCAATGCAATGTAGGGGAGCTTCAGACGTCGCGATATCGCGATGGTCTTCAGAACAAAGACAGAGGAGAGGAGCCCTGTCATGATATCACGACAGGTCACGATATCGTTAGGAGCCCTGTTTTGAATTTGAAATTTTTGTTAGGTGGAGACATTGATTGATTGGAGGATCAAGGCCTCGTTAAAAACTCGAGAAAATATTTGTAAGCGGGATGGTGAGTTCGGGATTGGGGAAGAAGGTGTGTGTCTGGAATTTAGTAACAGAAGACTGTATTAAATTATTTTACTGCAATTTTATGAGAAGTTTGTGTTCAAATCTCGAGCTTGCCATCAGCCTTTCTATTCAATATCTTCTCATAATATAATCAAATACTTTTCCATCGTATAATGTACAATTATTTCCAAATCCAATGTGGCAATTGTTTATTATAAGATAAATGAAATTATTCATGGGTTTGTTCTTTGGAAACTCCAACCCTTTAATTGTACAATATATCCTTCATACAATCACTTCCACCATGCATAATCCAATATTTAGTCGACAACAACCCAATGTTAAAGAGGTAATATTATTCTTTCTTTTCTTCAATAAAATGGAGTAAGAGTAATATTATTATTTATTTCCTTTGAAAAGGGGTTTCTTGTATTATTTCGGCCTTTTGAGCCTTCAATATTCCTCACCTCCTCGACATTTCCCAATACCTACAACCTTCCTAAACAACAAGCATCCATTTTTTTATAAATTCTTCAAATCTTCAATATGCCTTTTGTTACCTACACACTAGAAAAGAATGAGACACAATATTTCCTATGGAATGATTAAAATTTTCTCACAAAACTAACATAGGGATTTAAATAATAAACATTATTTCTTTCTTTCTTTGTGAGGTTACAAGGTAGAGTTTTGTGTCAAATAATCCCTTTTATTTCTTCTCCCATATCTCACACTCTATATTAGCTTCTTATTTATAAGCATAAAAAAAATTAATTGCTAGCTATGTATGATCGTTAAATTGTTAGTGTGATCTAAGCATTCTTATCCATATTTTTCCAGCTACATATTAAGCTTTTTTCTCTCCACATCATTTTCCTAGATTTTTGTTTTACATGGAGCACTTTGTGCATGGAAAACTTCTATGGATTCTCCCACATCACATATTTTAGAGATACTAATGCAAACAAAATAATAAGAGAGAAGGAAAAATTATGTGCATACACAATAAACATGAATATTTATCTTGGAAACTCTTGACTAGAAAACCAACAAAAACTCAGAGCCACATCTCTTACTTTTTTATTATTATGTGCTTTTAACAAAGTAGTTACAATATATATATGTATCCTGCAACACCGAACAACCCTAAACCACCAAGTGGTATTAGAATATAATGGGTATAAAATCATGGGCTAAAACCACCCATACCTACTAATTAAGGAGAGAATCCCAAATATAATACCATGGGCTAAAACCACCCATACCTGCTAATTAAGGAGATTACCCCAAAATAAGACCATGGGCTAAAACCACCCATACCTGCTAATTAAGGAGACTACTCCAAAAATAAGACCATGGGCTAAAACCACCCATACCTGCTAATTAAGGAGACTTCCCCAAAAATAAGACCTCGCATATTTTTTTATGCAAAGGATACAACACATCCAACAATCTCCCACTTGTTGAATACTTTGCAGTGGGGCCTATACAAATCACAAATTCAGCTACTTGGGGCAACTAAGCCCATTGTCTCCCTACACCAAGAAAACTTCTCAGTACTCACAGGCTTAGTTAATGAATCTGCAACATTTTTTAGAGTATCAATTTTCTCCAGTGACACCTTCTTGTCTTCAACCATGTCTCTAATAAAATGGTATTGTACTGCAATATGCTTTGTCTTAGAATGATAAGCAGGGTTCTTTGCTAGATAGATTGCACTTTGACTATCACAATTTATCCTTACAGCTCCCTGTAAGAACCCAACATCAACACACAGTCTTTGTAACCATACTGCTTCCTTACTTGCATGAGTGGCTGCCATGTACTCAACTTCTGTAGTTGAAAGTGCCACTACAACTTACCTCTTGCTCATCCAACTGATTGCTCCACCAAACAAGCGAAATACATAACCACTTGTGGATCTTCGATGATCAAGATCTCCAACCCAATTTGCATCAACAAAACCTTGTACATTCAATACCTTGTTTGGTTCAGGCCTTCCTTGATAGCAGATTGCATAATTTGTTGTGCCACGCAAGTATCTGAAAACTCGCTTTACAATAGTCCAATGTTCTTTCCCTGGTTTTGACATATATCTGCTCAAAACTCCCACTACATGGGCAATGTCTGGTCTGGTACATACCATGGCATACATCAAACTCCCAACAACACTTGCATAAGGAACATGAGATATTTCCTCTTCCTCTTCTTGTGTCTTTGGACACTATTCTTGTAGATAGCTTTACACCCAAAGGAATGGGAGTCTTGACTGGTTTACAATCATGCATATTAAATCTCTTTAATATTGTCTCAATATATTTTCTCTGATTCAACTAAAGTCTCTTATTTGATCGATCCCTCTTAATCTACATGCCCAAGATGAAATTTGTAGGACCAAGATCCTTCATATCAAACTGAGATGATAATTGAGACTTAAAATTCTGGATGATTTCCTTATCATTTCCAATTAACAACATATCATCAACATACAATGCCACAATAATAAAGTGATCACCAACCTATTTGATGTACACATAATGATCAACTTTACTTCATGAAAAACCAAGTCCCAATACATAAGTATCAAACTTTTGATACCACATCCTAGGTGATTGTTTTAGACCATACAAAGATTTCTTCAACCTACATACCAAGTCTTCCTTTCCTTTTACTATAAAACCTTCTGGTTGAGACATATAGATTTCTTCTTCTAGATCCCCATGTAGGAATGTTGTCTTCACATCCATTTGCTCTACTTCTAGATCAAATGTAACAACAATAGACAAAATAAATCTAATAGAAGTTAGTTTAGCAATAAGGGAGAAAACCTCACCAAAATCAATTCCTTATACTTGGGAATATCCCTTTGCTACCAGGTGAGCTTTGTACTTCTTGACTTTACCTTCTACATTAAACTTCTTCTTGAATACCCATTTGCTACCAATTGGTTTTCTTCTAGTAAGCAACTTCACCAAATCCCATGTCTTATTTTTATCTAAAGATTTTATCTCATCAACCATGGCCTTCTTCTAGAATTTACCATCCTTTGCATTAATTGCCTCCCTAATAGTTCTAGGATCATCATCAGTAATAGATAAAATAAAAGTAGAATGAAAATTAGGTGAACTATACCTTTTTGGTTTCCTTCTTTCTCGAGTCGATCTCCTCAAGACTGGAGTTTGAGGATCTAGTTCATCATCTTCTGTTGAGTCAAATTGTTCATCCATGAACTCAAACTACACCTTTTCTAGTTCTTCCTCTCTTGGTTGTTCTTCCTGCTCGAGAGCACTTTTAAACTCTCTAAAGATTACATCTTGGCTATAAACAATTGTCCTAGTTTCTGGGTTCCAAAGTTTGTAGCCTTTTACACCATCTTTATAACCAATAAAGATACACTTCTCTACTTTATTATCTAACTTACTCCTTTTTTCCTTTGGAACATGCACATAAGCATCACAACCAAAAACTCTAAGATGTTCAAGAGAGGGTTTCTTATCAGTCCATACCTCATACGAAGTTTTATCAACCAATGTTGATGTAGATGATCGATTTACTAAGTAACATGTAGTGTCCACAACCTCTGCCCAAAATTCTTGTGCTAACCTTGCACCATTGAGCATACTCCTTGCCTTTTCCATCAATGTCCTATTCATTCTTTTTGCAACTCCATTATGTTGAGGAGTGTATGGAGTCATCTTTTGCCTTGCTATTCCACATTACTTACAGAACTCCTCAAATTCATTGTTGTAAAACTCTCCTCCATTATCTATCTACAACACCTTTATCTTCTTCTTAGTCTAGTTTTCTACAAGAGCCTTAAACTCTTTGAATTTTGTAAAGACATCAATTTTTTTTGGAGGAAATATATCCATGCATACCTTGAAAAATCATCTATAAATGAAACATAGTACAATGATTTTCCAAGTGATGGAACAGGCACATGTCCAAACAAATCATTGTGTATCAGCTCCAAAATCCCTTTTGCTCTTGCAACACCAGATGGAAACTTTACCCGATTCTGTTTACCATATACACAATGTTCACAAAAATCAAAATCTAAAGAAAAGTCAAAAATACCTTCAACCATACCTTTAGTATGCAAATCTCAAAGGCCCTTTTCTCCGATATGTCCCATTCTTTGATGCCAAAGCATTGTCTTCTCTATAGGAAGAGTAGGGGTTTTGTTTATTTCATTTTTAGGAACAATAGAACTATTACACCCATCAGTCATAGTGTTTCCCAATAGCTTGTACAATGTTCCAATCCAAACTCCTCTTGCCAACACCATTGCTCCTCGAACCATCCTATAGGTATCCTTTTCAAATACTATCTGCACACCTGCATCACTCATTCTACTCATAGATATCAAGTTTCTGGCCAACCCTAGAATATGCAGAACACTAGGGAGGGTTTTAACCCTTCCATATTTCAATAATAGTTTGACCCTTCCATGTCCTATGATTCTGGTTGTCGAGTCATCTCCTAGGAAGACATCACCTCCATTATACTTTTCATATTCACAAAACCATTCTCTATGAGGAGTCATATGAAAAGAAGCCCTTGAGTCGATCAACCATGCATCATGATCTGAATGTGTACTCGAAGATGCCAAGTATACATCCCCTCCTTCTATTGAGGTCTTTTCTTCTATGGAAGAAGCATCATCAGATCCCTTACTTTTATCAATATTTTTGGATCTATAATCTTTCTTCAAATGCCCAACTTTACCACATTTCTATAAATTTTCTAGGAGATTTAGATCTCCCTCTTGACTTCGACCTGTCCCTAGAGTTATGCTTATTTTTATCTTGGGAATGACCCCTTACAAACAAGGCATCCTTGGATGAGCCCTCCATGGATTTTCACCTCATTTCTTCTGATAACAAGGATGCAACCACATCTTCAAACCTTAAAGTAGTTGTAGTAGTACTCCCAATGGCCACAACTAGATTATCCCATGAATCTGGCAAAGAACATAACAAAGTAATACACTTATCTTCTTTAATCATTTTAATATCAATAGAGGCTAATTGACTTACCATAGTGTTAAAAGCATTGAGATGTTCTACCATAGAATCCCCATCATTCATTCGAAGGAGATACAACTTCTTTTGAAGGAATAATTTGTTTACTAAGGACTTTGACTGATATAAAGCCCCTAACTTCTCCCATAGCTCCTTAGCATTATTTTCTCTAGAGACATTGATCAACACTGAATCTGCAAGGCACAACCGGATAGTACTCTTTGCCTTCCTATCCAACTTCTCCCAATCTTCTTGTGACATATCCACATGTTTTTTTCTTGACACAACAACCCATTGATCTCTATCCACAAGCAAATCTTCCATCTTTAGCTTCCATAACTCAAAGCTCTTGTCATTAAACTTTTTGATCTCGATCCTTGTATTGCTAGCCATTTTCCTTCACACTGGATTCACCTGCACAAAACTCCCACTCAAAAATAGGTTTATCGTAGACCCAAATGGTGAGCAGAAATTATGTCTCGAAAAATAATCATTCCTCTTCCATACATTATCAATCCTTATGAGTGTCATGCACAGTATATGTTTATAGTGTGGGGGAATGAATCCTTATGTACCTTATTTAGTTTGGTGGGGGATGTTTATGCATTTTTATTTCATCTAAACTAAGTGTAGAATAAATAAATAAACTAAAATACTAGAAATGAAATGTTGAAAATGAATGTACAGGAAATTAAACGTGTAGAAAATAAAACACACAACTAAAATTAAATAAACCAGTAAATCTACACTAATGAAATCAAGTAATAGAATTAAAATAAAATAGGGGAGGATTACTATAGGGAGTGGGCCCAAGCTCCCGCATATAGTCCACCCGGTTAGCTACGTAGAGCTTGCTCAAATAAGAGTATTTGCACTCTTAATTAATTAGATAAAGAATGAAATGAAATAGTTTCTATGTAAAATTAATTATCTCCCACATTCATCTGGATTGCATGTTTATATAAAGCGTATCTAGATCCCATTACAATAACAAATAAATCTATCTTAATCACATAATCTGATTAGTTACAATTGGTTTCTACACAAATTTTATTCTGTTATTTTAAAGTATGTACATTCACCAGAAGGATAAATATAAAAATCCTTAGTTGTCCGTAACAAACAAATATTAAATTAATGCATCCTAAAAATAATGCTTTAAGAGCTTTACAAGGTCAATTGATAAATCAGTTGATAATAAGTGTCTTATTCTATTTTAATAATAATGCATATTTAAAATTTTTCTCCTTTGTATTTACGTGCAGCAACCTCCTTAGCCCCTTGGTCAACCAGTCAAAGCTAGCTTGGTCATATTAAGCATCTCCAATGTATGGCAGTAAGGTGCCTCCAATGTATGGCAGTAAGGAGTCTACTTCCTCATCACGACACCTACCTGTTGACTGGGTCAGAGTAAGGCACCAGAGTAAGGCACCAAAGTAAGATTCTAGAGTAAGGCGCCTACTCAATATACCTTAGAATCATTGAAGCAGAAGCATGCCAGGTCCAATTGGGATGTAGACTGGAAAACACCATATTAGTAGCAAAACCTGTATTTATACACAGTTTCCACTAAAAACACCAGTCAATTATAATACTGAATTTTATATCAATTATATGCATAAGTTATATAAAAATACATCTCACATGCTAATTAAACTAGTAATGATGCCCCTTAATAATGTATATAAAATGAGCATTTTTGGTGCACATCATTCCCCCATACCTAAATATTTTCACGTCCTCATGACAACAACCACTAGAATAATATATATATGGGCACATTACTTTGTTTTTTTCTCTATATGCCTTCATCCTCCACACTACTAATCATAATCAGTGTTCTTCCTCTGAGCATTGAACAACAACCCTCAATAATCAATGAAGACATTATTTTTTGTGAGTGTAAAAATATGGAAAATGATGCAGTTTTGAATTTCCACTAATGGATCTTTTCTATGCAACTTCGAAAAGGCAAAATAGAAAATATAAAATTTTGTGCCCATCTGTATTGCTAATAGAGAACAAAAAATAGACCATGGAATTCTTTCTGTGGTGTTCTCCTCAAGAAAATAATGATGAAGTCCAATTATTCTACGTGAGTCATGCACCGCCTTTCCTAGAAAATAGGGGAATTATTTTTATGAAAGTGAGTGCCATATCCTTGATGAAAAGAGGTAGGGGAACTTTGTTGTACATAAAGTTGCACTGTATGCATTATTTTTGTAGGTGTGGATTTTAACAAGTCCAACATCGCAGCCATAATTTACCACTGTTATTTTTTTAATGAACTTGACGGAGATTCAGTTTCACCCATATCCTCCTCAACTTAAATTGGTGATGCCCTTGTCACTAGTAACAGGTCCCTTTGTGCAATAGGTATACAACCCTCTGAACGTCAAGTCCCATACTGATGAACAACATCCACCCCCATCCTAGGGAGAAGAAGTTTGAGTACTTCCTGAACATCAAGGAAGTTAAGCATCTTCAATATATGAGCATCAAGGTGCCCTTGGTGCAAGGCTTCTCGTTATTTTTTTTAAATAACTTCTCACATAAGTTAAGCATCTCTATCGATGAGCATCCAGGTGCCCATAAATACATGATATTAGGGCACCTCCTTGAGCATCAAGGTGCCCAAAAACCCATGAGATCAAGGCACTTTCTTATGCATCGAGGTGCCTTCTTACTATTGAGAAGTCAACAATCATTGATGTGTCTACTGTTGCAGAGTTGATCAGGCTCTCCAAAACTTTTCTAATGATGTATTAGCATCTGCTTTGTCCAAGCACATAGGTGGGTACCTCTTCCCTTTGTAGGAAATTAACACCCATGTCCATGCCTATATGGGGACTATCTCCTCCAGATGGAAACATTCAAGTTTCTACCTCCTAAAAAAAACATGCAAGTTCATGGATGCTGAGCCGGTTTAGGCCGTGTCTCCAAATATGCCTATTTTTCATACAATCAGGTCATTTCACCTACAAAAAAAATGAGAAAAACTAAAATACAGTTTATTCCAATCCATGCCTATTAGGCCTTGGCTCTCAAGATGCCTACAGCTTGCTTGCGGGCACTTTACTTGCAACACACAAAAGCAAGAAAAATAGGAATCATGACATCCATTTTTGTTAGACCCTAGCTCTTAGGATACCTACAGCTTTCATGTGGTTCAGGATTTCCTACAAATAAAAAATAAATTTTATGCTAAGTAGGACATGTTCCATCCGGTTTTGTTTTTTTTTAATCAAGACACCCTTGATGCATGACATCAAGGTATTTTTTTTTCTTTTTTTTTCAACTGTGATCAAGTGACTCTATTGATGGACATTGAGGTGATGCTTGAAGAGCAAATAACCTTCTTGAGTAAGGCACCTTCTTGATTAAGGCACCTTCTTGGTGCCTACTTGAGTAAGGTGCCTGCTTGAGTAAGGTGCTTTCTTGGTGTCTACTTGAGTAAGGTGCCTTCTTGAGTAAGGAACTTTCTTGAGTAAGGTACCTGCTTCATACCTACTTGAGTAAGGCATTTGGTTGAGTAAGGTACCTACTTGAGTAAGGCACCTTCTTAGCGCCTACTTGAGTAAGGCACTCGCTTGAGTAAGGCACCTACCTCGGGAGTAAGGCACCTGCCTAAAGATAAAGGCACTCCTGAAAACTATTGGTATGGTATGGGGTCTTCCCCATGTCGATGTCACTTCACGTATAAATCTTCACAAAATCTTCACTGACATCTCCTTATTTGTCTATATCGCACTTCATGTTGTCCTACAAAACATAAAAAAACTAAACTAAAGGTATTAAAATAAAATTCTAACTAATTTTTTTTTTCATCATATGTTCTACCATGACCATAATAGATCTTGGCTCATTTTTTTTATCATCTGCATCGAAGAACAGAGAGTCAACTACAATAATTTGAGTTGGTTATTTTAAAACTAGGTGGCCAAACTAAAGGATTGTCAATGATCCATATTGGGAATTTGGTTGAATATGTTCTGTACTAGAACGTCTTCACCAAACTGTTTATGGGAAATAATGAACTTTATGCACTATGATAACAAATTTCTCCATGATTTCAGATCCTCACCATTTCTTTGTAAAGTTGGCATTCTCTTCCACCATAGTGAGACTCTATATCTTATGTATTTTATTTTCCACATATTTTAATAGAATGAAATTCTACCATAAAAACCATAATATTGGCACTATGCATTAAAAAGTAGAGGTTGTGTAGGTTGTAATTGATCCAGGTAACTACGCAGTTTGGTGTGCAGAAATTACGTTCCATGTACCACTATTAGAATATTTGTGACAAAAAACAACTCTAAATATTTGAAACACCCAGCTCTCCATGAGCAACACATATAAAAAATATTTTAATCCTACTTTGACATATCTCAAGAGCGTGGAACTCTCTGAATGCTTTGCAGGTATCAACCTTTGTGCATTATTATTTTCTCAATGTGTGCTCCTGAACATGTCACTCTTTTCAATTGATTTTATACCACCCTAATACATATGCATCTAAATCAAAATGATCTCCCACTCTGAATTATTTCCTTCATAGGCAGAATTAGAGCAGCATTGTGATCCTCTGATTCATTTCCTAGAGTGAGGATAAAAACAAATCTTTCCATCATCATCCATGACATGTGTCGGGTGTTCAGGTGTGACACTTTCACGAGATGTCTCGTTGGGATTTATGTGCTATTATTTATTGCCACTATGAGCTCCATTCATGTTATTTATTGTACTCAGGCACCATGTAGTCTTCTTGTAGATATTTGACATCCAATTACTTCCAAGATCCTCCCCCGATTTATTTAGCTACCGGTTGGAGATTTCTCATTTCCCTTCTAGACCAATATGGTCCTCGGGAAAGAAGATACTCTCTTCCAACAAGTAGCAAAAATAAAACTATGTTTTTGAATTGCTTTTAATCTTAGAGCCTTTTCAGCAGAAGATTTATTTATTTATTTTATATTTTTTTCATGAACACTGTAAATAGTTTTCATTGTGCTATTGGTGGCAATGATGAAGGTGGGGTCCCCCATGCCTACATCTAAACTAGTCTTCTAAAAATCATCTCCTTATTTATCAACTAGTTTGATACGTTGTAGCATGAGAAGAGTATTTTCCTTCATGGCATCACAAAAAAAATCTTTCAATGTAATAGTAAAATGTGCAGGATGGCAAATGACTATCTGTGGGCTAGCAAACTGAAGAAAACATGGCATAGTATTCTGTAAAAAACACATGCTAGTTTCTGATTCACTAGGTTGCCTTAAGTGCAAGTGAAGAGCATTCTCCATAACAATATGTTATCTTTAAATTATGATCTATCATTTTTCCTGCATCATTAAAATATTTTACCAATATGTTACAAAGCATCAAGCCTGTAAAAAATTTTAATTATTAAAACCAAGCTTCTAGAGGAATAATTTCCCAATATTTTTTGTATAAAAACACATCCCTAAAATTTTCAATTATATCAAACCTGGGTTGTGCTATTTCTTTTATTTCTTAAAACCATTTAGAATATGATGGAAATCCTTCATTGCCTAATTTTCTAAAATTTTTCAACACAATTGATTCCTACTTCTACACTTAATATAGTACATCAGGTTCATTCTCGTATTTACCTAAGAATCTGGTAAATTTAAACTGTTACCTATGGGATTTGGCTCTGGATGTGCCAACAACTATTTTAACCTTGTAAAAAGGCCCTTGGTGGACTTACTCTTCTCAGGTAGAAGATCTATAGGTAATTTTTAAATGGGTATTTTATCTGACCTATAAATCATAACATGACAGTTTTGATACTCCTCGACAATGGTGCCAAAATGGTGACCAAAAATTATGTCTCGAAAAATAGTCATTTCTCTTCCATATATTATCAATCCGGTAAGTCCGTAAACTTACGAGTGTCATGCATAGTATATGCCTGTATTTTAGGGGAATGAATCCTTTTGTACCTTATTTATTTTTATGGGGGATGTGTAGACACCAAATCCTATCCACTTGTCCACCATCACCCTTTCCCACCATTTAAATGTCAATTCCATGCCTTTCCTGCCATCCAATGGCCCACTTTAGCCTTTTCCTACCATTTTTTGACCCTTATTTGACTTATTTATGTTTATTTTATATTATTTATATTTAAATATAATATTTTATATTATATTTTAATATATTTATTATAAAATATATATTTATAAGCCAAATTAACCTCAACCATCCAATCTGATCTAATCTCAACCATCCATCTTCCTTAATCTGTGTCACACTTAAAGTTTAATATCAGCCTTTGGATCCGCTTTAATATTAGCCACACGATCAAAAGTGTTAAGCTAAAACCCTAAGAAAACCCTAGGCTTGATAATAAATAGGAGCATTCTCAATGCTCAACCCCTAAATCCTAGAAAACTTGAATGTTGGAGCTCTAATTTACTTGTGAGGCCTAACCTTGTTGAGATATTCTTTCTTATGAGTAGATTGTGCCCTAGCTTATCCTTCCTAAAAATCCTAGCTTGCCCTAGGATTTTTGGATTCTAGCCACCTTCGTATCCCAGTCCTATCACCACCACTATCATCCATATGACGAGCCCTTCACATTTCCTTGATCTACTTCTACAAATTTAGCCCTAATCTGCAGTCGCAGCTGAGCACCTACCTCATCCCACAGGTGCAACTACATACCTATCACATTATATAGGTGAAGCCCCATGCCTACTATTCCCACATCCACACACCAAAAATCTATCGCATAAGACCATCAAGTGTCATCAGGGCAGCCTGCCATCAATCTGCAACAAAACAACAAAGTAAGTATTTTTGTGCATTTATTTGTTATTTGGATTTTGCATGTTTGTTTATTCAGATCTAGGGTTTTAGTTAGCATTTCTAAGGGTTCACACTATGGAACCCTCATTTTTTTTACTAACATATTTATGTTTGATGTGTGTGCAGGATTAGATAGCATCAATCAAGGATTTTTGAGTAGCTACTGAAGCTAGAGTGGCTCGATTACGGATAACCATAAGTTCACTCACCCTGTTGGAAGCAAGATACATTTAAGACACTATTTGTTGTTGTAGCTAGGGTTTTTGAGAACCCTAGAATATGTAATTAATTTATCAAAATAATTCTATTGAACGGATCAATTGTAACAAAGGCGTTTCTCAGTTCCCCTCCATCTATTGAATAAAATCATATTTTGTGCAATCTCTTGTTCATTGGGTTATTTTACTTTCATATTTGTTTTAGTGTCGTATTTTTGCTCCAAAATTGGTGATCATGGTGGGACCCCACAAGGGTTCTATTTTAGGATTTGCTTTATTGTACTAACTTCATTCTGTTGTTTCATCTTACAGGATTTTTTGGAGCAAAAAACCTGGTCAAAATTTCTAGTTAAGGTTTCTGGAAAGTCCTGTGACAATTTACAAATAGTTGTGTAAGCACTATGTGGAACCTATTGATCCACACAGGTGCCATGCTGCACCTACAGAGGCACTTTTATACACCTAGTAGTGATTTGAAATAGAGCTTAGTCTTCCGGGTAAGCCCTGCAACCATTCTGTTCAAATTCCTGATTTTACGTATTTCGGTGTTTTACTGTTTATTTTCATATTTCAAGTTTAAAATGAACATACATTAATTAATTTATAAATAAATTCATTTTATATTTCATTTAGGGCACCTGTGCATTCATTTCATTCATATTTTGAGTTTTCTATTTCGAAAAGAATTGCAAATTCAAATAATTCCTACATCTTTCTGTTTGCATTTGAAAGTGAAAAGCATTCATTAGAATTTGCATTTTAGGAGTTAAGGGTTGCTTATTTTATTTATCTAAGTAGGAAAAATACTTAAATGCAAAAATTATTCCTGCCCTTGGGTGGCACCTTTGGCAGAGAGGTGGACGAACTCTCTGGTTGCTATTTAGGCAGGGGGTTTTAAGTGGTGTATTTCACACTCTTTAGAATAAATTTGCATTTATGTGTTGGATTCTAATTTATATTTGTGAAAATTATTATCTTTAACATTTTTTGTCAACAATAGAGAACAAAAAAAATTAAAACAAATCACACACAGCACGTTGCACTTTAAACAATAGTAACTGAATTTCATCACCAGTTGCTGCTTGATATTTGGTTATGGTGGCAGTCATTTCCATCCACCAATCTCTATCCCTAGACACCTTAGGGTTACCCCCAAGCAAACTTGTTGGATTTCATCACCAATAATAATCTCGTTGCCCCAGCCAACCATAGTATTTTACCTTTATTTTCATTAAACAATATTAGGGTACACCAAACACACAAAACTATCATATCTAAAAGGAATTTACACTAAAAAGAGATAATCAGTGGATAAGGTAAGCCACACAAGGTGAAACTTAGGATTGATTTTTTTCTCTGTTCCTAAATTATTTAGCTCTATTTTTAGTTTTGAAATTTAATTATCCTAAAATTGTATTTTGATTTAATTATTTTATGGTTTTAACTCAAAATCAAACAAAAATATTAAATCAAAATAATTTAATGGAAAATTTAACAAACACACCTCCTACCTCAGTAGCAAATCCTTCCAATCCTAGCCAATCTAAGCCCATTTACCAAATTCTTCCATAAGAGGTATCCCTTCCTCAAAACATTGAGCAACCATCCATCCAGATTGACATGGACAAGGTAGAGGCTATCTAAAGGTCTTCTAACTATGTCCTAGAATCCATTAGCCAAGACTATGTTGAAAAACCAAAATTGGCTACATCATGTCCGTCCAACCCCACCTAAGGATATCCTAATTCTACTTATGAATATGGTATACCCTCTTCTCCCAGTCCAGAAAAACAAAACCCAAGTGTTTTTAACACTTGTCCTCCGTCTGGCTATACCCAAACCCATTCCAATCCTTTGTATGAGGAGTATGTCAATGCTGCTTCACAGGTACCGACTTCCCAAGTTGACACATCAAGTGCAACTTGCTCCATGCCCACTTTCTCAAATACATCCACATCCATACCTTCATATTCTAATTTACCCACAGCCCTATCAATTTCCTCCATGTATGAGCAAGAACTTTAGGATATATTGAGTCTAGTGAACAAATTTCTTCTATAACATCAAAACAATAGATAACAAGTTCACGTGAATCTTATACTTCCTGTAGTTTCAACCCAACCAACCATGGCCAACAAAAATTCAACTTGGGTCCCCTAATATTTGGTGGTGTCCATCCCCAATTCAAAACCAACCCCGCAAATCACAATATATTCCTGCCAACCTAACCAATTCTTCCAAAATATTCCTCCTCATCAATATTCCCCCCATCAATTTCAAACTCGTCAATTCCACCAAAACCATCTCATAACTCCCCAACATTTTTCTTCTAGTTCATCTCGAAATCATTAGGTTATCCAAAGCTTCCACATTCCTAGGGAAGATCTTTGGATTCAGGCCATGCATAAACAAATAGATCAGTTGATGCAAAACACTCTTGGCATGTCAAGCCAAAAACCAACTCTAAGCCAACTGATCCATCAACCAATTCATCCTTTGGTCCCATCACCGCCATATCTATAAAATTTTACATTATCAAAGTTTGACAAATTTAGGGGAACTAAGGACCCTAAGGAGCATGTTAGCTCTTTTTTTCATGCATGCTTTTAGATTCAAACCGATAATTCTCTCATGCTTTGAACATTTCCTCAAACATTAAGAGGAGAAGCCATAAAGTGGTTCAATAAGCTACCAACTCATAGTATCTATACTTTTTTCCAATCGATTAACCTATTCCTTGAGTGTTTTATCCTAAATATCAAAAATAAGGTTTCATTATCATATGTATATTAATTAAGACAATGGGATGATGAAACTATCTATAACTTTGGAAGCCGTTGGAGGACAGTCATTACCAAATTGCCATTTGTTGAGCAAGATGCAGAAAAAGTATTGTCATTGTTGTCAACACAGATAGATATATCAGTTGATGCAGTGGACAGGATTTTAGAGGTCAGTCATAGCATGTACAGTGAATTTTCAAGAAGACAGAAGTGGCCCAGATTCAAAATATCAAAGAAAAATACAAGTAAGAAAACTGTCGCGATATCGCGACATGTTTTCTGTCGCGATTTCATGACATGTTCGGAAAGAAGGCGCAAGCAAAGAAAACTGTCGCGATTTCATGACATGTTCAAAAATAAGTCGCAAACAAAGAAAACTATCATGATTTCACGACATGTTTGAAGAGAAGGAGCTTGCAAAGGAAAGTGTCACGATTTTGCGATAATTGGTAAGAAGGACTATACGAATGAAAAAGTGTCGTGATTTTGCGACAAGTTCGAAGAGAAAGTGCCAAGGATAAAAAGTGTCACGATTTCATGACAGGTTCAAAGAGAGAGTGCCAAGGATAAAAAGTGTCACGATTTCACGACAGGTTCGAAGAGAAAGCGCCAAGGAGAAAAAGTGTCACGATTTCGCGACATGTTATATTTTCGCGGGGTCAAGGCAAGAAAAGGGACAAGGCAGCGAAAGTGTCACGATTTCGTGACATGTTCTGTTTTCGTGGGCCAAAGACAGAAAAGGCACAAGGCAGCGAAAGTGTCACGATTTCGTGACATGTTCCATTTTTGCGGGCCAAAGACAGAAAAGGCACAAGGCAGCGAAAGTGTCACGATTTCGTGACATGTTCCATTTTCGTGGGCCAAAGACAGAAAAGGCATAAGGCAACGAAAGTGTCACGATTTCGTGACATGTTCCGTTTTCACGGGTGAAAGGCAGGGAAGTGCAAGGAGGCAAAAAATGTCACGATATCGTGACATGTCATGTTTTCATGGGTAAAAGGCGAGAAGAGCACAAAGAGATAGAAGTGTCACGATTTCATGACGAGTCGCAACGACACGATTACGAGATAGTTAACTGGAGTCAGTATGATCGATTATAGGTGCGATTATGAGATAGAAATCATGCAAGCTATTTTAAGAACTGTCGAAGAAGGAGAGATCGAACAGTCGCATAAATAGAATCAAAAAATGCATGCATGCATAGAAAAGGATATGAACAGTCATGACCGAGAAGACGAACAGTCATGGTAGAGGTATACGTTGCATGTAACGTGTTTAACGAAATACCCACTCTATATATACAAAAGGAGTTACATAAAGAAGCAATTACAGTTGACAAGTGGCAGAAGAGAATGTTAATAGACTGCATGCGGGATTACAGAAGTGACAGAAGACGAGGAGTTTCAATGAGAAATATTGTTATAAAAGGGCAGTTGTGTGGAGAATTGAGTTGTTGTTGTAAGTGAGAAATTGCTACGTAAAGAGGGTTAGAAGAGGGCCGAGAGAGAGATAAGCAGAGCCATGAGAGCGTGCAGAGTTTGATTAATTGCAGACCAGTCAGGGTCGTGTAAATAGCGAAGGCATTTTTATGTCATTGAAATAATTCAGAATTGCAGTCCAAGTTGGTGCTTGGCATTAGGGGTTGGTGCTCCTATCTGTTGCAACAAAAAAAATAAGGGGTTGGTGCTCCTTCCAGTGGGTGTTGGTAAAGTGTTTGTAAAATTGGTGTTTTGCAAAGGCTGGATTTGGATTGGAGTCCAAGCAGTCATTTTTGAGGAGTAGCCAAATTGGTGAACCTCGTTACATTGTGTGTTGTGGTGTGCTCTCTTGTGAAAATTGCTTTACCTATTTTTAAGTTCTCTTTGCTTCAGCTTTAAGTGTTGTAGATTTGAATTTTAATAGCTACATTGATTCACCCCCCCTCTCAGTGTCATTGTGAGAATATCAATTGGTATCAGAGCAAAGGTTCCTGAACAAGCTTAATCAGCTAAGGTGATCTTGGAAGGAACACAATGGCAAGTGGTGAAGGATTCTCATCCAACAAAGCTCCTTTGTTCGATGGAACTAATTACTCATTCTGGAAACTCGGGATGCAGACATATCTGAGTGCATTGGGATACGACATTTGGGAGTCAGTAGAAAGTGGATACACAATACCCGCTACTCCTCCAACAGATACTGTCGAGAAGAAAAAGTTTGAGAATAACTCCAAAGCAAAGAATGCCATAATGTGTGGGCTAGTAGACAGTGAACTGATAAGGGTCATGAGCTGTAAATCGGCAAAAGACATGTGGGACAAACTGAAGAGCATCCATGAAGGAGACAACAAGATCAAGGAAGCCAAGCTGCAAACGCATCGAGCTCAGTTCGAAGCATTACAAATGAATGATGATGAGAACATAGAGGCCTATATCCTTGAGAGTCAATGGAATCATTAATGCA
Organism: Wollemia nobilis; assembly: GCA_028583015.1. Classification (NCBI taxonomy): domain Eukaryota; kingdom Viridiplantae; phylum Streptophyta; class Pinopsida; order Araucariales; family Araucariaceae; genus Wollemia; species Wollemia nobilis. The sequence goes on along the minus strand of JAQPPZ010006195.1, from coordinate 6,041,923 downwards.
ATCAGAGGACTCGACGAAGAAATCGAAGATGCGGTTGTCATGAAAAAGGTACTTAGAACTCTTCACAAAAGATTTAATTCTAAAGTTTTTGCAATAGAAGAGGCTAAAGATCTAAATAATTTTAGCATGGACGAGATGCATGGTTCTTTGACTGCATACGAAATGAGAATAGGACAAACTAAGCCCATAGACAGAGAAGCTACTTTTAAAGCACACAAAAATATAAAAGTTGAACAAGAATCTGAGGATGAAGAGACATCGGATGAAACGGAAGCTAACTTTGTTCGAAAACTTACAAAGGGAAAAGGAAAATATAGAGGAAAGTTATCGTTTAAGTGCTTCAATTGTGGAGGGGTCGGTCACTTTGCAGCTAAGTGTCCAATGAATGAGAAAACCAAAAGTGATGAAGGGTCACACCAAGAAAGAAGTGACTGGAAGAAGAAACCAAATTTTAGAAAAAGCAACTTCAAAAAGAAAAGTTTCATATCCAAGAATGTCAGCTCTTCTGAAGATAGCTCAGGTGAAGATTCTGAAGAAGAAACAGGTGAAGCTCTGTTCATGGCATTTGAAGAAGAAAAAATAGAAGAAAAATAGGAAGGTGACACAAACATTAAGGATGAGGCTGAAGTATATCTGGAAGGAGAGTTGGTTGCTGCACTTAAAGAGTTGAGTACAAAAAGGAAAAAGAATAAAAAGGTCTCAAGAAAGCTTGAGGATGCGAATGACATAATAAACACTTTGAAAGTACAGACAGAAGAATTTAAGAAAATGTCTGAAGAACTCGAAGTACAGTTAACCATGAAAATAGATGAGTGCAGCAAGCTGGAAGAAGAGATTGTTGTCTTAAGAATGCGGCTAGAAGAAAAGAATCAAAAATTGAGTTGCTATCACAAACTTGAAGGAAGTTCTACGAAGCTTGAAAAGATTATAAATAGTCAGAGGACTACAGGCATCAAATTTGGCTTGGGCTTTGTCGAAGGAGAATCGTCAAGTGGATCAAAGGCCATAACTATAGAACAAGTAAAGAAAGAAGATAAGATCAAGGTTGATCAAGGAAAAACGAATCAGGCAAAAGAAAGCAACAGTGCCAGGCACGAGAAGAGTGCTGACAATGAGGGATTCATAAAAGTTACACATCAAAGGAGAAGAAAATTTGTGGCTCCCACCACAAAATGGCAAAGACCAACTCCCAGGTTTAATCATTCCTTTTCTGGTTATTGTTTTAAATGCAATGCTTACGGTCATAAGATTTCAGACTGCATTTATAATATAGGACAAAGAAATTTCACCAGTAGAAATGTCTTTTCACCCTTGATGGATTATGCAGTAGAATGCTATAACTGTCATAACTTTGGACACATTGCAAGAAACTGTAGAAGCACATATGCAGCAAACAAATATCAGGGAAGAAGATCTCAACCAAACAGTTTAAGGCAAAACAAAAAATTCCCAGAAAAACATGCACAGGCTATTGACAAAGAAAAGTCTAAACAAGTGACCAAAACTGTAGCCAAACCAGAGTGGAAGGAAAAGGAGCGACCCAAGGAAGAAAAGGAATCCTTGATTGTTCAGACAGCATTCAAAGCACAGAACAAATCGGCACCATGGATATTGGATAGTGGATGCTCTAGTCACATGACAGGAGATAAACAAAAATTTGAAAAATTACAGAAATATGAAGGGGGCTCTGTAAAGTTTGGAAATAATGATGGAGCCAAGATAGTTGGCAAAGGATCAGTCAAGATAAGTGATGGAAAGATCAATTCCAAAGAAGTTCTGTTTGTGATTGGTTTGAAGCACAACTTACAGAGCGTAAGTCAAATCTGTGACAGAGGTCATGAAGTCATGTTTAAGAAGCAAGGATGTGAAGTAAGAAAAGCACACAGTGGGAAGCTGATAGCTACTGGATCGAGGACTTCTAGAAATCTATATACTCTCTCAAAAACTTCAGAAGGAGCATGCTTGATTGGACAGGAAGATGAAAATTGGTTGTGGCACAAGAGGCTCGGTCATATTAGCTTTGACAATCTGGTAAAAATAAGTTCAAAAAGGGCAATAAGAGATATACCCACCATTGGCAAACCAGTAAATAGCATCTGTGCTTCATGCCAAAAAGGAAAGCAAACTAGATCCACATTTAAATCAAAGGAATACTTCACCAGCAAACCTTTAGAGCTAATACATACTGATTTGTGTGGACCCATGAGAACACAAAGCATAAATGGTGACAAATACTTTATGTTGTTCATAGATGACTACTCCAGGATGACATGGGTACTATTTTTAAAGCTTAAATGAGATGCCTTTGAGATGTTCAAGATTTTTAAAAAATAGGTTGAGAATCAAACTAGAAAAAGAATTAAATGCCTAAGATCAGACAGAGGAGGAGAGTTTATCTCGAGAAGAGTTTGCGAAGTACTATCAAAAATATGGGATCAAGAAGATAGTTTTTAGCAGCAAGGACACCTCAGCAGAATGGTGTTGTAGAAAGGAAGAACAGGACAGTGCAAGAAATGGCACGGACAATGTTGGCTGAGAACAAAATAGCTGACAAATTTTGGAAAGAGGCAGTCCATACTGCGGTTTACATCCAAAACAGGTGCATGCTAAGGATGCATGAAAGCAAAACACCTTATGAGCTGTGGTTCGACAGAAAGGCAACAACAAGATATTTCAAAGTGTTCGGCAGCAAGTGCTACATCAAACGAACTGAAGATAATCTCGGTAAGTTTGAAGATAGAGTCGACGAAGGTATTTTTCTTGGTTACTCGACAAAAAGCAAAGCCTACACATGTTACAACAAGAGGCTAAAGAAAATTGTGGAGAGTGCTTGATGTTAAAGTTGATGAAGGTAGAGAACGAGAAATTACTTATCAAGAAAACTACCCTATTTATGAAGAAGTCATTGAAGGAGATGAAGAAAAGGAAACAGAAGAAAATCAAAAAATTGACCCGAGATGATTTAAGAATTGACTCAGAAGAAGAAGAAAACAAGAAATTCAAAACAGGTAGCTAGCAGAAAAATCATCCCAGAGAACAGATTATTGGGGACCCAACAGTTGGTATTCAGACAAGAAAAGCAGTAGTACGGAACTACTCTCTATTATCCAGCATTGAGCCCAAAAATGTTGTTGAAGCAAGCACAGATGAAAGTTGGATGAAGGCTATTAATGAAGAACTAGATCAGATTGAGAAAAACAAAACCTGGGAGTTAGTACCAAGGCCGGCAAATAAAAATATAATCGGTACTAAATGGATTTTTCGAAATAAATTGAACGAAGATGGATAGGTTGTAAGGAATAAAGCAAGACTGGTTTGTAAAGGCTATGCATAGGTTGAAGGTATTGATTTTGAGGAAACCTTTGCACCAGTAGCCAGACTAGAGGCAATCAGAATGTTTCTAGCTTTAGGAGTTCATAAAAATTTCAAAGTATATCAAATGGACGTAAAATCAGCATTTTTGAATGGAAAAACTGGAAGAAGAGGTTTACATTGAGCAGCCAGATGGTTTCCAACTCGGTGATAATCCCAACTTTGTTTGCAAGTTGAGGAAAGCTTTGTATGGTTTGAAACAGGCACCCAGAGCATGGTATGCAAGGCTGGATAACTATCTGATTCAACAGGGGTTCAAGAAAGGTTTGGTGGACAGCAATCTGTATGTCAAAACAGAGAATGGCCATCTTATTGTCCTTGTTGTTTATGTAGATGATATCATTTTTGGCAGAAGTCATGATAAGTCTTGTAGAGACATAGCAAATAAAATGAAGAAAGAATTTGAGATGTCTATGATTGGTGAACTTTCTTATTTCCTCGGACTGCAAGTCAATCAAAGTGAAAAGGGCATTTTTATCTCTCAAGTTAAATATGTGAAAGAAATGCTGAAAAAGTTCACAATGGAGGATAGTAAACCTGTTAGCACTCCCATGACAACAAGGTTGCAAGTTGAGCAAGGATGACAAATCTCCGGATGTAGATCAAACCATGTACAGTTCTATGATTGGAAGCTTGTTGTATTTGACAGCTACCAGACCAGATATCTTACAGGCAGTATGCATGGTAGCAAGATTTTAGGCTAGTCCCAAAGAGACTCATGTGACAGCTGTGAAGAGGATTTTTAGGTACCTCAAGGGTACTATGGAGTATGGGTTATGGTACCCAAAAGGTAAGGACTTCACTCTTATTGCATATTCTATGCAGATTGGGCGGGATGTATTGATGACAGAAAGAGTACCGGTGGAGGAGCATTTTATCTTGGAGACAGGCTGGTAGCATGGCACAACAAGAAACAAGAATCGGTCTCTCTATCCACAGCAGAGGGAGAATACATTGCAGCAACAACATGTTGTACACAGATATTATGGATGAGACAAACCACTGAAAGATCTTGGTATTCACTTCAAAGAGCCAATTTCGAGTTAAATGTGACAACACCAGTGCTATTAACATATCAAAGAATCCGGTTATGCATTCTCGAACCAAACATATTGCAATCCGGTATCACTTCTTGAAGGATAAAGTTGCGAAGGTGAGGTCAAATTGGATTTTGTTCCAACTACAGAGCAAGTAGCGAGATATATTCACAAAACCATTGCCCAAGGAAGTTTTTGAGTACCTTCGGAGTAAGTTGGGAGTGGTCACATTTCCCAAGAATTGACTATCAATTGGGATCACATTCTCAGGGGGAGCATTTATGCCTATGTTTATAGTTTTGCTCATATTCATGATTTTTGCTAACTATAACAATGTGTGTCTAAGAATGTTGTGCATAGACTCAGGGGGAGTCTGCAGCGACCCTTTGGTATTATTGTCAAAGGGGAGAAGAATTACGAGGAGATTGCATGAGTGTTGCCAACAATTCCAAAGGGGGAGATTGTTGAGCAAGGTGCAAAAAAAGTATTGTCATTGTTGTCAACACAGACAGATAGATCAATTGATGCAGTGGACAAGAGTTCAGAGGTCAGTGAGAGCATGTACAGTAAATTTCCAGGAAGACAAAAGTGGCCCAGATTCACAAGATCAAAGAAAAAGACAAGTAAGAAAACTGTCGCGATATCGCGACATGTTTTCTGTCACAATTTTGCGACATGTTCGAAAAGAAGGTGCAAGAAAATGAAAACTGTCACGATTTTGTGACATGTTTGGAAAGAAGGCGCAAGCAAAGAAAACTATCACGATTTCGTGACATGTTCGAAGAGAAGGAGCTTGCAAAGGAAAGTGTCATGATTTTGTGACATGTTGGAAAGAAGGAGCTGTAGGAGAAAAAGTGTCACGATTTCATGACATTTTGAAGAGAAAGCGCTAAGGAGAAAAAGTGTCACGATTTCGATGACAATGTTCGAAGAGAGAAAGTGCTAAGGATAAAAAGTGTCACGATTTTGCGACCGTGTTCGAAGAGAAAGCGCTAAGGAGAAGAGAAGTGTCACGATTTCACGACATGCTTCATTTTTCGGTCCAAAGCGAAGAGAAAGAGGAGAAGGATGAAGTGTCATGATTTCGTGACATGTTTTTTTGTGGGCCAAAGATAGAAAAGGCACAAGGCAGCGAAAGTGTCATGATTTCACGACATGTTCTGTTTTTGTGGGCCAAAGACAGAAAAGGCACAAGGCAGCGAAAGTGTCACGATTTCGTGACATGTTCCATTTTTGCGGGCCAAAGGCAGAGAAAGGCACAAGGCAACGAAAGTGTCACGATTTCGTGACATGTTCCGTTTTTGCGGGCGAAAGGCAAGGAAGTGCAAGGAGGCAGAAAATTGTCGCGATATCGCGACATGTCATGTTTTCACGGGTAAAAGGCGAGAAGAGCACAAAGAGACAAAAGTGTCACGATTTCGTGACAGGTCGCAACAACACGATTACGAGACGGTTAAGCGAAGTCGGAGTTAACGATTACGGGTGCGATTATGAGATAGAAATCATGCAAGCTATTTTAAGAACTGTCGAAGAAGGAGAGATCGAACAGTCGCATAAATAGAATCAAAAAATGCATGCATGCACAAAAAAGGATACGAACAGTCATGACCGAGAAGACGAACAGTCATGGTAGAGGTATACGTTGCATGTAACGTGTTTAACGAAATACCCACTCTATATATACAAAAGGAGTTACATAAAGAAGCAATTACAGTTGACAAGTGGCGAAGAGAATGTTAATAGACTGCATGCGGGATTACAGAAGTGACAGAAGACGAGGAGTTTCAATGAGAAATATTGTTATAAAAGGGCAGTTGTGTGGAGAATTGAGTTGCTACTGTAAGTGAGAAATTGCTACGTAAAGAGGGTTAGAAGAGGGCGAGAGAGAGAGATAAGCGAGCCGTGAGAGCATGCGAGATTTTGATTAATTACAGACCAGTCAGGGTCGTGTAAACGATCGAAGGCATTTTTATGTCATTGAAATAATTCAGAATTGCAGTCCAAGTTGGTGCTTGGCATTAGGGGTTGGTGCTCCTATCTGTTGCAGCAGAAAAATAAGGGGTTGGTGCTCCTTCCGGTGGGTGTTGGTAAAGTGTTTGTAAAATTGGTGTTTTGCAAAGGCTTGGATTTGGATTGGAGTCCAAGCAGTCATTTTTGAGGAGTAGCCAAATTGGTGAACCTCGTTACATTGTGTGTTGTGGTGTGCTCTCTTGTGAAAATTGCTTTACCTATTTTTAAGTTCTCTTTGCTTCAGCTTTAAGTGTTGTAGATTTGAATTTTAATAGCTACACTGATTCACCCCCCCTCTCAGTGTCATTGTGAGAATATCACCATTCTCCCTCCCAATGGATGAAATTATCAAATTATTTACCAAGAGTTGCTTAAAACCCATCTCTTGGATTCTTCGACTTCATACTTATCGATCATTTGAAGAAGCTTTGGTACAGGCTAGAATCATTGAGGAGATAAAAATCCAAGAAGGTGTGATTAATCCTAAAAAGAAAGAGAGGAAAAATAAGGGCCAATATGAAAGCAATCAATCATGCCAAAACAAATCATCACGAACCTCTTCGGCTAGTCCATCAAATCAAGTAAATCAAGTGGTGATGAGCCAGTTCGTAGTGGCTCAACAACCCGTGCAAAAACCACAACAAATTGCTTATCATGCAATCCCCCTCGGTAACTCAAGCACTCACAATACAAAACACAACACCAACTATGGAAAACCCCTCCTGTAAATAATTTGCTTGACCCCAACGCCAATACATTCCTTTAATGAAGTCATATTATTCCATATTTTGAAGGTTGTACGAAACAAAAAAGTTGGCTTTGCCAAAAATCAAGCCTGATGACCCCACCCGACGTAGTAGAAGTTATAAGGAACATCTATTTTACCCATACCATAGGTAAAATGGTCATGATATCAACACTTGCAATGTTTTTAAGAACATCGTTCAAGACCTCATAGACTTGGGGGCCCTAAAGGTAGACAATCCCCTAGCTCCACAAAATCAAAACTTGGGAATATTTCAAACACCTCTTCCCAACCATGAAGAGGACCAAACTAATGTAGGAGGTAATAATCATCTCACACCTCCTAACCAAGTTAATCATGTTCAAACTGATCAAAATTTTGTGGGAGCAATCCATGTGGTCACAAGAGGACAAAGGCAAAACCAATAAAATGCCCAGCAACCAAATGCACAGCCTTAAAATCCACCACCCATTCAAACATCTCCAAATCCATCCTAACCAATACATCTTTCTAGTCTCCCAAATTAGCCCATCCTTTGTACTTTAAGGCTAGTAGTATCCTTAAGCAACCGGTTGAATATAAGTCTAAATATGGCTTCAGCCAGGTTGTCCCTATATGAGCTCATCCAATAATCTCTTAGGAATAGATATGCCTTAATGGAAATTCTGAAATCCATTGAATTTGAAGCCCAATATCCTAATTCCTTCAACAACTTTGTAGGGAGCATTAGAACATGCATGGAGCCATCTATCACCTTCTATGACTTTGAAATAAAGTCAATGACCTCAAAATCTGTAAATCCCCCATCGTATATCATGGCCCTGATAGACAAGAATCCATTTAAGAGGGTCTTAATTTATATTGGCTCATCCATCAACATTATTACTATTTCTGCCCTTAGCAACCTTAAACTTCTACCTTCTCATATTTCCAAGTCATCCTTCACCCTCAAAGAATTTAACGATGCTTTGTGTACCATAGTTGGCACTATTGTTTTACCCATTGAAGTAGGGGTTAAAATGTTGTACACTATGTTCCACATCTTGGAAGGAGACATTGTATGAGGTAAATGAAATGTGTTCCATCAATTCTCCACCAATGCTTAAAATATGTTCATGATGATCAATTCCATTGTATCCCCGCAGATGTAGAATCTTTTAAGTATTGAAATTTCATTTCAAATCCCTATGAGTCCATTTTTCCTTCCATCCACCTATTATTATCCCCATAATATTTGAATCCATCCACTTCATATTCTAATCCCTTCACATTTTCTTCTAAAGCTCCTATTTTAGAGGAGTTACCCATCACAAAACCCCCTATCATCAATTTCTTCTTGTACATGTGGTCAAGGTCAATCCAATTTTGCCACATCATCCACCTCAACCATTACTTCTTCTACAACCATTTCTTCTTCATAATAATTGCCTCATCCACCTTCTTCTAATTTTGAGCCATCACCTAATCTTTCTCCATCAGTCAATGTTTCACAATTGTGAAATATTAAACTCCCCACAATCTTCCACAACCCCTTCCAATCCTGAGCCATTTGTTTCCAGATCCTCCATCACCTCATCCCAAGTCAAGGTTCACATCACTAGTCCTCATATTGGTGAATACGTGGTCCAAGAAATTACCATTACCCCTCTTGCCATATCTACAACCAAGGATTTCGGTTGCCCATATGACCCTCATTTAACCATAGGTGTTGTCTACGATATGAGCTCCACCCCTAATAGTATTAAATTTTTTTATGGAGGGTTAGATTCCTCAATTACAGTTAAACCACCCTAATAACAGAAAGAGCCATGACGTGCCAACATACAAAATATGACAGGATTTCCATCTTGTTACTTTCATATAGTCAATTGGTAAGGTCAGGGTCTAGGTTCCCATGAACAAGGAATACATGACATCATTGATTTCCCATATCGAGGATCACATGATCATTCAGTCTTAGTATATACCCCACTTTCCACAATCACTTCCCTTGATCAATCCTTCCAAAGGCTTATCCTCAATGAAGAAGATAAATCCCTCTTTCCATATTCCTCAACCACTTCTCTTGAACAAGATCTTCAAGAGCTTAGCTTAAACAAAGAAGAAGAACCCCTAAATTTTTCTTACCCACTTTCATATTCTGATGATGAAATTTATGAAGAGTATGAACTTCTGTCCAATGCTTCTGACGATTCTGAAAAGGAATTCCATACCATTTTTCCCCTTACCCAATAGGATGGGTTTTTGCCTTAGACTATTTCCTATCCAACATCCCATATTTCACTTTCTTCTTCCACAAGAACAAGCTAACCCACCTGGTGAACCATCCCCACATGAGTTCCATTCAGCCATTCAGCCAAGCCAAAATTTGTAACATATGTATATAAACAAAATAAAAAATCAAAAAAAAAAAAAAAACAAAAACAAAAATTTTCTTTGCATGTACATAGCATTTAATTGCATGTTTTGTTGTTGTTGTCCATGAAGAACACAAGCTTATATTGAGAGGGGGGTGAACAGTATAAGACCACTTTTTACTTTTTCTTCCAATTCAATATTATGTTGTGTAAAGATAGCAATATCAATAGCAATAATCAAAGCAATGCACATAAACCATACACAATAGAGACACCACAATTTACGTGGTTCACCCAATGTGGGCTACTCCACGGAGAAAATATTTTACTAAAACTTTCTCAATCAATCTCTTTGGGAATCACTCCCAATTACAATGTTTATGGATCTCTGTCCAAAGGAGATGTTGATCCCCTAATCTCAAGTTCGTGGATCTCTTCCATAGGAGAACTCTTTCCCCTTCTGCTCTGGCTATGTGATCTTCTAGAAGACTCTGTCTCTCTACTGCACTAATTGGTGGACCTCTCTCCACTTGAAGACTCCTCACTCAGATCTATCTTCAATTATGCTATTGTTGGATCTCTATCCACTGAGACTCTATCCTCTATACTCTATCACCTCCAAAGCTCTATCAATAGGCTCACTAAGAACCTGCTCAATAGGCTCACACAGAACCTACTTAACAAGCTCACACAGAACTTGTCCAAAATTGAATAACAAGCTCACACAGAACTTGTCCAAAATTGAATAACAAGCTCACACAGAACTTGTCCAAATATGCTCTAGCAAGCTCACCAAGAACTTGCCCAAATCTGCTCTAGCAAGCTCACCAAGAACTTGCCCAAAACTATCCACAAATATGTCCCAACACTATCCTCAACTTTTTCCCAAAGGCCTTCTCAAAGGCTCAATCAATCATGCACAAAACTTCCACAAATTTGTCCAGAAATCTATCCCAAAAGCCTTCTCAAAGGCTCAACCAATCATGCTCAAGTAGTACTCAAAACTCATCCACAAATCTATCAAGGCAAAGCTCAAATATGAACTCAACAATGAATGGCAATGTACTCTTCAATGGATGACAACAATGATCCACAATGATCTCAACTCAACTCAACTCATAGAAGCATAAAGAGAATTGTTAGAGACTCAATATGTTCTAATCTCAATCTCAACTCAACTCAACTCAAATCAACTCATAGAAGCATAAAGAGAATTGTTAGAGACTCAATATGTTCTAATCTCAATCTCAACTCAACTCAACTCAAATCAATCTCAACTCAACTCAATTCAATCTCATAGAAGCATAAAGAGAATTGTTAGAGACTCAATATGTTCTAATCTCACTCTCAACTCAAATCAACCTCAACTCAATTCAAGTCAACCTCAACTCAACTCAAGTCTTATAGAACCATAAAGAGAATTGTTAGAGACTCAATATGTTCTAACCTTAATCTCAAATCAACATAGAATGATGGAATAGTTTGTTTCATAGAACTTGAACAATCACTTCACACATCACTTGACTAGGCTCAATCAACTCAACTCAACCAATCATCACAAGGGACAACTCTTTCTCACACAACCCTAGTCCAAGTATGTATCAACCAACTCAAATGTTTCCAACAATGCTCAACCACAAATCTCACATAACAATGATACTCATGTTCTTTTCTAACTCAAGTTCTTTCACAACCAATGGGCTTCAATAACTATGCTTATAAAACAAGGTTTAAACTCAACTCTCAAACTAGAAAACCTTGAAGCATTAAACCAATCACTTTCGAAAAGGAAACCACAATCAATCCTTTTCTCTCCAATGATATTTCAGAAATCAACCACCATAAATAGTCAATAGGAGAATATGCCCATACCTTTTATGAAGATGAAAAAACCTCTTTGTAAATCTGCCACAATCACAAAATTCTTTTGCCAATCTTCACAAGGGTTAGTAGATCACAAAATAATCAACATTACTCCACTTTTCAATAATCATCACCAAGGCCTTTAATTGCACAACTTCCTTATCTCTCCTAAAACCACTTGTACCATAAAATAAAATAAATCAAAACATTGCATAACCTTTTCACTCCCAAAACCACTTATACCATAAAATAAAATAAATCACAATATTGCATACCTTGTCACCTCATGAAAGAATTAATCCTCTTGAAAAAGAACAAGGCAAACTTCACTTTTGGAACCCCTTTGCAAAATCAGAAATATCTCTTTACACACACCTTATTTCTCCTTCTAAATAAGTTAGTCAAATAGCCCTCGAAATAAGCTTTTCGACGATATATAATATGCCCCCTTTTCGAAATAAATTGAAACCTTTACATATATATATATATATATATATATATATATATATGCCAACCTCCATTAATTGCACATAGGTCGGCCCTCCATTAATTTAAACTTAAACTTTAAACTTTAATATCTTCATCATCGGAGGTCCTTTTTCGATGAAACAAAATTCCACCTTGGATTTTAAGAAAATCCCTTTCCACATAAGCCCACCATGGTTTTAAATAAAACCTTTTATTTTGCCTACCTTGGTTTTCATAAAAACCCTGTAAATAGCCATGCTTTCCAAAATATCATAAATGCTTATTTATGAAATATTTTGGCCACCAAAACCAAATGTGATCCATGTGACATCAATGACAACATAAAATGTCTCAAATTAACTCAAATTTCCAACAATCTCCCCCTTTGTCATTGATGGCAACACCTCTAATGCAAACACCACAATCACTGCAAAAACCATCTCTGAGAATCAAAGTTGCTCCCCTTGACTCAATACTCTCTATGGAGGCTGCTCCCCCTAACTCAATACTCTCTTTGGAGGCTGCTCCCCCTAACTCAATACTCTCTTTGGAGGCTGCTCCCCTAACTCAATGCTCTCCCCCTTACTCAAATATCTCCCCCTTTGACATCAATGGCAAAAGGGACACTTATGGGGCTAAAAGATATAACTCTTAAGCTTAGCCCCCCTCACCCCCTTTTTCTTTTGAGGTGATTAATTTTGGGGTGGGAGTACTTTTACTCCCATATCACTTTGTTTCTTTCCTCTATCAACTTCCTTCCATGTTTTTCTGATATCCTTCTCTTGATGAATTACTTGATCTTCTTGTCTAGAACCTGTTTGACTTTCTTGCCTTGAACTTGTTTGGAATTGAGTCCTACACCACCTTGCAATATGCCCAAAGTTATTGCAATTAAAACACTTGATATTGTAGCCTTTGGTTGGTGCCCATGTCCTGAAATTATTCTTGAAATAATTTCCATATCCATTCCTTTCCTGAACCCTGTATTGTGAAGCTCTGTTTTCATGACCATTATGACCATGACTTCTGAATTGTGTAGCTCTAAAACCAAAACCATGTTGCTCATTTCCTTTGCACTAAAAAGCTTTATGACCAATCCTGTTACATGAGAAGCAATGTCCCTGAAAATCATACCTTCTTCCTTTGAAGTTTCTTCTAGCAAAATCAAACTTCTTTGATCCATGGATCCTGCAATGTATAGCCCTGTGTCCAAATCCATTACAAGAAAAACAATATCCTTGAAAATCCCTTTGTTCATGCCTTGGTTCCTCATACCTTTCTTGACCATTATCCTTATGATCATCTTCAACTTGTGCATTGCATTCTTGAACCTTCTTTGTAGCATCTAAAACCTCTTCCTTAGTTTCTTCCTTGCCTTTCTCTTCAATAATTTCTTTTCCCTTTGAACTTGATTCACCTATCTCAAAACAAGAACCAAACTGAATATTTGGAGCCATAGGAACTTTGGAACTTTCCTCACAAATCTTAGGTGCTTCCTTGCTTTCATATTTTAGAACTTCCTTTCCTTTTGAGTGTGATTCCCCAAACCTGAAATATGGGACCTTTGGTGCTTTGAAACCTTTCCAAAACTTGTGCAACTTATCCTTGGAGTCTTTCACTTCCAACCTTAAGGAAACAACTTCATGTTCTAATCTTTCACATTCTTGCTTCCTTACCTTTAATTGTTCAAGCATATCTTCTTCAATTTTCTTTGCCTCTTCAACCATGATTTTTAGATCAATGAGATCTTGTAGGAGCTTTGCCTTTATCTTCTCATCCTCTTGTGCTTGAGCCTTTAGTCTTGAGTTTTCTCTTTTCATTTCTTCAAAATCTTGTTCTGACACTTTCTTTTCTTCATGATCATAATTGTGCCTATTTTTCTCTTCATGATAAATTCTTACTTGAGATTCCTGCTTTTGATCTTCAGTAGGAGCTTCTTCTTTTTCACTGACTGAGAGACTTTCATTATTGCTGCTAGAAGCACTGATTGCTTCTTCCATATACAAGCTCTTCTTGTCATGCCTGCCTTGTTCATACATGTTTTCCTTTTCTTTTTATTCTTGCATTCATCTTCACTATTTTGATTGTGCCTGTCTTCCTTGAGTTCCATTTCATCTTCACTATCATTGAAGCCATTGCAGTAACTTGAGACATGATCGAGTTGACCACAAGCAAAATATTCTTCTTTTGAAACCTTGAATGCTGCCTTTTGAGAAACAATATCTTTGAAAATCCAGTCAAGTTCCATTTCCTCTCTATTGTTGCTATACCCATTTTGTGGACAATAAAATGCCATGTGACCAAGCTTACCACACTCAAGACATCTTACTAATTTTTCTTCTTCCCTTCTTAGAGCTTCAAGATCGGATTCATTTTTCTTCTTAGATCTCATGGTTCTTATTTTGCCTTTCTTTGCCATGTGTGTTCTTGTAGAATCTTCCCTCAAGTTGTTAGCCTTTCCGAAGGAACCCGCTCTGATACCAATTGAAGAACACAAGCTTATACTGAGAGGGGGGTGAACAGTATAAGACCACTTTTTACTTTTTCTTCCAATTCAATATTATGTTGTGTAAAGATAGTAGTATCAATAGTAGTAATCAAAGCAATGCATAGAAACCATACACAATAGAGACACCACAATTTACGTGGTTCACCCAATGTGGGCTACTCCATGGAGAAAATATTTTACTAAAACTTTCTCAATCAATCTCTTTGGGAATCACTCCCAATTACAATGTTTATGGATCTCTATCCAAAGGAGATGTTGATCCCCTAATCTCAAGTTCATGGATCTCTTCCATAGGAGAACTCTTTCCCCTTCTGCTCTAGCTATGTGATCTTCTAGAAGACTCTGTCTCTCTACTGCACTAACTGGTGGACCTCTCTCCACTTGAAGACTCCTCACTCATATCTATCTTCAACTGTGTTGCTACTGGATCTCTATCCATTGAGACTCTATCCTCTGTACTCTATCACCTCCAAAGCTCTATCAATAGGCTCACTAAGAACCTGCTCAATAGGCTCACATATAACCTGCTTAACAAGCTCACACAGAACTTGTCCAAAACTGAATAACAAGCTCACACAGAACTTGTCCAAAACTGAATAACAAGCTCACACAGAACTTGTCCAAATCTGCTCTAGCAAGCTCACCAAGAACTTGCCCAAATCTGCTCTAGCAAGCTCACCAAGAACTTGCCCAAAACTATCCATAAATCTGTCCCAACACTGTCCTCAACTTTGTCCCAAAGGCCTTCTCAAAGGCTCAATCAATCATGCACAAAACTTCCACAAATTTGTCCAAAAATCTATCCCAAAAGCCTTCTCAAAGGCTCAACCAATCATGCTCAAGTAGTACTCAAAACTCATCCACAAATCTATCAAGGCAAAGCTCAAATATGAACTCAACAATGAATGGCAATGTACTCTTCAATGGATGACAACAATGATCCACAATGATCTCAACTCAACTCAACTCATAGAAGCATAAAGAGAATTGTTAGAGACTCAATATGTTCTAATCTCAATCTCAACTCAACTCAACTCAAATCAACTCATAGAAGCATAAAGAGAATTGTTAGAGACTCAATATGTTCTAATCTCAATCTCAACTCAACTCAAATCAAATCAATCTCAACTCAACTCAAGTCAATCTCATAGAAGCATAAAGAGAATTGTTAGAGACTCAATATGTTCTAATCTCACTCTCAACTCAAATCAACCTCAACTCAATTCAAGTCAACCTCAACTCAACTCAAGTCTTATAGAACCATAAAGAGAATTGTTAGAGACTCAATATGTTCTAACCTTAATCTCAAATCAACATAGAATGATGGAATAGTTTATTTCATAGAACTTGAACAATCACTTCACACATCACTTGACTAGGCTCAATCAACTCAACTCAACCAATCATCACAAGGGACAACTCTTTCTCACACAACCCTAGTCCAAGTATGTATCAACCAACTCAAATGTTTCCAACAATGCTCAACCACAAATCTCACATAACAATGATACTCATGTTCTTTTCTAACTCAAGTTCTTTCACAACCAATGGGCTTCAATAACTATGCTTATAAAACAAGGTTTAAACTCAACTCTCAAACTAGAAAACCTTGAAGCATTAAACCAATCACTTTCGAAAAGGAAACCACAATCAATCCTTTTCTCTCCAATGATATTTCAGAAATCAACCACCATAAATAATCAATAGGAGAATATGCCCATACCTTTTATGAAGATGAAAAAACCTCTTTGTAAATCTGCCACAATCACAAAATTCTTTTGCCAATCTTCACAAGGGTTAGTAGATCACAAAATAATCAACATTACTCCACTTTTCAATAATCATCACCAAGGCCTTTAATTGCACAACTTCCTTATCTCTCCTAAAACCACTTGTACCATAAAATAAAATAAATCAAAACATTGCATAACCTTTTCACTCCCAAAACCACTTATACCATAAAATAAAATAAATCACAATATTGCATACCTTGTCACCTCATGAAAGAATTAATCCTCTTGAAAAAGAACAAGGCAAACTTCACTTTTGGAACCCCTTTGCAAAATCAGAAATATCTCTTTACACACACCTTATTTCTCCTTCTAAATAAGTTAGTCAAATAGCCCTCGAAATAAGCTTTCCGACGATATATAATATGCCCCCTTTTCGAAATAAATTGAAACCTTTACATATATATATATGCCAACCTCCATTAATTGCACATAGGTCGGCCCTCCATTAATTTAAACTTAAACTTTAAACTTTAATATCTTCATCACCGGAGGTCCTTTTTCGATGAAACAAAATTCCACCTTGGCTTTTAAGAAAAGCCCTTTCCACATAAGCCCACCATGGTTTTAAATAAAACCTTTTATTTTGCCTGCCTTGGTTTTCATAAAAACCCTGTAAATAGCCATGCTTTCCAAAATATCATAAATGCTTATTTATGAAATATTTTGGCCACCAAAACCAAATGTGATCCATGTGACATCAATGACAACATAAAATGCCTCAAATTAACTCAAATTTCCAACAGTCTAGGGTTAACAATATTCGACATCGGTTCCCATCCATTCTTCCAATACATCCTCTCCTCCTAAGTCAGTATGAATCATATTGACTTATTCACCCCACTCCGCAATCCATACAATATGGCTAAGCCAATTCCAATTGATGAAAGCCTTGTTGACATGGACCGGATTTCTTCCCCACCCTCCTTTTTGGAGTTCGTCCTATCTGAGAAATAGTTAAGGGCTTCCACCAACTACATTCCTCCTTCCCTTCCACCTTCACATCCATCTACCAAGAATCCTGAGGTATTTTAGGTAGTTAGATGACTCTATGCAGGAATAATTAGGTGACATAATAGACTTTCCCAACTATATCTCGAGCCCGGTACCCATTCACAAGCTTAATGGGGCGATACACATTTGCATTGATTTTTGAGACCGGTCTTAGCTCTTCCTTGTCTAGGGGTCCTCTTCTATACATGATTTGATTATTATATATACATGGCTAAAAAAAAAACACACAAAAACAAAAACAAAAATCATTCACATAGGCATGTTCCCATTCCATACATCTCGCATTTACATATAGGAATATTTACATACATTTTTCACATTGCATTCATAGGTAAATTCACACATATTCCATTGCATTCATTCCACATGCATTCCACTGCATTTTACATACCACATGCATTCCACTACATTCATTCATATTACATTCATCCATCCCACATTCAATGATATTTTACATTAGTGATGATATGGCCAAATACAAAAATTCAAGTTTCCATGATTGGGGGTACCAATTTTTGGCATTTATGCAAATATCATAAGCCAACAATTCCATTTGTCACAAAATCATAAAACCCAAATTTTCAGTCACTCAGCCACTACTAGTGTGTCTAGAAAACCTCCAAAAGATGTCCAATTTTCTTTGGGACCTAAAAAAAAAATTCACATTAATAAAATGTTGAGTCTTGTCAACTATTTCCAAAAGCAATCTTGCACCAACCACATTTCTTCACATATTAAAAACATTTTGAGTCAAAGAGGGATAACACCATACTTGGGTGGCACCTTGAAGTGAAAAGGGTATTCCTCACTTGTCCTATCATGCAACATAGTCCAAAATAAAAAATAGTGGTTTGCATCACTATCATAGTTGCTCTCCAAATTTACACACAAAATATAGAGTAGTAAGGATAGGTCCATATTCTCATCACACTTCAGTTAATAATATGATTCCCCAATGCTCTATCCAAAGTTAAAAATTTCTATGCATACACCACAGATCCCTAAAGTTGTAAGGATCGTACTACATTTCCATTAGAAATTTATGTAGTCATCCCCAAGGCCTAAATATAAGATCATTGGACTATGGAGTGAGTCTCCACTAGGGCTATAGATGCTTGACTAGCAGTGGAGTAAGCTCATGCGGGGTGACATGTCTCTCTTCCAAAAAGGGAGACCTCTGACCGCACATATGGGCAAGCTAGCTTCTTGGTCCTCTCCATAATAGGTCATGCCTAATTTACTCATAATGGGTTAATGAACTTCACATGCACACACACTGGTTCTTGATTTCCTAGGATCATTGTCATACTCAAGATTCGGTGCATGAACTACACTTGCACACACATTGGTCCTAAATAAAGTTAGACAACCTTTAGTGATTTTGGTTGATAGCACTAGTCTATTTGAGTCTTTAAAAATACTTCATTCTTCCATATCAACATCCATATCTTCTTCCTTATCAACATCCATATCTTCTTCCATGACAATATCCATGTATTCATCCTGGATCAACCCACATAATGCCACCAAGTTTGGTGCCCCCAATTGCAAAATAATGAACAATAATGGCAAACAAAAATTCTGAACTAAAAATGATCATTCGAACATCATGCATTCCTCTCATATATTTTGCATTCATTCATATACATACCATTTCATTTAATCATCCATATAAGCACTATGCATACACATCATAAGTAGCTTGCATTAACCATCCATAAAACATGCATAACACATTTTCATAAAACATGCATTGCATACACAAAAGCATTCACACAAAATATAACACAAATATAAAAGCCATGTATATATATATCAAAAATATCATATGTACAATGAGTGCCAAAAAATGTACAATCGAGCACCAAGTCTCATATACATAATTGCATCTAAGTACTAAGATAATGTCCATGAGAGGATCCTTGAGACCTAGTAGGAGCCCTAGACCTAGAACTCTGCCTAGATGTCATGTGCCTCAATGACTCGGTCCTAGAGGATGATGAAGGATCTAGAAAAGGAATGTGATTAGCCATGCACAAATCCTCCAATGAGTGTGCATATGTCTCTCTAGCATGTAGTCACTGCAAGTCAATCTGATATCGATGCTCTCTCACCAATATCTCTACCCAAAGCCTTATGACCTTATCTTGATCACTAGCCTTGTCTTTTGGTTGCTCTATCTCCATCCAAGCTATAGTATCTCGTAACCTAGCTATGACTACATCTCACCCTGCCAAAGCCTCCTTATGAGACTAGTGTAGTCTCTCACTCCTTGTGGAGTTGCTCAACCTCAGTACACAACCTAGACAACTCAGATATCTCCCCCATATCCTCATCATCCTCCCCCTCATCCTCCACCACATCCACCTTGATATTCTATTGTACTGCTCCCCTTGATCACCTTCGACTCATCGATCATTGTGACCTTATTCTATTTGGAGTCATCATCGACTCTGTAGTTATTGCATCCCCACTCATCACCACCTTTAGCACCCATACTGGTTGGTTACCAAACCATGTTGCATACTCTGAAGTCACCCTAACATCATCTAAGTCTGGTACCTCTAGCTACTCATCATCCACTATCTAAAATCTCCATGGCTTTGCACATGGAATCCCCACCTCGTTTTGCTTATGTCGATACAAAATTGGTTCATCTGAAACATCATGAGGTAAGCCAAACTACCTCAACACCCATGAGTACTAAAAGTAATCCACCTCCTCAACCCTCCTCCCAACCAACCATTAGGCCTGCCTCACTCACCATATTTTTTCCTCATCTCCCTCTCACATGGCTCCTCTCCATGGCCTCCATATCACCTGAGCTAGAGTTAACCTCGTCTACATATCCCTATACCATTGGTTGGTATGCTCCTCCCAGCTTGGCTACACCTCCTCAACCACTACCCATATCCTAGCATAGGTCTCACCCATCTACAACACCTAGTAGGGTAACCCATCTGGCCAAGCCACCCTAAAGTTATCCCACGCCCAACATTGAATAAGGAAGTTGCATATAATCCCCTTCCTCCCTCTCTATGTAATCTCATATAGATCTCAGTATAGTTGTTCTAATAATACAGGAGCCTAGGTATACCCCTTTGGATTGGTGAGTAGGTCACTCACCAATCCCAATAGGTTCTAAGGGAACCTACACCCTATGCTATTAGGGAGCACTATGTTTTCTAACATAAACATAACCAAGGTTGGGAGTGCATCCAAATCCTTAGCCCTGTACATGCTCAAGTAGCATATACCTTCGTATCCCATCCTCATCTCCCACAACCACTCACCAAACATCTTCATCATATCCACCTTCTTATCGCACCCAATAGTCACCTTCTCACCCTCCACTAGCACCTTGAGGATATGATATACATACTCAAGGGTGGTAGTCACCTCCCTAGTTGGCATTTAAAAGGTCCCCCTATCTAAGTCACATCTCTCTATCAACGATGAGATATACCCATAATTCGCCCTCACCACATCCAATCGAGCCACTCCCTCCAAACCCACCTTTGTCAAAACCTCCCAATCACCCTTTGTAAGCCTCTTCCTCATCCCAAGAACAATAGGAGAGAACCATTGCCGAGGATCTATCTCCAGCAACTACAACAACAAATTTTTTTACATTAGTATATATTTCAAAAAAAGAAAAAACTTCAAAAATTTTGCACAAAAGAACAAAGTATTTTTCAAAATTATTGAGACAAATCATGCCTTAGCTCCACGAGTAGCATTCTCTCCTTCTTCTAGTATAGCTCCCGCGTAGATTTCCACCAACCTCACTTTCCTCACCAATGCACTCCACTCCTCAGGCGCAAACTCAAAAACTCTCAAGCACATAAATGAGCCAAAAAATTCACCCTGCAAGCTACTTATATCTACATCTAGTGCACTCAGGCATAGAGTAGTGCCTGCAGGACATAGGCGCACATGGGCACCTATAGGTGCACTCAGACGCATATGGGCACCTGGGGCCAAAATGACATAAAGACAAAAGGGATCAAAATAGTAGCTTTCCCCCTCAAAATTTCACCAAATTTCATCCACACATCATGCAAATCATCAAATCACGTTTTGTGAAAACAAGAATCATTTTGCACACATATTTTTTGAAAAAATACACAAATCGAGTCACAAAACACATCAAAATATTCCAATTTTTTACAAAACTAACACTCATCTCATATACTCCATATTTTTCATCATCCCACCAAATTGCACAACAATTGGAGTTGATTTGACCATGGAATCAATTGTTTCCATCTAAAAAGGTGCAAAATCAACCACTATCATCTCTAACACTTACAAATCGATTCCAACTTTGGTGACATCATTACATTCTTCCATAAAAATTCTTCCAATATCATAATCTACAATCATTTCTTCCAACACATGTCAAAATTACAAGTGAATCTCGTATATAGTGGTTTATTCTATATACTTGGTGATTGCAATGATTTGCATCCATGCAATTTGGTAAGATGAATTAATTACCATAAGAATACTTGGTCATCATCATCTTCACTTATCTCATTGATTTGAGGTCAAAATAACATTTGGTACTTCACATTTGAGGGAAAACCTTACCAAGAACAATTTGCACAAAATAAGTCATTGATAATTAATACCACATGGATAATTAATACCACAATCACTCATTCATTTGACCATAGTCACAAAACAGGCAAAAATTGGTAGGTTGATTGGTTCCATGATGGAATTACATGGAGAATTATCCACAGTCATTACCCCACCTATATGTTGACTTTGTCATCCTGCATCTTCATAACCTGCATACTCAATGACGCCAATAAGGCATTTTCTTCAACAACATCGAATCACCCCAAATTTGGGGAAACCAAAATTTGATTATGATTTTCCCATGATGGGATACATCTTACATGATCATGACATCTACATTTGACACAACCCCCTTCCACCATTGGGGTAAAAATGGTATCACATTTTACATCATTCATATCATCCACATCATATCATATTTTACATCATTCATATCGTCCACATCATATCACATTTTACACCAACCCCCTTCACACTATTGGGGCAAAAACAATATCACATTACTCATCATTTGCACAAAATTTTCAATTGGCTAGTGAGATTCATCCATAATATCATTCATCAATTGAGGGGGTAAGCTATACAAATTCCAAAATTCTTTATTCTTTTGTCTTCAAAATTATTGCTCAAAAATCCAACAAGAGAGAGAAGCTGCTTCTACGCCCAAAGGCCCAACCAGGTGTCTCGTGTTTTTACACCATATTGTGTTTCACATAACATGGTACAAAAAGGGGTATCTTTAGACACCAAATCCTAGACACTTGTCCACCATCACCTATTCCTGTCATTCAAATGGCCATTCCATAACTTTCTCGCCATCCAATGGCCCACTTTAGCCTTTTCTTGCCATTTTTTGACCCTTCTTTGACTTATTTATGTTTATTTTATATTATTTATATTTAAATATAATATTTTATATTATATTTTAATATATTTATTATAAAATATATATTTATAAGTCAAATTAACCTCAACCATTTGATACAATCTAATCTCAACCATCCTTCTTCCTTAATTCATTTCACACTTAAAGTTTAATATCAACCTTTGGATTTGCTATAATATTAGTCATACGATCAAAAGTATTAAGCTAAAACCCTAAGAAAAACCTAGGCTTGATAATAAATAGGAGCATTCTCAATGCTCAACCCCTGAATCCTGAATCCTAGAAAACTTGAATGCTGGAGCTCTAATTTACTTGTGAGGCCTAACCTTGTTGAGATATTGTTTCTTGTGAGTAGATTATACCCTAGCTTATCCTTCCACAAAACCCTAGATTTCCCTAGGATTTTTAGATTCTAGTCACCTTCGCATCCCAGTTCCATCGCCGCCACTGTCATCCATCCGATGAGCCTCTCGTATTTTCTTGATCTGCTTCTGTAGATTTAGTCCTAATCCACAGGTGCAGTCAAGCATCTACCTCATCCCACAGGTGCAGCCATGCACCTATTGCATTCTACAGGCATAGCCCCGTGCCTTCTGTTCCCATAACCACATACCAAAAATCTTCCACATAAGACCATCAAGTGTCGTAAGGGCATAATGTCATCAATATTCAACAGAGCAACATAACAACAAAGTAAGTATTTTTGTGCATTTATTTGTTGTTATTTGGATTTTGCATGTTTTTTTATTCAGATCTAGGGTTTTAGTTAGCATTTCTAAGGGTTCACATTGTGGAACCCTCATTTTGTTTACTAATAGCTTTATGTTTGATGTGTGTGTAGGATCAAATAGCATCAATCAAGGATTTTTGAGTAGCTTCTGAAGCTAGAGTGGCCCGATTATGGATAACCATAAGCCCACTCACCCTGTTGGAAGCAAGATACATTGAAGACACTATTTTTTGTTGTAGCTAGGATTTCAGAGAACCCTAGCATCTATAATTACTGTATAAAAATAATTCCATTGAATGGATCAATTGTAATAAAGGAGTTTCTCAGCTCCCCACCATCTATTGAATAAAATCATATTTTGTGTAATATCTTGTTCATTGGATTATTTTACTTTCATATTTGTTTTAGTGTCATATTTTCACTTCACAGGATGTTTATGCATTTTGATTTCATCCAAACTAAGTGCAAAATAAATAAATAAACTAAAATGCTGGAAATGAAATGTTGAAAATGAATGTACAAGAAATTAAACATGTGGAAAATAAAACACACACAATTGAAATTAAATAAAGTAGTAAATCTACTCTAATGAAATCAAATAATATAACTAAAATAAAATAAGGGAGGACAACTGCAGGGAGTTGATCCAAGCTCCCGTAGATAGTCTACCTGGCTATCTACGTAGAGCTTGCTCAAGTAAGAGTATTTGCACTCTTAATTAATTAGACAAATAATGAAATGAAACAGTTTCTGTATAAAATTAATTCTCTCCCCCATTCGTCTGGCCTACGTCTTTATATAAAGTGTAGCCAGATCTCGTTACAATAATAAATCAATCTATCTTATTCATATAATGTGATTAGTTACAATTGGTTTCTACACAGATTTTATTCCGCTATTTTAAAGTATGTATGTTCACCAAAAGTATAAATATAAAATCCTTAGGTTTATGTAACAAACAAATCCTAAATTAATGCATCCTCAAAAAAAGTGCTTTAAGAGCTTTACAAGGTCAACCAAAAAATAGGTTGATAATAAGTGTCTTATTCTATTTTAATAATAATGCATAATTAAAATATTTCTCCTTTTTCTTTACGTGCAACAACCTCCTTAGCCCCTTGGTCAACCGGTCAAATCTGGTTTGGTCATATTAAGCGTCTCCAATGTATGGCATTAAGGTGCCTACTTCCTCATCACAGTGCCTACTTGTTGACTAGGTCAAAGTAAGGCACCAGAGTAAGGCATCAGAGTAATGCGCTAGAGTAATACGCCAAAGTAAGGCACCTACTTGAAGAGTAAGGCACCTACTCCATATACCTTGGACTCATTGAAGCAGAATCATGTCAGGTCCAATTGGGATGTAGATTGGAAAACACCATATTAGTAGCAAAACCTACATTTATACACAGTTTCCACTAAAAACACTAGTCAAGCATAATACTGGATTTTCTATCAATTATATGCATAAGTTATATAAAAATACATCTCACATGCTAATTAAACCAGTAATGATTCCCCTTAAGAATGTATATAAAATGAGCATTTTTGGTTCTCATCACCAAATATACCCTTGCCCTTCTCAGATCGAGCTAAATCCTAACAACAAATATGTCCCCTTAAATCCAATAATCATGCTTTGATACTAGATGAAAAGTTGATAAAACTATTCTAGCAATTTTAATGCAAATAGAATCATAAAATAGAAGGAAAAATAAAATTCATTCACAATCAACATGAATATTTATCTTGGAAATCCTTGATCAAGAAAATCAATAGAAACTTAGAACGATACCCTTTTATTTTAACTATTTTATGCACTTTTAATGAATTTGTTAAAATATATATAGGTATCCCACAACATCGAACAACCCTAAATAACCAAGTGGTATTAGAATTCAATGGATATAAAACCACCCATACCTACTAATTAAGAATATTACTGATGTAGGAGCATCCGGTGGTAGTTGAGCAATCTTGCATCAAAAAAAAATTTCAAGTGTTAGCTTTGATGTCACGATATCGTGACATAGCAAAAGTGTCGCGATATCGCGACATAGCAAAAGTGTCGCGATATCGCGACATGTCGCATTTTTGCGACTCAGGAAGGAGAGAGAAGGCTCGGCGCTAAAATGTCACGATTTTGTGACATGTCGTGAAATCATGACCAAAATAGTAGGGCAAAGGCATAAGAAGAGAATTTCGTGAAATCGTGACATGTCGCGAAATCGTGACCGAAGCAAGGTAAGGGGAGGTGCCCGAAAGTAATGTCATGATTTCACGACATGTCACAAAATTGTGACTGAAATAACATGGGAAAGGCTAGACGAGAAAATGTCATGATTTCATGACATGTCGTGAAATCACGACTGAAGGAATACAGGAGAGGCCAGACGAGAAAATGTCACGCTTTCGTGACATGTCGCGAAATCATGACCGAAGGAAGACAAGAGGGGCCAATGGAGAAGATGTTATTTCGTGACATGTCATGAAATCGTGACCGAAGGGGGCAGAAAGAAAGACAAGTAGGAAACTGTCACAATATCACGACATGTCACGATTTCACGACCCAAAAGGTGAAGAGAAAGCAGCGAGCGAAGAAGTCACGATATCGTGACACATCGTGATTTCGCGACCCATAGAAGCGAGAAGGAAGCACAAAGCAAGATGTCACGATATTACGACATGTCACGATTTCACGACCAAAAGAAAGAAATAAGAACCGAAAAGAAAAATGTCGCGATATCACAACATGTCGCGATATCGCGACCCGAAGGAGAGGAAGACAACAAGAAAGAAAAATGTCGCGATATCGTGACATGTCGCGACATGAAGGAGGGGAAGGCAGTGAGAAAGGAAAATGTCACGATATCGTGACATGTCGCGATATCGCGACCCAAAGAAAATAAATGTTGCAAGGAAGGAAAATGTCACGATATCGCGACATGTCACAATATCGCGACCTGAAGAAAAGAAATGTTGCAAGGAAGGAAAATGTCACGATATCATGACATGTCGCGATATCACGACCCGAAGGAGAGAAAGGCAACAAGGAAGAAAAATGTCATGATATCACGACATACTGCTGGTTCTCTGTTCAAAAAATCCCGCATTCCCAGATGATGTTTTTTGAGGTGGTTAGGACCTCATTAATGCCTGATTTCTTGCCCAGTAAGCTTGCTGAGCATGGTGGCCATTCGAAGACTGTGCCCAGAGTCATACGGCTCATCAATGCATGTTTTTGCGGCTAACCCGATGGTAGTTTCTAAATAGGGAAAGATGTAAAGGCTTAGTGAGGCAAGATGCATTCTGGCAGGTGGGTCATTAATGGCCTAGAGGGTCGAGACCTCGAAAGAGGCCCAAACATGGTTATAGAAATAGGTGGTGCATGAAATTTTAAGGGGGGGGCTGAAAACTAGAAACTACACCTGTCGGCTAGTATTGTAAATTTTCTTTTGAAAGTTTAATGGAATGAAAGCTTGAGTGATTCTTTGTGAGACTGTGTCCCCATCAAGTGATATCAGAGCAGGTTTTCCTAAGTGTGTGAGTAGATCGCTGAAAGTGAGGTAGATTGCACCAAGATCTATGGAAGGGTTGTGAGAAGAGAGTGAAGTAGAATGCCTCCACGAAGAAAACATGGTGGTGGAAGAAACATGGTGCCAGTAAAAGATTTCAGAGCTTTACAGAGGCAATTTCAGGCCCTACAAGAGGAGTTGCGTAGAGGACTTGAACCCAGAGGGGAAGAAGGAAGTGAAGATGAGGTTGAAGAAGAATATGACCAGTTTGAGGAAGAAGAAGAGGCTATAGATCTTGCATAAGCCAAGTTATACAGAGCCATCTCTCAGATTGGAAAAATACCAAAGATGGAGGTTTCTACGTATTCTGGAAATCTTGATCCAGAGGAGTTGATTGACTAGATCAATGATTTGGAAGAATACTTTGAGTATGAAGAGGTTGAAGATCCTAATAGGGTCAAGTTTGCTAAGACCAAGCTGAAGGGTGATGCCAGCATATGTGGAAGGGCGTACAGCTAGAAAGAAATAGAAGAGGAAATGAGAGAATAACCAGATGGGATAGAATGGTAGAGAAGTTGAAGAGGTAGTTCATAACAACTAACTATGATATGGATCTGCTAAATAAAATGCAAGGTTTGAAGCAAGCAAGCAAGTCTGTTAAATAATACACAGAGGAGTTTTATAATATTGTAATTAGAATAGGCCATTCAGAGGCCAACAAGGAGAAGGTAGCCCATTATATTAATGGGTTACGAGCAAGTATTCAAGAGGAGTTAAGCCTGGTCAGGATGACCACCATAGAGGATGCTTACCAGTTTGCTCTGAAGGTTGAAGAGAAGCTGAACAGAAGGTTTGAGAGCAAGCAAAGAGGAAGAGGTCATGGTGGAAGAACTGGTGGAAGGACTAGTGGAGAAAGTTATAAAGATCAAAAGAAGGCTGGTGAGACTAGTAATACCCAAGAGCAGAAAGAGGAGAACACCTACCAACCCCATAATCATAACAACGGTTACCCAAGAGGAAGAGGTATATTTGGACATGGATTTGGAAGAGGAGGATTTCATGGAACCTGTTTCCATTGTGGCGAAGAAGGACATCGAGCATTTGAGTGTCCACAACATCGAGAAAGGATGAATATGAGACCTAAGGGTCCTTCCAGAGCTGCTGTAGCAGATGAAGGTGCTAAATCAGAACATTCTGAGGAGGCAGAGAGAGGAGAAGTTATGGTCACTAGGATGACCCTATTGAATGAGGAGAAAGGATCAGACCAGATGAGAAGCCTGTTTCGCACAAGGTGCAGAATTTCGGGTAAGGTCTGCAATACTATAATAGATAATGGTAGTAATGATAACTTGGTTTCAGAAGAAATGGTTGCAAAGTTACATTTACAAAGGAGAAGACACCCGCATCCATACTGAATTGCATGGTTATAGAAGGACCATAGATTTTTGGTCAGTGAGCAATGTTCAGTGAAGTTCAATATTGGGAATTACTATGATGAGGTCCTGTGTGACATCCTGCCCATGGATGCTTGCCATTTGCTTTTGGTAAGGCCATGGTAGTTTTATCGGTGTGCAGTGCATGATGGTCGTGCCAACACCTACTCAGTAAAGAAGAAGGGTGCCATAAGATGAAGCCCTTGAAGGAGGCAGAAGAAAAGGTATGCAACAGCACTAGAATCTGTTTAGTTGAAGGAGGAAAATTTTTGAATAGTTTAAAGCATGAACATATGTGCTATGCATTAGTTCCTAGAGTTAGGAAGGAAGAATGCAAGGATACCCCTGTAGAAGTCTTAGGACTATTAAAAGAATTTCTAGACATTATATCTGATAATGTGCCTGAGGGTTTACCACCAGTGAGGAAGATCAGTCACCACATAGATTTGGTACCAGGATCTAGTTTACCCAATAAGGCAACACATAGAATGACTCCTACAGAAACTGAAGAGCTGAATAGAAAAGTCTAAGAACTACTGGAGAAGGGACTGATTCGAGAGATTTTGAGTCCATGTGCAGTACCTGCAGTACTAGCACCAAATAAATATGGAGAGTGGAGAATGTGTACAGACTCTCGAGCCATTAACAAGATCACCATAAAGTACATATTTCCATTACCAAGGATGGATGACATTATGGATTGTTTGAGTGGAGCCAAGTACTTCACCAAGATTGACCTGAAGAGTGGTTATCATCATATTCGTGTCAGAGAAGGAGATGAGTGGAAAACAACCTTCAAGACCAGAGAAGGTTTGTATGAATGGTTGGTCATGCCATTTGGGCTGACCAATGCACCAAGCACATTCATGCGGTTGATGAATGAGGTATTGAAAGAGTTCTTAGGAAAATTTGTTATTGTCTATTTGGATGATATTCTAATATTTAGCAGAACCCTGGAAGAGCATCTAATGCATATCAGAAGGGTTTTTGAGAAGCTTCGGGAGGAGCAGTTGTTGATTAATCTAAAGAAATGTAATTTCGTGAAGAAGGAGTTAGTGTACCTGGGATTTGTCATCTCAGTCGGAGGTCTAAAAATGGACCCAAAAAAAGTAAGAGCTATCATTGAATGGCCTACTCCGAGAAGCACAACTGAGGTAAGATCATTTCATGGTCTAGCAAGTTTTTACAAGAAATTCATTAGAAATTTCAGCAGTATTTGTGCACCCCTTACAGAAACAATTAGAGGGAATAAGAAAGAATTTAAGTGGACCTTAGGAGCAGATAAGAGCTTTGATATGTTGAAGAAGAAGGTTACAGAGCAACTTGTTTTGGCACTTCCAAATTTTAATAAGGTATTTCAAGTAGACTATGATGCTAGTGGTAGTGCCATAGGAGTTGTTATGAGTCAAGAAGGTAAACCTGTTGCTTACTTTAGTGAGAAACTCAACGATGCTAGAAAGAAGTATTCAGTTTATGATCAAGAGTTTTATGTTATAGTTCAAGCTCTAAAGAAGTGGTGACATTACTTGTTACCAAATGAGTTTGTTCTATTTATTGATCATCAGGCCTTACAATATATTAATAGCCAGAGGAAGCTAAATCAGAGGCACCTGAAGTGGGTTGAGTTTCTACAGAGTTATACCTTTGTGTTGAAGCACAGGAGTGGAATGTCCAACAAAGTTGCAGATGCCTTAAGCATAATGCAGTGTTTGTTGATAGAAATGAAGGTGGAAGTGGTAGGATTTGATGAACTGAAGGGTTTGTACCCTAAAGATCTTGATTTTGCAGAAGCCTGGAAGGCTTGCTTGGCACTTGTTACTTTGGATAGGACCAAGTGGTTGGATTTTCTGATCCAATATGGGATGTTGTTCAAAGGAGGTCAATTATGCATTCCACGGAGTTCAATGAGGGAGAATCTGATAAAGGAGAAGCATAGTGGGGGACTGGCTGGAAATTTTGGTCGAGATAAGACCATTGCCTTCATTAGTGAAAACTACCATTGGCCACAGTTGCAGCAAGATGTGACTAAATTTGTGCAGGGTTATAGAGTCTATCAGATTGCTAAGGGAGTGAGATAGAATATAGGATTGTATCAGCCATTACCTATGCCAGAGAGACCATGGGAGGACATCAGTATGGATTTTGTTCTTGGCCTACCAAGGACACAACGAGGGAGTGACTCCATTTTTGTTATGGATGACAGGTTTTCGAAGATGGCTCATTTTATTCCATGTCAAAAAATGAGTGATGTAGTTCATGTTGCAGGCTTGTTTTTCAAGGAGGTGGTATGCCTTCATGGTCTACCCAAGAGTATAGTATCTGATAGAGATACCAAATTTGTGGGTTATTTCTGGAAGACTTTGTGGAAGCAGCTGAAAATAGATTTGAATTTCAGTTCTATGTACCATCCATAGACTGATGGGCAAACAGAGGTGGTGAACAGAAGTTTGGGTAATCTCCTAAGATGCCTGGTGGGAGATAAGCCCAAAGGATGGGATTTGATTTTGCCACAGGAAAAATTTGCTTACAACAATTCCATCAACAGAAGTACTGGTAAATCCCCATTCTAGATTGTGTATGGGAACAACCCAAGGCATGCTTCTGAGTTGAGAACGATAGGTAAAGGAGAAAAGAGTAGTGTTGAGGCTAAAGATTTTGTAGAGCACATGAAGAGTTTACATGAAGAGGTAAAACAACATATCAGTAAGATGAGTACTCAGTACAAAGCCAAAGCCGATCAGAAGTGACGTTTCAAGGAGTTCCAAGTGGGAGATGAGGTCATGGTTCACTTGAGAAAGGAAAGGTTTCCTAGCAAAACCTACAACAAGTTGAAGATGAAGAGGTTTGGACCATGCAGGATCATAGGTAAAAGAGATTCGGGAAATGCCTATGAAGTGGAACTTCCAAGTGAGTTGAATATCTCAC
Organism: Wollemia nobilis; assembly: GCA_028583015.1. NCBI lineage: Eukaryota > Viridiplantae > Streptophyta > Pinopsida > Araucariales > Araucariaceae > Wollemia > Wollemia nobilis. The sequence goes on along the minus strand of JAQPPZ010006195.1, from coordinate 6,010,685 downwards.
CTATTTTTAATATTTCATACTTGGTAGAATACCATGAAGGAGGTAATAGTGAGACACAAAGAACATATTTGTGGGATATTCCAACATCTACTACAGCAATAGACGAGATCGAGGAAATACTAGACACTCGAGCTGGTAGAAGTACTAGGAACAGGCAGTATTCTGAATATCTGGTCAAGTGGAAGGGCAGGCCTATCAAAGATGCAACTTGGTTGTCAAAAATAGAGGTTGACTACCTGGGTCTTCCTCCAACAGAACAGAAGTGAAGAACACTTCTCAATACACCTCGGGTGTCTGATGTAGGAGCATCCGGTGGCAGTTGAGCAATCTTGCATCAAATTTTTTTTTCAAGTGTTAGCTTTGATGTCGCGATATCGTGACATAGAAAAAGTGTCACAATATCATGACATGTCACATTTTCGTGACTCAATAAGGAGAGAGAAGGCTCGGTGCTAAAATGTCATGATTTCACGACATGTCGTGAAATCGTGACCGAAACAGTAGAATGGAGGCATAAGAAGAGAATGTCATGAAATCATGACATGTCACGAAATCATGACATGTCATGAAATCACGACCAAAGCAAGGGAAGGGGAGGTGCCCAAAAGTAATGTCATGATTTTGTGACATGTCACGAAATCATGATCGAAAGAACAAGGGAAAGGCCATACATGTCACGATTTCGTGACATGTCACGAAATCATGACCGAAGGAAGACAGGAGAGGCCAGACGAGAAAATGTCATGATTTCATGACATATCATGAAATCGTGACCGAAGGAAGACAGGAGGGGCCAGCGGAGAAGATGTCATGATTTCGTGACATTTCACGAAATCACGATCGAAGGGGGCAAAAATAAAGCCAAGTAGGAAACTGTCGCAATTTCATGACCCAAAAGGTGAAGAGAAAGTAGCGAGAGAAGAAGTCACGATATCGTGACACATCACGATTTCACGACCCGTAGAGGCGAGAAGGAATCACAAAGCAAGATGTCGCGATATCACGACATGTCATGATTTCATGACCAAAATAAAGAAAGAAGAGCCAAAAAGAAAAATGTCGTGATATCGCGACCCGAAGGAGAGGAAGATAGCAAGAAAAAAAAATGTCGTGATATCGTGACATGTCGTGACATGAAGGAGGGGAAGGCAGCGAGAAAGGAAAATTTCGTGATATCACGACCCAAAGAAAAGAAATGTTGCAAGGAAGGAAAATGTCGCGATATCGCGACATGTCACGATATCGCGACCCGAAGAAAAGAAATGTTGCAAGGAAGGAAAATGTCACGATATCACGACATGTCGCGATATCACGACCCGAAGGAGAGAAAGGCAGCAAGGAAGAAAAATGTCGCGATATCGTGACATGTCGCGATATCGTGACATACTGCTGGTTCTCTATTTGAAAAAGCTTGCATTCCTAGATGGTATTTTCCGAGGCAGTCAGGACCTCATTAATGCATTATTTCTTGCCCGATAAGCTTGCTAAGCATGGCGGCCATTCGAATACTGTGTCTAGAGTCAGATAGCTCATCAATGCATGTTTTCGTGGCTAACCCAATGGCAGTTGCCAGATAGGGAAAGATGTAAAGGCTCAGTGAGGCAAGATGCATTCTGGCAGGTGGGTCATTAATGGCCTAGAGGTTCAGGACCTCAAAAGAGGCCCAGACATGGTTATAGAAATAGGTGGTGCATGAAAGTTTAAGGGGGGGGATCGAAACTAGAAACTACGTCTGTCGGCTAGTATTGTAAATTTTCTTTTAAAATTTTAATGGAATGAAAGCTTGAGGGATTCTCTATGAGACTGTGTCTCCATCAATTACCCCAAAATTAATACCATGGGATAAAACCACCCATACCTACTAATTAAGGAGACTATCACAAAAGTAATATCCCACACTTATTGTTTCATGCAAAGGATACAACACATTCAACAAATAAAAAGAAAATATTAATCACATAAAAATCTAAGATAAGGAGGAACATGATTAAGTGTCAGTATTGGAAAACCTTCACAAAGAAAACTCTACAAGGATATTTACCTTTACTCACCACTTCACCTCATTGTGATGAAATTTGCATCACTCTCAAACTTTATTATCAAATTTCAAAAAATAATTAAATTTAATACTATAATAAAATAAAATACTAATCACATATATTTCCTTGCAAAAAATCATAATTTTTATTTTTGCATTTGAAAAATATTACATTACTATGGGTATAGAGTATCCTCAAGAATTTTAGTTGCATCCCATCTAGACCTAGTTTAAAATAAACTGAGAGAAGTATTGACCTCCCTTCTATAATATCCAAAAATTATATTACAATCAAGAAACAAAATCCTAATGATAATATTGGTAGGTGGAAAGTAGAAGTAACTTCCTAATTAATCATAGTTCTCAATTGAATATTTTCTAAGTTCAAAAAGTGAGGAAGATTAAGGTTTCATTTCTAAAGACTAACATAATTGTAAAGCATGTCTTTTTATATAATAAATATGATGCTTCCTTTCAAAACCTTTTTTTGTTATCAATAGTTCTTTATTTTATAAGAAGAGTACTGTGAGGAAACTCCAAGTCCTCTAACCACTTCTTTCCTCTACCAAGTGCTTATTGGAAGGTTCAAGCTATCTTATAAAAGACCTTTTAATTATATATTTAGTTCCCTATAGATGTGCTTATATGAAATTTCTATTATAAAAGATTTTAATAATTTCAATTGCTCATTGAAAGGACTGAGAAGCATGTTTTTCAACTCAACATGATCTACAACCCAACTTGTCACTAATTTTTAATCTTCATATATCTATAATTTTTTTATTCCATACACCATTGTTATTCTCATCAAGAGGATTAATGTTTTCCATTCTACCATACTATTTGTGCCTTCCCCTAAACCTACCTTGGAAGTGATCTTATAATTTTTATTTAAGTAAATCTCTCCTACTACCCCACACTTCACTAGGCTACCTTGAAAAGCTCCATTAAATAAGGCCCATAGTTTTATAGGATCCACTATTTATGTTCCTCTATTTGCACCTAATTTACTAGAATAGCCTTATCTTCAAATAACCTAGCATTTCTAGATAGCTATTAGCCCCATTCCATTATAAAATGGACACATATATCCTCCTTTAATACTCTTTCTTTGAGCCACTATTGCATGTTATCCAAAATTTTCCTATGAGGCTATTGTCCTTTCCCTCGTTTCAAAGGAAGAATTAAATTCTGCACTTCTCTTACAAAAGGGTAATGAACTAGAATGGTCCATTATTTCTTCTTCCTTTATAAAAATAACACACTAACTTGGTCCTTGCTAGGACCTTCTTTGAAGAACATCCTTAGTGATTTTTTGGCTAGAGCTAACTAAGGAAATATTCTATTTTATAGGGAAGCTTTTACCTTCCATATTCTACTCCACCACAAAAACTTTTTCTCATTATTTTTTTCAAAGATTTCCTTATACCTTTCTTTGGACATATACTACATACTTTCTAGATTCTTGGATCATATTAGAAAGTACATTTTCTTATTTATTATTTTATTTGCTCTTTCTATTTCCTTTTTGTAGTCATTCTAAATATGTGCTTCATTCCCTCCTAGTGTTAGCTCATTTGTTGTGATCCATCATTGTTTCCATAAATTAATGCTCTCTATTGATACCACCTATATCAATACCATATTTCATTGTATATGAATATTATCTATTATCTTTTGTGGAAATTTCCTAATCATGGATCTTTGACTATCCTTAGTTTCTTTCCATTACCTATTTTCAATGCCAAGAAATTCCCAATTAATGGGAAAACTCTCACTAGTTTTTTCTAAATTCTTGTGGCTTTTGAAATTAATTTATTTTGTAGTATAATACTATCTAAAAATGATAATATGCCTAAATATTCCTCTTTATTAACTTCCTTCCATAATCCTTTATTGGTTATCAATCTCTATAAAAAAATGATAATATGCCTAAATATTCCTCTTTATTAACTTCCTTCCATAAAATGTTTCCAAAATAATGAATATTCTTGAGGTCCTATCCTCCATATAATTTTGGTTTAGCTATTTTGTTTCATTTAATTGATGTCATTGCATCCTTTTTTTTGTTAATTGACCAAAGGAATTGAAAAAAAAAACATCTTTTTTTTTTCCACTACTATTGTGATGAGAACGTAAGCTAGGGAGTGTCAGTAGACTCGGGTGGCTTCCATGAATGATTTCACCAACGTAAGGTAACCCACCAACAATAACCACTTATGAACCAAGTGGTAATCCTCTTATCTATTTTTTTGTACAACCAAATCCAATATTTGTATTCATAGTTATTACATTTTATATGAAAGCCTATATATTTTATCCCTTTATCAAAGTCTACTTGCTTGAAGTAAACATTTCTCATTACTACTTCTATTGACCTTGGCTAAGACCTATTGACAACTATATATATTTTTTATAGATTTATTTATATTCTTGTAGCCATATGATATAATTACAACACTTCTTTATACTTTGAGTCTTCCTTCAATGTTTTGTTTTCAAAAGTAAAACATCATATACAAAGAGCAAGTGGGTAACCTTAAAAGAGTTACCAATTTTGATACCCTTGACTATTTACTATGTTTTCTATCCCCTAATAAATTTTCTCAAACCTTATGCTACCAAATTAAAAAGGAGAGGAGAAATAGGAAACCCTTGTCTCAAACGTTTGGAAGCCTTAAAATTTTGAAGTTGAGTCGTTGATAAGTACAACAAAAGAGTCTGAATTAATACATCCCATAACCTATTTCACAAATGCTACATCCAATTTAATTCTAACTTAGCCTAATGTATAACCAACTCACTTTATCAAAATATTTTGATAGATAAAATTTTTTTACCATTGCTTGTTGCTTCCTTGTATTTATTGAATGTAGTCCTTCTTGGGCTATCCCTATTGCTTCATGAATATATATTTTTCTTGAAAAATTAAAATGTTATTCTAAAAAAATATTTGAGAAGAACCCTTTAATCCTCCTATCTATAATATTTTAGATTATTTTATAGAGGGTATTACATAAATATGTAGGTCTATAATCCTCAAAATTTTCTAGAGGTTATAGATCCTACCAATTGTCCTTTAATACTTGATTCTTCTACCACTTTTAAAAGACCCTCCTCCAAAAAATTATAAAAATCCAAATAAAAATCAATTGTCCATATGTCTAAACCTAGATTTTTCTCTTTCTAGAATGATTTGACTACTGAATACAAATCCTCCTCTATGATTTCTATGATCATAGTTTCTTTTTGTTCATCATTGACCATATTTAGAATATTAATAAATAGTTTGATTGTATCTACTATATTTGCCTATTTTAATATTTATACAAGTATTTGAAGTAATTTACTACTAAAGGTGCTAGTTCTTGGAATATTCTCAATTTTTTTCCATTCTCCCCTTTCATTTTCGAAATTATGTTTATATATTTATTTTGTTTTGCATAATTTTGAAAAAAAAATGTATATTCATACCCTTATTTCATCCATAATTTTTTGCTTTTTATTGTCCATTTTGTCTCCCATTCTAAGAATTCTCTTTTATTTTTTCTAATTCTTTAACTTTCATGAAATATATATTTTTTAAACTTCATTACCTTTGGTAATGTAAAGCTAATTTAGAGAAGATTCAATTTCAATAAGTCTTACTTTTGCTTCACATTATTTTTATTTGGCCCAACCTAATGTGACTGATTTTATCTCCTAATATTACCAATGAATTGAAACATGGATGCCTCTTCTAAGGATGGGTAATGCCTCCATTCTATTTTATCGATCATAATGCCTCCATTCTATTTTTACTATGTTTTCAAAGTCTACATCCCTCAGGAAAATGGGATTGAATATAAAATGGATTGGTATTTTATCCTCATTCTTATCTAGTTGTAAAAGTATTGGTGAATGATATGATCCTTCCCATTGATCTATCCATGTTCTCTTTTTATCAAATAAATATATGACATGATCTAAAACCAGAAATCTATCCAATCTTTTGGATATTCTATAACTTCCAATTTGATTATTCTTCCATGTATGAGAAATTTTTGTTGGTTCTATATCATATACTCCAACACTCTAAATTTTGTGAAGGAAAAATCAACTAGTGGGTCCATGTTGGCCTCTTATCCCCATATTTCATGTCTTTTTAGAACAAAGTTTAAATTCCCTCCCACCACTAATTCTTTTTTAAGATCTTGGCCAAAAAAATCTCCTAGAAAACTCTCCTATATCTATATGGACCATACATATTTACCATAGTTATAGTTTTTCATAAATTTATGGAGTGAATTCTAAAAATACTCCTACTTCTATGAACATTTTAATCATTTGAAAATAATATTTCCATTGCAATACAATTCACCTTTATCTTCTATTTGAGTCTGTCCTAATAAACTTCTAGCTCAGTAGGAGTGAACTAAGTATAGATGATGTGTTTCCCACCTCTAACATGGTTTTATGAAACAAGAAAATATCAGGCTTCTAATGTTTTTAAAGCCCTTTTAGGGCTATCATTTGTGAGGATTCCCCAATCCTCTAATATTTAGAGATATTATTATCATAGATTACATAACTTAGGGGGTTATCCTACTCTAAGTACCCCATAAATATATATATTTTTACTAGAATTATTTCTTTCTCAACTCATTTTTGGGCTATTTTTAGATAGGAAATAATACCTATTGAAGAACCCTAAGTTTGATTGGATTCAAAGCTTATATCTCTTTGAATTTACCCAAATATATTATCTACTTTGGATTTTTCTATATATCTTAAAGCATATCTTTTAATAGGAGTAAAAACTTTATATGGAAATGAGGTACTAGAGGGAGAGGAAATTTTATTGAAGGGAGGTTTTATTAGTTTACTTCCTCTTTATATCTTTAGTTTCTCCATGATATCAGAGAGATTTTGCCTTATTCCATCCCAAACTAAATTATTACTTGATCTCTTTGTCTATCCATCCTTATTTATCTTCCCACTTTCTCCTGTTAAGGGAGAAACACCCTCTTCTCTCCTTCTCTTAGGATTATTCTCTATTTGGTACTCCAAACCAATTTCAAGCCTAATTTGTATAGGGAAACAAATATATTATTTATATTAGATTAAATGAATCTAGTCCTCCAAGATCCTTGTCAAAAAATTGTAAATCCTTCTTCTCTTCTATATCTCCCATGAATATTTTTTTAGTTGCATGGTCATTTTCCTTATGCTAAATAAGTGATGCCTATGATTATTCCTATGGAGCTCCTAAGGTTTTTGCTTGTTCCTTTTCTAATAAAAGTTTTATTTCCTATTATCATCACTCTATTACTTGTACCAACGAGACTTCTAGTTTCTATTTTCTCCTTTCTATGTCTACTGCTTCTTCCTACTCTACATTTTGCTTTGATATGACCATATTGGTGGTAAAAACTACATCGAGAGGGGACTCTAATGTAGTCTACGTATGTGTGTAAGACTAAATTCCTATTATAAATTCCATGTTCTTAGGTAATCCTAAATATAGATCCATATCCACTAAGATTTAAGGTTTTGATTTCTAAATGCCATTTATATGTTTTGAGTTCACTCCTAAAAAATATCCCAAAGAGTTCCCTATCCCCCTCAACATATTATCAATGCTATATTATAGTGGTAGTGTAGGTAACTTAACCCAAATAAGCTAGGTGGTTATCCTCTTAGAGCAAGGATAAAACCTAGGCATCCAATATTTTAAAGGATACTATAATCCCATCTCCATATTTATTTTTCATAGTTTTAGCATTTTTTCTTTTTAGAATACAAATGGTATCCAAACTCTTTTCATTACATGGTATATTGGGAGATATCCTAGCAAATCCAACCATGTTTACTTTATCCAATAATGAAGAGTTTATTTCTCATAGAACATCTCATAAACCTTACCACTAGATACCAATGGGTCCTTGGTTCAATGGTTGGGACAAATAGTTGATGTAGCCCACACAAATATTCAAATATTTATGATACCAAATAGTTTAATGTAACTAAATCGATGTTAAAAGGATAGGATAAACATTTCAAAACCCTACTATTTAAAATAAAAAATAAAAAAAAACCTTCCCAACAGGGATTTATCTTTCAACGGTAAATCTTGTTTGAGTGTCAAATCTTCCCCCACCACTATTTTAACTATATCCTATTATTTTTTTGATATAGTATTTTCTCTTACATCTTATTGTAGACATGGAAAATTGACCCATCAATATGATTCATTTTTCTTAGACCCCTAGGTTTCACCTCAAAATTGCTAAGTGCAAGTTTGAGCCCCTTTTCCCCCTTTGCTTAGACTTTTTTTTCTTTAGACTTTCCAAATTTGGACTTGCCCAGTATGGGGCACAAATTTGGTAGTCTTGAGTTTTTTTCTCTTAAAAACCTTAGTCTTACATTGAATTTTTATGATGTCAGTCCTTGCTTGAGTTTAGGTTTTGTTTTTTTGCCTTTTCCCCACTCCAAACCTCTTATAAATAGAAGGATTGGACTCCCTTTTTCCCCTAGTTTTGATTAGATATTTATCTATCTCATTTTTTTCAAAATGTTCTCTTGATGCTCTCAAGAATCATTGCTTTTAGATTGCTTTGTTGTTTTTATTATGTGCTTCTTGTGATTAACTGCTTTTGGTGAACAAGTGGAGGAGTCTTGATGATAGGAGAGGTCTACCATTTCAGTCACTGCCTTCACTTTCTCATAGTTCCTTGATTTCTCTATAGGATAATCAAGCTTTTCTTGTGTTATTAGTTTCTTTAGATCATTAATTTTATATTTTTATTTTTTTTTTGTGCATTTTGTAAATTATAAAAGGTTCTTTACCAAATTTGCACCCAGTCTATATAGGGTGTAAATTTTGTGAGCCAAATTCATACCCGCTCCTTATGGGGAGTGAATTTTGTCACTAGGTATTGGGGGCATGTATTCACTCCCAAAAATCCTAGATCACTTATTGCATACTTTATTTATGTCATATTATTTCTATTTGCACTTTGTCTACACTATTTCATGTTTATATCTTGTTTTTCTTATTCCAAAGGTCAAAAATCATTTTTATTTTCAAATAGTCAACTAAAAGGACCAAGGAGACTTGATTTTTGTGCCTTAAAGCTCAGTAATATAATAACCTAAGTAGGCCCCCAAACACTGATAACATTTTCAAAGGTTTTGAATCTATTTTATAGGTTTTAAATTTGTTGGACATTACATGGTGCGAATTTGGTTATAGGATGCAAATTTGGTTATAGGGTGTGAATTTGGTTATGGGGTGTGTATTTATCTAGGATCATCCATTGAATCAAGTAAGTATTTTGATGGATATTTTAGGCTATTTATTGTTTGCATTTCATTTCTATTTTCTATATCTAAAAATAAAATAAAATAAACAGTGTGTTTCCATTTTTGGTCATCACAAGAGAAATAGCATATAGTTTTGTGTTTAGGTTAAATCTATTTGTGCATTCTCCTAAAACCTTACTTTAAAAATAAAAGGTTTATTTCCTTGCAAATATAGGGTTAGCCTTCATCAAAATAAAGAATCATTCTAGGAATAGCTCTTTGTTTGCTTGCATTGTTGTTCTTTAATTTTCTATAGCTTAGATCTTAGTAAGATCAAACATAGGTGCTTGTTCAAATAAACGCATAAAAAATCCTTCCATATTAGACTTGGATCAAGTCCTTAAATGATTCCTGGTGAACCCTTCAATCCCCCAATTCCTTGAGTGTAGAGGAAACACAACCCCCCTATGGTCACCTTGACTCCTAGTAGATCTATTGAGAATCGTATATAGTGGGTAGTTTTTTACCCTTTACATATTTGGTGAATCTAACATAAAACACATACTTAGTGGACATCTAGGAAATAATTTTGCATTTCATTATTCTTTCTAAACTATAATCAAGACCATTTAATTTGTTTACATAGATAAAAAAAAAAAGCAAAAATAAATATTTTGTTGTGTTCATTTTGCATTCTCCTTTTCTCCCTTTTTCATTCCTATGGCACAAAACCTTAGGAATAAGAGATACATTACAGATCTAGAAGAGAATCCTCTATGCCATGAAGATGATTAGGTTTATAGGGAGAATCCCAATCTAGAATAAGAAGAGGACATAGATATTGGTATTGACAATGATCCTAATGAAGGACCTCATGGTCATGTCACCTTCAAATCACATAATCAACTCTTGAACTTATTTAGGCAACATAGGAAAGCCTTGAATGAAGCCTTGGAAAGAGATACCCACTTTAATTATGTTGGGATGTGTCATCATCGATAAAATTTTCCTCTCAACATTCATGTCAATTCATTTTTTAAACCATATCATTCTATTAATATGTTGCATAAACCTACATATGCTACTACAACAAACACCAACATTGGGGAAATTTTGCAACCTCCTACAACTAGTAGCATACCTCAAAATAATTCTGAATTTCCTTCTCACTTTTTAAATTTTAAAATATTCATTTTTATGTTCCACCAAATACAAACTATTTCCTATAGAAAGATGCTACACAAAACATACCATTTCATAACCCATATCACAACAGTGTTAATGCCTCCAACATTAACCAATTTTCCTTTCAATAGTCCAGTTATGACCCATACTTAAGGAATATAGGGGTATTGCACAACAATAATATACATATGAAAAGTTTGACAAGGATAGTGAAATAGTTGGAATTAAGAATGAATACACTTCAAGCTCCAAGTTTCACTTGTAACTATAAGAAAATATGTGATCAACCCCTAGATCATATAGTCACCACTATCCTATGGTTATTGCTAGGCCCTAAGCATTTTCCAATACCAGTATTACCTATTTATAAGAGAACAAAGGACCCTATATAACATTTAAGTATGTTTAGAACAACATGCCATGATATTCTATATGTTGATATGTTGTTGCTAAAGACGTTCCCTAAAATCCTTGGTGGTATGGCATTGGAATGGTATTATCAACTACCCCATCATTCCTTGAGGAACTTTGAAGAAATATCTAAGTTATTTTTTTAGCAATTTGGATCTTATGTGGAGAAAGAAGTAGCCATTCAATATTTGTACCTTTTAAAATAAAGTAAAGATAAAAATTTCTTGGAATTCTCGTCTCGATGGAGAAGTTTAGTTGGATGATTAATATATACCTTACCTCCTTGAGACATGTTAGAGATCATTATTGGAAATTTGCAAGAATATATCTCATATGAATTGTAAATAACAATTGTTACCTCTTTTGAACAAGCAATAGATTTGGAAAGAAGAGTATATAAGGATCTCATTCAAAGAGGTCAAATAAAGTTAAGGAAACAAAAAGTAAGGACCACAAAAACCTGGTATAAGAACAAGCGTGTAGTTGGTGATGGGGTAATAGATAACAAGTAAACTAATGATGTTAATATCACTAGTACCTTGTAGAATATGGTACTTAGCAAACCTCAAATACCCTCACCAAGGAATTTTATTAGACTCAACCAACCCATTTTGTCAATCCCTAAGTATCTTTTTGAGGCTAAGATGATGAAATTGCCTCCCATAAGGTAACCTAATACCATAATAGATTGTTGTAAGCCTAGTCAAAATTATGAGTATCATATAGTCAAAAGGGATGTGATGAACTTATGTAATACGTTAAAAAATGTGGTTTAGGATTTAATAGATGAATTTACCTTATTTTGGATTATTCCCAACTCACTCCTAACCACAAACCTCCAACTAATAAACCTCCTACATAATAGAAACCAACAAATAATCAAGATATGGTGATCTTCCAAAATATTCTACCCAATCATGCACAATAGATAACCAATCAAATATAATATCATGATGTGGCACCTTCCTACAACAACATGGTGGGTATGTGATATGGAAATTGAAGCCTGCAACTACTCCAAGGATTACGTACACAAAATATGCAATGGCTAAAATGAAAGCCAAAAAATGGCAAAAAATAAAACACCTAGACTAGACTATTCAATGGAGGTTATCAAAACAACTCACGTTGATTATTCAACTAAAGCCTAATTTCCTAGGTCTAGAACATTATTCCTCATCATTCGTCCCAACAAAAGAAGCATTGGACTCCAATACTTTTAACAAAGAGGGAAAATCCCGGGACAGAATGTGAGCAGAAATCCAGTGAGCCTGATGTGGAAATTGGCCTCGGTGGGCCACAAGATATGAAGTAGAAACACCTTGGCATGTTTTTCGGGTCTTCGTATCAAAGACTGTATCGGCGTCAAGTAGAAGCTGAGCATCAGGAACCACATCAACTGGATGAAGGATGGCTGGAACTGTCTCCAAGGTGGAATCATAGTATGGTTTGAGAAGATCAACATTGACAACATCGTGAATGCCAAGATGAGCTAGAAGGTCCAAGCAAAAGGCATTCTTAGAGATTTGCTGAAGAATAGTATAAGGCCCATAATGAAGAGGCTTGATTTTGCTATGTGCCTTATCTGCAAATCATCCTTTGTCAAGATGAAACCATACTTTGTCACCAACCTGAAAGGAATGAGGTGTGCGGTGCTTGTCCATCTGTTGCTTCTGCTTTTGTTGAGTATTCTGAAGAATTTGAACCACTTTGGCTTGAAGAATCTACAAATGCTGCACAAAAGAGTTGGCCTTGTCTTGTTCCTTTTGAATGTGTATTGTGGCTGAAGAAGGCAAAGACAAAGGTAACTCATAAGGAGCAAGTGGTTGAAAACCAAAACACACATCAAATGGAGAGTGCCCTATAGAACTGTGGACAGCCCTGTTGTAGGTGTGTTCAATGTGAGTGAGGCTTAAGTCCCACTTGGCTGGAGTGGAATGATGGTAAATCCTCAAACTCTGCACTAGAGTACGATTAACTACCTCTGTTTGCCCATCGTATTGTGGATGATAAGCAATAGAGAAGTTAAGAGATACTCCCAAAATATTCCAAAGTGATCGCCAAAAGTGACCCACAAAACATGAGTCACGATCAGAGATAATGCTGGTTGGAAGACCAAAAGAACGCCATACCACCTCAAAGAAGAGTTGGGCAAGATCCTGTGTAGTACTTGTCTTGCGACAAGGAATGAATTTGGCCATTTTGCTGAATCTGTCCACCACAACAAAGACACAATCATGCTTGTGGACTGTCATTGGAAAACCACTCAAGAGATCCATGGAAATGCTTTCCCATGGACGAGAAGGAATGGGCAAAGGCATGCTCATTCCCAATGTCCTATTGGTTGATTTGGAGCGATTACATACTGCACATTGTCGCAAGAAGCGAAGAACATCTCTTTGCATGTGTGGCCAAAAGAAGAACCTCTGAAGATGATGTAGAGTTTTCTGCCTACCAAAATGTCCCCCATAGAGGGTGGAATGAGCCTCCTTCAGAAGAGACTCCCTGTTCCCATGAGGAACACAAAGTTTGTCCAATTTGTACAATAGTCCATCCTTAATATGAAAGTCTTGAAGATCTCTCAAATTTGAAGAAGAAGGATTGGAAAGTTGGTGGAAAACTTTGCCAAAATCTGGATCCATAGGATACTGTGTAGGCCAAGTTTGGAAGCCAAGATGAGAAGTAGTGACAATTGTCAAAACAAGAGTAGAAGGAGGACGACTCAAACAATCAGCCATTGCATTGTTTTGTCCTTTCTTGTACTTGATTACCAAATGGAATTGTTGCAAGTACGATGCCCATTTCATGTGCCTAGCTTCTTCAATTTTTGTTTGAGATTGAAGAAACTTAAGGGGCATGTGATCTGTATGAACAATTGTTTCTTTTCCCAAGAGATAATGCCTCCAATATTTGATTGCTTGAACCAAAGCATAGAACTCCTTATCATATGTAGAATAGTTCTTCTTGGCCTCTGAAAATGTTTCTGAATGATAGGCCACTGGATGGCCATTCTGCATGAGCACAACTCCAAGTGCAACTTGCGAAGCATCAGTTTCTATCTCAAATGGTTGATACAAATCAGGAAGAACAAGAACTGGTGCAGTACTCAATTTATGTTTCAATGTGTCAAAGGCTTTTTGTTGATCCTTTTTCCACTAAAACTGAACTTTGATCTTTGTCAAATAGTGTAAAGGCGCAGCAATAGAAGAATATCCTCCAATGAACTTGCGATAGAAATTAGCAAGTCCAAGAAAACTCCTTAACTCTGTGACTGAAGTAGGAGTTGGCCAAGAGAGGATAACTTCAACTTTGGAAGGATCTACTTGCATACCTTTTTTACTAATTACAAATCCAAGATAGGCAATGAATGTTTGCCCAAAGGAACACTTAGGAAAATTTGCATACAATTGGTTCTTTCGAAGAGTTTGAAGAACCGTTTTCAAGTGTTCCAAATGATTCTCCCAAGTAGAAGAATATATAAGAATGTCATCCAAATAGATGATTACAAATTGATCCAAACAGTCTCTGAATACTTCATTCATCAGCCACATGAATGTAGTTGGAGCATTTGTAAGGCCAAAGGGCATGACAAGCCACTCAAAGAGCCCCATTTTGGTCTTAAATGTTGTTTTCCAAGTGTCTTCTGCTTGAATTCTCACCTGATGATACCCACTTTTGAGATCAATTTTGGAGAAGAATTTTGCACCTTGCAATTGGTCCAAAAGATCATCAATGCGAGGAAGTGGATAACGATTCTTAATTGTAATCTTATTGAGTGCCCTGAAATCAATGCATAGTCTCCATGTGCCATCCTTCTTCAACACAAGCAAGATAGGAGAAGCACAAGGGGAAGTACTAGGTTTGATGACCCTTTAGTCAAAAATGCTTGAATTTGCTTTTTAATTTCTTCCATTTGCACTATTGATTGTCTATACATTGAAGAATTAGGAAGAGATGATGCAGGAACAATCTCAATACTATGATTAATCTGTCTTTCAGGAGGAAGACTTGTGGGTTCTTGAAAAACATCAGAAAATTATTGAAGTATTGAATGAACTGAAGAACTCCTGTTATTAGTGTGCTTAGGTGCTTGCTTTTTTTCTTGAATTGGTTTGATGAAGATGAGTGCTAATTCCTTTGCTTGATTTATAGCTTTGCGTGCTTGTCTACAACTCAACATCAAATTATGTGGTGTTTGTTGTGTAATTTTTATTATGAAAGCCTTATTATCTTTGTGCAAAGTGTATGTATTTTTTTACCCATCATGTATAGACCTCCTATCGTATTGATAGGGTCTTCCAAGCAACAAGCCACAACAATCCATTGGAGTTACATCGCAAACAACCGAGTCCACAAAAGAAGGACTAAAAGCAAAATTCATAGTGCAAGTGTGTGTGATGTCGGATGTAATCCCATTGTCCTTCCATCCCAAAGGATAAGGATGAGGATGGGGATTCATCGGTAACTTTAGTTTGTCAACAACGGACCTCACAATTAGATTTTTTTGCGAGCCGCTATCAATTATACAATCAACCATAAAGGTGTCACTGAGATGGACCGTAGTCACAAACAAATTCTCATGATCACCTTGTGAAGTATTCATAAGGGTCAATTTGTTTAACCCTGCCAATTCCTTATCAGGCTTACGTTCCCCTGTAGCCTCAATGGGACTTTCTTGTGAGTCCTCATTGGAAGGCTTTACAACTAGGGATTTTTTCTTCATATTTTGCAACTTAAAACACCTCTTTTGAGTATGTCCTGGCTTTTTACAATAATTACAAATCAAAGGTGATTTAGAAGAAGAATATTTTTGTGAAGAAGAAGGGGAAGATGAAGAAGAGGGAGAAGGAGAAGAAGAAGAAGATTTAGCTCCCTTGGAAGGTTGTGGAGAAGCCTTCTGATTTCCTCCCGACGTAGAAGAGCGAGTCCCACGTGATTGCTCCCTCATTTCCTCCTCAGCAAGAAGGGCTTGATTGAAAGCCATGTCAATGTTAACAATCAACTTGTATTTCATCTTCCTGTAAATGGGCTCCTATAAACCACTTTCAAATTTTTTAACAAGTTGTGCTGCATTATCCTGTATAGAATTCAAAATTCGCAACTTGCTAAATTGAAAAATATAATCAGAAACAGTCATATTTGAGGTTTGTCGAAGACGAAGCCACTTGATCTCCAGGTCAGTGGCATAGTTTTAAGGATAAAAATTATTCTTCAATACTATTTGCAATTCATCCCATGTGTCAATGGGATTTTGGGTCCGTTGTCGATCAGTGACAAGGACCTTAGCAATGCTAGAAAGTTTCAACTTTGCAAAGTTAACTTCCTGATCCTTTGCGATCTTGATATACTCGAAACCAACTGTCCATGTCCAAAATCCAACTGTTGAGGACTTCAGGATCTCGCGAACCAGTGTAAATCGGAACCTCACACTGTTGTTGCACTTCATTAGAAATAACTTTATCAACCAAAATGCTGACAAGTTGGGTTACTTGAACCAACTTATCGGCTAATTCGGTAGTCATTTGACCCCGAGTGATCGCCAGCAAGAATTGTCACAAAAAGACAAATTACAAAAAATGTGCAAATATAAAAGTGCCCAAATTTATTTGCAAAAATTGCAAATGTACAATAGAAGGGCAAAATAAAAATTTGCACAATGGATGCTTGCACAATGTCTTTCTAAAGTTTGACTTGATGTAAAGACAAAAAGGAATGATTTTTTTTTTTTTTAAATTACATATCCTTTTTTTTTTTTATAATTAATATCACTAAGAGTCAGTGATATAACTTAATAAAATGGTAAAGACCTTTGAATTTACCAAAAGAAATTACGTTTTCAGGAAAGTGGTGGTCGACTGCACTGCCACGGGCACCAAAGAAACGAAGACCAAACGCGACGATAGGATGACGGCTGGCGGTGGAATACCGCAATCTCACCACGAAATCGGGATCGAACAGTGGTGATATTAGCCTTTCCCAGCATGCAGGAAAAAGGTGTTCCACGTGCGGCACTTTGTTCTTGCACTGTAGATTTCCCCACTCGGCCATGAACAGCAGATCTGGTCATTGGAAGCTATCGAAAAACGTGGAGGGACTCGACGTCTGTAGCAATACGGCTGGATGGACAGAAAATGGCATCGATGTTTTAATTCAACCCCCGACCAGGAATCATGTACAGTTGCGTTTGCGCATTTCAGATCAGACAGACAGCATAGGGCCTGCGTCCATAGAAGTCATTTTTTTTTTTTTTTTTTAAATCTACTCGACGCACAGCAGAGCGTTGTAATTTTTTTTTTTTTTTTTAAATCAGAACGCTGTGGCCTGCTGAGTGTGACAGGGGAAACGTAGAGAATTCACACAGGATTGGGTGACCAGTGGGTGTGGGAGATGGCCAGAAATTATTGCTATCGTTCGAGGCTGTAAGCAAATGCTGCTAGCATATGCAGATCGTTCAGAAATTTTTGTTCGATGGCGTCGAAGAAAATTCAGATTGCCGAATGCAGACAGTGTGGATCCGCGTGGATCATTCCGATTGCAAGAGGAATGGTCAGATCAGTTGTAGCACGCTCCCGGACACGCCAATTATTTTCCAATTGAAACGCCCTGTGCTGCGTTGGACCCCCCCTCGGAATTGGCTGCCCTACCCCGACACACCAAAGGAGGATCCAAAATTCACCCTGCCTCGACCAGAGGATACTGGAAAAAAAAAAAAAAATGGTCAGAGGGTCGAAAGTGCAGGTGGGCGTCGAGAAGCATCGAAGTTCATCACGAATTGGTCACGGACAACCGATTTTCAAAATTCGTAGCCGTGCAGGAATTGGAAATTATCTGGCACGCAGGCCAGAAGTTTTCTCGGTGTCCCACAGCTTCGAAAAATGCAAGGCGAGCAGAATCGGGTCGGCTCCTTCGGGTCTGTCACCTACAGATCTGGTACGTCTCGAGAATTCTGGTTGGCAGCGCGCATCAAAAAAATGCAATTTCCCTCGCAGATGATGTCGAGGCACACAGAACAGACTGTACAGTCGCCGCACTCGAGACAAAGAATCGCTGCCCTCCAATTTTGATTCTCCACGTCCAATAAAATAAAAAATTTATTGCTTCTAAAGTTGTGACGACAAATGAAAATTGACAGCAAGTTGCTGCAATAATGGCAGCCTAACTCCAGCAATTCTCCTGAGCTTCAAACAGGAACGACAAACTATGGTGGTCGGAAATAACCCAACACCTCCAAAACAAACCGCTCTGATACCAACTGATATGGAAATTGAAGCTGACTTTATTAATAAAATTAAAGGGCTTAAATAAGCCTAAAACAAACAACTGTAATCCTAGAAATCTGCAACTACTCCAAGGATTACGTACACAAAATACGCAATGGCTAAAATCAAAGCCCAAAAATGGAGAAAAACAAAACACCTAGACTAGACTATTCAACGGAGGTTATCAAAACAACTCACGTTGATTATTCAACTAAAGCCTAATTTCGTAAGTCTAGAACATTATTCCTCATCATTATGATAGCAACTACTACAAGGAAATAAGCTCAAGCTTAACTCAATTAGACAAGTTATACATCCAACCAACCCTCTAGACCACCCTTAGTTCTTAAGAGTACCCAAAAAAGGAGCACAAGTGTAGAAAAACCAACCTTAGTGTTGAAGCCACAACCAAAAGTCTCCTTCGACATCCAACAATAGTTAAGTAACACACCTACCAAGATATCCCTCTTAGAACTTTTACAGACTTCTCCTATTCATAGGGAAGCCTTGTTGAAGCTTCTAAGTCAACAATCTATCCTACAAGATCTTCCCCCTAGTAACCTAGCCAATGTTGTAGGTACTCTTGGGATAAATCACATATCTTTTTATGATGATGATCTTCCTTCCTCAAATTTACAAGGGGATTCTCCCCTTTACATCATTGGATATATTGGGGAAAATTTCATCAAGAGGATCTTGGTGGACAATGGTTCCTCCCTCAATATATGCACTTATAATTTCTTTCAAAATTTTGGATTAAGGGAGGAAGATTTAACCAAATCTGATGTCATCATAAAAGCTTTCAACAATGAGTCCCAAGAGGCCTATGATATTTTATCCCTTCCCCTTAGGGTAGGACCCAAGATCTTAGACACTTTGTTTTATGTGGTATCTTGCCCAACATATTTTAATATTCTTCTTGGATGCCCTTGGATTCATGCAATGAGGGTTGTCCCTTCTACTCTTCATCAATGTTTAAAGTATGAATTTAAAAATCAACTTATCACCATCCAGGGTGACCCTCATCCATTCCAATATTGTTCAATGGTTGAGCAAGCTCAATCTAGCATCAATTTTTATCCATTTGTTTCTCTCTTCTACTTCTTCTTTTTCTTCTTTTCATCATCCTTCTTCATCATCTCAAATCACCAAGGAGTTTGAGAATTTCAAAATAAGTAAGGAACCATCAATCATAATCTCATCATAGGATCAAGCTAATATGCTCGATGATAGTCCTCTTCTAGATCTAGCCAAGCTACCACCTTCACCCTGAACTATGGGTTTACCCCATAAAAAGGGTGAAGTAGTACACATCGGTATGTGTACCTTTGTCTATGTAGGTACATCCCATGAAGAAAATATCCATGGTAGCAACCCCTTTCCAGTAGAGTGAACCTTTTCCCATTGTTATCTATCCAATGATTACCCACTTCCTAAGCAGATCCTATCTAGTATGGGATATGTAGGTAAGGGTTTGGGGCCACAATAAAAAGGTATTCAAGAACCTTTGGAAGTTGAGATTTGGCCTAGGTGATGTGGCATAGGTTACATCCCCAAAAAAAAACCAACCCTTACCAATTGATGATGATCAAGTCATTACTTATGCTGAATTCATGGATCATCATGGCTTGGAGTGGAGTAATGAGGATGAGGGACCACCTTCTCCCTCTAACATTTTATTTTGCAATGTGATAACTTTGGTGCACCCTGAGTTAGTTGTGACCCTAGGGGAGTATGCTGAAGGGGATACTCTTTGTGATATGGATCATGAAGATATCCTCCAAAATAGCTTCTTCTTTGATGGGTCAGTCCCTTGTGTCGCCCATGTTGAGTCTTCTAGTTCTCAAGTGGATCTTATTCCTATGTCTCCTAAAGACCTTGAGCAACTAGGAGTGATCCCTACCCCTCCTCACTATGATGATGAATCTCACATCCTCATTGAGGAGACCCTAGATGTTAATATAGGTTCTAAGGAAAGTCCTAGAATCCTTAAGTTAGGCAAAGCCTTGTCCATGGATGAGTAGGAGCAATTGACCAATTTGTTGAAAGAATTTCAAGATATTTTTGCTTGGTCATATGTCGACATGCTAGGGCTTGATCCCTCCCTTGTTATGCATCATTTGGTAGTTAGACCTAATGCCAAGCCTATTAAGCAGAAACTTAGGAAGATGCATCCTAAGGTCACCCTTTTAGTCAAGGAGGAGCTCCAAAAACTCCTTGACATCAGTTTTATCAAAGCTATCGACTATTTTGATTGGATCTCCAACATCATTCCTATAGCTAAGAAGGAAGGAATAATCAAAGTATGTACTGAACTTTAGGGACATTAACTTAGCATGTCCCAAGGATGATTTTTCCCTCCCCAACATAGATATGATCATAGATTTTTTTTCTAGATGTGGAATGCTATCGCTCATGGATGGTTTCTCAGGATACAATCAGATCATGATTACCCCTGAGGACTAGTCTAAGATAACTTTCATAACTCCATGGGGTACCTTTTGTTATAAAGTGATGCCTTTTGGCTTGAAGAATGTTGGTGCCACATATCAAAGGGCCATGACATATATTTTTCATGACATGATGCATGATATTATTGAAGACTATGTGGATGATCTTCTTGGTCACTCCATAAATCAAGAAACTCATGCTCAAGATTTAAGATAGATCTTTGAAAGACTTTGACAATACAAGGTTCATCTTAAGCCCTCTAAGTGTGTGTTTGGAGTCACATCTGGTAAGATTTTAGGTTTCATAGTGTCTAGGTGAGGCATTGAAGTGGATCCCACTAAGATAGTAGCTATCACTAACATACCTCCTCCTTGTAACCTAACCGAGTTGTGTAGCTTGCAAGGAAAATTTCAAGCTATTTATTGCTTCATAGCCTAGTTAGTTGATAAGTGTCATCCCTTTCTTAAGCTTCTTAAGAAAGATGTAGTGTTCAAGTGGGATTCTGAGTGTCAAAGAGCCTTTGATGAACTCAAGAAGTATCTCACTTCCTCACCTATCCTTGTTCCCCCTAGACTGGATAAGCATTTGATGCTTTACATAGCAACCATAACCCATGCTTTGGGGGCTATGCTTGCTCAACATGATGATCAGAACAAAGAGTAAGCTATCTACTATATTAGTAGAACCTTGGTTAGCTATGAAACCTGATACACTCCCTTAGAGAAGCTTTGCCTTATTGTAGTGTTTTCTTCTCAAAATTTGAGACACTACATGCTTAGCCATAAGACATTGGTAGTCATGAAGTTTGATCCTCTCTACTACTTAATGTTGAAGCCCCACCTTTCAGGTTGAGCTTCTAAGTGGGTTCTAGCCCTTAGTGAATTTGACTTAACCTTTATAGGTCAAAAGGCTATAAAAGATTAGGTGATTACTGACTAGCTAGCCATTGCTCCCCTAGAGTCTTCCCATCCCTTAGTCATCGAGTTTCTTGATGAGTGTTTTAGCTTAGAAGTAGAAGAGCCTGAGTCTTGGACTTTATTTTTTGATGGAGCCCAATGCTTGAAGGGTATTGGTGCTAGAATTATTCTAGTCACCCCACAAAAATAACTCATCCTCCTTTCCTTCAAGCTTCATTTCTCTTGCACTAATAATATTGTAGAGTATGAAGCCTTGATCCTAGGTCTTAGAGCTACCTTAGCCTTGAAGGTTAGAGTCCTGTCCATATTTGGTGACTCTCAACTTGTGGTTAATCAGATCAATAATGTTTATCAAACTAGATATGATAATCTAAAACCTTACAAAGAGATTATCACCAAGCTTTTGTCCACTTTCAATAGGGTAACCATAGAGTCTATCCCTAGATCCTCCAACCACCATGTGGATGCCATGGCCATTATTGCATCCCTTATCCCCTTGGAGTTAGAAGATGATCAAGCAATGATTATTATTTGACAACTCTGAGAGCCCATATCCCTTAGTTCTAGCCTCATTCTATTAGATGTCCTAAACATTAGAGTTTCTTAGTTTAAGCCTTGGTACATAGACATATTTAATTTCCTTAAGGATGGTTCAATGCTTGATGGCTTAGATCACAATCAATGAAAGATTTTGCAAAAATAAGGATGTTGATTTATCATAATTTATATCAATATTCTTTTGAGGGCATCCTCTTGCGATGCCTTAACTTCGATGAAGCCTAGACTAGCCCTTAGTGAAGCTCATGAAGGATCATGTGGAGGCCATTTTAGTGGTAATGCTATTGCTAAGAAGCTCCTTCAAATTGGCTACTATTGGCCTTCCATGGAGAAATATGCATGTGACTATGTTCGATGCTATGACAAGTGTCAATGCCATGACAACCTTGTTCATGCTCCTTCTCAAAACCTTCAGGTTATTTCTTCTCCTTGGCCATTCTCCATGTGGGGATTGGACATTATAGGGAAGATTAACCCCACATTGTCTGATGGTCACAAGTTTATCATTACAAAAACAAAGTACTTCACCAAGTGGGTCGAAGCCATACCCCTAGCTATGGTGACTGGAGCTCAAGTCTCTAAGTTCATCTTCAACTAGATCCTTTGTAGGTACAGGATTCCTTCGATAATCATCTCTAACAATGGCACTCCTTTCAAGAACAAGGATGTCCATAAACTTTGTGCTAAGTACAAGATTCAACACAAATGGTCAACTCCATATTACCCTTAGGGTAATGGTCAAGTTGAAGCATCCAACAAGTCTTTAGTTAAGATCCTCAAGAAGTTGGTAAGTAAGACCGATCATGACTAGCATATCTAATTGTATCCTACCTTGTGGGCCTATCGTACTAGCGTGCAAACTCCTATAGGTGCAACCTTGTATGTCTTGGTCTATGGCATTGAGGTAGTTTTTTCTCATTTGAGTTAGAAGTCTCATCCTTGTGTATCTTGTTGCAAGATACCTCAATCGATGATGAGTATCATTTAGATCATTTAAACCAATTGGAGTTGTTGGATGAGAAGCACATCCATGCCTTAGAGCATCTTCGAGCCTATCAGAATAGGCTCAAGTGATCTTACTCTAAGAAATTTTGCACTCATTCTTTTGAGTTTGGGGACCTTGTTCTCAAGGAAAATTAGAAGAATACTAATGCTCACACAGATATGAAGGGAAATTTTAAGCCCAATTGGCTAGGCCCCTTTGTCATAATGGCCAAGTTTGGCTTAGGAGCCTATCATTTAGCAATGTTAGATGGTAAAGAACTTAAAGAACCAATGAACATAATGCACCTAAAATAATATTATGCATGATTTCACATCTTCCTTCTTCATCCTGCATTTGGTTTGCTTGCTCATATTGCATGACTTCTTATCATACTTTGCATGAATTGCTTGACATTTTATTCCATTTTGCATCTTTACTTATCATACTTGCATATGACTACTTGAGCATATAGATTCTTGGGGACTTCACAATGAGGCAAGTGATGAAACCTAGTTAGGTTTTAGCTCATATGCATTGCACTCATACTAGGTCATTGATGCTTAGTGAACCCCCAACCTAGGGCATATCTCCATGCATTTTTCATATCATTGCATATATTACCATCAATACTTTTCTTCTTTTCTCTTCTCATATATTCCTTGACCTTGAAAGTTTCAATAATCATAAAAAAATTCTCCAAGTCAAGGGATATAGTTCTTCATCTCTTGTATATCTTTTGTCCTTTGAAAGTTTTCAATCATTTCTTCTCTTCTCCAAGACAAAGGATATTCATTCTTCTATCTATGCATCTTGTTTTGCTCACACTTTTCCTTCTTGATATTTCAATTGTTAAGGGATCCTTGTGGGATAGGGTAGATACTACATGAATATCATTTATGATGTTCATATGACCATTGACTATCTTACACACATCTCTTAGCTATTAAAATTTCAAAAAGGACACACACACACAATATTGTTTACTTCTTGCTTCTCTCATCCTTCTATCTTCCTTCTATCTAACACATGCACACACATATTTTCTGCTATGATTTTATTTTCTCACTCATATTTTGCACACACCACACCCCTATTGGGTTACACTCCTTTTGGAAAATTAATCAAATATTACACCCCATACGGGATAGCTTCATGACCACTAGCGAGCACTAGCACCTCCATCAGGCCATTTGCGAGCATACATCCTAGTGGGTATCTCTCCAACATCATCCATTAGTGAGCACCACACCCATAGAGGGTATCACTCCACACTTGTTCTTTTTAGTGAGCATAACACCTTCATAGGATAGCTTCATGGTCACTTGCAAGCACTACACCCATAGTGGGTTTCACTCCATCCTCAACCATTTGCAAGCATACATCCTCACAAGGTTCTACTCCATATTTTCTTTTCTTTTTGCTTAGCTTATGATCATTTGATCACATTGATCCCTTGTGGTCTACATTGATTCAAATATCATGATCTAAGCATTTTTTTCTTTCTTTGACCTTTTTTTGACCTTCTCATTCTTCGTTTTCTTATTTTTTTCTTCTTTTCCTTTTTTTTTTCTTTTCAAATTTGCATCCTATCCTTATGGGGTTAAAATTTTCTCTGAGATGAATTCATGGTCCATTTTTATGAGGCATGAATTTGGCTAGAGTGTAGTTTTTTTTTTCCTTCTTATTTTTCTTCTCCTTTTTATTTCTTCCATCCCCTTTTCTTGTCTTTATTTTCATGTCTCTAATAATTTTGCCATGTATTTCATTAAATTAGGTTCATTCATTTTGCATTTTAAATTTTATTCATCATGCATTTTTTGCATTCATTCATCCAATATTGCATAGTAAAACAAGTAAAAGCACACACATAATTCGCATATGCTTTAACATGTTAATAAATCAATGTATATTACTAATAAAGTATAGAGTGCATGTCATCCGATTAGTGTGCCACAATAGAGAGCTTGGCACACTCGACCATCCCCAAGGATGCATGCCACAATCAAAATTGACATGTCATCCCAATCCCTGCCCTAGCCATGTGAGTCTATCTCCTCTACTTTACCTGTTGGAGGTGGTCTTGGTGGGGGTATGTTCATGTATAATGAAACATATTATGTTCATGACTACGAGCAAATTCATGAGCATAGGGAGGATAGTGAAGGAATCCTTTAATCTAGTGGAAAACCTAGTAGTAGCCTATCTCATAGTAAGTATCCTTCTACATGACTTCCTTCTATGTCTCCCTTAACCTCTATATCTCCTATTATAGTAATCATATCCCCTCACCCTCGGTTGTCTATAATTACAACCATTCCCTCTATCTAGTACTATTACTACTCCTACTCTAGCCAATACATCTCCTCTCTAAGGCTCTCTACCTTAGCCTTCATCATGTCCTACACTACTAAGGACTGGTCTTAATCTATGTAGATGGTATCCATATCCACATGCAAGGATTTCATCCTAGCTCATAGCACCTCTGCCTCCATCATTAGGTCCTCCTAATTTGCAATCCTGCTAGGCCTCACTTATGTCACTATGGGGGCAACACCTATTGTCACTTATCCTCCTTAGAAAAATATAGTGATAGTCATCCTCATGGTTATCACCATATCCACCTAAAACCATACCTATGTCTACCTAGGTGGGTTTGGATCCCTTTGGCATTGCTTTAATGTGTGTTAGTTATCCTCTTGAATCACTAACTACACTCATCGATCCATGACCTGGTGCCTCTACACTAGAACTAGTGGGGAGATCCTTGAGGGCATAATACCTCTATACGATCTTCAATACCAAAATTCCACTCTAACATTTTCAACTCCTAAATCATGATATAGTTCATCATCTAGGTCCTCCTCTATAAACCTCCCCTTATCAGGGCCTACTTTAACTCCTGATGGGTCCTTCCACACCTACCTAAACTAGTAGTCTCTCAAATTTGGAATCTCCTAGAGAATATCAAACTACCTTTGTGCCTAAACAAACTCCTATAACTTCCACTCTCCCTTCTCCATGGTGATCCATCGAATAATTTGAAATCAATCCAACTCTTGTACATCCTCAACAAACCTAGGTTGTAGATACCATGGTCACCATATGATCATGCACTCTCATAACTTGTCTACTACTCACCTTCCTTATGGTAGGATACATGTGTATGCTCTCTGCACATGCTCAAAGTGTTAGCTCCATCTATATGTTGTTGGCTACTCTGGTTTGGGCAATGGACCTAGTAGTGCATGAGGTTTATAGACACCATGTGCTCCCAACACCACACCTAGAGTAGCATCGTATAGACTAAACCTATATAGATGGGCCAACACATGTGGTCCCCATGCAAACCTAACTTTCTAGTCTCACATGTCTACCACTACATCCACTAGTTACCATGGTAGGTGTCATATGCTCATATGGAACACTAAAATCCTCACCACCACCCCATAGAGTACAAAAGTTAGTGCATCTCATCGACATGAAATTTTATCTATAGGATATCATGTGTTGGGTTCCCTAATAATCTCTCTAATGCTACCTATGGCACCTATAGATTGTAAATAATCCTTCGCCTAATGGGGATCCTCAAGATGCACCACATATCCTACACTATGACAATCATCTTCCCTATTAATAACTAGAAGGTGGACAACTCTCCATACCATCATCTAACCAACACAATCAATAGCACCTTATCCACCTCAACCTAGGCTATCTCTACTAGATGTAGTAGCTCCACATCTTGTAGGGTACCCATATCCATCATTTTGAGACCTATTACAACCTCCTTTAGCATGCTTGATTGTCACTCTATACTCTAGAGTACATCATGTAATCATAAACATTAATAAAATTGCATCAATTTCATCACAATACTACACATTTATTAAACATTAAAAAAATTATGGGGCATGAATTTGGCACTTTTGTACAATCGAATTCACACCCAGCTATCGAATTTACATCTAGCAAGGATTTATTTCTAAAAAATTATGAAAAAAATAATAAATAATAAAAAATCAATGCTAAAACCCTAATCTAACCTATTCTAGGGTTGGATTTAAGTTTGTACCCATGCTTGGTTTACTGTAGTGCTAGTGTTACCCCTCACAATGGTCACACAATGTGTAGGAAGTGTCATTCTTCTTCTTCTTGCAGTGAAAATGAATTCATTTTCCACCCTTTTTATCTCTCTCGTTTCTCTCTCATTTTTCTTTTTCTTTTTCTCTTATCCTCTATTTACTTTCTTTTTTTCTATGTTTTTCATTTTGAATTTCTTTAGGAATTTTTAATTTCTTATAAAACATGAGGGGGCACTCCAGCCTTAGAGGTGTTAATGTCATTAATGCCTTGATTAACATTTAAAATTTTAAAGTGTTTGAAATGACACCATTTTTGCACCATCCCTCTACCTAAACCAACCACCCCTTTTTCTGTTTTTCATTCTTCTCCTATAGGTGTCTACATATTTCTTTGATGCATTTATTTAGCCATAAATACATCAAAGAGAGGGTAAAATGTAGACATGGAAAATTGACCCATCAAGATGAGTCATTTTTCTTAGATCCCTAGGTTTTCCCTCAAAATTTCTAATTATAAATTTGAGCCCCTTTTCCACTTTTGTTTAGTTTTTTTTTTTCTTTCTCTTTGCCAAATTTGCACCCACCCAATATGGGGCACAAATTTGGAAGTATTGGGTTTTTTTTATCTCAAAATCCCTAGTATTGCATCGACTCTTTGCAATGTTAGCCATTGCTCGAGTTTATGTTTTGATTTCTTAATTTTTTTTTGCACCAAAACTCTTATAAATAGAAGTATTGGACTCACTTTTACCCCTAGTTCTAATTTGATCTTGATCTATCTCATATTTTGCAAAAAGTGCTCTTGATACTCTTAAGAATCATTGCTTTTGCATTACTTTGCTACTTTTTTTTTTTGCTTCTTGTGATTAGTTTTTTTTGGTGACCAAGTGGAGTCTTGATGATAGGAGAGGTCTAAAATTTTAGTCACTACCTTAATTTCTCATTGATCCTTGTTTTATCCATAGGATAATTAGGTTATTCTTGAGTTATTAGTTTCTTTAGATAATTAATTTTTTTTTTCTCATTTATTTTACGCATTTTATAAATTAGAAAAATGTTCTTTACCAAATTCACATCTAGTCTATACAGGGTGCAAATTTTTTTCACTAAGTCTTGGGGGAAATATTTTGCTCCCAAAAATCCTAGCTTACTTCTTGCATAATTCATTTTTGTCATATTATTTTTATCTACATTGTTCCATGTTTGTTATATATTGTTTTGCTTGTTCTAAATGTCAACAATAATTTTTTCCAAATGGTTAGCTAAAAGGACCAAAGGTGATTGACTATTGTGCCTCTAAGATCAATCATATTGTGGCCTAAGTAGCCCCCAAACACTGATCAATTTTTGTAAGGTTTTGAAGTTGTTTTGTAGGTTTTGAAGTTGTTGGATATTATAAGGCACAAACTTGGTTAGAGTGCATGGTTTTGGTTATGGGGTGTGTATTTGGATAGGATCATACACAAGATCAAATAAGTATTCTGATAGATATTTTAGGCTATTTTTTTTTTGCATTTCATTTGTATTTTCTGTATCTAAAAAGAAAAGAAAAGGAAAAATGTTTGTTTCCATTTCTAGGCACATAAGAGAAAGATCATATAGTTTTGCATTTAGGTTAAATCTATTTTTTGCATTATCTTGAAACCTATCTTGAAAAATATGGTTTACTTCCTTTCAAATATAGGTTTTGTCTTCATTCAAATTAATCATCATTCTAGAAATTACTCTTTGTTTTCTTGCATTGTTGTTTTGTCCTTCATTGTTGTTCTTTAATTCTCTATAGCTTATATCTTAGTAATACCAAGCATGGGTGCTTTTCAAATAAATACATAAAAAACCTTTCTATACCAAACCTGGAATGAGTCCTTAAACTATTCCTAGTGAACCCTTCTATCGCCTAAGCTCTCGAGTGTAGATGAAATACAATAGCCCCATGGTTACCTCGTCTCCTAGTGGATCCATCGAGAATCATATGTGGTGGGAAAATTTCTTCATGCATAGGTGTGTGAGATTGAACTTCCTTTCATGGGAAATTATATATTTAGGCATAAATAAATTTCTTCACACAAATGCAATGTCTATCTTTAGTCATAGAGAAATGCTACCCCAAACCCTAGCTCCATTCCAACTTGTCCTGCACCTAACTTTGTTCACAACTAGATAACACTTTAAATAACTTTAGTTATAGAATTTTTATAGAGGATTATAGTATTTTAGTACATTTTAATAACCTTCAATAAATTTTTCATAGTTTTATATATATCTAAAAAATTATACAAAGATTAAATTCTTTAAATATAAATATGTAAAGTTGATGATGTAAAATTAAATTTATGAATTATAATATTGATCATCATTTAATATTTTATAAATCATATAGATATGTAATATTTATTTAGGTGTGTATATATTTAATGGAAAAATATGGTAAATTTGATTAATATTAAGTTAACATGATAAAGTTTTCAAACTTAGTTTTGCTAGTTTAATAGATAAAAATTAGGTTGCAAAATTTACATTTAATATATTATAAGATGGATTAAAAAAATATAATTTATTTTAGATATATATTTTATGTATTATTTATATATTTATTGAGTACTTTTTTACTAATTCAAATTTTTATTTTACGATATATTTTTAGGATATAATTTTCAATATATATTATTGTAGAGGGGGAAAAATACCCTGCCACATACGATTCTTGACTGGATCCTTTGGGAGCCAAGGTGAACCATGGGGGTGTGTTATATTATATAAACTAAAGGATGCCAAAATATATGGGTTCACCAGGAATGATTTTGGAACTCACTCCAAGTCCAGGGTGGAAATGTTTAATTTGTTCAATTAAGCAACCACCTATGTTTTGGTCTTTCTAAACTAAACTATGCAAAATAAAAGAATGATGCAAAACACACAATATGCAAGAAAGCAATGTCTAACCCTAGTATGCTTCTTAGATTCAATGATTTCTAACCCTAGGTTGCAAGAAATGAAATTAATTTTGTTCTATTTAAGCAAGGGCACAAGTGAAATGCACAAACAAGGCTAAACCCTAGATGCACACTATATGCTCTTTTTCTTTCAAATGCCTAGAAAGCAATCAAATATTTTATTTTTAACTTATGAGCCTAGGTGTGAACATAAAAGATAAAAGTAAACAACACACAACCTAACAATTTTACTTACGACATTTATATAATCCAATTATTGACCCAAGCTTCATCTTACATCCAAAATATCCCATAGCTTCAAATTTACAAAATAACTTCACCAAACACTAGAAAATATGGTCAATATTAGGCCATTGTATGATAGAACTTGGAGGCACAACAATCAAACCCCCTAGGTCCTTTTAGTTGATATTTTAAAAGTAAAATAATCTTTGACCTTTGGAACATACACAACAAAGTATGCAAGCATGAACAATTAATGATATACAACAATAAAATGAACACAAAAACTAGAACAATATTGCAATATCTAAAGTAATGTTTGAGGATAGATGGTTGCATCCAAGCTAATATTATATGCAATGCAAGTAAAACAAAATGATGAAAGATAGAACAAAATAGAAACAAAGAGATAACAACATAGAATAGAAATGCAATTCAAAACCCTAGGATCTTGGGATGAAAAATCACCCCAAAGCCTACCTAGATTGAATCCATGCCCTATAAATTATCGAGCATAGATTCGACAGTCAAAAATATATGGGCTCAAAACACCCAATGAGTGAAAACAAAGTTTTTTATGAGTCTATGCCCTATATAAGATAGAATATGTATTTGTACAGGAGGGTTAAAACCTTCAAACTGAGATCAAAAATATAATAGAAGCACACACATGATGAAATTGAATGAACTAATGAACACAAAGAAATAATCTGGTGATCTTGTGGAAGAAACAAGAGCAAAGGTGGAAGACCTCTCCTCATCCAAGAAGACAATTTGTCATCAAGGTTTTCTACACTTGCAGATCACAAGGAATACTAGAAGTAGAACACTAAAAGCACCAAGACCTCTAGAAGAAGATCACATGAAGCAAAATAATATTAGTTCACATTAAAAGCTTATTGATATCATTCAGGGTTCCAAAAAAGAGGATCCAACCCTTGTATGTATAAAGGGTTTGGAGGGGGAAAAGGTAGGAAAATAAAAGGTTAACCTTTATTGAGCCAACATCTCAAAAGTTCAGTATAAAATTTAGGGTTTATCCACAAAAACTATAAATTTATTGAATCCATGCCTCGTAACTTATCGGGCATGGATTTTATCAAGGTTAAAAAAATAAGGCAAAAGCAAGAGGAAAGGGGTCAAACATGACCCTAGCAATTTTGATGGCCTCCTAAATGATTCTATGAAAAAATGACTCATTTGGGTGGGTTAATTTTTTGTGTCTATATTTTTCCCCCTATTTGATGTATTTATGACATAATAAATGCATCAAAGAAATATGTAGACCCCTGTGGGTGAAAATAATGATGAATGTAAGAGAAAAAATGGTGGTTTATTTATATGAAAGGGGTGGTGCAAAAATAGTGTTATTCTAAACACTTTTAATATTTACATGTAAATTGAGGTATTAGGGATATTAATTCCTCTCAGGCTAGGGTTCCCCCTCGATTTTTGGGAGGAATGCAAAATTCCTAACAAAACTCAAAATGGCAAATGTAGAAGAAGATAAAGAGTGACAAATAATGAAAAAACACAAAAGGAAGAAATACAATAAAGAAAAGCAAAAGGGAAGAATAAAAAGTGAAATGGGCAAAATCCCTAATTCATTTTCACCCTATGAGAAAATAGAATGGCACTTCTTAGACATCGATCATGGGTAAGATTCATAATCCCATCTTGCATCTAGATATTAGGTTGACGTAACTTGAATTTTAGCTTTTTTAGATCAAATTTTCTATTTTTCGTGCAAATCCATCGTGTGATACCCAAGCGTAGATCCGGTGATCACTCATGGATCTGGTTGACCCTAGTAGTGATAGAATTCATACCTTGTATTGTATAGGGCATAGATTCATAAAATCATGCCCTAGATAATACAAGGTGTGGATTAATATAATAATAAAATAAATAAAGAAGGAAGGAAAGAAAGAGAAAAGGAAATAAAAATAAGATAAGAAGGTGATTTGAATGTTAAATTTTAATTTGATGCTTGTATGTTGATGTTTTTATGATCATGTGATGAAACATTAATCAAAATTTTGCTTAGTTTTTATTGCAACATGATGTCATTAAGAGTAGGGAATGGCATTCACATACCATTGAGGAGGCACTTCAAGAGCTCATGCTGGAAAAGAAACAAACACTAGGGATAGTGGGGCTTCTACACTTGGAAAAAATGCCCCAGGTAGAGGTAGACAAAGTGCTAGTAATAGTGTTGGTAGAGCGGTGGTATTTGGAGTTGACTATATTTCCACCATCGATGGGATATATGACCATAAAACTAGAGGATGTGTGGTGCATATTGAGGATCCCCATTAGGGAGGGAATGGTTTAAAAGTCATAAGTACCATAGGTGGTAGCAGAGATATTGATGGGTGACCCGATACATGAGATTCATAAGAGAAAATTCTATGTCAATGACCTACCATAATGACATGGGATTGAGGTATTGACAATTGTTCTCTATGGATTGGTGGTGGTATAGTGTGTCACACGATTTGGTAACACCTACAATAGGTGATGGTAGGAGTGGTATTAAATATATGATATTAGTAGGTGTGGTTTGCAAGGGGCCCATATATACCGGCCCATTTGTACATGATGTTGTACAATATCATATACAAATGACATATAAGACTAGTCTACATGATATTGATCTAGGTGTGGTGTTGGAAGCACATTGCCATCAGGAGGCTAGATGCACTACCAAGATCACTACCTGAGCTAGAGATGCCAGTAGGATATAGATGGTCTTGATATCTTCAGCATACATAAAGGGTGTATGCAGGTATTCTCCCACTGGGGAGGTAAGTCATAGATGAGTTGTAGGAGCACTAGATCTATGATAGTTATGGCATCTACACCCTAGATGGGATGAGGATGAAGAGGAGCTAGCATATGTTAGGAGGATCTGGAGGATCACCATTGACATAGATAAGATGGAACTCTATCGATTTGATCGAGTATAGTGGTAATTTGGGGTTCTCCAGGAGATACCAAATCATAGGGACTACCTATATAGGATGGTGAGGAGGGATCCATCAAGAGTTAGAGGATAATAAAGAACACAAGCTTATACTAAGAGGGGGTGAACAGTATAAGACCACTTTTTACATTTATTTCCAATCAATATTATGCAATGTAAAGATAGTAATATCAAAAATAGTATCAAATTAATGCACAAATAACCATACACAATAGAGATACCAATTTAACATGGTTCACCCAATGTGGGCTACTCTATGAAGAAAATATTTCACTAAAATTTTCTCAATTAATTTAGGAATCCTTTCCCTATTACAATTTTTATGGATCTCTATCCAAAGGAGACACCAATCCCCTAATAAATTTTGTGGATCTCTATCCATAGGAAAACTCCTTTCTCCTTAGCTCTGACTGGTGATCTTCTAGAATAACTATTGCCCCCACTGCTTTGGCTAATGGATCTCTATCCACTGAAGACACTTGTCCTCACTGCCCTGGCTAATGGATATCTATCCACTGGATACTATCATCCTCTATACTCTCTCACCTCCAAATATTTGTATCAAATTAGTAATAAACATAGTCCTTAGATCTAGCACAAATCTGCTCAATATATGTCTCTAGTCTAGCACAAACGTGTCCTCAAATATGCACCAAAATCTATCCTCGAATCTGCACTAAACACAGTCCTTCGATCTAGCACAAACCTATCCTCAATATCTATTCTCTGATTTACACTAAACATACTCCTTCAGTATAGCACAAATATGTCCTCAATCTTTGTCCTCAAGCCTTAACAAAATGCTTGACTCAATCTCAAATCAACTCTGCTGGATCTACTCCAAACCTTAACTCAAGGTTTGAACAAGTCAATCAATAAAATCTACTCTCAAGTATTCTCAAATACTTGTATCAAATTTTCCTTGTAAGCTTCCACAAAATCTCACACTAATCTACCCATAAGTCCTCTCTAGAACTTGTCCAAATATTCTCAACAAGTTCTCACTAGAACTTGTCCAAATCTGCTCAATAAGTCCTTACTAGAACTTATTCAATATTACTCTCAATCTGTATTGTAAGCTTCCACAAAATCTCACACAAATATGTCCACAAGTCTTCTCAAATACTTTCCTTAAATCTACTCAACAAGTCCTCACTAGAACTTGTTCAATCTCATAGAAACATAAAGAGAATTATTAGAGATTCAATATGCTTCTCACTCATCACAATGCTTAATTACTTTCAATAACTCTTTTGAAACGTATAGAGAATTTTTAGAGACTCAATATGCTTCACATTCACAAACTCTAAATCACCTCCAATCTCTCTTTTATCATAGAAACATATAGAGAATTTTTAGAGACTCAATATGTTTCACACTCATCAATACTCAACCTCTTTCTCAAATCAATTCATAATATAGAATAATGTGTTTCATATAACTTGAGCTATCACTTCACACAACCACTTGACTAGGCTCAACCAAATCTATTCAACCAATCACTCAATTAAATAAACCTTGCTCACAAACCCTAGTCCAAGCATATGAACACTCACTCAAAATGTTTCCAACAATGCTTATCAACCAATCTCACATAACAATGATACTCATGTTCTTTCCAAACACTAGTTCAAGTTCTTCACTCAACCAATGGCTTCAACAACAATGCTTATAAACCAATCTCACATAACAATGATACTCATATTTTTTTTCAAATCCTAGTTCAAGTTCTTCACTCAATCAATGGCTTCAACAACAATACTTATCAAACAAGGTTTTATCAACAACTCTTCATTCCAAGAAACCTTGAAGCATTAATTCAAAACACACTCAACAATGCTTATAAAACAATCTTCACATATAGCTCAACAACTCATTAAGGAAACCTAATCAAGTCCTTTTCACTCCAAAGTTGTTTTCTAGAAAACCAATCAATCAATTCAACCAAGGAATAATATGCCCATACCTTTTTATTTTATGGAGAATGATCTTCAACACTTGTCTCAAATATCACCACTTTATTTGCCAAGTACAAGGGTTAGATGATAATATTATCACCCTAACACTTTTCACAATTTACCTTAATCACAAAGATAAATTAAATCCCAAATACACCTTCTTGCTCCATCTCAACAATAAATTTCAACATCATAAATTTCATCAAAAAATCCTCTTTAAAATATAACATAACTTCTACTTATAATTCCTTTCTCAATATTGCATTTAAATTTAAATAATTCATTTTATTACTAAATGCAATAAATCAATTTATCTTTCCTAAGGTACAAACAATGTTAGCCTAGAAACATTCACTATTTACCACTTAGGTAAATAAACCAATTTATTTACACCTTATCCCTCCACACAACTTTGGCAAAAGCAATAATTAAAAAAATATATATATAACTATTTTTCTACCCTCTCTAGGAATTGCGGGATTCAAACTTGCACCACTGCCGCTGTAGCACCTTGGCCATGGATTCCACGTCGTGTGATCCAAACACTCACCTTGCTCCACTAAGGCATAATATACACCTTATGCCTTCGCTACCCTATAGAGCCTTTTGGCTCCTTTCTCCACCACGTCTTCTTGCTCCATGTAGTGCTTCAAAGGTGCTTCTCCAAATGTAATTTGCATGAGTCTTGCACCAAATATTGCAAAGGATGAATCGAACGAATTTTAAAATTTTTTGGCTAAGGTATAAATACCTTGTGCCATCGTTCCATGTATGTCGGTGGAGGTGAGTTTATGGAGGTCAGCGCCAAGGTTTTTGCATTTAAATATTTTAATTTATAAATCATTTAAATTCTTTAGAATCTAAATTTCATAAATTAATATTTAAATATCTTAGCTTTATAAAAATCTTTCTTATGTTTTAATAAAAACCATTTTTTTTCCCATTATGATTTTTAATAAACCTTTGTTTTGCTTCACATAATATTAAAAAGAATATTATGAAGCCATTTTCACCAACCTATGACATTGCTTATTTTGACATTTTGACATCACCGATGGTTCACTTCTTGGCATCAATGACAAATTCATTCCTTGACATTAATGACAACTCCATGGACTCAAAATGTCCAACAATATCCCCCTTTGTCATTGATGGCAACCCAATAACTTTTTACCATTTTCTTGACCTTTTCATTTTGCTCCCCCTTGGGAAACTCCTCCCTTTGATTGAATGTTTTTTTTCAAACATAGTTTTCTCCCCCTTACTCTAATATCTCCCCTTTACTCTAATATCTCCCATTTGACATAAATGGAAAAGGGTCACCTTTAGGGATTGGGGCTAAGAATGATTCTCTTAGCTGAGCCCCTCCCCCACCTCATCTTGAGGTGGTTAATTATAGGGTTGGGAGTATTTCTACTCCCAAAAAGCACTGGTATTTATCTTTATCTGCTTTCCTTCTCATCCAGTTATTTTGATCCCTTTGATTTTTCCTATCCATGTCCATGTTCCTGTTCCTATTCATATCCATATTCCTATTCCTGTTCCTATCCCTATTCTTGTTTATATCAATATTCATGTTCCTATTCCTATTTCTATTACTGTTCCTATTCATATTCATGCTTGGTTTTGGAATATCTGCTATACACCACTTTGTTGTGTGTCCATCATTATTGCATTTATAAAAATTTAGTGTTATTATTACTTGGAGGTCCAAATGTCTTATGATTTCTCCTAGTGAAGCCACATCCATTTCTGTCATGTTGTGACCAAATTTATTACATGACTAGCAATACCCATGGAAAAGTTTTTTATTCCCATATTCTTGTCTTTCATGTGTCTTGCACTGTGAAGCCATGTGCCCAAATATGTGACATGAGAAACATCTTCCATTGAATTTTCCTTGTCTTGACCTCATTGGTATTTTAGTCTCTCTTAACCTATTATGATTTTTGTTCCATCTATTTCTCTTTTGTGAATTGTTCCTTTCCTTTTTGAACTTTCTATTGTCCAACTCATCCTCAGAAGTATCACTTTATCTTACACTGTCTTCTTCTGAAGTTTATTCTTCTTTAGAACTTGAGGTTGACTTTTCTTCTTGTTTCTTTTGAGCTTGTTCAAAACCAAAACATGTTTTATTTGTTGACCTTCTTTATACCTTGATCATCTTATCCACAATCTTTGAACTCTTTCCAAACTTGTGTAGCTTATCCTTGGATTTTTCTAAATCTTCCCTTAGTAGAGTTACTTCTTGTTCTAACCTTTCACATTCTAAGACCTTTGCTTCTAACTTATCCTTGAACTTCTTTGTCTTAGCCATTGACTTGTTTAGATCCTCTATAATCTTTCTTCTCTCTTCATTGCATTCTTGAAACTAAAACTCAAGTTTAGAGTTTTCCTTTCTTACCTTATTTATTGTGTCAAGAGCATAAATAAGTTCCACCTTAAGATCAAATCCTTATTTTTATGATTCTTCCTCTATTTGTTTGCCTTAGTGAACATATTTATTTTCTTTTAACTTATCTTCTATAGGATCACCTTCTTCTTCTTCTAGTGCCATTAAAATATTCTCTGCTGGTCCTTCAAATGTATCCTCATATTCATCATCACTGAAACTGAAACCATTCCTTGTACAACTATCTTCAAGATGTCCAAAATTACCACATCTAAAACACTTGATAATTATTGGTGATATTTTTTTGACTTCTTCTTTTTCTTCAATAAAAAATAGGACTTCATCTCTATTATTATCTGAAAAACTAGCATCACTATCACTTGAGTACTTACTTGCCTTGTCTACATAGTAGCTCCTTTTTTGTCTTTGAAATAACTTCTTTCCTTGTTTGCTTTGTCCATCTTTGCCTTTATTTTGGTACCTGTATTTTTTTGATTCCTTATTCCCATGATCCTATTTTTCTTCATCATTATTATTTTTAGCTTCTTGACACTCAGTTGCATAGTGATCATACTTTCCAAAATTAAAACATCTAACATATTTTGCATCTTTGAATCTTTTTGAATACTTGTTCCTTATACCATAATTAGCTTCTTCATCACTGGATGACTCATTGCTCGATTCTGACTTCTTACCCTTTGTATTCTTAATTTCTTTGAAGGTTTCTTCCTTATAGGGATTAGGTTATTTTGTTATTAACTCAAAATCTATAATAATACCAAGCAACATATCTCTTGTCAAAGAATCACCATCTTTTGCTTCTTCTATAGCTGAAATATTTTAACTAAACCTTGTTGGAAGAGACCTTAAGATTTTATCACAAATATTTGATTCATCCACATTAATTCTAATTACTTGCATAACATTAGCAACCTCATCTACCTGAATTATATAAGAACTAAATTCTTCCTCATTAGTCATTATTAATTCTTCAAATTGTCCTTTGAGATTTCGTATCTTTGCCTTTTTGACACTTTTATCTCCTTCATATACGCTTTGCAACTTATCCCAAATTTATTTTGCATCTTTGCAATGCATAACTTTTATTGATTCTATTCTATGAAAACCTCTCAAAAGTGCATTTATCGCTTTTAAATTATAATGTTTTAGAAGCTTACCTTCCTTATCTATAGTTTGATCAGTCGATGGTATATATCCATTTTCACCTGCTTCCCAAATTTCATTGCCAAGTACCATCATGTGAACCTTCATTCTCATACTCCAATATATATAATCACTTCCATCAAACATTGGTGTTGAAATATCTAAGGAAATATTCTTAGAATTCATTTTTTCCTTGAAATCTTTTCCTTCAAGTTGTTAAACTCTTTCTAAGGACCCGCTCTAATACGAATTGAAGAACACAAACTTATACTGAGAGGGAGGGTGAACAATATAAGAACAATTTTTACTTTTCTTTCCAATCAATATTATGCAATGTAAAGATATAAATATCAATAGTAGCAATCAAATCAATGCACAAATCACCATACACAAATAGGGACACCAATTTAACGTGGTTCACCCAATGTGGGCTACTCCACGGAGAAAATATTTCACTAAAATTTTCTCAATAAATATCTTGGGAATCCTTTCTCTATTACAATATTTATGGATCTCTATCCAAAGGAGAAACCAATCCCCTAATCAAGTTTGTAGATATCTATCCACAAGATAACTTCTTTATCCTTAGCTCTGACTAGTGATATTCTAGAAGAACTATTGCCCCCACTACTTTGACTAATGTATCTCTATCCACTGAAGAGACCTATCATCATTACACTGACTAATGTATATCTATCCACTAGATACTATCATCTTCTATACTCTATCACCTCCAAATATCTATCTCAAATCTATACTAAACACAGTCCTTCGGTCTAGCACAAATATGCTCAATATTTATCTCTAGTCTAAAATAAACCTGTCCTCAAATCTGCACCAAAATTTATCCTCAAATTTGCACTAAACATAGTCCTTAGGTATAGCACAAACCTATCCTCAATATATTTCCTTTGATCTACACTAAACATAGTCCTTCGGTCTAGCACAAATCTATCCTCAATATTTGTCCTCAAGCCTTAACAAAAAGCTTGACTCAATTTAAAATATATTGGATCTTGTCCAAACCTTAAATCAAGGTTTGAACAAATCAATCAATCAACTCTACTCTCAAGTCTTCTCAAAGATTTCTCTCAAATATTCCTTGTAAGATTCCACAAAAGCTCACACTAATCTGCCCACAAGTCCTCTCTAGAACTTGTCCAAATCTGCTCAACAAGTTCTCACTAGAACTTGTCCAAATCTACTCAATAAGTCCTTACTATAACTTATTCAATTCTACTCTCAATCTGTATTGTAAGATTCCACAAAAGCTCACACAAATCTATCCACAAGTCTTCTCAAAGACTTGCCTTAAATCTGCTCAACAAGTCCTCACTAGAACTTGTTCAATATCATAGAAATATAAAGAGAATTGTTAGAGACTCAATATGCTTCTCACTCATAACAATTCTTAATTAATTTCAATCACTCTTTTGAAACATATAGAGAATTTTTAGAGACTCAATATTCTTCACATTCACAAACTCTCAATCACTTCCAATATCTCTTTTATCACAGAAACATATAGAGAATTGTTAAAGACTTAATATGTTTCACACTCATCAATACTCAACATCTTTCTCAAATCAATTTAGAATATATAATAATGTGTTTCATAGAAATTGAGCTATCACTTCACACATCCAATTGACCAGGCTCAACCAACTCTAACACCCAATCACTCAATAAAATAATCCTTGCTCACAAACCATAATCCAAGCATATGAACACTCACTCAAAATGTTTCCAACAATTCTTATTAACCAATATCACATAACAATGATACTCATGTTCTTTCCAAACCCTAGTTCAAGTTCTTCACTCAACCAATGGCTTAAACAACAATGCTTATAAGCCAATCTCACATAACAATGATACTCATGTTTTTTTTTCAAATCCTAGTTCAAGTCTTTCACTCAATTAATTGCTTCAAGAACAATACTTATCAAACAAGGTTTTATCAATAACTCTTCATTCCAGAAAACCTTGAAGCATTAATTTAAAACACACTCAACAATGCTTATAAAAAAATATTCACATATAGTTCAACAACTCAATAAGGAAACCTAATCAAGTCCTTTTCACTCCAAAGTTGTTTTCCAGAAAACCAATCAATCAACTCAACCAAGGAAGAATATGCCCATACCTTTTTCTTTTCTGGAGAATTATCTTCAACACCTATCTCAAATATCACCACTTTATTTTCCAAGTACAAGGGTTAGATGATAAGAATTATCACCCTAACACTTTTCACAATTTACCTTAATCACAAAGATAAATTAAATCCTAAATACACCTTATTGCTCCATCTCAACAATAAATTTCAACATCATAAATTTCATCAAAAAATCCCCTTTGAAATACAACACAACTTCTACTTATAAATCCTTTCTCAATATTGCATTTAAATTAAATAATTTATTTTATTACTAAATGTAATAAATCAATTTCTCTTTCCTAAGGTACAAACAATGTTACCCTAGCAACATTCACTATTTACCACTTAGGTAAATAAAACAATTTATTTACACCTTATCCCTCCACACAACTTTGGCCAAAGTAATAATTAAAAATAAAATTATAAAAATATTTTTCTGCCCTCTCTACGAATTATGGTATTCGAACTTGCACCACTGTCGCTATAGCACCTTGGCCACAGCTTCCATGTTGTGTGAGCCAAGCACTCACCTTGCTCCACTAATGCACAATATATACCTTATGCCTTTGCTGCCCTTTAGAGCCTTTTGGCTCCTTTCTCCACCACGTCTCCTTTCTCCACATAGCACTTCGAAGGTGCTTCTCCATATGAAATTCACATGAGTCTTGC
Organism: Wollemia nobilis; assembly: GCA_028583015.1. NCBI lineage: Eukaryota > Viridiplantae > Streptophyta > Pinopsida > Araucariales > Araucariaceae > Wollemia > Wollemia nobilis. The sequence continues at coordinate 5,969,012 of JAQPPZ010006195.1, read as the reverse complement.
ACCGAATATTGTGGATGATGAATCTAATGAATTTTCCAATGCTTTGGATAAGGTATAAATACATTGTGCCATCATTCCATGTACATCAGTGGAGGTGCATTTATGGAGGTCGGTGCTAAGGTTTTTGAATTTAAATATTTTAATTTATAAATCATTTAAATTATTTAGAATTTACATTTTATAAATTAATATTTAAATCTCTTAGCTTTATAAAAAGATTTCTTAGGTTTTAATCAAAACATTTTATTTTTCCCCATTATGGTTTTTAATAAAACCTTTGTTTTGCTTCACATAATATTAAAAAGAATATTATGAAGTCCTTTTTCATCAACCTCTGACATTGCTTATTTTAACCTTTTGACATCACCGGTGGTTCACTTCTTGGCATCAATGACAACTTAATTCCTTAACATTAATGACAACTCCATGGACTAAAAATATCCAATAGAGACCCTGATGTGGCTAGGTTTATGGAGGAGGATCTAGTTGATCTTCTCTATGTCGATCCTAGAGTGAATGATGTTGAGACAGCTCTTAGATATAGGATATGGTATAGGGGTATTATGCCCCCAAGGATATCCCCATTGATGCTAGTGTAGAGGCACAAAATGAAGGTTCAATTGGTGTAGATGGCACTCTGATAGGTGAACCGATATTCTATAGAGCAATGAGAGTAGATTCCATAGCCTACTACGTAGGATAGGGTACAAGGTAGTCTATGACACTGGTTAGAATAGATTTGGCATAGGGATAGGAGGAGCAAGTTGGGGTATCCCTGTGGTGGCACAAGTGGGACCTAACAAGATGATAGGCTAGGAAGACTCAGTGGGACTACCATATAGAGTAGTTTCTATGCAAGGGAAGATAGACACTCTCTAGATATAGTTGGGTTAGGTTATAGTAGAGAGAGACATAACAAGGAATAAGTCAAACCACCTCAAGGGAGATATGGATTGGCTAGAGTAGGAGCACCAGTAGGCCTAGGCTAAGGGGATGGCTATTATGATGGCAACCAACTAGACGATGAGATCCACATCCTACAATAGTAGCTATGGAGGGCAAAGGATAGGCGATATGTATTGGTACAAAGGTAGGCCTTCTACCAAGTGTTGTACTTCTAGGTAGTGCCAATGGAGTAGAGGGTACCTCCATTGATATCCCTTTATTCATAAAGCTAGTCATAGTCTTGATCATGGATAGCTACATGGTCCATGAACATACCCTCACCAAGACCACCTTTGATAAGCAAAGTAGAGGAGACAAGCTCACAGATCTAGGGGTAGGGCTAGCATCAGGGTGAAATTCCAATTTTGGATTGTGGTATGCATCCTTGGGGATGGATTGAGTGTGCTAGGTTTGGACTTGTGGCACACCAACTCAGCTAACATGTATTTTTTTTTTATCAATTAATATAATTCTACACTTTTATTATATTGTGTTAAAATGTGTGCATTAATTTTTGTTAAATATTTTAATTAATTTTGTTATGGATGATGATTATAGTTATAATGAATGTAATGCATGATGAATGAATCTAAATGCAACATAAAATGAATGAATGAAACATGAAATATATGTATGGGTGGATGAACAAAAGAAAGGAAGTAAAAATAAGAGAAGAAGAAGAAGATGAAGAAAATAAAGCTCTAAAATGTCAAAGCAAAGAAGAGAAAAGGAGTGGAACCTTGCAAGGATGTATGCTTTCAAATAAGCGAGATGGAGGTTACCCCTCATGTGTAGCCATGAAGCTATATATTAAAGGGTGTTATGCTCAAAAAATATTAACAATTGTAGAGTTATACCCACTATGGGTGTAGTGCTCTCTAATATGGACAAAGAGAAAAAGAGATAAATCTGCTAAGATGTATGCTTGAAAATGGTCAAATTGAGGCTACTCCTCACTTGTGACCATGAAGCTATCAATTATGGGGTGTTGAAATGTTTTTATTGATTTTCCAAAGTGAGTACTACCTGATAGGGGTGAGGTGTGTGCAAGAAAGTGTATGGACAAAATAGAATGCAGTGCATCCATATGTGAGTGTGTGCTTGTGTTAGAAGAAGAGAGAAAATTAAAAAATAATATACATCCTTGTCTTGACAAAGAGAAGAAAGAAAATATGCAAAAAACAAGGACATACTAGAAAAATAATTGTATCCCTTGACTTGGAGAGATAGAAGCAATAAAAACTTTCAAGGTCAAGGGATACAAGAGAAGAAGAAAGAAGAGAAGATGGGATGGGTGAATGCAATGATGAAAATACATATAAATAGTCCTAGGTTGGGGATTTTCTAGGAATCAGAGCCCTAGTGTGAGTGCAATGCATGTGAGCTACAATATAACTAGGTGTTATCACTTGCCATTATCACAAAATCCCTAAGAATCTATATGATCAAGTAGTCATGCAGGTATGAACAAGCAACAATGCAATTGATATGACAATCAAAATGCAAGTGAAATAGAATATCATGAAAACATGTAAAACATTATAGGAATTCATGCAGTATGAATCAAGCAAACCAAATGCAAGATGTGAACTAAACTAGATAAAAATACAAAGTCATGCATAGTATTTTATGTTATTATTATTATTATTATTATTATTTTCAAAGACTAGTCTTTTAAGTTCTTAAAGTCAACACAAATTTTGATTGTGTTTCCTATCTTAACAAACAAGATGATAGTGTAATAAAATGATCCATCAAATAATGGGCTATGAGGTAGGATACTTTCATGACTCCTATCACAAAGAGGATCACCCATAGCATATTATTCGGGGGCTACTACACAAAAATCATTGCAAACTCTAATTGTGTCATCTTTCTTGATGAAAGTGAGAGAGATTCCCAACTTCAAAAGGTCTCTATGAAATAAAGGAATAGGGTCTCCTTGAGAACAAGAAGGCTTGACATGTAGTACATAAGGGATAGACCCTTCAAATGAGAAGCTATTCCAGGGGAAATTCTTATGAGCTAAGTCACAAGGGATATTTATTTTAGCATACTTCTTTGGGGTCACACTAGACTTAGAATGCCCAAGAGTTATAATATTATAAAATAGAATATATGAGGGATAATGGGGATCCTCATCCTCATCACTCCACTCCAAGCCTTGATGATCTAAATATTTAGCATAAGTAATAAGGTGATCATCATTATCAAATGGTAAAGGCTAGTTTTCATCAGGTATGTAGCCTATGCCACATTTACCAAGCCAAATCTCAACATCCAAAGGCTCTTGAATGCCTTTCTATCATGGCCTCCAACCTTTACCTGTATATCCTATACTAGATAGAATTTTATTGGATAGTAGGTAATCATTGGATAGGTAACAATGGGCAAAAGAATACTCTATATGAAAAGGGTCATTATTATGGATATTTTTTTGGTAGTTATACCTATAAATATGAAGGTACACATGCCAATGCATACAACTTCATCCTTCTCATAGGGCAAACCCGTAGTACTTATTGAAGGTGGTAGATTGGCAAGATACAGAAGAGGCTCTTGAAGAAATGGATTAACTTGATCTTGTGATGAAACATTGAGTATCGATTCCTCACTCACTTTTAGATTATTAAGTTGTTTAGTTATGTGAGATGAGGAAACTGAAGGACATAAATTGAGATCAAATTGAGCTTTCTCCACCAATGAAAAATATTCAAATGGATGAGGATCACCCACAATGGTGACAAGTTGGTCCTTAAGTTTGAAATTTAGATATTTATGAAGAGTAGAAGGGACAATCCACATTGCATGAATCCAAGTGCATCCAAGAAGAAGATTAAAATATGTAGGGTAATACACCACATAGAACAAGGTATCTAAGATCTTGGGTATGACCCTAATGGGAAGAGATATAATTTTGTAAGCCTCTTAGGACTCATTGTTGAAAGCTTTTCTGGTGATGTAATATTTGGTTAAGTCTCATTTTAATCCAAACATTTTTAAGAATTGATAAGTGCATAAATTAAGGGAAGAACCATTGTCAATCAAGATTCTCTTGACAAATGTTTCCCCAATTAATGCAGTGATATGGAGGGAGGAATCCCCTTGTAAGTCTAAGGAAGGCATATAATCATCCAAAAATGTGATATGATGTATCCCAAGAGAGCCTACAAAATCAAATATAACACTAGGGGAAATATCTTGAGGAATATATTTTTGTCTTAGAAGTTTCAAAAAATCCTTCCTATGAAAATGAGAAGTTTACAAAACTTCTAATAGAAATATTAGCTAGGGTACTAGCTAACTACTATTGAATGTCAAAGGAGACTTTAGATTGAGGTTTCAACACTAAAGGCGGAGTTTCTACTCTCATGCTCCTTTGTTGGATACTCTACAAAACTAAGGTGGGTTGGATGAAGAGCTCATCTCCTACTAAGAATGGTGAGTTAGTTGATTATGTGCTTTTTTCCTTATATTTATTGCTATCATACCAACCATATTATCATAGGGAGGTGGCACATTACAATATGATACTTGATTAGCTACCTATTCCCATGTCTTGATTATTTGTGGGTGCTTATTGATAGGAGGTTGATTTTTTATTGGAAGATTGGATTTAGAACCTTTTATAACAAGGCAACCTTAATCAATCAAGTGCTAGACCATGTGTTTCAATATCTTACATGATTTTGGCATATGTCCCTCCATTATATGATACTCATAATGTTGACTAGGATTATACCAATTATTTATGGTATCAAGTTGCCTTATGGCAGGTAAATCAATCATATTAGCTTCCAAAAGTTGCTATAAGACCACATTCATAGGCATGTTGAGTCTTGTAAAATTTCTTGGTGGGGGATTTTAAGGTTAGAAAAGCACCATATTTTGTAGGGTGTTAACCACACAGTTAACATACCTACTATCTATTATCCCATCACAAACTACATGCTTATACTTATACTATGTTTTAGTGGTCCTATTCTATTTTATCTTAAGTTGACATATTTTGATAAGGGCTTGATCTACCCTTCTTGATAGATCTATAGCTTGAACAAAACATGTGATAGTCATAGTTTCTAATTCATAAGATATTTGTTCTTGTAAGTTCCCAATATATATCTTAAAAATGTCTCAAGGAGGTAAGGTATATCTCAAGCATCCAACTAGACTCCTCCAACAAGACAAATATTCTAAAAAGCTTTCATCTTCGGCTTGTTTAAACATTTAAACATATTTCATAGTCACATTCTTTTCAACATAAGCATTGAATTGTTGAGCAAACATTTTAGTTGTTTCTTAAAAACCTCAAATAATGATTAGGAAGTTGATAATACCACTCTAATATCATACTACCAAGGCTCATAGGGAACATCGTAAGTAACAATATGCCATCATATATGATATCATGACATGTTTTCCTAAATATTCTTAGAAGCTTGATTGGATCTTCAGTTTCCCTATAGATAGGCAAAATTGATATTGAAAAATGCTTAGGGTAGGACCTAGAGGTAATGATAGGTGTCTAAGGGTTCACTACACATTTCTCTATAGTTGTAAGTGAAACTAGGTGGTTGAATCATGTTCACTCTTGAAACCAATTATTTCATCGTATTAGTTAAACTTTACATCTCAAGATCATTGTTGTGCAATGCCCCTAGGTTCTCTAGGGGAGGGTTATTTGTACGTTTTTGAAAGGGAACTTGGCCTATATTGGAAGCATTGACACTATTATGGTATGGATTATGATATGTGCTATCTTGTTGTGGAGGATAACTAACATTTGTTGGAACAGAAGCATGAATATTGAGATGAGTATAATGAGGAGGAAATTGAACATAATATTGATATGCACTATTAGTTTGAGGGACTTGTAAAACCTTTCAAATATTGGTGGTTACAGGAGTAGCATATGTTGGTTTATGTAAAGTATTACCATGATGTAAAGATTCAAACAAGGGGTTGTTATGAACATTCCTAGAAGAGATCAACTAATGTAAAAGTGAATCCTCCATCAGTCCCCTTATAAATATCATAATTTGTATTAGTTTCAACATGTTCTTGATCTTCTATATCAAGGTTAGGATTCTCTCTATCAACCTGATCATCTTCTTGAGGAATTTTATCAAATTCCAAACACCTTTGCTAACTCCTAAGGAATGGATCCATTAGGAGAAATGAAAGGATAGAGGAGAAAACTAAGGAAAGGCACAAAATAAGGATCTTAAGACATTTTAAATATTTTTTGATCTAAAAAAATATAATTAGTGGTCTTGTTTAAGTTTTTCAATAAAACTCAAAGGAAGAGGATTCTTTTCTTGGCCAGTAAGACATGCATTCAAGTCAGGTTCACTAAATATGTAGAGGGGGAAAACTTCCCTATCGTGTATTATTCTTGAATGAATTTGATGGGAGCCAATGTGAACCATGGGGTGTGTTATATTCTCTACACTTGGGGATACCAAAAGGGATAAGTTCACCAAGATATATTTTAGGACTCACTCCAAGTTTGGGATAGAAATTTTTAGTTTGTTCAATTAAGAAACCACCTATATCTTGGTCTTTCTAAACTAAACTATGCAAAATAAAGTAATGGTTCAAAATACACAATATGCAAGAAAGCAATGTCTAACCCTAGTATGCTTCTTGGATTCAAATATTTATAAGGCTAGATTGCAAGAAATAAAATTACTTTTTTTTTTTCTATTTAAGTAAGGGCACAAGTGAAATGAAAAAACAAGGCTAAAACCTATATGCATACTATATGCTCTTTTCATTTCTAATGTCTAGAAAGCAATCAAATATTTTATTTTTAGATTATGAGCCTATATGTGAATAGAAAATATAAAGTCAAATAGAAAACAACCTAACAGATTTGCTTAGGGAACTTATCTAGTTAAATGTTTGACCTAATATTTATATTGCATCCAACATATCCCACATCTTCAAATCTACAAAATAACTTCACCAAGCACTAAAAAATATGGTCAACGTTAGGGGTCCTACCTAGGCCACTATATTACAGTGCTTGGAGGTGCAACAATCAAGAACCCTAGGTCCTTTTAGCTGACCTTTTGAAATAAAAATGATCTTTGACCTTTGGAACATACACAGTAAAGTATGCAAGCATGAATAGTAAATGATATGTAGAAACAAAATGAACACAAAAACTAGAACAAGGATGCAATCTCTAAACTAGGGTTTGAGGATATATGGTTGTGGCCAAGCTAATATGATATGCATTGCAAGTAAAATAGAATGATGAAAGATATAACATAATAGAAACAAAGAGATAAAAACTTAGAATATGAATGCAAATCAAAACCGTAGGGTCATAGGAAGAACAATCTCCCCAAAGCCTACCTAGACCAAATTTGCACCCTATAAATTATCGAGCATTGATTTAGTAGAAAAAAAGAGATGAGATCAAAGTGCCCAATGGGTGAAGATAATTTTTTCACCCAATTCATAACTTGTAGAATATAGGTTACAAATTCACATAGGAGGGTTAAACACCTTGAAACAGAGATAAAAAAACATGATAGAAGTACACACAATGATGAAATTGAATGAACTAATCAACACAAAGAAATAACATGGTGATATTGTGGAAGAATCAAGAGCAAATGTGGAAGACCTATCCTCCTCAAAGAATATAAATTCTCGTCAAGGTTTTATCCACTTGTAGATCACAAGGAACACCAATAGTAGAGCACTAAAAGCACCAAGAGCACTAGAAGAAGATCACAAGAAGAAAAATAATCTTATTTTGAATTAAGAGCTTATTGATATCATTTGAGGTCCCAAAAAAGAGGATACAATCCCTGTATTTATATAGGGTTTAGAAGGAAAAAAGGTGGAAAAACAAAATGTTAACCTTGATTGAGTTGACGCCTCAAAAGGTCAACCTAAAATTTATGGTTTATCCACAAAAACCCTAAATTTATTGAATCCATACCCCTTAACTTACAAGATGCAAATTCGGTCAAGGTTAAGAAAAATAAGACAAAAGCAAGATGAAAGGGTCCAAACTTGAGCCTAGCAATTTTGATGGCCTCCTAAAGGATTCTAAGGAAAAATGACTCATTTGGGTGGGTCAATTTTTTGTGTTTACAATTAATTAAATTATGTTTTTTTCCCTTATTTAATAAACTAGCTAGTCAATCAATATACCAAAATATTACTTTTGTTGTAGCTTGCCTTTTTATAAAAAAATTATTCATTTAATTTTGCGTTAAATATATTCCTCATCTTCCTCAAAGTGGTATGTTTCTATAATCAACTCATTGACAATATTTTCACTAAGTGATAAAATCTCACCAATTGCCTTCTAAAATTTGGATTTCACAAAGACCATGATTAGCTCAATTATTTGTTATTTGATTTCCTTGTTAGATGACAAATATTATTAATAATAATATATTTTTAGTTGATTGTATGATATAAAAAAGGAAAAAAAAAAATAATATGGTGGGTGCTTATAGGCACCATAGATAATCACTATCCATAGACAATATTGCATAGCACTTCAATGAAAAATGAGCGTGAGCGGGGTATTTATAACAATACTAAAAACTCCTAATTACATCATAAATTTTAACCTAAGCCAACATAACAAGTAAGTTTTAGGTTAATTGCAATTATTAAATTAGGTTTAACCATAACAATGTTAACAATGGCCAACATAACAATGTTAGAGTCTATTACATATTTTGTATCTTGCAAATACATTGCAAGGACTGTTGTAAATACATAGTGTGAATAGAGTCTTGTAAATATGAATCATTTAGATTTTGTCAATTAGTAATCATTAGAGGTTTGTCATTGTTAGCAGTTAATAAAATATATTTATCTTATGAGAAATATGAAGAGTCATATTTCCTAGATGATTGAGGAGATGAATAATTTGTTTAAGATGATATTTCAAAAGTCTTTGCAAAGGCTATATGTATAAGAATCGTATGAGATTTATGTAATGAAATTTTAGTTTATCACTAGTACTTGAATACTAAGTTGGAGATCTGTGAGAATAAAATAAGTTTATTTGAGTACCTATGTATATAATAATATGTGATTTAATATTGATAATATTATAAAAAATAGCTTATATGTTAAGGCTATATGTATAAGAATTGTGTGAGATTTTTGTAATGAAATTTTAGTTCATCACTATTACTAGAATATTGAGTTTGAGATTTGTTAGACTACAATAAGTTTATTTGAATACTAATGTATATAATTGTGTGTGTGATTTAATCTTGATAATACTATGAAAAAAGAGCTTATATGTTATCATTGGTGTTAGAACCACTATTGTGAGAGGAGACATTACTGTGAGAAGAGTCATTATTGTGATAGTAGCCAAGTTATTATTTTTTTGATTTATTAGTGCTATAGTTGAGAGCAAGTTCATGGTGTGATATAATCCAAGAGGTCATAGAGTTGGTAGTGGAGTAGTTAAGGAGACTAAAAACAAACAATATTGAGCATAAGCAAGTGTGGCTAGAGGGTAGGTAAACACTAGAGAAGTGATTTAGTAAGTAAACAAAGAAGTAGTTAGATAAGTATAAAGAACAAGGAGAGTAAAGAGTAGCTCATTGAAATTTTAAAATAAAAATTTTAATGTTTTAAGGAGACAATTGGAGGAAGGCATGAAGATATTGTATACTATAGGTTAGGAGATAGAAGAAAGAAAGTGTTAACGATGGAAAAGTATCGTAGGTGTGTAGTATAAAGAGGAAATATTAGGTGAGAAATGAAGTGAGTCAAGTGTCATAAGTATGTAGGCCAAAGAGGAAATATTGGGTGAGTAGTGAAGTAGGCAATGAAGTGATACATAGGTCATAGAGAAAGTAATGTAACAGTACATGTGGATATGTCTAAAGAGTGATTAACACAAAGGAGTTATAATAACACCAATGTGAAAGGTGTAATTCCATGGAGGAATCAAGTTGTAGGTAATAAGGATGATTATTTTTGTATTAATTTTGGAATATTTAAACCTAAGACATGGATAAATAATTTGTGCCAGGTCTAGAGAGTTGGAAGGAAAGTACTACTTGATGTATAAAATTTAATCACCTCAAAATATTTTCTAAATGGTAATTAATGGTTAATTAAAGGAGTGTAGTATATTTAATTTATTAGAGAGAAAAATTTATGAGGTGAAGGAAGAAATAAATTAATAATTAAAGTGACAATAAATTTATTTGAAAGAAGAAGTTGATAGTGGAAATTGAAGGGAATATAGATTGAGAAAAGAGAAAGAATTTGAAGAAAAAAAAACATGGAATATTTGATTTTGAAAGGATTTTTTTAATTAGGGAGTTAAAAGGTTTTTCTACTTGATAATTAACTAAAATTTGTTCAAACTATAAAATTTCTTCATCAAATTATTTAAAACAGTTACTAAAAATCAAAGAAAAATTTGTTACAATGAAAAACATGGTCAAATGGGTCAAACCATAATTTGTTAACAGAAAAATTGGAAACAAAAATGTGAAAAAACACATAGCATAATAATAGGTCTGAGTTGTAGACCAATTGGTTCCTCCAAACCCTGTAAGGGGGGTGGAGGTCCAAGTTTCAAATCACAGGCCTCATTGTATTGAACGCTTGTCCCTTTCTTGGTGCTTTAAGTGGCATAAAAGGTTTAAAATTATCGTGGCATGGTGGTTATAGGGGTAGACTACATGAATATTTGTGTGGAAAATTTTGGGGTGGACAATGCAAAATACTATCGAGGCCATAAAAATTTGGATAGCCTACCCAGATTCATGGAGGCTACCGATTCCACCATGTAAAAAAAAAAACACATAGCATAAGAATGTTAGAAGATAATTATTGGTATATTGACCTAGGGTCAAGTAAACATATGATGGAAAACAAATAGTGGTTTAATTTTCTTGAATAAATACATGAAAATCCAATTACAATTGGAGATGATCAAACTTATGAGGTCAAAGGGAAAAAAAAATTATCAATCAATCTACTTGATATAAAATGCACAATTGAGAATGTATCATATGTACCTAGCTTAGCTATGAATCTATTATCAATATATCATATGTTATACTAAAACATAATGGTTGAATTTAAAATTATTGATAAGAAAAATAAATGCTTCTATAGTGAATTCTCACTACACGCAAAAGTAGATGCCCTCTTTTAGCCAAATCCAACAATGTGCAAAGATGCTAAAATAAAAAACCTTCAATACTAGAAAGAAAGAGGGTTGAGTATGTCCATAACCTTGAAATTTTCTAGTGATCACAAACTAACAACACTAAATAGAACCCTAGAAAAGAATAAAAGGAAGGATCAAGAGAAAAATAGCACTAATCAAACCATAGAAGTGAACAAGATCACAAAAACTGAAATTTTGGTAACTATGATTGCAATATGATTCTAACTACAGTTGCAGATTAAGGTAGAATACCAATTGGATTGGGAGGTGTGAACAAGGGGATATCCAGAACTCCAATTAAAATTTATAAAGGGATTACAAATGAAATAGATGGAACCAAAAATTTAGCTAAGGCTAGAGGAGTGATCCTATGCAAAAGGGGTGGTAACTAGATCCTATATGGGTTACCTTCACCAAATAGATATAATCTCCCAAATAGATAGATGGTGTATTAAAGTTAATAGTAAAAAACCTACTGAGAAATGGCCTCGAGACTAGTGGCATTTATTGTAGAAGATCCCAACATCTCATCTCTAATGTTTTTGACATATGTAGAAAATTTTCACATCAAATAGATCTAGTACTCCTACAACTTTAATGGCTCTATATCCAAAGACCATGATATTATATATAGTCAATGCGATGGATCCCAAGAAAATTTTTGAAAAGGCTATTATATTTTTGGGGAGAACATTTTCCTAATTTTGTTTATAAGAAGTAGCTTTCTTTTGTTTAATAAAATAAAAAAATTGCTTATTCATGCCTAGTATTTGGTCTTGTGTGTAATCTTTATTTTACCTCTCCCTATGTAATGGTCGAGCTCAAGCCTTGAGTAATTATATTAATTAGTCATCAAGTTTTCTAGAATGTATGTAACCAAATTATGAAATATATGTATGACTCGGTGTGACTATTTGATGTTATGTCGTAGTTCCTATGTGTGTTTCTCATGTTTGAATATTCATGTTGGATGAGTCATGTACATTTCACATTGATGGATGATGCATGTGTTCATTAATTTCACTATCGTACAAAAAAGATTTAGGATATTTGTGTATCACCTCCCATAGAATAAGGTTTATTTTCTATTTCATTTTCTTTTTTATTACTCTCCCTCTCTCGTTTCCTTATAAATTATGTTAGGTTAGGATAGCTTGGGAAGGTGATTTTCAAGATCACATACAAACAAGGATCCGACCAAAAAATCTAAATGTTGTCCTTTGATACAGGTCCCATGATCTTAGGACTACATGATAATTTTTTCAAGTGCATATAACTACTACAACAAATGACCATGACATATTAAGAAAACAATGGTCAAAATAGCATGCCCAATGGTACAAATCAGGGTTATGCATAAGGGGTCAGCCCCAAAATGTATTTATAAAAATTTGACGAATTAGTTTCAAAATCCAGGCAAATAGTATCAAAACACATGTAGAAGGTTAACTATTATTAGGGGTAATGTTGGAAATTTAAACTTAAAATGGTCAAATTATTATAAAATTGGGGTGAATCGACCCCCCAAAAAAATTGCACCCAAAATTTTTTGGCTAATGGGCCTTGGTCAAGGGTCCCAAATATTAGCCAATTCCAAATTTTTAAAATCCTAATTTTAGCCAATTGGCTATAAATAGCCTCTATGCATAACCCTGGGATAAATCATACTATATTTATCCCATGATTATCGTATAGGAGCATTCATGATCATTTCCATCTAGGTGGATGTCTTGCTTCTCCATATTCTTTGTGTCATAAGGGGTGGGTCCCTCCATGTTCGGTTGGGTATTCTTTTCCTTCTCTTGGATTGGTTTCCAAAACCTCCTTAACTTTATCTAGTATTCCATTTATCCTCTAATGCTCATATTTTATTTGATGGGGTTAGCCTTGTTATATTTCAATGTTACATTTAGCTCTAGAGATTCCACTTCTTACCTTTCCCTTACATATCCCTTGTCACTTCTAGTGGGGGTGTTAACTTCTACCCATACCTTGTGATCTACCAAAGCCCTAGCTTCATAAAAAACCACATGTACCCCACATTTGTCCCACATTGTTGGTATTTTTTCTATTGATCCATTGCTATTTTTTGGAGTAGCACCTAGAGTGTGAACTTGAGGAGTGTATCCCAAGACTCATTAATTGGATTTGGGAAGGGTGGTTTGAAAAATAAGATGTATGGTACATTGGATGTTTCCATATCCAAGGCAATAAGGGTCTAAAAAAAAATATTGTCATGTATATGAGTACTTGATATAGTTGTTATGAGCTAGAGGTGTTCCTCAGCTTGGTTGGTAGGATATTGCTATAGAGGGGTTGGTACCACCATAATTTTCTAGTTGTATATTTAAGCTTGATTGTTTTAAATATTGATCTAGATGCATATCCCATCTGTCTTTTCTTCAAACCCTTCCATCAATAGCGCAGCAACCCGATTCTAAAAAATAATTGAGTGTAGCAGGAAAGAGTCATACCCTTGATGATATTTTCATTTTAGTGAAGCCACCAATAGGTTAAGAGCCATATTTTTCTCTATAATATTATTTACTTGATATAATAATACCATATCCTACAAGTGCTCCTATGGTATTATTGAGCCTTCATTGGTGTAATCTAGAAGGGTATCTATTGTTTATTCTAGAATATTTCCCCATTGGTGGCTCTAGTGGTCATAGAGGGTTTCTATAATTCCAAGTAAGAGATAATCTAATTCATACAAAGGCCATGATTGGTCCTTGAGATCTTCTTATTTATGGAGCAAAAGTAATATTAGTAGCAATCAAGGATCTATTGGTTGGTTCATTTGTTTATTGATCTTTGGATCCTTTGGATAGTGTATATTCCTTAGGTGTATACAACTTGTGCTCTAAGAATAGGTAAATTGAGGTCTTCATAGAAACCTCAATCTAATGTGCTTCATAGTGTATTCTTCTAGATATTCATTCTGGAGTAGAGTTATCAGGTGAGTTTTGAAGTGCCTCAACAAGTAGATAGGCAAGGACCCTCACCAACTTTAGAGCATAATTTGTTCTTCATTATAGGACCAAAAATAAGTCAATGGTGTCCCACTAGATGTGCCATGATTTTTTATCCTCTTCAATTTTTTGGGATGTGAGATGGGTTGGACTAGATAGTTGGGATTATCATGCCTTGCATTGAGATACACACTAGGGTTAGTCTCAAGAGTGTGTGGTTAAAATCTATGGAGGGTATCTAAGATTAATTATAATTTCAACTCCTTTTAATATTTAAACTTGAGTGCATAGACCTAATATAATAGCGTTGGGGAGGATAGTGTTAGAGAGATGCAAAAAATGATGATAAAAAAGTAAAACCTAAGATAACCAAGGTGATGTATCAATATCAAGATAAGATGCCCCCACACAAAAAACTTCAGTGTAATGCATCAACATAGTGAACACTTCCTCTACTCAACATATATAAGTGTAGATAGACACACATACATAAAGGAAACATGATAGGGATAACCAAACACTTAGAACCAAATAGTAAGAGGCCTCTAGTATGTATATATGAATATAAAACCATTACAATATTATACTAGAAGTAGAGGCTCGAGGGCATGTCTGTAATACCACTCAAGAATACAAGTACTACTATACAAGGTAAAATAAAGAGAAACCTATATGAAATGTATAACTTATTGATCCTTCACAATGCTAAACTATCTACTATTTATAAGTTACAAAGGGAAAGATATTCCCTCAAAAATTGTATAGATATTTCAAAAAAATGGTTGCTCTTTTTAGTACCAGGTCATGTCTTCATTTCATTTGTTAGTTTTATTACGGTCCTTAGATTTAAGCCTAAAATTGTTAAATGGTTTTGAACTACTACTACCATTATTTCCATCTACTTATTTTGGGATTCTTAAAGTGTGAGTGTAGGAAATATCTGTAATTAATATGTTAGATTTGGGGTTGCTCTTGAGGTAGCTTCCACATTCTTACCTTGAATGCATCAACCATTCTTCTATACCTATCTAATTTTATATGTGGAGGTATATGAGCTTGAGGCTCTTCTATATTTATGAGCTTTATTACTACTTATCTTCCATTATCTCCCATTGTCAAACTTTTTTTTTTATTGTTTGATTATCAAGTAATGTTACCACGTTTATTCTTTGGATATTTCTTGACCTACTTCTTAAATTTTTTCTATTTTTTCTTTTATCATAAATTTCAAAACTCTTGATTATAAAATATTCTACTCTTCACACATATTTTGAGACTCTCCTCCAACTTCCCATTTTTGGGTTTTAGATGACACAAACCATTGAAACTTTTTTCCTTCCCCTTACCATTGAATCTATTGAAAGTGCCATCGATTTTCAATCAAAAAATTTGTTGCCCTTTGCACCTTATTCTACCTTGTGGCTTTTGGTATTTTTGCTTAGATATTTTACCCACACTCGTTCACCACCTCATTTTATGCAAATGCCATCTCATGAAATTCATGCTAAGGATTTATCCTTCCAAGTGTAGTGAGAAATCACAATAGTTTCCATAAGATCTCTAAATATCTTAATTGAATGGTGAGATATTTGATAATTTAAATGCTTGGCCACTAGAACTTTTAGAAAAGAGTTTGAGAAGTAACATTTCATCATGGGTGATGTCACTACAAGAAATTTGAAAGAGTTTAAGGAGATTAACTAGATATTTCTTACCATCATACATTTGAAATATAGGAGTTTCAATATTCAATATAAAAGGGTAGTAGGTTATGATAGGATCAAATGGTTAGTTATAGAGTTAATCATGGGAATATTTGTGGCTAGACAAAGCTCCTTAAAGGTAAACTATTTGCCATTCTAGTTCCTTTAATTCTACCTTTCCATTTATGAATTGATATTCAAGGGAAAATGGATTCAAATATTCTTACGATAATATTAATGGAGGTTGTGGATTAACATATGAAAAAAGTTGATATGTTTGGGGGGGTGGCACAGAAGGTGGTGCCATATGTCAAGACCATAGGTGTTGGCTTAAATCTTACCCCTAATACATTTGATAAACAATAATTAGTACAAGTAGGATCTGAGACGGGATGAATGTAAGGTTAGGAAGGAGGAGGACTTCTAGAAGGAGGAATAGAAGTAGACACCTCAGGGTGTAAGATATCTATACAAGATGTGAGCATAAAATATTTATAGGCTAATGGGATATTTTAATTCCTATTACTAATGATGGAAAAAATAGGAGTATTAGTAGAATAAATGAAATTGGTGATATATGCACTAGGATCAGAAGTATTTTATTAGATAATGCATTTATTTAATTGATTAAGAATTGTATTGAGTTGACTATTTGATAGGTTATTATCCTCATGTAACGGTAAATTAATTTTTGGCATCCTACTTACTACTTGGCTAACAATAAAAATAGGGAAGATCCACCCTTAAACCCACAACCACCTAACTATAAGGATGTCTAAGAAGATGTATTTATTTCATAATACAAAATCCTTTATATGATCTATAAAAAAAAAACTACTCTTTCTACAACATTACCCTCATCATCAGCAAATGTAGGATTAGAAAAAGGATTTCCTTCTTCATGGTTATTCAAAAATAAAATATAAAAATATGATGGAAATAGCATTCTACGAGTATTATAGTAGTTTTTATCCATAGGGAAAGGTTAAGAAGGGAATTTATTTTATGTTTTTAAGGGTTTGAACAATAAAAAGGAAGAAAGTGTTTTGTTCACTTCTATCCCCTCCTCTGTAGATACTAATCCATTCAATATACCTTAGGGAGGATTCATGATATACCTAAATCTTTTAGTATATGCACCCTTCTGAGATACTTTGCAATACATGGAAGAGGCTTGATCCTTTCAAGATATGTGGTCATATGTGAGAGATACCTCGATATACATGAAAGAGAATGGTACAATGATCAGCCATGTCTATATACATGACTCAAGATGATATGTAAGAGGGTAAGATATTTGTTAGTCTTAATTTATATGAAATAATAAATACAAACAAAATTATATGATCTTATTTAAAGTTTAATTATTTTTTATCTTTACTAGGGCTAGGCTCAAGGTACTTTATGACTTGTTGAGGTGTTCATGTCGAGTTTACCAAAATGTAACAATACATGCAGAACATAGTTGTTACCTCAATATATGTATGTTATATATCCTAACACTATGTTTAATATGTTGATTAACAAACACCTAGGCGTTCAATTACTAGACCAATTCCTTTAAGGCGAGATATAATGCAAGAATTAAAAGGATGCAAAAACAAAATTTATGAAAATAAACAAAACCTTAAATATGTTCCTTTTTAATTCAAATGATTGCAAGGAAAAGTAAAGGATACTTTATTTTAGAGAAAACAAGAGATTGCTGAAAACATACAAGGGGTTATATTTCCTTTTCTAAATCAATTTTAATGATGCCATAATGGATGGATGCCCTCAATTATGGAAAAAGGTATGGGTTAAAGGGCTTATCCCAAAAATATCCTTCTTCCTTTGGATTGTTGCTCATAATAATATTTTAACCTTAGATAATTTGTAGAAAAGGGGTTTTCAATTTCCAAATAGATGTATCTTATGCTACAAAGAAGAAGAAATTGTGGATCATATTTTCCTACACTGTAATTTTGTGAGAATAATTTGGAGTAGATTGTGGAATGACTTGAGAATTCAATGGGTAATTATTGCCTCCTTGAAAGACCTCCTAATCCAATGGGAAAGGAATTCAAGTAGGAATATACTAAATGAATTCTATATATTCATCCCTCCACATTTGATTTGGGTTGTGGAAGGAGAGGAATCTTAGAATTTTACAAAAAAAGCAAAATTGAAGCAAATGTGTATCAACTAGTGAAGGCCTGTGTAAGTGATAATTATTCAGTTTTTCAACCCCAAGGCATAGGAAAGGAGAAAGAAATGATAAAATTACTATAATTACTTTCCCATGATGAGGTGGAAGTTGATGATGATTTGGACATGGATTAATGGGGGTGTTGTATGTGAATTCTGAGATAATATGATGAAAAATGATGATGAATTAATATGTAATAATGATATGGTCCAAGAATGGTTGAAAGGACATTCAAATAAGATGAATTAGTATGTTGTAAGTGGTGTAGACAAGATTTGTTTTCAAGAAGCAGAGGAGGTAAAATAGTAATGCTTTAGTTTTTTTGGGGGGATATGTTTTATTTTTTTGATGAAGTCTAAAATATTTTTGTAAAGAGGTTTTGGGGGCCCTATAAAAAAAACCCATATCTTTATTTACCTAATAAAAAAGTTAATTTGATACAAAAAATCTAATTAAACTTGATATCTTTCATTTTAGTGAGTTAATTGCAATAAACTAGAAAGCATAACCATAACATAGAGAAAAATAATAGGTATTAAACTATAAAGATCAAATAGGGAGGTTTTAGAAACAGAGATACCCGAATTTACCCGAATAACAAATGCATCACCCAGTTGTGAATATGCTACCTATAGCTCTATCAATGCAAATATCCCTTAGGTAATACAATCGTTGATCCTATAAAAATAAACACAATAGTAACAAGCATGAGAGCAAGGGAGTCTATCCAACTGAGATAAGGGTTGATACATATTGATTTGAGAGGTTAGATCCCTTGGCCACTTAAGGAAACTTATAAAAATGACATAAAATGTATAATACATGAACTAGTGATGTTTGCTTTATTTACTATAATTTGGTGATAAAATTGCTTATAATAGTGAAATAAAAAGATACAAGGAAAATTGCATCAAATATGATGAGTATAAATATATGAGGTGTCTTGTAATGGGTGTTATTTAATTTATAAATGCATTAAAAATACTATTTTAAGAGGAGAAAATCACAAAAAATAACAAAATCCAAATGTGTGGCCTGACTATAGTTAGGTAGTGCAAATGCTTTAAGGGGAGATTCAAGTAGATGGAAGGCAAAGAAGTGAGTACAAATATCTACAAGTGAGGGGATAGTCTAGAGAGAACTAGGAAATTTTTCATGTAATAGATGTGGTAGAGAAACAATTATTACTATATGCTAACTAACATTATCATAGAAAATAAACAAGCCTTCAAATACGAAAGGGAAGGGTGTGTATAATATGCATGAGGTATTTCAAAAATACACAAATAAGAGCAAAGTAAAAGACAGGTTAAAATAAACTATGTATGGCAAAGTAAAAGAGATGTTATTATAGGAGTGCAAGAAGAAAAAGTATATTGAAAAAGCAAGAGGAGATCACAAACCAAGCCCTGTGGGGTGCCTCCTTTCCATTATTTCTCAGTGAGTCTCTTACCCATTTTCTAAGTATGTTTGCTATTGTCCTTTTTTATTTTCTCTATTGTGCTCACTAAGATGTCTTTCTTGGAAGATAACCAAAAATATGGTTTTAACACTAAAATGGTAGCATGTGGTTAAGAGGAATCAAGAGAACTTATAGCAACATGTAAGTAGCAAAGAATGTTATTGTTATTGTCATCCCCTAGGGTTTATTTATAGATTTTCCATGGGATATTATTGGAGGGCAACTCCTAGATATTCAAGTGTTCAAAGGTAATCAAACATGGATTAGGAAAGAGCATGTGTGATCATGGTAGTGAGTGGAGGTATACCTATGAGGTATAATTTTTGGGTTTTTGCTCATGCCAAATCATTTGCATCACCTAAATTTGTGTCATGATGCAAATGCAGTTGGTGTAAACATAATATAACCATTGAAAGTTTGTGTGGAGGGGAAAAAATACCCTGCTATGTACGATTCTTGGCTAGATCCACAAAAGAAATCCAAGGTGACCGTGAGGTCTATGTTGTTCTCTACACCTCAATGTAAAAGGGGGGAAGGGTTCACCAAGAATGGTTTTAGGACTCGCTCCAAGTTTGGGGGTTTTGGATAATTTGTTATGTATTCATTTCAAGACAATAACCTATGCTTGGACTTTCTATAAAGATAAAGTACAATGCAAAAATACATAATGTAAGAAAACAAAAGCTAAACCTAGAATGATTCTTTGTTTGAATGCTTTCTAGTCCTATGGTTCTAAAATATAAAACCTTCAAGCAAGGGATCAATATAGGATGCACAAATAGTATTAAAATCCTAAGTGCACACTAAATATTATTTTCCTTTCAAATGCCTAGAAATTAAAAGATATTTCTTTTTACAATAGATCTAGTGTTCAAATAGGAATAAAAAACATTCAACAAACAACCTAAAGACTAATTAGGGTACTTATATTATCTGATGGTTGATCCTTGTTTTTATATTTTTCTAGAAATATCTAATATTTCATGTTCCTACAAGATAACTTAGCAAACAATGGTAGATATCACAAAAGTAGGCAAAAGGGTTGAGACCTTCAAAATAGTTGATCTCTCCTTATGGCTTCAACACTTGTCCACCAAGATCTACAATGCACACAATCGAACGTAGTAGAAAAATAGAACTTAAATAGATTATATGCCACACTTGTGAGTTATATTGCTTGCATAAGAAAATATATCACATGGAGAACTTTCTTAAAACCACTTGAGAATTTCTTGTTGAAAAGAATGACTTCAAACCCTCCTTTTATAGCGGATTTGAAAGCGAAATGGGTGGGTAAAACTAAGAAAATCTAATGCCAAAATATGCAAACTTTAAAAATTAGGTTTCCTTAAGAGAAAAACCTAAAATGCAAAATCGTGCCCTGCAAAGGCCGACCATGATTTCACAATTTGAAATCGTGCCCATCAAAAGTGGACCACAATTTCATAACTATTGGACCCCTGTGTAGTTTTAATTCATTTTGGAGGGTCAAACGAAGTGAGAAAAAGATAAATCATATATTTTTGGAAAGCTATTTCTAATATCAATCCAGTGATATAATATTTGAGGGGAAACAAGAAGTTTTGGTAGGGAAAAATTAAGGTCAACTATGACCCTTCTTTTCCAAGGAGAAAACAAGGGATCTAGGAAACATTACTTACCTTAGTGAGTCAATTTTTTGTGTTTACATTTTTCTCCCTCTTTATTGAATTTAAGGCTAATTAAATGCATAAAAGAAAGATGTACACTCTTATGGGAAATAATAAAATAAACACAAAAAAGGGTGGCCTGGTTTTGACAAAGGGGTGGTGCAAAAGGGGTATCACGATGGATACTCTAGACTTTTGCACACAAGATGAGACATTACTACCATTAATGCCTCTAAGTCTAGGATGCTCTTTTGAGGTTAAAAATGAATGAAATTTATTTAAGAAACTCAAAAAAATGCAAATAAAAGAAAAACATAATAATATAGAAAAACAAAGCAAGAAAATAAACAACATGACAAGGATCACTGGGCACAACATGAATCTAATACAACTAACATGAAATACATGGATGAATAGAATAAAGGAAAAGAAATAAGAAGGGAAGAGGAGAGAAGAAGAAGAAGAAGAACAACAACAACAACAAGAACATCTCCAAATAACATCAATGAAATAGAAAGTGAGATAAGTTGATCAAGAACCCTGTATGAAGGGTGTTATGCCTAAAAGGATGGTCCAAATGTGAAGTGAAAAAATTGCTAAGGGTGTAGTAATTGGTAATATGGATATATGGTCCAAATAAGGAGTGTAACCCACTATTGATGATTGCTCTCTAAGATGAATAAATGATGGATCATAAACCATTATGGGTGATTACTTGCTAGTGACTTGCTAATTATGGAAGGAGAATCATGCAAAGGGCAAGGATATACTAAAAGAGGATTGTATTCCTTAACTTTGGAGACAAATGATGGTCATTGTAAAACTTTCCAAGTCAAGGAATACAAGAAGAATATAGAAGAAAAGAAAAAGAGCAAAAGAAGAAAAGCAAATAAGAAGGAATGAAAATGTAGGGGCCCTAGGTTGGGGCTTCACTAGGCATAAGAGTCGTAGTGAGAGTGCAATGTGAGCTACAACTTAACTAGGTTTTATCACTTCCTATTATTTTGAATACCCAAAAAACTATATAATCAAGTAGTCATGAAAAAGTAATCATTCAATTATGACAAGTAGAAGTGCATGAAAACAAAATATCAGGAAACTATGCAAAGTATGACAGGAAGTCATGCAATATGAGTAGGCAAGCAAATGCAGTGTGATCTAAGATAAATGCAAAATATAATTTAGATGATGAATCAAGTATAATATTATTTAAATGCATTATATTCATTGGTTCTTTAAGTTCTTTACCACTCAAAGAAGCCAAATTATAGGCACTTGAGCCAAACTTTGGTCATTATGACAAAGGACCTTAATCAATTTGGCTAAAACTTACCTCAAATATCAACATGAAAATTGGTGTTCTTTTGGTTTTTCTTGATGACAAGGTCCCCAACCTCAAAAGAATATTTGCAAAATTTTATATAATAATATCATCGAATCCTATCCTGATAGGCTCACAAATGCTCTAAGGCATGAATATGATTTTCATCCAGTAGCTCCAATTGGTGCAAATGATCAACATGAAAATCATCACCAAATGATGCATCTTGCAATAAGATGCACAATGAGGGAATATTGAGCTCAAAAGGAAACACTTCCTTAGACCCATTTACCAATACATATGGTGAGGAACCTATGGGGGTATGCACACTAGTATGATAGGCCCATAGGATAGGACAGAGATGGATATGCCAATCATGATCAGTCTTACTAATATTTTTAAGATCCTAATCAAATACTTGTTAGATGCTTTAGCTTGTCCATTACCCTAAGGGTAATAATTATTCGACCACCTATGATGAATCATGTACTTAGCACAAATATTATGGATATATTTATTCTTGAAAATATTTTCATTGTCAAAACAATCACTGAAGGAATCCCAAACCTACAAAGAATATAGTTGAAGATGAACTTGGAAAACTGAGCTCTAGTCATTGTAACCAATGGTATGAATTCAACCCATTTAGTGAAGTACTCAATCACTATAATGATAAACTTATGATCATCAGATGATATTGGGTTAATCTTCCCTATAATGTCTAATTCCCACATGGAAAATGGCCAAGGGGAAGAGATAACTTCAAGGTCTTGAGAAGGAGCATGAACAAGACGGTTGTGGTATTGACACTTATTATAGAACTAAACATAGTTACATACATATTTATCCATGGAAGCCCAATAGCACTCCATTCGAAGGAGATTTTTAGCAATAGCATTGCTACTGAAATGGCCTCCACATGAACCTTCATGAGCATCACTAAGATCAAGATGAGCTTCATTGGAGTTAAGACATCACAAGAATATACCTTCAAAATAATGTTGATACAAAGTATTATCGGTTATGATGAATTGACATACCCTTTTACACAAGAGATAATGTTTATTGTGATCGAAACCATCAGGTATCAAACCATCCTTAATGAAATTAAAGATGTTAGTATACCATGGCTAAGATAGGGAATCTTCGATGGTCAAACATTCTAATAGAACAAGACAAAAACCAAGCAATGTGGGCTACCACAGTTATCTAATGATAATCAATACTTGACCATATTCCAACTCTAAAGGGAACAAGGATACAGTAGCAGCCATGACATCAACATCATGGTTTGAGGATCTAGGGATAGACTCTATGGTTACTCGATCAAACAAGGACAAAAACTTGGTGACAATATCCTTGTAGGGCTTAAGTTTATCATCTTGAGTCTGATAAACATCATTGACATGAATGACCACAAGTTGAGAGTCACCAAATATCAAGAGGAGTCTAACCTAAAAATCTAAGGTTTCTCTAAGATCAAGGATCAAAGATTCATATTCAGCAATATAGTTCGTGCAAGAAAAATAAAGTTTTAAGGACAAGGGGATGAATTTTTTTTAGGGGTGACTATAATAACTCCAACATCAGGTCCCTTCATGCATTGGGTTCCATCAAAAAAAATTCCAAGCCTCAAACACTTCAACTTCAATGTTGAAGCACTCATCAGGAAACTCAACAACCAAAGTATGGGTAACTTCTAGGGGAGTAGAGTCTAAATGGTCAGCAATCACCTGACCCTTGATAGCCTTCTGACTTATGAAAGCCAGGTCAAACTTACTAAGGGCTAACACCCTTTTAGGGGCTCAACTTGAAAGGTAGGGCTTAGACATAAAATAGCACAAAGGATCAAAATTTGCAACTACCAATATCTTATGGTTGAGCATGTAGTACCTTAGCTTATTGGAAGCAAACACTATGGCAATCTAAAGATTCTCTAAGGGAGTGTACTTGGTTTCATAGCTAACCAAGGTTCCACTGATATAGTAGATAGCTCACTCTTTTCTTTGATCATCATGTTGGGCTAGCATGGCTCCCAAAGCATGAGTAGTAGCTTCTATGTAAAGCATCAAATGCCTACTAGGCACAAGGGGAACTATGACGGGTGGGGAAGTGAGATACTACCTAAAATCATCAAAATATTTTTGACACTCAAAATACTACTAGAAAACCACACATTTCTTAATAAGCTTAAGAAAGGACTGACACTTATCAGGTAACTAGGAAATGAACCGATGAATAGCCTAAATCTTACCTTTTAGGCTACATAGTTCAGTTAGGTGTAAGGAGGAGTTATGTCAATGATAGCCGCTATATTAGCGAGGTTCAATTCAATGCCTCTCCTAGAAACTATGAACTCTAAAAAATTTCTAGATGTGACTCCAAACACACACTTAGTGGGTTTTAGATGAATCCAAAAATGCCAAATCCTTTCAAAAATCATCTTAAATCATGAACATGATCCTTTCATTGTATGGAGCAAGCCAAAAGATCATCCACATAGTCCTGGAGAATATCATGCATCATGTCATGGAAAATATAAGTCATGGCCTGCTGATAGGTAGCTCCTACATTCTTCAAGCCAAAAGGCATGACTTTCCAATAGAAGATACCCCATGAAGTGGTGAATGCTATCTTGGATTGATCTTTAGGGGTGATCAAGATATGATTGTATCCTGAGAAACCATCAATGAGTGAAACCATTCCATATTTGGTGGTTAAATCTATGATACTAAGTTAAAATCATCCTTGGGACATGCTAAGTTATACTAAATTCAGTACATACTTTGATTGTTCCTTCTTAGCTATAGGAACGATATTGGAAATCCAATCAGAATAGTCGATAGCTTTTATTAAACTAACATCAAGGAGTTTTTGGTGCTAAGCCTTTACTAAAAGGGTGACATTAGGATTCATATTCCAAAGTTTCTACTTAAGAGACTTGTAATTAGGCTTAACTACCAAATGATTCATAACAAGGGAAGGATGAAGCCCTGACATGTTAGCATATGGCCAAGCAAAAATATCTTGATATTATTTTAACAAATTGATCAATTTCTCCTACTCATCCATGTACAAGGCTTTACCTAGCGTAAGGATTCTAGGGTCTTCCTTAGAACCTATGTTCAAATCTATGGTATCCTTGATGAAAATTGAAAACTCATCCTCAATAGGAGGTGG
Source organism: Wollemia nobilis (assembly GCA_028583015.1). NCBI lineage: Eukaryota > Viridiplantae > Streptophyta > Pinopsida > Araucariales > Araucariaceae > Wollemia > Wollemia nobilis. The sequence continues at coordinate 5,943,403 of JAQPPZ010006195.1, read as the reverse complement.
GGTAGGAATCACTTCTAGTTGCTCAATATACTTGGGAGACATAGAACCAAAGTCCACTTGAGAACTACAAGACTCAACTTGTGTTGTGCAAGGGAAAGACCCATGAAATCAAATATCATTTTGAGGTAGATCCTCATATGTGGTATACTGCTATGGGATTAATACCAGCAAAGAAGGAGAGGGTGGTCCCTCATCCTCAACACTCCACTCTAAACCTTGATGAGATTTATGTAGAACATGCTCCTAACGAGAAGAGCTGACTTGATCCTATAATAATATTTTTATTGGTGATTCCTCATTGATGTTTTCAAAATGCTTATTTATGTTAGGTGAGGAATCTAATGAATTAAACTGAGCTAGATCATCTAGTGAGAAATATTCAAATGTATGAGGATCACCCATGACAGAAATAAGTTTATTTTTAAATTCAAATTTTAAACATTGATGAAAGGTAGAAGGGATGACCTTCATTGCATGGATCCAAGGACATCTGAGAAGTATATTGAAATATGAAGGGCAAGATACCACATAGAAAAATGTATCTAAAATATTAGGTCCAAACTTAAGAGGAAGGGATATGCTGCCACAACCTTCTTGAAACGCGTTGTTGAAAATTTTAATGATATCACCGAATTTAGTTAAATTTTCCTCTTTTAATCTAGACTTTTGAAAGAAATGATATGTACATAAATTTATGGAGGAACCATTATCAATCATAATTCTCTTGAAAAAGTATCCCCAATAAATGCAGTGATGTAAAGGGAAGAATATTTTTGTAAATATAATGAATAAATATTATCATCAAAGAATGTGAGATAATGTACCCCAATAGAACTAGCCATATTACTAGGGGAAATATCTGGAAGAATAGATTGTTGCTTTAGAACATTTAGCAAAGCTTATCCATGAGTAGGAGAAGTTTGCAAAATTTATAAGAGAAAAATATTCATGGAAAAACTCATCTCCTATTGAGACCGCTGGATCTATCGATTTTGCACCTGCTGCTCTAAAGTAGTTGTTACCATACCAACCATATTATTATTATAAGGTGGTACATTATTATAAGATACTTGATTAGATACTTGCTAATTTTGCTTAAGTATATTTTGATTAATCGTGGACTCTTGTTGACCATTTAAATATTGAGAACTTTCTACATCAAGATGTCCTATGTTAATTAAATCTTGAACCACATGTTTCAATTTCTTACAAGAATTTGTCCAATGTCCTTCCACTTTGTGATATGTATAGTGTTACCCTTCCTTGTACCAATTAGATGTAGTATATGGTTTTTTTATGGGAGGTAACTCAATCATATTATATTCTGAAAGTTGTTGTAAAACTACTTCCATGGGTGTGCCAAGTATTGTAAAATTCCTCTATGGAGGCTTTTGAAGTATCATATTTTTGAGACTGCTAGCAATTCTATTAACAAGTCTACTATCCTTTATACCATCACATACCACATGATTATTCTTATACTATGACTTAGTAGATTTTTCTTCTTTTACTTTGAGCTATCCTCTTCTAATGAGAGCCTATTCCACTTTTCTTGCTAACTTAATTGCTTTCTCAAAATATGTAATAGTTGTAGTCTCTAAAGCATAAAATAGATGTTCTTGCAATTTTCCAATAAATATCTCAAGCATATATCAATGTGTAAAGTATATCTTAAATGTCCAACTAGACTTCTCCAACGAGATAGGAATTATGAAAAACTCTCTTCTTTACCTTGTTTCAAATTATAAAAATCTTTCATAGTCACATCCTTTTCAATGCAGGCACCAAAATATTTAACAAATAATTCTTCTATCTCTTCAAAATTTCTCAAGGAATAATTGGGTAACCGATAATACCACTCTAATTTCATGCCACCAAGACTTTAAGGAAATGATTTTAGTAACAACATATCATCATATATGAGATCATGACATGTTATCCTGAATCTTATTAGGTTCTCAATAGGATATTCTATCCCTTTATATATAGGTAATACTAGCATAAAAATGTGCTTAGGATAAGGTCTTGTAGCAATAATAAGATCCAACGGTTGGTTACACATATCTTTATAACTATAAGTGAAATTTGAAGGCTGAATCATCTCCACCTTTGAAACTAATTATTTCACCATATTTTTCAAATTCTGCACTCTTGGATTACTATTATATAATATCCCTAGATTCCCTAAGGGAGAAGCATTGGAAGTATTGATACTATTGTGGTATGTGGTATATTGTTGGGGAGGTCAATTGATAATTGGTGGAACAAAAGAAAAATTGTTGAGATAAGTGGATTGAGGATGAAATTGAATATAATTTTGAGTGATGCCACTTTTTGGAGGGACTTTTACATTCCTTCCAATGTTGGTGGTTATAGTAGTGGCATAAGTTGGATGATGGACAAGATTACCATGATTATCATAAGATATTCTAAGTTCCTCAAGTTGGGTTTCTTCCTCCATAGCTTCATCCAAGGAATACTTATGACGCTTGTAAAAGCTCCACATATATTCAAAATATTTGAAGGTAAGGTTCACATTGGATCCCCTAATAGGATCAAGACTATTATCAATATCTTCATTTAACTATTCCTCAATATTATGATTTTCTCTATCAATATGATCATTCTCTTGGAAAATTTCATCAAACTTCAAAAGCCTTCATCCATTCCTAAGGTTTGAAGCCATTAGGAAATGAAAGAAGGGTAGAGTGGAAAGATCAACGAAAATAATCAAAATATTTTAAAACAATTTTTAAATATTTTTTGATCTAAACACACAACATTTAATGATCTTGATAAAATATTTTAAAGAAAAAGGAGGTATTCACATCGAGTTCACCAAAATGTGTAGAGGGGGAAAACTTCCCTACCTCATACGATTCTTGGCTGGATCCACAAAATAAAGTCAAGGTGATCATGGGGGCTATGTTGTTCCCTACACCTCAGTGTAAAAGGAGGGAAGGGTTCACCAGAAATAGTTTTAGAACTCGATCCAATTTTGGGGGTTTTGGGAGAATTTTTTATGTATTCATTTCACAACAATCATGTATGTTTGGTCTTTCTAGAAATATAAAGTACAATGCAAAAATATAGAATGCAAGAAAAAAAAAGGTGACCCTATAATGATTCTTCGTTTGAATGCTTTCTAACCCTAGGGTTCTAAAATAGAAAACATTCAAGCAAGGTCTCAAGAGATGATGCACAAATAGTATTAAAACCTTAAGTGTGCACTAAATGTCTTTTCCTTTCAAATACCTAGAAATTAAAAGATATTTCTGTTTACATTAGATATAGGGTTAGGTTCAAGGTGTAGACCAATTGGTTCAACCAAATCCCGAAAGGGAGGCAGAGGTCCAAGGTTCAAATCTTAGGCTTCATCATACTAAACTCTTGTTCCTTTATTGGTGCTTTCAATGGCATAAAAGGTTTTAAATGATTATGGCATGGTGGTTATAGGGGTGAACTATATGAAGAACTATGTGGTAGCTTTCAGGGCAGACAATACAGAATACTGTGGAAGCCATACAAGCCAAACATCTTGCCTGGATTCATGGAAACTATTGGTTCCACCATGTAAATTCAAAAAAAAACAAAAAGTCATTGAATCTGGGGTTCAAATAGGAATAACAAACATTCAACAAACAACCTAAAGACTAATTAGGGTACTTATATTATCCTATGGTTGATCCTTATTTTTATCCTTTTTTTGAAATGTCTAATAATTCTTGTTTCTGTAAGATAACTTAGAAAACATTGGTAGATAGCACAAAATTAGGCAAAAGGATTGAGACCTCCAAAATTGTTGATCACTCATTAGGGCTTCAACACTTGTCCACCAATATCTACAATGCAGATAATCGAACATAGAAGAAAATAGACCTTCAATAGATTATATGCCACACTTGTGAGTTAGATTGCTTGTAGAAGAAAATAAATTACATGTAGAACTTGTGTAAAACCACTTGAGAACTTCTTGATGAAAAAAATGACTTCAAACCCTCCTTTTATAGTGGATTTTAAAGTGAAATGGGTAGGAAAAAGTAAGAAAATCCGATGCCAAAACACGCCAACTTCAAAATTAGGGATTCCTTAAGAGAAAACCCTAAAATGCAAAATTGTGCCCTACAAAGGTCGACCATGATTTCACAATGCAAAATCACATCCCTCAAAAGTGAACAGTGATTTCACAACTGTTGGACCCCTTTGCAATTTTAATGCATTTTGGAGGGTTAAACAAAGTTAGAATGGGAAAAATCATATATCGTTGGAAATATTTTTTTGAGACAAATCCAATAATATAATATTTAATGGGAAATAATAAGGTTTGGTAGGGAAAAAATTAGCTCAAATATGACCCTTATTTTCCAAGGAGAAAACAAGGGATCCAGGAAAAAATAGTCACCTTAGTAAGTCAATTTTTTATGTCTAAAAAAGTCAAATCTAGATAGGAGAGATTTAAATTATCATGTTTTGCATTTGCATCACCTAATCATGTTTGTGTCACCCAAGTGCAAAACGTGCAAATGCTTTACAACCAACATACACATAGTTGGTGTAAATGCTAGTTGGTTGACACAAACACATTTGAAGGTTAAATACCCTATAATTGGTCCTAAGGTATGTTAAAATAGTTTATCTTAATAATAAAAAAAAAATTGTCTAGTTTTAGGATTAGTTGATAGAAGTCATAGTTATCTAGTGCATAAAATTGGATATCTAGAATGATTCATATTAATTTTGAGTATACATAGAAAGATTGTTTTAATTTTTTTTACCAATAATTCATAATATGAACTTATCAAATTTATATGAGTAAATTAGGTGCAAGAAAATGGGTTACAAAAATAGAATTGAAGTGGATGCACAATCCCTAACAAGATGGTTTCCTAAACCTAGAGAATTGAATTGATACAGTTGAACTTTGAACTTGAAGATAACATGAGAAGATGATTTGTGTCAATTTTTAACACAAACACACACACATACATATATATGTATGTATGTATATATCTATACATATATATGTACACACACACACACACACACACACACATATATATATATATATATAATAGGATTTTGAAAGGGTTTCCATTTCCCTTTTACATCAATTTAGTTATATTGAGCTATTTTGTGCCACTAATATTTGAACCTTGGTGTGGGCTACATCAACTATTTTTCCCAACCCTTGAAACAAGGATCCATTGGCTAAAACAATTGAGTTAAAATTATGGGTTTTTATGAGGTATCTTAGTTCCTTCGTATTGATCATGGTTTGAACCTTGGACCTTCCTAAAGAGAGGTTAAATCCCTTACCACTACAGTAAGCTTACAATTGGATTAACTCAAAGTATAACATGTATGTATCCAAAGAGAAATGTATATGATTTTTGTAATTTCATGACCAAATATTCTTACATTTGTTCATTTTTTACTTTTTAATAAGTTATGTAAATTCTACTAGGGGCCACTCCCATAAAAATACCAAATAATACATTTGTTGTTATGTCAATTGAACCATATCCAACATGCCTTTTTATCACATTTTTTTTCTATTAAATATATTTTTCAACTTCCTTTAAGTGGTATGTTTCCACAATCATCTCCTTGAAATCAATTTTATTAAGAGATATTATCTCACTTGGTCAGTTTTCTTCTAAAATGTGAATTTCGCCAAGATGAATATCAACACCATGACTGGATAATTTATCTAATACTATATTTCTTTCTTTATAAATAAGCTCAAACTTCCAAAATATTACCTCTAGAAATAGGCAATGAACATCAACAATAATATTATTTTTTTATCTAGTATCCACATCCATTTTTGTCAATAGCATTGATGATAGTTTGTGAATCCCCTTCAATTAAAATATATTTCCATACATTTTTTATGGTAATTTTAATCCCTATAAGAAGTTACCTATCCTATTTAGTTGAAGTTCCATTTGATTCTATGTAAGTGAGGATAATTGTTTTTTTAACTATTTCTAAAAATACCACCTCCACCAGCTTTTTCGAGATTTCCTTTGGAAGCACCATCAGAATTAATTTGGATAAATATAATTTTTGGACAATTCCTTTTTACCCTAGATCAAGGTAAATCCTTTGTTTTAATTCCATTATTGTATTTGACTCTTCCATGCACGTTCAAATTCTTTAGCTAACTTATTAGCACATTTTTTTTCTGCACTTGAGACTTCCCATGGTGAGAACAATATTTGTAGATATTTTGCAAGAGAGGAAATAATACATTTCCAAACTTGGGCATGATTTTGAGATTTAATTTTAAAAATTCTATTATTCCTTTCAAGCCATAAATTCCAACAAGTAATGGCAAGTTCAATCCTCCATATAATACATAATGCTTTAGATTTGAAATAATTAATCCAATATTTCATCAACACTTTCAATATTGATAGAGCTACCCAATATAATTTTATATTTTTTAAAAAATTTACCCCAAATAGTGTGAGCAAAGGGAAAATGAATAAGTAAATGGCTTGATATTTCTAAATCCTTCTCACACAAGGCACATCTAAAAGGTCTATAATATCCTCTTCTTTGTAGACTCTCTCCTGTAAGAATCTTACTTTCAATTTCTAACTAAAGGAATTTGAGGCCTTAGGGAGAACCTATAATGACTAAACATTCTTCCAAGGAAAAAAATTGGGAGATGGAAATTTTGATTGCTCTAAATTCTCATATCACAACTTGATCGAGTATCCACCATATTTTTTTAAATTTCAAACGGACTCATCTTTTCATGTAAAAGTTGGAAAATAAAACTCTTGAAGCATATTTTGAAGTTCATCTATAATTCATTTGAGTTCCTCTCCTTCAAAAGTGTTATTAAATGAAATCCATGATATGGAGTTGTTGCTCTTGTAAATATAGTCTTTGACCTTTGGATATTTACATGCTAGGTATGCTTGAGCCAATGGTTGCCATTATAATTCAAATATAAGAGGATAAGGCTTCAACCAAGCATCGGACCAAAAATTTGCATAACACCTCTCATTGATTGACCATCTAATATGTTTAATTATAAATTACAAACTATATAATATGAAGTTCCATGTTTGTGATCCTTTGAGTAGGTTTATTTTCCTAAATAATTCCATTGCACCAAGAGAACCTATATATTTTTAAATAAAAATTTTGGCCTATTTCTTTCCTTGATCTTTGAATAATTTCCACCTAATCTTTGCCCCTAATTTCAAATTCATAAGCCTTAAATTTCTCAAGCCTACTCCCCCAATGTTCTTTCCTTTTCAAACCCTATCCCACTTACAAAGAGGAAACCTAAAATTTACCTTACAACCATTCCATAGAAAGTCTCTTAGAATTTTATCAAATTTTGATGTTATACCTGATGGTAATCTTTAAAGTGACATTATATAAATAAGGATGGATTACAATGAAGTATTTAAGAGTTGTAGCCTTCCTACCATGGTTAATAACTTACCTTTCCAACTTGCAAAACAAGCTTTCATTCTATCCAAAAAAGAAATCAAAAGATCCTTTTTATTTCCTTTATGAGATAAAAGAATACCCAAGTAGGTTGATGGTTTTTTCAAATTTAAACACTAAAATATTCATAATAATTTATTCTAAATATAGGGTAGTGTTAATGAAAAATATTGGATTTTGTAATATTAACCAACTTTCTAGTATCCTTCTCGTAGCATAATAATATTGATTTAAACTCCTTAGCCAAGATGGCCCAAAAGAAAGTATCATCAACAAATTAGAGATGAGATTCAGAGGGACCATTTTTTGCAACTTGAATACCTTTGATTTTTCCTTCCATTTTTTCTTTGAGAAAGCTCTCCCTAATGCTTCCACAAGAATAATAGATCGATAGGGAGATAGTGTATCACCTTGACGAAGTCCACTAAATGACTTGAAGTAACCAATGGGAGAACCATTGATCAAAATAGAAAATTTTGTAGTGCTATAATAAAATTTTATCCATTCACACCAACTATAATCAAATCCAAACCTTTTGAGAATAGTGTTATCTTTCAAGCCGAACTATCTCAAATTATTTCAAGTCCCAATATAATTACGCCACAATGTTTTAGGTCATAATATTAATATTCAAGAGTAAAATTAAATATATGAGCAATCAAATATATATCTATGACAATATAAATAAAATAACATTCACTATAATATAAAATATGGCTGTAAATTACCAAAATCATTCATGCACAAATATAAAGAATACTTACAATAAATTGGCTATAAATTTGTATACAATCTTCAATATTATCAATTCTTGTTGGTGAAATCTTACAAATCATTTTTCCAATACAATTTATGGAGCTTTGTTTACATAATATAGACATAGAAGGTGACTCTTAAATACTTGAAAATTGCACTCCTCACACATCTGGAAGTTGAAAACTTCCCTATTATTTTCCTTTGGCTTATCATATTACCACTTGTATACAAGACTCTTCACTCTCTTCTTACATGCATACTTGATTCTATGACATTTGCACACTTCTACATGACTCTTAATCTCTTACATACACTCCTATTGCAAGACACTTGTGCACATCCTCACATTACATATTTGGATACTTACATACATGATACTTGTACATTTTCTCCCAATACACACATGCACTCTTACATGACATAAAACTTGTGCATATCCTGCACATTACACTCTTACATGACACATGCATATCCTGCATATAGACACTTACATAAAGGAAAAACATAAATCACTTATCTAGAATATAGACTCAAACTCTAATCTATTACATATTTACATTTATACCATAAAGGTACCATGGTGTACATTTACATGTACCAAATAATGTATTATTATCCAACACCTCCTTGTATTACATTATTTGGTTATTGAAGACTCTAGTCTTTAATATTCATCTTCAATCATCAATCAGGTAACTTTGCATTAAGTATCATCTTTTGCTTGATATTCGTTATTATCTTCTTTCTTGAGTTATAATATAAATTCTCCTTCATCTTCATTCTTTGGTTCTTCAATATTTTCTTCTTTGTTACCTTGTTAATGACCTGCTTGATTTTATTCATTGTTCTTGATCTTTGGTTTATGTGCTTCTACATTTGTGTTGTGCATGACTTATTATTCATATTTAACCTTTGGATCATGTTTTTCCTTTATTCTTGTAATTTCTAAATATTTTCGTAAAGTATCATAATAATTTCCTAAATTTTATTAGCTTGGAATATCAATTTTACATACAAAATGAAACATTATTTTCTAGGATGATTCACTTGATTCATCTGTATCATGATCAAACACTATTTTCCTTTCAATCATCTCTTTTTTATTTTGATTTTATTTTCATCCTTATGAATTTCAAGTGAACTTAATTCCATATACATTATGCTACCTATATCAATAGGTATTGTAATAATATCATTTAAATTAAATTGCTTCAATAAACTTTGAACGTAAATAATATTCAATTTTTTCAAAGCTTTTATTCATAGCTTCTCTATAGATTAATTGCATTGCCATATCTAGCTTACCCTCAGATTTTTCAATCAATGTGCTAATAATAGACTTTATAACTTATAGTATTTTATTTTTTATCTTGAATTTCAAATTATATTCTTCTATGATAATAAAATTTTGTAATTCAATGATTCAATTTCTTTGAAGTTGAAAATATTCTATCTCCAAGGTTCAATAAATGCAATTTCAAAACAATAATTTTGTAATACATTTTCTAAACCTTTGAAATGGAACTGTTTTTATCTCCCTACTAAATTAAATTTGTAAGTTAAAAAAAAATCAAACCTTCTTAAAATAATCAAATTTCAAAATTTCCTTATAATTTAAATCTTCAAAAAAAATCAAATAATTTTTTTTCAAATTTAAAAAATCTTCTAACTCATCAAATCAAATTTCAAATTCAAATCCTAATATCCTATTTGAAGTAGAAAACCTTATCACACCATACTTTAATAAACATTAAAATACTAAAAAATTAATAATTTGAACTATGAATTTCAAATTATAGTTGAAATCCTTATAACTCCCACCTAATAATTAAATCATTAAAAAGTAGTATTCCTTTTAACTCCCACTTAATAATTAAATTTCCTAAGATTAAAAACCTTAAATAATCTTCTTTCTTAGGACTTTAATTATCCAATTAAAAGGTAATGTGACTTACCTTAGTCTCCATCTAGCTAACTTGCTGAAGAAACACTTAAAATTAATTAATGCCTTTGTTATGACTATAGCATGTTGCAGACGTTAAGATTCTTTCCTATGATTTCAATCACCTTCAACACGTGTTGAAAGAATTCTAAATGGCATTTGAATGGGCATTTGAATAGGTTTATATAAACATTTGGTTGGGCACCTTTATGGAATGCAATACCATTTGGCTTCCAATGGTAGATGCTTGCCTCTCTTTCCTAGAAACTTAAGGTGACTGCGTAGTTGGCCTCTTCACTATGATTACCTCTCAGATTCAATATTCTATTAGCCTATTCTCTACACTAGTTACCCTAAAAACTTAGGTTGATAATTTTGGTATATGTTGGCCTCTTTTGTAGACATTAGCCTCTTCTTTGTAATGGCTTAAGCACTCTACTCATTGTGCTCACTTCTCTAATTATGCCTACATAATTGGATAAATGTTGCTCATCTTCAACAGATTCAACACTTTTTAATAGTTGTCTTCCCTTGCTTTTAGCTTATGATTGTTATGTCCTATTAGGAAAACTAAACTTCAACCAAAGGTGTCTCTTCAAGCTCTTTTCTAGATAGTTGGAGTGATACTTGGGCACATCTAACTATGGAATCTCTATTAAAGTGCATCTTGAGTGCTTCACCTATGCAATTGGATTCTTTCTTATTGCTACCATTGTGCTTTCTTGTCTCAAGTGCTACCTAAGTGTTATTTGTGTGCTTCTTTAATTTTACCACTATGTACTCTTAGCTTGAGTGCTTCCTTACTCGAGTGCTTCCTCTCTATAAGCTATCTTGGTTGCTTCCACTCTATACTAGAGCACTATTAGACTTAGGTGCTTCTTCTATACTTTGGCACTACCAGGGCCCTATATTCTTTACTCTTATTTTTAATCTTGATTGACTACAACTTGAATGTTCTCTTTGAATGTTATTCCTACTTTTAGTAAACTTGGCTGTAAAATAATCTTTCAATATTAGTAGAAATTTATAATTTTTTTCTTTCTATTATACCATGGATTTTATCCAAGTTATCTTATATTCTTTTGATTTTAGAAGCTTATATTTCTTCTCAATTATATGGAAGCTATGATGCTTATCTTTTATATGGAATCATTGATGCTTCTCAATCTTATAGAAACTTTGATGCTTCTCAACTCTATGATATCTTAGGTTGAACCTAATAACAATATGATTCCTCTCTTTTCTAGATAATCCAAAATATTATCAAGGTGACTTTAAATGTCCTCTCACATCCAAATTTCTTTTGAGTTGGCCCTTAATCAATTCCAGATAAGTATTTTTCTTCATTGGTTTTCTTTGAATCAAGTGGATATATCCTAGAATCCAAATCAAGGAGAATTTTATTTATCCCCTCAATATCTACTCAATCGGACCTATAAAAGAGTCCAATTCTTCATTACTTTCTGTTGGACCATAATGAAAGGTCACAAGTTTATTAATGAATAGTGAGTACATATATATAGGCATCATGCTTGTATGAGATTATGACAAGTGTCATGATCTCCATAACCTCACATGGATCAATCCATGTGACATGCATAAGATAAAATATGCATGAGACAAAAGATAAAGTGCACATGAGACAAAAGGTAAAGTGCACATAAGACAAAAGGTAAAGTGCACATTAAAATATTCTAACACCCCCTTAATGTGCATTGTCCTAAATATATACAAAGAGAATTCAACATTAGATAACATCCCCCCTTAATGTTGACTTTGATTACAACATACATAGAGCATTTTTCTAAACTTGGAAAACTTGTCAAGCCCAAGTGACTTGGTGAAGATGTCTACCACTTGATCTTGAGTTGGTACATACTCCATGTGTATAATGTCTTCTTGAACCATTTCTTTGATGAAGTGATGATGGATCTCAATATGCTCAGTGTGAGCATGGATGGTAGAAACCTAGTTCCTAGAAACTTGGATAGACGAAATACAAATAAAATTAGATGCAAATGCAATGGAAATGGATAGAATCACTGTTATAAATGAATCACTTTTGCATAGGAGGTAAACTTGCCAATGGATCAAATAAAATATATTTTCTTATTCTTCGATGGATGATTGTTAACACCCTTGTGAATGCATATAAGTATCTACCCTAGAGCTGTGAGGTGAAAGGACACAATGGTCCATAAATAAATTAGTGAATTAAATAATAGTAATAGTTAGGATTAGGATCCTAACATGCCACCATCCTTAAAAAGAGATTTGTCCTTAAAGTGGAAAATGAAGAAATTTTTACTGGATATGATGAATTTTTTCCCATGTAGCATCTTCAAAAGGTATGCCTCTCTATTGAATCAAAATTTTGGTGATAGTGTGATGTCAAAGTTATCGAATGTAGTGATCCAAGATAGCTTCAGGTTCAACCATGAGTGCTCCATCCTCTGTGAACTTAGGGAGTTGAGTTTGCATAGTGATGTGTGTGCCAACCGCTAGTTTAAGGTAAGAGACATGGAAAATGGGATGAATTTAGAAAGATTATGGAAACTCAAGTTTATAAGCAATGAGGTCCGAGGTGTAGACCAATTGGTTCATCCAAACCCCATAAGGGGGGCGAAGGTCCAAGGTTCAAATCTCGGGCCTCGTCGGACTGAATGCTTGTCCCTTTCTTGGTGCTTTCAGTGGTGTAAAAGGTTTAAAATGATTGTGGCATGGTGGTTATAGGGGCGGATTGTATGAATATTTGTGTAGAAGCTTATAGGGTGGACATCACATAATACTGTGGTGGCCATAAAAAATGGACAGCCTACCCAGATTCGTGGCGGCTACCGATTCCACCATGTAAATACAAAAAAAAAAAAAAGTTTATAAGCAATGGGTCCAATGCGTTGGAGAACTTTATAAGGCTCGTAAAATTTGGGAGCTAACTTTTATGAACCCTTGATTTTGAGAGAAGTTTTATGATAATGTTGAAGACAAAGGAATACCATATCTCCTTCTTGAAAATCTTGCTCAATATTATGTTGGTGTGCTTGTTGCTTCATACAATGTTGTGTGGTGTGTAGATTATCTTTGAGAAGGTGAATAATATTATCTCGAGTAGAAAGTTCCATCTCCACTGCTGGTACATTGGTACTTCCTTGAATATAAGAGGTAATAGAAGGTGATACTTGGCCATATAAAGCTTCATATGGTGTCAACTTAATGGCAATGTTATATGAGGTATTATACCACCATTCAACGAAAGGGATCCATTTAACCCAATAAAAGGGTTGAGTAGAAAAAAAACAATGTAGGTAAATTTCTAGATATTTATTAACAACTTTGGTTTGACCGTTGGTTTGGGGATGATAAGTGGAACTCATACAAATTTGAGTACCCTGGAGTTTAAACAATTCTCTCCAAAAATTGCTAGTGAAGGTGGGATCACGATCACTAACTATAGTGGAAGGCATGCCATGTAGTTTAAAGATATTATCAAAAAAATTTGGGTGATGGTACTATCTATGTAAGGGTGGGACAAAGGGCAAAAATTAGCATATTTAGATAAGCAATCCACCACAACTAGAATAGTAGTTTTTCCAACATATTTAGGAAGGCCTTTAATAAAATCCATGGAAATATCAACCCATGTTTTTGTTGGAATGGGGAGAGGTTGAAGAAGGCCCGAGGTACCTACTATCTCTCCTTTTTGTCTTTGGTTGGTCTCACATTCATTCATGAATTTCTTGATATCTTGTTTCATACCTACCCAATAAAAATATCTAGCCACTCTTTTATAAGTTTTTAGGAATCCAAAATGTCCTGCAATAGGTGTGGCATGTAACTCATGGAGGAGTTTTGTTTGATATGAGGAGGTAGGTGATAGGACAAGATGTCCTTTGTACCTAAGTATGCTATTATTCCAAGAGTAGTGAGGCTTGCTTGTGGGGTCTTATTGTATTTGTTGAATTCATGTTTGTGTTGTGGGATCATTAAACCATTCTTCAGTTAATTTGTCTATCCATTTTGGAATAGGAGAGGAAAGGGCATGTAATTGGGGTATTTTTTCAAATTTTTGTGAAAGGGCATCGATGACCATGTTATCCTTTCCTTTTCTATATATGATTTCATAGTCATATCCTAATAGTTTAGTAACCCACTTTTGTTGTTTAGGAGTGGATATGTGTTTCTCAAGAAAATACTTTAGACTATGGTGGTCAGTCCGAATAATGAAACGTTGGCCGATAAGGTAAGGTCTCCAATGTTGAATAGCATGAATAATAGCTAACATATCTTTTTCATATGTGGAGTGGGCCAAATTATTTCCAAAAAATACCTTTCTAGTAAAATCCAAGGGTCTTTCATTTTGCATGAGAACGGTTCCTATTCCTACTCCCGAAGCATCGCTTTCAATAATAAATGGTTTAGAAAAATCCACCATGGCTGACACATGAGTGGTACACCTGGTATTTTTTAAGGCGGTAAAAGCATCGTCAACCTTTGAGGACCAAAGAAAAGTATTATTTTTTAGTAGATCTATCAAGGGGGCTATGATATTTGACAAATTTATGATAGTACCTTGTTAATCCTAAAAAACCATGTAAGCCTTTCAAGGTTTTTGGAATAGGCCAACTTTTTACATCTTCAATCTTACGAGGATCCACTTTAACTCCTTATTTAGAGACAATATGTCCGAGATATTCAATTTCTTGTTGTCCGAAGGAACATTTTGATCTTTTGGCATATAATTGGTTGTCCTCCAAGGTTTTCAATGCTTGGTCTAAATGATGTGAGTGATATTCCCATGTTTTGTTATAAATCAAAATATCATCAAAGAAAATAAAAATAAATTTTCGAAGGAAAGGGTGGAATACCTGGTTCATTAGACTTTGAAATATAGAGGAGGCATTGGTAAGGCCAAATGGTATAACCATAAATTCATAATGCCCTTCATGAGTGTGGAAGGTAGTTTTTGGGATATCACTTTCCTTTACCCGAATTTTATGGTAACCTAATCGTAAATCTAATTTTGAGAAATATGTAGCTCCATGTAGTTCATCTAATAATTCATCGATGATAGGGATGGGAAATTTATCTTTGATGGTTAGTTTGTTAAGGGCACAAAATCAATGCATAGGTGCCATGACCCATATTTATTTTGAACTAATAAAATGGGAGAGGAGTAAGGACTCACACTAGGTCTAATAACCCCTGCCTTTAGTAATTCTTGTACTAGTTTTTCAATTTTCATTTTCTATAGATAAGGGTATCGGTAAGGTCGGATATTAGGGGGTTGATGCCCTGGAAGAAGTTGAATGGCATGATCATGGCTACATGGAGAGGGTAACCCTTTTGGTTTGTTAAATACTTGAGAATGGTGTGCTATAAGTTGTAATTCGGGCACTTCTGGTTGTTATTCATTGGTGGTTTGGATGGAAAATAATTGTGCAATCATACCCTTGCCTCCTTTGCAAATAATTTTCTCCATTCTATGGGAACTTACGATTTGTGAAGGGCCTAATTTTAATCCTTTAATAGTATGTGTTTGGTTCTTTTATGTGAATTGTATCCATAAGTATTCAAAATACTATTGGATTGTGTCGAGTGTTCATAACCATTATACTCCTAGGATGATATCGCATCCTCCTAATGGTAGTACATACATATCCCATTTCATATTATAATCACCCATAGTGAGTTTAATATTTTGACACTTTCCTTTGCATGCAATCCTTCCTCCATTTCCAATCATGACCTTAAAGCTAGTACAAGGATGTATAAAACAATTGGTTTATTTTTCTACCTTTGGATCAATAAAATTATGCATGCTACCAGAGTCCATAAGCATAGTGAAATTTTCTTTTTTAAAGTGCCCTTTGATTTTCACACTTTGTGGGGAGGAGAAACTTGCGAGGGTGTTAAAAGAGATTTTTTTTTATCCTCGTTATTTTCCTCCAAGGTATTCGTCACTACTTCCACCTCAATATTATCCTCTTCTTTTGGACTACAATGATCAATCGTATCCAAAATATATAGTTTTGGTGTAATACATTTGTGTTTGGGGATGAATTTCTTATCATAAAGAAAAAAAGACCCTTTTCTCTTCTTTCCTTCATTTCCTCAGGGCTAATTCATTTAATTGGTAAGACTCTATTTAGTTTTGGGGTGGTGTAGATATTCTGTGATTTTTTGATAGGTGGTCTTCCTAGTCGATGCTAGTTATTGAATTTTTCTTCTGCCATTTGAGTTAGCATGATAGTATGCATCATGCCAGTGGGGTTGAGCATTTGTACTTATAATTGAATCTTCCTTTAATCCACTAATGAAACAAATTTATAAGAATGAGGTATTTAGGCCTGATGTAAGATTTGCCAATTTTTCAAATTGGTATTCTCGCACTGTAGTGGTTTGGCAGAGTTTGGTAAGGGCTCTCGTGAAATATTCAAATTTAGTAGGCCAAATCATACCATTAGGTTTTTTATAAATTATAGCCATGTAGAGGGGCCATTTATCTTTATGTACCATTGATACCATTGGATGGCAATATTTTCTAGGTGGAAGGATGTGATGTGAACCTTATGTGCCTTCGGGACCTAGTAGAGGGAGAAGTATTGGTCAGCTTGATAGATCCAATTGGTGGGGTTGCCTCCTTCAAATTTTGGAAAATCCAATTTAGTAGTTCTAGGTAGGATGGATTTCTATGGTCCCCCAAGTAATTCTTGATGTGTTGGTACTCTAATAGGTTGGTCATCTTGGATTAATGCTATATTTTGGTGTACCGTATTGATAGAGTGGTTAGTGGTGTCAATTTTTAAGTCTAGCTCTGCTATATTGTTTTCAAATTCTGCCTTTGGTATAGTGTTTTTGTCCTTCCATTGGAAAAAATCATCCTTTGTTATAATTTTATTTGCAATATCATCCTTCCATCGATTCATTTTTTGCATGAAAACCTTAATAGGATCTTGTGATCGCCTGTCGTTGGCCATTTTAGGGTTGATTTGAAATTTGCAAGTCTTATTTTACAAAAAGTAATTAAATTTTGTGATTATTTGGTTAATTTTGTGTTTATTGCCATTTAGAAAAAAATTCCAACTAAATTTGTCAAATTTTTAGCAAAAATTTACCAAAATTTTAGCAATTTTTTTGCCAATTTAACAACAATTTAAAAAAATAGGGTTTATTTACCAATTTCTTAATAAGAAATTACAAAAATTAGGATTTATTTTGAATTATCAATGGCTATCAAATGGTTAGATTGATATGGATTTTTTCCAATGGTCATATTTTTGGTTGGGTAACAACGATCATAATTTGAATTTCAAATTTTGAATGGGCAGAGCGATCGGGAGCGGTAAGGATCGGTAGGACCAAAAGGCGGCATGGAGCGGCAGTTGGCATGAAGGACAAGTAGGATTGTTCAAGATCGATGGGACTAGTGGGTGGTATGGAGAGGTAGTTGGCATGAAGGATGAGCGGGGTCTAAGCATCACAGAGAGTGAGGGATCAGAGTGAGGGGAGGAAACAGTGGAGTGGAAATCAAGGAGTGAAGCAGGAGGAAAATAGCGGAGTGAAAGTCGAGGAGCGGGCAACACGAGAATGGGGGTAGAGTGGAGGTGGTGGAGAGAATCATGGAAAGCTAGGAAATGGAGGAGGATTAAGGTTGTGCTTGTGTGTGACTACCAAGTGGTAGTCACAACCACTAATTGTGTGCTTGCCCTTTTAAACCCTTAATAACTCAAAACACAAGCAATGTGGAATTTATATCCCAAATATTAAAAAAAATTACATTCACCTGTCTAGTGATCAAAATTTTGACCGATGGCCTAAAAAGGTAATAAAAAATTAGGTTAAATCATAAATTTTATAATTTATCATCGTTAATCTGTGTTTTTGCCATATTTTTATTAGTGTAGTGCAGAATGAAATATTTTTGTTGTTTTAACTTTTTTCTCCAATCTGGAGCTCGACTACAAGATTCCTTAGATGTTTTTAGATGAATTTAAGAATATTTTGGCTTTGTTTTTCTTCCAAAACATTCAATTTTTATTATACTTGAGTTTATAATTGCCATTGTCTACGAACTTTGAGTTATAATTGTCATTGTCTACGATATTTTTGTGTTCTCTCAATCGGGTTCTCCATGATGTTCTTGGCAATAATTTGTTACTTATCTGATGATATATGGATAGTAAACAATGATGGTGATATTATATGGTGTGGTCATGTTAATGGTTGAGCATTTTTGTAGAGTGAATAGGGTGACACAAAATTATTTTGCACACTAATTTCAAATGAAAGAATGATGTTGAGGTGCTAGGATGGTATGGCTCTGATACCAAATGGTAGGAACCTAGTTCCTAGAAACCTAGATGGATGAAGTACAAATAAAACTAGATGCAAATGCAATGGAAATGGATAGAATCACTATTATAAATGAATCACTTTTGCACTGGAAGTAAACCTACCAATGGATCAAAAAATATATATTTTATTGTTCTTCGATGGATTATTGTTAACACCCTTATGAATGCATATAAGTATATATCCTAGAGTTGTGATGTGAAAGAACATAATGGTCCATAAATAAATTAGTGAATTAAATAATAGTAATAGTTAGTATTAGGATCCTAACAATGGAAGACTAGATTTTTGGTCATCTTAATGGTACTTTGATTGTCACAATATATTTGTGTTGGACCATATATGAGTAGCCCAACATCCTGAAGTAGCTGCCTCAACCAAATAGCTTCCTTAGTTGCCTCAACTACTGCCTTATACTCTACTTCTACTTGAAGACAAGGAAACTGTAAGTTGTTTCTTGGTACTCCATGAAATGGTACCTTGGCCCAACTGAAAGCAATAACCAGAAGTGGATCTTCTAGTTTTAGGACAACTAGCCCAATCTGAATCTGTGTACCCAATCAATGAAAAGTCATCACATGTTGTATACATAAGACCATGATGAGGGGTCCCCTTGAGGAATCTCAAAATCCTCTTAGTTGCTATCCAATGGCTCTTCTTGGGATCCTGCATGAATCTAGAAATAAGGCCAACTGAATAGGTAATATCTGGTCTAGTTGAAGTTAAGTAGATCAAACTACCAACTAGTTTCCTATAAAGGGTGCCATCAACCCTTTCTTCATCATCACTATTGACCAATTTCAATCGGGTTTCCATGGGAGTGGGGGATGGTTTACACTCCTCCATGTGAAACCTCTCCAAGATAGACTGAATATATTTAGCTTGGGAGATAAATATCTTACCAGGTTGTTGCCATACCTCTATGCCTAAGCAATAGTGGAGGAGGCCCAAGTCAGTCATTTCAAAAATTTTGCATAAGTCCTCTTTGAGAAACCTTATTCCATCTATGTCATCACCTGTAATGAGAAGATCATCCACATACAATGTAACCAAAATGATGTGGTTCCTCCAATGTTTCACATAGAGAGTAGATTCTACTACAGATCTAGTGAAACCAAGGTTGATGAAATAGGAGTCAATTTTGGCATACCAAGCTCGGGGTGCTTGCTTCAACCCATATAGAGCTTTCTTCAATTTGAGGACTTTGTTTTCTTGGCCTTTGATTGTGTACCCTGGTGGTTGGTTCACATACACTTCCTCCTTCAATGCACCATTGAGAAAGGCACTTTTTACATCCATCTGATATATAGGCCACTATTTTTGAGCAGCTAAAGCAATAATTGTGTGGATTGTAGTCATCTTTTCCACAGGAGAAAAGGTCTCCTCATAATCAATTCCCTCTTGTTGCTTATAGCCTTGAGCTACTAGGCGAGCCTTGTAGCGATCTAATGAGCCATCTACTTTATACTTTACCTTGTACACCCATTTTGTGCCAATGGTGGATTTACTTGGGGGTAAATCAACTAACTCCCATGTGTGATTCCGTTCAATGGAATCCAATTCCTGATCCATGGCAAGAATCCATTTAGGATCACCAAGTGCTTCTTTGACATTAGAAGGTTCTGGTTGGCTAAGGACTTTGGCCATGAGGGCATAATTCACTTGGTGTCTTAGGGCAGAAGGCCTTTTACCTATATAAGTGGGCAAGTGACTTTGGGCTTCATCTATGGTAGATTGGACCCACTTAGGTAAAGGATTGGATGATGTGGCATTATCATTAGATGGAGGAGGAGTAGGAGGGGAAGGAGGACATGGATCATTTGTGGGGAGGTCCTGATATTGAGGAATATTTTGATTTGTGAGGGAAGAGGAAGGACTAGATGAGATGGTTGGTGCCAAAGGAGCAACTATTTCATGAATTGGTTGAAAAGTGGGGGCCATAGGAGGAGGATTAGATGGGGGATACTCATTGAAGGTAACATCCCTAGAGAGAAAAATCCTCTTGGAAATAGGCTCATATAACTTATAGGCTTTGGCAGTATCACTATAGCCAACAAAGATGCATTTTTGGCTCTTATCATCAAATTTCCTTCTTTTTTGATAAGGAATGTGGGCATAGGCAACACATCCAAAAACTTTGAGATGGCCCACATAAGGTATCCTTCCACTCCATAATTCCTCTGGTGTTATGTCATGCAAAGCCTTAGTGGAGGACCTATTGGTCAAGTAGGCAACAGTAAGAACAACTTCCCCCCAGAATGTGTTTGGTAACTTAGCAACAAGTAGCATAGATTTGGCCCTATTTGTGATGGTTTGATTCATCCTCTCAGCTACTCCATTTTTTTGAGGTGTATAAGGAGTTGTGAACTACCTCCTTATGCCATGATGCTTACAAAAGCTAAAAAAGGCTTTGGAAATATATTCTCCACCATTATCTGACCTCAATGTGTTGATTTGATAGCCACTTTCTCTTTCTACAAGTGCCATGAAGTCTTTGAATGTATCAAGGGCTTGCCATTTGTACTGAATGAGATAGATCCAAACTTTTCTACTGTAATCATCAATGAAAGTGATGTAATATCTAGCCCCAGTATGAGAGTTAATAGACATTGGCCCACAAATATCTGAATGTACTAATTGTAATGGTTTGTTGGCTCTCCAAGCCTTTCCTAACTCAAAAGGTTGTCTATGGTGTTTGGAAATAACACATGGCTCACAAAAGCATTTAGACTCCCTAAGGTGAGGAAGTCCTTTTACCAAACCCTTTCTTGCCATCATTTGAAGATTATGAAAATTCAAGTGACCCATTCTTTCATGCCACATATACTCCAAAGAAAAAGTAGTATTTGTATGCAAAGAGTGTTTGGTTATAGATTGGGTAACAAGATAGTAGACACCATCCTTCTTGACTCCCATGGCTTTGACATAGCCATTTGGTTCCTTAATATAGCACTTGTCTTTATCAAAAAATATAGTGTAACCCTTATCTATAAGTTGCCCAATAGAAAGGAGACTCCTCTTGAGGCCAGGTACATACAATACATCTATAGCAAGAATATTCTTCCCATTGTGTAAAGCAAGTGGTGCTTCTCCTACACCTTCAATGGGAAGAGCACTTTCATCTCCAAAAGTAATGGATTGGTTATGGGTAGGTTGAACCTTGGTCAACCAATCCTTTCTTCCTATCATGTGTTTAGCTGCCCCTGAGTCTATATACCAATAATATTTATCTTCAACATTGATCTGATTTGCTGCATACAATGTATTGAGATTATGATCTTGTTGACTCCTTTGATCTCTCTATCTTTGATAACAATTAGTGGCATTATGATTGGATTTGCCACAATAATCACACCCTTGTTGGTTATTGGTATGATTGGGTTGTTGTGGAGGCCTATGATTTTGAGGCCTTCTATTAGATTGATTCCCTTGGGAAGGTCTTGTTTCCCATCTTGGTTGCTGATGTGGTTATTGATGTGGTTGTTGTTGGGATTGTTGTGGCTAATTTTTATGAGGTTGTTATTGATATGGGTAATTATATCTCTGTCTCCCTCTCTGATTTTGATGTTGTTGATGTGGACCCCTATTGGGTCTATGTTGTAGGGATGCCTTGGTGGCAAAGGCTACTGATGTGGAATCAATCTCTTCATATTTTATAAGGGCTTGCTCATGTTGCTTAAGGAGAACTTCAATCTCCTCAAATGGTGCACTCATTGTTTTACCAGTTAGATTTAACATGGTAGCATATGCATGAAATTTAGAAGGGAGGCCTCTCAACATGATTGGAACTAACTCATTATTAGGAAGAGTTAAACCAACAACTAAGAAATCATTTCTAATAGACTTCACTTCCATAAGGTAATTAGTAAGTGAGCCTTTCATACAAATATTATGCAATTTATGTTTCAAATACAAAATTTTATCCTCACTAGGCCTATCAAATAGCCTTTTTAGTGCATCCCAAGCTTCTTTTGGTGTAGTAGCAACCCTTATAGATTCTCTACATTGAATCCCAGTAGAGAGTTTGATTAAGCTTAATGCTATGTTAGAGTTCTTTTCAAATAATGCCTTAGTTGTAGCATCTGTAGGTGGAGTTAATGCTGCTTCATTTTTTGCTCTATCTCTAACATAGTCCCACATACCATGCATCATTAATATGGACTCCATTTCAAATTTCCAATTTGCATATGTGTTAGCTCCCTCAAGATTTTGTGTGAGACCACTTAGTAGATTTGTGGATGTCATGATTAGAAAAGGAGTAAGAGAGGAGGGAGCTCAACCAAGGAAGTAATGAGGAACACAAGTGCCAAGAAAAGGCCCTCAAAAGAATCTAGGGTACACCACTTAAGACCCACAAGGTGTGGAGGGTTCACCTAGTTCTTCCACTCTGAATCAACAAGTGTTTCCAATAGTGGGAGGAAGACTTGAACACATGTGACCTATCACAACCAAGAAGAGTGAGAAGTGGAGATGAAGTGGGGTGAAATTTTGCTTATTACAATGATTTGCTTGCTTGTTTGCTTGAGAATAATGTTCACAATGGATGTGCTAAAAATTCAAGTGCTTAGGTGTTGTTACAAGGGTGCTTGTGTGCTTGCTTGCTTTTAGATGTTGCACAACTTATGTGTCAAAATTCAAGTGTGTATATGCAAGGAAAACTACACTTGATTACAATGTGAAATAAACCCCAAAGACATGTGGGGGTATAGCAAGCATTGAACTTAAAATGAAAGGCAAGCACAAGTGAGGAGAGGCAAGCACCAAACACAATGTGGCCAAGACAATGCCACAAGAACTCCACAAGCAAGGGACAAGGGGCCCTAAATCACCCCTTTGATGATGATTGTATTAAGGAGATGGCTAAAATATAGCCTCCAATGATGCCTCCAAATGTGATACAATTTCAAACCTCCAATGAGTTAAGTGCCTCCAAATTGGCCAAGTACAATGAAGAAATTGGCCTAATAATCCCCCAATGACATAAAATAGAACTCCTCTCAAGTTTGCCAAATGTTCTATCCAAGAGTGTCGGATACAACCGAAAATGCACTCTATTTTACAAGGTCAACTTTGAGCCACAATTTAGCATAGCAAATGATCACAAAAGTCAAAAATAACCCCACCAATGTGTCCACCTTGAAAAAATATTTCAAATGACTATATATAAGGCTATAGTCGGATACAAATTGAGCCTTGATTTGTGAAGAAAACAAAAGAGCTCTTGGAAGCAAAAAAAATGGGCAAATTGCCCTTTACAATTTTGAATTTCAAAATTTCAACAACCTTTTTGAAATTTCAAGTGGGAAATTTTTAGGCAAAAAATATTTTTTGAAATTCTAAAAATTTGAACTTTAGGTGGGAAATTTTCAATGAATATTTTTTTAATTTTTCAACTGTGCTGCTAGGAATTTCAGTGAAAAAGATTGAATTTTCGGGAGGAATTTCAAAGATGCAAACAACTATGCCTAGAGGAGCATGCACAAGCCTCACCACTAACACTTTCAACTGTGCCGCTAGTGGTGGCATGGTGGCCATTACAAAACCACCCACTAGTGGTCCCTCTACTCTACACAAAAGGTAAAGTGCACATTAGAATATTCTAACACTTTTAAAGTGCATAGACTCCAATATTATGGTGGCTTTAAAATATAATTCTATAAAAAATGGATAAATTTAAGTGGTAGCTTTGATACCACTTTTTTTTTTTAAGCCAAACTATCTCAAATTATCTCAAGTCCTAATATAATTCAGCCATAATATTTTAGGTCGTAATATTACTAATCAATAGTGGAATTAAATATATGAGAAATCAAATATATATCCATACCAATATGTAAATAAAATAACATCCACTATAATATAAAATATGAATGTAAATGACCAAAATCAATCACATACAAGCATGAAGAATACTTACAATAAAATTTCTCAAAATCTATATACAAACATCAATATTATCAATGTTTTCCCAATACAATGTATGGAGCTTTGTATCCATAATATAGATATAGAAAGGTGACTTTTCAATACTTGACTATTGAACTCCTCACACATGTGAAAATTTCAACCTTTCCTATTCTTATCATTTGGCTTATCATCTTGCCACTTGTATACAAGAATCTTCACTCTCTTGCATGCATAACTGACTCTATGATACTTGCACACTTCTACAAGACTCTTACTCTCCTACATGCACTCTTAATACAAGAAACTTGTGCATATCATCATTGTTATATTTAGAGTATATTACATCGTTTGGGTCATGTAAATGTATTACCTTTGGTACATAGTTAGAGTAGGAGATTACATTAGGGGGAATTTAGCTACTTACTTCAAGAAATATAATAAATGCACAAGTGTCAATGTGCAAGTTGTAATGTGCATGGTGTCCCCTTGTACAACTAGGTAGAACATTGGCCAAAGAATCTATCTTCCTATATAAAGGGCCTCATAGTGATAGTTCATATCAAGCATATCAAGTGCATTATAGTAGAGAGTAGTAGATAGTGGTAGAACTCATGTATGGAGTACAATGTAGTTCTTTAGATTATATTAATGGAGTGACCATCACCTCCATGTTGCATTATATTTTTAACACTTTCTATTTATAGTATATTTCAATCATATTTCAGAATTACTTTATTTCATATTATTTACATTTTATTAGGACCTATGATAGATATCTCCCACTTAATATATCCCCAAAATCTAATAGTGGTATCAGAGCCATGGTGAATCGACTTAGGAATTGGAGGACTAACATCCATCATAGTTCCTATTTGCACTTTTATAAACTGAACTCACCATTGTGCACCACAATTTACAAAAGTTGTAAGAGAAGTATAGTAGGTCAATAGGATTAGAGAGAGTCATAGGAAATACTAAAAGGACTGAAATAAATCTTAGTTACAAAAAATAATGAGATTACAATTAGCTATATTCTTTCCACAGAGTTGCAGAAAAACTCGTGAATACTAGGACTCAACATTCATACCACTAGATTGAAAAATAAACTTGTGAATATTATTATCTCAAAAATTATAAATTATTTTATTCCAGTATGTAACAACTTGTTGCAATAAAAGGAGATTCAAAAAAAAATTGGGAAGCTTCATACAAGAGAGCTAGGAATAATATATTCTTAGAATCATTCCAACACTTGCAATAACAAGGAGAAGACTAAATATTTCAAAGACCTCAGAGAAAGGTCCCATTACAAGAGCTACAAATCTTGTAGATTGCAGAAGTGAATAAAAGGCTACAATAGCCTTATAGTAGACTCAAGGAATAAGAGACTCTAGAAGACGATTCAAGGAGGAGATAGGAGATTGGTGGTCTCCATAGAAGACTAGAGACCTGCATATTATAGAATAAAAGGCCATAGAATCCTTGTAATAGAAGAAAAGACCAAAGAAACCTTCATACAAAAGAAAGGGCCATAAAAGACTTAATTCTAAAGAAGACTTCATAGAAGAGTTCTTGATTCAAAGGAAGATTTTCTAATTCATAAGAAGAATCTAGAGAATACTCCATAGAAGAGTTTGTGAAACATGATATTGGTAATCTCATTTAATGATTAAAGACTTATTTCAGAATAACATGAAGAGATCCGAAGTAGTTCTCATTGAAAAACTTCCAATATTTGAAGAGATAGAGAGGGACTAACAGAGTCCTGCTCCTGATTAGAGAAGCAAAAAATTTTAGAGATCTGAGAAGAAGATCTTATCACCAAAACTTCTAGTAGGAGAAGGCCGAAGAAAAGGTCTTAATTGGAATACCATAGAAGCTACAAGATAGAAGACCTTGGAGAGATCTCAAGGAGGAAAAGAAGAAGGCTTGGAGAGCCTTATTGTAGAGCTCATGGAAGCATCATCAAAATAGTTCCTAGGAGAGCTCTTTGGAGAAATCCCCTGCCAAGGAGAAGCTCTTGATAGTGAAGGACTTGGGATAATTGTTACCATCCAAAAACAAGCCCAAGAGAAGAAGAATTTTATAGAGTTCCAAAGCTAGAATAATAATCCAGTGAAGAACTCAAGATATTCATAATATTGAGAAAAATAAGATCCAATTTGACATTAGAATTCAATAAGTATATTGAAGGAATATTCAGTTATAAGAAGCCTACCAAATCCATGATATTTGGAGACTACCTATCATAGCAAGAAAACACATTTTAGAAGCATGGACTTTCTAAACCTACTATAGAAGATTAAATACCATTGGAATGATCAAGCCACCAGACCCTAGGATTAAGACAACAATTTGGTGAAGCAAGAAGCTATTTTGGATAGCCAATAAGAAGTTGTAAATTCATCTATTACAAGGCAAAAACATGGTAAATCAAAACACCAAGATCTGAATCTACTACATAAGCCATTAAAGATAAGCAACTTTGGTGTAGTTAATTGAACTTCAAATTAGGTTTTAATATCAAATTCCATTTAGTGCCATACTTAGATTAGAGTTGCAAAGGAAAAGATCTTATATTATAGTCTTCAAGAAAGTACAAAAAGGAAAATTCATTTTAAAGGTACATTTGCACATTAAATAGCAGTTGGATATTTTTCAAAAGAAATAAAATTATCACCTACCTATTATCTATCCAGAAATAAATAAGACTACATCGTACAATATTGATTGTAGTAAAAATTGCAGATATTCATTAAGGGTTCATTACAAATTACTATTAAAAGTTGCAAAGATTATTAAGTGCATTTGAAATTATTTTGAGAGTTTATTTACATGAGTAATAAGGTGATATTAATATTTACCATTAAAGTGCATTATTAATCCATTAGAATTATACTAGTTGATCTTTAACTATTTACTCTCAAAAGGGTGAGTTTGTGTTTGTTGATTGTTAAAGATCAAGGGCACAAAACCAAAATATTATAAAAGTGTCTAGAGACACTATTTGGTGCACAGAACTTGTAGCATTTCATGGACAAGACATAAAAATTAGATCATATTCCTCCAAGGAGTAGAGAAGAAAGCCACCACCAAATCAGAAAAAGAAGCTACAAATTGATACTTTTTGAGTCTCAAATTCGAGGTGCACTAAGGGATATTTATAGAAAAATCAGTGCATAAAATACTTCTACAAAAGCTTATATCTACATGGTTATTAGCTTGGGTTTATTACCAAATGTAACCAAGCAAAGGAGAGAGTTGTATAGAAAATGAGACAACCTAAAAATCTTCCCTTGCATATAAGAAAGCTACCATTAAAACCAATAAAAATAAGGTTGCAAAAGGAGGTGCAAAAAGGTATTATATTCACAATTTCATTTACATCATCTTTCACCATACTAATATGTCCTATGTAGGAAAAATGATAGGGTTTAAGTGCCACAAAGGTACATTCTTCACAAGGATAACTCAACTCAAAGCAATCATGTAAAAGCATTCTTCAAGCAAGGTAAAATATTCTCTCAAAGAGCTCATATCATTCATGGTTTTGGACAGTCGTATCAAGGTACCTATAAGCAAACACATCATAACACAAGGAAGGAGAAAATTATCTACAAAGGCAAATACATAGTAGATTGAAAGAAGGAGAAAAAAGAGCACAAAATAGGCTATACTAGCTAGACGTAAATCCACAAGGAGCACTCAAGGGCGTCATTGGAGTATGTTAAAACTCCACCAAAGAATTACCCATAGCCACTAAAGCGTTGCTCACAATCCTAGATCAAATCCACCGAAGCATTGCTCACTACTCTAGCTAGAACCAACTCACATCAAGCACCATCAAAAGTATACAACAAAGAAGAATATGGTCTTAATACATTGATAAAATAACCTTGCAAAGAATACGTTAAGGATTGAGAGATGTTGAGAAGAAAAGGCCCATGCAAAAATGGAAGGTGACACTTGTCACATTGAAGGAAACCCTAACATATCCTACATGAGTTCTCACCCTTTACATGCTTCAAGGAAAGTCCAATAAGGTGGTACAGAGGAGGAGGTTGGGAGTGTTAGAAGATAAGTAACACTTGTCACCAAGGAATATAAGTGCTCATACAATACTGTAATGCTCACCTTCCATTCTATAGAAAATTCCAAGGGTCAACAACTTTCTATCTCTCTTAGGTGTTAAAGTGAAACTACCGTGATACTTGTCACCCACTACAATATTATGTCCCTATTTGAGGTACCAAAGACCAAGAAGGAGCACATTCATAGCAGCCAAGGGAGTGCAGTATGGAGGAAGAAGTAAGAGCATTAAAGGCTCTTGTTCAAGCAAGAGTGGAGTGCCCAATACTACAGTTAAAGGAATCTACTACCATCCACCATTGAAAGAAGGTCAAAGAAAGCATTAATACTGGTATGCATACATTGGTATACAAGAAAAATATAGTGCTCATATAGCAAATTTGTAGTATTATAAAGGTAAGACTTTACCTTAATTTATTTGATTTCATTAAGAGGGAGATATAAGGTTATACTATAAGGTTGAAACTATAGGGAAATCAACCATATTTGAGAGCAAAATTAAAGAAGAATTATAGCTTAATATTTGCAAATTAAAATATAGGAGAAATAACTATTTATACCTAGAAAAATTAAATTTTTTTATTGGAAATATTATTGTTTTCTAATATTCCAAATTAGGGATTTAAAGGAATTCTACACCAAAGGAGGATATTGGAATTTAGAAACATTAAATATCAATTATCAAAAGCTATAAAATAAGGTTCACTAAAGATTATCAAGGGTTGGAAATTAATTTGTATACTTGTCTCAAAATCACATTAAAGGGACAAAAGAAATCCAACCATTAGGACATCGTCAAAATATAAAGTTCTTAGGTTCAATAGGAGTAATAAGGTGTAATAGAATTTTATTTTTGTATTCACATAACTTAACAAAATCAACCCAAAATTGAACTACTATTATCAAAAGCACTTTATAAATCATTTAACATATCCAAAATCACTAGGGAGACATAAGGTATTCTAAAAGACTCAATAATAATAGCATTCATCCAATATTATCAAGTACTCAATCCATTTTAATTCATAAGGAAGCCTACAAAACCTAAGCTCTAAAATTATTTTATCAAATCAAGCTCATATACTCTAAACTAGGGAGTTATAAGGAAGACTACTACAAAGTTTCTATTATACCACAATGGAAAGAAGAACATATTTTCACACAAAGAAACAAGAACAAGGCACACACACTACATCATGCCACAAATGCAAAAATAATCCAAGCATGGAAAATTCAACAAAGCAGAAGAATACATGGCACATTGACTCAAGAGCTAGTCATCACATGATTGGAAATCTACAATGGTTTGACTATATTGAAATCACTAATTGTTATAGACTAAAAATTACAAATAGCCAAAATTATCCTATACATGGATATGGATATGTAACACCAAGCAAATCATTTCCAAACTTTCTACTACAAAAGGTATTGTATGTTTCTGGATTAAAATTCAATATTATTTCAGTAAGCAAGTTAGTAGAAATCAATTGTACAGTAAATTTCAGATATATGAATGGGTACAATATATTCCTTATCATGAACCAAAGTAATATAGAAGCAATAGGATCAATCCATGGAAATACATATATCCTATATTCAATGGAAATCTCACAAGACATTGTTGTATTTAAAAATGATACTAACTCATTTATAGAGGAACGGGTTGAAGAAAATGAAGAACCAACACATCATAAAGGCAATCATAGAAGAATAAAAATAAAAAATATGAGAGGTCAAAAACACTATGCTCTACTTAGAAAACTAGAGTATGAATAAGCAATAGAACCTTAATAACACAAGCTTATATTGAGAGGGGGGTGAACAATATAAGACCACTTTTTACTTTTCTTTCCCAAACAGTAATATCCAATATTATTAATGGCATCAACAACAGTAACAAAATCAATGCGTAAATCATCACACACAATAGATATACCGATTTAACATGGTTCACCTAATGTGGGCTACTCCATGGAGATAATATTTCACTAAAATTTTCTAAACAAATATCTTGAGAATCCTTTCCCTATTACAATGTTTATGGAACTCTGTCAAAAGGAGACACCAATAGCCTAATCAAGTTTTTGGATCTCTATCCACAAGAGATACCAATCCCCTCAGCTGGTTCATGGATCTCTATCCAAAGGAGAACTCCTCCTCTACTCTGGCTGGTGATCCTCTAGAAGACTACTACCTCCACTAAATTGGATTGTGGATATCTATCCACAAAATACTCTATCCTCACTCAGAAGATCTCTATATTTGATGTGCACTAAACACAGTCCTTCGGTCTAGCACAAATCTAATCAATCTCTATCTCAAATCTATACTAAACAAAGTCCTTTGTTCAAGAACAAATCTGCTCAATCTCTGTCTCAAATCTAAAAAAACATAGTCCTTCGGTCTAGTACAAATATTCTCAATATCTATATCTAGTCTAGCACAAACCTATCCTCAAATCTACACCAAAATTTGTCCTCAAATCTATCCTTAAGCCTTTAACACAAAGCTTGATCCAATCACAAATCAAATCTATTAGATTTGCTCCAAATATTAACTCAATGTTTGAAAAAATTAATCAATCAACTCTACTATCAAGTCTTCTCAAATACTTGCCTCAAATATGTTCACAAGTCCTCTCTAGAACTTGCTCTAACTACTCAACAAGTATTCACCAAGGTTTACTTCAAATCTATTCACAAGTCCTCTCTAGAACTTGCTCTAACTACTCAAAAAGTCTTCACCAAGACTTACCTCAAATATTCTCAATAAGTCTTCACTAGAACTTGTCCAATATGATTGTAAGCTTCCACAAAATATCACACAAATATGTCCTTAAGTCCACTGTAGGACTTACTCAAATCAGCTCACAATATTTCACATAAAACTTCTTCAATCACACAAATAAGCTTCACATAGATTCTTGTTTAATCTCACAGAAACATATAGAGAATGGTTAAAGACTCAATATGCTTCATACTTACAACAATGCTTAATCACTTTCAATATCTCTCTTGTTTTTACCACAAAAACATATAGAGAATTTTTAGAGACTCAATATGTTTCACTCACAATAATGCTTAATCACTTTCAATATTTCCTTCAACTCAATCCATAAATAAAGAACAATTTGTTTCACATAACTTGAACTATCACTCCAACACTTCCAATAAATTAAGCCCAATCAACTCCACTCAATCAATCACTCAATGAAATCTTAGTCAACAATGCTTATCAAAAAAACCTCACATAACTATGATAATCATGATCTTTCACAAACCCTAGTTCAATATAGTTCTCAACTTCACATAACAATGATACTCAATATTTCCAACAATGCTTATCAAACAAGGTTTTTAGTATCAACTTTCATTCCAGAAAACCCACATCAATCAACATTGGATTTCTCAAAACCAAACTCAAAAATACTTATCAAACAATCATTTTCACTCCAACTTAGCATTCATAACATCTAATAATATTTCACTCACAAGGAATATGTGCCCATACCTTTTGTGTAATGAAGAATTGACCCCAAAACATATCTCAGTCACAATCAACCTCTTTGCCAATCACAATGGTTAGATAGCAAAAATATTCACTCAAATACCCCCTCAATATTATTTCCTCAAAATAAATTCACCATTACAAAATATTAAATCTTAAGTACACCTTATAACTCCTTAAATTAAATCCCAATTAATAAAAAATTTACTCTCTCAAGCATAATTATTTAATGTTAATATTTCCCCCAAAAGGATATAAATAACCTTATACCCTTATCACTCGAAGAATGCAACTTAATTAAACTTTTACTCAAATAATACACCATAAAACAAATTTTAGCCTTATCTCTCCACAGTTCTACAACATTCTACCTCCTCTTATTATACACTCCAAATAAAATATTTAAACCTTTTAAGCATACCTTATATCTTCAAAATCGGTGACGTGACACCTTCAATCTAGTACATAAAAACTTTTTCATCAATTCGTTATATCATACTACCCACGTGATTCGAACCATGCACCACTACTACAGTAGTGAAATCACGCTATCGGATCGGTTACTCTCAATAATATACCCATCGTGAATTTTGATAAAACAAGACTTATTTAGTCATCATCGGGTTTTGAACTCAAAACCTCTTATGTGCTAGTCCTAACAGCCAAGCTGTTCGCTTGGTTGAAACAAAACATGTAGCATACCTTTAATATCTTTAGAAACTGTCTCTTTGTCGTCAAACTGTGCATCTCCAGCTCTACTGTTAATCGATCACGTGGTCAAAATGTTCCACAATTATTTTTTATTACCGTGCAATTTAAAATACTTGCACCACGGTTTACTTATCTTCTACCTTCAAAATTATTGAAATCGTGTGCTTTGCAATTATCAATCAGAGTGTTCATAGTTTATGAAATTGGGGTCCTTCTCCAATGTTTTGAATGGTTCTAAAACCAATTAGTTCTTTGTTGCGACATTAATTTTATTCTTACCAAAATAGCGCACACACCTCATTGCAAAACCATATTATCTCCTTTGTATAAGATTTATCCTATGTATAGTATAAAATTGTCAACGCTTCTTTTGTGATGTCGGTGAAAGTATTTGTTCCTTTCCTTCATGCACTCGTTGGTGCATTACTTTGTTAAGGATTGCCCTTCAACATAAAATCATGACCCATGGTAATTAAAAGAATTTAAATATTTAATTTTAAATTATTTAAATATAAATAATTTAAATATTAAATGATTTAAATAAAATAACTTTTTGGCCATAGTTTCAAATCTGGCTTACTAAACCTTTTTTAAACCTTTTTTAAACCCATGGTTCCAAATGCGTTGGAGAAGAATTTGGATAATTCTTTTATAGTAAATTAACTTCTGACATCAATATATTTCTTCCTTGTACCTTTAACATCAATGACAACAAATACTCGCTCATATTTCCAACAATATCCCCCTTTTTCATTGATGGCAACTCATTTACCTTTTACCATTTCCTTTACCTCTTTATGTTCTGCTCCCCCTGAATGAATTCTCTCCCCTTACTCAAATATCTCCCCCTTTGACATCAATGGAAAAGGGTCACCTTTGGGGCTTGGGGCTAAGAATGAGACCCTTTGCTTAGCCTCTTCCCCACCTCCTCTTGAGGTGGTTAATTTTGGGGTAGGAGTATCTCTACTCCCAGCATACACTACTCTTCACTTTTGTCCACCTTATTTTTCCATACTTTTGACATCATACCTTTTTGAACCTTTTGAGAATCCTATTTCTTGCATGTCCTTGGAGGTTCTGGAAATTCTGCTCTGCACCACTTGGCTATATGCCCAACATTATTGCACTTATATTACTTAATGTTGTGATTCCTTGAAGGTGTAAATATCTTGAAGTTTCTCCTGTTGAAGCCATATCCATTCCTATCATGTACCCTGCAATTAACTGCCTATGACCAAACTGATTACAAGAGTACCATACCCTTGAAAGAGATGCATGTTTCTAAAATTTTCATATTCCTATATTTCATGTGTCCTGTACTATGTAGCCTTGTTCCCAAACTTGTGATATAAGAAGCAACGTCCATTGAAGAAACCTTGCCTTGATCCCATTGGTATCTTAGTCTCTTCTACCCTGTCCTATTTCATGTTCCATATGTTCATTATTTGTGCATTGTTTCTTTCCTTGTTGAACTTTCTATTGTACAACTTATCCTTAGAAGTCTCACTCTCTCTTTCACTCTCTTCTTTTGAAGCTTCTTCTTCTTTAGTGCTTGAGCTTGACTCTCATTTTTTTGCTTCCGGTTTCCCTTGTTCTTCTTCAAAACTAAGTCTTGTTTTGATTACTGATGATATTTGTGCATTGATATTCTTGTCCAAGGTCTTTGAATTTTTCTAAAACTTGTGTAGATTTTCCTTAGAGTATTTCACTTCCATCCTTAGTGAAACTATCTCATGTTCTAATTTTTCACACTCTAGATCTTTTATCTTTATTTTTTTAGCCATAGCTTCTTCCATTTTCCTTGCCTCTTCAAACTTAATTTTGAAGTTAGTGAGCTCTTGTAGAAACTTTGCTTTTGCTTTCTCATATTCTTGAGCTTGAACCCTTAATCCCGAGTTCTCCCTTTTTAATTCTTTGAGATCAACAATAAGTCTTTCACATTCTAGCTCTTTTACCTTTGATTGTTCAATCATACCTTTTTCAGCTCTTCTTGCCTTTTCAATCTTATCTTTCAAGTCAAATATATCTTGTAGAAGCTTTATCTTACATTTATCATCCTTCTGTATTTGAGCCTTTAATTCTAAGTTATCCCTTTTCAACTCAACAAGTTCCTTAAGAGTGACTTCCTCCTTTTCTCTTTATGAATTTTTCTTTTTTCTTTGGTCTTCAATAGGAGCATTTTCTTCTATTTCAAAAGTAGAGTTTCTTCTTCATACCTATTTTGATTGTGTTTGTTTTCCTTGAGTTCCATTTCATCTTCATTGCTACTAAACCCATTGCAATAACCTGCATCATGACCAAGTTGACCACAAATAAAACATTCTTCACCATCTTGTGGACAATAAGCTGCATGGTGACCTGTCTTCCCACATCTGGTACAAAAATTTATCCATTTAGTCTCTTCTTCACTGCTTGATTCATCTCTTGAGTCTGTTTCCACTTCTCCTCCTAGAGAAACAATTTTTTTGAGAGAAAAATCAAATTCCTTTTCCTCTGTACTACTATCATACCCATTTTGTGGACAATAAAGTGCCATGTGACCAATTTTACCATATTCAACACATCTCACAAAGTTTTCCTCTTCCCTTTTCTTAATAACAATCTTGCTAAGAAAGGGATCAAATCCTTCTTCCACCATAGTATCTTCTATAGCTGTGTGTGTTTCTTTTTTCTTAGGTCTCATGGTTCTTCTTTTGCATTTCCTACCCATGTGTGTTCTTGTAAGATATTCCTTCAAGTTGTTAAACCTTTTTCGAAGGAACCAGCTCTGATACCAATTGAAGAACACAAGCTTATACTGAGAGCGGGGGATGAACAATATAATACCACTTTTTACTTTTCTTTCTCAAATAGTAATATCCAATATTATCAATTGAAATATCAACAACAGTAACCAAATAAATGCACAAATCATCACACACAATAGAGACACCAATTTAATGTGGTTCACCTAATGTGGGCTACTCCATAGAGAAAATATTTCACTAAAATTTTCTCAACAAATATCTTGGGAATCCTTTCCCTATTACAATGTTTATGGACCTCTATCCAAATGAGAAACCAATCCCATAATCAAGTTCATGGATCTCTATCCATAGGAGACACCAATCCCCTTAGCTGGTTCATGGATCTCTATTCATAGGAGAACTCCTTCTCCTTTGCTCTAGATGGTGATCCTCTAGAAGACTACTACCTCCAATGAACTACCTTGTGGATATCTATCCATATAAGACTCTGTTCTCACTCAGAAGATCTTTGTCTCTAATATACACTAAACACGGTCCTCTAATCTAGCATAAATATGCTCAATATCTATCTCAAATCTACACTAAACATAGTCCTTTGGTCTAGCACAACTCTGATCAATATCTATCTCAAATATACACTAAACATAGTCCTTTAGTCTAGCACAAATATTCTCAATCTCTATCTCTGGTCTGGTACAAACCTGTCCTCATATCTGCATCAAACTCTATCCTAAAATATATCCTCAAGCCTTTAACACAAATATTTATCCAATCACAAATCAAATCTGCTAGATCTTCTCCAAACCTTAAATCAAGGTTTGAACAAATCAATCAAACAACTATGCTCTCAAGTCTTCTCAAATACTTACCTCAAATATGTTCACAAGTCCTCTCTAGAACTTGCTCTAATTTCTCAACAAGTCTTCACCAAGACTTACCTCAAATTTGTTCACAAGTACTCTCTAGAACTTGCTCTAACTGCTCAACAAGTCTTCAACAAGACTTACCTCAAATCTGCTCAACAAGTCTTCATTAGAACTTGTCTAATCTGATTGTAAGATTCCACAAACACTCACACAAATCCATCCTTAAGTCCACTCTAGGACTTAATCAACTCAGCTTACAAGCTTTCATAAAAGCTTATTCAATCTATCACAAAAAAATTCTTCAATCACCCAAACAAGCTTCACATAGATTCTTATTTAATCTCATAGAAACATATATAGAATGGTTAAAGACTCAATATGCTTTAAACTTACAACAATGCTCAATCACTTTCAATCTCTCTCTCATTTTTACCATAGAAACATATAGATAATTGTTAGAGACACATTATGTTTCACTCACAACAATGCTTAATCACTTTCAATATTTCCTTCAACTCAATCCAGAAATAAAGAATAATTTATTTCACATAACTTGAACTATCACTCCAACACTTCCAATCAACTAAGCCCAATCAACTCCACTCAATCAATCACTCAATGAAAGCTTAGTAAAAAATGCTTATCAAACAAACCTCACATAATAATGATACTCATGATATTTTACAAATCCTAGTTCAAGATAGTTCTCAAATTCACATAACAATGATACTCAATATTTCCAACAATGCTTATCAAACAAGGTTTTTAGTATCAACTTTCATTCCAGAAAACCCACATTAATCAACATTGGATTTCTTAAAATCAAACTCAACAATGCTTATCAAACAATCCTTTTCACTCCAACTTAGCTTTCATAACATCCAATAATATTTCACTCACAAGGAAGATGTGCTCATACCTTTTGTGTGATGAAGAATTAACCCCAAAACCTGTCTCAGTCACAATCAACCTCTTTGCCAATCACAATGGTTAGATAGCAAAAATATTTACTCAAATATTTCCTCAATATTATTTCCTCAAAATAAATTCACCATTACAAAATATTAAATCTTAAGTACACCTTATAACTCCTTCTTAAGAAAAATTAAATCCCAATCAATAAACATTTACTCACTCAAGCATAATTATTTAATGTTAATATTCCTCCCAAAAGGATATAAATAACCATGTACCCTTATCACTCCAAGAATGCAACTTAATTAAAATTTTACTCAAATAATACACCATAAGATAAATTTTAATTTACTCACCTTATCTATCCAGTGTTCTACAACATTATACCTCCTCTTATTATACACTCCAAATAAAATATTTAAACCTTTTAAGCATACCTTATAACTTCAAAACCGGCACCGCGACACCTTCTATTTAGTACAAAAAAAACTTTTTCATCAATCAGTTATTACGTGCCTCCCACATGATTTGAACCATGCACCACTACTACAGTAGTGCTATCACATATACCCTAGCCAACCATGTTATCAGGCTAGTTGGAATAGATACGGTTACTCTCAATAATATACCCATCACATATTTTGATAAAAAAAAAACTTATTTAGTCGTCGCCAGGTTTTAAACTCAAAACGTCTTATGTGCTAGTCCTTACGCACAGTCTATCTACTAGCCAAGCTATTCGCTTGGTTGAAACAAAATATGTAGCATACATTTTAATAGCTTCAGACACTATCTCTTTTCCATAAAACTATGCATCTCCCACTCTGCTATTAATCGATCACGTGCTCAAAATGTTCCACAATTATTTTTTATTACCATGCATATTAAAACGCTCGCACCATAGTTTACTTCTCTTCTGCCTTCAAAATGATCGAAATTATGTGCTTCGCAATTATCAAATGGAGCATTCATAGTTTATAAAATTGAGGTCCTTCTCCAATGTTTTGAATGGTTCCAAAACCAATTAGTTCTCTGTTGCAAAATTAATTTTATTCTCACTGAAACAACGCACACACCTCATTGCAAAACCATATTATCTCTTTTATATAATATTTGTCCTATGTAAAGCATAAATTCATCGGTGCATTACTTTGTTAAGTATTGCCCTTCAACATAAAATCATGACCCATGGTAATTAAAAGAATTTAAATATTTAATTTTAAATTATTTAAATATAAATAATTTAAATAAATTTACTTTTTGGTCATAGTTTCAAATCTGGCCCACTAAACCTTCTTTAAATATTCTTTAAACCCATGGTTCCAAATGTGTTGGAGAAGACTTTGGATAATGCTTTTAACATCAATATATTTCTTCCTTGTATCTTTGACATCAATGACAACAAAAACTTGCTCATATTTCCAATAGAACCAAATGAGGATACTCACAAAGAAGAAAACAAAGGAGGATGGATATAAGAGAATGATATCACTAAGTAAGCCAAAGACCATTTTCAAGAAGATCCATATTGAAGATTGAAATCTTCAATACCCATATAATGTAATACAAGGGGTGTTAGAGTTAGAGTATATTACATCATTTGGGTTATGTAAATGTACCACCTGTGGTACATAGTTAGAGTAGGATTTTACTTTAGGAGGAAGTTATCTACTTACTTCAAGTAATGTAATAAATGCACAAGTTTCAATGTGTAAGTTGTAATGTGCAAGGTGTTACCTTGTACAGCTAGGTAGAGTGTTGGCAAAGGAATATATTTTCTTATATAAAGGGCCTCATAGTGATAGTTCATATCAAGTTAATAAAGTGCATTATAGTAGAGAGTATTAGAGAGTGGTAGAACTTTTGTATGGAGTACAATGTAGTTCTTTAGCTTATATTAATAGAGTGACCATCACCTCCAAACTGCATTGTATTTTTACCACTTTCTATTTCTAGTATATTTCAGTCATATTGCAGAATTATTTTCTTTTATATTTTTTACATTTTATTAGGGCATGTGATAGATCTCTCCCACTACATATATACTCAAAATATAACACTCACATTACATATTTGCACTCTTACTTACATGAAACTTGTGCACTTTCTCTCAATACACACTTGAAATTTTACATGACATGACACTTGTGCATGCCATCCACATTACACTATTAAATGAAACTTGTGCATATCTTGCACATAAACACTTACATAAATAGAAAATATAAATCACTCACCTAAACTATAGACTCAAACCCTAATCTATTACATTTGTACCATAAAGGTGCCATGGGGGTACATTTGCATGTACCAAATAATATATTATTCTCCAACACCCCGTTGTATTATATTATTTGGTTATTGAAGACTTTAGTCTTCAATATTCATCTTCGATCATCAATCATGCAACTTTACATTGAGTATGATCATTTGTCTTAGATTTGTCATTAGCTTCTTCCTTGATTTCTGCTCTGAATTCTCCTTCATCTTCATTCTTTGGTTCTTCAGCTTTTTCTTCTTTGTTATATGGTTCATGAACTGCTTTAGTTTTTTATTATTTTTTTATATCTAGTTCATGTAATTCTAAATTTGTGTTGTGCATGAATTATTCTTCATCTTTGACCATCATATCATGTGTTTTTTTAATCCTATAATCCTCGAATATTCGCTTAAAGCATCATAACAATTTCTTGAATTTAATAAGCTTGAAATATAAATTTTACATACATAATGAATCTTGTTTTCTAGAATGATTCACTTGATTCATTATTATCATGATCAAACAATATTTTCCTTTCAATAATATCTTTTTACTTTTTATTTTTATTCTTATGAAATTCAAGTTAAAGTAATGGCATAACATTATGCTACCTATATCAATAGGTATTTTCATAACATAATTTGAATTATAAATTGCTTCAACAATATTTCAATGTAAATAACATTCAAATGTTCCAAAGCTTTCATTTATAGCTTCTCTATATATTAATTGCATTGCCATATCTAGCTTTCCCTTAGATTTTTTAGTCAATTTTCCAATGCAAGACTTTATAACTTCTAGTCTTCTATTTTTAGCATGAATTTCAAATTATTTTATTCCATGATAATCAAATTTTTCAATTAAATGATTTAATTCCTTTGAAGTTGAGAAACTTTTATCTCCAATGTTCAATAAATACAATTTCAAAAGACTAAACTTTGTAAAATTTTCAAACTTTCGATTATTTTTCTAAACCTTTGAAGTAGGAATTTTTTTATCTCCTTACTAAATTAAATGTGCAAATTTTTTAACTTCAAACCTTATTTCAAATTTCAAAGTTTCCTTAAATTTTAAATCTTCAAATCAAATTTATTCATATTTCAAAAATATACTATCTCATCAAACCAAATTTCAAATTCAATTTTTTAAATCCTATTTGAAGTAAAAAACCTTATCACTCCATACTTTAATAAATATTAAAAAAAAATGAAATATCAATTTCAAATTATAGTTGAAATCCTTATAACTCCCACCTAATAATTAAATCATTAAAAAGTAGTATTCCTTTTAACTCCCACTTAATAATTAAAGTTCCTAAGATTAAAACCTTAAATAATCTTCTTGCTTAGGACTTTAATTATGCAATTAATAAAGGTAATGTTACTTACCTTAGTCTCCACTTGGCTAACTTGCTAAAGAAACACTTCAAATTAATTAATGCCTCTATTATGACTATAACATGTTGCAAACATTAGGATTCTTTCATATACTTTCAATCACCTTTAACACTTGTTGAAAAAAGTCCAAATTATGTTTGAATGAGCATTTGAATAGACGTCTAGGTAAACATTTGGTTGGGCACCCTTATGGAATGCAATACCATTTGGATGTAGATGGTAGATGATTGCCTCTCTTTATTTCTTAGATACTTAGGGTGACTTCTTAACTGGCCTCTTTCCTATGATTACCTCTTAAATTTAATATTTTATCAACCTCTTCTATGCACTAGTTACCCTAAAAAATTAGGTTGATCATTTTGGTAGATGTTGGCCTCTTTTATAGGCATTATCCTCTTCTCTATAATGGATTCAACAATCTAATAATTGTGATTACTTCTCTAATTGTGCCTACATCATTGGCTAAATGTAGGTCATATTCAATAGCTTCAAAACTTTTTAATAGTTGTGTTCCCTTGCTTTTAGCTTATGACTATTATTTCCTTCTAAGACAACTCAAATACAACAAAAGGTGTCTCTTCGAGCTCTTTTATAGATAATTGGAGTGCTACTTGGGCACATATACCTATGCA
Source organism: Wollemia nobilis (assembly GCA_028583015.1). Taxonomy (NCBI): domain Eukaryota; kingdom Viridiplantae; phylum Streptophyta; class Pinopsida; order Araucariales; family Araucariaceae; genus Wollemia; species Wollemia nobilis. Next base: position 5,901,846 of record JAQPPZ010006195.1, on the reverse strand, counting down.
ATATCTACGAGAGTGCTTCTTGAGTGCTTTCACTATGCACTGGGGTGCTTTCTTATTGCTACCATTGTGCTCTCGTGGCTCGAGTGCTTCATTAATTTTACCACTATCCACTCTTAGCTCGAGTGCTTCCTCTCTATGATTTAGGAGCATCCAATGGTGTAATAGTGATCTTGCATCACCCAAAAAAAGATTGTAATTGTTTAATTTTGTAAAAACTAGTAAAACTAGTTTTTCTTGCAGGATATTTTTAAAGGTATTAGAGGTCGAATTTGAGGATTTTTAGCTAGATGCATTGATTCAAGGCTCGCATCACTTAGCTTGTTTTATGCAATTTCCATAAATATGCTATAATAGTCAATCGGGTCAATGAGCACGAAGTTATGACCTCCGCAAGTTGCCCTAAATTTCAAATTGGAACTTTCAAGTTCTAGGTGGGAAAAAAGGGAAAATAGGGCATAAGTGGGAATTTTTGAAATTGTAAAAGGGCTCTTCTTTATGGATCCTCATTTTTAGCATGAAAGTAATGGAAATCTTTGGATCCTTTTAGCATTTCTGGTTTTCAGTGGATTGTATGTGTTTTTTTAATGCAACTCTACTTCAAGTGGTATCAGAGCGAGAGTTCCTTAGTGTGTAAATAGAGCACCGAACGTGAGGCAGTTTACACCAGGATCTATGGTTAGGGTTTGTGGGAGAAGTGAGCAGAATGCCTCCACAAAGAAATTGTGGTGGTGGGATAAATATGGTGCCAGAAGAAGATTTTAGATCTTTGCAGAGGTAAGTTTAAGCTCTACAAGAGGAGATGCGTAGAGGGTTTGAGCCAAGGAGAGAAGAAGAGAGTGAAGATGAAGCTAAAGAAGAAGAGGCCCAGTTCGAAGAATAAGAAGAAGAAGAAGAGGCAGTATATCCTGCACAATCTAGATTGTATAAGGCCATATCACAAATTGGAAAGAGACCAAAGTTTGATGTCTCCACATATTCTAGAAATCTCAACCTAGAAGAGTTGATCAAATGGATCAATGACATGGAGGAATACTTCGAGTATGAGGAGGTAGAAGATCCCGAGAGGGTCAAGTTTGCTAAGACCAATCTGAAGGGTCATGCTAGCATATGGTGTAAGGGAGTGCAGCTAGACAGAAATAAAAGAGGAAAAGAAATTATAACAAGGTGGGAGCGGATTGTGGAGAAGTTTAAGAGACAATTTATTCCAGCTAATTACAAGTTGGATCTGCTCAAGAAAATGCAGGATTTGAGACAATCGAGTAAGTCTGTCAAAGAATATACAGAGGAGTTATATAAGATCCTAATTAGAACAAGCCATTCTGAGGCAAACAAGGAGAATGTAGCCCATTATATTAATGGGTTAAGAGCAAGTATTCAAGAAGAGTTGAGTCTGGTCAGGATGACCACCATTGAAGATGCTTACCAGTTTGCCTTGAAGGTAGAAGAGAAGTTGAACAAGAGGTTTGAAAGAAAACCGAGAGGAAGAGGTCATGGTGGAAGAACTAGTGGGAGAACAAATGGAGGATGGAATGAGGACCAAAAGAAAACTGGGGATACAAGCAACAATAAAGACAAAAAGGGAGAAAATTCTTACTGCCCCCATTAGCAGAATAATAACTACCAAACTAATGGTTACCAGAGAGTAAGAGGAAGGTCTAGATGAGGTTTTGGAAGAGGAGGATTTTGTGGAACCTATTTCCACTGTGGAGAAGAAGGACATCGAGCATATGAGTGTCCACAACACCAAGGAGGAACAAATAAGAGGCCTAAAGGTAATGCCCGAGCTCTTGTTGTTGATGAAGTGTTGAATCTGAGCACTCTAAAGAAGTAGAAAGAGGAGAAGGAATGATTACAAGGAGAGCCTTGCTGAATGAGGAGAAAGATCCAAATCAGAGGAAGAGCTTATTTTTCACAAGGTGTAAATGTGCAGGTAAGTTCTGTAATATTATCATAGATAATGGTAGCACAGATAACCTAGTTGCAGAAGGAATGGTTACCAAACTATAGTTAGAGAGGAAAAGACACCCGCATCCATATCGGATTGCATGGTTGCAAAAGTACCATAGGGCTTTGGTCAGTGAGCAGTTCTTGGTAAAATTTAATATTGGGAATTACTGTGATGAGGTCCTGTGTGACATCCTGCCTATGGATGCTTACCATTTGCTATTGGGAAGGTCGTGGTAGTTTGATCGGTGTGCAATGCACGATGGGCATGCCAATACTTACTCCCTGACAAAGAACGGAGTGTTCCATAAGCTGAATCCCCTAAAGGAGGTGGACGCAAAGGTATGTAGTAGTGCCAAAATTTATTTAGTTGAAGGTAGAAGGTTTTTGGATGGTTTGAAACATGAGCATATGTGCTATGCATTAATTCCTAGAGTTAGGGAAGAAGAATGCAAAGATATCCCAATATAAGTCTCAGGTCTGTTAGAAGAATTTCTAGATATTATATCAGATAATGTACCAGAGGGTTTACCACTAGTGAGGAAGATCAGTCACCATATAGATTTGGTACTAGGATCTATTTTACCCAATAAGGCAGCCCATAGAATGACTCCTGTAGAAAGTGAGGAGCTAAACAGGCAAGTCCAAGAGTTGCTAAAAAAGGGACTGATTCGGGAGAGCTTGAGTCCATGTGTAGTACCTACAGTACTAGCACCAAAGAAATATGGAGAGTGGAGAATGTGTATAGACTCTCGAGATATTAACAAGATCACCATAAAATATAGGTTCCCATTGCCAAGGATGGATGACATTATGGACTGTTTGAGTGGAGCCAAGTACTTCACAAAGATTGACCTAAAGAGTGGGTACCATAAAATTCATGTCAGATAAGGGGATGAGAGGAAGATAGCCTTTAAGACCAGAGAGGGTTTGTATGAGTGGTTGGTCATGCCATTTGGGCTAACCAATGCACCAAGCACATTCATGCGAATGATGAATGAGGTATTGAAGGAGTTTTTAGGAAAATTTGTCATTATCTATTTGGATGACATTTTAATATTTAGCAAGACCCTGGAAGAGCACCTGATGCATATCAGAAGATTTTTTGAGAAGTTGAAGGAGGAGCAATTGCTGATTAATTTGAAGAAGTGCAGTTTTGTGAAGGAGTTAGTGTATCTGGGATTTGTCATCTCAGCTGAAGGTCTAAAAATGGACCCAAAAAAGGTGAGGGCTATCATTGAATGGCCTACTCCAAGGAGCATAACTGAGGTAAGATCATTTCATGGTCTAGCAAGTTTTTACAGAAAATTTATTAGAAATTTTAGTAGTATTTGTGCACCCCTAACAGAAACAATGAGAGGGGATAAGAAATAATTTAAGTGGACCTTAGGAGCAGATAAGAGCTTTGATATGTTGAAAAATAAGGTCATAGAACAACCTGTTTTAGCACTTCCAGATTTTAATAAGGTATTTCAGGTAGACTATGATGCTAGTGGTAGTGCCATAGGAGATGTGTTGAGTCAAGAAAGTAAACTTGTTGCTTATTTTAGTGAGAAACTTAATGATGCTAGGAAGAAGTATTTTGTATATGATCAGGAGTTTTATGCTATAGTTCAGGATCTAAAGAAGTGGAGGCATTATTTGTTGCCAAAAGAGTTTGTTCTATATACTGATCATCAGGCCTTACAATATATTAATAGCCAAGGGAAGCTAAATTAGAGGTACTTAAAGTGGGTTGAGTTTCTACAGAGTTATACCTTTGTGTTGAAGCATAGGAGTGGGAAGTCAAACAGAGTTGCAGATGCCTTAAGTAGAAGGCAGTGTTTGTTGACAAAAATGAAGGTGGAAGTTGTAGGGTTTGATTAACTTAAGGGTTTGTACCCTGAAGATCCTAATTTTGCAGAGGCTTGGAGGGCTTGCTTAGCACCTGTTACTTTAGACATGACTAAGTGGTTGGATTTTCTAATCCAAGATGGGATGTTGTTCAGAGGAAATCAATTATGCATTCCAAGGAGTTCAATGAGGGAGAATTTTGTTAAGGAGAAGCATAGTGGAGGGTTGGTTGGATACTTTGGTCGAGATAAGACCATTGCCCTCGTTAGTGAGAACTACTATTGGCCATAGTTGTAGCAAGATGTGAAGAAGTTTGTACAGAGTTGCAGAGTATGCTAGATGGCCAAGGGTGTGAGACAGAATACTAGATTATATCAGTCGTTACCTATACCAGATAGGCCATGGGAGGACATCAGCATGGATTTTGTTCTTGGCTTACCAAGGACACAGAGGAGGAATGACTCCATATTTGTGGTGGTTGACAAGTTTTCGAAGATGGCACATTTTATTCCCTACCAGAAAACTAATGATGTAGTTCATGTTGAAGGGTTGTTTTTCAAAGAGGTGGTATGCCTACATGGTCTACCAAAGAGTATCATTTCCTACAGGGATACCAAGTTTGTTGGGTATTTATGGATGACCCTATGGAAGAAATTGAAGACATGCCTAAAATTTAGTTCTGCATACCACCCACAGACTGATGGACAAACAAAGGTGGTGAATAGAATTTTAGGCAATCTACTAAGGTGCTTGGTAGGAGATAAGCCCAAGGGATGGGATTTGGTTTTGCCACAGGTAGAATTTGCATACAATAATTCTTTCAATAGGATTGCTAATAAATCCCCATTCCATATTGTGTATGGGAGCAACCTAAGGAATGCTTCCAAGTTGAAAAATATGGACAGAGGGTAAAAGAGCAGTGTTGAGGCTGAGGACTTTGCAGAGCACCTAAAGAGCTTGCATGATGAAGTGAAGCAGTATATCAACAATATGAACACTCAATATAAGACAAGAGTAGACCAGAAGCGACGACTTAAGGAGTTCCAAGTGGGAGATCAAGTTATGGTTCACTTGAGAAAGGAAATATTTCTTGCTAAAACCTACAAGTTAAAAATGAAGAATTTTGGACCATGCAGGGTCATAGGGAAATGGGATTCAAGGAATGCCTATGAGGTAGAATTGCCAAGTGGGCTGAATATATCACCTGTGTTCAACATTTCATATTTGGCAGAATATCATGAAGGTGACAATAATGGCGGACCAGTCATAGAATTGTGGAGTATTCCCACATCTACTCCAAATATAGAAGAGATAGAAGATGTCCTAGATACCCATGTAGACAAAAGCACAAGAAACAAGCAGTATGAAGAATATCTGGTTAAGTGGAAGGGCAGGACTGTTGAAGATTCATCTTGGTTGTCGAAGGCTGAGGTTGAACACCTTGGTTTTCTTCCAACAACAAAGAAGTGGAGGTCACTTCTCAATTTACCCTGGATGTCTGATGCAGGAGAATCCAATGGTGTAAAAATGATCTTGCATCACCCAAAAAAATATTGTAATTGTTTAATTTTGTAAAAACTAGTAAAACTAGTTTTTCTTGTAGGATATTTTTAAAGTTCTTAGAGGTCGAATTTGAGGATTTTCAACTAGATGCTTTCCCCGGTTAGCTTGTTTCATGCCATTTCTGAAAATATGTTGTAATAGTCAATCGGGTCAACGAGCGCAAAGTTATGACCTTCGCAAGTTGCCCCAAATTTCAAATTGGAAATTTCAAGTTTTAGGTGGGAAAAAATATGAAAAATAGGGCATAAGTGGGAATTTTCAAAATTGTAAAAGGGCTCTTGTTTTGGTATCCTCATTTTTAGCATGAAATTAATGGAAAGCTTTGGCTCTTTTTAGCATTTCTGGTTTTCAATGGATTGTATGTGTTTTTTTAATGCAACTCTACTTCACTCTTTAATTTGGCTTGGTTTCTTCCACTTTATACTCCAGCACTATCAGACTCAAGCGCTTATACTAGACTTGGGCACTACCAGGGCCCTACATCCTTCAATATTATTTTTAATCTTGATTGACTACAACTTGAATGTTCTCTTTGAATGTTATTCCTACTTTGAGTAAACTTAGCTGTAAAATAATATTTCAATATTAGTAGAAATTTACAATTTTTTTATTTCTATTACACCATGGATTTTATCTGAGTTATCTTATATTCTTCTTATCTTTGGAAACTTATATTGCTTATCAATTATATGGAAACTATGATGCTTCTCTATTCTATGGAAGCTTTGATGCTTCTCAATCCTATGGAAACTTGGATGCTTATCAACTCTATGGTGTTTTAGGTTGAACCTAAGAACAATACGATTCCACTCTTTTTTGGAAAATCCAAAATATTTTTAGGGTGACTTTGAATTTCCCCTCATGTCTAAATTTATTTTGATTTGGCCCTTAATCAATTCTATATGATTCCTTATCTACAATGGTTTTCTTTGAACTAAGTGGATAGACCCTAGCATCCAAATTATGGTGACTTTTATTTATCCCCTTAATATCTACTCAATCCGACCTATAAAATAGAGTCCAATTCTACACTGATTTTGAAGTGGATAGACTTTAATATTATGGTGGCTATGAAATATAACTCTATCAAAAATGAATAAAGCTAATTTCCAGTCTGATACCACTTTTTTATTTTAAGCCAAACTATCTCAAATTATCTCAAGTCCCAATATAATTAAGCCACAATATTTTAGGTTGTAATATTAATAATCAAGAGTAGAATTAAATATATGAGTAATATATATATATATATATATATATATATATATATATATATATATATATATATATGCCAATATAAATAAAATAACATTCACTATAACATCAAATATGAATGTAAATGGACAAAATCATTCATGTAAAAGCATGAAGAATACTTACAATAAAATTGCTCAAATTTTGTATACAAGCTTCAATATTGTTAACGCTTGTTGGTGATCTCTTACAGAACATTTTTCCAATGCAATGTATGGATATTTGTCTCCATAATACAGACATAGAAATGTGGTTCTTCAATACTTGACTATTGTACTCCTCAAACATCTAGGAATTTAAACCTTTCCTATTCCTATCCTTTGGCTTATCATCTTGCCACTTGTATACAAGACTCTTCATTGTCTTCTTATATTCATACTTGAATCTATGACACTTGCATATTTCTACATGACCCTTAATCTCTTACATGAAGCCCTAATACAAGACACTTGTGCACATCCTCACATTATATATTTGCACACTTACATACATGACACTTGTGCACTTTCTCTCAATATACACTTGCACTTTTACATGACATGACACTTGTGCATATCCTACATAGACACTTACATAAAGAGAAACTATAAATCACTCACCTAAACTATAGACTCAAACATTAATATATTACATGTTTATATTTGTACCATAAAGGTACCATGGGGGTAAATATGCATGTACAAAATAATATAATATTCTTCAACAAATAGCATGTAGAAAGTTCTAGCAAACCCTATCATTTGATTTTTTCATATCTAATTCGATAATCATACCTAGATTTTTCATGGAATGAAGAGAATGTATGGCCTCTTGTGCAATAATTATACCATAAATAATTTGTTTACCATGAAAAAAACCACCTTGTTCCTATAAGATAACACAACCTAGAATGTCCTTCAACCTATTTGCCATAATTTTTGAAATGATCTTATAAATCATACTACAAAGGCTTATTATATGAAAATTATCAAAATATTTTGTCTTTCATTTCTTAGGAACCAACTTAATAAAAGTGGTATTGATCTCACTTATCATATCCTTCATTTTTTGAGCCTCTTCAAGCATAGCTAACATATCAATCTTCAATAAATCCTAATTTGTTTGAAAGAAAATTTTAGGAAATCCATTGATGTCAAGTGCCTTGTTAGGATGGAAAGATAAAACTACTTCATGAATCTCCTCCATGAATATCTTCTTCATCAAACTTTAATTTTGTCCCTGTATGATAATTGATGGAAAATTTTGAAAAAACTTATCTTGTGCCTCCTTATCTTGCCTATTATATGACAAAAAAAAAATTGAAACAATTAATTTCTTCCTCAATATTTATTCCATTTGGAGTTAAAATATTTTTGATGTTACAAAAAGAAATTTTTATTTTCACCATAGCTTGAAATTGTTTTGTATTTTTGTCTCCTTCCTTGAGCCATTTCTCTCTAGATTTTTGAAACCAATATGAGTCCTCATTTTTCAATGTATTATGATAACCAAAAAGTAAATTTTTCTTTCAAATAAGAATCCTGATCCATTCCATTAATTTATATTATCTCTTGTAAATTTTTGAGCTTGGATTCAATTTATTTCTTTTATTTAAAAGTGTTACCAAAATATTTGGCATTCTAAATATTAATTTGACCCTATAAATATTTCATCCTTTGAACAAACTTGTACATATATGATCCTTCAAATTTTTATTCAAACCACCATAGCATAAACATTTTGAAAAAAATTAGGGTTTCGAGCCACATAGACTATAAACAAAATGGCTTTGGATGATAATTATTAGGTAAAATACAAGTCAAAAAATGGGGTTGTGATATAATACTACTCAGAATAAAATATCTAAATAGATTTTATACTTTATTTACAACTATTTATTGGATAGCAAGCATTTATTTGATCTTTCCACTATATGATTTTGCCTAGTGTGTATATTATCCCATATATATTGAAAAATTGAAGTATTAACATCCCAAAGGTCATTTGAATTGACAAATAAAGCAAAATATTGCATTGATTTAGACTATCCTAGAATACCACCCTTCTTTTCTAAAGGAGATAGAACAATGTTAAAATCACCCCCAATAATCGATTGATCACAATGAATCATCACTACATTTGACAAAAATATGCTAAAATCCTTCTAACATCTTTCACAAGGAGTAACTATAGTTGGAGAATATACATTTATAACCTCAATTTTGATGTTTTCATCTTTCCTGTAAAATAATCGAGTAACCCAATTAAAGTTTGCTTCTAATAATTGCTCATCCCATTTTCTTTTGTTCCATATTATTATAATACCACTTGAAGATCACGTAGAAGAATTTTTTATACAATCACCCATCTTCCAAATATTCTTAAAATCATCCTTACATTCCTCACTACACAATTTTATTTCTTGTATTAAACTACTCAAGACTATAACAACTCTTAATTCCCATCATCAACACTTTTTATTTTTATTAGTGGGCTTATCCCCACTTCTTGGTAACATCTGTGATATTTTTATTTAGCTTTGATCAATATGCTTTTGATTTTCTTTTTCTTTTTGTTCCTACTTTGAGGGCCTTCCTCTCCTCTTTTTGTTCCCACAAACACTCTCATATTCATCAATCTCTTCTAATTTTTCAAAATTTTCATAATGAGACTTATCTTCTAAAGGTTTATGTTGCCCTAAAGAATCTAAAGTTCAAGGAATAACGTTATTAACATTTTATTATTTATGTTACCTTAAAAACCCTCAAGTGCTTAGATGAATCTCCATAGTCATTAATTTCTTATGTTGGCATGAGAACCCTGAATTTCCTTATATATCCTCCATATGATTTTCTTTATTGTACTACACTTGAGATACTAAACTACAATAAATACACTTTGTACAACTTTCATTTTTATAGTAAGGATATAATTTATGCTACTTGAGGAAAATAAAGATGATTTACTTAGATTAAGCTTAAACTCCATCTTATTTGCCTTTAAAATCTCCTCCTCATCTTCCTTTGTATTAAAATTTTCCTTCCCTTCTTCCTTTTTCACATATAGCTCCTTTTATATTTGAACTTATGCATTGTACTTCCTCATCCCTCATGTCATTTTTTTCTTCTAATGGTTGATTTGACTGAAATGTAGTGGTTTTTGCCATCCGATGATATAGAGGGGATTTCTTGCCACTCTCTTACAAGTGTAAAATCCTTAATTTGATCTATCTTCTCCTATGATATTATATCATTGTTTCATTTGAAGCTTACCTCATACCCAAAAGTATCCATATATTTTTCCATTATTTCACTTTGTAATCTCTTTTCATGTGTATGGTTTTATGAAATTTACAACATCAAAATGCAATATTTTCATAATCCACTTGTTGATCCCATTCTCTTCATTCAAATTTAATCCTAATGGGTAATGGTAAAGGTTTTGATATATCCATAGAATCACATATTCAAGTGTATATAACATGCATTCTATCCTTAGTAGTTGGTCCTTCCTGGATGAATTCACTTATAGTATTTACCAATATTCTTCAAAAAATTCTTATTGATGAGTTGATAAGGAATTCCAAAAAGCCTAATCCATACTAGAAACCTTTTAATAGTCTTTGTCACTATAGAAAAATTCTCACTCTAAGGTCTTAAATATAATATATTTTTACCCCTAAACCAAGGGCCTTCATTTCTCAAGTGGTATTAGCTCAACTACTTAGGTTCCTCAATATGTACATAGGAGACCAAGGTTCAAATCTTGCCAAACGATACATGGATAATATCAAATATTTCTTGTAATAGCACTATGTGGTGATGATTTAATACGGGTGGGGCTTGTTTCAATCCCATATAACCAATTAAAAAAAAAAGGCCTCCATTTGTTATTTGATCCCTTATTTTTAAATTGGAGGAAATAATGATAAAAAATTATTTTAGAAGAAAAGTTATGGAGTAATTTGAATTCAATCCCCACTTCCACTTGATCCAATTTTGAATTTCATAAAAACTTAGCTAGTATCCATGGAGCTTGCATATTAACCTTCTAGTTTTAAAAACTATTATATCATGCTCAATAATCTCATCCTTTATAATCACTTGTGGTGTAGTATCTGCTACCCAAATAGGGTTTTCCATATGTTCACTTTTCTTATCACTACCTAGGGAATCCATACTTTCAACTAAGGTATCTTTAATTCCAAGTAGGCAATCCTTACTTTCATTATGGACTTTTAAAATGAATTTCTTGCCATGTTACCTAAATTTTCTTCACATGAATCCTTTAAAGAGTCTCCTAATATTTGGAACAAGAAGTGACATTTATATTTTTATTACACTTTGCTTTCTCCTTCTTTCTTCTTGATCACACTTCCTCCTACTCACTCACATCTTGCACTCAAAAACAAAACAAAAAATGAGTTTACATGGGTTTTTTTGAGGGGTCTCAGTATCCTCTTATAAAGGTTTGAACTTGGGTCTCCTAGATGAAAACCTAATGACTTACCACTATGGTATCTCTCACATGAAAAAATTTGTGTTTACACAAGTTTTTATGAGGGGTCTCAGTCCCCTCATACTAGGGTTTGAACTTGGGTCTCCTAGATGAAAATCTAAGGACTTATTGTTGAGCAAGGTGTAGCAACAGTATTGTCATTGTTGTCAACATAGTTAGACAGATCGGTTGATGCAGTGGACAGGAGTTAAGAGGTTCTTCAGAGTATGTACGGTGACTTTCCAAAATATCAAAGTGGCCCATATGCTAAAAATAAAAATAAAATCACAAGGAAGAAAACTGTCGCGATATCGCGACATGTTGAGCAAGAAAGAAAAACTGTCGTGATATCGCGACATGTTGAGAAGAAAGAAAAACTATCACGATATCATGACATGTTCGGAGAGAAAGCACAAGCAAGCAAAACTATCGTGATTTCGTGACATGTTCGGAGAGAAAGTGCAAGCAAGCAAAACTGTCACGATTTCACGACATGTTCGGAGAGAAAGTGCAAGCAAGCAAAACTATCACGATTTCATGACATGTTCGGAGAGAAAGCGCAAGCAAGCAAAACTGTCGTGATTTCACATGTGCGGAGAGAAAGCGCAAGCAAGCAAAATTGTCATGATTTCATGACATGTTCGGAGAGAAAGTGTCATGATATCGCGACATGTCGCGTTTTCACGACCCAAAGGCAAGAGAAAGAGCAAAGGAGATAAAGTGTCGCGATATTACGACATGTCGCGTTTTCGTGACCTGAAGGCAAGAGAAAGAGCAAATGAGAGAAAGTGTCACGATATCGCAACATGTCGCATTTTTGTGACTAAATGAGGAGAGAGAAAGTAAGAAGGCAAAAGTGTCATGATATCGCAACAAAAGTAAAGAGGAATAGTATGGAGGCGAAAGTGTCATGATTTCGTGACATGTTGTGTTTTCACGGGTACAAGCCAAGAAAAGATGCAAGGAGGCGAAAGTGTCACGATATCGCGACATGTTGTGTTTTCGTAGGTACAAGCCAAGAAAAGAGGCAAGGAGGCAAAAGTGTTGCGATATCACGACATGTTGTGTTTTCACGGGTACAAGCCAAGAAAAGAAGTACGAAGGTGAAAGTGTCGCGATATCGCGACATGCTGAGTTTTCGTAGGTACAAGCCAAGAAAATAAGCAAGAAGGCGAAAGTGTCGTGATATCACGACATGTTGTATTTTCACGGTCCAAAGCAAGGAGAAAGAGAGAGAAATAAAAAGTGTCGTGATATCGCGACATGTTGTATTTTCGTGGTTGAGTTGAAGCCGACAAATACTGATGAACAACTGACTAAAATTAGGGTTTACAATTGTCATGAAAGCCGACTAAGATTAGGGTTTACAACCGACTAAGATTAGGGTTTTCATCTCAAAAAAATTGTTATAAAAGGAGGGTTGTTTGGAGATTTGCAAGTTGTCGAAGTGTGCGGAGTTTTGTCGTAGTGCGAAGAGAGCAGAGTGTGCGAAAGAGAGAAGATGATCGTGAAGGTCGACTGTAATGAAGCAGAGAGTGCAAAGTGATTACGCGGAGAAAGTAGAGTGCGTAGAGAGTGAAAAATGCAAAGAAAGACCAGTCAAGATCCTGCAAAGACAAAGGTATCTTTCTGTAAATATTATAGATTCAAAATTGAAGTCTAGGTTACAGCTTGGCATCAGGGGTTGTTGCTCCTTCCAGTAGGTTCTAGTAAATCAGGGATTGGTGCTCCTTTCTGTTGGTGTAGATAAATAAGGGGTCGATGCTCCTTCCAGTAGGTGTTGGTAAATTGATTGTAAATTTGGTGCTTTGCAAAGGCTGGATTTGGATGGTAGTCCAAAGAGTCATTTTTGAGGAGTAGCCACATTGGTGAACCTCATTAAATCTTGTGTTGTGTGATGTTCTTGTGTTATACTTGTTGTATCTAGTAATTTGTTTTAATTGCTACTATATTAAGAGCTATAAATTCAAGTTTAAAGAGCTACACTGATTCACCCCCCCTCTCAGTGTCATTGTAAGACTAACAATTGGTATCAAAGCTAAGTTCCTGTACAAGCTTAATCGGCTAGGGTGATCTTGGAAGTAACACAATGGCAGGTGGTGAAGGTTTCTCATCAAAAAAAGCACCATTGTTTGATGGATCTAATTACGCATTCTTGAGAATTAAGATGCAGACATATCTCTGTGCTTTGGTATATGACATCTAGGATTCAGTAGTTAGTGGATACACAATACCCATCACTGCTCCAAAAGAGGTTGATGAAAATAAACTATTTGAGAGTAACTCAAAAGCAAAGAATGTTATCATGTGTGGATTAGTAGACAGTGAAATAGTAAATATCATGAGCTATAATATGGCAAAAGAGATATGGGACAAACTGAAGAGTATTCATGAAGGAGACGATAAGATCAAGGAGGCCAAATTACAGACACATCGAGCTCAGTTCAAAGCATTGAAAATGAACGATGATGAAAACATTGAGGCATATATGCTGATAGTTAATGGAATCATTAATGCGATCAAAGGGCTCGACGAGGATATTGGAGACTCTGTCACCATGAAAAAGGTACTAAGATCTCTTCCTTAAAGGTTTGATTCCAAAGTCTCAGCGATAGAAGAAGCTGAAAATATAAATTACTTCAGTATAGATGAGATGTATGGTTCTTTGACTCCATATGAGATGAGGATAGGAAGATCTAAACCCACAGACATAGAAGCGGATTTTAAAGCCCTTAAAAATAAAAACACAAAACAAGAGTCCAAGGAATAAGAGACATCAGATGAAATGGAAGAAAACTTTGTTAGAAAACTAAAAAAGGGAAAAAGAAAATACAGAGGGAAGCTACCATTTAAATGTTTCAACTGTGGAGGCATTGGGTATTTTGCGATAAAATGTCCACTTAAAGAGAAGAACAAAAATGATGAAGGATCGCACCAAGAAATAAGTGACTGGAAGATGAAAACAAATTTTAGAAAAGGCAACTTCAAGAAGAAAAGTTTCATCTCCAAGAATGTCAGTTCATCAGAAAACAAATCCAGTGAAGAGTCTAAAGAAGAAAAAGATGAAGCTCTTTTCATGGCATTTGAAGAAGTTAAATCAAAAAAGGAAGAAGGAGTGACCTCCGAAGTTTGTGGTGAAAACCTTGAGGCTGAAGTAGATCTAGAAGGTGAGTTGATCTTTGCACTTGAAGAGTGGAAGTTAGAAAAGAAAAAGAATAAGAAACTTTCAAGAAAGCTTGAGGATGCAAATGAAATCATAACCAGTTTGAAAGTACAGATAGAAGAATCTAAGAAAATCTTTGAAGATATCGAAGTGCAAATAACAATGAAAATAGATTATTGCAGCAAGCTAGAAGAAGAGATTGTTGGTTTAAGAATACAGCTAGAAGATATGAATAAGAAAATTAGTTGTTATCACAAACGTGAAGAAATTTCTATGAAGCTAGATAAAATTATAAATGACCAAAGGCCTGCAAGAATCAAATTTGGTTTGGGTTTCATCGAAGGAGAATAATCAAGTGGATCAAAGGCCAGAAATGTAGAATCCATAAAGAATGAAGATAAGAAACAGGTTGATCAAGGAAAAACGTCTCATGCAAAAGAAAGCAATAATGCCAGGCACGAAAGGAGAATTTACAATGATGGATTCACCAATGTCACACATCAAAGAAGAATAAGACCTATGGCTCCTACGACAACATGGCAAAGACCATCACTCAGGTTCAATTATCCTTTTTCTAGTTTCTGTTTTAAATACAATGGCTATGGACATAAAATCTCAGACTGCAAATATAATGTAAGACCAAGGATTTTCACCAGTAGAAATGTTTTTTCTCCTCTGATGAATTATATAGTAGAATGTTATAGTTGTCATAATTTTGGGCACATTGCAAGAAATTGTAGAAGTACATTTACATCAAATCAATTTCAGGGAAGAAAATTTCAACCATACAGGATGAGACAAAATAGAAATCTTCCCGAAAAAAATGCTCAAACTACTGATAAGGGAAAGGCAAAACAAGAGCCCAAAACTACTATCAAAATGGAGTGGAAAGGAAAAGAGCAACTGAAGGAAGAAAATGAATCCTTAATCGTACAAACTACATTCAAAGCACAGAATAAATATGTACCATGGATACTTGATAGTGGATGCTCCAGTCATATGATAGGTGACAAACATAAATTTGAGAAGTTACGGAAATATGAAGGAGGTTCGAGTAAAATTTTGAAATAATGATGGAGCTAAGATAGTTGGCAAAGGTTCAGTTAAAATTAGTGACGAAAAAATTAAGTCAGAAGAAGTCTTGTTTGTGGATGGTTTGAAACATAACTTGTTGAGCGTAAGTCAGATTTGTGATAAAGGTCATGAAGTAGTTTTTATGAAGTAGGGTTGTGAAGTCAAAAAAATAAACAGTGAAAATTTTATAGCAACTGGATCAAGGACATCTGGCAACCTATACACGCTCTTAGAGAATTCAAAAGGAGCTTGTTTTATTGGACAGGAAGAAGAAAATTGGTTGTGGAAAAAGAGACTAGGGCATATCAGTTTTGATAATCTAGTAAAAATCATCTCAAAAAGGCAAGTGAGAGATATTCCCACCTTTAGAAAACCTACAAACAACATTTGTGCTTCATGCCAAAAGGGGAAACAAACTAGAGTCACATTCAAAACAAAAGAATACTACACAAGCAAACCTTTGGAACTCATACACACTGATTTATGTGGTCCCATGAGAACACAAAGCATAAATGGTGACAAATATTTTATGTTGTGCATTGATGACTATTCTAGAATGACATGGATATTTTTCTTGAAGCATAAATCAGAAGATTTTGATATGTTCAAAATTTTCAAAAACCAGGTTGAGAATGAAATAGGAAAAAGGATCAAATTTTTAAGATCATATGGAGGAGGAGAATTCATTTCAGAGGAGTTTGCAGAGTACTGTGAAAATTACGGTATTAGGAGACAGTTCTCAACAGCTAGGACACCTCAGCAAAATGGAGTGGTAGAAAGAAAGAACAAGACATTGCAAGAAATGGCACTGACTATGTTGGTTGAAAGTAGAGTAGTAGATAGATTTTGGAAAGAAGAAGTCCATACTGCGGTGTATATCCAAAATAGGTACATGCTGAGAACACATGAAAGAAAAACTCCTTATGAATTGTGGTTCGATAAAAGTGCAACAACAAAATACCTTAGAGTTTTTGTAAGTAAGTGCTATATCAAAAGAACTAAAGATAATATTGGTAAGTTTGAAGATAGAGCAGATGAAGGTATTTTTGTTGGTTATTCGTCAAAAAGCAAATCTTACAAATGCTACAACAAGAGTCTAAAGAAAATTGTGGACAGTGTCGATGTTAAATTTGATGAAGGTAAAGAACGAGTAATTAGCTATGAAACGAACTACCCAATTTATGAAGAGGTTATTGAAGGAGATGAGGAAAACGAAATGGAAAAGATACAAAAAATTGACTTAGATGATGTAAGTTGTGATTCAGAAGTGGAAGAAAATAAGAAATTCAAAACAGGCAGTTCGCAAAAAAATCATCCTAGAGAGCAAATAATTGGAGACCCCAAAGTTGGTGTTCAGACAAGAAGAAGAGTAGTAAGTAACTACTCTCTATTATCCAGCATTGAGCCCAAAAATGTTACTGATGCAAGCAAAGATGAAAGTTGGATGAAGGCAATAAATGAAGAATTAGATCAGATCAAGAAAAACGAAACTTGGGAGTTAGTACCTAGACCTGCTAATAAAAATATAATCGGGACTAAATGGATTTTTCGAAACAAATTGAATGAAGATGGACAGGTAGTCAGAAATAAAGCAATATTGGTATGTAAGGGTTATGCACAAGTTGAAGGCATTGACTTTGAGGAAACTTTTGCACCAATAGATAGACTAGAGGCAATTAGAATGTTTTTGGCTTTAGTAGTCTACAAGAATTTCAAAGTTTATCAAATGGATGTGAAATCAGCATTTTTGAATGGGAAACTTGAAGAAGAGGTTTATATTGAGCAACTAGATGGTTTCCAACTTGGTAATGATCCAAACTTGGTTTGCAAGTTGAAGAAAGCATTATATGTCTTAAAACAGGCACCCCGAGCATGGTATGCAAGGCTAGACAACTATCTCACTCAACAAAGGTTTAAGAAAGGTATGGTGGATAGTAATTTGTATGTCAAAACAGAAAATGGGCATCTTATTGTTCTTGTTGTATACGTAGATGATATCATATTTGGTAGCAACAAAGATGAGTCGTGCAAATATTTAGCAAATAAGATGTAGAAAGAATTTTAAATTTCAATGATTGGAGAACTGTTGTATTTCCTCGGGTTGCAAGTTAATCAAATTAAGAAGGGCATATTTATTTCTCAAGTTAAATATGTAAAAGAGATGTTAAAAAAGTTCATAGTGGAGGATTGTAAGCCAGTTAGCATTCCCATGACGACAGGCTGCAAGTTGAGCAAGGATGACAAATCTCCACCTGTTGATCAAACCATGTATAGATCTATGATTGGAAGCTTATTGTACCTGACAGCTACCAGACCAAATATTTTATAGGCAGTATGCATGGTAACACGATTTCAGACTAATCCCAAGGAGACTCATGTGACAGCAGTAAAGAGGATTCTTCGGTACCTCAAGGGTACTATGGAGTATGGGTTATGGTATCCAAAAGGTAAAGACTTCACCCTTATTTCGTATTCAAATGCAGATTGGGCAGGATGTGTAGATGACAGAAAGAGTACAAGTGGAGGTGCATTCTATCTTGGAGACAGATTGGTCGCATGGCACAATAAGAAACAAGAGTCAGTTTCTTTATCGACAACGAGGGCAGAATATATTGCAGCAACAACATGTTGTACATACGTATTATGGATGAAACAAACCCTGAAAGATCTTGGTATTAGCTTCAGTAAGCCAATATCAGTTAAGTGTGATAACACCAGTGCCATTAACATCTCCAAGAATCTAGTTATGCATTCACACACAAAACACATCGCTATCAGGTATGACTTTTTGAAGGAGAAAGTTGCAGAAGGTGAGGTTAAGTTGGATTTTGTTCCAACTATAGAGCAAGTTGTAGATATTTTCACAAAACCATTGCCCAAGGAAGTTTTTGAGTACCTTCACAATAAATTGGGAGTGGTCACACTTCCCAAGAATTGACTAGCTACAGGGATCACATTCTCAGGGGGAGCATTTCAGTATTTGATTATCTGTTTGCTCATGTTCATGATCTTTGCTAAATGCAATAAAGTGTGCCTGAGAATGTTGTGCATGGACTCAGGGGGAGTCTACAGCAGCCCTTTGGTATTATTGTCAAAGGGGGAGAAGAATTATAGGAAATTGCATGTGTGTTGCCAACAATTCCAAAGGGGGAGATTGTTGAGCAAGGTGCAACAACGATATTTTCATTGTTGTCAACACGATCAGACTGGATCGATTGATGCAGTGGATAGGAGTTAAGAGGTTCTTCAGAGTATGTATAGTGACTTTTCAAAATATTGAAGTGGCCCATATGCTAAAAATCAAAAGAAAATCACAAGGAAGAAAACGTCACGATATTGCGACATGTTGAGCAAGAAAGAAAAATTGTCGCGATATCGCGACATGTTGAGAAGAAAGAAAAATTGTCACGATTTCGTGACATGTTCGGAGAGAAAGCGCAAGCAAGAAAAACTGTCGTGATTTCATGACATGTTCGGAGAGAAAGCGCAAGCAAGCAAAACTATCACGATTTCGCGACATGTTCAGAGAGAAAGCACAAGCAAGAAAAACTGTCGTGATTTTGTGACATGTTCGGAGAGAAAGCACAAGCAAGCAAAACTGTCGTGATTTCACGACATGTTCGAAGAGAAAGCGCAAGCAAGCAAAACTATCACGATTTCGTGACATGTTCGGAGAGACAGTGTCGCGATATCGTGACATGTCACGTTTTTATGACCCGAAGGCAAGAGAAAGAGCAAATGAGAGAAAGTGTCGTGATATCGCGACATGTCGCATTTTTGTGACCCGAAGGCAAGAGAAAGAGCAAAGGAGAGAAAGTGTCGCGATATCGCGACATGTCACATTTTCGTGACTAAATGAGGAGAGAGAAAGTAAGAAGGCAGAAGTGTCACGATATCACGACAAAAGTAAAGAGGAAGAGTATGGAGGTGAAAGTGTCACGATTTCACGACATGCTATGTTTTCGTGGGTACAAGCCAAGAAAAGAGGCAAGGAGGCGAAAGTGTCGTGATATCGTGACATGCTGTGTTTTTGTGGGTACAAGCCAAGAAAAGAGGCAAGGAGGCAAAAGTGTCATGATATCGTGACATGTGTTTTCACGGGTACAAGCCAAGAAAAGAAGTACAAAGGTGAAAGTGTCGCGATATCGTGACATGCTGAGTTTTCGCGGGTACAAGCCAAGGAAAGAAGCAAGAAGGCAAAAGTTTCATGATATCGCGACATGTATTTTCATGGTCTAAAGCAAGGAGAAAGAGAGAGAAATAAAGTGTCGCGATATCACGACATGTTGTATTTTTGTGGTTGAGTTGAAGCCGACAAAGACCGATGAAAAATCAACTAAAATTAGGGTTTACAGTTGTCATGAAAGTCGACTAAGATTAGGGTTTACAGATGACTAAGATTAGGGTTTTCATCTCAAAAATTTTGTTATAAAAGGAGGGTTGTTTGGAGATTTGCAAGTTTTCAAAGTGTGCGAAGTTCTATCATAGTGCGAAGAGAGCAGAGTGCGCGAAAGAGAGAAGATGATCATGAAGGTCGACTGTAACGAAGCAGAAAGTGTGAAGTGATTGCATAGAGAAATCAGAGTGCACAGAGAGCGAAAAATACGAAGAAAGACCAATCAAGATCCTGCAAAGGAAAAGGTATATTTCTGTAAATCTTATAGATTCAAAATTGAATTCCAGGTTGCAGCTTGGCATCGGGGGTTGTTGCTCCTTCCAGTAGGTGTTGTTAAATCAAGGATTGGTGCTCCTTTTTGTTGGTGCAGATAAATAAGGGGTCGGTGCTCCTTCCAGTAGGTGTTGGTAAATTGATTGTAAAGTTGGTGCTTTGCAAAGGCTGGATTTGTATGGTAGTCCAAGCAATCATTTTTAAGTAGCCACATTGGTGAACCTCATTAAATCTTGTGTTGTGTGATGCTCTTGTGTTATATTTGTTGTATCTAGTAATTTTTTTTAATTGCTACTATATTAAGAGTTGTAAATTCAAGTTTAAAGAGCTACACTGATTCACCCCCCTCTCAATGTCATTGTAAGACTAACACTTACCATTATAATATACCTCATAGGATGAAAACATAAGGACTTACCACTATGGTATCCCTCATATGTAAAAATTTGTGTTTACACAAGTTTTTATGAGGGGTCTTAGTCCCCTTGTACCATGGTTTAAACTTGGGTCTCCTATATGAGAAGCCAAGGACTTACCACTATGATATCCCTCACAAGTAAAAAATTGAGTTTACATGATTTTTAATGAGGCGTATCAATCCCCTCATATCAGGGTTTGAACTTGGGTCTCTTGGATGAGAACCCAAGGATCTACCACTATGGTATTCCTCATGGGTTTGCATTTGCTCATTATAATCTTACTTATAGAATGTGTTTTTAAGATCTCCCACTTAAAGAGGAGTCAAAAGAAAGCTAGATGTTTTAGTATGCTTTTGTAATGCACCTTATAAGATTTGAAATGCTTTCGTATAGGAGGCCTCGCTTGTATTACCAAGAGGGGGATTTAATATCCTCATACATACATTTATAGGTTCTTTTATTGGCCCACACTTGAATTTATTTCCAACATAAAGTCTAGATTAAGTAATAGATAGACATTATTTATTACCATTAAGAAATAGTGCTTTTAATAACTCATAGACATTCAAATAAATATGCATATATCTTACTCACTAGTTACACCTATTTTCCTTTATGAGACCAACATATTAGGTGTTTATCTTTAAAAAGGAATATGAGGCTAAATAAATATTTTTTCTCACAATTCTATGCAACTAGCCCTATATCAATAGATTAGCTCCTTATTCCATTAAAATTTGAGTCTAATACTTCATTTATTATTTTTTCATGTGACTATAGCACAAAGGCTTACATAGATAGCCAACTCTTTATCTAATAAATTCAAGAATTCATATTTGAAATCAAAATATTTTATGTAACAAGCACATCATGGGATCTACTCTATTTGATATTCCAAACTTTTATATCCTTATTAGGCTTAGTAGATGTTGGTGCAAAAATTAGCACCGGATGAGTGGGATGCATGTCCAAAGTTTCTTGACCAACATTGAATTGTCGCATGACCTGGGAGAGATAGAAGCGGTCTATATTTGAATAAGGTCAACTCCTTAGGTTCTAGCTACCTACGTTACAAAGTGGGAAAGGGGGAAAATAGAACAAGAAAAATAGGAAAGGTGGCCATAGCCAGAACTAACAATGATGGATTATGGCCACATCAAGACACACTCCTTCAACGTCATCAGTGTAAACAACAAAAAACCACCCAATAGATAAGCCCAACCCATATTAACTTCTCCTTCAGCTCAACATGCAAGGGTGAATTCCAAAACTAGAAAGAGGGTGCATGAAATCCAAGCAGTAGAAACGGAGTGCTCCCACCTGATTGGCTTTAACAAAAATAAATTCCAATGCCCAATGGCGAATGCGAATTCCAGAACCACCTAGCTAGACTCATGAAATCCAGATAGCAGAATTAAGTAAACCAACTTAGATATCCATCACAAAAATAAACATTCACACAAAGGCAAAAGCAGAATGAAAGATAAATTGAGAGACCAAACAATGATTCACTATTATTTACAAGAGATGAAGAATTACATATGAATTATAAAGGCCATAGAGCCACCCTTAGGAATGACAAACATCTTGCTATTTATAGAGTATTTTACATTGAATTCAAATTACAATATTAATGGCATCAGGTGGAAAAATCATATTGGAACAATCAAAAGATACACTAATATTCTGCTCTTCAGAAGAATGGTGGCTATCAAGAGGAAGTTAGGTTTTTTTGCATAGATCTAGGCCCTTGATCACTCTTACCAAACCTATTCAAGAAATAAATTTCATCTACTTTACCCCTTCTAGCACCTTAGAAGTCTGGTTTATCATCGTAGGCTCTGCATATTTTCACCTACTCTTCATTAGCTCGTACCAAGATAGCTATGATTATTAATGGCCCAACTTGATGCTTCCTTTCTCTTGATTTCAACTTCAGTTAGAGATGTGTAATATTATCAGTATTCCACTCATTATTTTTCAGGGACAAAATATTTAGCTTAGACTTTTGATACTACTTTTTCAAAGTTACATCCAACTTCAGGGATGGGAACTTGGGACTTGTGATCACTATATTATAGTTCGATTCTTTTGTCTAGTGACTCAGGATCCCAATATTTCTTCCAATAGTTAGGTAGGGATTTGGGGTCTTCTTTTGAGCATGCCACTGCCCATTCTTTCGTTCGATCCTAGACTTGGAGATTTGCTCTACTGCTCACCCACTTGTCTAAAATTTTCTTCAACTACTAATGCCTTAAAATTAGATGACTCTTAAGATGTCATTTTCTTGAAAGAGGAAGAGTGGGTGAAAAGACACAAAATCTCACCCACACTCTTGGTGGCTTACAAGAATTTTCATCTTATGAAAATGGGAACCCATAAATAGAAGGAGATATAACAACTAAAATAGAGAGATAAAAGGAGAAGGGAACCACATGGAGGAAAGAAAAGCATGCAAGAAGTAGGGCAAGAAGAGAAGAAAAAGGACAAAAAATTTAGAGGAACGAGAAGGAGACAACAAACACAAATAGGAATGTGGTGGGCAAGAGAAATAGGAAGACAAGTAATTGAAACAACAAGCAAAAACTCAAAAGGAGGAAGGGAAGACTAGGAAATAGTTGAGACAAATAAGCATTTGTCTTCAACCCAAAGAGATGCAGGTAACAAAGGGAAGGGGAAGGTGGAAGAAAGGGTAAGATGGAAAAAATGGGATACACGAAGGGAAAAGAAACCTAAAGTTTATCAAGTGAAATTGTTAGGGTGAAAACCCTTCTCCATGAGGTATTATTTCAGATTGAATCCCTTTAACCATAGTCCACTAAGGATCTGAGATATTCCAAGAGCAGATAGATTGCCATTTATACTCTCTTCTTTTATTCCAAGCTTTCTTCTTTACGTAATCCAACAACGATCCTCTTTTATTGATTGTTATCAACCAAGAGGTCATTCTGTTTTGATTGCACTTTGTAGTCTATACTTTCTAGTCTCATCTGCATCTATCCATGGGGTGTTATTTATAGCATGTTTGTTTCATGTTGTACTTGCATAGTCCCAAGGCTTCTTATTGTAGCTCCTGAGGGTGAGATAAGAGGTTGATAGTTACTGGATGTATCCATAAAGGTACAGAGTCACAACAATAACACATGAAAGAAATGAGAACTAAGAGGACAACATGAAGATGGAGGAGGAATGTTATATTTTTAAGATGATTTTATGGTAAACTGTTTTCTGAATAAAAATCTCTACAAGTCCCAAAGAGCATGACGTCACCTCACAAGTGGCTATGCATAGGACAACTTTATTTAATTTCCACAAAAACATGGTGTGCTAGGCACGCTTTAGCCTAGGTTGTCTATGTCATTCATCCTTTGAATATGCAATGGCTAGACCAAATTACACCAAATTTGAGCCTCTACTTGTATGGGCATAGTCCATGCGGGCTCAAAATTATGATTGAATCACAATTTTTATTGCTTTTCTTGAGCTATTTTGTGCTCAGACCCTAAAAACTTAAGATGGCAATAACTTTTGCCACCTCATTCTACCTTTTGAGTGGTGACCTATCAGCGGATAGGTTTTCAACACCGACCTACTACACCAGTCCCATGGATGGTTTCTCTTTTGATGGTAGCCCCATTTTCTGATCTGTCATGAGCTCTAAAGAGGAGATACTCGTGCAAGGTTGCAATGGCTACTGCTTTCCTGCTAACATCTATTCAACTCTAATGGCTTCCTCATAAATTTTGAGAAATATTTTCTCCCCAAATTGACATAGGAGGAGTGCCATGTCAAGGCTGAAGGCTTGGATGTAGAACACGTATGTTTGGGATGAGGATGGGAGGAGTAGGCTTGGAATCTTCTCCCAACTACTACTGAATCAAATGTTGAAGTCTGCCACATTTTCAAGAGGGCTCCTCTTGATAAATGCAAACTGAGTTAGTAGCTGGAATATTTCCTTCAGTTCACCAAATGCATCCAGAAGAGCTTTAGCAAATTTTCCCATGCGAAGATGCTCCTAGGCTATAGGATTTTATACCAGAGCCATGATCTACCCTAAAGAGAAGTGACCAATAGCTTGATCATCACATCTTTGTGCATGATATTGTGAAGGGTAGCTAGAGAATCCAAATTTTCCAAGCGTGCCTTCACACATCCACTAATGCCATCATAACTTGGTAAAAATTATAGTGCAACTTTAGGGATAACATGCAAATGGGGAAGACAAAGGGGACCCTAGATATTCCAGTCAGGGCAACTTGGCTAGGCCATTAAATCATCGATCCCTTAAAACCTCTGGATTACATTAGCAAGTGGGAGTCACCATATGAGCATGCTTTCTTCGCTAGCAAGGTCAGGACTGCTCATCAAACCTTAGGTCCTTCATGAAATGAAAAATATTTAGCACAAAAAGGCAACTAATCTCATGATGTGGAGATGATGCATAGCTCAGAGTCGCCACGTGATTTGCCAAGATATGGATAAACTAGAGTATCACCAAAATCTGGTTTCCTCAAACACAAAAATTCATTGAGTTCCCTAATAGAGTCACCAAAAACTATTAGTGCAAAAACCAGCATCGAAGGAGTGGGCTACACACCCAGAGGTTCTCGACTAGCATTAAATGATTGCCTAGACTTAGAGAGGTAGAGGCGATCGATCTTCGAAGAAGTCTAGCTCCTTAGGTGCCAGCTACCTATTTCGTAAAGAGGGGAACTGAGAAAAGAGAATGAGAAAGAAAGGAAAGAAGTTTGTATCCAAAACTGATAAGGATAGGTTATGGCCGCATCAAGACAATCCTTCAATATCACTGACGTAAACAACAACGAATCACCTAAGAGATCAGTCTGCCCCAGATTCACTTCTCCTTCATCTTAGTGTGTAGGGGTGAATTATAGAAGCAATGAGAGGGTGCATGAAATCCAGACATCAAAATTAGAGTGCTACCACCCGATTGGATTTAACAGAAATAAACCTTGATGCCCAATGACAAATGCGAATTCTAGAACTACACAATTAGACTCACGAAATCTAGATAGCAAAATTAAGAAAACCAACTCAGAAGACCATCACAGAAATAAACATTCACATAAAAGCAAAAGCAGAATGAAAGACAAATTGAGAGACCAAACAATGATTCACTATTATTTACAAGCAACAAATAATTACATATGAATTGTAAAGGCCACAAAGCCACCCTTAGGAAAGACAAATATCCCACTATTTATATATGATTTTATGTTGAATTCAAATTATAGCATTAATGGCATAAGGTGAAAAAATCGTATTGGAATAGTCGAAATATCGACTGATATTTAGCTCTTCACAAGAATGGTGGCTATCCAAAGGAATTTTGGTTTTTCTACGTAGATCTGGGCCTTTGATCGCTCTTGCCAGATTTGTTCGAGCAATAAATTTCATCTACTTTGCCCCTTCAAGCACCTGAGAAGTATGGTTGATCGATGCAGGCTCTGCATACTTCCACCTGCTCTTCATTAGCTCATACCATGACAACTATGATTATTAATGGCCCAACTTGATGCTTCCTTCTTATTGACATCAACTCCGATCAGGGACGCGACATCTTCTCAGTCTTTCGCTCATCATATTTTAGGGATGAAAGATTTAGCTTGAACTTTTGATACTGATTTCCCAAAGTTCCATCCAGCTTCAGGGACGAGAACTTGGGACTTATGATCACTATATTATAGCCGGATTCTTCCGTCTTGTGACTTAGGATCCCAATCTTCCGTCCAATAGTCAGGCAAGGATTTGGGGTCTTCTTTTGAGCATGTCAGTGTCCATTCTTTCATCCGATCCCAAACTTGGAGATTTACTCTACTAATCACCCACTTGTTCTCTGAAGTCCGTTTCAACTGCTAATGCCTTCAAATTGAACAATTATTAAAGCGTCATCTTCTTCAAAGAGGAAGAGCGGGTGAAAAGACAAAATCTCACCCACAACAGATCTAAGTATTATTAAGCTCAACTAATAGATATTTTCATTAAATTTCACTAAATCATTTCAAAAAAATAAAAATTAGATTATTTAATACAACTTAACTAAAAAAAAGGCCTAACAATATTTTTTGCACAGTCCTTCAATATAATTTTATTATATTTACTTTGAAGATGAATCATTTCGTAGTATTGGTGTGTAACATATGACTCTAACACAATTTAAGATTTACTCTTATAAATTTCATAATAAAATAAACAAATATTTTTTTAAAAACCAACTTAATTTTAAAATTAACATAATTTTATAAGTTTATTTTAAAAATTACAATTAAATACCCTTCTTTATTAAAATAATTGAGAATATTTCTTTTACTTAATTAAAGGTACAACTCCCTTTTATCCTTAGCATATATCCTTTTCTTTTGAAAGTAGACTTGCACCAACCAGTATAACGAATATACGGAGGAAAAAAAAAAAACAAAAAACCTTTCAAGTGGACGTTATCACTGACGTTATTATTATAAAAACATTATCTATTTTTATGAGATAAACAAACATTCAAAAGAAAAAGCATCCAAGGACTACGATTTAACATGACAACTATAATCCCACCTCATAAAGAGTCCCTTCCGTGTAATTGATTTTATAAAATAATATATTATAAATACATAAGTAACAACAGACAGATAGGTAAGGTTTTCGTTGCTGGCCACGATAAACTGACCTGCATGCATGTATCAGGTCTCAAAAGTTGTGAGGTCGTGGGATTTTTGTATGCTTAAGTTTAGAATCTTAAAAATTTAAAACACTAAATGAACAATATTATTCCAGATGCTCTTTACTTTAGTTTATATATTGCATTTGCAGCCGTCCACACAGGAATTGTTTCCTTGTCGACATCATTTGATTCGCTTTCGCTGTCAAAATTAAATGCACTTCATGGACGGTAATACGGACAGATCATCAGAAGAGATTCGTTACGAGCGCACTCAAAAATGTCAGGTTTAACCTTCACATTCCAAATTAAGGCGATTCCTTTTCAGTAGTCTTGGAGAATCCCATAAACTAAATGATTCTGCCAATCCCTGATCCCAAAAAATGTCATACATTTAAATAACTATTATTATAGGGTGTCCTCATTTCTGCTGTGACAGCTTTAATGAAGCCCCACACAAGAATTCCACGTTGGACCACATGCTGCTCAGAAGTCAAGGAATAAATCCTTTTCACGGTTATTCAACAAAAAGAGGACCCAACTGAAGGCCCATACAATTTCTATCATTTTTTAATTGCAACCGTCAAGATACATACATCAGAAGCTAGGCTGTACACTCTATGCTGGGCAATATAATTGACGCCAGGTAAAATATAATGGGTGAAGTATAATAAACGAGATAATTGTGGTCACACATATTATGGATGATATAATGGAGCAAATAATTGCGGTTACATAATTGTAATTACACTTTATATTGAGGCAAGATAAAATATAAACAGTGATATAATGAGGCAAATCCCACTGAAAGTAGCAGGTATAACAATAATAACCTTCCTTTCCATTAATTAAATTGAGATCAACAAGATAAAGCGTCAAACACTGCTGAAGTGTCCCGGAGATATTCAATTTTTCGTTCCTTGAACTTCAAGAATTCTGCTTTTTCACAATTAATACTGGACACTTGGCATGGTGCGCACAGTAATTGCTCACGCTTCCTATAACAGCCCTGCAATGCACGAGGAATATCTCAGGTCTCAGAAATCCTATACCCTATATCAACCCCTTATAGAAAGAGGGAAATCTAGAAATACAAGCTAATCACCTTCTGATAGCTCCATGTCCCCGGCTTCCAATAACAAGGAGGTTCACCTTCAATTTCTCGGCAGCTTCGCAAATCGCATACCGTGGATCTCCATTCACCATTTTTGTTTCCAAGTTTACCTGGAAGGGAGAGAGGACAAAAAAAAATCAAAATGCGAAGGACATGCATACTAATATTCATCCATTGGTTTGGTTTTTGGAAGAGGTAATTTCTGTTCCCTTCAAACAAACCTAATTTATAAGATTTGGAAATCCTTTCAAAACTCCTTCATAGTAACTAAAAATATTTACTTTACTTTAAATATAAGGTTTACTTACATTACACCTTTTTTAAAACTCCTTCTTATATCTAATAAAAAAAATAGTAACAATATTTACTTTACGTTAGGTATAGGGTTTACTTACATTACATCCCTCACAAATAGCTTTGGCACGAGATAAAACCCTCTCCGTGTTGAGCTTCTGTCTCCTCTCGATCACTTCCAAAACATGGGGAGTAAGAGCAACTGCTAGGCTTACAACAATCACAGTATTATCCTCAAACCGACAAGACATTTTACATTGGAACATACTATATGAAGCACAATTTGAGAGCACTGTATTGTCTATGTAAAATTTGATCCATGAGGGAAAAGAAAAAAAAATATTAAAAACTTAGAGACCTTGTCCCGTCAGTGCCATTTGGTTCTCTGCATGGACGATGACAAGTCGATCAAGACCAACAAAATGAGTTTCCCCTTTACTTTTTTCTGGAGCAACAAGATGGTCCATGGCCCATTGCAATGCATACATGCTTTCCTCGCTTTCGTCCACTGCTATCATGATTCTCCTTCCCGACTTCTCAGCTTCCATGTTGGAAAAGTTTCAGAAAAACTCAGCACAGATCAAATATGTCAAGATCTGAAATTTCAGATCTGCTTGATATTTGTCGTGTACAGTTTGATCATGAGATGACAAATGAGATTTTTGTAGGCAGAAAAAGACTAAGGGATTCGATACCCAAGTGGACCAAGCAGCTTTTAGAGGCGGTGCTTACTTGAAAAGCGACGAATAGAAGCCCATCCACCATTAATTAAGACATTACCGCAGAGCATATGTTCTTGCATCAACTTTTCTTTAGCCTTTGCTGACTTTACTCCAAGTACTGTGTTGGTTTCTACACTTTAAATATATTAAAAGTAATTGTTTTCTTGGATTGTGGAGTATAACTTGCCTCCTAA
Organism: Wollemia nobilis; assembly: GCA_028583015.1. Classification (NCBI taxonomy): domain Eukaryota; kingdom Viridiplantae; phylum Streptophyta; class Pinopsida; order Araucariales; family Araucariaceae; genus Wollemia; species Wollemia nobilis. The sequence continues at coordinate 5,872,454 of JAQPPZ010006195.1, read as the reverse complement.
GAGCCTCAAAGACCAAAACTGCTATTTTAAAGTTTCCATCTCGAAATGCTTTTCCTAAATTGATTTGGAAATGACAAACTACATGGTTACGCAAGCTATCTTTCGCATCTTTAACACCTAAACTTTAGAACCTATTTTAATTGAATAGAAATTGCAGAAGACTTTGAACATTGGATGCCATGTCCACCACTTTATGTCCCTAATAGAGTGCAACGTCTAAAGCATCTACCAAAGTTATTTGGATGCATGTGCTTTATAAAGTACAAGGAATTTGGCTGGCCTCCTTCTGTGGGGAGGGACCATCTTCCATATAGAAAGATTTAAGACTATGAGAAGTATTAAAATATATATATATATGTGTGGAGGAGAATTGCCCGCACAATTAGTAGGCGAGAGTCAAAATCTACCTTCCACCTTAAGGTTCTTTTTCTTATGCATTACAGTATTGGGTTCTTGAATCTAAAGTGGCTTATGGGTGTATGCCAGGCATGCAATGCACTAAGGACATTTATGCTGTTGGCCACATCTCTTCGCCTATGATAGTCTCCGTGGCGCTTATAATTTATTTGTTTATTTCTTTTCCTTTTACAAAGTTGCACGTGCATATTAGCCTGTTTAACACCATGCATTGAGGAGCATCTCATATACGCATGAAGGTCATTATGGTTAGGGCTATCCTATTGACAAGTATTTGTCATACCGGAGGTCTGGAATTTAGGATTATTTAAATATATTTGGCTCATAGAAATGGATATTAAGGTTTCTTTTAATAAAAGTAAATGATTTTATATCATTTCATATTAACGTAGGTATTTTTTTAATGTAAAATTAAATTTACATTAAAGTAAGATAAAACCCTTACAATAAAAAAAATGGTGGGTTAACACACCTTATGAGGAATCAAACTAATCCTCATTTACAAGGGTTAAGAAATAAAGCCGCCAACAAAACACAAGTTAACCAATCATGATCCTTGATGATCATTACATCAAAGAAAGCATATCATATGGAGTAATGTGCCCTGACGTGTTGTCCTCCATAAAATGCTAGTGATAATGGGATGGAAATCCACCCCTCTGCATCGCGATTAAGGCATTCAATACCCGTGTCGCTCCAACCAACAACATGCCCAGGTGAAACTGGTTGAACATCATACCATCCCCAACCTGGTGGGACAAACAAGCAATGTCAACATTAGGCTGCTTCTTGACTGGCGAGGGCTAGGACTAGTACCTGTCTGCGGGAGCACTTCTTGCATATGACGGAGTCCGACAGTGAGAGTGGGATCGAAAATGCTCCTAGGAAGAGCACTTTATGGAGATATGATTGACTATACATGGAGCATTGGCCTAGTGCGCCAAAAGAACTTGTAGGTGATCCAACTCCATAGCAACTTTATTTGATTGAGTACATATCTGTAGAAACATGTCATTAAAAATTCTAATTTTTCAGCATGAATAAATGTGACATAAGGTGTATACTGTTTAAAAACAATTATGTCACGGGCCTTCCGAATATGAAAGAGCAGACTAATCTTGAAAACCTGCCACACTTCAAAAAGTAGGAGAGACAAAATAAAAGAGTCCCCAAGAAGAGCTTGGGGTCAAGAAACTCTTGCAGTTGTAAATGGGGAAAAAAAGGAAATAACCCATTCCCAAGCTTACCTAGATCTTCTAAAATTTCAAAAGAGGCGAGTACAAGACTCGAGTATACCACAAAAAAGATATTTAAGATCAGGTATTCCAAGGTGCTTCAAATGTTCCCCCACGGGAAGGTCTTGACACAAAATCCATTAAAAAAATGATTGCTTGGACTCAACATAGGTAGCCCAAACATTCTAAAATCTAGAATTCCATCTAGTCCTTTTAGAAAATAAGTCCTAATGTTTATTGAGCTTAGGCACCAGAGGAATATGAGGAGATAACCATTTATACCCCAAATGAGTCTTCTAATTAAGCAAAGGAGTGTCAACATGCCATCTCTAGTCTGACCACCAAGGATGCTACGAGCGCACACCAATATTATGCAACATAGAAAAGGGGTGAGAGCAATAATAACATCATAAGTGTCTTTATCTACACAATTCAGTCTGAAGGTGCATTTGAACTCATTCCATGGGACCCAATCCCTGGTCTAGTGAGAAAAGAAATTAGCTATTGTAACAATACCCTTTTTGAAAAACCATTGAGCATGAATCTATTGCACCCAAGCTAATGGAGAACCTTCATGAAGAAACATGGGGAACCACCAAATATTAATAGAATTGATGGATAAGCCTTTACGAAAGCCATCTTATCTTCAATAGATCCAAGGAGTGAGTTGCTTCCAGGATTTCCATATACTTTTAATAACAAAGGAGCCATAAATCTTAACAAAAACTAGAGCAACAATGAGAGAGAAAATCCAACCCTCTCCATGCTCTACGGTTTAAGGGAAGACTAGAGGAAATGAAATGTTGAACCAGAACTTTCCAAGATTTAGCTCCCCTTATAGCCTTGACCACCCACTTAGCACATAGAGAAAAACCTTACCATATACTGTCCAATAGATCCATTCTGCCAGATTATTTGGGAAGACAACAAATATCCCAAGCAACTCTATGAAATATCTTTGTTTCAAAAGAATTATTACAAATAAAATCTCGAAGGGTTTTCTCAAGCTTCTTATAGAAAGCCTATGAAGGAACCCAGCAAGAGGAATAGTATACATGAGTGGCAGCTAAAAATTTAGAGCAAATCTAAAATTTACCTACTAATGACAACTTCTTAGTAAGCTAGAAATCAAGTTTCTTTTCAACTCTTTGAAGCACATAATTTCAAAGTTGAGTAGGGGAGCCTTGAAAGTCAAAAGGAATACCAAGAAACTTAAAAAATTCTCTACGAGGTATCCTATTCCAATTATACCCTTGAATCCAAGGCGACATAGGCAAGGGAGACTATCTAAAGTAGGAGTTCTTCCTCCATTATGCTAGAACCAGAGGCTGTGCAAAAGGTGCTCAAACAAAATAGAGCATTAGAAACAGAATGATCCTCTTCCTTTATAGTAATAAAGGAGTCATAAATAAAGTGACCATTAATATGTTGTTCTTGATCATTCCAAAGATCAATTCCTTTAATAAGACCTACATAATATTGAGCAGCTAAATGATAGTCGAAGGCTTCAACAACAAGCACATATAAAGAGGGAGCAATAGGATACCCTTTTTGAATAGACCTAAAAATGCCCACTGCTTCAAATTGTGAATTTTTCATATTGAGAATAGATGAAGCATATCTAAATTGCATAGCAATAGTTTGAATAAAAATTGGCCTAAATCCTAAAGCTTCAAATATAGCAAGAATGAATCTCCATTCAATGCGATCATAAGCTTTCTCAAAATCAATGTTAATAAAAGGCATGTTCTGGTTTGACATCTGGGCCCATTCCATGCCCTCCTAGATAGTAAAATATTATCGAGAATGTACCTTCCTTGAATAAATCCAATTTGCTTTGATATGACTATCAAAGGAAGAAGATGCCTAAGATGAAGAGCCAAAGCTTTGGCAATGATCTTGTAGCTAACATTCAAAAAAGTAATAGACCTCCAATTAGTGATCAAATTTGGGTCCTCTTGCTTGTGTATGAATTTGATATTACCCCTATTAATAATTGCTCCCAAAGAGCCTACTTGAAGAGCCTCTAGATAAGATTTATGTAAATTAGGACCAACTAAGTCCCAAAGACCCTTGTAGAACTCATAGGGAAATCCATCCAAACTTGGTGCTTTATCATTTTAGAAAATGCATCCTCCAGATCTATAAGGGAGAGTAGTTTATCAAACCTTGCTCTTTGAGACTTCAAAACCTTAATTGGTACAACTGCCATACTAGTTTCTAGTGGTTGCTCCCACTCAGGGGAATAAGCTTGAGTGGAAAAAATATTAGTATAGTGCTTTACAAAAGCATCAATCATCTTAGGAAGAGAGGTAAGTCTTATTCCATTGTCTTGAATGGCCTTGAATTGGGTAGCTTGCATGGGAGGGAAAAACCTTTGAAAAAAATTCTTTAGTGACCCTATCACCAATTTTAAGCCAATGAATTCGATCTTTAATTTGAGCTTCCCAGGACTCATAAATTTTACCAAGTTTAAGTTCATGCCTCAACTAGGCAACAGGAGATTGAAGTTTAGGATTAAATAGATAGATCTCAAGCTTGAGAGAAGCTTTAGCAAGCTCATCATGAAGGATAACATTGGAATATATTCTGAATTGTGCCATATTTTTCCCCAAAGTACATAGCAAGATATTTGTACAAAAAATGACATCATTCCACCATTCTATCCAACCCAACTCTCCAGTAGGTCTAGGAACTAGATTCCATACTCTATGGGTATGATAGACCATGGAAGGGTGTTGATGAAAGGAAGTGTTGAAAACAAATCGTGACTTGTAGTGTATCTAAGGCAGGGATTTCATCAGCACATTAAACATTATCAGTGAATGGTCGAAAGTAGTGGTACCAGGAATGGCTTCCACAAATGAATTTGAAGCATTTCTCCTATGAAAGAAAAATTGCACATGATTTGAAAGCATGGATCTATCTAGCCTTCTTAGAATTTTTGCATGGCCAGCTTGGAAATTTTACCATGTATACCATAACTTTTTAGGAAAATATTGGCAATAAAAATAAGAATTGGGGTCTGACAAACCCAATTTGTTTTTCATGAAGTACCAGGTCTCTCTTTCCCTAGTAGCCCACCACATGGGAAGTTGTCCTATCTTGTTTGCAGGATTTTCAATCATATTAAAATCTTCGCACATAATCCAAATAGTAGGTGTTAAAGAAAAATCACACCACCGCCATAGGCTACAGTGCTCGTAAGCATCATTGGAGGTATAGACATTAATAATACCAAAAGACAACCCACCAACCTCAAGTAAAATCTAAACTATGTGATTGGAGGGGTCTACACGCCACACGACAAAAATATCTTTCCACGTAGCTTCCAAAAGAATGACAACTCACCCTCTACCAAGGGAATTATTAGTGGCATAAAAAAGCAACCTGGCCAAAGAAAAGGGCAAGTACATTGCAGAATAAAGTCAAAAATATTAATCTCTTGAAGATGGAGAAAGTCAGGATTACCATAAAATATAGAGAATAAAACAATCTCATCTTGGGCCAAGTATTTGTAGAGTGGGTTCGTCAGCCCTCTAACATTACATGATAAAAAAATCATGGAGATCGATCAAGACTCATATGTCCATCTACATCTTTAGCATCTTTGAGGTTTGAAAGAGAATCATAAATATTACTGAGAAAATGCTCCTAACCTACTTTTCCAAACTTTGTTTGATGTCTTTTATCCTGGTGAACTATGGAATCTCCTCAGGGTGGGCTATGTGATATTCAACCATTAATAGAAGCCTATTTAGGTTCCATGAATATTGAGTAAGACCACCCATTGATATGTAGAACTAGAGAATCTAAATATTGAGTAGGAGCAGAAGAAGTAACAATTTTGGCAAAGGAAGCACTATCTAGCAGTACATTGGCAACCATCTATGAATCCCTAGCACTAGGTGCCACCGATTGCATGGTATACTGCTCTATCACCACACCATGCCCAACTGGCATAGAAGACACAAGGGGTTGAGGCAAGATACTAGTAGCAGTCATAGAGTTTGTATTTTTCTCATTATTATCCTTCTTCTGGACTACCTTCCATTCATATTGCCCCCTTTGGAAGCAGGGATAGATCTAATATTAAAAGAAGCCACAACCGTATCCTTAGCTTTAATCTTATCCACCATTAAAGGATAATATTTTATCTTATGGGAAAATGATTGGAAACGATAACATGTATTAGGTAGGTTTATGTAGAAAACATGTTGCTTGAACATATAGTCACCAAATTGGACATCAATAGTATTCCTAAGGTCTTTATAAAGATTAACTTTGACACAAAAATGCTTTTGAGGGTGTGAGGCATAAAATTTATCCATTTCACAATAGACAAATTCACCAATGGGGACCATAAGGTTTTGATAGTAAGGCTAGAGAGGTAGAGGAATACCAGAGAATTCATCCCAAATTGAAACCCGTAAGGAAATATCATTAGTGACTAAAAAATCCTTGGTCCAGGGTTGAAAAATCAACAAGGAGCTATGAACAGACCAAGGTCACAACTAAGGACCGCTTTGGCCTAAGCAGGATTAACAAAATGAAACAAAAAAACTTTGGTGAGGTTCTGGATACCATCAACCTTGACGCCATGCCAAGCTTGTTGGATCCAGTTCCAATAGAGGGTCTTGCCAGGGATGCGACCTATAAAATACCCTACCAAAATATGGCTTTCCATCCAAGAACAAGTAGTATTAAACTCACTCAACAGGATAACAAAATATAGGGGAGAAATATTACATCGTGATAAACTTTGGGAATGAACTTTTGTGGTTGCTTGTTCACCTTTAGCGCCATTGCTCCCTTATACAACTTCAACAGAATTTAGAGCAATTTTTGAGCTCCATCCATAAAAAATAGGTTCAATCCACCTAACGATGGAGTAAAGTTGATGAAAGCAGTAAAAAAATGCCCTAAGAGGCATCCCGCACACACTCCAGAGTGGAGAGGCAGTGTCATATAATATTACACCATTCTATATTATGTACAAATATTATAGACAAGCAATTTAAAACTTAATTTCTCTATGAAAGGGTGTACCAAATTTTAGGCTTAATCATATAATATTAGTGTTGGTAATGAACCATTGTTATCTCCTTGTTTTCATTGTTAGTTTGTAACCATAGTTTAAGTGCTTACAAAGGGTGTTTTACCTCCACGTCACACTTATATAGTAGTAACCATGGTCTAAGTGCTTGCAAAGGGTGTTCTATATGTACCTATATAGTAGTTAGTTATAATTATTAAGAGGTATGTCTTATAAAGACAATTAAAATTGGACACAATATTAAGAGGATATATGTATAATAACAAAAATAAATATTTTTAAATGTATAATTAAAAGATAAAAATATTTTTTGGTTTGTTTTTTTTTTATTTTGGTTATAACAACACCTAACATCTTAAAGCTATAACAAAATATCATGCTTTTAGTTGGTATTATAAAATATAAACTGTACAATAAAATAGAATGTTTTTAATGTCCACAAGGTCAAAATCAACCTATACAATAGGAATTTTTAAAATAAATTTGGTTGTTATCACAAAGTCTAATCGAGTATATTTTATTTATGTAATTTCGGATATTTGCTACTAATTTTGATGATTAATTCTCCTAATTTTTCCTCTTAAAACAACTCTTGCAATAATTCCATTATTGGATTATTAACATGGCTAGCTCAAATATTACTATATGCCTTGTTTCTTTGTCTCAGCTACCCCTAATATACAAAATTTATAGATATCCTCTCCTCTAATTGCTCTTTTATTCTATCCATTCGATTGTTTCACATCTAATTTGGTGTGATCTAGTCCTTGGTTAGGCCATAAGTGTATCTATCTTCCAATTGATGTTTGCACCTATACATACCTTTTGGTGGTGATCATATGCATGATTAAATTTAGCAAGACATTGTTTCATCTTTCTACTTAATTTATTTTCCCACATAATTACTTTGAATTTTTGCTTAAGAATTATCATCATCTTTGTGATTATTTTGACATTTATCCAAGTTGGTATACATTTTTTATTTGCTTGTTTTGCTTCATCTATGTTTTTTTACCTTTTGTTCATATATTCTTCTATTAGAATTTTAGGTTATATATTTTCATCCATCTATTCAACATTTTTATATAACCTAAAATACAAACCATAGTAATTACCTCTATAGGAAAGGTAGCTCTTTCTTCTTGAATAATCTCATATGGAATTTACTATTTTTTTGTTAATGTTTATGAATCCTCTCTATTTACCTCTATTTTGAGTCTAATGTGTTATTTGTCCATATTTCACACTCAAAGCATTATTGGTGCCATTAGTATCCCAAATCAAACCCATATAATCTTTCAATCCCATAATTCAACCTTGACACTATTGTTTAATAATGCAAAAAGTCCTCTTTGTCCTCACAATATCCTCTTTATTCTACATGTTTTCAAATTGAGCTTGTTATTGAAGTCTATCCCACATTTTTTGTACTCTATTGGTTCTTTCATAAAATGCTCTTCAAAATAAAGAATTAACTAACTATTTTTTATTATTATTGGAGAATTTCATGATCATGCCTTTGTTGGTATATACTTGTTTTTCAACCTCCTTGCAAAAGTACCCTAAGGCATTTAAATGTTCTTTTAAACCCTTTATTGAACTTGTGATTATAATATCTGCTTGTTGTGGTGTAGTGGTAAATGCCCTAGGTGCTGGTAGAGGTCAACCCTGTTGAGCAAAGTGCAGCAACAGGATTGTCATTGTTGTCAACACAATCAACTAGATCAATTGATTTAGTGCACAGGAATTTCAGATGCTCAGAAGCTATTCAGATGCAGCAATCAGGAAGTTCAGAGATCTCTCAGAATATGTACAGTGTTTTTCGAAAAAGACCTAAGTGGCCCGCATGCAAAAATTCAAAGAAAAAGACAAGGAAAGTGTCGCGATATCGCGACATATTCAGAAAACAGGAAAGATGTCGCTATTTCGCGACATTTTAGAGGAGAGAGAAAGTGCAAAGAAAAATGTCACGATTTCGCGACATATTGGAGGAGAGAGAAAGTGCAGGGAAAAACTGTCATGATTTTGCGACATTCTGGAGGAGAGAGAAACAATAGAGAAAACTGTCATGATTTCGTGACATGTTCGAAGTAGAGGCGCAAGCAGGGAAAACTATCGTGATTTCACGACATGTTGGAAGAGAAGAAGGCAAGTTGGAAAACTGTCACGATTTCGTGACATGTTCGAAGCAGAGGCACAAGCAGGGAAAACTGTCGTGATTTCGTGACATGTTGGAAGAGAAGAAGGCAAGTTGGAAAACTGTCATGATTTCACGACATGTTTGAAGTAGAGGTGCAAGAAGGTTAAACTGTCATGATTTCACGACATGTTGGAAGAGAAGAAGGCAAGTTGAAAAACTGTCACGATTTTGCAACATGTTCGAAGCAGAAGCACAAGCAGGATAAAAGTGTCGCGATTTCGTGACGTGCTGCAGAAGAAAGAACTCGAAGTGAGAACTGTCATGATTTCATGACATACTGTAGATGAAAGTGTTCAGAGTATGAAAGTGTCACGATTTTGTGACAGGTTGAAGAGAGCGTACGGATGCAGAAAGTGTCACAATTTTGCGACAGGTTGAAGAGATAACGTACGGATGCAGAAAGTGTTACGATTTCGTGACAGGTTGAAGAAAAAGCGTAAGGATACAGAAAGGGTCATGATTTCATGACAAAATAAATGAAGAGTGTACGAAGGCGAAAAGTGTCGTGATATCACAACATGTCATGTTTTTGCTAGTGCAAGCCGAACAATGAAGCAAGGCAGCGAAAGTGTCACGATTTCGTGACATGTTTCGTTTTCGCGGGTGAAAGGCAGAGAAAGGCACAAGGCAGCGAAAGTGTCACGATTTCATGACATGTTTCATTTTCACGGGTGAAAGGCAGAGAAAGGCACAAGGCAGTGAAAGTGTCATGATTTCGTGACATGTTCCATTTTTGCGAGTGAAAGGCAGAGAAAGGCATATGGCAGCAAAAGTGTCACGATTTTGTGACATGCCATGTTTTCACTGGTGCAAGCCAAGTAGAGTGTACAGAGGCCAAAAGTATCGTGATATCGTGACATGTTGTGTTTTCACGGAAACAGCAACAGAAGAGTTGTAGGGGCAGTTAAGACCAATGAAGACCGATGTAAGCCGATGAAAATTAGGGTTTGCAGCCGACTAAGTTTAGGGTTTACAGTCGATGATGTTTAGGCTTTGCACTTGCATTATTAGTCGACTAAAGTTAGAATTTTATCATGGAAATTTAGTTATAAAAGGAGGGCTATTTGGAGATTTGAGGTGTATTGTTTTTAGTGTGTGAATTAAGCCTGTAGTGCATAGAGAGCGAGTCGTGTCGAATCGAGCTAAGTGCGAAGCAAGAGCGCACAAAGAGCAAAAAAGTGCAAAGGGGTAGAAGCGATCGTTCGACTGTATCGAAGCAGAGTGTGTGAGGCATTTGCACAGAATTAGACTATTCTAAAACATATTGTGCGAAGTGATTGCGCAGGAGAAGCAGAGTGCATAGAAACAGTAGACTGTGTGCAAAAAGGGTGAAGGTATTTTTTTGTAAATTTCATAGATTCACTTGAAGTCCAAGTTGCAGCTTGGCATCAGGGGTTGGTGCTCCTTCCAGTAGGTGTTGGTAAATTAGGGGTTGTTGCTCCTTTTTGTTGGTACAAAAAAATTAAGGGGTTGGTGCTCCTTCTAGTTGGTGCTGGTAAATAGATTGTAAAGTTGTTGCTTTGCAAAGGCTGGATTTGGATGGTAGTCCAAGTAATCATTTTTTAGGAGTAGCCACATTGGTGAACCTCGTTAAATCTTATGTTGTGTGATGCTCTCTTGTTAACTTGTTGTATATGTTTTGAGTTTCCTTTATTTTAGCATTAAGAGTTGCAAATTTAAAGTTTTAAAAGAACACACTGATTCACCCCCCCTCTCAGTGTCACTGTAAGTATAACAATTGGTATCAGAGCAAGGTTCCTGAAAGGCTCAATTAGCTAGGGTGATCTTGGAAGTGACACTATGGCAAGTGGTGAAGGTTTCTCCTCAAACAAAGCACCATTATTTGATGAAACTAATTATGCATTCTAGAAAATCAAGATGTAGACATATCTCCGTGCTTTGGGATTTGATATCTGGAGTGCATTAGTTAATGGTTACAAAGATCCTGCCACTTCTCCAACCGACAACAACTATAAAAAAGCATTTGAAAATGACTCAAAAGCAAAAAATGCCATCATGTGTGGATTAGTGGACAGTGAGCTAGTCAAGATCATAAGTTGTGAATCAACAAAAGATGTATGGGACAAACTAGAGAATATTCATGAAGGAGATGATAAGATCAAGGAGGCCAAGCTTCAAACACATCGAGCTCAATTTGAATCATTACAGATGGCCAATGATGAGAACATAGAGGCTTTTATGCTGAGAGTTAATGGAATCACTAATTCGATCAGAGGTCTCGGTGAAGATATGGATGATGCTACTATCGTGAAAAAGGTATTAAGATCGCTTCCTCAAAGGTTTGATTCTAAAGTCTCAGCCATAGAAGAAGCTAAAGATATAAATCACTTTAGTATGGATGAGATGCATGGTTCTTTGACTGCTTATGAAATGAGAATAGGAAGGTCTAATCCCACAAATAGAGAAACAACTTTTAAAGCCCTAAAAGGTAAAGACACAAAACAAAAGTCTGAAGAAGAAGAGACATCAGATGAAATGGAAGCAAATTTTGTCAGAAAACTGAGAAAGGGAAAAGGAAAATATAGAGGAAAGCTACCATTTAAATGTTTCAACTGTGGAGGCATTGGGCACTTTGCGACCAAATGTCCACTCAATGAGAATAACAAGGGTGAGGAAGCATCGCACCAAGAAAGAAGTGACTGGAAGAAGAAAACAAACTTCATAAAATGCAACTTCAAAAAGAAAAGTTTCATCTCCAGGAATGCAAATTCTTCAGAGGGCAGCTCTATTGAGGATTCTGAAGAAGAAATAGGTGAATCTCTATTCATGGCATTTGAAGTAGAAAAATCAGAAGAGGTAGAAAAATCAAAAAAGAGGGAAGGAATGGACTCTAAAGTTTTTGTTGAAAAACCTGAGGCTGAAGTAGATCTAGAAGGTGAGCTGGTCTCTGCTCTTGTAGAATGGAAATATGAGAAAAGAAAGAATAATAAACTTTCAAGAAAACTTGAGGATGCGAATGACATCATAACCAGCTTAAAAATACAGACAGAAGAATACAAGAAAATGTCTGAAGATATCAAAGTTCAGATAACTATGAAGATAGATTACTGCTGTAAATTAGAAGAAGAGAATGTTGGTCTACGAATGCAGATACAAGAGCTAGATCAAAAAATTAGCTGCCATCACAAACGTGAAGAAAGTTCGATGAAGCTGGATAAAATTTTAATTGATCAAAGACCTGCAGGCATCAAATTTGGTCTGGGCTTCGTTGAAGGAGAATCGTCAAATGGACCAAAATCCAGAAATGTAGAATATGTAAGGAATGAAGATAAAAAAAAGGCTGATGAAAGAAAAACAACTCATGCAAAAGAAAGCGATAATGCCAGGACTCGAAAGGAGAACTGACAATGATGGATTTACCAAGGTCACACATCAAAGGAGAAGAAGACCTATGGCTCCTACAACAACCTAGCAAAGACCATATTTCAGGTTCAATCATTTCTTTTCTGGTTTCTGTTTCAAATGTAATGGTTATGGGCATAAAATTGCAGACTGCAAGTATAATATAGGACCAAGAAATTTCACTAGTAGAAATGCTTTTTCACCACTAATAAATTATGCAGTAGAATGTTTTAACTGTCATAATTTTGGGCATATTGCAAGAAACTGTCGTAGTACTTCTGTTTCAAATCAACCTCAGAAAAGAAAATTTCAACCAAATAGGACAAGACAAAATAGAAAACTTCCTAAAAGATATGTACAAGATACTAAAAATGGAAAGTCCAAACTAGATCCCAATATGGTAGTCAAAACAGAGTGGAAACAGAAAGAGCAGCTTAAGGAAGAAAAAGAATCCCTAATAGTACAAACAACTTTTAAGGCACATAATAAAAGTGTACCATGGATACTTGACAGTGGATGCTCAAGTCATATGATAGGTGATAAACAAAAATTTGAAAAATTACAGAAATATGAGGGTGGCTCTGTAAAGTTTGGGAATAATGATGGAGCTAAGATAATTGGAAAATGATCAGTTAAAATTAGTGATGGGAAAATCAAGTCAGAAGAATTTTTGTTTGTGGATGGTTTGAAACACAACCTGTTAAGTGTCAGTCAGATTTGTGATAAATGACATGAAGTAGTATTCAAGAAGCAGGGTTGTGAAGTCAGAAAAACAAACAGTGGAAAATTGATAGCAACTGGATCAAGGACGTCTGGCAATCTGTACACACTCTCAAAAACTTCAGAAGGTACTTGTTTCATTGGATAGGAAGAAGAAAATTGGCTATGGCACAAGAGGCTTGGACACATTAGTTTTGATAATCTGGTGAGAATCAGCTCGAAACAGGTAGTGAGAGATATTCCAACAATTAGAAAACCTTCAAATAGCATTTGTGCTTCATGTCAAAAGGGAAAGCAAACCAGAGTCTCATTCAAAACAAATGAGTACCACACTCGCAAACCTTTGGAACTTATACATACAGATCTATGTGGACCCATGAGAACACAAAGCATAAATGGTGACAAATACTTTATGTTGTGTATTGATGATTATTCCAGAATGACATGGATATTTTTCTTAAAGAATAAAACAAAAGCCTTTGAAATGTTCAAATATTTCAAACATCTAGTTGAGAATGAAACAGGAAAATTGATCAAATGTTTAAGATCAGATAGAGGAGGAGAATTCATTTCAGATGAGTTTACAGAATACTGTGAAAAACATGGTATCAGGAGACAATATTCAGCAGCTAGAACACCCCAGCAAAATGGTGTGGTAGAAAGAAAGAACAGAACAATATAGGAAATGGCACGTACTATGCTGGTTGAGAACAGAATAGCAAACAAATTTTGGAAAGAAGCAGTCCACACTGCAGTGTACATCCAAAACAGGTACATGCTGAGAACACATGAAAGCAAAACTCCTTATGAGTTATGGTTCGGTAGAAAGGCAACAACTAAACACCTCAAAGTTTTTGGTCGTAAGTGTTACATCGAGAAAAACTAAAGATAATCTTGGGAAGTTTGAAAATAGAGCAGATGAAGGTGTCTTCGTTGGCTATTCATCAAAAATCAAAGCTTACAAATGTTACAACAAGAGACTCAAGAAAATTGTGGACAATGTCGATGTTAAATTTGATGAAGGTAGGGAACGAATAGTTAACTTTGAAGAAAACTACCCAATTTATGAAGAAGTCATTGAAGGAGATGAGGAAAATGAAACAGAAAAGAAACCAAAACTTGACTTAGATGACTTAATTGATGACTCAGAGGTGGAAGAAAATAAGAAATTCAAAAAAAGCAACTGGCAGAAAAATCATCCAAGAGATCAAATAATTGGAGATCCCACAGCTGGTGTTCAGAAAAGAAAGAAAATAGTAAGTAACTACTCTCTTTTATCCAGCATTGAGCCCAAAACTATAGCAAAGGCAAGCAAAGATGATAGCTGGATGAAGGCAATAAATGAAGAATTAGATCATATTGAAAAGAACAAAACTTGGGAATTAGTACCTAGACCTGCAAATAAGAATGTAATCGGCACCAAATGGATATTTCGAAACAAATTGAATGAAGATGGATAGGTAGTTAGGAATAAAGCAAGACTAGTTTGTAAAGGTTATGCACAAGTTGAAGGCATTGATTTTGAGGAGACTTTTGCACTAGTGGCCAGACTAGAAGTAATCAAAATGTTTCTAGCATTAGCAGTCTATAAGAATTTTAGAGTTTATCAGATGGATGTAAAATCAACTTTCTTAAATGGGAAACTTGAAGAAGAGGTTTATATTGAACAACCAGATGGTTTCCAAATTGGTGAAGATCCCAACCTTGTCTGCAAATTAAAGAAAGCTTTATATGGCTTAAAATAGGCAACCTGAGCATGGTATGCAAGGCTAGACAACTATCTCTATCAATAGGGGTTTAAGAAAGGTATGGTGGACAGTAATCTGTATGTCAAAACATAAGGTGGACATCTCATTGTTCTTGTTGTATATGTAGATGATATCATATTTGGCAGTAGCAAAGATGAATCATGTAAAGACTTAGCAAATAAGATGCAGAAAGAATTTGAAATGTCTATGATTGGTGAACTGTCTTACTTTCTTGGGTTACAAGTTAATCAAAATGACAAAGGCATATTTATTTCCCAAATCAAATATGTGAAAGAGATGCTAAAAAGATTCACAATGGAGGACTGTAATCCAGTTAACACTCCCATGGTGACAGGCTACAAGTTGAGCAAAGATGACAAATCTCCACCTGTTGATCAAACCATGTACAAATCAATGATTGGAAGCTTACTATATTTAATGGCTACCGAGACCAAATATTCTCAGAGGCGTTTGCATGGTAGCAAGATTTCGAGCCAGTCCCAAAGAGACTCATGTGACAAAAATAAAAATGATTCTTAGGTATCTCAAGGGTACTATGGAGTATGGGTTATGGTATCCGAAAGGTAAAGACTTCACCCTTATTTCATATTCAGATGCAGATTGGGCGAGGATGTGTTGATGACAGGAATAGTACTAGTGGAGGTGCATTCTATCTTGGTGACAAGTTGGTTGCTTGGCACAATAAGAAACAAGAGTCGGTTTCTTTATCAACAGCTGAGGCAGAATATATTGCAGCAACAACATGCTGTACACAAGTTTTGTGGATGAAAAAAACTCTAAAAGATATTGGTATTAATTTCAGTGAGCCAATATCAGTTAAGTGTGATAACACTAGTGCAACTAACATCTCCAAGAATCCGGTAATGCATTCATGGACAAAACACATTGCTATCATATATCATTTTTTGAAAGAGAAAGTTGCTGAAGGTGAGGTTAAGCTGGATTTTGTTCCAACTACAGAGCAAGTAGCAGATATCTTCACAAAACCATTGCCCAAGGATGTTTTTGAATACCTTCGCAATAAAATAGGAGTGGTGACCTTTCCCAAGAAGTGACTAGCTATAGGGATCACATTCTCAGGGGGAGCATTGAAGTATTTGTTTATCTTCTTGCTCATGTTCTTGGTTATTACTAAGTGTAATAAATTTTGCCTGAGAATGTTGTGCTTGGACTCAGGGGGAGTATGTAGTAGCCCTTTGGTATTATTGTCAAAGGGGGAGAAGAGCTACAGGAAGCTGTACATGTGTTTCCAACAATTCCAAAGGGGGAGATTGTTGAGCAAAGTGCAGCAACAGGATTGTCATTGTTTTCAACACAATTAACTAGATCAATTGATTCAGTGCACATGAATTTCAGATGCTCAGAAGCTATTTAGATGCAGTAATCAGGAAGTTTAGATATCTCTCAGAATATGTACAATGTTTTTCCAAAAAGACCTAAGTGGCCCGCATGCAAAAATTCAAAGAAAAAAACAAGGAAAATGTCGCGATATCGTGACATATTCAGAAAACAGGAAAGCTGTCGCGATTTCATGACATATTGGAGGAGAGAGAAAGTGCAAAGAAAAATGTCACAATTTCATGACATATTGGAGGAGAGAGAAAGTGTAGGGAAAAACTATCGTGATTTCGTGACATTCTGGAGGAGAGATAAACAGTAGAGAAAACTATCACGATTTCGTGACATGTTCGAAGTAGAGGCGCAAGCAGGAAAAACTGTCACGATTTCGTGACATGTTGGAAGAGAAGAAGGCAAGTTGGAAAACTATCACGATTTCATGACATGTTCGAAGTAGAGGCGCAAGCAGGGAAAACTGTCGCTATTTCGTGACATGTTGGAAGTGAAGAAGGCAAGTTGGAAAACTGTCGTGATTTCATGACATGTTCGAAGCAGAGGCATAAGCAGGTTAAACTACCACGATTTCGTGACATGTTGGAAGAGAAGAAGGCAAGTTGAAAAACTGTCGCAATTTCGTGACATGTTCGAAGCAGAAGCACAAGCCAGATAAAAGTCTCACGATTTCACGACATGCTGCAGAAGAAAGAACTTGAAGTGAGAACTGTCACGATTTTGCGACATGCTGCAGACGAAAGTGTTTAGAGTATGAAAGTGTTACGATTTCATGATAGGTTGAAGAGAAAGCGTAAGGATGCAGAAAGTGTCACGATTTTGCGATAGGTTGAAGAGATAACGTACGGATGCAGAAAGTGTCACGATTTTGCGATAGGTTGAAGAAAAAGCGTAAGGATACAGAAAGGGTCACGATTTCACAACAAAAGAAATGAAGAGTGTACGGAGGTGAAAAGTGTCACGATATCGTGACATGTCATGTTTTCGCTAGTGCAAGCCGAACAATGAAGCAAGGCAGTGAAAGTGTCATGATTTTGTGACATGTTCCATTTTCATGGGCAAAAGGCAGAGAAAGGCACAAGGCAATGAAAGTGTCACGATTTTGCGACATGTTTCATTTTCATGGGCGAAAGGTAGAGAAAGGCACAAGGCAATGAAAGTGTCATGATTTCACAACATGTTCCATTTTCACGAGCGAAAGGCAGAGAAAGGCATAAGGTAGCAAAAGTGTCACGATTTCGCAACATGCCATGTTTTCGCTGGTGCAAGCCAAGTAGAGTGTACGGAGGCCAAAAGTGTCATGATATCGTGACATGTTGTGTTTTCATGGCAATAGCAACAGAAGAGTTGTAGGGGCAGTTACGGCCAATAAATACCGATGTAAGCCAACGAAAATTAGGGTTTACAGCCGACTAAGTTTAGGGTTTACAGTCGACAATGTTTAGGCTTTGCACTTGCATTATCAGCCGACTACAGTTAGAATTTTATCATGGAAATTTAGTTATAAAAGGAGGGCTTTTTGGAGATTTGAGGTGTATTGTTTTTAGTGTGTGAATTAAGCCCGTAGTGCGCAGAGAGCGAGTCATGTCAAATCAAGCTAAGTGGGAAGAAAGAGTGCACAGAGAGCAAAAAAGTGCAAAGGGGAAAAAGCGATCGTTCGACTGTATCGGAGCAAAGTGTGCGAGGCATTTGCACATAAGCAGACTGTTCTGAAATAGATTATGCGAAGCGATTGTGCAGGAGAAGCAGAGTGCATAGAAACAACAGACTGTGTGCAAAAAGGGTGAAGGTATTTTTCTATAAATTTCATAGATTCACTTGAAGTCCAAGTTGCAGCTTGGCATCAGAGGTTGGTGCTCCTTCCAGTAGGTGCTGGTAAATTAGGGTTTGTTACTCCTTTCTGTTGGTACAAAAAAATTGAGGGGTTGGTGCTCCTTCCAGTTGGTGCTGGTAAATAGATTGTAAAGTTGTTGCTTTGCAAATGCTGGATTTGGATGGTAGTCCAAGCAGTCATTTTTGAGTAGCCACATTGGTGAACCTCGTTAAATCTTGTGTTGTGTGATGCTCTTTTTTTAACTTGTTGTATATGTTTTGAGTTTCCTTTATTTCAGCATTAAGAGTTGCAAATTTAAAGTTTTAAAAGAACACGCTGATTCACCCCCCCTCTCAGTGTCACTGTAAGTATAACAGACCCAGGTTCCATTCCCCTTGTCTCCATCCTGTAGATATATGGTATAGTTAGGAATGTCCTATGTGCTGGTAGATGCCGACAAGGCTCCATTCCTCATATGCCCAACTTGTTGAAAGTGGCACCTCGAAAGGGATGTTTTCCACTATAAATTAGTTTTCACCCAGGTGTTGTAGGTGAGTTGGAGATGAGAGGGAAATCCTCCAAGGGAGGTCCCAGGTTCAAATCTCCACCCTACCAAAAAGCTGATTTGGGTATCCAAAATCCAATTGATAATGTTGGTGCGGGCAGGGGTCGGGTGCGACCCCCGAGTGACTTTGATGGTGTAGAACCCCCTATTCATGGTCTCTTAGACCAAGGCAGCTCCATAAGGGGTTTTTTGCTTTAAAAAAAAAAACTTGTGATTAGAATGACCTTTATCTATGTTTAGGTCCTGATACTTGGTGTTGTGAGCTTTTTTTAGATTGAGATTGCTTGTCCATCCTTTTATTTGGCCTCAATCCATTGAAATGTATAGCCTATAAATTTTTGGTTAAGGTGAAGAGGGTGTCCTTGATGTTGAGTGTAGGCTTGGTGAATTATGTTTGGTTTATGATGGGTAAATCCAAGACTTCAAGTTCCAAATATTGCCCTACTAAGCTTCACTTGGAACCTCCATCAGTGTCGGTGAATGAGGAGGTTAAATTAATTTTATTGAATGGAAGTTTTTGAATTTGTATTCAAAACTTTCACAGCCACAATCTAATCCTTTTGAAATGGATGACCTACACTTGGAATTATGGATGTATGAGAGTGGGTAATTGGTATTTTGAAGTTTTGGCCGAGTTGATTAGCAGGACCTGTTAGTATTTAACCTACCTTTGTGTGGACGACAGGCGATGATGACACCAAGGTGGATGGCAAGGAGGTGGACAATGACGACACCAAGGTGGATGGCAAGGAGGTGGACGACGGGTGGTGAGAGAAAGTCATTTTATAAATTCTCCTATCTTCTCTCCCCTATTTTATAGTTAGCGATTAGCTTTTACCTATTTAATCATGTAATTTCATTTTGATTGATTAAGCAAACAATTTCAAAACTTTATTTGGTATCAGAGTAGTGTTAGGGTTAGTGTTTATTTGGCATTCGACTGGTGAGGAGCAGCCCATAGGCATGCATCCTGAGGAGGAGGAGCAACCCGTAGGCATGCATATCGAGGAGGAGGAGTAGTCTGTAAGCATGCATATCAAGGAGTAGTAGGCAAAGGAGCTGAAGCCCCATGCATGCATCTTGAGGACACATGGTACTGAGGCTACACACAAATCAAGGACTAAGGAGGACATGTGGATGGACAGTAGAGCTGACCTGATTGGGACATGATTCCTGAGGTAGCAGATGTGGTGGATAGCAGAGCTGCCTTGATAGACACGTGGCAATAAAACATTGGACCAGAGGTGGATACGTGGCAGACGGAGAAGATGACAAGTAGCGAGCTAACACAACAAGGACACGTGGATCGACGTGGTAGGGTGATGTGGCAAGGTGACATGGCAGGGTGATGTGGCAAGGCGATGTGGCACAGTCTGATTGGAAAAGTCGATAGAAAAAAGGAGGCATTCAATTTCCCTAAGGAAATAGAAAAACATTGTGCGAGTTGATGCTTTTAAACATCATTTTGTCATCTATCCAGGTGAATGTGGAATAAAGATCCCAATAATTTTTCTTTTTAAAAGTGAGGCGACATCATCTACTTAGAGAAGGCATTCCTTTTTTCCTTCACGTCGGACACTATATCCTGAATGACTCGAGGAGCCAACCTAAAGGCCTTTGCCCCCCGCCCGGTCATAGGATCGAAAGCTAACGACAACAAACATGTTAAAATTTTATTTTTATTTTTATAAGCTTTACTAAGGTAGAGGCTTTGGTTTAAGGGGGAGTGACTTCCCCTTTGCTCACGGTAGGTGAGCTACTGCAGCGGCAGAAAGTCGGGCGATAAGGCCTAGGGCCATAAGGTCGAGGGTTTGAAACCCTCTGACCCACAAAAAAAAAGTTACTTTTTTTTAGTTTTTTTTTTTTATTTTGCAAAATTTAAAATTAATTTTATGAAATTAGTTAATAATTTAATATTAATTTTAATTAAAATTCATTTTTAAAAGTTTTTTTTAAATGTTTTTTAATTGATATTAAATTTTATTATTAATTAAAATTATTGATAAAATTTTATTTTTAATTTTGCAATTTAAAAAAAAAAGACATTTCCTAAGAGGAAATTTTTGTAATAGCCTAAGAGGCTTTAAGAGTGATTTTTTTTTTGTTTTGTAATAGCCTAAGAGGCTTGAAGGGTGAAATTTTTTGTAATAGCCTAAGAGGCTTTAAGGGGGGAATATTTTTACAACAAAGGGGTAGAATTTTGTAATCATTAATGATAAGGTCTACTGGATGCTATCATACCCTTTGTTCTCTTTTAGTAAGAGAAAACCCCGAATCCTTTGATGAAAAAGTTTGAACATATGGACTGAATATTGTATTCAGTCAACTACAAAATGTTGTAATAGCCCATCAAAGAGCACTAGATCCAGGATATGACACTAATTTAGAAGACAATTCATTTGGTAGCATATTTGAGGAGTCAAAATCTGTAGGAGTTGCACCACAGGAGCCAAAGAATACTCATTTCAGTGTCAGTGACTCAGTTGAAATACTGGAACTAGAACCATATTCACCCGAAATCATTCTTATCAGTGATGACAATGATTTAGTTGTTGATAACTTTGTCAATCCAGTGATAGAATAACCTTTGCATGTAGAACAAGATATCTATGAGAGAGTAGATCAAGTTAGATTTGATTTAAATATGTAATTCTTCCTTTGAAAATCATTGTACTTTCATTGTAATTGAGAAATAAAAAGCATAATTTTAGTTTATTTCCAAAAGCTATGACATCCAATAATAATCTACCCATTCCATAATTTAATGGGTTTGATTATGACTATTGGTCCATCAAGATGAGGACCTTATTCATAGGCAAGGGACTATGGGATATAGTCGAAGAAGGTTACACAAAACCTTCATATTATACCACTTTGAGTGCAACCGATAAGAAGACAAATAAAGATGCCCAAAAGAGCAATTCCTCTACTCTCTATCATCTCTAAACAACATTGGAGAAAAGCATCTTCCCAAGGATTACCTCTTGTTTAACTACCCAAGATGCATGGAAAGCATTGAAAGACAACTATCAAGGAAGTGATCCAGTGAAGCAAGTAAGGCTTCAAACCATGAAACGAGATTTTCAGAATCTTAAAATGAATGAAGATGAGAAATTTGGAGACTACTACGTAAGACTCAAAGTAGTTGTCAATAATATGGAAACTCTTGGCGAAGAAGTCAAACTTGAAGCGGTTGTGAAGAAAGTGTTGAGAACACTTCTTCATAAATGGAACCACATTGAAATCATAATTGAAGAATCAAAATACATTTCCACTCTAACTTTTAATGCACTAATCGGTTCATTAATGTCTCATGAAGAGAGATTATAGGGATCTCCTTAAAAAATCTATGGAGGCAATGATAAAGCTTCCTCATCCAATGAGGGTGTAGGAAGAGGACAAGGAAGAGGCCAAGGCAGAGGACAAAGAAGAGGAAGAGGTAGAAGCAACTCAAGAGGAGGAAATACAATTAGAGGTGGCAATAAAAATAGAGGTAGAAATCATGGCAGAGGTGGAAATCAAGTTTGAAATGATAATCAAGGAAGAGGAGGTGACAAAACAAAGAAAGTGTGTTTCAATTGTGGCAAGCCTGGTCATTTTGCTGGAGACTATTTGTCCAAGATTTCTCGAGGATGCAATGATCAATATGGAAATTATGGTGAAGAAGAAGGAACATCAAATTTGTTTCTTTCTTATGGAAAATCAGATCAAAATCTGAATGACACTTGGATTTTAGATACTGGTTGTTCCAATCACATGAGTGGCAAAGAAGAGCTCTTTGCTACAATGGATTCCACATACAAATCCCAAATCAAGTTGGGAGATGACAAAGCTCTGTAATTTGAATGCATTGGAGCCATGGAGGTTCCAACAAAAGAAGGCATAAAAAAGGTACAAGACATCTATTACACCCCCAAACTAAAACATAATTTGCTTAGTGTTGGAAAAATGATGGAGAAAAATTACAAACTTGTTTTTGATGGAGACAAATGTGTAATTTTTGATAAGAACAATTGTAATAGAGTCATTACACAAGTACCTATGACCAGGAATAGGCTGTTTCCCCTTAATTTTGGGGAACCATGGGGTGCTCAACTTGCTAGTATTGCTATAGCAAATCCAAGTGTGCTTGGCACTCGATAAATGGTCACCTAAATTCTGTAAGCTTGAAATTGTCAACTTCTCAAGCTATGGTGTGTGGACTTCCAAGGGTTGATGAACACAAGGAGGTCTGTGAAGGATGTGCTTTGGAAAAACACTCAAGATCCAATTTTCAAGAGGTAAAGTGTGGAGAGCCAGTAATCCACTCCAACTGGTGCATTCAAACATTTGTGGTCAAATGCAAACAAAAAGCATAGGTAATAATTCCTATTTTCTCATTTTTATAGATGATTTCTCTAGGATGTGTTGGATCTATTTATTTAAAACCAAAGATGAATCCTTTTATTGCTGTTGAGCAAGGTGCAGCAAAAGCAGTGCAAAAGGATTGTAATTTTTGTCAACACAGACAGAGTGATGCAGTTGAAGCAGTTCAGAGGTCAGTCAGATCAAGTGCGAGAAAATCTCAAGAAAAATAGAGGGGACCCAGATCCAGAAATTTGCAGAAAAAGACAAGGAAGAAAACTGTCGCGATATCGCGACATGTTTCCTGTCGCGATTTCGTGACATATCGGAGGAGAGAGAAAATGCATTGAAAAATGTCACGATTTCACGACATATCGGAGGAGAGAGAAAATGCATTGAAAAATGTCACGATTTCGCGACATATCGGAGGAGAGAGAATGTGCAAGGAAAAATGTCGCGATTTCGCGACATGCTGGAAGGAAAGAAACCAAATCGAGAAACTGTCGCGATTTCGCGACAAGCTTGAAGCAAAGGCACCAAGGATGAAAAATGTCGCGATTTCGTGACACATCGGAGGAGAGAGAAAGTTGATGAAGAAGTTGTAGCGATTTCGCTACATGTCTGAGTTTCGCCAGCATAAGCAAAGAAAAAGCACCAAGTAAGAAAAGCGTAGCGATTTCGCTACAAGCTTGAGACACTAAGGACAAAAGTGCAGCGACTTAGATACAGCTTCAAGTTGCAAGGTGAAAAGTAGTAGCGATTTTGCTACATGGTCAAAGTGCAAGGCAGAAAGATGTATCGATTTCGCTACAAGTTGAAAGTGCAAGGTAAAAAGGTGTAGCGATTTCGCTACAGGCTGAAAGTGCATAGTGTAGAGGTGTAGCGATTTCACTACAAGTTGAAATTGCAAGGTAAAAATGTGTAGCGATTTCACTACAGGCTGAAAGTGCATAGTGCAGAGGTGTAGAGATTTCGCTACAAGTTGAAAGTGCAAGGTAAAAAGGTGTAGCGATTTCGCTACAGGCTGAAAGTGCATAGTGCAGAGGTGTAGCGATTTCGCTACAGGTTGAAAGTGCAAGGTAAAAAGGTGTAGCGATTTTGCTATAGGTTAAAAGTGAGTAATGCGAAGGTGTAGCGATTTTGCTATAGGTTAGAAACACATGTTGGAAAGGTGTAGCGATATCGCTACACGTCGGAGTTTCACTAGCAAGCAGCAAAGAAAAATGCTAAGGCAACAATGGTGTAGCGATTTCGCTACATGTAAGGTTTTCGCGGCTGCATGGAGTAAAAATTGTACGGAGGCCAGAAGCATCGTGATTTCGCGACATCTATGAAGATGACGTCAGCAAAACCAAAATGTGTCACGATTTCGCGACAGGGTGAACGAAGAGCCATTGCAAGCCGAAAACGTCACGATTTCGCGATGACAATGAAGATGATGTCAGCAAAACCAAAATGTGTCGCGATTTCGCGACAGGGTGAACAAAGAGCCATTGCAAGCCGAAAACGTCACGATTTCACGACATCTTTGAAGATGACGTCAGCAAGTCTAAAAATGTCACGATATCGCGACAAGTTGCTGGAAAATCCGTTGCAAGCCGAAAGCGTCGCGATTTCGTGACACCTTAGCGGATGACGTCAGCAAGACAGAAAATGTCACGATTTTGCGACATGTTTCTAGAGAAGCCTCATGAAGCCAGAAACATCGTGATTTCGTGACATCTTAGAGGATGACGTCAGCAAAACCCAAAATGTCGTGATATCACGACAAGTTGCCAGAGAAGCCTCAGGAAGCCGACAGTGTCACGATATCGCGACAAAGTTAAGGATGACGTCAGCAAAGCAGAAAACGTCGTGATATCACGATAGGTAATTTTTTGGCAAGAAAAAGTCAAAGATACATGCATTGTGACAGGTGTCAAAAAGGTGCCAGTTACGAAAAGTTAACTGGAGTCAGATCTGTAGTTCCAAGTGACAGGTGGTGAGAATGCATAGGAGAAATTCATGCTGTAGTTAACTAAAGTTAAAAGGAAAGTTACGAAGCATTGCAATTAAGAAAAGAATGGCTATTGCAGGGCCGTGTTGCAGCATGGCTGGCAAAGGTGGCAGTTACAAAGAGTTGCCATGGAACTATGCATTGAATATAGAACGGCTGTTGCAGGGCCGTGATACAGTATTCTCGATGCTTGTGCTTGACTCACAAGAAAGTAACAGGTAGAATAGAAGGATTGACACCGTTTAGAAAAAAGTGCAGAAGAATTTTAAAGAGCAGTTTCATAGAGATAACAGAGCATCAAAATGCACAGAAGGGTTTTCAGTATATGCGAGAAGGACTCGTCGAATATGCGGTATGCGAGAGAAAAAGGCTGTCAAAATGTCAGAATGTCAGAAAGAAAGCGGCTAAAAGGTGAATTAGGTCAGAGAAATATTTGACACGTCAATTACAGTCGAGAATGCATGAAAAGTTGGAGGGAAAGTTAAACCGTTTGAAATCGAGCCGTTCGAAGAAATCAAGAATAAAAGGATCGAATTGGCATAGTGAGAAGGTTACTGTGACTGTGTTTTCATTGTGCATTTTAAAAGGTCTCAGTTAGTAAGGGTGTTGTAAGAAAATAGCCTTAGATCAAAACCTGCTATTCTATTGAATATTCAAGAGAAAGGTTTTAGATTAGATCAAAAGATATTGAGTCTCTAACAATTCTCTCTATGCTTCTGTGAGATTTTTGTATGTGTTGTAGACCAGTAAGGGTCTTGCAAAAGAGAAGGCATTTTTATGTCCATTTATCTTGCAAAATTGAAATCCAAGTGGGTGCTTGGTAAAAGGAGTTGGTGCTCCTATCTGTTGTAGCAGATAAATCAGGGGTTGGTGCTCCTTCCAGTGGGTGCTGGTAAACCGATTGTAAAAATTGAATCCTTGCAAAGACTGGATTTGGAGTGTAGTCCAAACAGTCATTTTTGAGGAGTAGCCACATTGGTGAACCTCGTTAAATCCTGTGTTGTGTGATGCTCTTGTGTGATACTTGCATTATCTAGTTTCAAGCCTGCATTATTAGTTTTAAAAGTTGCAGATTTAATTTTTTAAGTAGTTACACTGATTAACCCCCCCCCTCTCAGTGTCATTGTGAGAATATCAATTGGTATCAGAGCCAGGCACCTGCACAAGCTTAATCAGCTAAGGTGTTCTTGGGAAATATACAATGGCCGGTGGTGAAGGTTTTTCTTCTAACAAAGCTCCTATGTTTGATGGAATAAACTATTCTTTCTGGAGGCTCAGAATGCAGACCTATCTCTGTGCATTGGGTTATGACATTTGGGAATCTGTTGAAAATGGATACACCACTCCCACTGTTCCTCCAACAGATGCTACTGAAAAGAAAAAGTTTGAGAACAAATCGAAAGCCAAGAATGCGATTATGTGTGGATTGGTCGAAAGTGAGTTGATACACATCATGAACTGCAAATCTGCTAAAGACATATGGGACAAAATGCAAAGCATTCATGAAGGAGACAACAAAATCAAGGAAGCTAAGCTGCAAACACATCGTGCCCAGTTCGAAGCATTAAAGATGACCGATGATGAAAACATAGAAGCTTACATGCTGAGAGTAAACAGAATCATCAATGCAATAAGAGGACTGGGGGAAGAAATGGAAGATGCAGTTGTTGTGAAGAAGGTACTGAGAACTCTCAACAAAAGGTTTGATGCAAAGGTTTCTGCCATAGAAGAAGCAAAAGATTTAAACTTCTTTAGTATGGATGAAATGCATGGTTCTCTAACAACTTATGAAATGAGGATTGGACAAACTAAGCCCTCCGATAGAGAAGCGACCTTCCAAGCACAGAAAAATGTAAAATCTAAACAAGAGTCAGAGGAAGAAGAATCTGCAGATGAAAATGAAGCAAACTTTGTTAGGAAATTAGTAAATGGAAAATGAAAGTACAAAGGTAAGTTGCCGTTCAAATGTTTTAACTGTGGAGGCATCGGGCACTTTGCAGTAAAATACCCAATGAAGGAGAAAAATAAAAATGATGAAGGAACATATCCAAAAACAAATGTCTGGAAAAATAAATCGTAGTTTAGAAAAAGAAACTTCAAGAAGAAGAGTTTCATTTCCCAGAATATCGATTCTTCTGAAGACAGTTCCAGTGAGGAATCAGAAGAAGAAACTGGTGAAGCCCTATTCATGGATTTTGAAGAACAAAAAACTGAGGAAACACAGAAGTGTGAAGAAAAATTAGAAGATGAGGCTGAGATAGATCTGGAAGGTGAGTTAGTTGCTGCTCTTGAAGAGTTAAGTGCAGAAAGGAAAAGAAATAAAAATATTACAAGAAAATTTGAGGAGGCCAGCAATGTAATAATAAGTTTGAAAGTACAAACTAAAGAATACAAGAAAAGGTCTGAAGATGTTGAAGCTCAGCTAACCGTGAAAATAAATGAGAGCAATAAACTGGAAGAGGAAATAGTTGTATTAAAGGTTACGACTAGAAGAAATGAACCGAAGCGAGTTGTCATCAAAAATTTGAAGACAGTTCTGAGAAACTAAACAAAATTTTGAATAATCAAAGGCCCACAGGTATCAAATTTGGCTTGGGCTTTGATGAAGGAGAAACCTCAAAGGACTCAAATGCTGTAATAGTAGATCCAGTAAATAATAAAGACAAGATTAGAGTTGATCAAGATAAACCGTATCATGCAAAAGAAAACAACAAATCCAAGCTCGAAAGGAGTTCTGCAAATGATGGATTCACCAAAGTCTCTCATCAAAGAAGAAGAAGACCCATGGCTCCTACCTCCACATGGCAACATCCATTTCCCAGGTACACTCGTTCCTTTTTTGGTTATTGTTTTAAGTGCAATGCATATGGTCATAAAATTTCTAGTTGTAGATATAATATAGAACAAAGAAATTTCACTAGCAGAAATAATTTTTCACCTTTGATAGATTATGCTGTAGAATGTTATAACTGTCATAACTTCGGACATATTGCAAGAAATTGTCGTAGCTCTTTTGCAGGAAATACATACCAGGGAAGAAAATATCAATCGACTGGATCAAAACAGTACAAAAAATTTCCCAATAAACTGTCATAAGCAAATGAAAGGGAGAAGGTGAAGAAAGTAACCAGATCTGCTGTCAAAACTCAGTGGAAAGAAAAGGGACAACCGAAGAAAGATAAAGAATCCCTGATCGTTCAAACAACTCTCAAAGCATAAAATAAATCTGCTCCCTGGATTCTAGACAGTGGATGCTCCAGTCACATGACAGGAGACAAACAGAAGTTTGATAAGCTGCAGACATACGAAGGTGGTTCTGTGAAATTCAAAAACAATGATGGAGCAAATATAGTGGGTAAAGGATCAGTTAAGTTAAGTGACGGTAAAATCAACTCTAAGGAAGTTATTTTTGTGGTAGGACTGAAACATAACCTACTGAGTGTAAGTCAGATTTGTGACAGAGGTCATGAAGTAATTTTCAAGGAGGGCTGTGAAGTAAGAAAGACAACAAATGGAAAGTTAATAGCCACTGGACTGAGAAGTTTTAGAAATTTGTATACTCTCTCGGAGACTTCAGAGGGAGCTTGCTTGGTTGGACAGGAAGAAGAAAACTGGCTGTGGCATAAAAGACTCGGTCACATAAGCTTTGATAATCTGGTAAAAATCAGCTCGAAAAGAGCAGTAAGAGACATACCCACTATTGGAAAACCATCAAACAACATTTGTGAGTCATGCCAAAAGGGGAAGCAAACCAGATCTACCTTCAAAGCAAAAGAATATTTCACTAGCAAGCCATTAGAACTGATTCACACTGATTTGTGCGGACCCATGAGGACAGAAAGCATAAATGGATACAAATATTTTATGCTGTGCATTGATGATTTTTCCAGAATGACATGGGTACTCTTTTTGAAACAGAAGTCAGAAGCATTTGAGATGTTTAAAACCTTCAAAAATCTGGTTGAGAATCAATCTAGAAAAAGAATTAAATGTTTGAGATCTGATAGAGGAGAAGAGTTTATTTCAAATGAGTTTGCTGAATTCTGTGAAAAACATGGAATAAGAAGATAGTTCTCGACAGCAAGAACACCTCAGCGAGAATGGAGTAGTTGAAAGAAAGAACAGAACTGTACAGGAAATGGCAAGGACCATGTTAATAGAGAGCAAAATTGCTGACAGGTTCTGGAAAGAGGCAGTCCATACTGCAGTTTATATTCAGAATAGGTGTATGTTGAGGCCGCATGAAAGCAAAACACCATATGAACTGTTGTTTGGCAAAAAGGCTACAGCAAAATACTTTAAAGTGTTTGGCAGCAAGTGTTACATTAAGAGAACTGAAAGCAATCTTGGCAAGTTTGAGGACAGAGCTGATGAAGGAATATTCCTTAGGTACTCAACTAAAAGCAAAGCCTATACATGCTACAACAAAAGACTTAAGAAAATAGTGGAGAGTGCGGATGTGAAGGTTGATGAAGGTAGGAAACAAGAAATCAGCAATAATGAAAACTACCCAACCTATGAAGAATTTATTGAAGAAGATGAAGATCAAGAAAAAGAAGAGAGACAGAAATCAGATTCAAAGGACTTAGAAAGAGATGAAAATAGAAAATACAGAACAGACAGTTGGCAGACAAATCATCCCAAAGAACAGATTATTGGGGACCCTACAGTTGGCATTCAGACAAGAAGAAGAGTAGTAAATAACTATTCTCTGTTATCCAGTATTGAGCCCAAGAATATTATTGAAGCAAGCACGGATGAAAGCTGGATGGAAGCAATAAATGAAGAACTAGATCAAATTGAGAAAAACAAAACCTGGGAATTAGTACCAAGGCCCGAAAATAAAAACATAATTGGTACTAAATGGATATTTAGAAACAAACTGAATGAAGATGGACAGGTGGTAAGGAATAAAGCAAGATTAGTCTGTAAGGGATATGCCCAAGTTGAGGGGATTGATTTTGAAGAGACCTTTGCACCCGTGGCCAGACTTGAAGCAATAAGACTGTTTTTGGCTTTAGATGTTCATAAGAATTTCAAGGTTTATCAGATGGATGTAAAATTAGCATTTTTGAATGGAAATCTTGAAGAAGTATATATTGAACAGCCTGATGGTTTTCAACTTTGTGATAATCCTAACTTTGTTTGCAAGCTGAAGAAAGCATTGTATGGCTTGAAACAAGCACCTAGAGCTTGGTATGCAAGGCTGGACAACTATCTCACTAAGCAAGGATTCAAGAAAGGTATGGTGGATAGCAATTTATATGTGAAAACTGAAAATGGCAATTTCATTGTTCTAGTTGTTTATGTAGATGATATAATTTTTGTGAGTAGCAATGATGAATCATGCAAAGACATAGCAAACAAAATGCAGAAAAAGTTTGAAATATCTATGATAGGTGAACTTTCATATTTCCTTGGATTACAAGTTAATCAAACTGAAAAGGGGATCTTTATTTCTCAAATTAAATATGTGAAAGAAATGCTGAAAAAGTTTACTATGGAAGATAGTAAGCCAGTGAGCACCCCCATGACAACAAGCTGCAAGTTGAGCAAGGATGATAACTCTCTAGATGTTGATCAAACAATGTATAGATCAATGATAGGGAGCCTGCTGTATTTGACAGCCACTAGACCGGATATCTTGCAGGCTGTCTGCATGGTTGCAAGATTTCAGGCTAGTCCAAAAGAGACTCATGTGACAGCAGTGAAAAGGATTTTTAGGTATCTCAAAGGTACTATGGAGTATGGGCTATGGTATCCAAAAGGAAAAGACTTCACTCACTTTGCATACTCTGATGCTGATTGGGCAGGATGCATTGATGACAGAAAAAGTACAAGTGGAGGAGCATTCTTTCTTGGAAACAAATTGGTTGCATGGCACGGTAAGAAGCAAGAATCAGTCTCTTTATCCACAGCCGAGGCTGAATACATTGCAACTACTACATGCTGTACACAAATACTATGGATGAGACAAACATTGAAAGATCTAGGTATTCACTTCAATGAGCCCATTTCAATCAAATGTGACAACACTAGTGCAATCAACATTTCAAAGAATCCGGTCATGCATTCCCGCACCAAGCATATTGCAATCCGGTATCACTTCTTGAAGGATAAGGTTGCAGAAGGAGAGGTCAGATTGGATTTTTTTCCCACTACAGAGCAATTAGCAGACATATTCACCAAACCTTTACCAAAGGAAGTATTTGAATACCTTCGGAAGAAGTTGGGAGTAGTCACACTTCCCAAGCACTGACTAGCTATGGGAAATACATTCTCAGGGGGAGCATTCAAGTTATTTATGCCTGAGAATGTTGTGCATAGACTCAGGGGGAGTCTGCAGCAGCCCTTTGGCATTATTGGCAAAGGGGGAGAAGAATTTGAGCAAGGCTACAAAGTGTTGCCAACAATTCCAAAGGGGGAGATTGTTGAGCAAGGTGCAGCAAAAGCAATGCAAAAGGATTGTAATTGTTGTCAACACGAGACGAGTGATGCGATTGAAGTAGTTCGGAGTTCGATCGGATCAAGTGCAGAAAATCTCAAGAAAAACAGAGGGGACCCAGATCCAGAAATTTGCAAAAAAAGACAAGGAAGAAAACTGTCGCGATATCGCGACATGTTTCCTGTCGTGATTTCGCGACATATCGGAGGAGAGAGAAAATGCATTGAAAAATGTCACGATTTCGCGACATATCGGAGGAGAGAGAAAATGCATTGAAAAATGTCGCGATTTCGCAACATATCGGAGGAGAGAGAATGTGCAAGGAAAAATGTTGCGATTTCGCGACATGCTGGAAGGAAAGAAACCAAATCGAGAAACTGTCGCGATTTCGTGAAAAGCTTGAAGCAAAGGCACAAAGGATGAAAAATGTCACGATTTAGCGACACATCGGAGGAGAGAGAAAGTTGATGAAGAGGTTGTAGCGATTTTGCTACATGTCTGAGTTTCGCCAGCATAAGCAAAGAAAAAGCACCAAGTAAGAAAAGTGTAGCGATTTCGCTACAAGCTTGAGACACTAAGGACAAAAGTGCAGTGACTTAGATACAGCTTCGAGTTGCAAGGTGAAAAGTAGTAGCGATTTCGCTACATGGTCAAAGTGCAAGGCAGAAAGATGTAGCGATTTCGCTACAAGTTGAAAGTGCAAGGTAAAAAGGTGTAGCGATTTTGCTACAGGCTGAAATTGCATAGTGCTGAGGTGTAGGATTTTGCTACAAGTTGAAAGTGCAAGGTAAAAAGGTGTAGCGATTTCGCTACAGGCTGAAAGTGCATAGTGCAGAGGTGTAGCGATTTCGCTACAGGTTGAAAGTGCAAGGTAAAAAGGTGTAGCGATTTTGCTACAGGCGGAAAGTGCATAGCGCAGAGGTGTAGCGATTTCGCTACAGGTTGAAAGTGCAAGGTAAAAAGGTGTAGCAATTTTGCTACAGGTTAAAAGTGAGTAATGCGAAGGTGTAGCAATTTTGCTACAGGTTAGAAACACATGTTGGAAAGGTGTAGCGATATCGCTACACGTCGGAGTTTCACTAGCAAGCAGCAAAGAAAAATGCTAAGGCAACAATGGTGTAGCGATTTCGCTACATGTAAGGTTTTTCGCGGCTGCATGGAGTAAAAATTGTACGGAGGCCAGAAGCGTTGCGATTTCGTGACATCTATGAAGATGATGTCAGCAAAACCAAAATGTGTCACGATTTTGCGACAGGGTGAACGAAGAGCCATTGCAAGCTGGAAACGTCGCGATTTCACGACGGCAATGAAGATGACATCAGCAAAACCAAAATGTGTCACGATTTCGCGATAGGGTGAACGAAGAGCCATTGCAAGCCGGAAACATCACGATTTCATGACATCTTTGAGGATGACATCAGTAAGTCTAAAAATGTCATGATATCGCGACAAGTTGCTGGAAAAGCCGTTGCAAGTCGAAAGCGTCGCGATTTCGCGACACCGTAGTGGATGACGTTAGCAAGACAGAAAATGTCACGATTTCGTGACATGTTTCCAGAGAAGCCTCATGAAGCCAGAAATGTCATGATTTTGCGACATCTTAGAGGATGACGTCAGCAAAACCCAAAATGTCGCAATATCGCGACAAGTTGCCAGAGAAGCCTCAGGAAGCCGACAGTGTCGCAATATCACGACAAAGTTAAGGATGACGTCAGCAAAGTGGAAAACATCATGATATCATGACAGGTAATGTTTTGGCAGGAAAAATTCAAATATACATGCATTGTGACAGGTGTCAAAAAGGCGCCAGTTACGAAAAGTTAACTGGAGTCAGATCTACAGTTCCAAGTGACAGGTGGTGAGAACGCATAGGAGAAATTCATGCTGCAGTTATGGAAGCATTGCTTTCTCAGGGGGTGAGAAAGCATTCAATCATGATGTATGGAAGCAAGCCACAGAAGAGGAAATCACCTCTATAAAAAAGAATGATACTTGGGAGCTATTGAAGCTTCCTAAGGCTAAAAAATGTGTTGGATGCAAATGGGTCTACAAGACCAAATTCAATGCTAATGGAAGCATTGAAAGACACAAGGCAAGACTTGTAGCAAAATGATTCACTCAAAAATATGGCATTGATTATGAGGAGACCTTTGCTCCTGTTTCCAGACAGGAAACTATCAGATTAGTACTTTCCTTGGCTGCCCACAAAGGGTGGAAAATTTAGCACATGGATGTAAAGAGTGCCTTTCTAAATGGGTACTTAACTGAAGAGGTTTATGTCCAACAACCTCAAGGTTTTAAAAAACAAGGTAAGGAGAACCTTGTTTACAAACTGAAAAAAAAAAAAACACTATATGGCCTCAAGCAAGCACCAAGAGCATGGTACTCTCACATTGATGGCTTCTTCAAGGAGTATGGATTCACTTAGAGCAAAAGTGAACCTACTCTCTACTACCTAAATAAAGGTAAAGATATTCTCATAGTTTGTTTATATTTGGATGATCTCATATTTATGGGTAGTAATGATAAGATGAATATGGAGTTCAAACACTCCATGATGAAACAATTTGAGATGAAAGATCTAGGCTTAATGCATTACTTCCTAGGCATGGAATTTCATCAAAAATATAGAGGGATATTCATATGTCAACACAAATATGCTCAATATATGGTTAAGAAGTTTTCTATGGAGCAATGCAAGCCTGTTGCAACTCCAACGGGTCATGGGATCCAATTGAGCAAAGATAATGGAGCACAAAAAGTTGACATGACCACTTATAGGAGCATGGTTGGGAGTCTGATATTTCTCACCAACACAAGACCTAATATTCAGTATGTTGTTTCTCTTATTTCAAGGTTTATGGTTGTTTTAGTCTAGGGTCAAGACTAATTACATGGAGTTCCAAAAAGCAGACTGTTGTAGTATTGTCATCTACTGAGGTTGAGTTTATAGCAATCACATATGCTAGTACTCAAGCTCTATGGTTGTGAAAAGTCCTTGAAGATATTGGAGAACAAAAAAGTGGTCCTACCAGATTGTACTATGAAAACATGAGTGTCATTCAATTAGCATATAATCCTATCCACCATAGCAAATCAAAACAATTTGATATGAAGTATCACTTCATCCGAGACATGGTGGAGAACCAGGTAGTTGAGCTTGAACATTACAAAACTCTAGATAACATTGGGGACATCTTCACCAAAGGCATTGCTAAAGCTTAATATATAAAGCTGAGAGACTATCTTGTCAGCTCTCTCAAATTTAAGGGGAGAATGTTAGTATTTAACCTACCTTTGTATGGATGTTAGGCGATGATGACACCAAGGTGGATGGCAAGGAGGTGGATGACAGGTGGTGAGAGAGAGAGTCATTTTATAATTTCTCCTATATTATCTCCTCTATTTTCTAGTTAGCGGTTAGATTTTCCCTATTTAAGCATGTAATTTTATTTTTATTTATTAATCAAACTTTTTCAAAACTTTAGGACCACTGGTCTTCCTTTGGATGGGGCCTATCATAATAGAGAGAAGCACTCTCTACTTAAGGAGATAATATTTTTACTAGATGTGGATGAATTTCTTCTGAGAATGCAAAATGGGTTTAGTGTGAAGGCTCTTTCTCCTCTCTAGGATAGAGTGGCCAAAGTGATTATTTATTATTTCACTCTCGATTCCACGTATGATGTGATTCAGAGATTCCATGCTATGTTTCTAAATCATCTAAGCAGGAAAATCTAGATGAATATTTCATTATTTTTATTCCAATCAATGAAGAAGTCCATGATGGATGTTCAAGGTGGTAGATACCTGAATCCTATTCACCAAGGTCTAGCACTCCTAGTTTTGGAGTAGTTTTTTGTTGAATGCCATCTAGTTGCAAAATATATTCTAAGATTGATTGAGGGTCAACCTGTTACTAAGCCTAGTTCAGTCAAGGGAGAGTTAGGAGGTTTGAGAAATTGCGGTGAGGACTTGTAATCCTTTTCCTTGGGCTCTAGAATTGATAAAAATTCTAAAAAAATTCAAGTTTTGGCTAGAGGAGCAATAGGGAAGGCATCTTATTGCAAATTCTCAAGAAATGACTTCTTGGAGTTGTCTCTCAAGGATACTCAAACCAGCGCAAGGATGGGTGGTGAGCCATTATCCTTCAACGTTGATGGAGGAGGTGTTTTGAGAAAGTCCAAGCATATTCTGGGCAAGAAACCCATTAAGGATAATCTTGTCCCCATTTATCTTCATTTCAATTTCGATCTTCTACCTAGAGATATTCAAAAATATAAATCAATGGAGGATTATGCACTAAACATTACTTGTTGAAAGAAAGAATAACGTCATTCATAATCTGAAGATGATGGAGATAAAGCAATGCACTATTTGGGGCTCGTTGAAAATTGTTGTCGACTACACGGAGGAGGTGACTAGGATGGTGGGAGATGTTATCCAGGAGGTGGACTTGATGTTCAAGAACTAGCTCAATTTTGTCCTCTCTACCTTCTCTGGTGTTCTCTCCCTCTATTTTCATTTCTTTCTTTATTTTTAGTTGTAGTTTCTTTTTGTTCCTTCCCATTGTTTTGGGTGGTTGTTTCTAGATTTTGTTGTGGTTCTTCTCTATGGTTCTCCCCATTGTGGTGGATTTTATGTAAAAGGTTGAGGGACTCCTTTCAAAACCCTCATTTCTTAATAGTACCAAAACAAACTTGTGATTAGAATAAAATTATATATATATATATATATATATAATAAGCCTCACCATATATCTTTCCAAATGAATGCCATCTCCTCTACTCATATTTAGTCATTCTTATCATTTTTCTATATGTAAAAAGATAAGGTACTAGATATAGGAATCCATGTTTAACCCCTATGCCATTTTTAAAGCATATTGAAAGGTTTGTTTGTGTTCTAATTTTAGCTCAATCCTCTTGATAGATTATGTGAACTATTGATCTAGTATTTATTGGTATACCTAAGTGTTTAATTATTCTAAATATATTAGTTCTAAGCATTGTGTCAAAATATTTCTTATATTGTACATAATATAATTAGGCTTCTACTTTTTAATTCCATATTTTTTAATGATATATGGATGAAAGTAATTACATGGTCTATTGTTGAGTTTTTTGTTCTAAAACATTCTTATAATTATTTTTCTTTTTACTTTTCCTTCAGCCCACTTGCTAGTTCTACTCTTAAGCACATTTTTCAACAAATTCGTAATGAGGGGATTGTCCATGATGGTTTGGTAATTTAAAGGAATTTATATGTATCCACTCCTCAAGAGAGGTATAGTTAAACATGGTTTTTAGTACCTTGCATATTTATGTTGTATGATCTTATTGAACATCCTCTTGATGTATGGTCCCAAGTCCTCTACACCCTATTTTAAGAATTTTTCCTATAGTGCTTCCACATCACAATGTTATAATATGTGGTGGTTAAGCTAATATTGAGGCCACAACTAACTTTTGTACTTCTACTAATCATTCTTGAAGGTTAATATCACAACCTTGACCTAAAGGTATCTTAAAATTGGGTGTAAATGACCTTTCAGACCAACCATTTTGAGTATCAATTGCAGTGTCATTTCATTTCCATTTTGTGAGATTATTTGGTGTCCATGGACACCTAATTATATTTTATGTTGTTCTTTATTGTATATTTATTTATTATTAAAAATTGAATAATGTTTGATTCCATTTATTTTTTAAAACTATTGTGAAATACAACATGGTATTAGAGAGGGTATAGATCTCCATTACTCAATTGCTTCTGTTGGAATATGTGTTCTTATAGATTCTCTCAAAGGCAAATATTATTAGATCAAGCTAAGGGAATTTTATTTTGAAGGTTAATTGCATAATTAGAAGAAGGTTTTTTTGATAAAACCCTATATGGATTTGGATCATGAGAATCTCACTAGGTTTAGTAGATTTGCTCCAAGAGAAATATTCATTGACAACTTCAATTTTTTCTCTTATTGGTATTCAATTGTTTTTTTTAAAACCATACTAGATGGATGCCCTTATTTTAGGATTTATTTTTTTAAGAATGTTTAAGAACCCATTTTTTCTTTTATGGTTTTTTCCAAAACAAAATTTTCCTCTTTTGGATATTTTTTTCCAATAGTACAAATGAGAGGGTTGATTGCTTAGCCATAATTAATGAAGGAAATAAGAGGAAATATTTCTTTAGATGTACCTATTATTATAGAGAATCAATGGGTAGGCTTATGTGCTTTGCAAAGGATTTTGAGCCACTTGAAAAAGTTGCAAAATTTGTTTGACAACTTGTATGTTGCATAAGCATGAGAGGACATCCTAATTAGTTGTGTTTCACAAAAAGGTTGTATATGATAAATCATTATAGATACCAATAAATTGCTAGAAATTTTTAATTATTTGTAAAATTTTAGGAGGGGTCCCAGTTGAACACATTTGCTCATTTTCCTCTAGGTACTCCAAGTTTGCATCAAAGGACATTTTCATTTTCCTTCGCAAATTAAATTATAAATTAAGAAAAAAGGAAAGTTCCATGGAGTGGTGGCAGATGGTGGGCATATGGTTATGTGCTTGCATCAACATGATATAGGCCTACATTATCATAGGCTATCAAAAGAAGAAAAATAGGCAACTTGTTATTACTTAAATTTGGCTATAGCTTTTTTTAATCCCAAGCATCGTGCTTAGAGAGTTGGATAGCCAAAGCAATATAAAAAATTAGATCATGGGAGGTCTAAGATTCAAATTCCTTCTATGCTCAAACATTTTAAGTAGCATTCATGATGTGGTACCTTGTAATGACATGCCATATTTTGATGATGTAGCACCCTTTGATGACATGGCACTACATGGTATCACCTTTTTGGATAATTTTGATGACATGGTAGATTTGTACAAATGACACATGGTAGTATATATGGATTACATAGTTTTCCATATAGATGATGCAATAAGAAGTGCATAAATTTCAAGGTGAAATATGGTATTCCATATGGATTATGTGGTAGGCTATATAGGTAACATGTCACAACACATGGTAGGTAGAGAAGTTACTAATTTAGTTCATGATATAACATAAATTTCAAAGTGACACATGACAAGTGATGCAAAAATTGATGCATGTGTTGAAAAGGTAGTCTTTGATTAGGTCACTATGATAAGTCATACAATGGCCAATGTAGTATTCCATACACCATTATGAATGTGTAAATATGGGGTCAAATAATCATACTTTACCAACTCATTGAATTTGGCAAACAACTTGCACAATTAGTAACAAAATTGGTGACACATAAATTTTAGAGTGAATTAAGATGTGGCAAGTGGCATAGTGTGGTTTGTAAATAAGGCATCAAATTATATCATGACAAGTGTTGTCACGTGATTTGTTAGTTTGCTACATAGTCAACACATGCTTGGAACTCCCTTAGCCATTCACACAATTCAACATGATATCCTCTCATTGACTATAGGTACTAAATATTTATAACTTTTTCAAAGGTTCTGGAGGTATTTTTGTAATTTTAGGGAAAAAATTCCATGGTCCATAACTTAAGTATACATAAGCATTTTGAGCTTATTTTTCAAATCACATATTTTTTTAAAATATTTGTATTGGTGTGTTATTTCCAGGGACAATTGCACATAGATTTTTATATTTTGGTAGAATAGTTATGGATCACCATGTGCCCATATTAGGTGGTCCTAACTATACTACCTATATCATTAAGATTGATTTTTTTCTCAAAAGAAAATGTTTTCTCAAATATGTGAATGAGGAACCTTGTGATACCAACTCTAAAGAAATGAAATAACTCTATAGGGACAAGAATGATTAGGTTCATGGTTTAATTGCTCTTCATGTTGAATATGTATATAGTACTCATGTTAGTTGCTCCATGAATCCTAAATAGTTTCTTGAGAAATTTTAGGGGTTGTGTGATTGAATCGATTCCACATAAATTAGTAGATTAGAGGATAATATTCTAACCTTGTCCATGGAATCATTTCATATAATTAATGAATATATTAGTAGGTATAAGAAACTAAAACAAGACATCAAGTTACAAAAGGACTACCTAAGGAGAGAAGATAAGAACATGAAGCATTGGAGAAAGAAAGGAATAATAAAGTACTCAACATTATCTTTAATAATGTGTCTAAAATATATGATATAGTTGTTTTTGTCTTGGCGTGTTTTATGTGTGCTTTCAAAATTCTCATGCACCACTTATTGATGAGGTATTTAAGTACTTTTTGCACCATAGGCTAGAAGAAACAAGTGTAAAGGAAATTATATTTTGAATTAGTCTTACCCAAAGGAAGTTACTTCTAAATTCCAAAATAATAAGAAGCTAAAATGAAATAAGAACTCCAAGAGGATTTTCAAAAATCTTACTTATGAGTTTTACAAAAAGATAGGGTCCGAGCCAAAAATTTGTTGGATTTGGATCAAGAAAATTGAGGAAGAAACAATAAAAGGGGTGTTTATGTTGCTCTCTTCTATGCATAAGGTGAGGAAAAATTTGATGGAGAAATCTCATAGGAACATGTAGTGGTTCATTCCTTGTATTGGACATATACTTCTTTATATGAGTGGATTTCATATTTAAGGGAAACTAAGCACATGAGAAAGCACAAGCATATCTTACAAGGCTACAATAAATCAAATACAAAGGGATTTGTTATTATTCAATATGATTATTTATTACAGGTTACAGGGTGTAGAGATATCAACATTGAATATTCATATTTTAATGATTTACTTCATGTTCATAATATTAGACCTAACCTTCTACTTATTTATCACATTAATTATGGCTTAATAGATGGTTAATCAAGAATATATACAATGGATTCAAAAAAATTTCTTCTAGATATTATGATAAGAATTACCATAAGTATAAGTTGGAAGAAAGACTTATCTCTTCTTCCTCTCCTTGCACGAAAAATAAATTGTTTACTATATTTGCACATGCAAATAATGAAATTCAAAAGTGACATCATAGGATTGGGTATATTAGCTATTGATATTTAAAATACATGACTTAACATATGATGGTCATCAGGATTCCATGCATATACCCTTCAAGTAGGTATATTATGGGTGTATTTGTAGAAAGCATTGTGTGGAGACCTCTCAAAAAAGGGTTACAAGGTAAGCATATCATCCCTTGGAAATCATACATAGTGACATTTGTGGACCTATGGGAACACCATATCTCTCAATAAATACATGCTTCCTTGATTTTATTTATTATTTCTATAGATATGTGTGGTTAAACATCATTCACATTAAGGATGTGGTTTTTTGAGTAGTTTAAGACCTTGAAGGCTCTTATTGAAAATTAAATATCTATGTACAAATGGGGGTGGTGAATATTTTAGCTATGATTTTTATAAATTTTGGCTTCTCATGGGATTGCATATTAGAGGACTATTAGGTATATTCTTAACCATAATGGTGTGGTTGAGAGAAACAATATGGTGATCATGGAGATGGCACAATGAAGGATTTATGCCAAGGGGATAGATCATAAGTTCTAGGGTGAGGCTATCACTTAGTAATATACATCATTAACATACATTCTACCATGGATTTCTAGGACATAAAACCAATTGAGACATTGATATGGGATAAGCCCAATGTGTCTTGGTTCTATATATTTAGATATTTGAAATGGATGACATACCAAAGGATATTTGAAATGAGGAGGAAACAAAGAGTCATAATTGTATTTTTATCGGGTATTTAGATACCTCAAAGGTATATCATTTTTATGATCCTTTGAAGCATGAGGTTTTGATCAATAGAGATGTCATATTTTATGAGGTTATTACATATAATCCTTCCACCCCACCACCTAACCTTTTATAAAATAATTCTTTTGACCATTTTACCATCTTAGGTTCAATTATTTATTCTAATATTGTTGTTGGTTTTATTCCTATTAGAATAACTTCATAATATTATCCTTATTTCTCTTCAAATTTGAGTGGTAGTCCATGTAACAACCCAAAAATCTAACCCACTCAAGAGAGAATTTTTTATATACACTCCCTAGGGATCTACATATCCCCACCTTACATAAGTCATTCTATGAAGATGTCTATTGACATAATTTCTTATGATTAAGTTGTCTATATCATCCTTGCGATGTGATAACTTATCCTTTTTGGTCCATAAAAATGGTATCCCTACACCATACATAAGTTCATCTATGTAGGTGCACTAAGATTAATTTAAATAAGCTATCTATCTCATATCCATGATGAGCTAACTTATAAATAATTTATCATAATGCAAATAAGATATTTGTCTCATCTCCATGATGATATAACTTATCCCGTTTTATCTATCAAAAGGGTATGCTTATCTCTACACCATATATAATTATGTCTATGTAGGTGCACTAAGCATATTGCAATTAAGCTATCCAAATCATCTCCAAGATGAGCTATCTTTTTACATCTATCACTTTGCATGGTAAACAACTTATTAGAACCATAAAATATTCATTACCTTTTTGCAACTACTAAGGTTGGGTCTATTAAGGGACCCCATAATCCCTTGAAACAACTCTCTCTCTCTCTTCTTCTAATGGATAAAGTCCTTATTATCCATTAGAGGAATTATCAAAGCATCTCAAACGTGTATACCCTCTACACGTCTAAACTAAGACACTTCTCGTCCAATCATAGTTCTTAATTTAACCATTATAATTATCAAGGAATATATATACCAATCACATGTAATTTGTAATAAGTTCATAACCATGGTTAAGCTAATGCCATGATCTTATCTCTTTTATTACGAGGTAACATATCCATAACAATCTTAGAAAAGTGATGATAAAAAATATCATAATATAACAATAATCAAACCACACATGATACAACATGTAACTTGGGAAACCCTTGTGGGAAAAACCTAGCCTTAAAATATATCCTTTTTAATTTTTTTGCAGAAAAGTCTCCAATACAATTATTCAAGGAATCTCATAATTCCCTTTTTCAACTTCTTAATACAATTGTGAGCACATAAGAACCCCATAATTTTTATGTTCCTACAATATGAATTATTCCTTTAATTCACCTTTCACAATCAATGAGGGAACCCCATAATTCCCTCGAATGAACTCTACATTCATTCTCCTAAAGATACCTTATTCCTTTTATCCATACTCAAAGGAACATCTTGTTTCTAAGATTCTAATTTACCCACACATAAATTGTAG
Source organism: Wollemia nobilis (assembly GCA_028583015.1). Classification (NCBI taxonomy): domain Eukaryota; kingdom Viridiplantae; phylum Streptophyta; class Pinopsida; order Araucariales; family Araucariaceae; genus Wollemia; species Wollemia nobilis. The sequence continues at coordinate 5,829,942 of JAQPPZ010006195.1, read as the reverse complement.
CATTGCACATATCAAATCATTAGAGAGGACCCCATAATCCTCTCAAATGAATTCCTATGCAAGCTTACCAAGAATATGATAAACCTTCTACTTACTCAAAGTACCTCTTAATCACTATTACATCTTAGCATGGATTATGCTATCAAAAAATACTTATCCATAATGAAATATATTATCCACTAATATATCTCTAACTTGAAGAACACAAGCTTATACCGAGAGGGGGGGTGAATAGTATAGCGCCCCAATTTTTACTTTCTTTCCAAACCAATATCAATAAGTATCCTCAATTACAATTACAAAATACAACTGTGTGCATTAATAACATAGATAAAAATAGTAATCAATGTTGTAATCACAATGACACTGAGAGGGAGGGTGAATCAGTGTGTTCTTTAAAAAATTCTAAAACAATTAGATTATAAAACCAATAGCAGTTTAAAGCAGATAAAAGAGATACTAAATGCATCAATAAAGCATCACACATAACACAACATTTTAATGAGGTTCACCAATGTGGCTACTCCTCAAAAATACTGCTTGGACTACCATCCAAATCCAATCAATGCAAAGCTACAACTTTACATAATCCTTTACCAGCACCAACTGGAAGGAGCACCAACCCCTTAACTTTATCTGCTTCAACAGAATGGAGCACCAACTCCTATTTTACCAGCACCTACTGGAAAGAGGCACCAACCCCTTAATTTGCCAGCACCAACTGGAAAGAGGCACCAACCCCTTAATTTGCCAGCACCAACTGGACTTCAATATTGAATAAATTTTTTTTTGACATATACCTTTGTTATTGCAAGACTCTAACTGGTCTACATCACCTTTGCAATCTCTGTGCACTCTGCTCTCTCTTGCACAATCACTTCACACAGTTTGTTGCACTGCTACAGCCATAATTTGCAATCAACTTTGCCCTTCGCGCTTCTCTGCACACTCTGCTTTCTCTGCGCACACGCTTCACACACTCTATGTCATTTCACATTCTTCTCTCTGCTCAACATGAACTTCACTTTCACAAAAACTATGCTTGCATTCGCACTTTATCTTTACACCCCACTTTTCAAACTCGAAGTACCCTTGCTTTTATAGAAGAAGTTTTAGGAACAAACCCTAAAAGAACGTCGGTTGAGAAACCCTAGAATTTGTCAGCTGCCAAACCCTAAAATCCGTCGGCCCAGATTTAACTTTGTCGGCCTCAAACACTTCTTCCACCTTCGTCACTTTCCTGTAGCTTATTGTCGCGAAATAGTAACATGTCGGCCCTTTTAATTTAATTTAATATTTTAATTTTAATTTTAAATAAAATAAAATTTAAACTAAATATTTAAAATTAAATATCTTCATCACCGAGGCATCTTTTTCAACGAAACTAAGATCCAACTTGGGTTTTAAGAAAAACCCATTTCAAATCTATTATCCATGGTTTTAAATAAAACTTTTTATTTTGACTGCCTTGGTTTTCACAAAAAACCTTTAAAATTTAAACTAAATATTTAAAATTAAATATCTTTATCACCGGGGCATCTTTTTCAATGAAACAAAGAGCCAACTTGGGTTTTAAGAAAAACCCATTTCAAATCTGTTATCCATGGTTTTAAATAAAACTTTTTATTCTGACTGCCTTCGTTTTCACAAAAAACCTTTTCGCTTCTTGACATCTCAAGTTCTGAAGACTTCTTCTTCTCATTATGAATTATGTTTTCTATTTCTGTGCATCTATCATTTAAGGACTCATGATCTGACTAACTTATGAACTTTATCCTCTGCATCTGAGTGAATTCTAAACTGCCTGTCCACTGCATCATTAGATCTAACTATCTGTGTTGACAACAATGACAATCCTCCTGCAACACCTTGCTCAACACTGAACTCCTATCCATTGTACTTTGGTTGCACCTTGTTGTTCAATAAACTCTTGTCCATTGCATCAATAAATCTGTCTGACTGTGTTGACAATAATGACAATACTATTTGCTGCACTTTGCTCAACAATCAAGTGCACAAATCACCACACACAATTGAGACACAAGATTTAACATGGTTCCCCCAATGTGGGGTAGTCCACAAGATAATCTCCTTATAATATTTCATAAATAAATAGGGATCCTTATCCCAATACAAATGATTACTTTGATCTGCTCAAAGCTAGGCTATCCTGATCTGCTCAGGTGGGCTCCACTGACTCAACTAGGCTCTCCACTGATCTGCTCAGCTAGGCTATCCACTAATCTTCTCAGCTAGGAAATCCACTGATCTGCTCAACTAGGCTATCCACTGATATGTTCAGCTAGGCTATCCACTGATCTACTCAACTAGGCAATCCACTGATCTGCTTAGCTAGGCTCTCCACTGATCTGCTCAGCTAGGCAATCCACTGATTTTATCAGCTAGGCTATCCACTTATCTTCTGAGCTAGGTACTCCACTGATCTACTCAGCTAGGTACTCCACTTATCTGCTCAGCTAGGCAACTGGTGTTGATGACTTTTTATATTTCTATTCTATATCTTTCACTACTCATAGATTTGCCTCAATGCCTTCTCACAAGGCTCAAACAATCATGCTCATATGTTGTCCCAAATCTATCCTCAAAGCCTTCACAAAAGTCTCAAGCAATGATGCTCAAATGTTGTCCCAAATATTTCCTCAAAGCCTTCACAAAAGGCTCAAGCAATCATGCTCAAATGTTGTCCCAGATCTATCCACAAATTTTTCCCAAAAACCTTCTCAAAGTCTCAACCAATCATGCACAAAAGCTATCTCAAATCTATCCAAAAATTTTGTCCCAAAAGCCTTCTCAAAGGCTCAACCAATCATGCCCAAAAGCTGTCTCAAATCTGTCCAAATATTTTTTCCCAAAAGCCTTCTCAAAGGCTCAACCAATCACTCTCAAGTAGCACTCAAATCTCAACCACAAATCAATGAAGGCAAGGCTCAATGATGAACTCAACAATGAATGGCAATGTACTCTTCAATGGATGACAACAATGATCCACAATGATCTCAAAAATGTATGACAAATACTCTCTCAAATGGATGACAACAATGCTCAACAATATACTCTCAAATGTATGGCAAATGAGCTCTCTAATGAAAACCTCTCCAAGAAATAACAATGAGGACTTCAACCAACCAAGGACAATCTCCACAAGTAATAGCAATAGGTTCTCAATAATATCTTCCTCATGCAATGTCAATAAGCTCTCAAGAAACAAGCACAACTCCCTCAAGCAAAGAGCTCTCAAATAGCCAACAATGATCTCCTCAAATGAAAGACAAATGTATCCACAAGTGACTAGCAAATGATCTCCTCAATGGTCTCAAATAGAGGCAATGTACTCAAAAAGTAACCAAAAATACTCTCCTCAAAACAATAGCAAAAACCTCCTCAATAGTGGCAATACTCTCAATGAACTCCACTAAAGCAATTATGAACTCAAGCATCAATTTTATCCATAAAATTGATTTTCTAATCCATCCACTTCCTCTCAATAGTCAAGGCACATAATCAAGCAATTTGTCTTCAACTTCAAACCCTAACTCATGTGCATGTCTTCTAACTCAAGGTAGCAATTAACTAGGTCTCAAGTTCCTAGTTTAATTTCATAATCAAACCATGCACTAGGACATATACATGTTCAACACTTTACAACCTTATAACTCCCTAAATTCATTAACATAAACAACAAGCACCTATGCTTTTATTTATTTGTTTTCACACCTTATAACTCCCTAAATACACATAGCAATAACAAATAATATCTCAACACCTTATATCTCCCTAAGCACACACAACAATCATTTATTTCCAACAAATACCTTATGACTCCCTAATTTTGGTAGAAATGATTTTAATGCACCACAACTTTGGCAATATCAACTATTACCATGCGCTAGAGATAAATACCTTTTTATGAAGTTCGTAGCCTCCACAACCTTCAAAAATGTTAATGTCTTTGCCAAAAATCAATGTGCCTTAACCATCATCGCGATCGTCAATGTTTTGCCCAAAAATAAATGCACCTTCACACCTTTGCGGGAGTCGAACTCTATTCCTCCTTGCTTGCGCTGTGAAGCACTTACCACGTGAGTGCTGGCCCACATTGGGATTTAATCCCAAACACTTCCTTTAATATCTATGCTCGGTTGTCAAAACGAAATCAATCTCTCACAAAAAACTTTTGCTCTTGGCGAGATTCGAACACAGACCTCTCTTGTGCAAAGATGATGCCCTGCCAACTGTGCTACATTGTCCAGTGTGATGTTAGTTTTGGCAACTTTCGATTTTGTGTTTTCCCTTGAGTTCAATATTTTGTTTTGTCTCTACATTGCCTCCCTTCGACGACTCTCTCTCTCATGCACTAATTATTCTCCTTTCTCCGCAACGAAATAGCCAAAGTCTTCTTTGATTTATATGCCTTTCAATGCCTTCGAATGACGTCGACAAAATTTGATTTGCCATCCTAACCTTTGCACATCGGCGGATAATTTAATTAAACTTTAGACCTTAGAATTATTAAATAAATATTTAATAATTCATCTCTTATCTTTGAATTGGGATATCTCCTTCGTTCTTTTGAATTTTGCCATGAAATTTTTTGCACCTAGGTTTTATTGAAAAAACCTTTTCATCCATCATCATTTGGAGATGTCTTAGCACATTGGTTTTAATGAAAAACCCTTTCCAATATTTTTAATAAAAACCCTTGCCATTGGTTTTAATAAAACCTTTACCATTGGTTTTAATAAAAACCATTAATATAATATTTAAAAATTAAATATTATATGCCTCTTGTGCCACAAAACCCTGTATATATCCATGCTCTCCAAAATGTCATAAATGAATATTTATGAAGTGCTTTTGCCACCAAAACTCAATGTGATCCATGTGACATCAATGACAACACAAAATAACTCAAATTGCCAACAATATCCCCCTTTGTCATTGATGGCAACACCTCTAATGCAAAACACCACAATCACTGCAAAAACCATCTCTGAGAATCAAAGCTGCTCTCCCTGACTCAATACTCTCTATGGAGGCTGCTCCCCCTATCTCAATGCTCTCTTTGGAGGCTGCTCTCCCTAACTCAATGCTCTCCCCCTTACTCAAATCTCTCCCCCTTTGACATCAATGGCAAAAAGGGACACCTATGGGGCTAAAATATATGACTCTTAAGCTTAGCCCCCCCACCACCTTCTCTCTTGAGGTGATTAATTTTGGGGTGGGAGTATTTTTACTCCCATATTACATCGTTCCTTTCCTTTTTCAACTTCCTTCCACTTCTTTTTGATATCCTTTTCTTGATGAGTTACTTGATCTTCTTGTCTTGAACTTGTTTGACCTTCTTGCCTTGAGACTGCTTGAACTTCTTGCCTTGAACCTATTTGGAATTGAGTCCTACACCATTTTGCAATATGTCCAAAGTTATTTCAATTAAAACACTTGATATTGTAGCCTTTGGATGGTGCCCATGTTCTGAATTCTTTCTTGAAATCATTTCCATATCCATTCCTTTCCTGAACCCTATATTGTGAGGTTCTGTTTTCATAATCATTATGACCATGACCTCTAAATTGTGTAGCTCTAAGACCAAAACCATGTTGCTCATTTTATTTGCACTGAGAAGCTCTATGACCAATCTTGTTGCATAAGAAGTAGTGTCCTTGAAAAACATACCTTCTTCCTTTGAAGTTCCTTCTAGCAAAATCAAACTTCTTTGATCCATAGACCCTGCAGTGTATAGCCCTGTGTCCAAATCCATTACAAGAAAAACAATGTCCTTGGAAATCCCTTTGTTCATGCCTTGGTTCCTCATACCTTTCTTGACCATTATCCTTGTGATCATATTTGACTTGTGCATTGTATCCTTGATCCTTCCTTGTAGTATCTAAATCCTCTTCCTTAACTTCTTCCTTGCTTTCCTCTTCAAGAATTTCTTTGCCTCTTGAACTTGATTCACCTATCTCAAAACAAGATCCAAACTAGATATTTGGAGCCATAGGAGCTTTGGAACTTTCTTCATGAATCTTAGGTGCTTCCTTGCTTTCATATTTTACAACTTCCTTTCCTTTTGAGTGTGATTCCCCAAACCTGAAATATGAGACCTTTGGTTCTTTGGAACCTTCCTCTTCTTTTTCTTTATTTGTGTCAAATAGCAAATTGGCACACATATCTATAGCCTCTGAAATGCAAGTATCCATTTATGCTACTTCCTTTTCTTTGGAAACTGGTTCTTCCTTATAAATTTCTAAAACAAAACCTCCTGATACAAATAGAGGTCCTTGTGTGTTTATTTTTTATTTCCCTTCTTCATAACCAAGCCCTGTCTTTATAAATGGATCTCGTTGTAAATCCAAAAAGTTATCCAAAGTTTTTGAATTCCTTTGAAATCATGCTAACTCATTTATGTAGGTCCCCAAACATTTCTGATCTTCTTCTTCTAACTGATTACATATTTCTTTCTTCTTCTTCAATTGCTCAGAAATAGTGATGCCAAGCTCTTTTGTTTCTTGAAGCTCTTTTTCCAAATCTTGAATGTGTCGATTAAGCATTACTTTGACCTTTTCATTTTCATGAACCTTATTTTTAAGCCTTTTGATTTTCCTTTTCAATCTCTTGATTTCATTTTCTTGTTTTGTGGATTCCTCTTCTTCATCATCACTGTTGTTGGAATTGTCACTAGAACTGTTGCTAGAACTATTACTGGAACTGATGCTTTCTTTTTCCACAAATAAAATTTCCTTGTTGCAATTATTGTAGTACGTGCAATCATCATCTAAATGCCCAAAGTCTCCACATATGAAGCATTTTAGTATTCTTAGACCCTTCTTGTACCTTTTTGCTTGCTCAATGGCTATAGCAAGCTCTTCATGTCATTCTTCGATAGATATATCCTCTTCTTTATCTTCAATACCTAGGAATAGGTGTTCTTGCCTTTCTTCACTTATTCCAAAGAATGTACATTCTTCTTCGTCTGACTGGTCTTCATTGTTGTGATCTGAGCTATCATTTTCTTCTTCAATGTAGAAATTTTTCTTTGTCTTACGAAAACTTTTCTTCTTCTCATGCTTGCTTTGCTTGTACCTGTCATCTTTGTCATGCTTATGCTTTCCTTCTTCTTTTCTTCTGTGACCCTATTTTTCATCATCACTATTTTCTTCATGTGGACACTTGTTTGCATAGTGACCATAATCACCACACTTGTAGCATCTGAATTTCTTCATATCCCTGTAATTCCTTGAGTCCTTTTTCTTTTTGATGAAGTTAGCTTCCTCATCATTATCTGAATCTCTATCTGTCTCTGGATCTTTCCCTTTATTTTTCTCTGAAGCCTTGAATGCAATTCCTTTCATTGGAGCCTGATGCTTATCTATCCTCATCTCATAAGTTGTGAGAGTTCCTTGTAGTTCTTCCATTGTTAGCTTGTCAATATCCATTGTTTCTTCTATCGCTGAAACCTTTGCATCATACTTCATGGGAAGTGATCTCAAAACCTTTTGAGTAACATCTGATTCTTTCATCTCAAATCCTAGGCCTCTCATGGTGTTAGCAATCTCATCAACTCGAAGTAAAAACTTTGCAATATCTTTAGAATATTCCATTTTCAATTCCTCAAATCTTCTTCTATGAGTTTGTAGTTTTGCCAACTTTACCTTGGAATCTCCTTCATAGGTATTCCACAACTTGGTCCACATTTCATTAGCTGAATTACATACCATGACTTTTGCAAAATTTGTCTCACGTAGCCCACTCAGAATACAATTCATTGCCTTTGCATTGATCTCAACTAATTTCTTGATAGTTTCATCTATCTCAGGATCACCTTCAACCTTGTACTCTTTTGCAACCATCTGCCATACCTCATATCCTTGTGATATCAAGTAGTTCTTCATTCTCATGCTCCAGAAAGCATAATTGTTACCATCAAATAGTGGAGCCTTACTTGTAGATGATCCATTCTATGAAGCCATCTGTGTTCTTGTAGAATCTACCCTCAAGCTGTTAGCCTTTCTAAAGGAACCCACTCTGATACCAATTGAAGAACACAAGCTTATATTGAGAGGGGGTGAATAGTATAGCACCCACTTTTTACTTTCTTTCCAAACCAATATCAATTAGTGTCCTCAATTGCAATTACCAAATACAATAGTGTGCATTAATAACATAGATAGCAATAGTAAGCAAGTGCACAAATCACCACACATAATTGAGACACAAGATTTAACATGGTTCCCCCAATGTGGGGTAGTCCACAAGATAATCTCCTTATAATATTTCACAAAGAAATAGGGATCCTTATCCCAATACAAATGATTACTTTGATCTGCTCAAAGCTAGGCTATCCTGATCTACTCAGGTGGGCTCCATTGATCTACTCAGCTAGGCTATCCACTAATATTCTTATCTAGGCTATCCACTGATCTACTCAGCTAGGCAATCCATTGATCTACTCAACTAGGCTATCCACTGATCTGCTCAGCTAGGCTCTCCATTGATCTACTCAACTAGGCTATCCACTGATCTACTCAGCTAGGCTATCCACTGATCTGCTCAACTAGGCTATCCACTGATCTACTCAGCTAGGCAATCCACTGATCTGCTCAGCTAGGCTATCCACTGATCTTCTTATCTAGGCACTCCACTGATCTGCTCAGCTAGGCACTCCACTGATCTGCTCAGCTAGGCAACTGGTGTTGATGAGTTTTTCTATTTTTGTTCTATATCTTTCACTGCTCACAGATCTGCCTCAATGCCTTCTCACAAGGCTCAAACAATCCTGCTCATATGCTATCCCAAATATATCCTCAAAGCCTTCACAAAAGGCTCAAGCAATGATGCTCAAATGTTGTCCCAAATCTGTCCTCAAAGCCTTCACAAAAGGCTCAAGCAATCATGCTCAAATGCTATCCCAAATATGTCCAAAAATCTATCCCAAAAGCCTTCTCAAAGGCTCAACCAATCATGCATAAAAGCTGTCTCAAATATGTCCAGAAATTCTATCCCAAAAGCCTTCTCAAAGGCTCAACCAATCATGCCCAAAATTTATCTCAAATCTATCCAAAAATTCTATCCCAAAAGCCTTCTCAAAGGCTCAACCAATCACTCTCAAGTAGCACTCAAATCTCAACCACAAATCAATGAAGGCAAGGCTCAATGATGAACTCAACAATGAATGGCAATGTACTCTTCAATGGATGACAACAATGATCCACAATGATCTCAATAATGTATGACAAATACTCTCTCAAATGGATGACAACAATGCTCAACAATATACTCTCAAATGTATGGCAAATGAGCTCTCTAATGAAAACCTCTCCAAGCAATAACAATGAGGACTTCAACCAACCAAGGACAATCTCCACAAGTAATAGCAATAGGTTCTCAATAATATCTTCCTCATGCAATGTCAATAAGCTCTCAAGAAACAAGCACAACTCCCTCAAGCAAAGAGCTCTCAAATAGCCAACAATGATCTCCTCAAATGAAAGACAAATGTATCCACAAGTGACTAGCAAATGATCTCCTCAATGGTCTCACATAGAGGCAATGTACTCAACAAGTAACCAAAAATACTCTCCTCAAAACAATAGCAAAAACCTCCTCAATAGTGGCAATACTCTCAATGAACTCCACTAAAGCAATTATGAACTCAAGCATCAATTTTATCCATAAAATTGATTTTCTAATCCATCCACTTCCTCTCAATAGTCAAGGCACATAATCAAGCAATTTGTCTTCAACTTCAAACCCTAACTCATGTGCATGTCTTCTAACTCAAGGTAGCAATTAACTAGGTCTCAAGTTCCTAGTTTAATTTCATAATCAAACCATGCACTAGGACATATACATGTTCAACACTTTACAACCTTATAACTCCCTAAATTCATTAACATACACAACAAGCACCTATGCTTTTATTTATTTGTTTTCACACCTTATAACTCCACAAGTACACACAATAATTTTCAATTATTTAATTCAACACCTTATAACTCCCTAAATACACATAGCAATAACAAATAATATCTCAACACCTTATATCTCCCTAAGCACACACAACAATCATTTATTTCCAACAAATACCTTATGACTCCCTAATTTTGGTAGAAATGATTTTAATGCACCACAACTTTGGCAATATCAACTATTACCATGCGCTAGAGATAAATACCTTTTTATGAAGTTCGTAGCCTCCACAACCTTCAAAAACGTTAATGTCTTTGCCAAAAATCAATGCGCCTTTACCACCTTCATGATCATCAATGTTTTGCCCAAAAATCAATGCGCCTTCACACCTTCGTGGGAGTCGAAATCTGTTCCTCCTTGCTTGTACTATGAAGTGCTTACCATGTGAGCACTGGCCCACATTGGGATTTAATCCCAAACACTTCCTTTAATCTATGTGCTTGACTATCAAAACGAAATCAATCTCTCACAAAAAATTTTGCTCCTGGCGGGATTCAAACACAGACCTCTCCTGTGCAAAGATGATGCCCTACCAACTACGCTACGTTGTCCAGTGTGACGTCAGTTCTGATAGCTTCTGATTTTGTCTTTGCCCTTGAGTTCAATATTTCATTTTACCTCTACGTTGCCTCCCTTCGACGACTCTCTCTCATGCGCTAATTATTCTCCTATCTCCGCAACAAAATAGCCAAAGTCTTCTTTGATTTATATGCCTTTCAATGCCTTCGAATGATGTCGACAAACTTTGATTTGCCATCCTAACCTTTGCACGTCGACGGATAATTTAATTAAACTTTAGACCTTAGAATTATTAAATAAATATTTAATAATTCATCTCTTATCTTTGAATTGGGATATCTCCTTCGTTCTTTTGAATTTTGCCATGAAAATTTTTGCACCTAGGTTTTATTGAAAAAACCTTTTCATCCATCATCATTTGGAGATGTCTTAGCACATTGGTTTTAATGAAAAACCCTTTCCAATGGTTTTAATAAAAACCCTTTCCGTTGGTCTAATTAAAAAACCTTTTCGTCGATTTTAATAAAAATCCTTGCCATTGGTTTTAATAAAACCTTTACCATTGGTTTTAATAAAAACCATTAATATAATATTTAAAAATTAAATATTATATGCCTCTTGTGCCACAAAACCTTGTATATATCCATGCTCTCCAAAATGTCATAAATGAATATTTATGAAGTGCTTTTGCCACCAAAACTCAATGTGATCCATGTGACATCAATGACAACACAAAATAACTCAAATTGCCAACATAACTCATTTAATCCAAAAGAAAAACATTATCCACTAATAAAATTCTATCATATTTAATCCAAAGAAATACATTATCCACTAATGTACTCCTATCACAATTAATGCAAAAGAAATACATTATCCACTAATTTATTTCTATCTCATTTAATGTAAATAAAGTACATTATCCGGTAATATATTTCTATCTTATTCAATCCAAATGAAATACATTATCTACTAATAAATTCCAAACTTATTTGATTAAAATGATATACATTATCCACTAATATATTCCAAACTGATTTAATCCAAATGAAATAAATTATCCACTAATATATTCCAAACTCATTTAATCCAAATGAAATATATTATCCACTAATATATTTCAAACTCATTTAATCCAAATGAAATACATTATCCACTAATATATTTCTATCTCATTTAATCCAAATGAAATACATTATCCACTAATATATTTCAAACTCATTTAATCCAAATGAAATACATTATCCACTAATATATTCCAAACTCATTTAATCCAAATGAAATATATTATCCACTAATATATTTCAAACTCATTTAATCTAATGAAATATATTATCCACTAATATATTTCTAACTTAATTAATACAAAAGAAGTAAGTTATCCACTAATATATTTCAAACTTATTTAATCCAAATGAAATACATTATCCACTAATATATTTCTATCTCATTTAATCCAAATGAAATACATTATCCACTAATATATTCTAAACTTATTTAACCAAGAAGAGATACAATGTCCTCTAATATATATTTCTAACATCCCCTCAGCTAGAAACCTTTATTTTTTCAATTTAAACACTCAAAAAGTATTTCTTCCTATAAATTGAATAGAAGGTCTTTCTTCCATTTTTTAGAATGTCTTTCTTCCATTCATACGATTTAACTAACATATTAAGACTAATAATATAAATAGGTTTTATTTTAGCTTATAAAAATATGGTTTAATAAAACAAGGATCAGTAGTCAAACCAAGCCAAATAGTTCAACCATAGTCATGGTCTATAGTCAATAGGTTAGAGTCCAACCACACTATGTCCACAATTGGCCATTTGTGTTATGTGAGAGGCTTCTAGTACCTCAAACTAGCATTTCCAAGAAGCCTTGTACAGAGGCTTCCTTGATCATCCTTGGTGGTTAGTTTAAATATATAAGCATTTTTCCTTATAAGGTGCTTTCCACCTTCCACACTCTCCATATGGGATATATCTTACAAGCTATATAAAATATTCTTGATCATGAGGTGAGCCATTTCAACCACGTAGCAACCCATAACTAATCATACCAAGACACATGTCAATAAATTAGATGATAGTCATAAAGCAAGGATGGGTCAGCAACCAAGTTAAACATGCCAATAGTCTAGTTAAAAACACCATGTGTTAACAAAAATATACCTTCAACTAGCACAGGGTGGCCTTGCTTGATGACTCCCTTGACCACTGAGTGGTGATCACTTACAAAGGGGTGTGTTATCCCCTTAGAAGTGCATCTATACCCCTACATAATACATGTGGTATTATACTCAACATACTAAAGAAAAAAGGGCTTTCCTACCCAAATCAATCAATGCCCTCAACCAAGCCAAACTAAAAATATGGTAGAAAGGTGATCAAACCTATGAATAACATGTACACATGTCAAACATAATCCAAAGCAAGACATAAATAGGTATGGATAGCACCTTCAACTAGCATGTGGGTGGCCCCTGGATGGTGGCTTCCCTGACCACCACTTGGTGGTTGAAAGCTTATGTGAAACCAACTCCCTTTAAATTTATCTCCCATATGAACATATCCCATTTGAGATATTGCTTACGAAAGACCGTTAAGGCCTTCTACCTAAGATCACTAAACATGATCCAATATGTGTTGACCACTCAGGTAGGCATTAAATTAAGATCAAATAACCTCCTAATATTTGGATTTCCTATCAAAAACTTCATTAAACCCTATGAATACACGTTTAATTGTAAGGGTCAGGTTTAACACCCCCTAAAACAACGATGATTATACCTAAAAATTTATAATAGGGTGGAAGAAAAATCAGTTTTAGGTACTATTAGTGAACGGTTTTAGGCATCACAACAAGCGATAATACACTATTTTAGGGAGTAAATATGAATACTTAAACTCAAGTGACCAAAGGAGCATAACTAATTGATTTTTTTCATCTAGATACATTTTGAAAAGCAGCAAAACACAACCATAGTGCAGCAACAGAGTGCATAAATCTTAAGGTTCCCATAAAGGAATCCAATTAACACACTTACCCCATAAATAGATAAAAAAAAGTTCTACCAATGAAAATGAATTCCAAGCAGATATTTCATTTCCAAATATAAGATATAGTAAGCAATATTCAATCACATATGGAGAGACTAAATTTTAACTTTCTAGAAGGTTAGTGATCCTCTAATTAATGCTCTAATAGGGATCAGGTGCAGAGCTTGTTAAAAGTAAGTATAAGGATTATAGATTCAATGCTCTAATATATCACCTCATTACAAATTAAAACCAAACATACACATTTTATAAAAATATTAAAACAATGCTATGAACATGAAAGATCCAACCTATTACTCCATGTTAGTTTTATTTAGCCTACTCCAAACCTCCAAGAATCCTCCAACATTGTCTCCATGTTTGCTTCCTCCCTTTATTTTTTTCCATTCGAAAAATATGATCATTTATTTCCCCCAACCATCCCCCCAAGAACACATGCACTCTTTTAAAAATAATCATGCTCCTATCTCACCTTTTTAAAGTTTTCAAGGGGACATACCTTTCATTATGACCAACCCCCTTGCTTAGACCCCCTTAACATGGAGATAATTTAAATACCTACCTTAATTTGCAAGTCAAAGGAGATGTGACTTATTTCCTAAAATACCTCATATGTCTTGTATTCTATAAGGCCCTCAAATTAAATAAATATAACCTATGCACTCAAATATATTAGTTAAAAATTCCCATATATGAATACATTATCCACTAATATATTTCTATCTCATTTATGTTTAAATAAATATGAGTTACTTGTGAAAGTAGGACTTGATACATGTATGAAAGGGATCTCATGTGTGAATGAATTCATGGCATTCTCTTAAAAAGGTACTATCAATAGTTTACTGTAATAATGCTTATTTTCAAAGGCATATCCTTGTGGAGAAGGATATGCGATGAAAATGTGATCTTCAATCTTAGGAAAGTATGTGATTTCCTTCCTTTGAATGGTCGAATTCTTAATACAATTACATTGTGGAGAATGTATTGTGTTTACTTGCATTCAATTAAAAATTATTACATGCTATTATTTTCCTAGAATGCATTTTCATATACATGTAATGGGTTGTCCTGATCTTGAATGCACCTACAATCTAGTATTGGTGGCTTGAAAGGAGTCAAGCGAAGATTGGAACTATTCTCCTTGTATTGATCATGTATATATATGTTGTAACAAGGCCTCCATTATTGTAAAATGTATTTATTGAAATTAATTGTAATTTGATTATATCACTCCTTGAGAGGATTTGTATACAATGTAATACTTGACTTCAAGTAATCATAGAAGAAAATGTAGAGTTATATCATGACATGAAGTTATCTTATGATAAGGTTTGAATCTTTAAATGTGAATTAAATATTGTGTCTATTTAACATAGAGTAACCTTAAAACTAGAAGGAATGACATGTCACTTAGATATTAAACATGAGAGTGATTATAGAGGGAAACCTTGAAATTTATCTATATCATGGAGATTATAGTGGGTTAAAAACAAGGTAAAATGGTAGACATTCACAAGTATATGTGGGTTTGTGTGATAGCCCCATTAACTTCCTATGGTTGATATGGGAGAGTTTAAGCATTGTAATGATTGTTGATCTATCCTTAAGGAAGAAGCAACTAATCCTTAAGGTATATACCTAATGTACATGTTAAAAGAGACAACATAGAAGCTAGTTTAATGTTTGATTTAAACTAGTAGGGAAAGAGGGTGTTCCTATTTGAGATAGGAGAATTCCAAATTGTAAGGTAAAGAAACCTTACATGCAAGTCATTATAGGGGTTGGTCACTCTTATCCACAGGAGATACGCTAACCATGTTTGATTCCTATGAAGTGCAACCTTGAACTTACTTAGAAAATTATATATAAGCAACCCACATGAAGACACTTTCAATTCATTCATGAAATAGTGACAATGAAAATATTAAAATAAAATTCCTAATATTGGTTGGTCCTAGATTAGGGATGTTACACTTTTCTCCCACTTGCAAGCATAGTTAACTAGTAAAACCACATTAAATTAGTAGTACCATGTTCACAAAACATAACATAATTGCTTATAGTTAATTAAATGCATCAAAAATAACTATTTATCATCATCTGTCAATACATATTCCCTCTTATAGAAAGCACTACCAATACAGGTCATGGCATACTACCCTCCTTGGATTAAACTTAATCCTATATGTTTTTCCTGTAGTAAAATATTATTATATTTTCAATTAAACAAGGAAAATGTATTTCCATATTATTAATCAAAGAAAATATTATGATCACTTGATAATACCAATTCCCAACTCACTCCATGTGAGATTTCATAACAAAATTATTATCATCCACTAACAATAGCCACACTTACTCCATTCAAGGTGTCACTCCAAAAGTATTATCATCCATTGATAATAGTCGCACTTACTCCATGCAAGGCATCATCCCAAGGTATCATCATCCAATAATGATATAAATGGCCACACTTACTCAATGTAAGATTCCATTCTAGAGGTATCATCATTCGTTGATGATGTCAATGGCCACACTTACTCCATGTGAGGTGTCATTCCAAAGGTATCATCATCCATTGATAATATCAATGACCACACTCACTCCACATAAGGTGTCATTCCAAAGGTATCATAATCCATTGATGATATCCTTCTTCATACCTATATAGAATAAGAAATCATTTTCTATGTTTTCCCTCATATTAGACCCTCTAAGGCGATCAAAATAAGGAGAAATATACACTTTCCACATGATAATTCTCCTCAATTTTCCAATTTTGGGTATAATTACCTGATCTTTTAAATATAAGAGTTCATCCCTTATGTTGAAATCCTTGTTTTTCTCTGGATTTCTTCCCATTTTAGCATGAATTTCACTATAATATCCATCGAAAGATTGCATTTTTTTTAATTGATTTATTAAGTTCTTTTGACTATGGGTCCAAATAGCTATAAGCCCTTTTCAAGGTCTTGAGGTCGATAAGGTTTATCTCATTTTAATATTAGGATCCACTTATAACATGGAATTATGTACCTTCTAATTTTTATTAGTCTCATATTTTAATGTGTGCTTTATCAATTTAGAGAGAGGATCCTATACTCATCTCAAGAATAGATTTCTCATATATTCTTTTCACTAATAATATTTAAAACCTATGAATATAATTCCATATCAATTATTTCTCATTAAGTATGATCAAGAACTTAACTAAGAATATAATTCCATCACTATTATTTCTCATTAAGTATGATCAATAATTTAACCAAGAATAGAATTCCATATCTATTATTTCTCATTAAATGATCAAAACTTAACTAAGAATATAATTCCATCTCTATTCTTTCACATTAAGTTTGACCAAAAAAATAGATTATTCTGAGAAGATCCCATACTCCTCTCAAGAATAGATTCCTCACCTATTATCTTTCAATAATTTCTCTATTCCATCTATTATGTTATATTCATAGTCTAGGTTCACAAGGATCCATGGTTAATGTTCATAATAAGTAAAGAGCACAATTTAATGTTTAGAAAACTGTTAGGTGTATTTATCACTATGCATGATAAATAACTTGGCCACTCAATCTAGACCAATTCCTTCTCATTAAGAATGGTCAACTTAACTAAGAATATATTGTTTTGATAGGATCCTATACTCCTATTAAGGATATATATTATGGTTATACTGAATATTAAAAATGTCTTCTCATATTATAAACCTTAAGAATGAATTCTACGTGAAAACTAGGAGAATTATAAAACAATAGAGAAGTCTATCTTGGATTTTGATTATAGTTGTACAAAACCATTCCATTGAATTTTCATTGCTCAAGTCTTCTTTTTATCTTTGAGGCCATCCCACCATTCTAAAGATATATCATTTAGATGAAGGACAACACTTACTATTTGGGTTACTAAAAGTAATTCATCAAGAAAAAAAAATTATTCATGCAGCCACATCTCAACTAAATTCACTAATTTGGACACCTTGATATTCTTCAGGTCCTTGGCTAGCTCTACCTCTATACGATATTTTATCTTCATGATCTTTTGTAGCAGGATCTTCCTCCTACCAACTCTCAAAATTTCCATTCTAGGAAACTTGATTAACAATAATTTCCAATAATTACTTGCATTGGTTCATTTGTTCCCTCTACTATTAATTTTCTTGTAGTAACAAACTACAATGATGAGGTTTTCTACTTCTCTATGGAATCCTCCAAAAATTTCCCTACGATATATAGCTTTAGTTTCATCCTACCTAGCTAGCCCAATATTTTTTAGAATATCCTTTTCGTCTTCTCTTTATCTAGCTACCATTTCCTTTAAATTTCAATTTATCTTACCATGGTTAGTTCTATCTTCCCAATAAATAGCTTAGATCATTTTATAGTAATGGTATTCGTCATTACAAGTGTGACTATCTTCGTTATGACCATTTTTACTTATACTTAGTTTATCCTTTAGATATAACATATTTCGTTATCATTCATTTGATAATGGCTATGGTTATACTTTCTCCATGCAAGATACTATTCCTAGGTGTGCTTACACATTATCAATCTCCTGATAATGATGATGGTCACACTTGCTCCACACAAGGTGCCATATCAAAGTAAAGCTACCTTTCCTAGGGTCAACTCTTAAGCATATTCAACTTATCCATGGAAGCTTGTAGTCCATTGTACCTAGAGATCTGATACCATATATAATAACCCAAAAATCTAACCCACTTGAGAGAGATTTTTTTATATATATACACTCGCTAGGGATCTACATATACCCACCTTACATAAGTCATTCTATGAAGGTGTATATTGATGTAATTCCTTATAACTAATTTTTCCATCTCATTCTTGTGATGAGCCAACTTTTCAATTTTTGTCTGTCATTAGGGCACACCCATACCTACACCATACATAAGTCTATCTATGTAGGTGCACTAAACATAATGTAAATAAGCTATCCATATCATCCCTATGATGAGCTAACCAATCCATAATTCATGGAAATGCAAATAAGTTATCCATTTCATCTCCATGATGAGCTAACTTATCACTTTTTATCTATCAAAAGGGTACACCCATATCTACACCATACATAATTCTATCTATGTAGGTATACTAAGTGTATTGCGATTAGGCTATCCAACTTATCTTAATGGTGAGCTATCTTTTATTGTCTATCACTTCGCATGGTAGACAACTTATTAGCACCATAACCTATTCATTTCTTTCTACAACTACTAAGGTTGGGTCTATCAAGGGATCCCATAATCCTTTAAATCAACTCTCTCTCTCTCTCTCTCTCTCGCTATTTTATTTTAATGGAAAAATTCCTTGTCCATTAGAGGAATTGTCAAAGCATCTCAAATGTGCATACCCTTTACATGTCTAAACTAAGACACTTCTCATCCAATCATAGTTCTTAATTTAACCATTATAATTATCAAGGAATATATATACCAATCACATGTAATTTGTAATAATTTCATAACCATGGTTAAGGTAATGTCATGATCTTCTCTCTTTTATTGTGGAGTAACATATCCATAACAAGATAACTTAGGAAAGTGATGAGAAACAAGATCATAAGATAACAATAATCAAACCACACATGACACAACATGTATCCTGGGAAATACTTACAGGAAAAACCTAGCCTTAAAATATATTATTTTTCATTTATTGTGGAAAATTATCCAATACAACTCTTCAAGGAATATCATAATTCTCTTTTCAAATTCATAATACAATTTTGAGCACATGATAACCCCATAATTATTATATCCCTACAACATGAATTGTTCCTTTAATTCACCTTTCATAGTCAATGAGGGAACCCCATAATTCCCTTGAATGAACTCCATGTTCATTCCCCTAAAGATAACTTCTTCCTTTTATCCATACTCAAATGAACATCTTCCTTCTAAGAGTCTTATGTATCCATACATCAACTATATCATTGCACACATGAACTTATTAGAGAGGACTCCATAATCCTCTCAAATGAATTACTATGTAAGCTTACCAAGAAGGTGAGGAACCTTCTCCTACTTACTCAAAGTACCTATTAATCACTCTTAATAACTATTACATATTAGCATGGATGATTCTATGGAAAAATACTTATCCACAATAAAATATATTATCCACAAATATATCTCTAACTATTTAGTCCAAAAAAAATATTATCCACTAATATATTTCTATCATGTTTAATTCAAATAAATACAGTATCCACTAATGTACTCCTATCACAATTAATCCAAAAGAAATACATTAGTCACTAATATATTTCTATCTCATTTAATGCAAATGAAATATAGTATCTTCTAATATATTTTTATCTTATTTAATACATATGAAACACATTATCCACTAATATATTTTAAAATAATTTAGTCCAAATGAAATACATTATCCACTAATATATTCCAAACTCATTTAATCCAAATGAAATACATTATCCACTAATATATTTCAAACTTACTTAATCCAAATGAAATACATTATCCACTAATATATTTTAAACTCATTTGACCAAGAAGAGATACAATATCCTCTAATATATATTTCTAAGATCCCCTCAACCATAAACCATTATTTTTGCAATTTAAACACTCAAAACATTTTTCTTCATTTAAATCGATTAGAAGGCCTTTCTTCCATTCTTACGATTTAAACAAAAGAATAAGATTAATAATATAAAGAGGTTTTATTTTAGCTTATCAAAAATATGGTTTAATCAAACAAGGGTTAGTAGTCAAACCAAGTCAAATAGGTCAATCATAGTCAGTCTACAATCAACAAATTAGAGTCCAACCACACTATATAAACAACTAGCCATTTACCCCACGCAATAGGCTTATAGTGCCTCAAATTGGCACTACTAAGAAGCATCACATGGAGGATTTCCTAACCACCCCTCGTGGTTAGTTAAAAAATATAAGCATATTTTCTTATAAGGCACTTTGCACCTCCCACACTCTCCATGTGGGATATATCTTACAAGCTATACAAATTATTATTAATTGTGAAGTGATACATTTCAACCACATGATAACCCATAACTAATTATACCAAGTCACATGTCAATAAATGAGAGTGCGGTCAATAACCAAGTTAAAAATTCCAATAGTCTAGTTAACATCACCATGTGTCAATAGATATACACCTCCAACTAGGACAAGGTAGCCTCGCTTGGTATCTCCCTTGACCACTAAGTGGTGGTCACTCACAAAGGGGTGTGTGATCCTCTTAAAAGTGCATTTGTACCCCTAAATAAGATATGTGAGATTATACTCAATGTACTAAAGAAAAATGGGCTTTCCCACCTACACCAAACAATGTCATCAACCAAATTGAACTAAACTCATGGTAGAAAGGAGGTGAAAGTTGTTAACAATGTGTACACACATCAAACATAGTCCAATTATAGGAATCAATAGGGAGGGAAAATACCTCCAAATGACACATGGGATACCCTTATAGGATGGATCCCTTGATCACCACTTGGTGTTAAAGAGCTTATGAGAGCCTAGCTTCCTTTAAAACTCTCTCCCATCTGAGCATATCCCATTTGGGATATTTCTTGTGGAAGACCATGAAGGGCTTATGCTTGAGCTCACTAAACACAATCCAATATGCATCAGTCACTCAATTAGGTATCAAATAAATATTGAAGAACCTCCTAAGATTTGTATTTTCTATTAAAAACTTCATTAAACACTATAGAAAAATGTTTAATGGTGAAGCTCAGGTTTAACATCCCCTGAAATATCAATGACTACACTTGAAAATGTATAATAGGGTGGAGGAAAATTAATTTTTACGTACTATTAGAAAAGTTTTTCAGACATCACAATCAGAGATAATACACCATGGTGGATACTAAAACTCAACAACCATAGGAGCATAGATAATTGATTTTCACCATCTAGATATGTTTCAAATAAAGAACACGAGCTTATACTGAGAGGGGGGTGAACAGTATAAGATCACTTTTTACTTTTATTTCCAATAAAAATTATGCAATGTAAATATAGTAATATCAAAATTAGTAACAAAATAAATGCACAAATCATCACACACAATAGAGACACCACAATTTATGTGGTTCACCCAATGTGGGCTACTCCATGGAGAAAATATTTCACTAAAATTTTCTCAATCAATCTCTTGGGAATCCTTTCCCTATTATAATGTTTATGGACCTCTGTCCAAAGGAGATACCAATCCCCTAAATCAAGTTCATGGATTTATATCCATAGGAGAACTCCTTCTCCTCTACTCTAGTTGGTGATACTCTAGAAGACAACTACCTCCACTACACTGGCTTGTGGATCTCTCTCCACTGAAGACTCTTGTACCCACATAGAAGACATGTCCTCACTACCCTAGCTAATGGATATCTATCCACAAGAGACTATTATCCTCTCCTCTCTGTCACCTTTAAAGCTCTATCTCAAATTTACACTAAACACAGTCCTTCGATCTAACACAAATATGCTCAATCTCTTTCACTGGTCTAGCACAAACCTATCCTCAAATCTATACCAAAATCTATTCTCAAATCTGAACTAAACACAGTCCTTCGATCTAGCACAAATCTATCCTCAATGTCTATCTTCAAGCATTAATAGAAATCTTGACTCAATATCAAATCAACTCTTCTAGATCTACCCTAAACCTTAACTCAAGGTTTGAACAAATCAAACAATCAACTCTATTCTTAAGCATTCTCAAATACTTGTCTTAAATCTACCTTGTAAGCTTCCTCAAAAGCTCACACTAATATGTCCACAAGTCCTCTCTAGAACTTGCTCAAATCTGCTCTACAAGTCCTCTCTAGAACTTGTCCAAATATGCTCTACAAGTCCTCTCTAGAACTTGCTCAAATATGCTCTACAAGTCCTCTCTAGAAATTTTCCAAATCTGCTCTACAATTCCTCTCTAGAACTTGCTCAAATCTGCTCAATAAGTCCTCTCATGAACTTATCCAAATCTGCTTAATATTTGTATTATAATATTCCATAAAATCTCACACCAAATCTGTCCACAAGTCTTCTCAAAGACTTGTCTCAAATCTTCTCAACAATTCCACACAAAACTTGAACAATCTCATAGAAACATAAAGAGAATTTTTAGAGACTCAATATGCTCTATACTCATCACAATGCTCAATCACTGTCTTAAAAACATAAGGATAATTGTTAGAGACTCAATATGCTTCAAATTCACCTCAATGCTCAATCACTTTCTCAACTCAATTCAGAATATAGAAGAGTTTGTTTTATGGAACTTGAACAATCACTTTAAACTTCTACTTGAATAGGCTCAACCAAATCTACTCAACAAATCACTCAATGAAACACCCATTTCTCACAAACCCTAGTCCAATCATATTAACACCAACTCAAAATATTTCCAACAATGCTCAACAAACAATCTCACATAACAATGATACTCATGATATTTGCAAACCCTAGTTCAAGTTCTTTTCTCAACAACTCACTTCAACAAAAATGCTTATAAAAAAATCCTCACATAGCAATGATACTCATGTTCTTTTCAAACCCTAGTTCAAGTTCTTCACACAACCAATGGCTTCAACAACAATGCTTATCAAAAAAGGTTTTAACAACAATTCTTTATTCCATAAAACCTTGAAGCATTAAACCAACACACTCAATAGGAAACCCTAATCAAGTCCTTTTCACTCCAAACTTATTTTCAGAAAACCAATCACACAACTTAAATTTGGAATAATATGCCCATACCTTTTTCTTGATGATAAGGAACTTCAAGAAACTGCCACAAAAATAAAACACTTATTTGCCAAGCTCAAGAAGGTTAGTTAACAATACAAGGAATATAATAATTCATGAATACACCTTATTACTCTAATCTTGAAATAATATCCAACACCATAATAATTTAAATATTCAGTTCTCAAAACCCTAGGACATCACAAATTGATCTCAATCAAACATATTTTTCATAAGCCACTTCAAAATTTTACTCTTCAAAAATCAATCTACTTTTCTACTTATGACTCCCTGTTTTATTATTGCATTTTAATGATAAAACCTTTAATAAATAATGCTTTCTAAGGTAAAATATATTTTATCCACCAATTAAACTTTCACCTAACACTTTGTAAAACCCACAAAACTTATTTTTAACTTAGGCACTAATCAAACCATTTACCTCCTTATTTCTCCTAAGTCTAACCTTAGCCTAAGTCAAAAATCAAATATCAAATAAAAGAATGTTACCACTTTGGCTTTGCACAAAGTGCTTCTATTCTTAAGCGCTTTCACCTTGTATCCCAATGAAGTGGAATGACATGCTCCATTTGAGCCTCCACTCCCTTGCACCCTTTGATTTCCACAAGCCATGTCTTGGCTTCTTCTCTCACGCTGCCCTAAGTCTTTGCACGAACTGTTGTTTCATGAGGAGAAATTTTGCAAAGCTTCGAGATCAATTATTTCGACGGATGAGAGGATGCTTAACCTTTGAGAAGGCTTTGGTATTTATATACCATGTGCCTTTGTTTCTTGATGTCAGTGGTGAGAACATGGTGATGTCGGTGGAATACGGGAAAACCTTGCCCGTGAATAACTCGACGCTCAAGCTTTATAGTATGCACCCAAAATTTATTAAAGCACTCAAACTTTAGCTTATTTAATTTATTAAATATAATAAATTAAATTCTTTTGAAGAATTTAATTATTATAATTTAATAATTAAATGGGATTTGGTATTTTAAACCAAACCTTAGGGCATCCTCAGTTTTTAGAAAAAACTTGCTAACTTGCCCACATGGTTTTAATGAAAACCATTAAAATTACCACCATTGGTTTTAATAAAAACCATTAAAATTTCCACCATTGGTTTTAATAAAAACCGTTAAAATTACCACCATTGGTTTTAATAAAAACCATTCAAATATGTCATTCATAGTATTGGAAGGTGTGATATGATGACTTTTCACTTGCACCTTTCAACCATTCAGTGTCAGTGGTGATTCACTTCTTGGAATCAATGACAAATTCATGTTTTGACATAAATCAAAAATGCCATATTTCTATCTTGACATCAATGACAACTCTTATGGACTCAAAATTTCTAAAAATATCCCCCTTTGTCATTGATGGCAACCCAACTTCTTTTTACCGAAAACTTGACCTTTCCTTTTTTTTGGTCCCCCTGGGACATTGCTCCCCCTGGCTCAATGCTCTCTCCACTTTTCTCAAATACCAAATCTCCTCCCCTTAATCAAATATCTCCCCTTTGAAATCAATTTCAAAGGGTCACCTTTGGGGCTCGAGGCTAAGAATGAGCCTCTTAGCTTAGCCCCTTCTCCACCTCCTCTTAACGTGGTTAATTTTGGGGTGGGAGTATTTATAATCCCAAAAAGCATTGTTCTTTACCTTTATCCTATTTCTTTCTTACCTGATCCTTCTTATTCCTCTGATTGTTTCTTTCCATGTCCATGTTCCTGTCCATGTCTACATTCATGTCCCTATTTTTGTTCCTGTTCATATCCATGTTCCTATTCCTGTTCATATCCATGTTCCTATTCCTGTTCCTGTTCCTGCTTGATTTTGAAATGTCTGCTCTACACCACTTTGTTGTGTGACTATAATTATTGCACTTATAACACTTAATGTTATTATTCCTTGGAGGTGCAAATGTCTTAGGATTTCTCCTAGTGAAGCCATATCCTCTTCTGTCATGAACCATACAATTCATTGCTTTGTGACCAGACTAATTACATGAGTAGCAATACCCATGGAAAATATTTTTGTTCCCATATTCCTATCTTTCATTGGTTTCACACTATGAATCCATGTGCCCAAACTTGTGACATGCAAAACATCTTCCATTGAAACTTCCTTGTATTGACCTCATTGGTCTCCTATTCTGATTGTTGTTCCATATGTTTCTTCCTGGTGCATTGTTCATGTTCTTGTTGAAATTTCTATTGTCCAACTCATACTTAGAAGTCTCAATCTTTCCTTTACTTACTTCTTTTGATGCTTCTTATTTTTTGGTGTTTGAGCTTGACTCTCCTTTTTTTGCTTCCTATTTCCTTTGTTCTTATTTAGAACTAAGTCCTGTTTTAGTGATTGATGAATTTTGTGCATTGGTAATCATGTCCAAAGTCTTTGGATTTTCCTCAAACCTGTGTAGCTTGTCATTAGATCCTTTTACTTACATCCTTAGCGAAACTATATCATGCTATAATATTTCATACTCTAGATCTTTTATCTTTAATTATTTGGCCATACCTTCTTCAATTTTTCTTGCCTCTTCAACCTTGATTTTGAATTTGGTGAGTTCCTATAGAAACTTTGCTCTTGCTTTCTCATATTCTTGAGCTTGAACCCTTAATCCTAAGTTATCCATTTTTAATTCTTCAATAGTAACCATAATTATTTCACATTCTATCTCTTTTACCTTTAATTGTTCAACCATACATTTTTCAACTTTCCTTGCTTCTTCAACCTTATCTTTCAAGTCAGAGAGATCTTGTAGAAGCTTTATCTTACATTTATCATCCTCTTGTATTTGAGCCTTTAATTCTAAGTTCTCATTTTTCAACTTAACAAGTTCCTTAAGAGTAGCTTCCTCCTTTTATTTTTCTAAATTTCTCTCTTTTATTTGGTCTTCAATAGGAGTATTTTCTTCTAATACTTGAAAGTAGAGTTTTTTCTTCATACCTATTTTGATTGTCCCTGTTATCCTTTCTAGAACCAACCTCTAGGATTTCATTTCCAAAAATATTATATTCATCTTCACCGCTACTAAAACCATTACAATAACTTGCATCATGACCGAGTTGACCACAAACAAAACATTCTTCACCTTCTTAAGGATAATAAGCTGCATGGTGACCTGTATTCCTACATCTGGTACAAAAATTTATCAACCTGGTTATTTATCCATTACTTGATTCATCTCTTGAATATATTTACATTCTTCCTTCCAAAACAATAATATTAAATTCATATTCCTTTTCTTTCATGACCATTTGTGTTCTTTTCTTCTTGTGTCTCATGGTTCTACTTTTTCCTTTCTTTACTATTTGTGTTCTTGTAAGATCTTCCTTCAACATATTAAACCTTTTTCGAAGGAACCAGCTCTAATACCAATTGAATAACACAAGCTTATACTGAGAGGGGGGTAAACAGTATAAGACCACTTTTTACTTTTGTTTTCAATCAATATTATGCAATGTAAAGATAGCAATATCAACAACAATAACCAAATCAATGCATAAATCATCACACATAATTGAGACACCATAATTTACGTGGTTCACCCAATGTGGGCTACTCCATAGAGAAAATAATTCACTCAAAATTTCTCAATCAATATCTTGGGAATCCTTTCCCTATTACAATGTTTATGGACCTCTGTCTAAAGGATATACCAATCCCCTAAATTAAGTTTATGGATTTCTATCCACAGGAGAACTCCTTCTCCTCTACTTTGGCTGGTGATCCTCTAGAAGACTACCGCCTCCACTGCACTGGTTTATGGATTTCTCTCCATTGAATACTCTTGTCCCCACTCAGAAGACATGTCCTAACTACCCTGGCTAATGGATCTCTATCCACTAGAGACTACTTTCCTCTACTTTCTGTCACCTCCAAAACTTTGTTTAAAATCTACACTAAACACAGTCCTTCTATCTAGCACAAATCTATTCAATATTTGTCTTTGGTCTGGCATAAACCTATTCTCAAATTTGCACCAAACTCTATTCTCAAGTCTACACTAAACAAAGTCCTTTGATCTAGCACAACTCTATCCTCAATCTTTGTCTTCAAGCCTTAAATCAAATCTTAAATTAATCTCAAATCAACTCTACTATATCTACCCTAAACCTTAACTCAAGTTTTGAACAAATCAATCAATGAACTCTGCTCTTAAGCCTTCTCAAAGAATTATCCTAAAGCTACCTTGTAAGCTTCCTCAAAATCTCACACTAATATGTTCACAAGTCCTCTCTAAAACTTAATCAAATATGCTCTACAAGTCCTCTCTAGAACTTTTCCAAATAAACTATACAATTCCTCTCTAAAACTTGCTCAAATTTGTTCTACAAGTCCTCTCTAGAACTTGTCCAAATCTGCTCTACAAGTCCTCTCTAGAACTTGCTCAAATCTTCTCAATAAGTCCTCTCTATAACTTGCTCAAATCTTCTCAATAAGTCCTCTCGAGAACTTATCCAAATCTGCTCAATATATGTATTGTAAGATTCCACAAAAGCTCACACCAAATCTGTCCACAAGTCATCTCACAGACTTGTCTCAAATTTGTTCAACAAGTCCACATAGAACTTGTCCAATCTCATAGAAATATAAAGAGAATTGTTAGAGACTCAATATGCTCTATACTCATCACAATGCTCAATCACTCTCTTAGAAACATAAGGAGAATTGTTAGAGACTCAATATGCTTCAAATTCAACTCAATGCTCAATAACTTTCTCAACTCAATTCAGAATATAGAATAATTTATTTTATGGAACTTGAACAATCACTTCACACTTCCACTTGACTAGGCTCAACCAAATCTACTCGACCAATCACTCAATGAAACAGCCCTTTCCCACAAACCCTAGTCCAAGCATATGAACACCAACTCAAAATGTTTTCAAAAATGCTCAAAAACCTATATCACATAACAATAATACTCATGATATTTGCAAACCCTAGTTCAAGTTCTTTGCTCAATAACTCACTTCAACAACAATGCTTATAAAACAATCCTCACATATCAATGATACTTATGTTCTTTTCAAACCCTAGTTCAATTTCTTCATACAACCAATGGCTTCAAAAACAATGCTTAACAAACAAGTCTCACACTTCACACAACCAATGGCTTCAACAACAATGCTTATCAAACAAGGTTTTAACAACAATTATTTATTCCAAAAAACCTTGAAGCATTAAACCAACACACTCAATAGGAAATCCTAATCAAGTCCTTTTCACTCCAAACTTATTTTTAGAAAACCAATAACACAACTTAAATTTGGAAGAATATGCCCATAGCTTTTTATTGATGATAAGGAACTTCAATAAACTACCACAACAATAAAACCCTTTTTTGCCAAGCTCAATAAGGTTAGTTAACAATACAAGGCATAGAATAATTCATTATTACACCTTATTACTCCAATCTTAAAATAATATCCAACACCACAATAATTTGAATATTCATTTCTCAAAACCCTAGGACATCACAATTTGATCTCAATCAAACATAATTGTCATAAGCCACTTCAAAATTATATTATTCAAAAATCAATCTACTTTCCTACTTATGAATCCCTATTTTATTATTGCATTTTAAAGATAAAACCATTAATAAATAATGCAATAACTAATTTTTCCTTTTCTACGGTAAAAGAGCTTTTATCCACAAATTAAACTTTCACCTAACACTTTAGTAAATCCCACAAAACACCTGTTGAGTGGTATTTTCACCCAATTGTGAAAGTACACTCTCCCTTAGGATTTGGGTTCCAAATCCCCTCTTGCAAAGAAGTTTAACAAACAACTTCTCCAAGGTCTCCGCTATATTAGCATTTGCATATGTGTATTAGTAATCTCAAATAAAGATATTCAATTTAAATGCTTGGAACACCTTAGTGATTGCAAGTAATTGTAAACAAGGGGTAATGTTGGTTTATTTTACCATGAAACTTTAGTGATTGTTCATTGAACCAAAATAAAGCAAATGTGAGTTGGCTCTCATATGACCACGATGTAGTGCCTTAATTCCTTTTATCTTGAGGGTTTTAAAATATATTTTATCTTATTTATCAAGTACAAATATGGCTTCTTATCATGAAGATGAAGATAGCTTTCAATGTGATAGATAAACTATCCCTCTTTGGTGAAATTAGTTTTCACAAAGAAACAATAATTTATGGCCTTAAAGTAAGGGCTTTAAATGTCACGTCAACTTATCCCTCTTAAATGAAATCAAATTTTCATAAAGATGAACAATTAAGTGCTTTGAATCAATGAACTTCAATGTGATGCTCAAATTACCCCTCTTTCGTAAAATCAGAATTTTTATGAAGAGAGGGCAATTTTAGGCTCCAAAAATGGAAATTTGTAAAATGCCATAAAACATAAAACCTTCAATGAAATTGGAATTTTCATGAAGGGAATGTCATAATAGGCTCATGAATGAAACATGAAACTGAAAAAATGAAATTTGGTCCAAAAATGGAAATTTTCTATTTTTGGAATTTTCAAAATCTGTAATAAAACAACAACTTCGATGAATTTTTAAAAATACTAAACAACTCCGAAAATGAAATTTTAAAGTGCGTATTGGAAGTATGAAGTATAACCTGCGCAATGGTGAAATTGTTTTTGGTTTTTTGAATTTTTTTTAATGTTTATTTTAATGCCTGAAAATTAAAAAAAAATTAAAAATTTCTGGAAAAAATAAAATGCAGAAAAATGAAAATTGAAATGCAGAAAATGAAACACATGATACATTCAGTTTGATGCTATCCTATTCCAGAAAAACCGAAGATATGAGGTTTTCATACATGCAACCTAACCTATTGGACTTGCAAAACAAGCACAATCCGGATAAGCTAAGTGTTGGCTCCTAGGGTTTTAAATGAGGTTTTCAGCTTTAAACATTCACATGAAGCAACCAAGAAACTTGCATAAACTCCATTTGCAAGCCTAAAATATGAAAAGGGGAAAAAATAAATATTTAATCTTGAATGCAGAAAATGACTCCTTTCTTACCCATAAAATGCAACTTTCTGAAATTTTCTGTATTAAACATTTGTCCTTTTACAATAATAAAAATTTCTGGTTTTCCCAAACCAGTCCATGGAAGAAAAACAGCCCAAAAAGGTCCAAAATGGCCCTCTTGCATTCAAATCTACAACTCTGCTTGTAGCAATTTCCAACCCCCCAAACTCCGCTTTCGTGAGCTTTTAAAAAAAATCAATATGCCCTTCATTGACTCTTCGCTTCTCCTTCTCCTTTGTTTGGCTGTTTGTTTCATTTCCAAATGCTTGGTTAACTTTCCTATGCAGAACATTTTTGGGCTATTGGAAGTATGAAGTATAACCTGCGCAATGGTGAAATTGTTTTTGGTTTTTTGAATTTTTTTTAATGTTTATTTTAATGCCTAAAAATTAAAAAAAAATTAAAAATTTCTGGAAAAAATAAAATCTTGAAAAATTAAAATTGAAATGCAGAAAATGAAACACATGATACATTCAGTTTGATGCTATCATATTCCAGAAAAATCGAAGATATGAGGTTTTCATGCATGCAACCTAACCTCTTGGACTTGCAAAACAAGCACAATCTGGATAAGCTAAGTGTTGGCGCCTAGGGTTTTAAATGAGGTTTTCAGCTTTAAACATTCGCATGAAGCAACCAAGAAACTTGCATAAACTCCATTTGCAAGCCTAAAATCTGAAAAGGGGAAAAAATAAACATTTAATCTCACATGCAGAAAATGACTCCTCCTTTCTTACCCATAAAATGCAACTTTCTGAAATTTTCTGTATTAAACATTTGTCCTTTTACAATAATATAAGTTTTTGGTTTTCCCAAACCAGTCCATGGAAGAAAAACAGCCCAAAAAGGTCCAAAATGTCCCTCTTGCCTTCAAATCTACAACTCTGCTTGTAGCAATTTCCAACCCCCCAAACTTCGCTTTCGTGAGCTTTTAAAAAAAATCAATATGCCCTTCCTTGACTCTTCGCTTCTCCTTCTCCTTTGTTTGGCTGTTTGTCTCATTTCCAAATGCTTGGTTAACTTTCCTATGCAGAACATTTTCACTTCACATGTTCTTCCTCAAGGGATGCTTCAATGCCTACCCTTCCTTTGTAATGCTTGTCCTCGTGATGCTCTCTCGTTTAAAGTGAAATGGTAGTCATCTCTACATATGTAGTCTACCAGACCTGGGTGTTACTCTAACGCTCCTACCCATGCGAGCATGACTGTCGTGTTTGAATTGTGATGACTTTAGGTAGCCTACACAACTGATTCGAATGTTACACAAAATGAATGAAACCGTCCCTTGACCTATTGTCACGCTCCCATAGTTGCCTGGCCATCTAAGTTTATCGAAATGGCTATATTTGCATCTGAATACTCTATTCACGTATAACCACACCTTGTTGTCGGGTCGTGCTGACTCACTTGTCCGCTAATCCATCCTCGATCATCAGATTTGAAATGCTCATCACATGCTTTATCGGAGCTCCTTCGTAACTGTACTACCCACCCTTTGAGAATGACCCATATGCACTACAAATCAGATGGTGTTGTGCAATTTTTGATGGCCATGTCCATGTCATTAGTCTATCTATCACATATTTTAGTTTCAATGCCGAGGAGCTTCGACAAATATGTTTTCAACATTTTAAGGATTCTCTGCCTGTACATGGGTACCATCCTGGCCCTTTGTCGATGCAACGCATCACTAGAAATTGGTTTTTACAACAACATATGTCACATCGGCTTACCGAACCCTTGGCTCACTTGCTCAGAGTCCATTGTCACTCATGTGCATATCTCTTGTACTTACACAACAAATGGTCATCGTTGTTGTGAGCTACTCCTTTGGATCACTTCAATCCACCCCAACAGGACCATGAGGACATTGTGCAACTGCTTGCACCTGCCACGTCGAGTTGTCTTTATGAGAGACATCTTCACTTTGCTAGGAGTATGGCCTTCCCGTGCACTAATGTTCTACTGTTAATGCCTAATATCTTGCCTGCCCAAGGGGATTCCTTCACCATTCGACTACTCTCCTCGATGTTAATCGACATCTATTTCGGATCTTTTGCCATATCAATACCCAAATAAGTTGGTAATATCCTCGTCAATAGTTTCCTTAGATTTCATTTACGATTTTTGATTGGGTCTGTGACTGCTAACGTTACTTTCAACAGTCTCTCACGGGGCATCCAAATCCTTATCCATTGTTGTTCTTTGTGGACGTGGCTTCACTCATCAAATTTGTGCCTATGTTTCAGTGAACTATTGCCAAAACCCAATGTTGCGTGACCTCCATATAGACACCAAGTTTCACATGGTCAATCTACGCCATTGTCTATTAACCACCATAATTATATCTCTGGTTGTTCCTCATCGCCACTATCGATTGGCCTTTCCCATGTCTTCGCCTGCCACATCGTTGGTTTTTTGAGGCTCCTGGGTTCACATCATTCCCCAACATGTCTGTTACAAAGAACCTTCACTGCTTATGTTATCCACATCGTATAATAGGCTGTATAGATCCTTTTGTGTACTGCACCATACACAAAACATTAATTTGAATCAACTCCAAAATAGAAAAATAAAAACTTTGCAATACTAAATATTAAAACAACTAAAAACTAAAACAAACAAATAAAACAATAAGTCTTCAAAGCATAAAACCTATTTTTATTTTTTTATTTTTTTATTTTTAATTTATTTATCATTTATTTATTTTTTTAAATGTATATAATACTTTTTTTTTTTTTAGTTTTTAAAATTTAAATGGGGCAACTTTGCAAGGTTAACAAAAAATGGAAAATTTATCAATCATGCACACATCCCCAAACCATGAGATTATTAACAACAGTTTAACACCGACAAGATGTCGCAAGAAATAGTCAAGAAATCGTTAGCAAGAAATTGATGACAAAAAGTCGTCGACAAAAAAAAAAAAATCGACGACAAAAGTCGTCGAAAAACTGTCAGCGATAAATTGACAACAAAATCGTCACAAAATTGTTGACAACAAAATGACACACACTATCCCCTGGAACGCACGTGAACTCACAAGACACTCACAAGATAATCAAAATCTTGAAACATGAAAATCAAGAGGTGGGTCCCCAATTTTTTGGGGGTACGTTGTGGAACGGCCACAACAACAACTTTTTAACTTAGGCACTAATCAAACCATTTACCTTCCTTATTTATCCTAAGTCTAACCTTAGCCTAAGTCAAAAATAAAATATCAAATAAAAGAATGTTACCACTTTGTCTTTACATGAAGCGCTTCTCTCCTTAAGTGCTTTCACATTGGATCCCAATGATGTGGAGCCACGTTCTCCCTTGGAGCCTCCACTCCCTTGCACCCTTTGATTTCCACAAGACATGTATTGGCTTCTTCTCTCACGCTGCCCTAAGTCTTCACACGAACTATTGTTTCATGAGGAGAAATTTTGCAAAGCTTGGAGATCAATTATTTTGGAGGATGAGAGGATGCTTAACCTTTGAGAAGGATATGGTATTTATATACCATGTGCCTTTTTTTCTTCACATCGGTAGTGAGAACATGGTGACATCGGTGGAAGAGGGGCAAACCTTACCGGTGAATAACCTAGGGCTCAATATTTATAGTATGCACCCAAAATTTATTAAAGTGCCCAAAATTTAGCTTATTTAATTTATTAAATATAATAAATTAAATTATTTTGAAGAATTTAATTATTATAATTTAATAATTAAATGGGCTTTGGTATTTTAAACCAAACTTTAGGGTATCCTCAGTTTTTAGAAAAACTTTTCAACTTGCCCAAATGGTTTTATTGAAAATCATTAAAATTACCACCATTGGTTTTAATAAAAACCATTAAAATTGCCACCATTGGTTTTAATAAAAACCAATAAAATTTCCACCATTGGTTTTAGTAAAAACCATTCAAATCTGTCATTCATAATATTGTGAGGTGTGCTATCATGTCTTTTCACTTACACCTTTCAACCATTCGAAATCAATGGTGATTCGCTTCTTGGTATCAATGACAACTACATGTTTGACATAAATCAACAATGCCATATTTCTATCTTGATATCAATGACAACTCTTATGGACTCAAAGTGTCCAACAATCTCCCCCTTTGTCATTGATGGCAACCCAACTTATTTTTACCCAAAACTTGACCTTTCCTTTGTTCTTCTCCCCCTGGCTCAATGCTCTCTCCTCTTTTCTGAAATACCAAATCTCTCTCCATTTCTCAAATCTCTCCCCCTTTGACATCAATGGAAAAGGGTCACATTTTGTGCTCGGGGCTAAGAATGAGCCTCTTAGATTAGCCCCTCCACCACATCCTCTTGAGGTGGTTAATTTTGGGATGGGAGTATTTCTACTCCTAGAAAGCAATGTTCTTTACATTTATCCTCTTTCTTTCTTAATTGATCATTCTTATTCCACTAACTTTTTCTTTCCATGTACATGTTTCTATCCATGTCTACATTCTTGTCCCTGTTCCTCTTCCTGTTCATATCCATGTTCCTGTTCCTATTCATATCCATGTTCCTGTTCTTGTTCCTACTTGATTCTGGAATGTCTACTCTACACCACTTTGTTGTGTGACCATCATTATTGCACTTATAAAACTTAATGTTATTATTCCTTGGAGGTGAAAATGTCTTAGGATTTCTCCTAGTGAAGCCATATCCTCTTCTATCATGAACCCTGCAATTCATTGCCTTATGACCAAACTGATTACATGAGTAGCAATACATATGGAAAAATTATTTGTTCCCATATTCCTATATTTCATGTGTCCTGCACTGTGAAGCCATGTACCAAAACCTGTGATATGAAAAACATCTTCCATTGAAACTTCCTTGTCTTGACCTCATTGGTCTCCTATTCTGATTGTTATTCCATATGTTTCTTCCTGGTGCATTATTTTTGTTCTTGTTGAACTTTCTATTATCCAAATCATCCTTAGAAGTCTCAATATTTATTTTACTTACTTCTTTTGATGATTCTTCTTTTCTGGTGTTTGAGCTTGAATCTCCTTTTTATGCTTCCTATTTCCTTTGTTCTTATTTATAACTAAGTCCTATTTTTGTGATTGATGACTTTTATGCATTGGTAATCCTATCCGAAGTCTTTAGATTTTCTTCAAACCTGTGTAGCTTGTACTTAGAGTCTTTTACTTCCATCCTTAGTGAAACTATCTCATGCTCTAATATTTCACACTCTAGATATTTTATTTTTAATTTTTTTGCCATACCTTCTTCATTTTTTCTTGCCTCTTCAACCTTGATTTTAAATTTGGTGAGTTACTATAGAAACTTTGCTTTTGCTTTCTCATATTCTTGATATTGAACCGTTAATCCTGAGTTCTCCCTTTTTAATTCTTCAAGAGTAACCATAAGTCTTTCACATTGTATCTCTTTTACCCTTAACTGTTCAACCATACATTTTTCAACTTTCCTTTCCTCTTCAACCTTATCTTTCAAGTCAAAGATATCTTGTAGAAGCTTTATCTTACATTTCTCATCCTCTTGTATTTGACCCTTTAATTATAATTTCTCCTTTTTCAACTTAAAAATTTCCTTAAGATTAGCTTCCTCATTTTATTTTTCTAAATTTTTCTCTTTTATTTGGTCTTTAATAGGAGTATTTTCTTCTAATACTAAAGGTAGAGTTTTTTCTTCATAAATGTTTTGATTGTCCTTGTTATCCTTTCTTGAACCAACCTCTAGGATTTCATTTCCAAAAATATCATCTTCATCTTCACCGCTACTAAACCCATTGCAATAACCTGCATCATGATCGATTTGACCACAAAAAAATATTCTTCACCTTCTTGTGGACAATAAGCTACATTGTGACATGTATTCCTACATATGGTACAAAAATTTATCAACCAGGTTATTTCTCCATTGCTTGATTTATCTCTTGAATCTATTTCCATTCTTCCTCCCAAAAAAACAATATTAAATTCATCTTCCTTTTCTTTCATGACCATGTGTGTTATTTTCTTCTTGTGTCTCATGGTTCTACTTTTGCCTTTATTTTCAATTTGTGTTCTTGTAATATCTTCTTTCAAGATGTTATAACCTTTTTCGAAGAAACCATATCTGATACCAATTGAAGAACACAAGATTATACTGAGAGGGGGTGAACAGTATAAGACCACTTTTTACTTTTCTTTCCAATCAATATTATGCAATGTAAATATAGCAATATCAACAATAGTAACCAAATAAATGCATAAATCATCACACACAATAGAGACACCATAATTTACATGGTTCACCCAATGTGGGCTACTCCATGAAGAAAATATTTCACTAAAATTTTCTCAATCAATCTCTTGGGAATAACTTTCTTATTACAATGTTTATGGACCTTTGTACAAAGGAGATATCAATCCCCTAAATCAAGTTCATGGATTTCTATCCACAGGATAACTCCTTCTCCTCTGCTTTGGTTGGTGATCCTCTAGAAGACTACTGCCTCCACTACATTAGCTTATGGATATCTCTCCACTAAAGACTCTTGTCCCCACCTAGAAGACTTGTCCTCACTACCATGGCTAATGGATCTCTATCCACTAGAGACAACTATCCTCTGCTCTCTGTCACCTCCAAAGCTCTATCTCAAATTTACACTAAACACAATTTTTTTAACTGGTATAAATTTCCTCTATCTATGTCTTTGGTCTGGCACAAACATGTCCTCAAATCTACACCAAAATATCTTCTCAAATATGCACTAAACACAGTCCTTAGGGCTAGCACAAATCTATCCTCAATATTTGTATTCAAGCCTTAACTCAAAGCTTGAATCAATATCAAATCAACTCTACTGGATCTGCCCTAAACCTTAACTCAAGGTTTGAACAAATCAATTAATCAACTCTGCTCTCAAGCCTTCTCAAATACTTGTCTTAAATATGCCTTGTAAGCTTCCTCAAAATATCACACTAATATGTTCACAAGTCCTCTCTAGAAATTGCTCAAATATGCTCTACAAGTCCTCTCTATAACTTGTCCAAATATGCTCTACAAGTCCTCTCTAGAACTTGCTTAAATCTGTTCTACAAGTCCTCTCTAGAACTTTTCCAAATCTACTCTACAATTCATCTCTAGAACATTCTAAAATATGCTCAATAAGTCCTCTCGAGAACTTATCTAAATTTTCTTAATATCTGTATTATAAGATTCCACAAAAGCTCACACCAAATTTGTCCACAAGTCTTCTCAAAGACTTGTCTCAAATCTTCTCAACAATTCCACACAAAACTTTACCAATGTCATAGAAACATAAAGAGAATTTTTAGAGACTCAATATGCTCTATACTCATCACAATGCTCATTCACTGTCTTAAAAACATAAGGATAATTGTTAGAGGCACAATATGCTTCAAATTCACCTCAATTCTCAATCACTTTATCAAATCAATTCAGAATATAGAGTAGTTTGTTTAATGGAACTTGAAAAATCACTTTACACTTTCACTTGAATAGGCTCAACCAACTCTACTCAACAAATCACACAATGAAACACCCATTTCTCACAAATCCTAGTCCAATCATATTAACACCAACTCAAAATGTTTCCAACAAT
The DNA here is from genome assembly GCA_028583015.1 of Wollemia nobilis. Lineage (NCBI taxonomy): Eukaryota > Viridiplantae > Streptophyta > Pinopsida > Araucariales > Araucariaceae > Wollemia > Wollemia nobilis. The sequence continues at coordinate 5,791,973 of JAQPPZ010006195.1, read as the reverse complement.
GCTCAACAACCAATCTCACATAACAATGATACTCATGATCTTTGCAAACCCTAGTTCAAGTTATTTTCTCAACAACTCACTTCAACAAAAATGCTTATAAAAAAATCCTCACATAGCAATGATACTCGTGTTCTTTTCAAACCATAGTTCAAGTGCTTCACACAACAAATGGCTTCAAAAATAATGCTTAAAAAACAAGTCTCACATAGCAATGACACTCATGTTATTTTAAAACCCTAGTTTAAGTTCTTCACACAACCAATGGCTTCAACAACAATGCTTATCAAACAAGGTTTTAACAACAATTATTTATTCCATAAAACCTTGAAGCATTAAACCAACACACTCAATAGGAAACCCTAATCAAGACCTTTTCACTATTAGAATTAAAGTGCACTATGCCTTCACCTTGACACTTGTCAGTTTCTCTTGACAAGTGTCATGTGTTGAATATAGTCTTATGCCTATATATTGTAACCATTTGTATCAATAAAATTAATCCCATCAGTTTCAGTCCCAACATTTGGTATCAGAGCAGGTTCCCTCTCCTACCTGTGAAACCCTTGAGGGGGATTTCCTTCATGGAAATCCTCCCTCCCCCCTCAATTTTTTCCCTCCTTCCTTCTCCATTAGGCTCAGGGAGTATGCTCTCCACTTTTGTGGATCAGAAACCAGAAGGCCAAAGGCAAAAAAAAATAAAATATTTCATGGTTGTCCCACTGTGGGCTGGATCCTTCTTGGGTCATAATTCCTTCCTTTAATTTAGGGGACACGATAGTATAATATTGTGTACAAGATGAGGAACGCCCAGAGAGTTGAATTGAAGACGAAGAAGCCAGGAAGTTTTTTTGGTCTGGCATTCGGTTTGTGAAGGGGGAATATAGTTTTGGCTGCTGGATTGTGCTACGAGGAGCAGGGATCGGATCCCCACAAGTGTCACCACGAGGCTCTTGCGGCTTGGATTTATGCTAACTCCTTTCAAGCCTGCCTATGATGAAGACTTGTAGATGGGCGTTGGTGGCCTATCATGATGTGGGGCGCCAAGGCGAAGATAAATTTTTTTGACGATCAAAGCACCAGTCAGAATTCTAGCCAGAATGCATTTTCGACAGACTCGCACAGGGAAATGATGAGAGTGGCACACCCACATGGTGATTTCCGTTTGTCGATGGATTTTTTGCTGTTAGGGTTTGAGGGGAGAATCTTCTGGCTAACAGGGAAGAAAATGTAGGGGGTGATAGCATTTTTTCAAAAGTGGGAGTACTAGAAGGCCCACCCCGACTCTGCGTTCGCGTTCAGCTCATCGTCTTCCTTTAGAGTTTCTTCCAAAAAATATTCTCCAAGGATTTCCTTTTCATCCTCCATAGATTCGGAATATTTGGGCATGTCATGTTCCGTCGATAGTTTTGCCAAGGATTTTTTTCTTTTTAACACGAACCCTCTCCGGTTGCCTCAGGGGTGCCCGCTGGCCAGCAGCTGCATTTAATCTCAGCCTTGCATGGTGCAAGGAGTCGAACCCCTAACTTAAGAGCAGAGGGGTGTCTGGCTGTTGTAGCGACAGGTGGAGGGGGATTCGCTATCATCATAGCCATTGTCAAAATCATCCGCATCCTTGGCATTTGGAAGCCAGAGCAACCGCATCAGATTTCCCCCTTGCTGGCGTTAACGATATTCATCTGTCATCTACTATGGGGCTTTAGAGCGCCATTCCTGTTCGTGCTTGTTTAATCATGGAGATTTAGTTGGAGCTCGTGGAGTTGAAATTTTGAGCCAAATTCGTGTCAGGATCTCAAATTCATGTCTTATTCTCATTTGATTGATTACTCAAAGATGGTATCAAGGATTTTGGAACTTTAATAGATGACAAAGTAAGCCTAGTTCTTTTATTTTGCCACAATGTTTCTTGTCGAGAAGGTTTCACCGCTTTCACCAGATGTCTTCTTCGACTCCTCAGATGGAGCTTACCAAGAATACCTTGGTCGCATTTCATCTTCACAAACTTTGCCTTCGACTGTTGTTCGTACACGATCGATCCAGGCCACGATGACGCTGTTGTCACACTTTATTCCATTGATGGTGACAACCAGGCCAACGGTGAGGAGGCTATGGGGTACATCGCATGTCGGCCACAATGACGCTCCTATCGGCTTCATATGCGAACAAGCCCTTCGGAGTGCAGTCGACGCACTAAATCTGAGCATTTTTTTTAACAGGAACTATTTTTTGCATTTTGCATGACATTTCCACCAGGTGTCAATACTCTGTTACCATATTCTATGGGCGAAGTCAGTGCTAAACTCAGTGTCTGTCACGTGGGTAGATTTTGGAGTCCAAAGGAGTCAGATTTTTTTTCGATGACGACTAGTTGGAGTTGGAGGCATCATTACCATGGGTCCCACGAGCCGCTTGAGGCAGGCTGTCAGTTATGCACGACCTGCGCCGCTTGTTGACAGCGTATCTTGCTCTCCAATTAATGCTGCCAGCACATCGAAGTTGCCACCTCTCTCCATCCTCAAATTGCTTTTTTAAAAGCATCATTTTCTTTTTGTCCAATATGGAGTATGGACAAGGCTCTTTTAGCCTTTATTTTAAAGTGAAAACTTATAGTATGGTCATTTTAAAGGGGACCCACTCATAGTCAGCACAAACATTTTTTAATGAAGGCACTCAATTTTTTAAGTGGAAGGGAGTTTACTATTCAAATTGTATAGGCTAACTTTATGGCAGTATTTTTTATAAAAACTCCCATCTTAAGCATTGAGTACTAGAGTAGCACTCGGATGGGTGACTACTTGGGAATGTCTCGGAGCTGCACATATTTTTGAGGGTCATTGTGTTTGATTTGTTGAAGCATCAATTTGTATACGCCTATAGGGGTATTTATAGTCGTTGGAAATGTTTTTCCATGATGGACACAATGGTGGTGTCATATTGTAATTTTGAGGCTGTTTCAATTGAGTTTTTTTAGCCTCAAAAGTTTTTCTACCTTGGAGTGCACTTTCGGTTGAACCCGACACTCCCAAGGTAATTTCGTATGTGATCCTTGTACCTAGTGATATTTTCTATACACTTTACGAATGCAGTGGCTAGTTACCCATGCATTTCGGTGGGATGACATGGTCACCATAAGGACACTTATACTAGGGACTATAGACAAAGACACCCTAGACTCTATCCGAGGTTTTTTTCGGATCTACTTCTGAAGACTACAGACGAAGACACTTCAGAAGATTCTCTTCTTTTCTTCTTCTCTCCTCCTATTTGGATATATGGCTTGTTTTTCCTTTGTATTAGGTGTATTTTCGGTAGAGACCGACACCTTCTAGATTGAGTTCACCATAAGGAAGGATTTGATATTTATGGTGAATCTAGTCAGTGACCTATGAGAGGCAACATCCTCTGAGGATGACCTACAGAGGCAACAGACCCAAAAGTGGCTGACCCTGAGGCACTTAGACGGTTGACCCAATGGCAACAGACCCATGGAAGTGGCTGACCCTGAGGCAATAGACCGAGATGTATACATAGTGAATCTAGAATTATTCACAGTTGGAGAACCAAGTGCAAAGAGCACAAGCCTAGACCAAACCAGCAATAAGAGAGGATGATAGGTTGTTTTACAGAAGTCAACATTAAGGGGGAATGTTACCTAATGTTAACTTGTTTTGTTTCTTCTTTAGTTAGGATAGTGCACTTTAAGGGGGAATGTTAGAATTAAAGTGCACTATGCCTTCACCTTGACACTTGTCAATTTCTCTTGACAAGTGTCATGTGTTGAATATAGGCTTATGCCTATATATTGTAATCATTTGTATCAATAAAATTAATCCCATCAGTTTCAGTCCCAACATTCACTCCAAACTTATTTTCAGAAAACCAATCACACAACTTAAATTTGGAATAATATGCCCATACCTTTTTCTTGATGATAATGAACTTCAAGAAACTGCCACAAAAATAAAACACTTATTTGCCAAGCTCAAGAAGGTTAGTTAACAATAAAAGGAATATAATAATTCATGAATACACCTTATTAATCTAATCTTAAAATAATATCCAACACCACAATAATTTAAATATTCAGTTCTCAAATCCCTAGGACATCACAAATTGATCTCAATCAAACATATTTTTCATAAGCCACTTCAGAATTTTACTCTTCAAAAGTCAATCTACTTTTCTACTTATGACTCTCTATTTTATTATTGCATTTTAAAGATAAAACCTTTAATAAATAATGCAATAACTAATCTTTCCTTTTCTAAGGTAAAATATCTTTTATCCACCAATTAAAATTCACCTAACACTTTGTAAAACCCACAAAACTCCTTTTTAACTTAGGCACTAATCAAACCATTTACCTCCTTATTTCTCCTAAGTCTAACCTTAGCCTAAGTCAAAAATCAAATATCAAATAAAAGAATGTTACCACTTTGGCTTTGCACAAAGTGCTTCTCTTCTTAAGCGCTTTCACCTTGTCTCCCAATGAAGTGGAGCGACATGCTCCATTTGAGCCTCCACTCCCTTGCACCCTTTGATTTCCATAAGCCACGTTTTAGCTTCTTCTCTCACGCTGCCCTAAGTCTTCGCACGAACTGTTGTTTCATGAGGAGAAATTTTGCAAAGCTTGGAGATCAATTATTTTGGTGGATGAGAGGATGCTTAACCTTTGAGAAGGCTATGGTATTTATATACCATGTGCCTTTGTTTCTTCATGTTGATGGTGAGAACATGGTGATGTCGGTGGAAGAGGGGCAAACCTTGCCCACGAATAACCCGGCGCTCAAGCTTTATAGTATGCACCCAAAATTTATTAAAGCACCCAAAATTTAGCTTATTTAATTTATTAAATATAATAAATTAAATTCTTTTGAATAATTTAATAATTAAATGGGCTTTGGTCTTTTAAACCAAACTTTAGGGCATCCTCAGTTTTTAGAAAAACCTTGCTAACTTGCCCACATGGTTTTAATGAAAACCATTAAAATTACCATCATTGGTTTTAATAAAAACCATTAAAATTTCCACCATTGGTTTTAATAAAAACTATTAAAATTACCACCATTGGTTTTAATAAAAACCATTCAAATATGTCATTCATAGTATTGCAAGGTGTGCTATGATGACTTTTCACTTGCACCTTTCAACAATTCAGTGTCAATGGTGATTCGCTTCTTGGAATCAATGACAAATTCATGTTTTGACATAAATAAAAAATGACATATTTATATCTTGACATCAATGAAAACTCTTATGGACTCAAAATTTCTAAAAATCTCCCCCTTTGTCATTGATGGCAACCCAACTTCTTTTTATCGAAAACTTGACCTTTCCTTTTTTTTATCCCCCTGGGACATTGCTCCCCATGGCTCAATGATCTCTCCTCTATTCTCAAATACCAAATATCTCCCCTTTGACATCAATGGCAAAGGGTCACCTTTGGGGCTCGAGGCTAAGAATGAGCCTCTTAGCTTAGCCTCTTCCCCACCTCCTCTTAAGGTGGTTAATTTTGGGGTGGGAGTATTTATAATCCCAAAAAGCATTGTTCTTTACATTTTTCCTCTTTATTTCTTACCTGATACTTCTGATTCCTCTGACTATTTCTTTCCATGTTCATGTTCCTGTCCATGTCGACATTCATGTCCCTATTCCTGTTCCTGTTCATATCCATGTTCCTATTCCTGTTCATATCCATGTTTCTATTCCTGTTCCTGTTCCTGCTTGATTTTGAAATATCTGCTCTACACCACTTTGTTGTGTGACCATCATTATTGCACTTATAACACTTAATGTTATTATTCCTTGGAGATGGAAATATCTTAGGATTTCTCCTAGTGAAGCCATATCCTCTTCTGTCATGAACCCTATAATTCATTGCTTTGTGACAAAAATGATTACATGAGTAGCAATACCTATGGAAAATATTTTTGTTCCCATATTCCTATAATTCATTGGTCTCACACTATGAATCCATGTGCCCAAACTTGTGACATGAAAAACATCTTCTATTGAAACTTCCTTGTCTTGACCTCATTGGTCTCCTATTCTGATTGTTGTTCCATATGTTTCTTCCTGGTGCATTGTTCATGTTCTTGTTGAAATTTCTATTGTCCAACTCATCCTTACAAGTCTCAATATTTCCTTTACTTATTTTGATGCTTCTTATTTTCTGGTGTTTGAGCTTGACTCTCCTTTTTTTGCTTCCTGATTCCTTTGTTCTTATTTAGAATTAAGTCCTATTTTGGTGATTGATGACTTTTGTGCATTGGTAATCCTGTCCAAAGTCTTTGGATTTTCCTCAAACCTGTGTAGCTTGTCCTTAGATCCTTTTAATTACATCCTTAGCGAAACTATGTCATGCTATAATATTTCATACTCTAGATATTTTATCTTTAATTTTTTGGCCATACCTTCTTCAATTTTTCTTGCCTCTTCAACCTTGATTTTGAATTTGGTGAGTTCCTATAGAAACTTTGCTTTTGCTTTCTCATATTCTTGAGCTTGAACCCTTAATCCTAAGTTCTCCCTTTTTAATTCTTCAATATTAACCATAATTATTTCATATTCTATCTCTTTTACCTTTAATTGTTCAACCATACATTTTTCAGCTTTCCTTGCTTCTTCAACCTTATATTTCAAGTCAGAGAGATCTTGTAGAAGCTTTATATTACATTTCTCATCCTCTTGTATTTGAGCCTTTAATTCTAAGTTCTCATTTTTCAACTTAACAAGTTCCTTAAGAGTAGCTTCCTCCTTTTATTTTTCTAAATTTCTCTCTTTTATTTGGTCTTCAATAGGAGTATTTTCTTCTAATATCTGAAAGTAGAGTTTTTTCTTCATACCTATTTTGATTGTCCCTGTTATCCTTTCTAGAACCAACCTCTAGGATTTCATTTCCAAAAATATTATATTCATCTTCACCGCTACTAAACCCATTACAATAACTTGCATCATGACCGAGTTGACCACAAACAAAACATTCTTCACCTTCTTGAGGACAATAAGCTGCATGGTGACCTGTATTCCTACATCTGGTACAAAACTTTATCAACCTGGTTATTTATCCATTACTTGATTCATCTATTGAATATATTTACATTCTTCCTTCCAAAACAACAATATTAAATTCATATTCCTTTTATTTCATGACCATGTGTGTTCTTTTCTTCTTGTGTCTCCTGGTTCTAATTTTTCCTTTCTTTACTATTTGTGTTCTTGTAAGATATTTCTTCAAGCTATTAAACCTTTTTCGAAGGAACCGACTCTAATACCAATTGAAGAACACAATATTATACTGAGAGGGGGGTGAACAGTATAAGACCACTTTTTACTTTTCTTTTCAATCAATATTATGCAATGTAAAGATAGCAATATCAACAATAGTAACCAAATCAATGCATAAATCATCACACATAATAGAGACACCAAAATTTACGTGGTTCACCCAATGTGGGCTACTCCACGGAGAAAATCATTCACTCAAAATTTCTCAATCAATCTCTTAGGAATCCTTTCCATATTACAATGTTTATGGACCTCTGTCTAAAGCATATACCAATACCCTAAATTAAGTTTATGGATTTCTATCCACAGGAGAACAATACAAGGCATATAATAATTCACTATTACACCTTACTACTCCAATATTAAAATAATATCCAACACCACAATAATTTGAATATTCACTTCTCAAAACCCTAGGACATCACAATTTGATCTCAATCAAACATAATTGTCATAAGCCACTTCAGAATTATATTATTCAAAAATCTATCTACTTTTCTACTTATGAATCCCTATTTTATTATTGCATTTTAAAGATAAAACCATTAATAAATAATGCAATAACTAATTTTTCTTTTTCTAAGGTAAAATATATTTTATCCACAAATTAAAATTTCACCTAAAACTTTAGTAAATCCCACAAAACTCCTTTTTAACTTAGGCACTAATCAAACCATTTACCTCCTTATTTATCCTAAGTCTAACCTTAGCCTAAGTCAAAAATCAAATATCAAATAAAAGAATGTTACCACTTTGGATTTGCATGAAGTGCTTCTCTCCTTAAGCGCTTTCACCTTGGATCCCATTGATGTGGAGCCATGTTATCCATTGGATCCTCCACTCCCTTGCACCCTTTGATTTCCACAAGCCACGTTTTAGCTTCTTCTCTCACGCTGCCCTAAGTCTTCGCACGAACTGTTGTTTCATGAGGATAAATTTTGCAAAGCTTGGAGATCAATTGTTTTGGAGGATGAGAGGATGATTAACCTTTGAGAAGGATATGGTATTTATATACCATGTGCCTTTGTTTCTTCACATCGGTAGTGAGAACACGGTGACATCGACGAAAGAGGGGCAAACCTTACCAGTAAATAACCCAGGGCCCAAGCTTTATAGTATGCACCCAAACTTTATTAAAGTGCCCAAAATTTAGCTTATTTAATTTATTAAATATAATAAATTAAATTATTTTGAAGAATTTAATTATTATAATTTAAGAATTAAATGGGCTTTGGTCTTTTAAACAAAAATTTAGGGTATTCTCAATTTTTAGAAAAACCTTTCAACTTGCCCACATGGTTTTATTGAAAACCATTAAAATTACCACCATGGGTTTTAATAAAAACCATTAAAATTGCCACCATTGGTTTTAATAAAAACCATTAAAATTTCCACCATTGGGTTTAATAAAAACCATTCAAATATGTCATTCATAATATTGCGACATGTGCTATGATGTCTTTTCACTTACACCTTTCAACCATTCGGATGTTGAGCAAGGTGCAGCGACAGTATTGTCATTATTGTCAACACAGTCAGATAGATCGGTTGATGCAGTGGATAGGAGTTCATAGGTTACTCAGAGTATGTAATGTGATGTTAAATTCTTATGAGGATGTTTACCCACATTTTTGCATATTTTCCAAGAAGACCGAAGTGGCCCATATGCTAAAGATCAAAGAAAAAGCAAAACACCGCAAAGAGAAAAAATTTCGCGATATCGCGACATGTTGCATTTTCGCGGCCAAAAGAGAAGAAAAAAAGCAAGGAGGAAAAAGTGTCGCGATATCGTGACATGTTGCATTTTCACGGCCAAAAGAGAAGCGAAAAAGCAAGGAGAAAAAGTGTCGTGATATCGCGACATGTTGCATTTTCGCAGCCAAAAGAGAAGAGAAAAAGCAAGGAGGAAAAAAGTGTCACGATATCGCGACATGTTGCATTTTAGTGGGCCAAAAGAGAAGCAAAAAATAAAGGAGAAAAAAGTGTCATGATATCACGACATGTTGCATTTTCGCGGGCCAAAGCAAAGAGAAAGAGCAAGGAGAAAAAGTGTCGCGATATCGCGACATGTATTTTCACGGGCCAAAGCAAAGAGAAAGAGCAAGGAGAAAAAAGTGTCGCGATATCATGACATGTTGTATTTTCGCAGTCCAAAGAAAAGAGAAAGAGCAATAAGGAAAAGTGTCGCGATATCGCGACATGTCGCATTTTCATGACTCAAAAAGGGTAGGCAGGCAGAGAAACAAAAGTGTCGCAATATCGCGACATGTCGCATTTTCGTGACTCAAAAAGGACAAGCAAGCAGAGAAACAAAAGTGTCAGCATTTTCATGAATCAAAAAGGGTAGGCAGGCAGAGAAAAAAAAGTGTCGCGATATCGCGACATGTCGCATTTTTGCAACTCAAAAAGGGTAGGCAGGCAGAGAAACAAAAGTTTCATGATATCGCGACATGTCGCATTTTTGCGACTCAAGAAGGGCCTCAAAATAGAAACGAAAAGCATTTTTTTTTGGAAACCAAAACACATGCATTCACAAGGGAAAAGAAAACGAACAATCATGAAGGAGAAAACAAACAGTCATCAAAAAAGAAAATGAAAAGTCATGCAAAGAGAAAATAAACAGACATGCAAAGAGAAAACGAACAATCATGCAAAGAGAAAACGAACAGACATGCAAAGAGAAAATTAATAGTCATCAAGGAGAAAACTAACAGTCATGCAAAGAGAAAATGAATAGACATGCAAAGAGAAAATGAACATTCATGCAAGGAGAAAATGAATAGTCATGAAGGAGAAAACGAACAGTCATCGAAGGAGAAAACGAACAGTCATGACCGAGAAAATGAACAATCATGGTAGGAGAATATGGTGTCAATTATTTGCATGTGACGTGTTTGACGAAATGCCTTCTCAATATAAACAAAAGGATTTACATAAAAAAGTTGTTACAATTGACAAGTGACGTATGATAATATGAAAGGAGTTACAAAGAGAAAGAATAGTTATAAAAGGAGTGTTGCTTGGAGAATTTTAGAGTGGATTTTATCTTGCGAAGAGAACGAGAGGAGAGCGAGAGGCGAGTGAGAAGGGTGTGTATTTTGTGAATTGTGGACAATGTTGGGTAAGAAATAGACCAGTCAGGGTCTTGTAAAAGTGAAGGCATTTTTATGTCAATCTTCTAGTTTCAAAATTGAAGTCCAAGTTGGTGCTTGGCATCAGGGGTTGGTGCTCCTTCCAGTTGGTGCTAGTAAATCAAGGGTTGGTGCTCCTTCCAGTGGGTGCTGGTAAATTGATTGTAAATTTGGTGCTTTGCAAAGGCTAGATTTGGATGGGAGTCCAAACAGTCAATTTTGAGGAGTAGCCAAATCGGTGAACCTCAGTACATCTTGTGTTGTGTGATGCTCTCTTGTTATACTTGCTTTATTTGGTTTTAAGTTTTCATTGTTTTGGCTTTAAGAGTTGAATATTTAAGTTATAAAGAGCTACACTGATTCACCCCCCCCTCTCAGTGTCATTGTGAGACTAACATAAACCTTTCAACTTGCCCACATGGTTTTATTGAGAACCATTAAAATTACCACCATTGGTTTTAATAAAAACCATTAAAATTGCCACCATTGGTTTTAATAAAACCCATTAAAATTTCCACCATTGGATTTAATAAAAACCATTCAAATATGTCATTCATAATATTGCGAGGTGTGCTATGATGTATTTTCACTTGCACCTTTCAACCATTCGAAATCAATGGTGATTCGCTTCTTGGAATCAATGACAACTTCATGTTTGACATAAATCAACAATGCCATATTTTTGTCTTGACATCAATGACAACTCTTATGGACTCAAAATGTCCAAAAATCTCCCCCTTTCTAATTGATGGCAACCCAACTTATTTTTACTGAAAACTTGACCTTTCCTTTGTTCTTCTCCCCTTGGGACATTGCTCCCACTGGCTCAATGGTCTCCCCTCTTTTCTGAAATACCAAATCTTTCTCCCTTACTCAAATCTCTCCCCCTTTGACCTCAATGGAAAAGGGTCACCTTTTTTGCTCGGGGCTAAGAATGAGCCTCTTAGCTTAGCCCCTCCCCCACCTCCTCTTGAGGTGGTTAATTTTGGGATGGGAGTATTTCTACTCCTAGAAAGCAATGTTCTTAACATTTATCCTCTTTCTTTCTTACTTGATCCTTCTTATTCCTCAGACTTTTTCTTTCCATGTACATGTTTCTATCCATGTCTACATTCTTGTCCCTGTTCATGTTCCTGTTCATATCCATGTTCATGTTCCTATTCATATCCATGTTCCTGTTCTTGTTCCTACTTGATTCTGGAATGTCTACTCTACATCACTTTGTTGTGTGACCATAATTATTGCACTTATAACAATTAATGTTATTATTCCTTGGAGGTGAAAATTTCTTAGGATTTCTCCTAGTGAAGCCATATCCTCTTCTATCATGAACCCTGCAATTCATTGCCTTGTGACCAAACTGATTACATGAGTAGCAATACATATGGAAAAATTATTTGTTCCCATATTCCTATCTTTCATGTGTCCTGCACTGTGAAGCCATGAGCCCAAACCTGTGATATGAAAAACATCTTCCATTGAAAATTCCTTGTCTTGACCGCATTGGTCTCCTATTCTAATTGTTGTTCCATATGTTTCTTCCTGGTGCATTATTTTTGTTCTTGTTGAACTTTCTATTATCCAAATCATCCTTAGAAGTCTCAATCTTTATTTTACTTACTTCTTTTGATGATTCTTATTTTCTGGTTTTTGAGCTTGAATCTCCTTTTTATGCTTCCTATTTCATTTGTTCTTCTTTAGAACTAAGTCCTGTTTTTGTGATTGATGACTTTTATGCATTGGTAATCCTATCCAAAGTCTTTGGATTTTCCTCAAACCTATGTAGCTTGTCCTTAGAGTCTTTTACTTCCATCCTTAGTGAAACTATCTCATGCTCTAATCTTTCACACTCTAGATCTTTTATTTTAAATTTTTTGGCCATACCTTCTTCATTTTTTCTTGCCTCTTCAAACTTGATTTTAAAGTTGGTGAATTCCTATAGAAACTTTGCTTTTGCTTTCTCATCTTCTTGATATTGAACCGTTAATCCTGAGTTATCCCTTTTTAATTCTTCAAGAGTAACCATAAGTCTTTCACATTCTATCTCTTTTACCCTTAACTGTTCAACCATACATTTTTCAACTTTCCTTTCCTCTTCAACCTTATCTTTCAAGTCAAAGAGATCTTGTAGAATCTTTATCTTACATTTATCATCCTCTTGTATTTGAGCCTTTAATTATAATTTCTCCTTTTTCAACTTAACAAGTTCCTTAAGATTAGCTTCCTCATTTTCTTTTTATAATTTTTTCTCTTTTATTTGGTCTTTAATAGGATTATTTTCTTCTAATACTAAAGGTAGAGTTTTTTCTTAATACATGTTTTTATTGTCCTTGTTATCCTTTTTTGAACCAACCTCTAGGATTTCATTTCCAAAAATATCATCTTCATATCCATCGCTACTAAACCCATTGCAATAACCTGCATCATGATCGAGTTGACCACAAACAAAATATTCTTCACCTTCTTATGGAAAATAAGCCTCATTGTGACATGTATTCCTACATCTGGTACAAAAATTTATCAACCAGGTTATTTCTCCATTGCTTGATTCATCTCTTGAATCTATTTTCATTCTTCCTCCCAAAAATATAATATTAAATTCATCTTCCTTTTCTTTCATGACCATGTGTGTTATTTTTTTCTTGTATCTCATGGTTCTACTTTTGCCTTTATTTTCAATTTGTGTTCTTGTAATATCTTCTTTCAAGCTGTTATAACCTTTTTCGAAGAAACCATATCTGATACCAATTGAAGAACACAAGATTATACTAAGAGGGGGTGAACAGTATAAGACCACTTTTTACTTTTCTTTCCAATCAATATTATAAAATGTAAATATAGCAATATCAACAATAGTAACCAAATAAATGCATAAATCATCACACACAATAGAGACACCATAATTTACATGGTTCACCCAATGTGGGCTACTCCATGAAGAAAACATTTCACTAAAATTTTCTCAATCAATCTCTTGGGAATAATTTTCCTATTACAATGTTTATGGACCTTTTTCCAAAGGAGATATCAATCCCCTAAATCAATTTCATGGATTTCTATCCACAAGATAACTACTTCTCCTCTGCTTTGGTTGGTGATCCTCTAGAAGACTACTACGTCCACTACATTGGCTTATGGATCTCTCTTCACTAAAGACTCTTGTCCCCAACCAGAAGACTTGTCCTCACTACCCTGGCTAATGGATCTCTATCCACTAGAGACAACTATCCTCTACTCTTTGTCACCTCCAAATCTCTATCTCAAATTTACACTAAACACATTATTTCGGACTAGTATAAATTTCCTCAATCTATGTCTCTGTTCTGGCACAAACATGTCCTCAAATCTACACCAATCTCTGTTCTCAAATATTAACTAAACACAGTCCTTAGGTCTAGCACAAATCTATCCTCAATATTTATCTTCAAGCATTAACTCAAAGCTTGACTCAATCTCAAATCAAATCTATTAGATCTGCCCTAAACCTTAACTCAAGGTTTGAACAAATCAATTAATCAACTCTGCTCTCAAGCCTTCTCAAATACTTGTCTTAAATCTGCCTTGTAAGCTTCCTCAAAATATCACACTAATATGTTCACAAGTCCTCTCTAGAAATTTCTCAAATATGCTCTACAAGTCCTCTCTATAACTTGTCCAAATATGCTCTACAAGTCCTCTCTAGAACTTGCTCAAATATTTTCTACAAGTCCTCTCTAGAACTTTTCCAAATATACTATATAATTCATCTCTAGAACTTTCTAAAATATGCTCAATAAGTCCTCTCGATAACTTATCTAAATCTGCTTAATATATGTATTGTAATATTCCACAAAAGCTCACACCAAATCTATCCACAAGTCTTCTCAAAGACTTGTCTCAAATCTGCTCAATAAGTCCACACAAAACTTGTCCAATCTCATAGAAACATAAAGAGAATTGTTAGAGACTCAATATGCTCTATACTCATGATAATGCTCAATCACTCTCTTAAAAACATAAGGAGAATTGTTAGAGAATCAATATGCTTCAAATTCACCTCAATGCTCAATCAGTTTCTCAACTCAATTCACAATATAGAGTAGTTTGTTTTATGGAACTTGAAAAATCACTTGACAGTTCCACTTGACTAGGCTCAATAAACTCTACTCAACCAATCACTCAATGAAAAACCCATTTCTCACAAACCCTAGTCCAAGCATATTAACACCAACTCAATATGTTTTCAACAATGCTCAAAACCAATCTCACATAACAATGATACTCATGATCTTTGCAAACCCTAGATCAAGTTCTCTTCTCAACAACTCATTTCAACAATAATGCTTCTAAAACAATCCTCACATAGCAATGATACTCATGTTCTTTTCAAAACCTAGTTCAATATCTTCACACAACCAATGGCTTCAACAATAATTCTTAAAAAAAAAGTCTCACATAGCAATGATACTCATGTTCTTTTCAAACCCTAGTTCAAGTTCTTCACACAACCAATGGATTCAACAACAATGCTTATCAAACAAGGTTTTAACAATAATTCTTTATTCTAGAAAACCTTGAAGCATTAAACCAACACACTCAATAGGAAACCCTAATCAAGTCCTTTTCACTCCAAACATATTTTTAGAAAACGAATAACACAACTTAAATTTGGAATAATATGCACATACCTTTTTCTTGATGATAAGGAACTTCAAGAAACTACCACAACAATAAAACACTTCTTTACCAAGCTCAAGAAGGTTAGTTAACAATACAAGGCATATAATAATTCATGAATACACCTTATTACTCCAATATTAAAATAATATCCAACACCACAATAATTTGAATATTCAGTTCTCAAAACCCTAGGACATCACAATTTGATCTCAATCAAACATATTTGTCATAAGCCACTTCAATATTTTACTCTTAAAAAATAAATCTACTTTTCTACTTATGACTCCCTAATTTATTATTGCATTTTAAAGATAAAACCTTTAATAAATAATGCAATAACTAATATTTCCTTTTCTAAGGTAAAATAGCTTTTATCCACCAATTAAACTTTCACCTAACACTTTTATAAAACCCACAAAACTCCTTTTTAACTTAGGCACTAATCAAACCATTTACCTCCTTATTTCTCCTAAGTCTAACCTTAGCCTATGTCAAAAATCAAATATCAAATAAAAGAATGTTACCACTTTGGCTTTGCACAAAGTGCTTCTCTTATTAAAAAATTTCACCTTGGCTCTCAATGAAGTGGAGTCACATGCTCCCTTGGAGCCTCCACTCCCTTGCACCCTTTGATTTCCACAAGCCACATCTTGGATTCTTCTCTCATGATGCCCTAAGTCTTCAAACAAACTGTTGTTTCACGAGGAGAAATTTTGCAAAGCTCGGATATCAATTATTTCGATGGATGAGAGGATTCTTAACCTTTGAGAAGGCTATGGTATTTATATACCATGTGCCTTTGTTTCGTCACATCGGTGGTGAGAACATGGTGACGTCGATGGAAGAGGGTCAAACCTTACCCGTGAATAACCCGACGCTCAAGATTTATAGTATGCACCCAAAATTTATTAAAGCACCCAAACTTTAGCTTATTTAATTTATTAAATATAATAAATTAAATTATTTTGAAGAAATATTTATTATAATTTAATAATTAAATGGGATTTTGTCTTTTAAACCAAACTTTAGGGCATCCTCAGTCTTTAGAAAAACCTTGCTAACTTGCCCATATGGTTTTAATGAAAACCATTAAAATTACCACCATTGGTTTTAATAAAAACCATTAAAATTTCCACCATTGGTTTTAATAAAAACCATTAAAATTGGCACCATTGGTTTTAATAAAAACCATTCAAATATGCCATTCATAATATTGTAAGGTGTGCTATGATGACTTTTCACTTGCACATTTCTACCATTCGGTGTCAGTGGTGATTCGCTTCTTGGAATCAATGACAAATTCATGTTTTGACATAAATCAACAATGCCATCTTTCTATCTTGACATCAATGACAACTCTTATGGAATCAAAATTTCCAACATCAAAAAGTAGAAAAACATAACCATTGTGCATCAACAAAGTGCATAAATATTAAGGTTCCAATAAAGGATTCCATGTAACACACTTACCCCATACACAGATGAAACAAATTTCTACCAATGAAAATGACTTCCAAGGGGATATTTTGTTTTCAAACATAAGACACAACAAAAAAAATTCAGTCACATATAGAGGGGCTAAAAGTTATCTTTCTAAAATTTTAATGATCCTCTAATTAATGCTCTAATAGGTATCAGGTGTAAATCTTGCTAAAAGCAGGTATAAGTATTACAAATTCAAATGCTCTAATATATCACCTCACTATGAATTTAAACTATACATAGACATTTTATAAAAAATGTTAAAACAATGCTATGAACATGGAATATCCAACCTATTACTCCATGTTAGGTTTATTTAGCCTACTCCAAGCCTCCAAGAATCATCCAATATTGCCTCCATGGTTTTCTCTGAGTCACCTCATCCGTTTCTTTTTTTCCATTCGAAAAACATGATCACTTTTCCCCCTAGCCATCCCCCTAAGACCACATGCACTCTTTTTAAAAATGATCATGCTCCTATCTCACCTTGTTCAATTTGGAAGGTGGGTGTGCCTTTCATTATGACCAGAACCCTTGCTTAGACCCCCGTAACATGGAGATAATCTAATGACTACCTTAATATGAAAGTCAAAGGGGATGTGACTTCTTTCCTAAAATACCTCATTTGTCTTGTCTTCTATAAGGTCATCCAATAAAAAAATATAACGTATTCCCTCAAAGGATTATTCCCTTTTCATTTTATTTCCTAAATAAAATAATTTTTCTAAATTTGAACTATTATAATTCCATAATAATAATTTTCAATTAACTTTTCAAATCTCGAGCCTTGTTGGATTGAACGCTTGTCCCTTTCATGGTGCTTTCAGTGGTGTAAAATGTTTTAAATGATTATGACATGGTGGTTATAGGGGTATACTGCATGAGTACTCTGTGGTGACTTCTGAGGCGAACAATGCAGAATATTGTGGCAACCATAAAAGACGAACAGCGTGTCTAGTTCATCATGGTGGTTATAAATTTTACCATGCAAACTAAAAAAAATTAATTAATCTATTATATTTCCACAATATAATAATTTTCAAATTAATCTATTATATTTTCACAATATAATAATTTTCAAATTAATCTATTATATTTCCACAATATAATTCAATCCAAACATATATAATTTCCCCTAATTAATTAATTTTTCCTATTAATTAATTTAATCCTAATTAATTAAAATGAATGCAAGTATCAAAACATAATTAAACTGTCAAACCCTCTTAGGACCAAATATGCGTATACTGAATTAATTTACTAGATCCCAAAGTTGGTTATGTGTCACTACCATCTTGAACCCATGTGCAAGTGTAAGTGAAATCAGAGCTTTGGGGAATAGGATTCCCAACCTAAGAGAGATGGGAATTTAACCCTATCCTTACTACTCTGATCTGGATTTCATTACCTCATCTTGAACAAAATGATTTAACCTGTTATGGATGAAACTGTCAGGCTAGCCTATCCGTTTGAGCAGTTAGTGGTCTTGCTTTTAGACAAGACATGTTGCCACACATGAGCATACTCCACTGCCATTCAGGCATCTATAGCCCTGATGGAGATTAACCCCATAATCCAAGATTTGGCTTTACTTTTTATTTCTTGAACCTTGGGGATGATTACCCATGCTTGTAAGGGACATGTAGTATGATCCTTCCAATCCAATATTAATGATGAAATGAAAGTAGAATGAAAAATATTTGCTTTGGAATTTCAAGTTCTTGAATGTAGATCGGGCTTTTAATTTCTTAAAGTGTGATGGAGGCAAAATGGAAGCTTTGGGGAATCAGATTCTCAACCTAAGCGAGATTAGAATTAGACCCTATCCTTACTACTCCATGAAGGTCAAATCAGAGCTTTGGGGAGTTGGATCCTCAACCTAAGTTCGATGGGGATTTAACCCTATCCTTACTACTCCGATTTTAGGCTTTAAGCACCATGGGAGTGGTAAAAACCACTGTTTTAAGTATTATGTTGCATGATAGGACAAACACGAAATACTCCTTTCGCCTCACCTTTTCTTCCAAGTATGGTTTTGACCATTTTTCTCAAGATCCTCTTTAATATGTGTAGAATGTGTTTGGTTCAAGATAGTTCGGGCATCAGTTTCCAACCTCAAGATCTATTTAATAGATGTTATGTAATGACCCTAAGAGGATTTGACACCTTTTCAATGATTGTCTTTGAAATGTAGATGCAATTGAGATGTAATGTTTATGCAATATGGAATGTAACATGAGATATGGATGAATGCATTGCTCTTCTTGAAATTCGGATGGAGTATACCACCTACTTTGCCATAATTTGCAAAACTGACAACTTCATGCATCACAAGTTTCAAACGATATTCTTTAATGTGTTTGCGATACTCGCGGAGCTTTCTGCAATAAAATTCTGATGTTTCATATTCTCTTTATCTTAGTCAACATTCATAAGGACATAAGTTGACATCTCGCTTTTTTTTTTTTTCAAAACAAACCAAAAATGTCCAAAGGACCAACACACAAAACTTAAAACCAAAACTGAAATGCAAACCCAACATCAAAAACTAAAAAATTATATACAAATGTACAATATGGTACAAATCTCACATGACTTAAGGGCTAAAATAATGCTTTAGAACTTGCCCATTAACCGGTAACATCAAATATTTCCCATCCAAAGTTCTTAGTCTGAAAGTATTTTCCCCTAGGATTTCAGAAATTTGATAAGGGCCTAACCAAAGACAATCAAACTTTTTGTGATCCCCTTTCTCCTCATGTTTTTTATCCCACAATAAAACCAAGTCAAAAATCCTAAAAGACTTAATTTTGGCTCTTTTATCAAACCATATTTTAACCACATCTTGATGTTTGCTCATGTGGAGCATGGCTTCTTCTCTTTTTTCATCAAGGTGCATTAGATGACTTAATCTAGCCTCAATGTGATTATCAGTTCCAAGGTATTCTTGTGTGAAACGAAGGGTTTGAAGCTTCAAATTTGTAGGAAAATTTGGATCTTGCCCATAAACTAGATGATAAGGTGTATTCCCTATTGATTCTTTTTCTCTAGTCCTATCTACCCAAAGAGAAAATTTTAATTGGTTGTGCCAATCCCGAGGATTCTTTTCCAATAACTTCTTAATGATGGTTAACAAATTTTTATTTGAAGATTCTGCCAAACCATTGCCTTGAGGGTAATAGTTAGACGAAAACTTTAAACTCACCTTATTATCATATGCCCAATTTGCAAATTGAGTGGAAACAAAAGCCTTACCATTATCACTTACAATAGAATCGGGCATTCCAAACCTTGTTACGATGTGATCTTCGAGGAACTTTATTACCACATCCGTAGTGGAATGCTTCGTAGGAATTGCTTTTGCCCACCTAGTGCAATAATCTGTAGCTGTGAGTATGAATTTATGGGAATCTGAAGAATTTGGGTTAATAACCCCAATGAAGTCTAATCCCCATTGTGCAAATGGTCTCATCTCAACTACAGGTTGCAATGGCATAGTTGCATTCCTTTCTCTATTGGCAGCCACTTGAAAAATATGGCAAGATCGCACGTGTGCATGTGCATATTTAAAAATGTGGGGCCAATAATATCCCGCTCTTAAGATTTGATGTGTTGTTGAATTTTTTGAACCATGGCCAGTTCTGTATTTACCATGAAACTCTTGCAAAACATTGGTAGCTTCTTCTTGATTTAAGCATCGTAGGTAAATTCCCTCATGATTTTTCCTATAAAGAGCACCAAACCTAATAAGATAATTGGCATATTTAAGTCTCAAGGCTCTTCTTTGAGTAGAATTAAGATGTGATGGACACTTACCATTTAGCAAAAAATACACAATATCAACATACCAATCATCTTTGGAAATGTGCTCTACATTTAAATATTGGCACGTGATTTGGGGATTGTTCTCAGCAATTGTTTTCACAAGTCCTTGTCCATGAACTAGTTTCATGGGTTGAATTTCAAGATCAAATTCTTGAATGGTAGAAATCCATTTACCTCTTCTCTCACCTAGCTCGTTTTGTACAAACATGGTTTTGACAGCAGGGTCAGGCACAATGGCAAAGACCCTACTATGCACAATGTAATGTCTGAATTTTTTTACTGTTTTGAAAAGTGCATACATTTTCTTATCGAGAATGGAATACCTCAATTGAGCATCCTTCAAAGGAGCACTTAGAAAAGCTATGGGATTTTCTATGTTATCTTCACCTTTCTGAGTCAAGACACTCGCAAAAGAGTGTTCAGATGCAAAAGCATAAATAAATAAAGGCTTAGAATAATCTGGACTTATAAGGACAGGGGCTCTAGAAATAGCATCCTTGATGCTTTGAAGGGCAACCCTACTTTCTTCATTCCATCTGAAATTCACATCATTTTTAAGCATCTCATTCAGTGGTTTAGCTATCTCAACGAAGCCAAAAATAAACTTCCTCACAAAATTGATTTTCCCAAAGAAAGATCTCAATTCCTTTTTGCTACCTGGGAGAGGCAGGTTTTGGATAGCTTCTATCATTTTCGGATCAATGGAGATACCTTCTTTTGAAATGATATGGCCAAGAAATCTTCCTTCTGTCACTCCAAAGATGCATTTTTTGGGATTTAAAGAAATTCCGTGTTCTCTACACCTTTGGAGAACTTTCCTCAAATCTTTCACATGGTCTTCTCTTTCCTTTGAAAACATAGGAATGTCATCCACATACACAATGATACATTTACCTATGAGCCCTTTAAACGCATAATCCATGGCACGTTGAAATGTTGCACCTGCATTTAATAATCCGAAAGGCATTCTTCTATAGGCAAATGTTCCCCATTTGGTTGTGAAGGTCGTCTTCATCCTATCATTGGGATGAATAAGAATCTGATTGTATCTAGAATACCCATCGAGAAAGGACATCATTTTAGACCCATTCATCGTTTGCAAGATTTCATCAATTGATGGCAGTGGGTAATTATCCTTTTGTGAGGCTTTGTTGAGATTTCTAAAATCTATGCATAGCCTTATCTCTCCATTCTTCTTTCTCACCGAAACAAGATTAGCGACCCAAGTTGAGTGCCTAATGGGAAATATTATATTTGCGTCCAACAATCGCTTGACCTCTTTCTCTATCAAGGGCTCAAGTAATGGGTTAACAGGTCATTGTCTTTGTCTAAAGGGTTTGGAATCCGGTTTTAAAGGGATGGTGTGCATAATAACGTTTTGATCATACGTTTTCAACTCATTGTAATTCCAAGCAATGCAATCCATGTAATACTTTAATGCACGTATTATATTTTCTCTCTCATAAGTTGTACATGCCTTTGCAATGTACACTTCACGCGGATTATCTACACTCCCTATATTGATTAGGTCACAAGCGTCTTTAGGAAGTGGAACCCTTTTTTCCTTTTCTAGCTTTATATCCAATATCAAACATCTTCTCCAATGAAACAATGTTCTTAGGTATCTTGTTGGATTGAAATGTAGCTTCACTTTCTTCTTCTGTTTCTTCTTGCCACCTTTGATCTTCATCAATCACTTGGTCCTCAAAAATACCTGAATTGGTGACAAATTTGAAAATGTGTCTATCATTCTCAAAAACTTGCAAGTTTCTGACGTTATCAGGTATCGATGGGCAAGGGACTAACTCAATGGAAAACTTCTTGCATTTTTTTATGTCAACCGGATTTAGCATGCCTACAGCGATCGCAAGAGAATCATCTATATGATTTCCTTTCCTAGAAATAAGGGATATATTAAAAGCATCAAATTCCTCAATGAGGTCCCTCACCCTAGTTCTATAAAGGCTCAATCTCTTGTCGCGACAGGTATATTGTCCTTTAACTTGTTTGACCACCAACTCCGAATCTCCCAATACTTTCAAACACTTAACCTTCTTGCTCAAAGCCAATTGTAATCCAAAGATAAGGGCTTCATATTCTACCACATTGTTAGTGCAAGGAAATTGCAATCTATAGGCAGAAAACAATGGTTTACTTCCTGGACAAGTGAGTTCAACTCCAGCTCCTGCCCCTTGTTTTGACTTAGATCCATCAAACTTGAGTAACCACATGAGATTATCTTCTTCAAAAGAGCTACAAGAAAATGTTTCTTTTTGAGGTTCTTCGGTAGCTCTTTCAACATCAAAAGCATAGACTCCTAACTCGAGGTTCAAAAAATTGAACTTCATTTGGCTTGTTGAATTCTGTGATGATTTCCTTAAGCCTTGGCTCATTTTCCACTCTAATTTGATTAGCAATTCCCTTCTAGGGTAGCCACATGTGTGAGCAATCAGTGGAGAAATAACCATTCAAACTTCTCATCCAATCCCTAGCAAGTAGCATTCCATATCGACTTGGGATATTGACAACCAAAATATCAACCACCTGTTGGACCCTAGGTTCAGAATTGAGTTGGATCTTAACATCGTAGAGGGTCCCTACCACGTTTACCTCGGACCGATCCAATTGCAAAACCTTGCATTTAGAAGAAACAGGCTCTAGGCCTAGCATTTGACAAATTTTTGAAGGCATGAGGTTACTTGTGGCACCTGTGTCCACCAAACAATTGTGCAAATTTTTGCCAGCAATCCTCATAGTCAATAAAAAAGGAGGGACATCTCGTATTTCCTTTCATAAAACCATGTGAGATTCAACTTCCTTTCCTTCCTGTATTTGACTAGGTGAGTTCAAAGCCTTTATCAATGCTTCCTTTTGGCCAGGCAACCTAGCCACCTCTAAAAATGAAAGGCTAGACTTGGACTTCCTTAAATCCTCCACTATGTCATAAGTTGACTTCTCAAGCTTCAATGTTTTTTGCATGGCCTTAGATGTTTCTCTTCCAGATGGAGGAGGGGGATTATTATCAGCCTTAGTATCATGAGGAAGGATAGAGTTGTTTGGTGGAGTTGAGGATGTTTTAGGGGTTTTGGACTTACTCCTCAAATGGTATCCATGGTTCCCCTTTCTAAATTCTCTAAAAGCTTGCACTTCCTGTTCCAATATTTCATCCTCTTCTTCCTCATCCTCACTTTCTTGACGATATAGAGTTTCCACCACCAAAATGTTGTCATCTCCTTGTTGATGTTGGGGTGGACCCTCATTTGGCACAAGTTCCAAATCATCCACTTGAGCTTGGAGACAATGGGTATACCTAGCGATTTTGGGACAATTCCTTTCATTGTGCTCCTTTGTATTATGCAATCTACACCCCTTTTCCCATGGAACTAGAGTGACTTGGTCCTGTAGAAGTATCTATCTGATTAGCGATAGGGGAAGGCACACCCCCATTGTTTGGCTTCGTATTCCATTGTCTCCCTCTATTGTTGAAATTTTGATTTGGGTGAGGGGCATGGGATTCATACTTCTATTTTTGAACCAAATCATTACTCAATTTGTGAACCATATTTTTGAGCTCTTCAACCTCTGAATAAATCTCTTTTGGTTGAGCTATGTTATTGCTAGTTCTAGTAGGGTTTGCATAATTGGTGAGATCTTGACTTAACATTTGAGTTGGATTTTGAGCAACTTGATTTGCGTAGGGATTCACACTTTGAATTGGAATTGGATTGGGGAAAGGAACTATAGCCTGAGAATTAACCGGACTAGTTCCTTGCATAGTTTGTTGACTATTTTGCAAAAATGAAGGAATGGGGGGAATGGATGTGATTGGTTGAATTGGAATGGGTGTGTAAGCGGGTGTTGATGAATATGGTTGTTGATAAGGCAAAGCATTCATGCCTCGCATTTGTGGTGCCATGATCTTATTCATCATAGGAGCTTGACCATATGGACCATATTGTCCTACCATAGGCATCTAGGGAAACCCATAACCCTGTGGTGTCATTTGTTGTTCAATGGTCATAGCTTCATTGTAGGCTAGAGCAAGCGTGGTAACTTGAGGATTTTTCCTTGCAAACATTGTCGTCATAGGATCCAATGCCCCAAAATATATTTGCAAAGCTACTGCGGGATCAATGGCAAAATGTCGAATTACTCTATTATAGCACTTCTAAAATCTCTAATTAAAAGTTTGAATTGGCTCACCCTAGCCTCTTTTGCATGTAATGAACTGATTATAGATGATTGTGGGATCTAATGGTGACTTGAATTGGTTGACAAAAGCATTCTCCATTTGCGTCCATGACGTAATGGAACCAGTAGGTAAGCAAATATACCATTCGTAGGCCACTTGGTCTAGGCTCATGGGGAAGAGTCTACAAGCCACATCTTTATGTTGAACTTGCAATCTTATCAAAACATCCCTATAGGCCTGAATATGTTCTTCTACGGTCCTTGGGCCATCCGGTTTGTATTTGGGCAAAAATCTCTCTATATTCTTAGGGATATCATGAATATCCCCTGCGATATTCAAAGGAATGTTATGGGCTCCGTACCAAGGAGCTGGTGGAGGTTGGGCCATTTGATTCAAAATCGATGATGATAACCCTACAAGAACCATGGAAATGGTACTAATAATTGGTACACTAGTGGCAATTGACACCACCGATGCAAGTCCGCTAGATGCACCTAAAATAGAAGGATCTTCTATAACAAGGGTATCCGATGGGATCACAATTTGTTGGGTTTTATTCCTTGGATTCCTATGAGTGGGTGAGAGGCTTTGGAATATGGTTTCCTCGGTTGTTTTGGACCTAGTTGCGATGCGATGTGGTGGGTCCAGTTTGTAAATGAAACTACCCTACGAAACCTGACAAAACTCTCAACACCTCAAAGAAAACCCGTGACACAAAGAAAATCCTGTAGTTGTAGCTGAAGAACACAAGCTTATACTAAGAGGGGGGGGTGAACAGTATAAGACCTATTTTTACTTTTTCCTTTATACTTCAAAACAGTAAAGCAATATACCCAAAGAAATATCAAAGCAATGCCTAATATCATCCACAAAGTGACACCAATTTTAACGTGGTTCACCCAGAATGGTTGGGCTACGTCCACAAAACTTTTCTCTAAAAGTTATCTCAAAGTTATTTGGGAATCCTTCCCAATTACAATGTTTATGAGCCTTGGCCCAAAGGAGATACCTTCCCCCAATCAAAATTTATGATCCTCTGCTCAAAGGAGATACCTTCCCCCAATCTGAATTTATGAGCCTCTGCTCAAAGGAGATACCTTCCCCTCAATCTGAATTTATGAGCCTCTGCTCAAAGGAGATACCTTCCCCCAATATGAATTTATGAGCCTCTGCTCAAAGGAGATACCTTCCCCTTTGCTCTGGAAATGATCCCTTAGAAGATCAACTGCCTCTACCTCTTACTAGCACATGGAACTCCTTTCCACATAAGACCTCCTGTCCTCAATGCTTAGCCTAAGAGACCTTTGCCTTCTATGATCACATCCATAGTAGCTTAGCAACCTGTACCAAACACAGTCAGTCGGTCTAGTAAAAGTATTCCTCTGTCTGTAAGATATGTCCAACACTTGAACAAATCAATCCTCTACACACAAGCCTTCTCAAAGACTTGCCAAATCTATCCTCATGTTCTTCTCAAAGAACCAGTGCTCCTCTGTCCTCAAGTTCTCTGATAGAACTATCAAAAACTTAGCTCACAAGTCCTCTGCTAGGACCTTTCCAAATCTGCTCACAAGTCCCCACCGAAACCTGTCCAAAACTGCTCACAAGTCCCCATCGAAACCTGTCCAAAACTTGCTCACAAGTCCCCATCGAAACCTTTCCAAAACTGCTCACAAGTCCCCATCGGAACCTGTCCAAAACCTGCTCACAAGTCCCCATCGGAACCTATCCAAAACCTCAGCAAGCTCACCAAGAAAAACTTTCTTAGTAGGAAATCACAAGGTGAATTTTTAGAGACCCAATGTGATTTGTCAAACTCATAGAAGCATAAAGAGAATTGTTAGAGACTCAATATGTTCTATACTTAACTCCCAATCTCAAAACTCAACTCAAATCAATTCAACTCAAACTCAATCTCAAATCTGAAAACTCAACTCAATATCTGAAATGGATAGGATAGAATGCTTTCTTTCAAGAACATGAAACCCCAACAATTGCCAACTATGCAAATAATCACATAACAATGATACTCATGTTCTTTTCACCATCAATTAGGGCTTCAACAACAATGCTCATCAAACAAGGTTCAATCAACACCATTCATCTCAAAACACAACCTTGAAGCATTTCACAATCAACATCAGAAAAAGGAAACAAGTAGAACTCCTTTTCTCTCCAATATTGTTTGAATAAAAGCATCCACCAACTCAACTCACAATAGCACACATAGCTTTTCAAATCATCAACAAAATAGTAAGCTCAACACTTTAACCAAGTAAAGAATAGCTTGATTATTACCAATTTAATGAAAGAAAATGTCAATCTCAAAGCTGCCCACTTAAGGTTTCACAACTTCACACAAGAAGCAATTTTAACCTTAAAACATCATGCTTTCATTTCCATAATCAATCAAAAGCACTCTCAACATTACAAGAAATATTTAACCCTTATACACCTTATTTCTCCCTTATAGTCTTATCACAAATAACATTTATCTCTCATAAGAATGCAATAAGATATTTCAACAACATCTTCAAAAAGAATATTTTATCAAAATACAAACAAGATTTAAACTCCTTATAAATCCTAATCTGTTTTTCCCTCTAAAAAACTTCCTCCATCCGCAAAAACACTTAGCAAAAATTAATTTCGAAAATACCTTAGCCAACATCAAAAATCGCTATGGAGAAATTACGCACGAAATCTAACACCACCCGCTGTGTCCACTTCATGACGAAAAACCCTTTCGCGATATTTAAACACGGAACCTCCCGTTCGGGTAGCGCGCCAACAACCTAGCCGCTACCGGTGCGCCAAAGGCACCCGATGAGATTTAAACCTCACGCTGTTAACCTTGATCCTTCTGCACCAGGGATAAAATGAAACAAATGTCCCTACCTTTCTTCTACTGTGAACATGATGACAATAAAATTTATGATGGATTCAACAACTGGCGAGTGCAGACAAACAAACACTGGATCCATGAAAAATGACGAAGACACAGACGAATTCATAGCAAGCAACACCTTTCAAAATTTGGATGGGATGATTATTTGTTTTCATCGAGGGAGATTTATATGCAATTTACCATAAGCTCTTTGACGTCGGCGAGGAGTTTAACACGTCGGCGGAGGTCTTGGCTAGCGCCCACAATCTTAAAACATTTGCGCCATGGATTAGGAGAACCCATTGCAAATAATAATTTATTTATTTAAAAATAATTAAATGGAACCTTAACAAGGTTTTTAATTATTTAAATAAATGCTTCCTCCTGGACCCAAATGCATTAAACCAATGCATCCACCTGTAATCTTTAAACCTGCCAACTTGGGGTTTGCAAAAGACCTTTGAAACTGTCATGCCGTAACCTTCATCAAAACAAATTATTTGACATCAAATAAAATTCCTTCAAGAGCTTCTTGACATCAATGACAACTTATACACTTGAGCAAAGGCAATGTACCCAAAGTACCCAAAATTGCCAACGATAGCCATTAATGAAACTCAAAGAATAACTTCAAAACCAATTTGTTAGTCATGAATAAAAAGAGGGAACCATGACAAAGCAGTATTCTAAAAATGTAAATTAGTTTCTGATTCACCAGATCGCATATGCACAAGTGAAGAGCATACTCCTAATGTTGTAGGCTTTCTGATTCACAAGATCGCATTACACGCAAGTGAAGAGCATAATACCGACAACAAATACATTTTAGACAAAATAATTCCTTACAAATAAGCATGAAATGACTAGAAAATATCAAACATGTAACGTATGAATAATCATGTTAGCATCAACCAAGAGATGTATCCATTAAAATCAAATGAAAGTAATTGCATGGAGACAACCTCGTTAGTCAAGACCAAAAATTTTCAAAATCAAATCAAAACACATTATTCCTGTATAAAAAATCAAAAGCGTTAGAAAATGCATAGCAATTCATGTCCTCCTTTTAACACTACAAGGTTGTATTGTTAAAAGAGGGCTAAATATAATAGGGCATGAAATTTTAAAAATTTAAATCCCTATAGAATTTAAATCATACTGAAATAAACCAATTCAGGCCCTCCTTCTAACGCCAAATCTGTTGAGTGGTATTTTCACCCAATTGTGAAAGTACACTCTCCCTTAGGATTTGGGTTCCAAATACCATCTTGCAAAGAAGTTAAACAAACAACTTCTCCAAGGTCTCTTCTATATTAGCATTTGCATATGTGTATTAGTAATCTCAAATAAAGATATTCAATTTAAATGCTTGGAACACCTTAGTGATTGCAAGTAACTGTAAACAAGGGGCAATGTTGGTTTATTTTACCATGAAACTTTAGTGATTGTTCATTGAACCAAAATAAAGCAAATGTGAGTTGGCCCTCATATGACCATGATGTAGTGCCTTAATTCCTTTTATCTTGAGGGTTTTAAAATAGATTTTATCTTGTTTATTAAGTCCAAATATGGCTTCTTATCATGAATATGAAGATAGCTTTCAATGTGATAGATAAACTATCCCTCTTTGGTGAAATTAGTTTTCACAAAGAAGCAATAATTTATGGCCTTAAAGTAAGGGCTTTAAATGTCACCTCAACTTATCCCTCTTAAATGAAATCAAATTTTCATAAAGATAAAAAATTAAGTGCTTTGACTCAATGACCTTCAATGTGATGCTCAAATTACCCCTCTTTCATAAAATCAGAATTTTTATGAAGAGAGGGCAATTTTAGGCTCCAAAAATGGACATTTGTAAAATGCCATAAATCATAAAACCTTCAATGAAATTGGAATTTTCTTGAATGGAATGTCATCATAGGCTCATGAATGAAACATGAAACTAAAAAAATGAAATTCGGTCTAAAAATGAAAATATCATCTTGCTGTGCTCAAGACGGTGATCGAAGCCACCTTTGGAGATAAGGTGTGTCATTTCATTAACCCAGGTAGTACAAGACCCGAATGGAAACACCTGGATTTGAATGGGCCTAGACATATCACCGAGACGCTTAGGTAGTTACAACACTTACTGAGGAGCTGCATAATCCCTAGCTCTCTTAAAGATGACTCCATGGTTTGGAACCTTGAAGATTCAGGGCATTTTACTATTAAATCTGCCTACTACAGTCAAGAAGCTCCTAGTGATGGTTGTGACTTATCTAATCTGGTCTGGGTTCCCAAGATCATTCCCAAGGTCAAATTCTTCTGCTGGTTGGCCATCCAAAACAGAATCCTCACCACTGACAATTTGATAACCAGAGGGCTTCTCATCCCCAATTGGTGCATCCTTTGTAAAAATGCCTGTGAGTCTACTGCGCATGTTTTTCTGGAATGTCCCTTCTCCCTTGCAGTGCTCAAATAGTTTTTCAACACTTTTGCCATCTCCGTAGCCCTCCATCATTCCATTCCCCTCATTTTTCAACAATGGCCTAGGCCTTTCAAAAGCAGTCAACTCAAATTCATGTGGCAAGCTTGCCTCCACATTTTCCTGTGGCAGATTTGGCTTGAGAGAAATACCAAAATTTTCAAAAACCTTGCCACGGATAAGAATATTGTTGTTGCCAAAATCTTGGCCCTTGCTGTGGAGAATGCCTCTCTTGTCTCATCGTCCAAACCCCCCCCCTCCTAGCCTTG
Source organism: Wollemia nobilis (assembly GCA_028583015.1). Taxonomy (NCBI): domain Eukaryota; kingdom Viridiplantae; phylum Streptophyta; class Pinopsida; order Araucariales; family Araucariaceae; genus Wollemia; species Wollemia nobilis. Next base: position 5,761,777 of record JAQPPZ010006195.1, on the reverse strand, counting down.
AATTGGATTTAACACATCATTTCAATCGTTTCAATTTTTCTGCAACACCTCGTACTTATGTTGACAGGTCTGTAATCAAGTGGGCCTTACCTCCTTCTGGGTGGCACAAGCTAACTTCGATGGCATGGCCAAAGGCAACCCTGGAGCGGTTGGCAGAGGTGGAATTCTCAGAAATCACAGAGGAGAAATAATTTTGGCCTTTTCTCAGAACTTAGGAATTCAGTCTAACAATATGGCCGAGGCTCGGGCCTTGCTCCAAAGCTTTATTCTCTTGGAAGGCTTGACTATCAATAAACTCATAATAGAAGGAGACTCATTGCATTGCATTAACTGGCTCAAAGGAACCTCTGTGCCTCCCTGGGCCCTTGTTTCCATCTTCAAAGATTGCAAGGCACTAATTGGATTTTACCCAGAATTAATCATTCAACATCAATACCGGGAAGGAAACAAAGCTACGGACTGGCTTGCTAACAATGGATTTGATGCAATAGACATTCATGTTTGGAGATATTCCTTCCTAATCGGCCTAAGGGATGCTTCTTCAAGTTCCAATGTTTGCACAATGTGAGTGGGTTACTGGGCTCTGGGTTTTTCCCCTGTGGCTACGTCTTGGCATCTTGGAACATTTTCACGTCACTTTTCACAGTTGGTTGCAAAATCTCAGCTTGTCACGTTATCGAGAATTTTTTCTCTCTTCAACGGCGGTCTTCCATTCTGTCACGATATCGTGACCTTTTTTCTCTCCAACGACGGTCTTCCAATTTGTTGCGATATCATGACATTTTTTTCTCTCTCCAACGGCGGTCTTCAATTCTGTCGCGATATCGTGACACTTTTTCTCTTTGGGTGCTTTTTTGCAAACTTGTCGTGATATCGCGACACTTTTTGGCCTTCAGACGCTTCCTTGCTTCATGTCGTGATATCACGACACTTTTCTCTCTCCAATAGCGGTCTTCCTTTTTGTCGCAATATCGCGACCTTTTTTCTCTCTCCAATGGCGGTCTTCCATTCTGTCGCGATAGCGCAACTTTTTTTCTCTCCAACGACGGTCTTCCATTTTTGTCGCAATATCGTGACATTTTTTCTCTCTCCAACGACGGTCTTCCTTTCTGTCACGATATCACGACCTTTTTTCTCTCCAACGGCGGTCTTCCATTTTTGTCGCGATATCGCGACATTTTTTCTCTCCAATGGTGGTCTTCCATTCTGTCACGATTTCGTGATGTTTTTTCCCTCCAATGGCGGTCTTTCATTTTGTCGCGATATCGCGACCTTTTTTCTCTCCAACGGTGGTCTTCCTTTTTTGTCACGATATCGCGACATTTTTTCTCTCCAACGGTGGTATTCCTTTTTGTCGTGATATCGCGACACTTTTTCTCTCCAAAGGTGGTCTTCCTTCCTGTCATGATTTCGCGACACTTTTCCTCCTCAACTACAGATTTCCAGATTGTCACGATTTCGTGGCACTTTTTGTCCTTGGCTGCGGTCCTCCAGATTGTCGCGATTTCGTGACACTTTTTCGTCTTGGCAGTGGTATCCCAATTTGTCGCGATATCACGACAATTTTCCTCTTTGACAGTGGTCTTCATTCTTGTCGCGATTTCGTGACACTTTTTCTTCTCAGCAGCAGGCTTCCACTTTCGTCACGATTTCGCGACTCATTTTCTATTTCGGCTGCGGTCTTCATTCTTGTCGCGATTTCATGACTCTTCTTCTCGTCCGGCTCCATCCTAGCAACTTGTCGTGATATCGCGACACTTTGCAACATGTCGCGATATCGCGACTTCTTCCCTTCTTCGGTTTCGATGGCGTTTCTTGTCACGATTTCGTGACTTCCTTTCTTCTATTGGCATCAACGGTGCAACTTGTCATGATTTCGCGACATCACCATTTTGGTCGCGATTTCCCGACACCTTCCCTAGTGTAGAGGTTTGCTAGCTCTCTTTTCCTTTCTTCTTGGACCACATCGGTAGTTATGGATTTCTTGTAGTCTCTCTTGTACAAGGTTCAGGGACCTTTCAACACCCTTTCTACCAATCAAAAAAAAAAATTTCTATTTTCGGAATTTTCAAAATCTGTAATAAAACAACTTCGATGAATTTTTAAAAATACTAAAAAACTCTGAAAATGAAATTTTAAAGTGCGTATTGGAATTATGAAGTATAACCTATGCAATGGTGAAATTATTTTTGGTTTTTTGAAATTTTTTTAATGTTTATTTTAATGCCTAAAAATTAAAAAAAAATTAAAATTTTCTGGAAAAAATAAAATGTAGAAAAATGAAAATTGAAATGCAAAAAATGAAACACATGATACATTCAGTTTGATGCTATCCTATTCCGGCAAAACCGAAGATATGAGGTTTTCATGCATGCAACCTAACCTATTGGACTTGCAAAACAAGCACAATCCGGATAAGCTAAGTGTTGGCTCCTAGGGTTTTAAATGAGGTTTTCAGATTTAAACATTCGCATGAAGCAACCAAGAAACTTGCATAAACTCCATTTACAAGCCTAAAATCTGAAAAGGGGAAAAATAAACATTTAATATTGCATGCAGAAAATGACTCCTCCTTTCTTGCCCATAAAATGCAACTTTTTGAAATTTTCTATATTAAACATTTGTCCTTTTACAATAACAAAATTTGTTGGTTTTCCCAAACCATTCCATGGAAGAAAAACAACCCAAACAGGTCCAGAATGGCCCTCTTGCCTTCAAATCTGCAACTCTACTTGCAGAAATTTCCAACCCCGCAAACTCCGCTTTCGTGAGCTTTTAAAAAAATCAATATGCCCTTCCTTGACTCTTCGCTTCTCCTTCTCCTTTGTTTGGTTGTTCGTCTCATTTCCAAATGCTTGGTTAACTTTCCTATGTAGAACGTTTTCACTTCACATGTTCTTCCTCAAGGGATGCTTCAACGCCTACCCTTCCTTTGTAACGCTTGTCCTCGTGATGCTCTCTCGTTTAGAGTGAAATGGTAGTCATCTCTACACATGTAGTCTACCAGACCTAGGTGTTACTCTAACGCTCCTACCCATGCGAGCATGCCTATGGTGTTTGAATTATGATGGCTTTAGGTAGCCTACACAACTGATTCGAACGTTACACAAAATGAATGAAACCATCCCCTGACCTATTGTCACGCTCCCATAGTTTCCTGGCCATCTAAGTTTATCGAAATGGCTATATTTGCATCTGAATACTCTATTCACGTCTAACCGCACCTTGTTGTCGGGTCATGCTGACTCACTTGTCCACTAATCCATCCTCGATCATTAGATTCAAAATGCTCATCACCTACTTTACTAGAGCTCCTTCGTAACTACACTACCCACCCTTTGAGAACGGCCCAGCTGCACTACAAATCGGATGGTGCTGTGCAATTTTTGATGGCCATGTCCATGTCATTAGTCTATCTATCACATATTTTAGTTTCAATGCCTGGGAGCTTCGACAAATATGTTTTCAACATTTTAAGGATTCTCTGCCTGTACATGGGTACCATCCTGGCCCTTTGTCGATGCAGCGCATCACTAGCAATTGGATTTTACCACAACGTATGTCATGTCGGCTTACCGAACCCTTGGCTCGCTTGCTCAGAGTCCATTGTCACTCGTGTGCATATCTCTTGTACTTACACAACAAATGGTCATCGTTGTTGTGAGCTACTCCTTTGGATCACTTCAATCCACCCCAACAGGACCATGAGGACATTGTGCAACTGCTTGCACCAACCACGTCGAGTTGTCTTTATGAGAGACATCTTCACTTTGCCAAGAGTATGGCCTGCCCGTGCACTAATGTTCTACTGTTAATGCCTAATATCTTGCCTGCCCAAGGGGATTCCTTCACCATTCGACTACTCTCCTCAATGTTAATCGACATCCGGTTCAAAGCTTTTGCCATATCGATACCCAAATAAGTGGGTAATCTCCTCGTCAATACTTTCCTCAGAGTTCATTTACGATTTTTGATTGGGTCTGTGACTGCTAACGTTACTTTCAACAGTCTCTCATGAGGCATCCAAATCCTTATCCATTGCTGTTCTTTGTGGACATGGCTTTCCTCATCAAATTTGTGCCTATGTTTTAGTGAACTATTGCCAAAACCCAATGTTTCAAGACCTCCATATAGACACCAAGTTTCACATGGTCAATCTAGGCCATTGTCTATTAACTACCATAATTCGGTCTCTGGTTGTTCCTCATCGCCACTATCGATTGGCCTTTCCCATGTCTTCGCCTGCCACATCGTTGGTTTTTTGAGGCTCCCGGGTCCACATCATTCTCCAATGTGTCCACTACAAAGAAACTTCACTGCTTATGCTATCCACATCATATAATAGGTTGTATAGATCCTTTTGTGTACTGCACCATACACAAAACATTAATTTGAATCAACTCCAAAATAGAAAAATAAAAACTTTGCAATACTAAATATTAAAACAACTAAAAACTAAAACAAGCAAATAAAACAATAAGTCTTCAAAGCATAAAACCTATTTTGTTTATTTATTTATTTATTTTTAATTTATTTATTATTTATTTATTTTTTTATATGTATATAATATATATATTTTTTTTTTAGTTTTTAAAATTTAAATGGGGAAACTTTGCAAGGTTAACAAAAAATGAAAAATTTATCAATCATGCACACATCCCCAAACCATGATATTATTAACAATAGTTTAACACCGACAAGATGTCGCAAGAAATCGTCGTCAAGAAATTGATGACAAAAAGTCGTCGACAAAAAAAAAAAAAAATCGATGACAAAAGTCGTCGAAAAACTATCAGCGATAAATTGACAACAAAATCGTCACAAAATTGTTGACAACAAAATGACACACACTATCCCCTGGAACGCACGTGAACTCACAAGACACTCACAAGATAATCAAAATATTGAAACATGAAAATCAAGAGGTGGGTCCCCAATTTTTTTGGGGTACGTTGTGGAACGGCCACAACAACACCTTTTTAACTTAGGCACTAATCAAAACATTTACCTCCTTATTTATCCTAAGTCTAACCTTAGCCTAAGTCAAAAATCAAATATCAAATAAAAGAATGTTACCACTTTGGCTTTACACGAAGTGCTTCTCTCCTTAAGCACTTTCACCTTGCATCCCAATGATGTGGATCCACGTTCTCCCTTGGAGCCTCCACTCCCTTGCACCCTTTGATTTCCACAAGACATGTATTGGCTTCTTCTCTCACGCTGCCCTAAGTCTTCACACGAACTGTTGTTTCACGAGGAGAAATTTTGCAAAGCTTGGAGATCAATTATTTTGGAGGATGAGAGGATGCTTAACCTTTGAGAAGGATATGGTATTTATATACCATGTGCCTTTGTTTCTTCACATCGGTAGTGAGAACACGATGACATCGATGGAAGAGGGGCAAACCTTACCGATGAATAACCCGGGGCTCAAGCTTTATAGTATGCACCCAAAATTTATTAAAGTGCCAAAAATTTAGGTTATTTAATTTATTAAATATAATAAATTAAATTATTTTGAAGAATTTAATTATTATAATTTAATAATTAAATGGGCTTTGGTATTTTAAACCAAACTTTAGGGTATCCTCAATTTTTAGAAAAACCTTTCAACTTGCCCACATGGTTTTATTGAAAACCATTAAAATTACCACCATTGGTTTTAATAAAAACCATTAAAATTGCCACCATTGGTTTTAATAAAAACCATTAAAATTTACACCATTGGTTTTAATAAAAACCATTCAAATCTATCATTCATAATATTGCGAGGTGTGCTATGATGTCTTTTCACTTACACCTTTCAACCATTCAAAATCAGTGGTGATCCGCTTCTTGGCATCAATGACAACTTCATGTTTGACATAAATCAACAATGCCATATTTTTGTCTTGATATCAATGACAAATATTATGGACTCAAAGTGTCCAACAATCGCCCCCTTTGTCATTGATGACAACCCAACTTATTTTTACCCAAAACTTGACCTTTCCTTTGTTCTGCTCCCCCTGGCTCAATGCTCTCTCCTCTTTTCTGAAATACCAAATCTCTCTCCCTTACTCAAATCTCTCCCCTTTGACATCAATGGAAAAAGGTCACCTTTGGTGCTCGGGGCTAAGAATGAGCCTCTTATCTTAGCCCCTCCCCCATGTCCTCTTGAGGTGGTTAATTTTGGGATGGGAGTATTTCTACTCCCAGAAAACAATTTTCTTTACATTTATCCTCTTTCTTTCTTAATTGATCCTTATTATTCCTCTGACTTTTTCTTTCCATGTACATGTTTCTATCCATGTCTACATTTTTGTCCCTGTTCATGTTCCCTGTTCATATCCATGTTCCTATTCCTATTCATATCCATGTTCCTGTTCTTGTTCCTACTTGATTCTGAAATGTCTACTCTACACCACTTTGTTGTGTGACCATCATTATTGCACTTATAACACTTAATGTTATTATTCCTTGGAGGTGAAAATATCTTAGGATTTCTCCTAGTGAAGCCATATCCTCTTCTATCATGAACCACCGCAATTCATTGCCTTGTGACCAAACTGATTACATGAGTAGCAATACATATGGAAAAATTATTTGTTCCCAAATTCCTATCTTTCATGTGTCCTGCACTGTGAAGCCATGTACCCACACCTGTGATATGAAAAATATCTTCCATTGAAACTTCCTTGTCTTGACCTCATTGGTACTCTTCTATTCCTGATTGTTGTTCCATATGTTCCTTCCTTGTGCATTGTTCATGTTCTTGTTGAAATTTCTATTGTCCAATATATCCTTAGAAGTCTCACTCTCTCTTTTTCTTATTTTGATGCTTTTTATTTTTTGGTGTTTGAGCTTGACTCTCCTTTTTCTACTTCCTATTTCCTTTGTTCTTCTTTAGAACTAAGTCATGTTTTTCTGACTGATGACTTTTGTGTATTGATAATCTTGTCTAAAGTCTTTGAAGTTTCATCAAACTTTTGTATCTTGCCCTTAGATCCTTTTACTTCCATCCTTAGTGAAAATATCTCATGCTCTAATCTTTCACACTCTAGATATTTTGTCTTTAATTTTTTGACCATACCTTCTTCAATTTTTCTTGCCTCTTCAACCTTGATTTTAAAGTTGGTGAGTTCCTATAGAAACTTTGCTTTTGATTTCTCATCTTCTTGAGCTTGAACCCTTAATCCCAAGTTCTCCATTTTTAATTCTTCAAGAGTAACCATAAGCCTTTCACATTCTATCTCTTTTATTTGACTGTTCAATCATACCTTCTTCAACTCTTCTTACCTTTTCAACCTTATCTCTCAAGTTAGAGAGATCTTGTAGAAGATTTATCTTGCATCTCTCATCTTCTTGTATTTGTGCCTTCAATTATAAATTCTTCCTTTTCAATTCAACAAGTTCATTAAGAGTGTCTTCCTATTTTTATTTTTCTAAATCCTCTCTCTTTTAATTGGTCTTCAATAGGAGTATTTTCTTCTAATACTAAAAGTAGAGTTTTTTCTTCATATATGTTTTGATTGTCCCTATTATCCTTTCTTGAACCAACCTCTAGGATTTCATTTCCGAGAATATCATCTTCATATTCATCGCTACTAAACCCATTGCAATAACCTGCATCATGACCGAGTTGACCACAAACAAAATATTCTTCACCTTCTTGTGGACAATAAGTTGCATGGTGACCTATATTCCTACATATGGTACAAAACTTTATCCATCTAATATTTTCTCCACTGCTTGATTCATCTCTTGAGTCCATTTCCACTTTTCCTCCCAAAACAACAATATCAAATTCATCATATTTTTCTTTCATGACCATGCATGTTTTCTTCTTGTATCTCATGGTTCTACCTTTGCCTTTCTTTTCCATTTATGTTCTTGTAAGATATTCCTTCAAGCTGTTAAACCTTTTTCAAAGGAACCATATCTGATACCAATTGAAGAACACAAGCTTATACTGAGAGGGGGTGAACAGTATAAGACCACTTTTTACTTTTCTTTCCAATCAATATTATGCAATGTAAAGATAGCAATATCAACAATAGTAACCAAATCAATGCACAAATCATCACACACAATAGAGACACCACAATTTACGTGGTTCACCCAATGTGGGCTACTCCACGAAGAAAATATTTCACTAAAATTTTCTCAATCAATCTCTTGGGAATCCTTTCCCTATTACAATGTTTATGGACCTCTATCCAAAGGAGATACCAATCCCCTAAATCAAGTTCATGGATCTCTATCCATAGGAGAACTCCTCCTCTACTCTGGCTGGTGATCCTCTAGAAGACTACTGCCTCCACTACACTGGCTTGTGGATCTCTCTCCACTGAAGACTCTTGTCCCCACTCAGAAGACATGTCCTCACTACCCTGGCTAATGGATCTCTATCCACTAGAGACTACTATCCTCTTCTACTCTATCACCTCCAAAGCTCTATCTCAAATCTACACTAAACACAGTCCTTCGTTCTAGCACAAATTTGCTCAATCTCTATCTCTAGTCTGGCACAAACCTATCCTCAAATATGCACCAAAATCTATCCTCAAATTTGCACTAAACACAGTCCTTCGGTCTAGCACAAATCTATCCTCGATCTCTGTCCTCAAGCCTTAACTCAAGGCTTGAATCAACTCTGTTGGATCTGCCCTAAACCTTAACTCAAGGTTTGAACAAATCAATCAATCTTTGCTCTCAAGTCTTCTCAAAGACTTGTCTCAAATCTGCCTTGTAAGCTTCCACAAAATCTCACACTAATCTATCCACAAGTCCTCTCTAGAACTTGTTCAAATCTTCTCTACAAGTCCTCTCTAGAACTTGCTCAAATATGCTCTACAAGTCCTCTCTAGAACTTGCTCAAATCTGCTCTACAAGTCCTCTCTAGAACTTGCTCAAATCTACTCTACAAGTCCTCTCTAGAACTTGCTCAAATATGCTCAATAAGTCCTCTCAAGAACTTATCCAAATTTGTATTGTAAGCTTCCACAAAATCTCACACAAAATCAGTCCACAAGTCTCCTCAAAGACTTACCTCAAATCTTCTCAACAAGTCCACATAGAACTTGTCCAATCTCATAGAAACATAAAGAGAATTGTTAGAGACTCAATATGCTCTATACTCATCACAATGCTCAGTCACTCTCTTAGAAACATAAGGAGAATTGTTAGAGACTCAATATGCTTCAAATTCAACTCAATGCTCAATCACTTTCTCAACTCAATTCATAATATAGAATAGTTTGTTTTATGGAACTTGAACAATCACTTCACACATCCACTTGACTAGGCTCAACCAACTCTACTCAACCAATCACTCAATGAAACACCCCTTTCTCACAAACCCTAGTCCAAGCATATGAACACCAACTCAAAATGTTTCCAACAATGCTCAACAATCAATCTCACATAACAATGATACTCATGATCTTTGCAAACCCTAGTTCAAGTTCTTTGCTCAACAACTCACTTCAACAACAATGCTTATAAAACAATCCTCACATAGCAATGATACTCATGTTCTTTTCAAACCCTAGTTCAAGTTCTTCACACAACCAATGGCTTCAACAATAATGCTTATAAAACAAGTCTCACATAGCAATGATACTCATGTTATTTTCAAACCCTAGTTCAAGTTCTTCACACAACCAATGGCTTCAACAACAATGCTTATCAAACAAGGTTTTAACAACAATTATTTATTCCAGAAAACCTTGAAGCATTAACTCAACATACTCAATAGGAAACCCTAATCAAGTCCTTTTCACTCCAAACTTATTTTCAGAAAACCAATCACACAACTTAAATTTGGAAGAATATGCCCATACCTTTTTCTTGATGATAAGGAACTTCAAGAAACTGCCACAACAATAAAACACTTCTTTGCCAAGCTCAAGAAGGTTAGTTAACAATACAAGGCATATAATAATTCATGAATACACCTTATTACTCCAATCTTAAAATAATATCCAACACCACAATAATTTGAATATTCACTTCTCAAAACCCTAGGACATCACAAATTGATCTCAATCAAACATATTTGTCATAAGCCACTTCAGAATTTTATTCTTCAAAAATCAATCTACTTTTCTACTTATGACTCCCTATTTTATTATTGCATTTTAAAGATAAAACCTTTAATAAATAATGCAATAACTAATATTTCCTTTTCTAAGGTAAAAGAGCTTTTATCCACCAATTAAAATTTCACCTAACACTTTTATAAAACCCACAAAACTCCTTTTTAACTTAGGCACTAATCAAACCATTTACCTCCTTATTTCTCCTAAGTCTAACCTTAGCCTAAGTCAAAAATCAAATATCAAATAAAAGAATGTTACCACTTTGGCTTTGCATGAAGCGCTTCTCTCCTTAAGTGCTTTCACCTTGGCTCCCAATGACGTGGAGCCACGTGCTCCCTTGGAGCCTCCACTCCCTTGCACCCTTTGATTTCCACAAGCCACGTCTTGGCTTCTTCTCTCACACTGCCCTAAGTCTTCGCATGAACTGTTGTTTCATGAGGAGAAATTTTGCAAAGCTCGAAGATCAATTATTTTGGTGGATGAGAGGATGCTTAACCTTTGAGAAGGCTATGGTATTTATATACCATGTGCCTTTGTTTCTTCACGTCGGTGGTGAGAATGCGGTGATGTCGATGGAAGAGGGGCAAACCTTACCCGTGAATAACCCGACGCTCAAGCTTTATAGTATGCACCCAAACTTTATTAAAGCGCCCAAACTTTAGCTTATTTAATTTATTAAATATAATAAATTAAATTCTTTTGAATAATTTAATTATTATAATTTAATAATTAAATGGGCTTTGGTATTTTAAACCAAACTTTAGGGCATCCTCGATTTTTAGAAAAACCTTGCAACTTGCCCACATGGTTTTAATGAAAACCATTAAAATTACCACCATTGGTTTTAATAAAAACCATTAAAATTTCCACCATTGGTTTTAATAAAAACCATTAAAATTACCACCATTGGTTTTAATAAAAACCATTCAAATATGCCATTCATAATATTGCAAGGTGTGCTATGATGTCTTTTCACTTGCACCTTTCAACCATTCGATGTCAGTGGTGATTCACTTCTTGGCATCAATGACAACTTCATGTTTTGACATAAATCAACAATGCCATATTTCTATCTTGACATCAATGACAACTCTTATGGACTCAAAATGTCCAACAATCTCCCCCTTTGTCATTGATGGCAACCCAACTTCTTTTTACCAAAAACTTGACCTTTCCTTTGTTTTGCTCCCCCTGGGACATTGCTCCCCCTGGCTCAATGCTCTCTCCTCTTTTCTCAAATACCAAATCTCTCCCCCTACTCAAATTTCCCCTTTGACATCAATGGCAAAGGGTCACCTTTGGGGCTCGGGGCTAAGAATGAGCCTCTTAGCTTAGCCCCTCCCCCACCTCCTCTTGAGGTGGTTAATTCTGGGGTGGGAGTATTTCTACTCCCAAAAAGCACTGTTCTTTACCTTTATCCTCTTTCCTTCTTATCTGATCCTTCTGATTCCTCTGACTATTTCTTTCCATGTCCATGTTCCTGTCCATGTCTATATTCTTGTCCCTGTTCTTGTTCTTGTTCATATCCATGTTCCTATTCCTGTTCATATCCATGTTCCTATTCTGTTCCTATTCTTGCTTGATTCTGGAATGTCTGCTCTACACCACTTTGTTGTGTGACCATAATTATTGCACTTATAACACTTAATGTTATTATTCCTTGGAGGTGCAAATATCTTAGGATTTCTCCTAGTGAAGCCATATCCTCTTCTGTCATGAACCCTACAATTCATTGCCTTGTGACCAAACTGATTACATGAGTAGCAATACCCATGGAAAAGTTATTTGTTCCCATATTCCTATCTTTCTTGTGTCTCACACTGTGAAGCTATGTGCCCAAACCTGTGACATGAAAAATATCTTCCATTGAAACTTCCTTGTCTTGACCTCATTGGTCTCCTATTCTGATTGTTGTTCCATATGTTCCTTACTTGTGCATTGTTCCTTTCCTTGTTGAAATTTCTATTGTCCAACTTATCCTTAGAAGTCTCACTCTCTCTTTTACTTACTTCTTTTGATGCTTCTTCTTTTCTAGTGTTTGAGCTTGACTCTCCTTTTTTTGCTTCCTATTTCCTTTGTTCTTCTTTAGAACTAAGTCTTATTTTTGTGACTGATGACCTTTGTGCATTGATAATCCTGTCCAAAGTCTTTGAATTTTCCTCAAACTTATGTAGCTTGTCCTTAGAACCTTTTACTTCCATCCTTAGTGAAACTATCTCATGCTCTAATATTTCACACTCTAGATCTTTTATCTTTAATTTTTTGGCCATACCTTCTTCAATTTTTCTTGCCTCTTCAACCTTGATTTTGAAGTTGGTGAGTTCCTGTAGAAACTTTGCTTTTGCTTTCTCATCTTCTTGAGCTTGAACCCTTAATCCTGAGTTCTCCCTTTTTAATTCTTCAAGAGTAACCATAAGTCTTTCACATTCTATCTCTTTTACCTTTGACTTTTCAACCATACCTTTTTCAACTCTTCTTGCTTTTTCAACCTTATCTCTCAAGTCAGAGAGATCTTGTAGAAGCTTTGTCTTACATTTCTCATCTTCTTGTATTTGAGCCTTCAATTCTAAATTCTCTCTTTTCAATTCAACAAGTTCCTTAAGAGTGGCTTCCTCTTTTCTTTTTCTAAATCTCTCTCTTTTATTTGGTCTTCAATAGGAGTATTTTCTTCTATTATTGAAAGTAGAGTTTCTTCTTCATACCTATTTTGATTGTCCCTGTTATCCTTTCTTGAACCAACCTCTAGGATTTCATTTTTGAGAATATCATCTTCATCTTCATCACTACTAAACCCATTGCAATAACCTGCATCATGACCGAGTTGACCACAAACAAAACATTCTTCACCTTCTTGTGGAAAATAAGTTGCATGGTGACTTGTATTCCTACATCTAGTACAAAACTTTATCAATATGATATTTTCTCCATTGCTTGATTCATCTCTTGAATCTATTTCTATTCTTCCTCCCAAAACAACAATATCAAATTCATCTTCCTTTTCTTTCATGACCATGTGTGTTCTTTTCTTCTTGTGTCTCATGGTTCTACTTTTGCCTTTCTTTGCCATTTGTGTTCTTGTAAGATCTTCCTTCAAGTTGTTAAACCTTTTTCGAAGGAACCAACTCTAATACCAATTGAAGAACACAAGCTTATACTGAGAGGGGGTGGAACAGTATAAGACCACTTTTTACTTTTCTTTCCAATAAATATTATGCAATATAAAGATAGCAATATCAATAACAATAACCAAAGCAATGCATAAATCATCACACATAATAGAGACACCAAATTTACATGGTTCACCCAATGTGGGCTACTCCACAGAGAAAATATTTCACTAAAATTTTCTCAATAAATCTCTTGGGAATCCTTTCCCTATTACAATGTTTATGGACCTCTATCCAAAGGAGATACCAATCCCCTAAATCAAGTTCATGGATCTCTATCCATAGGAGAACTCCTTCTCCTCTGCTCTGGCTAGTGATCCTCTAGAAGACTATTGCCTCCACTACACTGGCTTATGGATCTCTCTCCACTAAAGACTCTTTTCCCCACTTATAAGACCTATCCTCACTACCCTGGCTAATGGATCTCTATCCACTAGAGACTACTATCCTCTGCTCTGTCACCTCCAAAGCTCTATCTCAAATATACACTAAACATAGTCCTTCGATCTAGCACAAATCTATCCTCAATCTCTATCTCTAGTCTGGCATAAACCTATCCTCAAATCTACACCAAAATCTATCCTCAAATCTACACTAAACATAGTCCTTTGATCTAGCAAAAATATATCCTCAATCTCTATCCTCAAGCCTTAACTCAAGGCTTGACTCAACTCAATCAACTCTTGATCTACCCTAAACCTTAACTCAAGGTTTGAACAAATCAATCAAACTATACTCTCCAAGTCTTCTCAAAGACTTATCTCAAATCTACCTTGTAAGCTTCCACAAAATCTCACACTAAATATATCCACAAGTCCTCTCTAGAACTTGTCCAAATATGCTCACAAGTCCTCTCTAGAACTTTTACAAATCCTTACAAGTCCTCTCTAGAACTTGCTCAAATCTGCTCTACAAGTCCTCTCTAGAACTTGCTCAAATCTGCTCTACAAGTCCTCTCTAGAACTTGCTCAAATCTTCTCTATAAGTCCTCTCTAGAACTTGCTCAAATCTGCTCAATAAGTCCTCTCAAGAACTTATCCAAATATGTATTGTAAGCTTCCACAAAATCTCACACAAAATCAGTCCACAAGTCTCCTCAAAGACTTACCTCAAATCTGCTCAACAAGTCCACATAGAACTTGTCCAATCTCATAGAAACATAAAGAGAATTGTTAGAGACTCAATATGCTCTATACTCATCACAATGCTCAATCACTCTCTTAGAAACATAAGGAGAATTGTTAGAGACTCAATATGCTTCAAATTCAACTCAATGCTCAATCACTTTCTCAACTCAATTCAGAATATAGAATAGTTTGTTTTATGGAACTTGAACAATCACTTCACACATCCACTTGACTAGGCTCAACCAACTCTACTCAACCAATCACTCAATGAAACACCCCTTTCTCACAAACCCTAGTCCAAGCATATGAACACCAACTCAAAATATTTCCAACAATGCTCAACAACCAATCTCACATAACAATGATACTCATGATCTTTGCAAACCCTAGTTCAAGTTCTTTGCTCAACAACTCACTTCAACAACAATGCTTATAAAACAATCCTCACATAGCAATGATACTCATGTTCTTTTCAAACCCTAGTTCAAGTTCTTCACACAACCAATGGCTTCAACAATAATGCTTAACAAACAAGTCTCACATAGCAATGATACTCATGTTCTTTTCAAACCCTAGTTCAAGTTCTTCACACAACCAATGGCTTCAACAACAATGCTTAACAAACAAGGTTTTAACAACAATTCTTTATTCTAGAAAACCTTGAAGCATTAACTCAACATACTCAATAGGAAACCCTAATCAAGTCCTTTTCACTCCAAATTTATTTTTAGAAAAACCAATCACACAACTTAAATTTGGAAGAATATGCCCATACCTTTTTCTTGATGATAAGGAACTTCAAGAAACTACCACAACAATAAAACACTTCTTTGCCAAGCTCAAGAAGGTTAGTTAACAATACAAGGCATATAATAATTCATGAATACACCTTATTACTCCAATATTAAAATAATATCCAACACCACAATAATTTGAATATTCACTTCTCAAAACCCTAGGACATCACAAATTGATCTCAATCAAACATATTTATCATAAGCCACTTCAGAATTTTATTCTTCAAAAATCAATCTACTTTTCTACTTATGACTCCCTATTTTATTATTGCATTTTAAAGATAAAACCTTTAATAAATAATGCAATAACTAATCTTTCCTTTTCTAAGGTAAAAGAGCTTTTATCCACCAATTAAAATTTCACCTAACACTTTTATAAAACCCACAAAACTCCTTTTTAACTTAGGCACTAATCAAACCATTTACCTCCTTATTTCTCCTAAGTCTAACCTTAGCCTAAGTCAAAAATCAAATATCAAATAAAAGAATGTTACCACTTTGGCTTTGCATGAAGCACTTCTCTCCTTAAGTGCTTTCACCTTGGCTCCCAATGACGTGGAGCCACATGCTCCCTTGGAGCCTCCACTCCCTTGCACCCTTTGATTTCCACAAGCCATGTCTTGGCTTCTTCTCTCACGCTGCCCTAAGTCTTCGCATGAACTGTTGTTTCACGAGGAGAAATTTCGTAAAGCTTGGAGATCAATTATTTTGGTGGATGAGAGGATGCTTAACCTTTGAGAAGGCTATGGTATTTATATACCATGTGCCTTTGTTTCTTCACGTCGGTGGTGAGAACGTGGTGACATCGGCGAAAGAGGGGCAAACCTTACCCATGAATAACCCAACGCTCAAGCTTTATAGTATGCGCCCAAACTTTATTAAAGTGCCCAAACTTTAGCTTATTTAATTTATTAAATATAATAAATTAAATTCTTTTGAAGAATTTAATTATTATAATTTAATAATTAAATGGGCTTTGGTCTTTTAAACCAAACTTTAGGGCATCCTCGGTTTTTAGAAAAACCTTGCAACTTGCCCACATGGTTTTAATGAAAACCATTAAAATTACCACCATTGGTTTTAATAAAAACCATTAAAATTGCCACCATTGGTTTTAATAAAAACCATTAAAATTGCCACCATTGGTTTTAATAAAAACCATTCAAATATGCCATTCATAATATTGCGAGGTGTGCTATGATGTCTTTTCACTTGCACCTTTCAACCATTCGACATCAGTGGTGATTCGCTTCTTGGCATCAATGACAACTTCATGTTTTGACATAAATCAACAATGCCATATTTCTATCTTGACATCAATGACAACTCTTATGGACTCAAAATGTCCAACAATCTCCCCCTTTGTAATTGATGGCAACCCAACTTATTTTTACTGAAAACTTGAACTTTCCTTTGTTCTGCTCCCCTTGGGACATTGCTTCCCCTGGCTCAATGCTCTCTCCTCTTTTCTCAAATACCAAATCTCTCTCCCTTACTCAAATATCTCCCCCTTTGACATCAATGGAAAAGGGTCACCTTTGGTGCTCGAGGCTAAGAATGAGCCTCTTAGCTTAGCCCCTCCCCCACCTCCTCTTGAGGTGGTTAATTTTGGGATGGGAGTATTTCTACTCCCAGAAAGCAATGTTCTTTACATTTATCCTCTTTCTTTCTTACTTGATCCTTCTTATTCCTTTGACTTTTTCTTTCCATGTACATGTTTCTATCCATGTCTACATTCTTGTCCCTGTTCCTGTTCCTATTCATATCCATGTTCCTGTTCTTGTTCCTACTTGATTCTGAAATGTCTACTCTACACCACTTTGTTGTGTGACCATAATTATTGCACTTATAACACTTAATTTTATTATTCCTTGGAGGTGAAAATTTCTTAGTATTTCTCCTAGTGAAGCCATATCCTCTTCTATCATGAACCCTACAATTCATATATGTATTGTAAGATTCCACAAAAGCTCACACCAAATCTATCCACAAGTCTTCTCAAAGACTTGTCTCAAATCTACTCAATAAGTCCAAAAAAAACTTTTCCAATATCATAGAAACATAAAGAGAATTGTTAGAGACTCAATATGCTTTATACTCATCATAATTCTCAATCACTCTCTCAAAAACATAAGGAGAATTGTTAGAGACTCAATATGCTTAAAATTCACCTCAATGCTCAATCACTTTCTCAACTCAATTCAGAATATAGAGTATTTTGTTTTATGGAACTTGAACAATCACTTGACACTTCCACTTGACTAGGCTCAATAAAATCTAGTCAACCAATCACTCAATGAAAAACCCATTTCTCACAAACCCTATTCCAAGCATATTAACACCAACTCAATATGTTTTCAACAATGCTCAAAAACCAATCTCACATAACAATGATACTCATGATATTTGCAAACCCTAGTTCAAGTTCCCTTCTCAACAACTCACTTCATCAATAATGCTTATAAAACAATCCTCACATAGCAATGATACTCATGTTCTTTTCAAACCCTAGTTTAAGCTCTTCACACAACCAATGGCTTCAACAACAATGCTTAAAAAACAAGTCTCACATAGCAATGATACTCATGTTATTTTCAAACCCTAGTTCAAGTTCTTCACACAACCAATGGCTTCAACAACAATGCTTATCAAACAAGGTTTTAACAATAATTCTTTATTCTAGAAAACCTTGAAGCATTAAACCAACACACTCAATAGGAAACCCTAATCAAGTCCTTTTCACTCCAAACTTATTTTTAGAAAACCAATCACACAACTTAAATTTGGAATAATATGCCCATACCTTTTTCTTGATGATAAGGAACTTCAAGAAACTACCACAACAATAAAACACTTCTTTGCCAAGCTCAAGAAGGTTAGTTAACAATACAAGGCATATACTAATTCATGAATACACCTTATTACTCCAATATTAAAATAATATCCAACACCACAATAATTTAAATATTCAGTTCTCAAAACCCTAGGACATCACAAATTGGTCTCAATCAAACATATTTTTCATAAGCCACTTCAATATTTTACCCTTCAAAAATAAATCTACTTTTCTACTTATGATTCCCTATTTTATTATTGCATTTTAAAGATAAAACCTTTAATAAATAATGCAATAACTAATATTTCCTTTTCTAAGGTGAAATAGCTTTTATCCACCAATTAAACTTTCACCTAACACTTTTATAAAACCCACAAAACTCCTTTTTAACTTAGGCACTAATCAAACCATTTACCTCCTTATTTCTCCTAAGTCTAACCTTAGCTTAAGTCAAAAATCAAATATCAAATAAAAGAATGTTACCACTTTGGCTTTGCACAAAGTGCTTCTCTTATTAAGCACTTTCACCTTGGATCCCAATGAAGTGGAGCCACATGCTCCCTTGGAGCCTTGACTCCCTTGCACCCTTTGATTTCCACAAGCCACATCTTGGCTTCTTCTCTCACGCTACCCTAAGTCTTCGAACGAACTGTTGTTTCATGAGGAAAATTTTTGTAAAAGCTCGGAGATCAATTATTTCAGTGGATGATAGGATGCTTAACATTTGAGAAGGCTATGGTATTTATATACCATGTGCCTTTGTTTCATCACGTCGGTGGTGAGAACATGGTGACATCAGTGGAAGAGGGTCAAACCTTACCCGTGAATAACCCGACGCTCAAGCTTTATAGTATGCACCCAAAATTTATTAAAGCACCCAAACTTTAGCTTATTTAATTTATTAATATAATAAATTAAATTATTTTGAAGAAATATTTATTATAATTTAATACTTAAATGGGCTTTTGTCTTTTAAACCAAACTTTAGAGCATCCTCAGTCTTTAGAAAAATCTTGCTAACTTGCCCATATGGTTTTAATGAAAACCATTAAAATTACCACCATTAGTTTTAATAAAAACCATTAAAATTTCCACCATTGGTTTTAATAAAAACCATTAAAATTGGCACCATTGGTTTTAATAAAAACCATTCAAATCTGCCATTCATAATATTGTAAGGTGTGCTATGATGACTTTTCACTTGCACATTTCTACCATTCGGTGTCAGTGGTGATTCACTTCTTGGAATCAATGACAAATTCATGTTTTGACATAAATCAACAATTCCATCTTTCTATCTTGACATAAATGACAACTCTTATGGACTCAAAATTTCCAACATCAAAAAGTAGAAAAGCATAACCATTGTGCATAAACAAAGTGCATAAATATTAGGGTTCCAATAAAGGATTCCATGTAACACACTTACCCCATACATAGATGAAACAAATTTATACCAATGAAAATGACTTCCAAGGTGATATTTTGTTTTCAAACATAAGACACAACAAAAAACATTCAGTCACATATAGAAGGGCTAAAAGTTATCTTTCTAAATTTTAATGATCCTCTAATTAATGCTCTAATAGGTATCAGGTGTAAATCTTGCTAAAAGCAGGTATAAGTATTACAAAGTCAAATGCTCTAATATATCACCTCATTATGAATTTAAACTATACATACACATTTTATAAAAAATGTTAAAACAATGCTATGAACATGGAATCTCCAACATATTACTCCATGTTAGGTTTATTTAGCCTACTCCAAGCCTCCAAGAATCATCCAATATTTGCCTCCATGGTTTTCTCTAAGTCACCTCCTCCCTTTCTTTTTTCCATTCGAAAAACATGATCACTTTTCCCCCTAGCCATCCCCCTAAGACCACATGCACTCTTTTTAAAAATGATCATGCTCCTATCTCACCTTGTTCAATTTGGAAGGTGGGTGTACCTTTCATTATGACCAGAACCCTTGCTTATACCCATGTAACATGGAGATAATCTAATGACTACCTTAATATGAAAGTCAAAGGGAATGTGACTTCTTTCCTAAAATACCTCATTTGTATTGTCTTCTACAAGGCCATCCAATAAAAAAATATAACGTATGCCCTCAAAGGATTATTCCCTTTTCATTTTATTTCCTAAATAAAAGAATTTTTCTAAATTTGAACTATTATATTTCCATAATAATAATTTTCAATTAACAGTTCAAATCTCGAGCCTTGTTGGATTGAATGCTTGTCCCTTTCATGGTGATTTCAGTGGTGTAAAAGGTTTTAAATGATTATGACATGGTGGTTATAGGGGTATACTGCATGAGTACTCTATGGTGACTTCTGAGGTGAACAATGCAGAATATTGTGGCGACCATAAAAGACGAACAACATGTCTAGTTCATCATGGCGGTTATCGATTTTACCATGCAAACTAAAAAAAATCAATTAATCTATTATATTTCCACAATATATATATTTTTAAATTAATCTATTACATTTTCACAATTTAATAAAATTTTAAATTAATCTATTATATTTCCACAATATAATTCAATCCAAACATATATAATTTCCCCTAATTAATTAATTTTCCCAATTAATTAATTTAATCCTAATTAATTAAATCAAATGCAAGTATCAAAACTAATATCAAAGTATTAGCTTGGTATTGTCCACCTAGGTATTAATAAAATCTCTATTTTACTAATACCCTCCTAGGTGGATCCACTCTTGGTGGCCAATATTTTCTCCCACCTGCAAGCATAGTTAACCTGTAAAACCATATTAAATCAGCAATACCATGTTCACAAAACATAACACAATTGCATATAGTCAATTAAATGCATCAAAACTAAGTATCAATCATCATCTATCAATACATAGTCCCTCTCATACAAAGTCCTACCAAGGTGGGTCATGACATTCCATTTCTTTTTTATTTCATCCCTTTATGGGATGCACCATAGGAAGTAATTTCTTCTTTAGGTTCAAGGCATGATGAGTAGAACATATTAATTTAGAGTTATTTAGACTTATGTTATGATATGGATTCTTAATTTTTAGATATTTATGATGATATATCCAATAATATATATGATCAACGCTCGATTTGTCCAACACCCAACTAGGTTGAAATTATTTTGAAGGATTATCAATCTATTCTATCTCTTGAGAAACACTGGAAGGCTCCTTCCCGAGTACTGACTTTAAGGGAAATAAATTCTCAAGACCCTTTCACTTATTCTCAAGCTAGGATAGACCAAAATAGGAAGTTTTTTTGTTGATAGAGTATAAGGATCTAATAAATAAGGAGACTTCAAAGTTGGTTCCTCTTCTAGAAAGGAAGAATTTTGTTAGATGCAAATGGGTCTAAAGACAAAATACACTTTGTATGGTTACGTACAGAAGCATAAGGTACACTTTATTACTAAGGGATTATCTCAATAAGAGGGAGTCAACTATTCTAAGATATTTTCACTGGTGTCTAGCATGGACTCAATCATGATGATTCTCTCAATTACTATCTCATATGAATAGAAGGTATTTTATATGGATGTGAAGAGTTCATTTATATATGAGGAGATTCATGGGGAAATATACATGTACTAGTCATATAGTTATGAGCTTTAGGGACACATTATTGGTTGGTCATATAACTAGGTCCTTGTATGAATTTAAGTAGGCTCCTCATGCATGATATTAGAATATCAATTATTTTTTCCTCAATTTTAGATTTTAGTGATGTGAGGTTAAATATGAAATTTACATCAAACATTAGAATGGAGAAACTTTTGTGATTGTGTTGTATGTTGATGATGTTATGACTTTGTTCTAATTTTTAAAAATGATATGTTTGGAGTTTTTCCATAATTTTTAGTGGATTAAATTGATCAAATAGACTCTAGCATCATCATTTCTCAACCAAAGTATGCTTTGGATATTTTTTAGTTTTTTTATGATGGATATTGTAAGTTTTCTTGGACTCATTTTAACTCAAGCCTAAAACCTTGCATTGATTAGCCTACACCTTTGGTAGATGCCACACCATATTATTATCTTGTGGGAGGACTTCTCTATCTTACTCATACTCAACCTGATATAGAATTTCCTATAAGTTATTATTCTAAATATATGCAAGCACCATAATAGAGTCACTACATAGTATCTAAGAGGATTCTCAAATACATCAAAGATATATATCAAATGGGTATTCACTACTCCATTGGTTCTCATCCAATTTTAATAGGATTTTTAGATGCCAATTGGGTATGTGACTTGGATGAGTAGAGGTCCGTCATAGGCTTTGTATTATAATTGGGATCCTATCTCATTTCTTGTTGTTCTATATGCCAATACACTATTTATCATTTGTCCATGTATACTAAACATTGTGTTGCAAATGAGACAACTAAGCATTTTAGGTGTATGCTTATTATTTTGAAGAAGTTTAGCATTCATTGCACATTTCCAATCTCCCATGTATGTGACAATCAAATCATCATCCCACTTTTCTATAGTCTAGTGTTCCATTAATGGAAAAAGCACATATAGGTATACATGTATTTTGTGATATGGATTCATACATATGGGATGCTTTATCAATTGTTTGTGCCTTCATTAGACTAGGAAACAAATATTTTGAATAAGTCCATGCCCAATGTAACTATTGTGGACATGTAGGATCTTCTTAGAGTTGGAGAGTGTCCCTTGCAAGGATATGATAAGGGTCTTTATATATGTCCCTCATTTAACTTAAAGGGGTTAGTTCGAATATGTGGTGGTTAATCTCCTCTTGAGGTTACAAATTATTTTTGTACTTGTTTGATCATATTTTCCCTTTGGGTTCGTGTAAACTTTGAAAAGTCACTTTTATATTTTTTGTAATATTTTATTTATGAAGGTTCGTTTCACAGCATTGACCTAAATGTTACTTGTAATTGGGAATAATAGTCCATACCAACTACTTTGCTTATTAGTGAGAGCGTAATTTCATTTTCATTTAGTAAGATTTCTTGGTTTCCACATACAACCCATTGTATTTTGTGTTCCTTTTCATTTTGTGTATTCCTTTCTTAAGCAATACTAGGAAATGTTGGATTTCATTTATTTCTATAAATTACTATGAAATACAACACACAAGCCTTGTTCCTAGATGTTTAATATCCTCCTTGACCTACACCAGTGTAAATAAATATGTTGTTATGATGAATACAAGATGGGTCTCTTCTTCTTGTTCTAATTCATACAATTGTTATACTTATTTCAATAATTAAATTATTAAAATTTTATATTCTATTTTTTTATTATTGAAGTTCCTTCCAAAACAACTTAGGCTTATTATTCCCTAAACAAATTAGTTATTCTCATCTAACACTCACATATTCTTCATTTTTTCTTTCTTAGTTTGTAAAATATTTTGTTTTCCTCTTCTTTACTTGGTTCTTTTATATCTATCCTTGTTGCTTTACATTCTTCATCAAACCATGTACTTGTCAAGATGTTATCTTTTTCCTTCTACCTAACTTTAGATATTTTGCATCCTTTCAATACCTCTAGAATTATATTTTTTAACTCATGACTTTGGATACCTTAATATCTTGTTTCTTTTCCTCCTTTTTCAAATATATTTTATTGTTTCCTTGAAAATTAGATTATTCTGTTGGTTTAGGAGGGCATTCCCTTCTATTGACCATTGTTTAATTAATTGCATTTTTTCTATTGCCTAATTTATTTTCTTCCATGAAAATTTTACCAACACTCAGTTGAGTTCAAATTATAATTCTATTAGAGATTATTTAATATTTATTTTGAGTATCTTCTTTATCGAACTTTATGAGAAAATAATATAGTGAATAGTTCTTGTCCTATTGTGATTTTTGCATGTATACTTTTGATATTTCTTCAATCTTCTCATACCATTTATCTGATTAATCCATGTATACAATATAGGATCAATAATTAATCACCAAAATGAGTAGTGACTTATCTATCCTTTAAGCACTTGTCCATTATTGATTTTCTTCTTATGCTAACATAATGGATTGCTACCAAGATCCTACTTGCTACTTACAATATTTTTTTTATTACTTTATATCAATGCATTCAAATCCACTATTAAAATTATCTCTCCAATTTTGAAGTATGAGGAGATGTATTTTTTAAATGTGCATGTTAATCCCCTAAGTTCATCCCATATATTTTTTGTAGGCTTTATATGTCTATGTACAAAAACAAAAAGTTACAATTCTAAAATCTCTTCTATTTTCCATTATTTTAATCCAAACTTATTGTCTATTTTGGCCTTATTTCTATAGTTGAATACAATTACCCTATGTTTTATTTATCAAAACTAGTATTCCTCCATATACCTTGATATTTCATGTTGTTTTATTCCATATACCTTCAAATGTTAGGGTATTATAGCTATCATGCATATATTTTTTTGAGATAAATTTTATCTTCCTTCTATTATGGGCCTAACCCTTGTCGTATCCTTCATGTATAGACTCTATAATTCTAACAAACAAAGTCTATATACTCTTGGCATTCATTTCCATATTTATTTTAAAATTTTTGATTAGAGATGCAAATATTTTATTTTATCATATATGCCCATTTAATTTACTTCCTAATTATCCATTCTTTCTCCAAATACCCTCTTCTTTCTTCTTATTGTATTGGTGTCTCTAAAAATAAATTTACTAGTGATGTAAGCCTTTCCATTTTTAATATGCCCTTTTGTCTTCCATTCTTTGTTTCAATTTTTTTCTTCCAATTCCACTATTTTATATTCTTTTTGTTTTGGGGTTAACCATTCACATAAGAGAAATTGTGAATCATTTGGAAGACTCCTATTAGGAATTGGTTCTTGTCCTTATTTTTTTTAGCATGGTAACTTTTATAAGTCTACATCTTCCTTCTCTTATTTTCTCCATACCCCTCACTTGGAAAATCTATGCTTTTCATTTTAGGTTATCTTTGAGGAATAATCCTATAAGATTTATTGTGTCTTAAAATTCTTCATAGCCTTTTACTAGTTTGATAAATATGTGGTTTATCTATCATATATTTCCTTTGCATGTACTTTATTTTGTGTTTTATCCATATGTTTCTTGCTATATATTAATCCTATTACCACTTGTGTCCATATATTAATCTAATTTATCTAATTTATCATATTGCTCTCATATATTTTCATATCTAGCATTTGTATTTTTTATGTCACATGTGTTTCTTCCCTAGTGTATTTTAGACCTATGTTCATATTTGCTAATTCTTAAGTGGTTTACATATTTTTAGTTTAAGGTTTTTAATTCTTGTTGTCTCCTTTTAAAACTTCTTATAACATTACTACTTGTTAATTTAATATTCTATTATCCTCCTCTAGCTTCTTGAAACTTGAAATTAATATCTTGCTAACTAATTTTCTTGCATTCCATTCTAGTTTTGAAGATCATCTACTCTTCAACATAAATATCTAATTCATTTTGTAGTATTTCTATTTGTTACCTTAGTATTCTATTGTGCATATATAATTTTTTATTTCTATCCTTAAACTATTGGATTTTGTAGTTATTCTCTTTCTCCCTAGCTCTAATGCATTGTAATATACTCTTGAAGTCGATGTACTCCTTAGTATGAAACTCTAATGCCCATATAACTAGGGTTGATATGGGCCTATACCATTCTTCATATTGTATCACTTATATTTTCTTCTCATCTACTTGATATACCATTTTTTGTCTAGTTATTCAATCTTGATTTTGGTATATCTAGAACATGTTTTTGCTCTATGCTTATTTTATGTAGATTTTTGGTTTTCTTATGTTTTAGTATCCTAGGATATAATTTTGAGTTTACCAAAATTAACATTTTTCTTTTATCAATTAATTTTATGTCTAGTTGGATTGGTCATATATTAAACAACCTTATGTTCCTTATAAGCATGTTGTATATAGGTAAAATTGCCCTATCATGTAGAATTCTCAGCTGGATTCGTTGGGAGCCAAGGTGAATCGTGGGGGTGTGTTATATTCTCTAAACTTGGGAACATGAAAGGACAAGTTCACCAGGAATGATTTTAGGACTCGCTCCAAGTTTGGTATGGAAGTGTTTGATGTGTCAATTAAGAATACACCTATTATTTGGCCTTTCTAAACTAAACTATGAAAAGGAAAGAACAATGAAAGACATGCAAGATGCAAGAAGATAATAACTAACCCTAGTATGATTTTATAATTCAACGATGTCTAACCCTAGGATTTCAAAATAAAAACTTTCAGAAAGGGTCCAAGGAAGATGCAAAAACAAGATTAAAATCCTATATGCACCCTATATGCTTTTATTCTTTCAAATGGCTAGAAATTCAATAAAATATTTTCATTTACTTATAATCAAGGTTTTGGACAAAAATGAACAAAAGAAAACACAAAATAGCCTAATGATATATTAGGGAACTTATATGATATGGTGGTTGATCCGAGCTTTGTCTTACATCCAAAATATCCAATGCTTCCAAACTTGCAAAATAACTCCACAAATCCTAGAAAAAATGATCAATATTTGGGGGTCTGGTTAGGCCACTATAAGACTAAGCTTGGACGCACAGTCATGTTCCCTTGGTCCTTTTATATGATCATCCAAAATAAAAATTGAACTTTGACCTTTGGAACATGCAAAAATACATAAAAATAGATATGTAATAATAAAATGAAATGTAGATAGGATAGACATAACAAAATGCTAAAAATACTCAATGCAAATTAGGGTTTTGGGGTGTGAAACTTGCCCCCAAGACTTAATTTACAAAATTTATGCCCTGTAAATATGTACCATAAATTTGGCATACCAAATTCATCCCCTATATAGGTGGGGCACAAATTTGATTTAGATGCCATTTTCAGGCCTCAAAACAACACAAATTGAGCATACAATGAAAATAGACTTGTGAAGAAAAATAAAATAAATGCAAAACTTGATGAGCTAATGGAGAAAGCAATGAGTAATGAAGAGGTGGAAGAATAACTCCAATGAGGTTGATCTATCCAATCATAGACTCCTCCACTCAATAACCAAGGGTAGAAATCACCAAAATACAAAATAGCAAAACAAGTTGCAGTAGAAGAACACATGATAGCATGAATAAATGAGCAAGTCAATAGTTAGCATCTCCTTAAAAATTATTGGGGTAATCTCAGGGAATACAAACCCTTATTTTGAATAGGGTTGGAGGAAAAATAGATGGGAAAATGAAATTTCACCGCAAGAAAGGACCAACACCAAAATGAGCCAACAAGGGGAGGGATTTTAGTGAGAAAAAACCCCCTAGAACACTAAATTTGTGCCCTATAATTATAGGACATGAATCTGGAAAGCCAAATTCATGCCTCGTATAAATTGGGCATTAATTTGGTAAATCTAAGGAAATAAGGCATATGGGGAAAGAAAAAGGGACCCAAATTTACAGTTAGCAAGTTTGGATGGCTAGCTAAGGGTCTAAGGAAGAATTGACTTATTTTTATGGGTCAACTTTTTGTGTCTACATTTTTCCCTCTCTTTTATGCATTTACAACACAATAAATGCATCAAATAAATATGTAGACTTGTATGGGCAAACACAGAAAGGGGTGGTCGATTTAGGAAAAATGGGTAGTGTAAAAAGGGATGTTAGCCTAAACAGCACAAATTTACACGTAAAATGAGGTATTACTACCATTAATGCCTATAATACTAGGGTGCCACTTTGAGTTTTTATAAGGAATACAAAATTTTAGAGAAAAAACTTGAAAAAAGTGAACAAAAGGCAAAAAAGTAAAAATCAACAAAAGACAAGACAACAAGAGAGAAAAGGAATTAAGGGGAGGAGAGATAAAAAATGGAGGGAAAATAAAAGGGAGGGAAGAAAAGAGGAAAATGAGGGGAAAGAGGCCCATTTTCACTACATGAGGACGAGAAAAGAGCTTTGGAGAAGAATCGCTACCAACTCATCATGCTATCGTGGTGATGGGTAAAGCAAGGACCGCTACTAAACAAGTGAAGGTAAGGATTGAGATCCACTTGCTCATTTTTTATTTTGCACCTGCACACACAAAACAATTTAGTAATTTTTACATTTTTTAAAATTTTTTAAGCAATTTTTATCAAAATTCATCGCCAACCATGAATTTGGTCAAGGATCATGAATTTGGTAGGGTGCCCAAGCCAAATTCATGCATTGTATTAATGGGGTATAAATTTGGTTTGGAGGCATTGCCAAATTCATACCTGGTCATTCCAAGGCAAAAATTTGGTAAATTTTGTACAAAAAGAGCTAGATTTTTAAAATTTTATGTTTTTATGATTTTTAGATGTGTTGAAATATGAAATAATGATAACATTATATTATTATGTAAAAAATATAGTACATCTAGAGACTACCCTAGAGATTACTCGAGAGAAAAGAGTGGCGGTCGGGGAAACTGGAGACTACCTTGGAGTAGCTCTCAGTGGAGGAGAGGGAGACACTAGAGAACATGGGGCTACTACACCTGGTAGAGATGCCCCACATTGAGGTGAACCAATACCTAATGATAGCTCTCGTGGAGCAATGTATCAAAAATCATACACATTCTGGCTATTTATCGGGGAGATGATAATCATACTAGAGGATGTGTGGCACATGTTAAGGATTCCCATAAAAGGAGTACTATTTGCATGGTATAGGTGTTGATGGTGGGATCAAATATGAGGTTAGGGGACCTGATACATATGATGTAGTGGAGTGGATTCCATGTTGATAAGATGCCATGTTGATATGGAGTTAGGGCATTGACATCCATACTATGTAGAGTGGTGATAGGGATGTTGTTGTTCCATACCAGTAGGTGACACCTGCCATGGGCACTAGCGAGAGTAGTGGCAGACATGTGGGATTAGGGAGTCATATTTGCATGGGCACCATATGTACTAGCTCGATCATATATAATGCTACATAGTGTTGTGTATAAGTGACATATATGGCTGATCTATATAACATTGCTCCAGGTATGGTGTTGGAAGCACATAGTAGTATAGATACTATGTGCACTACCAAGACTGTTTCCCAACATGGAATGACCAAAAAAATATAAGTGGAGCTGACACTATGAGCATGGGCGTAGGGAGGTAGGTGATATATGAGCTACGTGAGCACCAGATTATATGGTTATCATGGCATCTACACCCAAGCTATATGAAGGACACAGAGGAGTTAGCTCAGGTGAGGAGGATCCAATGGCTCATCATTAATAAGTGTGAGTGAGATTAATTTAGGCTTGACCAAGTATAGAACCAGTTCAAAATTCTATAGGATATTTCAAATTTGGAAGACTACTGGTTTAGCTAGGTGAGGAAGGACCCACCATGATACAAATGTGATCTTGATGTGGCAAGGTGGGTGGATGATGATATGTATGATCCATTGTATGTGGGTCCAGGGGTGGACAAAATCAAGGTGGTACTTAGGTACAAGATATGGTATATGAGCATTACACCCCTAAGGATATCTCCACTTGTGCTAGTCTAGATATGCTATATGATGAGCTGATAAGTGTATATGGCACTTTGAGAGACCACTCGATGTGCCATAAATAGGTGATAGAGAGGCACAATCCCATCCATACCATCATAGGTATAGATTCACATGGAGATAGGGATAGCCATGAGGGGGACCACCATGATATCTAGCTTAGGAGGGGGAGCCAAAAGGGTTACTCCAAATATGGCACAAGTAGGACCTAAGGTGATATATAGGGAAGGTAGAGGGGCTATGAGCCAAAATGATAGTGATGCAAATAGAGATAGATTCCATCTATAGTGCACTAGACCAGGCTCAAGCAAAGCAGGACATAGTACAAGCTGAGGCAAATCACCTCAAAGGGGAGATGGATTGATGGATCCAGGTAGAGAGGATGTCTATCATGGTATAAATACAACATATTGAGGGAGGACACCTATTATTGATAGAGCTACAAAGGATGAGGGAGTCATATGAGATAATAATATAGAGAGTGGCCTACTACCAGATGTACTATTACCATATTGTTACAACTGATTAAAGGGTTCCAAAACCATCATATCAATAGTCATAGAGTCATTCATAGTCATGAGCATAATCTGGTTCATGATCTATGAACATGACTACTCCACCACCTTCAATAGGTGGAGCAAAGGGAGCAAGCTCACATAACTAGGGCTAGTATTGGGAGGACATGTCAATTTTCACTGTGGTATGCATCCCTAGGGATGGTTGAGAGTTTCAATTTCTCTTTTGTGGCACATCAACTAACAAGCATACAATTAGTGCTATCAAGTAATATTAGCTACAATTTATTTATGTGTTATGGTACAAAAATGTATGTGCTTATGTGTGATTGCTTTATTTATTTATTATTAAATTATTTTGTTTTTTTGTGTATGCATGGTGAACACAAATATAATAGATGCAATGAATGAATCCTGGATGGATGAAATGAAATGGTATGAATCTAACCAAGTGCAATGTAGCTAACATGCAAACCTAAATCAAATGCATGGTTGAATGAAAAAAAAGCTCCAAAAAGGTCAAAATAAAAAAGAAAAGGACAAAACCCTGTGAGGATGTATGCTCACAACTGATTGATATGGAGGCTTCCCCTAACATGTGGCCATGAAGCTATCATGTGAGGGTTGTAAGCTTACAATGATAAATAAGGTGTAGTTGTACCCGCTACGGGTGTAGTGCTCACTAGTGGTCAAAGAAAATAAGAGATATATCCACTGGTATGTATGCTCAAAAATGGTTAAATAGAGGCTTCCGCTTGCTCGTTACCATGAAGTTGTCCATTGTGGGGTTCTAAAATGATGTGAATGATGTGCCAAAGTGAGTACTACCTAATAGGCGTGTAGTGGGTATGATAAAGTATATGGACAAAGCCAATGAAGCAAAATAATAACCATATCCCTTGACTTGGAGAGATATAAGTGATAAATACTTTCAAGGTCAAGGGATATAGAATGGCATGAGTGAATGCAATGATGTAAATACACAAAACATCCTATGTTGGGGATTTTCTAGGCATTATATCCCTAGTGAGAGTGCAATACATGTAATCTATGACCTAACTAGGTGTCATCACTTGCCATAATCGCAAAGTTCCCAAAAGTCTATATGGTCAAGCAATCATACAAATATGACCAAGCAAAAATGCAATTGTATATCAAACAAAATATGATAGGTATTCACACATTATGATAAAGCAATCCAAATGCAATATATATGAAAATGCAATAACATGCACATAATTGTTTTTTATTTGTTGTTAGAAGATGGATTACATTCATTGATTTTTGAATTTGGTACAAATTCTAAATGTGTCATCTATTTTAACAAACATGATGGTGGTGCAAGGATCTAACCCATCAAAGGAATTACTATTATGCATGATATTTTTATGATTCTAATCATGAATGGGATATCCCATAGTATATTCTCTAAATGATGTTGCATGAAATTCAATGCAAAATCTGACTGTACCATCCTTTTCTATGAAAGGGGGAACAATTACCAAGTTTGCAAGGGCTCTATAATATAGGGGAATAGGGTATCATCAATAATGAAGAGACTTAACATGTGCAACACAAGGGAAAATATCTTTGAAGGAGTCTAGGATATATCCTAATGAGCTATTTCACAAGGGGTACTCCTTATAGTATTCTTCTTTGGGACCACACTAGACTCATGATGCCCAATGGTTACCATATTGTTAAAAATAATATCTAAAGCATAATAGGGTCCCTCATCCTCATCACTCCACTCTAATATTTTATGATCTAAATATTTAGCATATGTAACAACACAATCATCAGTATCAAAGGGTAAAGGTTAGTTTTTATTAGAAATGTAGCCTACACCACACCTCTTAGGCCAAATATCAACATCCAAGGATTCTTTATTACCCTTTTTTGTAGCTCCAAACCTTTACCTATACATCCCATACTAAATGGGATTTTCTTGGAAAGTGGGTAATTACTGGATATGTAACAATGGGCAAAAGAATGCTCAATAAGACAAGGGTTGCTACCTCTTTATTTTAGGGATGTACCTATGAATATAAAAGTACACATGCTAATGTGTATAACTTCACCCTTCTTATGATGTAAACCTATAGTCCTTGGTGAATGTGGTATCTTAGAAAGATCTAGAAGAGGCTCTTGAAGAAATGAATTAACTTGATCCCATGATGAAACATTGATGAGAGATTCCTCACTCACCTTTAGATTTTAAAATTTCTTGGTTATGTGATATGAGGAAACTAATGGGAATAAATTAATATAATATTGAGCTTTCTCAACCAATGAATAATATTCAAATGGGTGAGGGTCACCTTAAATGGTGGCCAGTTGATCTTTAGATTAAAACTTCAAACATTGATGAAAAGTAGAAGGGACCACCCTCATCACATGAATCCAAGGGCATCCAAGAAGAATATTAAAAGATGTAGGGAAATACACCACATAGAACAAGGAACAAGGTATCTAAGATCTTAGGTCTAACCCTAAGGGAAAGGGATATAATACTGTAAGCTTCTTGGGACTCATTGTTGAAATCTTTGATGATGATATCAGATTTAGTTAAGTCTTCCTATTTTAATCCAAACTTTTGGAAGAATTGATAAGTGCATAAATTGAGGGAAGAACCATTATCAATAAAAATATATTTAATAATTTTTTTCCAAATGAATGTAGTAATGAAGAGGGAAGAATCCTCTCACAAGTCTAAGGAAGGCATATCATCATCCAAGAATGTGATATGATGTATCCCAAGAGAACTTACAACATTAATCATAGCACTAGAGGAAATGTCTTGAGGAATAGATTGTTGTCTTAGAAGTTTCAACAAAGCTTCCCTATGAATATGAGAAGTTTACAAAAGTTCTAAGAGAGAGATTGAAGAACATGTGCTTATACTGAGAGGGAGGGGTGAATAGTATAACATAAAAAAAATTCCCAAATAGAAGCATCAGCATTAATGAAACCATAAACATCACACAAAACATCACACACATAAGAGACACCATTTTAACATGGTTCACCCAATGTGGGCTACCTCCATAGAGAAAATATTTTACTAAAACTTTCTCAATCAATATCTTGGGAATCCTTCCTAAA
This sequence comes from Wollemia nobilis, assembly GCA_028583015.1. NCBI lineage: Eukaryota > Viridiplantae > Streptophyta > Pinopsida > Araucariales > Araucariaceae > Wollemia > Wollemia nobilis. The sequence goes on along the minus strand of JAQPPZ010006195.1, from coordinate 5,728,602 downwards.
TTACAATGTTTATGGACTTATGTACAAAGGAGATGTTGATCCCCTAATCTCAAGTTCATGGATATCTTCCACAAGAGAACTCTTTCCCCTTCTACTCTGGCTAGTGATATTCTAAAAGACTCTGTCTCTATGTTGCACTGATTGGTGGATCTCTCTCCACTTGAAAAATTCTCACTCAGATCTTGTCTTCAATTGTCCCGGTTGCTGGATCTCTATCCATTGAGACTCTATCCTATATAATCTGTCACATCCAAATCTTTGTCTCAATACTATGCCAAACACAGTTTAGTCTATCTAGCATAGTTTTGATCAATCTCTTGCACTAAACATAGTATAGTCAATATAGTACAATTTTGATCAATAGGTTCACTCAGAACCTGCTCAAATATGCTCAACAGGTTTACCCAAATTTTTTTCTAAATCTACTCAAAAGGTTCACAAAAAACCTATATAAATCTACTCAACAAATCCTCTCTAGGACTTGCTTAAATCTGCTCAATAAGTACTCTTGGACTTGCTCAAATCTGCTCAATAAGTCCTCTCTCGGACTTGCTCAAATATTCTCAATAAGTCCTCTCTTGGACTTGCTCAAATCTACTCAATAAGTCCTCTCTTGGACTTGCTCAAATATGTTTAGCAAGATTTCACAAAAGCTTAACTCAAAATAGTCCACAAGCCTTCTCAAAGGCTTGTCTCAAATATTCTTAACAAGCTCACACAAAAATTGAACTTGTTCAATCTCATAGAATCATAAAAAGAATTTTTAGAGACTCTATATGTTCTATACTCAAAGTACAATCAATATCTCAATTCAATCTCATAGAAGCATAAAGAGAATTGTTAGAGACTCTATATATTATATACATAAATCCCAATCTGAACTTAATAGAAGCATAAATAGAATTGTTAGAGACTCAATATGTCCTATTCTTAAATCTTAATATCAACTCAAATCAATCTCATAGAAGCATAAAGATAATTGTTAGAGACTCTATATGTTCTATACTCAAATCCCAATCTCAACTAATAGAAGCATAGAAAGAATTGTTAGAGACTCAATATGTCCTATTCTTCAATATCAATCTCAACTCAAATCATAATATATAATAGTTTTTTTTATGGAAATTGAACAACCATTTCACACATCCACTTGACTAGGCTTAACCAAATCAACTCAACCAATCACATAAAGGAACAACCCTTTCTCACAAACCCTAGTTCAAGCATGTATCCACCAAATCAAAATGTTTCCAATAATGCTTTATCTAAAGTATCACATAACAATGATACTCATGTTCTTTTCTAGCTCATGTTCAAGTTCATTTCATCATCAATGGGCTTCAAAAACAATGCTAATAAAACAAGGTTTAATTACAACTCACAAACCAGAAAACCTTGAAGCATTCAACCAACCATCTTCACAAAGGAAACTTCAATTAATCCTTTTCACTCTAATGATATTTCAAAAATCAACCACCACAAACAATCAATAGGATAATGTGCCCATACCTTTTTGATGCCAATAAGTTGTCCACAAAATCTACCACACTTAATCACATCTCCCCTTTTCAATATTAATAAGGGTTATTGTTTTTAAATAATCACAATAAAATCATAACTTAATTTACACCCTTTTTACTCCAACTTCATAATCACATCCACCAAAGTCTATTTTAATAAAAACCCTTATTAAAAATAATCCATAGTAAATCTCTCAAAATCACTTTAACAACAACTCCTTATATCTCCTAAAATCAATTCTCCATTTCCATAAAAATAAAACATAAATCAAAAATGCTTTTGCAATATTTATCAAAGCCCTAATGATAAAATTTAATTCCCATTAAATACCTTATAACTCCAAAATTTAGGGTTAATAAAATTTATTAAAGGCAAAAACGTAAATACCTCTCAAGGGGATTCAAAACCCCATCTATCACACATCACGAGCATATTAACCATGGCTAATATTCCAACCAAGCCAAAGCACTCATTGGAAAAGCAAGGGCCAAAATGGTCTTTAATATTCCTCCACCTATCGCAAAGGTCAAAGCACCATAGTGCTTCCCACGCGCTGCCATCAAGGGGATTCGATCCCTGATATTTACACTGTCCAAAGTATTAGAAAAATTGATACGCCAATGTGCCATGCCTCATACCACATTTGAGATTTCCAAATCACTGAACTTTCTTCGTTGCTTCCTTTTCAAAAATTTTCACGAGCTCTTTCGAATTCCAAGGTAATTAACACACAAGAGCGAAGATGATTATTTGGTTTAATTGCCACCCCTTTATATAGTGTTTAATAACACTTTGAAGACGTCGATAGAAATATTAAAATTGTATTTGCATGATGACATCGGTGGGAAAATTTCCATTTAAATTTGAATTTAAATTTTAAATAATTAAAATTTAAACCAAACATTAAAAATCAAATAACTCCATCACTAGGGCACCTTTTTCAATGAAATGAAAGCCCAATCTGGGTTTTAAGAAAAACCTAGATCCAATATACTATCCATTATTTTAAATAAATCCTTTTATTTTCCCTTCATTGGTTTTCAAAAAAACCCTTCATAGATCCTTTTGACATTTATTGCTCTATTGACATCAATGACAATATTTCAGCTTAGGGACTCAAAATGTCCAACAATATCCCCCTTTGTCATTTATGGCAACCCAAATCCTTTTACTAAATTCTGACCTTCTTTTCTACTCCCCTTGGGGCTTTGCTCTCCCTGGCTCAATGCTCTCTTAGATATCAAATCTCTCCTTATATCCAAAAACTCTCCCCATAATACACAAATATCTCCCCCTTTGACATCAATGGCAAAGGGTCACCTTTGGGGCTCGAGGCTAAGAAATAAGCCTCTTAGCTTAGACCCTCCCCCACCTCCACATGAGGTGGTTAATTCTGGGGTGGGAGTATTCTTACTCCCCGAAAGCACTGTTATCTGCCTTTGTATTTTCCTTTTTGTTTTTGCTGAATTCTCTCACTGTTTCTTTTCATGTCATCATCCATGTTCATGTTCCTGTTCTTTTTCTCATCCATGTTCCAGTTCTTGTACATGTTCTTGTTCTTGTTATTGTTTTCATCCATGTTCCTTTTCTTGTACATGTTCTTGTTCTCATTCTTTTTTGAGCCTCTTTTCTTTTCTGAGTCTCTATTCCTGTTCATCTTCTTGTTTCTATTCATGTTCCTGTTCTTGTTCCTATTTATATTCTTGTTCCTATTCATGTTCATATTCCTATTCCTTATCATACCTATTTCTGGAATATTTTCTCTACACCATATTGCTATGTGACCATCATTATTGCACTTATAACACTTAATGTTATTATTCCTTGGATGTGCAATAGTCTTAGGATTTCTCCTAGTGAAGCCATATCCTCTTTTATCATGAATCTTTCAATTTATTGCCTTATGACCAAACTCATTACATAAATAACAATATCCTTGGAAAAACTATTCTCTTCCATATACCTGTCTTTCATGTGTCCTACAATATGAAGCCATGTGCCCAAACCTGTGACATGAGAAGCATCTCCCATTGAATCTTCCTTGCCCTAGACCTCATAGGTATCCTGTTATGATTGTTGTTCCATCTGTATGTTCTTTTCCCATTGTCCTTGTTGGACTCACTGCAATCTGACTCATCCTTAGAAGTTTCACTTTCACTTACATCTCAGAATTCCTCTTCTAAAGTATCTTCTTCTGATGTTGTTTCTTCTTCTTCAAGACTTGAAGTAGACTTTGCCTTTTCTTTTTTCTTTCCAAAACCTAGACCTATTGAACATGATGTTATATGTTGTCCATGAATGAACTTATCCAAGTTCTTAGAGCTATTTGTGAAATTCTTCATCTTGATCTTGGAGTCCTGTAAATCTTTCTTTAGAGTAGCCACTTCTTGTGGTAAATTCTCACATTCCAATATTTTTTCTTCTAACTTTTATTTGAACTTACTTGCCTTGTCCTTTGACCTTTGTAAGTTCTCTATGAGCAATAATATTTCTTCATCACATTCTTGAAACTAACTTTAAAGCTTAGAGTGTTGATTTCTTACCTTCTTCACTGTGTCAAGAGCATAGATAAGTTCACCTTTGAGATCATAACCATTATCTATTGAGTAGTTCTCTATTTGTTTTCCTTTGTCCATATCATTTCTTTATTTTGACTTGATTTCTATAGGATCACTCAATTATTTATCTTCCAAAACCATTATAAGATTCTCACTTGGACCCAATATTAAGTGTTGAGATTTATCCTCATTCTATTTGGATAAATGACATTTTTCCCTCTTGATCTCATTGAGTACATAAATATTTCTTTCTCTTATAGCACTTGCTACCAGTTTTCCGATTTTAGAATTTCTTACTTCACATCGATCTTGATGAAAGGTTACCATATGGCCTTGATCACAAAGTTGACTAATGCTCAAGATATTGTGTTTCAAGCCTTCCACATATAGAACATTTTCAGATTTTTCTTTCCCATTGCCTATACTTAGAGTTCCTTTTCCACTCATTTTTTCTGAACCATTGTCCCCAAAGTTTATTGACCCTCTATTTCCTTATTTCAAAGTTATAATTTTTTTTTTCCTGTCATGTGTCTAGAGCATCCACTATCCAGAAACCATTTCTCTTATTTATCCTAAGCATGCAATGCTATTTGAACTAGCAAATATTTTAGTTTTCCTTTTCCTTTTTATTTTTTCCTAGTAGTTTGAGCTGTGGTCTTTCTACTAGACTTAGAAATTTCTAGATTGCATCTTCTAGCTATATGCCAAAAGTTATTGCATTTGTATCACTCAACATCATCATCCATATATGATACAAGAGAATCCATACTACTACTATCATAGTCTCTATTAATGCAATGCACAACTTTATGACCATATTTATTGCAAGAGAAACAATGTCCATGGAAGAAATTTTGTAACTTATTTTTATGAGGACTCAATATGGTATTATGTCCTTTGTGATCTTCTTTTCTAGATTTATGGTGGGGTACCTTATTTTTGCTTGATGTTTCTGCCTCTTGCTGACTTAATATCTTGTTTATTTTAGTTCTCCATTTTAACATAACAATTTATGTTGCCACTCTCTCAAGTCCTGCTTCTTTGGATTCCAACATATATCTTAATTAATGTTAAATTTATCTTCTTTCTTTCACTTCCATTTTGATTTCTATTAGCCTTTGAAAAATCTCAATTCTTGCTAATTCAAAATCTTGAATTTGTTCCCTTAGTTGTGCATTCTCTTCTTGAATCCTTTCAAGATCTTGGAGACACTTGGAGAGCACTTATTCAAATTCTATACTTTATTCACTCCTTGAGCACATGTGTGATACTGATGGATCCATATCCAAGTTGTTAAACTCTTTGTGGAGAGACCGACTTTGATACCAATTGAAGAACATGTGCTTATACTGATAGGGGGTGAACAGTATAACATAAAACTTTTTCCCAAATAGAAGCATCAGCATTAATGAAACCATAAACATCACACAAAGCATCACACACATAAGAGACACCATTTTAACGTGGTTCACCCAATGTGGGCTACCTCCACAGAGAAAATATTTTAGTAAAAATTTATCAATCAATATCTTGGGAATCCTTCCCAAATTATAATGTTTATGGAATTCTATCCAAAGGAGATGTTGATCCTCTAATCTCAAGTTCATGGATCGCTTCCACAGGAAAAATCTTTCCCCTTCTACTCTAGCTAGTGATCTTCTAGAAGACTCTATCTCTATGCTGCACTAACTGGTGGATCTCTCTCCACTTGAAGACTTCTCACTAAGATTTTGTCTTCAATTGTCCTGGCTGCTGGATCTCTATCCACTGAGACTTTTTACTCTATAATCACATCCAAATATTTGTCTCAATATTGTACCAAACACAGTTTATTTTATCTAGCACAGTTCTTCTCAATATCTTGCACTAAACACAGTACAATAGATCTAGTACAATTCTTCTCAATAGGTTCACTCAAAAATTTCTCAAATATGCTCAACAAGTTCACCCAAAAACCTATCTAAATCTGCTCAATGGGTTCACATAAAACCTATCTAAATATTCTCAACAAATCCTTTCTAGGACTTGCTCAAATGTTCTCAATAAGTCCTCTCTTAAATTTGCTCAAATATTCTCAATAAGTCCTCTCTCGGAATTGCTCAAATATTCTCAATAAGTCCTCTCTTGGAATTGCTAAAATCTGCTCAATAAGTCCTCTCTTGGACTTGCTAAATTTTTTTTAGCAAGCTTTCACAAAAGCTTAACTCAAAACAGTCCACAAGCCTTCTCAAAGACTTGTCTCAAATCTGCTTAACAAGCTCACATAGAACTTGTTCAATCTCATAGAATCATAAAGAGAATTTTTAGAGACTCTATATGTTCTATACTCAAAGTACAATCAATATCTCAATTCAATCTCATAGAAGCATAAAGAGAATTTTTAGAGACTCTATATATTCTATAATCAAATCCCAATCTCAAATTAATAGAAGCATAAAGAGAATTGTTAGAGACTCAATATGTCCTATTCTTAAATCTCAATCTCAACTCAAATCAATCTCATAGAAGCGTAAAGATAATTTTTAGAGACTCTATATGTTCTATACTCAAATACAAATCTCAACTCAATAGAAGCATAAATAGAATTGTTAGAGACTCAATATGTCCTATTATTCAATCTCAATCTCAACTCAAATCAGAATATAGAATAGTTTGTTTTATGTAACTTGAAAAACCATTTCACACATCCACTTGACTAGGCTTAACGAAATCAACTCAACCAATCACATCAAGGAACAACCCTTTCTCACAAACCCTAGTTCAAGCATGTATCAACCAACTCAAAATGTTTCCAACAATACTTTATATCAAGTCTCACATAACAATGATCCTCATGTTCTTTTCTAGCTCATTTTCAAGTTCATTTCATCATCAATGGGCTTCAACAACAATGCTAATAAAACAAGGTTTAATTACAACCCACAAACCAGAAAACTGTGAAGCATTCAACCAACCATCTTCACAAAGGAAAATTCAATTAATCCTTTTCACTCCAATGATATTTCAAAAATCAACCACCACAAACAATCAATAGGAGAATTTTTGATGCCAATAAGTTGTCCACAAAATCTACCACACTTAATCACAACTTCCATTTTAAATATTAAGAAGGGTTATTGTTTTTAAATAATCACAATAAAAGCATAACTTAATTTACACCCTTTTTACTCCAAATTCATAATCACATCCACCAAAGTCTATTTTAATAAAAACCCTTATTAAAAATAATCCATAGTAAATCTCTCAAAATCACTTTAACAACAACTCCTTATTTCTCCTAAAATCAATTCTCCATTTCCATAAAAATAAAACATAAATAAAAAATGCTTTTGCAATATTTATCACAGCCCTAATGATAAAATTTAATTCCCATTAAATACCTTATAACTCCAAACTTTAGGGCTAATAAAATTTATTAAAGGAAAAAATGAAAATACTTCTCAAGGGGATTCAAACCCTAGTCTATCACACATCATGAGCATCTTAGCCATGGCTAAGATTCCAACCGAGCCAAAGCATTCATTGGAAAAGCAAGGGCCAAAATGGCCTTTAATCTTCATCTTCCTACCGCAAAGGTCAAAGCGCCAAAGTTTTTCCCACATGTTTTCGTCAAGGGGATTCGATCCCTGATATTTGTGATGCCCATAGTCTTAGCAAAATCAATACACCAATGCACCACGTCTCATACCATGTTTGAGATTTCCAAATCGCTGCACTTTCTTCGCTGCTTCCTTTTCAACAATTCGCACGAGCTCTTTCGAATTCCAAGGCAATTAACACATGAGAGCAAGGATGATTATTTGGTTTAATTGACACTCCCTTATATAGTGTTTAATAACACTTTGAAGACGTTGGTGTAAATATTAAAATTGTATTTGCATGATGACTTCGGTGGGAAAATTTCCATTTAAATTTAAATTTAAATTTTAAATAATTAAAATTTAAACCAAACATTAAAACTCAAATAACTCCATCACCGGGGCACCTTTTTCGATGAAACAAAAGCCCAATGTGGGTTTTAAAAAAAACCTAGATCAAATATGTTGTCCATGGTTTTAAATAAAACATTTTATTTTCCCTGCCTTGGTTTTCACAAAAACCCTTCATATATCCTTTTGAAATTTATTGCTCTATTGACATCAATGACAACATTTCAGCTTAGGGACTCAAAATGTCCAAAAATCTCCCCCTTTGTCATTGATGGCAACCCAAATCCTTTTACTAAATTTTGAAATTCTTTTCTGCTCCCCCTGGGGCTTTGCTCTCCTTGTATCAATGCTCTCTTAGATATCAAATCTTTCCTCATATTCAAAAACTCTCCCCATAATACACAGATCTCTCCCCCTTTGACATCAATGGCAAAGTATCACCTTTTGGGCTCGGGGCTAAGAAATAAGACTCTTAACTTAGCCCCTCCACCACATCCACATGAGGTGGTTAATTCTGGGGTGAGAGTATTTCTACTCCCCGAAAGCATTGTTCTCTACCTTTGTATTTTCCTTTTTCTTTTTGCTGAATTCTCTCACTGTTTCTTTCCGAGTCATCATCCTTGTTCCTGTTCCTATTCTTGTTCTCATCCATGTTCATGTTCTTGTACATGTTCTTGTTCTCGTTCTTTTTTTCATCCATGTTCCTATTCTTATACCTATTATTGTTCTCATTGAGTCTCTTTTATTTTTTGAGTCTCTATTCCTGTTCATCTTCTTATTTCTATTCATGTTCCTATTCCTGTTCATATTCCTGTTCAAGTTCATGTTCATATTCCTGTTCTTTATCATACCTATTTTTGGAATATTTTCTCTACACCATATTGCTATGTGACCATCATTATTGCACTTATAACACTTAATGTTATTATTCCTTGGATGTGCAATAGTCTTAGGATTTCTCTTGGTGAAGTCATATCCTCTTTTATCATGAATCTTGCAATTTATTGCCTTATGACCAAAATCATTACATGAATAACAATCTCCTTGGAAAATTTGTTCTCTTCCATATACCTATATTTCATGTGTCCTACGCTATGAAGCCATGTGCCCAAACCTGCGACATGAGAAGCATCTCCTATTGAGTCTTCCTTGCATAGACCTCATTGGTCTCCTGTTATTATTGTTGTCCCATTTGTATCTTCTTTTACCATTTGCCCTATTGGAATCACTGCAATCTGACTCATCCTTAGAAGTTTAACTTTCATTTACATCTAAGATTCCCTCTTCTGAAGTATCTTCTTCTGATGTTGTTTCTTCTTCTTACAAGAATTGAAGTAGACTTTGCCTTTTCTTGTTTCTTTCCAAAACCTAGAGCTATTGAACATGATGTTATTTGTTGTTCACCAATGAACTTATCCAAGTTATTAGAGATATTTGTGAAACTTTTCATCTTGATCTTGGAGTCCTGTAAATATTTCTTTAGAGTAGCCACTACTTTTTCTAACTTATCACATTCCAAGATTTTTTCTTCTAACTTTTCTCTAAGCTTACTTGCCTTGGCCTTTGACCTTTCTAAGTTCTCTATGAGCAATAATATTTCTTCATCACAACTAAATTTCAAGCTTAGAGTGTTGCTTTCTTACCTTATTCACTATGTTAAGAGCATAGATAAGTTCACCTTTGAGATCATAACCATTCTCTATTGAGTAGTCCTCTATTTGTTTGCCTTTGTCCATATCATTTCTTTCTTTTGACTTGCTTTCTATAGGATCACTCAATTATTTATCTTCCAAAACCATTAGAATATTCTCATTTGGACCCAATATTATGTGTTGATATCGATCCTCATTCTCTTTGGATAAATGATATTTTTCCCTCTTGATCTCATTGAGTACATAAATATTTCTTTCTCTTATAGCACTTGCTACCAGTTTTCCAGTTTTAGACTTTCTTACTTCACATAGATCTTGATGAAAGTTTACCATCTAACCTTGATAACAAAGTTGACTAATGCTCAAGATATTGTGTTTCAAGCCTTCCACATATAGAACATTTTTAGCTTTTGCTTTATCATTGCCTATACTTAGAGTTCCTTTTCCACTGATTTTTGTTGAACCTTTGTCCCCAAAGTTTATTGACCCTCTATTTCCTTCTTTCAAAGTTATAATTTTTTCATTTTCTCTTGTCATGTGTCTAGAGCACCCACTATCCGGAAATCATTTCTCTTATTTATCCTGAGCATGCAATGTTATTTTAACTAGCAAAGATTTTAGTTTTCCTTTTCCTTTTTGTTATTTCCTAGTAGTTTAAGTTGTGGTCTTTCTACTAGACTTAGAATTTTCTAGATTGCATCTTCTAGCTATATGACCAAATTTATTGCAATTGTAGCACTCAACATAATCATCCATATATGATACAAGAGAATACATACTACTGCTATCATAGTCTCTATTAATGCAATGCACAACTTTATGACCATATTTATTGTAAGAGAAATAATGTCCATGGAAGAAATTTTATAACCTGTTTTGATGAGGACTCAATCTGGTATTCTTTCCTTTGTGATATTCTTTTCTGGAGATATGGTGGGGTACCTTCTTTTGCTTGATGTTTCTGCCTCTTGCTGACTTAATATATTGTTTATTTTAGTTTTGCATTTTAACATAACAATTTCTGCTGCCACTCTCTCAAGTCTTGCTTCTTTGGCTTCCAACATATCTCTTAATTAATGTTCAATTTATCTCCTTTATTCCACTTCCATTTTGATTTCAATTAGCCTTTGTAAAATCTCAATTCTTGCTAATTCAAAATATTGAATTTTTTCCCTTAGTTGTGCATTCTCTTCTTGAATCCTTCCAAGATCTTAGAGACACTTGGAGAGCACTTATTCAAAGTCTATACTTTCTTCACTCCCTGAGCACATGTGTGATACTGATGGATCCATATCCAAGTTGTTAAACTCTTTGTGGAGAGACCAAATCCGATACCAATTGAAGAACATGTGCTTATAATGAGAGGGGGGTGAACAGTATAACATAATTTTTTTCCCAAATAGAATCATTAGCATTAATTAAACCATAAACATCACACAAAGCATCACACACATAAGAGACAACATTTTAACATGGTTCACCCAATGTGGGCTACCTCCATAGAGAAAATATTTTACTAAAACTTTCTCAATCAATCTCTTGGGAATCCTTCCCAAATTACAATGTTTATGGACTTCTGTCCAAAGGAGATGTTGATCCCCTAATCTCAAGTTCATGGATCTCTTCCATAGGAGAAATCTTTCCCATTCTACTCTAGATAGTGATCTTCTAGAAGACTTTGTCTCTATGCTACACTGACTAGTGGATCTCTCTCCACTTGAAGACTTCTCACTCAGATCTTGTCTTCAATTTTCTTGGCTATTGGATCTCTATCCAATGAGACTCTATCCTCTATAATCTATCACCTCCAAAGCTCTATCTCAATATTGTACCAAACACAGTTCATTCGATATAGCATAGTTCTGCTCAATATCTTGCACTAACCACAGTACGATCGGTATAGTAAATTTTGCTCAGTAGGTTCAATCAGATTCTACTCAAATCTGCTCAACAAGTTCACCCAAAAACCTATCTAAATCTACTCAATAGGTTCATATAAAACCTATCTAAATATGCTCAACAAATCCTCTCTAGGACTTGCTCAAATCTTCTCAATAATTCCTCTTTTGGACTTGCTCAAATCCTCTTAATAAGTCCTCTCTTGGACTTGCTCAAATATGCTCAATAAGTCCTCTCTTGGACTTGCTCAAATTTGCTCAATAATTCATCTCTTGGACTTGCTCAAATCTGTTTAGCAAGCTTTCACAAAAGCTTAAATCAAAACAGTCCACAAGCCTTCTCAAAGACTTATCCCAAATCTACTTAACAAGCTCACACAAAACTTTTTCAATCTCATAGAATCATAAAGAGAATTGTTAGAGACTCTATATGTTCTATACTCAAAGTACAATCAATATCTCAATTCAATCTCATAGAAGCATAAAGAGAATTGTTAGAGACTCTATATATTCTATACATAAATCCCAATCTCAACTTGATAGAATCATAAAGAGAATTGTTAGAGACTCAATATGTCCTATTATTAAATCTCAATCTCAACTCAAATCAATATCATAGAAGCATAAAGAAAATTGTTAGAGACTCTATATTTTCTATACTCAAATCCAAATCTCAAATCAATAGAAGAATAGAGAGAATTGTTGGAGACTCAATATGTCCTATTCTTCAATCTCAATCTCAACTCAAATCAGAATATAGAATAGTTTGTTTTATGGAACTTGAACAACCATTTCACACATCCACTTGACTAGGCTTAACCAACTCAACTCAACCAATCACGTCAAGGAACAACCCTTTCTCACAAACCCTAGTTCAAGCATGTATCAACCAACTAAAAATATTTCCAACAATGCTTTATCTCAAGTCTCACATAACAATGATACTCATATTCTTTTCTAGATCATGTTCAAGTTCATTTTATCATAAATGGGCTTCAACAACAATGCTAATAAAACAAGGTTTAATTACAACTCACAAACTAGAAAACCTTGAAGCATTCAACCAACCATATTCACAAAGGAAACTTCAATTAATCCTTTTCACTCCAATGATATTTCAGAAATCAACCACCACAAAAAATTAGTAGGAGAATATATTCATACCTTTTTGATGCCAATAAGTTATCCACAAAATCTGCCACACGTAATCACAACTTTCCTTTTCAATATTAATAAGGGTTAGTATTTTTAAATAATCACAATAAAAGCATAACTTAATTTACACCCTTTTTACTCCAACTTCATAATCACATCCACCAAAGTCTATTTCAATAAAAACCATTATTAAAAATAACCCACAATAAATCTCTCAAAATCACTTTAACAACAATTCCTTATTTCTCCTAAAATCAATTCTCCATTTCCATAAAAATAAAACATAAATCAAATATGCTTTTGCAATAATAATCACAATCCTAATGATAAAATTTAATTCCCATTAAATACCTTATAACTCCAAACTTTAGGGCTAATAAAATTTATTAAAGGCAAAAATGTAAATACCTCTCAAGGGGATTCGAACCTTCGTCCATAACACACCGTGATCGTCTTAGCTGTGGCTAAGATTCCAATCGAGCCAAAGCGCTAGTTGGAAAAGTAAAGGCCAAAAGGATCTTTAATATTCCTTCACCTACCGTAAAGGTCAAAGCACCAAAGCGCTTCCCACAAGCTGCCCTCAAGGGGATTTGATCCCTGATATTTGTGCTGCCCACAGTATTAGAAAAATTGATACGCCAATACGCCATGCGTCATACCACGTTTGAGATTTCCAAATCACTGCACTTTATTTTCTTCTTCCTTTTCAACAATTCGTACGAGCTCTTTCGAATTCCAAGGCAATTAACACACGAGTAAGGATGATTATTTGGTTTAATTGCCACCCCTTTATATATTGTTTAATAACACTTTGAAGACGTCGGTGGAAATATTAAAATTGTATTTGCATGATGATGTCGACGGGAAACTTTCCATTTAAATTTAAATTTAAATTTTAAATAATTAAAATTTAAACTAAACATAAAACTAAAATAACTACATCATCGGGGCACATTTTTCAATGAAACGAAATACCAATGTGGGTTTTAAGAAAAACCTAGATCAAATCTATTGTCCATGGTTTTAAATAAAACCTTTTATTTTCCTTGCCTTGGTTTTCACAAAAACCCTTCATAGATCCTTTTGACATTTATTGCTCTATTGACATCAATGACAACATTTCAGCTTAGGGACTCAAAATGTCCAAAAGAGATATTTGTTGGGGTACTAGCTAACTATTATTGCATATCGAAGGAGGCTTTAGGTTGTGGCTTCAATTCTAAATATGGGGTTTCTACCCTCATGATCCTTTTTTTGATATTCTTCAAAACTAAAGTGGGTTGGATGAAGAACTCATCTCCTACTGAGAATTTTGAGTTGGTTGATTATGTGCTTATTGCCTTGTATTTATTGCTATCATAATAATGATATTATCATGGGAAGGTGGAAAATTTTGATATCATACTTGATTATTTTCTTGCTAACCATGCTTAGTAAGGGGATCTTGTAAGCTTCCCATGTCTTGAATAGTTGTGGGTGCTTGTTGAGTTGGAGGCTGATTTTTTGTTGGATTATTGAGTCAAGAACCTTCTATAACAAGTCGTCCTTCATCAATTAGGTCCTGAAACACATGTTTCAACCTCTTAAAAGAGTCTATTCAATGCCTCTCCACTCTATGATACTCATAATTTTTACCAAGATTATACAAATTAGTCGTGGTATCAAGTTTCCTTACGGGAGGTAACTCAATCGTATTAGCTTCTAAAAATTATTGTAGGACCACATTCATAGGTATGTTGAGTCTTGTGAAATTCCTTCGTGGGGATTCTTTTAGATTTTTATGCTAAAATACTTAATGAAATGTAACCATAAGGAATAACATAAGAATGCAATATTAAATATATTATAATGGCAATATACTAAGCATGTAAAACTCATAAAAATATTTTACAACTACTCATAAATCTACCATTAATGAAAACTCACAAAAATAGTAAATTCATGTGCCTAGGGTAGTCAACCCCTAGAGCCAATGTTAAGTGGTCCCCACCTCCTATGGGTTGGTTTAAGCTTAATTTTTATGGAGTGGCTAACGACAATCTTGGCAGATCAGGCCCTGGAGGTATTGTACGGGATCATAATGGGAATATGATGCTTGTGTTTTCTAAATATTTTGGAACAAGGACGAACAATGAAGTTGAAGCTAGAGCTATGTGGAGAGGCCTTCAAATGACTCAAGACTTAGAAGACAATTTGATCATAGAAGGAGACTCTATGCATGTTATAAATCTTCTCAATAATTGGAAAACACCTCCTTTGAGGATTAAAATAATTGTTGAAGAGTCTAGGATCTTTTTCCAGGGAAGATAGGACATAAAAGCCCAGCATGTCTTTCGGGAAGCTAACAAAGTTGCTGATAAGCTGGCCAATTTGGGTGTCGATGGTAACAAACTTTTCAAATGGGAACACGATGTCTTGAGTGAAGTAGAGGAGCTTATTCAACAAAAATGCCAAGAATTATAGTCAAATTTACCAACATGGAAGGCACTGTAAGTTCGAAGGCTTTGAGTATTCCCATATCTTTTTGAAATGGACTCACAATAAAAATTATTCGAGCTGTCAGTCTTGGTGGATGCTACTTGGAAATACCACAAAGACTAATGGGAACAGTCACATGTCAGATAACATGGCTCCTAGTCATCTTAGTAATTTTAGGTTGGTTGATAATCATAGGGCAATAAATAAATGACAATATAAGACTTCGAACCAGAGCCACTTGGACCACCAGATAACCATCGCCATAAATCTAGCCAGCAGGTTCAATTATCCAAGGATGATTGGCCAAGATAGGATGTGGTCCCAAAGCATGTCATATACGAAAGAAAGAAATTGCCAAAGAATTATTAAGAGCAACTGTCAATGCAAATCTTGTGGGAGTTTTTTTCAGTAGTCTGCTATGTGTGTCTGCAACTTTTTGTTTCTCCACTATTTTAAGGAAGGGATCTGTGTCTGTTTATTTTTTTTAATTATGATGCAGGTGTTTTTTCTCGGGGTATACCCAAAATGTTGTATGGGAAGTTTATTTTTTATAACAAGCTATGTGCCTTATCGAATGTAATGGCTTTGGCGACATGTAGATTTTACATATATAGGATCCTTAGTAAGGACATGTTCATCAACAACCCTGAGCTGATTTTTGTAAAAGGTTTTGGTTCAACCTGTAATACTCGGTATTAATGCTATAGTATCTTATATACCAAAAAAAAATAGTACATTCCTATAAAATGGAGATCTCAAAACTTCCCAAAACTTCATACATGCTCTACATTGCTTCTACCTTGCTCTCTACTCTTCCTCTACATTGTATCCTCTATAATGTTGCTACTATCATCTTGCATCTCTCTCACTATATATATCACCTATAAAATTCCTATATATAATGATATGTAACTCTCGATATTTCACCTTCCTATGACTCTTCATCTTTTTCTATGGACTCATGTGTGCATGGACTACACACACATTTACATGATTAAGTATTTTGCAATAGTTGTGCATTTACTACATTGCATAAATTAAATACTCAAACCCTAATATAAAACACACTCTTAATATAAATATGTACCCAATGAGGTACATTAGCATGTACCAAATAATGTAATATATTCCAATACCCCTTGTATTACATTATTTGGTCATTGAATACTTTAGTCTTCAATATGGTCTTCTTCCTAGTTCTAGAACTTGATCTCTTATTTTATTCTTTTTGTATATTGATCAAGTAAATAATTAGTATCTTCATAAAATACTATTTTTTCTAAAAGATATTTAACTTCATGTTCATTTATAGGTTCTTCCAGTCCCTGAATTTCCTGAATCTCTTTAACCAAGTGTCTTTTTTCCCCTTCTCTATATTGTAGTTGAGGGTGATTGTATTGATTCTAAGAAGTATATGGACATTGAAATTGTTTTTGATGTATTTATTGTGATATTGTATTGGTTGAAATGACCTATTTTATTGTCTTTCAAAATTTGTTTGATTCCCTTGATATTGATTTCTTGGATTGAATCTACAATAGTTGGCACTATATCCTTTCTTTTTGCACACTTGACAATATATGTTATTCCATATTGATCTACCCTTTAAGAATGAATCAATATTTCCTTGTGGATTATCTTTTGAAACTAAGGCATTGTTAGTCATTTCATATTTCACTAAATTCTCTATCATATTCTTGTAGTATATTGACTAACTCATCAAATGATGTATATTTACTTGGAATTTGTAAAGATGTGATTATATGCTTGTAGCTTTCTCAAAGTGCTCTTAGAATCACTTGAACAAGAAACTTGTCTTCTACATTTTCTCCTAAGGTTAACATTTTTCCTTTTATATATGCTACTTTTCTTAGAAACAGCTCTATACTTTCACCAATATTAACTTTTAAATAATGCAATTGTGTTTGAAGATTCAAGATAGTGGCTTTATTCCTTACTTCAAATATCTTGGCCAACTTTTTCCAAGCTTTCAGTAGAAGTTGCTTCTTAAATAATGTATGGTTGTATTTCATTTGTAATTGCAAATGTTATTATCATAAGTAATTTTGCTTCATCTTCTTCAAACTTTGAATTTCTCTAACATGTATAGTAGGTTTAGATTTTGCTCCTTTAACAATATCCCAAAGCTTTTCAACTATAAATATCAACCTCACTTTGTTTTTTCATGAAGTGTAATTAGGTCCTTTAAGAAGTTGGAATTCTAAAAGAAAGAATTTATTTGACATCATGATGATACTTGTAGACTACCTTATATATCCCTAATGTTTTAATATGGTATTTGATAAAATACTTAGCTTTTTTGACTTTCTTTGAGTTGAATCCCTTTGATATCCCTATTTATGAATAGAAAGCTAAAGATAACTTTGATACAATTTTTCGTTTTTTTATAATATTCTCTATTTTCAAGACCTTAAAGTCGAATTCCTTATGTCTCGTTAATTTGAGAAAAAGACTAATATAAAACAATAATTTTTCAACTTTCAAACAACTCTAGGTTGTGTTTCTTATACCCTTTAATTTTCAATAGTATGGTTTCTAAATTTCAAGAACTTAAATTGTTGTTTAATTCCTTTTAACTCTCTAATTGAAATTTTAGATTGTAAATTAATATTTTTATTTTTATGTAGAAATCCTTATTCCTCCAAGTTAAATTATTTGCAAATATTTCAATGCAATATGAATTTCAAAATTGAATAGAGTAATTTCAAAACTTTTCAAAATGCTTCTTACTTCAAATATTCTAAGGCATTCAATACTTCTTCTAAGGTTATAATTCATCACCTTATTTCTCCTATTATTCAAATAACCTTAAATATAATTAATTAATATTGACTTCAAAATTATTATGCCTTATACCTCCTTAATATTTGCAAATATTTTTAATTCAATTTAAATATTTCATACCTTCTTGAATATGGTGCGTAAAACTTTGACTTGTTGCTCTTTGACTTTGCAACCTATGCTCTAAATATGCTCTTCCTACATTTAATGCTCCTTGGTGCTCATAAACTTAGTCTTCCAAAGTTGACTCTTCAATGCATCCTTTTCTCCTCTTCTTGTGGTGCTTTTACAATATTCTTACACGCCTCACTCAATTATCATTTTTTAGTGGATTCTAACCCATGTCTTTATTACATGTAAGAAGGCATTACTAATGTGGTGGTTGATGATCCTATTTTCACTTGGACATTTGGAATTCAAATTGGTGCTTATTTTAGGGTACTTGAATGCTCCTTTGTGGTTAGCACTTATTTTCCTGGATGAAATGTGTCTCTAACACCCTTCAAATTTTGTAACAATAATGAGTGTTACAAACTCCTTAATTCTTGGTAGCATTCAAAATTCCTCCATGCTAGACATGTTTATCTCCTTTGAAATAATGGTCTAGCTTCCCTGGTGCTCAAACTATGTTGTGTGTTCTCTTTACTATGATTGGACCTATGTTTTTGATGTACCAAGTGGTAAGCAGTAACTTTAATCCTTTGACTTACCTACCTTATTAGTGCATTGATTTCCCAATGCTCTTTCTTGCTATGTAATACTGGATAATGAGAAATTTTTAACTATATTTGGCTCTCCTCCTTCTGTGAGGTGACAAGTGGAAAATAACTTCACTTGCTTAGGAAGATGTTACCTAGTGGTGCTCATTCAATTTTCAATTCCTCTTTGCCCTAATTCTCCAAATATCTATTTCACCATTTTTTATTTTCTTGATTGTTATGTACTCTAAAAACTCTTGAATGCACTTCATATCCTTTCAATATTTTAGCTTAAAATGACACTTCACCTTTCATTAGTTATCAATCTGCTTAGCAACATCTCTTCATCTTCTCTCCAATGGTTCTCAAACCTAATGTTTGGATTCTTGTTCTATGGTTGTTTTGCTACATTCTAATGGTACATGTTTTTCCCCTCCAAAGGTTTCTCAAACAACACTCTTTTTTCCTTCCAGTGGCTTATTTATATTGCCTTAGTGGTTCCACCTCTCAATGGTGGCTCAACTTGTCCAAATATGATGGTGCTTCTTCTCAACAAATCTCTTGCAACTTCTACTATGCTAATTTTGGTGTATTTAGACACTCTAAAAACTTTTTATTTTTATAAAAATTATTCGATCTTATTTTTTTTTACTACGTAGGATTCCAAAAATATTCACCTTTTAATATTTCTTCCTCGTTATTTCTCATTTTAACTCTATCTTTTGTTATTGTATTTTGCATTCAATTATGATAATGATGTCTCCTTCCTTGGATTGGATATGCTTAACTCAGACTAGCTTTTGCCCCTTAAATAACTTAATATGATGCTTTAAAAAAACCATATAATAATACTTAAATAATAAAATTTCATAGCACCACTATTACACGCCTTTTGGTCTCCTTTGTAGCTAGTCTTATTAGTGATTTGGTTCACCTATTTTCTGCCCCAAACTTGTAAAATGTGCAGTTCTCCTTTCTACTAAATTGCTGCCTCAAAATTTCTACCTTTTAGCCTTTAGCTTGCTTGCTCAAAAAGGCTTTAATTTGCAGCTTTCACCGCTGTTTAGGAATAAACTTATTTACAACAATTATCCTTCTTCAAAAGCTGCCCAATAATATGGTTTTTGTGGCTTCAATTCTCCTCTAAATTCGTTCTCTCAAACTCTGAAATTTGCAGCTATTAGTGCTTCCCAAATTCTGCCCTCTTGTTGTTCAAAACTTTACACTTTTGTAGATTCAAACGCAGTCAATTCCTCCTTTGTTTTGCTGTCCAAAAACAACATTCAATTTCTCCAAATTTCTGCCTTATTTTATTTTCAATTCCTCCTTTAATTTTTTGTTTGAGGGTAGTTCAAAATCACCCCAAATATTCTCCAAATCACAGCTTTATGTCACCTTCAACTTGTTGTCATGTGACCTTTCAAATTCTGGTGCAAAAATCAGAAATCTCCTTCTTTGCAAATCAGCCTTTAAAATTTTAATGATAGTCTTTAAAATTATCAAATCAGTGGCCTCTTCTATATCCTTTCTCCACTGTAGCTCTCACTAAATTTTATCTTCAAAACTAAATTTTTTTATTTTATCTTCAAATTTGACAAAATTCTTGCCAAATCCTTTTTCCTTTGGGTCTTGTTGTTGGATGGTGACAATTGTCCCAAATTTTTCTTTTCAAGAGGTTCTCCTATTTGCAATATTCTACCTTGAGCTTTATTCAAACCTTATCCAATGGCCACTTCTTCAACTTATTTAATATGGCTTCTCTAGACTTCTTCTTCTTTCTCCTTCCAAGTTTACTTGAGATCTCTTCTCTTGGGTCTTCAAATTTTATAGCTTCTCAAATATTCAACAAGACTTTTCCTAGTCCTCCTCTATCTTCAATATTCAATATTCTATCTTCCAAATCTATAAGTTCTTCAATGGAACCTTTTTCTTGGGTCTCCTCCTCAATTTGCAATAGAGTTACTTTCTTCTTTCTTCAATTTACAACCTGTAGTCTTCAATCTTCTATGTGGACCTCCTTCTTGGGTCATTTTAATCTCTAATCTCCAATATTCTATGGGGATATCTTTTTTGAGTCTCCTCTTTCTTAAATATTCAATAGGTCTCCTTTGGTCTCTTTCTCTCTTCTCAGTATTCACTCTAGGATATTCAATATTTAGTGAGAATGTCTTCTCTTTTATTGCAACTCAAAAACTAATCTCCTGCAATAAAATTTAGACTCCAGCAAGCAAATGCATCTAAATATATATATCTCTAAAAATAAATAAACTTCACTAGTTATCCTTAAATATAGTGGAAAGAGATCCTAGTCTTCACAAGTATTCCTACAACTCTGTATAAATACTCTAAACAAAAAGCAATTCTAAATTTTTTTAAAATGAGATCTCTCTATCTCTTCCCAATATTTATTGTGGCTTTCCCTATCTCCTATCAATCTCCCTTATGGATTTGATACCACTTTTAGATTTTGATGCTAAAATACTTAATGGAATGCAACCACAAGGAGTAAAATGAGAATGCAATATTAAATAGATGATAATGGAAATATACTAAGCATGTAAAACTCATAAAAAGTTCTACAACTACTCATAAATCTTCCATTAATGAAAGGTCAAAAAAATAGTATATTGATATAAAATTGAGATATTAAAACTCCTTAAAAATTCATACATGCTCTACATTGCTTCTACCTTGCTCTCTATTATTTTTCTATATTGTATCCTCTACAATGTTGCTACTATCATCTTGCATCTCTCTCACTATATCTCCCACCTATAAAAGACCTATATATAATGAGATGTGACTCTTGGCCTTTCACCTTCCTATGACTCTTCATCTTCCTATTCTATGGACTCATGTGCACATGGACTACATGCACATTTACATCATTAAGTACTTTGCAACACTTGTGCATTTATTACATTGCATAAAGTAAATACTCAAACCCTAATATAAGACACACTCCTAATCTAAAGATGTACCTAAGGTGGTACATTAGCAAATACCAAATAATGTAATATATTCCAACAATTTTTTTGATTGGTTAAGCACCATATTTTGTACGGTGTTAACAACACTGTTAACATGCCTACTATCCGTTACCCCATCACCAGACACATGCTTGTTTTTATATTGATTTTTAGTGGTCCTATATTCTTTTATATTAAGCTAACCTCTTATGATAAGGGCTTGTTTTACCCTTATTGCTAGATGTATAGCTTGGTCAAAATATGTGATAGATTTTGTTTCCAACTCATAAGAGATTTGTTCTTATAAGTTTCCAATAAATATCTCAAGAATGTTTTGAGGAGGTAAGGTGTATCTCAAGCATCCAAATAAACTTATACAATGAGACAAATTATAAAAATCTTTCATATTTAATTTGTTTTAATATATAGACATCTTTCATAGTCATATTTTTACAACATACATACCAAATTGTTGGACAAACATTTCAGTTGTCTCTTCAAAATTCCTCAAAGAATGATTAGGTAATTGATAATACCACTCTAATGCCATATCACCAAGGCTCTTAGGGAATGTATTAAGTAACAACATATCATTATATGATATCATGGCATGTCATTATGAACATTCTTAAATGATCAATTAGACCTTCCATTACCTTATAGATGGGAAACATGGCATTGGAAAATGCTTAGGGTAGGACCTAGCGAAAATGATAGGGTCTAAGGACTGGTTGCACATTTCCCTATAGTTTTAAGTGGAACTAGGTAGTTGAATCATATCCACTCTTGAAACTAGATGTTTCACCATATTAGTTAAACTTTGCACTTCAGGATTATTGTGCAATACCCCTAGGATCCCTAAGGGAGGGGTATATGCAAGCTATTGATAAGAAATTTAGCTTATGTTTGAGGTATTGATACTATTATAGTATGGATTTTGATATGTGGTATATTTCTATGGAGGATAATTAACAATTGGTGGAACAGACGCATAAATGTTGATATTAGCTTAATGAGGAGGAAATTCAACATAATATTTAGATGCATTACTAGTTAGAGGAACTTATGGAATTATTCCAACATTGGTGGTCACAATAGTAGTATATGTTGGTTGATGAGAAGGATTAATATGATTTAAGGATTCAAAAAAATGGTTATCATAAACATTCCTAGGAGATACAGTAGAAGTAGGAGGTACCTCACCTCTTTTTATTTGTACCTCCTCATACATTACTCTAGACAAAGTCTCTCTATGGTGTTTTATGAAACCCCATAAATTATCAACTGATATAAAAGTAAAGCCACCATTAGGCCCCTCAAAGGGATAATAGTTATGCGACCCAGGGAAGCACGCACCACAACTGACCCTAATTGCAATAATATTATATCAAATGAAAATGAAAAAAATACACAAGCACATATAATGTGAAAGTAATAAACAAAGAGATATTATTTTATTAATGCTTCCAGATCTTGGTTACATGTAAGTCCCTTTGAGGGATACTCATTTTTTATACAATATATTACAAGTGGAGTAATTGTAAATTTATCCTCCGCAAGGGGACAGTGCACCTCCGTAGGCCTCCATATCTCGTACACCAAATTGTTCAAGGGCTTACAGATGCCTCCTCCTGATTTTATCCTAGAGGGATATCGTGCTTTGGATACTTTGAACTAATCCTGTCAACCTATATCTATGGGTATGGAAACAACAGAGCACAATAAGTAGAATGGGCAACCTCCCTAGATGATGCCTTTTTTTTAGCAAATACGATGATCCAAATGAATAAGCATCATGTGCATTGAAATATAGAAAATATAAGCAATATGCATATGAAAATAAGAAATATTAATCTAAATACAATGAAATATTTAGATCTATACTAAAGCCATGTAAATGAAATAATGATAAATACAAATCTATTACTTAGAATAAAGGAATCAACCATTTTAAAACCTTTTCTATAACTATGGGCTGCTGTTAGAGATAGCGACCTCTAACTTAAATATTACCTTGGGTATTATGGGTTGTGGTCATCGATCTCTTTGCTCGAATTGATGTTCAAGGGTCACCAGGTTTGTCTCCTACATTGATTAGCAGTTGGAAATTATGGATCTGAATACTGATGCATGTACATGGCTCAGTTGGATGGTGCTCCAATGCTCCTCAAAGGGGCATAGATTGGCTCTCCATTTTGATAGGGCTCCGCTGCACACAATGTGAATTCTCTATATCTTTTTCCTTCCTAGAAGTTAGAATATGTACAATTCTAGGTTTTAGATCTAGATCTAGGGCTTGGTTTCTTGAGGAAGCCAAGCTCTAGATCTGCATGCCAACTGACTATCCTAGAGGGAAGGTTTAGTCTTGACTTGGCATGGAAAGGGTAGTTAGGAGGAACTCTAGGATTTCCTCATTGAGATACCTTTGAAATACGTGTAAACTACTGTTAAAACCCATGATTTGGACAATCCCACATGCAGTTCATGTTTTAGTGCTAGCCACTATCATTAGCAATGGCTAGCTATGGCTGCTCTCAGCTTGAGTGGTCGAGATTGAAAATCACTCTGGTTGATAGCAGCCAAACCTAAATGGGCTAGAACTACCTTTTTTGAGTGGTTAAGACCACTGCTTGCTCTTGGAAAGGTTCAATATTGGTCATATGGTCTAAAAATGTGTATTTATGGATAGTATCCTAAACATGATGTATTTTAGATGTCTATAGATGCTCCTTTTTGGAATGCATTGTTGGAAAACACAGCGTGGAGAAAAAATAGACCACCTAGGGTCACATTGTAGGTTATGTGATGATCATTGATCTGATCAACATTGGATACCTCATTCATGCAGGAGGCACATATCCTAGAATCATTTCTTCCAGCAAAGTGGAAGGCTTAAATTTGTGGAATTTTGCACTCGTTCATTAGGTGATCGGGTAGCTTTAGTACTACTATAGGTCCAAAAGGAGGAGAGCTACAAACTTAACTATCATGTTTGCTTTTTTCCCCAGAAAAGGATAATATTATGATAGTTGTTGGAAATGATTCATAATATGAACACAATTTGACATGATCGAGTGATATTTTGTTGATTTTGATTATGATTGTTTGAAAAATTTTGACTCCCCCTCAAGTGACAAGTTGATGAGGAAAGGACAATTAATAAAGCGATGAGTCTCTTGACCAAGATGAATGATTTGGACCTCTTTAGAGGGTTTCTTTTGTTATAGATTTGTTTTAATCTAGGTGTGATTTCAACCATTTTTGTAATTGTACATCTCTCTCGCATGGGGTGGTCCAGCCATAAAGGCCTTCTAGGGAATCAAGGTGATAGCAATTCTATTGTAGCTTGTGTTGAATCACTATTTTTTATAGGAGAAATGAGATGGATCCTCGCTCCCGTGGGGCAGTCTGGCCATCATGGCCTTCTTTAGGTTTGAAGTGTAGTGTCTCAAGTCTATCATAATTATTTTACCCCAAGTGGCCTTATGGTAACTTGCTCATATTGCCAAATTACATGGAGCGCTAGTCGCTACAATCACCAAGTGTATAGGGTAAATAACTACATACGAGGCTCACTTGAGATTTTGATGTTATTTGATTTTGTTTGTATTAATTTAGATTTTATGATGTTTTTGGATTTTGATATATGTAATTTTTTTGGTATTTGTGTATATTTTGGTTGCTTTTGATTTATGGATGTGCCTAATGACCCATTTTGAGGTGCTTTATGGTGAGAAATTGAATGAATTTCTCTCTGGTTCTTTCTCATTGTCAGGTCCAGTGATCCCCAATTATTGTTGTGTGGCCGCTGTTAGGTCCATCAGCTAGGAATTTTGGGCTACTGATGTCAGTAGTGGCCAAGGCACATTTTGGGAATACAAAAGAAAATTAGGATTTTTGACCTTTAAGTTTCTAGTTATCATTGTACTTTTGAGCTCTAAGTTGAGAGTGACTACTTGTGAGCTAGACATTGCTGATTTGATACCATGGTTGAGTAGGACAAGGATTCGACCAACAAAGGATTTGAAGCTTCATGGGTACCTTTATAAACCCTAACCCCCTTTTTTTAATATGGTAAAATAAACCTAACTAAACAATTTGGTAAAGAAACCTCATTAATCCTACTAGCAATGAACTAAACTAGTAGATAGGGCTAATTTAGGATTTAAGCAAATGGCTTTCCATTTATTTTATGTTTTTGTGATTTTTTTGTAATTTTTGGCCACGGGGGAATGTCGTCGATGTGTCACCCACTGGTCACTACCACCCAAAGTAGTTAACTTGGCTTGAAGCTGGCCACTGTCATCATCAACGACTAGTTGGAAATCCAACAGTCAAATTTCCAACCATTGGAAACTGGATGTTGTTGGCTTCAGTGGCTACTTCATGGCCATTCCTAGTGCAAGCGACCATGTGATCTTAGTTTTATTTTACTGATTTTTGCATTTTAAAGCAATTTTAATTGATTTTTTTTAATTTTGAAGAGTAGTTTTTTGCATTTTTTGGATGTTTAGATGCATTTAACTATTATGATTGTTGCCTTAAGCTCGTCTTAGATTATCTTGCACCATTTTTAGGATTTTTTTCTTTTATCTTGTAAGTGCATTTATTTTAGATTTGATTTGCACTCTTATATTTATTTTTCTTGGGATCGGGAACTGAAGCTACTTGTGGACCTTTTGCACCTCATGCATGCCCTGGAATGGGCTTGGCTTGATGTTCAAGGGCTTCATTACATCACCAAGCTTTCGATTATCATGTTGGATCAAGCCTATCTTATAGACTTGGCTCATAGGTGGGACTCCAAGACCAACACATTCCACCTTCCTACTAGTGAGATAACCATTATGCCAGAGGACGTGTATCAGATCTTCAGGATCCCCTTCGAAGGAGTCCCCATCATGTATTCCCCTATGGGTTCTAGGGATGTAGGTTTTGTGATGGTCTTTGGGAGACATGTTGATGCTACATTTTGTGATTACTACTTAGGAGGGAATTTTGTGGATCGATGGTATCATTAGGATGTCTTCTCCCATAGAAATTTTGTGTTGTTGATGGTTATTTACAACATTCTTATCTCTAACTTCTTAGGAGTGAGGTTCCCATGAAACCTCTTAGCCATGGTTTAGGACCTAGTGGATAGTGCACAAACTATTATCTATGCTTGGGGTAGCACTCTGCTGGTGTAGTGTTATGATGATCTCTACCAGATTCAGCGGTGGAGTCATGACAACATCGCTTGCATCTTGCTCCTTAAGATCTAGGTATGGGAGTATATCAAGGTGGACCACCCGATAGGACTTCCTATGGAGATTACTAAGGTGGTTGATTCCCACCATTTCTATGGATCTAGGTGGCCTAGAGATATCAAGGAGCGTAAGAATCATCCTCATGCACGGGATCTTTCCCACTACACGACATCATTGACTGGTTTGCAGGCCCAGGATATCATATGGAGGCCTTACTTTGAGTGCCCTAATTGGAGGAATCCAGCTAGTTTTATGACTAAAACTCGGTGTTACCAATGGTTTATCAGCCACAAGGATGGAATCAAGGAGTTATTTCACTATTCTAGGGTGATTTAATAGTTTGATCTTCCATAAGATGTGCCACTCCATCTAGTCTTGTATAGGTGGATTACTGCAAAGAAGGATCTACCACTACCTCGGGTTACAACAGTGATAGAGGATGACGATCTTCCAATGATTAATGCTACTATCATAGATGGTGGGGTCATAGAGGACTACACTCAATTGTGGGGCACACTAATATGGTAGGATGGTGGTAGTTTGGTCCATGACAAGGATGCAGCTACTACAGGGGATAATGTTGATGGGCACTAAGTGTAGGCCCATATAGAGGGATGGGACCATTCGATAGAGTAGGAGGTAGCAGAGGAGCAGGTAGCTCTAGAGGAGGAGGGGGAGTTGGCTCTCTAGGAGCGAGATTCTCCTCTTTTGGCTCAATTACATTAGGTTGATGTGGAGCTACAAGAATATCAGATCCAGGTACAATAGAGAGATGCCACCGTTATTGGGTTTTAGGCTTATGTTCAGTATCTCAAGGTAGAGTAGACCACACTGTAGGATAGGATAGATCAGCTTACTACCAGTGGGGTGCTGCTCAGGGATAAATTGTGTCATTCATACTAGCATCTCAAGGACCTTCTAGGCTAGATGTAGGTATGGATATCCGATGTTTGCATGGGATCTTAGTAGATGACTTGGATCAACTTATCCTAGATGCATCCTATATCCTAGTATTGGAGCATGAGGTCAGGCTTTAGGGAGGTCACTTATCAGATAGGCATATGGTAGGAGGGTGATAGAGGACTGACTGAAGTACCTCTAGGTAATCATCATCTTGGTTGAACCACTGGATCAAGACCTAGATAGAGAAAACTGGGGGTGCTAGTTATATACCACCTCCTATAGGGAGCGGTGAGGGCAGAGGTGATACTAGTGGTGCATTCCACTCTTTATCACTTTGGTCCCTTGGGAATTTTGTACTATTTTGAGTGTAAGGTTAGCTGACCTACATAATTGTAGCCTTATGGATCTTTTGTACCTACATGTACTTATTTTGACACACATTTATATGACATCTAGACTTTGAGACTCATTATGCATATATTTTATGATTATGTTTTATGTTTATGGATGCAGTATCATGATTTTATGTGATATGATGTGATGTGATGCATTAGATGTTATGATGTGGATGTATAGGTGTACTACTTTATGATTTTATGCTATATGATGTGGTTTACATGACTTATGCTTTATGATGCATGGATGGCATGATCTAGATGATGATGATGGATGCATATATGGATGCAATGCTTATTGTTAAATGCATGTTTAATTTTGATTTAATTGTATGCATTCAATATATGTTGCTATGATATGATGAATGCAATGTGTGCAGTGCGTTATTTACATGATGATGATCTAATGTAAATGAGACTGTATGAGGGGATTTTTAAGGTTTTCCATGAGACTCAAATACCTTAGTTTCTTCATCAAAAGTTGTATACTTATCATACAAATCTTCTAAAGGATAAAGTTTTGTTATGAAGTCCTAGATACTCATTGTCCCTATGTGTGCAAATGAATATTATATTAGATAAAACATAAGCATACCCCAGTTCCAGATGGGATTCATGCAGCCCATTTTTGAATTGGGGATCCTCAAATGTTTATCCTAATCCTAAGTTGGAATCAGTTGGATTAGACCACTAGGCGGTACATGACACCAAAAGCTAGCTCTTCCACATGCAAAAATTGGTCTACACAAAATCAAAATGCTAATGTGATAGACATATCGTCGTGCATAAGGATACCTTATGGTTTGTTCATGCTAAGAATTCTAGATATTCAAGTTCAATACTCCCTTATTTTATTCATATTTATTTTGGATACTTGATCATGCTTAGTGATGAAAGCCACTATTTATTTTGAATTTTTATTTTTTATTTTGAGCAAGGGATTTATGTAGTGATGATAATCACTATTTATTTTGTTTTTGAATTTTGGTTTGTTTAGGATTCTTGCTCATTTTGATTAAAGCAAGGGATTTCTAGGTAGGGGTGAACTTGTCCTTTTTCCAATTCTCATCCTTTCCAAACTGGTCATACAAGGGGATGAGCAAGATAAAATTTTCACCTTAGGATACCTAATATCACTATGTAGTGTTCATATTTCCATTGTTCCAACTAGGATTTTAGTATTTTGATTAGTGATAGGATTTTGAAATATACCAGGTGCTATCAAACTTAACGTCACTGATAAAAAGCTAATATAACTTTCTACAGGGTCTGATAAAACCACTAGGTATGGTTGAGTGACCGAAAAACTCTAGTATATTCCTTATAACAATAGGAAGGGGTTGTGTTGAAAAATATAGTTACACTCATGGGTGATGGATGATGATGGATTTTGAAGATGCATGATTGATGTACAAATGTGGTGTCATTTGTAATTTTGTAAATGCAAATGTATCTAATGAAAATGTAATGGATGGAAATGCCTAATACAATGCAACTAAGTGGATGCAAATGCAGAATGTAAATGTAAATGTTTTTGTATTTTTGATGCTTTCAATTATTTTTGAGTTTTGATCATTATGAATGTTTTTGAAATTTTTAATTTTAAGTTGTTTTTGTGTATTTAGGTTTTTCTTTTGACCAAAGGGATTAGGGTGCCTTTGGGGCTTTTTGTGATTTGACCAAAGGGCTTTAAGATGCCTTTGGAGCTTTTTATGATTGACGAAAGGGTTTTAATGTGCATTTGGGGCCTTTTGTGATTTGACCAAAGGGTTTTAATATGCCTTTGGAGATTTTTGTGATTGACCAAAGGACTTTAAGATGCCTATGGAGCTTTGTGATTGACCAAAGGGATTTAAGATACCTTTTGGAGATTTTTGTTTTTAATTTTGATGTTTTATGATTTGTTTGGATTTTATGATTTCTATTGTTTTTGAAATTTTTGAAATTTATTTGAATGTTTTTGATATTTTGTTGATTTATGTGTAAAACACATTTAAATGAATGATGTTGAGAGGTTATGGCTCCTAAAAACCCTCTAGCATTGTCAGGCAATATTCCCTAAGCCCAATATTCTTGGATATGATATAGGGACCTATCCAACTAGTCGTAAATTTGTCTCACAGAAGCAGTGACATATTTGAATTATGTTGGTTTTATTTAAGCACAAGATCCCTAACTTTAAAGTCTCTTATATGGAATTTATTATTATAAGCTCATGTTAGATGATCCTCATAAATGCAAAGATGTTCAATAGAATTAATGCAACGTTCATACATAAGGGTCAATTGATCCAGGCGATCTTGTCACATAGTGTCGTCATTGATGAACTCTTTTAATGTGATGTGCAATGTTGGGATTTCCAACTCTAAGGGTATAATGGCCTCAGTTCCATATACATGTGAAAATGGTGTTGCCCTAGTGGGAATCCGTACGCTAGTCCTATAAGCCCTTAATACAAAGGGAAATTGCAGATACCAATCCTTATGATTTTCTTTGATCGTCTTCTTTAAGGTGGCTACTATTGTCTTGTTTGAGTCCCCTGCTTGCCCATTTTCTTACGGATAGTATGGTGTCACAAAACTATGTTGAATTTTGTGTTTGATCATTAAATCTTGCACTTTTTTTATTTTTAAATGACGGACCATTTTTCGATATTATCATGAAGGGTATCCCAAAATGATAAATGATATTGTGAAGTATGAACTCCATAATCTGAGGACCAATTATCGAGGTTAAGGGGACTACTTCTACCCATTTTGTGAAGTACTCAATTTCCATTAAGATGAACATGTGTCGGCATACATATGGGGGAGAAATATTTCCAATAAGATCGAAAACCCATTGAGAAAATAGCCAAGCCACTTGAATGGGTTGTAAGGCCTGAGATGGCAAGTACATAAGATTTGCATGATGCTAGTATTTAATGCATTTCTTGACATACTCATAGCAATCATTTTCCATGGTGGGCCAGTAATAACCCATTCAAAGGATACACTTGAAAATGGCCATGTCGTTGAAGTGGCCACCACATGTACTGTCATGAGCTTGCAAAAATCGCCCAAGCTGATTCTTGGGGTTCTAAGCAATGTAGGAGGACTCCATCATAGCTTTGACGATACAATATACCTCCTAGCAAGATATATCTTATTGATTTTTTCTTGAATGCTCATCTTTCAGCATGCGACAGTCCCTATGGGACAATTACAATCCTAAGGAAGTCTTGTAATTGGGATAACTAGTCCTGATAGGCTACAACCTTGATAGATAATACAACTTATTTCTCTTGCAATTCAATTTGCACAATTGCATATTGAGAAACAATCTTATGGCAAATAGTGGTACCATTCTCCATAGTACCTTGCAATATCAAGGACCCCCAAGGTGCTTTCTTTAAGAAATATTTATCTTTACAAAACCAATCATTATCTATCTCTATATGAATTATGTTTACTGATTCCTTGTTGTCAAAAGCCTCATGCTAGATCATTGAGTGTGAGAGCATTTTGACATGAATGGTAGTTAAATCAACAGATGGATTTTGAGGTATCAAGGACCCTAGAGATGCCATGGTGTCTACAAATATGTTTGACAAATGAGGGATTGCCTCTATGTCATACCACTCTAGTTTGGCTATATATGTGTCAACAAGCTCCTTGTAAGCTTTCAGGATTGGATCCCAACATTGAAATAGTCCCTTGACTTGGTTGACTATGAGGAGAGAGTCACCAAATATATTTAGCCTCTTGATTCTCATGGCGTTGGCTATTTTGAGATCCAATATTAGGGCCTCATATTCGGTGTTGTTATTTGTGCAAGGGAAGTCTAGATTGAATGAAAAGGGCATTTGAGCACCTTGTGGCATGAAAAACATAATCCCTGCATCGCCTCCTTGCTAACACTTTGAACCATTGAAGAAAAAAGTCATGTCAACTCTACTTTTCGGTTCTTTGGGTTTGGGTGCCTATGATAGTATAAATACTGCATCATGAAGAAGTTCTATGGTGAGGGGCCTACTATTCTAAAGAGGTGCCTTAGCCAATTGATCAACTATGACTTATCCCTTGATGGAATTTTGGCTTATGAATTCCAAATAAAATTCTATCAATAGCATGATCCACTTTGCAGTACGTGTGTTATGATATGTCTTGCTCATCATATACTGCAAAGGATTTTGTTTGGATATTACATATGTTATATAGCTTAGCATGTAGTGGCACAATTTCTTGGTTGCAATGACCACTACTAAACACAACTTTTCTACATATGCATATCCTATCTCATAGCTCACCAAGGTGCAGCTTATGTAATATATTGCTTGTTCCTTGTCTTGCAGGTTCTTTTGAGACAACATGGTGCCCAAAGAAAAATTGGTAGTAGATATATACAGTAAGAATGGCATTCCTAGCCTTGGTGGAGCTAATACTGGTGGTGTTACCAGGTACTACTTGATTTTAGTAAAGACTTGCTTATATTATTCATCCCACTAGAATGGGACCGCCTTGTGTAGTAGTCAATTCATGGGTCAACATTTATCCGATAGTTGTGCAATAAATCACTATATAGATGCTACTTTGCCTTGTAATATTCTCAATTATTTGATGTTTATTAGCAGGGCCATTTCCAACATAGCCTTTACCTTTGTTGGGTCTACCTTGATGACTCGTTTAGAAATGATGAAACCCAAGAGTTTTCCAAAATTTACACCAAAGACGCATTTCTTTGGGTTCAACCTGACATTGTGCTCAATCAGGTGATCGAAGACCTTTATAAGGGTCTCAACATACTCTTCACATAGTAATAACTTGACCAGTAAGTCATAAATGTAGTATTTCAAGATCTTATGCATGTAGTCATGTAAAATGTATGTCATAGCCCACTAATATGTTGCACCAACATTCTTAAGACTGAATGTCATCACTTTGTAACAAAATATCCCCCATGGAATAGTGAATGTGGTTTTATGCTGGTCTCCGGGTTTAATCTGAATCTAATTATAACCAGAAAAACCATCCATTAGGGAGAACATCTCATGACCTACAATTGCATCTACAAGAGCATCTATGTTGTGCAAAGGAAATGAATCCTTCAGGGTTGCATTGTTGAGATCCCTAAAATCTGTGCAAATGTGGACTCTTCCTATGGGCACCATGTTTGATACCCATTTTGGATAGTTGATTGGAACAATAAAGAAAAAATCCAAAAAAATTTGCAACTCATTTTTAACCATAAAAATGATGGTTTGATGCATATTTTTGATCTTCTTCTTGACCTATTTATTTGTGGGGTCTAGCGAAATATTGTGGACAACCAATTTTAGATCTAGCCCTGGCATGTCTTTGTAGGTCCAAGAAAAGATATTTGGTCTCTCTTTCAATAGAGGAATTATGATGGCCTATTATTCTAGAGATAAGCTTTCTCCAAACTTGACTTTATTTGGTTGAGAAGGATCATTACTGATGTCCATATCAAAAGTCTCCTTTATTGCCA
Organism: Wollemia nobilis; assembly: GCA_028583015.1. Taxonomy (NCBI): domain Eukaryota; kingdom Viridiplantae; phylum Streptophyta; class Pinopsida; order Araucariales; family Araucariaceae; genus Wollemia; species Wollemia nobilis. The sequence goes on along the minus strand of JAQPPZ010006195.1, from coordinate 5,694,908 downwards.
TATGTGACCCCTCCTCAAGCTAGTGAGGAGTGGGGATTAAATGAATGTCATCTATTGGATTTATAGTTCCCACTAACTCAAGGTCGAGAACAACATGATAGACATCATGTGCACAACCTAATGCAAAATGGAATGGTTGTAGCATCTCTTCACTGGGGAAGAAATCTTCAATATCTGGGGTGAATCAGCGTGATCCCAATCAATAGCATCTAAATTAATACACAATGGTTTTGAAGGATCTTCTGGGTTATGGAGTGGAGTGGTCAAATCAATGGAGATCATGTTTATGTATGGAATGAAATCTCCAAGACCACGTAGGTGGAGCTCTACATCATGGGTGCGTCCTCCATACTCGTGATGTGGCTCTAGGGAAATAGGGATCTCAGGATCCGATCTATGGATAGACGATATGATGGGATCGTTAGGTAACATAATATCTCTAAATATAGGCATATTGGGGTTGACCATGCGATGAATGACATCTAGATTCGCTGGTATCCCTAGGAAGCGAAGGTTATGATCTATGGTGTGAAGTAATGCTTCTCTTTCAACAAGCATATTGAATTTTTAGAAGTGGAGCTCAAGGTAAGCCCTCTTATCTTCATTCTCAAAGCCACCATTACTTGTAGGAAAACCCTCGTTCCTGCCCATTGGTTTTAGGCATTGACCTGCTTGTTGATGCCTAAGATATGACATTTCAATATCATCTTCATAATCATCATCACTTATGAATAATACGTTTGTATTTACTGTGGGCCTTACCATTTGGTGCGCATGTCTTATGAAGGCTATCTCAATTGAGTCTTCTATATTATATCCATTCTTGTTCAACATGTATCCACCCTCATCTAAGATGTATTCACTCTCATTTGAGATGTACCCACTCTCTATGTGGTTCATCCAAGTAAGGTTTTGCACATACCGAGGCCCATGCTAGGCTAGGCCAACTTCATCTTCATCCTCACTCAAGACATAGTCATACTTCTCTTGCTCATAGCCACTAATTGGCTCATCCTCCCATAGTATGATCTTTGATGGGTTCACTTTGGGAGTAGAATTTGGATGATACTCGTCAGGTGGTTCTATATTGATCATGGCTACCCATTCTCCACCATAGAAGTTTCTATGATGGGGTTGATAGGGATTCCAGTCAATGTCTTCCCTACACCCCAAGCTTAACCTATCTAGATATGATACTAGCGAGTCATCATTGCTTTGAATGTAATATCCAAGCCTAAAATTATCAGTTGGTAGCTGATACTATGGCTAAAATGGAAATTGTCACCCTTACTCATATACACCTAAGCCATAGCCATGTCAATGGCAGTGCTCAAAGTATCTTAGTGTAAACTTAGGATTTGATAGGTAGTGAACATTCGTGGTGAAAAGTTCATCCTCATCCCTTTCCAGATTAGGAGCACTATGGGCACAATCTAGATTGGCATATATGAAATTAGTTTGGTTGGGTGGAACCCCTAAGGGAACCACCATCCCTATTGGTAGGTTTGGGACTTTTGGCCATCCCATGTCTTGCATAGACTCAACAATTGGCATGAAAGTCACGTTATACACAAGATACTCACCTAATCCTATGTTGGCTAGTTGAACTATCACCTTCAATGTAGATGACGTTGTTGATAATGCAGGTAAGGCAGGTTGAGGTATCTCCTCATCTATTTCTTGGGAATCTTCTCCTCCATGGGAGTCAGAATTCTCGTAGTTGCTATGGTTTGAAGTTCCTTGGGTCCTTATTCCATGGGAGGTGCTTTTAACTTCTATTTATCTTTTGCCTTAGATGTAGAAGGCTTTTCAGAAGTGCTACTAGCTTTGGATGTAGGAGGTGGATGGGTCACCTCGCACTAATTTATTTTTTCTTCCTGGCTACATGGTTGGGGATGAAGGGCTTATGTACAAGTGCATTTATGGAAGGACAAATTCCCTTGGAAATTTTACTTGATGCATGTACTTGAATGGATCTTCATCAGATGGAACCACATGCACTTGTCCCTCATGCACATACTTGACGCATTGGTGCAGGATTGAGGGTACGCACTTCATGTCCCTGATCTAGGGATGCCCTAGAAGTATGTTGTATTACATTACCCCTTCTAATACATGAAACATCATGGGGATGGTCTTATGTCCTACCTTTATAGGCAAAAAATTTATACCCATTGTGGATCATAGCACATCGTTGAAATCCCTAAGCATGTAGGAAGTCGGGATAATGTTGGACTTAGGCATATTTAGGTGCCCTATAGCCTTTGTAGTGATGATGTTGATCAATGAGATCATATTAATCAAAACCTACTTGAATGGTATGTTTTTGATAGATGAAATAATGTGCAGAGGTGGGTCTACTATAGTAGTCAACACTTCCTTGATTTCATGATCAAAAAAATGAATCACAAGCTCTTGACACTATTGCACTTGCCCCACAAAATGTGTGAACACATTTGGGTTTTGGGGCTGGAGCTTGATTGTTCTCAAAATCTCCATCAAAGTATCCCTGTGCCTAGGGGACTGTTGTATGAGCTCGTAAATGGACAACTTGGCCAAAGTCATTTGTAGATTTTGTTCCAGTATACTCTAAAAAGTTACCACAGGTCTTGTTGGTGGACCTGGAGGATTGTTATACACTTGTCTCTACTAAGGAGCAGCTAGGATATTAATGGGAGTTGTTGGAGGTTGTGGTTGCCCATATCTTTGACTCCTAGTTGCCATGTTAACTAACTCAACCATTATAATGCATCCCTAAATATGTGGCTCGACTCAGACCTGGTTGACTTGGGCACCTTGATCTCTAGGGGCCTCATGATTAGGTAATGGGTTCTTGAATATCCCCATATCTTTGTTATTAGGATCTAGTGGGTTGTCAACTCTTAGATCTCCATTTTCAATTTTTTTTCACACAACATTCTTGAATTCGATGCAATTTTCAATTTCATGATCTTATATTCTATGGTATGGGTAGTATTGATCTTCCCTATATCCCTTTGGCTAAGGATGGTTAGGGTCAAGAAGTTGTACATCAGGAAATATTATCCTATGTGCCTCAATAAATTGATTAAATATTGACTACATCAATTCATTTAGAGGCATGTAATAATGAGGTGGCCGATGCTCCTTGTTCCAGCCCTAGTTTTTCTTAGGGTGATAGTTGGCTAGTGGGGGGAGAGCCTGATAATTCTAGGGTTTCTTTCTATTTCCCTATCTTGGCATGACTAATACAACCCGATTAACCTAAGTAGGCTTGGTCTACTTTTGCTTATTCTTGTCATTCTGATTGTTCTTACTCCACTCTTTCTTGTTGCAGAGCTTGAGGTCTCCATCATCAACCTTTATATCTTCAATAAGCTTGGATTGAGCCAAGGCTTCTTAGAATGATTCATATTGTTGCAATTGCAATAACAGAGAGATGTGTTTTATGTAGCTCTTTGTGAATATTTGGATGAGTTCCTCTGTGGGGATGAAGAATGATAGTTTTGCCATGACTTTTCTCCACCTATCCCCATAATCCATCACTGTATAATCATCATATTTCTTCAAATTGACCAGATTAGAAAGGTTCACCTTCTTCTTGGTGCTTAAGAAGAAGCATTCAAGGAATGCATTCACCAGTTACTCAAAACTAGTGATGCTATGCTTGGGCAACTGGTTGAACCATTGAGTTGTTGCACCTGAGAATTTCATAATGAATGTTCTCAGCATCAGGGCATCATTCTTCTCAAGGTGGAAGCATGTGTTCATGAAGTTGGTCACATGTTCTTGCACATCTTCCTCTCCCTTAAACTTGTCTAGCCTAGGCATCTCAAAGTGCCTAGGATATGCAAGACTTGGGACTAAGGGGCATAGAGGTTGGTTGTGTATCTTGCTCAATATTATATTTTATCCACCTGTGTCTTGCTTCTCAAGAGACTTGAATCTCTCGACAAGTGTCTGGTATGCCTTCGAGGAAATAATATCATATTCCTAAAGGTTTGATCATGGTAGTAAGGGAGGTAATCCTATGTTTTCCTGATTTAAGCATTTGTACTCATCTCCCATAACCATGGATGGACGTTCAAGATATGTCTATTCCTGATCTTGCATCCCTACCATTCCTTATTGAATTGTGTTTGTTCGAGGTCCAGGTGTTGATGTCGTGAAGTGTGGTGAGCACACTCATTTCCTTACCTAGTGCTTCTCTCCTGTTGAGAATCAACACATCTCTCATGTCGATATCTCTCACCATCTATGTGTGCATCTGTTTGAGCTACCCTATCTGCTAGCTCCTCATTCTCAACTACTTCTTATCTTGAGCATTATTATTGTAGGCACAGGTGCCTCTTTCTTCACTCTTCTTGCTCAAGATCTTCTACATGCTCTCGCTCAATGCTCAATGCTTCCTCTAACCTGCATATGTAGTTAAGTCAACCTGCTACTGAAGGTTCCTGCCTTTCTAACTTTGTGCAAGGAGTTCTAATGCTTAAGCCCCTTGGGTAAGATCCTATTGTGTGCTTTCCCTTGTCCACTAGTGTGATCTATTCTATATACTATGTTATGGGTTGAGTACCCCCATGATATAAAGTAGTGTATGTGCTACGATGTCCCTTTGAAGCTTCCCCTAGTTCATTGGTGCATCTAGTAGCTATGCTATGTTAACTTCCTAAAGTAGAATTTTTTGTAGCAATACTTCTAGGAGTTGGTCTTGAGGGAAATTGATCCAACTCATCAAGCTATTAGGTTCTCCATGACTAATCCCGTAGAGTCCCATTGGAACCAATGAGCTCATAGTCCAAGGGTACCCTCCCATCTGTAGAAAGGCTGTAGGATGTCTTGGGTCTACGACTAGGCGTAGCCCTAGGCTCTTTCCCCTTAGTAGGCTGATATATTGTATGTATATCAAGTGAATATTGGGGCCTTGCAACCCTTGCATGCTGGAGGTCTTGATGCCTCCTCATGCCAACATGATGATGGAAACCTTTAAGCCTCTGCATGTCTATACGATGATGGAGGTCATTATGTCTTCACATGTTGATGTGAAGAGGGAGGTCATGATGCCTCCACTTGTCTATGCGATGAGGAAGACCTTGAGGTCTCCTCATATCTATTTTATGAAGGATGTCATGATGCCTCCATGTGCCTAAGTTATGATAGAGACCATGAGGCCTCCTCATGTCTATGTGACGAGGAATCAAGATGTGGCTCTCTTGCTGGGGTTTCTTGAGGAGTCCCCCCAAGGGTTGAGTTGTCACCCCTAAGTCCTGATAAAATTTATTTGGTGACACTATGGGTGGGTGACTCAATTCTAGTGTGACTATGAGTTTGTAGAGTGTTACTCCCCCCTCGATGTTGGACTGAGGATGGTTGCTTCATGTGCATACAATGGTGACTTATGAGTTATCTTCTTAGGTAGATTCAAAAGCACACAAACAAAACAACCAGATCTTTATCTCTTTTAAGTATTTATGTGTATTCCCTAAAATTTTTGGTGTGTTTTGATTCGTTGGATATATAAGCTAACTCTCATCGTGTTTTGCACTTTTTTTGGATGGTATACTTAAATTGTTTAAGGTTTTTCACCTGTATGCTCATAGCTCGACAACCTAGTGATGAAATCTAGGCCATGTAATCCCATCTATAATGTGTGGTAATGAATTCCACAAATATTCAGGGAGTACAGCTCCTCTTAGTCCTCACCCAGTCCACCCGCAGTCAGCGATATACCTATTTGAGGAGAGATACATACAAATTTTCCATGGGCTATGATGGTTCTTGGATTCACTATTGGCCAAAAATAGAGGTTGCGTAGGATTTGAGTTAGAAAATGGAGATGAAAGCCAGCTCATCAGATTTTTACTAGTGGTTGGTCATGAATTCCAACTCACTAGCATTTAAAATGGTGTGTGGTGTGTGTGGTTATTTTAACCTTGCATGTAAATAAAATGCATCACCAAGAAAGCATGATATTTCCTATATGCCTAATATAAAAGTTGTTTCATTTCAAAAATATGCATATATTCAACTTATATGATCTTCAAAGAATGCATTCTATTCTATGAATTAATAGCCACTGGTTGGGCCGCATGCAAGCAAACTAAACACACAAAGGCCTAGCATGCTAGAGACTAGGGCAGACCTTACAAGCATAGGCCCACTGTTCCTAGCAGTGCCTAGAGAAAACTAAATAAAATCCTAGGAAACATCAAGTGCATTTCCTTTTTCCATTTTTCTTTATATTTTTCTAATTAAACTATAATTTCACTTGCTCTTTTTGGAAATATAAAGTTGTAGATAGAAAAAATAGAGAAAACAAAGGATGAAACCAAACTCAAACCTCACTCTGATGATGGAAATTTTTCTCTCTACTGCACTTTGCTACTGGTTGTTGTTGACTAGAGTGGTTGATTTTGGTTTCTAACTATAGAAGTTTCTAAGATCAACTAGTTTCTATCGACCAGAGCGACCAAGACCTGCAGGTCGCTGTCAACCAAAGCGGCCAAACCTACACACAAAAAATCTTGTAAATGCCAATAAACTGATTGAAAAGCAAAACTTGGAGGGGGTCCCACCATGATCACTATATGTGCGACCTCGAGAATAACACACCACAACTAAACCTAATTGCAATATTATTATATCAAATTAAAATGAAGAAAATACATAAGCACATGTAATGTGAAAGTAATAAACAAAGAGATATTATTTTATTAATGCTTCGATATATTAGTTACATGTACATCACTCTGAGGGATACTCATTTTTGATACAATCTATTACAAGTGGAGTAATGATGAATGTATACCCTATAAGGATATGGTGCACCTTCGTAGGCCTCTCGATATTGCACACCAAACTGTTTGAGGGCTTACAAATGTCTCCTTCTCTTGATTTTGTCCTCGAGGGATCTCATGCTCGGTATACTTTGAACCAATCCTATGAACCTGTATCTATGGGCATGGAAACAATAGAGCACAATAAGTATAATGAGCAACCTCCCCAAATGAGGCCTTTTTGTTAGAAAATATGATAATAGAGATAAATAAGCATCATGTGCATTGAAATATAGCAGATCTAAGCAATATGCATATGAAAATAAAAAATATTAATCTAAATGCAATGAAATATTTAGATCTATGCTAAAGCCATGTAAATGAAATAATGATAAATAAATATCTATTACTTAGAACAAAGGAATTGACCATTTTAAAACCTGACTATGACTATGGGTTGCTATCAAAGCTAGCATCCTCTAACTTAAAGGTTACCTCATGTATTATGGGCTGTGGTCATCGATCTCTTCACTCAAATTGATGTTCAAGGGTCGCTAGGTGTGTCTCCTACACTGATTGGCGATTGGGAAATATGGATCTAAATATTGATGCATGGACATGGCTCAACCGGATGGCACTCCAATGCTCCTCAAAGGGTCATATATTGGCTCTCTATTTTGATAGGGCTTTACTGCAGACAATGTGAATTCTCTATATATTTTGCCTTCTTGGAAGTTTGCATATGTATATTTCTAGGTTTTAGATCTAGATCTAGGGCTTGGTTTCCTAACTCAAAATATACATGCCAACTAACTATCCTAGAGGTAAGTTTTAGTCTTGACTTGGCATGGAAGGGGCAGTTAGGAGGAACTCTAGGAGTTCCTCACCGAGATACCTTAAAAATGTATGTAAACTACCATTACTGCCCATGATTTGGGCAATCCCTCTTGACAATTCATGTTTTAGTGGTAGCCACTATTATCAACAATGTCTAGCTATGGTCACTCTCAGCTTGAGCATCCAGGATTGGTGGTGACTCTGGATGATAGAAACCAAGCCTAAATGGGCTAGAACTACCCCTTTTGAGTGGTTAGGACCACTACTTGCTCTTGGAAATGTCCAAGATTGGTCATATGGTCTATGAATGTGTCCATATGGGTAGTCTCCTAAAAATGATGTATTTTAGGTGTCTACAATAGTTAGTAATAATTTCATCATATTCTTGCTCTTCTATCATCTTCTTAAGGAATTTTATTATATTCTAGATGCCTTCACTGACTTCTAAGTAATGGAGTCATTCAAAGAAGCAAAAGGATAGAGGATAAAACTAATGAAAGACACACTAGAAAATTCTTAAGATATTTTTAATATTTTTTGATCCAAACAAACATAAATAGTGGTCTTGCTTAAATTTTTCTAAAAAAATACAAAGGAAGAGGATTCCTCTCTTAGCCACTAAGATGTGTTTTCTGTCATGTTCACCAAAGATGTAGAGGGGGGAAACTATTTTATAACATATGATTCTTTATTGGATCCACTAGGAGCTGAGGTGAACCATGGAGGTGTGTTATATTATATACACTTAGGGACACAAAAGGACGGGTTCACTAGGAATAATTTTAAGACTCACTCTATGTTTGGGGAGGAGGTATTTGATGTGTCAATTAATCATACACCTATTTTTTGGTCTTTCTAAACTAAACTATGAAAGGGAAATAACAATACAAGACACACAAGATGCAAGAAGACAAGAACTAACCCTAGTATGATTATGTAATTAAATGATGTCTAACCCTAGGATTGAAAAATAAATCCTTTGAGAAAGGATCCAAGGGAGATGCACAAACAAGATTAAAATCCTAGATGCACATTATATGCTTTTATTCCTTCAAATTCCTAGAAATTCAATCAAAATTTTTCATTTACTTATAATATAGGTTTTGGATAGAAATGGACAAAAAAAATAACAAATAGCCTAATGATCTATTAGGGTGCTTATCTGACCTGACGATTGATCCAAGCTTTTTCTTACATCTAGAATATCCAATGGTTCCAAAACTATAAAATAACTGCACAAACCCCAAAAAAATTGACCAATGTTTGGGGACTTGCTTAGGCTTCTATAAGACTAAGCATGGAGGCACAGTAGTCAAGCCCCCTTGGTCCTTTTAGATGACCATTCAAAAGAAAAAATGATCTTTGACCATTGGAACATGCCCAATAAGATTGTAATAATAAAATTAAATACAGACATGATATACACAACTTAATACTAAAAATACACAATGCAAATTAGGGGTTTATGGTGCAAAACATACCCAAAAGTCCTAATTTATCAAATTCATACCTTGTAAATAGTAAGCACAAATTTGGCTTACCAAATTCATGCCCTATATGGGTAGGGCATGAGTTTGGTTCAAATACCCCTTTTGAGCCTTAAAATAGTGAAAATATACTTGTGAAGCAAACTAAAGTAAATACAAAACCTGATGAGTTGATGGAGAAAGCAAGGAATAATGAAGAGGTGGAAGAAGCACTCCATGAAGGTTTATCTATCCAATTATTATGACTCCACTCAATCCCTAAGGGCAACAATCACCAAAGCATAAAACAACAAAACAACTTGCAAGAGAATAATAGCATGAGCAAATGAGCAATTCAATAGTTAGAATCTCCTTAAAAATCATTGGGGCAAGCTTAGGGAATCCAAACCCTTATTTGTAAGAGTTTTTGAGGATAAAATGGGTGAGAAAATGAAATTTTATCACATGAAAGGCAAATGCCAAAACAGGTCAAAAATGGGAGGGGTTTTAGTGAGAAAAACCCCTATAATGAGAAATTTGTGCCCTTCCATTACATGGTATAAATTTGGAAAACCAAATTTTATGGTTTTAGAACTATTACAACTAAGTAAGTATGAATTTGCATTACATAGAACATAAGAATGGAGCTTAGAGTCCATTATATAGAAATATAGTTTCCTTGGGCTCTACTCAACCTAAGACTTATGTACATGTGGACTACATGCACATTTACATTATTGCACATTTGAAATTTGTGCATTTATTACTTCTTCCCCAAGTAACTACTTAACTTTATTCTAGAGTAAAATTCTACTCTAGTTATGTACCCAAGGTGATACATTAATATGACCTAAATGATGTAATATACTCTAATATCCCCCTGTAGTACATTATTTGGTATGAAATTCCTTTGAACTACATAATTGATCTCCAAAAATCTAAAAATTATTTCTCCCAAGAGCTTCTGTAAATATATCTACTAGTTGATCTTCTGTAGGGGTATGCTTCAAGATGATATTATGGTTTTGAAAGTGATCTCTGATGAAATAGCATTGTGCTTCAATATGCTTAGCTCTTTCAAGTACAATTAGATTTTTAACCAAATTGAGTACTTCTTGGTTATCACAATATATCATGGGGGTTCATTTGATTCCCATGTTAGATAATATATATTGTAGCTATAATGCCTCACATGTTGTATCTCTTGTTGCACGATATTCTACTTATGTAGATGATTGTGCCACTATATAATATTTCTTACTATGCTAGGATATAGGTCCTAAACCAATATAAAATACATACCTATAAGTAGACTTTTGGTCATCAATAGAACCGACATAGTCTGAATCTTAATAACCATGTAGACAAAAAATCTCAATATTCTTCATATAAGTTAGAACATAATCAATAGTATTATTAATATATTGCAATATTCTCTTTGTAGCTTTCCAATGAATTTCTCTTGGTTCTTACATAAATCATGAAAGATAATTTATAGAAAAGGCTAGTCAAATCGGCTATTTTTTAAGTATAGAAGACTTCCAATTAGTTGACGATACATGGTTGCTAAAACCAAAGGTGTTTCATAATTTTTGGATAATTGAATCCCTAGTTCCATAGGAGTATATTTTGGCTTACAATTCTTCATCCTATATATTTCAAGTAAGGCTTCTACATATTTTTATTGAGTAATTGTAATGTTGTCTTTATTTTGATGAATTTCCAGGCCAAGGCAATAATTCATCAACCCTAAATCTATCATTTCAAATGCCTTCTCATGATACCTTTTTATCACTTAGTTTTTCTGAGCTTCCAATGATAACTATATCATCAACGTATACTATAAGAATTAATATATTATTTTCAACTCTTTTTGTATATAGACTAGGATTAGAAGTACTTCATTTGAAACTATGTTGCAATAAGTGGTTGATTTTTATATCCCATGCTCTAGGAGATTTTTTTAGACCATATAAATATTTGTTTAATTTAAAAATCTGATCTTCTTGACCTTTAGCAACAAATCCTTCTAGTTGTTACATGTAAAATTTTACTTATAAATCACCATTAAGAATTTTTTTTTTAACATCCATTTGATGAAGTTTTGAACCTTGATGTGTTGCTAGGGCGTAAACAGTTCTGATAGTAGTCATTCTAGTTGTTTGTGCAAAATTTTGTTCATAATCAATTACCTTTATCTAAGTATATCCTTTTTCTACTAACCAATATTTGTATTTGTCAAGTATTCCATATGCTTTATACTTGATTTTATAAATCCATTTGCAACCCATAATTTTCTTACCTAGAGGTAATTCTACTAGATCCCATATTTTGTTCTTTTGTAGTGATGCATATTCAGATTCCATAAATGCCTTCCAATGAGATCAACTTAGATCTTGAGATGTTGATGCTAGTTCTTCTTATGTACTCAATAATCCTATGTTCATTCTAGTTTGGCTACGAGTTTGATATTTGGTGGTAGTAATATCTAGCATTTGTTCTAAGTTTGCTCCTCTAAGTGTATCTCTATACCATATAGGATCCTTCTTTTTGGGAATTATAGATGATTCAAAATGTTCATTTTTTTCATCATGTGATTTTGACTCTATTTCCACACTTTTTGAGTCTTATTCTAGAAAGATGAATATGACCTTTGTATCCTCATTTTTTCATCATTGCCCTTATATTTTTCATCAAAAGTTACATCTCTTATTATATATACCTTTTTTGTCCTTGAATATAGTATTTTTTACCTTGCGGATTCATCATCATACCCAAAAAATATTCTTGCCATAGTTTTATCATCTAATTTAGTCCTTTTTTGTTTTGGAATATGCATATAAGCTTTGCAACCAAAAATTCTTAGTTTTTCTATGTTTGGTTTTTGTCTTGACCATGCTTCTTTTGGTGTAACATGTCTAAGTATTCTTGTAGGTAGTGTATTTTATAAATATACTATTGTTTTAACTACTTTTACCTAATATTAATGGTTTATAAGGTATTATTTTAACATACACCTAACCATTTCCATTATATATCTATTTATTCTTTCTACAATTCTATTTTGTTGCAGTGAGTATGTTGTAGTAAGTTATCTTTTAATTCTATTTTCTCTCAAAAAGGAATCAAATTATTTGTGAGATAAATTCACCTCCTGTATCAAACCAAAGAGATATGGTAGTATTTCCTAATTCTTTCTCTACTTGAAATTTGAATTGTTTAAAATAGTTGAATGCTTCTAATTTATACTTCATGAATAATACCCACATTTTTCTGGTGTGATCATGGATAAATAATTAAAAATAATTGTCCTCCAATGCTAGTAATATTCATTGGACCACATAGATTCATATATATTAGTTCTAATGGTTGTTGAGTCCTATGTTGACACATTTAAAAAGGAACATTGTGTTGTTTTCCAGTTAGACATTTTGGATAGATTGCAGATTCTGGAGATATATTTGGTATTCCTTCAACCATTTGATATTTGAACATTTTATTCAAAGAAGATACACTGGTATGTCCTAGATATTTTTGCCATAGCTCTAAAGTCTTGATTAAAAAATTTGAATGTGTAGAAATATCTAGAGCAAATATACCATTTATATAGGTACATGATGCTACCTTTTCCCATGTTTAAGAATATGATATTGTTTTCTTCCATAGGAAATCTTGAACTCAATAGTCATATTTTGATCCATAAGTTGAGAAATTGAGAGGATATTATTAGTAAATCCTGGGACATATAAAACATTTTTAATTATCCCTTTTCCATTTACTAGATCAACTAGAATATTTCCTATCCCCTTTACTTCATAAGTCTTACTATCTGCTATAGTAACTAGTTTCTCATTTTTATTTTGTAGAGAATCAAACAAATTGCTCATGAATATATGTACCAATGTTCCATGGTGATGAAGTTTCAATTTTTTTAGTATGAATACATAATCAATCTTGCTAATATTCCTTGGATTTGGTAGAATCCCTTTTGACTTCCTAATGTTTGAACTTAATGTATTATTTTATTTCTCCATAGTGAACTATGCATTTATTATTTGAAGTTCTCTATGGTTGGATTTATTTTGTCTCTTTAGTATGAGTATGAGATAAGTGTAAGTAAATAATTCCAACTTCTTTAAGTAAATAATAAACTTCCTTTTATAGGTCCTAGGTGTAGACCAATTGGTTCGACCAAATCCCGTAAGGGGCGGAGGTCCAAGGTTCAAATCTCGAGCCTCGTTGGACTGAACGCTTGTCCCTTTTCTTGTGCTTTCAGTGGCTTAAAAGGTTTAAAATGATTGTGGCATGGTGGTTATAGGGGCAAACTACATGAAGAACTGTGTGGCATATTTTGGGATGGATAGCATAGAATACTGTGGTGACCATAAAAGTTGGACAACCTACCCTGATTCATGATGGATACCAGTTACACCATGTAAATTCAAAAAAAATAAAAATAAATAATAAAAAATAAAATAAACTTCCTTTTACACCCTTTAATAGTTTAATATTTCTAATTTATAATAATCTATGTTTGATGTAGTATACCTTATAACTCCCAAATTTGGAATATTAAAAATTAATAATAATAATATTTGCAATAATAATATTTTCTAAGTAGTAACCTTTATATCTCCTATAGTGTTTATTTGCAAATATTAAAGTATTTCAACTAAATTATTTGAATTACTATGAACTCCTCTATATGCTTTCAATTTATTAAGGTTGATTTTGCATATACAAATAATAATAATAATTCCAACCTTATATTATTCCTTATTACTCCTTATGAAAGAAAATTAATCAAAACATATAAAATAGCTTAATAGGTTTGATGAGTGTTGTGCTTGAATTTAATCTCCTTGAACTTCACTAAAAATCTTCACTAGTTTATGATAGGCCTAGTGGATGTTCTCTTATGAGTGCCTTTAATGCACCGCAATTCAATGTGCTCTCATATTTGCTTCCACTCCAATGTTGAAAATATTAGACTATCTTCCTTATAAGGTATTTCATCCAGTCTAATCGGTGTATGGAATTCATTTTGAATTCATGTGCACTTTTACAAATGATAAAGGCTCTTAAATGTAAACGGGCATATTTATCTCCTCCTACAAAGCCCTTTGACTCCTCCCTTCAATGCTTTATTGTGTACCTTGATTTTTTTGTCTCCTCCATCAAGTTTAAGCACTTTAAATAGTGTAGATGCCTTTCAACTTTGGACAAGTGGCACTTTAGAGTTACATTAAAAATGAGCATTAAGATTTAGGTTCTTTCAATGCTCATTCTTCCTTGCAATCATGACTATGGTAAGTAACCTCCCAATGATACTGGTAACCACTCAAAGATACATGTTATATTATTCCTTGAGCGTTCTTCTCCTGGACGTACATTGAGGAATGTGAGGCTGCCTAGAATGATTTTTCTAGGTGGTGCTTAGGTTTTTTGCATGTAGACCTTCCATCCAATGTATTATATCTTGTATATATCTTGCTAGAAATTGATCTTGATAACTTATCTTCAATGCCTTCTTTCCAATACAACATTGATGTTGTGTGGGTGGTTCCAACTAAGGTGATGAGGAACGATTTTATGGAGGTTTTATGGCACTCGAATGGTGCAAGGCTTCCCTTCTATCTTCAATAATTATAATTGAATAATTGGCTAATAATGGAAGATGAATCGATGTTGTAAGAATTGCAATTAAAGATGTAATGGACCACTCAATGGTTAAGTAAAATGTTTGCCAACTTTACTATTCCTCTCCTCTTGGACCACCTTGGTCGATTTGGATTTATTGTAATCTCTCTTGTACAAGGTTCAGGGACCTTTCAAAACCCTTTCTACCAATCAAAAAAAAAAATGTATATCTTCGATGATTATCTTATGGAAATAGTTTGATTGCATTAAATACCTACTCTAAGGGTTGTGAGAGTGAAGGGTTGTGACCCTATAATATAATTAATAAATAAATATAATTATTATAATATGTTAGGAGGGTCCTAACATGCCACCCTCCTTAAAAAGAGCTTTGTCCTCAAAGCTGGAAATGTGGAAATTGTTGCTGGATATAGTGAAGAGTCTCCCATGTAGCGTCTTCTAAAGGTAGACATTTCCAGTGGATCAAAACTTCTGTGATATCTCAATTACAAAGGTGACGAGAGCGGTGATCTAAGATAGCTTTAGGTTCAACCAAAAGTACTCCATCATCTGTAAACTCGGGAAGGTTAGTTTGTATAGTGATGTGTGCTCCAACCACTGGTTTAAGGCAAGATACATGAAATACAGAATGGATTTTTGAAGACAAAGGAAGCTCAAGTTTGTAAGCAATGGCATCAATAAATTGGAGAACCTTATAAGTCCCATAAAATTTGGGTGTAAACTTTTGGGAACCTTTTTGTTCGAGAGAGGACTAGCGGTATGGTTGGAGGTAAAGAAAAATCTTATCACCTTCTTGAAAATTTTTCTCGCTTAGATTTTGGTTGGATTGTTGCTTCATGCGATTTTGGACAATGTGTAAGTTCTCCTTCAAAATACAAAGAATGTTATCTCGAGTAGAAAGTTTTGTTTCCATGGCTTGTACTTTTGTACTCCCTGGAATATAAGAGGTGAGGGATGGTGGTGGTTGGCCATATAATGCTTCATAAGGAGTCATTTTGATGGATGTATGGTATGAAGTGTTATACCACCATTCTTCTAATCAATCCATTTCACCCAATGGAGTGGTTGAGTAGAAAAAAAACAACGAAGGTAAGTTTCTAAGAATTTATTAACAACCTCAGTCTGGCCATCGGTTTGAGGATGGTAAGTGGAGCTCATACGAAGTTGAGTGCCTTGTAATTTGAACAATTCCTTCCATAAAATGCTAGTGAAAGTTGGGTCACGATCACTAACAATTATTGAGGGCATACCATGTAATTTAAATATGTTATCAAGGAAAATGTGGGCTATAGTACTAGCAGTGTAAGGGTGAGCCACTAGACAAAAATGGGAATATTTAGATAAGTGATCTACTAATACAAAAATGGTTGTTTTTCCACCTGATTTTGGCATTACATCAATAAAATCCATAAAAATATCTTCCCAAGATTTGGTTGGTATAGGAAGAGGTTGGAGTAATCTTGGAGTAGCAATTGTCTCCCCTTTATGTCTTTGGCAAGTCTCACATTCCTTTACAAATGTTTTGATGTAGTTTTTCATACCTACCCAATAAAAATATCTAGTTGCTCTTTTATATGTTTTTAAGAACCTTGAGTGTCTGGCAGTGGGTGAGGTGTGTAATTCATGGAGCATGATAAGAGGAATTAGGGGATAGAACCATCCTTCATTTATATCGTAAAATATTATTTATCCAAGTGTATGTTGTTTTTCTATTAGGATTATGTTGGCGTTGCTGAATTATTGCATGGATAGTATGATAATTAATCCATTATTCATACACCTCATCTAACCATTTAGGAATAAGGAAGGAAAGAGCATGGAATTGAGGCATGTATTAAAATTTTCTAGAGAGTGCATCGGCTGCCATGTTGTATTTTCCCTTTTTATATGTAATTTCGTAATCATAGCCAAGTAGTTTAGTAACCCACTTTTGTTGTTTCGGGGTATTAGTACATTGTTCCAAGAAGTATTTTAAGCTATGGTGATCAGTGCATATAATGAAATGTTTTCCAATAAGGTAAGGTCTCCAATGTTGAATATCATGAACAATCACCAATATTTCTTTTTCATAAGTAGAACGGGCTAGATTATTTTTAGAAAATGCCTTGCTTGTAAAAGCTAGAGGTCTTTCATCGTGCATGAGTACGGCTCCTATTCCTACCCCCGAGGCATCACTTTAAATATTGAATGGTTTAGAAAAGTTGGGCATAGCTAGGATAGGAGTGGTACACATTGCATTTTTCAATGTAATAAAAGCTGCATCCACTTGAGATGACCACTTGAAGGCATTTTTCTTTAGTAATGATGTTAGAGGAGCTATGATTTTACCATAATTTTTGACAAATTTTCGATAATATCCTGTTAGCCCAAGAAACCCGCGTAGAGCTTTTAAGGTTTTTGGAATAGGCCAACTTTTCACATCCTCAATTTTGCAAGGATCTACCTTAACTCCTTCCTTAGAGACAATGTGTCCTAAGTATTCGATTTCTTGTTTTCCAAAGGAACACTTTGATATTTTTGCATAAAGTTGATTTTACTTCGAGATCCTTAATGCTTGGCTAATATGGTTTAAATAATCTTCCCATGTTTTGTTGTAAATTAAAATGTCATCAAAGAAAACTAAGATAAATTTATGAAGGAAAGTGTGGAATACCTTGTTCATTAGTGGAGGGAGCGTTGGTAATGCCAAATTCAATCACAAAGAATTCATAGTGCCCTTCATAAGTACAAAAGTTGTCTTTGGAATATCCTTTTCGTTAACTTGGATTTGGTGGTAGCTCGATCGTAAGTCTAATTTGGAAAAATAGGAAGCCCCTTGTAGTTCATCTAGTAGTTCGTCTATGACTGGAATAGGAAATTTATCCTTTATGCTCATTTTGTTAAGTGCTCTAAAATCGAAACATAAGTGCCATGACCCATCCTTCTTCCTTACTAATATAACTAAATAGGAGTAAGGGCTTCTACTAGGTCTAATGACCCTTGCCTTAAGAAGCTCTTGTACTAGTTTGTCTATCTCAATATTTTGATGATATGGATAATGATAGGGCCTAATATTAGGGTGTCGATGCCCTGGAAGTAGTTGAATAGTGTGATCGTGACTTAGTTTTGGAGGCAGTACTTTTGGTTCATTGAATACTTATGGTGTTCTAAAATATTTTGTAGCTCTGGCATTTCCCGTTCTTCATGAGTGGGTTGGATGGCAAAAATTTGGGCGACCATTCCTTTGCCTCATTTATGGATAATTATTCCATTCTATGATAACTTATGACTTGCGAGCGTCCATTATTTAATCCTTTGATAGTATAAGTTTGGTTCTTCTCTGTGAACTTCATCCATAATTTGTCAAATTACCATTGAACTATACCTAATGTTCATAACCATTGTACTCCTAGTATGATGTCACAACCTCCTAGGGGTAGTACATACATGTCTCCTTTCATTTTATAATTCCCCATAGTTAGTTTTATATTTCTGCATTTACCTTTACATGTAATTTTTCCTCTGTTTCCAATCATCACTTCAAAATTATTGCAAGGATATATAAAAAAATTAGCTTGCTTAGCCACCTTTGGATCGATAAAATTGTGCATGCTACCAGAGTCTAGGAGCACATTAAGGTTTTATTTCTTAAAATACCCTTTAATTCTCATCGTTTGTGGAGAAAAAAATCCTGCAAGGGCATTGAAGGAAACCTTAGGTGTATTTTACTCATCGCTTTCAGGTGTGTTGGATAATACCTCCAATTCTATCTCAGTTTCTTCTTCAGTTGAATTTCCACAATTTTTAGCATCTATAATATACAACTATCATGAGACGCATTTATGATTTTGGTCAAATTTCTCATCGCAATGATAACACAGGCCTTTTGCCTATTGTTCCTTCATTTATTCAAAACTGAGGTGTTTAATTGGTAGGGCTGGGTTAATTTTGGGGGTGGTGTAAGTGCTTTGTGTTCTGCAATTATGCATCGGTTTAGGGGTGATGTAAGTGGTTGATGATTTCCCCATAGGTGGTTTCCATAATCGACATTGTGCCTTGATTTTATCCTCAGCTAGTTTTTCCAACCCTATGGTCTGCATCATGGTTGTGGGATTATACATTTGTACCTCTATCTAGATTTCTTATTTTAATCCACTGATGAAACAATATTGAAATAATGAAGCGTCTAACCCAGTTGTTCGATTTGCCAATATTTCAAATTCAGCTTGATATTCCCTTACTGAAGTGGTTTGGCACAATTTGGTGAGAGCTCCTATGAAATTTTCAAAAGCGCTAGGTCCAAACTGTACTAATAGATTTTCTGTAAAGGCAAACCAAGTAGGAGTGTCGTTGGTTTTTTTGAACCATTGGTACCATTGGATGGCCTTGTTTTCTAAGTGAAAAGATGCAATATGCACTTTTTGTCTTTCAGGAATTTGATTCAACGAGAAATATTGCTCTGCCCGATAAATCTAGTTTGTAGGATCACCGCCTTCAAATTTTGGAAAATCTAACTTGGTAGTCCTAGGTAGGATAGCTAATGCGAATATGGCTATGTATAAAGAAAAGACTGAAGTTCCACCTTTCCTACTGACTGTCCGTATATTTGGGAAAAATTTACACAACTTTCTGGTAGATTCTGGTGCTTTAGCCAATGTCATGCCTCTAGCCATCTATCAGCAGTCGGGTTTGACCCCCATGAACTTCGAGATGAGAGTCATCCAATTGGATAAGTCTGAGGTTAAAGTGGTAGGTGAACTTTAGAATGTACACATCTAGCTAGCATCTGAGCCGAGAGCGCAACACAGAATTGACATTCAGGTGGTGGATATTCCTATAGGATATGGAATGCTTCTGTAGGACATTCCTTCTGAAAATGGAACGTGTCATGATATTGCGACGTTTTCGTTGAGGCTTGCTTCCAATCAAAATATGTCATGAAATCATGACATTTTCCTTAAGGTTTTGCCTTCAGCTAAAACCTGTCATGAAATCATGACATTTTCATCACTTGGTTCTTTTAATCCAAATATGTCGCAAAATCGTGACGTTTTCATCACTTGGTTCTTTTTACCAGAATATGTCATGAAATCGTGACGCTTTCATCACTTGATGCTTCCAACCATATTATGTCGTGATATCACGATTTTTTCATCACTTGATGCTTCCGATTAAAACCTGTCACGATATCGCGACGTTTTCCTCCAGATTTGCTTTTAAACAACATATGTCGCGAAATTGCGACGTTTTCCTTTAGCTTTGCTTCTGATCCAAATGTGTTGCAAAATCGTGATGTTTTCCTTGAAGTTTGTTTCTAATCCAAATGTGTCGTGAAATCGCGACATTTTCATCACTTGGCTTTTTCATCCAAAACACGTCGCGAAATCGCGACATTTTCATCACTTGGCCTTTTCTTCCAAATATGTCGTGAAATCACGACATTTTCATCACTTGGCATTTTCTTCCAAAACACGTCGTGAAATCACAACGTTTTCATCACTTGGCTTTTTCTTCCAAATATGTCATGAAATCGTGACATTTTCATCACTTGGCCTTTTCTTCCAAAACACGTCGCGAAATCGTGACGTTTTCATCACTTGGCTCTTTCTTCCAAAACTCATCGTGAAATCGCGACATTCTCTTCAAGTTTGGCTTCTGATTCAAACCTGTCACAAAATCGCAACATTTCCAAAAATGGAATATGTCACGAAATCGTGACGTTTCCAAAAATGGAATATGTCACGAAATCGCGACGTTTCCTCAAGTTACTTCCACTTAGCAAATTTTCCAGAAATGGTAGGTTGATTCCAATTTATTCATCTATATTTTGCATTTTTACATATTAGTGAAAGATCTTCTTTACTCAGAATGACTCTAAAAATGAATTTTGAATTGAAATCAAAGCCATATGCAAGCCTACTTGGATACTTTGATATATGCAAAACTTGAAGAAGAAGGAAGAAAGCAAAATTTGGAATTAAAACCTGGAAAACATCAAGAGGGTCCCTGCAGCAAAATGAAAACTAAATATTTTCAAAGGATGGAATTTCATTTTTTAGTAGGGGTGTGTTGCTTCTCAACAAATGGCGATATCTGCGGGGAAAAAAGTAGCACTATTTAGAATCCATAACTCTAGTTTTAAAACAATTTAGACCATGTACCATGCTTTGTCACAAATATTTTCCAAATGACTCCACTACTATCTGCTGGCTGTTAAAGTTCCCAAGGACATACTAGGTTGAACCACTTAAGGAAGATTCTGATGTGATATTACAAATGTATAAACCTTTTTCCAAGGATGATCGGGGCTTCAAATGCTTGTTATGGATCAAACAACTATTTAGATTATGTAGGGGAAACCGAGTAGAGCTCTGTTTACTAGTTTAGCCTTTTACAACCTCGACAAAGTTACTCTTTAGATTTTCACGACCTTGATCACAACCATGAAGTGGCATCTATAGCTTGGTGAACATATTTGAGATGCATCCTTTGGGAGCCCTGGCTAGGAAAGAGTGCCAGTTTTATATTATCTTGTTCAACTTTCACCATCTCTTTCTTTTCTTTTGAAAGATACTGATTACTGGAGTGCCTTGCTGCTTCTTTTTTTTTTTTTTTTTATATCGAGCAATTGATCAACTAACTGTTTCAGCTCAGGTACCATCAACCTCCTTGGACGCTTTGATGTAATTATGTGAATCAGATTCCCATCTCATGCCCAAATTTTCTTGGATTCCCTGGGAGTTCTTCAACCAAACAGTATAGTAATTTCTTCATAATCAAAATAATTTTGGCAAGCAAAATACAAAATCCTATTATCTTTCTACTGTTGTTCTAGATAACAAGTAGTCCCACTTCTTAATCCTAGTAGACCATCTCTTAAAATAGAAAGAAACAGAATGAAAACACACTAGGCCAATCTTCAATGTTGATTTGTGTTTTCTTTGTTTAGGAAATTTTTTTTGAACAAACAGGATTTAAAAGCTAAAGAAGAGAAAAAGGGCCACCAATTAAAGATAAATTTGCAATTTCTTGCAAAAGACAAAACACAACACTTTAACCTTAAATAAAATAAAAATAAAAACACACTACTTCAAACTTTATTCACAATATATACATATGCACAAAGTCTTTGTGATTTAATCAGATGATGTAGTGAATGGAACAACTGGGAAATAATGCTTCAGATATTGACCACTGACAGGAAGGTTCAAAAAATTACCTTCCAGGTCCTGTAGGCGAAATGCATTATTACCTAGGGTTTCGACAATCTGGTATGGCCTTGTCCATAGAGGTTGCAGCTTGGTGTATTTACGCTTCTTTTCATGGGCTTTGTCCCATAGAAACACCAGGTCTGCAAGTTTGAAGGCCTTCGAATTGGCCCTTTCGTCAAGCCAGCGCTTGACTGTCTCTTGGTGTCGACTAAAATGCTCCACGGCTTGAATTCGTCCACCCTGAAAACCAATCAAGTCCAACATACGAGTTTTCGTATCTGCATGATCAAAGTAATGTAAAGAAAATTTTAATCCTGGTATTAATGCTTCATATTCTGCCAAATTATTCGTGCAGGGAAACTGCAAGCGATAAGACATAAAAAAGGTTTGATTTTTTTTTCCTTTAAGAATAGCCTCTATACCAAAACCTTGCTTAGATTTACCTCCATCAATATGAAGCATTCCAAATTCATTATCATGATCTTGGTGAGATTTAACCAGTTTCTCCTTTTGAGTAGTTTTTAAATTATAAACCCCGATATAATAGCCCTCAGCAAGATTAACAGTCTCATTCTTGGCATTATACTCTGTGATCATGAGTTTATATCTTGGTTCTCTGTCGATTCTTAATTGATTTGCAAAACCATTCCAGGGAAACCACATATGTGAAAAATCAGTCGCCAAGTACCCATTCAAGGATTTTGACCAATCCGTGCTCAAAAGCATTCCATATCCTACAGGAATATCCACCACCTGAATGTCAATTCTGTGTTGCGCTCTTAGCTCAGATGCTAGCTGGATGTGTACATTCTGAAGTTCACCTACCACTTTAACCTCAGACTTATCCAATTGGACGACTCTCATATCAAAGTTCATGGGGGTCAAACCCAACTGCTGACAGATGGCTAGAGGCATGACATTGGCTGAAGCACCATAATCTACTAGACAGTTGTGTAAATTTTTCCCAAATATACGGACAGTCAGTAGGAAAGGTGGAACTTTAGTCTTTTCTTTGTACATAGCCATATTCGCATTAGCTATCTTCTTCCCTTTTTCCAAAGGTTTGGCAGTAGGTTCAGAGTATGTTTTGATCGAGTTATCCCTTTGTTCAGAAATTTGGGCCAACTCATGAAGAGTGATGTTGGATTTGATCTTCTTCATGTCCTCCACTATATTATATCCCTTATTGAGTGGAGGGACAAATGCATTTGGTCCTCTCGGATTTCCTCCCTTGGGTGGAGATGGGTTATTACTTGAAGATGGATCTAGAGGAACATTGTGGGAATTGTCTGGAGGGGTAGATGTAGTGTTGGGCTACATATTTCTATTTCAGAGGTTGTATTTGTCCCTCCTATATTGTTGAAAATCCTGCACATCATCCATAGGCATCTCCACTACATTCTCAGACTCACCTAGAAAAGTGAAAGAATCTAAGACCATAGCTGCACTATGGCTGGATGAACTTGGGCCATCCGTATTTCTTTGATGTTCAGGAGAAATCAACTCACCAGATAAAGCTTCAAAGGCATTACAGAATTCCAAACAATCCAATTCTTCGTGCTGAGATGTGGCATGTATCCTGCACCAGTTAGGCAAAGCCAAGTCACAAATATTCACATCATGCCCTTTAACTTTATAATCCTTATTGGGTTCATATGGGGGCCGAGTGAATCTATTCTACTGATAGGAAAACCTGTTTGAGTTTTCCCCAATAGAAACTTGCCTTTTAAAACTTAAAAAGTCATTTTCCAACTTTTGGACCATTTTTGACACATTTCCTCGACTCTTGTGTTATCAGTTTATTTATCTAGGTTCTGTACACTTTCAGTAGGTGTTAGAGTCAAAGGATTGCTTATCAGTGGGATTTGATATGTTGGCAACATCATCTGATGTGGTATGGGATTGAAGACAGGGGTACCTTGTGTGACCAAAGGAATTTGATGAGCACTTAAAGGTTGAGGTCCCAATTGTCTTTCCAGAACCAAATCTTCTTTATAATCCTTTGTTAGATTGGTAATAGAGGTATCTCTTTTCAAGAAAATAGAATTCATTGGATCTAGAGAATTCTTAAAAATTTCTAATGCCAAATCTGCATTTGGCACATAATAACCCATCAGTCTACCATAAGCCTTTTGAAATCTGATGTTGTAAGATCTGACAGATTCATTTATTTCTCTTTTAATACCAGAAAATTGCTGATATAATACACTGGGATCTATTACTTCACCAAATTGCGATACAAAAACCTTTTCCAGGTCATTCCAACTAGTAATAGAATCGTTAGTGAGATTCAAAAACCAGTCGTATGCTCCCTCCCGGAGAGTGAACGGGAACAATCTGCAAGCCACATCTTCATGCTGTACATTTAACAATTTTAGAGCATTCTTGAATGCTACTAGGTGTTCTTCTGCTGTTCTAATTCCATCATGTTTATAAGTAGGAAGATACTTCTCAAGGTTTTTGGGCAAATCATGCGCTGCACCAGGGATGTTCAAGGCAGTGGAACCCAACCAGCTTGCCATTACTACTTGATTAATGACGATATTTTTAGTTGTAGTTGGAGTAACTACAAGTGGTGATAAAATTATTTCAGACAAGGACTTGGCCCTTCTGAGGCTGCTTCTTCTTGGGGTTTCTAACTCAAGCACAAGGAGCTCTCCAAATCTGGAGTGGGACCTTGTTACTCTGTAAGTAGAATCCAACTTTTCACAAGCAACTTACAACCTTACAATCCTTAACAAACTACTGAACGAAGATCAGACCCTCCTTCTAGCACCAATTTTAAATGTTGGTTCAAATTTTATACACACCCTATGAAGAATGAGCATAGAATACCGATAACACTTATAAGGGATAAATCCCACTCACTTTAGGATCTTGCTGGTTATCCAAGGTGTGAGTTACAAAGTTGGGTCGAATGTCTATTCACTCTTTTTCGCTTCTAGAATAGTTTCAAGTGGACTGTCTATTACCTTACAATGGGCTCGACCTTCGTTCAGTAATGTTTAGAAGTTGTTATCTTTGTGGACACTCAGATTTACAATCAGTTCTTTGATCTAGCTCTTTATGCTTTAGCAGATTAAATAAAAGACAAATTTGAAAGAAAATAAAAATGGATCATTTAACAGTAAAACAGAGAGAGTAGGGTAGGGCAGAAAAGAGAAGTTTATCTAACTTAGCTACAAAATTAGAACTACCAATTTTAGCTATACTATTTAGCTTCACAATAGAACAAATCAAAGAAGAAAGTGTCTAGCTTTCTAAGATCACCTTCTACTAAGAGCATAAGACGGAGATGAGACAGATCTGAAAGAAAATCATAAACAAAAGGGAAGTCGATTGAAATTGGTATCTCTCACCAGCAGCCTAGCTCGCACAGTGAGGACAGAGCAATTAGAACAGGCTCGAACCTTAAATCTGTAATTTTCCCTAGCATACAATAAAAAGAATGAAGCCTAGCAGCATATCCAATCTTAATAACATAGATCTACAGCATAAATTAAATGAAACCTTAACGAGATGAAAACAAAAGAAGATGAACTTATCGCAATCCGAGAGAGATTAGGCTCCTAGCCATGCTATCACAGAAAATGAAAATCACACCAACTCCAAGTCCAGAACAAAAGCATTCAACAAGATTTGCAGGAAATTGCTCCAATAGCTTTTATTCTAAGTTTCCACCTTCCTATCTTACATTCAGAAGAAGTATATATAGACTCAGGACAAACCCTGATATTTTTAGAAATATCTTCTTCCCAAACCCTAAATCTTATCATCAAAACCCTACTGCCAAGGTTTTACAATATAAGGCATTTTTATATAAAGTTTTGATAAACCCTAACCGCTCTGAAAAACTTTGTGCGATTCTTGCCATAAATGGAGAAGGCACAATCTGATATTATTTTCATCCACCTGTAACTGTGAGTAGATATCTTCGTTTTTCTGGTGCATCGACCGGGAGCATCTCATTAATTCCTCTAAGAAATTTGGATGAGTCACTGACTTCTCTGGCATTTTATCTTTGCAGAGCCGCCTTTGAGTTGAAATTATTTGCACGCCATTACTTTCATCATAAATTCTCCCGTTAAATGTATCCATCGGCAAATTCTGGTAACTACGTGTAGATATTTTCACTTTTCGGCCAATCGTCGACATATTTCATTAAATGAAGCAGCTGCGTGTAAAGGTATCTTCATATTTCTATCTGACGGCCCTTGCTTGATCTGTGCCTATATTTGTATTTTTTGCCATTACTTCTGCTATTATGCAACTGCCAGATCACTTTCTGCAAAAGAAAGACAAGGATTAGCATTTTAATATTATTAAATTAAACCCTAATGTTCGTTACATGTCGGCTTTATTTTCTTCTTCCCAGCTCATGTTCTTTAAAAACATGTCACGATATCGCGACACTTTCCTCAAGTTGATTTTCCTTTGCTTTTGCCTTCACGAAAATGAGACAGGTTTCGAAAATGGAACATGTCGCGATATCGTGATGTTTTCCTCAAGCTTTCCTTTTGGTCCAAATGCGTCGTGAAATCGTGACGTTTACCATAAGACTTGCTTCCAGCTAAAACCTGTCGTGATATCACGAAATTTTTCTCACTTGTCTCTTTCTACCAAAATACATCACGAAATCGTGACATTTCATCACTTTGCTTCCATCTTGGCTTCTTTGTCGCAAAATCATGACATGTTGCGAAATCGTGACATGTCGTGAAATCGCGATGTTTTCCCCACTTAGTCTCTTTTCTCACTTCTTCCTTTCGAAAATGGAACATGTCACGAAATCGTGACATTTCCTACCCTTCTTGCTTTTTTGGCTTCTTTGTCGCGAAATCGCGACATGTCACGAAATCACGATGTTTTCTCCACTTTGCTTCCTCCAAGCTTACATCATCGTGAAAATGGAACCTGTCGTGAAATCATGATGTTTTCGTCAAGTTTTGCTTCCAACTAAACCTATCGTGAAATCATGACGTTTTCGTCACTTGATGTCTCTAGTTAAAACCTATCGCGAAATCGTGACATTCTCTTCAAGTTTGGCTTCTGACTCAAACCTGTCGCGAAATCGCGACGTTTTTCTTACTTAGTCTCTTTTCTAACTTCTTCCTTCCAAAAATGGAACGTGTCGTGATATCACGATGTTTTCATTGAGGTTTGCTTCCAATCCAAATATGTCAAAAATCGTGACATTTTCCTTAAGGTTTTGCCTTCAGCTAAAACCTATCGTAAAATCATGACGTTTTCATCACTTGGTTCTTTTAATCCGAATATGTCACGAAATCGTGACGTTTTCATCACTTGGTTCTTTTTACTAGAATATGTCACAAAATCATGACGTTTTCATCACTTGATGCTTCCAACCAGATTATGTCGCGATATCGCGACGTTTTCGTCACTTGATGCTTCCAATTAAAACCTGTCACGATATCATGACGTTTTCCTCTAGATTTGCCTTTAAACAACATATGTCACGAAATCGTGACGTTTTCCTTGAGCTTTGCTTCTGATCCAAATGTGTCACGAAATCGTGATGTTTTCCTTGAAGTTTGTTTCTAATCCAAATGTGTCGCAAAATCACGACATTTTCATCACTTGGCTTTTTTGTCCAAAACACGTCACGAAATCGCGACGTTTTCATCACTTGGCTTTTTCTTCCAAATATGTCGTGAAATCATGACATTTTCATCACTTGGTCTTTTATTCCAAAACACGTCGTGAAATCACGACGTTTTCATCACTTGGATTTTTCTTCCAAATATGTCATGAAATCGTGACATTTTCATCACTTGGCCTTTTCTTCCAAAACACATCATGAAATCACGACGTTTTCATCACTTGGCTCTTTCTTCCAAAACTCATTGTGAAATCACGACATTCTCTTCAAGTTTGGCTTCTGATTCAAACCTGTCGCGAAATCGCGACATTTCCAAAAATGGAATATGTTGCGAAATCATGACGTTTCCAAAAATGGAATATGTCGCGAAATCGCGACGTTTCCTCAAGTTACTTCCACTTAGCAAATTTTCCAAAAATGGTAGGTTGATTCCAATTTATTCATCTGTATTCTGCATTTTTACATATTAGTGAAAGATCTTCTTTACTCAGAATGACTCTAAAAATGAATTCTAAATTGAAATCAAAGCCATATGCAAGCCTACTTGGATACTTTGATATATGCAAAACTTGAAGAAGAAGGAAGCAAGAAAAAGTTGGAATTAAAACCTGAAAAACATCAAGATGGTCCCTGCGGCAAAATGAAAACTAAATATTTTCAGAGGATGGAATTTCATTTTTTAGTGGGGGTGTGTTGCTTCTCAACAGGTCCCTTTGTAGCTTTGACACCAATTATGGTTTTAGAACTATTACGACTGAAGAAGTATCACTTTGTATTACATAGAATGATAAAAAATCTCACATAATAATGGATCTTAGAGTCCATTATATAGAAATATAGTTTTCTTTGGATCTAATCAACCTAAGATTTATGTACATGTGGACTACATACATATTTACATTATTGTACATTTGACATTTGTGCATTTATTACTTCTTCCCCAAGTAACTACTTAAATTTATTGTAGAGTAAACTTATACTCTAGTTATGTACCCAAGGTGATACATTAATATGACCTAAATGATGTAATATACTATAACAAAATTTTGTGCCTCATATAGACCGGGTACAATTTTGATAAATCTAGGGAAACAAGGCAGAGGAAGGCAAAAGGGCCCCAAATTTGCTGGCTAACAAGTTTGGATGGCTAGCTAAGGATCTAAGGAAGAATTGACTCATTTTTATGGGTCAATTTTTTGTTTGTACACATGCAAATGTCCTTTAAGCTATTGTTTCCATAATATTTTGTGGTAGGGGTTTACGTGACTTATTGTATCTATTTCCACTATCCACTAAAATTCTAAGCATGAATTCCCTCAAATACCCTATTGGTCATTAATTTACGTTTATTGTAAAATAAATAATCTAATGTAAATGAAGGACATTCCTAATTTTGCAATATTTAAGTAAGAAAATTAGATTTTACCAATAAAAATAATATAGAAATTAAATTTTATGTAATAAAATAAATGTTTGCATTGTATTCAACAAACTATTTGTAAATAATAAATCATAGTGATTAAAATTTAAAATTTGACACACATACGGTCTCTATTATAATGATAAGTAATTACAATAAAATTATAGAATCTAAACTTAGATATAGGAAATTTCTAATTTTACTATTGGTATAAAAAAATAAAAAATTGTTGATAATTTTTTTGAATAGATAAAATATAATACAATTTATAGATTTATCAAAGAATTGTTGAGGTCTAAAAACTACCCCTAGACCCTATGCACCACAACCCCCCATGGACGTAGTGTATCTATTCCTATCAAATGCATATGATACCCTATTACTCACTTGGATAACCAATCCTAAGAAGTTTAAGGAGTATGGGACATGGATCCTTCGAATGACCTATGGGATTTTTTACCAAGTCTAGTTCCCTAACTTGACGTAATATTTGGTGATATTACTTCCTATGCTAGCCTACTCTACTAGATGTCTTTCCAAGGAAAAGGGGAAGAAAGAAAATAGTAAAACATCTGAAAGAAAATTATGGAAACTAGGGAAACCTATATAGCCTAGATAGCCTAAGCCATAGGTGGCAATGTCTCAAAGACTCCAGAGAGACTCATGTACACTAGGGCATGTTGAGTGAACACATGTGTAGCATCCAAAAACACACAAGGAATATGGTCCCTTCAAACATAAATTATACAAAATACCTACATAAGAAAAAAAACAAAAAAACAAAAGTAGTCATAGCTTTTTATTCATGTAAACTATGGATTACATACATGTCAAGAGACGTGGCTTAAAAACTAATCGGCCAAAAAATTCAAGGCTTGAGCTAGGATTTACCACAAAAGAGAATGAAGGAAAACCCCACATGAGGTTAGATACTAGGTACATATAATATTGGATTTTTATGCTTTAAATGAAGAGAACATAAATATTTATAGACAATATTTGGAAACATTTTCCTCCTAAAATTCAAAATGGCTCCCTTCAAAATTCCTATCTTTTTTTTTTCTATATTGATGGTATTCAATATTGATTTTTTTTAGATCTAGAGGTTTCTAAGGTGATATATCATTGCCCATGTTAGATATATTCCACATAGACTCCTTGAAATTAATTCTCTCAAGTCCATGGTCACTCCTCTAGAAGTATCATTATGACACTTGTAATGTTGTACTTCCTTTATAAAGAAAGGGTTATGTGTCCTAGGGAATTGTATACCTCTATATAATATATGGGTTCTAGGAATGAAGCCCTAGCTAGGGTAGATGGGGGGAAAATGGCCCCCCATGGTGGGTTGAGGGGTGGGAACGGCTAAAGAAAAATTTGATCTCTTGATTTTTTGGAATTTGGGTGGTGCAAGCTTGACTGGAATCTAGTTGACAAATTTCTCCCTTCTCTTCATTCAAAATCCTAGTTTCCTATGCTTGGTATGAATGGTGCATATTATTGTCAATTTTTTTTCTACTTTATCTAATGTTTTAATTATTATTACTAGCCTATGATTACCAAGTATTTATGTTGGGTGGGTGTGCCCAAAAATTGGGTCATCACTGAACTCTAGTTGCATTTCCTTTGCTATAAATTATGATAAAAAATGGTTATTGGTCCTATGCACTTGTCTACCTCTTTCCATACTTTGGTTATCATACTTCCCATTGGGAATTATTTCAAAAAACTAGCCAACTCCTCCCAAGTGTTGTGAGAATTCATAATAGTTCTATAATCTCATAGGGGATCTTCAACTTGATGAAGATGAGGAAACTAATGATACCATTTCCTTATCCATTGGGTATCAAGTCAAAATTAGGGATATAAGAGGGAAGGAATGTGGATATGGAAATTTTATTAGTCAATTCATTGTCTCTCACCTTCATAGTTTTAAAAATTAGGATCACCTATAAATGTTGCTATTTTTCTATAATAAAAGGAACTATAGTACATATGTATAAGGGATGGTCCTAATCCATTGGGCATGGAGTTAAAAGGCCCCTAAAATGACACCTAAGTCATCTATTTCTTTCAATTTTCCTAATTTTAGAGGAAAAAAAGTATATCCTTAATGGACTAGGGCTCTTAAGAAGCCCCCTTGCTACAAGTGGATTGATACCAAGGATGTTTAATTTCTTTGATGCTAGCTAGCTAGTACTAGTGTTGACTTCTTTTTTCTATTCTTGATACTTTTAGAGTATTATCCCCCACTCCTATATTAGGTTCTTTGTTTTCTTTGAGATACTAGAGGTGGAGGGGATTCTTCCACAAGCTTGCTAGATGCCCTTAATTTCTTGCTTGAGAACCTTAGAGGAGGTGGATTTTACTACCTATACTATATAATGGGCTATCTAGTTATTGGTTTAATTTTATGGCCCATTTTATTTTGCTTTTTATACCTCCATATACCCTTATTTTTGGTCCTTGATTTTTACAATTGGATCAAAATAAACAAGTTGCTGAGTGGGAGAAGGATAAGGAGTGATAGGATAGATGGCTAGTAATGGTAGCTCTATACCATTAAACCCATACATGAATAGGGCAACACGTTGGTCCCATTATATATTGAGTTTTGGGGAAGAGAGTCATACCATTATTGATATTTTCCTATGAATAATGTTGCAAGTAACCTTAGATCTATGTTCTACTTTGTGATATTCTACAACTAGTAGAATTAGACCATGGATCACAAATGCATCAGTGCATCTATAAAACCTTTTCTAATATAATGTTATATAATTTGAGCAGTCACATTGAAATCTAACCCTACTCATCCAGTGGAAATGGTGGACACAATGGGTTTCTTTTTCCATATGGTAAAGCTCAAGTGGTGAGAAATAGACATGTTTAGGCACATGGATTTTGTGGTAGTCTCCTCATATTATTTTGGGTCCTTTGACTGAAGTAGATTTGTTAGGTGAATATTGTATTTGATATGAGATCTAATAAAGAAATACCTTCACGAGAATTAGAGATATTTCTTTAGCTACAAAATTTCCAGATGAATCTTCATGATGCTTCAACAATATAAGGATTGATGTCTTCATCAAAAACTCAATATAACTTCTTATCATAGGGTAAGTTTTATAATTTGGGTCTCATTAAGTGTTGCAATTTGAATTTTTAGGCATTGAAAATGACCTCTATGCCTTGGGCTTCATGACCCTTCATGGATGTTATGTCTTTATTCTAATTAGGTGCATACATTGTCATGTGCATCACTTGAGGTGACAATCCTAGGATGTATGAGAGTGTGGGATGTGGCTCCTTCAGATGACCTCTAGGATCTTTATCAAGGCTAGCTCCTTTATTTGGTATAATATTTGGTGCTATTCATTCCTATGCTAGCCTACTATATTTGGTGTCTTACCAATGAAATGAGGAAGAGAGAAAATAATAAAATAACTAAAATCAAATTATGAAAATCAAGGAAACTTATCTAGCCTAGCTAGCCTAATATATGGGTGGCAATGGACCAAATATTACATAGAATGCTCTGCACTAAGGTGGTATGAATGAACACATATATAGTATTTTATGGAAAACAAGGAAAATGGTCCCCTCAAACATGCATTATATAGAACACCCACACAATAACCATAACAGAAATATTGAAGTAGTCATACCTTCTTATTCATGTGAACCCTAGATTACATGAATACCAAGATAAGAGGATTTAAAACTAATAATCCAAACAACACAAGGCTCAATCCAGACCTTAGCACAAAAAATAATGAAAGGAAACTCGACATGAAGCCAAATACTAGATATGTGTATGGATGGCTTTTAATAATTTTCAATGAAGGGAATATCAACATTTATAAGCAATATTTGGGAACTTTTCCTTCTTAAAATTCAAAATGAACCCCTTTAAAATTCTTGCCTATGTAATTCTATTGATGGCATTCAGTATCAAGGTCACATGGATCTAAAGGTGTGTAAGGTAAGATATTGTTTCCGAATTAGGAGATATATCATAGATATTATCTACAATTAATACTCTTAGGTTTGTGACCACTTCTATGGAAGTATCATGATGACATTTTTAATGTGTTACTTACTTTGTAGACAAAGGGTTTTACATCCTAAGGAACTATACACCTTTACATAATATTCAATGTCTAGGACTACGATCCCAACTATGACAGATGGGGGTCCAATGGCCCTCCATGCAAGGTTTGAGGGTAGGATTCCTTGAAGAAAAAATTGATGTTCTAAATTTTTGGATCCTTGACTATATTTTGATTGATAAGTTTCTATTTTCTCTTATTATAGGACCTTGATTCACCATACTTGGTCTATATTGCACATCTTTCTATCTACCTTTCATCTACTTTATTCAATTTTCTAATTATTACCACTATCTTATGATTATCAGATGTGTTATGTTGGATGGGTGTGTCTGGGTGATTTTTTATTTCAGTTGCATGCATCGCCATTTTGGATCATCATCAAAACTCTAGTTGACCAAAAAAGTCTAGTTGTTAGTCCTATTCACTTGTCTACCTCTTTCTAGACTTTAGTTATCTTACTTCCCATTAGGATTCCTTTGCAAAATTGGTTAATATGCCTACTTTTCCTAAGTCTAGTGGGAATTCGCTACAAGAACAAACAAAATCAATAAATTACCTAGTAAAAAATAATATATCATAGATAAACATAATACAATATAAAAAATATCCTTAGATACCAAATTATCTTACTAATAAAGGCATAAAATCACTCCAACCAATATGAAAATGTTTGTCTCAAGGGGTATAAATACCCAAATTACATATGACATTGGGTCAATATTAAAGGACTGAGCTTGAGTTTTATTTATATATATTTTTAATAAATCCACCTATATAATGACCCATAGGGATATACAAATAAATATAATGAAAAAGTTAGTCATAGCCTCCTGTGAATTTTAACACCACATATTTCAACATCCCCCTTACGTTGAACTAGGACAAAGAAAGAGACCCTTATTAGTTATTTTCATCGAACATGATATTGTTCAATATATTCATCATATTCTCTATTTATGTCATATTATACAAAAATAGGATCAAAAAATCCTATCATAATGAAACCACTAAATATAGTACATACAAACCTCAATGAATCCATTGAATAATGTACATCCAATCCTCAATGTTCTAAGCTCTAATTCTCACAATGAAGGGTCATTGAAAACTATTAACAAAGATCCAACTAATCCAAAATCATGAGCATATATCATAAATTTCTAGCAATATCATTTATAACCTAATATTTAACCTCTATGGAGTACTAGGAGATTATGGTTTACCACCTACAAGACCAAGACACCAATCTATAAACAATATAGAAGACAAAATTGATGTTAGATCATCATTGGTCCAAATTACATGTTCCATCCACATTAAATAATATTTTCAATATTAGAAGTGTTCCAACTAAATTTTGAACACCCATATGGTATGTATCTTTGATGCATTTAAGGGTTTTCTTGGTCATTGTTTAGTGACACTCTTGGCATACCTAAATAAACCTATAATAATTAGTAGTAAATGTAATGTTTGGTTATGTCTAGATGACATAGGAAAGTTTCCTAGCTAATGGATGATATAGTGTGACATCCACCAAAATCATATTTAAATACACTTGTAGCATCAAGTTAGAAGAAGAGGTTATCTAAGCTATTTTGCACTCCTCCATTCAAAACTATTATAGAAGATCTAGGGTATACTTGGACTAAAAAATTATGATATTAGATGATGAATGATTGATTTGAATAATAAAATAAAGGTGGAGAAGACTAAAAATTGGCTTCTCAAAAGAGTCATGAGGAAATTATTTCAAATTATAGATCAATTATATTCAAATTTACATAAAGAGCATATCATTAGCATATTGTGTAATCATAAAAATTTTACCATCTTGATGCTTGATGTAGATGTCATGATTTGCCTCACATGGTCCAATGACACAACTAAGTAAGAGTGAGTGAATCCTCTCACCCCAAGCATTCATATCCTACTTAATATCATATAACTACTTCTTCATCTTGCACACTTAGGAAGTAGGATTATTAATATTAAAACTAGGTAATTGCTTTACATAAATTTTCTCTTGAAGCTTCCCATGAATAAAGACACTCTTCACATCCATATTGTGTGTATTGCATCCATAGGAAGCCATAATAAAGAGAACCACATAAGAAAAATCCATCCATGTAATAGGGGAAATGTCTTTGAATAATTAATTTCCTCCTTCATAGAGAAATCCTTAGTAATAAGCTAAGCCTTTTACTTTTCCACTTGATCATTACATGTGTAGTTGGTCTTATGGACCCATCTAAAACCAATACTATTCTTTCCTTGAGGAAGAGGAACAAGATCTCATCTCTAATTATTCATGTAGGACTCATCATATACCAACATAGCATCCTCCCACTTTAGAAAATTATTGTATTATAAGTATGTGATTTGATCTCTAGAATCAACAACATCTAAAACAAAGGATTGAGATAGGGTCCTCTAATTATGCTCCAAAAAGAATAGGTTGACATCCTAAAGGATGGTTTAGGACCACTTTGTTATTGTTTAAATTGAGGAAAGAGTATTACAACGGGCCTCAAATGGGATTCAAAACAAACCCTAATGTCTAGTTTGATATGCAAATTAAAGAACACATACATTTCTAGAAAAATTATGACCCTTTTAACATATATTTTAGTGAAACCAAAATATTAATCTGATCTATATGCACATATAACAATATAGCATAGAGAGCCTATACTAAAATTATATTTTGATATAAATACAAACACAAAATAAATGATTTATCTTTTGAGCAAGGGTGTAAGAAAAAACGTAGCACACAAGGTTTAACCTAGGATGTAAACTACATGTTCATTTTTATTTTGGTGCCTACACTAAAAGGAATTGATTTATCCCGTATGTTATTATGATTATCCTAGGTTCAATATTTTCTTTTTATCAAACTAACAATAAAATAGAAACAAAATCCTATCTAAACATAGAACATACAAAAATTTAAAACAATAGGAATAAGGGAAAAAATGACCTATTTATACTAATTTGGAAAAATCATTGATGGTGATATCACCTTCTATCAACATTATTGTTCAAACATATATATATATATATATATATATATATATATATAAAATAGAATCCTACAAAATGGATAACATAAAACAATGGTCAATGTAAAGGGGTATGTATGATCTAGTAGAGGAACACCAAAATTCTTTGTTGTGATGATCAAACTACTATTTTAGACTAGAAAAAGTGATTAAATGACTAGAAATGAAAGGATTCTAGAATAAATAACCAAGATGATGAAATATTAACCATGAAAACTAGAAAATGCAAATATATAATATTGTATAGGGGTAAAATACCCTGCACAAACAATTCTTGATGGATCTATTAAGATCTGGTGTAACCATGTGGTTATGTTTCTCTACACTCAATGGGGCTTGGGGGATTGGAGGGTTCACCAAGAGTGGTTTTAGAACTCACTTAAAGTCTAATATGGAAGGTTTAATGTGTTTTTTTAAAATACACTTAGGTGTGATATTGATTATGATCTAAGACTACAAAGAACTAAAGAATAATTTTGTAAAATAATGCAAGGAAAATAGTAATGTAGGAAGATAAGATACTATCCTAAAATAATTCTTGATTTTAATAAATACTAATCCTAAATTTACAAGAAAGTAAACATTAATCAAGGGTCCTATTGTGGCTGATCCACAACACACCCCAAAATTGGGGACCCACCTTTTTTGCATGCTTTCAAAGAAAACTGCAGTAGCCCAGATGCTAAAAAAATCAAGAAAAAGCAAAAATTTCACTAAGGAGAAAAAGTGTCGCGATATCGCGACATGTCGCTCTGTCGCGGCCGAAAGTTGTCGCGATATCGCGACATGTTGCTCCGTCGCTGGCAGAAATGAAAAAGTGTCGCGATATCGCGACATGTCACGTTTTCGCGGCCCAGGCAAGCAGGAAGAGGCATTGATCAAAAATTGTCGCGAAATCGCGACATGTCGCAAAATCGCGGTCAAGACAGTCAAACGGGGCACGAAGCAGAAAAGCGTAGCGAAATCACGACGTGTCACAAAATCACGGTCAACGTAGTCAACGGCAGCAGGTGGGCGGAACCGTCGCGAAATCGTGACGTGTTTGATTTTCGCGGCTTGCAAACGGGCGGAAGGCATAAAATATAAAATGGTCACGAAATCGTGACAAAACCGAGCCAAAGGCGATAAGGCCCAGCAGTGTAGCGAAATCACGACGAGAACTGACACAAAGCGCATAAGTCGAAAGGCGTCACGAAATCGCGACGCGTCGCGTTTTTGCGGCACGGGTGGATTAAAAGGCCTAAGGGGTAAAATGGTAGCGATTTCGCTACAGTCAGAAAATGAAGCCAAACAAAGCAAAGAGCGTAGCGAAATCGCTACGTGTTTCGGTATCGTGGTTCACCTGAATGAAAAGAGTCTAAGGCACAAAGGCGTAGCGATATCGTGCAACTTTTGAGGAAACGTTCCAGCCAGACAAAGACGTCGCGAAATCGCGACAGAAAGTGAAGACCATGCAGAGGGCAGAAAATGGTAGCGATTTCGTGACACTTTATTGAAAAGAGACTAAGTGCGGAAAACTTGTAGCGAAATCGTGACATGTCAGATTTTCGTTGTGCATGAAGGCAAGAAAGGCTGCTGATAGAAAAACGTCGCGATATCGCGACATGTCTCATTTTCGTTGTGCATGAAAGCGGATAGGGTTATTGGTAGGAAAATGTCGCGATATCGCGACATGTCACGTTTTCACGATGAAAATAAGGGAGCAAAGCTACATGCTATTTTTGGTCACGATTTACATGGGGCCGTTACAGAACATGCAAAAAAGTGGAACACATGGCGTACATGTGTAAGGGCTGCAGAGGCGTTACAGTTCACAGAGAAGATCTCGAGCACAAATTCAAAAGCAATGGAAATGCGGGGAAGGTGAAACGAAGCGATCCGGAAGACGAAACGAACAATCGTGGAAGGTGAAATGAAGCATCGCAGAACGAAGCAAAGAGCCATACCCGCAAGTATAAAATGCAGAGGCACAGATTGATACGGAGGTCGGAAACCGCTGCGAGCAGTGTTGCAGAGTTGATGGTGATTAGCCGTTCTGGGCCTGCTATGGAGTGCTTTTCTTCCACCTTTTGCTGGTTTTGAGAAAAACCAGAGATTCTACTGTTGTAACAGGACATATTTATTTAATGCAGAATTGTTCAAAAATTTGCATTTTATGGGCAAGAAAGGATGAGAAATTTTTTGCATGCTTCATTTTAACTGTTCTATTTTTCTCTTTTCAGATTTCAGATTTATAAATGAAATACATGCCATTGTTTTGGGTTATTTCATGTGAATGTCTGCAATCTGGAAATTATTTTAAACCCTTGGAGCTAGCACCTAGTTTACTTTGATTGTGTTTGTTTTGCAGGTCAAATAGGCTAGGTTGCATGTACGAAACTCTCACGTATTCGGTTTTGCCGGAATAGGATAGCATCAGACTGAACGTGTTCAATGTTTAATTTTCTGTATTTCTATTTCATTTTTATTTTATTTTCCAGAAGGTTCGACTTAGTTAAAACAAATATTTAAAAATTAT
Organism: Wollemia nobilis; assembly: GCA_028583015.1. Classification (NCBI taxonomy): domain Eukaryota; kingdom Viridiplantae; phylum Streptophyta; class Pinopsida; order Araucariales; family Araucariaceae; genus Wollemia; species Wollemia nobilis. The sequence continues at coordinate 5,656,261 of JAQPPZ010006195.1, read as the reverse complement.
AAAATCTAAAAAAAAAATGAACAATCACTAAAGTTTATGATGAAATAAATCTACATTGCCCCTTGTTTACAGTTACTTGCAATCACTAAGGTGTTCCAAGCATTTAAATTGATTATCTTTATCTGAGATTACTAATACACAGTTGCAAATGCTAATACAGCGGAGACCTTGGAGAAGTTGGTTGTTTAACTTCTTTGCAAGAGGGGATTTGGAACCCAAATCCTAAGGAAGAGTGTAATTTCACAAGTGTGTGAAAATACCACTCAACATTTTGGCGCTAGAAGGAGGGCATGAAAGGGTTTATTTTATCGTGATTTTAGATGCTACAGGTTTATAATTGTTTAAGAGCTTTCCATTGCTAAATATTTCAAGTCCATTTGATTAGCATCTTCGGCCTCCTCTAACACCACTCAACATTTTGGCGCTAGAAGGAGGGCCTGAACCGGTTTATTTCAGATTGATTTAAATGCTATAGGGATTTAAATTTTGAATATTTCATGCCCTATTGGTTATTATCTTTAGCCCTCTTTTAATAATACAACTTTGTACTGTTAAAAGGAGGACATGAATTGCTATGCACTGGTCTAACGCTTTGATTGTTCATACAGGAATAATGTGATTTAATTTGATTTAAAAAAAAAATAATAATAATAATAAATAAATAAAAAAAAAAAATTTTTGGGTATTAAAGTTATATTCTTTAAGATTCACTAATGGCTATGTTTTCACCGTGGATGACAGGTAGCCCATTGAACATACCAGGAGTTCAACATTATTTGCCCGTTGGTTTTGAGAGATGTCTTCCTCGATTTTTGTCTAACGGGACAAATACTGCAGGAGAACACATTCAAGCATTCAAATTTGTTGTGAATCACTTAACAATTTGGCATGATGATGTTGTTTGTAAAATGTTCCCTTACACCTTGGACAAAGTGGCATTTGATTGGTTTACAAGTCTGCCCTTAGGGTCTATCACTTCTTGGGCTCAACTAGAGGCAACATTTCTTAATCAATTCAACAAAGAGCAAGTTGACCCAATCCGCATGTATGAGCAGTTTTTCACTATTAAAAAAGGACCAAGTGAAAATGTGAAGTCATTTTCTGAAAGGTTCTTTGGATTATATGCTCAATTAGTGACATTTTATGCTCTTCAAGAAGAAATGGCTCTCCAAATATATGTAAATGCTCTTGACCCACTCATTTCCACATATTTGCGAGGGATGCCTCAAATCACATCTTTGACACAAGCCTATACTCAAGCAATGGCAATTGAGCAACAATTGAGTTGTCAAAATTATGGTGGGGGTTTTGGATCGTATAATCTTCAATCATTTAATACCTCCTTTACCCATCCAATGATTTATCCACCTCAACCAAATTCAAGTGTAAATCAATTTCAGAATCAACAATCATTCCCAAGCTTCAATCAATTTCAAAATCCTCAACCTACTATGCAAGATCAACCATCTTTCTTAAGTATGAATCAACTTCAAAATACTCATCTTGATTCAAAGGATATTTCTAAAATCAATTTTAATGATTTTCATAAGAATATGATTTTAGGCAAGGGAGGAGTACTAGATCCAACTAGTATTGAAACATGTGACAAATTGGAAACCCTTGACTCACCAAAAGATGAATTCTATGAGGATGAATCTATTTCGGATGACATTGTTGAAAATGATGGCCAAGAGGATCCACACCTTCCAAATTGTGATAAAATTGAATCATGGGTTACACATGTGGATTATGATAGCCTTATCAATTTGAATACAAGCAATAACCCAATTTTGGAAGTAATTGAACCATCTAAGGAAGGTGAAGATAAATTTGATGAGAAACATGTTGATGAATTAAAAGATGAAGAAGAAATAATTGAGCATCACAATTTGATTTTGAAAGATGATCATTATGATTCTTGGGAAGAGTATGCTCACTCCAAAACTGCTAATGAAATTTGTGTGCCTATTGATATGCAGGATGATACAATTGCCCTTTCACATGAGGATATTACAAGTCCTGTGCAATCTGAGAATGTTTTGGAAGAAGGATTGGAATCTCATCAAAGGTTTGAGAAGGATATTGATTTTACTACCATGGATGAAGAAGGAGAATCAATTGTTTTTGTTCCCCTTGAGGGGCAAGAAATCAAAAATCTTGATCCACCTATTGTTTCTACAATGTCTACGCCATCTCTTAATGATGAAATTACAAAGCCTAAGTGGTGTGGGTTTGATACTATTGATGATCCTAATGAAAATATGGATTTTGAGGCAACTCAAGCCATTGATCATGGAAAGGTGTCACGTGACACATGTCTTGAAAAACTAGACTCTTGTTTTGAAAGAGATGGATGCATGTTTGATTGGGTGCCTAACTTTGGTGTTTTTGAACAGGTGTTGGATGATGAAGAAGACAATGAAGAAAAAGAAAAAGCTACTAACACTCATCAAGTTGTGATAAATTTTAATCATGATGGGTTGAGTATGGGTGACAAGGTGAAATCTTTACCGTTGGTAGTAGCCACAAAGATTTTAAGTGATGGGTTACATGATGTCCCTTTGGATGCTAAGGTCATTGATGATGAAATGTCAAGTCTTGGTCAAGCTTTGATTGATTTTGATTGCTTTAAAATCTTGAAAAATAATTTGAATTCAAGACTTTTAGAAATAGGCTCTTGTTGGCAATATCTCACATTTGAAAAGGAAAGCCTACTTCTAAATCATGAGTGGAATGATGAAACTTGCATTTTAAAGAATAGACATGATAAAATTGAATATCAACCATTGTCTAATCAATTTGATTTGAATCTCACCTATGATGTTGCTAATAGAACTAAATCAAATTGGTATGGTGAGCATGGCAAGTTGAAATTTGTTACATTGTTTGGTCTAGTCTTGTTATTGTTGGATGCCCACAACATTTGGCATGTGTATTGTGACATATGTCTTTTGAAATGTTCTAATCATGTTTGGGATCCAGGAAAGTAATAGTCCAAGCTTGGCATCATCTTGTACTATATTGTATATAAATTTTGGTTTTGGTTTGGGTTTGTGTTTTCAAGTTTCATTTTGGGATTGCTATTTGGATTAGGATTTAAGTTGTGTGGTTGATTTCATTTGACATGTTTAGTTTGTTTTGATAAAAAAAAAAAAAAAAGAAGAAGAAAATTTGAGATGTCAACTTATGCCTAAAATCAGGAGAATATGAAACATTGGAATTGTGTTGTAGAAAGCTCCACAAGTAACACAAACATTTAAATAATATCGTTTGAATCTTGTGATGCATGAAGTTGTCAGTTTTGCACATTATGGTAAAATAGATGATATATTCCAAAAGAAGCAGTGCATTCATATCTCATGTCATATTCCACATTGCATATACATGTCATCTCAGTTACATTTTCATTCCATGGGCAATTATTGAGAAGGTGTTGAATCCTCTTAGGATTATTACATAACATATATTAAAAGGATCCTAAGGTTGGGAACTCGCTGCCCAAGCTATCTTGAACCAAGCACATTCCATGCACATAAAAAAGAATCTTGAGCAAAATGGTCAAAACCATACTTGGATGAAAAGGTGAGGTGAAAAGAATATTTCATGTCTGTCCTATCATGCAACATAATCCTTAAAACAGTGGTTTTTACCATTTCCATCAAGCTTAAAGCCTAAAACCAGAGTAGTAAGGATAGGGTTAAATCCTCATCGAACTTAGGTTGAGGATCCAACTCCCCAAAGCTCTGATTTGACCTACATGGAGTAGTAAGGATAGGACTTAATTCTCATCTCGCTTAGGTTGAGAATCCGATTCCCCAAAGCTTCCATTTTTTCCCATTTCATCATAAGGCTTGGATTGGAAGGATCGTACTACATGTCCTCTCGCAAAGGATGGGTAGTCATCCCAAAGGTCCAAGCAATAAAAGTAAAACTAATTTTTTCCATTTCATCTCAATCTTGGATTGGAAGGATTGTACTACGTGTCCTCTGCAAAGGATGGGTAGTCATCCCCAAGGTCCAAGAGATAAAAGATAATATTTTCCATTTCATCTTAATATTGGATTGGAGGGATCGTACTACATGTCCCTAGCAAGGATGGGTAGTCATCCCAAAGGTCCAAAGAAAAAAGAGAGAGAAAAGAATGAATGAAAGCCAAGTCATGGATTATGGGGTTAAGTATGCTCATGCGTGGCAACATGTCTTGTCTAAAAGCAAGACCACTGATTGCTCATATGGATAGACTAGCCTGACCATTTCATCCATAACAGGTTAAATTATTTTGTTCAAGATGAGGTAATGAACTCCAAATCAGAATAGTAAGGATAGGGTTAAATTCCCATCTCGCTTAGGTTGGGAATCCTATTCCCCAAGGTTCTGATTTCACTCACACTTGCACATGGGTTCAAGATGGTAGTGACACATAACCAACTTTGGGATCTAGTAAAATTAATTCAAGTATACATATTTTTGGTCCTAAGAGGGTTTGACATTTTTAATATGTTTGTCCATGATATTAGAAGGTTTGAGCATTTATAAAGCGAGGTTGTTACATCCCTAGCATCTTCATCATACATCAAATCCTGCACAAATCATTCATAGCCTTGCATACAAATCATAAGTGAAACTGACAATGGAATGTTGAACAAGTTCAAATGATAGGGAATGAAGCACATTGCACACACCGAGCTGATACTTAATGATTCTGATGTTTCATGTATTTCTGATCTATCGGTATTTGTTTATCTTCTATGTGCTGACGCCTGTATCTAAGCTTGTATGTTTCAGGTTGGGTTCTCACCAAAATGCTCAAGAGCATTTGACAGTAGAGTCACCATTTGTTGTGGCTGATCCACAACACACCCCAAAATTGGGGACCCACCTTTTTTGCATGCTTTCAAAGAAAACTGCAGTAGCCTAGATGCTAAAAAAATCAAAAAAAAGCAAAAATTTCACTAAGGAAAAAAGTGTCACGATATCGCGACATGTCGCTCTGTCACGGCCGAAAGTTGTCGCGATATCGCGACATGTTGCTCCGTCGCTGGCAAAAATGAAAAAGTGTCATGATATCATGACATGTCGCGTTTTCATGGCCCAGGCAAGCAGGAAGAGGCATTGATAAAAATTGTCGCGATATCGCGACATGTCGCAAAATCACGGTCAAGACAGTCAAACGGGCACGAAGAAGAAAAGTGTAGCGAAATCGCGACGTGTCGCAAAATCACGGTCAACGCAGTCAACAGCAGCAGGTGGGTGGAACCATCATGAAATCATGACGTGTTTGATTTTCACGGCTTGCAAACGGGCAGAAGGCATAAAATATAAAATGGTCATGAAATCATGACAAAATCGAGCCAAAGGCGATAAGGCCCAGCAGTGTAGCGAAATCACGATGAGAACTGACACAAAGCGCATAAGTCGAAAGGCATCACGAAATCATGACGCGTCACGTTTTCACGGTGCGGGTGGATTAAAAGGCCTAAGGGGTAAAATGGTAGCGATTTCGCTACAGTCAAAAAATGAAGCCAAACAAAGCAAAGAGCGTAGCGAAATCGCTACGTGTTTTGGTATCATGGTTCACTTGAATGAAAAGAGTCTAAGGCACAAAGGCGTAGCGATATCGTGCAACTTTTGAGGAAACGTTCTAGCCAGACAAAGACGTCATGAAATCGCGACAGAAAGTGAAGACCATGCAGAGGGCAGAAAATGGTAGCGATTTCGCGACACTTTATTGAAAAGAGACTAAGTGCGGAAAACTTGTAGCGAAATCGTGACATGTCGGATTTTCGTTATGCATGAAGGCAAGAAAGGCTACTGACAGAAAAACGTCGCGATATCGTGACATGTCTCATTTTCGCTGTGCATGAAAGCGGATAGGGTTATTGGCAGGAAAATGTCGCGATATCGCGACATGTCGCGTTTTCGCGGTGAAAGCAAGGGAGCAAAGCTACATGCTATTTTTGGTCATGATTTACATGGGGCCATTACAGAACATGCAAAAAAGTGCGAACACATGGCATACATGTGTAAGGGCTGCAGAGGCGTTACAGTTCACAGAGAAGATCTCGAGCACAAAATCAAAAGCAATGGAAAGGCGGGGAAGGTGAAACGAAGCAATCTGGAAGACGAAACGAACCATCGTGGAAGGAGAAACGAAGCAGTAGTGAGGCGTCACAAGTATAAAATGCAGAGGCACAGATTGGTATAGGGGTCGAAAACCGCTGCGAGCAGTGTTGCAGAGTTGATGGTGATTAGCCGTTCTGGGCTTGCTATGGAGTGCTTTTCTTCCACCTTTTGCTTGGTTTTGAGAAAAACCGGAGATTCTGTCGTTGTAACAGGACATATTTATTTAATGCAGAATTGTTCAAAAATTTGCATTTTATGGGCAAGAAAGGATGAGAAATTTTTTGCATGCTTCATTTTAACTGTTCTATTTTTCTCTTTTCAGATTTCAGATTTATAAATGAAATACATGCCATTGTTTTGGGTTATTTCATGTGAATGTCTGCAATCTGGAAATTATTTTAAACCCTTGGAGCTAGCACCTAGTTTACTTTGATTGTGTTTGTTTTGCAGGTCAAATAGGCTAGGTTGCATGTATGAAACTCTCACGTATTCGGTTTTGCCGGAATAGGATAGCATCAGACTGAACGTGTTCAATGTTTAATTTTCTGTATTTCTGTTTCATTTTTATTTTATTTTCCAGAAGGTTCGACTTAGTTAAAACAAATATTTAAAAATTATAAAATCTAAAAAAAAAATGAACAATCACTAAAGTTTATGATGAAATAAATCTACATTGCCCCTTGTTTACGGTTACTTGCAATCACTAAGGTGTTCCAAGCATTTAAATTGATTATCTTTATCTGAGATTACTAATACACAGTTGCAAATGCTAATACAGCGGAGACCTTGGAGAAGTTGGTTGTTTAACTTCTTTGCAAGAGGGGATTTGGAACCCAAATCCTAAGGAAGAGTGTAATTTCACAAGTGTGTGAAAATACCACTCAACAGGTCCAATAGAATGTGCAAATAATATTAGCCTAAATGTAGACTATATGTGATTTTTGTTTGATTCCTGGAAGTGAAACCAAATTATTTATTTTCCTTGTGATCTAAAAAAAATAAATTCCTTTAACTAGTCTATTGTATGTGTTTAAACTGTAAATATATTAAATTCTATAAAATTATATAAAGAGAAAAATAAATGGAGACATGCAACAAATGACTTAAAAATATCTAAATAGAACACCTACTTGACAGAACATTTAATCCTTGCCAAATTCATGCTCTTAATGTTGTAACCATGAATCCAAATTCACATCTTGAGTTTCCTAACCATGAGTTTGAGTAGACCTACAAAATAACAACAAAAATTTAAAAAGTGAATTGTCAATATTTTGGGGTCTACGTAGGCCACTATAACACTAAGCTTAGAAGCACAATATTCAATCCCCCTAGGTCCTTTAAACTAACCATACGAAATGAAAAATAATATTTAACCTTTGGAAACAAGTAGACAAAATGTAGTAGAATACAAAATAGAATACAAAAAATAGAATGTAGATAGAAAAGAAGTAGAGCTGTAATATGAAGCACAAAGATCAATATAATGAAGGATTCAAAAACAAAATAGAATGCAACAAAATACATGATAAAGAAGAGAAAATGGAGTGCAGATAGAAAATAAGCAATGTTGTAATATAAAGCATAGATATAAATAGAATGAAGGTTTTAGAAACAAAATAGAATGTAGCGGAATATAGGATGACACAAGAGGAAATAAAGTACAGATAGAAAGAGCATAGCATAAATAGAAAACAAAAATAAACAAGGTAAAACAAGGGTTTTAGAAGTAGAAACTTACCACCAAATATCTATAGCTGAATTCATGCCTTGTAGTCGGTGACCACGAATTTACGATGATGACAAGATAGCATTGATAGAGAAGAAGCAATGACAAAACCAAGGGTTTTGCCAAATTTGTGCCCCACATGGATGGATCACAAATTTAGAACATAAGAGAAAAAAAAGGTGAAGGAAATAATACAATATAATGATAATATAATGATAATATAATAATATATTAACAATAGAAAAGGGATAGGAGAGAAGAAGAACAAACAACTATGTGCAATCTAAACAAATTAAATGCAAGAAAAATAATAAATAAAATGACCTAAGTGCAGTAATGTAAATAATTTAAACAGAAATGTAACTTATGATTTAAAATACAATAAAATAAAAATAATAATATGTTTAATACTAATTTAAATACAATATACAAGGAAATTTAAGTCTACTCTATTGAAAAGAAGGGTGCAAAGAATGCAATAAAACCTTATCTAACAAAAATACATGAACTAAAAAACTAATGATGCAAACAAATTTAACCAACGATGATGAAAGAAAAAGTGCAAATTAAAAAGAGTGAATACAACAACCAAATTGGTGAGACTATACCCCTTATCTATGAGTAGAGTTGAAGATAATTCTCACACATGAACCATAATCAAAATTTATTCCACTTACTCACTAAAGTAGCTATGTCAATGATCACACAAAAATTTTAGACATGGAAATTTGACCCATCAATATGACTCATTTTCCTTAGATCCCTAGGACTCCCCTCAAAATTGCTAATTGCAAGTTTAAGCCCCTTTTCCCCCTCTATTTAGCTTTTTTTTTTTAGCCTTACCAAATTCGCATATACTAAGTATAGGATATGTATTTGGCAATCTTTATTTTTTCTTGCAAAAATCCTAGTCTTTCATTGACTCTTTGTGATGTTAGCCCTTGCCCATGTTTAATTTTTCCTTCCTACCTTTTTCACACTCTAAAAATTTGATAAATATAAGAACTAGAGTCCCTTTTTTCCCTAGTGCTAATAATATCTTGATCAAGCTCATATTTTGAAAAAAGTGCTTTTGATGAACGTTTGTTTTTGGATTATTGTTTTGATTTTGTGCTTCTTGTGGTTAGTTGCCCTTGGTGAACAAGTGGAGGAGCCTTCACGATAGTATATGACTCCTATTTTGGTTTTACCTTCACTTTCTCATTGCTCCTTGCTTTCCCCATCAACTAATCATGTTTTCCTTGTATTTGTAGTCTCTGTAGAATTTTAATTCTTTATTTTGCTTCCCATTTTGGCATTTTTGTAGTCTAAAAAAGGATCTTAATCAAATTTGCACCTGATATATACAAGGTGTAAATCTGGGTCAAAAAGTTCACAACTACCCATTACAGGGTGTGAATTTGGTTACTAGAGCTTGGGGAAAATTTTATGTTCCCAAAACCCTAACCCATATCCTTGCATGTTTCACTTATGTCATATTCTTCTTGTCTATGATTTGTTTTCTTGTCACTTTTTCTTGAATGGTTACCTAAAAGGAAAAAGGAGGATTAATTTTGTCCTCTAAGCTTAGTCATGTAGTAGGCTAAGTAGGCCCACAAACATTGTTCATTTTTTCCAAGATTTTGAAGTTATTTTGTAGGTTTTGAAGTTGTTGGACAATACAGGGTACACGTTTGGCCATGATCAACCATCAAATCAAGTAAGTGCTATGATAGATATTTTATGCTTTTTTTTAAGTGCCTTTGTTCATTTATGTTTATTTGTGTTCTAGATTTAGATCATAATAAATAAAAAAAGGTATTTGATTTTATTTCTAGGAATCAACAAAGAAAAGCATATAGTTTTGCATATTAGGTTAATTTTGATTGTGCATTCTCTTAGACCCTTGTTTTAAAAATAAGATATTTACTTTCTTGCAAATTTTAAAGAATAATCCTCATAAAAATTAAGAATCATTCTAGAAATATTATTTTGTTTGTTGGCATTATTGTTTGCCTTGCATTGCTCTTTAATTATTTCCATATTAAATCCTAGTAATGCCAAACATAGGTGCTTATTCAAATAAACACATAAAAAATTCCATCCTAGAATTGGAATGAGTCCTTAAACAATTCTTGGTGAATCCTTCGATCACCTAATTCCTTGAGTGTAGAGGAAGCAACATACCCCTGTAGTCACCTTGGCTCCTAGCAGATTCAGTCAAAGAATCGTATGCGGTGAGTAGTTTTTCCCCTTCCACATCCGTGGTGAACATGATGTGAAACACATACTTAGTGACCATCTAGGAATCTTATTCTCATTGTCTCCTTTTGTTTGATTTTAAACTATAAGCAATAAAATTTAATGTATTTATGTAGATAAAGAAAAACTAAAAAAAAAAACTTAATCAATTCTTTTTTTTTTTTGCATTAAATTTTCTATATTTCTCTTTCTCTTAATTCTATGGCCCCAAACCTTAAAAATAAGTGAAATATGATAGAACTAGAGGATAATCCTCTATGACATGAGGATTATCGGGTTGATAGGGAGAATTCAAATCTAGAAGAAGAAGAGGACATAGATATCAATGAAGACTTTGATCCTATTGAAAGCCCTTACAGTCAATTCACCTTCAAATCATATAATTATTTCTCACATTTCTATAGGTAAAATAGGCAAGCCCTGGATAATGCCTTAGATGAAGAAACCTACTTTTAATAAGCTAGAAAATCTCATCATCAAACCAATTTGCCTCTCTATATCTGTGTTAGTCATTTGTTTCAATCCTCGCATCACACTAATCCATTTCACAAACCTACATATGATACTATGACAACCACCAACATTGGGGGAATTTTGTAGCCTCCTCCAACTAGTAGTGCATTCTACCATAATGTTCAATTTTCATTTCATTCTTCTAATATTAACATTCCTTATTTTGCTACACCAAATGTGAACTATATACCACATCAATATACTACAAAAAATATCCCATATCATAACCAATATTATAATAGTGTTAATGCCTCCAATACTAACCAAGTTCCCTTTTAGCAACCTAGCTATAACCCACCCTTAGAAAATATAGGACATTGCATAATAAAAAATCATACATACAAAGTTTTATAATATAGTGAAACAATTGGTATTGACAAGGGATACACATCAAGCTCCAAGTTTTACTTATAACTATAAGGAAATGTGTAGTCAACCTCTAGATCCCATGGTATCCACTAGGTCCTATCCCAAGTACTTTCAATGTTGATTTTACCTATATACAAGGGAAATTAGGACCCGATAGAACATTTAAGGATGTTTAGAAAAACATGCCATGATATTATATATGATAATATGTTGTCGCTAAAAATATTCCCTAAGAGTCTTTGTGGTATAACACTGGAATGGTATTATCAACTACCTCATCATTCTTTGAGGAACTTTGAGGAGACAGTTAAGTTATTGTTTTAACAATTTTGGAGCGTATGTGGAGAAAGGAGTAACCATTCAAGATCTGTATCTCCTAAAACAAGGTAAGGATGAAATTTTCTCAAAATATTTGTCTTTATGGAGGAGTTTAGTTGGATGATTAAAGTACACCTTACCTCTTTGAGACATGATAGATATATTCATTGGTAATTTACAAGAGTGAATCTCATATGAATTGGAAATAGAAACAATTACCTCTTTTGAACACACAATATATATAGCATGAAGAGTAGAGAAGTATTTTATTCAAAGAGGTCAACTAAATTTCAAGAAAGAAGAGGAAAGGACCACACAAATCCAATATAAGAGAAAGCATGTAGTTGGTGATGGGATAATAGATAACAAGTAAACTAACAATGTTAATATAGCTAATACCTTGATGAATTTGGTACTTGAAAAACCTTAAAAATTCCCACCAAGGAATTTCACTAGACTCAACCAACCTATTTCATTGGTCCTTAAGCAACTTTTGGAAGCTAATATGATAATTTAGTATAATTTTGGTCAACATTGTGAGTATCATAGGGTGGAAGGGCACATGATGAACTCCTGTAAGAGGTTGAAACATGTGTTTCAAGGTCTAATAGATGAGGTTCACCTTGTTAATAACCAAAACCCTCCAACCAATCAACATCCTACTCAATAGACACCTAAAACTAATCAATATATGGAAATATTCCAAAATCCCCTACATAATCATGGGTAATAGACAACCAATCAAGTGCCATATCATAATGTGCCACCTCCCTACAACAACATGGTTGGTATGATAGCAAATATTATAAGTAAAAAGCTCAACTGACTCAAAAATATCAATAGGAGTTAAGTCCTACATCCAACAAAACCTCTAGACCACCCTTAGTTCTTAAAAGTATCCAAAAAAGGAGCACAAGTGTAGAAAAACCAGCCTTAGAGTTGAAGCCAAAACCAAAAGTCTCCAACATCCAACAATATTTAAGTGGTAAACCTTCCAATATATCCCTATTGGAACTTTTACAAACTTCTCATATTTATAGGGAAGCCTTGTTGAATCTTCTAAGCAAGATCTTCCCCCTAGCAACCTAGCCAATGTTGTAGGTACTCTTGGGATAAATCACATATCTTTTTATAATGATGATCTTCCTTCCTCAAATTTGCAAGGGGATTCTCCTCTTTACATTACTGGATATATTGGGAAAATTTTCATCAAGAGCATCTTAGTGGATAATTGTTCCTCCCTAAATATATGCACTTGTAATTTTTTCCTAAATTTTGGATAAAATGTGGAAGATTAATGAAATCTGATGTCATCATAAAGGCTTTCAACAATGAGTCCCAAGAGGCTTGTGATATTTTATCTCTTTCTCTTAGGGTAGTATCAAAGATCTTAGAAACTTTATTTTATGTGGTATCTTGCCCCACATCCTTTGATATTCTTTATGGAGACCCTTAGATTCCTGCAATAGGGGGTGTCCCTTCCACTCTTCACCAATGTTTGAGTATGAATTCAAAAATCAACTTATCACCATTTTGGGAAACCCTCATCAATTCCAATATGGTTCAATGCTTGAGCAAGCTCAATCTAGCATCAATTTGTATCCATTTGTGTTTCTTCAAATTAATTATCAAATCACCAAGGAATCAAAATTTTTTAAGATAAGTGAGGAATCATAAATCATAATCTCATCAAAGGATCAATCTAATATGCTCAATGAAAATCTTATTCTAGATCTTATAAGCTACCACCTTCACCCTAAACTATGGGTTTACCCCATAAAAAGGGTGAACTAATACACATCAATATTTGTATCTTTATCCAGATGGATACATCCCATGAAGAAAATATATATGGTAGCAACCCCTCTCTAGTAGAGTGAACATTTTTCCATTGTTATCTATCCAATGGTTACCCACTTCTTAAGAAAATTCTATATATTATGGTATATGTAGGTAAGGGCTTTGGGACACAATAGAAAGGTATTAAAGAGCCTTTGGAAGTTGAGATATGGCCTTGGAGATGTATCATAGGTTACATCCCCAATAATAACTTTCCCTTACCAACTAATGATGATCAAGTCATTACTTATGTTGAATTCATTGATCATCATGGATTGGATTGGAATAATTAGGATGAAGGACCACCTTCTCCCTCTAATATATTGTTTTGAAATGTGATAACTTTGGTGCACCCTAAGTTAGTTGCAATCCCAGGGGAGTATGCTGAAGGAGATACTCTTTATGATATGGATCATGAAGTTATCCTCTGAAATAGCTTATTATTTTATGGATCATTCCCTTGTGTCACCTATTTTGAGTCTTCTAATTCATAGGTGGATCATATTCCTATATCTCACTAAGACCTTGAGCAATTAGGAGTCTTATCCCCTTTCACCAAGAAGGACAACACAATCTAAGAATGTGTTGAGTTTTATTTAGCTTGTTTAGTGACTCCTAGAGAATATGATAAGAGGGATGTTATAAATATTGAGTTGTCATTGATGTCAAAGGTGCATGGTATTCATAGGAGTGAAATATTATAAAGAGAAGGACAAAGGTTTATAAAATGGCTTGAAATAGTATAAAAAGAAGGATAAATGTTTGACATATTTAAATAAAAGGATTTAAATATATGAGTTTAAAAGATAAATATTATAATATTTAAATCATAGATTTAAATATTATAATATTTAAATCATAGATTTAAATATTATAACCTAAAGTGTTTGAAAAATAAAATGTGTCGACATCTTTGGAGAAGATATAAAGTGAAAATTCAAATATTTAAAAAAATAGGTTCCCCTCTTTGAGTGCTAAAATAAAAATGCATATTAAAAGCCCATCAATTCATTTTTGTAAGTGATGAGATTTGAATTTATTTCATGCAAAAATTTAGTAGCAGAAGAAGACAAGAGGAGGAGAAGAGCGTGTTTGGTGACATCAATCAAAAAGAGGATTTAAATAATCATTCATGCTGTCTTTGGTCTCATCCATGTGGCTAGTCCAGCTAGTATCCTAGCTTGTGCTAAGGCACTGCAAAGTAGGAGGTTGCAGGGTCGAATCCTCATGGCATAGGTTTTGTAGTGTATTATTGAGAAATCATGAAATATAATACATATATTTTGTGCTGTGATTTTGGTCTCATCCAGGTGGCTAGCCCAACCAATTCCCTAAATTGCGCTAAGACACTGCAAAGTAGGAGGTTGTAGGATAAAATCCTCACAGTGATATTTTATTTTGGTTGGCTGAGGTAGAATGCATAAGGTATTATATAGTTCATTTTGTACTTTTTATTTCACCTACTAGGGTAGTCCAGTTGGTTGTCTAGCCTGTGCTAGGGTGCTATATTGGCAGATGTGAGGATATCGAATCTCCTACGCATTCGTTGGGATTTGCTGTGTAAGGTAAGGGTAAATTTTCTTGTTTAATTTAATTTGAGTGGGATATATAAGGTGTATCATGGTTATTTTAAAATTGTATTTTGCATGCTATGAAAGGGATTTATAAGGTATAAGGTTGATATTTTTAAAAGGTGTGTTTTGCATGTTATAAAAGAAGATATATGAGTTTTTTTTGTTAATAAAGATTCATATATTGAGTTTCAAAAAGGGAGATATAAGGATTTATTTTTAAGCTTTATTGTGTATATTTTTGATAAGGGTTTTTAAAGTGGTTTATTTGATATTAAATTAAGAAAAGAAAAAGAAAATTTCCAACCAAATTTTTAAGGGACAAACAAAAGGAAAATTATTTTTGTCAAGATGGGTTTCAAAAGTTCATGCAAAAGAAGATCATCATCATTGAGACAGATTTGGAGGTATGGTGATTTAATTCCTTTATCAAAGTGGTTTTGTTTGAGGAAAATATTTTTGTTTCCATATAGGGGGAGGTATAAGAAATTATTGAATGTGCATTTTTTTTGCTTGAAATTGGAATTAAATGTGCAAGGGTTATAGATCCGATTTGAGAGAAAATTTGTGCATTGTTCATGATTGATTTTGGGAGTAGATGAGAAGGACATATTTGTGCATTGTGATTGGTTTTGAAGTGAATGTGGAAATAAGTAAAATATTATAGTCTCACACAAATAGAAGGGTTATTTTAAAGAAAGTCAAAGTGTCATATAGTGCAAGGATAGTGTGAAAGGATTTAATTAAAAAGGACAATTTCAGCTATCTACGAAAGGGAAGTAAAGGTGCAAATCAGCAATTACAAGGTTAGTTATCAAGTGCTAGACTAGAGCTACCTTTTAATAAATGTGAGACATGTGGAAGCAAAAAACTTAATGAATGTGAAGAACATATTGGGCATTGTTTAGTGCATATCATTCTCTATATGTTCATGAAGATAAAAGAATTCTGGGTAGAATATGTCTGAATTGCTTTAGTTGAGGAAAACACATTGAATAATAGGTTAAGAACTTGATGAAATAATTATGCAATATTTGGAAATAGATGAGCAGATTTGAGAAAGTTTTATGAGTAGGTTTTGGAGCAAGTTTGAGTAGGTTTTATGAGTAGGTTTTAGAGAAGGTTTGAGCAGGTTTTGGAGCATATTTGAGCAGGTTTTATGAGAAAAGTTTGGAATAAATTTGAGCAGTGTTTGTGAGAAGGTTTGTGAGAAATATTTGAGGATAGAAATGAGCAGAGTGTTGACTAAACTTGAGAGGGGATTAGCATCTCATGTGGATTGGTGTCGACAAACTTGAGAGGGAATTGGTGTCTCTTGTGAATTAGTTTCCACAAACTTGAGAGGGGATTAGTGTCTCATGTGGATTGGTGTCCATGAACCTGAGAAGGGATTGGAATCCATGAACCTGAGAGGGTATTGGTGTCTCCTATGGATTGGTATCCATAAAATTGAGAGGGGATTGGTGTCTCCTATGGATTTGTGTCCATGAACTTAAGAGGGGATTGGTGTTTCCTATGGATTGGTGTCCACAAAATTGATATGGGATTGGTGTCTCCTGTGGATTGGTGTCTCTTATGGATTGGTGTCCATGAAAATTCTAATAGGGTATTTGTGTCTCCTACGGGTTTGTGCCCATGAAATTTGTTGAAAAATATATAAATAATATTTTGTCACGGTTTTATCCTTAAAGGGTGTTTCCATGTAAAAGTTGTGTCTCTCATATGTGTGATGATTTTTGCATTGTTTCATTATTGCATTAATATTATTGCTATTATCATTTGGATTGAAAAGTGAAAATTTTATCTTATATTGTTCACCCCCGCTCTCAATATAATATTATGTTCTTCAAGGGATACTCTTTGTGATGTGGCTCATAATGATATCTTTCATAATATATTTTAATCTATTGGGTGAGTCCCTTGTGTTGTTCCTATTGTTAAGAAATGAGGTACACTTAGGATCTATTTTGAATTTCTTTTAGATTATTTAAACTAGTTGGGGATATTATATGAGAAGTGCATCCATGCCTTAGAGCATCTTTGAGCCTTAGAGCATCTTTGAGCCTATCATAAGATTATTTAATCAATATTTTGATGTTGGGGATATTGTCCTAATGAAAAACCAAAATAACACTAATTTGTTAGGTCCCTTTGTCATAATGGCCAAATTTGGTTTAGAGGCCTATCATTTAGAAATATTAGATGGTAAATATCTTAAAGAACAAATGAACATAATGAACTTAAAATGATATTATGCATGATTTCACATCTTCATTATTCATATTGAATTTTGTTTAATTGATCATACTACATGGCTGCTTATCATACTTTGGATAAATTTCTTGACGTTTTATTCCATTTTGCATATTTTCTTATCATATAGATACTTTTTTGCTTGATCATACTTGTATATGGTTGCTTGACCATATAGATTATTGGAAACTTTGTAATGAGGCAAGTGATGAAGCCTTGTTAGGTTCTAGCCCATATGTATTGCACTCATACTATGTCACTGATGCTTAGCAAATCCCCAACCTAGGGCACATTCTCCATGTATTTTAAACATCATTGCATTTGTCATCATCAATCATTATTTTATTCTTTTTTCTTATCATATATTGTTAATAAAGGAGGTACACTTAGGATATATTTTGACTTTATTTTAGATTATTTAAACTAGTTGGGGATATTAGATGAGAAGTGCATCCATGCCTTAGACCATATTTGAGTCTATCATAATAGGCTCAAGTGATCCTACTCTATGAAAATTCATAATCAATATTTTGATGTTGGGGAACTTGTCCTCATGAAAAAATAAAAGAACACTAATTGGCTAGGTCCCTTTGTCATAATGGCCAAATTTGGTTTAGGGGTCTATCATTTAGCAATGTTAGATGGTAAAGATCTTAAATAACCAATGGACATAATGAACTTAAAATGATATTATGCATGATTTCACATCTTCCTTCTTCATATTGCATTTGGTTTACTTGATCATGCTACATGACTTCTTATCATACTTTGCATGAATTGCTTGATATTTTATTCCATTTTGCATATTTTATTATCATATAGATACTTTGTTGCTTGATCATACTTGTATCTTTTTTCTTGAGCATATAGATTCTTGGGGACTTTGTAATGATGCAAGTGATGAAGCCTAGTTAGGTTCTAGCCCATATGCATTGCACTCATACTAGGTCACTGATGCTTAGCGAATCCCCAACATAGGTCACATTCTCCATGCATTTTAAACATCATTGCATTTGTCATCGCATATAATTATTTTCTTGTTTTATCTTATCATATATTCCTTGATCTTGAAAGTTCTAATTATTTTATTTGTTTCTCCAATTCAAGGGATATAGTTTTTCATTTCTTGTATATCTATTTTTCAATAATTTTTATTTTCTCCAAAATAAACGATATATGTTCCTTGTTTTATCTATGCATCTTGTTTTGCTTACACTTTTTCTTCTTTATATTTCAATTGTTAAGGGATCCTCATGGGACAGGGTAGATAACACATGAATATCATTTATGGTGTTCATATGACCACTAATTATCTTACACACATCTCTTATCTATTAAAATTTTAAAAAGGACACACACAACGCTATTTACTTCTTTCTTCTCTCATTATTCTTTATTCTATCTAAAACATACATGCATGTGCACATTTTTATATTGTGCTTTCTTTGATCACTCATATTTTTTGCACACCACACCCCTATTTGTTTACAGTACTTTTAGAAAATCAATCAAACATTACACCCCATATGGGATAAATTCATGGCCACCAAGTGATCATTAACCTCCACATCAAGCCATTTGTGAGCATACATCCTAGCGGGTATCTCTATACTTTAAGCCATTAGAGAGCATCACACCCATAGTGGATATCACCCCACACTTAATATTTTTAATGAGCATTACATCCTCATTTGATAGCTTCATGGCCACTCACAAGCACTACACCCATAGTAGGTTTCATTCCATCCTTGGTCATTTGTGATCATACATCCTTATAGGGTACTCCATATTTTTATTTTCTTTCACTAATTTTATGTCCGTTTTATCACATTGATCCCTTGTGGACTGCATTGATTCAAACAACATACTCTATGCACATTTTTTATCTTTTGTTGACATTCTTCTTTTCTCTTTCTTTCTTCTTTGGTTTCTTTCTTTCTTCTATTTTTTCCTCTTTTATTACATCTTCCTTCTTTATCACTTTTTTCATGCATTTAGTTAAGTTTATTCATCATGTTTTTTGTTAATAATACATTTTTTGCATCCATTCATCCAATCATGCATAATAAAATAAATAAAAACACACACATAATTCACACATATTTTTAACACATAAATAAAGCAACATGCATATTACTCAAAAAGTATAGAGTGTGTGTTAGCTAGTTAGTGTGCCATAGTAGAAATCTTGACACACTCGACCATACCTAGGGATGCATGCCATAATAAAAATTGGCATGTCATCCTAATCCCCACCCTAGTTGTGTGAGTCTATCTCTTTTTCTATGGTAGTATCTTTGCATTACTCATAAATTCCTTCTAACTCAAAGCACTATTAGGTCTTTCTTATGTCACTATAGGGGAAAATCCTACTATTTTCCCTCCTCCTAAGCTAGATATAGTGATGGTTGTACTCATGGATATCAACATCTCCACCTAAATCTATACCCGTGTATAGCTATAAGGGTCTAAAATCCTCTAGCATCACTCCACTATGCATTAGTTATCCTCTCAAAATGCTAGTTGCACCTGTTAATCCATGATTTGGAGCTTCTAAACTAGTAGTTATGGGGAGATACTTGGGGGCATAACACCCTTGTACCATCTCTTGTACTTGAAGGCTATCATTGTATCATCCACTCCTATATTAACATAGAATGGGTCATCTAGGTCTTCCTCCATGAACCTTCCCACATTAGGATCCTCTTCGAATCCTAATGGATTACTATGAACCTACTTGAACTAGTAGTCATCGAGATCTAGAATATCTTGGAGAAGGTTGAATTGTTATTGTACTCAATCAAATTGATATAGCTCCTTCTCAACCTTATTTTTGGTGACCCATCAGATCAAACTTGAGATAGATCCTTTGCATCCTCAACTCACCCAGGGTGTTGATGCCATGGTCACCATATGATCTTGTGCTCCTGGAGCTCATCTATTACCTACCTCCCTAGTGGTAGGATACCTACACATGCTCTCTACACATGCTTAAATTGTTGAATCCACTTATATGATGTTGGACACTCTAGGTTTGGCAATGGCCATGGCAATGCATGTACTCTATGGATAACCATGTGCTCCCAACACCACACATAGAGAAATATCGTATAGACTAATCCTATATTCCACTTATACATAAATTTGTTTAATGTCCTATATACGCAGGCAAACACATATGGTCCCCATGTTAACCTCACCTCCTAGTATAACATGTTCCACTACTCCTAATAGTGCACATGGTAGGTGTCACCTACTTGTATGGCACACTAGAATCCATACCACCACCCCATAGAGTACAAATTTTTGTGACCCAAATCCATATAATTATGGCATCTCATCTACACGAAATTTGCCATATTGGATCCCATGCGTTGGGTTCCCTTACAACCTCTCTAATGTCTCCTACAATACCAATACCCTATAAATAATCCTCTCATTTATGGGGATCATCAAGATGCACCACACATCCTCCAATGTAATAGTCATCTTCCAACTCTAGAGTACATCCTCCACAACCTCCTCTAGTGTGCTCAATCACCACTCTCTACTCTAGAGTACATCATGTTTTAATCACAAACATTAACAAAATTTCATCAGTTTCATCATAATAATCCACATAAATTAATTAATTTATTCAAAAAATATAATTTACCAAATTCATGCCCTATAACCCTAAGGCACGAATTTGGCATTGTATAGTCGAATTGGGACCTAGTTTCCGACTTCATGCCTAGTAGAAAAAATTCTAAAACAATGCTAAAGTTCATTAAAAAAATTGCTAAAACCCTAATATTGTTGGAAACTTGAGCATATTTGAGTTGTCATTGATGTCAAAGGTTATCAAGGAAAATATTATTCAATGCAAGATAAAAATATTATTGAAAATATTATAATGTTTATTTTAAACATTATAAATAAAGTGGCCATCAAAAGGTTTTTTAATAATAATATGTTTAATATTACAAATTGAAGGCCCAACGTCTAATTCAAAGGAGCGGCTAACGTAACCAAGGTTTTTTAATAATAATATGTTTAATATTTTAATTGAAGGCCCAACATCTAATTTGAAGGAGCGCCCGAAGTTACCGTGGAGAAAATTTGAGCGTGTCGACATCATCGGTTATTGATAATAATTTATATAAAAGGGGTAAGGAAATTTTTGATGTGACTAAGGTTTTTTGATGTCCTATTGAGAATTTAAAAGATCTTAGGAGTGGGTTGTTGTGTGTGAAATGAAAAGCAAGTGAAATGTATGTTCTGAAGCACGAATGCGAGAAGACCATTGAAAAACAAAATTAGTGTGATTTGATTGGATGCAACGGGTACAAGGATGTGCTAACTAATGATATTGAAAGGAGATCACCATGCAGTGTGAAGAATTGCTATGATCTAAAGCTAATATAAATGATTCATAGAAGGCAACAACAAACATCTTGTGAATTTGTTAAACATCATAGAAGTGCGATGAGAGTAGTAGCAAACCAGATGTAACCTAATTCAAAAGGGAATGGTAGCAAATGCATTTTTGGAGTGTGTTGATTACAATACATAAGGGTACAGTGAGCAATTATGAAGAATGAAATGAAATACCTTCAAAAGGAAAATACTATGAACTCTAGCATTTAATTATGACAGTGGAAGAAGAGATTAACATCTTGTTGTATAACAATAAGAGCTTTGATTGGATGATAAATATTCCCACTAATTTATGCATCTATAGATCTCGAGAGGAGCAAATATTGGCTAGCAAGGTAGTGTACAAGGAGGAGCGTTGACATCATTACTGGTACAAGAGTGAAACTTTTTATTTAAGCTCACAGATCAGTTAAGGTATATTTTAGTACACTGATGTTTCAAGTGCTTCAATAACATAGTTTGTCAAGGGGTTGTGCTGCATATTATGAGGTGAAGGGATCAATTCTCATTAATGGGATAAAGGTATTTTACCTTTTGTTTCATTAAATTTAATATTTATAAAAATGTATCTGATATCTTATTGTTTATTGGAAATATTGTATATGGTGTAGAGGAGTAATAAGGTGAGGTATTTATTTTTTTGACTCATTAAAACTAATAAATGGGGAGACATAAGGTATAGTATCATGTTTTGGTTTATGAAAAATTAAAATGGAAATCTTGTGAATTATATTTTGCAAAAGGGAACCATTGTAAAATAATATTTGAATAATAAAATGGATAATAATGTTATTGCTACCTTTTAGATTGAGCAAGTTCTTGAGAGGAATTAAGGGTAAATTTGAGCATAATTGATTGATTATTTGTTCAATATTTGTGTTAAGGCTTGGAGCAGACCTAAGCAGATTTGATTGATTGATTTGTTCAAGCTTTGTGTTAAGGCTTGGGGTATACTTGAGTAGAGTTTATTGGTGATTTGATCAATATTTGTGTTAAGGCTTGAGGATAGATATGAGATAGAAGTTAGTGTAGATTTGTGAGTAGAGATAGGGTATTTTTGTACTAGAATTGTGATCGAGTTTGGTTTAAATTTGAGATAGAGCTAAGAGCAGGCTTTAGAGGTGATAGAGTAAAGAGAATAGTAGTCTCCAGTGGATAGATATCCATTAGCTAGGGTAGTAGGGATAGAGGTATCTAATGGATATAGATCCATTAGCCAGAGTAGTGGGGGCATAAGTCTTCAAGAATATCACCAGCCAAAGCAAAGGGGAAAGATTTCTCCTATGGATATAGATCCACAAACTAGAAGAAAGGGGAAAGAGATCTCTTGTGGATATATATCCACGAACCAGAGAAAAGGGAAAGAGTTCTCCTATGTATTGTGATCTATGAACCATCTAGAAATATAGAGTTCTTCTATGGATAGAGATCCATGAACTAGTTGAGGAGATAGAGTTCTCCCGGATCAAGTTCCACGAACCAGAGAAAAGGAAAAGAGTTCTCCTGTGGAGAGAGATCCACAAATTAGAGCATAGGGGATTGGTGTCTCCTTTGGATAGAGATCCATAAATATTGTAATAGGGAATTGATTCCCAAGAATATTTATTTATAAAATTTAGTAGTAATATTTTATCCTTGGAGTAGCCCATATTGGGTGAAACACGTTAAATTTGTGTCTCTTATGTGTGATGATTTGTGCATTGCTTTGATTACTGGTATTGATATTGCCACTGATAATATTGGATAATATTGTTTGATAAAGAAAAGTAAAAGTTGGTCTTATACTGTTCACCCCCCTCTCAATACAAGCCTGTGTTCTTCAATTGGTATCATAGCGGGTTCATTTAGGAAAACCTAATAGCTTGAAGGAAGATCTACAAGAACACACATGGAAAGGAAAGGCAAAAAAAAACCATAAGACCTGAAAAGGATTAAGAATTTGATCTTGAGACTATGATAAGGGAACATGAAAAATTAGTAAGATGTGTTGAGTGTGGTAATCCTGGTCACATGGTATTTTATTTTCCATAAAATGGGTATAGTAGTAGTAAAGAGGAAAAGGAATTTGATTTTTCTTTCAGAGAGATTGCTTATCTAAGTGGAGAAGTGGAAATAGATTCAAGTGATGAATCAAGCAGTGAAAATGAAGCTAACTTTGAAAAAAGGAATAAGAAGGAACTAAAAATACTCAAATATTTTATTTGTGATAACTTTGGTCACCTTGAATATCACTGTACAAAAACTTGGTATAGTAGTAGTGAAGAAGAATATGAAGAAGCTCTTGAAGACCAAGAGGAAGATTCAAAAAAATAAAAGAAGGGAGCCACAGTTGAGTAACTTGTTGAGTTGAAAAGGAAGAACTTAGAATTGAAGGCTTAAGTACAAGAGGATAAGGACACAAAGGCAAATTTTCTACAATATCTAATTAACCTTAAGGCTAATATTGAAGAGGCAAAGAAAATTGAGGAAGTTATGGTTGAAAAATTAAAAGTGAAATAATTAGAGTGTGAAATATTAGAACTTGAAGTAGTTTCTCTAAGGATAGAAGTGAAAGATGTCAATGATAAGCTACACAATTTTGGGAAAAGTTTAAAATATTTGGATAAAATTACTAAAGCATAAAGATATTGCTTCATAAAAATATGACTAGGCTATGAAGAAGATCAAGAGGTACAGAAAAGGAATTCAAGATCAAAAGAAAAGAAATTCTAAAAGGAAGAATCAAAATAATTGATTGAAGAAGAACCTAAGACTTACGTTGGTGTGTTAAGAAGTGATAGCATCAAATATGAAGCAAATAATGCACCATCAAGGGATAAAAATCATCTCAATACAAGCAAAGAAAGGATAAGGAGACCAAGGCAAGATGAGTATCTCTTCCAGGGTTATTGTCAGTCATGTAATTAGTTTGGTCATAAACCAGTGCATTGCAGGGTTCATAGAAAGAAGTATTATAGATTCACTAAGAGGAACTTCAACTCATATGAATATGGAAATATCTCCAAGGGCATTGCTTCTCATGTAAATATTTTGATCACAAATATTTACATTGCAAAAATTATGGCAGGAATGATTATGGCTTCACCAAAATAAATTGTTGGACATTTGCACCTTTCGAGAACTACAACATCAAGTGTTTCAATTCCAATAATGTTGGGCATAAAACAATATGGTGTAGAAAAAAATTTTTAGAACCTCCAGAGACAAGAAAGAATAGGGATACTCAAAAGGATCAAAAGGGTATGTTGAGAAAGAAGGTTGACAAAGAAAAAGAGCATTATATACTAGGAGTAGAGATACTCCCACCCCAAAATTAATTATCTCAAGGAGAGGATGTGGGGAGGGGGATGAGCTAATAGTCTTATATTTAGCTCCAAATGAGTCCCTTTGCCATTTATTTCAAAGGGGGAGAGTTTTTAGTAAGAGGGAGAGCATTCAGTCAAGGGGAACAGCTTCTCAGGGGGAGGATTTTTGGAATTTAGTGGTCGTAGAATGGATTTTAGAAAAGGGTTACCATAAATGACAAAGGAGGAGATTTTTGGAAACTTGAGCACAAGGTTATGCATAGTGGTAAATATTTACAAATTGGGTGAATATTAGAATTTTTAAAATTGAAAATTGGTGAATGTGAGGACCCTCGATGTCATCCCATTCACCTATAATTTTTAGGATCAATTATTTCTTAGGGTAAATTTGCCATAATATATATCCAAACATAGCCATATGTGTACTCGTTGGAAAGATATTTTCAATCTTGATCTAATGGTGGTATTTTTATGAAGTTATAAGATGATTTAATATATCAAAAGTGGTCCCAAATATGACCTTAAATTTTAGGTATTCAAATACCCCAACTGTTGGTATGAAGATGCTCAATTTTATTTGCTTAGGATTATCCATGATTCACCTTGATTTTTATTAGGATTCGCCATTTTTTTACAAGTACATTTTGAGTCCAACCATTTATGCATAACCCTACTTGAGCATATATGAGTTGTAATTGATGTCAAAGTATATCAAGGAAAATATTATTCAATGCAAGCTAAAAGGATTATTGAAAATATTATAATGTTTATTTTAAACATTATAAATAAAGTGGTCATCAAAAGGATTTTTTTAATAATAATATTTTAGTATTACAAATTGAAGGTCCAACATCTAATTCAAAGGAGATACCCAACATAACCAAGGCTTTTTAATAATAATATGTTTACTATTTTAATTGAAGGGCCAACATCTTGTTCGAAGGAGCGCCCGACATTACCATGGAGAAAATTTGAGTGTGTCAATGCCATCGATTATTGATAAGCACTTATATAAAAGGGGCAAGGAAATTTTTGATGTGACTAATGTTTTTTGATGTCCTATCAAGTGTTTAAGAAATTTTGAGAGTGATTTGTTGTGTGAAATGAAAAATGAGAGAAACATATGTTCCAAAGCAGGAATATGAGAAAGACCATTGACAAATAAAATTAGCGTGATTTTATTGGAGGTAGCAGGTACAAGGATGTGCTAACTTATGATATTGAAAGGATATCACCGTGTAGTGTGAAGAATTATTATGATCTGAAGCTAATTTGAATGATTCACATAAGGAAACAACAAACGTCTTGTGAAGTCATTAAACATCGTAGAAATGCGATGAGAGCAATAGAAAACTAGATGCAACTTCATTCAAAAGAGAATGGCAGCAAATGCATTTTTGGAGTGTGCTGATTACAATGCATAAGGAGATAGTGAGCAATTGTGAAAAATGAAATGCAATACCTTCTGAAGGAAATACGAACTCTGGTAGTTCATTGTGACAGTGGAAGAAGAGATTGACATATTTTTGTATAGTAAGAAGATCTTTGATTGTATGACAAATATGCCCACTAACTAATGGATCTGTAGATTTCAAGAGGAGCAGACACTAGTTAGTAAGATGATGCACAAGGAGAAGCATTGATGTAAATACTGTAACAAGCGAGAAACTTCTCATTTGAGCTCATGCAACAGTTAAGTTTTATTTTAGTATACTTATGTTTCAAGACCTTCAATAGCATAGTTGATCAAGAGGTTGTGCTACATCTTACGAGGTGAAGGGGTCAAGTCTCATTAACAGTGGTAAAGGTATTTTACCTTTTGTTTCATTAAATTTAATATTTGTAAAAAGGTATCTGATCTCTTATAGTTTATTTGCAATATTGTATATGGTGGATAGGAGTAACAGGGTGAGGTATTTATTTTTTTGACTCATTAAAACTAATAAGTGGGGAGACATAAGGTATAGTATCATGTTTTGGTTTATGCAAAATTAAAATGGAACTCTTGTGAATTATCTTTTGCAAAAGGGAACCATTGTAAAATAATATTTGAATTATAAAAGGTATAATAATGTTATTGTTGCCTTTTAGAAAGGAGTTAAAAGGATGTAATGTGGTCTATGATAATTGTATTATGTTGCATTGTGAAAAGGTATTTTAAAAGGTTGAAAGTTTATTTTTGAAGACTGGAAAGGAGAGATAGAGCTTTTATTATACACATATTTGAGGAGAAAATTATTGTTGAGGTGTTGAATAGAATATTGCTATCTAACCCTTGAAGTGGCACAATAAGGATTGGTTGTTTGTGAGACAGGTTTTTGTGACATATCTTCATAAAATAAAATAAGAGGTATGGGCATATTCTTCCTTATTTGAGGTGTGTTATTGAGCAAGGTTTTCTGTAATATAAGGTGGATTTAAAAGAATTATTGATAAGTATTGTTGGAAATATTTGAGTGACTCTTATATGCTTCATTGTTGAATGTTTAGAGAACATTTGAGATAGAGATTGAGAATTATTTGAGTTAGGGTTTGAGACCCACATTGTGCTCTTTTTTTGAAGAAGTATGAAAACACTTGTTTAGGTTTTGTGAGCAAGTTGTTTTTCATTGGTTGAATGATTGAGTGAAACTTCTTGAGCATTGTTTTTGAGTGATATTAAAAGTGAATGTGCAAACATTAGAAAATAGATTTGTGAAAGCAAGAGTGTAGATCAGAAAGATAGGTTTCATGTGCTATATTCAATCTATCTTTAAAATAGTAATAAAAGTAAGACATGTCAAAGCAACAGACTTAATGATTGAGTATAACATATTGAGTTTTGATAGAGTACATAATTATATATATGTTCTAGAGGTTAAACAAATTTTGGATAGAATATGTCTAAACTACTTCAAGTTAAAGGAATTACTTTGAAGATTAGACAAAGTAATTGATAACATTGTGTGCAATATTTGATATTTATTGAACATATTTTGAGCTATTTTGAGCATGTGTAAGAGCATGTTTAAGCATGTGCTAGAGCAGATTTGAGCAAGTATTGGTGAAGACTTAAGAGTAGATTGAGTAATTTCTTGATAGGACTTAAGGGTATAATTAACCAGAGTTGATTAATGATTGGTTCAAGCTTTGTGTTAAGGCTTGGAGCTGATCTAAGAAGAGTTGATTGATTGATTTTTTCAAGATTTGTGTTAAGTCTTGGGGAATATCTGAGCAGAGTAGATTGGTGATTTGATTAAGCTTTGTATTAAGGCTTGAGGGCAGATTTGAGATAGAAGTTAGTGCAGATTTTTGAGCATAGATAGAGAAGATTTGTACTAGACTTGGGATAGATTTTGGTGCAGAATTGAGATAGAGCTAAGAGCAATCTTTGGATATGATAGAGTAAAGAGGATAGCAATATCTAGTGGATAGAGATCCATTATGCAAGGCAGTGGGGATAAAGATATCCAGTGGATAGACATCCATTGGCCAGAGCAATGGAGATAGAATTCTTCTAGAAGATCATCAACTAGAGTAGAGGGGAAAGAGTTCTCCTATGGATAGAGATCCATGAACCAGATAAAAGGGGAAAGAGTTCTCCTATGGATAGATATCCACAAACCAGAGCACAGGGAAAGAGTTCTCCTATGGAGTGTGATCCATGAACAAGCTAAGAATATAGAGTTATTCTGTGGAGAGAGATCCACGAACAAATTAAGGAGATAGAGTTCTCTTAGATCAAGTTCCACGAACCATAGAAAAGGGGAAAGAGTTATCTTGTGGATAGATATCCATAAATTAGAGCATAGGAGATTGGTGTCTCCTTTGGATAGAGGTCCATAAACATTGTAATAGGATATTGATTTCCAAGAATATTTGTTGAGAAAATTTAGTAGAAATATTTTCTCTGTGGAGTAGCCCACATTGGGTGAACCATGTTAAATTGGTGTCTCTCTTGTGTGTGATGATTTGTGCATTGCTTTTATTACTACTATTGATATTGCCATTAATAATATTGGATAATATTTTTGGGAAAGAAAAGTAAAAATTGGTCTTACACTGTTCACCCCCTCTCAGTATAAGCCTGTGTTCTTCAAATCTAACCTATTATAGAGTTGGGTTTAGGTCTATATTCATGCTAAATCTACTGTAGAGCTAGTTTCACCCCTTGAAACAGTTGCACAGTGTGTAGGAAACATTATTCTTATTTTCTTATCCTGAGTTTTTTTTCTCTTCTTCTCATGGTAAAAATGGTTTCTTCTCTCTCTCTCTCTCTCTCTCTCTCTCTCTCTCTCTCTTCTTTGATGAATTTATTCAACCATAAATGCATCAAAGAGGGGGAAAAATATAGACATGGAAAATTGACCCATCAATATGAGTCATTTTCCTTATATCCCTAGTATTCCTCTCAAAATTTCTATGACAATTTTGAGCCCCTTTTCCCCTTATTTTTATCTTATTTTTCCTTAGCCTTGCAAAATTCACACCTATTCTTTATGGGGAACAAATATGACATGCCAAATTTTCACTTGCCAAGTATGGGGCACAAATTTTATGATCTTGGATTTTTCTCTCAAAAACCTAGTCTTGCATTGACTCTTTGCAATGTCAGCCCTTGTCCAACTTTAAGTTTTGCTTTCCTACATTTTCTCACTCCAAAACCTATTATAAATAGAAGTATTAGACACTATTTTTCCCCTAGTTCTTAACCCTAGTGCTAATTGGATCTTGATCTAATTCATATTTTGCAAAAATTGCTCCTAACGAATCTTTGATTTTGGATTGTTGTTTTTCTTTTGTTCTTGTTATGGTTAGTTTCTCTTTGTGAACAAGTGGAGGAGCCCTGATGAAGGTGAGGTCTACCATTTTGGTTTTTTCTTTGACTTTATTATTGTTCCTTGCTTTCTCCATCATCTAATAAATATTTCCATGTATTATAAGTCTCTTTAGATCATTAATTCTATGTTTTGCATCGTATTTTGGAATTTGTGTAGACTAGAAAAGGGTCTAAACCAAATTTGCACCTACTATATATAGGGTGTAAATTTTTCTAGAAAAATTTACACCTACCCCTTACGGGATATGAATTTTATTACTAGGTATTGGGGGTAAGTTTTCATTCCCAAAACCCTAACCCATTTTCTTGCATGTTTTATTTCTATCATATTCTTCCTATATGCACTTTGTTTTATACTATTTCATATTTATTATATCTTATTTGTTGGTTCCAATGGTCAACAATTACATTTTTTTGAATGGTTAACTAAAAGGACCAATGGTGCTTGACTATTGCACCTCCAAGCTTAGTCACATAGTGACCGAAGCAAGCCCTTATACATTAATTAATTTTTTCAAGGTTTTGAAGCTATCTTGTAGCTTTTGAAGATATTATACAATGCAAGGTATAAGTTTGGATAGGATCAACCATCAGATCAAGTAAGTGGTCTAATAGATATTTTAGGTTGTTTGTTAAGTACCTTTGTTCATTTCTATTTATTTTTGTTCCAGATTTAGATCATAATAAAAAATATATATGATTTTATTTCTAGGAATCAACAAAGAAAAGCATATAGTTTTGCATCTTAGGTTAATTTTGTTTGTGCATTCTCTTGGAACCTTGCTTGAAAAATAAGAGATTTACTTTCTTGCAAAGTTTAGGGAATATTCCTCATCAAAATTAAGAATCATTCTAGGAATAGTCCTTTGTTTTTTTGCATTATTGTTTTCCCTGCATTGTTCTTTAATTATTTCTAGGTTAGGTCCTAGTAAGGCCAAACATAGGTTCTTATTTAGTTAAATAGATCAAACATTCCATATCAAACTTGGAGCAAGTCCTTAAACCATTCCTAGTGAACCCTTCAATCCCCCAAGCCCCTAAGTGTAGAGTAAGCAACATACCCCCATGGTCACCTTGGATCCTGATGGATCCAGTCAAGAATCATACGTGGTAGACAATTTCCTCCCTATACAAAAATAAAGGAGGAAATATCACAAGGAACACAAAGGTAAGGAGAGGAATGAAGATCATAGATAGAGGATCAAGTAGAGAATTGATAGAGCATTGCTAAAGTGTTCATGTTGCGGTAAAAAGAGAGTCCAACCATTCTATTTATAGAAGTTTTAGAGGGCTTAAGTGGGAAAAAAAAACACTAAAAACTACGTTTGAGTCCAAAATAGCAAAAAGGAGGTGCAAGGGTAGGGTTTTGAGGGTAAAATCCTAAAACACCAATTTTTTATTCTATATGATCTAACCGTGAATCCATGAAATCTGACCATTGGAGGTTATATGGTGTTGGGTGGCCTTAACTAAAATCATACCCCATATTGGATAATCATGAATTCGATGAGATTGGAAAAGAAGGTTGATCTAAGGGGTGGGAAGCTCAAATATTTCACTTAGCATATTTGAGTGGATTTATAAGCATGTAAGGAGAATTGAATCATTTGGATGGGTCAATTTACCATGTCTATATGTTCCTCCTCTTTGATGCATTTATGGTGTAATAAATTTATCAAAGAAATTTGTACACACATGTGGGCTAAGAACAATGAACACTAAAAGGGGTAGAAAATTTAGGTAAAAGAATGGTGTAAAAATGGTGTCATTTATAACACTTTGAAATTTTTATATGCTTTACAAGGTAGTGTTGATATCAACACCTGCAAGGTCAGGATGTTCCCTTGATTTTTAGAAGGAATGCAAAATTATTAAAGAAACTTGAAATTGTAGACATAGAAGAAGGAATAAGAAAAAGAAGAAATAAAAATAAAAAGAGGAGAAAGAAAAGAGGTATGAAAGTGGAGGGGAGGATGAAAATGAATTCATTTTCACCATGTGAGGAGGAGAGAGAGCTTTGGATAAAATAGATATATGGTGGTTCTGATGCACTATACACCGATTGTGAGAGGTAAGGCTAGCACAACAGTGGAGTGAGGATGGGTAAGAATTGAATCTTACCCTCTAGACTAGGTTATATTAGATTTTTAAGCATTGTTATTAATTTTTTTCTATATTTAGAATATTGTACGAATCTTGATGCAAACTTACAGGGTAGACTACAAATTCAATCAGATCCCAATGAGTGACTAATTCACAATCAACTAAAATCAATCAAAAATTTATGATTTTGTGCTAAAAAATGAAGGGGCATAAAATTACAGAAGAAGAAAAACAAAGAGAAAATGAAAATGAAATAAATTATATTGAAGATAAGAGAAGAGAAGAGTATGATTATTAGTGTGTGATTATTCCATGATTGTATTAATGTTATGCTATGATGTGAAACTAATTAAATTTAATGAATTATATTTTACAAGATGTACTCTAGAGAGAAGAGTGGAAACCTAACACACTAGAGGATGTTTTGAGAGAGCTTAGAATGGTAGATAAGAATTTCCTATATGTATTGATCCCTACTTCATCTGGCAGAGATTACTTAGGTGGAGGTAAACAAAGTGCTCCTAACAATGCTAACCAAGAGACAGTATCCAAAGTCATCTACCTTTTGGTTATCTAGGGTGATATGGCCATCACATTAGAGGATGTGTGATATATCCTAGGCATCCCTACTAGGGGCAAGGTATTTTATAAGGCATAGGTGCATCCAAAATTTTTATAAATATTATCGATGGACCTAACTAATGAAATCTACCAAAGTGGACTCCATGCTGATGATATGTTCGAGTGATATGGAGAGGATGCACTTATGACTATACTCTGTGAGGCAATGGTTGGGCTCTCAATGTGCCACATGAGTAGGTGTTACTTGACATGGGTATGTTGGATTCTCAACATCCAACATAGATTTTATCCCTAAATTTTAAATTTTCAAAATAATTTTAGGTCAAAATTTTCCTGCCATATTCTCTTTCATTTTAAGTTAAAAAGTCTTATAGATTCAATATATTATAACTACTTATAAATACCATAAAAATTTGTTAAGCCCAAAAGAGTTATCATAATATTTTTTTGGTCATGTTCTCAATCCATTTCATGTAAATAAACATCCCCATATAGGTCTGGGTTCCAAGGTCTCCAAAAATTGTATGCCTTTTCCTACTACATCCATGTTTAAAAAGCACTAAAGGTTAAAATTCCCTTCCTTTTCTGCCATTTAATTTCTCATATTACCTAAGTCTGAATTATAATTGTTAATACCTCTTCAGCCTTAGTCTTCTACCCAAAATAAATCCATGTCTAATATTACCTTTTGTTTCCTAAGTTTTATCCTAAGGACTAGATTTCTCCCTATTTCTATGTGCCCCCTTTGGGTAAACTTTGAGCATTTCCATAAAATATAATAGCCTAGAAATATGACCAACAGATCTAACATCTAAGAAGTAGAACTAGAAGATCTAGTGGCTAGTCACTAACCAAATAAATTATCCACCCCCTTAGTAATTATTCTCCTAAGGACCAAAAATACTTTTATATTTCCTGCACCTATTTCCCCTTTGTTATTATCATAAATATTTCCTATTATTTTGAATTTTTCCCTAAGTATTCTCCTATATGCCAAACCTAATTTGAGGTCTAATTTTTTTCCTATTAAAAATATCTAATGGCCAAGAGTCATATCCATGAGATCAAGTGGCTAGGAAGCATAGTTGCTGACTTGTAATGCATCAAAGTCAAAGCTTTTATCTTATTCAGAAGATCTAATGGCTAGGAGTTGCATTCAGGATATTGAGTGGCTAGGATGCATAGTTGGTAGACCAAAAAGTCTCTAAGGTAGTGCCTAAGTGAAAAGGTTTTATCTTATTTGAAATATATGACATCTTGTGAAAGCAATAAAATAATGTACTAATAAAAAAATAAATATAACAATATATATAATAAAAAAATGGTGATAAAACAGTAAAATATGGACCACTCTTTATATTAGAAATTTTCTTTTTCAATGTGTTGCAATCAAATTCCCTATGAGGGGATACTACCCATGATACAAATATTCCAATAAAATATTCGAGTGCACTCTAAATGATCTCCTTGCTAATTTGGTTTGTTTGGGAGCGGGTTTTCCATGATTGTTGCTATTGATCGCATGTGGATCTTGGAATATTTGTCATCGTAGAATCATGTTATTTACACACAAAAATATGAAATATATCAAAATCATATGTAGGGCCCACTGAGGTTGGACCCATATTAAATATGATAAACATTGAAATATAAAGAAATTAGATGCATGAAATAAATGTAAACTAAATATAAAAATCAAGAAATTGCTTTTCTATTCTAATCTGAAAAGAAAATTGGAAAAATTATGTCTTTAGTCAAGACCATATTGTGTCAAGATGGCATTTTTTGTGGACCATATTGGGTAGATATGGCTATTGTCCCAGGGTTGTGTCTTTCTAAGACCAGGTCTAGACGATGTCTGAGATACCTTGGGTGTGTTATCGATGGTTTGTTGTGCTAGGAGAGCAACTTGATGGATCAAAGCGGTCACTAAAGTGGGCATTTTAAATTACATGAAATATGTAAGCATGAATTACAATCATTTGTAGTAATTTTATAGTATGGCCTCAAAAGTGGGAGGGGTTGGAGGATCAAAAATGGGCAACACTTTATTCCACAAAATCTTGAGCTTGAGGTACAATTTTAGTAGCACTTTGTTGCTCAAAAAATTTGCTTTTGAATATCTATCAACTAAGGGATGAGTGCCAATTTATAGACTTCTTGGATGGAAGCTAAAAATGGAAAAGCACCCTGCATAAAAAATTAGAGAATCATGGGTGGAAAAGACCTAGTCTAAAAATCATGGCTATGAGTATACCAAATTTTTGGTAACCTTTCAGTCATAGGTGGACATTATGATATAAGTCCGCACTTTAGACTTTAGGGATACCAAATAGGTAATTTAGTTGTCCCTTTTATTTTTAATTTATATTTACTTGTTTTTTGCCCCAGGAAAGGAGGGTGTATGATTGTCTTTGGCAATGATTCTAGAAGGAACACAATTAGCACTGTTGAGTGTTTGATTATTTATTTGATTTTGAATTTTATAATTCCAAATCAATCTAAAAGCAATAAAAATGTGCACCAATAACAAAATAAAGATAGCAATATATATAATTGAAACACGGTGATCAAATAGTAAAATATGAAACCCTATTTATATTATAAATTTGATTTTTCAATGTGTTACAATTTGTTCCCCTCTGAGGGGAAGCTACTCATGATACAAATATTACAATAAAATATTTGGGTGCACTGTAAATGATCTCCTTGCTAACGTAGTTCATCTGGGATCAAATTTTTTGTGACCATTGCTATTGATTGGATGCAGATATTGGAATATTTGTCACCATAAAATCTTGTTATCTGCACATAAATAAACATGAAATATATCAAAAGCATATGCAGGGCCTATGGACCCATATTAAATATGATAAATGTTGAAATAGATAGAAATCAGATGCATGAAATAAATGTAAAAATCAGGAAATTGCTTTTCTATGGTAATATTGAAAGAAATTTGGAAAAAGTAGATCTTTGGCTAAGACCATCTTAGGTCGATATGGCCTTTTTTATGGACCATATCGAGTGAAGATGACCACTATATCGAGATTGTGTCTTTTTAAGACCATATTTGGGTAGCATCTAAGTTACCTTAGGTGTCTTGTTGATGGATTATTGTGTTGGGAGAGTGACTTGATGGATCAAAGTGGTCACTAAAGTGGGTATGTTTGATTACATAGAAGATGGAAGCATGACTTATAATTATTATAGCAATCTAGAAGCATGGTATCAAAAACATGAGGGCTTGGAGGATTGAAAATGGGTGGCACTTCATTGTGTGAAAGCTTGAGCTTGAGGTACAATTTTGGCAGCACTTCATTGCTCAAAAAAATTGGTTTTAGATATAATTGAAGTGCGAGTGCCAATTTATAGTCTTCTCATATGGAATATAAAAATGGCAAAAGTACCCTGCATGAAAAAGTAGAGAGGTATTTTAAGAAAAGTGAATGTGTATCTCTAAAATCTCATGTGATTGGTAATAATATGTGTTTTTATAATTTTTTTCCATACAATGCACTTAATGCTTTTTGTGAGATCATGCATGGGGTTAGTTGGTGGGTTGAGATAGCCATGATTTGGAGGCCATATCAAGTCAATACGATCATAGTTTTAAGGGAGTTGTGCCCATTTAAGTGGTAAAACCCACTATTTTAGCTCTGAGGCTACCCAAGGTGGATTATGTGGTTTTAAAGGAGTCTATTCAGGTACTTTCCTCAAAATGATATTTTTTGTGTGTCTATAGCTTGTAAATAGGACCGATAGATCCAATAGTCAAGGATCACATTCATAGATCAAAAATGACCATGGTTATGTGCCTAAGTGTATGTCCTAAGCTTTGTCTTATTTATAAGATCTATTGGCTAAGAAAAATATCTAGGATATCTGACGATCAAGAATCATTTTCAATGGATCAAACAGTACCAATGAAATTAGCCTAATATGGTTCTTAAGTTTTATTTAATAAATCTAATAGATAGGAAGCATAGCTAAGAAATCAAGTGGCTAGGAAGCATAAACTATATATTTCATATCTCTAAGGTGCCAAGAGATATTTTTGTCTTATTCATCAATGGGCCCCGATGATCCAAACATGTATGGAGTCTATCAAAGTTTTTCAAGTTTGTTAGAATCAAAAGCTATTGAAAATTCTAGAACCCTCATCCTATCAGTCCAAAATGAACAACTCAAAATCCACCCAGTGGATATATGGTTCAATTTTTTTGGTATAGCGAGAGAAAGACAAATGAAGAAAACTATTGATAATCAGACCCATAATGAACTTCATACCATGACAAAATAATACTTTTTGGGAATTAAATATGCAAGGAAATATAAATCCTTTTTGATAGCTTGATTTGGATTTTGATAAATCATTAGCTATTAGGATCATGTGCCAAATATATACCTCTAAAGTGATGGTACATGATTCAAAATTTGGCGAGCCAATGGTAAAGCAACAAATACAATACTAGAGTAGTTAATACCATTAAATATGCTAAGGTGGCACCTGCAAGGTGGAAAAGGAGAAACATAGTGGTTGAGTATAATAAAATACAAATCATGCAAAGAATCTTGTTAACAAACTATAATTATATGGACTGAAGATTAGAAAAAACTTAATTACAGTTTATCATCTTATAGAAGAACAACAAGAGTCAACGAGTATTAGAATTAGAGTGAGAAGAAGAGTTCTATAATAAAAACATGATCTCCTCCAATGCTCATGTACTAGTCCCTAAAGGTATGTTCACTTGCATTAGACAACTCACTAATGACAACCCATACCAATCACTCCTAGGGAAGGCTAGTACAAAATGGATGCTCAAATACATACAAGAATCTAGGCCTAAAAATCACATCACTTTAGCTCATTAATATAAAGTGGATAACATTATCATATACTCTTACGACTTGGTAGAAGAGAATGAATATAAATACCCTGCTCTTCTTATGGATCTATTTAAACAAGCTCAAAGGTATCAAAATAGCCATAAGCCATATAAAAATCAATAGAAAGCAATTTAGGTATATTACCTTACCCCAAAGTCTATTTCTCAGTAAACTTGATGTATTGGCTAGTTATAGCTTATGTCCCTAATAGGATGTAGTTCAAAAAACATGATGGTAGGACTTCTATAAAAACCACACCTAACATTTTCCAAAATGGTCTTAAACTTAGACAAAGCTTACTTGGCATTAGATAGGATAGTGCTAGGAACACAAGCCAACTATATTTTATTCACAAACTCCTACCCCAAGCTTTTTAGGTACAATGTATAAGTATCTTATGAAATTCCTCTTAAAAATAATGTTTTGCAAGCTTAGTCTATGGATTATGCTGACATGATAAACATAACATTAGCCTCTGAAAATTTATCCAAAGTTTCAAAAGAATTAGTTTATTTAATAATTCAATACAATAGAAAGTATCAAAAATCCATGTACCTCTATGAGGACATTATCAGTGAAAATGCATAAAGAACTGTTAGCACTTTAGAAAGCAGTCAAAGAGGGAAAACAAGTAATGCCCCAATTCATGTATTACTCCATCCTAATTCATTTATTTGTTGGGTATCTGGAAAGAAGTAAAATTAAAGATCTAGGAGTACCAGAAGCACCTGATGTGCAAGATAAATTACCATGGATTCATGAGGGAGGTTCCAGTCATACCTATTTCTTAGGAATATTCTTACCCCTAGTCCATGAATACCTTTATGGTTTTTCTCCTAGTATAATGGGCAGAGGGGTTGTAAAAATTTTGCATGAGACAAAGCAATGGATTTATTCATTACTAAATTTTTTTACATACATTATACTATATGGGGTCAAGAATCCTCCCAAAATCCTCCTATCATACTATCCCCTCTCTATAGCTACCTTGGATATTGCAAGACAAATTGTAAAAGAGGCCTAAATAAATATTGGTAAGAAGGTAAGAAAAGTTCCTTGGTTTAATGTCCCTTGTAAAATGAGCTCATATATTTTCAAAGGATATCCAAGCTTGTTGAGAGCAATATGGAGAATGGATTAATACAATTTTCTAAAACTTAGTTGGAGACTGTACGAACCCCAAATATATTATCATGAAATAACATATGGCATGAAATATTCTTGGGTTACTCATAAGTATGACACATTTGAATATCTCCTAAAAATAAATATTACGGAGAATAAACCTTTAATATATGTTTAGGAGAAATTTAATATTGAGGAAAGATCTCAGACTCAAATTGAATTTCCTAAATATTATCCTGTTGACCTGATATTATTAAGAAGAAATTATAATTGAAACTTATGCACCTATAATTATAGCCATGCACCCAAAGAGTTTTACAATCTAGTATTAGAATCTATCAATATCGATGGATAGAAAATAGATATCCTCATGGATATAGTAAATTTAGCTAAGACAAAATTTGGGATTGTCCTATAGACATGAAAATTCACCATGCAATGAAATGAAAAGAGATGTGTAATGTGTATTAATCAAAAAATGATATTTCTTTAAGTATAAAAGTAGCCTGCCAAAGGGGCTTGAACAACATGTCAAATATTTTGAATAAAAGAAGGACGATCCATTTTTACAACAATGATCCTTGGTGAATTCTATCTTCATGCCACAATCAAGTGATGTGTGGGTTTTGGATGTGTGTGTGGACCACCAAGTGCCTTGGCCAACTACTACAAACCTACACACATACAAACCAAATGATATCAGAATCATCTGAAGGGCCTCCCTTGCATGAGGCCCTTGTTAAAGCAAAAGATAACAAATCATTGCAAAGAACATGTAAATGCTTACAAAACTCCAAAGAAAGTTCACAAAACTACTTTAAGTGCTTACAAAATCAAGAAACAATGTGTTTTGTGCCTTCATTTACCTGTTGGCTGTCTAGATGCTTTTTTTGAGGTTTTCTAGCTAGGTATCTTAGATGGTTGGCAACAGTCTCAAATAGTTGG
The DNA here is from genome assembly GCA_028583015.1 of Wollemia nobilis. Taxonomy (NCBI): domain Eukaryota; kingdom Viridiplantae; phylum Streptophyta; class Pinopsida; order Araucariales; family Araucariaceae; genus Wollemia; species Wollemia nobilis. Next base: position 5,617,114 of record JAQPPZ010006195.1, on the reverse strand, counting down.
GACTATGTAGGTGTCTCAAATGGTTGGTAGTGTAGACACCTAAAACACATCATTTTTAGGATACTACTCATATGGGCACCCATGCAGACCATATGAATGACCTTGGACCCTTCCAAGGCTAATAAGTGGTTCTAACCACTCATTTTAGGCATCCTAGTCTTATTCAGCCTTAACCATGGGTGACATCCATAGGTAAGATCTCAGCTACGGTTGACAACCATGGCTAGGATCCTGGATGCACTAAGCAACATTGGCTAACCCTATAACTATCTCAACCTCATGATCTAAGCCAAATTGGTTGTTACAACTACATTTTCAACCAATGTAGGTGGTTTCAAGTGAGGAAGCTTTTGGATGTTTCTTCCCAACTACCCCAACCTGGAAATTCTTGATCTTGGCTTCCTTGGGAAACCAAGATTGGGATTAAGGAGTCTATTTATATACCCCTCAAAGAGGCCAATTGAATTTCTAATTGCATTGTAGTGAAGCCCTACAAAATTGGAGAGTCAATTACAACCTTTGAGGAATAAGGAGATGTTGCCAAAATCTAGTTTGACAACCACCTTTGCAACAATGGAGCTTCCAAAGGCTTGAGAAGCAAACCTCATAATTCCACACCAATCCAACGTGAATCCAAGCAATTTCAACTACCAATCTATATCTGGAAATGAGTGAAACCCTTGATCATCAATTTCTTTGAGGATTTGAGAGTTTCCAACCTTTGTTTCAAGAGAAAGAAGAGGTTTCTTGTGGCAACAGTTGTCATCCACAACTAACAGAGCTGACTACTTCAAACACTTGTGGCTAGGATTTGATGCTTTATTTCCTCCATTTTAGCTATAGATTTCAAGTTCTAGTTACATACTTAGGTTAACATAGCATAGATTAGTCTTCTAGCAAATATTTACATGGTTAATTAGAAATATTATAGGTATATTTACCTTAATTTGTGTCACATTTTCTTGTTTCCATAAATATCCATAGAATAGCTTCTATTCATACTTTATACTTCAAATTACATGTTATATTAGCTAGATCTATATGTTTCAAGGCATGATTTACATTTATTTGATAATTTTATAAGCATATTTGCACATATTTATATTATTTTCAAGTATTTGTATCATTCTTTACATTTCTTGGATAATATCCTGATCGTGATAGGCTTCCTATGCATTTGATGTGTTTTTGTTATTTCTTGTACACAAGCGACGGATTATTTCAAGATTAAAAGCACTCTCAAAGATCAATTCCTCTTGAAAATGGAGGAGGCATCATAGTAAGACCTTACAAAAATTTGGTGGAGATCTAAGGAGCCCTTAGAGTATATCACCCCCATTTAGGGGCTTTCATACCATTGTAAACAATGTATCATTTGGTATCCCTAAGAGGGACATAAATGTAACTAGATATCATCATTATTAATGCAAAGGAGGTTTACTTTTCTTGTAAATTTGGTTCATCTATGTTCTTTACTTTTAATTTTATCATTGTGTTGCAATATTTGTTGATATATGCTCTTTAGACCATACTATAGTGGCAATCACGATAGAAACCCCACAAATTTTATTATCTTTTACTGATTTTTCTCTATTTTTCATGTGCATGTCCTGGCTGCATTTGATAGCTACGGTGCACATTATCAGTCACGATTAACAATAGTGGCTAGCATCTCAGCCACAATTACCAGTAGTAGCTAGCAGAGATCATATAAAAATGTAGTAGGTAGTTTGTCTCTTCATTAGATGAGGGATTCTAGGTAAATATCCTCTTGTGTTTTATTGTTTTCTGTGTTTCTCTTGTCAATATCTTCTAATTAACTAATATAGACAAATTTTAAAGTAAAACATATGAAATTTTCTTGTCAACTATTAGTCGTAGCTGAAAACAGCAGGTAGCTCTTTTAGTTGCGATTATCAACAACAACTAAATTTTTTAACTATGTTTCTATCCTATGACTAATTTTTTTGCTTGCGATAAAAAATAGTGGCTAGAATTTAGACTGTGATGTAGGAAATTGCATGCTTGGGGTTTGTCTAAAGGCCATTTTCATATAATTTTGCATTGCATTTTTTGGAAATAGCATTTAGCATTGCATCCTTCTAAAAATAAAACATCAATTTCCTAGGCATGTAGGAGAATCATGGGTTCTCTCTAATGCATTTGTATTTTATGTAAAATTAAACTAAACCCCCAAACACCACATTTCACTTAAACATCAATGGTTTTGGGCTCTCACATCCAACTCGTTGATCAAGACCAATAGTTGATGCCATTACTACTTGGTTGGCTTATTTGAAATTGTGCTATCGATACTCAACCATGGCCAAGGCCAACCCAAGAACTATCCTATCGATGCAAAATAGAATGCACTCCTCCTTGATGGGGTGTATCACTATGCATGGTGTGCTGGGTGAGGATTGGTAGTACCTATGCTACCTCGTTCATTATGGAATTCACTCCCATATTTGGCTTGTGTGAGTATATAGGTGAAATTCCTTAAATTGTATAAGTTTATAATCAAAAAAATTGCAAACACGATGAGATTTATCTTATGTACTCGATGAACCAAAATACACTAAATATTTTTAGGACTCATAAAGAATATTTACAATATATAAACATCCTTGTATACTTTGTGTTTTCTAAAACTTACAAAAGAGATAAATTCACATCATGGTCAACACATGGAGAAGCTGACCTTGACATACAATGAGGTGGAGGTTGAATCTCCAGGACACACACAAGATAACATGTTGGAACCTCTCCCATAGGATCCTCTTGAATTATGTTTAGCTAGTAGGTGACAATTTGACATGTGAGGATTCTATTCAGAATACCCTAGTTAGAGGATGTAACACAAAGTCCTTGCAAGATAGAACTAAGGGTGGATCAAGGCCCCTATAATCCCATGGTATACAGAGAAAATCCATCCAATCAGGGGTTAGAAGATAGATCTACATCATAACATAGACCCCTAAGGACTCCAAACCCTAATGAACCTAGAAGGTTTACAATAGATATTTCCACACTTGGAGTCACTGACATGCCTCTTAATGAACCTTGGAAGACTAGTCAACTCAATGGACTAGAACAAGTGTTAGGAAGGCTAGGGTATAAGCCCTCTACTGCTCACTCTCATTTCAAGAGCTCACATAGTGAGGACATATAAAGGTATACTCATGAGCTAAAATAATACTCAAATCACTCTCGTGCACACGTGCCCTATCTATGCATGTAGGCATAGAGTATAAACAATAGCAGAACACAAATATTATCTTCACAAACAAGGGAAAGAGTGTGACATATAATTTTGTCGGGGATCATACAAATAAATACTCTCATATAGAGCTACAAAATTAGAGGTCTCACACAACAGATTTAATAGATCGATCGCAAAGGCTAGCTTTAGAGAGGATATAGCACATTTCCAAGACCAATTGAAATATGTGTGTGTAGAGCACAAGCACCTCAAGCATGAGGATTCTCAATGTCAAATGTTTCTTAGGCAATTTTTATACGAGTAGTGACTATGAGAGCAACACATACTTGATCAAAAGGAGTATGAATAGAGAGAGGATAGACTAGCTCAAGCTAATATACCTGCTCATAGTGAGTATAGGGAGCACAACAAAAGATGTATTAAATTGTAGCCATAATTTCACCCTAAACAAGCTGAAAATTGTACTCATCGTATGGCCCATAACATGCTATAGTGCAAAGCATTAGAAAAACATGGGTGTACCCAGTATGAAGAATCAGAATGAGACAAGCAAAATCAGTAGTATCCCAAGATATCCTTAGTAGATGTGGATGATGAGCCTAATCCTCCACCTCAACGTAAAAAGAATATACCTTTGATAACTCCATAGAGACCCCTTAAGGAAGAGGAAATTTTATCCTCACAACTGTACAAAGCCTTGCCTAAAAAAGTAAGAGCTATTGAGAAATAAGGGATAACTTATCAAAAGCCTACCTTGAATAAAATTCACAATGCACCCCTATGTCCTTTAGTTCCTAGCATAGTGTATCCTGATCATTTCAAGATGCACAAGCTAGATCAATTTTAGGGTGATATAGATTCACAAGAGTATGTGATGAGCTTAATGAAAATGTGCTTCTAGATCCAAAGTAATGATGTCTTGTTAGTGAGAACTTTCATAATAACCCTTTCAGGCCTAGCCTTGGAATGGTTTAATCAATTGAAAAGGCATAGTATTACCATATTCGAACAACTAGCAAATGTATTTATTAAACGATTTTATTTTGGTATCAAGAAGAAAATCAATTTTTCTAACTTGGCTACTTTAAAGCAATATGATGATGAGTCATTCATGGACTTTGGTAATATATGGAGGAAGTTAATGGCTAATCTGCCATTCTCCATTCCCACTACTGAATTGATGTGAATGTTTACCAAGAGCTATGTAAAACACATATCATTGTTATTAAAATTGTAGCAATACCAACCATTCAAAGAAGCTCTAGCACAAGCCAAGGTCATATAGGATATCAAGTTACAAGAAGGTGACTTGAAAATTAGGACAAAAAAGGAGTGGAATAATAAGAACACAAAGAACTAGAATCATCAATCCAAGCCTGCACACAAGAATCAAGTTGTGCTAAATATTTAGAATAGGGATAAGGGAAAACAACCATAAAACTATCAATCTCAACCTCCCCTTATGCAATATAATTAGCGCAACAACAAAAATTAGGGCAAGAACAAATAACAGTACCCTACTTGCAAATTTACACTATTTTCTAATACTATGACATCAATATTCAATCAACTATGTGAGGCCAAGGCCATAACATTGCTCGAAGTTCAATTATTTGATCATAATCATCCTAAATAGAAAGGATACAGGAAATATCATTACTACTCATACCACAGATAAAATGGGTATGATATCGAAGCATGCCACAACTTCAACCATTTGGTACAGAGTATAATTTATAGGAACAAGTTGATCATTGAAAATCCTCTTGATCTGGATAATAATAATATGGGAATATTCAAAAATACCTTACCAAACCATGAGCCATAGAGAAATAACATCAAACAAGTTAATCAAGTGAGGATCGAACCACCTACGCAAGATTTGTCAGTATGGTGAATGTTGTCACTAAAAATAAGAGGCATAACCAACTAGATCCTCCTCCAACACCAATTTGAATTCAATATACACCTCAATAGAGGCCAACCCAAAATCCCTTGCTAGGCCCACCAACTAGAATGGTGGTGACAATAAGGAATAGACTTATCCAAAGTCTGTAGATAGCCTTAGAAAAGCTATCAATTTATGATATAATACAATAGTCTCCTAGGAATAGGGAGACACTAATGGATATATTAAGGTCCATAGAAGTATAGTCCTAGGATCTAGAATATTTCACCAATTTTTTGGGACATGTGTAGTAGTTCTAGGAGCTTGTGATTCAATTCTAAGATCATGAAATCAAGACAGTATCTACTACTATAACGAACCTTCCACTCCATATTATAGTGTGTGTAAACCACACACCCTTGAAGTGGGTGTTTATCGATACAGGAAAATTGATTAACATAATTACCATAAAGGCCTTGGGATATCTAAAATTTTCCAAATTACATATTGTGCCCTCAAATTTCACATTGTGAGCATTCAATAATGCGTTATGCTCGACAGTTGGCACTATAGTATTGCCTATTTAGGTGGGTTTCAAAACCATCCTTGTGATGTATCACATTTTTTAGGGTACTATGCAATACAATATCCTCTTAGGTTGGCCTTGTATAAGAGAAATGCAATGCATTCCCTCGATATTGCATCAATGTATCAAATATGTGCATGAGGGACAAGTGCATGTGGTTCCTTCAGATGAGGAGCCTTTTAAGTATGTCAATAAAGTGGATTTTCTAGGATATTTCATCCTCCCATGTAAACATCTAGATATTATACCTACATAACCTATCAAACATCCAATAGGTAAATCAAAGAAAGTGTGCATTGGTCCTTCAACATTGGCAAAACAACAAAATTTCCATACAATAGTTGCTTCTGCAAAGCCTACGACATCGAAAATGCTTAGGAATGATCAAAATATAGAGGTAGTATTAGGTGAAAAAGAGCCTGATAAAATTCCCAACATAGCTACTACCAAGGTCCCAAATACCATGGAGGAGGTAAAATCACAAGAATAGTTAAGGAGGTACCTTAGCCTACCTCACCAGTATATTTAGTTGGATCATCTACATCATAGGTGACAATATATTTAGTCAATCTCGGGTTAGCTGAATACCTGGTGTAGAATGTGACCTTTATGCCAATAATAGAATATGCATAGGATATGGGTAGGCCTCAAGCCCATCACTTTCTTGTAGGGATGGTGGTACCACTGGGGGTGCCACAAAATCAGACTAACTTCATCTATGGATTTTTAGATCAACATGCAGATCATTAATTGATAGAAGAATATGATCATGAACAATTTGTAGTAAAAATTCATTATCTATCTAACCTAAAGTTTACCCTTCGTTATTTTGAATGATACCATTAACATGGTTATGATATGGGTCTATTCTAACAAAGGTATCGAACCCTGTATCAATCGCATTATTAGCTACCATCTGATAGGTTCAAATTAGGTTATGATAGAATAGGTTGGGATGAGATTCTAGCTATATATCTAGATTATCTAAACCTAAACATGGGGGTAGACAATGTTTATTTGAACCCCTACCATCCTAACCTTTCACACTCTTGAAGGGGTAATGAAGAACACAAGCTTATACTGAGAGGGGGGTGAATAGTATAATATCACTTTTTAATTTCTTTCCAAACCAATATCAATTAATGTACTTAAATCCAATAACAAAATATAGTAGTGTGCATTAATAAATAAGAGAGCGATAGTAAGCAAGAGCACAAGTCACCACACACAATTGAGACACAAGATTTAACGTGGTTCCCCCAATGTGAGGTACTCCACGGAGAAAATATTTTACTAAAAATTTCTCAATAAATATCTTTGGGAATCACTCCCAATTACAATGTTTATGGATCTCTGTCCAAAGGAGATGCTAATCCCCTAATATCAAGTTTGTGGATCTCTTCCATAGGAGAACTCTTTCCCCTTCTACTTTGGCTATTTGATTTTCTAGAAGACTTTGTCTCTCTACTGTACTGACTGGTGGACCTCTTTCCACTTGAAGACTCCTCGCTCAGATTTGTCTTCAACTATGCTACTGCTGGATTCTATCCATTGAGACTCTATCCTTTGTACTCGGTCACCTCCAAAGCTCTTGAAATAGGCTCACTAATAACCTACTCAATTGGCTCACACAAAACCTATCCAATGTTGAATAACAAGCTCACACAGAACTTGTCCAAATATGCTCTAGCAAGCTCACTAAGAACTTTCCCAAATATTCTCTAGAAAGATCACCAAGAACTTGTACAAATATGCTCTAGCAAGCTCACCAAAACTTACCCAAATCTTCTCTAACAAGATTACCAAGAACTTGTCAAATCTGCTCTAAACTCTATCCACAAATCTATCCACAAAACTATCGGAAAAATTGTCCACAAATATGTCCCAACACTGTCCTCAAATTTGTCCCAAAGGCCTTCTCAAAGGCTCAATCAATCATGCTCAAGTAGTACTCAAAATTAACTCAACAATGAATGGCAATATCAACTCAAATTAACTTCATAGAAGCATAAAGAGAATTGTTAGAGACTCAATATGTTCTAATCTCACTCTCAACCCAAATCAATCTCAACTCAACTCATAGAAGAATAAAGAGAATTGTTAGAGACTCAATATGTTCTAAACTCACTCTCAACCCAAATCAATCTCAACTCAACTCAAATCAACTCATAGAATCATAAAGAGAATTGTTAGAGACTCAATATTTTCTAATATCACTCTCAACTTAAATCAACCTCAACTCAATTCAAGTCAACCTCAACTCAAATTAAGTATTATAGAACCATAAAGAGAATTGTTAGAGACTCAATATGTTCTAACATTAATCTCAAATCAAAATAGAATTATGGAATATTTTGTTTCATAGAACTTGAAGAATCACTTCACACATCACTTGACTAGGTTCAATCAACTCAACTCAACCAATCATCACAAGGGATAACTCTTTCTCACACAACCCTAGTCCAAGTATGTATCAACCAACTCAAATGTTTCCAACAATGCTCAACCACAAATATCACATAACAATGATACTAATGTTATTTTCTAACTCAATTTCTTTCACAACCTATGGGCTTCAATAACAATGCTTATAAAACAAGGTTTAACCTCAACTCTCAAACTAAAAAACCTTGAAGCATTAAACCAATAACTTTCAAAAAGGAAACCACAATTAATCATTTTATCTCCAATGATATTTCAGAAATCAACCACCATAAGAATCAATAGGAGAATTTGCCCATACCTTTTATGAAGATGAAAAAACCTCTTTGTAAATCTGCCACAATCACAATTTTTTTTTGCTAATCTTCACAAGGGTTAGTAGATCACAAAAAAATCAACATTACTCCACTTTTCAATAATCATCACCAAGGCCTTTAATTGCACAAATTCCTTATCTCTCCTAAAACCACTTGTACCATAAAATAAAATAAATCAAAAAATTGCATAACCTTTTCACTCCCAAAACCACTTATACCATAAAATAAAATAAATCACAATATTGCATACCTTGTCACCTCATGAAAGAATTAATCCTCTTGAAAAAAAACAAGGCAAACTTCACTTTTTGAACCCCTTTGAAAAATTAGAAATATCTCTTTACAAACACCTTATTTCTCCTTCTAAATAAGTTATTCAAATAACCCTCGAAATAAGCTTTTCGACGATATATAATATGCCTCCTTTCCGAAATAAATTGAAACCTTGGCATATATATATATATATATATATATATATATATATATATATATGCCAACCTCTATTAATTGCACATAGGTCGGCCCTCCATTAATTTAAACTTTAATATCTTCATCATTGGAGGTCCTTTTTCGATGAAACAAAATTCCACCTTGGATTTTAAGAAAAGCCCTTTCCACATAAGCCCACCATGGTTTTAAATAAAACCTTTTATTTTGCCTGCCTTGGTTTTCATAAAAACCCTATATATATCCATGCTCTCCGAAATATCATAGATGATTATCTATGAAGTTATTTTGCCACCAAAACTCAATGTGACATCAATGATCCATGTGACATAAATGACAACATAAAATAACTCAAATTTCCAACAATCTCCCCCTTTTTCATTAATGGCAACACCTCTAATGCAAATCACTACAATCACTACAAAATCCATCTCTGAGAATCAAAGCTACTCCCCCAGACTCAATACTCTCTATGGAGGCTACTCCCCCTAATTCAATGCTCTCTTTGGAGGTTGCTCCCCCTTCCCTTACTCAAATATCTCTCCCTTTGACATCAATGGCAAAAGGGACACCTATGGGGCTAAAAGATATAACTCTTAAGCTTATCCCCCTCACCCCCTTCTCTATAGAGGTGATTAATTCTGGGGTGGTAGTATCTTTACTCCCATATTACTTTATTTCTTTCCTCTATCAACTTCCTTTCATGTTCTGCTGATATCCTTCTCTTGATGAATTACTTGATCTTCTTGTCTAGAACCTATTTGACCTTCTTGCCTTAAACCTATTTGACCTTCTTGCTTTTAACCTATTTGGAATTGAGTCCTACACCATTTTATAATATGCCTAAAGTTATTGCAATTAAAACACTTGATATTGTAGCCTTTGGATGGTTCCAATATCCTAAATTCATTCTTAAAATAATTTCCATATCCATTCCTTTCCTGAACCCTGTATTGTGAGCTCTATTTTCATGACCATTATAACCATGACTTCTGAATTGTGTAGCTCTAAAACAAAAACCATGTTGCTCATTTCTTTTGCACTAAAAATCTCTATGACCAATCCTATTGCATGAGAAGCAATGTACCTGAAAACCATACCTTCTTCCCTTGAAATTTCTTCTAGCAAAATCAAAATTCTTTGATCCATAGAACCAACAATGTATAGCCCTGTGTCCAAATCCATTACAAGAAAAACAATATCCTTGAAAAGCCCTTTGTTCATGCCTTTGTTCCTCATACATTTCTTTACCATTATCTTTATGATCATAGTCAACTTGTGCATTGCATTCTTGAACCTTCTTTGTAGCATCTAAAACCTCTTCCTTACCTTTATATTCAAGAATTTATTTTCCCTTTGAGCTTGATTTACCTATCTCAGAACAAGATCCAAATTGAATATTTGGAGCCATAGGAACTTTGGAAATTTCCTCAAAAATCTTAGGTGCTTCCTTGCTTTCATATTTTAGAACTTCCTTTCCTTTTGAGTGTGATTCCCCAAACCTGAAATATGGGACCTTTGGTGCTTTGAAATATTCCTCTTATTTCTCTTCATTTGTGTCAAGTAGCAACTTGGCATCCATCTCTATAGCCTCTAAAATACATGTTTCCTTCTCAGTACAAATATCTTGACCTTTTGAGTAATGTGAAAGATCAAAATTATCATGTAGGGAATATCTCAATTCTTTTAGATTCTCCTTAACCTCTTGTAGTTGCTCATGGATAACATTGAAGTCTTCCTTTAGATCAACTGAGACATTATCCTCTTGTTTAAATTCTTCTATTTGGAGTGAATGTTCTTCTTCTACTTCTCTTATTCCATAGAAAAACCCTTTTTCATATTCACTGTCACTAAGATCATTATAATATTCTATAGCAAACAAACTCTCAAGATTTATTTGACCATGCCTATTTCCTTGATGTGTCATCTCATCTTCACTATCACTGAAACCATTGCAATATCTTGATCTGTGATCTCTTTGACCACACACAAAACATTGTTCTCTTTCACCTTCTATTCCTAGGAATAAATGCTCTTCCTTTTCATCATCTGAATTGTATCTATCACTATGATCTGAGATATCACTTGCTTCTACAATGTAGTAATATTTCTTTGCCTTACAAAAAATTTTCTTCTTCTCATACCTGTTTTGCTTGAATCTGTCATCTTTGTCATGCTTATGCTTTATGTATTCTTTTCTTCTATAACCCTATTTTTCATCATCACTGATTTATTCATGTGAACTCTTGTATGCATAGTGACCAAGATCACCACACTTGTAGCACCTGACTTTCCTTATATATATGAAATTACTTGAGTCCTTATTCCATTTGATGAAGTTAGCTTCCTCATAATTTTATAAAACTCTATCTATTTCTGAAACTTTCCATTTATCTTTTTTTGAAGCCTTGAATGCAATCTCTTTTATTTGAGCTTGATGCTTACTTACCCTCATCTCATAAACTGTGAGAGTACCTTGCAATTCTTCCATTGTTAACTTGTTGATATCCATTGTTTCTTCTATTGCTAAAAACTTTGCATCATATTTCATGGGAAGTGATCTCAAAACATTTTGAGTAACTTTTGATTCTTTCATCTCAAAACCTAGGCCTCTCATAGTGTTAGTAATATCATTAAATTGAAGTAAGAACTTTGCAATATTTCAAAATCTTCCATTTCAATTCCTCAAATATTTTTCTATGAGTTTGTAGTTTTTCCAACTTTACCTTGGAATATCCTTCATAATTATTCCTCAACTTGGTACACATCTCATTAGCTGAAGTACATACCATGACCTTTGCAAAATTTGTCTTACGTATCCCACTCAAAATATAATTCATTGATATTGCATTGATCTCAACGAATTTCCTTGTAGTATTATCTTCCTCGGGATAACCTTCAACCTTATACTCTTTTTCAACCATCTGCCATACCTCATATCCTTGTGATATCAAGTATTTCTTCATTCTCATGCTCCAGAAAGCATAATTGTTACCATCAAACAATGGAGCCTTATTTGAAGATAATCCTTTCTGTGAAGCCATCTTTGTTATTTTTAGAATTTGCCCTCAAGTTGTTAGCCTTTCCGAAGGAACCCGCTTTGATACCAATTTAAGAACACAAGATTATACTAAGAGGGGGGGTGAACAGTATAAGACCACTTTTTACTTTCTTTCCAAACCAATATCAATTAATGTCCTTAATTGTAATAAAAAAATATAGTAGTGTGCATTAATAACTCAGATAGAAGTAGTAAGCAAGAGCACAAGTCACCACATATAATTGAGACACAAGATTTAACATGGTTCCTCTAATGTGAGGTAATCCATGGAGAAAATATTTTACTAACACTTTCTCAATCAATCTCTTTGGGAATCACTCCCAATTACAATGTTTATGGATCTCTGTATAAAGGAGATGTTGATCCCCTAATTTCAAGTTCATGGATCTCTTCCATAGGAGAACTCTCTCCCCTTATCCTCTGGCTATGTGATCTTCTAGAATATTTTGTCTCTCTACTGCATTGACTGGTGGACCTATCTCCACTTGAAGACTCCTCACTCAAATCTATCTTCAACTGTGTTGTTTCTGGATTTATGTCCACTGAGACTCTATCCTATGTACTCTATCACCTCCAAAGCTCTATCAATAGGCTCACTAAGAACCTTCTCAATAGGCTCACACAGAACTTTTCCAATGCTGAATAACAAACTCATGCAAAACTTGTCCAAATATGCTCTAGGAAGATCATCAAGAACTTGCCCAAATCTTCTCTAGCAAGCTCACCAAGAACTTGCCCAAATATGCTTTAGAAATCTCATCAAGAACTTGCCCAAATATGCTCTAGCAATCTCACCAAGAACTTGCCCAAATCTGCTCTAAACTCTATCCACAAATTTGTCCACAAAATTGTCCCAAAATTGTCCACAAATCTGTCCCAACACTGTCCTCAAATATGTCCCAAAGGCCTTCTCAAAGGCTCAATCAATCATGCTCAAGTAGTACTCAAAATGAACTCAATAATGAATGGAAATATCAACTCAAATTAACTTCATAGAAGCATAAAGAGAATTTTTAGAGACTCAATATGTTCTAATCTCACTCTCAACCCAAATCAATCTCAACTCAACTCATAGAAGCATAAAGAGAATTTTTAGAGACTCGATATGTTCTAAAATCACTCTCAATCCAAATAAATCTCAACTCAACTCAAATCAACTCATAGAAGCATAAAGAGAAATGTTAGAGACTCGAAATTTTCTAATCTCACTCTCAACTCAAATAAAACTCAACTCAATTCAAGTCAACCTCAACTCAACTCAAGTCTTATAGAACCATAAAGAGAATTTTTAGAGACTCAATATTTTCTAACCTTAATATCAACTCAACATAGAATTATGGAATATTTTATTTCATATAACTTGAACAATCACTTCACACTTCACTTGACTAGGCTCAATCAACTCAACTCAACAAATCATCACAAGGAACAACTCTTTCTCACACAACCCTAGTCCAAGTATGTATCAACCAACTCAAATGTTTCCAACAATGCTCAACCACAAATATCACATAACAATGATACTCATGTTCTTTTCTAACTCAAGTTATTTCACAACCAATGGGCTTCAATAACAATGCTTATAAAACAAGGTTTAACCTCAAATCTCAAACTAGAAAACCTTGAAGCATTAAACCAATCACTTTCGAAAAGGAAACCACAATTAATCCTTTTCTCTCCAATGATATTTCAGAAATCAACCACCATAACAATCAATAGGAGAATGTGCCCATACCTTTTATGAAGATGAAAAACCTCTTTGTAAATCTACCACAATCACAAAATTATTTTGCCAATCTTCACAAGGGTTAGTAGATCACAAAATAATCAACATTACTCCAATTTTCAATAATCATCACCAAGGCCTTTAATTGCACAACTTCCTTATCTCTCCTAAAACAACTTGTACCATAAAATAAAATAAATCAAAACATTGCATAACCTTTTCACTCCCAAAACCACTTATACCATAAAATAAAATAAATCACAATATTACATACCTTGTCAACTCATGAAAGAATTAATCCTCTTGAAAAAGAACAAAGAAAACTTCAATTTTGGAACCCCTTTGAAAAATCAGATATAACTCTTTACACACACCTTATTTCTTCTTCTAAATAAGTTAGTCAAATATCCCTCGAAATAATCTTTCCGACTATATATAATATGCCCCCTTTCCAAAATAAATTGAAACCTTTACATATATATGCCAATCTCCATTAATTGCACATATGTCGGCCCTCCATTAATTTAAACTTAAACTTTAAACTTTAATATCTTCATCACCGGAGGTCCTTTTTATATGAAACAAAATTCCACCTTGGCTTTTAAGAAAAGCCCTTTCCACATATGCCCACCATGGTTTTAAATAAAACATTTTATTTTGCCTACCTTGGTTTTCATAAATACCTTGTATATATTCATTCTCTCTGAAATATCATAGATGATTATCTATGATGTGCTTTTGCCACAAAAACTCAATGTGATATCAATGATCCATGTGACATCAATGAGAACATAAAATAACTAAAATTTCCAATAGGTAACTGGTCGGTGACCATGGTTTCCCTAGAACCACCATTGGTCTATCATGATAACATCTTGATGGAGGCTAGTTCAGATGATGTTATAGAAACTAACTGGGTTATAAAAAATCATGAATATGCAAAAAACACTAGCATTGAACCCCAAAATTTGGATGCAATAATAGAAGATGAACCAGAAGTCACTTCTGAGGAAGCTAAATTAGAATCCATCTCTAAAAGTGATGGACTATAATGTAATTCTAAATAGGAGGAGAGTGAGTACTTATCTGAAGATGAAAAATACAAATATGAGACCGAGTTGGCATACTTAGGCCCTCAACATTTACATCATCTATTACCCCAGGTGGATATGGAAAAAGTGTACCATACAGTATTCTCGAGACCTCAAATTCTGATGTGACCAATGAAATTGAATAAAATATATCACATGGTCTTCCATGAGACTTTGATTGAAAGGCAAGTATTTCCATCAGATAATCCAATTATCCCATATATTCCTAGAGAGGATCTAGTTATCCCCATACCCCTTGAGCTGCATCTAGAGTGTGGGGAATAATCTAGAGATAGTGAGTTGCACCCGCATGGTCCTGGAGATTCTTTCCATTCCATCAACATGGTCTCTATTGATTTAACCACTCCAATCCATAATCCATCTGATCCTTCAAAATATTTGTACCTCAATACTAAGACCATTGATTTTGATCATGCCAATTTTCCTATAGAACCTAAAGATTTCTTTTCTGATGAAGAAATGCTACAACCATTTCATTTTTTGCCAAGCTATGCATATGATGTTTATCATGCTAAGTATTATTCTGATTTAGTGGAACTTTTAAACCTAGTAGATGACATCCATTTGATCCCTTTGCCTCACCAGCTTGAGGGGGGTCACATATGTTAATAGAGGAAACCTTGGAAATGGATATCAACGAAGATCCCACGAATCCAAGGAATGTCAAATTTGAAGAGATATTATCTCTTGAGGCATGCACCAAAATCATTTCTCTATTGAAAGAGAGACCTAATATCTTTGCTTAGACATACAAGGACATACTAAGTTTGGATTTGAAATTGGTTACTCACAACCTTTTGTTGGACCCTGCCAAGAATTTGGTAAACCAAAAACTCAGGAAGATGCATCCAACCATTGCTTTGATGTTTAAAGACCAATTACAAAAATTGTTGGATGTAGAATTCATCATTTCCATTGACTATTCAGAATGAGTATCAAACATGGTACCTGTAGGAAAACCTAATGGAAGAATCAGTATTTGTACGGATTTTAGAGACCTTAATAAGGCAAAATCCAAGGATTCATTTTTGTTGCCTAACATTGATACTCTGGTAGGTGCAAATCCTGGTCACAAAATGCTATCTCTTATGGACGATTTTTATGGTTATAATTAGATTTGGATTAAACATTAAGACCAACATAAAATTGCTTGCACCACTCCGTGGGGAATATTTTTCTACAAAGTTATACCATTTAGTCTTAAAAATGTTGGTGCCACATATCAATGGGCTATGACATGTATCTTTCATGAATAATGCACAAGATATTAGAATATTATATCGATGACTTATTGGCAAAGTCATTGCTATATTCAGAGCATGTCGAGGTTCTCAGAAAAGTCTTTGATCGCTTGATATAGCACAATGTAAGGTTAAATCCCAAGAAATGCATCTTTGGTGTAACTTTAGGTCTCTTAGGTCATTTGTAAAATGACCTTGACCTTCGTTGGGTCAACTTTGATCCCTCATTTAGAAATGATGAATCACTTAAAGTCACTTAAGTTATATTGGACCCCACACAACAAAGAAATAATAATAATAATAACTTTAAAAATGTCACTTTTTCAAATGCCTATAATATAGCTTTGTTTTTGACACAAAAATCCTCCTAATATAATAATTAACTCTACTAACCCATATACCAAAAAACTTGTCAAAACACACTTGTTAACCCCTACAACTCCTATTTTAACCACAAAATATGATGAAATACTCTCAATGACACCCAAACACACTTAAAACACAAAAGACAATATTTACAATGCTGGAATTGTTTTGGGACATTACACCTGTGTTGCATAGAGTACATATACTTTCTTCCCATTGTTCTTTGGGCGTTGTCCATATCCTTGTTTCACATCTAAGCCTATGAGAGCTAGTCCTTATATGAGCAATGAGGATTTTTTTCTTCCACTTGATTTCAGTGCCTATATATGCTTTTTCCTTGTGGTCATATGTTGGGTTAAACTTTGCAATATAACATCAAAGAGATAAGAACCATACAGGGAAAAGTAGCATCCATAAAATGATTCATCACACAATTATCAGATAAATATTAACCCATGAATCGAATGCTACACAAGGAGACCCATTTAATTGGGATGATGACTGTCAAAAGGCCTTCACTAAGATCAACCAATATCTAGAAACGTTGCCAGTACTAGCTCCACTTAGACCAGATGTACCATTCATGCTATATATATTTTCCATTGAATTTGCACTAGGAACCATATTAGATCAAAAGAATGTGCAAGACAAGGAACAAATAATATATTATAATAACCAAATTTTGGTAAGATACAAGCTATGATACACATATATGGAAAATATATGCTTAGTAGTGGTATTTGCAATGAAGAAGTTACACCACTACATTTTGAGCCATACAATATATGTAGTATCAAAACAAAATCCTTTGTATTTTATAATGAGCAAGGCATATCATAATACATGTACTGCAAAGTGAATCATGCTATTGATGAAATTCGATCTAGAATTCATAAGTCAAAATTATATCAAGGAACAAGTCATAGCATATCAATTGGTAGAGGCTCCTATTTAGGATCATAGGCCTCTTTTCATAGAGCTTCTTGATGATGCAATCTTTGCATTATTAGGGTCACCTAAACCCAAAGAACCGGATAATCAAGTTGGCATGTATTTGTTCTTTGATAGTTCCAAGTGCAAGTAAGGGGATGGTGTAGGAATTATATTTTCATGCCACAAGGTGCTCCAATGACCTTGTCATTTAAACTCAATTTCCCCTACACAAATAACAACGCTAAATATGAGGCCTTAATATTAGGTCTCCAAACAATGCTCACCATGAAGATCAAAAATATAAATATCTCTGGTAACTCCTTGCTCATTGTTAATCAAGTTAAGGGGATCTATTAGTGTAGATGTCCTATTTTTAAGGTATATAAATATCAAGGCAATCCCTTGAATTTCCAATAGGTTTGTAGAAACCATGGCATCTTTGGGATCTCTAATCCCTCAGAATCCATCTATTGACTTCACTACCATTCGAGTGAAAATGCTATCACAATCTGCGATATGATGTGAGGCACAAAAAAATCAAGAATAAGTCCACATGATTCAAATAGAACTAACCCATGAATGGCTCTACAAAAATATTTGTTTTTTGAAAAATGCACCTTAGGGATCCTTACTTTTGTAGGGTCCTATAGATAATGGTACCACCATTCTCTATAAGGTTTTTTTCCAATTAACTTTTTTACAAGTTGAACTATAGTAGGAATATGTCGTTCAGTCAATTGAAGTTGTTGCCTATCATGATTAGATGTCACAATTACACAATTTTCTTAAGTTTGGTATAATCCCATAGGGATTATCGCATACCACAAAAAGAGCATTAAAAAAAAAAGAAACTAGGTATGTCTTTCTAGGAGATATTTTGTATCATTGTAGCTATGATGAAATTCTCCTTCATTGTCTTGAGCTCCAAGAATCAACTTGGGTAATTTCACAAGCTCATGATGGTACATGCGATGGCCATTTTAGTGGTATGGTCGTCATCAAGTGCATCCTTAAAATGGGCTATTATTGGCCCACTATGGAGAAGGATTGTACAACATATGTTAGGAAGTGCATCAAATTTTAGCATCATGTTAATATTACACACCTGCCATCGCATCCCTTACATCCCATCCAAGCAGCTTGGCCATTTGCTGAGTGAGGATTTGATCTAATTGGTAAGATATATCCCCCATCATTGGGCCGACATATGTTTATTATAATAGCCACTGAGTACTTTAAAAAATGGGTGGAAGGAATCCCTTTGACAATAATCATAGGAGCACGTATTGCAGAGTTCATACTCCATAGTATAATATCTCATTTTAGGATCCCATCCAAGATCATATCAAATAATGGAACGTCATTCAAAAATAAAATTATAACAACTTTGACATACAAGTATAACATCCAACACATTTTTGTGACTCCATACTATTTGTAAGAAAATGGGCAACCAAAAGCTTCTAACAAGATAGTGGTAGCAATATTAAATAAGACTATGCAAGAAAACCACAAATATTGGCATATCTAGCTACCTCTTGCATTATGGGCTTATAGAACTAGTATATGGACACCCACTGGGGCAACCCTTTTTTCACTACTATATGGAACTAAGGCTATTATGCCCTTGGAATTGTAAATTCCAACCTTGCACATCACATTGAAAGAGATCATCGATGATGATACTGCACAACAAGCTTGCCTCAACCAATTGATGTTGCTTTATGAACATCGCATGAATACCCTTGAGCATCTCTAAGTTTATCAAGAACACCTAAAAAGAGCTTACAATAATAAAATCCACCTAAGAGATTTTAAATTTAGGGATATTTTTTTGAAAGAAAACCAATAGAACTCAAATCTACTGCTACATTTGCAAGACAAATTTATGGCCAATTGGTTAGGTCCATATATCATCTCATAGAAGATAGGACCTAGGACTTATCACCTAACATCACTTGAAGGTGTTGAAGATCCTGAACCTCTCAATATTCTTCATCTCAAGGCATTCCACACATAAAAATAAAAAATTCAAAAACATTTTAAAAACAATCAAAATTCAAAAACAATTGAAAACATCATAATCCAAACAAATCAAAAAGCAATAAAATTAAAAAATATTGTAAAAAAACAAAGATGTCAAAAAATTTTACATTATGTATTTTAATTTGCATATGCATTCATTTAATTGCATTGCATTAGGCATGTTCATCCATTACAATTGCATTAGGATAGGCTGTGTTTACAATTTTACAAACAAAACCACATTTGTATCTTAATCATGCATCTATTCATCATCGTCGTCCATCACCCTTGTGAGTAATTGTGTTTTGCAACACAATCCTTCTTGTTTCTATGAGGTATATACTGGGGTTTTTCAGTCATTCAGCCATACCTAGTGATATTATCAGATTTTGTAGAAAGCTAACTTTACTTTTGGAGATGAGGTCTAGTTTTGATAGCACTTAGCATATGTAAAAATCCCATCACTAATTAAACATTAACAATCCAAGTCTAGACAAGGAAATATGAACACTACAAAGTGGTCCTAGTCACCTTAAGTAAAAGGTTTTACTTTCTCATTTTGTGGTGCCCATGGTCTAGAGTGTTGATCATTGACAAAAGGACAAGCTCCCCCCTACCCAAAGAAATCCCTTAATTTCATACAAACAAGCAAAATCCCTTGCTAAAAAAAAATGCAAAATAAACAGTGATTTTCATCACTAAGCATGAGCAAGTATCCCAATAAATGTGAAGAAAATAAGGGGGTAAAGAGCTTGAATCCCTGAAATATTTAGTACTCAAAGCCATTGAGTGATCCCCAATACAATAATGGGATGAATGAATCCCACCTGGAATTGGGGTATTTCTAAGCAATTTAAAAATGAGCTAGCTTTAGATGGCCTATATTCCCTAGTGGTCTAGTACAACTACATCCAAACTTAGGATCATGATGAACATTTGGTGATCCTCATTACAACAATGGGCTGAATGAATATCACCTGGCAATGAGGTAGTCTTGTGTCTCATATAATATATTCATTTGCACATACAGGGATAATGAATATCTTGGTATTCATAACAAAAAGTTTTATCTTTCATGAGTTTTGTATAGTCATTATACAACTTTTTATTAATCAACTAGGGTGTTTGAGTCTCATGGAAAACGTCAAAAATCCCTTATAGCAGCAAATCATCTCATCAATCAATCACATTTTCCTTATGAACTTTTGTTAATTAAGGGGTCTTCATGAAATAGGATAGATATCGGATGGATATCAACAATGATATTTAGACGGCCACTGACTATTTTATGCATATATTTTAATTTACAAAAGCTCATAAGAAAAACACATACATCTAACATCATCTCATCTCACATATGGGTGCCAAAATGATTATTTCTTATGATAAGATTTAACATTTTCATTCATGATTTTTATACATTTTGTGGTGTTTTCCATTAGTTTATAAACACATATTACATTCATTCCTTATGTTTTAAGTGATTAAAGCATATAGGTTCATTGCATTATTTCATCATCACATAATTAATGCATTACATTTCGCATCATATACCATATCATACCATATAAATTAAGTGCATAAACAATTGACATCAAATTAAACATGCATTTAACAATTAGCATTGCATCCATATATGCATGCATCATCATAGTGCATCCATGCATGTATATCATAGTATCTAAGCATACATATATCATCTAGCTAGTGCATGTCATCAATACATCACATCCATATAGCATAAATCAATACATCACATAAGCATTGCATCCATGTGCATCTCATAAACATAAAACAATAAATTAACACATATAATGAGTCATAATCAACTGGAATATCATATATATATGTGTAAAAGGTACATAGAGGTACAAAATACCCATAGGCTACAATAATGTAGGTCTCCAGACCTTACACTAAAAAATGAGATAGTGTCATCAAGATACAATCATGAGTGGCTTGCACCACCTGAGTCACCTCCTCCCTCAATTTCCTCTCTATGAGACTTCCTAGATCTAGTGCCTATTGACCTCTCTAACTGACTACCTATCCGGTGACTGGGCCACACTGATGATTACCTTGACTCACTCTGCCTACTCTGGTGAGAGCTCCCTACTTTAGATCACTCTTGAGGAGTACCACCCACTATGTTGATCTGATCCTATAGGGATACAATGTATCTAGCATTTATGGCCATTTGAGCCATAGCATCCTCTAAGAGTCCTTGTAGATGCCTGACCTCTGCATCTACATATAACCCTACTAGTCCTTAAGGATGTGGCATGCACAATGTATCCTGAGAAGTAGTAGCACCACCCACTATCACCTTGAGTGCATCTTGATCTGCAGTTTAGAGATCTAAGTGCAACTATAGAAGATCCCTCTATGTGGTGATCTTCTCTATCTTAGTGGTCACTAAGTCAATATATATTTTGAGGGTAGTCCTCTCCTCATACCCCCATCACTGAGTCTGCCCTAATATAAGATGTGTCTGTAATGAACTCATCTAAGCCTGTAGGGTAGCAATAGAGATATATATCTCCAAAATATGCCTTTGAGTTATCAAAAATTGTACCTATAGACCATGTATTTAGGCCTATAGCTAAGACACCTCATCAATAGGCTCCTCATTTCCCTCTACCTCATCCTGATCCTCCTCATCTAGAGTGGTTTCCTATCCCTACTCACCCTTAGTCCTTTGGTGAACTCATCGTCCATGTGGGTTGTCACCCACTACCTCTGTAGGCTCACCATCCCTGGATCTACCAAGGAGACCACCACTCTACCATAGCCTAGTAGTCCACCAGAAGTCATCCCAGAATCTGCTAATCCTGTATCCTCGAGGGCATCATCCCCATCAGTAAGTGTTATCACTTGAGACCATGTTAACTATGTCTCCACCTTAAGGTAGCGATAGAGGACTAAATCATCTGGGATATTCTATTGTACCCAAACTTTCTGGTGACCCAAGAGAAATGGAAGAACTACCATACATTGAGATTGCACCTGATGACCTAGCAATCATGCCTTAATCATATCAAATAGTGATCGGCCTCCTCCCATGCTGGGTATTCTAGGTATAGGTACCATATGATATGGATATTTTGTAGCCCCATCAATATATTAATATAATGCTAAATATCTCCAATGTCTTTGACTCCCATGTCCGAAAAGCTACATAACGCTAAGTAGTAGATGCCAATGTAGTAATCACTAGTGGTAGTCCTCCTTGGTGGTCTATCTAGATGTGCTCCCATGCCTATAATTGTAGTAGGAGACTAATCCTACTCCCACTCACCCTTGCTATGTAATGTGGTAGAGCTCATCGTATAGCTAGGCAAGGAGGGCACTCCCCCATGATAGGATAAGTGGATGCACTGTCATGCTCTTGAGTAAGTCTTGTATAGTGCAAAAGTGGTTCCATGGGAACCTCACTCTAGATGTGTCAGGGAGAACAACATTATAGATAAGGTGCATGAGAATAGCTTGCCATTATGATAACACATATGCTCTATACCAATGCTCTATTGGTACCTCACCATGCTCTATGTCCATGAATGCCTCATTGTACATGTCATTGAAAACCTTTTAGAATATGATAGCCTTCATTGTGGTAGGTGAATAAGTGATGGTTTTTCCATATATGGGGATCCTAACGATACAATACATGTCCTCCAGTGTAGCAATCATCTTCCTAGTTGAAATATGAAAGGTGTTAGTCTATGCATCCTAGTGGTCGGCTAACATAGCCATGTACACCTGGTCTACCCTGATGGTGGGTAGTCTCAGGATGTAGCCAAGACCCACAACCCCAAACCAATCCAAGTTAGCACAGAGTTTAGGATCTCATCCTAACCCTTAATGTAATAATTCCTAGTGAACGTGGGTAGTACCCATGATTAATATTTTGTAATGTTCTAAGTTTTAGCTTAGGTAGTGCCTATGACAAATGGCACCCTTTTCTATGTAACACATGGTAGATAGGTTAGGTAAGGTGGCATTGTGCATGTAATTCAAGTGGCATTATGCATGTAATTCGAGTGGAATTGTGCATGTAATTCAAAGTGGAACTATGCATGTAATTCGGGTGGCATTATGCATGTAATCCAGGTGGCATTTTACATGTAAGACAACCTTGTAAGGAAACTCTTTAAATACCCGAAAAGGCACCAATGTAATCATATTTTAGCAAATTAATGAAGTGTTGAAGGAGGTTGCCCCCTAGAAGAGGCCTGCGATTCTATCTATTATGAGATTGTTCCTTTTAAGTAATTTTTGTTATCATATGTATTTAATTCTGAATATTGTTATAATGTTTCTGTGAGTTTATTTCCAAGAAAATGTGTGAGAGTGTGTTTATTTGAGTTGAGAGTGTGTTGTTTAGTATATTTTATAGTAGGATCTTAACAAGTGGTATCATAGCGCTTTCCAGGGCCAAGTTCTACTACAACTACAATGATTATTTCCATCCAATCCACTTGTTAGGTATAAATTCTGTGTGTTTTTCTGTTCCTATTTTTCTTTATTAAAAAAAAATCCAAAAAATACAATGCATTTTTTGTCCAAGACCAAAAAAAAAAAAAACAAAAAAATAATTTTAGTTGAGTAGGTAGAAACCCTGTGCTGGGGGTTTTAAAATATCTTGAAGGATATTTCATTATTGGATAAGCTAGATAGCCCATAAAGCGTCTAGTGAAGTGAGGGGCGATCAGGGTCCAATACCTAGGCCTCATACAGAACTCACGCACGGACTTGAGCTCCCATGTATCTTCGGGTATATCGGGAGACCATCTAGGTTTAAACAAAATTTTAGCCATTAGGAAGCCTTTCGGCCTTGTATTACTCATATTCTATGGGACATAGCATCCTGGACGATTACCCTCCCGTATTGTCAGAGAGGCAGGTAGAGTGCGCAAGGGTATGTGTGGAATCCTCCTTGAGTAGTGGCCTACAATATTGGTTTGAGAACTATTTTTTGTCACTGTCAGTATATTAGAGATCCTATGGGTGGTACATACTCCTCTACCTAGCATTCCCTAGTTCTGTTAAAACTTCAACCTATAAAAAATGCAAAAAAAAAAAAACCAAACCTCCCTATTTGTAAACCTGTATTTCAAATCCCCAAAAGTGAGCATATGAGAAAGGCGTCCTCTACTAAAAAAATATAGAAAGGACATGCATTTAGGATAGACCATGAGGGTGACACTTAAGTTGAAAGTCTAGAGAATAACAGTAAAATTTACAGTGGCAGTCACAGTCAGGTCAGTCAGGTTAGAGAGGTCAACACAGTCAGGGCAAAATTTATAGTTTTCAGGGTCAGAACAGAATTGTCATAACAGTCACCTACAAAATACAGAGAATCTTGGAGCTAGTGAGGTCAGTAGTGTTGGATAAACTTTTAGGACTGGGCCAACTAGTTAAAGCATGACACGAGGCTAGTTATAGATAGTGCTCCAGTACCCAACTTTTGCTTTGTAGCTCAAAATAAAAAATTGTAAACACCATTAGAGTAAAAAAAATAGGAGATTAAAAAAAATTCTAGGGTGCCAAAAAGTAGTGTTGAGAGATATAGCTCATTGTGACCACCTCTTCGAGCTGATCATTTTGATATATAGCACCCAAGCACTTTTTTGGGCACTTAATAAAAATAGTAAGTCCTAAAAACTCAATTCTACTTTTAGTAACTGGTCACAAAAGGTTTAAAATGGCCCAGGGTACTCGTGGACAAAAAATAACTAGACCACTTGGAATCCTTAACAAAATCCATTGAGAACTTGCACTCGGCTTTTCACTCCATAAGGGAAGAAGTCCAAGGTCTTCGCCTAGAGCATGAGGCCACCAGTAACCACTTAGAAGAAGCATTGACAGAAGTAGATAGCAAATTAAAAAGAGGACCACCCAAAATAGAACACCAAGCTGAGGGTTCTATAAGGAATCATGACCATGATCCATCCTTTAGAATTCCCAAATTGGACTTTCCCAAATTTAGTGGGAAGGATGTTGATGGGTGGCTATGTAGGGTTGATCAATTCTTTAGACTTCATAATGTCCCCATATTTCATCAAGTCCAGATGGCTTCCTTTAACTTGGAATCTGAGGCTCTACACTGGTTTCAATGGTTACGTATAGCCAACCCAAATATCTCTTGGGAGAATTTTGAATCCCAACTACTCACTCGATTTTGTCCTAGTGAGTATGCGGAATTTACAGGGGCCTTGACCAAACTACAACAAACAGGGTCAGTCAGTGAATACCAAGCTCAATTTGAAAAATTAGCCATCAAGACAAGAGGATTGAATGAAGGGTTCTTCCATAGTTGTTATATCAGTGGGTTGAATGTGGAACTCCAAGCGGAAGTAAGAATTTTGAAACCACAAACTATGATGGAAGCTATCATTTTGGCCCATTTGGCTGAATCTAAACTCTCTGCCCAAAGGCGCCCATCAAAGTTTCCTCAAAATAGACCTTCATTTCCTCCTCGATCCCAACACCCAGTTGATAATAAACCTACTGCACCCAAGTGTCTAACCACAGAAGAGATGGATGCACATCGTGCCCAAGGATTATGCTACAATTGTGATGAATTTTTTTTTAAAGGGCATAAGTGTGCACACAAAAAATTTTTCTTGATAGATGTTGAAGAACCTGATAAATCTGACTAGAGTGATGAGGATGAGGACCCTCTGGAAACACCTTCTCTACAAGAAGAAGTGAAACAGGAACCTGAGACAATAATTATAGTCCATGCTCTTGTAGGCATTACTACTCCATAAACCACAAAGGTTATGGGATTTTTCAAGGGCCAACATCTTTCCATTCTTATGGATTCAGGAAGCATGCACAAATTCATTAACCCTAGAGTTTATCAATGGGAAAATTGCTATATCCACACTTGTAATTCCTTTGAGTTCATGGTAGCCAATGGGGGAACCTTACCTTGTAAAGGAAAATGTCGCAATGTTAAAATCAAGATAGGGGACTATGAACTCAAGAAGGACATGTTTACCCTCCAGTTGGGCGGATGTGATATTGTTTTGGGATCTCAATGTTTGAGTACGTTGGGCACTATCAGTTGGAACTTTGCCGAACTCTGGATGTAGTTCTCCCAAAATGGACAAACACACATCATCAAGGGCTCCCTAGCAGGAGCACCTCAAATTATTAGTTCAAATGGTATGGAGAAATTGCTAAATAAATCATCACATGGGGTCATTGCACAACTATTCTCCATCCAACCATCCACCTCTCAAATGGGTGAAACCCCATCAGACCTGCAACAAATTCTCCATAAACATGAGGCCATATTTTCAAAACCAACTACACTACCACCGCATCGCTCTCATGACCATGTCATTCCATTATTGTAGGATAGTGCACCTCCAAATATCAGACCATACAGGTACCCTCATGCCATGAAGTCAGAGATTGAGAAAATGATATAGGAATTACTCAAGGCGGGTATCATTAGGCCTAGTACTAGTCCCTACTCTACACCAGTATTACTGGTCCTCAAGAAGGATGGCTCCTGGTGACTGTGTATTGAATACCAAGAACTCAACAAGATAACTGTCAAGGATAAATTTCCTCAAGCATGTAGATCAAACCCTACAACTATTGGCTGACCATCAACTGTTCGCAAAAATATCCAAGAGTTCCTTTGGTTTGACTGAAGTGGAGTATCTGGGACATATTGTCTCAAAGTATGGTGTCAAGGTTTACCCTAAGAAGATCCAAGCAGTCCAAGAATGGCCGAAACCTCGCACTCTCAAGGGACTTCAAGGATTTTTAGGGCTTATAGGATATTACCGTAAATTTATCTATAATTATGGAAATATAGCCGCCCCCCTCACCTCCATTTTGAAGAAGGATTATTTTACTTGGACAGGGTCAGCTGAGCAAGAATTCTTGGAACTCAAGCATGCCATGACCACCACTCCAGTTTTAGCCATGCCAGACTTCTCTAAAAAAATTGTCATTGAAAGTGACACTTCTGGTTGTGGTATTTGGGTAGTATTGATGCAAGAAGGATGCCCTTTGTCTTTTACCAGCAAAGCCCTATCTGATCGCAATTTAGGTAAATCCACATATGCCAAGGAAATGTTGGCAATATTGCATGTAGTCCTGTATTGGCAACCTTACCTCATTGGGTGCCATTTCTCCATCAAAACTGACCATTAGAGTCTGAAATACTTTCTAGAACAATGGGTTTCCACCCCCGAGCAAAAAAAGTGGGTATCAAAACTCATGGGCTATGATTATGACATCACGTACAAAAAAGGAAAGGAGAATCTTGTGGTGGATTCTCTCTATCGCCAATTTGGGACCCTTAGTATGTTTTGTGCCATTTCTGCACCATTGCCCCAATGGATTGAGCCCTTACATCAAGAAATACTTCAGGATGCAGATTTGAAAGACTTGGTTGCTTCACTTATGGATGATCCAGAGTCTACACCAGGATATAGTTGGGATGGCCAGGATCTGTGTTACCATCAATGCCTAGTTCTTCCTCCTAAATCCCCACTTCGAGAGCTCCTCATGAAGGAATCACATGCTACTCCATCTGATGGCCATTTAGGGTTCCTAAAAACTTACGAGCAACTCAAGCGCACCTTATTTTGGAAAGGTATGAAAAAAGACATTCGCTCTTTTGTAGCTAACTGCGACACATGTCAAATGATGAAAGGGGAAACAGTGCGCTCTCCGAGCACTCTTCAACCATTGTCGATCCCAGATCAGGTGTGGACTGACATCTCCATGGAATTCATATAAGGGCTACCTAAATCTGGAGGCAAGTAAGTTATTTTCGTAGTAGTGGACCACATTTAAAAGTATGCTCACTTTTGTGCCCTAACCCATCCTTACACAGCATCCACTATTGCCCAAATTTTTCTTGACTCCATATTTCACCTTCATGGCATGCCAACCTCCATTGTATCTAATCGTGATCCCACCTTTACTAGCAATTTTTGGCAAGAGTTTTTTAAGTTGAAGGGGACTCATCTCAAAATGAGTTCAGCCTACCATTCGTAAATATATGGTCAAACAAAGGTTGTTAATAAATGCTTGGAAACCTACCTTCGATGCTTTGCCTCCGATCATCCTACTCATTGGGAAAAATGGCTTTTCTTGGCTGAATGGTGGTACAACACTTCCTATCATATCGCCACCAAAATCACACCGTTTGAGGCAGTTTATGGGCACCCTCCACTCATGCCTTCCTCCTACATTCCGGGCAGCTCCAAGGTCCAAGCCGTTGACAATGCTCTGAGTCAACACACCGAGGTCCTCCGCCAACTCAAGCAAAATTTGAACATGGCCCATAATCGGATATGCCAATAAGCTGATCAACATCATTATGAGTGCATTTTTGATGTGGGTGATATGGTCTTCCTTTGCTTACAACCATACAAACAATCATTCCTACAACTTTGTAGGTGTCAGAAACTCACTCCAAAATTCTATGGTCCTTATCAGGTTCTACAATGGATTGGTCCTACAGCTTACAAATTGGCTCTTCCCCCCACTTCCAAGCTCCACCCCATTTTTCATGTTTCCCTTCTCAAGAAATTTGTGGGTACAAAGGTACAGGTTTAATCAACACTTCCTAAATTCGATGAATAAGGCTCCATATTACTTGCACCTAAGCAGTTGTTGGATCGTCGAACTCGCACTCTATGCAACCGTACCATTACATAGGTCCTTGTTCAATGGCATGGGCTTCAACTTGAGGATGCTACATGGGAGTCTCTCCATCAACTCCAGCAATAGTTTCCTCATTTTCAGCTTTGAGGACAAAGCTTCTTCAAGGAGAAGGGCATGTTAGGATCTCATCCTAACCCTTAATGTAATAACTTCCTTGATGTAATAATTCCTAGTGAACGTGGGTAGTACCCATGATTAATATTTTATAATGTTCTAAGTTTTATCTTAGGTAGTGCCTATGACAAATGGCACCCTTTTCTATGTAACACATGGTAGATAGGTTAGGTAAGGTGGCATTGTGCATGTAATTCATGTGGCATTATGCATGTAATTCGAGTGGCATTGTGCATGTAATTCAAAGTGGCACTATGCATGTAATTCGGGTGGAATTATGCATGTAATCCAGGTGGCATTTTGCATATAAGCCAACCTTGGAAGGAAACTCTTCAAATACCCGAAAAGGCACCAATGTAATCATCTTTTTGCAAATTAATGAAGTGCTGAAGGAGGTTGCCCCCTCGAAGAGGCCTGTGATTCTATCTATTGTGAGATTGTTCCTTTTAAGTAATTTTTGTTATCATACTGTTATAATGTTTCTGTGAGTTTATTTCCAAGCAAATGTGTGAGAGTGTGTTTATTTGAGTTGAGAGTGTGTTTTTTAGTATATTTTTATAGTAGGATCTTAAAACAGAGTAGCTCGGGTAGTAGCTCCCATAGCAAATAAGGCTCTTGTGCATGCATAGTCAAGGTATAAAGGGATGGTAACACAATGAATAATAAATACAAAAACTCAAAGAAAAATAAAAAATCAAGCTTAAAAATGTAAAAACATGCACAACACAACTCCAAAACTTAAAAAAAAAAATCGATTAAAACTGCAAAAAAATAAAAAAATTAATCAAATTTTCCTAAGGTTGCTTAGCCACTTTTGACAATAGTAGCTGACTGTCACAGTCGTGATTGTCAACTGTGGCTAGTGCCAACGATAAATTTTATGATCATTGGTGTTTGAACCTAGGCGTGACTAACAACTATGGCCCCCAATTAGCAAATTGGGAGCCACAACTATCACCCGTATCTACAGGGAATACCTTGTTCGAGGTTAATTTCCCACACCAAAACTAAACCCAAATTAAAAACCCACCCTTCTAAGCTAGCCTAGAGCTAATCCTAAACTAAGGTGAGGTTAATTGCCAACAAGTTTAATGAGGTTCATTTCAACCATTAATTAGTGAGGTTCCTTTTAATATTTCAAATTCACAAGAGAGATCGAGATGATACCTTTGAAGCACCGACTCCACCACTAGTGGAAGCCTCGGTTTGGTCTACCATGAGCTCAGGTAGAGGTTTTACAAGCATTTTGTATCAAAAATTTTCTCTCCCCTCAAAGATCTCACTATCAGGTTCTGGTAGTAGGAAATAATGAGCAATAATTAAACCTTAAATTTATTTTATATTTTACACCTAACCCTCATTTGTGGATGTCAAATGCGAGCATAGGTTAGGGTTTCCCCAACCATGGTTGTCGGACACAACTAAAAAAATGGCCAAAAATAGCTATAGCTAACAACCGTGGCTAGTAGACAGTAATTAATGCTCCAAATTCCAACCATGAGGAACTTAAAAATGTATGATAAAAAATATTCACTAGTCGAGAAACCTCAAAAATTGCAAAAATAACAAAAAACACATAAATATAAATTCAAATGTGCCTTTTATCTAGTTATTTACCCTATACACGTGGTGGTTGTAGCGACTTGTGCTCCATGCAATTTGGTAAGATAAGTAAATCACCATAAGGCCATTTGGGGTAAATTAGTCATTATTGAATTGAAATGTCTTCACTTCAATCCTAAATAAGGCCATGGCATCCATACTGCCCCATAGGAATGAGGCATTCATTTCATTTATTCTATGAATTTTTTATAAGATCATCGAACATAGTGATTCACCATAAGATTAACTATAATTTCCATCATCTTAATTTCCTAAGAAGGCCATTGTGGTTGGACTGCTTTGCAAGATAGAAATGTACAATTACTATTTATGATTGAAATCACAGCTGTATTAGGCCTTGCCCATATAAAAAAATGTAAAAGTCTTTAATTTTCCAAATTATTCATCTTGTTCAAGCGACTCATTAGTTTAATCACTTGTCCTTACCCTAATCAACTCGTCACTTGAGGGGGTAGTGATAATATCAAATTCATGATCAAAATCAACAAAGGGTCACTCGATTATGTCAAATTGCATTTGTATTACAAATAATTGCTAAAAAATATCATAATCTTACCCTTTTTCTATGGCAAAAATCAAACATGCTAGCTTAAAGCCTTTTAGTTATCCACCTATTAGACCAATTATAGCAGCCCTAGTGCTACCTAATTTCCACTAGACACGTGAAATCTTTGTATATTTAAGCCTTCTATCCTGTTGGAAGCAATGATTCTAGGATGCGCATCCCTTGCAAGATAGGGGTATCTAATTTTGATCAGATCAATGATCATCATTCAACCTATAACATGGATTTAGATGATCTATTTTTGCTCGATGTCGTGTTTTCGCATAATGCATCCCAAAATGGGCATCTATAGACACCTATAACATGTCATATTTAGGAGACTACTCATATGGGCACCCATGAAGACCATATGAATGACCTTAGCAGTGGTTCTAACCACTCATTTTAGGCATCCTAGGCCTATTCAGCCTTAGCCACAGGTGACATCTACAACTAAGATCTCAGTCACAATTGAAAACCACAGTTAGGATGCTGGTCGTGCATAGCAACCACGACTAGCATTGTAATTGTCTTAGCCTCTCGAGATAAGCCAAATTGGTTGTTACAACTCCATTTGCAAACAATTAAGGTGGTTTCAATCAAGGAAGCTTTTGTATGTTTCCTCCCAAATACACTAGACTAGAAATTCTTGATCTTGGCTTCCTTTGGAAGTCAATATTGGGACTGAGGAGTCTATTTATAAACCCCTCAAAGAGGTCAATCAAATCCCTAATTTCATTGTAATGAAGCCTTGCCAAATTGGAGAGTCAATTGCAACCTTTGAAGAGTAAGGAGATGCTGCCAAAATCCAGTTTGACAACCACCTTTGCAACAATGGAGCTTCCAAAGGCTTGAGAAGAAAACCTCACAATTCCACACCAATCCAATGTGAATCCAAGCAATTTCAACTGCCAATCTATGTCTATACATGAGGGAAACCCTTTATCATTAATTTCTTGGAGGATTTGAGAGTTTCCAACCCTGGTTTCAATAGAAAGAAGAGTTTTCTTATGGCCACGACTGTCAGCCATGGCTAATAGAGTTGACTACTTCAAACACCCATGGCTAGGTTTTGTGAAGAACACAAGATTATACTGAGAGGGGGGGTGAACAGTATAAGACCTATTTTTACTTTTTCCTTTATACTTCAAAATAGTAAAGCAAAATACCCAAAGCAATATCAAAGCAATGCACAAAATCATCCACAAAGTGACACCAATTTTAACGTGGTTCACCCAGAATGGTTGGGCTACGTCCACAAAACTTTTCTCTAAAAGTTATCTCAAAGTTCTTTTGGAATCCTTCCCAATTACAATGTTTATGAGCCTCGGCCCAAAGGAGATAACTTCCCCCAATCTGAATTTTATGAGCCTCTGCTCAAAGGAGATACCTTCCCCCAATCTGAATTTATGAGCCTCTACTCAAAGGAGATACCTTCCCCTCTACTCTGGATATGATCCCTCAGAAGATCAACTGTCTCTACCTCTTGCCAGCACGTGGAACTCCTTTCCACCAAAGACCTCATGTCCTCAATGCTTAGCCTAAGAGACCTCTGCATTCTATGATCACGTCCATAGCAGCTCAACAACCTGTACCAAACACAATCAGTCGATATAGTACAAGTATTCCTCTGTCTGTCAGATCTGTCCAACACTTTGAACAAATCAATCCTCTACACACAAGCCTTCTCAAAAACTTGCCAAATCTATCCTTAGGTTCTTCTCAAAGAACCAATGCTCTCTGTCCTCAAGTTCTCTAATAGAACTAACAAACTCAGCTCACAAGTCCTCTGCTAGGACCTATCCAAATCTGCTCACAAGTCCCCAACGAAACCTGTCCAAAACCTACTCACAAGTCCCCATCGAAACCTGTCCAAATCTGCTTACAAGTCCCCAACGAAACCTGTCCAAAACCTGCTCACAAGTCCCCAATGGAACCTGTCCAAAATAGCTCACAAGTTCATCAAGAAAAAATTGCTTGGCATGAACCCACAAAGAGAATTGTTAGAGACCCAATGCGATTCATCAACCTCATAGAAGCATAAAGAGAATTGTTAGAGACTCAATATGTTCTATACTTAACTCCCAATCTCAATCTCAAATCTCATAGAAACATAAAGAGAATTGTTAGAGAATCAATATGTTCTATACTTAACTCCCAATATCAATCTCAACTCAATCTCAATCTCAAAATAATAAGATATATGTAGTATGCTTTTATCAATAACATGAAACACAACCCAACAATTGCCAAACATGCAATATCTCATATAACAATGCTACTCATGTTCTTTCCTCAACCAATATCTTTTCTCAACCAATTAGGGCTTCAACAACAATGCTCATAGACAAGGTTTAACCAACATCATTCAACTCAACATTAACCTTGAAGCATTCAACCAATCATCACAAGAAAATGAAACAAGTAGAAATCCTTTTCCCTCCAAAGATACTTGAACAAAACATCCACCAACACAATATCACCAAATGCAAAGAATAACTTGCTAAAATCAACTCAATGGAGTAAGCCCAATATCATGAATCAAGTAAAGCAATAACTTGATCAAACAACCTCTATGGAAGCAACTCAACCATCAAACTCAAAACAACCAACCAAGGGTTCCACCAACTCAATGCAAGTAGCTAGACTCACAAATATAAACCCTAGTGCACAAAGCTTCCACTATCTCAAACCAGAAATTATGCATTCATCAAAAATTCTTCTTAAGGATAACAATCCATAAGTAGTCTTCAACAAACCAGAAAATAGGATTTACACCCAATCAAAGAAAACCTAGTTGAAAACCTTTTCACTCCAACCTTATTTCAGAAAACATACACCAATCATACTCATAAGAAGAATGTGCCCATACCTTATTGGAGTAGAAGAAAATTGATCCTTAAAGCTGTCACCACACACAACTCTCAAACTTCCAACCAAGTTAGGGTTAGAACCAAGATAAATGAGCATATACACCTTTTAGCTCCTCTTCTTTAAAAACAACCACTAAAGAAGCCAAAAACACAACTAACCAAAACTTACACCTTATATCTCCATTTTAAATTTAGCATAGAAAAAGACTAATCTCAAAAAATACAACCAAAGAAATATCCCCTTATTTCTCCTATCTTTTAAACAATGCTAAACAATGCCAAAAATCATATCAATAAAATAATCACACCTTAGAATGGCTGCCCTTGAAGAATCTGAAAATCATGGAATGGCTGCCCTTGAAGAATCTGAAAATCGCGGCACAAAATACGTTTTAATAAAAACATGACGAATCCATGCACAGCTCCCTCTGCGGGAATTGAAACCTAGACCTCCACCTACACAAATCCCAAACGTAGCCTCTACTGCCACTAACCCATAAGGGGCTTACGAAGTCCAAGATGGACTTCCTCCCACATAAACAATTTAAGCTTTCCGAAAGCTTTTCAAACACGAACTCTCCTCTTCCGCGACGTCAACAAAACATTCGATCGCAGCCAATAATAATTGCATTCAATTTTTTTGAGAGGATTTAACCTTAGGAAACTTCTCATATTTATAGTCCATTCGTGGACTTTAGAACACATCGGCTGCAAAGAAGGTAATTTCGAATTTAATCGAAATTGCTTTCTAAAGGGTTTAAAAACCTTAATTAATTTTTAATAAATTAAGAATAAAAAAGGTTTAGAAACCTTTAAGTACTTTTAATAAATTAAAAATAATTTCTCCCTTAATTAATTAAATAATTAATCAATTAAAACCTTGAAGGGTTTTAAATAATAATTAAATAAATAATAAAGATAACCTCCATTGGTTTTAATAAAAACCATTTAACTTGGTTTTAATAAAAACCCTATCCAATGGAATCCCTCCGGATTCTCTTAAGAAGATTCTATTGGAATCTTCCACCTTTGAAGCCAACACATCCTCTTAACATTAATGTCATTTCCTTTTGACATCAATGAAAACTCATAGACAAAGAGATAGGATCTCAAACCCAAAATTGCCAACAATCTCCCCCTTTGTCATTGATGGCAAACCATACTTCTCAAAAACACAAAAACTCAACATAAACAGCTCCCCCTATCTTGAGGCTCTCCCCCTTACTCAAATATCTCCCCCTTTGTCATCAATGGCAAAGGGTCACCTTTGGGGCTCGGGACTAAGAATGAGCCTCTTGGCTTAGTCCCTCCCCCACCTCCTGATGAGGTGATTAATTCTTGGGTGGGAGTAAAACTCCCATTAGGCACTGATCATCAACAACGTTTATAACTTCCTTGTCGGGCCTTCTCTTGAACTCTTTGTCCATATTCTTGTTCTTGTCACTATTCTTGTTCTTGTTCTCATCCCTATTCTTGTCCATGCCTTGATCCTTGGACCTGATCATACCACTATTCCTGTTCCTATATTCTGGAATTTTAGCTCTACACTGTCTGATTGTGTGACCTTCATTGTTGCACTTGAAACAAGTAACAATGTTATTTCTCTACGGTAAACCTGATCTTTGAATCCACCAGTTCTGACCAAACCTGTTCTGACCAAACCTGTTCTGGCCAAACCTATTCTGACCAAACCTGTTTCGACCAAACCTGTTCTGACCAAACCTGTTCCTGATATTTGCCTTGCAATAAACTACTTTTTGCCCAAACTGTTGACAAGAGTAGCAATACCCTTGAAAGTAACTAGCACTTCTGAAACTATCATTTACCTTCTTCACTTGAGCCATGCAATGTGAAGCCATGTGACCAAACCTGTGACAAGAAAAACATCTGCCTTGAAACTTTCCTTTATTTGACCTCTTGGGTCATGAAAAATTCTTCTTCTCATTATGAATTCTGTTTTTTGTTTCTGTGCTTCTATCATTCTAGGACTCATGACCTGAAATACTTTCCTCATCAGAACTCTCTTCCTTTTGGAGTCTCTTACTAGACTCTCCAACTTGTTCCTTATGTGACTTAACAAAACCAAGGCCTATTTTATCTGTTGTCTTTCTTTGACCTTTGATGAGTGACTTAACCTTTTTGGAGCTATCTTGAAACCTATAAAGCTTATCCTTGTACTCTTTAGTTTCCTCTTTCAAAGAAGCCATTTTCTGTTCTAACTCACTATACTTAAGAACCTTAGACTCTAACTCATCCTTGAGTTCTTGTGTCTTAGCTATAGAGAAATCAAGATTTTCAATAAGATCATCTCTCTCCATACAACATTCATCTAACTTATCCTTGAGTCTAGCATTCTTCTTTCTTTCCTTTTTCAAAGAACTAAGAGCACTAATAAGTTCACTTTTAAGATCCTTTATTTTATTTCCTTTTGAATCATCAAAGCATTTTTCAAATTTCTTATCACTAGAGGTGCTACCCTTTTCAAAAACCATGCATGCATCTTCCTTATAGTTTTCTGAAGCATCCTCATACATACTAGAAACCAAATCATTATTTGTGCAATCATCCTCAAGGTGACCAAAATTTCCACATCTAAGACATTTCATGATAATGAATCTATGTTTCGGTTCTTCCTCTTTTTCTGATATGAACAACATCTCATTTTCATTATCACTTGAAGAACATTCACTATCACTACTAGAACACTTACTTGCTTTGTCTAGGTAGAAACTCTTCTTGTGCTTGTGAGAATACCTCTTTCCTTGATTGTTGTGCTCATATTTGCTTTTCCTATGATGCTTGTGCTTTTCAGAATCCTTGCTCATAGAATCCTGTTTATCTTCATCACTTTCATACTTGGGAATAGTACAGTCAGTAGCACAATGACCAAACGTTCCACAATTGAAACATCTTACATTTTTCATACTTTTGTGCTTTCTAGAGAACTTGCATTTCTTGTTGTACTATGCCTCTTCATCACTAGAAGACTCATCACTATCTTGAAGCTGTTTACCCTTGGATTCCTTGGTAGCCTTGAAAGCTGCCTCTTTCTTAACATCAACCTTCACTTGAGTTCTCAACTCAAATGCTGCAAGTATACTATGGAGCTCATCCTTTTTCAAATTATCCAAATCTTTAACTTCCTCAATAGCAGAAATATTTTCACTGAATCTATTAGGAAGAGATCTTAAAATCTTATCACAAACATCTTTTTCAGCAAGCTCAAGACCTAAGTCTTTCATGGAGTTAACAACCTCATCCATACGAAGCATGTAGTCACTAATATTTTCATCATCATTCATCTTGAGTTGTTCAAACATACCTTTGAAGTGTCTCAATTTGGCCTTTCTGACATTTGTATCACCTGTATGAACCACCTTCAACTGTTTCCACATTTCACTAGCTGTCTTGCAGTGAATCACTTTGGTGAGATCTACTTTCTATAAGCCTTTCAGGATTGCATTCATTGCCTTTGAATTGCTGTGATGAAGGAGCCTTTCTTCTTTAGTATTAGGACCATGTTCAGGAATAGTGTACTCATCTTCAATCACTTCCCAAACCTCATTCCCAAGTGCCATTAGATGAACCTTCATCCTTGCACTCCAAGGACCAAAATCTGACCCATCAAGAATAGGAGCTGCATTGCCACTTGAATGATCCATTGTGTTCTTTACTAGCTTTTCCTTCAAGCTGTTAAACTTTTCGAAGGCACCCGCTCTGATACCAATTTAAGAACACAAGCTTATACTGAGAGGGGGGTGAACAGTATAAGACCTCTTTTTACTTTTTCCTTTATACTTCAAAATAGTAAAGCAAAATACCCAAAACAATATCAAAGCAATGCACAAAATCATCCACAAAGTGACACCAATTTTAACGCGGTTCACCCAGAATGGCTGGGCTACGTCCACAAAAATTTTCTCTAAAAGTTATCTCAAAGTTCTTTGGTAATCCTTCCCAATTACAATGTTTATGAGCCTCGGCCCAAAGGAGATACCTTCCCCCAATCTAAATTTTATGAGCCTCTGCTCAAAGGAGATACCTTCCCCCAATCTGAATTTATGAACCTCTGCTCAAAGGAGATACCTTCCCCTCTGCTCTGGATATGATCCCTCAGAAGATCAAGCTGTCTCTACCTCTTGCCAGCATGTGGAACTCCTTTCCACCGAAGACCTCCTGTCCTCAATGCTTAGCCTAAGAGACCTCTGCCTTCTATGATCATGTCCACAATAGCTCAACAACCTGTACCAAACATAGTTAGTCGGTCTAGTAAAAGTCTTCCTCTATCTGTCAGATATATCCAACACTTTGAACAAATCAATCATCTACACACAAGCCTTCTCAAAGACTTGCCAAATCTTTCCTTAGGTTCTTCTCAAAGAACCAATGCTCTCTGTCCTCAAGTTCTCTAATAGAACTAACAAACTCAGCTCACAAGTCCTCTGCTAGGACCTGTCCAAATCTGCTCACAAGTCCCCAACGAAACCTGTCCAAAACCTACTCACAAGTCCCCACCGAAACCTGTCCAAATCTGCTTACAAGTCCCCAATGGAACCTGTCCAAAACCTTCTCACAAGTCCCCAACGAAACCTGTCCAAAATAGCTCACAAGTTCATCAAGAAAAACTTGCTTGGCATGAACCCACAAAGAGAATTGTTAGAGACCCAATGTGATACATCAACCTCATAGAAGCATAAAGAGAATTGTTAGAGACTCAATATGTTCTATACTTAACTCCCAATCTCAATCTCAAATCTCATAGAAACATAAAGAGAATTGTTAGAGACTCAATATGTTCTATACTTAACTCCCAATATCAATCTCAACTCAATATCAATCTCAAAATAATAAGATAGATGTAGTATGCTTTTATCAAGAACATGAAACACAACCCAACAATTGCTAAACATGCAATATCTCATATAACAATGCTACTCATGTTCTTTCCACAACCAATATATTTTCTCAACCAATTAGGGCTTCAATAACAATGCTCATAGACAAGGTTTAACCAACATCATTCAACTCAACATTAACCTTGAAGCATTCAACCAATCATCACAAGAAAAGGAAACAAGTAGAAATCCTTTTCCCTCCAAATATACTTGAACAAAACAGCCACCAACACAATATCACCAAATGCAAAGAATAACTTGCTAAAATCAACTCAATGGAGTAAGACCAATATCATGAATCAAGTAAAGCAATAACTTGATCAAATAACCTCTATGGAAGCAACTCAACCATCAAACTCAAAACAACCAACCAAGGGTTCCACCAACTCAATGCAAGTAGCTAGACTCACAAATATAAACCCTAGTGCACAAAGCTTCCACTATCTCAAACCAGAAATTATGCATTCATCAAAAATTCTCCTTAAGGATAACAATGCATAAGTAGTCTTCAACAAACCAGAAAATAGGATTTACACCCAATCAAAGAAAACCTAGTTGAAAACCTTTTCACTCCAACCTTATTTCAGAAAACATACACCAATCATACTCATAAGAAGAATGTGCCCATAACTTATTGGAGTAGAAGAAAATTGATCCTTAAAGCTGTCACCACACACAACTCTCAAACTTCCAACCAAGTTAGGGTTAGAACCAAGATAAATGAGCATATATAAAAACTTTTCTTAATACACCTTTTAGCTCCTCTTCTTTAAAAAAAACCACCAAAGAAGCCAAAAACACAACTAACCAAAACTTACACCTTATATCTCCATTTTAAATTTAGCATAGCAAAAGACTAATCTCAAAAAATACAACCAAAGAAATATCCCCTTATTTCTCCTATGTCTTTTAAATAATGCTAAACAATGCCAAAAATCATATCAATAAAATAATCACACCTTAGAATGGCTGCCCTTGAAGAATCCAAAAATCACGAAATGGCTGCCCTTGAAGAATCCGAAAATCACGGCACAAAATACATTTTAATAAAAACATGACGAATCCATGCACAGCTCCCTCTGCGGGAATTGAAACGCAGACCTCCGCCTACGCAAAGCCCAAACGTAGCCTCCGCTGCCACTAGCCCACAAGGGGCTTACGAAGTCCAAGATGGACTTCCTCCCACATAAATAGTTTAAGCTTTCCGAAAGCTTTTCAAACGCGAGCTCTCCTCTTCCGCGGCGTCAACAGAACATTCGATCGCAGCCAATAATAATTGCATTCAATTTTTTTGAGACAATTTAACCTTAGGAAACTTCTCATCTTTATAGTCCATTCGTGGACTTTAGAACACGTCGGCTGCAAAGAAGGTAATTTCGAATTTAATTGAAATTGCTTTCTAAAGGGTTTAAAAAACCTTAATTAATTTTTAATAAATTAAGAATAAAAAAGGTTTAGAAACCTTTAAGTATTTTTAATAAATTAAAAATAATTTCTCCCTTAATTAATTAAATAATTAATCAATTAAAACCTTGAAGGGTTTTAAATAATAATTAAATAAATAATAAAGAGAACCTCCATTGGTTTTAATAAAAACCATTTAACTTGTTTTTAATAAAAACCCTATCCAATGGAATCTCTCCGAATTCTCTTAAGAAGATTCTCTTGGAATCTTCTACCTTTGAAGCCAACACATCCTCTTAACATTAATGCCATTTCCTTTTGACATCAATGACAACTCATAGACAAGGAGCTAGGATCTCAAACCCAAAATTGCCAACATTTTGATGCTCTCTTTCCTCCATTTTAGCTATAGATTTCAAGTTCTAGTTACATAGTTAGGTTAATCTAGCATAGATTAGTCTTATAGCAAACATTTACATGGTTAATTAGCAATATTATAGGTAGATTTACCTTACTTTGTGTCACATTTATTTGTTTCCATAAATATCCATAGAATAGCTTCTATTCATGCTATATACTTCAAATTACATGTTAGATTAGCTATATCTATATTTTTAAAGGTATTATTTACATATATTTGAAAATTTTATAAGTATCTTTTCACATAGTTATGTACTTTTCAAGTATTTGTATCATTCTTTACATTTATTGGATAATAGCCTCATCATGAGAGGCTTCCTATGCATTTGATGTGTTTTGTTGTTTCTTGTACACATGCGACAAATTATTTCAAGCTTAAAAGCAATATCAAAGATCAATTCCTCTTGAAAATGGAGAAGGAGGCATCCTAGTAAGCCCTCATGTAAAGTTGGTGGAGATCTAAGGAGCCCTTAGAGTATATCACCCCCGTTTAGGGGCTTTAATACAATTGTAAACAATGTATCATTTGGTATCCCTAATATGGGCGTAAATATAATCATATATCA
Organism: Wollemia nobilis; assembly: GCA_028583015.1. Taxonomy (NCBI): domain Eukaryota; kingdom Viridiplantae; phylum Streptophyta; class Pinopsida; order Araucariales; family Araucariaceae; genus Wollemia; species Wollemia nobilis. The sequence continues at coordinate 5,575,606 of JAQPPZ010006195.1, read as the reverse complement.
TCATCACTAATGCAAAGGAGGTTTACTTTTCTTGTAATTTTGGTTCATCTATGTTCTTTACATTCAATTTGATCACTGTGTTGCAATATTTGTCAATATATGCTCTTTAGACCATACTACATGTATAAGTCTCAAATAGTTGGGACTATGCAACCATTTTAAATGGTTGGAATCATATGGCAAAAGGGGCAAGATACCTCTAATAGGAGGTGCAGGTGGTCCCTGGGACCCTATTGATGTTTTGTAGGAAGTTAGTTGGTTCATGCATGATTGGTGGTCAAAGCGTTGGTTGAACTCCTTAAGCATCCTCCATGGCTATCATTGTTGGGATCTATAAGAGGTAAGGTGGTGGTAGGTGGCTCTTCAAAGGTAGCAAGGTGGCTAAATAAATTTTAGTACCATAACAAATCTTCAACCTCTTCTCCATGTAAATGATGGAAATTGGGGGAGATTTATAAGAATTTTACAAGGGCTAGGGTGAGGTGGATGGTGGGTGAGTGGGCATCTAGGTGGTATGACTTGGAAACCATGTGGTAAGGTTAGGTGGGTGGAGAGTTCTAGGGAATCCCATGTGGAAGGGGAGTACACCTTCCCTCATGAATACCCTTGGGTGGAGATATTTCTCACCCACCCAAGGCCATAAATGAGCCTAGGGAGAAGGGTCCTTGGGAAAGGGGGAAGGAATTAAAAATTCCTTTTAGGTGCACATTGGGTAAAGGGCAAGGGAATTAAAAATTCCCAAAAAGGTGAGGTGGAGGGGGTAGGACATGTAGGATTAAATGGGTGGGTTGACTAGGGGATTTAAGTGAATTTTAAATTCACTTGGGTCATGGAGGGAAAAGGGTGGGAGGATAAGGAATTAACTATGAGTATTTCCAAATTGGGATTCCTAGGGATTGCAAGGGATGGAAGTAGATATGGGAGACTTCCTAGGAGATTTCCTAGGGATTGCATAGGGATTATGGGGATTTGTTTAGAATTTTAAATTCTTTTTGCATTCCCCTTGGGATTGGGTTATGGGTTAGAAAGGTGATTAAGGCCTAGTGGGGGGCTTAGTGGAGGGATTAGGTGGATAATATGGGTTATGGAAATTTTTAGGGGAGAGGGAGAAATAAATGAGGAGGGTTAGGTGGAAATTAGGATATTAGGAAGAATATAAGAATGATTAGGGGGACTAAACGGAGTAGGAGAGGATTAAGAAAATATTAGGAAAAATTGAAGAATTAAGGATTTTAGGGAAAAAGGGGAAATTAGAAGAAAATAAATATTTTAGGGAACCTTAGAAGAACCTAGGGAAAATTAAAGGGAAATAGAATAGAATTAGGAGGGCTAGGGAAATTTAGAATAAATTAGGGAAATTAGGGGGAATGAGCAGGAAATTGCTAGAGACTAGGGAAATTTGGATGAATTAGATAGGAAAAGGTAATTTGGAGGAATTTGAATGAATCTGGGCCATTTTGGCACAATTTGAGGATTTTGGAAAATTTATCAAATTTTGTTTGCAAATGACTAAAATTTGGTGTCTATAGATGCCCCTTTTTGTATTGCATTGCATGAAAAATAATGCGGTGCAAAAACAAGAGACACTTGGTCCATTGAATGCAAGTATTTTGCTTGTTGCCCCAATAAAAAAAGGTGAATGATTTTGAATTTTTTTTTAATTTTTCTTACCCCCTCAAGCAACGAGTGGTTGGAAGATAGAATGAGACAACAGTGAGTCAATTGAAAATAATGTGGATGATGAAGATGTATATGATGAAAAATAGCCTTTGGGATGGTGAGCATTACTACGTATCAATATACCGATGTGACTATGGTTGTGTAGTAGATATAATAGGATAAATACCTATATACAAGGTTGATCCTTGTTGGAATAGTGTAAAAATGTACCAATATGCATGACTTAAATTGCTTAATCAAGGCATCAACATGATAGTACTGACCTACCAATGAAACAAATGGGTAACATGTGACACAAAATTTGGATGAAATGCATAAGCATGTAAAATGAGTGCAAGAAAATATGGATAAGACAACTTGTCAGTTTGTATGTCCCAGGGATGAAGAATATTAATGTACTTTCAAAAGACTCAAACACCCTAGTGGGCATAATCGAACTCATATAATAATCAAACAAGCCCTTGAAGATACTAAGACTTCCCTAGGGAGCCAAGTATCTCAAGGACCAATTATGTGGTGCCCGGAGGGTTTAGTGAATGTTCATTACCTATTTTGAGCAAGGTTGGATGAATCACTTGTATCTTACACCAATAAGCTATCTCACCTGTGAGTGTACATAGGTTTGTACAAAAGAAGGGTGATAATGTGACAAACATGTCACCACATGGAGGGCATGCTCCACTTCCAGTAAAAAATCTATAGCCCTGGTGGAGATAGCCCCGTGGTTCATCGATGTTGCTCCACTACTAGCTAGGCATCTATAGCCCTAATTGAGACATCTAGAATACCCAAGGATCCATGATGAAATTTGATTTTGTTTTTTTTGGCATGATGATGATTTTTATTTGTTGTTGTTTTTTTTTTGCACAAGGGGTCCTTAGGTTTGGACCATGCACATGATAGTGTGAGTAGGTGAAACCATTCACTTTATGGTGATAGCAATGCATGAGTTCATATTTCCAAGGTATAAAAAATTAATTAATGTGTATTATATGTGCATGGTCCAAGAGAGACAGAGAGATTTAACCAAGGATGATCAATAGCTCTGAAGGACTGGATGATATTCAAGGAGGTTGATTGTGACATTAGGAATGGTTGAATGACTAAAATAACCTAGATACTCTTTGAAATAGAGAACATGCAAGAGATAAGGTGTCACATGGATGGTATGACAGTGTATATGCAATGATGGTGGTGGGAAAATGTGAGAAAAGTGAGCATTGTGGGAATAAAAGTTTAACAAATCAAGATAAATACAATTGAGAGGATTCCCATTGATTAAAAAAACAAAAAAAAGTGTAATGGTATTGAAAAATGATCTAAACAATTATCAAAATTGCTTTGAGGTCAAAATGAAAGCACTCAAAGATGTGAAAATGCGACTATGAGGTAAAAAGGTGGAAAATAATGAAGAACAAAAAAGGAGAGAGAAGTAGAAAAGAAACAAGGAATGAAAGCATAAGGATAGAAGGGAGAAGAGAAGAAGAGAGGAGATAAAACATAATAAAACATGGTATGTAGTCACTCAAAGTATAACCATACAACTAGGAGTGTGGTGCAAGAAAAGAAGACAAGAAAATGAAATATAGAATAGACATGAATTGAATAAAAATTGAATGCTATGCAAGGGTGATGCAATTTTGTTGTGGTCATGAATGAGGTGAATGATGGGTGCAAAGTGGATTGATTGAAAACTTTAGAGGAAAAACAATATTTTCTCAAATGATGACCAATGTAAGATACACTAGTGGTGGAAGCTATGAAACTCTTTGAACCTTGTTAGTGACAACTAAACTAAGGGTGCTAGTGTTAATGCGAGTGAAGTCACAATGCTAAAGTGAGTTGGGTCACTATGCTAAAATATGCAATGATTACAGGTGATAATTGAGACAAAGGATAGTCTCTAACAAGATTCTAGGATATCCATAGCTTCCAATAATGGATGTTTAAGCATTGATCAAAATTTGAGATGACATATATTGTGTCATCCAACTCAAGTGATGAGGTGATTTGCAATGGGATGGTGTGGAATGTGTGAATACAATGGTGAGGGGTGACACAAGGTGAATGGGTATGATTGGTGTGGATGAATTTGAGTGGTGGTTATATGCAACATGTAAGCAGGCGAAGACTAGGCTATGGGTTTAGACCACAAGTAGAGGAAAGAAATATAGAATGGGGGTGGATGGATTTAGAAATAGTTTAGGGATATTGTGAGGAAAATGGAGAATATTTTGGTGAAAGTGAGGTGCTAATGATGCAAGAAAAAATCCAAGAATTCAATTAATCAAATAAGCAAACACTTATTTTTGTGAAGTTTTTGTATTGTTTGTGTGCTTTTTGGTGTTTTGCAAAAACAAATTGTTACTTTTGAAGAGTTTTGTAATGTTTTTGGATTTTTTTTTGGAATTTTTTTTCTTTTGTTTTTGTTTTTTGGAATGTGTATGGGCTATTTTGGGATGTGTGGGTCAAAATGGGAGAGGATCATGGTTATAGAAGTATTAAATCTCCCTAATCAAGAAAGTCTTGCACTATGTGCTTGAACTGGTGATAGTCTTAAATCTTATGACCCATTTGATGATAAAAAATGCAATAATTATTTGCATTATATAAATTAGGCTTGGGTTAATGACAATATACAAGATATATGATAGGTAGAAAAATTACTTGTGCCTCTTGTATATTTTGAGAAACAACCAATATTTGCTTTGAGAGGGGAATCCAAGTGCAATATGAATGAGAGGGATGAGGTGGATGAAGTGTATGGGAAGGTTGAGGTGAAAGAAAAGTGGAGGAAGATGTCCTAGAGGATGGTTGAGGAGGGACTAGTGAGATGTCTTGGTGACTCAGGTATATCTCAATATTTGTGAGTCAATCCAATATGTGCCATAGGACATGTGAAGGTGGATTTGGAGAGGAACCTTGATGACTCAACTATAAATCAATAATTATGAGTCGATCAAAGATTTGGTGAATTTCCAATGAATGTGGAGTTGGAAGTGAAGCGGCATGATATGTTGGATAATGTGGTGGATATGGAAGTTTTAAATGGGGGACTACGGTTGATACATGTGTTTGGAAGGTGAAATACATGAATAGGATGATGTAAGAGGCGAGAGGATGTGATAATAGGATGAATAAGTAGTATTGGTAGAAGTGGTGGTGAAGAAGGGGTTGGAAGGAGGGGTGTTAAAGAAGGTGTTGGAATAAGAGGTGGAAGATAGGGTGTTGGATGAAGTACCTAAAGGTATTGTGTTAGCAAGAGAGGAAGTGAATAGGGCATTGAAAGAAGTAGTGGGAGAGATGAGGGGGATTGGTGTGGGTATTTAGGCATGATATTTTTGTGACCATGTGTGGATGACCTATTTTTAGGGGTTTTATGGGTTGGTCTAGAAGGCAAGAGCCTATATGAACAATCTATATCATGAGGGGAAGGAGAATGACAAGGTGTGGATGGGTGTGGGGTAAAGTAGGGGGAGTGGGAAGGAGAGGTGGGAGACACATTTTTTGTTGAGGTGAGGATTATTGGGATTTTGAATGGGTTGGATTTGGATTGGGTGATTATGTGGATGCTTTAGTAGGTTGAGGGGGAATGATATTAACTCATTTTAAGGAGAGTTGTTTGATAGGGAGCTCATAGATTTCCACAATCAAAGTGAGGTAGGTATTTATGGAATATTTGGAAGGAGAGGATGTATGAGGGGATGTTTGGTATTGATGAGGGGGGAGATAACTATGCAAGGTGGAATATGAAGTGGAGCTAAGGATGGGTGTTTTGAGTCAAAGGGAGTATCCTTAAAACAAGTTGAAGGGACTTCAGGTGGGTGTGATATTTGGTTGGAATTTGAAGTGTAAGAGGAAAGGGGATGGTGGTGGTGACTTGAAAAGAGTTTTCTAGAAATGGATGAGGGTGTTGAGGATAAATAACTTCATTATCACTATTCTCCTCAAAATCAAAAGGATTTCAGGAAAATGAATTTCAAGGGGGTTTATCGAGTAGGATGGGAAGGGCTAGAATGGAGGAGGAGTAGTTGGAGTAGAGGTCATGGAAGATGAAGATGAGGGGTAAGGTGACATAGCCAAATACTCATGGTATCGAGGCTCTTGTAGTGTGGTAGAAGAGGTAGATCAAGTAGGCACAATATGGTCATGATGGATCATTTTCACAAAACCTTGGTGAGATGGAGCTTGATGAGTTGTACTATTTTTATGAGCGGGGTGAAGAACACAAGCTTATACTGAGAGGGGGGTGAACAATATAAGATAAAACTTTTTACTTTTCAATCCAAATGATAACAACAATAATATCAAGGTAGTAAATAATGCACAAATCATCACACACATGAGAGACATGGATTTAACATGGTTCACCCAATGTGGGCTACATCCACGGAGAAAATATTTCTTATAAATTTTCTCAAAAAATCTCTTGGGAACCAAATCCCTATTACAATGTTTATGGACCTCTGTCCAAAGGAGACACCAATCCCCTATGCTCAAGTTTATGGACCTCTATCCCCACTACACCTTTGGTTTGTGGACCTCTATCCATAGGAGAACTCTATCCCCTTTGCGTTGGTTGGCTCCAAAGCCTGTTATCAACTCTGCTCAACTCTGATCAAATTTTCTCACAACTCTGATCAAATATACTCACAACTCTAATTAAATATGCTCAAGTTCCTGTACTGATCTGTCTCACACTTGCTCACAAGTCTCCCTCAAACCTACTTATAAACCCTACTTAGAAATATTCACTAGCCCTCTCAAATAGGCCTACTCAAAATAGCTCACAATCCTTCTCTAATTTTCTTACTGTCTCTACTCAACTCTACTCTAACACATGCTCAAAACTACTCATAACACATGCTCAAAACTTCTCATAACACTTGTTCAAAATTGCTCATAACACATGCTTTGATCATAATACTTCAAACATATTCTACCTAGAATTCTTGTTCAAGAACACATAGGAAATGATATGCAATACAATTTCACAATATGTTCTTTCCAAATATCACTCAAGTCCAATGCACAAATTGCTTCACAAAACTGGTTTCTAACACTTGCTCATTCACATTCAATGTCACTCAAACCAATGCCCAAAAGCTTCACAAATTCATTCAAACAATGAAGCACATTTTGTTCACAAACCCTAACTCAAATATTTCTAATAATGCACATATATAATCCTTATTTCTCCACCTTATGATTCAGAAATATTTGCTCAACCAAACACCTTAAAGAAGGAATAATGTCACCATACCTCTTAGCTTGCTTTGATGAAGATGAGCCCTCAAAACCTGTCTCAAAATATTCTATCTATCTTATGCCACTTCAAGGGTTAGTTAGCATAACACTTTTTCAACCATCCACATGAAAACCTTTCCTCAAAAAATGTGCACAAAAATATTGCTTTACAACTCCTTTTAATTTCCTAAGACAAGGCTTTTAATCAATGAACAACATCCTTCAAACTTTCTTTCACCATGCAAAAATACACACAATAATTAAACCACAAAACACCTTATAACTCCTACTTGTAAAGGCCACAAGTAATTTTCAATATTATCAACCAAAACCCTAAGTTCATACAACAATTTTAATTCCACTTTCATACACCTTATACCTCCAATATTTCTAAAAATTATTTTATCTTTATAAATCCACACACAAAAATCTGAAATGCACACAGTATTTTGATTTCAAGAACTTCAACCTTATGTCTCCCTAGATCAAGCAATATGCACACCAAACAATGCAAAATTAAAACCTTATGCCTCCCTAGGTCAAGCGCTATGCATACCTTAAATTTTAATAAAATTGCCTTGCCTCAAGTGCTACCACCGTGACTCAAACCTCCACCTTTTGTTGGCCTGCGTCCTAGTGCAAGCTAGTCTACCATGTGGGCTAGCTGCCCCCTTGGAAATATTGTGCACTACTCCCTTATTAGTTCACTACTCCTTGAAATGTGTGCACTATGATTTTTCTTCTCTCCCTGCCCACACAAGCTTTCCCTGAATACGAATCTCGATTGGCGCATTCAACCTTAGCCTCACTGCCCTCGATGAATGGTGCAAATATTTTTACCTCTCTCTACCTCCATGATTCGCATGCTCGAATGGATATCGAATGGTGCTACATCTCAACCTTAGGCCATGCAAATAATTTACCTTCTTATATACGTTTTCTTGCCCTTTGGAACTTTGACGTCGATGCTTGGAATATAATTATATTTTTAAATTTAAAACCTTTTGGCACCCAAATTTTAAACCTTTTAATTAATTATAATATTTTAAATCTTAAAATATTTAAATATTATAAATTAGACTTTTCACCTTTGGGCCTCTTTCTCACAAAATAAAGTCTTGTCTTTTTCTTTGCAAATGCCACCATGGAGAACTAATTAAACCTTTTATTTTTCTTGCAAATGCAACCATGGAGAACTAATTAAACCTTTTATTTTTCTTGCAAATGTAACCATGGATAACCTTGTCTTTTTCTTGCTCACACAACCATGGAGAATGCTTTTGCCTTGACAATTATTGCCTCATGTACCCTTTGAAGATATTTGCCTTGGAAGGTATTTCTCAACTATTTCACCTTTGACATCAATGACAACCAATGTACTCAATATTTCCAACAATCTCCCCCTTTGTCATTGATGGCAACCCTTTCTAAAAACTTTCTTTTACAACCACTGGATTCCAAATATGCTTCCCCTAAATGATTTCTCTCCCCCTTACTGAAATCTCTCCCCCTTTGACATCAATGGCAAAGGGACTCCTTTGGGGCTAAAAAATAAGACTCTTAGCTCAGCCCCCTCACCACCTCCTTTCCTTGAGGTGATTAATTTTGGGGTGGGAGTAAGACTACTCCCAACCTTCCTCTAAGATACTCAAAAGTTTCCTTTGGAAGTGGCTTAGTAAATATGTCCACAATTTGTTCCTTTGTAGTAACATATTCCAATTTGACTTGCTGATCCATCACCTGCTCTCTCAAAAAATGATATTTGATTGGAATGTGCTTGGTCCTTGAATGCATCACTGGATTCTTTGAAATGTTTATGGCACTTGTATTATCACATAGTATGGAGATGGGATGATCATGCTCTATTTTAAAATATTTTAAATTTTACTTCATCCATAACACTTGTGTACAACAAGCAACTATTGCAATGTACTCTACCTCTACCATGGATAAGGACACTGATGCTTGTTTCTTTCTTAGCCAAGAGACTAAACAATCTCCAAGAAAGAATGCTCCTCCACTTGTGCTCTTCCTGTCATCAATACTGCCTGCCCAATCTGCATATGTATATGTTGTGAGAGTGAAGTTGTTACTTCTGGGATACCAAAGTCCAAATTCCATAGTTCCTTTTAAATACCTGAGGATTCTCTTTATTGCTTGTACATGTGTTTCCTTTGGCACTGCTTGAAATCTTGCCACTAGTCCCACTGCTTGCATTATATCTGGTCTTGTAGTTGTGACATATAGTAAGCTACCAATCATGGATCTATACAATGTCTGATTTGCCTTAGGAGATTCATCATATTTACTCAACTTGCATCCTGTAACCATGGGGGTACTCACTGGTTTGCAATCCTCCAATTTGAAATTTTCAACATTTCTTTTATATACTTGGTTTGTGAGAGAAATACACCTTTTTCTAATTGTGAAATCTGTAATCCAAGGAAGAAGGACAACTCACCAAGCATTGACATTTCAAATTCATTTTGCATACACTTTGCAAATTTTTGACACATCTTATCATTACTACCTCCAAAAATGATATCATCCACATAGACCACCACAATCAACAAGTCATTTCCTTCATTTTTGATGTATAAATTGTTGTCATCTATTCCTTTTCTGAAACCTTGTTCTTGAAGATACTTATCCAACCTTGAATACCAAGCCCTAGGGGCTTGCTTTAGTCCATAAAGAGCCTTCTTTAATCTGCATACATAATCTGGCTTATCAGTCAGGTTGAACCCCTCAGGTTGCTCAATGTAGACCTCTTCTTCTAAGAAGCCATTGAGAAAAGCTGATTTTACATCCATTTGATATACTTTGAAGTTTTTGAAGCTTGAGAAAGCTAAAAATATCCTTATGGCCTCAAGTCATGCAACATGAGAAAATGTTTCATCAAAATCAATCCCTTCAACTTGTGCATAGCCTTTGCATACTAGTCTTGCTTTGTTTTTGACTACCTGACCATATTCATTTAACTTATTTTTGTAAACCCATTTAGTGCCAATTATATTCTTGTCTTTTGGTCATGGGACAAGTTCCCAAGTCTCACTTTTTTCTATTTGATCCAACTCCTCATCCATTGCCTTGACCCAAAATTTATCTTCTCTTGCCTCATTGAAATCCTTGGGCTCAATTTTAGATAGCAAAGAAAGATTTGCATGTTCACCTGTTCCTATTATCTTCCTCCTTGTTTGTCTTTCATCTAGATTTCCAATAATCAGATCTCTTGGATGATTCTTTTGCACATACCTGGATGGAGTCTTAGGTGGTGTTCTTTGTGCTTCATCTTCTTTTGATTCTTCACCTACTTCTTCTTGGCAACTTTCTTCTTCTTGATATACAATTTCTTGAGCTGGTTCTTTTGACCCTATTTGTTCATCAACTATCACATTTGTACTTTCCATAATTGTATGTGTCCTTTTATTATAGCATTTATAGGATTTGCTCTTAGTGGAATAGCCAAGGAAGATACCCTCATCGCACCTTGAATCAAACTTACCCAAATTTTTCTCTTCTCATCTAATGTAGCATTTGCTTCCAAAAACTCTGAAATACTTCACAGTAGTTGGTCTTCCTTTCCAAATCTCATATGGGGTTTTGTGATGATTTACTCTTACTTGAGCTCTATTGATGATATAGACAGTTGTATGAACTACCTCTCTCCAAAAACCATCTAAAATCTTAGACTCACTTAGCATAGCTCTAGCCATATTCTTGATAGTTCTATTTTTTCTTTCAACTACTCCATTTTGTTGTGGAGTCCTTGTTGCTGAGTATTCTCTTTTGATTCCATGTTGTTCATAGAATTCTATGAATTCATTTGAAGTGAATTCTCCTCCTCTATCTGATCTTAGACACTTGATCTTTTTACCTATTTTATTTTCTACTAAAACCTTGAATACCTAGAACTTCTCAAAAGCTTCTAACTTTTCTTTTAAGAATGCTACCCAAGTCATTCTGGAGAAATCATCTATAAATAGCATGAAGTAACTTTCACCTTGTAAACTCTTTGTCCTTGTAGGACCACATAAATCAGTGTGAACTAGTTTCAATGGTTCGGATGAAGAAAATTCTTTTGACTTGAAACTTGTTCTTGTTTGCTTACCATGCTGACATTGTGCACAAATTGTGCTTTGGGGTCTTTTTATCCTGGGTAAATCTCTGACTGCCTATTTGTTGCTTATTTTCACTATGTTGTCAAAGTTTAGATGACCCATTCTTCTATGCCATAACCAACTCTCATCCTCTTGTGATAGAAAATATTTTTCTCCTTTAATTTCACTCAACATGTAGAGATTGTTTGTAGTTCTACTGGCATCTGCAATAAGCTTTCCTGTCTTGGATTTCCTGATTTCACATCTATTTGGGTGAAAGGTGACTATGTGCCCCTGATCACAAAGCTGACTTACACTTAGTAAATTGTGCTTCAATCCCTTAACATACAATACATTTTCTGTCTTTGATTTTCCATTATCTAAACTCAAAGTCCCTTTTCCAACAATTTTTGTTGAAGCATTATCTCCAAATTTTACTGATCCTCCATTGATTTCTTTAAGTGAAAGAAATTTACTTTTGTCACCTATCATATGACTTGAACAACCACTATCAACATACCACTGATTTCCCTTATCTTGTGCATGAAGAGCTATCTGTACCAACATTGACTTCTCCTTTTCTTGTTCCTCTTTCCTTTTCCAAACTTTTGAAGTTGTATTATTTTGAACCTTCTGATCCTCCTTTTTTTCTTGATTCAGGAAACACTGTTTTACACCATTTGGCCTTGTGCCCAAAATTATTACATTTGTAACAGATGATATTGTTATCCATGAGAGGTGCAAATGAATTGAAATTTCTATCAACATTATTTCTCACATGGACCATGCAATGTACAACTCTATGACCATATTTGTTACATGAAAAACAATAACCATGGAAGAAATTTTGTAACCTATTAGATTGCCTTGAATGATATGGTCACATGATTCTTCCTTTGTTGTTTCTGTAATTGACTTTTGTCCATGATGTTTCTCTGTTTTCCTCTTCCTCGATACTTTTGCCTTTCAACATAGGTCATGGTGTAGCTCTAAAATTATCGCACTCATTTCCTCTAGGCTAATGGATCAGTGCCTTGAAGGAGAATGAGATAATAATAGTTCTACACCTCATAGGAGAGGCACTTGAGATCATACCCTCTTTGGTTATTTTTGGATTAATTGGGTGGGTTCACCAAGAAATATTTTATGGTAGTTTTCATGCATAGGTTTTAGAATTTGTTTGATTTAATCTTTTAGATAGTCTCACATACACCTAGTTTGGCCAATATGCAACTATGCTAACCTATATGCGATTTTGATTCACATGCAACCAAAAAATAATAGAAAATAGGAAATAAAGATTAATGCAATACTTGAAAATAAATTTGAAACTCTGATCCAGATCTGGATGACTGATTTTTGCAACTTTAATGCTTACTGTAGACAAGATCAGTCAAAACAGGGAAATATCAGGTGGTACAATTGAAGAACACAAGCTTATACTAAGAAGGGGGTGAACATTATAAGACCACATTTTACTTTTCCTTCCCAATAAATATTATGCAATGTAAATATATAAATATAAATAGTAATCAAAGCAATGCACAAATAACCACACACAATAGAGACACCAATTTAACATGGTTCACCCAATGTGGGCTACTTCATGGAGAAAATATTTCACTAAAATTTTCTCAATCAATATCTTGGGAATCCTTTCCCTATTAAAATGTTTATGGATCTCTATCCAAAGGAGACACCAATCCCATAATCAAGTTCATGGATCTCTATCCACATGAGAACTCATTTTTCCTTAGATATGACTAGTGATATTCTAAAAGAACTATTTCCCCCACTGCTCTGGCTAATGGATCTCTATCCACTAAAGACACATGTCCTCACTACCCTGGCTAATGGATCTATATCCATTGGATACTACCATCCTCTATACTCTATCACCTTAAAAGCTTTGTCTCAAATCTACACTAAACACAATCCTTCGATATAGCACAAATCTACTCAATATCTATATCTATTCTGGCACAAATATGTCCTCAAATCTGCACCAAACTCTATACTCGAATATATACTAAACATAGTCATTCAGTATAGCACAAATCTATCCTCAATCTCTATCTTATGATTTGCACTAAACATAGCCCTTTGGTATAGCACAAATATATCATCAATCTCTATCCTCAAGCCTTAACTCAAAGCTTGACTTAATCATAAATCAACTCTGTTGGATCTAACCCAAACATTAACTCAAGGTTTGAACAAATAAATCAATCAAATATGCTCTCAAGTATTATAAAATACTTATCTCAAATCTTCCTTGTAATATTCCACAAAATATCACACTAATCTATCCACAATTCCTCTATAGAACTTGTCCAAATTTTCTCAACAAGCCCTCACTAGAACTTGTCCAATTATGCTCTCAATATGTATTGTAAGCTTCCACAAAATCTCACACAAATATGTCCACAAGTCCTCTCTAGAACTTGTCCAAATCTTCTCAACAAGTCCTCACTAGAACTTGTCCAATCTCATAGAAACACAAGGATAATTTTTAGAGACTCAATATGTTTCACATTCATCACAATGCTCAATCACTTTCAATCACTTTTTTAGAAACATATAGATAATTGTTAGAGACTCAATTTGCTTCACACTCATCACAATGCTCAATCACTTTCAATCACACTTTTAGAAACATATAGAGATTTTTTAGAGACTCAATATGCTTCACATTCACCTCAATGCTCAATAACTTTCATTCACTCTTTTAGAAACATATAGATAATTGTTAGAGACTCAATATGCTTCGCATTCACAAACTCTCAATCACTTTCAATATTTATTTTATTAAAGAAACATATAGAGAATTTTTAGAGACTCAATATGTTTCACGTTCACCTACACTCAACCTCTCTCTCAAATCAATTCAGTATAGAGAACAATTTGCTTCATAGACCTTGAGCTATCACTTCAGACATCCACTTGACTAGTATCAACCAACTCTACTCAATCAATCACTCAATAAAATAATCCTTACTCACAAATCCTAGTCCAAACATATGAAAACTCATTCAAATATTTTCAACAATGCTTATCAACCAATATCACATAACAATGATACTCATGTTCTTCGCAAACCCTAGTTCAAGTTATTAACTCAAATTAATAACTTCAACAATAATGCTTAATAAAAAAGGTTTTATCAAAAACTCTTAATTCTAGAAAACCTTAAAGCATTAATTAAAAACACACTCAACAATGCTTAACCAAACAATCCTTTTCACTCCAAATTTTCATTCACAACTTTCAAAAATTACTCACTAGGAATAATATGCCCATATATTTTATTGGATGTAAAGGTGCCTTTAGAAAAATCTATCTTAATCACAATTTCCTTCTCTCCAATTCCAATGGTTAGACACAACAATATCACTTCAACACTTTCTCAAAAATATTCCTTAGACACAAAATAAGCACAACTCAATTTATGCCTTATTGCTTCCTTTTAAAAATAACACTCATCATACCATACATGAAAAATAATTTCTTTGATACACCTTATAAACTTATACTTAAAATAATATCCAACACTTCACAAACACCTTACAACTATTTCCAACCATTAAACCAAATGACATCAAAAAAAAATTAATTTGCATAACCTTTATAACTCCCCATGTAACCTTATAAACCAAATATAATGCAAAAAAATAATTTTTAATTTTTCAACAACCACTTCCAAAATTTTTGGTGCCTAAATTCCAATGCATACCTTTCTTTCACCTCTCTATTTTCCAAGTTAGAAGTGTGAAAATGAGCTCATTTGACCAATTTTGGGCTTAAAAAGCACTAGAATGAGCATGGTCATCCTAGGGTGGTATGACTGAAAAAATTGCCAAAAATCCCACCTTGGGATGGACATAGACTATGCAGATGTCCCAACCTAGGATGGCCAAAAAAAAATCCCATAAAAATAGCTAAAAAATACCAATAAAAGGGCCTAAAACACACCAAAAATAGGTCAAAATCGATGAAATTTACAAAGGATCAAGATTGAACACAAATTGCTCATGTATGAATGGAAAATTCTTCACCTAAATCCATAATAATGACATTGTGGTCATACCACTCCATGGGAATAAGGTATTCAGTTCTATTCTGCCATGAAATATAAAAAAAATAATCAAAATCCTCACAAAATTGATAAATATTACAATGGATTAAACTGAGGGTAATCCCAATCTAGTCATATGGGTCAAGCAAGTCATAATTTTTATCATTGTTCATGCCCTCATTGAATCATATCTTGAGGTGGTAGTCATAATAACGAATTCATAATCAAAATCAACACTTAAACACTCAAAAGTGCAACTTGCATACATTCAAAAGAATCATTGTCAAAGACAAATTTCAAGCCTACGCTGGGGTAAATTATTAAGCACAAATTCAAAAAAAATTCTTGGTATACTTAAAGCCTTAGTACATGTATCTCAAAATAGGAAAAACAAGGAACTAAGACCAAGTATACCCTACCCCTAAAACTGTCATTACAGTGCGACTGAAAGGTATACCAAAATCAAACCTTCAATTATGTCAAAAGCAAGGATTCCAAGAATGTATGCTCTTTTAATAATAGAGGCATATAAATTTGGTTATTTTACTGAATAAAATTAATCATTTGATTATTTAGTTACCTATTTTTGCTCTGCTATCTATTTCACATAGCAAATCTAAAAAATGGGCATCTATAGACACTAAAATCATGTAAATCAAATAATATTGCCATGATGCCACTCTTATCGACACCATATG
Source organism: Wollemia nobilis (assembly GCA_028583015.1). NCBI lineage: Eukaryota > Viridiplantae > Streptophyta > Pinopsida > Araucariales > Araucariaceae > Wollemia > Wollemia nobilis. The sequence goes on along the minus strand of JAQPPZ010006195.1, from coordinate 5,559,806 downwards.
GACCCATTGGGAAACCCTCAGGGGTTAATTAGGGGTCCTAACCACTTTTATGAAGGTTTACTCCATTTTGGGAGGTTTTGGGCCATATAGCCATGGTCATCCTACCCCAGGATGACCACAGGTCATAGGTGTCCCACCCAAGGATGACCACAGGAAACTATCCCTAGGTGGGACAACCATGGTCCAGAATCCCCAAAACATCAAGGGTTGATAAATGACAATCAATTTCTACCATTTATACCACCCAATAACTTATTATTGTTGGAAATTTGAGTTATTTTATGTTGTCATTGATGTCACATGGATCATTGATGTCACATTGAGTTTTGGTGGCAAAAGCACTTCATAGATAATCATCTATGATATTTTGGAGAGCATGGATATATACAGGGTTTTTATGAAAACCAAGGCAGGAAAAATAAAAGGTTTTATTTAAAACCATGGTGGGCTTATGTGGAAAGGGCTTTTCTTAAAAGCCAAGGTGGAATTTTGTTTCATCGAAAAAGGACCTCCGGTGATGAAGATATTAAAGTTTAAAGTTTAAGTTTAAATTAATGGAGGGCCGACCTATGTGCAATTAATGGAGGTTGGCATATATATATGTAAAGGTTTCAATTTATTTCGGAAATGGGGCATATTATATATCGTCGGAAAGCTTATTTCGAGGGCTATTTGACTAACTTATTTAGAAGGAGAAATAAGGTGTGTGTAAAGAGATATTTCTGATTTTGCAAAGGGGTTCCAAAAGTGAAGTTTGCCTTGTTCTTTTTCAAGAGGATTAATTCTTTCATGAGGTGACAAGGTATGCAATATTGTGATTTATTTTATTTTATGGTATAAGTGGTTTTGGGAGTGAAAAGGTTATGCAATGTTTTGATTTATTTTATTTTATGGTACAAGTGGTTTTAGGAGAGATAAGGAAGTTGTGCAATTAAAGGCCTTGGTGATGATTATTGAAAAGTGGAGTAATGTTGATTATTTTGTGATCTACTAACCCTTGTGAAGATTGGCAAAAGAATTTTGTGATTGTGGCAGATTTACAAAGAGGTTTTTTCATCTTCATAAAAGGTATGGGCACATTCTCCTATTGATTGTTTATGGTGGTTGATTTCTGAAATATCATTGGAGGGAAAAGGATTGTTTGTGGTTTCCTTTTCGAAAGTGGTTGGTTGAATGCTTCAAGGTTTTCTAAGTTGAGAGTTGTGTTTAAACCTTGTTTTATAAGCATAGTTGTTGAAGCCCATTGGTTGTGAAAGAACTTGAGTTAGAAAAGAACATGAGTATCATTGTTATGTGAGATTTGTGGTTGAGCATTGTTGGAAACATTTGAGTTGGTTGATACATACTTGGACTAGGGTTGTGTGAGAAAGAGTTGTCCCTTGTGATGATTGGTTGAGTTGAGTTGATTGAGCCTAGTCAAGTGATGTGTGAAGTGATTGTTCAAGTTCTATGAAATAAACTATTCCATTATTCTATGTTGAGTTGAGATTAAGGTTAGAACATATTGAGTCTCTAACAATTCTCTTTATGGTTCTATAATACTTGAGTTGAGTTGAGGATTGATTTGAGGTTGATTTGAGTTGAGAGTGAGATTAGAACATATTGAGTCTCTAAAAATTCTTTTTATGCTTCTATGAGTTGAGTTGAGATTGATTTGGGTTGAGAGTGAGATTAGAACATATTGAGTCTCTAACAATTCTCTTTATGCTTCTATGAAGTTAATTTGAGTTGAGATTGCCATTCATTGTTGAGTTCATTTTGAGTACTACTTGAGCATGATTGATTGAGCCTTTGAGAAGGCCTTTGGGATAGATTTGAGGATAGTTTTGGGACAAGTTCTTAGTGAGATTTTTGGAGCATATTTGGGCAAGTTCTTGGTGAGCTTGCTAGAGCATATTTGGGCAAGTTCTTGGTGAGCTTGCTAGAGCAGATTTGGGCAAGTTCTTGGTGAGCTTGCTAGAGCAGATTTGGGCAAGTTCTTGGTGAGCTTGCTAGTGTAGATTTGACAAGTTCTGTGTGAGCTTGTTAAGCAGGTTTTGTGTGAGCCTATTGAGCAGGTTCTTAGTGAGCCTATTGATAGAGCTTTGGAGGTGACAGAGTATAGAGGATAGAGTCTCAGTGGATAGAGATCCAACAGCCAGCACAGTTGAAGATAGATCTGAGTGAGGAGTCTTCAAGTGGAGAGAGGTCCACCAGTTAGTGCAGTAGAGAGACAGAGTCTTCTAGAAGATCACATAGCCAGAGCAGAAGGGGAAAGAGTTCTCCTATGGAAGAGATCCATGAACTTGAGATTAGGGGATCAACATCTCCTTTGGATAGAGATCCATAAACATTGTAATTGGGAGTGATTCCCAAAGAGATTGATTGAGAAAGTTTTAGTAAAATATTTTCTTCATGGAGTAGCCCACATTGGGTGAACCACGTAAATTGTGGTGTCTCTATTGTGTATGGTTTTTGTGCATTGCTTTGATTACTGCTATTGATACTGCTATCTTTACACAACATAATATTGATTTGGAAGAAAAAGTAAAAAGTGGTCTTATACTGTTCACCCCCCTCTCAGTATAAGCTTGTGTTCTTCAATTGGTATCAGAGTGGGTTCCTTCGAAAAGGCTAACAGCTTGAGGGCAGATTCTACAAGAACACAGATGGCTTCACAGAATGGATTATCTACAAATAAGGCTCCATTGTTTGATGGTAACAATTATGCTTTCTGGAGCATGAGGATGAAGAACTACTTGATATCACAAGGATATGAGGTATGGCAGATGGTTGAAAAAGAGTATAAGGTTGAAGGTGATCCCGAGGAAGATAAGACTACCAGGAAATTGGTTGAGATAAATGCAAGAGCAATGAATTGTATTTTGAGTGGGCTACGTGAGACAGATTTTGCAAAGGTCATGGTATGTACTTCAGCTAATGAGATGTGGACCAAGTTGAGGAATACTTATGAAGGAGATTCCAAGGTAAAGTTGGCAAAGAAATCTTACTACATTGTAGAAGCAAGTGATAATTCAGATTACAGTGATAAAGATCAGTCAGATGAAGAAGAATGTACATTCTTTGGAATAAGTGAAGAAAAGCAAGAACACCTATTCCTAGGTATTGAAGTTAAAGAAGAGGATGTGCCTATTGAAGAAAGACATGAAGAGCTTGCCATAGCCATTGAGCAAGCAGATAGGTACAAGAAAGGTCTAAGGATACTAAAATGCTTCATATGTGGAGATTTTGGGCATATAGATGATGATTGCACATACTACAACAATTACAACAAGGAAAGTGTATTTGAAAAAGAAAGCAACAGTTCTAGTGACAATTCCAGAAGTAGTGAAAACAAAGAAGTCTCATTTTTGGTAATAGAAAAGGAAGAGGATGAGCCAAGTAAACAAAAATCAGAAATCAAAAGGTTAAAAGAAGAATACAGGAATCTTGAAAACAAGATTCGAACAGATGTCAAAATCAGAGAAGAACTACTTCAAACAATCAGTAATCTCGGAGAAGAGCTTCAAAATGCAAAAAGGATAGAAGAGAGGATGAATGAAGAACTAAGGGTAACAACGACAAGACATGATACATTAGATGAAAAGATTCAAAAAGGAGTGGAAACTTATTTTAAGGTTGTATCTTACTTCCAAGAAAAGTCACACTCAAAAGGAAAGGAAGTTCTAAAATATGAAAGCAAGGAAGCACCTAAGATTTGTGAGGAAAGTTCCAAAGTTCCTATGGCTCCAAATATTCAGTTTGGTTCTTGTTTTGAGATAGGTGAATCAAGTTCAAAAGGAAAAGAAATTCTTGAAGAGAAAGGCAAGGAAGAGGTTTTAGATGCTACAAAGAAGGTTCAAGAATGCAATGCACAAGTTGAAGATGATCATAAGGATAATGGTCAAGAAAGGTATGAGGAACCAAGGCATGAACAAAGGGCTTTTCAAGGATATTGTTTTTCTTGTAATGGATTTGGACACAGGGCTATACATTGCAGGATCCATGGATCAAAGAAGTTTGATTTTTCTAGAAGAAACTTCAAGGGAAGAAGGTATGGTTTTCAGGGACATTGCTTCTCATGCAACAGGATTGGTCATAGAGCTTTTCAGTGCAAAGGAAATGAGCAACATGGTTTTGGTTTTAGAGCTACACATTTCAGAAGTCATGGTTATAATGGTCATGAAAACAGAGCTTCACAATACAGGGTTCAAGAAAGGAATGGATATGGAAATTATTTTAAGAATAATTTCAGGACATGGGCACCATCCAAAGGCTACAATATCAAGTGTTTTAATTGCAATAACTTTGGGCATATTGCAAGATGGTGTAGGACTCAATTCCAAACAAGTTCTAGACAAGAAGATCAAGTAATTCATCAAGAGAAGGATATCAGAAAAACATGGAAGGAAGTTGATAGAGGAAAGAAACAAAGTGATATGGGAGTAAAAGTACTCCCACCCCAAAATTAATCACCTCAAAAGAAAAAGGGGTGAGGGGGCTAAGCTTAAGAGTCATATCTTTTAGCCCCATAGGTGTCCCTTTTGCCATTGATGTCAAAGGGGGAGAGATTTGAGTAAGGGGGAGAGCATTGAGTTAGGGGGAGCAGCCTCCAAAGAGAGTATTGAGTTAGGGGGAGCAGCCTCCATAGAGAGTATTGAGTCAGGGGGAGCAACTTTGATTCTCAGAGATGGCTTTTGCAGTGATTGTAGTGATTTGCATTAGAGGTGTTGCCATCAATGACAAAGGGGGAGATTGTTGGAAATTTGAGTTATTTTATGTTGTCATTGATGTCACATGGATCATTGATGTCACATTGAGTTTTGGTGGCAAAAGCACTTCATAGATAATCATCTATGATATTTTGGAGAGCATGGATATATACAGGGTTTTTATGAAAACCAAGGCAGGCAAAATAAAAGGTTTTATTTAAAACCATGGTGGGCTTATGTGGAAAGGGCTTTTCTTAAAAGCCAAGGTGGAATTTTGTTTCATCGAAAAAGGACCTCCGGTGATGAAGATATTAAAGTTTAAAGTTTAAGTTTAAATTAATGGAGGGCCGACCTATGTGCAATTAATGGAGGTTGGCATATATATATATATGTAAAGGTTTCAATTTATTTTGGAAATGGGGCATATTATATATCGTCGGAAAGCTTATTTCGAGGGCTATTTGACTAACTTATTTAGAAGGAGAAATAAGGTGTGTGTAAAGAGATATTTCTGATTTTGCAAAGGGGTTCCAAAAGTGAAGTTTGCCTTGTTCTTTTTCAAGAGGATTAATTCTTTCATGAGGTGACAAGGTATGCAATATTGTGATTTATTTTATTTTATGGTATAAGTGGTTTTGGGAGTGAAAAGGTTATGCAATGTTTTGATTTATTTTATTTTATGGTACAAGTGGTTTTAGGAGAGATAAGGAAGTTGTGCAATTAAAGGCCTTGGTGATGATTATTGAAAAGTGGAGTAATGTTGATTATTTTGTGATCTACTAACCCTTGTGAAGATTGGCAAAAGAATTTTGTGATTGTGGCAGATTTACAAAGAGGTTTTTTCATCTTCATAAAAGGTATGGGCACATTCTCCTATTGATTGTTTATGGTGGTTGATTTCTGAAATATCATTGGAGGGAAAAGGATTGTTTGTGGTTTCCTTTTCGAAAGTGGTTGGTTGAATGCTTCAAGGTTTTCAGAATTGAGAGTTGTGTCTAAACCTTGTTTGATAAGCATAGTTGTTGAAGCCCATTGGTTGTGAAAGAACTTGAGTTAGAAAAGAACATGAGTATCATTGTTATGTGAGATTTGTGGTTGAGCATTGTTGGAAATATTTGAGTTGGTTGATACATACTTGGACTAGGGTTGTGTGAGAAAGAGTTGTCCCTTGTGATGATTGGTTGAGTTGAGTTGATTGAGCCTAGTCAAGTGATGTGTGAAGTGATTGTTCAAGTTCTATGAAATAAACTATTCCATCATTCTATGTTGAGTTGAGATTAAGGTTAGAACATATTGAGTCTCTAACAATTCTCTTTATGGTTCTATAAGATTGAGTTGAGTTGAGTTGAGTTTGATTTGAGTTGATTTGAGTTGAGAGTGAGTTAGAACATATTGAGTCTCTAACAATTCTCTTTATGCTTCTATGAGTTGAGTTGAGATTGATTTGGGTTGAGAGTGAGATTAGAACATATTGAGTCTCTAACAATTCTCTTTATGCTTCTATGAAGTTAATTTGAGTTGAGATTGCCATTCATTGTTGAGTTCATTTTGAGTACTACTTGAGCATGATTGATTGAGCCTTTGAGAAGGCCTTTGGGATAGATTTGAGGATAGTGTTGGGATAGATTTGAGGATAGTTTTGGAAAGTTTTGTGAGCTTGTTGGAGCATATTTGGGCAAGTTCTTGGTGAGCTTGCTAGAGCATATTTGGGCAAGTTCTTGGTGAGCTTGCTAGAGCAGATTTGGGCAAGTTCTTGGTGAGCTTGCTAGAGCATATTTGGGCAAGTTCTTGGTGAGCTTGCTAGAGCATATTTGGGCAAGTTCTTGGTGAGCTTGCTAGTGCAGATTTGACAAGTTTTGTGTGAGCTTGTTAAGCAGGTTCTGTGTGAGCCTATTGAGCAGGTTCTTAGTGAGCCTATTGATAGAGCTTTGGAGGTGATAGAGTACAGAGGACAGAGTCTCAGTGGATAGAGATCCAACAACCAGCATAGTTGAAGATAGATCTGAGTGAGGAGTCTTCAAGTGGAGAGAGGTCCACCAGTCAGTGCAACAGAGAGACAGAGTCTTCTAGAAGATCACATAGCCAGAGCAGAAGGGGAAAGAGTTCTCCTGTGGAAGAGATCCATGAACTTGAGATTAGGGGATCAACATCTCCTTTGGATAGAGATCCATAAACATTGTAATTGGGAGTGATTCCCAAAGAGATTGATTGAGAAAGTTTTAGTAAAATATTTTCTCCGTGGAGTAGCCCACATTGGGTGAACCACGTAAATTGTGGTGTCTCTATTGTGTATGGTTTTTGTGCATTGCTTTGATTACTTGCTATTGATACTGCTATCTTTACACAACATAATATTGAATTGGAAGAAAAAGTAAAAAGTGGTCTTATACTGTTCACCCCCCTCTCAGTATAAGCTTGTGTTCTTCAATGATATATTGGGATACTGTATAGGCCATTAGAAAATGCAAATTGGAGGTCCAAATTGGAGGTCTCTTGCACCTAATGCATGGCAAAGGCATTGAAAAGTGGTGACACTTGTGTTGCAAGCCATAAAATTTCCCCTTTGCCTCATTTACCTTTTTAGGATATAAATTGAATTTTTTTCATTCAATTTTAGAGGGAGCTCTTTGAAATTATTCACCATGCAGTGTTGTCGAGATTCCCTCTCACCTTTTGCCCTCATGTTTGCCCTTAGAAACCTCATCAATCGAAGGTATTTTCAAGGCATACCCAAATATGTACATCCTTTTCAAAACCTATCCATTCCTGTGAGTTAATTTACCAAATTTAACAATAACACCCCTAGGAGGATTCTAGACCAAATCCCACTAGAATTAGTGGCAAAAACCACCTTTTTTTGTGGTCGTCCCCACTTGGGATGGTTAAGAGTCTTAAATGGATCACCCTAGGATGGCAATGAATTGGCATAGAAATTTAAATCAATTTTAGTGTAGATAAATTATAGAGTAGTATATTATTATCATACTTGAATTTGGTGAATTTCGGAGCAGTTTTTGACCATCAATTAGGGTTTTTATAATGACGGTCCTAATTGGCCCACCCAGTGACGATGACAAATTTTGCTCATAATTTTAGTTCAATTTATGTATATATCATTATAAAATTAGATAATATACATCATGCTAAGTTTTTATGGCATTTAGAATAGTTTTGCATTCTCTATTGCACTTTTTGCACCTTATGTTGCATGCATTTCATTGAATTTGCCTTAATTTGCACATGCTATTAACCTATTTCAATTTCTTATGTGTAGGTACATGTTTTCCAATGAATGAGAAAGAAGATAAAGAGTTGAATAAGGATAGATCAAAGCAATTGCAGTGAAATCCCTCTCTTCAATCGTGAGTGTGAGAAGAACATTGAAAGCACACCATAAGTTTGTGAAAGGATTAGATCCTTCAACATTGTAATTTGAATTGTATCAATTTGAGAGCCCTCAATGGGAAATTTTATAACCTTTTATTTGGAAAATTAATCAATACAAATATATTCCCCCCATTCCTTTCAAAAATTTATTATTTATTGTTTACTTTATTGTTGCTTTTGAATGCTTGATCAGAACAATAGATGCAATTCAATTTCCATTTCTAGGTGCATCATTTTTTCTCTCTACATGCAGAGTTTGGTCTATTTGCGGGACTATGTAATGATATTTTAGTGAATATTTGTTTATATTTCAGAAGTTAACACACAATATAATGTATCCATTCTTTTTCCTGACTAGAGCCAAGTTAGCTACCCAAGTAGAATGCTTGATTGGTAGATAATTTTGGCCTCGAGCAACTTCAGCAGTTCCTGTTTCATTAGAGATTTGAACTTGGGATTCACCGTTCTTTTATTTTGTCAAAAGGGTTTGGAACCTTCTTCGAGTTTGATTGTATGAGCATAAGGTCTCTTTAGAGTAGAATTTAAGGTTACCATAAGTCTAGGCTATGATTTCAGAGAATTTTGTACATAATCCTCAAATATGGTCCAATTATTCTTCTTTAGTGTTTACTCCTACTTTAATAGATTTATCTAATTCCATTTGGATCCCTTTGTATCTGTGTTTTTCAACTTTCAATTTATGGCCATTTGACCTATCATTGTTGTCAAATAGGATTTTGAGAGTGATCAATCCTTTTGGGATATGGTTGTTTTTTAATTGGATCATACGTTCATCTTCTTCATATTTACACATTCTATCATTTGAGTAGTTCATATCATGGACAAGAAAGTCCACTATCTATTCATAATTTTTGAATACTTGACAAAAGGTATCTCTATCTGGCATGGAGGGCCTGTATATCAGTCTCACTATCTTATATTTCTAGATGATATTGTTGATAGGGCAAAAATGTGTGCCTAATGAAACCAATAAATCTGCATGAGTGTTATTTTCTCGAGGAATTGATTTGAGATTTAATGCCTCAAAAGCTTCTAGCAAGTCCAAAACTTTTTTACTATAATATTTAAGGTAATGTTGCTTACTCACACATTTCTTAGTGACCCAATTCACTATTAATTCAGAATATCTAAAAATATGGAGTTGTTTAATACCTAGCTTCTTGGATTTCTTAAGGCCTAAGTAGAGTGCTTCATATTCTATTGCATTTTTAGTGCAACTTCAGGTTAACTAATAAGAAAAAAAGTTCTCTTTGCCTGTTGAAGATATTAAAACAATACCTTCTCCTGCTCCATTTTTGCATCTGGCACCATTGAATAAAACTTTTCATAGTTGATCGATAGGTGATTCTACCTGATAGAGGGGATTGGGGTTGTTTTTATCGAGGTTCATGATTAAGTAGCTTCCAATATTAGTTTCAATAATTGCATTGAAGTATTCAAGAGAGAACTGGTCTTTTTATTGTAGTACATTTAGAGCTTCCTCCATTAATTTTAAGTCTTCTAGTTCTTCTGTCATCATATTTACTATAGTGGCATGTTTCCCTTCTTCTTCAAGTTTTTTGATATGAAAGGTTGAAGGTTTCTCATTGATTAAGAACACAAGCTTATACTGAGAGGGGGGTGAACAGTATAAGAACACTTTTTAATTTTCTTTCCCAATAAATATTATGCAATGTATCACTAGAAATATCAAAAATAGTAATCAAAGCAATGCACAAATCACCACACATAATAGATACACAAATTTAACGTGGTTCACCCAATGTGGGCTACTCCACAGAGAACATATTTCACTAAAATGTTCTCAACAAATATTTTGAGAAATATTTCCCTATTACAATGTTTATGGAACTTTGTCCAAATGAGACACCAATCCCCTATTCAGGTTTGTGGAAGTCTATCCATAGGAGAAATCCTTTATCCTTTACTCTGGTTGGAGATATTATAGAAGAATTTCTACCTCCACTACACTGGATAATGGATGTCTATCCACTGAAGACTCCTATCCTCACTCAAAAGACATGTCCTCACTAACCTAGCTAATGGATCTCTATCCACTAGATACTATCATCCTCTATAATATATCACCTCCAAAGCTTACTCTCAACTCTATCTCAAATATGCACTAAACACAGTCCTTTGGTCTAGCACAAATCTACTCAATCTATGTCTTTGGTCTGGCACAAACCTGTCCTCAAATATACACCAAAATCTATCCTCAAATTTGCACTAAACACAGTCCTTTGGTCTAGCACAAATATTTCCTCAATCTCTATCCTCAAGCCTTAACACAAATATTGACTTAAAAAAAAATCAACTCTGCTAGATGTGCCCCAAACCTTAACCCAAGGTTTGAACAAATCACCCAATCAACTCTTCTCTCAAGTCTTCTCAAAGACTTATCTCAAATATACCTTGTAAGCTTCCACAAAATATCACACTAATCTATCCACAAGTCCTCTCTAGAACTTGTCCAATCTGCTCAACAAGTCTTCACCAAGACTTACCTTAAATCTGCTCAACAAGTCCTCACTAGAACTTGTCCAAATCTGCTCAACAAGTCCTCACTAGAACTTGTCCAATCCCATAGAAATATATAGAGAATTGTTAGAATCAATATGCTTTACACTCATAATAATAACTTTTAATATCTCCTTTTACCACAGAAACATATAGAGAATTTTTAGAGACTCAATATGTTTCACAGTCACAACAATCACTTTCAAACTCTCCTTTTACCATAGAAACATATAGATAATTGTTAGAGACTCAATATGTTTCACACTCACAAGAACTCAACTTCTTTCTCAAATCAATTCAAAATATGGAACAATTTGTTTCGCAAAACTAGAACTATCATTTCAACACTTCCACTTGACTAGGTTCAACCAAATCTACTCAACCAATCACTCAATGAAACAATCCTTGCTCACAAAAAATCTCACATAACAATGATAATCATGTTCTTTCACAAACCCTAGTTCAAGATAGCTCACAAATTCACATAACAATGATACTCATGTTCTTTGCACAAACCCTAGTTAAAGCATATGAAAGCTTTACTCAATATTTCCAACAATGCTTATCAAACAAGATTTCTAGAATCAAATTTCTTTCTAGAAAAAAACTAAACTCAACAATGCTTATCAATAAATCCTTTTCACTCCAACTTAGCATTCACAACATCCAATAATAACTCACAAGGAAGATGTGCCCATACCTTTTTTTTTATGACTATTAGACCTCAAAAAACTATTTTAAACACAATTTTCTTCTTTACCAATTTCAAAGGTTAGATGAAAAAATATCACACTAACACTCTCTCAAACATATTTCTCAATTACAAGAATAATAAAACTCAAATACACCTTATTACTCCTTTAAAATTAGCAATCATCAAATCATACATAAAAAATAATTACTCAATTACTCCTTATAATCTCCAATATTTAATTAACAACCTCCAAAATAAAACCCTCAAAAATAATACTACCTACCCTTTTATCTCCCTCAAATACTCAATAACCAATTTTAAAAATAAACTTTATCAACCTCCAAAATATTTATTTTTCAACCAACCTTAGCAAATCTGAAATATTTCATGCAACCTTGGCAATACAATAGCACATACCTTTTATCTCAAGCAAAAGGCCTCGATGGGTTTTGAACATGAGACCACTCCTAGCCAAGTGCCTTATCAAGGTGCTAGCCCACCACATGGGCTATGGGCCTCCACATGAATGATAAGGATCAATCCTTTCTCTTATCCCTTTCTGATTTGCGTGATGCAAAACAAAACACCCTATTCTCTTGTAAAATCAACTCGACATGTTTCAAACCTTGCTCTCCTTGCCTGTCGAACATCTTAGTGCCACCCGTTGTTTCCAACTACACTACACAACACTATGTAGAGAAGAAGAAGCCCTGATCCTATTTGTTTTATCTTCTACCACCAAATTCTTTCAAAACATGCGAAAACCTTACACTCTTCTTTGCAAACGAATATTTGGAGCTTTCATTAATCATTTATTATATTGGAGTTTAGACTAAGGTTCCTGACCTCTTTTTATACACGAAGGCCAATGCCTCAGGAACATCGACGTCTTATTCAAATTTTAAATTTGAATTAATTAATAACCTTTATAACCAAACCTTAGGGTTATTTAATTAATATAAATTAATTTTATAATTAAATTATAATTAATCTATAATTAACTTAATAACTTTAGAAGTGAATTAAATTAATTAATAAATTAATTTACAATGAAATTATTTAAATTAATTTAAATCTCCCCTTTAATATTATAATAAAATATTATAATATTCTTTTGCTTGGGCCTCTTCATTGCTCTTTGAATGTCATATGACCACCTGGAACCAGATCTAGCCAATTGGAGGCAGAATTTCCTTTTGCACTGATTGTGGAACTGCTTCTTCTTGCACTGCTTGCTGAAATTGACTCTTGACATCAATGAAAACTCAATTACTCAAAATGTCCAGCAATCTCCCCCTTTTTCATTTATGGAAACCCAATTATATTTTACAATTTCCTTAACATTTTTTTGTTCTGCTCCCCCTGGGAAACTAATCCCCATGACTCAATGCTCTCCCTTTAAATCAAATATCTCTCCCTTACTCAAATATCTCCCTATTTGACATAAATGGAAAAGGGTCACCTTTGGGGCTCAAGGTTAAGAATGAGTCTCTTAGCTTAGCCCCTCCCCCAAATCCTCTTGATATGGTTAATTTTGGGGTGGGAGTATTTCTACTCCTAGCATGCACTGATATTTATCTTTGTCCACTTTCCTTCTCATCTGATCATTTTCATTCCTCTGACTATTCCTATTCCTGCTTGTCTATGGAATTTTTGATCTACACCACTTTGTTGTATTTCCATAATTATTACACTTGTAACACTTAATATTGTTATTCATTGTAGGTGCAAATATCTTGTGATTTATCTTGGTGAAGCCATATCTATTCCTGTCATGAACCCTGCAATTAATTGCCTTGTGACCAAACTGATTACATGAGTAGCAATACCCATGAAAAATTTGTACGTTAATGGTGTTCCCATATTCCTATCTTTCATGTGTCCTGGACTGAGAATATTTTTGTCCAAACCTATGACATGAAAATCATCATACATTGAAATTACCTTGCCTTGACCTCATAGATCTCTTAGTCTCTTTTACCCTATGCTGGTTACTATTCCATCTGTTTCTCATTTGTGCATTGTTCCTTTCCTTGTTAAAATTTTTGTTGTCCAATTCATCCTTAGAAGTCACTCTCTATTACATTGTCCTCTTCTAAAGTTTCTTCTTCTTCAGAACTTGATGTTGACTCCTTTCCTTGTTTCATTTGTTCTTGTTCAAAACCAAGTCCTATTTTATTTGTTAACCATCTTTGTTTCTTTATAATATTATACAAATTCTTTGAGATCCTTCCAAACTTGTGTAACCTATTCTTAGGCTCTTTTATTTCTTTCATTAGTAGAGCCACTTCATGTTCTAACATTTCACATTCTAAGACCTTTGCTTCTAACTTATCTTTAAACTTCCTTGTATTAGCAATTGACTTGTTTAGATCCTCTATGAGCTTTCCTTTCTCTTCATAATATTCTTGAAACTGAAGCTTAAGTTGAGAGTTTTGCTTTCTTACCTTCTTTAATGCATCAAGGGTTTGAATAAGTTCACATTCAAGATCAACTCCTATTTTTAATTCTTCCTGTATTTTTTTGCCTTTGAAAACATCTTCATTCTTTTATGACTTGTCTTCTATAGGATCACCTCCTTCTTCTAGTGCCATTAGAATATTCTCTTCTGGTTCTTCAAGTGTATCTTCATATTCATCATCACTAAAATTGAAACCACTCTTTGTACAACTATATTCAAGATGACCAAAGTTACCACATCTAAAACACTTGAGAATTATTGGTGACCTTTTCCTAACTTCTTCCTTTTCTTTTTTCAGAAATAGAACTTCATCTTTATCATTATCTGAGGAACTATTATCAATATCACTTGAGTACTTACTTGACTTGTATACATAGTAACTCCTCTTATATGTTTGAAAGAACTTCTTTCCTTGTTTACCTTGTCCATACTTGCCTTTATTTTGGTACCTGTAATTTTTTTATTCCATATTCTTATGATCCTATTTTTATTCATCATTGTTATTTCTAGATTCTTGAAAATCTATTGCATAGTAACCATACTTTCCATAATTGAAAAATATAATATATTTCACATCTTTAAATCTTCTTGGATCCTTGTTCCTTCTGCCATAATTTGCTTCTTCATCACTGGATGATTCATTGCTTAAATATGACTTCTTCCCCTTTGTATTTTTAGTATATTTGAAGGCTGCTTATTTTCAGAGATTAGGTTCCTCTATAGAAAAAATCTTTTTACTAAACCTTTTTGGGAGAGATCTTAAGATCTTATCACAAAAATCAGATTCTTGAACCTCAAGTCCAAGTCCTTCCATGGATTTAACAACCTCATCTAAATGGAATAGATAAGAACTAATTTTTTCCTCATCCTTCATTCTTAATTCTTCAAATTGTCCCTTGAGTTTTTGTATCTTTGCCCTTTTAACATTTTTTTCTCCTTCATATATGCTTTGAAACTTATCCCAAATTATTTTTTCTTATTTGCAATGCATAACCTTTATGAACTCTATTCTATGCAAACCTTTCAAAATTGCATTCATTTCTCTTGAATTTTAATGATGTATAATATTACCATATTTATTTGTATGTGGACTAGCTGGTGGTGTGTATCAATTTTCAACTACTTCCAATATTTATTTTTCAAGTGCCATCAGGTGAATCAACATTCTCATACTCCAAAATATATAATTGCTTCCATAAAATACTGGTGCTGAGTTATTTAAGGATCCACTCTTAGAATACATTTTTTTCTTGTAATATTTTTCTTCAATGTGTTAAACTCTTTCGAAGGATCCCGCTCTAATACCAATTGAATAACACAAGATTATACTGAGAGGGGGGATTGAATAGTATAAGATCACTTTTTAATTTTATTTCCCAATCAATATTATGCAATGTATCAATAGCAATATCAACAATAGTAATCAAAGAAATGCACAAATAACCACACACAATAGAGACACCAATTTAACGTGGTTCACCCAATGTGGGCTACTCCACAGAGAAAATATTTCACTAAAGTTTTCCCAACACATATCTTGGGAAACCATTCCATATTACAATGTTTATGGACCTTTGTCCAAATGATACACCAATCCTCTAATTAGGTTCGTTGATATATATCCATAGGAGAACTCCTTTATCCTCTACTATGGCTAGTGATCTTCTAGAAGAGCTGCTGCCTCCACTACACTGGCTAATGGATCCCTATCCACTGAAGACTTTTGTTCTCACTCAAAAGACATATCCTCACTGCCATGGCTAATGGATCTCTATCCACTAGATACTATCATCCTCTATAATCTATCACCTCCAAATATTTATCTTAGCTCTATATCAAATCTACACTAAATACAATCCTTCGATCTAGCACAAATCTACTCAATATCTATCTCTAGTCTGGCACAAACTTGTCCTCAAATTTGCACTAAACTCTATCCTCAAATATGCACTAAACACAGTCCTTCAATCTAGCACAAATCTATCCTCAATCTCTATCCTCAAGCATTAACACAAATATTGACTTAATCACAAATCAACTCTGCTATATCTACCCAAAAACATAACCCAAGGTTTGAATAAATCACTCAATCAACTCCGCTCTCAAGTCTTCTCAAAGACTTGTCTCAAATCTACCTTGTAAGATTCCAAAAAATATCACACTAATCTATCCATAATTCCTCTCTAGAACTTGTCCAATAAACTCAACAAGTGTTCACCAAGACTTGCCTTAAATTTGCTCAACAAGTTCTCACTAGAACTTGTCCAAATCTTCTCAATAAGTCCTCACTAGAACTTGTCCAAATCTGCTCAACAAGTCCTCACTAGAAATTTTCCAATCTCATAAAAATATATAGAGAATTTTTAGAGACTCAATATGCTTCACACTCACAATAATCACTTTCAATCTCTCCTTTTACCACAGAAACATATAGAGAATTGTTAGAGACTCAATATGTTTCACACTCACAACAATCACTTTCAATCTCTCCTTTTACCACAAAAACATATAGAGAATTGTTAGAGACTCAATATGTTTCACACTCACAAGCACTCAACCTCTTTCTCAAATCAATTTAGAATATGGAACAATTTGTTTCATAGAACTAGAACTATCATTTCAACACTTCCACTTGACTAGGTTCAACCAACTCTACTCAACCAATCACTCAATGAAAAAATCCTTGATCACAAATAATATCACATAACAATGATACTCATGTTATTTCATATTCCCTAGTTAAACATAGTCTACAAATTCACATAAAAATGATACTCATGTTCTTTTCACAAACCCTAGTTCAAGCATATGAAAGCTTTACTTGATATTTCCAACAATGCATATCAAAAAAGTTTTCTAGAATCAACTTTCTTTCCAAAAAAAAACTAAACTCAAAAATGCTTATCAATCAACCCTTTTCACTCCAACTTAGCATTCACAACATCCAACAATCACTCACAAGGAAGATGTGCCCATACCTTTTGTTTGATGAAGAGTAGACCTCAAAAACCTATTTTAAACACAATTTTCTTCTTTGCCAATTTCAAAGGTTAGATGAAAAAATATCACACTAACACTCTCTGAAAAATATTTCAAAATTACAAAAATAATCAAACTCAAATACACCTTATTGCTCCTTCTTTGACTTTAGCAATCATCCATACATAAAAAATAATTTCTCAATTACACCTTTTAATCTCCAATATTTAATTAACAACCTCCAAAATCAAACCCTCAAAAATAATACTGCCTCCCCTTTTATCTCCCTCAAATATTCAATAACCAATTTAAAAAAAAAAACTTTATCAACCTCCAAAATATTTATTTTTCAACCAACCTTAGCAAATCTGAAATATTTCATGCAACCTTGGCAATACAATAGCGCATACCTTTTATCTCAAGCAAAAGGCCTCGACGGGTTTCAAACCTGAGACCACTCCCAACTGAGCACCTTATCAAGGTGCTAGCCCACAATGTAGGCTATGATCCTCCACATGAAGGGGAAGGCTCAAGCCTTCCTATTATCCCTTTTCAGTCGGTGTTGTGCAAAACAAAACACCCTCTTCTCTTGCAAAACCAACTTGGCATGTTTTGAACCTTGCTCTCATTGCTTGTTGAATGTCTTAGTGCCACCCACTATTGCCAACTGCGCTACATAGCACTGTGCGGGGAAGAAGGAGCCCTGCTCCTGTTTGTTTTATCTTCTAACATTGAATGCTTTCAAAACATGCAAAAATCTTATACGCTTCTTTGCGCATGAATATTTGGAGCTTTCTTTAATCGTTTATTGTATTGGAGTTTAGACTAAGGTTCTTGCCCTCTTTTTATACACGAAGGCCAATGCCTTAGGAATGTCGACACCTTATTTGAATTTCAAATTCAAATTAATTAATAACCTTTATAACCCAACCTTAGGGTTATTTAATTAATATAAATTAATTTTATAATTAAATTATAATTAATCTATAATTAACTTAATAACTTTAGAAGTTAATTAAATTAATTAATAAATTAATTTATAATGAAATTATTTAAATTAATTTAAATCTCCCATTTTAATATTATAATATTATTTTTCTTGGGCCTCTTCATTGCTCTTTGAACCTCATTTGACTACTTGGAACCGAATCTAACCAATTGGATGCGGACTTTCCTTTTGCACTGATTACAAAACTGCTTCTTCTTGTACTGCTCACTGAAACTAACTCTTGAAATCAATGACAACTCAATTACTCAAAATGTACAACAATTGAATATTTCTACTCCCTTTCCCTTGAATGGAATTTCCAAGTGTGAGTAATCTAATGATAAATATTCTCCTATTTTTGTGGTGAACTCTTTGGAGAGACACATACCAAAATAAGGTTCTAGGTACACTACCACTACCTCTTGTATAATTGTGAGTTGAGAAAATCTATGAAGAACTATCAAGATATATTTAATCATCCCTACAGGTTTAATAGGAGTTCTATCTATTTGTAAGATTCCAGGGCTACTCCTTGTGTATTCCATCCCCATGATGTCGTATATGGCTTTGGGTATCACAGTGGTTGTATCTCCAAATTCTATCATGTAGTTGTTTACCACCCATCCTTCTATTTGAAGAGACAGATAGAAGGGAGGGGGTCTATTTTTTCTTGTAGTGGATGTTAGACTTGCCTGTGTACAATTCCATTGAGTTGGGGTTCTATTCTTGTTTTCATAGATCTCAAGAATTCCTATAATAAATCAATATATCTTGGAAACTGCAAAGGTTCATACATAATTTCTTTGGAGGGAGTTTTCTTCAACTCTTAAACTATGTTGAATGGGGGATGTTTGACACTTTTCTCTTTTTCAATTGTGTTGTACATATTTCTATATCCCTAAGTAGCATCTATCCTTTGACGCTTAGTCATTGAGGGGTATCTCAATTTATCTCTTTCTTGTTCTTGCATCTCCACTTCCTTTCATAGGGGTGTTTATTTACATGCTTCTACTTCTTTTTGACCTGAAATTTGGGGAGCTTTCTCATAGGAGGTTCTTCTCTCAAATGGGTTCATCATAGGTGAAGGCACTTTCAAGGGATTAATATCTTGGGGGTCAACCTGCAAAGGTTTCTTTCCAGATCTGGTTAGAACAATCACTTTTTCAATAAAGGACATCATGAAATTTTGATTTTCTTCCCTTATCATGTTAATCTAATATTTGAGGGTTTTATTAGCCTTATCAATAGTTATATTTTGGGCATGATGTTGATGGATCATACATGATTTTTTACCATGTGGATCATTACATGTAGAACACAAGAAGTTTGACTTTGTTGAAGCATTAGTGGGTTCACTATATTCATTTGTGTAAACCACATTCGATTTGTTGTGATTTATACTGCTTGTGGAGGCTTGGTATCTTGTTACCTATGGAAATATTCTTGGTTGAGATTTTCTTTCTGCTTCTTCTTTCCATTGAGATCATTTTATTCATCATAGTTTTCAAGGTCGATTACAAATATTATAGAGTTGCAAGTTGAGGATATAGAATTGGTGAAGATTTCACCATAGGAAGTATAGGGATGGTAGGAAGCATTGGAGGAGTGAGAGATTCCTGTACTGCTAGGATATTAGGTTGCCCAGTACATTTGGGAAGACTTGTATTAGAAGTGGAAGCAAGACTTGGGAAATTCATACTGGACACTTGTGGCAGATCCTAGAAGATAGGCATTATCATCTTTGCAGGGAATCTCCCAATAGCAATTAGATCTCTTTCCACTTTCTAGGCTTCTTGGAAAATATTTGGGAAGGTAAATACTTGGGATTGCTTGATAGCCATGCTTATGTATGAGTTAAAATACCTCAGGTACTAATACATTGATTTTTCATCCATTGGCCTTAATCCATCAGGTAATCTCTACCAAGTTTGGCTAAATCTAATATTGAAGTTGACTATTTCCTCTTAAGGATGCTTCTTAATGATGGTGAACTAATTTAGCAGGAAAAATATATTAGCATTTTCATTGAAATATTCTACTAATTTACTGGAAATCTGGGCCCATGTGGATATGGTTTGGTTTTTGAGGGCTCTATACTAGTAGAGCATTTTATGTTTCAAGAAAATAACTAACAATATTATCATAACATCCTCCTTAGTGATGTTATGTATAGGTGAAAGTGCGACTACATATTTATAGTGTTCATAGACCATATTCCCAGTACCTTCATACTAGGGTAATGCATTTAAGGCCACTATTGGAATTGGGTGTTGAGCTACCAGATTCAGGGGGCTCGTATGGTTCAATAAATGGTAAGGTAGATTCAACTGATTTACATCCATTACAGCTACAATCCTACCTGATATTATAGGAATATAGGTAGTTGGAGTTAACGTTCCACTAGTGACAGTACTAGGGATGGTTGCAAGGGAAAGACTTGTGTATATTGTATTGAAAGTAGGTGAAGAAGTGGTTCTAGCAACTAATACAGGATTAGCTCTGAGGCTACCAAGGTGTAACTCAAAGAACTTGATGGGCTCTTCAATTTTTTTGCCTTAGATCTAGTTATCATATAAAATGGTATTCAACCATAAAGTAGATAAGGATTTTCTTAGGTTTCCTTTATTGGGCAAAATTTCCAAGTGATTCATAAAAAAAAAAATAGGACAAAAATAATCATCAGAACTTTGATCTGTATATATCATGGGATTGGGTCCCACCAAGCGTACCGAAAATTATTGGTGCAAAATCTTCCTTTGGTTAAATTTGTGCCCAAGACTTTACCAAAATTGAAATATCGGGTTGAAAACAAAGATTACCCAATTCAATCTCTAAAGGAGGTTGGTTCCTTGCTTTATTTTAGGAAAATGGGGAGAGTAAAATGCATAAATATGGAAATATAGCTATTGCTAAGAACATTTAGATGGTGCAAATTAGTTAATAGTAAAGAAACATCTATAACCTTGTATAGATAAGTATTTTTTAAACCATCAAATTAGAATAACTAGTCTTTTGGTGCATATTTTAATCAAATATAAACTTATTGGAAATGTTAATTTTATAGCTAGTTTAACCTGAAACGTAGAAATTCATAATGAGAATTAAAGTGATTTCTATTTAACGTAACTTATATAACAATCAAAAATCCATACATACTTTATAACAACACAAGTGAGCCAAAAACTGAAATGAGTAGTCTTTACTTGCTTTTAGAAGTATGTGTACATTGTCTTGTAAAAATACAAGAGTCAACGATTTGTTAGGATCACTCATATTATATATATATATATATATATATATATTACATAATAGAAAAACTAAAATTTGTTACAACAATATGCTCGTAGGCTCATTCTGGTAGAGTGGTAGTTAAGAGAGTATGGTATCTTCAACCAAAAATGGTTGAGATCTTCTTGTTACTACATATCCACCTTTATCTTCTTGGAGATGTCATGGCCCAACTATCTTCCAATTCTTTACTTCTAGCTCAAAAATATCATGAAACCACAATGTTTTTTCTTCACTTGCTATTTAGGCTCAAAAATATCATGAAACCATGATGTTTTCTCTTCACTTGGTCTTTCAGCTCAAAAATGTTGCAAGATCACAATGTTTCTCTTCACTTGGTCTTCCGAATAAAAAATATCATGAAATTGTGACATTTTCTCTTCACTTGGTCTTCCGAATAAAAAATGTCATGAAACCACTATGTTTCATCTTCACTTGGTCTTGCGGATCAAAAATATTGTGATATCATGATGTTTTCTCTTTACTTGATATTTCATCTCAAAAATATCGCGAGATCATGATGTTTTCTCTTCACATGGTATTTCGGCTCAAAAATATTGTAAGATCATGATTTTTTCTCTTCAGTTGGTCTTCTGGATAAAAAATATTATGAGATCATGATGTTTTATCTTCACTTGGTCTTCTAGATCAAAAATATCTTGATATCATGATGTTTTCTCTTCACTTGGTCTTCTAGCTCAAAAATATCATAAGATCACGATGTTTTCTCTTCACTTGGTCTTCTGGTTATTTGAGAAACAAAATATAGCGAGATCATGAAATTTCTTATACACTTAGTGAAACTTTGAGAACATCACTCCTTAATCCCCTTGATGTGGTCATTTTGACCTACAGGTATTATTGCAAGATTCATCAGGAGGAGATGAATATTGTCTAGGTCACTTACAAAAACTAAAAATCTTGGAGGAAAGAAAAATTAATTCTCTACAACAACTTAGAACATATTATCACAAGAAATTGTGTCCAAGATCCTTCAAATTTGGGGACCTAGTCCTTAAAGAGAACCAAAAGAACACCAATGCTGATAATAACCTCAAATAAATATTTGAGCTTAATTGGTTAGGAAATTTCATCATCATGGCCAAAATTGGATCTGAAGCCTACTACCTATCCACATTGGATTAAAAATAACATAAGGAACTAGTCAACATCATGCATATTAAAATATACTATACATAAAACACTATTTTTCTTGCTTTCTCATATGATTGAATACATGACCTCATAAACCTCAGAACAAAACAACACATTATACCTCTTGCATGACTTTCTAGTTTGCCTTATCATACTATAGATCTAGAAGGATTTTTATGATGCAAAAACCAATCCTTGTTACAAAATCCATTTGCATTCCATTCACATAGAAAATAATCATATTGAGCAAATCTCAGTCCCAAAAGGCCCATATCCTTCAAATATTCTTCTATATCCCACTTAATTGCTATCATATTTATTTTCTTCTTCTCTATCTCTTGTATTAAGTTATGTATGCCATGATCATCCATACCCTAATGACCCAACCTTCCCCATTTATTTTATCCCAATCTTGGGACACCCAACAACAAACAACAATCAATTACATTTATTCTTCTATCTTCCTATCTCTTGTCTATCATATTTCTTCTCTTCTTCTCCCTCTCTTGGGTTAAGTTATGTATGATGTGGTCATACATGGAATTGGTGACTCGTCCTCATCCATTTATTCTATCCCATATACCTATACATCACTACTATCAATATTACAATATAAATATTCTTCAACAAACAACTTTTTACATTGACACTTAGGATTATTTAATAGGCTCCTTTGGAGTACTAATTCTCCTCTAATGCAAGAAAATATTATAATTATTTGTGGGCATGCCATTCAACATAATAAAAACACTTTAGA
Organism: Wollemia nobilis; assembly: GCA_028583015.1. Classification (NCBI taxonomy): domain Eukaryota; kingdom Viridiplantae; phylum Streptophyta; class Pinopsida; order Araucariales; family Araucariaceae; genus Wollemia; species Wollemia nobilis. Next base: position 5,536,865 of record JAQPPZ010006195.1, on the reverse strand, counting down.
ATATCCTTCCAAATAAATCATGACATCTATTCATCACTTTCATCAAGCACAACTTATTTTACAAACCACCTATGGATGAGGAATCACATTCTACCAATATCTTGTAAATCCATAATCATTTGTGAATTTAAGTAGGCACTAGTTTAATGGGGTTATCTTCCCTAGTTTTTCTATCATCTAAGTTCACAAACTCATGCATAATACAAATTTCATCATCAACTCACTTACATTATAGATTGCATGAGCCAAGAAGCACTATTTACCTATTCTCTTATAGGTTGACAATTATTTGTGAATTTTATAAGGAAAAAAATAAATAGGATCATATTTACTATTAGATATATCATTTAATTATGCAATAAAACATAATTGAAATCCTCATGCACTACCTTTTCAAATTATCAAAAAAATTGTAGAGTTCCTTTGATCCAATATCTTGTAGGATTGTAATTTCTTGTGAATCTCACTAGGCTCTATATCAATGATGTCTTTACTTTCATCTTGATTTGTTGCAATATCCTACTATCATATATAAATCATGTCTCATTGGTTACCTCCAATAAACCATGTGGATTAGGAAACTTCCATATATCTAAAATCCTATAGGCCTACAATTATTTGTAAGTTTTACCATATACTAGATCTATGTTGTATTCGTATTCACCTGGTTTATTACATTAGCATTCTATCAAACATAAATCAAAATCTCACAAACTATTGTTTAAATAAATTATTCAAACTACAAATCTCCTTAATGATCCTACAATTATTTATAAGCTTCACCAGACACTAGACCAATAATTTCCTCGTAGCCGCTTGGTATTCTACAACAAAAAACCATCCACAAATCATACTCTCTTCACTAGCTACTTGTCTAATAAGTCATTTGGATTACAGGGTTGTGTTAATCCAATTTATTGTAAGTTTACAATTACTTGTAAACTTCACCAATCACTAGATTAATAGAGCTCTATTTTCTAATTGATTTATTATGGAAGTATATGATAACAAAAAATATTAAGAATATACATAATTACATCAGCACCTACTAAGGTAGATAGGTATTCTCTATCCATTTATACAAACATCAATATGTTAGTCAATGGATAGAGAACTTCCTCCATATTGATATGCTACAACAAACTATCATCTCTTCTTCTTCTCAAAATTCATTATATCATCAATACATCCAAAAAAATATAAAATATCCTCATTGACTTATATACCCTTAGGTAACATTAGGATATGATGATTAGCACTTTGTATATTCATAGCCATTTATGACTATGCTAAGAAGTCGAACATCAAATTATTGTGCTTCCTAATAGTCTATAAACTAGTACAAATGTTATCTTTACATCTACAATACGATCCTCCATACTAACTTAAGTTGACATAACAAGAAATACAACAGGAATGAGTGAGCTGAGGTTTAGCGGGTGCAGTGGAAGTGAGGGTTTGAATTTTTTGGGCAGGAATCTCAGCCAAGGTGGCAGAGGTAGAGAAAGTACAAAAGGGGTGGGTTGGAACCTTGAGCATGGATCAAGTGAGGATCTAGAGGAAGGCAATCAGACTATGATAGATTTGGAGACGGGCATCATGTGGGGGCTCGACCCTCCTTAGAAAGACCCCGACAAAAAACATACAAAGGACAATGCGGGGCCCAAGAAGTGGTTGTATTTTGTTGAGACTCTTAGAGGAAAAAGAAAGGATGTTCTCTCTCTTTCGCCCCTAGTTCTATTAAATAATAAAATTTCATCCTTGGCAAGTTCCATGAGACCTTTTCTTTCAATGGAAGAATTCTCCCTGGTAGGCAATTTTTTGGGAGGTAGGCCGGACATGGAGACTATCAGGGCTTGGGCGATGGGTAAATGGTGACTGGTAGGTAGCTTGGAGTTGGTAGCTCTAACTTGAGGGTTATTCATTATCTATTTTAACAATATGGAGGATGCTAACCATATTTTAACAGGAGGTCCTTGGTTTTTGGGCAAAAGGAGCCTTTTTATTAGACAATGGGGTGAAGATTTCGACCCTGAAAAGAAAAATATTAACATTACCCCTATTTGGGTTCTTCTCCCTAGTATACCTTCCCAGTTATTCAATGAATATTGGTTGCAAGGCATATCCAAAACTATAGGGGACCTGATATCCATTAACCATGCAACCTTGGCCAGGACAAGGATGACTCATGCACGAATCTACATAAATGCTAATTTGGATAATGAATTGCCAAGGTTTGTGGAGCTAGAGAATACTATAAAAAATAGCTAGTATAATATGAGAACAGACCGATATTCTATGCAGAATGCAAAAATCAAGGACATCTATGCAATCAGTGCCCTAACTTGGCAATGAATAGAGAAAAGCAAAAGCAGGGAATGCTAGACAAAGGAAATTTGAGGAGTTTCCCTGGTAGAGGTAATTTCAATCAAGAAAAATGTCTACCAAAAAAATAAAAGAGAGGGTGCAGGGTCCCAACAAGACAAATGAAACAATAGGTTGTCGACAACAAAAATACTCAGGTAAGTTCCAATCCTCTAGTTTCAAATAAATTTTCAATTCTATCCAATATGGGAGTAGGAGGATTATCGGAACACATGGAAGCCCAGAATATTTAAGCTAACCTTTCTGACTCTCTATAATCCCCATCCAAGTTAGGATCCTCAAACCCTAATTTTGAAATTATTATAAGCCTCGTGGGCATCACAAAGCCAAACCCTAATGTCTGATCTCTAGAATCCCCATCTAAGTAGGGATCGTTAAATCCTAATGTTGAAAATACTTCAAAGCCAAACCCTAATGCTGAAGAACTTAGGAATAAATTTTAAGCATTGGAAAATAAAAAATCTCATCTCCTTAACATCATCACTAGGAGCCATGTGAATCCTATTAAGGGGCCATCCCACAGACCAGGGGAATACAAGAAAAAAGGAGAAGATTTGGATGTAGGTGTGGAGATATATAAAACTCTTCAGACTGAGGAATATGGCAGTCCAATTCTGCAACAAATTGCCTCCCCCCAGTTTAGTCCTAAATAAACTAGGAGCACTGTGAAGTATCCTATAGATTTTGGCAGTGAAAAAAGAGGGAGAATATCAAATGCTGAGCATCAAAAAATTAAAACTGATAATGACATTGCTAATGGAAAACAAAGAACCTTGTTTCAACAGGTTATTCTGGGTTCTGAAGACAAAAAATTAGGAAAACCCCTTCAATGTATGGGGAGAGGAAGAAATACCAAAAAATCTAAATGAAGTTCCTCTCATGGAATGTGAGAGGCCTCAATGGCCTGCCCAAACACAGGGAAGTTAGTGCAATAAGAAATCAAGTGAATCCAACTATTATCATGTTGCAAGAAACAAAAACTGATGAGATTCAGTCAAAAAAAGTAGCAAAAAAAGTTTGGAATCAAAGGGAGATGGTTTCCAAATTAGCTAGAGGAGCATCTGGAGGCCTTATGACTTTGTGGGATACCCGGATAGTAGAAGGCACCATTATTCAGAAATATAACAGGGTTCTTAGTGTTTTATTTAAGGAAATAAAAAACAAGTCATGGATCCTTTCAAATATTTATGCCCCAACTTAAATTCAAGGGAGAGCTCTACTATGGGAGTACTTAGGCAATCTAAGTGAAATCTTCCATAATGTCCCTTGGATTCTGGTTGGGGATTTTAACACTCCTCTTTACCCTTTAGACAAAATGGGTGGAAATGGACCACCTATCAGGAGCATGGATGAGTGCAATGACTTTGTGAACTCCAACATGTTAATGGATGTAAAACTTAGAGGAGCGAATTATACCTGGAGCAATCGGTGGATAGGATGTCATATCATTCAAGAAAGGCTTGATAGGTTTTTTCTATCAAAGGAGGCTACAACTCTGTTCGGTGATTCTACCCTACAAGCCCTTCCTAAAATTGCCTCTGATCATAATCCCATTTTTTTGGAGATCCCTAACTCTTTTTCCTTCAAGAAACCTTTCAGATTTCAATCTATGTGGATCAAAAATTCCAGTTTCAGAGATAACTTAATTCAGTGGTGGCAGCAACCTGTCAGGGGTAGTGCAGCTTTTAAACTTTCTGGTAAATTAAATTTTATTAAGGAAAAGCTTCAAACTTGGAAAAAAAAGGTCTTTGGGAACCTCTTTGAAAATAAAAAATAGGTTGTTGAAAGTTTGAAGATAATTGATCATAGGATTCAACATGGTGTGCTGATGAAACTACTAGGCAGGAGGAACGAACAAACTAGCAGAGTTTCATAACATTTTGGCTTGTGAGGAAATCTATTGGAGGCAAAAATCAAGGGCTCTTTGGTTGAAATATGGAGATTCAAATTCCAAGTTTTTTCATGTCACCACACTTAGAAACAACAACAATAACAAGATAATTTTTTTAAAAAAAGCAGATGGTTCTATTACTCAGGACTTAATAGAAATCAGAAAGGAGGCAGTAACTTATTTCAATTCTATCCTTGGTCAGGAATCACAGTGCAATGAGGAGGCCAAAGATATTCTCTTGTAATCCAATCCTAGCATAATAAATGAGGATATAAACCTTAAGCTTATAGATCATTTTTCTGATGAGAAAATTAAGGAAGCCTTGTTTAGCATGGAGCCAGATAAAGCCTCGGGACCCGATGGCTTTCCCCCTCATTTCTATCAAGATTTTTGGGACATCGTAAGTGAGGATGTAATTTTTGCTATCAGATAATTCCAAGTAAGAAATCATATCCCAAAAGTTTTCAACTCTACTTTTATTTCTCTGATTCCTAAGAAGAAAACCCCTGAATATATGGTTGACTTTAGGCCAATTATTTTGTGCAATGTTTCTTACAAGATCCTAACTAAAGACATTGCAAATAGAATGAGAGATGTTCTGCCCTACATCATAGATCCATGCCAGGTAAGCTCTATCTAGGGTAGGTCAATATTGGATGGAGTTATCACAATTCATGAAGCTCTGCACTCTGCTCATAAGACTAACAAGTCTATTTTTGCCCTCAAGCTTGATATGAACAAAGCATTTGATAGGCTAAATTGGGACTTTTTGATTGTTGTCCTCCTTAAGTTTGGTTTTCACCACCAATGGGTTAATTTGATCAAAGAATGCATTTATAAAGCATGGTTTATGATTATGTTTAATGGAACAACTGATGGTTACTTTCAAATTCACAAAGGAATTCGATAAGAGGACCCTATCAGCCCCATATTATTCGTCATTGTGGCAGAAGCTTTAGGTAGAACCATAAAAAATGCTTGTAGTTCAAGGCTAATATCAGGAATAAAGGCAACATATCTCACTAGGGTTGTTTCTCACCAAAAATTTGTCGATGATACCCTTCTATTGACTAAGACATCGATGGTTGAGGCCAAAATAATTAAATACATCCTGTAACTCTACAAGGATGCTGCTGGTCAGAAAGTTAATTTAAGTAAAAGCAAGTTATATTTCTTGAACACCCCCATTCAAAGGTAAGGAAGGATTGTAGAAATTTTAGGGTGTGATATAGCAAACCTCCCCACTTTGTATCTTGGTCTCCCTCTTTTCATTGGTTCTCCGAGAGAGTCAATGTGGGACAAGGTTATTGAAAGAATTTAAAAAAAACTTGCTGGATGGAAAGGTCATCTTCTATCTCAAGAAGGAAAGCTGACCCTCACTAAGGCCTCTCTTTAGAGAATTCCAGTATATTTCCTCTCCATTTTCAAAGCCCTTGTGAAGGTTTTCCATAAAATTGAGAAACTCTAAAAAGAATTTTTATGGACTGGATCAGAGAAGAAAAAAATGATACACCTTGTAGGATAGACCAAAGTGTGCAGACCCAGGGAAAATGGGGGCTTAGGTCTGAGGAGAATTGCTCATATGAATTTAGATTTACTAGCTAAGTAGGCGTGGCACCTCATTTCTGGTGAAGAAAATGAATGGAAAACTATCATCAAACGAAAGTATCTTCAACATATGGAATTTCTAAGTGACTCAGTTCCAATCAGAGGTTCTACTTTTTAGAAAGCAATTCTCAATTGTAAGGAAATCATAAAAAAAGGTTTAATATGGTTTTTAGGCAATGGTGAGAGGATAAATGTTTGGAATGACAGGTGTGCTAAGGATGAACCACTGATGCAATATCCTAACTTAGCCCGAATCAGAGATATCATAGAAGAACTCATTGGCAAAAAAGTCTTCGATTATATGGTTGAGGACAGAGGCAGAATGAAGTGGAAACAAATAAGGATTCAGGGATTTCAAGCAGAATCAAATGATGTTTGTAACATTATCAAGCAATAGTTTATCCCCATGAGACCCAAGGAAGATCAAGTGACCTAGGCTCCTACGGAAAATGGGTAGTTCACTGTTAAATAAGCTTACAAGCTTCTGCTTGATGACGAGGATTTTGTCCTCCAAAAGGACTTAGTTTGGATAAAAAATTTAATTCCAAAAATTGTAGTCTTTTCACGGATGGTTATCTAAGGAATAATTCTAACCATTGATAATATGATGCGTAAAGTTATTTGTATCACTAATAGCTGTTATCTATTAGTGATAAGAGGCATTCAAATGACTCAAGACTTAGAAGGCAATTTTATCATAGAAGGAGACTCTATGCATGTTATGAATCTCCTCAATAATTGGAAAACACCTCCTTGGAGAATTAAAAAAATTGTTGAAGAGACTATGATCCTTTTCCAGGGAAGACAGGATAGAAAAGCCCAACATGTCTTTCGGGAAGCTAACAAAGTTGCTGATAAGATAGCCAATTTGGGTGTCGATGGTGATGAAATTTTCAAATGGGAACATGGTGTATTGAGTGAAGTAGAGGAGCTTATTCAAAAATAATGCCAAGAATGATAGTCAAATTTACCAACAGGGAAGGCACTGTAAGTTCGAAGTCTATGATAATTCCTGTCTCTTTTTTGAAATGGACTCACAATAAAAGTTATCCGAGATGTCAGTCTTGGTGGATGCTACTTGGAAATACCACAAAGACTAATGGGAACACTCACATGTCAGATAACATGGCTCCTAGCCATATTAGTAATTTGAGGTTGGTTGATAATCATAGGGAAGGAAAGAAATGACAATATAAGACTTCAAACCAGAGCCACATGGACCACCAGATAGCCACCGCCATAAATCTAGCCAGCAGGTTCACTTCTCCAAGGCTGATTGGACAAGATGATATGTGGTCCCAAAGCATGTCATATACGGAAGAAAGCAATTACCAAAGAATTATTAATAGTAACTGTCAATACAGATCTTGTGGGAGTTTTTTTCAATACTCTGCTATGTGTGTCCGCAACTTTTTGTTTCTCCACTGTTTCAAGGAAGGGATCTGTGTCTATTTTTTTTTTCATAATTATGATGTAGGTGTGTTTTATTGGGGTATACCAAAAATGTTGTATGGGAAGTTTCTTTTTGATAACAGGCTATGTGCCTTACCGGATGTAATGGCTTTGGCGACATGTAGATTTTACATATATAGGATCCTTAGTAAGGACATGTTCATCAACAACCCTAGGCTAATTTTTGTAAAAGGTTTTGGGTCAACCTATAAAACCTGGTATTAATGCTATAGTATCTTATCTACCAAAAAAAAATATCCTTCATACTAAAGGCCATGCTATCATATGGAACTTTTAGAAAAGGTGATTCCTTTTTCCTATGTTCTATGCATATACGATCATTTATACACACACTGAGCAAATAAAAAGGGCTTCTCCTTTTCTAGGATTGTTCATATGAATATGTTGCCCTCGGTCTAAGATACATTTTTTGTTTCATAAATTCTCAAATCTTTCAATACATCATATTTGCTCCAGGTACCAGCTCTATTCCTCATGTATCCATAAATTCTTGCATATGCATTAGATAAAAAACCTATGTCCCTAGAATTTTATCTTATGCATTTACAAGTTTAAGAAATAAACATTTTTCGAAAACTCATTATACACAATCAAAATCCTACCTCTTAGGAAAACTTGTTTATCATATCCTTACAAACTACATACTTACAATTATATTGTAGATACACCAATTTAGAACATTTGATATTCAAGATAACCTTTATTGGAAATTTTTTACAATACACTCTCATTCAATTTTTCTAACACATCAGAGGTGGTAATGAGTATTAAGTCCACTTTCTCATGTACAAGTAATTATTTGCATGTGTTAGGTAACAAACTTATATACTCTTGTTACCCTATCTCATGTGTTAAGAAATCTGTAATATTATATCATCATATTTATAGAAGCATTTTATTTCAAACCAAGGGGGTAATTTGCTCTGACTACATAAATAAAAACATCTATTCTCATATACAAATTTAGAAAACAAACATTATCTATCACTATTATAAATTACTTGTATGAGAGACACTTATTAGGGTAAAGCATGCAAATCACTCATTGCAAAATCACAATACAAGCATTTAGTTACATATCTCTTTTAAATGCATTACATTACCCTAAAAATATTATAAAGCATTACAAAATCATATAAAATACTTTGGGTATGCATCTCAAAGTATGCATATAAAATCCTTTGAGTACACCTCTCAAAGTGTGCATAAAATTTTTCATATATTCCTCTTAAAGAATGCATATAAAATCCTTTGGGTATACCTCTCAAAGCATGCATAAAATCCTTTGGGTATGCCTCTTAAAGCATGCATAAAATCCTTTAGGTATGCCTCTCAAAGCATGCATAAAATCCTTCTGGTATGCCTCTCAAAGCACACATAAATTTATTTGGGTAGGCCTCTTAAAGTGTGCTAAACTAACCACTAACAACTAGCTCTACTAACAAAAAAAACATATATCTTGTACATATTATACGTACCTCATCATTTATTAAGTGCTTGTCTTTGATGCGGCTTCATAGGCCACCATTTAAGCATGATAAGATCATAAAATACTTTAGTTACACCTCTCAACGTGTGCATACAATACATTAGGTATGCTTATCAAAGTGTGCATAAAATCCTTCGGGTATGCCTCTCAAAGTGTATAGAACTAACCACAAAAAACTAACTCTACTAACAACAAATACTTATATCTTGTACATATTACAAGTTCCTCATCAAGTCTTAAGTGCTTGTATTTTATATGACTTCATAGGTCACCATTTAAGCATTATGATATCATGTTTCCATCTATGGAAACATGCAAGATATATCTAGACTCAAAGGATAACCTTTAATATCTCAATCACATGAGCACTTGTATTTTATTAGGTCTAGAGACCATTTCTCATAGCATAAATATGAATGATTATCTATCATCAGATATTAGGTAACCAATCAATAGAGTAATTTATCTCTGTTATCATTTAGTCATCATCAAACTTATAAGGTCACTTCTAAGCGATCAATCAATTCCTAAATACTACCATAAACAATCAATAGATCACACAATCAAATACATTACACAAACAATACATCACATAATCAAACTTTGAAATTAGATAATCACAAATAATTTTAAAATCCAAACATAAATTTCATTACTATATATACCTCAAATCATACATGTCATTGAGGAAGGTGTATCACAATAATAAAATGATACACTCAACCCATATGAAATAAGGGTGTACCACATCTCAAAACTAGTACACTCACTCCTAAATGCTTAATAGCTAGAGCTAGTATCCCCTCCCTCAGCTATCAATGGAGGTGGTGGTTGGCAAAATCTAATAGACCATTGTGAGAACTCACTCATCGACTATGTCTTCGATCGTATCGATGAAGGTAAAAGTGCTAGTTTCTCCATAGGAACCTTTATGTGGTACAAGTATCAATAATAGGTAGTCCTACCTCACTCCATCTTGATACAAATATTTGTGCATTGTGCCAACTCCTGCAAAGTAGCTAGTTTTACCCTAGAAAAAGCCAAATATACCTTAGAATCCTATAGCTCCCATTCTAGTAGCCTTGTAATAATGACCATTGTCCTAGCATCCAAACCCTATCTAGCTCTCATGCAAGTCTCATCCCTCTCACAAGTTAGCTACTCCACTATCAATTTGAAGCTATCCATAGCCTCTTTATATTATGCTCTCTCCTCTTATAACCACTCTAGATCCAACGTTAGGCTAGTAATGATCACTTGGTCCATAGCTCCTCACTAACCCTATCTAGATATGACTTGAGATGATCAATGGTCTCCCCACTCATAACCCTCACACGAGTTATATCCTATTTTACTCTAGTAATATCATCCACATACATAACCTTAGAGGCTTCTATTTTTCTCCTCACATCCTAAAGAGTCTAAAATTGAGTCGCTACCTCCATTACCATACCCTTAGTCATCATCCTATTGGATCTTACATCCCCTAAAGTGTTAGGGCCCACTCCATAAAAAATCGCTACTAGAAATGGAACCATGGCTAATGAGGGTAGGTCAAAGGAGCACCAACCATTGTGGATCCCTATCGACTACCTCCTTTCATCCATGTGTCTACCATCCTATCCTTCCACTCCTTCCCAAGTCATGGTTGAAATCCTCTCAGAGCATTGACCACATTATGAAATATCTATGTTCGATCCCCCGATGGTGGACGCACTATCAATTGATGAGGTATAAACTATAAATACCATGCAATATAATCCATTTTCTCCCCCCACAACATCTATCGTAGGATTTAGAACTATAGGATCATCCATGTCTAACTCTATAAGAGTATAGATATTAATAGGATCCCACCATATTTCATGTTGAACCCATCACATCCACACCTCTCCTATAACTAGTACACCATGTACCTCCTTGTACTATGTGATACATAATCATATTGGTACAAATAATATACTTGATTATCATCATCCAACCACCACATCTGCCTAATCCTAACAAGATCTTGGTGATCATCTACCCATATGTATCGATACCTCCATGATTACCAAATGATATGCATGGGCCTCAACTCATCAATAAAACATTGTGCATGCTTTAACAAATTGTAATAAGGACAAATACACCTCAACCACCTATATATTACTGATCACTCAAGTTCATAACCTATCATCACTACCACAAGTTGCCTAACCGCTATGTGCTCCAAAGACTATACTTGAAGGGTAGTACAACACACCAAGATCTTACCCTATTGATATACCACTCAGTATAAGGTATGGTAAAGCATTGCTAAAACTATAAAATCTTAAGCATAAATAATTTGATCATCCCTCAATCTAGAAATAATATATCCCCATCCCCACTACATAAATTTCATACTAGTATCATCCATTAGTAATCCTAATATAATGGATGTTAGCAACGTAGTCAACCAATCAATATGCCTTCCTACAAAGGCATTATTGATCCTCAATATTGACTTCATCCTATTTAATTTTCCATGCTCTAAAAATCTAACTTCCTAGCTTCAACTTCAATCCCTAGATGAATAGGCTATTCCTAGATAGGCACTTGAAGGATGTGCCACACATCCTCCAATGTCACAGTCATCTCCCTTATTGAAAATCTAAAGGTATTGGATGAAATATACTCTCTCTCAGCTAAGGTTATAAGTAGAGACTAATTAAACTCTATCTTGGGCATGTATGCAACATAATACAACCCTATCACCACTAATACTCCCACCTTCATGTTAATATTACTTTCCAAAATGCTATCCCTACTCTTTGGATGACACTCTCAGCTCACCAAAACTTGTATCCCCTATTAAAACCACATACAAATCATAATTAGAAAACATCTTAACCAAATTTTAGCTAGTGCCAAATTTGTCACTGGTGCCAAAAATATCAATGCCAAATTTTCCACTAGTACAAAATTCACCACACATGTCACAAAACATCATAATACTAACCCAAAATCAATATTTAGTTAGGGTCAAGGACACACCTATTAGTCTTACTCTGGTAAATATTAGCTTTTGATGTAGCATGTAATGGGAGATAGCAATCACAAGATGCAAAATAATATGAAATAAAGTAAATTTACGAGATGACTAAAAATATACTATAAATAGAAATAATGGAGATGTTTACAAAAGTAGTTATGGAGGGAATGAACACTCCATAAATATAGCTATAACTCAAGAAAGGGCATTGAGCATATTACGCCCCATCACAATACATCATAATGCTACATCATGCCACTCTGGTCTACACTACTTTCTACTACTCTATATTGCTCTATGTCTATGGCCCTTTATATAGGAAATAGATTTCTTGGCCAACACTCTACCTAGATGTGCAAGAGACATCTTGCACATGTACAACTTTCACTTTGATACTTGTGTACTTATTACATTTCATGAAGTAACTAGATAACTTCCCCCTAAAGTAATATAATGTTCTACGTATGTACCAAGAAAGGTACATTTACATAATCCAAATGATGTAATAGTCTATTGCTAACACCCTCTTGTATTACATTATTTGGATATTGAATACTTTAGTCTTCAATGTGGATCTTCTTCAAGTCCTTGAAAAACTGAATCTTCTCTATTTTATGCAACCTGTTCAAGCAAGTGATTAGTGTCTTCATAATCTATCATTATTGCTAAGAGAGCTTTGATTTCAAAATAGTATATTAGTTCTTCTAGTTCTTCAATTTCTTCTATCCTCTAACCTAGATGTCATTTTTATTTCTTTTTCAACACTCCAATTAAGGTTAATTTACTGGATGTTAAAATTGTTGTTGATGAGGATTTTAAATTTGTCATGCTTGAAATTGATTTCCATTGTTCATCTAATTTTATTTATTCTAATTTTTGGGATTCAACCTACAGTAGTTGGTGCTATGGAATTTTCTCTTGCATATCTAACAATACTTGTATTATTCTTTTCATCCTTTTGATGAGGTAGCAATATTTCCATGTGGATTTTCATTAGATGACAATGCATTTTTAGAAATTTCATCTTTACCTGTATTTTCCACTTCATATTGCTGTAGAATATTGATTAGTTCATAAAAAGTATCTTTACTTAGAACTTGTAAATATGTTATAAATTTTTTATAGTTGTTTGGAAGTGCTCTCATAGTTATTTAAGTAAATTCATCCTTGAATGTTTCTCCTACGGTAAATACATTTCCTTTGATATCTGCTACCTTCCTTAGGAATATTTCTATTATTTCTCGATTATTTATTTTTAATGAATGAAGTTGAGTCTGAATATGGAGAATGGTAGCCTTATTCTTTCCTTCAAATATTTTCTCTAGGCTTGTCCATGCATCTAAAGATGTTTTTAATGAACTAATATAGGGTTGTATTTCATCAGTGATTACAAAGGTTATTATCATAAGTGCCTTTGAATCATTATCTATGAACTTTTGGATTTCAATATCATCTGTGGTAGGTATTTGTTTTTTTCCTTTGATGATATCCCATAGTTTTTCATATACCAAGATAGATTTCACTTTATTCTTATAGGAAAAATAATTAGGATCCTTGAGTAATTGAGATTCTACTAGGAAGAATTTGTTTGAAGCCATTTGAAAACCCTAATATCAATCTTTAGATTTTTTAGAATGCCTTATGACTCCCTAGTATGCTATGGATAAGATATAGTGATTTTGTAGAATTATAGTTCAATATTGATTGATTTTGTAAGGTTTTGTAGAATATCAAAATCAATTCCTATTATCCCTTATTGCTCCTATTGAACTAAGCACTATTCCCAAATTTTAAAGAGGTTATAATGTTGGATATTTTGTCTCCTATTGAAAGGATTGAGACGATGGTATTATGAATATCCAACCTATGAAAAAAGTCTCTTTATAAATAACCCTTTGGGAATTAGGTTAAGTGTATCTAATTTCCAATTAAATGATTTGATGTAGTAGCCCTTATGAATCCCTAATATTTGGATAAAGTAGATCACAATAATATTTGCAAAAATTTAATTTTTATCCAGGTAGAAAAACTTATTAATACTAGGTTTTATATTGCAAATATTTGATTCATTTGATAAAATATTTCCCTTGATGTATGGATTTCAATGTAAATAAATTACTTTGATTTAAACCTTGTAACTCGAGGAAATAAAGCACATATAAAAAATAATAATTTTACCTTTCTCCAAGAAATATTTGACACTGATTTTAAAGAAGCTTGGACTACAAAATTTACATAGACGTCATGGATGCTGCAGATTTATTCTTCAATGGAAGCGATCTATGTTTAATGCATTCCAAATATGGCATCTTCTAGTCTCTTCACTTGAATTAAGTTGCTTTGAGAATTAAAGGCTCTAAAACCTTCTTGACATGTTGTAACTCAACCCTTTTCACATAGATGATGAGATAGAAAATTTTATGACAAATTTTTTTTTGTTGACTTTGGGCATTGACGTCCTTAAAATGGAGAAGATTAATATCTTATATGGAAAGTGGCATGACCATTTTACTTTGTGTGCTTGAGGAGAGTTTGGTTCCAAAAAAAATTTGTCTACCTTTTAGTAATGTAAAAACATTATGTTCTTTAGAAAAATGCCTTATCTTCTTCTTTGAAAAGTATATTCAATGCACCAAATGCACCAGCCTATTTGTGTAACTCCTCCTTGAATATGAGTTCTCTCTTGAATCAAGCGTTAGGGTTTTCTTTTAGTGACAAGTGTCACTTTCTTCTCTGCATGGATATAGTCTCTATTTCTAGTTTGAACGAATCCTTTGAGATATTTTTAGCTTTACAAATCCCCTCATTTTATTTTGTTCACCTGTTAGTCTTCTGTAGGGATATTGAGCAACAGTATTGAGGCCTTGAGGATCAATTTTAGTGAGCATGTATGGATTAAGTCTAGGGTTATGTGTAAGGGGTCGGCCCCAAAATGTATTTATAAAAATTTGGCGTATCAGTTTCAAAATATATGTTAATAGTATCCAAACGCATGTAGAAGGTTCACTATTATGAGGGGCATTGTTGGAATTTTAACTTATAATGGTCAAATTATTATAAAATTGGGGTTAATTGACCCAAAAAAAATTGCACCTAGAAATTTTTGGCTAATGGGACCTAGTCAAGGGTCCCAAAAATTAGCCAATTCCAAATTTCAAAAATCCTAATTTTAGACAATTTGGCAATAAATAGCTGCTATGCATAACCCTGTAAGTAACACTCCAAATGGTGCTTCAATTTTTTTTTTCTTTATCTTTTTTTTCCTTCCTCCTTACGTAGACACTATTGCTCTTGAATGACAATGTTTCTCCCTTCATTTTGTACATGAATATTGTAGGTTCGACCATATAGAATGTGAGGAGTACAAGCCCTTCAAATGGATCCTGGAGATAGGCTTGGATGGCTGCTAGCATACAACCACTTTTGGCTATTTTTTCTAGAAAGTGTAGTGCCTTTGAGGCACCTTTGAATATGCCTTCCCTCCATGTATAACTAGAATAGAAATAATACACTATAATGTAAAATAATTTTAATACAATATGACCTTGTCACACTTTATTTTTCACCCCTCTTTGTAAATTTGTATTTCTAGTTTTTGAGGCAAAATATTGAGTGCAATATAAGGGTTTTGAGGTAGTCTCTTGATTATACACATTATATTGTTTTCTTGGATATTTTATAAATGAATCCAAGCTTGTAACCACATGATATAAGTTATTTTTTTGCACTATTTTCTTGTGCTTTGAACTTGAGACTCACCAAGTCTCGTTCGAGGCTTA
This sequence comes from Wollemia nobilis, assembly GCA_028583015.1. Lineage (NCBI taxonomy): Eukaryota > Viridiplantae > Streptophyta > Pinopsida > Araucariales > Araucariaceae > Wollemia > Wollemia nobilis. Next base: position 5,521,224 of record JAQPPZ010006195.1, on the reverse strand, counting down.
TTTTAATGCTCTTATGGTGGTTACTTTCTTCTCCAATACTTGTAGGATTGAGATGATTTTGTGGCTTCCTTAGACCATTTTAAATTTGTAGATATCAGTTCACTAATAGTTTATTTAGACACTTTGACAAATTCTATTTTGTGCTCTTTTAATGAACACACAAAATAATATTTGAGAGAAATGTAATGGTGCAAATGAATATAATAATATTTTACTTCTACTGCACTAACAATTTCACCTTATCACTCCAATAAACTCTAAAAAATAATTCACTTAATCAATACACTGCAACTAATCAAGAATAATCTGAAATGAATCTTCAAGAATTATTTTAAAATTTCTTTATTAGCAAGGTAATACGAGCTAGTCTTATTTTTCTTTCCAAAGTAGATGATAGGTAGTTGATAGATAATTTGATATTATGAAATCCAATAAACTCCTAAAGTGCAAATGAACCTTAAATAATCCTTTCTTTTTGCACATTTGAAGAATCTTAATTCAACTATCACTTTTGCAAATTTAATCCAATCAAGGTGCTTAAAAAAACCTGATAAATAATCCACTTAATGAATTTACTTGCACCACTAGTTGCTTACCTTTTTATGAAATACCTTTTTGCTACTTCTATAGAGGATGTAGATCTTGGTGTCTAGGTTCACCAAGTTGCTATCTTGAGTAATATCTTGCAGCTCCCTATAGGCTATCTTGAACAACTTTGTCTTCAACAAAAGATGATCTCCAACACTCCTTCATGAGCCTAGGATTTTGGTGGCTTGTTATACTCTTATAGTCTCCTCCATTTTCTATATATTAGAAGAGATATTTGATTCTAAAGTGGTGCCTTCTTGCTGTGAGAGGCAATATTCAAATCTCCTGGATTTTTTAGGCTTCTTCTATCTAAATCTTCCTTCAATTTTCTTGTCAAATTTTGACTTCAAACAAGATCTTCTTCTCAATATTTTGAATTTCTTAATGTCTACTAAGATTTAGCATTCCTTTCCAAATTCTTCTTCTTGGGATTTTTTTTGGATGATGATAATAATCCCAAATCTTTCATTATCACCAGTATTGAATTTCTCCAATGAGTTCTCCTTGGAACTCCTTTGATTATTTTTTCAGTAAAGCTCTACAAGCATTTTACTAGATGCTCATATCAGGGTTATGCATAAGGTGTCGAACCCAAAATATACTTGTAAGAAATAGGTGAATCCATTTTGAAACTATGACAAATCCTAGCCAACCTCACATCGAAGGAAATGGTGAATTACTTTGGTTTTTGAAAAAAATTGAGAAAAAATGGTGACTTTGATAGTTCTGGTCGAATCATGTGGAAAATACATTCTAGATCCAGTCCAATTCATAATAAGGTCAAAATCTAGTCTGATGCATACTAAGGTCCAAGATCCAATCTAATGTATACTAAGGTTCAAGTTCTGGTCTGATGCATAATAAGGTTTGGGGATATACCCTGATGTATAATAAGGTTTGGGGTTTGCTCTGATGCATAATCAGATTCAAGAATCTGGACTAATGCATAATAAGGTTTGAGGGTCTAATTTGACACATACTAATGACTAGGCATCTAGTATGATGCATAATAAGGTTCAAGGCTCTAGCCTGATGCATAATAAGTTTAGAGGCCCTGTCTGATGCATCATAATGTCTGAGGATCTGGCTTGATGCATAATAAGATTTAGGATTGGATCTGATGCATAATAAGATCCAGATGTCAGGTCAGGTCTGGGGGTTGGGTTTGATGCATAATAAGTTATGGTGGTCATGTTTGATTCATAATAAAGTATGGGGGTCACGTCTAATGCATAGTAAGGTCTAGGTGTCAAAACTAATGCATAATAAGGTTTGAGTGTTAGATATGATGCATAATAAGGTTTATGTGTTGGGTATGATGCATAATAAGGTCTGAGGGGTTCAGTATAATGCATAATATGGTACAAAAAGTGGCCTAATGTAGAAAATCATTTGGTATTGAGCCTGATGTAGAATACGATTCTTCATGCAGAAAAAGGTCCATTTTTTATCACCTGACATGTGTCACACAATCGATCATCCATACTACATATCAAATACAATTATACCATGTATCCACTCCATCCATTCCATCTATAAAAGGTCATGAATTATCATTTTTTAAGTTTATTTCTACAACTACACCCAACCAGAGTGAACCGTTATCGAGCAATCAATTTCTTCGATTTCTCTTGTTTCCAAGTTTCCAAATTCTAGCAATGGTCGCTTCTTCCACCCCTATTACAAAGTTCAAGAACCCTTCTTGCAATTTAATTTTAGATTTTATAACAACTCTAAGTGCAAAATTATCATGGTTAGAAGACGCAGGTTTGTCAACCTTGGTGGCAATGCCACATTTCAAAACTAATAAGTTCCTCTTGCAACATATTATTGCTAGTTATGGCCATGACAAGGTCATTGTCAAAATGAAAATATAGAATAGCAATTTTTCATTCACCATCACAACTACAGACATTCATAGATTGAAAAATATTCTTTTCGATGATTTTCCTCCAGTTCAAGTGAAGTTCCAGCTCTCTATATGATGCAGGAGCATCCGAGGGCAGCAAAGCAATCGAGCATCAACCAAAATTTTGTTGTTATTTTTTTTTTCTAAGTGTTGCAATGTTATTTTTTTCTAAATTTTGCAAGTAAAATATGTGTCGCGATATCGTGACACAAAAGTGTCGCGATATCGCGACCAAAATTGAAGATAAGGGAGCAGCGGACAAAATGTCGCGAAATCGCGACATGTCGCGAAATCGTGACCCAAGGTAGGGAAACAGAGGCACAAAGATGAAAGGTCGTGAAATCGTGACATGTCGTGATTTCGTGACATGTCATGAAATCGCGACCACCGCAGGAGAAATGAAGGTGCAGAGACCAAAGGTCGCAAAATCGTGACATGTCATAATTTCGTGACATATCACGAAATCGCGACCACCGTAGGGGAAACGAAGGCATGGAGACCAAAGGTCGTGAAATCATGACATGTCGCGATTTCATGACCGAAACGGGAGAACATAAGCTGATAGTAAAAATGGTGCGATATCGCGACATGTCACGATATCGCGGCCAAAATGGAGAGAGAAGGTGCAGAAAGAAAATGGTCGCAATATCGTGACCAAACAGGAAGACACGCACTCCTAGCTTTCTTAAAGGCGACCCTTCATGCGCGGCAAGTTAGAGGCAATGAAGTAGCAGTTCCAAATAAGGATTTCAACGGGCATGTTGGCCACTCACGTAGGATATCTGGAAGACGCATTTAAGGCAACTAACAACAAGCAGCAGATCGAGGAGAATATTCCATTGGATATGGCAGCCAGTCGCGCACCTCACCTAGAGTCTCATGAATGCAACTTACCAGAATTGTCCCAGGTGGCAATTGTAGATCGTGGGAAGTTTGAAAGCACAGAGGATCGGGACCTCGATAAAAAACCTAGGGATTGTAATGAGAGGGGGTTGGCAAACAATAGTTTGGCTGTATATTCTTGTAAAATTCTTCCTAAGTATTGAATACAAATTTTGGGCTCTGGTCTTGCTGGTTTTATGTATTTTGTAAGATCTGTTCTCCACCAAGTGGTATCAGAGCTAGTAGTTCCTGAGTGTGTAGCAGATCGTCGAAGGAGAGGCAGCTACACCAAGATCTATGGAAGGGCTTAGAGTTGGGTGAGCAGAATGCCTCCAAGGAGAAATCCTGTTGGTGGGAGAGGCATGGCAGCAACGGAAGATGTTTGAGCTTTGCAGCGGCAAATGCAAGCCCTGCAAGAAGAAATGCGTAGAAGATTGGAGCCAAGAAGAGACGAAGGTAGTGAAGAGGAAGATGATGAAGAATAAGACCAACCTGAGGAAGAAGAAGAAGTAGTAGATCCTGCTCAGGACAGACTATACAAAGCCATATCCCAGATTGGGAAGAGGCCAAAAATGGAGGTTTTCACATATTTTAGGAACCTTGATCCAGAGGAATTGATCGACTGGATCAACGACCTGGAAGAGTACTTTGAGTACGAAGAGGTTGAGGATCCTGATAGGGTCAGATTCGCAAAGACCAAACTGAAAGGTCATGATAGCATTTGGTGGAAGGGAGTGCAGCTGGAGCAAAATAAAAGAGGGAAAGAGAGAATAACTAAGTGGGAATGGATGGCAGAAAATCTAAAGAGGTAGTTCATCCCTGGTGATTATGAGTTAGAGCTACTGAAGAAAATGCAAGGATTGAGGCAATCAAGCAAGTCTGTGAAAGAATACATAGAGGAATTTCATAGAATAATGATTAGAATAGGCCACTCAGAGGCCAAAAAGGAGAAGGTAGCCCATTACATTAATGGGTTACGAGCAAGAATTTAGGAAGAACTAAGTCTAGTCCGGATGACCACCATAGAGGACGCTTACCAATTTGCTTTGAAGGTTGAAGAAAAGCTCAATAGGAGGTTTGAAAACAAGAAAAGAGGAAAAGGTCATGGTGGAAGGACCGGAGAAAGGAACAGTGGAAGAAGAAATGAAGATTCTCAAAAAAATGGAGAAGGTAGCAGCAATCAAGAACAAAGGAGAGAAAATACAGACCACCCCCGTAATCAGAATAATGGTTACCAAGGGGGAAGAGGCAGAGCTGGACGTGGACAAGGAAGAGGAATATTTTGAGGGACTTTCTTCCAGTGTGGTGAAGAGGGACATCACCAATATGAGTGCCCACAATAGCGAGAAAGAAATAATCGAAGTCCGAAAGGAAATGCCAGAGTAGCGATCACGATGAAGATGCTGGATCTGAGCATTCTGAAGAATCTGAGAGAGGAGAAGTAATGATTGCAAGAAGAGTCCTGCTGAATGAAGAGGGAGCTACAGATCAGAGGAACAGCTTATTCCACACAAGGTGTAAATGCACGGGTAAGATTTGCAACATCATCATTGACAATGGTAGCACAGATAACCTAGTTTCAGAGGGAATGGTTACAAAGCTACAAATGGAGATAAAGAAACACCCGCATCCATATCAGATTGCGTGGTTGTAGAAAGACCATAAGTTTTTGGTCAATGAACAATGCCTGGTAAAATTTAGCATTGGAAATTACCGTGATGAGGTTCTGTGCGACATTCTACCCATGGATGCATGCCATTTGCTGCTGGGAAGGCCATGGTAGTTTGACAGGTGTGCGATTCATGATGGCCGAGCCAACACCTATTTCGTGACCAAGAATGGAATGCGTCATAAGTTGAAACCCCTGAAGGAGGTGGAAGAAAAGGTATGTGGCAGTGCAAGAATTTTCTTGGTTGACGGAAGAAAATTTTTGGATGATTTAAAGCATGAACATATGTGTTATGCAATAATTCCTAGAGTCAGGGATACAAAATGCAAATGTGCCCCAGCAGAAGTCCAAAAGCTATTGAAGGAATTTCCAGATATCATATCTGATAATGTGCCTGAGGGTTTACCCCCAGTAAGAAAAATCAGTCACCATATTGATTTGGTGCCAGGGTCAAGCTTGCCCAATAAGGCTGCACATAGAATGACACCTGTAGAAACTGAGGAACTAAACAGGCAGGTCCAGGAGCTGCCGGAGAAGGGATTGATTAGGGAGAGTCTTAACCCGTGTGCAGTACCTACAGTACTAGCACCCAAGAAGGATGGATAATGGAGAATGTGCACAGACTCTCGAGCCATCAACAAGATCACAATAAAATACAGATTTCCACTGCCAAGGATGGATGACATAATGAAATGTTTGAGTGGAGCCAAGTACTTCACCAAAATTGACCTCAAGAGTGGTTACCACCAGATCCGTGTCAAGGAAGGAGATGAGTGGAAGACAACCTTCAAGACAAGAGAGGGCTTGTATGAGTGGTTGGTCATGCCATTTGGGCTATCCAATGCACCAAGTACCTTCATGCGACTGATGAATGAGGTACTGAAAGAGTTTCTAGGAAAGTTTGTCATTGTTTATTTAGATGATATATTAATATTCAGAAGAACCCTAGAGGAACACCTGATGCACATCAAGAGGGTTTTTGAAAAGTTGCGGGAGGAGCAGTTATTAATAAATCTGAAAAAGTGTAATTTTGTCAAGAAAGAGTTAGTTTACCTTGGATTTGTAATCTCAGCAGAAGGTCTAAAAATGGACCCGAGAGAAGGTGAGAGCTATCATCGAATGGCCTACCCCAAGAAGCACAACAGAGGTGAGATAATTTCATGGTCTGGCCAGCTTTTACAGAAAGTTCATAAGAAACTTCAGCAGCATTTGTGCACCCCTCACAAAAACAATGAGAGGGGATAAGAAAGAATTCAAGTGGACCTTAGGGGATGAGAGGAGCTTTGATGCATTAAAGAAAAAGGTCACATAATAGCCTATTTTGGCACTTCCAGACTTCAACAAAGTATTTCAGGTCGACTGTGATGCCAGTGGTAGTGCAATAGGGGCTGTACTGAGCCAAGAAGGCAAACCTGTTGCTTATTTTAGTGAAAAGCTCAATGATGCTCAGAAAAAGTATTCAGTTTATGACCAAGAATTTTATGCTATAGTTCAGGCTCTGAAGAAGTGGAGGCATTACTTGTTTCCAAAAGAGTTTGTTCTATTTACTGATCATCAGGCATTGCAGTACATCAATAGCCAGACAAAACTGAATCAGCGACACATGAAGTGGGTTGAGTTTCTCCAAAGCTATACCTTTGTATTAAAGCACAGGAGCAGGAAATCAAATAGAGTTGCAGATGCTTTAAGTAGAAGGTAGAATCTGTTGATTGAAATGATAGTGGAAGTGGTAGGATTCGAAGAACTGAAGGGTCTTTATCCTGAAGATCCTAATTTTGCAGAAGCCTGGATGGCTTGCTTGGCACCTGTTATTGTGGACAAGACAAAATGGTTAGATTTTCTAATCCACTACGGAATGCTGTTCAAGGGAAGTAAATTATGCATTCCAAGGAGTTCCATGCGGGAGAACTTAATCAAGGAAAAGCACAGCGGAGGACTAGCTGGGCATTTTGGTCGGGATAAGACCATTGCCCTGGTAAATGAAAACTACTACTGGCCGCAACTTCAGCAAGATGTGAAAAAGTTTGTGCAAAGTTGCAGAATATGCCAGATGGCAAAAGGCGTGAGGAAGAACATAGGATTATACCAGCCATTACCTGTACCTGAGAGGCCATGGGAGGACATCAGCATGGATTTTATTCTCGGATTGCTCAGAACATAGAGGGGAAATGACTCTGTATTTTTGGTGGTTGATAGGTTCTCCAAGATGACACATTTTATTCCCTACCAGAAAACAAGTGATGTAGTTCACATTGCAGGGTTATTTTTCAAGGAAGTGGTACGACTTCACGGTCTACCAAGAAGCATAGTTTTTGACAGAGATACAAAGTTTGTTGGGTATTTCTGGAGAACATTATGGAAGAAGCTGAAGACAGATCTAAAGTTTAGTTCTGCATACCACCCACAAACTGATGGACAGACAGAAGTGGTAAATAGAAGTTTGGGTAATTTATTAAGATGCTTAATAGCAGATAAACCTAAGGGATTGGATTTAGTTTTGTCGCAGGCGGAATTTGCATACAACAATTCTATCAATAAGAGTACAAAAAAATCTCCATTCCAAATCATATATGGAAATAGTCCGAGAAATGTTTCTGAGCTGAGAAAATTAGATAAAGGAGAAAAGTGCAGTGCAGAGGCTGAGGAATTCATGAAACAGATGAAAAGCCTACATGAAGAAGTGAAGAAACAAATTACAAAAATGAATACTCAGTATAAAGCAAGAGTAGACCAAAAGTGGCGGTTCAAAGAGTTCAAAGTGGGGGATGAAGTCATGGTCCATCTCAGAAAAGAAATATTTCCAGCCAAAACTTATAACAAGTTGAAGATGAAGAAGTTTGGGCCATGCAGAATACTAGAAAAATGGGATTCAGGTAATGCATATGAAGTGGAATTGCCAAATGGGCTTGACATTTCACCTGTTTTTAACATATCAGATTTAGTGCAATACCATGAAGGAGATAGTACAGAGGCACCAAGCACCGAATTGTGGAGCATTCCAGCATCAAACCCAATCGAAGATGAGATAGAGGAAATATTATATACTCGTGAAGGCAGAAGCACAAGGAACAAACAATATTATGAGTATTTTATCAAGTGGAAGGGCAGACATGTGGAAGATGCAACTTGGTTGTCGAAGATAGAGGTCGACTACCTGGGTCTTCCTCCCAAATATCAGAAGTGAGAATCACTTCTCAATCCATCCCGGGTGTCTGATGTAGGAGCATTCGAGGGCAGCAAAGCAATCAAGCATCGACCAAACTTTTGTTGTTATTTTTTTTTTTCTAAGTGTTGCAATGTTATTTTTTTCTAAATGTTGCAAGTAAAATGTGTTGCGATATCGTGACACAAAAGTGTCGTGATATCGTGACCAAAACTGAAGATAGGGGAGCAGCGGACAAAATGTCGCGATTTCGTGACATGTCACAAAATTGCGACATGTCACGAAATCATGACCCAAGACAGGGAAACAGAGGCGCAAAGACCAAAGGTCGTGAAATCATGACATGTCACTATTTTGTGACATGTCACGAAATCATGACCATCGCAGGAGAAACGAAGGCACGGAAGCCAAAGGTCACGAAATCGTGACATGTCACGATTTTGTGACATGTCACGAAATTGTGACCACCGCAGGGCAAACAAAGGCACGGAGACCAAAGGTCATGAAATCATGATGTCATGATTTCACGACTGAAACAGGAGAACAGAAGCCGATAGCAAAAACGACGCGATATCACGACATGTCGCGATATCGCAGCCAAAACAGAGAGAGAAGGTGTAGAAAGAAAATGGTCGCGATATTGCGACACGTCGCGATATTATGACCAAATAGGAAGACACACACTCCCAGCTTTCTTAAAGGTGACCCTTCGTGTGCGGCAAGTTAGAGGTAGTGAAGCAGCAGTTCCAAAGAAGGATTTCAATGGGCATGTTGGCCACTCGCGCAGGATATCTGGAAGATGCATTTAAGGCAACTAATAGCAAGCATCAGATCAAGGAGAAGATTCCATTGGATATGGCAGCTAGTCGCGCACCTCACCTAGATTCTCATGAATGCAACTTACTAGAATTTTCCCAGGTGGCAATTGTAGATCATGGGAAGTTTGAAAGCACAGAGGATCAGGACCTCGATAAAAAACCCAGGGATTGTAATGAGAGGGGGTTGGCAAACGGCAGTTTGGCTGTATATTCTTGTAAAATTCTTCCTAAGTATTGAATACAAATTTTGGGCTCTGGTCTTGCTGGTTTTCTATATTTTGTAAGATCTGTTCTCCACCACTATATAAGAGAAAGACTACCTCAAGAAAATGTACGAACTCGCCATAGAAGATTTGGCAGGTATAATTATTGTCTTAGAATCTATTAATGCTAAAAATTTCAAAGTTGTAAATTTTTATCTAATTTATTTTTGCAGCTTCCACCACCAGGTCAAAAAAGGGGTTAACAATCACCGATGTTAAGAATACAACTCTAAAGGCCATTATTGAGTTCTTCCATGCAAGACTGATTATTCTTGGAAGATTAGAAATTATGATTTGGGTACTATCATATGTTATTTGTTGTGAGCATCATGAGATGTTCATGAAGAACACAAGATTATATTGAGAGGGGGGTGAATAGTATAAGATCACTTTTTACTTTTCTTTACCAAATAGTATTATCCAATATAATCAATGGCAACATCAATAACAGTAACCAAAGAAATACACAAATAATCACACACAATAGAGACACAAATTTAACATCGTTCACTCGATGTGGGCTACTCCCTAGAGAAAACATTTCACTAATATTTTCTCAACAAATATCTTTGGGAATACTTCCCTATTACAATGTTTATGGATATCTATCCAAAGGAGACACCAATACCCTAATTTGGTTCATGGATATCTATCCACATGAGAACTTATTTCTCCTTAGCTCTAGTTGGTAAAATTCTAGAAGAACTATTGTCCCCACTACACTGGCTAATGGATCTCTATCCACTGAAGACTACTATCCTCATTGTCCTAGCTAATGGATCTTTATCCACTAGAGACTGCCATTCTCTATACTCTATCACCATAAAATCTCTGTATCAAATTTATACTAAACATAGTCCTTAGATCTAGTACAAATCTATTCAATATTTGTCTCTAGTCTAGCAAAAATTTGCACCAAACTCTATCTTCAAATCTGCACTAAATACAGTCCTTCGATCTAGCACAAATATTTCCTCAAATATCTATCCTCTGATCTACACTAAACATTGTCCTTCGGTATATCACAAATCTACCCTCAATCTCTATCCTCAATCCTTAACACAAAGCTTGACTTAATCACAAATCAATTCTGTGAGATCTATCCCAAACCTTAACTCAAGGTTTGAACAAATAAATCAATCAATTATGCTCACAAGTTTTCTCAAAGAATTCTCTCAAATATGCTTAGTAATTTTCCACAAAAAGCTCACACTAATCTACCCACAAGTCCTCTCTAGAACTTTTCCAATCTTCTCAACAATATCTATCCTTAAATATGTATTGTAAGCTTCCATAAAAGCTCACACAAATATATCCACAAGTCCTCTCTAGAACTTGCCTCAAATATGCTCAACAAGTCCTCACTAGAACTTATCCAATCTCCTCAACAATCTCTATCCTCAAACTCTGTATTGTAAGCTTCCACAAAAGCTCACACAAATATATCCACAAGTCCTTTCTAAGACTTACCTCAAATCTGCTCAACAAGTCCTCACTAGAACTTGTCCAATCTTATATAAACTTAAAGATAATTGTTAGAGACTCAATATGCTTCACATTTACCTCAATGCTCAATCACTTTCAATATTTCTTTAATCATAGAAACATATAGAGAATTGTTAGAGACTCAATATGTTTCATACTCATAAACACTCAACCTCTTTCTCCAATCAACTTAGATTATGGAACAATTTGTTTCACAAAACTTGAACTATCACTTCAACACAACTACTTTACTAGGCTCAATCACAACTCTACTCAACCAAAAACTCAATTAAATAATCCTTTCTCACAAACCCTAGTCCAAGAATATGAACACTCACTTATTTCCAACAATGCTTATTAAAAAATCTCACATAACAATGATACTCATGATCTTTGCAAACCCTAGTTCAAGTTCTTCACTCAACCAATTACTTCAACAATAATGCTTATAAAACAAGGTTACTCTCCTTAACCTCTATTCTAGAAAACCTTGAAGCATTAATTCAAAACATACTCAACAATGCTTACCAACCAATCCTTTTAACTCTAACTTAGCCTTCACAACACTCAACAAACACTTACTAGAAAGATGTGCCCATACCTTTTTGATTGATGAAGAAATGTCTTCAAAACCTGTCTCAAAATAGCAAAACCTTCTTGTGCCAATTCAAGTTTAGATAACAATAATTTTATCTAAAAAATATTCACAAGGATATTCTTCTTGATAAAAAGGTACAATAAAATTTAATCCAAATTTTACATTTTATAACTCCCTCTACGTTTCTAACCACTCACAAATATCAAGGATATAAAACTTTACCACTTAAATGCCCCTTACAAAAATTAAGCACATAAAATAATTATCAACACCTTATAACTCCCCTTAAAACCTTATAAAATAAAATTATTTTAAACTTTAGGGCATAACTTTATTTCTCCAAAAATACTGGTGCTAACTCAAAAAGGGCATACCATTGTCTTTTTCCAAAAAGGGGGTTCAACGGGTTTCGAACTACCGTCTCCCAACCACCAAGAACCTTAGCGCTTAGGTGCCCACCACGTGGGTTGTAGGCACCCACGATAAGGAAGGGAAGCTTCCTCCCTCTTATTTCCTTCATCCACCGTTGACGCTTCCAAAAAGAAACTTGTGTGGATTCAAACCTCCATCACTTGTTGCCCTTAGCACTTTTCTTCCACCATAGTTTCCAACTGCGCTACCTACGCTTGGTGAACAAGGCACCTTCCTTGGTGGGTGTTGTTATTTAGCCTACCACTTGGAAATTTTAAATCCAATGAAAACCCTCTTCCTTTCGTAGATGATTTACACATTTTTCCTTCACATACCACATGAATAATTCAAATGCGACTTTAGGCTAAGGTGGACTCCCTTTTATACACGCTTTTCCATATGACTCCCACGTTGGCGGTCGATGGCCGAATTCAAAAATTTGAATTTTGAATTTAATAACCCACCTTAGGGTTATTAAAATAATCATAAATTAATATATAATTAATATTAAAATTAATTAATAATTAATTTAAATAACTTGTAAGTTAAGTAAATTAATTAATAAATTCATTTATAATAAAATTATGTTAATTAATTTACAATTAATTTAAACTTATCTATATAATATTATAAAGAAATATTATAATATTATTTTCTTGGGCTTCTTCTTTTCACCTTGGACCTCATCTTGACCTCCTGGAACCAGATTTGATTAACTAAAAATGAACTCTCCTTTTGCATTGATTGGAGAACCTGAAACTGATGCTGCCCACTAAAACTGACACTCACTGGTGCTGAAAGCTTGACATCAATGACAACTCATCTAATAAAAATATCCAAAAATCTCCCCCTTTTTCATTGATGGCAACCCAAATTACTTTTACCAAAACCTAGCCTTTTTCCAAATTGCCCCCCTGACTCAATGCTCTCTCCTTAAACCAAACCTCTCCCCCTTAATAAAATATATCCCCCTTTGACATTAATGGCAAAGTATCACCTTTGGGGCTCAAGGCTAATAATGAGTCTCTTAACTTAGCCCCTCCCCTACCTCCTCTTGAGGTGGTTAATTCTGGGGTATTTCTACTCCTAGAAAGCACTGATATTTACCTTTGTCCACTTTATTTCTCATATAATTCTTCTAATTTCCATGACTATTCTTGTTCTTGTCCATGTTCCTATTCCTATTCATGTCCATATTTATGTTATTGTTCATGTCCATATTTCTATTCTTGTTTATGTTCCTAATCTTGTTCATGTTCCTAATCCTGTTCATGCTTGGTTTTGGAATGTCTGCTCTACATCACTTTGTTGTATGTCCATCATTATTGCACTTATAAAACTTAATGTTATTATTCCTTGGAAGTGCAAATATCTTGGGATTTCTCCTGGTGAAGCCATATCTATTCCTATCATGAACCCTACAATTAATTACCTTGTGATCAAACTGATTACATGAGTAGCAATACCCATGAAACAATTGCCTGTTCCTAAAGTTTCCATATTTTTATATTTCATGTGTCCTGCATTGTGAAGCCTTGTGCCCAAATCTGTGACATGAGAAACATCATCCATTGAAATTTCCTTGCCTTGACATTATTAGTCTCTTAGCCTATTTTTATTTGTGCTGGTTTATGTTCCATTTGTTTCTTCTTTGTGCATTGTTCCTTTCCTTGTTAAAATTTCCATTATCCAACTCATCCTCAGAAGTTTTACTTTCTCTCACACTGTTTTCTTCTCAAGTTTCTTCTTCTTCAAAACTTGAAGTTGACTCGTTATCCTGTTTTTTTTGTACCTATTAAAAACCAAGTCTTGTTTTGCTTGATGTAGGCTTTTGTATCTTGATAATATTATCCAAATTCTTTGAGCTCCTTCTAAACTTATGTAGCTTATACTTATACATATCTACTTATTACCTTCGTAGAGCTACTTCTTGTTCTAATATTTCACATTATAAGACCTTTGCTTCTAACTTATCCTTGAACTTCTTTGTCTTAGCTATTGACTTATTCAAATCCTATATAATCTTTCCTCTCTCTTCATCACATTCTTGAAACTAAAACTCAAGTTGGGAGTTTTGCTTTCTTACCTTATTTAAAGTTTTAAGAGCATAAATAAGCTCTCCCTCAAGATCAACTTCTCATTTTTCTGATTCTTCCTCTATTTGTTTGTCGTTGATAAAATATTCATTCTTTTTTGACTTGTCTTTTATAGGATCACCTCCTTATTCTTCTAGTACCATTAGAATATTCTCTTCTTGTCCTTCAAGTGTATCCTCATATTCATCATCACTAAAACTGAAACCATTCTTTGTACAACTATCTTCAAGATGTCCAAAATTACCACATCTAAAATACTTGAGAATTATTGGTGACCTTTTCTTAACTTCTTTTTCTTCTATCATAAATAAGACTTCATATTTATCATTATATGAGAAACTATTATCACTATCACTTGAGTACTTACTTGCCTTATATGCATAGTAGCTCCTCTTTTGTCTTTGAAAGAACTTATTTCCTTGTCTTCCTTGTCCATCCTTGCCTTTCTTTTGATACCTGTATTTTTTTGATTCCTTGTTCTTATGATACTATTTTTCTTCATCATTGCTATTTTTGGATTCTTCATAATCAATTGCATAGTGACCATACTTTCCAAAATTGAAATATATAACATATTCTCCATCTTTAAATCTTATTGAATCATTGTTCTTTCTACCATAATTTACCTCTTCATCATTGGATAACTCATTGTTTGAATCTGACTTCTTGCCCTTTGTCTTCTTAGTATCTTTTAAGGCTGCTTCCTTTCGAACATTAGGTTCCTCCTTTGTTATTATCTCAAAATCTATAAGAATACCAAGTAACATATCTCTTGTCAAAGAATCATCATATTTTGATTCTTCTATAGTAGAAATATTTTCACTAAATATTTTTGGGAGAGATCTTAAGATCTTATCACAAACATTCGATTCTTCAATCTGAAGTCCAAGTCCTTGCATGGCATTAACAACCTCGTCTACACAAAGTACATAAGCACTAATGTTTTCCTAATCCTTTATTCTTAATTATTCAAATTATCCTTTGATATTTTGTATCTTTTGCTTACAATTTGAGTTATTTTATGTTGTCATTGATGTCACATGGATCATTTATGTCATATGGATCACTTTGAGTTTTGGTGGGCAAATGATATTTTGGAAAGCATGGATAAAATCAAGGTTTTTTGTGAAAACCAAGGCAGGAAAAATAAAAGGTTTTATTTAAAACCATGGATGGAATATTTGAAATGGTTTTTTCTTAAAACCCAGGTTGGCCTTTCGTTTCGTCAAAAAAGGTGCCCCGGTGATGGAGATATTTAATTTTAAATATTTAGTTTAAATTTTAATTCTTTAAAATTAAAATTAAAGTTAGTGCCGACGTCTAAAGAAAGAGGGAAAATCAATAATGTACCGACATCATCAAAAATGAGAAGACTATATAAAGGGGGATCCTAAGGTTCATTTGAAATTAATCCTTGCTCAGGTCAGTCGTTGGATAGCATCTGAAGAGAGCTCGTGCAAAAATTATTTTGAAAATGGAGATAGTGAATAAATCCAAGGTTGGTCGAAAGCCCAATACATTGTGGGGAGAGTGGCACATTGACAATTAGCTTTTGTTAAGGTGTGTGGCAGCACTTTACGTCAAGGTTCGAATCTCCTTGACTGCATTCGAAGGCATTGAAAGGAAAGCGCTCAAAGCGATTTTGGTTTGTGTGGAAGGGAGGAAAGACTTAAGGCATGTCATGCCTTTCCCTTTCGAACAAGCAGCTAGATCATGTGGAAACCTTAGTCACGGCTAATGCAATCGTGGTGTGTGCAAGTTGGGGGTTCGAATCCCCTTGAGGAGGTAATTACGTTTTGCTCAAATTAATTTCGTTGATGCCCTAGGATAGGAGTTATAAGGTGGTTAAGGAATAATTAAAGTTTTTAATTAAACTTTATTTTATAAGGGCTGTGATTATTATTTCAGAGGTGGATGAGATTTTGATTTATTTTGATATTCATGAAATTGAAAATGAAGATTTAGGAGAAATAAGGAGTTGTTATAAAATATTTTTGAGAGCCTTATTGATTATTATTTTTTATAAGGGTTTTTATTAAAAAGGACTTTGGTGGATGTTTTTATTAAGTTGGAGTAAAAAGGTGTAAATTGAGTTATGCTTATCTTGTGATTATTATTTGAAGTCCACTAACCCTTATTGAGATTGGAAAGGAAAGTTGTGTTTAGTGTGGCAGATTTTGTGGATAAATTCTTGGCATAAAAAGGTATGCGGACATTCTCCTATTGATTGTTTATGGTGGTTGATTTTTAAAATATCATTGGAGTGAAAAGGATTGATTGTGGTTTCCTTTTCGAAAGTGGTTGGTTGAATGCTTCAAGGTTTTTTGGTTTGAGATTTGTGTTTAAACCTTATTTTATAAGCATAGTCATTGAAGGCCAATGGTTGTGAAAGAATTTGAAAAGAACATGGGTATCATTGTTATGTGAGATTTGTGGTTAAGCATTGTTGAAAACTTTTGAGTTGGTTGATACATGCTTGGAATAGGGTTTTTGTGAGAAAGAGTAGTTCCTTGTGGTGATTGGTTGAGTTGAGTTGATTGACCCTCGTCAAGTGATTGTGTGAGGTGATTGGTAAAGTTCCATGAAACAAACTATTCCATAATTATTATTTGAGTTGAGAGTGAGATTAGAACATATTGAGTCTCTAACAATTATCTTTATGCTTCTATGAGTTTACTTGAGTTGAGTTGAGATTAATTTGAGTTGAGTTGAGTTGAGAGTGAGATTAGAACATATTGAGTCTCTAACAATTCTCTTTATGCTTCTATGAGTTGACTTGAGTTGAGTTGATATTGATTTGAGTTGAGTTGAGTTTAATATTGAGCTTAGAACATATTGAGTCTCTAACAATTCTTTTTATGCTTCTATGAGTTGATTTGAGTTGAGTTGATTTGAGATCATTGTGGATCATTGTTGTCATCCATTGAAGAGTACATTGTCATTCATTGTTGAGTTCATCATTGAGATTTTCATTTATAGATTTGTGGATGATATTTGAGTACTACTTAAGCATGATTGATTGAACCTTTGAGAAGGCCTTTGTGGATAGTTTTGGGACAACTTTGTGGATAGTTTTGGGACAACTTTGAGGAAAGTTTTTTGATAGTTTTGTGGACATATTTGGAGCATATTTGAGCAAGTTATTGGTGAGCTTGCTATAACATATTTGAAAAAGTTCTTGGTGAGATTGTTAGAGGAAATTTTGGGCAAGTTCTTGGTGAGCTTGCTAGAGCAGATTTGGGAAAGTTCTTGGTGAGCTTGCCAGAGTAGATTTGGACAAGTTCTTGGTGAAATTTTTGGAGCAGATTTGGACAAGTTCTATGTGAGATTGTTATTCAGTTTTGGACAAGTTCTGTGTGATCTTGTTATTCAAATTTGGACAAGTTCTGTGTGAACTTGTTTTTTAGTTTTGGAAAAGTTCTGTGTGAGCTTGTTATTCAGATTTGGACAAGTTCTGTGTGAACTTGTTATTGCCTAGCTTTGAGCAGATCAAAGAAATCATTGTATTGGATAAGGATCCTTATTTTTGTGTGAAATATTATAAGGATATTATTTGGTGGAGTACCCCACATTGGGGGAACCATGTTAAATATTGTGTCTCAATTGTGTGTGGTGACTTGTGCTCTTGACTACTAATGTTATTTGAGTTATTAATGCACACTGCTATATTTAGTTATTACAATTAAGGACATTAATTGATATTGATTTGGAAAGAAAGTAAAAATTGGTCTTATACTATTCAACCCCCCTCTCAATATAAGCTTGTGTTCTTCATATTTGCCTTGTTTACACTTTTATCTCCTTCATATATGATTTTCAACTTATCCCAAATTCATTTTGCATCTTTGCAATGCATAACTTTTATGAACTCTGTTCTATGCAAACCTCTCAAAATTAAAGTCATTACTTTTGAATTGTAACGATGTAGAATCTTATCAACTTTATCTATAGATGGAGTAGCTGGTGGTATGTATCCATTTTAAACTACTTCCCAAATTTCATTTCCAAGTGCCATCAGGTGGATATTCATTCTCATTCTCCAAAATACATAATCACTTCCATAAAATACTGGTGTAGAATTATCTGAGGATACATTCTTAGAATCCATTATGTTCTTGTAATATTTTCTTTCAAGCTATTAAAATATTTTGAAGGAATCCGCTTTGATACCAATTGAAGAACACAAGTTTATACTGAGAGGGGGGTGAACAATATAAGACCACTTTTTATTTTTATTTTCCAAATAGTATTATAGAATATAATCAATGGTGATATCAATATAATTAACCAAATCAATGCACAAATAATCACACATAATAGAGACACTAATTTAATGTGGTTCACCCAATGTGGGCTACTCCATGGAGAAAATATTTCACTAATATTTTCTCAACAAATATCTTTAGGAAACCTTCCCTATTACAGTGTTTATGGATATCTATCCAAAGGAGACATAAATCCCCTAATCTAGTTCGTGGATCTCTATCCATAGGAGAAATTCATTCTCCTTAGCTCTGGTTGGTGATATTCTAGAAGAACTGTTACCCCCACTACATTGGCTAATGGATCTCTATCAACTGAAGACTCCTATCCTCACTATCCTAGCTAATGGATATCTATCCACTAGAGACTATTGTCCTCTATACTCTATCACCTCCAAATATTTGTATCAAATCTATACTAAACACAGTCCTTCGGTATAGTATAAATATATTCAATATTTTTCTCTGGTCTGGCACAAATTTGTCCTCAAATCTGTACCAAATTCTATTCTCAAATATGCACTAAACACAGTCCTTCGGTATAGCATAAATCTATCCTCAAATATCTGTCCTTTGATCTGTACTAAAATTGTCCTTCGGTCTAGCACAAATATGTCCTCAATCTCTATCCTAAAGACTTAACACAAATATTGACTCAATCAAAAATCAATTCTTCTAGATATATCCCAAACCTTAACTCAAGGTTTGAATAAATCAATTAATCAATTATGCTCACAAGTCTTCTCAAAGACTTATCTCAAATCTGCCTTATAAGATTCCACAAAAATCTCACACTAATCTACCCGAAAGTTCTCTCTAGAACTTGTCCAATTTTCTCAATGATATCTCTCCTCAAATTTGTATTTTAAGCTTCCACAAAATCTCACACAAATCTATCCACAAGTCATCTCTAGAACTTGCCTCAAATTTCCTCAACAAGTCCTCACTAGAACTTGTCCAATCTCATCAACAATCTCCGTCCTAAAATATGTATAGTAAGCTTTCACAAAAGCTCACATAAATCTATCCACAAGCCCTTTCTAAGACTTACCTCAAATATTTTGAACAAGTCCTCACTAGAACTTTTCCAATCTCATAGAAACATACAGCGAATTGTTAGAGACTTAATATGCTTCACATTCACCTCAATGCTCAATAACTTTCAATATCTCTTTTATAACAAAAATATATAGAGAATTGTTAGAGACTCAATATGTTTCACACTCATAAACACTCAAACTCTTTCTTAAATCAATTTAGATTATGGAACAATTTGTTTCATAGAACTTGAACTACCACTTCAACACAACTACTTGACTAGGATCAATCACAACTCTACTCAACCAATCACTCAATGAAATAATCCTTGATCATAAACCCTAGTCCAAGCATATGAACACTCACTCACTTATTTATAGAAATGCTTATCAAACAATCTCACATAACAATAATACTCATGATATTTGCAAACCCTAGTTCAATTTCTTCACTCAACCAATTACTTCAAAAACAATGCTTATGAAACAATATCACATAACAATGATACTCATGATCTTTGCAAACCCTAGTTCAAGTTCTTCACTCAACCAATTACTTCAACAACAATGCTTATAAAACAAGGTTACTCTCCTTAACCTCTATTCCATAAAACCTTGAAGCATTAATTCAAAATAAACTCAACAATGCTTACCAACCAATCCTTTTCACTCCAACTTAGCATTCACAACACTCAAAAAACACTTACTAGAAATATGTGCCCATACCTTTTTTATTGATGAATAAGTGTCTTCAAAACCTATCTCAAAATAGCCAAACCTTCTTGTGCCAATTCAAGTTTAGATAACAACAATTTTTTTCTCAAAAATATTCACAAGGATATTCTTATTGATCAAAAGATACAATAAAATTTAATCCAAATTTTACACCTTATAACTCCCTCTAACTTTCTAACCACTCACAAATATCAAGGATATAACACTTTACCACTTAAATACCCCTTACAAAAATTAAGCACATAAAATAATTATCAACACCTTATTACTCCCCTTAAGATCTTATAAAATAAAATTATTTTAAACTTTAGGGCATAACTTTATTTCTCCAAAATTTTCGGTGCTAACTCAAAAAGGGCATACCTTTGTCTTTTTCCCAAAAGGGGATTCTATGGGTTTCGAACCGCCATATCCCAACTGCCAAGCATCTTAGTGCTTTGGTGCCCACCATGTGGGGTATAGACACCCACAATAAGGAATGGAAGCTTCCTTCCTCTTATCTCCTTCGTCCGCCATTGATGCTTCCAAAAATAAACTTGCACGGATTCGAACCTCTGCCACTTGTTGCCCTTAGCATTTTGCTTCCGTCATGGTTTCCAACTGCGCTACCCATGCTTGGTGACCAAGGCACCTTCCTCGGTGGGTGTTGTTATTTCGCCTGCCACTTGGAACTTTCAAAGCCAATGAAAACCCTCTTCCTTCCATAGATGATTCACACATTTTTCCTTCGCATACCACATGATTAATTCAAATGCATGTTAGACTTTAGGCTAAGGTGGAGGAATCCCTTTTATACACACTTTTCCATATGAATCCCATCCCGGTGCTCGATGGTCGAATTCAAAAATTCAAATTTTGACTTTAATAACCCACCTTAGGGTTATTAAAATAATCATAAATTAATATATAATTAATATTAAAATTAATTAATAATTAATTTAAATAACTTATAAGTAAATTAATTAATAAATTAATTTATAATAAAATTATATTAATTTATTTATAATTAATTTAAAATTCCCTATATAATATTATAAAGAAATATTATAATATTATTTTCTTGGGCTTCTTCTTTTCACCTTGGACCTCATCTTGAACTTCTGGAACTGGATTTGATCAACTGAAAACGAACTCTCCTTTTGCACTATTTGGAGAACCTAAAACTGATTCTGCCCACTGAAACTGCCACTCACTAGTGCTGAATGCTTGACATCAATGACCACTCACTCTTGACATCAATGACCACTCACTCTTGACATCAATGACAACTCATCTACTCAAAATGTCCAACATTTTTATTGGTGCACCTATATTGCAGATCACATCAGGGACGAGCTTCATGCGATGCAATTGCAAACCAGCAAGACACAACCTATTGTGGGCATAGTTAATTACATTTTAGCACTTTATTTTGAAAGTTTTCATGATTTTCAAGATACTCTTGTTCCTACTGTAGTGCATGCAATACTACAAGCCATTGCCTTGACACCAGAGGAATTGAAGGTAATCATTCCATCTTTGACAATAAAAATCTATTTTATATTTTAGCATGTTTTTGTTTTTAAAATATTATTTTCATATAAATGTAGGGTAGGATAACCAAAATAAAGACTAAGCAAGATGCTACCAATAGGAGTCATAGGCTAGAGAAAACTGGTGATTCTGAGGGCACTGAATCAAAAATATCACCATTATAGAGGCCACAAAAACATCCAAGGCAAGCTCCTTCACCTAGTGGATCTTGTACACCTAGGTATGTAGAAAATGTGCAGGCTAAATCTAGTGTGAACACCCCATACCGGTCTCCCATCGGTGCCCAAATTCATTAGATTTCATCGTCTTCAAGTAAAACAATGTGTATTTATTTTGAATTATGGTTTTTTGTATTTAATTTTTAAAATAATGCTAATAAGACTTTTTTATGTTTTTAGCCACCTCTCAATGACAAAATATGAGAATGACAGTCCATATGGTGCCATCACTTCCACCACATCCACCACTTCCACCACAACCACCGCTTCCACCACAACCACAGTTTCCACAATAGCAACAACAATTTCCACTACAACAAAAAAATATTACACCGTAACATCCGTATTCACAACAAAAACGATAGGAAAAACCTACACATATGAGAGGCAAAATACAAATTCAAATTTTTGCATAGATATCACATACGACACGAAATTTCAGGCATGGGTTCTCATATTTTTCATTTCACACTTCTTCACAAGCACAATAATTTTCACCCGTTGGATTGGATAATATCCAACTTGATGATGATTTTATGTTGCAGGGCAAAATTTTAGGCTTTAAGGAAACACATGTGCTTCATGATCCACTAGGTCAAGCACAACAACAAGAAGCCCCAACACCTAAGCAAATATCATTCCCAACTCCTGAAGGAAATGACCCTCACCCTCAAACTAAGAATGAAATTATTAATTTTGATGAGAATGTTTTAATGGTTGAAAATATGGAAGCAAAAATGAAACAAATTGTGTTCAATATTTGCAAGAAATGAAGGATTAGGAATATTGGGCCATGGTCCTAATAAAGCAAATAAATGTCCAATATGAAAATTATGCAAAAAGAGATTTAATTTATTCTTTGGTTCAATGTGAACCAGAATAGCTTAGTGGCCTGCTGAAGCATGCCAAAATAGTAATAGTGTATTTTGAAATTGTGTATGATGATGATGTTTTAAATATTGTTGTTAGCAGGTTAGAGAATATTAATGTTGAAGCCCAAGATTTTTATAACCAATGGGCTTCCAATAAGGAAAAAAGTTTCACTTTTTGAGTCTACCAGGGATGCGACTGAGGTAAGAAAATATTTATTTATGTTTTAATTTGCTTTTGCAGTTTATTTTTCATATTTCAATTTTATTTAAAAAAAGTAATAATTTTTTATATAACTATTTTGAATGATATTTTCATTTTCTTTTTTGTAGTCAAATTTTGAAAACCTAAATAATGCAAGTTAATAGCATGCAACTTAATATCAATGTGGCAAAACTATTTTTGCATAATGTAATGGAAATGAAGAAAAAAATTCAATTAAAAGTGGTGGATAATAATCGTTTGCGTACTACAACACCAGAAAGAAAAATAAAAAACTTCCAACAATACTCGAAGATCCAAACCAATAAGAAAGTACATTGTTGGGGAGTATTGTGAAAGTTTAAGAAAACCTAATCAGACTTGGTGTATTGCTGGAACAAGATGTAAAGCATGGATATAAAGGAAAATACGTCATTGTTGCAAGCGAATCTGATGCTTCTATCCCAATCATATAAATGAAAACTATATTTTAAAAATTTGTGTCTTAAGTCATTCAAAGGTTTTTTGCATTTATAATTTTGTGTTTCTTTTCTAGTATTACTCGCCAATATAATTTACTATCTTCATCTCAAACAACAAAAAAATATTTTTGTTGATCAAAATTTATACATTAACAATATAATACCAATAAATATAAGACAACAATTTATCAAGGTAGTTGAAATAGTATGATATAAAATATACAATATTTAAAAGCACAATGTGATATAAAATGTACAATATTTAAAAGCATTATGTGATGTAAAATATACAATTTATGAAAAAGTAAATTTTTGAAATCTTGTACATCTGAAACAACATTGTGAAATCTAGAATGAACAGTTGTGAAATATGTAATGAAAAACTCTCAATTTGTGAAAAAACATTGTGAAATCTGGAATGAACAGGTCTCAACTTGTGAAACAAATATTCAGCATAGTGCATTTTGAAACAAATATTGTGAAATTTGATAAAAAATAAATTTAAATGTTACATTGGTGTGAAATACTGGAAAAATCAGAATTCAATTAGCTGAAATGAATAGGTTTCAACTTGTCTAGAATCAATTTGTGAAGCCACTCTTTGATCACTAAAAGCATCATTATCCTCCTTATTGGTCATATTCATGATACCCCTTATGTCTGCAATTGAATTCCAGTATGCTAATGCTCTATCATATGGAAATTTGTCCAGATGATATGATGATACATAAATTCTTAAATTTTTTTCTAGATTTTTGTCCAGCATATTGCGGAGCTTAGATTTAACAAAAGGTAGTGCACTAAAAACCCTCTCATATTCTACATATCCCAAAATCATTGTTTGAAATAATTCATATAAACAAAAGTATAAACTGATCGTATCTTGTAAGATACTAAGATACAAATTTTGCCACAAACGTGCAATAGAACCAGTATCATTAATACTACTCAAAAGTGACTCTTGATGAACCATTGTTCTTCCAAAATGATGTGACTATTGTCTTAAAAGATATTTGTTGAGTATACCTTTCAACACCATTGAATTCCACACTTTTACTAAAATCCTCAATAAGGATGCCCATATATTTAATAAACAACTCTTGTGTAGTTTTTTTATCATTTCAAGAACACCAAAAAAAAGGGTTAACAACACCCACAACCTCAAGCAACTCATGTCTTTGAAACCGATCTCTTATATATTTTGTCAATGATTTTGCTATGTTGAACAATGTTTTTTTTGTATTGTGTAAAACTACTTCGTATCTATTATGTGTTACACAAACTTTTTGCATATCATCAGTAATTATACTCGAATATATTTCATAACTAAATATGGGTATCATATTTTCACGAACATTAATACAAATATTATCATTAATGTCAAACTTCAAAAAACTATTTGCATATTTTATATTTTTCAATGTTTTCCAACTTTCAAATAAGGGACCTATAAAATCTAGTTAGGACACATATAAACGATCAATAATAACACATATTTGCTTTGTCATCCTCATGAAATCAATGATATAGATGGATCTCTCTTGTGCAAGTTTAGTCAATTTGTTTCTTTCTTGTAACATTGGAAGAATACCACATAATGTTAAAAGAGTTTCCAAGTTAGTCAAATGGAACAACATATCGTTTGCCTTATCAATTGCTCTACTATTTGCATACATAAACCCTGTTAAAGATTTATATTCTGTAAAACATCTTAGTGCAATTTGGTACAATGAAATCCATCTTGTATCCACATCTTTCAACAATTTGTTTTTCCTTTTGTAACTCCTAGTGCAAACTATTGAAATTCTGCAAACCTTTTAGGATTGCAAGAAAAATTAGAATGTATTTCACGAATGAGGTCTTCCACTCTAGCATCATTTTCAAAAGTGCTCACAATTTTGTATGCAAGATTCACTCTATGATCCATGCAATGAATGGGTATTACATATGGGGAAACTGAGGTTTGGAGTTAAATACATAGGCCATTTATGTGCCCTTGCATTATAGTTACCCCATCACCTCCAATGCAAATTAACTTTGTGACTTTGTCAATATCATTCATTATCACGATTTAATTTAAACTGGTCAAAACAACATTATAGATGTTTTCTGCATTTGAACTTTCCACCATATTATGTAATCCTAGCAAACTAGGCTTCCTCACATGATTTTGAAATGTGTACACATGCATGTAAATTTAGGATGTGTTGTCCACAATCGTCACCTCATCAATAGAAAGTGAAATGAATCTGGAAAGTTTTACTTTCTCCCTTAGGTCATCCTTATCAACTAAAGATAGATATTTTACCATTTTCCAACCACTTTGATCTGACCAATGGGAACTAGGAAGGTTTTGCACATCAAATAGTTGATAAAGGTTATTATAATTAATAAAATTGGACATGGGTCTACCCTTTTTGAGAATACTATATACAAAAACAAACTACAAAATTTTTGAAGTTAAAATGATCTTCTGCACTTTATGAAATTGGGTTTCAATCGTTCCACCTTTCTCAACAAGGTATTGTTGTTGCTTTAAGTGATTCTTATAATCTATTGCATATATGACATGCATTCATTATGATGCATCCTTACACGTAACATATTTTATAATTTTACCATCACTTCCTATAACTTTTACATATAATTTACCAACATGTTTTTCTATTGTATCTTTCTTAGTTTGCAACTTGTGATCCTTACCTAGTTTCCAACTACAAATTTTACATCTACATTCTTTTGTATTGACTTGGTTGTCTGCAGTCAAGACTGCCTCAATCTAGGGAAATTTTTCTACCCATTCATTCTTAAATGATATTCCAATAACCCAGTTAGAATATGTATTCCTATTTTTAGAATTTTTGTGTGAATATTCATAAGAAGTTTGTAGTGTATTTGATTTATCACTTTCATTTTCAACTTGCATATCTTGGTTAGACATATCTTCAAGTGATTGTTGGATGTCATTAGTAAGAGAATTTTCTTTAGGTATATATTTATGAGGAATATCTTCAAGTGAATGCTTTTCAGGGTCAATTGGGTATTCTACATAGTAGCATACAATAATATTTTTTACCATTTTTGGATTTTAAAAAACAAACTACAGAAAGAAAAAAGATTTATATTGAAAATAATTACAAAATATACAACTAACTATTTATAAGTCAAAAATAATTTGTACCTCAAATTTCTATGGATGTCGATGGCTTGTTTGTTTTCGATGTATGGCTAAAATATTTGAGGATACTCTTTTCAGCAAAAGATTTAGCCCCCTTCTTTCCATTGTCGGTGGGTGACATTTTACTTGTAAAAAAAGTGTTTTTCATTTTAGAAAAGTAATAAAATGTTAAAGAGATGTTACTTCTCTTAGGCCTTAAGATAATATTGTAATTAGAATAAATAGATGGTCAGTATTTAGAAAATAAATACCTATTTCCTACAATATTTTATTGTGATTTTGTTAGTGTATGCCACTACCACATTTTCTAGTGATAACATTTATAACTGATAAGAGCACAAAAATATACAATATACAAATTCAAATTAAATTCTAGCTTTATTTCAATCCTTACTTGTGGCTCTCCTAAATTCTACCACCATGAATTTTTGATAGTGACTAGTCCAATGGCACATCAGGTTGTCAAAAAAATTAGGGTCAACGATAATGGTGTTTTTCCTATTGACCTACCATGGATCTAATACTACTGTTTGTTGGCAATTTTGGGTTTGAGATCCTAGCTTCTTGTCTATGAGTTGTCATTGATGTCAAAAGGAACTGGCATTAATGTCAAGAGGATTTATTGGCTTCAAAGGTTGAAGATTCCAAAGAATCTTTTCTAGAATATTTCGGAGAGATTCCATGTGGCAGATGAAAAGGTTTTTATCAAAACCATGGCAGGTTTAAGGGTTTTTATTAAAACTAGGTGGATGCATTAAGGGTTTTTCTCAAAACCACTCTCAATTTAATGCAAAGGCTGGAGACACTTATTAATTAAATAACTTAATTAATAAAACCTTTTTAAGGTTTTTTAATTAATTATTTATTTGATTTAGTGATTAAATTATTTTAATAATTTAATGGGTTCTCCACCTAAGGTCTAAGGTCTAAAAGACCTTTGATTATTTTTTAAATAATCAAAAGGGTTTCATAAACCCTAAAGCTGTTTCGAAGGCACCAAACTAATATTAATTCGAAAAGTTCAAATTATCCTCCCGTCGATGTCGTGCATAGCATGGAAGTTTGGCTATATAAGCCATAACCTGTAGTCCAAAGCAATGGAGTTAAATAAATTCAAATTGCGCAAAGGTTGGGAAGTAAAAGCTACGGCTATCATTTTTTTGCCACGTTTATCCATCGCCAAAGGGTTAAGGAGAAGGAGACTCTTGCTAGCCTTCAATATAGCACCGTTGGCCTAGTGGCAACGACTGTTCTGCGAAGGCGCTTGAAGGCAGGTCAAGCGTTCGACTCCCGCCGTGGAGTGTGAGAAGAGTTTTTGTGCTCTGATTTTTTCAGAGGCACTGTTGACCTACAATTTTTGGAAGCATTTTTTTGGTAAGGTTTTTTAAATAAAATCTGCATTTTGTTAAAGAAGAAGTGGTGGGGCAGATTTATTTAAAATTATTTTTAAGGTTAAATGCTTCTTTGGAGATATAAGGTTGATAGTGTGTGGTTGAGATTTTTGGCTTGATTGTTGAGTGAGATTTGCTTAGAAGCTATTATTCCTTGAGCATGGTTTAATTAATTTGGAGAAATAAGGTGTAAAAGGATATATTGTTTGTATGCTTTATATTTTTGGTAGTTGACTTCTAAGGATTGGAGTCATAAGGTGTTTTGTGGAATAAATATTTTTGTGGTTACTTTTATGATCTAACCCTAATTTGGTGGCAAAGTTGAGGGTGGTGTTGGTAACAGGTTGAAGAACTATTCTCTTCTTCCTCAAACAAAGGTATGGGTAACTTATTCCATGTATATTGTTGATGGTGTATTTTTTGAAATTGAGTTTGGAGTGAAAAGGTTGTCTACTAGGTATTCTTGTTGGTGTAAATCCCATTTTCTGGATATTGAAGATTGTTTATGCATTAAAATCATTGATGAGTTTTTTTGGGTGAATGCATAATTATTGTTGAGGAAGAGGAAGCATTTTTGCACTAGGGTTTATGTTAGTAAGTCTTGCTACTTGCTTTGAGTTGGTGAAACCCTTAGTTGGCTATTTTGAGATTGATGGTTGAGTTGCTTCCATAGAGGTTGTTTCGATCAAGTTAATGCTTTACTTGATACATGATTTGGGCTTACTCCATTGAGATTGATTTGAGCAAGTTATTCTTTGCATTGGTGATTTATGTTGATGGCTGTTTTGTTCAAATATCTTTGGAGGGAAAATGATGTCTACTAGTTTCCTTTTCATGTAGTGATTGGTTGAATGCTTCAAGGTTAATGTTGAGTTGAATGATGTTGGTTAAACCTTGTCTATAAGCATTGTTGTTAAAGCCCTAATTGGTTGAGAAAATATATTGGTTGTGGAAAGAACATGAGTATCATTGTTATATGAATATTGCATGGTTGGAAATTGTTGGGTTGTGTTTCATGTTCTTGAGAAAAGCATACTACATCTATCTTATTCTTTTGAGATTGAGATTGAGTTGAGATTGAGATTGGGAGTTAAGTATAGAACATATTGAGTCTCTAACAATTCTCTTTATTTTTCTATGAGATTTGAGATTGAGATTGGGAGTTAAGTATAGAACATATTGAGTCTCTAATAATTCTCTTTATGCTTCTATGAGGTTGATGAATCACATTGGGTCTCTAACAATTATCTTTGTGGGTTCATGCTAAGGAAGTTTTTCTTGGTGAACTTGTAAGATGATTTGGATAGGTTCTAGTGAGGACTTGTGAGCTGATTTGGACAGGTTCTAGTGAGGACTTGTGAGCTGATTTGGACAAGTTCTAGGGAGGACTTGTGAGCTGATTTGGACAGGTCCTAGAAAAGGACTTGAGGACAGAGTTGAAGTGGTTCTTTGAGAAGAACCTTAGGACAATTTTGACAAGTCTTTGAGAAGGCTTGTGTGCAGCAGAGATTGATTTGTTTAAGCTTTATGAGTTGAGCTTGGGACAGATCTGACAGAGTTGTGCTGGACCGAATGACTATGTTTAGTATAGGTTGATGAGTTGCTGTGGAGGTGATCAGTGAGGACAGATGTCTCTTGAGGCTGAGCATTGAGGACATGAGGTCTTCTGTGGAAAGGAGTTCCACATGCTAGCAAAATAAGAGGCAGGTGATCTTCTGAAGTATCATTTTCAGAGCTGAGGAGAAGGATCCTCCTTTGGGCAGGAGGCTCATAAATTCATGATAAGGGGAAGGATTCTCCTTTTGGCAGGAGGCTCATAAATTCATGAGGAGGGGAAGGATTCTCCTTTGGGCAGAGGCTCATAAATACTTGAGTAGGGGAAGGTTTATCCTTTGGGATGAGGCTCATAAACATTGTAATTGGGAAGGATTCCCAAAGAACTTTGAGAAATATTTTTAGAGAAAAGTTTTGTGGAGGTAGCCCATGTTGGGTGAACCACGTTAAAATTGGTGTCTCATTGTGTGTTGCTTTATGCATTGCTTTGATATTGCTATTGGTTCATTTCTTTGAAAAGTTGAAGTTAAATAGAGAAAGTAAAAAGAGGTATTATACTATTCACCCCCCCTCTCAGTATAAGCTTGTGTTCTTCAATTGGTATAAGAGCGGGTTCCTTCGGAAAGTTTAATAGCTTGAAGGAAAATATTGTAAAGAACACAATGGAATCTACAAGTGATAATGCAGCACCTATTCTTGATGGGGCAAATTTTGGGATTTGGAGTGCTAGGATGAAGCTTCATCTTATGGCTCTTGGAAATGAAGTTTGGGAAGTTATTGAGGATGAGTATACCATTCCTGAGCATGGTACTTCTACTAAGGAAGAGAGGCTCCTACATCATAGCAATTCAAAGGCAATGAATGCAATCCTGAAGGGTTTACAGAAGGTAGATATTACCAAGATGATTCACTGTAAGACAACTAGTGAAATGTGGAAACAGTTGAAGGTGGTTCATACAGGTGATGCAAATGTCCGAAAGGCCAAGTTGAGACACTTCAAAGGTATGTTTGAACAACTCAAGATGAATTATGAAGAAAATATTAGTTACTATATGCTTCGTATGGATGATATTGTTAACTCTATGAAGGAACTAGGTCTTGAGCTTGCTGAAAATGATATTTGTGATAAGATTTTGAGGTCTCTTCCAAATAGATTTAGTGAAAATATTTCTACTATTGAGGAAGCTAAGGATTTGGATAAGTTGAAAAAGGATGAGCTTCATAGTATACTTATAGCATTTGAGTTGATAACTCAAGTGAAGGTTGATGTTAAGAAGGAGGCAATTTTTAAGGCTACCAAAAAATCCAAGGGTAAAGAGCTTCAAGATAGTGATGAGTCTTCTAGTGATGAAGAGGCATATTACAGCAAGAAGGGCAAGTTCTCAAGAAAGCACAAAGGTATGAAATTTTTCAAGTGTTTCAATTGTGGAAAGTTTGGTCATTATGCTACTAACTGTACTGCTGCCAAGGATGAAAGTGATGAAGATAAACAGGATTATAAGAGCAAGGATTCTAAAAGGCACAGGCATCAAAGGAAGAATAAATATGAGCAAAGCAATCAAGGAAAGAGGTACTCTCACAAACACAAGAAAAGTTTCTACCTAGACAAGGCAAGTAAGTGTTCTAATAGTGATAGTGAAAGTTCTTCAAGTGATGTTGGAAATGAGATGTTGTTCCTAACAGAAAAAGAAGAAGAAAAGAAACATAGATTTGTCCTTATGAAATGTTTTAGATGTGGAAATTTTGGACATCTTGAGGATGATTGCACAAATGATGGATTGATTTCTAGTTATACTATGTATGAGGATGCTTCGAAAAATTGTGAGGCAAATCTTTGTATGGCTTTAGAAAAGGGTAGCACCTCTAGTGATAAGAAATCTAAAAAAGTCATTGATGTTTCAAAAGGCAAACAAATAGAGGAAGTTATAGAGGATGGTGAAGTAGATGTTGAAGCTGAACTTGTTAGTGCTCTTAGTGCTTTGAAAAATGAAAGAAATAAGAATGCTAGACTCAATGATAAATTGGATGAATGTTGTATTGAGAGAGACAAGATTATAGAAAGTCTTGACTTATCTATAGCTAAGACACAAAAACTTAAGGATAAGTTAGAGTCTAAGGTTCTTGAGTGTAGAGAGTTGGAACAGAAAGTGGCTTCCTTGAAAGAGGAAACTAAAGAGTACAAGGAGAAGCTTTACATGTTTGAATATAGCACCAAAAAGGTAAATTCAATCATCAAATATCAAATAAGGACAACAGATAAAATAGGTCTTGGTTTTGGTAAGAAACACATGGAACAGGTTGGGGAATCTAGTAAGAGATTCCGAAAGGAAGAGAGTTCTGATGAGGAAAGTACTTCAGAAAAAGAGTCCTTGAGTGATAGATGCACAAAATTAGAAAACAGGATTCAAAAAAGGGGAGAAAGTTTATAGGACCTAAGAGGTCAAATCAAGGAAATTTTAATGGCAGATGTTTTGCTTGTCACAAGTTTGGTCACATGGCTTCACATTGCATGACTCAAGTGAGGAAGGTAAATGACAGATTCAGAGGTGGTAATTTCTTTCAAGGGTATTGCTACTCT
Organism: Wollemia nobilis; assembly: GCA_028583015.1. Classification (NCBI taxonomy): domain Eukaryota; kingdom Viridiplantae; phylum Streptophyta; class Pinopsida; order Araucariales; family Araucariaceae; genus Wollemia; species Wollemia nobilis. Next base: position 5,489,303 of record JAQPPZ010006195.1, on the reverse strand, counting down.
TGTAAATAGTTTTGGCACAAGGATGTTTATTGCAAGGCTAATAACAAGAACAGGGTTGGTCGAAACGGATGGATTCAAAGATCAGGTATGCCTCAAAGAAATAACATTGTTAGTTGTTATAAGTGCAACAATGAAGGTCACATAGCTAGACAGTGTAGAGTTGAAATTCCAAGGTATAGGAACAGGAACATGGGTATGAATAGGCACAAGAATAAAGACATGGATAAGAACAAGAATGATAACAAGAACAACAAAAGTGACATGAACAGGAATAGGAATATGGACAAGGAGAACAAGAGAAGACATGGTAAGGCAGATATAGACACTGATGAAGATCAATGCCTAATGGGAGCTTTAATCCCACCCCAAAATTAATCACCTCAACAGAAGGTGGGGGAGGGACTAAACTAAGAGGCTCATTCTTAGTCCCAAGCCCCAAAGGTGACCCTTTGCCATTGATGACAAAGGGGGAGAGATATGAGTAAGGGGGAGAACCTCAAGTCAGGGGGAGCTGATTTCAATACAGTAGTTTTGAGTTTCAGTGTTGTTGAGAAGCATGGTTTGCCATCAATGACAAAGGGGGAGATTGTTGGCAATTTTGGGTTTGAGATCCTAGCTTCTTGTCTATGAGTTGTCATTGATGTCAAAAGGAACTGGCATTAATGTCAAGAGGATTTATTGGCTTCAAAGGTTGAAGATTCCAAAGAATATTTTATAGAAGATTTCGGAGAGATTCCATGTGGCAAATGAAAAGGTTTTTATCAAAACCATGGCAGGTTTAAGGGTTTTTATTAAAACTAGGTGCATGCATTAAGGGTTTTTCTCAAAACCACTCTCAGCTTAATGCAAAGGCTGGAGACACTTATTAATTAAATAACTTAATTAATAAAACCTTTTTAAGGTTTTTTAATTAATTATTTATTTGATTTAGTTATTAAATTATTTTAATAATTTAATGGGTTCTCCACCTAAGGTCTAAGGTCTAAAAGACCTTTGATTATTTTTTAAATAATCAAAAGGGTTTCATAAACCCTAAAGTTGTTTCGAAGGAACCAAAATAATATTAATTCAAAAAGTTCGAATTATCCTCCCGCCAATGTCGTGCATAGCATGGAAGTTTGGCTATATAAGCCATAACCTATACTCCAAAACAATGGAGTTAAAGAAATTCGAATTGCACAAAGGTTGGGAAGTAAAAGCTACGACTATCATTTTTTCGCCACGTTTATCCGCCGCCAAAGGGTTAAGGAGAAGGAGACTCTTGCTAGCCTTCAAGATAGCGTCATTGGCCTAGTGGCAACGACTGTTCTACGAAGGCGCTTGAAGGGAGGTCAAGCGTTCGAATCCCACCGTGGAGTGTGAGAAGAGTTTTTGCGCTCCAATTTTTTCGGAGGCACTGTTGACCCGAAAATAAAAACTGTTGACCCGCGATTTTCGAAAGCATTTTTTGGCAAGGTTTTTTAAATAAAATCTGCATTTTGTTAAAGAAGAAGTGGTTGGGCAGATTTATTTAAAATTATTTTTAAGGTTAAATGCTTCTTTGGAGATATAAGGTTGATAGTGTGTGGTTGAGATTTTTGGCTTGATTGTTGAGTGAGATTTGCTTAGAAGCTATTATTACTTGAGCATGGTTTAATTAATTTGGATAAATAATGTGTAAAAGGATATATTGTTTGTATGCTTTATATTTTTGGTAGTTGACTTCTAAGGATTGGAGTCATAAGGTGTTTTATGGAATAAATATTTTTGTGGTTACTTTTATGATCTAACCCTAACTTGGTGGCAAAGTTGAGGGTGGTGTTGGTAACAGGTTGATGACTATTCTCTTCTTCCTCAAACAAAGGTATGGGAAACTTCTTCCATGTATATTGTTGATGGTGTATTTTCTAAAATTGAGTTTGGAGTGAAAAGTTTGTCTACTAGGTATTCTTGTTGGTGTAAATCCCATTTTCTGGATATTGAAGATTGTTTATGCATTAAAATCATTGATGAGTTTTTTTTCGGTGAATGCATAATTCTGGTTGAGGAAGAGGAAGCATTTTTGCACTAGGGTTTATGTTAGTAAGTCTTGCTACTTTCTTTGAGTTTGTGAAACCCTTAGTTGGCTGTTTTGAGATTGATGGTTGACTTGCTTCCATAGAGGTTTTTTTGATCAAGTTAATGCTTTACTTGATACATGATTTGGGCTTACTCCATTGAGATTGATTTGAGCAAGTTATTCTTTGCATTGGTGATTTATGTTGGTGGCTGTTTTATTCAAATATATTTGGAGGGAAAAGGATGTCTACTAGTTTCCTTTTCATGTAGTGATTGGTTGAATGCTTCAAGGTTAATGTTGAGTTGAATGATGTTGGTTAAACCTTGTCTATAAGCATTGTTGTTAAAGCCCTAATTGGTTGAGAAAATATATTGGTTGTAGAAAGAACATGAGTATCATTGTTATATGAGATATTGCATGGTTGGCAATTATTGGGTTGTGTTTCATGTTCTTGAGAAAAGCATACTACATCTATCTTATTATTTTGAGATTGAGATTGAGTTGAGATTGAGATTGGGAGTTAAGTATAGAACATATTGAGTCTCTAACAATTCTCTTTATTTTTCTATGAGATTTGAGATTGAGATTGGGAGTTAAGTATAGAACATATTGAGTCTCTAAAAATTCTCTTTATTCTTATATGAGGTTTATGAATCACATTGGGTATCTAACAATTCTCTTTGTGGGTTCATGCTAAGCAAGTTTTTCTTGGTGAACTTGTGAGCTGATTTGGACAGGTTCTAGTGAGGACTTGTGAGCTGATTTGGACAGGTTCTAGTGAGGACTTGTGAGCTGATTTGGACAAGTTCTAGGGAGGACTTGTGAGCTAATTTGGACAGGTCCTAGCAAAGGACTTGAGGACAGAGTTGAAGTGGTTCTTTGAGAAGAAACTTAGGACAGTTTTGACAAGTCTTTGAGAAGGCTTGTGTGCAACAGAGATTGATTTTTTCAAGCTTTATGAGTTGATCTTGGGACAAATTTGACAGAGTGAGAAAGACTTGTGCTGGACAGATCGATTGTGTTTAGTATAGGTTGATGAGTTGCTATGGAGGTGATCAGTGAGGACAAAGGTCTCTTGAGGCTGAGCATTTAGGACATGAGGTCTTCTGTGGAAATGATTTCCACGTGCTAGCGGAATAAGAGGTAGGTGATATTCTAAAGTATCATTTCTAGAGCTGAGGGGAAGGATTCTCCTTTGGACAGGAGGCTCATAAATTCGTGAGGAGGGGAAGGATTCTCCTTTGGGTAGGAGGCTCATAAATTCATGAGGGGAAGGATTCTCCTTTGGGCAGAGGCTCATAAATACTTGAGTAGGGGAAGGTTTCTCCTTTGGGCTAAGGCTCATAAACATTGTAATTGGGAAGGATTCCCAAAGAACTTTGAGAAAGCTTTTTAGAGAAAAGTTTTGTGGAGGTAGCCCATGTTGGGTGAACCATGTTAAAATTGGTGTCTCATTGTGTGTTGCTTTATGCATTGCTTTGATATTGCTATTGGTTCATTGCTTTGCAAAGTTGAAGTTAAATAGAGAAAGTAAAAAGAGGTCTTATACTGTTCACCCCCCCTCTCAGTATAAGCTTGTGTTCTTCACTATTAGATTTTGATGCAACATGTAATGCAAAATAGCAATCAAAATATGTAGAATAATATGAAATAAAGTAAATTTGTGAGATGACTAAAAATATACTATAAATAGAAATTATGGATATGTTTACAAAAGTAGCTATGGAGGAAATTAAAACTCCATGAATATAGCTACAACTCAAGAATGGAAATTGATCATATTACACCCCATCACAATAAATCACACTGGTACATCATACCACTTTGTTCTACACTACTTTGTACTACTCTATCTTACTCTATGTCTATGGCACTTTATATAGTAAATAGATTCCTTGGCCAACACTCTACCTAGATGTGTAAGAGACACCTTGCACATGTATATCTTGCACTTTGACACATGTGCACTTATTACATTGCATGAAGTAACTAGATAACTCCCCCCTAAAGTAATCTAATATCCTAAGTATGTACAAATAAAGGTACATTTACATAATCCAAAGGATGTAATAGTCTATTTATAACAATACATGTATTATTTCTTGAACAACATCCATATAATGTGGACACCTCTAGTTATCTATCATCTCCAAAAGTGCACCTCTTTCTCTCTCTCCAAACATTTTAAAAGTGTAAGGTGAAAACAAAAGCAATATCACCATATTTTCTCCCTTTTTAGCCACCTCCATTTCCCAACCATTTTAGTTGCACTTTCTATTTTGAGAATTCAACCCAAATAATCAATTTGGAACATCATTCTTAAGGGGGCATCATGAGCAAAAATATTTTTTACATAGGGTAAATTTTTCAACATCAATAAGGCATACATCATAAAAAATAAGGCATACATACAATAATGATGCAAAACAACCAAAACATACATAATCATAATCATTTCTTAAGATAAATATTACAACACAACAACAAAGTGTCATAGTGTTAAAATTGAGTTTTACTACTTAACGTTTGATGCAATCTCACAGACATCACATCAAAACTAGGGAAAAATATAGACACCCAATTTTAATACACCAACAAAGCAAAAGATATTGAAGAAGTCACCTACATCATAAAACATCAATTTAGCCTAAACCTAGTAATTTGGGTATCTTTTCCTACGTCTATCAAATTTGCCAGTCTAACAAAAAATGCCACTAGCAAATTTGGTAAGCCAAGTAATAAATTTGGTAAATATCCAAAATTCAAACCCTAATAGTCAAATTTGACCTTTGATAAAAAACACCAATTAGAACCAAAATTACCACTAGAAAATTTGGTCAAAGGTGGTGAATTTTGCAAATGGTCAAAATATCTTAGCATGAGCAAGGGACAAGCAAATTCCATCCTCCCACTCCTTGCTCTGACCTCACATGCTCCAATTAATTTTCCCTTTAACCTCATTAATACCTCCTTCAAAATCTATTTAAGAAGTTGTTTCGGAAAGACATAGAGGGGATTCTAAGGCTAATTACATTATGCCAACATTCTTCTAGCATTCTTCATTTTCAAGAATTTACAATCATTATGGAGGTAAGACAAGAAATACAACGAGGAATTTAGGGCAAGGAGGTCATATTGGAGGTAAGGAAGGATTGTTTTTAGGTGATATCTATCCTAGAATCTCTCTCATCTCCATTTATCTTTATTTCATTTTGCATTTTTTCCTCTAGATTGTAGCCATGTTAGCTTGAGATTTTTCTTGACATTTCCATATTTTATAATTCTAATTCCTTTTTGTAGGTTTTTATCTCTATTGGAAAACATATAACCTTGAATTTTTATCCTTTATCTCAAACATATCATCTTCATTTTATTTCCTAACATCTTTTTGCAAATCCATTTAGGTTTACTTTCATTTGTTGCTCATATTTTGGTCATAACCTCTTCTTTTGCAAGGTTTTATTGCATTTTACCTCCATATTTTATCTTAAAATACTTTTTTCCATTTATTTACAATCATATCATTCATATTTATAGCATACTAACATTTCTCCTTCCTTCCATGTTCATTTAATATCATGCTTATTTCATTTGTAGGTATAAGTTTGATGTTCAATCTCTTTTAGCAATTTCTTTCTTCATACATTACATGTTATTTTCATTTGTAGTGATATATTATTTCTCTCTATTTATTTTAAATCTATTGTGTTGAATATACAAGGTTTTTATTTATATATATCCCATAATTTGCAACACTCAATCATTCCCCCATTGCATTCTTCTTCCCTTTCTTTCTTATTTTTGTAGATTTTGTAGTTTTGGGCAACATTTCTTCATATCTTAGCATTTGTATTGGTTTATTATTATTTAGTGCTAATTTGGTTTGGTTATAAGTTAAATTAGTCATTTTACATCATTCATAACACCATTGCATCTATTTTCCACTCCTTTACACTTGCATTTTGTTAAATTTTTAGTCATTTTAAGACTATCCATTCCATTTGCATACATATTCATTTTGGGCTTAAATTTATAGGGTTTTGTAACTCAAATTCTTAAATTTATAATACATAAACATAGTACATCCCTCATAAAACATCATACTCCTCTTTCACAATAAAATTTACAAAAAATGAATCTAAAATCGACCTAGAAACCATTTCAATCCTGTTGTAGACCGAAAAATGCCACTGTAACTAGAAATTTTGGCTCTCTAGAACATAGAGCCAAATATGCCACTCATACCAAAAACACCATTGGTATTTTTGGTCAACATAATTACATTCCAAGGAGGTAAGCATACTCACTTTTTCATAAATAGGGGGTCTAATCAGCTGACAATATATGAAAACATCGTTCCCAACACTCAAATAGACATCCTAAAATAGAAAACCTATTTTTTTGTCTTCTTTTGCAAGTACCAAATTCGTCAATCAGGACCAAGATCACCAATGGTATTTTTGGTAGCAATGGCATTTCTGGTTAGACACTAGTAGAGGTATTCCAACAAATTGGCATCACTCTAAACTCTATTTTTTAGCATTTTCATGTGTTTTTCTCTCTATCTATCATTGTTTTGTGTCTGTAATCACATTTCAATTTGGAGAATGAAGGAATCCTAATCTAGTCCTAACTTCTTTTACAAAACACATTTACGCTAGTGAAAATCAAAGAATATTAGGTCAAATGTCAACTTCTTTCTCATCTTTACAAGTATCTAGGCAAGAAATCAAAATCATATAATTGCATTCTAGGCTAGCTTATATTTTGCATCATCTATTGTTTTCATTGGAAATCAAATCTCTCCTTATATCATAAAAATAAAATTCATATAGGTTAGCTCTTGTTTTCTTGGATTTGTGTGATATAATCTTACCATGCATTTTATGTGATCTTAGCCTTAAGTTTAATTAAATAACCATTTAAGGTTTGAAAAAGAGTCAATATTTAGTGATCCAAAACTTTAGGTGTTTTATTGAATAAAATCATATAACACCAATATACAAGGATTCCCATCTATTTTTACACCTTGAAAAATAACATTGAGTAGATATGTAATCATGTAGAGGATATTCATATATTTAGGGTCTCCTTTGGAAAGAGATCCTCAAGTGGGGAGGTAGGGATTCCAGCAAACTCTCCCTGCATGTGCTTGACATGTGTAGGTTGAAACTTTCCTATGCCTACACTTTATACTAGGGAATATTAAGGATCATGACTTTAGAATGAAAATAACGTTTGTTCAAAATATCTTTAGATTACATAGATCCCTAGAGGTTATGATATCTAGAAGGGATACAAAGATTATTTCTCAGTTCTGGTAGATTTTGATCACATCCCTAGGTATAAATTTAAATATTAGTTCATTGTATCACACATAGACTAATTTATAAACAAAGAGAGTAAGAAAGGTTTTAGAGGATTTACTAAGGAAATTGTATATATTGGTAGTGTAAGTGGTAGGATTACTCACGATTACTAGATATTTCTAATAACAAATAAAATTACTCTAGTTTAGACATGGATCCTTTTGAGAGACTATATTGTAGGAAATTTAGAACATCTTTTAGTCAAGACATAGTGGACGATAGATTGATTGTAGGTCCTAAAATTTTATGAAAAATGGAAGATCAAGTAAAAAAAATTAAGAAATGATTGAGAGAGGCTAATGACAAGTAGAAATGTTATACTAATTAAAATATAACAACTAGACAATTTGTAGTAGAAGATAAAGTCTTCCTCAAAGTTAAAATTTAGAAAAGTTTTGTTAGAAAAATATACCATATTTAAACCTAAGTTGATGGGTCTCATCGAGGTACTCAAGTAGTGAATCCAATTTCATATTGGCTTGATCTACCTCATAAGCTATCCTAAATTCATGATGTTATTTATATTTCTTTATCAATACTTTATCATTATGATACATCATGCATTTTATATTAGAAATTACTATAGATCTAGGATCTAGGTTTGTTCTTATTTAAACTAATTAGAATTTTGAATACACAAAACCCTTAGTTAATGAACATATAAATAGATTAATGCAAGTTCAAGTGAGACCAGTATTCTAGGGACATCACCATAAGGGAGAACCTAGAATAATTTCAATGAATTTATCCATAATTAATTATTTAGAAATATAGTAAGAATAGTTTAGTAATATAATGTGTGCCAAGACTTATATTTTTTCATTGTAGAATTAAATTATAGTAGGAATAAATAAAGTAGCTATGATTTATGATTCTTATTTTATGAAATTATGATATGAATGTTATATTTAGCTAATGATTATTTTCATGTGGCCATATAGAAAATTATTCTTTCAATAAAGGAAATATGTCACATCCCAAGTTATGATATTTTGAAGAATTTTTATATTAAATATGATATGGCATATTGAAGAAGTGTTTAATTAAATTAAATTTACTTCTCAATTTTATTATTTGTTAATTCTATTAATATGATTAAAATATATAAATTCCATATTTTTTCTAGAAATAGATAGGTCATTCTTCACAAAATGTAAGATAAAAATTGTCATCTAGAAGAAGGAAGCAAATATATGAGAAGTAGGTAAACTACAAGATCCACATACACTTGCACCTTAAAATTTTTTGTGTATGATGTTGATTGCTATTGATTGAGTTCATTTGATTGCATACTTTGAAGTGTTATTTTCAATTTGGAATCATATATAAATTATATGAGAGAGAAAGAGAGAGCTTGGTGGCTACCTTTAAAATAAAAGAAATTATATGCATTTTAATTTTATTAAATAGACAAAATGAGTTATAGCTTTGAACCTTGGTATATTAAAGATAAATTTTTTTTTAGTATGGAAAAATGAGTATTATTTTGATCTTTCACAAGGATAAAATAAGGAAATGTTGCATAGTGTTGGTATTCCTGTATGTTTTAAAAGCCTATCTTTATAACATGACCTATTTATAAGAAAATCTATTTGGCTAAGCTCTATTTGTATGTATTGAGCTAGGAGCATTGATATTATAGGTTTGAGAGAGAATGCAGTGGAAACCAAAGCACTTTCCTTACACCATGAAAGAGGGAAAAAAAAAGTTGAAACCCATTCTTTCCTTAAATTTAAAAATGAAGCATGCAAACTTCTTTCATTACAAAAATATATTGAAGAATATTATATTATTTGGTACATGCAATGTACTCCCATGGTACCTTCATGGTAAAAATGTAAATATGTAATAGATTAGGGTTTGTGTCTATAGTTTAAATGAGTGATTTATATTTTCCCTTTATGTAAGAGTGTAATGTGCAGGATATGATCAAGTGTCTCATATTAGGAGTTCATGTAGGAGATTAAGAGTCATGTAGAAGTGTGCAAGTGTCAAAGTACGCATGTAAGAAGAGAGTGAAGAGTATTATATACAAGTTGTAATATGAGAAGCCAAAGATCAAGAATAGGAAAGGTTGCATCTCCCAGATATGTGAGGAGCGCAATAGAAAAGTATTGAAGAATCACATTGCTATGTCTATATTATGGAGACAAAGTTCCATATAGTAGAGATAGATATAGAGAAAATTAAAAATAAATTTAAAAAAAAGGTCTATAGTGATCATCATATAGCAAGCATTGATAATAAATATTGTATACAAATTTTGAACAATTTATATTGTAAGTATTATTTATGCATGTACATGAATGTTGTTGGTCATTTACATTCATATTTGTTATTATAAGTGAATGTTATTTCATTATTATATTGACCTAAATATATTTTTGATTGCTCATATATATTATTCTACTCCAGATTATAAATATTTTGATCTATAATATTATCTTATTTATACTGGGACAAGGTTATGCATAGTGGTGAATATTCGCCAAATGGGCGAATATTAGGATTTTCAAAATTGGAAATTGGCGAATATGAGGCCCCTCGACGTCGGCCCATTCGCCTAAAATTTTTAGGACCAATTTTTTCTTAGGGTCAATTCGCCACAATATATATCCAAACATAGGCATATTTGTACTCGTTGGAAATATCTTTTCAATCCTGATATAATGGTGGTGTTTTTAGGAAGTTATAAGATGATTTAATAGGTCAAAAGTGGCCCCAAAGATGATCTTATATTTTAGGGCTTCAAATATCCCAAATTTTGGTGTGAAGATGCTCGATTTAATTTGCTTAGGATTCTCCATGATTCACCTTTATTTTGATTAGGATTCACCATTTTTTATAAGTACATTTTGAGTCCAACCCCTTATACATAACCCTGTACTGGGATTTATGATATTTTGAGATATTTGACATTAAAAAAAAACTGTGGTATTAGAGCTACCACTTAAATCTGTCCATTTTTTATAGATTTATATTAAATATACACCATAATATTGTATTCTTTCCACTTTTAAAATAGTGAATACTTGGACTCTATTTTAAAGGTTTAATTGAGTAGATATTGAGGGGATGAGATAAAATCACCCTGATTTAGATGCTAGGCTCTTTTGGGATTTTTAGATGGATTTTTTTTATAGTTGAATAGATTTTGAGTCTTTTTTAAGATTACAAGAATAGGATTTAGTATGTTATTTATCCAATCCCTCTTCCTCCCTTAGGCAATTGATTTACCTTTTTCATAAAAATCTTATCCTTCATGATATTTTCCTTCTTCTATTATTTGTCTAGGTACTTTTAGAAGTTTGTTATAGCTCTTCTTCGAAGTAGGTTCATGTAAAGGTTACTTTAGTGATTGAAATTGGATGACCCATGTGAAAGAGGAAGTCCTCAAATAGGGTGATGTATGTCAGAGTGGAAGTCGTGACTATAGTTAAGGCTAAGGAGACTATTTTGCAGGAAATATTTTTATAGCAACGAAATTTAACCGATGTGAAGGGCCTAGATGAATCCACCTCAAAATATGGAAGCCCACTATATTATGCATTATGGGGGTGATATTATTGTTACTATTGTATCCTCTCCTGAACTTCTCAGTTTACTTAATGGTGGATATTGAAATTATCATGTAATCCATGATCAAGGCCAACATTCCAATATATTAGATAGACCTAATGGTGTTTTACTATATAATGTATTAATTATTTATAATATTTTATCATGTAATACCCATGGAATGTGGTTAACCTTGTTATGGTTAAACCCTCTTTATAACTTGTAATTAACATAAATATGTATTATCAAATTGGCATAGGTTAAAATTATGGTGTAATTGAGGTTTTAGTATTGCTATAAATATCCCATCCCACTTCTCATTTAACCATTGAAGTGTTTGTGATATTATATATGGATATAATGATTATTTATGGTGCCTATGGGTCCCCACCATACTCTCTCTTTTCCATCTTTTTCATTTCTATATAATATTTGAGTGGATGGTTTACTTCTTTTTGTTTTTTAAAAATATTATAAATACCAATAGTGGGTTCATGGAACACAATGGAGAACAAGGAGTTCTACACCATAAGTCAAGATTGCAATTCCCTAGCAGAACCTTAAAATTTACCCCATATATTTAGAATAAATTATGGAAAATCCATTAGGACACATAAAATTAAGGTTTCAACTAATTACAATGCATGAATCTATGACCAAATAATCATAAGCCTAGGACTAGTGTATACTACAGGTCCAAAATAACCCTCATGTTATTTTTAAGCTTAACCCTAATGTTAGCCTTAACATTTTAAGTCCAAGCAATATGAATAAATGGTAAATGTGTCACAAGTTTTTGAATATGACTTGATTTTAAATCTCTATATTCTTATTAACTCTCCTTCAATAGGGCCACATGTGACAATATAATGTCATGATGGAAATATCAACAACAAGGAAACTCATGATAATACAATTTTTTATAATGTCTCCCTTTTCACTACTAGAATGAGGATGGTTTTGATGGTATTTCTAGGGAAATGGGCCATATTATTTTTGTGGATCCAATCACCAAGTCCAAATCTCACCTTGTCTATCGTAGGATATGTGTTAATGTGGAGTTGGGGGAAATTTACCAGATTCAATTTGATTGGTTTTGATATTGGGTGTTTGGAATCAGCCTTTAGAATATGAGAATCCCCCTATTAAATGTGGGGTTTATAAGAAATTAGGGTACTTGACTTGGGCATACCCAAACCAAAAGCCTCCTTCCCAAGGTCATAAATTTTGGCAACAAAAGCAAATTGAAGAAGGAGGTTCTAGGAAGATAAATATCTTGAAAGCTAAAAACCTTGAGAGAAAACAAATAGAAGATATCATCCTTAGAGGGATCCAAAAAGAAAGATATCTTGGAGTCTGATATCCCTAAAAATTAATTAAGTAAATTTGATATGCATAAGGATTCTTCCTTTGAGAATCAAGTTATGGAAAATAAGATGAAGGTATGTGATACTTTACCCTCCTAAAAAATGAATATATTGTTTTTCTCAAAATTCATTTGATATGCTTCAAGAGATTAATTTTGGAGATGAATATAATAACCTCTTGGAAAATAAAAATTATGGAAATATTTAGTTAAAAAATGAGGAATATGAAGATGAGCGAAACCATTTAGAGGGAGTGGCCTAAATAGGAGGTTGTTGATCATTTTTTAAGATAATTATTTTGGATGGGAACTACCATCCTACCTTGGAATATCTGGAAGGAAAAAAAAATCAAATTTTTGAATAGGAAAGGAAGGATATTCACTACATTTGGTAAAATACCATTGCCAACTTAGCTGAATTAGTTTAGAAACTCCTTAATCACCCCTAGAACTCTCATCAATGATGGGATCAAGTTATGCAAAGATTAAATATTCACTCTACTATTGGAAACCATCTTAAAGGGAATGTGAGTAATCAAAATATGGATAAAACAAGGAGTTGGTAACCTCCTCCAAAGGATTTTGGAAAAGTCAATATGGATGGAGCCTCTAGGGGGAACCTTGGAAAAGCTAGTGCTGGAGGAATTGGTAGACTTTCAAATGTTTCCTTGGTTTTAACTTTTGTTGATAATCTGGGTATCCTTTCCAATAACCTTAATGAGGGGTATGGTATCCTAAAAGGACTTCGAGAGACTACTAAGGTTGGATGGCAAAAGGTGTTGGTTGAATTTGACTCCCAAGTCATGATTAATCTATTAAGACTCCTTCTAAAAATCATAATATTGATTGAAGAATTAAAACAATATTTAGAATATTCAATTAATCTAGACAAGCCTTTTGAAATTTGAATACAATCATGTGGTATGAGAACAAAATAGGGTTATTTATGTTTTAATTAATTGGGTGTTGGACAAAGGTGATCCTACTTGCTTCAACCACACTCCTAGATGGTGGGTTTCACATATTAGGGATGCTCTCATTTCTATACTTTATCTAGATGGATCTAGTACTAGATGTACCTAGTTACTTTTTACTTTGTATTAGCCTCTTTTTGGTTGAGTGAAGGCATTTCAAGTCCCCAAATAAAAAAGATAATTCTTATGTTTCTTTTGTTAATTCTAGGTTAAAATGCATGTTGGACTAGAAAGGCCATAGATGTAATAATTTTTTGGTGTGTTTTGTTTTTGTATTTTTTGTGTTAATTTTATCTTCTTTTTGTGATTTTTTTGTATTTTGTGTTTTGGTATGGTTTTTTTGTTTTGTGTATTTTTTGTATTTTATTGTTGTTGTTTGTTGTTCTTGTATTTTTTGTGTGTTTTGTTATTGTTTTTCTGTGTTTTTATGTTTTTGTGTTTATTGGTTTGTGTTGTTTATGTTTTTGTTGTTTTAGGCATGCTCCTTGAGTGTGTTGAAGGGGGTAGACTAGGTGCAAGCCCTCAACAATTTTGGAGGAATAGATACCCCTGCCTCCTTGGGTCTTACCCAAAAGTGGTACCCTAAAAGGGGTGTTTTCTACAAAAAAATAAAATAAAAAATAAGACGAGTAGAAGCAAATAGTTTTGAAAAAGTGGGTAGATCAAATAAAAAAGAACCTAGGAAATTTAGTTGATATGAAAAAAGCTACCCAAACTCCAAAAACCAAATATCAAAAGAAGTTAGAAATTTATGTGGGTACTATTAAATCTTAGGCGAGATATCTAAATAGGAAAATAAAAGAAAAATAAACGAAGATGAATTTTACCAATGGAATCCAAACAGTAATAGCATTGGACAAGGGAAGTAAAAAGGTGCTCAAGAAAGTAGGAAAAAGATGATAATGCTGGCCATGTTCAGTCTAAGAACAAAGATTTTCCTATATTCTATGTTGTTATGGGATTTTAATACGGTTCTTTATGGGTATTTTATTCTTTTGGGTTCTTGTTCAGTTTGGTCTTAAGAGACCATTTTACTCTTTGGTTTGTTGCATTTCGATATTGTTAGTAGATTTGTAGGTGTTTTCTTGTAAAATGTTTGGGGCCTCTTTCAAAAATCCTTCTTCCACCCTAATCAAAAAATATTAATATCAAAATATTATAGTTTTTTAAATTAGATATAATATAGGTTGGGTCTTTTTTAGCCTTAAATAACAAATAAAAATAACATGTATAAACATATCCCAAACTTGAGCATGGGTGGTTTACATCAACATAAAATATATAACATAACTTAACCTATAAATGGTATTTTTTTTTTGTATTATCCTCCCATAATATATCAAATACCATATTGGTTCACATTGGCTCATAGTGGCATAATTAAAATAAAATTATTAGAAGCATTATAAAACTAATTCTAAAGTATGGTTGAATTAGACTAAAGTGGTACTTGTTGGGGGTTTTTCAAGGAGGTTATATAAAATATAATAACAATATTCCTCTTTATATTCAATCCACAAAAATAGAAACATTATTATTAAATCTTCTATTATTATTCTTAAAATAATGGAAAATTGAAAAGAAATATAAGATAATGATATTCAAGTTTGCATTAAAAACAAAGAAAATCTTGCACCAAAATTATTTTTAGATGGTAGGATTATAAAACCATTAAAAATAAAACTATAATTATTATAGAAATAATAAATATTAAAAAAGTATAAAATATATCAAAAGAAAATATGCCTAAGATTGCATCGTAAAAATGAAGAGTATATTAATTTCAAAATATATTAGAAGGGGTGTTAGTAATATAGATTTGAGAGATAGAAAAGAGATTTAAAAATTTTTAGTACCCTACAAATTTATGTACTATCCTATAGTGCTATTGAATTCACCCCTCATGTATTGAAAGAGTCCATTACATCTAAATTTCAATGTGATAGAGTCCTTGGTCAAGAAATTTATGTACTACTTAAAAACACTTTAAAAAATATTAATATTATAAAATGTAGTTTTAAACTTTATAAATATAATATAAACCAATAATATTTATATTAATAATAAATAATATAAATATTAAATTTGTTATTACTTTTCCTTTTCCTTTAAGCATAATTAAAATCAATATTCTCGATAGATAGACTTAACATCATAAAAAGTGTAATTTTGTATTTATATTTGGAAAAATAGTATATCTATATCTCATTATTTTTCTTACCCCAAACAATGATCACTCAAGCATTCATTCAGACAATATTCAATATTTGATGAGTGGAGGTAGTAGATCGATTGGTTTTGCCTAAGTGTTTGTCAGCTCGAGGTCGGTGGTTCCAATCCCAAACCCTTCTAGATCCCCTCACTTCGAGTAAACATTGAAATAAGTGAGACATAAGGTTATTACCACACACACACACACACACATATAAATATAAATAAATAAATAAATAAATATATAAAGTATTAGATATTTGAGTTGTATCTTATTTTTTTTATAGATTGGAGGTGTTTTAGAAAGGGACTCCAAAACCTTTTACATTAGTGGAAGAAAAAAGAAGATGATCTCCACAAGAAAAGAATGAAATAACAACAAACTAGAGGAGATTACCCTAAGACAATAAAATAGGCAACAACCAAAAGGAGGGTATCCCCGATATGTGCCACTAAGAGGAACAAAGGGGAACAAGGGACCACTGAAGCAAGATCAAAAGGACCCTTAGATGATAAGGAAAAAGAAATAACCAAAGTATAGGTGGCTAAATAGAAACCTCAATTGCTTCATGCTCTTTGTTGGTCATCTAACTACCCTCTCCATTCTAGTTTTTCAGATCTTCAACCATATTTATGGGTTGTTGAAGGAAAGAGCAAAGCATCTTGTATGCTCTAAACATGGAATTCAGCATATCCTCTAGGTCGATGAGGAGATCCTTGCTTGATATCTACTTAATGTGGTTGGATGGACCACTCAGAGGTTCATCTCCCTTCTAAGAAGATGAGTCAGTAGGGACACCTTCAATTTTAACTTTCTTTTACAACATTAGTGAATCTCTCAATTTATCTTAATCATACTCAATGATAATGAGTATCTTCTGCTTATCACTTTGGGTTTTGTTCTTGGAATAACCTTGGTGGGGCTTTGTTTTAACTGAAGGAGGTGTCGCTCTAGTTAGACCCAAAACCTAAATTTCTCCTAGTTTTGATGGTCTCAATAGAAATGTTCTACATTTCATCATCCTCGATCAAGGTATCTGGATGAAGTCTTCCATGAATTGAATTCAAAATAGAGGGATGAACAAGGGGTCTGCCACCATAGGAAAATATGACCTTTTGGACTTGCTTCTAGAGGGTATGCTTATATAGAATAAGGTGAAGATCCTGATGCATTGGATGGGTGGAGGTACCTTTCATAACATTGTGGATAGAATGCTCTATGGATCTAAATAAGTATTCTAGCACATTAATGTCATTGATGTCTCTAAGGTGGTTTAGGAAGTCTAGATGAACACTCTTGAGCGAGGAATTGGTCTCATCGATTATGAAATACTAGATAATGGGAAGCATGACTATTCCATGACTGGGAGAGGGACTTTATGATAATACTACCTTGTTCTCTTCCTAATTTCTTGCATTTGTCTCTAAATAAGCTCACTCCCTCAACTAGAGAGTTCTTGTCATGTTGAACAATTTATTTTTCATTAGGGAGGCCCATCACACAAACCATGAATACTAATTTTAAAATTGAACACACAAACCATGAATTTATCATATTCCTAGGATTGAGTAAGCTCAAGCAATAAATCATAGTCGTTGCCATCTAATTTTTTTAGGAAAGGCATGAAACCATGAGTGTTGAGGATTTCTTCAATAATGGGATCAACTTTTAGAGATTTTGGCTTGAGAAGCACCATCCTAGACAAGTAGAAACCGATAGAAAACCAAGAAGAGTAATTTCCAGTGAGCATACACCACTAAAGAAAAATTGAAGCAATTATTTTACAATGGATATGACTGTTGTTGTGGCCATATTTAAAACACATAGGGAAAGTTGAACGGACCAAGGCTTTCAAAGTACGCATACCAAAATTTTTGGAGATAGTTATGCTCTAGAGCCATTGGTTATTGCTATAGTATAGAGATATCCTCCAAAGTATAGATTTATGAGCCAAATCAAACTTGGAAGAGTCACGAACAATGGAGTGAAAGACAACCCTGGTAATATTTCTAAAATTTTTATTGGGAATATGCAAGACAAAGGAATTTTGATTGGGAATATGCGGGATGGAGGGGTTTCTTGGAAATGATTGAGATCAAAGGTGATCCAGATGTGACCACTGAATATCAAGGATGTAATATTATAGACGAAACAATTATGAAAGTAATTGGATCGACATGCAGGTTATTGGGAACCCAATAAAATAAAGGGCACCATATTCATGGGCTAAGAATGATTCCTAAGTTTGGGTGGGATCACAAAAAACCTTATCGGGTAGGTGTGCTCTAAGTGGATGACATGTGGATAAGAAAGGGGGCAGATGATGAGGGTTCCACTGATGACTCCACATAATATGATAAGCCATATGAGCTAGAAGACAACATTAGAGAATTAAAATACCTTCTTGGATGATGGGGTCATGAAGGGATTGGGGGAAGTTTCCATGCCACATGTGGAGATTTTGTTGAGCCAGGCTTAGGTTAGCCAATATATCAGTTGCTTTGGTGTCTTCCCTGTACATGTGTTGGATGATGAGATTGCTATGAAATTGAAGGTGCCTTTTGGATTATTCAATGAGGTTGTAAATATTCCATGTTGGAATATGAGTCCCTTTGAGGTATTAATGATATTCAACGAGTCACCTTCGATGATGATATTGTTGGGGTGAAGACTGCCTAGGAGGGATAGTCCTTGATACAAGGCCCTAGCTTCAGCCACATGATTTGTTTGGATACCAATATTTTCTGTGTACATAAGCATGATTCTTCCTTGATCATCCCTAACAATGCCACTGCCTCCAACCTTACATGGGTTGCCTTTAAATGCCCTATCAAAGTGGAATTTAATCCATCGATAGCAGGAGGAGTCCACCTAACATGAGTTCTATCAACAGGATGTGCAAAGGGATAGGAAAGAGCATAAAATAGCTTGAGAGAAGTTGTAAGCCTGGACTCTAAACCTGCTCTCGGGGCCTCATAAGAGGGAAACAATTGAGATTTTTTCACAACAACAAAAAAAATACATGATTTCCAACCAAGAGATGATCCTTATAGACTTTAAAGAAAATGTGGGAGACGAAAAGACCAAAAAGACTTGAGGTGTTGGTTCATGAAATGGTTGGGCCATTGGTTGCACATCTGCATAATAGAATTGGGCTAAATCCAAGCAATGTTGAACATCTTGAGAAAAAAGCGCAGGACACTAGAAAAAAAGGACACTCAAGGAAAAGGTGGTGTGATGATTCACAACTAGAAGAGTAGAGGTAGGAGCAGTTGAGAATGGTCGTATCTCATTAAGCAAACTTCACCTTAAATATAATTCCCGTGCCTTAAAATTAAGTGCCTTGGTTCACAATTGAGCCATGTTGTCCGACCTTGATGTTTATGCAGAGTGCACATTTTCCTGAGAATTTGGTGCGTATTTTCAAAACTTTGAAAATAAATCGAAGCTGCTGTTTTAGCAAAACATATATACATAATACTAAGTTAGCTGAATGATTCGAAACAGATGTCAAAGTTAACCCTCGAGGCCAATAGTCCGCTAAACCTAAACAAGCTAGTTCGAGAATTATGCCATTGTTCACTGTATTGGTATTATTACATGATTAAAATTCAGTTCATGTTAATATCTATTTATTTTTTATTTATGCTAATGGATGCACGTTCAATGTTTAAAAGCCCTAAAATAATAAGTGACCATTTTGGACAGATCACATTGTTTCCAAAAATCCTTTATATTTATTTTCAAAATACTCATGTTTCCCAAATACTCCAAGCCAACATTTTCGGCTGCACGTCTCCGGCTTAAACAATGCCAGCGGATGAGAACGACCCATTCCACAGTGCGTTCACGGTCAAACGCAGTGTTATTTCTCGAAAGAGATATAGGATTCTCTGGGGCTTAATATTTAATTAATTTATATCTATTCGGGCTTCGTGTATTTTATTTACATTTTTAAATTGTTTATGCAACGTTTTGGAAATGTAGTAGTGACGAAGTCCCTTTTGTCCTTGTTTTTGGGCGGCTAACATCTAATCTTTGATGTGGTCGGAGTATGAAAAATGGCAAGCGGACAAACTATGGTGCAAATTTTCGTGTAATTTTTTTGATAGATAGATAAAAAATTTTGTGTATTTTAAGTATTAAGTGATTTAAAAAATATGCGTGACATAAGTGTGGGGTTCACGTGCACCTTCACATCATTGTATTGATAAATCATTTTTCAATCGTACATGACATACAATGGAATATCATTTCTATTGACCCGCAACGTAGCCCATTTTGACGTAGCATCGTCTCCATTTAAGACTGGCCGTCCACTAATTATTAATATTTCAAAGGAGGAGCATAGTCAACCTTTCCTTATGTAGTTCACAAGGTAAGTTAACGAGTCGTTCACGTAAATGAATGCCCAACTAGAAAATAAACGATTGGACTTTGACTACGCATAATCAATCTTATTGTTAACGATGGCCTTACATAAAGAATGGCTTTGATTATTTTAAGTGTTTCTCGTGTAATTCTTTTTTGTACGGTGTTTTATCAAGATCGTGGGAAGGGTTCATCTTCAACGAAAATGGAAGGGAGAAAATGAGGCAAAAGCTAAAGATTATAGGAAATAATGTAAGAATTTACTAGAAATTTTAAATGAAACTTTTAAAGTTAATTTTTTATTTCATCACCAAAATAAATCAATCTTATTTAGATGTTAAGAAATATATTAAGTTTACTTAATTTATTAGTTAAAATTTTATCATAATAAAGGAAAACACATATAATTCATTTTATAAATTTATAGGTAAAAAATATTATGATAAAAATAGTAGTATATTAGCGAAGAAAAATATTTTATCAGTGTACCACAACGAAAATGAGTGCAGTAGTGCTAGGGCAAAAAATAAAACTATTTTAACAGTGCTGCAACAATGATAGGGCAGCGAATAAAATATTTTGTCAGTATTGCTGCAGTACTAGTGCAGTGAAGGTGAGTGCAACAATGCTAGGGCAGCGAAGAAAAATATTTTAACAATGTCGCAGCAATGCTAGAGCAGCAAAGAAAAATATTTTAATAGTACCGCAACAATGCTAGGGCATCGAAGAAAAATATTTTATTAGTGCTGCAGCGAAGGTGAGTGTAGTAGTGCTAGGACAGCGAAGAAAACTATTTTAGCAGTATCGTAGTATTGCTAGGACAACGAATAAAAATATTTTATCAGTGTTGCAATAGTGTTAGGGCAGTTAAGTTGAGTGCAGCAATGCTAGGGCAACAAAGAAAAATATTTTAACAGTGTCGCAATAGTGCTAGGGTAGCGAAGAAAAATATTTTAACAATGCCACAACAGTGCTAGGGTAGCAAAGGTGAATGCAATAGTCTAGGGCAACGGAGAAAATTACTTTAACAATGTCATAGCAGTGCTAGGGTAGCGAGGAATTTTTTTTTAACAGTGTCATAGTAGTTCTAGGGTAGTGAAGGCAAGTCCAGTAGTTCTAGGGCAATGAAGAAAAGTATTTAAATAGTGCCAAAAAAAATATACTATACATTTTGGAGAGAGGATGAGAGTCAAGGAATTTGAAATGGGCAATGGTGGGAAGGTGCAGAGTTTGGAGAGAGTGGTCGTGGATGGGGAGGTGAGCATTTTGTAGGAGAATATACCTGGTAGTATGAATATTAGAAATCAGGTGGAGACCCTTGGGAGCGGGATTCTAGCCCAAGTGGTAGAATATTTTGGAGTCTCAATTTGAGAGGTGCAGTCCGATGAGGTGGTTGGAGTGGTCACAATTTATCCTAAGTTAGGGACCCTTGGGCTCCACCTATCATATCTTCGAGTGAGTATCAGTCCCTAGGAAATTTTTCATCTCCAAGTAAGTGTTCATATGTTGCGGTTATCGCTTTTGGTTTTGTTGCTAGAAAGTCACTGGTTCTCTTTGACCTATTTCCTTTAGAGGATATTTTACCAATTTTGAACGAGCTGTTGTCCATCACCATGGAAGAGGGTTCCTGGAACTTGGTTGAAAAATTTCAAGGGAGAATGCCCCAAAATTAATGCCATAAGACACTGGGCCCTGGTTAAGTGGAAGCCTAAGGGAGCTCTGGACATTATGGTGGCTTCCAATAGTTTTTACTTATTAAGATTAACTACGAGGAGGATTCGAAGAAGATTTTGGGTAGAGGATCTTGGTTCTTTGGAAAATAAGGATTCTTTCTATGGAAATGCGAACCCTATTTTAATCCCTAAACCTGAAGGAGGTTGATAAGGATGGCTCTAAAGATCCTCAGATGGGAGAGGGATCTCCTCAAAATATGAAGTTAAAAATGGACCTCCCAATTTTGGGTGATGTCAAATCCCCTTCTAGTGATGTCAAATCCCCCTCTAGTGAAGGTTCCTCAGGGGTAAGGATGATGCATCCTAAAACCATAAGCTTGCGCAAGGGCCCGATTAACGTGGGAGTTCAAAGGAAGGTAGAAAAACCATCCAATAAATATAAAATAAGTAGAGAGACAAAAGTTGATATTGAAATGGAGTCCAATCCAAGATCAAGTTTGAAAAGGAAAAGGATAAAAAAGGTAAGCAATTGAAGCTAAATCCATTATGTCAATCCCCTCAATCTAAGGATACTGGTTTTCTTTCCAAGAATTGAAAATGCAAATTTTATCATGGAAAATTAGGGGCCTTAATAGGCTACCTAAATATCGTGCATTGAAATCCATTAGAAAATATTTTAAACCAAATATAATTTAGTTGTAAGAAATAAAAATGGATAGTAGTAGTGCTAAAATAGTTAAGAGGAAGGTTTATAAGGAGTCTGAGTTCGTAGCTAACTTGGCTAACAGTGCCTCATGGGGTCTCTTGTGCATGTGAGACCCTAAAACCATTGATGCATCGATTGTGTTCATATCTAACTGAGTGATTAACATTATATTTTGTTCCAAGGAGTCAGGATTTAAATGGATAACCTTAAATATTTACGCCCCAAATTTGAGACCCTTTAGAACCATGCTTTAGGATTTCCTTGGTTCTAAGAGAGAACATTTTAAATGAGAGGTTTAGCTTTTGGCAGATGATTTTAATACACCCTTATATCTTTTTGATATAAAAGGAGGAACCCCGATGCTCAATAGCATGGGTGAATTTACCTCTTTTATTTACTCTTAGGAGCTGAAGAATTTGGACCTGAAAGGGTCAATATTTACATGGGGTTACAGGTGAATTGGGAGTCAAAACATTTATATTAGGTTGGATAGAATGCTAGTGTCTAAAGAAGGTATCTTATTTTTTGGTGATGCATCTCTATGCTCTCTTCCTAATATATCTATCACATCCCCATTGCTTGTTAGTATTTCATTGGAGGAATGTGATTCTATGTCAAGTTGTTTGCAACACAGGTACAGGTTCACGTGTTGTGGCAGAAGAGAACACCCACCCTGGCGGGAATAAAATTCGGAAACATTAGGTAAGTAGGATATGATGTTGTGCTTTGTGCACCTTGGCCCGAGGGTACATGGAAGACCTCCATAGGAATTGTATAAAATATCATCTTGCTTATGAATGCATTTCATTGCACTTATAAATTTGCATGGCATGTGATTTTCTTTGCATCGCTTGTCAAATAATTGCTTTGCTTGACTTTGCATAATGAAAAATATATAAAAATAATAAAAGTAAAAAAAATAAATATATAATAATAATATCTGGAATCAAAACATATATATACATAAATATATATATTTATCTATGAATTTAGAAGGAACGAATTAATGATAAATAAATGATAATATAATAATAATAATAATAATAATAATAAAATGAACACAAGCTTATACTGAGAGGGGGGGTGAACAGTATAAGACCTCTTTTTACTTTTTCCTTTATACTTCAAAATAGTAAAGCAATATACCCAAAGCAATATCAAAGCAATGCATAATATCATCCACAAAGTGACACCAATTTTAACGTGGTTCACCCAGAATGGTTGGGCTACGTCCACAAAACTTTTCTCTAAAAGTTATCTCAAAGTTCTTTGGGAATCCTTCCCAATTACAATGTTTATGAGCCTCGGCCCAAAGGAGATACCTTCCCCCAATCAGAATTTATGAGCCTCTGCTCAAAGGAGATACCTTCCCCTCAATCTAAATTTATGAGCCTCTACTCAAAGGAGATACCTTCCCCTCAATCTGAATTTATGAGCCTCTGCTCAAAGGAGATACCTTCCCTCTCGCTCTGGAAATGATCCCTCAGAAGATCAACTGCCTCTACCTCTTGCCGGCCATGTGGAACTCCTTTCCACCGAAGACCTCCTGTCCTCAATGCTTAGCCTAAGAGACCTCTGCCTTCTATGATCACGTCCACAGCAGCTCAACAACTTGTACCAAACACGGTCAGTCGGTCTAGTACAAGTCTTCCTCTGTCTGTCAGATCTGTCCAACACTTGAACAAATCAATCCTCTACACACAAGCCTTCTCAAAGACTTGCCAAATCTGTCCTCGGGTTCTTCTCAAAGAACCAGTGCTCCTCTGTCCTCAAGTTCTCTGATAGAACTATCAAAACTCAGCTCACAAGTCCTCTGCTAGGACCTGTCCAAATCTGCTCACAAGTCCCCATCGAAACCTGTCCAAAACCTGCTCACAAGTCCCCATCGGAACCTGTCCAAAACCTGCTCACAAGTCCCCACCGAAACCTGTCCAAAACCTCAACAAGCTCACCAAGAAAAACTTTCTTAGTAGGAAATCACAAGGTGAATTGTTAGAGACCCAATGTGATTTGTCAAACTCATAGAAGCATAAAGAGAATTGTTAGAGACTCAATATGTTCTATACTCAACTCCCAATCTCAAAACTCAACTCAAATCAACTCAACTCAAACTCAATCTCAAATCTGAAAACTCAACTCAATATCTGAAATGGATAGGATAGAATGCTTTCTTTCAAGAACATGAAACCCCAACAATTGCCAACTATGCAAAGAATCACATAACAATGATACTCATGTTCTTTTCACCATCAATTAGGGCTTCAACAACAATGCTCATCAAACAAGGTTCAATCAACACCATTCAGCTCAAAACACAACCTTGAAGCATTTCACAATCAACACTAGAAAAGGAAACAAGTAGAACTCCTTTTCTCTCCAATATTGTTTGAACAAAAGCATCCACCAACTCAACTCACAATAGCACACACAACTTTTCAAATCATCAACAAAGGAGTAAGCTCAACACTTTAACCAAGTAAAGAATAGCTTGATTATTACCAATTTAATGAAAGCAAATGTCAATCTCAAAGCTGCCCACTTAAGGTTTCACAACTTCACACAAGAAGCAATTGACCTTAAAACATCATGCTTTCATTTCCATAATCAACCAAAAGCACTCTCAACATTACAAGAAATATTTAACCCTTATACACCTTATTTCTCCCTTATAGTCTTATCACAAATAAAATTTATCTCTCATAAGAATGCAATAAGATATTTCAACAACATCTTCAAAAGGAATCTTTTATCAAAATACAAACAAGCTTTAAACTCCTTATAACTCCTAAGTTGTTTTTCCCTCTAACAAACTTCCTCCATCCGCAAAATACACTTAGCAAAAATTAATTTCGAAAATACCTTAGCCAACATCAAAAATCGCTATGGAGAAATTGCGCATGAATTCTAACACCACCTGCTGCGTCCACTTCACGACGAAAAACCCTTTCGCGATATTCGAACGCGGAACCTCCCGTTCGGGTAGCGCGCCAACAGCCTAGCCGCTACCGGTGTGCCAAAGGCACCCGGTGAGGTTTAAACCTCACGTTGTTAACCTTGATCCTTCTGTGCCAGGGATAAAATGAAACAACAGTCCCTTCCTTTCCTCTGTCGTGACACGATGACAATAAACTTTACGACGGATTCGACAAACGGCGAGTGCAGACAAACGAACAACGGATCCACGAAAATCAGCGAAGACACAGACGAATTCACAACGAGCAACTCCTTTCAAAATTCGGATGGGATGAATCTTTGTTTTCATCGAGGGAGATTTATATGCAATTTACCATAAGCTCTTTGACGTCGGCGAGGAGTTTAACACGTCGGCGGAGGTCTTGGCTAGCGCCCACAATCTAAAAACATAGCGCCCACCTAGTTAAGACATTTGCGCCATGGATTAGGAGAACCCATTGCAAATAATAATTTAATATTTATTTAAAAATAATTAAATGGAACCTTAACAAGGTTTTTAATTATTTAAATAAATACTTCCTCCTGGACCCAAATGCATTAAACCAATGCATCCACCTGTAATCTTTAAACCTGCCAACTTGGGGTTTGCAAAAGACCTTTGAAACTGTCATGCCGTAACCTTCATCAAAACAAATTATTTGACATCAAATCAAATTCCTTCAAGAGCTTCTTGACATCAATGACAACTTATACACTTGAGCAAAGGCAATGTACCCAAAGTACCCAAAATTGCCAACAATCTCCCCCTTTGTCATTGATGGCAAACCTTTCTTGAAAACACTTCTCAAGAGCCAAAACTGAAACCAACTTGTGCTAACAAGCGAGAAACTGAGAATCTTCCTTTGAAGTTTTGCTCCCCTGACTTGAAGCTTTCCTCTTCACTTTGAAGCTCTCCCCCTTACTCATATCTCTCCCCCTTTGTCATCAATGGCAAAGGGCCACCTTTGGGGCTCGAGACTAAGAATGAGCCTCTTAGCTTAGTCCCTCCCCCACCTCCTGATGAGGTGATTAATTTTGGGGTGGGAGTAAAACTCCCATTAGGCACTGATCATCATCAGCGTCTATAACTTCCTTGTCGGGCCTTCTCTTGAACTCTTTGTCCATATTCCTATTCTTGTCACTGTTCTTGTTCTTGTTCTCATCCCTGTTCTTGTCCATGCCTTGATCCTTGGACCTGATCATGCCACTGTTCCTGTTCTTGTATTCTGGAATTTCAGCTCTACACTGTCTGATTATGTGACCTTCATTGTTGCACTTGAAACACTTGACGATGTTGTTTCTCTGAGGTAAACTTGATCTTTGAATCCACCTATTCTGACCAAACCTGTTCTAGCCAAACCTGTTCTGACCAAACCTATTCTGACCAAACTTGTTCTGACCAAACCTATTTTGATCAAACCTATTCTTGTTATTTACCTTGCAATAGACTGCCTTGTGCCCAAACTATTTACAAGAGTAGCAATACCCTTGAAAGAAACTAGCACTTCTAAAATTGTCATTTACCTTCTTCACTTGAGCCATGCAATGTGAAGCCATGTGACCAAACCTGTGACAAGCAAAACATCTGCCTTGAAACTTTCCTTTATTTGACCTCTTGGGTCCTGAAAACTTCTTCTTCTCATTCTGAATTCTATTTTCTATTTCTGTGCATCTATCATTCAAGGACTCATGATCTGAAATACTTTCCTCATCAGAACTCTCTTCCTTTTGGAGTCTCTTACTAGACTCTCCAACTTGTTCCTTGTGTGGCTTAACAAAACCAAGGCCTATTTTATCTGTTGTCTTTCTTTGACCTTTGATGAGTGACTTAACCTTTTTGGAGCTATCTTGAAACTTGTAAAGCTTATCCTTGTACTCTTTAGTTTCCTCTTTCAAAGAAGCCATTTTCTGTTCTAACTCACTATACTCAAGAACCTTAGACTCTAACTCATCCTTGAGTTCTTGTGTCTTAGCTATAGAGAAGTCAAGACTTTCTATAAGATCATCTCTCTCCATACAACATTCATCTAACTTATCCTTGAGTCTAGCATTCTTCTTTCTTTCCTTTTTCAAAGCACTAAGAGCACTAATAAGTTCACTTTCAAGATCCTTTATTTGATTGCCTTTTGAATCATCAAAGCCTTTTTCAGATTTCTTATCACTAGAGGTGCTACCCTTTTCAAAAACCATACATGCATCTTCCTTATAGTTTTCTGAAGCATCCTCATACATACTAGAAACCAAATCATTATTTGTGCAATCATCCTCAAGGTGACCAAAATTTCCACATCTAAGACATTTCATGATAATGAATCTATGTTTCGGTTCTTCCTCTTTTTTGATATGAACAACATCTCATTTTCATTATCACTTGAAGAACTTTCACTATCACTACTAGAACACTTACTTGCTTTGTCTAGGTAGAAACTCTTCTTGTGCTTGTGAGAATACCTCTTTCCTTGATTGTTGTGCTCATCTTTGATCTTCTGATGCTCGCTGGGTTTTAGAATCCTTGCTCTTAGAATCCTGTTTATCTTCATCACTTTCATTCTTGGGAATAGTACAGTTAGTAGCATAATGACCAAACTTTCCACAATTGAAACATCTTATATTTTTCATACTTTTGTGTTTTCTAGAGAACTTGCCTTTCTTTCTGTAATATGCCTCTTCATCACTAGAAGACTCATCACTATCTTGAAGCTATTTACCCTTGGATTCCTTGGTAGCCTTGAAAGCTGCCTCTTTCTTGACATCAACCTTCACTTGAGTTCTCAACTCAAATGCTGCAAGTATACTATGGAGCTCATCCTTTTTCAACTTATCCAAATCTTTAGCTTCCTCAATAGCAGAAATATTTTCACTAAATCTATTAGGAAGAGATCTTAAAATCTTATCACAAACATCATTTTCAGCAAGCTCAAGACCTAAGTCTTTCATGGAGTTAACAACCTCATCCATACGAAGCATGTAGTCACTAATATTTTCATCATCATTCATCTTGAGTTGTTCAAACATACCTTTGAAGTGTCTTAACTTGGCTTTTCCGACATTTGTATCACCTGTATGAACCACCTTCAACTTGTTTCCACATTTCACTAGTTGTCTTGCAGTGAATCACTTTGGTGAGATCTGCTTTCTGTAAGCCTTTCAGGATTGCATTCATTGCTTTTGAATTGTCTGTGATGTAGGAGCCTTTCTTCTTTAGTATTAGGACCATGTACAGGAATAGTGTACTCATCTTCAATCACTTCCCATACCTCATTACCAAGTGCCATTAGATGAACCTTCATCCTTGCACTCCAAAGACCAAAATCTGACCCATCAAGAATAGGTGCTGCATTACTACTTGAATGATCCATTGTGTTCTTTACTAGCTTTTCCTTCAAGTTAGTTAAACTTTTCGAAGGCACCTGCTCTGATACCAATTGAAGAACACAAGCTTATATCTGAGAGGGGGGTGAACAGTATAAGACCTCTTTTACTTTTTCCTTTATACTTCAAAATAGTAAAGCAATATACCCAAAGCAATATCAAAGCAATGCATAATATCATCCACAAAGTGACACCAATTTTAACGTGGTTCACCAGAATGGCTGGGCTACGTCCACAAAACTTTTCTCTAAAAGTTATCTCAAAGTTCTTTGGGAATCCTTCCCAATTACAATGTTTATGAGCCTCGGCCCAAAGGAGATACCTTCCCCCAATCAGAATTTATGAGCCTCTGCTCAAAGGAGATACCTTCCCTAATCTGAATTTATGAGCCTCTGCTCAAAGGAGATACCTTCCCCTCAATCTAAATTTATGAGCCTCTGCTCAAAGGAGATACCTTCCCCTCTACTCTGGAAATGATCCCTCAGAAGATCAACTACCTCTACCTCTTGCCAGCACATGGAACTCCTTTCCACCGAAGACCTCCTGTCCTCAATGCTTAGCCTAAGAGACCTCTGCCTTCTATGATCACGTCCACAATAGCTCAACAACCTGTACCAAACACAGTCAGTCGGTCTAGTACAAGTCTTCCTCTGTCTGTCAGATCTGTCCAACACTTGAACAAATCAATCCTCTACACACAAGCCTTCTCAAAGACTTGCCAAATCTGTCCTCAGGTTCTTCTCAAAGAACCAGTGCTCCTCTGTCCTCAAGTTCTCTGATAGAACTATCAAAACTCAGCTCACAAGTCCTCTGCTAGGACCTATCCAAATCTGCTCACAAGTCCCCATCGAAACCTGTCCAAAACTACTCACAAGTCCCCACCGAAACCTGTCCAAAACCTGCTCACAAGTCCCCATCGAAACCTGTCCAAAACCTCAACAAGCTCACCAAGAAAAACTTTCTTAGTAGGAAATCACAAGGTGAATTGTTAGAGACCCAATGTGATTTTTCAAACTCATAGAAGCATAAAGAGAATTGTTAGAGACTCAATATGTTCTATACTCAACTCCCAATCTCAAAACTCAACTCAAATCAACTCAACTCAAACTCAATCTCAAATCTGAAAACTCAACTCAATATCTGAAATGGATAGGATAGAATGCTTTCTTTCAAGAACATGAAACCCCAACAATTGCCAACTATGCAAAGAATCACATAACAATGATACTCATGTTCTTTTCACCATCAATTAGGGCTTCAACAACAATGCTCATCAAACAAGGTTCAATCAACACCATTCAGCTCAAAACACAACCTTGAAGCATTTCACAATCAACATCAGAAAAAGGAAACAAGTAGAACTCCTTTTCTCTCCAATATTGTTTGAACAAAAGCATCCACCAACTCAACTCACAATAGCACACACAACTTTTCAAATCATCAACAAAGGAGTAAGCTCAACACTTTAACCAAGTAAAGAATAGCTTGATTATTACCAATTTAATGAAAGCAAATGTCAATCTCAAAGCTGCCCACTTAAGGTTTCACAACTTCACACAAGAAGCAATTTACCTTAAAACATCATGCTTTCATTTCCATAATCAACCAAAAGCACTCTCAACATTACAAGAAATATTTAACCCTTATACACCTTATTTCTCCCTTATAGTCTTATCACAAATAAAATTTATCTCTCATAAGAATGCAATAAGATATTTCAACAACATCTTCAAAAGGAATCTTTTATCAAAATACAAACAAGCTTTAAACTCCTTATAACTCCTAAGCTGTTTTTCCCTCTAACAAACTTCCTCCATCCGCAAAATACACTTAGCAAAAATTAATTTCGAAAATACCTTAGCCAACATCAAAAATCGCTATGGAGAAATTGCGCATGAATTCTAACACCACCTGCTGCATCCACTTCACGACGAAAAACCCTTTCGCGATATTCGAATGCGGAACCTCCCGTTCGGGTAGCGTGCCAACAACCTAGCCGCTACCGGTGCGCCAAAGGCACCCGATGAGGTTTAAACCTCACGCTGTTAACCTTGATCCTTCTATGCCAGGGATAAAATGAAACAATAGTCCCTTCCTTTCCTCTACCGTGACACGATGACAATAAAATTTACGATGGATTCGACAAACGGTGAGTGCAGACAAACGAACAACGGATCCACGAAAATTGGTGAAGATACAGTCGAATTCACAGCGAGCAACTCCTTTCAAAATTCGGATGGGATAAATCTTTGTTTTTCATCGAGGGAGATTTATATGCAATTTACCATAAGCTCTTTGACGTCGGCGAGGAGTTTAACACGTCGACGGAGGTCTTTGGCTAGCGCCCACAATCTAAAAACATAGTGCCCACCTAGTTAAGACATTTGCGCCATGGATTAGGAGAACCCATTGCAAATAATAATTTAATATTTATTTAAAAATAATTAAATGGAACCTTAACAAGGTTTTTAATTATTTAAATAAATACTTCCTCCTGGACCCAAATGCATTAAACCAATGCATCCACCTATAATCTTTAAACCTGCCAACTTGGGGTTTGCAAAAGACCTTTGAAACTGTCATGTCGTAACCTTCATCAAAACAAATTATTTGACATCAAATCAAATTCCTTCAAGAGCTTCTTGACATCAATGACAACTTATACACTTGAGCAAAGGCAATGTACCCAAAGTACCCAAAATTGCCAACAATCTCCCCCTTTGTCATTGATGGCAAACCTTACTGAAAACACTTCTCAAGAGCCAAAACTGAAACCAACTATGCTAACAACTGAACAACTGAGAATCTTCCTTTGAAGTTTTTCTCCCCCTGACTTGAAGCTTTCCTCTTCACTTTGAAGCTCTCCCCCTTACTCATATCTCTCCCCCTTTGTCATCAATGGCAAAGGGCCACCTTTGGGGCTCGGGACTAAGAATGAGCCTCTTAGCTTAGTCCCTCCCCCACCTCCTGATGAGGTGATTAATTCTGGGGTGGGAGTAAAACTCCCATTAGGCACTGATCATCATCAGCGTCTATAACTTCCTTGTCGGGCCTTCTCTTGAACTCTTTGTCCATATTCCTGTTCTTGTCACTATTCTTGTTCTTGTTCTCATCCCTGTTCTTGTCCATGTCTTGATCCTTGGACCTGATCATGCCACTATTCCTGTTCTTGTATTCTAGAATTTCAGCTCTACACTGTCTGATTATGTGACCTTCATTGTTGCACTTGAAACACTTGACGATGTTGTTTCTCTGAGGTAAACCTGATCTTTGAATCCACCTGTTCTGACCAAACCTGTTCTGGCCAAACCTGTTCTGACCAAACCTGTTCTGACCAAACCTATTTTGATCAAACCTATTCCTGTTATTTACCTTGCAATAGACTGCCTTGTGCCCAAACTGTTTACAAGAGTAGCAATACCCTTGAAAGAAACTAGCACTTCTGAAATTGTCATTTACCTTCTTCACTTGAGCCATGCAATGTGAAGCCATGTGACCAAACCTGTGACAAGCAAAACATCTGCCTTGAAACTTTCCTTTATTTGACCTCTTGGGTCTTGAAAACTTCTTCTTCTCATTCTGAATTCTATTTTCTATTTCTATGCATCTATCATTCAAGGACTCCTTTTCTGAAGTACTTTCCTCATCAGAACTCTCTTCCTTTTGGAGTCTCTTACTAGACTCTCCAACTTGTTCCTTGTGTGGCTTAACAAAACCAAGGCCTGTTTTATCTGTTGTCTTTCTTTGACCTTTGATGAGTGACTTAACCTTTTTGGAGCTATCTTGAAACTTGTAAAGCTTATCCTTGTACTCTTTAGTTTCCTCTTTCAAAGAAGCCATTTTCTGTTCTAACTCACTATACTCAAGAACCTTAGACTCTAACTCATCCTTGAGTTCTTGTGTCTTAGCTATAGAGAAGTCAAGACTTTCTATAAGATCATCTCTCTCCATACAACATTCATCTAACTTATCCTTGAGTCTAGCATTCTTCTTTCTTTCCTTTTTCAAAGCACTAAGAGCACTAATAAGTTCACTTTCAAGATCCTTTATTTGATTGCCTTTTGAATCATCAAAGCCTTTTTCAGATTTCTTATCACTAGAGGTGCTACCCTTTTCAAAAACCATACATGCATCTTCCTTATAGTTTTCTGAAGCATCCTCATACATACTAGAAACCAAATCATTATTTGTGCAATCATCCTCAAGGTGACCAAAATTTCCACATCTAAGACATTTCATGATAATGAATCTATGTTTCGGTTCTTCCTCTTTTTTTGATATGAACAACATCTCATTTTCATTATCACTTGAAGAACTTTCACTATCACTACTAGAACACTTACTTGCTTTGTCTAGGTAGAAACTCTTCTTGTGCTTGTGAGAATACCTCTTTCCTTGATTGTTGTGCTCATCTTTGGATCCGTGATTCTTGATGCTTGCTTTTGAATCCTTGCTCTTAGAATCCTGTTTATCTTCATCACTTTCATTCTTGGGAACAGATACCAGTTAGTAGCATAATGACCAAACTTTCCACAATTGAAACATCTTATATTTTTCATACTTTTGTGTTTTCTAGAGAACTTGCCTTTCTTGTTGTAATATGCCTCTTCATCACTAGAAGACTCATCACTATCTTGAAGCTGTTTACCCTTGGATTCCTTGGTAGCCTTGAAAGTCTGCCTCTTTCTTGACATCAACCTTCACTTGAGTTCTCAACTCAAATGCTTGCAAGTATACTATGGAGCTCATCCTTTTTCAACTTATCCAAATCTTTAGCTTCCTCAATAGCAGAAATATTTTCACTAAATCTATTAGGAAGAGATCTTAAAATCTTATCACAAACATCATTTTCAGCAAGCTCAAGACCTAAGTCTTTCATGGAGTTAACAACCTCATCCATACGAAGCATGTAGTCACTAATATTTTCATCATCATTCATCTTGAGTTGTTCAAACATACCTTTGAAGTGTCTTAACTTGGCTTTTCTGACATTTGTATCACCTGTATGAACCACCTTCAACTGTTTCCACATTTCACTAGTTGTCTTGCAGTGAATCACTTTGGTGAGATCTGCTTTCTGTAAGCCTTTTAGGATTGCATTCATTGCTTTTGAATTGTTGTGATGTAGGAGCCTTTCTTCTTTAGTATTAGGACCATGTACAGGAATAGTGTACTCATCTTCAATCACTTCCCATACCTCATTACCAAGTGCCATTAGATGAACCTTCATCCTTGCACTCCAAAGACCAAAATCTGACCCATCAAGAATAGGTGCTACATTACTACTTGAATGATCCATTGTGTTCTTTACTAGCTTTTCCTTCAAGCTGTTAAACTTTTCGAAGGCACCTGCTCTGATACCAATTGAAGAACACAAGCTTATACTGAGAGGGGGGGTGAAAAGTATAAGACCTCTTTTTACTTTTTCCTTTATACTTCAAAATAGTAAAGCAATATACCCAAAGCAATATCAAAGCAATGCATAATATCATCCACAAAGTGACACCAATTTTAACGTGGTTCACCCAGAATGGTTGGGCTACGTCCACAAAACTTTTCTCTAAAAGTTATCTCAAAGTTCTTTGGGAATCCTTCCCAATTACAATGTTTATGAGCCTCGGCCCAAAGGAGATACCTTCCCCCAATCAGAATTTATGAGCCTCTACTCAAAGGAGATACCTTCCCCCAATCTAAATTTATGAGCCTCTGCTCAAAGGAGATACCTTCCCCTCAATCTAAATTTATGAGCCTCTGCTCAAAGGAGATACCTTCCCCTCTACTCTGGAAATGATCCCTCAGAAGATCAACTACCTCTACCTCTTGCCAGCACATGGAACTCCTTTCCACCGAAGACCTCCTGTCCTCAATGCTTAGCCTAAGAGACCTCTGCCTTCTATGATCACGTCCACAGTAGCTCAACAACCTGTACCAAACACAGTCAGTCGGTCTAGTACAAGTCTTCCTCTGTCTGTAAGATCTGTCCAACACTTGAACAAATCAATCCTCTACACACAAGCCTTCTCAAAGACTTGCCAAATCTATCCTCAGGTTCTTCTCAAAGAACCAGTGCTCCTCTGTCCTCAAGTTCTCTGATAGAACTATCAAAACTCAGCTCACAAGTCCTCTTCTAGGACCTGTCCAAATCTTCTCACAAGTCCCCATCGAAACCTATCCAAAACCTGCTCACAAGTCCCCACCGAAACCTGTCCAAAACCTGCTCACAAGTCCCCACCGGAACCTGTCCAAAACCTCAGCAAGCTCACCAAGAAAAACTTTCTTAGTAGGAAATCACAAGGTGAATTGTTAGAGACCCAATGTGATTTGTCAAACTCATAGAAGCATAAAGAGAATTGTTAGAGACTCAATATGTTCTATACTCAACTCCCAATCTCAAAACTCAACTCAAATCAACTCAACTCAAACTCAATCTCAAATCTGAAAACTCAACTCAATATCTGAAATGGATAGGATAGAATGCTTTCTTTCAAGAACATGAAACCCCAACAATTGCCAACTATGCAAAGAATCACATAACAATGATACTCATGTTCTTTTCACCATCAATTAGGGCTTCAACAACAATGCTCATCAAACAAGGTTCAATCAACACCATTCAGCTCAAAACACAACCTTGAAGCATTTCACAATCAACATCAGAAAAAGGAAACAAGTAGAACTCCTTTTCTCTCCAATATTGTTTGAACAAAAGCATCCACCAACTCAACTCACAATAGCACACACAACTTTTCAAATCATCAACAAAGGAGTAAGCTCAACACTTTAACCAAGTAAAGAATAGCTTGATTATTACCAATTTAATGAAAGCAAATGTCAATCTCAAAGCTGCCCACTTAAGGTTTCACAACTTCACACAAGAAGCAATTGACCTTAAAACATCATGCTTTCATTTCCATAATCAACCAAAAGCACTCTCAACATTACAAGAAAGATTTAACCCTTATACACCTTATTTCTCCCTTATAGTCTTATCACAAATAAAATTTATCTCTCATAAGAATGCAATAAGATATTTCAACAACATCTTCAAAAGGAATCTTTTATCAAAATACAAACAAGCTTTAAACTCCTTATAACTCCTAAGCTGTTTTTCCCTCTAACAAACTTCCTCCATCCGCAAAAACACTTAGCAAAAATTAATTTCGAAAATACCTTAGCCAACATCAAAAATCGCTATGGAGAAATTTGCACATGAATTCTAACACCACCCGCTGCGTCCACTTCACGACAAAAAACCCTTTCACGATATTCGAACGCGGAACCTCCCGTTCGGGTAGCGCGCCAACAGCCTAGCCGCTACCGGTGCACCAAAGGCACCCGATGAGGTTTAAACCTCACATTGTTAACCTTGATCCTTCTACGCCAGGGATAAAATGAAACAACAGTCCCTTCCTTTCCTCTGCCATGACACGATGACAATAAACTTTACGACGGATTCGACAAACGACGAGTGCAGACAAACGAACAACGGATCCACGAAAAATGGTGAATACACAAACAAATTTACAGCGAGCAACTCCTTTCGAAATTTGGATGGGATCAATCTTTGTTTTTCATCGAGGGAGATTTATATGCAATTTACCATAAGCTCTTTGACGTCGGCGAGGAGTTTAACACGTCGACGGAGGTCTTGGCTAGCGCCCACAATCTTAAAACATAGCGCCCACCTAGTTAAGACATTTGCGCCATGGATTAGGAGAACCCATTGCAAATAATAATTTAATTTATTTAAAAATAATTAAATGGAACCTTAACAAGGTTTTTAATTATTTAAATAAATACTTCCTCCTGGACCCAAATGCATTAAACCAATGCATCCACCTGTAATCTTTAAACCTGCCAACTTGGGGTTTGCAAAAGACCTTTGAAACTGTCATGCCGTAACCTTCATCAAAACAAATTATTTGACATCAAATCAAATTCCTTCAAGAGCTTCTTGACATCAATGACAACTTATACACTTGAGCAAAGGCAATGTACCCAAAGTACCCAAAATTGCCAACATAATATATATATAAATTATTAAAGTAGAATTTTAAAATATCATATGGGTCATAAAGGCTTTTGTTTCAAATACCACGATGATGATTTCATTAGAAAGATTAAACAACTACAAACCTATAATCTAGCCACCCAACCCTTAGAATTTTTCATTGTAAGAACCATGGTAAGCATGAATAGCACTACTAAGGGAAACATAACTTAAGGAAATTAAATTAAAAAAATATGTAATAATTTTTATTAAAAACAAAAAAAAATTCCACTCGCGTGTTGTGGACACCTCCACATGGCCAAAGCAAAAGGTTAAACATGGCATGGGACCGGTGATGTGCCATTTATATACGATGGAAAAGAAACTACAAAATCACAAAGAACCTTAGGTAAGGCTCATATTTTCTTTGGAGACATCTTGACTGTCAAGTATTGTTAGTAAGCTGCAAGAATTGAGACTATGACAGGCTCCAGGAAGCAAAGAAGGTAAGGTCAAGTTATTTTTAACACATTTAAGCCTGCCATATTAATGTTAAGATTTGGAAATCAGTATTTCGTATGGTGACTCCATAGGGAAATAAATTCATAGTTGCGGAGTATGATTTTATGATTCGTATTTTATTTAAGGAACTCAATTGAAAATAGAGATGTTAATTAAAAAAATTGAAATTGAATTTAGCAATTGTGGAATGATTTCAAACTGTTATTTGATTTAAAATTGATATGTTTTCATTCTTCTTTCGAATTAAAAAAAAAATGGTGAAACTATCTTCGCATATTCAGACTATTGTTTGCATGTAGACTGCATTTCATGGGCCCTGTCGATTTTCCTAAATACCCCTTTTCTAAACTGTCCCAAGTGGGTGATTGATAAAAGTGATAGAGGAAATGTCCAAG
Source organism: Wollemia nobilis (assembly GCA_028583015.1). Taxonomy (NCBI): domain Eukaryota; kingdom Viridiplantae; phylum Streptophyta; class Pinopsida; order Araucariales; family Araucariaceae; genus Wollemia; species Wollemia nobilis. The sequence continues at coordinate 5,451,805 of JAQPPZ010006195.1, read as the reverse complement.
CGAGTTGTTGTGTAGGTTGGAAAGCATAAGAAAGATGAACATTCCTTTCCAGACAACATGAAAATTAAATTTTAGTTTCTTTTGCATTTGGCTGGTCATTTAATCCTGAAAGTATGTTACAGTGTATAGAAAAAATGATGTCTTATTGTTATAGGATTCAGGATTCTATGATTAAACTTGTACTCCTCTAAAGTGTTCATAGGATAACTCAAAAAGCAATTGCATTGGCTCTATGGCATCATTGGACATAGTTCATGTATTATATTTGTTTAAAACAACATGAAATAAAGGAATGCATTCATACAAGTTATATTTTCTTGTAGTTGTGTAAGAGTTCTTTTTATCAAATAGGGCAATTGCCATAATAAATTGGAAGTTTTTTTTGAGTTAAAACATAAGAGTTTAATGTATTAGGGCTAGCTATGAAAAACTCTCTTTAAAGAATGAGCTTTTGTGTTTCATAAAAATTTTATAATTCGAATGAAATATGTGGTAACCTCTCAAGAAAAAAAATGTCTTATGGATTTGTAGAGTGATTAGTGGATTTATTTTTTCTAGTATGATGCCTCTGACAAATATAACGTAGTTGTTGAAATACGATCTACAAAAACTATACCCATGGCTTATCTAAATTTTATAAATTAAATTCGTTGTTTTAAAAATAATTTTAAAGTATATTTTTGCATAAAAGGGTTTATGTGCTGTGTAAAAATCGAGCCTTTGGATGCCTATATGATAGGCATTCGACTCCATTGAAGGTAGCGTAACATAGTTTCCAGAGAATGCATTAGAAATAATTGGGTTGACATCCTTTATTTTGTAGAGGCACAAGTTTTATAAAAGTAAATTAAGTTTTTAATTCCGAACTAAATAAGGAGGAACTTAGTAATTCCATATACGGTTAGTTAAGTATTTAGTAATTGACATCAGTAACTTATAAGGAAAATGTTATAGACATTACTTTATTTGAGAACTATAGGGTAAAAAGGAAATCATTTATAATTCTCAGGGTAAAAAGGAAATCATTTATTTATTATAAAGTAGTATGCTAAGACCTGGTTGGATATTGGAAATTCTTTTTTTTTGAAAGCCATTTTAATGGTATGAAATGGTATGTTTTTCTTATGAAATGGTATGTTTTTCTTCTGCCACGTTATTAGATGATTATGTAAATTAATTAGGTTTTATTTTATATTAGTTATTTAATAGTTTTAAATGAATTCTAACATATGTTTGATTATGATGTAATGCTTCCAAGGGAATTTTTCTTTATAGTAAATTGAACAAAGGAAAAATCATGTTAGATAAACAAGGAATATAATTATTACCTTGAAGCCTAAAAATTTACTACTCAGTTGAGATAATTTAACACTTTGCTTCTATGGGTAGTTACTCTACCCAATCATACTAGGTTACGCAGTGACTTAGATGAGAATGTACCATTGTACTCTAGCTTTTTAAGGATGGGAGGGTCCAAGCCGTTGAGTGTAAAGAATGACGGTATGGGATGTCATTCCAGGTGGACAGTCAATTAGTATGTGGTGATATTCCTCATTTAACTTAGGCTAGGGAGGTACCAATGAATTGCACGACTAGAGAGCTACTCATGCTGTTGGAAGATCCAATGGTATATGGTTATGGACAACATTACCATCAACCCGAGAAAGGTCATGTATATCTAGTCCCTAAGCCATGTGATGGCGAACTCTAGCCAAACCTTATCAGAGGGTCAAGGGATAGCACTGGCATACAAATGCTAGCTCCAAAGCAATGATTTGGGTACTCTTAAGGTTGTGAATCTTATGGCTTTGGACAAGGGAGATAGCCTACCCTATTCAGGTGTTATGGGCCCTAAACGGATAACCCTTTGTTGGATTATAGAATGATTCATGGGAGGAGTTAGAATCCTACATGGCGATCTATGGGAAGTGGCCAATCCTGAGCACTTAAAGACACCAGTTGCAATGATGGCCATTATTTAATATGCCTGAACTAACTTCATGATGAGTTTATAATCAAAGTGATGGTATTTTATACATTTTTTTTTTTGCTAAAGTTGTCAGAAACACATTCTAACAACTTTAGCACATAAAAAAACATTATGGTATAGCTGTTTTGACAAAATTTTGTGATGTAAGTTATGGAAGGTACCTCGAAGAGGACTAGCCTAAATCTGCAAGAGAGAATTGTAGAGGTCCCAAGGAAAGGACCTAGGAGACTCATAAGGGACTCAAAAAGAGTGTAAACTACTGAAACACCATGGTGTGTGGTTAGAAAGGATAAAGATCCTGTAGCAACAAAATATATCTCCAGTGATGGAAACATAGCTCGCATGATCCAGCTCATGTAAGACCAATTCAATCAATAGTGAGAGTTGATGGAGAGCTAAAGGGAACACATGGATAAAAAATGAGTACATATGGCCCAAAAACAAGAAATTATCACTCAGAAATAGAATGTTATTGAAAAGCTGACCCAAAATAAAACAAACAACAAGGTTAGTCAGTTACAGGGGAAGTACTACAAAAAGAATTAAAGAAATTAGATATTTCTAAGTTTGATGGATGTGGTGATGGAGAGATCACCGTAAATTGGCTAAGTGAGGCTGAAGGATATTTTTGTCATCCAACCCCTTAGCTCTAAAGGGAAAACTACATGGGCAGTTGCTCATCTGGAGGGTCCTACAAAAACTTGGTGGACCACTTATAAGAAAGCTGCTCAAAAGGAGGCAACAGATATACCATGGGAGGAATTTGTAAGAGAATTCAAAAGTTATTTTCTTACCGAATAATTATATATTGAGAAACATGCAAAGTTTACAAATTTATGACAGGGTAACATGACAATAGTTGAGTATTATCAAAAGTTTGTACAATTACAAAAGTATACCCCAAAACTTTATGGACAAGAAAAATTTAAAGCACACAAGTTTGTCATGGTTCTGCACCCAAAAAAATTAGTCAACCTGTAGGAGGGAAGTACCCCAGACTCTAACAACTACTTACAATGCTGCTCGTTACTATGAATGAAGTCAAAAGGAGGTAGAAGCATTCTACCAACAAGAGAAAGTTAACTCAAGGAAAAGGAGGAATCCTGAGCAGAATCATGGTACAGATCAAAATCGCAGATACAGAGACGAGGGTCATAGCAGAAATGATAATAGAAATGGAGGTAGAAAGTAGGGATATAAGGGGAAGTCTGATCGAAGGAATTTCTAGGAAAGGAAAACCAATAATAGTGGGTAAGGCAAGAATAGAAGCCACACTCAAGAGAATGATAAACAAAAAAATGATGGCCCTAACGCTTGTTGCACGTGTGGAGCCTTGGACCAATTTGCTAGGTAGTGCCCAAAATGAGCAGACCATAGAAACACTATTGATGAATCACCCCATAGAATATTTGTAGCCACAGGTAATCCTAACCTTGAAGGACAAACCACTCCATTTATGATTAAAGGAAGAATAGGCAAAAGAGATGTGAATATTTTAATTGATAGTGGTGCTACTAATAGTTTCATTTCTAATAATATTTTAAGGGATATACTTGTGAGACCTAGGATTATGGCAAAAGGGTGGCAAGTAGAATATGGCTTGGGATAAACCTATCTAGTTAACCAATGTTTATTTGAGTCCCAAATAGAGATACCCCAAGGAAAAATAAACTGGCATTTATATGTAGCTCCTTTACATGCATTTGACATAATTTTAGGGATAGACTGGCTTAAGGCTCACAAAGCTATATTAAATTTTGAGAGAGATGGATGGATTTTACTGATAATGCCAACCAAAGAATTTGTATTCAATGCAGTAGAATATCTTTTGAACCCCATATGTTAATTAGTATGCAAGCCAAAAGGGCCTGGAAGAAGGGATGCAGGTTGTATGTAATAAAAATGAATAAGCAGGAAGAAACAGACTCAAGTTCAGCATTATTTTAACAATATCCAGTGTTGAGGGAATTTAGAGATGTTTTTCCTAAATATTTACTCAGTCTACCACCTAAAAGAGAGTTTGATTTCTCTATAGAACCGTTTCCTAGAGAAACACTAGTAGTTCGGACACCATATCGAATGACACCACTTGAATTGCAAGAGATCAAAACACAACTACAAGATTTATTGGAAAAAGGGCATATTAAACCCAGTGTGTCACCTTGGGGATCATCGGTTCTATTTATCAAAAATAAGGATGGAACCTTGAGACTATGCATTGATTACAAAATGCTCAATAAAATGATGATAAAAAATAAGTATCCATTGCCAAGAATTGATGATTTGTTTGATCAACTTAGGGGAGCCACTATATTTCCTAAAATTGACCTTAGGTCAGGATATCACCAATTGAGAATCCAAGAAGATGATACTTATAAAACTACCTTTAGGAAAAGGTATGGGTATTATGAGTTCATAGTTTTACCATTTGGTCTGACTAATGCACCAGCAACCTTTATGAACTTGATGAATAGCATGTTTCGAGAATAGTTGGACCAATTTGTGCTCATATTCTTAGATGATATACTAATTTATTCCCAAAACAAAGAGGAGCATGATGAGCACATGAGAATAGTGCTAGGGATACTCATGAAAAATTAGTTATATGGAAAATTATCCAAGTGTGAATTTTATACACCTCAGGTGCAATATTTAGGACATATTATTTCAGCTGAAGGAATAGTTGTAGATCCCAAGAAAATAGAAGCTATAATAGACTGGCCAGCTCCAACTAATGTATCTGAAGTAAGAAGTTTTATGGGAATGGTTGGCTATTATCGGAGATTCGTGAAAGGATTTTCCAAAGTGGCATACCCCATAACTAATCTACAAAGGAAGGGAAAAACATTTAAGTGGATAAATCAATGTGAAGAAGCTTTCAGAACTCTCAAGGAGAAATTGACCACTACACCAATATTAAGGATACCTGATATGAATAAACCATTTACAGTTTGTACTGATGCATCAATGGAAGGATTAGGAGGTATACTATTGCAAGAAGAAGTTGTAGTGGCTTATGAGTCTAGGAAACTCAAGAAGCATGAGATAAATTACGCCACTCATGACTTGGAACTAGTAGTTGTAGTTCATGCTCTTAAAATTTGGAGACATTATCTACTAGGGAGACCTTTTGAGCTAAAAATTGATCACCAAAGCCTAAAATACATATTTACACAACCAATGTTGAATGCCCGATAGTGAAGATGGATGGAATTTTTGGTTGAATATGACTTCGGCATAGAGTATATCAAGGGGAAAGAGAATAAATTGGTAGATACCCTTAGCAGGAGAAGACACATAATTGCTATCTCAAGGTGCCAGTATGAAATAAAGAATCAGATTGCAGAGCTGCAAAAGATGAATGAGTTTTGCAAATCATGTCATAATAAAATTGAGCAAGGAATCAATAGGCATGGGGATTATGGCATTAATGAGGATTTGGTATACTTTCAAAATAGAGTTATAGTACCCAATAATGAAGAGCTTAAAAGAATTATTTTGCAAGAAGCTCATTATGCACCCTATTCTGCACATCTAGGGGTAGTCAAAATGAGAGAGAACTTGAAGAAGGACTATTTTTGGCCTGGAATGAAAAGGGATATAGTTCAATATGTTGCAAAATGCCTTGAGTGCCAAAAATTTAAGGCATAACATCAACATCCTGGAGGGAAATTATATCTGTATGAAGTACCAAAACATAAATGGCAAGTCATATCTATGGATTTCATTGTGGGACTTCCAAAAACCTATTTTCAGCATGATGCAATATTTGTAATTGTGGATAAGTTAACCAAAGTGGCACATTTCATAGTAGGAAGTGTACATGATGATGCTTCAACTATTGCTCAAAAATTTGCATGAGAAATTGTGAGGCTACATGGATTTTTTGAAGTGATAATATCTGATAGAGATTCATGTTTTACATTTGAGTTTTGGTAAGCTTTGCACCGAGCCTAGGGAACAAGACTCAATATTAGCACTGCTTATCATCCAGAGACGGATGGCAAGACCTAGAGGGTCAACCAAGTGCTTGAGGACATGCTATGTATGCATTGCATGGACCATTAGAGCAAATGGGAAGATTATCTTTTCCTGGTGGAATTTTCTTACAATAATAAGCATCATACCACGTTGGGCATGGCCCCATTTGAGGCTCTATATGGACGTAGGTGCAAGACACCATTAATGTGGGATAAATTGGATGATCGAGAGATGATCAGTCTTGAACCTGTAAAGCAAATGGAAAACCAACTAAAAGAAATTCGCCAGCAACTGCTTGAAGCTGTTGACCAAAAAAAAAAGTTATGTTGACCTGAAGAGAGCACCCCGTGAATTTGTTGTAGGAGATAAAGTTTTCCTTAGAGTCAAACCTACCAAGAGCTCTATCAAATCCACCAAACTAAGTCCTAGGTTTGTCAGACCATTTGAAATAACTGCCAAAATCAATCCTGTTGCTTATAAACTTGCACTACCACCCAATTTGTCAAAAATCCATAGTGTCTTCCATGTATCTCTCCTTCGTAGATATGTTTCTGATCCATCTCACATTCTGGATACCACTCATTTACAGATGTCGGACCTGCAACTCATTGAGGTGCGACCAGTCAAAATTTTGGGGTTTAGAATCAAACAGCTCAGGAATAGAACTGTGGATCAATGCAGAGTACAGTGGGATGAGTATTCCGAGAGGGATGCTACTTGGGAGAATGTCACTAGCATGAAAAACTAGTTTCCTAATCTGTTTGAAACATGATACTGAAAGACAATATTTTTGGAAAGTGAACTTCTTTGTGATGTAATGAAACTATTTATGTATATTTAATATGGCTATAATATGATTTGCTTAAGCGATTTTGTGTTGTTATGTGATAGAGTGATTATTTTGCAAGAAATTACTTAAGTCTTGAAATATTCACCTATGTGTTTATGCATCTATTTTTTCTTGCAAGCTAACACAGGGACTATGTTATTCCTAAGAGGGGGAGTATGTCACATCCCCACTGTTTATTAGCATTTTATTTGGAGGAATGTGATTTTGCGTCAAGTGTTTGTGATGCAGGTACAGGTTCACGTGTTGTGGCAGAAGAGAATACCCACCCTGGTGGGAAAAAAATTGGGAAGCATAAAGTGAATGGGATATGATGTGCTTCGTGCACCATGGCCTGAGGGTACATGGAAGCCTTCCATAGGAGTTGCATAAAATATCATCCTACTTGTTAATGCATTTCATTGCACTTATAAGTTTGCATTGTGTGTGATTTCCTTTGCATCTCTTGTCAAATGATTGCTTTGTTTTATTTTGCATTATGAAAAATATATAAAAATAATAATAGTAAAATAAATAAATATAGATCCCCAGTAAAAAAATGGAAGGATGAGAGGGAAAAAAGTAGAGAGCGGAGGGTCCTGATCCCTCCCTGCTCCCCCTACCCTGGTTCCTACCCAGTCCCTGGCTCTTCCCAGGTCATATCTCCCTGGGATTATTCGTTGTAGATGATCTCCTTGAGGGAGATCCTTCTCCTCTTTCTGCACCTCTCCCAGTCGGTCAAGGTTCCCTTGTTTGAGTTTTTGGCTTGGTGCTTCCCAGGGTTCCTTGCCATTTTTGGGACCCCTTCCCTTTTTTTCCCTCAGGCTTCCCCCTGGGGTTTTCTATAGGTTTTTGGTGTGGATCTGGTTCTCTGCGGTTCTCTGGGTGGTGGGGGTGATTGGTTGGGTTTTTGATGACTTCCTGGGGTTTCCTTTGAGGTCCTTACTACTTTGGGGGTGGTCTAGGGGGGCCTCTTTCCCCTTTTTGCTAGTGAATCCTCTCTGGGATCCTGTGGCTGTTGTTGGTCCCTTCCCTGTGGGGAGGACCCTCTTCGATTTCCTGCTTGGAGGCTTCTTCATGCTGGTTCTGCTCCTTAGTGGACACCCTGGGCATTTGTTTGGCCTTTGGGGGGGATTTTTCTCTGCCTGGGTTGTTCCCAACCTCAATCCCAGTTCCCTGAAGTTTCTCCTATGCAAGGATGGGATTCTTGGCCCCTGCTATTGGGGTTCTCTAGGTTCTGCTACATTTTTCAAATCTTGGGGGGATCTGATCTATGCATGTAGACCTTGGATCCCCTAGGCTAGGCTCCCAGGGATCCCATATTTGTGGCTGTTACCTCTTCCTTCCTGGGATCCCCAGTCCCTATATCCCTGGTCCCTTAACCTGTTGTCTTTTCCTGCTGGTTGTCCTGGGGGTGAGATTCTCTTGGTGGTGCTTTCTGGCTACTTATCAATGGGCAGGATCTCCTATTTTCCGGTTTTCAGTTGCTTCCTACTAGGTGGGATTCCCCCTTTTTTTTGGGCAGGATGGTTTCCCACTAGGCGGGATGGTTTCCCGTGGGGCGGGATTCTCCAAAACCGTTGGGTTTCCCGCTGGGCGGGTTTTTCTCATTTCCTACTGGTTTTCTCGGGAGGCGGGATTCACTTGGTAGAGGTTTTTGCTACTTTCCACTGGGTGGGATCTACACTGGGATGGATTTATGCTGCTTCTCGTCGGGCAGGATTCACTCTTTGGTGGTTTTTCGATTGCTTCCCACTAGGCAAGATTTACATTATAAAGGTTTTTTGTTGCTTCCTTCTGGGCGCGATTTACACTATGGTGGTTTTCAACTGCTTCCCACTGGGCGGGATCTTCAAACTTACCTTCTTTCGAAATTGGTGGTTTCCCGCTGGGCGGGATTTTTGTTTGTTTTTCATTTTCAGGGTATTGGTGCCTTGGGCCCAGAATTTTGTTGTAATGGCTTATTATCGGCATGTTATTACCAACTCTTATGTAATCAGGTTTTGGGATCCTATTTAAAACCCGCTGTAAATACAAACACTACTTAACAAAAAAAAATAAAAAAAATATATAATAATAATATCCGAAATCAAAACATATATACACAAATATATATATTTATCTATGAACTAGAAGGAACGAATTAATGATAAATAAATGATAATATATATATATATATATATATATATATATATATATATATATATATATATATTATTAAAGTGGAATTTTAAAATATCATATGGGTCATAAAGGCTTTTGTTTCAAATACCATGGTGATGCTTTCATTAGAAATATTTAACAACTACAAACCTATAATCTGGCCACCTAACCCTTAGACTTGTTCATTGAAGAACCATGGTAAACATGAATAACACTACTAAGGGAAACGTAACTTACGGAAATTAAATTAATAAAAATATGTAATAATTTATATAAAAAAAAAAAAAAAATTTCCACTCACATATCATGGACTCCTCCACATGGCCAAAGCAAAAGGTTAAACATGGCATGGTACCGGTGATGTGTCATTTATATTTGGTGGAAAAGAAACTATAAAATCACAAATAACCTTAGGTGAGGGTTGTCATTTCTTTGGAGGCATCTGGACTGTCAAGTATTTTTAGTAAGCTGCAAGGATTGAGACTACGACAGGCTCCAGGAAGCAGAGAAGGCAAGGTCAAGTTATTTTTAACACCTTTAAGCCTGCCATATTAATGTTAAGATCTAGAAATCAATATTTCATATGGTGATTCCATAGGGAAAAATATTCATAGTTGCTGAGTATGATTTTATGATTGGTATTTTATTTAAGGAACTCAATTGAAAATGAAGATGTTAATTAAAAAAAATTGAAATTGAATTTAGCAATTGTGGAATGATTTTAGCTATTCTTTGATTTAAAATTGATATGTTTTCTTTCTTATTTCCATTTAAAAAAAAAATAGTGAAAATAGCTTTGCATATTTAGACTATTGTTTGCATGTAGACTGCATTTCATGGGCCATGTTGATTTCTATAAATGCTCCTTTTCTAAACTGTCCTAGGTGGGTGATTGAGAAAAGTAATAGATGAAATGTCCAAGTGAGATGTTGTATAGGTTGGAAACCATAAGGAAGACAAATATTCTTTTCTAGACAACATGAAACTTAAATTTTAGTTTCTTTTGCATTTGGATGGTCATGTAATCCTGAAAGTATATTAGAGTGTATAGAAAAAAAAATGACGTCTTATTGTTATAGGATTCGGTATTTTGCGATTAAACTTGTACTCCTCTAAAGTGTTCATAGGATAACTCGAAAAGCAATTGCATTGGCTCTGTAGCATCTTTGGACGCAGTTCATGTATTATATTTGTTTAAAACAACATGAAATAAAGGAATGCATTCATACAAGTTTTATTTTCATGTAGTTGTGTAAGAGTTCTTTTTATCAAATAGGGCAATTGCCATAATCAATTGGAAGTTTTTTTTGAGTTAAAACATAAGAGTTTCCAGTATTCATTAAATGTATTAAGGCTAGCTATGAAAAATATCTTTAGAGAATGAACTTTTGGGTTCCAAAAAAGTTTTATAATTTGAATGAAATATGTGGAAACCTCTCAAGAAAAAAAAAATGTCATATGGATTTGTAGAGTGATTAGTGGATTTATTTATAATGCCTCTAACAAATATAACATAGCCGTTGAAATACGATCTACAAAAACTGTACGCATGGCTTATCTAAGTTTTATAAATTAAATTCGTTGTTTTAAAAATGATTTTAAAGTATATTTTTGCATAAAATGGTTTATATGTTGTGTAAAAATAGAGCCTTTGGATGTGTATATGATAGGTATTTGTATCCATTGAAGGTAGCATAACATAGTTTCCCGATAATGCATTAGAAATAATTGGGTTGACGTCCTTTATTTCTTAGAGGCACAAGTATTATAAAAGTAAATTAAGTTTTTAATTCCGAACTAAAGAACTAGGACTTTAATAATTCCATATGCTCTTAGTTAAGTATTTAGTAATTGACATTAGTAACTTATAAGGAAAATGTTATAGACATTACTTTATTTGTGAACTATAGGGTAAAAAGGAAATAATTTCTTTATTAAATAGTAGTATGCTAAGACTTGGTTGGATATTGGAAATCCTTTTTTTTAAAGCTATTTTAATGGTATGAAATGGTATGTTTTTCTTCTGCCACATTATTAGATGATTACCTAAATTAATTAGGTTTTATTTAATATTAGTTATTTAATAGTTTTAAATGAATTCTAGCATATGTTGATTATGATGTAATGCTTCCAAGGGAATAATTCTAAAGATAGATATTTATTTTATTAAAAAAAAATGATGATGAAGAATTTTTCTTTAAAGTAAATTGAACAAAGAAAACACATGTTAAATAAACAAGGAATAGAATTATTACCCTAAAGCCTAAACCTTTACTAATCAGTTGAGATAATTTAACACTTTGCTTCTGTGGGTAGTTACTCTACCTAATCATACTAGGTCACGCAATGACTTAGGTGAGACTGTACCACTATACTCCAGCTTTTTAAGGATGGGAGGGTCCAAGCCGTTGAGTGTAAAGAATGACGGTATGGGACGTCATTATAGGTGGATAGTCAGTTAGTATATGGTGATATTCATCATTCCACTCGGGATGGGGAGGTGCCAATGAATTGCACGACTAGAGAGCTAGTCATGATGTTGGAAGATCCAGTGGTAGATGGTTATGGGTAGCATTAATGACAACCTGAGGAAGGTCATGTATATCTAGTCCCTAAGCCATGTGATGGTGGACTCTAGCCAAACCTTAGCAGAGGGTCAAGGGCTAGCATTGGCATACAAACTCTGGTTCCAAAGCAATGATTCAGGTACTATTAAGGTTGTGAATCTTATGACTTTGGAAAAGGGAGATAGCGTACCCCATTCAAGTGTTATGGGCCTTGAATGGATAACCCTTTTCTGGATTCTAGAATGAATCATGGGAGGAGTTAGAATCCTACATGATGACCTACGGGAAGTGGCCAATCCCGAGAACTTAAGAAACCAATTGCAATTGTGGCCATTCTTGAAGTGTAAATATGTCTGAACTAACTTCATGATGAGTTTATAAGTAAAGTGATGGTATTTTATACTTTTTTTTTTAGTGTGCTAAAGTTGTCAGAATGTGGTTGTGACACTAGCCTCATATCACAATTCAATTTTTCTTGAGGAGATACAAAATTTGGCCTTATTTCCCTGACTATTTAGATCTGAAGCAATGTGGCTTCAACACTCTAGTCTAGAATCCAATATTTAGGAATTGTGGAGTCACAAGTTTTTAGGTTCTCAAATGGTACAAATAGCCTCCAAGTTGATATTTATAAATGCTAAGATAAAGGATTGAAATAAGTAGGTTTTTGGAAATATTTTTACCATAAATATGGACATTTACAACCAGTTGCAGGATGTTGAGTAGATAGCCAAAACTCAAGGTTACTATGAGGAATTAAAGAGGCAAGAACTATCTATTCTCATAGAGTTCCAAAATGCTATGGCAGGGGAAAAATTTATATAGAGGCAAAAAGCTAGGGCCTTGTGGCTTAAGGAGGGTGATCAGAACACAAAATATTTTCACTCCACTAAGCTGAGGCATAGGAGTAATAATAGGATCAAGGTGATTACAAAAGCAAATGGAGAACTCTCTGAAGACATCGAAGAGATTATATTCGAGGTAGTAAATTTTTTTAAGGACCTCATGTCTTCCACATCAATTAAAAATAAACAATCTAAAGCTTTCTAGCTGAATAACATACCATCTCTGGTATCTATATATATGAATAAATTTGGATACTCTATTTTTAGATGATGAAATCAGTAAAGCAGTTTTTGCAATTGGAAAACTCAAAGCATTGAGACTTGATGGGTTTTCCTCAATATTTTTTTAGAAATTTTAGCATATTTTGGGGGAGGATATCTATGATGCCATCAGATATGTTTAGCCTTTGAAATGAATCCCTTCAGATTTCAACTATACTTTTTGGTACTTATCCTTAAAACAATTGATGTTAAGAATTTTGCATCTTATAGACATAAATTTCTATGCAATACTATTTTTAAAATTTTGATGAAGACCCTAGCAAAAAAATTGATTTTTTTATAACTAGGCATCATTGATATCCCACAGAGAATTTTTTTGGTTGGGAGGTAAATTCTAGATGGAATCATTGTAGTCCATGAAATCATCCATTCAATGACCAAAAGCAATATTTCTAGGACCTTGCTCAAGATAGATATGAACAAAGCTTACGATAGGGTTTATTGGGAGTTTCTCTTCAAAGTCTTGTACAAATTGGTCTTTAGTCATGATTGGATAAGTTTGATCAAATCATGTGACTCTTTAGCCAAGTTATTGGTTTTGGTTAATGGATCTTTGATGGGATATTTCAGGAGCTGTAGGGGAACTCATCAAGGAGATCTGTTGTCCCCATAACTTTTTATTTAGCCAAAAAAATATCTAGGGTGAGCCATCAAAGCTGACTATTCTATTTTAGACCTTAATCGAACTACACTAATCAGTTCCATATCCCATCACCATTTTGTTTATGATACTCTTATGTCCTTTCAAACTTCAATTCCATAAGCAAAATTAGTCAAAAGTATTTTGGAATATTATGAATAGGCAACGGGTCAGAAGGTTAATTTTGAGAAAGCCTTATTTTTTTCAACAAGGCAATTGAGGATTGTGGATATTTTAGGATGTAATATTGGGTCTCTCCCTTTAGCCTACCTGGGGATGCCAATGCTTTTAGGGGCTTCAAGATCATCCCTATGAGAACTGATTGTGAAGTGTGTGCAGAGAAATCTAGCAAGATGGAAAGGGGCTCTCCTGATTCAAGAAGGAAAAGTGATTTTAGTTAAGGCCACCCTTCAAAGCATCTTGGTATATTTCCTTTCTCTATTCAGAATCATGGGTAAGATTTTTTAAAGAATAGAATAGATCCAATACTCATTTATTTGGTCAAGAGCAAGTGAGAAAAATAAATTTCATCTAGTGGCATGAGAGAAAGTATGCATCAAGAAGGAGGAGGGTGGTTTAGGCCTTAGATGATTGAAATCCATGAAAAAACCTCTTGTTGTGAAGTAGGGTTGGGGACTGGTTCAAGAGGAGAAAGAGGGATGGGTTGATATTGTCAAATCCAAATACCTAAAGGATGGGAAGTGGTTTATTAGAGACTCATTACCCCTATAGAGTTCAGATTTATGGTCTAGCCTAATACAGTGTAGATCAAATATCTGTGGAGGGGGTGGTGGTGTTTATGATATGGTAGGTTTATCAGCTTCTAGAGTGATGTGTGGGCGATCGAGGTTCCGTTGGAGTCAAGATCAGATTTGGCTTTAGTCAAACCAATTATATATCATTTTTTTGATGAATAAGGTTTGTGATTTCATTGAAAGGAATGAAGACCACCCTCGATGGAAACCATTTGACTTCCTAGGAATTTTGGTGGAGGAAAGGAGGGCATTTGATGAAATTTTTAATATCATTAGATGGATTATAATTCTTGGAAGAGAAATTTTGGATAGATTCATCTAGATATTAGAGAAGGATGGGAAATTATTTGTCAAATCAACTTATTTAGTATTAGATGGTCCCTCTAATCCTTGGTTTTTGGTAGAGGATTGACTTTGAAAATCAATATTTTCTTTTGGTTAGTCATACAAGGAAAATTTCTAACTTTAGACAATCTCAAAAAAAGAGGTATGATTTTACCGAATACTTGTTTATTGTGCCGAAATATGAAGGAATCCCTACTCCATATTCTTTTAAGTTGTCCTTTATTGTAGGAGGTTTTGAGCTACTTTTTCAAATATTTTAACATCCAATGAGTGTTTCTAAATAGCCTAGAGGATGGGTTTCTCCATTCCTATCTCTCTGCCTTCATTGGTTTTGGAAATTTAGCCTTCGTCATATCTAGTGGTGGATTTGGAAGGAAATAAACTCAAGGGAATTTAAGGATGATGCTCATTCGGCTATAGTTATGGCTTTGTAGGCGATTTATTTTTTCATGGAGAATAAAATAACCCTAAATATGAATGTTGTGACTACAGAGGAAGAACGATTAGTGGAGAGATATCTTGGATTTAATAATAATCCTCAACTAGTCAGACCTTCTATTTCTTTGTATAGAGCCAAGGTTAAGTGGGAGCCACCTCCAATTGGTTGGCTGAAGTTGAATTTTGATGGTGCATCTAAAGGGAATTAAGGTGTTATTAAGTGATAATTTTACCCAATTGTGAAATTACACTCTCCCTTAGGATTTTGATCCCAAAACCCTCTCTTGCAAAGAAGATAAAACAAAACTTCTCCAAGGTCTCCGCTATATTAGCATTTGCACATGTGTATTAGTAATCTCAATAAAAATATCAATTCAATGCTAGGAACACCTTAGTGATTGCAAGTAATTGTTAACAAGGGGAATGTGTTGGTTCATTTTACCATGCTATGTTAATGATTGTTCATAAAAATTAACAAAAAGCAAATGTGAATTGGCCCTCATATGACCACGATGTAGTGCCTTAATTCTTTTTATCTTGAATTTTTTTAAGATAGATTTTATTTTAAAAAAGTTTTATCTAGCATTAAATACTACTTTAAGCATGAAATAGAATATTAAATATATCTATGAATGTGAATTAAAATGATGGAAAGATCCATTTAATGTAGCTTTTATCATGAAGATAGAGATAGCCTTTGATATCATTAATAAATTGTCCCTCTTTGATGAAATTATTGCTTGAAAATAATATCCTCATAATGTCATGATAAATTATCCCTCTTTAATGAAATTAATTTTCGTTAAGAAGAAACAATTTCATGCTTTAAAATCAAGAAATTTGATGTAATGCTAAATTACCCCTCTTCAATGAAATAAAAATTTTCATGAATATATATGTATTTATTGCTCCGAAAATGATAACTTATGAAATACCATAAAATTAACCCCCCTTCAATGAAATTGAAATTTTATGAAATACCATAAAATTAACCCCCCTTCAATGAAATTGAAATTTTCATGAGGCAAAGCTCATTTATGCTTGCAAATAAAAAACATAAAGCATAAAACATCTAATTTGCCTTGAAAATGGAAAAAAATGAATTTTTGAAATTATAAAACCCTTAAAAACAAAAGTTTTCAAAAATATTTATAAAATCGAAATGGCCTCGAAATGGGTCCGAATCTATTGCGTATGAAATATTGAAGTTCATTATAGGGGTCCATGTAATTATTTTTAGGATATTATTATTTTTTTTCAATTTTTATTTTAATGCCTGAATATTAAAAAAAAATGTGCAAAATAAAAGTTAGAAAAATGAAAAATAAAAATCTGAAACAAAATCGAGAGTTGAAGATGTTAAACATGCTACAACCAGTGTGATGCCATCCTATTCCTGCAAAATTGAAATTTTGATACATCCATGCATGCAACCTAGTTTACCTGAATCTATGTTTGCACAACTCGACGTAACCTAGGTACGAGCTTCTAAGGAAAAGGAAAAATAAATTTCATGTTTTAACATATTCAATGATGCAATCATAAAAAGATGCATTCAACATCATCTACTAATCCTAAAACATGAAGGGGAAAAATAAGCAGTAAAACAAAGCATGCATAGACAAACTCCTCCTATTTTGCTCATAGAATGCAAATTTCTGGTGTCTTTTGTATTAAAAACATCTCTGTTTTTACATTTATTTCAGCAGCAATGTGACCCTTTTCCAAAAAGAACCAGACCGATTTTTTGCATTTCCATATGATTATAAAGCCTTCCTCGTGCTCTTTCGTTTCCATTTTCAAGTGCCTGTTCATTTCTGAATCACTTTTTCTTTTGCTTCACTTGACTTCCTTTCTCTTCGACTTATTCAACGTATTTTGTCCATCAAAACGATTGCCAACTTTATCTTTAGTGTCCGTTACCTTTCCTCCTTTTCCACTGTAATGGATGCCCTTTAATGAGCATTGCATCACATTGCCAACGCATAGCATTAAAATAATCATACCTTTATTCTGATGGTGCCTAAAGTGTCCGTTACCTTTCCTCCTTTTCCACTGTAATGGATGCCCTTTAATGAGCATTGCATCACATTGCCAACGCATAGCATTAAAATAATCATACCTTTATTCTGATGGTGCCTCCACATATCTACTTTGACTTTCTCTTTAGTTTGATTAAAAATCAACAAAGTATTTTACCACATTGGGTGGACGACCTATGTTATATATCTAATACATTTTGTCTTACACCTCTACATGGGACCATTGCCACTATCCCATGATGACATGCCACTTTCACTTCACCATATTCCAACTACACCAATGATTATGGTTCGGTTTATTCACAACACCCTGGTACTCATAGCTAGCTTTGCCACATGTCTTACACCTTGGCACAACCATTCCTACACCGTCGTGTCTTAAGTTCACCATTTCGTCGAATTTATCTTCACCTCGGTCTACATGTTTAGAACCCGCTCCTGCCGACGAGACTCTGTGCTACCCTGCGTTGTTCATTTTTTTTTCATCATCGAGAACTCAATGACGCCTCCCCATGTGCCGGTTCACTATTTCAAAGACATCGACTGGCCAATTTCAAAAATTTAGATTTGTTTCTCCGGCTTTTAAAATCGTTGTTGTCCATTGTTTCTGGCGAACCGTCCGAATCGTCTGCCCACTGTGCATTTAGCCTGTGATACGCTGTATTCTATCGACACATCCCCTACGCTTGAATAAATTTGTTGGCTGTGTAGATGCTATCTCAGTCGGGTTAGACAAAATATCCCATATCTTGTGGTGCCATTCATGGCAGCCCCAATCAGCTCCAAACTTACTTATCGATATACCACATTTATTCCACATGTCGGGCCCCATTCGACTCTGCTGCATTCAAAACCCCCATTGTTTGATAGTACACTACCATCTTGAACGTTTGTTGGCTCCCCTTGATGCCAACGGCTCAATACCAAAACTGTCACCATCTTCTAAGTGCTCATGATTCGTTGTGCTTCATCGTATATGCACGCATCACCCACCTATTCACGCGTTGTCTTCTCATTCAGATAGCCGTTTGGGTCCGCGGTGTTATTCTTCTATCTTGCTATGCTGGTGTCATTTACATTTGAAACTGCTATCTACCTGGAAAACCGCTCATATCTCACCGTGCATCCATGTATACCACGAAAAACTCTGAATGATATCCACTCTGATGCTACGGTTAGGGTCGCCATGGTACCTCCATGGTGTAATACCCGCTGCAGACATACTTCCATATCACTGTAGCATCCTCGTTGGATCGTGGACACAAACCTGTTGTCACCAATCGCTCACCGATATCAAATTCGTTGTGTTGTAAGTCTCGATCATCTCTGTGTGTATCTTAGACCATTTACCATCCACACGTGCTATTTAACTCACCTAAGAAAATCATCCACATCGACCCGATATTCATGTCATCGCCCGTGATTGGTGCTGCTCTCAAAACTCTCCTTCTTCGACGACCAGGTCCTTGCGTTCGCCACACGAGTACCGTTTGGTCTCGGTCGATGTCCACATCTGCACCCATGGTGCCAAGTGGAAATGAACCCCCATTGTCATGCTGCATATCACTGACGTCGAGTTCATATCCATCCGCAATGCCTTCCTCGTCACCTTAGTTGGCCACTCCTGCGAACATTATCAATCGAACAATTAAAATGAATAAAACACACAAAATCAAATCTAACCCTCTTAAATCAAAACCTTAAACTAAACTAGACACACAACGACATAAAACAACTTCAATAAAGCTTCTAACTACTTTATCACATATACAAATACATAGATAAAGGTTTTGTTATTTTATATTATTTTTTTAATGCATGTTTTAAATTTTCTTGTTTTTATTTTATTTTATTTTTAATATATATTATTATTATAGAAAATACTAATAATAATATATATGTATATTATTTTTATTTTATTTTATTTTTATTATGTTAAATATATATGTAAACATATCATTTTATATATTGACATATATATAAGTATATATTTATTCTTAAATGCTTCATTTTTATTTTATTATATAATAAACATATATATAAAATATACATTCATTATATACTTTCAAACTTTTGACTTTTGTTAAATCCACGTTAATTTCTTATGTTTTGAAACTCCAATTTAATTATAAAAACATGTGAAATTAATTTATCTTGAAATCACAGAGTCAAAGCATTAAAATGGTCTTCAAAACTACAAGCCAAATCAAACAAAAATATCAACATTTTACATAACATCTAGAAGACCTAAAAAAAAGGAGGAACACAGGAATCCACTTGCCAAGCTCATGGCTAAGGTCATATCAAACCTTTGCACTCAAAGACAAACAAGACTCCCAACATCAAAATTTAAAAAGTGGGTCCCCAAGCTTTGGGGCTAGTTTTGGAGCAACCACTTTTGGTATTGGAGGGATTGTAAGGAACCATAAAGACTTGATAATTTTAGCCTTTGCTAATAATCTGAGCCATCAAACCAGTCACTTAGCCGAAGCTAGGGACCTGTTCCAAGGAATTTCTCTATTGGATTGTGTATGTTGCAAGAAATTAATCATTGAAGCAGACTCCCTTAATATTATATATGGCAAGAGGGACACAATCTCCTACATGGAATATTTCAAATATTCTTCTGGAAGTTCAAAGATACATCCAAAATCTAGAAGAGGTTCAATTTAAGCATACATATTGGGAAGGTAATCGAGCGGTTGATCTATTGGCTAACAAAGGAGTTATCCAAAATGGTTTAGTGGTATGGTGGGATAATTTCCCAATGGATATTGCTTCTATCGATAATGACCTCATACACAATTAGCCTTTGCTCTACTCTAGTTGAGTTGTTGTTGATGACTTAGCTGCAAAACTTGGGGTGGCTTGTTGATTTTGGGTTTTTGCACCAAATTTTCTGTCTCCAAGCTATTTTTTCCTCCCTGCAAGCCACAAATTCCAATGTGGAAGAAATTATTGCACTAATGGGATGGCAGGCCTAGGAAAGTAATGACCTCATGGGGTAGAATGAGACTGGTGCATGACTCGATTTATGGTTCAAGTCTTGCTACTGATCTCCATTCGGTTGGTTATCTTTGACATCCTTATTTGGTTTCAATTTGTTTTGAGTTTTAAATTATGTATGGTCTTACCTATGTACTAGTTTGGATTTGGAAAGGGTAACTCCTCCGATTGGTCATTCTTCTATTATTACCGAATATAAGTAATTTTAGCTCCCTCTTTTTGGGTAAGACTTAGTCTCTTTTGTACAAGGTTTGGAGATCCTTTCAAAACTCGTTCATCCATATAATTAAAATAAATAGTAGTATATTATAATATTTTAAAAGCATGTATATTTTAATATTTCATGGATATTGTTATAGTTCAACTTTATTTCATGTTGAGGATGTTTATTATTTTGATATTAAAAAAATTAATACATAGTAGAAAGTAAAAAAGATTAATGTGGATATATATAGGATGCTATTGTTACAGTTATTGTTATAGGAGTTTGTTTATCTAAGGTCCTTATATATATATATGAGAGGTTGATTAGGTGGTTACATCCAGACTATTTTTAGTAATTTCCAAGTGTAGGGGTGCTCCCAACAAGCTTATACCACCTTGTTATTTTATAACCCAATGTGAAGAAGATCTTTGATCACTCAGGATTCGTACTACTATCGGTTTGGCATGCCCAAAAGGTTTGAACCTAGGTCTCTTCTAGGTAAGTTCCTGGCCAAGACAATTACCAATCCACCTAGCCATTGGGGCAAGGTCCTAATATATTGTTATCAAACCATACCCATGTTACAATGCATTATATATCCATGACATAAATACATTTACTTGTTCTTTTTAAGTATTGTATTCATAACATAAACACTATAATAATAATCTTATTCAACATTTGAAGTTAAACTTCTTTCACATAATAAAATTTTAAACAACAAATATTAAACTTCATTTTAATATGTTTATTTATATTAATAATTTTTTTAATGTTGGATATATTTATAAATTTTTAATAGAATAATAAAGTTTAGTACATAAAAAAGAGGGTAAACATAGTTAAATAAATTTTAATATCCTTGAAATAATATAACAAATGAAGAGACTTTAATGGAGGGAGTTTTTTACTCAATATATTGTTATCCAATCAAATTTTGGATATGAATAATGGTATACACATGACATAAATAAATTTATGTTAAATACATAGGGAAACGGTAACACTATTGGATGCTACCACTATAAATACTATCCCATCGGGTTAGATGAAGTCATAAGGACCCTCAAACCTCTAGTTCATCGAACGGGGCATCCAACTAGCAAAAAATCACCTCCCCAAAGAGGCCAAAGGTTTTGTCCTTGTTGGATCCACCAACGGTTTTTGTTTTTATGCAATTAAAAATTTGGGTTTACATGGGTTTTTATAAGAGGTTATAATCCCCTCATACTAGGGTTTGATCTTGGATCTCCTAGATGAAAACCAAGGACTTACCACTACATTATGTTATTTACTCAATATATTGTTATTTAACCATATTCTAGTTAGGAAGAATGGTATACACATGCTATAATCACATTTTATTAATACATAGGAGAATTGGTAACATCATTGGGTACTGGAACTATAAATATTAGTCTATTGGTTTAGATGAAGTCAATGAGACCCCTCAACCCTCTAAGGTATCAAACTAGGGTAGCCAATCAACAAACACTCATCCTCTACCATCCATCCTATCCCCTTCTAGGTATGTTATGGATTGAATCTTATATCTCAACCAACAAATACTCAATTACTACCATACATCATATCCCCTTCTAGGTACATCATGTATTGAACCTTGGACCTTCCTAAATAGATACCAAATCCCTAACCATTGTGTTGTCCTTGTTATATCCACCAATAGTCTTACTTTTAAGCAATTAAAAATTAATTTTACATGGGCTTTTATGAGCGGTCCTGGTCCTCTAGTACTAGGGTTTGAACTTGGGTCTCCTAGATGAAAACGTAAGGACTTATCACTATGGTATCCTCATGTACTATTACATAAGCACATTTACTTATTCTTTTCAAGTATTATATTCATGACATAAACACTATAGAATTAATCTTCTTCCTCATTCAATTTAGTGGATTTATATATATACATATATACACACTCACACGCCCCTTACAAGGCTTGAATTTTGGTCTCCCATATTAGATCCCAAATCCATACCACTACAATATCCCATAAAGATAATTAATCATCACATTGATCAAGGTTAATATAGCACTGCAACATAATTATATATTGTCATAGTGTTTCAATATTTATTATTCATAATTTACGATGCTTTCACTCTATTATATATGCATATAATATCTTCCCATCATCAGTGTTGGTCGATTACACCTCTACAATAGACATGCAAAAGTGACGATTGGTTGCAAAGGTGCTCCTTATGCAACCGATCAATAGAAGTTTTCATCAGTTGTAGAGGTTCAACTGATCAACAAAAGTTTTGATTGGTTGCACCTCTACATCTGATAGAATCTTTTATAGATTTACTACTCCTCTACAACCAATTGGCTCTTCTTAAAATTGGTTGTCCCTCTGTAATCTATCAGCTCTTATACCAATCCATTGATTTTATACAATTGATCATTATTTTATCAATTGATAGTCCCTACTCTCTATCAATGGACTAATCCTCTATAATAGATCGTATGTTATTCTCTCTACAACCAATTGTATCAGGTTTTTGCATATCATTTTTGCTAATACAGGTCATTTTCAAGGAGTTTGAGTTTTTTAGATGTATGAATATCGTTGTCACATTAGGTATATATTGGTGGTATAAAAGGTGAATTTGGTGGGATAAATATATTTTTTTACAATTTCAAGTTGAAAAGGGTCCATGATTTAGGTGGGAGTGTTGGCGATTTAAAATAAAAATGGTAAAATTTTTATCAACAAGGGGTAAGCTAACCCACAAAACATTTTTTGATCCAAAAATATTTGGTGAATGGACCCCCATCAAGGGTACCCATATTTACAAATTTCAAATTTTGAAAACCCTAATATTTGCAAATTGACAATGATTCACCACTATGCATAACACTGGAAAGTAGCCATGATCGATGAGTGCTTGTTATTATTGTTTTATATTTTGAGATGGATTTGTGAGCCATAGTTTTGTAGGCCTGACGACCATGACAATGTAGCCTATGCATCATGAGAATATGATGTATGAGGAATATTTTGATATATATTTATACAAAGGATGGATTTATGACTTTTTATGTATCCTTATGGAATGGTTTGTGATTGATGAATGATGGATGTATGTGATTAGATAGGAATGATAGATAGTATGGTGAGTGTGATAGATGGGGTAATAAAGGAATTCTTGCATAATAACTAAGTGGTAATAGGTGTGTATGTTTATGATAAACCATAAACATGTATGATACAATAAGAAGTTATAAGAAATGACTAAGATAAATGTGGAGGGAATGATGGTAAAGATAAACTAACATAATAGAGGAATAGAGGATATCAAATATCACTAAGTATTTAGAAGTGTTTTGAGAGACTCAAACACCTCAGTGAACTAGTCAAGCTCATCTAATGATTAGTAAATAATGTAAAGTTCATAAAAGGATCATCTGAGGTAATCGAGATGCTCAAGGGCCCATGTGTGTGTAGTGAAGTTCATTGATAAAATTTTGAGCAAGGTTGGACTTAACATTGTATTTCAAGCCAATAGAAGCTATCTCATATGCAAGCGTACATCAGTTTATACAAAATAAAGGTTCTAATGTGATAGACATATCACCACATAGAGGGCATACTCCATTGGTATTCAAGCGTCTATAGCCCCATGGTCCTTTGATGTTGCTCCACTGCCATCTAGGTGTCTAAAGAAAAATAATAGAAAAATTTGTATATATGGCATTTCTCTAAATATTGAAGGCTAAATTTTCTTCACATACTCAATATTATATGGAACTTAAATGAAGGACTATGTAGAGCTAATATTACCTCCTCTAGGTATCAATAATTTTCATTGAATAATTAAGATATATATAGATTATTAGTTTTCAAAATGCGTCATTAATATTATCAAAAAATAAATATAATGATTATATCAACAATAATATTACTCTTGATATCCTTAAATTGTTGAGAGATGTAAATTCCTCAAAATATGAATATATCTTCTAGATAACAATAGGATAGCAAATAATAAATTTATTCCTATCATTTATGTTCATATTGATGAAATTAAAATATTAGAAGATAACTATATAAAGGAGATTGTATTTGTTAATGATATAAATAATTTTATAAATACAAATATAAAGTTAAAAATAATATATAGACATTTTATTTCCATTAGTCTAACAAAGTAAAATTTAATAATTTGATGGAAATGACCCTAATAAATGTCATAAATACATTATTAAAATGATCATAAATTTTCAATAGATTTGGAATACATGGTGGGAAATAAATACTTTCACATTCTAATTCCATGAGGAAGCATTTTATGTAGTCATGAGAACACATGAAGATAAGTGTTTATAGTAATGCATAGACCTAAGTTCTATTAACCATATACCAAGGGTTAAGTGTACCCATATTATAGATCCAAATGTATCTTCATGTTGCTTGTAACCTATACTTTATGCCAACCTTAAATTTACCTCAATGAGTGTTGAAATAGTAATCAAATCCATGGACAATATCGATAGTGTGTGATGGATTACACAGGACTAAAGGTATTTCATTGTACAATGTATTAATTTTTTTTTTTTGTGGAAAACACCCCAAACAGGATGCCACTTTCAAGTAAGTCCCAAGGAAGTAGGGGTATCTATTTGACCAAAAATGCCCAGGGCTCGTACCTGGAATTCCCCCTTCGACACACTCAAAGAGCATGCCTAAAAAAAAAAAACACAAACAAACAAACACAAAAAAATATAAAAAAACATCTAAAAACAACAATAAAAAAAACACAAAAACAACAAGACAACAAAAAACACAAAACAAACACAAAAATATAAGGATGACAAAAAATAACAAAAACATAAAAACAAAAAAAAATGTAAAAACAACAAAAAACACACACAATAAAACCAAAAAAACAACACACAAACACAACACACATACACACACAAAGAATAAAAACACAAAACACAAAACACACAAAAATTTGAAAACACAAAAAACATAGAAATAAAATAAAACAAAAATAATACAAAACAACACACTCACCAAAAAATAAAGGAGGAAAGAATAAAAAACAAGTTTGGCCTTTCTAGGCCAAAAAACTATTCATGCAAGAATCAACAAAATAAATAAAATAAATATCAGTCTAAGCAAGGGAACTAAACTACCCTAACCAAACAAAAGAGAAGAAAAAACAAAGAAAAATGAACTAGGTACCTCTAGTACTGGAGCCATCCAAAGAAGTGATAGAAAGGCGATCTTCCCTTACTTGTGAATCCCACCATCTAGGAGGGTGGCCATAGTAAATAAGATTATATTTTTCCAATCCCCAATTAGCTAAAGCATCAACACTCCCATTATGTTCTTTGACCATATGATTGTATTTAAATTTCAAAAAGCCCATATGGATTAATTGAATCTTCTCAATAATTATTTTTATTCTCCAATGAACCTTATGATTCTTAGGAGTCTTCAACAAATTAATCATGATTTGAGAGTCGGATTCAACCAACACCTTTTCGCATCCAACCTTAGTAGCCTCTCGAAGGCCTCTAAGGATACCATACTCCTTAGCAAGATTATTGGAAAGGATACCTAAATACTTAGCAAAAGTGAAAACTAGGGAACCATATGAAAGTATACAAATTCCTCCCACACTAGCTTTTCCTGGGTTCCCCACAGAGGCTCCATCAATATTAACTTTTCCAAAATCCTTAGGAGGAGGTTGCCATGTTCTATCCATATTTTGAATACTCACATTCCTTTTAAGTTGGTTGTCCTTAAAAGAGTTATTATTTAATATTTGAATCACTTAATACCGTCTTTGGTGGTAGTTCTGATGAGGCCATAAAATGGCTCATTATTTGTTTTTACACATAAAATTGTCTTTTTTATCTACAAATGCCAAGTATTTTAACATTTATTCATTTTTACGTTGAATTTAACATATTAAATTGTAGAAAATGATATTTTACTATTTTAATATGGTTTATGTAGTTTTTATCATTATTTTGCATGATTTTAGCAATAAAAATGTATAATTAAAAAAGTTAGTAAATAAAGGCTTTGTGAAATCTGATTAGATAAGCATTTTTAAAGTGTTTTTCCGCATTCAATAAAGTTACCAAGATGATATGGCATCAAGAAAGCCACGTTGCAGCTGAAACAAAGAAAGAAGACATGCTAAAAATAAATATGTAGTTGCTGGTAAAACAAGGTAGCAACCTACAATTTTAAAGGAGGATAGGTTTTACTATTAAAAATTGATTTGAAAATGTATTAGGAGTATGGAGAAGACTTGGGAAGACTTTACCAAGCACTTGGAAGTGACTCAACACCAATTTTCAATTCATTTCACCCCAAAGTATATTCTCATGGAGTGGCAAAGTCAATAAAAAAGCAAAATATGCTGAAAATAGCATTTCGGCATATTTTTAGGGAGGAAAATAAGAATAATTAATTGATTGATGTAACAAATAAAATATTACCTATTTCCAACCAATTCCCATCATTTTGAAGTGTGAACAAATATAAAGTTACCTACAAATAAATTATATCCTAATTCTGGATTGAGTTTGTTTGTAGCAGCACATGAAATCAACACATATTTTGATAGCAAAGATTTTCTAATTTTGCCCCCAATTTTAGGCAGAGAAAGTTCAATATTTTATTATAAACACTTCTTATCTTCCCCTTTCAAACTTTAGAAAAGATAAAAGAAGAGAAAAAAGGAGAAGGAAATAAGAAGATGCATGTGTATTCTTGGTAAATTGTTATAAATTTGATTATTTTCTGTAGTTTGTATTTAATTAATAATTTTGTAGTTTAACCTCTTTTCTCCTAAAATATTTCACCTTTCATTGATATCGGAGCTTGGGCCCACTCTAAGGATCAGTGGAAGGTGTACTAACTTAGTTTTAGAATTTATTTTCTATATTTTATTTGTGTTAATTAATTTCAATAGTTTTTATTAAATTTGTCATTCCTCTATTTTGTTATGTTTTCTCGTGTTTTTCCCTATTTTTATCAGCATGTTATGTTTCATTTTTGTTATAGTTGACTGGTCATAGTTTATTTCCATAATTTTTATTTTTTGTTTCGACATTTAAATTTATGTATTTAATTTTCGTTTTAGCTTAGTTTTCATTTTGAACATTTCATTTCTACAATTTCCAATTTAGCAAATGCAGTTTAGTGATTTTCAATTTCAGCATTTTTAATTTCTGCAAATTAGTTAATTTTCCTTTCATGCAAGTGTGAAATTAATGTAGTTTCCTTTATATAAATATTTTGATCTTTCATAGAACAATTTAGTGTTCTAATACCTAAAATTGTAGTTTTAGAGTCTCTAATTTATATAGCCCTAGGATGCCTCCCCAAATTTGATAAATTGAATTAAATTAAATGATGAGAATTGACAACACTCATCGTTTTTTGTGCCATTTCCAGGGAGCAAAGAGAATAATATTAATTATTTTCTTGTCAAATTTATGACTTCACATGAAATTAGTTGCATTGATTTAGATTGCATTTTGGGTACTAGAACACTATAATAGTATTTCTTGCTTTAATGGGATGTAGATATTGGTTTAAAAACAAGTAAACAAGAAATAACTTCACCCAAACCACAAGAAGCAAAAATTCACGATACGAGGTTGAACTATGTCAAAATTATTTGAATTAGAGATTCTTGAAAATATTGAAATTTTGAAAGAATCGTAGTCATCTACTTTAGGAAGTGAAAAATCCTTTGAGAAAACATTCTAAGGAGAACAAATTTTTAGTTCAACACCACCCTCCCTTGAAAATTCTACATGATCAGGACACTTTAAACGAATTTATAATTGGTGTTGAGAATGCATAATGGTAGGCTTACATGAAAATCCAAGAAAAGTCAACAATGTGCTTGACCTTGGTAAAACTAGTACATCTACAAAAAAATTTCAAAATCCTATTCAATGAGATCAAAATTCTCCCATGAAAGTTATTTCACCTTCCAAATTACCAAATTTCATGGGAGTTGCACTTGATGACCCTAATTAGTTTCTATTTAAGTTTAAGATTGTATGACAATATTGTAACTATATCAATAGCAATCAAAAACTTAAATTACTTTATTTTACTCTTAAAGACTCAGCCCTACAATGGTTCATGAACTTAGCACCAAATCCAATATGAACCTAGGATGAAATAGAAAGAATATTTTTGGAGAAATACCAAGAATACTATCGAGTAAAAAATCAAAAGGATAAATTGTCTAGGATGAAACAAGAGAAAAATGAAACTTTAGAAGATTATCTAGATACATTTTCCCTTGTTAACAAGAGATATGGAGTAGAACCAAAAATTAAATTCTTAATAGGATTACAAGACATATCAAGATATGTATTGGATCTACCTCAGGAAAAACAACAACAAGAAACACAACCTCCACTTTTGGCTTAACCTATGACCAAGCCCAA
Source organism: Wollemia nobilis (assembly GCA_028583015.1). Classification (NCBI taxonomy): domain Eukaryota; kingdom Viridiplantae; phylum Streptophyta; class Pinopsida; order Araucariales; family Araucariaceae; genus Wollemia; species Wollemia nobilis. The sequence goes on along the minus strand of JAQPPZ010006195.1, from coordinate 5,423,260 downwards.
CAATATTAAACAAGCAACCCCTATCTATATAGTTGAATCAAAATATACAACCATAATAAATGTGATTGACTATAACATCATTCAATTGTGTTAAATAAAAACACTTCTTGAACATATTCCACCTATCATTATAGAACTAGGAGTTAAAGAGATTAAACAAGAGAACCCATCTACATTGAAATAAAAACAAGAAAAAGAAAATCTGCATTAATATGATTTAATGGAGAAGGTACCATATCCTAAAAAATTTGACATATCAAAAATAACATCTTCAAAATTGGATCTAGTAAAAAATTTATAATATTTTAATGTTACAATTCCTTTATTATAGGTTTTTAAATATGTATCTATGAATAATTAGTTTATTTAGGAAATGGGTATTAAGAAACCAAGATCCTAAAACCATACAAGTAGGTAAACATTAGTAGACTTGCTTCTAGGAAAACTTACTTCACCTAAGTACGATTATCTAGGAATCCCATGGTTTCTTCAATTAGATAGAGAAAATCAAAAAAATATATTTTTTGAATCGAGTTTGAATTCCTAACACTTCATATATCTTTGGAATATGGCATTGAGTTATTGTAGGTACAAGAGAAAATTTTGCAATTGAATGCAATGGATGAACTCTGGTTGGAGACACTTCACCCAATGGAGATCATTCAAAAATAATGAGGAATGTGGCATGATAGTCACATTAGAAGCAACAAAGATGAATTAAAAGTGTTCAAGAGTAAAGTCATTCAACTTTATTCAATTGATTATTCAAGGAGGATAGTGGTGGTGAATGGACATCATTTACGATTGTACCATAAGCCACTACCAGAGATGGAATTTGCTTGATATTTCTCACAGTAAAACCTACACATGATAGAAGAGGCTTTGTCTTCTAATAGAGATATCAAATGATCATATCTTTGAATCATGAAAAAAATAGAAAAAAAAAAGAGAAGAAGAAAAAATGAAAAAAGAAAGAGTTGTAGCATAAGGCAAGTCCTATAATATGAGGATGCATGAGGGCATCCATCAATTTTAGTGATATGGAGAAACAATGAAGTCAATAATTTATTTTGAGCAATAAGGATAAAATTATGACATAAGTGGATTCTTACTGCTCATATGGAAATAAAGGTTGATCGATCATTGTTATTTTTGTAGAGGGGGAAACCTGCCCTACTGTGTACAATTTTCAAGTTTGGATCCACAAAAAGAGAAAGCGTTGAGATGAACTGCGGGGTCTGCATTATTCTCTACACTCAGTGTAAAAGACGAGGGAGGGAAGTGTTCACCAGGAACAGTTTAAGGACTCACTTCAAGTTCTTTTGTTTTCAAGAATGTTTGATGTATTCATTTCAAGACAATATCCTATGTTTGGCCTTTCTAGATATATGCTATAAAATATAAAGGGTAATGCAGAAATACATAATGCAAGAAGATAAGAGCTAAACCTAGAATTATTATTTCTTTGAATGCTTTTCTAACCTTAGTATTTTAATACAGGAAACATTCAAGGAAGGGCTCAAGAGAATATGCAAAAATAGTGTTAACCCTAGGTGCACACTATATTTTGTTTTCCTTTCAATGCCTAATCAATTATATATATTTCCTTTATATCAAATGTAGGTTTTATAATAGAAATAAAAGCCATCCAAAAAATAGCCTAAAGGATAATTAGGGCACTTATCTTATCTGGTGGTTGATCCAAGTTTTTATCCTTTATCCAATGGTATCAACAATTCCTATTTCTCCAAGATAACTTGGGAAACACTTGGAAAATATAATTAGTTTTGGGAGGTCTACTTAGAACACTATACAATAATTCTTGGAGGTGCAACAATCAATTCCCCTAGGTGCTTTTATTTGGCCTTTGATAATAAAAGTGGAAGTTGACCATTGGAAATAAAACAAGCATATCACAATATAGTAGAATAGAATGATGAAACCATAGAACATAATGTAGCAATATATCCTATATATAGTCTATGATGAAGATATAGGATCTAGGGATAGTTGTTTACCCCTAGATGTAGTCTAGGTGAAATCACACCTTGTATTATGTGATTAAAATTTTACATAGGCAAAATCGCACCCCATAGAGACCAGACATGATTTCATAGAAAATATAAAAAAATAAGATACAGATGCAAGAACTCAATTATGTTACCTAGAAAATTAGAACATGCATTAAAAATACCAAAATCACCTAGAAGATAACATAGAAGCAGACAAACCTCTCTAATAGTTGATCTCTCCTTAGGGTTCCTACACAAATCCACCAAAGCGAGCAACAAAAAAAAAATCTTATGTAGCAGAAAACAAATCACACTTCACAATGGCGAGTTAGCTTGCTTGCAAGAGAAGAAGAAATATTCAGATCACTTAGTGAGCACTTTAAAATCACTTGAAGAAGAAAAATTGCATGATATTAACAATTCAAAAAAACTTGCTTGTCTTATTCACTTTCATCGTTATCTAAAAATAATTTTAGACCCTCCTTATATAGTGGATTTGAAAGTGGAATGGGTGCAAAAACCAAGGAGATTTGATGCTAAAAATGCCAACTTCAAGAAATTAGGATTTTCTTAGAAGAAAATCCTAAAATACAAAATTATGCCCTGTTAGGACCGATCATAATTTTACCTTATGCGAAAACATACCCCATAAAGGGCAATCATGATTTTGCATAAAGGGAGAAAAACATAAGAAAAGGGGGTAAATGACCTATCTATTGCCTTAGGTAGGTCTAAGGGGTATCCTAAGAGGACTCAAGGAATATTTCCTGCTAAAGAGGGTTAATTTTTCGTGTCTATATTTTGCCCCCTCTTTGATGCATTTATGGTCTAATAAATTTGTTAAAGAAAGATGTAAACACTCACAAACAAAATATAAAAAGCTAAAATGGGGTAGCTAGTTTAGAAGAAAGGAGTGGTGAAAAAACATTATTATTTTGAATACTTTCTTGTTTTGAATGCAAATGGGAGAATTAGGGACATTAATACCTCTTAGGCCAGGGTGCCCCTGGAGTTTCATAAGGGAGGACACATCCCTCATGAAAACTCATAAAGATATATGTATAAGAAGAAAACAGATGAAAGGGGACGAAAGCAGAAAAAGACAACAACAAAAATAGGGATAAAATTGAAAAAGGTGTAAAACCCTAATTTATTTTTACTGTGCAACAGAGTAGAAAAGATCTTTGGAGAAAAAATGGAGATGGCACTCGCAGTGCACCTTTCAATGATAACGAGGGGCGAGGACAACATGAAAATGGAGCGGGCAGAGGTAAGATAAAAAACCTTCCCAAAACTTGTTAAAATTTTAAAATTTTAAGAATTTTTTGGTGATTTTCTACCAAAATCAAATTTTTTTCCACGTATGACTTGGGCACAATTTCATGGCTTGACCGTAAATTTTCCCTATTCAATAGTGGTAAAATTACACCTAGTGAAAACAAACAGGCGCCTTTTCATGAAATCGTGCCTTGAAAGGATGGGATGCGATTTTTATTCAACAAAATCATAGTCCTAAAAAACCAGGCATAATTTCATCGAAGAAGAGAAAACAAAAAGAGAAAAAGAAAAGAATGAAGAAAAAAAAAAGAGAAAAGGTAAAAGAAATAAGAGGGAAAGCAATCAAGCTACAACTCAAAGTTGTGAATGCTTTATTAAGTAATTTTAAATTTTAATTTTAAAATTTAGTTTTTTATTTTTAATTAATGAAATTGATGAAAATTTTGTTATTTTTGTGAATGCAACTTAGAGTACTTGAGAGCTGCAAGTGGCAAGAAGGCTTCTTGGAGGTGGATTTAGACATGCTCGAGTAGGCAGAGAGGGACACACCTCAAGTTGATGTGGGCAGGGTAATATCAATAGATCTGGTAGAGAGGTGGCATCCAGAGTTGTTGATCTTTCGGCTACCCACATAGGATGTGACTATCACACTAGAGAATATGTGGTATATCTTACACATTATCATTAGGGGAAGAACAATTTATAGAGTGTGAGGATGACAAGTGACCCTGAAATTATTCTCAAGAGGCTTGACCCATAGGGTGTGAGAGAGAACCATAGTTGTAGATGACCTAGTGGGGCAATATGGAGTAGACTCATTGATTACCATGCTCTATGGGGTAGTTGTAGGCTTATCGATGTGCCATATCAGTAGGAAATATCTTTCATGGATGATGGTGGGGGTTGCAGCAAACATGCAACACCATAGAGTTCAATTTGCATGGGGTCCATATGTGTTGGCCTATTTGTACGAGATGTTGTACAACATCATGTATAAATGATATACAAGGATTGTTTGCACGATGCTGCTCTAGGTATGGAGCTAGAAGCACATAATGGTGTGGAGATCGGATGTACTACCAAGACCATTACCCAACTCAAAGCAGCCAATAATATATAGATGGTCTAGATCCATAGAGGAAGTTGCAAGGACATACACTGGGAATCTACCACTAGCAAGGTGGGTAATAGATGAGATGAGGAAGTCTAGGATTGTCTGGTGACCGTAGAATCTACGCCCAGGGTGGGTTGAGGATAGGGAGAATATGGATAGGGTTAGGAGGATCATATGGCTAACCATAGAGAGAGGGGAGATAGAGATATTTCATTTTCAAAAAATCTTGAGGTAGTTTAGGATCTTGTAGAAAATACTAGACCTGGTGGATTACTGGTACTAGAGAGTATACCGAGACTTATTAGGGATTGAGGATGAACCAGACCTGGCTAGGTGGATAGAGGAGGACTTGGATGATCCTTCTTACATGGATCCAAGGGTATATGATGTAGGATTGGCCTTCAGATATTGATGGTGGTATAGAGGAGTCATTCCCTGAAGGGTCTCCCTACCAATACCAATACAAAGGTTCCAGGTGATGGACCCGGGCATGCAGTGAGATTTTTGAGAGGCAACTCATAGGGCCAGGTAGCATTGAGATAGAGATAGGCATAATTCTAGATTGAGCTGGTGATAAATGTCACCAGTGCAACAGGGACCATGAAGGTAGGGGTATTTGGAGTTGCCACCATAGAGGTTGGGGTTCCACCATGTAGAGGATTTAGAGAGGCCTCTACATCAGTAGAAACTGATCGAGGCCAGTCCTCAAAATAAGGGAAATCGATAGGGAGGAAAAGGTGGTACGAGCACAAGTGGTGATTTTATAGAGGCAAGTGGACCTACTTGAGGAGGATAGGTCCAAGAGGATCGAGGTACTATGCAACTCTTTGAGTAATGAAAATATAGAGAGGGATGTGTCCTGATTAGAGACCGATCATCTCTAAGGGGAGGTGAACCATATGGACATAGAGCGCTAGAGGACTTAGGCTAAGAGAATGATTGTCATTGATAACAAGCAAGCTAGTGATGGGATCCACCTCCTATAGGTGAATCTATAGAGGATAGGAGAGAGGCTAGAGATAGCCATTAAGTGGGATACTTTATACAAGGTCATGTATTGTTAGGTGGTACTATAGGGGCAGAGGGTGGTACTCCCTCCATCCCCATAATTAGCTAGCATGTCACAGTCTTGATCATGGATAGTCTTAGCTTCACCATTCATGGGTATGCAACTACCTAGACCACCTCCTTTGGGTGGAGCAAAGGAGATGGGCTCTCATAACTAGGGCTAGAATCGGGATGACATACCAATTTTTATTATGATATGTATCCCTATGTATTGGTTGAGTGTACCAAAATCGGACTATGGTACACCAACCAAACACTTATATATATCTCTTATCGAGTAATACTAAGATTCTTCTTTCTTATTTTATGTTTTAATGTGTGTGCATCTGATATGATTTAATTAAAAATTCTTTAGATTTATTTCTATTATGTTTTATGCATGAAAATTATCTTAATGCAAAATTATATGAAATGCATTGATGAAATAGATGAGAAAGTGAAAGAAGAAGAAACACAAGGAAGGATAAAATAAGAAGGAATAAGAAATAAGAAGTAGAAACAAATGTCAACCATAAAAAGCAGAGAATGATAGGCAAAACATAGTATTTAAATCAGTGTAGGTCACAAAAGACTAGTGTGATCAAACACTATGAATAAAATAAAAAATATAGAGCTAAATCCATTATGGACATAGTACTCACCATGAGTGATGAAGTTTTGGAGTCGGACCCACTATGGGTGGTTGCTTACTAGTTGACTAGTGTGGGGCAATTACCTGCTAGTATGTATATCGAGGCCTACTAAAAATAGCCAATGAGATTATCCTATAATGGGGTGTTGAGTCCATTGATTCAAAAGGGAGTATAACCTGATAGGCGATCATATCCAATAAGATACTCACTAGGATGTACAATTATCCCATGTAGGATGCAATATAAGTGTAAAAAAAATAGTAGGTAAGTGCTACCCCCGATAGGGGTTTTAAAGATGAAAAAAACTTTGTGAGTGTGTGCAAATGTTTAGAACAATATAATATTTGAGAAGGAGAAGGAGAAAACAATACACATATATCCTTGTCAAAGCAAGAGACAAAGAAAAAGAAATTCAAGAAAAATAGAGTTAAAAGGATATATTAACAAGCTATCATCCTTGACCTAAAAAAAATGATAAATCAATGCTTCTAAGATCAAGGAAGAATAGATCAAAGGAAAAAAATAGACAAAAGCAAAAAAGAAGTTGGAAAGAAATCCTTGGGTGGGGATTTCACTAGGCATCATAACCCTAGTGAAAAGTGTAATGCATGTGAGCTATGATCTAACTAGGTATCATCACATGCAATTATCACAAGATCTCCATAAATATATATGATCAAGTAGTCATGAACAAGCAATCATGAAAAATATTACACTCAAGCATGCAACTTGTGTTAAATTTCAAGCAACAAGTGCAGAAAAATGACAGAAAATAATGCAATATGATCAAGCAGTGAATGCAACAAAAATACAAATGCATGGCTAAATGATGATTAATTAATTTTATGAAATTATTATTATTATTATTATTATTATTATATTATTATTTTAAAAAAGCATGATGATAGTCGGAACCATCTGAATGTATCTCCTTTCTTCTCAAAAAGAAGATGATCCATGTATTCAACATAAGTCATAAGATGATCATCATTGTCAAATAGTAAAGGTTGGTATTTACTAGGTATGAAACCTATGCCACATATCCCAGTCCAGATATCGACATCCAAGGGCTCTTGAATTTCCATCTGTTGTGTCCCCAAACCTTTAACTACATATCCCATACTTGATAGGATATTTTTAGGAAGTGGGTAGCCATTCGAAAGGTACTAATGAGCAAAATAACACTCAACAGGAGAGGGGTTGCTACCATGTATATTTTCTTCGAATGTAGTTCTTGCAAATATAAAGGTACATGTATCAATGAGTATAATGTCATCCTTCTTATGGGGCAAACCCATGGTTCTAGGCGATGGTGGTAGCTTGGAAATATCTAGAAGAGGTTCTCAAAGAAATTGTTTATCATGATCTTGAGATGAGAAATTTAGAATATGTTCCTCACTCATATTTTAATTTTTAAAATTATCTGATATATGAGATGAGGAATGTCAATAAACTATTGAAGAAATAGGCACAGGTTGAAATCATATTGAGATCACTCTACATTTTAGCAATACTCAAATGGTCGAGGGTCACCTGGAATGGTGATAACTTGATTTTTAAATTCAAACTTTAGGTATTGATGAAGAGTAGAAGGGATGACCTTCATTGCATGGATCCAAGGATGTCTAAGAATAAGATTAAAATATGTAGGAGAATGTACCACATAGAACAAAGTATCCAATATTTTAGGCCCAATCTTAAGGGGAAGATATATAACACCTTAGGCCTCTTGGGACTCATTATTGAATGTTTTTATGATGATGTTAGACTTTGTAAAATATTCCTCTTTTAATCCATTTTTTTGAAATAAATGATATGTACACAAATTGAGGGAAAAACCATTATCAATCAAAATTCACTTAATAAAGGTATTCCCAATAAGTGCAATGATGTAAAGTGAAGAATCTTCATGTAAGTTTGAGGAAGCCTTATCATCATCCAAAAATGAGATGTGATGTATCCCAAAATATCCTACAACATCAACTATGACATTAGGAGAAATATCGAAGGGAACATATTGTTGTTTTAGAAATTCCATCAAAGTATCTCTATGGTTGGGAGAAGTTTGCAAGAGTTTTAAAATGGATATCTTTGCTAGAGTATTGAAAAAATTATTTTGGATATCAAATGAAACCCTAGGTTGTGGTTTCAACACTAAAGGTGGAACTCCTATAATTGAAATATTTCTCTGATTATTATTCAATACCAAACTGGGCTGTAATATATAATTTTTTCCTTGATGAGAATCTTGAGCAGGTTGAGTTTGAGCTTGTCTTATTGTAGTTATCCCAACCATTCCAACCCTATTACCATAGGGAGGAGGCTCATTCTAATGAGCTACTTAATTAGTTGCTTGCTAATTGTGTATTGGTAATGGATCTTTGAATACTTCCATGTCTAGATTTGTTGTTGAAGCTTGCTGAGTAGGAGATTTATTATTAACTTACTAAGAACCGTCTATATCAATACGTCCTACATCAATCAAATATTGAACCAAATAATTCAACTTATTAAAAGAGGTTGTCCAATGTGCTTCCACTCTATGATATGTAAAATGTTGACCTGCCTTGTACCAATGAGTTGTAGTATTTGGTTGTCTTATGGGAGGTAATTCAATTGCATTGGTTTCTAAAAGCTATTTTAAAACTACTTCCATGGACATATTAAACCTTGTAAAATTCCTTTGTGGAGGTTTTTGAAGTATTATCTTTTGTAGGTTGTTAGTAGTATTGTGAATAGGCCTACTATCTGTTCCACCATCACCTCCTGTGTGCTTATTATTATGTTTATACTTAGTAGGTTTCTCTTCTTTGACTTTGAGTTGGCCTCTTCTGATAAGATCCTATTCTAATTTTCTTGCTAAATCAATTTCTTGATCAAAGGATGTGATAGTAGTAGTTCCTAGCACATAATATAACTGTTCTTGTAAATTGCCAATAAATATCTCAAGCATATCCTTTGGAGGTAAAGTTTATCTCAAGCATCCAACTAAACTTCTCCAATAAGCCAAGAATTCTAAAAAAATTATTCTTTACCTTGTTTTAAATTATAGACATCTTTCATTGTTAATTTCTTTTCAATATATGCACCAAATTGTTGAACAAATAATTATATTGTTTCTTTGAATATATTCAAGGAATAATTAGGTAACCGATAATACCACTCTAATGCCATGCCACTAAGACTCTTAGAAAATATTTTTAGCAACATGTCATCATATATGATATCATGACATGTTGTTCTAAATATTCTTAAATGCTCTATTGGATCTTCTATCCCCTTATATATAGGTAAAAATGGCATAGGAAAATTCTTAGGAATAACGCCTAGCAGCAACAATAGGATCCAATGGTTGATTATATATTTTCTTATAGTTGTAAGTAAAACTTGAAGGCTGAATCATCCCAACTTTTGAAACCAACTACTTTACCATATTTGTTAAATTCTACACTTCTGGATTAATACTATGCAATATCCCCAAATTGTTGGACATTTTGAGTCCTTAAGTCAAAGTTGTCATTGATGTCAAGGAATGAAGTCATAGTTGATGTCAAGGAATATGTCAAGGAACAATGCAAAGTTTAAAGGAAAAAGGACTTCATAATATTTTTAATATTATGTGGAAGCATAAGTTAAAAGGTTTTTTATAAAAACCCAAGGAAGCTTATTGCAAAGCTAAAGGAAGGTTTAATATTTATTTCATAAAATATTTAAATTCAAATTGAATTTAAATTTTATAAATAAATATTATTTATACAAAGTTGTTCAATGAGATATGGCCTTAATAAAACCAAAGGGTTTTAAAGAATTATTTTATAAAATTTAAATTCAAATGAATTTTAAAAAATTATAAATTAATAAGGTTAAAGGAAAATAAAAAGTGTCGACGTCTAAAAAGTGAGAAGGTAATTTGAGCGCCGACGTATATGCATGAGGAGGAAATCAATATATAAACCTATGCCTTAGAGGCATTAATTTTTATCCTTTTGCTCGATCAATTAATGCGTGCAATTGTGTTGAGATCTTGTGCGGAAAAAGAGAAGCGATTTTTGTGTTTTAGTGCCAGTGAATAAGGTTTAAAGGGAACAACACCAAATTACCAAGTGCCAACTGGGCAGCATGGCCTAGTGGCAAGAGAATAGCGGTTAGAGTGTTTGGGCGTTAGGTGACCTACGTTCAAAATGCGATGGCAACATTTTTGGTGGTTGTGTTTGTGTTGAAAGCACCAAAGGAAAGGTGCACATTTTTGTTAGGCAAGGCAGGGATACTTTTGGAGCACGTGGTGCTCTTTACTCCCCAAGCGAGTGCCTATCTCGTGCGACGGTTGGAGCCATAGCTAGGGCGCAGGTTGAGGGTGCATCATGAGTTCGAATCCCTCCAAGGCAAAGGTAATAAATTTTGATTAATATTTTATGTTGCCTAAAATTTGACATGAGGTCTTAGGGAGATAAAAGGGTTGCTTAAAAGTTTTTAATTTGATTATTACTTTTTGGTAAATTGGAGGAATAAGGAGTTAGCTTTATTTTTAAATAAAGTGTTTGTGTCACATTGATTTGTTGAAGATAAAAGGGACTTCTTGCATATAGTTATTTTGAGAAAGGAGATTGCATTAATATTATTCTTGTCATTGAATATTATTTTCATTGGGAGATTATAAGGTGTATTTGGTGAATTATTCTTGTAAATATTGATGAATGTTTTCTTAAATATGGAGTGATAAGGTGTATGTGTGTTTTGATATTTACATTGTATTCTTGAGGGGTTTTATCATCTTATAACTTATTTGAGCTTGGCAAGGAAGTGTTTTTGGTTGTGGAAGATTATGATATTCCTTCATCATCAATAAAAAGGTATGAGCACATTCTTTTATAGTTAAATTGATTGGTTGGTTTTCTAGAAAATAAGTTTAGAGTGAAAATGACTTGATTAGAATTTCTTATTGAATGTGTTGATTTAATGCTTCAAGGTTTTCTGGAATAATGAGTTGTTAAAACCTTGTTTTATAAGCATTGTTGTTGAAGCCATTGGTTGTGTGAAGAATTTGAACTAAGGTTGTGTACCATTGATATGTGAAGATTATTTTATAAGCATTGTTACTAAAGTGAGTTGTTGAGAAAATAACTTGAACTAGGGTTTGAAAAGAACATGAGTATCATTGTTATGTGAGATTGGTTGGACATATTTTGAGTGAATATCATATTTTTGGACTAGGGTTTATGAGAAAGAATTATTTAATTTAGTTATTGGGTGAGTAGAGTTGGTTGATCCTAGTCAAGTGAGTTTCTGAAGTTATTGTTCAAGTTCCATAAAATAAACTATTCTATATTCTGAATTGATTTGAGAAATTGATTGAGCATTGAGGTGAATAAGAAGCATATTGAGTATCTAACAATTCTCCTTATGTTTCTAATAGAGTTATTGAAATCAATTGAGCATTGTGATAAGTGTAGAACATATTGAGTCTCTAAAAATTCTCTTTACATTTCTATTAGATTGGACAATTTCTTGTGTGGACTTGTTGAGCATATTTGAGGTAAGTCTTTGAGAAGACTTATGAACAAATTGAGTAAGATTTTGTGGAAGCTTACAATACAAATTGAGAGTAAAATTGGAAAAGTTCTAGAGAGGACTTGTGGACCATATTTGAGCAAGTTCTAGAGAGAAATTGTGGAGCAGATTTGGACAAGTTCTAGAGACAACTTGTAGAGCATATTTTGAACAAGTTCTAGAGAGGACTTGTAGAGAAGATTTGAGCAAGTTCTAGAGAGGACTTGTGGATAGATTAGTGTGAGTTTTTGAGGAAGCTTAAAAGGTAGATTTAAGATAAGTCTTTGAGAAGGCTTGAGAGCAGAGTTGATTAATTTATTTGTTCAAACCTTGAGTTAAGGTTTAGGGAAGATCCAGAAGAGTTTATTTTAGATTGAGTCAAGCTTTGAGGTAAGGCTTGAGGATAGAGATTGAGGATAAATTTGTGCTACACCAAAGGACCATGTTTAGTGTAGAATTGAGAACATATTTGGGTGTATATTTAAGGATAGGTTTGTACCAGACTAGAGATAGAGATTGAGCAGATTTATGCTAGACAAAAGGACTATGTTTAGTATAAATTTGAGATAGAGCTTTAGAGGTGACAGAGAGCAAAGGATAGTAGTCTTGAGTTGATAGAGATCCATTACCTAGGGAAGTGAGGACAAGTATTTTGAGTGAGGACAAGATTCTTTAGTGGAGATAGATCCACATGCAGTGGAGGCAATGTACAACACAAGGCATATAGGTCAAGAGCCAGATCAAGCAGAGGCATATATGTATCCTGACTGGCATAGGATGCACCAGTGGACAGAGGGTGGCTAGGGCACAGAGGTCACCACTGAGGAGGCTTCTGATATTAACCTAGATGAGGAGGCTCTATAGGAGGGTGAGGTCCCTCCTGATAGTGTAGAGGGTCTGATCTTAGCTCAGGTAGCTAACTTGCAGAGTCAATTCAAACGATTCGGGTCACCAGCCAGAGTAGAGGAGAAGAAGTTCTCCTAGGGATAGATATCCACAAACTTGATTTAGGGGATTGGTATCTCCTTTGGATAGAGGTCCATAAACATTGTAATAAGGAAAGGATTCCAAAGACATTGTTTGAGAAAAATTTAGTGAAATATATTCTCTGTGGAGTAGCCCACATTGGGTGAACCACGTAAATTGTGGTATCTCTATTATGTGTGGTTATTTGTGAATTGCTTTGATTAATGCTATTGATATTTCTATTTATAAATTGCATAATATTTATTGGTAAAGAAAATTACAAAGTGGTATTATACTATTCACCCCCCTCTTAGTATAGGATATGTTAAATGTTTCAATTGTGGAAAATGTGGTCATTATGCAACTGACTATCAAGAAGCAAAGAATAATAATGATGAATAAAAATAGGATCACAAGAATAGGGAATCAGAAAGATACATGCACCAAAATAAAAGCAAGGATGGACAAAGCAAACAAGGAAATAATTTCTTTCAAAGACAAAATAGAAGCTACTATGCAGATAAGGAAATTAAGTACTTAAGTGATAGTGATGCTAGTTTTTCAGATAATGATAGAGATGAAGTCATATTTATGATTGAAGAAAAAGAACAAGATACAAAAAAGGAATCTAGTAATTCTCAAGTGTTTCATATGTGGTAACTTTGGACACCTTGAAGATAGTTGTACAAGGGATGTTTATAGTTTTAGTGATGATGAATATGAAGATACACTTGAAGGACCATAAGAGAAGATTCTAATGGCACTAAAATAGGGAGAAGATGATCCTACAAAAGACAAGCCAATATAAAATAAATATGTGGAAAATGGTAAAAAAATAGAGGAATATTAAGATAAATATCGATATGATCTCAAGGAAGAACTTATTTATGCACTTGAAATAGTGAAGAAGGTAATAAAGCAACACTCTAAACTTGAAATTCAGTTTCAAAAATGTGATGAAGAGAGAATATTTCTTATAGAGGATTTAGAAAAATCAAAGGCTAAGGCAAAAAGGTTCAAGTATAAGTTAGAAGCAAAGATATTAGAATGTGAAAAGTTAGCACAAGAAGTGGCACTACTAAGAGAAGATTTAGAAGACTCCAAAGTCAAGCTAAAAGGGTTAAAAAAAACTCAAAGAACTTGGATAAGTTAATCAAGATACAAAATCCTATATCAAGCAAAACAAGTCTTGGATTTGAACAAGTGCAAAAGAGATGGTAAGGAAAGTCAACCTCAAGTTTTGGAGGAGAAGAAACTTTAGATGAAGATACTTTAGAAGAAGACAGTGTAAAAGAAAGTGAGATATCTGAATATGATTTGGACAATAGAGATTTCAACAAGAACATGAACAATGCACAAAGAAGATATATATGGAACAACAATCAGAATAGGTCAAGAGAGACTAAGAGATCAATGGGGTAAAGAAAAGGAAACTTCAATGGAATATGTTTTTCATGTCACAGGTTTGGTCACATGCCTTCATAGTGCAAGACATATGAAATATAGGAATATGGGAACAAACAACTTTTCTATGGATATTGCTACTCATGTAATCATTTTGGTCACAAGGCAATAAATTGCAGGGTTCATGATAGAAGAAGGTATGGCTTCATTAGAGAAAACATTCTAGAATCAAGCAAGAACATGAATAGGAACAGGAATAGGAACATGGATATGAACAAAAATAGGAACATGAATATGAACAAGAACATGAATATGAATAGGAACATGAACACGGATATGAATATGAACATGAATATGAACAGGAACAAGAACATGAATATTAATAGGGAACAAGAATATGGATATGAACAGGAATAGAAACATGAACATGGACAAGAATGTAGACATGGACAGGAACATGGACATGGAAACAAATAGTCATAGGAATAAGAAGGATTATATAAGAAGAAAATACGATAAAGGTAAATAATAGTGTTTTCTGGGAGTAGAAATACTCCCACCCTAGAATTAACCACCTCAAGAGGAGGTGGGGGAGGGGCTAAGCTAAGACGAGACCCAAAGGTGACCCTTTTACATTGATGTTGAAGGGGATATATTTGAGTCAGGAGGAGAGATTTGGTATTTGAGTAAAGAAGAAATATTTGAAGAGAGCATTGAGCCAGGGGGAGCAATGTCCCAGGGGGAGGAGAACAAATAAAAAGCTAAGTTTTCAGTAAAAATAATTTGGGTTGCCAAAAATGACAAAGGGGGAGATTGTTGGATATTTTGAGTCCTTAAGTCAAAGTTGTCATTGATGTCAAGGAATGAAGTCATCATTGATGTCAAGGAATATGTCAAGGAACAATGCAAAGGTTAAAGGAAAAAGGGCTTCATAATATTTTTAATATTATGTGGAAGCATAAGTTAAAAGGTTTTTCATAAAAACCCAAGGAAGCTTATTGCAAAGCTAAAGGAAGGTTTAATATTTATTTCATAAAATATTTAAATTCAAATTGAATTTAAATTTTATAAATAAATATTATTTATACAAAGTTGTTCAATGAGAGATGGCCTTAATAAAACCAAAGGGTTTTAAAGAATTAATTTAAAAAATTTAAATTCAAATGAATTTAAATAATTTATAAATTAATAATGTTAAAGGAAAATAAAAATCATTGACGTCTAAAAAGTGAGAAGGTAATTCATGTGCCAACGTATATGCATGAGGAGGAAATCAATATATAAACCTATGCCTTAGAGGCATTAACATTTATCCTTTTGCTCGATCGATTAATGCGTGCAATTGTGTTGAGATCTTGTGCAAAAAAAGAGAAGCGATTTTTGTGTTTTAGCACCAATGAATAAGGTTTAAAGGGAACAATGCCAAATTACCAAGCGCCAACTAGGCAGCATGGCCTAGTGGCAAGAGGACAATGGTTAGAGTGTTTGGGTGCTAGGTGACCTATGTTCAAAATGTGGCGGCAACATTTTTGGTGGTTGTGTTTGTGTTGGAAGTACCAAAGGAAAGGCACACATTTTTTCTAGGCAAGGCAGGGAGCCTTTTGGAGCACGTGGTGCTCTTTACTCCCCAAGCGAGCACCTAGCTCGTGCGATGGTTGGAGCCATGGCTAGGGCATTGGTTGAGGGTGCGCCGTGAGTTTGAATCCCTCCAAGGCAAAGGTAATAAATTTTTATTAATATTTTATGTTGCCTAAAGTTTGACATGAGGTCTTAGGGAGATAAAAGGGTTGCTTAAAAGTTTTTAATTTGATTATTACTTTTTGGTAAATTGGAGGAATAAGGAGTTAGCTTTATTTTTAAATAAAGTGTTTGTGTCACATTGATTTGTTGAAGTTTTAAAAGGATAAAAGGGACTTCTTGCATATAGTTATTTTGAGAAAGGATATTGCATTAATATTATTCTTGTCATTGAATATTATTTTCATTGGGAGATTATAAGGTGTATTTGGTGAATTATTCTTGTAAATGTTGATGAATGTTTTCTTAAAGATGGAGTGATAAGGTGTATGTGTGTTTTGATATTTACATTGTATTTTTGAGGGATTTTATCATCTTATAACTTCTTTGAGCTTGGCAAGGAAGTGTTTTTGGTTGTGTTAGATTTATGAGATTCCTTCATCATCAAGAAAAAGGTATGAGAACATTCTTCCATAGTTAAATTGATTGGTTGGTTTTCTAGAAAATAAGTTTGGAGTGAAAAGGACTTGATTAGGATTTCCTATTGAATGTGTTGAGTTAATGCTTCAAGGTTTTCTGGAATAAAGAGTTGTTGTTAAAACCTTATTTTATAAGCATTGTTGTTGAAGCCATTGGTTGTGTGAAGAACTTGAACTAGGGTTTGAGTATCATTGCTATGTGAAGATTGTTTTATAAGCATTGTTGTTAAAGTGAGTTGTTGAGAAAATAACTTGAACTAGGGTTTGAAAAGAACATGAGTATCATTGTTATGTGAGATTGATTGGAAACATTTTGAGTGAATGTCATATGCTTGGACTAGGGTTTGTGAGCAAGAATTATTTCATTGAGTGATTGGTTGAGTAGAGTTGGTTGAGCCTAGTCAAGTGGGTGTGTGAAGTGAGTGTTCAAGTTCCATAAAATAAAATATTCTATATTCTAAATTGATTTGAGAAAGTGATTGAGCATTGAGGTGAATAAGAAGTATATTGAGTCTCTAACAATTCTCCTTATGTTTCTAAGAGAGTGATTGAAAGTAATTGAGATAAGTGTAGAACATATTGAGTCTCTAACAATTCTCTTTATGTTTCTATGAGATTGGATAAGTTCTTGTGTGGACTTGTTGAGAAGATTTGAGGCAAGTCTTTGAGAAGACTTGTGAACAGATTGAGTAAGCTTTTGTGGAAGCTTACAATATATATTGAGAGTAAACTTGGACAAGTTCTAGAGAGGACTTGTGGAGAAGATTTGAGCAAGTTCTAGAGAGAACTTGTGGAGCATATTTGGACAAGTTCTAGAGAGGACTTGTAGAGCAGATTTTGAGCAAGTTCTAGAGAGGACTTGTAGATCAGATTTGAGAAAGTTCTATAGAGGACTTGTGGACATATTAGTGTGAGATTTTGAGGAAGCTTACAAGGTAGATTTAAGACAAGTCTTTGAGAAGGCTTGAGAGAAGATTTAATTAATTGATTTGTTCAAACCTTGATTTAAGGTTTAGGGTAGATCCAAAAGAGTTGATTTGAGATTGAGTCAAGCTTTGAGTTAAGGCTTGAGGAAAGATATTGAGGATAGATTTGTGCTAGGCCGAAGGACCATGTTTAGTGCAAAATTGAGAACAAAGTTTGGTGTAGATTTGAGGACAGGTTTATGCCATATCAGAGACAAATATTGAGCATATTTGTGCTAGACCAAAGGACTGTGTTTAGTACAAATTTGAGATAGATCTTTGGAGGTGACAAAGAGCAAAGGACAATAGTCTCCATTGGATAGAGATCCATTAGCTAGGGCAGTGAGGATAGGTCTTCTAAGTGAGGACAAGAGTCTTCAGTGGAGAGAGATCCACAAGCCAGTGTAGTGGAGGCAGTAGTCTTCTAGAGGATCACCAACCAGAGTAAGAGGAGAAAGGAGTTATCCTGTGGATAGAGATCCATGAACTTGATTTAGGGGATTGGTATCTCCTTTGGACATAGATCCATAAACATTGTAATAGGGAAAGAATTCCCAAGAGATTGATTGAGAAAATATTAGTGAAATATTTTCTCCGTGGAGTAGAACACATTGGGTGAACCACATAAATTATGGTGTCTCTATTGTGTGTGGTGATTTGTGCATTGATTTTATTATTGCTATTGATATTGCTATATATAAATTGCATAATATTGATTAGGAAATAAAAGTAAAAATTGGTCTTATACTGTTCACCCCCCTATCAATATAAGCTTTTTTTCTTTACAAATTACCTAAGGGAGGGATATATGGGTGTTGAGGAATTATAGCTTGGATTATATTGGATGCATGGATACTATTGTTATATGCAATACCTTGTGAAAATGGATAGCCAAAATTTGGTTGGATAAAAGCAAAAGTGTTGATATTAGAATATTGTTGAGGAAATTGAAAATAATTTTGAGTGATACTACTAATTGGAGGGACTTGTAGATTCCTTACAATGTTGGTGGTTATAGTAGAGGCATCAGTTGCCTGGTTTCTTAAATTATCAAGATGCATTAATTTGGGAAAGGGGTTATTTTGATCAAACATAGGAGAGCTTATTGGATGAGGATGTGGAGGAGTCACACCTCTTTCATGATAAGCTTCTTGCTCCATACCTTCCAATATTTTATCTCTATTATCTTTTGTGAAGCCCCAACTACGCTCAAATTATGAGAATATGAACCCACCATTAGGTCCTTCACAAGTATAAAAACTCATTTTAGTATCCATATTATCTTTTTCTTATGGATCTATGTTAGGATTCTATTTATCAATCTGATAATATTTGAAGAGAAAAAAATCATATTCAAGGTTTTTTCACTAACTTCTAAGGAAATAGACCATTAGAAGAGGTGAAAGAATAAAAGAGAACACTAACAATAAATACACAAAAAAAATTCTTAAAAATATTATTAATTATATTCAACCACACAAACAAATTAATGATCTTACTTAAGGTGTTAAAATAAAAGGAGGTGTTCATATTGGGTTCACCAAATATGTAGAGGGATAAAACTGCCTTACCATGTAAAATTCTCAAGATTGAATCTGTAAAGAGAGAAAGCCTTGAGGTGAACTACGGGGTATGCATTTTTCTCTACACTCGATGTAAAATATGGGGGAAGTGTTCACCAGGAATGGTTTAAGGACTCACTCCAACTCCACTGATTTTCAAGATTTTTTTATGTATTAATTTCATGACAATATTCTATGTTTGGCCTTTCCATATCTATGCTATAAAATATAAAGGGTAATGCAAAAATACAAAATGCAAGAAGACAAGAACTAACCCTAGAATGATTCATTCTTTGAATGCTTTTCTAACCTTAGGGTTTTAAGATAAAAAAACTTCAATCAAGGTTTCAAAAGAATATGCACAAATAGTTTTAACCCTCAAGACAATAATGCTTGGAGTCACAAAAATCAAGCCCTCTAGTTACTTTTAGTTAAAATTTGAAAATAGAAGTGGAAGTTGACCTTTGGAAATAAAACAATGATATCACAATATAGTATAATAGAATGATGAACCACATAATAGAATATAGCAATATATCCTATATGTAGTCTATGATTTATATCTAGCGTTTGGGTATAGTTTTTTACTCCCAGTTGCAATCTGGATGAAATTGCACCCTGTAATAGGCAACTATGATTTTGCACAAGAAAAATTGTACCCCGTAGAGACCGGGCATGATTTTGTAGAAACTATGAGAAAAATAAGATACAGATGTGAGAACACAATTATGTTACCCAAAAAATCAAAACATGTATGAAAAAGAGAGAAATCACTAGGGAAATAATGCAGAAGCATACAAAAGGGTTGAGACCTCCCGAATAGTTGATCTCTCCTTAGGGCTCCAACACAAATCCACCAAAGCGAGAAACAACAACAAATAATCTAATGCAACAGAAAACAAATTATACTTCACAATGATGAGTTAGCTTGATTCCAAGAGAATAAGAAATATGTAGATCACTTAGCGAGCACTTTAAAATCACTTTAAGAAGAAAACTTGCATGAGATTGGTATTTCAAAATCACTTGCTTGTCTTATTAACTTTCATCATTATCTCAAAATGATTTTAAACCCTCCTTATATAGTGTATTTGAAAGCAGAATGGGTCAAAAAACTAAGGAGAGCCAACACCAAACATGCCAACTTTGAGAAATTAGGGTTTCCTTAGAAGAAAACCATAAAATACAAAATTGCATCCCATGAGGGCCGACCATAATTTTGCCTTATGCGAAATCACACCCCATCAAGGGCAACCATGATTTCGCATAAAGGGGGAAAATAAAAGAAAAGGAGGTAAGGGACCTAGCCTTTGCCTTAGGCAGGTCTAAGGGGTCTTGTAAAAGGACTCAAGGAATATTGCCCACTAAAGTGGGTTAATTTTTCATGTCTACAATTTTTATGCAGAAAAATATTGATGTGATTTTTATAAAATAAGAATTGTTCTTATCCAAATAAAAATGAGAGACATTCTCTCTCATTGAAGCTTTAAAAAAGAAAAGAAAAAAAAAGAAAATATTGATTGTGAAAATACTTCATGGATGTAATCAAGACAGAAGAAGGTTGAAAACAAAAAATGACAGCCTCTTCTAATGAAAAAAAACATATTGATTGTGAAAATCCATTATGGACGCAATCGAGATAGAAGTTTCTTGAAAACCAGAAATGGCGATCTCTTCTAGGAAAAAATAGAAAAAATGAATAATTCAATGGTGAAAACCTCTTTGGGGCACTATTGAGTCAAGGCTTGCAGGAAAACCTATTTTTGGCATGTTTGTATTGAATATTTGTTTTCATTTGTATTAAGTCTAATTATTGTAGCTATGTATTTTTCAGATTTGAAACATCATAAGCGTGCGATCAGCAAGAAATCTAAAAAGTTGCATGAAACTTCTTCAATAGTAAGGTATGCATTTTGTTCAATTTTACTATTAGTTAACCTTAGCATTACATGAATAGTAATTAAATGCTTGACACACTTATGTATATAAATGGTAAACTTAAACCCCTACTAAGTACTGCCAAAAGTTATTCTGGTATACCTTTGGTTATGGGAGATTCATATTTGAAAGTTTTTTAAAAGAGAAAAAAATTGTTTTGAGTGCTCTAGTATAACAATCATGTGAAAATAGGGTGCAACCAAATCATGCAAACATCTTAGCATAGTTATGTTGGAGTAAGGTGTGAACAAAAAAGAGCAAAAAAAGGAAGAAGAAAAGAAAAATAGAGAAAATTTAAACTGCATAATTTTTTAGGCTATTTTTTATGTTCTTATAGCACTCTAGCACAGAAAAATGTATTCTGCTTATATTTCAAAACATTGTAGGTATATTATGTCTAAATTTGAAGCATACAAGTCTAAATATAGATTTACAGGCAGAGTTTTACAAGTATGTTTTATCCAAATTCACAACCTACAGGTTTGAAAACCAAGTTGTAGACAAAGCTCCAAAACATCATAGGTAAAGTCCTTCAAAATATGCAAAAGATGAAAATAGTGTAGTTGGTTTCACAATAGCAAGTTAAGGTGTAGCTTGAAAATTGTAAAAGTGTAGCTGAAAAAATAAAAAATATATGCAGTTTTAATAGATTGTTCTTGAAATTGAGATAGAATAAGCATAGAAAGTAACAACTAGTAGGGTAGAGACCTCTAGGGTAAACATTTTTGATAAGACTAATTTTGAAATTAAGAAACCCCATGCACAATCATCTACTAAAACTAGGGCACAAGAGAAAATGTAATAGCTAAAAAATTTATCTCAAGATTCTATTTCAGGGGATACTAAATTATCTACTCAAGCAAAAGTCCTTGCATAACAAGAATGTTATAGTTATAGAACAATTGGAGAATACGCTAAAGTAGCAAATTCATCATCTACAGAGTAAGATTATTGGTTGCACAAAAAAGTCTACAAGAAGAAAACTACAAAATAGAGTAAAATTGGTGGAATAGAGGAAAGATAAAAGTAGCCCTACAGAACAACCAAAGACCAAGAAATTAACTTTCAATGATAAAGTTACTGAGATTGTTTCTCAAGAAAAAAACAACTACACAGTCAGAACCTAAAATAATTGGACCCCTAGCTAAAACAACATATTCATCAAAAAAAGATAAAACTAATCCTAGCTTTATAGTTAGGTCTATAAGAAAAAAGCCTATAAAAATAGAACAAACTAATGGAGAAATGTAGGTGCACAACCATTGAGAAGGTCCACCAAGAAAAAAATAAACCTACTATAGAGGAGCATGTAAAGGTAGAGGAAAAAAAGGCTAAAACTCAAACATAGCCACCTTCACCTCCTCCTATGAGAAGGATTTTGTGGAGGAATGTAATGACCCAAAAACACACAAACAGAAAAACACAAAAATAGAAAAGTTTTTTTTTTTACTAAGGAGAGAGATTCATGAACCATTCATAAACCCCTAACCAAACTAATATTTACCTAAATTTTAAATCCCCTAAGTTTTCTTGAAAGCTACATCTCACGAGGTACCCTAACACAAGTTCCATCTGTGTAGGCGTATCATGTGTTACTGCAAATAAGCCAATCTATCTCATCACTCTTGATGAGCTAGACTTATCACCTTCAGTTCAATCGAAGGTATACATGCATCACCATACCATACACAAGCCATTATGTGTAGGTATGCTACGAGTATTGCGAGTTAAGCTATCCATATCATCTACACGATGAGCTATCTTAACTCAGATGTAGTCCTTTCGTAACTTAGACATTAATCTCCCTAAGGGGGTCTCAATTCCCTTAGGTCCTCTATGTTCACCCTAAGGGGTCCTTAATTCCCTTAGGTCACCTCTGAGTTCACCCTAGAACTCTACTCTTTGATTTTGTTATTAAGCAAACAACAAGTATACATCTAAATACTAAAACAAGCAAAGCATAATTATTAAACATACAAAAAATAAAGGAAGAAATAACACTAAAAGATATTATCATCAACGGAAAGAGAATCAATTACATATTATAACCAAGCATGGTAATAAAGTAAAAGTACCTTCTCTAAAGCAATAATCTGTTATCACATATAATCATGTATGGTAAATCCTCCATACTTCAAAGAATATTGTATTAATTGCATCAGGGATATCTCCCCACAATTCTAATCTATTTGAGCATAAGTAAATCAACATAAATACAGTTACCTATACTTTGATTCCATCGAACTCCTTGCTCCTCCTTGCTTCCCATTGATTCTTTGAGGATAGTAGGGGATCAGGGTACTCATGGTTCAGGATAGGCATGCCTCTAAATGCATCTAACATTTACTTTACCAAATTGCAACTATACAATTTCAATTAGGTTTTTAACCATCTAATGCATAGTGAATATCATAAAAGAACCTTTACTTTTACTTTCACCTCTCAGGTTCCCTTAGAGAGTCATTCAACATGCACTACTTAGATCAAGGTTTAACCCCATCAAATCTAATCATGTCTTAAAGCATTAAAGTCCCATACCTTCAACCTTTAAAACAATTATAATTTCATAAATTAAAAGTTCTCAACCTTAATTCAATGAACCATTATAATTTCATTCAACTTGAATTTGATAAGCAATTATAACATAATTCCTTATTTAAATTCCCTTTCATTTTACAAAGCTAAAGTCCCATACCTTCAACCTTTAAAACAAAACTTCCATTTATCTACTAAATTAAAGCTTTCCCTTACTTTAATTCTAGAAATAAATCATCCCTTTTCATTTATAAAGTTAAAGACCCATATCTTCAATATTTAAAACAAAACTTCCATTTATCTACTAAATTAAAGCTTTTCCTTACTTCAATTCTAGAAATAAATCATCCCTTTTCATTTATAAAGTTAAAGTCCCATATCTTCAATATTTAAAACAATTCTTCCATTTATCTACTAAATTAAAGCTTTCCCTTACTTTAATTCTAGATCATCCCTTTTCTTTATACTTTCTATCTTCAATTTTTAAAAATTAAATTAATCTACTAAATTAGAATTATCCTTTCTTTTGGGGTTTGGTCTACCACTCACATAATATAACTAAAAGCTTATGTTTTCACTTAATTTTCAGCTTATAATATAATGGAGACAGACTTGCCAAAATTAAAGAATAACCAAGAATTTATTTAAAGCATAATTATAAATAATAATTATTTTAAAAATGGGGATACTCGACTCATAACCAGTTGAATCAACCCTAATCAACTTTTAGGGTGCTAATTTCAACTCAACCAACAATTTCGATAGAGACACTCGAAATAACATGCGACCCAAAGGAGAAACTTAACAACCAATAGGTCCACACTTAGACAAGGTGTCCATCATGACCATAATGGCCATCACTCGATGGTCACTCCACTAAGGGTGCGAGGTCCCTTTTCAACCTCCACTCTGCTCCCATATAATCAATATGGGATTAACCATCCCAATACCCAAATGCAACAATGGGTTCCAAGCAAGGTAACAAAAGTTATCTCCCTAAAACATACATAGAGTAGAGTTTTAAATAGTACCTAACAATGAGCTGGCAAAAGGCCTCAATGAGGACATCCTATGGGTCTTCGATAGACTCTAGAGCATTCCCACATGGGATCATGCTCATAGGCGGCTTTCTCAAAGTAGTTTGCATGAGTATCTCGGACATAGTCCGATGCTCACAGTTCACTCAGTGCAACACAAGGATTATTCAAACTCTCCAACAACTCTCCTACCTTCCCATGATAACTTTAACCATTGAAACATTACCCAAAGGATATCTATGACTTACATAGATTTAACACAAGCTTTCAAAACTAGGAGAGCATCAGGTTTTGCTAAATGCAACTAGGACATCTACAACATATGGGCGACTCAATTAGACCTCAATAGGTGATTCTAAACCTCCCTTATGGCATTTCACATGCTTCGATGGTTACACAAAGATATAGACTTCGATAACACATAAGGGTCTTCACGCCATTCATGGCCAGAGAAGTCTTCAACCCGACATAAGAGGTATTCATAGCTTAATCTCTGGTTATTTATAGGCTTTGCTTTAAGGGTTTACTAAAACCCTAAAGCCTCAAGCTAAGACAAAGGTTAAACCCACCTCCAAGGTGTTATCGAGGTAGCACAAGGTGAAACACAATAGCATGATAATGCCCAAGCAATATGTCCCAACTAAACCACTATGCTACAACATAGTTACTTAATTAAAATGGAGTAAAATGGCATAGCAAAATGTGAGTTAAACTAATGCATTGGTAGGTAATTAAACCTCTTCATTAACATAATTGAATGTATCCATATAAGAAAGCGAATATAGCCATTTAAACAAGGCAACGATAGCCATTTAAACAAGGTGAAGATAACCATTTAAACAAGGTAAGATAGCCATTTAAATAAGGTGACTACAACCATTTGGGTCTCTCAAAACTGAGCATAACAGAGGTTGATAATTCCAACCTTTAAACTCCTAGGTGGCTAGCTCCGCAAGCTCCTAGGAAACACCTCATAGTCTTCGTTGCTCTCACATCTCCCCATAGCTCACCCGTCTCCTCCAAATCTCTTGTCTCCTCCAAATCGCTTGTCTTCTCCAATGCCTGCGTGACCTCCTTCTTCCTTTGTCCGAATATCGTCCTTTTTTTCCTTTCACTTTTCTTATGTGCCCCCATATTCGATGGCTCATCCGCCACCCTCCCCTTCCTTGAAGAGCATGCAATTCTCGAGCCCCATCCCTCTTTAAGGTTTCCTTCCAATATTATCCTTCCTAGGACGACAAGCAATTCTTTTATTCATTATTTCCATCTTTGGAAATCATAGCACCCCAGGCCATATAACGTAGCCTGCACTAAATAGAGGAAGAGGACTTATTTAATATATTTAAATATAAATAGTACCTTCCTATTAAAATATCCTTTAGATGATATTTTATTATCATTTAAAATATACTTCTTCCATTTATAAAACAAAACTCCTTTATTGTTTTAAAATGATAATTTCTATTTGATTTTAAATGAATTTACATCCTTCATTTAAATTAAAGTTTATAAATGACTCCACCTTATCATTAAAATAAACTCCTTTAATCTATTTAAATGAATTTTCATTTATCATTTAAATAAATCTTATTAATGAATTTAAATGAATTTATTTTATCATTTAATTAAAACTGCATTCATTCATTTTAAATGAACTTTCATTTATCATTTAAATTTAATCAACTATTCTTCATAATATGATGCTCTACTATCACTTCAAAATACCCATTTATTTCATGCACACACATATATTTGCAAAATGTTCTCCTATTGAATTACAACATTATGTTACTCAAACCATGATGTGGTAAGTGATGCAGTAAAGAGCAATCAAATTTACACAATAGCAAAGAGGGAGTCTTTCCATCAACCCAATCACCTATCTCAGCCAAAGGTTTTACGATAGCTACTAGGCTATCAACTAAGGCTCAAGGTGATCAGTTATTGATGATTATCCCTTCCGATGATGCATGCCTATATGAAGGTATCTATCCATGTTACCTTCGAGTACCTTAATCATCATTTCCCTTGATCTTAAGTACCCTCATTTCTGGTGGATGCTTCTACCTTCTCCACCTATGAGTGTACCTGATCCTGCACACTTGGCAATATGTTAGTGGTAACATGCCCTTCTAAATCAACTAAACATCATATAGTTGGTTCAATCGTTCAAACTAGGTATTACCACATCATAGGTTAATACATTGTTTCTTTGTGCCAAATAGTCCACTAGGGAGGGTCATGACATCCTCCCCCGCTAGAATTAAACATCGTCCTCAGTGTTTCTAGTTTCTCTTTTATAAAGAAAATAAAAATTATTACATTATATAGCTTCAAACAAAAAGGGAAAATATTTTTGCATAACTTCCACTTTTTCCCAAGTGGCATTTTTCTCAAAAAACTGGTCCCACTGGACCTTACATTGCTCAAGAGTCCGATTCCGCATAGACTTAGAATGAAACTCAAGAATCTTCACTGGTAGTACTTCAATGGCCTCCGGATTTACCATCTGCAAATTAGAAACATCCCACACATGTTCAGGGTCAGCAACATATTTCCTAAGCAAGGATATGTGGAAGGTGTCATGGATTTTGGATAGGTTGGGTGGTAATGCAAGTCGGTATGCAACCAGACTGATATTTTCCATGATTTCGAAGGGCCCCACAAAATGTGGATCCAAATTTGTGGATTTGATAGCACTTTTCTTTGGCTTAACCCTTAAAAACACCTTGTCTCCAATAGAATACTCTCTTGGAGTCCTTTTTAGATCTGCATAACTCTTTTGCCTATCCGTAGCTTCTTTAAGCCTTTGCCTAATTTCCTTTAGTTGATCCTCCATCACCCTGACCATTTTTGGTCCAATCACAACTCGGTCTTCTAGGTTGTCCCAAGACAATGGTGTCCTACACTTTCACCCATACAAGGCATCGAAAGGTGCCATTCCTAGTGAGGAGTGATGTCCATTATTGTAGGTGAATTCTACCAAAGGTAGACAATATTCCCAATGAGACTTGTGATCCATGCAGTACATGTGGAGCATGTCTTCTAGAACTTGGTTTACCCACTCCATTTGCCCATCTGTCTCAGGGTGGTATGTTGAACTCATATTCAGTTTCGTATCGACTACACTATGAAGGGATTTCCAAAATTCAGAAGTGAATTTGGAGTCTCTATCTGAAATAATTACCTCAAGAAATCCATGCAATCAGAATACCTCCTTGAAAAATCTTCTAGCCACCACCTGAGCATCATATTTGGTATTCCTCGGTATGAAATGTGCAACCTTAGTCAATTTTTTGACCACTACAAAGATGGCATCATGTTGATATCAGGTTTTGGGTAAACCTACTATGAAATCCATGGATATAACCTACCACTTCTGCGTAGGTACATCATGCAGATATAATTTTCCTGTAGGATGCTGGCATTCTGCCTTAACTTTCTGACATTCAAGGCATCGAGCAACAAAATCCGTGATGTCCTTTTTCATTCCTACCCAAAAGAAGGTTCTTTTCATGTTTTCTCTCATTTTGGCTCCTCTAGGATGAGCAGAATAAGGAGATCTATGGGCTTCTTGCATTATTAATTTCCTTAAATCCCCCATTTTTGGTATGATGACTCTTCCCTTATAACACAAAAGGTCATATTTCATACTAAATTCCTTATTTCCTTCAGGATCCCTACTCATCTTAGCTTGAATTTCTTGGCAATACTCATCCTGAGATTGCTCCTATCTCACCCGATCCATCAAGTCCATGTGAATTTTAGTTATGGTTATTATATATTTTCTTCTACTCAAAGCATCAACTACTTTGTTCTCCTTTCCTTTTATGTACTCGATCTTGAAATCATACTCAATGAGAAATTCAACCCATCTCCTTTGTCTCGCATTGAGTATAGGTTGGGTGAATATGTACCATAGACTTTGATGGTCAGTATTTAATTCAAAGGGTCTTCCCACCAAGTAGTGGCACCAAACCTTTAAAGCATGCACCACTACAGCTAGCTCTAAATCATGCATAGCATAATTAACTTCATGCTTTTTAAGCTTCCTTGAAGTATAAGCCACTACTGACTCCTCTTGAGAGAGTACCCCTCCTAACCCTTCTAATGATGCATCTGTGCATACTAAAAAGTCCCCTTGGGGTTAGGAACCCTTAGTACTGGTGCGGTAGTAAGCTTATGCTTTAGTAATGCAAAGGCAACTTCACACTTTTCTGACCACTTGAATTCCTTTCCCTTCTTCTGAAGGTTAGTTATTGGTCCAACTATCTTGGAGTAATCCTTTATATAATGTCTATAGTAGCCCATTAACCCCATGAAGCTTCGCACTTCAGTCACATTAGTAGGGGGTGGCCAATTCAGGATAGCCTCTATCTTCTCTGGATCCACAACAATTCCTTTTGTTGATATGATATGTCCAAGATATCACACCTCTGGAACATAAAATTCACTCTTAGCCAGATTTCCATAAAGTTGATTCTTCCTTAACAATTCTAACATGATCCTGAGATGTTTATCATGCTCTTCTCTATCTCGAGAGTATATGAGGATATCATCTAGGAATACTAGGACAAACTGGTCCAAGTGTCTTCTGAACACACTATTCATTAAGTTCATGAACATAGCTGGGGCATTAGTCAGTCCAAAGGGTAGAACCGTAAACTCATAATGCCCATACCTAGTCTTAAATGTCATCTTGTGAGTGTCCTCCTCACGTATTCTTAATTGGTGATATCCTGATCTTAGATCGATCTTAGTGAACACCTTGGCATATTTTAGCTGATCAAATAAATCTTCAATCCTAGGTAAAGGATATCGATTCTTGATTGTAGCCTTATTTAGCATCCTGTAATCGATGCACAATCTTAAAGAACCATCCTTCTTTTTCATAAATAAAATTGGTGCACCCCATGGTGACACACTTGGTTTTATCAAACCCTTCTCTAATAATCCTTGCAATTGAACCTTTAGTTCTTGCATTTCAATAGGATTCATCCTATACGGGGATCTATGAATAGGTTCAACTCCTATCATAAGATCAATTGTGAAGTCAAATTTCCTTACAGGAGGTAGTCCAGGTAAGTCCTCTAGAAATACATCCTTAAAATCCTATAAAATTGGATGTTGTCTCAGTACTTCTCTCTTCTTATCCTCTTCTACTTCATTAAGTTTTACCACATACACTACTCCTCCTCTCTTTAGGATCTTTTTCAATTGCATAGCCGACAACATCTGAGGTTTAAATGTCCCTTGTTTGCTATGAATTCTTAGTCTCCTCCCACCTTCTTCTGAATACTCAATCCATCGATCTTGAAAATTGACCAAGGCTTTATGATCCTGTAGCCAATCCATCCCTAGGATTACATCAAAGGCATGTAGGGGAGCTACATATAAACAACATTCCATGGTCCCATTAGATAAAGTAATTTCTGCCATAGGATAACATTGGTTCACCGAGTAGGTCTACCCAGAACCATACTCAACCTTCCACCCTTGAGCCAAATATCCTGGCCTTTCCGACATAGTCCTTTCTAGACTAGAAGAAATAAAACTATTAGTGGCCCCACTATCTATCAAAATGTTTACTTGTTTATTAAAAACCTTACCTTTCACAAGCAATGGGGTGGCTTGTCCCTCTAGCTTCTACTTTCTGGTTGTGGCATAGATCCGATGTTCCGGTTCCTTTCCTTTTGCATTAGTTGTGCTAGTCCCTACTCGATATGGACACTGATTATAGAAATGAGGTCCCCAAAAATTGTAGCACCCTTCCTTGGGTCCTTGCTATTTTTCAGGTTTTTGATACCCTGTCTTAACTATTGGAGCTGGAGCTTGTAACTTCTGTGGTTGAGGTTTTGTATTATTGGGTTTGTTATCCTTCTTATGAAAGTTCTTCTTGAACTTCTTCTGATTTCCATTAAATTTCTTCTCAGGATTTTGGGGGTTCTTAGCCTTTCGATCTTGATCAACCTCCCATTTTACAAACCCATCACTATTCCTCTTCTTTAGTTCCTACCGAGCTTGCTCGGGTAAGGTGCCATATTTATAATAGAAGTGTGACTCTACTTTCTTTGCTAGGTCATACACCTTTTGCAATGATTTAGGCTCCTGCATGTCTACATCATGCTTTATTCTAGACTCCAATCCATGAGTGAACTTGTGAACCCACATTTTCTCATTATAAATAGGTACATATTTAAACAATCTTACCAACTTTTTGTAGTACACCTCCACTATGTTGGTTCCTTGTCTTAGACTAGCAAACTCCTCAAACTTTAGGGCATAAAAATGCTCTATTAGGAATATTTTCTTAAATATATTTATAAATTCTTCCCATGGAGTGTCAATAGGTTCAACCTTAGTTTCCTCATAGTGGGTTTCCCACCATTCCAGAGCAACCCCTTCTAGGTTGATCGTAGCCCAAAGTGTTTGGGTTCTTGATGAATAGCCTTTTATCATAAAGTGAACCTCTGCTTCTCTCAGCCATGCTTCCGCTGCATCCCCTTCGCCCTCCCCATAAAACTTGGAGATACTAATATTTTTCATGTCCCTAGTTATTTCCTTTTCTTCCAAGGCTCTAGCTTGCACTTGCTCTATAGTTAGTCCACTATCTGGACCAACCTCTGAGCCTCTAACTTGCGAATTTTGGTTCGTAGTTATTTCCAGCAATTGTCTTATCTGATCCTGCATAGCAGTGACTATAGCGGTGAGGTCTTCTACCTCCCTATTGGGGCTTATTGGACCCCCATCATGGTTTCCTTCTTCGACATTACTTTGTCAAGTTTTTCTAGGTGGAGGTCTCCCTCTTCTGGTCTTAGGTGGCATCTTAACCTGGTTCCATCCAAGAAAAGAAGATTAGATTACAGTTTCATCTTAAGTTGTATCTCTAATTCAAGCCATAATACAAAGTTCTCTTGCTAGATGCATTAATAATCTAACTAGGGTAATATCCTAGGCTAGGATGTGTCATCAATACCGAAGCCCATACTAAGGCATCCTAACATCCACTCACCCTTGAGGTTAATTCCCATTAGATTCTAGCAAATAGGGTATTCTAGATCATCCCAAATTTAGCCTATACTTTAAGCAAGCCTTCATTGGAGACATCTAATTCCCTTTAGCACACATAGAAGCTCTATACCCTCATACCTAGAGCTCTGATACCAAATGTAATGACCCAAAAACACACAAACAGAAAGACACAAAAATAGAAAAGTTTTTTTTTAACTAAGGAGAGAGATTCATGAACCATTCATAAACCCCTAACCAAACTAATATTTACCTAAAGTTTAAATCCCCTAAGTTTTCTTGAAAGCTACATCTCACGAGGTACCCTAACACAAGTTCCATCTATGTAGGCGTATCATGTGTTACTATAAATAAGCCTATCTATCTCATCACTCTTGATGAGCTAGACTTATCACCTTCAGTTCAATCGAAGGTATACATGCATCACCATACCATACACAAGCCATTATGTGTAGGTATGCTATGAGTATTACGAGTTAAGCTATCCATATCATCTACACGATGAGCTATCTTAACTCAGATGTAGTCCTTTCGTAACTTAGACATTAATCTCCCTAAGGGGGTCTCAATTCCCTTAGGTCCTCTATGTTCACCCTAAGGGGTCCTTAATTCCCTTAGGTCACCTCTAAGTTCACCCTAGAACTCTACTCTTTGATTTTGTTATTAATAAAACAACAAGATACATCTAAATACTAAAACAAGCAAAGCATAATTATTAAACATACAGAAAATAAAGGAAGAAGTAACACTAAAAGATATTATCATCAATGGAAAGAGAATCAATTACATATTATAACCAAGCATGGTAATAAAGTAAAAGTACCTTCTCTAAAGCATTAATCCGTTATCACATATAATCATGTATGGCAAATCCTCCATACTTCAAAGAATATTATATTAATTGCATCAGGGATATCTCCCCACAATTCTAATCTATTTGAGCATAAGTAAATCAACATAAATACAGTTACCTATACTTTGATTCCATCGAACTCCTTGCTCCTCCTTGCTTCCCATTGATTCTTTGAGGATAGTAGGGGATCAGGGTACTCATGGTTCAGGATAGGCATACCTCTAAATGCATCTAACATTTACTTTACCAAATTGCAACTATACAATATTCAATTATGTTTTTAACCATCTAATGCATAGTGAATATCATAAAAGAACCTTTACTTTTACTTTCACCTCTCAGGTTCCCTTAGAGAGTCATTCAACATTCACTACTTAGATCAAGGTTTAACCCCATCAAATCTAGTTATGTCTTAAAGCATTAAAGTCCCATACCTTCAACCTTTAAAACAATTATAATTTCATAAATTAAAAGTTCTCAACCTTAATTCAATGAACCATTATAATTTCATTCAACTTGAATTTGATAAGCAATTATAACATAATTCCTTATTTAAATTCCATTTCATTTTATAAATCTAAAGTCCCATACCTTCAGCCTTTAAAACAAAACTTCCATTTATCTACTAAATTAAAGCTTTCCCTTACTTTAATTCTAGAAATAAATCATTCCTTTTCATTTTATAAAGTTAAAGTCCCATAACCCTCAACTTTAAAACAATTCTTTATATAAATAAATTAATAAACCATATCTTCAATATTTAAAACAAAACTTTCATTTATCTACTAAATTAAAGCTTTCCCTTACTTTAATTCTAGAAATAAATCATCCCTTTTCATTTATAAAGTTAAAGACCCATATCTTCAATATTTAAAACAAAACTTCCATTTATCTACTAAATTAAAGCTTTCCCTTACTTTAATTCTAGAAATAAATCATCCCTTTTCATTTATAAATTTAAAGACCCATATCTTCAATATTTAAAACAAAACTTCCATTTATCTACTAAATTAAAATTATCCTTTCTTTTGGGGTTTGGTCTACCACTCACATGATATAACTAAAAGCTTCTATTTTCACTTAATTTTCAGCTTATAATATAATGGAGATAAACTTGCCACAATTTAAAGAATAACCAAGAATTTATTTAAAGCATAATTATAAATAATAATTATTTTAAAAAGGTGGGAATACTCGACTCATAACTAGTCGAATCAACCCTAATCAACTTTAGGGCGCTAATTTCAACTCAGCCAACAATTTTGATAGAGACACTCGAAATAACACATGACCCAAAGGAGAAACTTAACAGCCAACAGGTCCACACTTAGACAAGGTGTCCACCATGACCAGAATGGCCATCACCCGGTGGTCACTCCACTAAGGGCGTGAGGTCCCTTTTCAACCTCCACCCTGTTCCCATAGAAGCAATATGGGATTAACCATCCCAATACCCAAATGCAACAATGGGTTCCAAGCAAGGTAACAAAAGTTATCTCCCTAAAACATATGCAGAGCAGAGTTTAAATAGTACCTAAGAGCGATATGGTGAAAGGCCTCAACGAGGACACCCTATGGGTCTTCGATAGACTCTAGAGCATTTCCCATGTGGGATCATGCTCACAGGTAGATTTCTCAAAGCAGTCTGCATGAGCAGCTCGGACATAGTCCGACGCTCATAGTTCGCTCGACATGGCACAAGGATTATTCAAACTCTCCAACAACTCTCCTACCTTCCCATGATGGCTTTAACCATTGAAACATTGCCCAAAGGATATCTACGACTTACGTAGATTTAACACGAGCTTTCAAAACTAGGAGAGCGTCAGGTTTTGCTAAATGCAACTGGGACATCTACAACAGATGGGTGACTCAATCGGACCTCAACAGGTGATTCCAAACCTCCCTTATGGCATTTCACATGCTTCGATGGTTACACAAAGATCTAGACTTCGATAACACAGAAGGGTCTTCACGCCATTCGTGGCCAGAGAAGTCTTCAACCCGACATAAGAGGTATTCACATCTAAATAATGAAATACTTGATATTATTAACTTGAAATGACCTTGCTTAAATAGCAAGTGCTTACAATATGATCCATTGGATCATAACTAACTGACTGATCTCAGCCATACAACTTATCCTAGTAACAACTTAGGATATAATTTATTATTCTAGCACCCCCCTTAAGTGGCACTAGGATATACTAACACACCCTTTAGGACAACTTCCATCAAGAAGCCTATGAAGGATACATCAAATGTCTCAAAAAAGTAGAGACTCATCACTGAAAAGAATGAAACCATACTCACATACTGGTGCTTGTGACACAGATCAAGGTTATGAACCAAAACACAACCATATGATTTTTGATCCATCAAAATATGGAGAGCATACTCCCTCGGTAAAAAAATATTGAAGAAAAAAATCAAGGGGGGATTTCCACATGATGAAAATCTCTTCAGGCTCACATGGCAGGGAAGGTCTGCTCTGGTACCATGTTAGAATAATAAAATAATTGATATTATTAACTTGAAATGATCTTTCTTAAATAACAAGTGCTTACAATATGATCCATTGGATCATAACTAACTGACTAATATTAGCCATACAACTTATCCTAGTAACAACTTATGATATAATTTATTATTCTAAAAATCTACAGCAGATGGAAAACTCAATCAGACCTCAATAGGTGATTCCAAACCTTCCTTATGGTATTTCACATGCTTTGATGGTTACACAAATATCTAGACTTTGATAACATAGAAGGGTCTTCATGCCATTCATGGCCAGAGAAGTCTTCAATTCGGTATAAGAGGTATTCACAACTTAACCTCTGGTTACTTACAAGTTTTGCTTTAAGGGTTTACTAAGACCCCTAAGCCTCAAGCTAACAAAAAGGTTAAACCTACCTCCAAGGTTTTATCGAGGTAACACAAGGTGAACCACAACAACAAGATAATGCCCAAGAAGTATCCCAACTAAACCACTATACTAGAACATATTTACTTAATTAAAATGGAGTAAAATAACATAGCAAAATGTGGGTTAAACTAATGTATTTGGCACATGATTAAAATTATCCATTAACATAACTGAATGCAGCCATTTAAGCAAGCGATGACAAACCTTTAAACAAGGCAACGATAGCCATTTACAAAAGATGATGAAAACCATTTAAACAAGGCTAAGACAACCATTTAAACAAGGCAACTACAACCATTTGGGTCTCTCAAAACCGAGCATAATAGGGGTCGATAATTCTAACCTTTAAAATCCTAATTGGATATTTTTGCAAGCTCCTAGGAAATACATCATAGTCTTCATTGCTCTCACATCTCCCCACAGCTTGCTCGTCTCCTCCAAATCACCTATCTCCTCCCAACGTCTAGGTGACCTCCTTCTTGCTTTTTTTGGAATACCATCCTTTGTTTTCTATCGCTTTCTCTTACGTACCCCCATATTCGATGGCTTGTACACCGCCCTCCTCTTCCTTGAAGAGCGTGCAATTCTTGAGCCCCATCCCTCTTTAAGGTTTCCTTCCAATATTATCCTTACCAGGGTGGCAAGAAATTCTTTTAATCAATATTTCCATCTTTGGAAATCATAGCACCCCCAAGCCATATAACATAGCCTACACTAAAATAGAGGAAGAGGACTTATTTAATATATTTAAATACAAATAGTACCTTCCTATAATAATATCCTTTGGATGATATTTTATTATCATTTAAAATATGCTTCTTCCATTTATAAAACAAAACTCCTTTATTGTTTTAAAAT
Source organism: Wollemia nobilis (assembly GCA_028583015.1). Taxonomy (NCBI): domain Eukaryota; kingdom Viridiplantae; phylum Streptophyta; class Pinopsida; order Araucariales; family Araucariaceae; genus Wollemia; species Wollemia nobilis. The sequence goes on along the minus strand of JAQPPZ010006195.1, from coordinate 5,387,317 downwards.
GATAATTTCTATTTGACTTTAAATGAATTTACATCCTCCATTTAAATTGAAGTTTATAAATGACTCCACCTTGTCATTAAAATAAACTCCTTTAATCTATTTAAATGAATTTTTATTTATCATTTAAATAAAGCTTATTAATGAATTTAAATGCATTTATTTTCATTTAATTAAAATTGCATTCATTCATTTTAAATGATCTTTCATTTATTATTTAGATTTAATCAACTATTCCTCATAATATGATGCTCTACTGTCACTTCAAAATACCCATTTATTTTATGCACATGCATATTTTCAAAATGTTATCCTATTAGATTACAACATTATGTTACTCAAAACATGACGTGATAAGTGATGCAGTAAAGAGCAATCAAATTTACACAATAACAAAGAGGGAGTCTTTCCATCAACCCAATCACCTATCTCAGCCAAAGGTTTTTACGATAGCTACTAGGGTATCAACTAATGCTCAAGGTGATCAATTACCTATGATTATCCCTTTCGATGATGCATGCCTATTTGAAGGTATCTATCCATGTTACCTTCGAGTACCATATTCATCATTTCCCCTGATCTTAAGTACCCTCATTTCTGGTGGATGCTTCTACATTCTCCACCTATGAGCGTACCTGATCCTACACACTTGGAAATATGGTAGTGGTAACATGCCCTTCTAAATAAAATAAACATCATATAGTTGGTTCAGTCGTTTAAACTTGGTATTACGACATCATAGGTTAATACATTTTTTCTTTGTGTCAAATAGTCCGCTAGGGAGGGCCATGACAAGGAAACAACATGACATAGTTGCATCCACTGAAAAAATATCTCCTACACCATACAAACCCAAGTGAAGAAGAAAATTAATAGTGTAGGAGGATGAAGATGAAAGTGCTGAAGAAGTGCCAACTTAGTTAAAGGACACACTGGTTCAAGAATCACCTCATCAAGTGGAAGAATCATTTTAGGAGGCCAAAGAGAATGAAGAGCCATATTCACCACCTGTCATGGATTTTCATATAAGACTTATGATCTAGAAGACCCAATGAAGGCTACAAGGGTGATCATTAAAACCCAACAAATATAAATTGAGAAGGGAAAATTAGCAATTAAGAAAAAAATAGTATATTAATCAATTGTTGCAATAAATAAATGAATTAAAATAAAAAATGGCACAAACTATAAAATTTACCTACAAATCCTAATTATGGAAAGAAAACAGCTACAATTTTGAATGAATTAGTAGAGTAGTTTTTAGAAGGGGCAATACAAGAACATGTCCCACAATTGCCCCATAAAATTGAGCAAGCTATCTTGGAGCAAGAACTTGATAATTCTATTTCTGCCACAGTTGTTGTTACAGTAGAACAACATGTAGAAAAATAGAGTACACCTCAAAAAAATTGATAAGGAGATCATGGATGCTATAGGGAGTCCACATCAAAGAGAGGATACTCCGAAGATGGGCCAATGACAACATTTTCATGAAAATTAAAAAAAAAGCATTTCAAAACTTGTAAATATAGCTCCAAAACATTCCATATTAGCTCTAAAATATTCTAAAGCTAAACAAGATATTCCAAAACAACTTCGAAATGACAAGAAAATGTGCTCAAATGCCAAAATAAAGCTCTAGAACAATAAGATAAGCTAAGCACACCAAAAATTGAAGTCCCTAAAGTTCAATCCACCTCACTACATGTATGCATGACACTTCATGAGGATAAAAATTATTTTTTTACAAGATCTATTCAAATAGTGCAAACTGTAGAAATAGGCATTCAGGTTGAAATGTTATCTAAACATAAAATTCCACCAGTAGTAGTGCATCTTCCAAATATTGTACCATTAGAAAAACACAATGAGGCTATTAGAGTATAGATCACACGCTACCAAGCCCATAAGTTGCGATAACACTAAAACCTGTGGAAAGGTAGAAAAAGAGATAAAAATGTAGAAATTACAGAAATTACAATATTTAAGGATAAAAGACAGAATTAATTATGAATGTTAAAAGTTTAAAAATTAAAGAATTGTAATTTGGAAGTGCAAAATTCAAAAAAATTGTAAGAACTGAAAAAAGTGCAAATATTGTAAAATTGTAGGCCAAGTCCCGAGGAGAAAAAATTTGTTGTGCACAAATTTGTATTGGTAGGGGATGATCAAATCAGAGTTCTAGAGTAGAATATTTTGACATAAGGGAACTATTAGCATGCAAATTAAACCTATTTCAAATTTTCAGCAACATTTTTCAAAAATTGCAAATTTTTTCAGATTTTCATCAATTTTAGCAATTTTTAAAAAATTTCAACAAATTTCAGAATTTTCAAATTTTCATCAAATTCCAACATTTCCAGCAATTTCAGAAATTGGAATATTTCCAACATTATTTTGTAACAATTTTAACACTTTAAACATTTTTCGAAAATTGTAACAATTTTAGCATTTCAACAATTTGGCTGACTGAGGATGTTGTTCAGAAGGCTAGACCTAAATATTTATAAGGCCTACATGAGGGCATGCATCAGGATAAGCAGGGGGAATGGTGAGGCCATAAAATGGCTCATTATTTCAATGTATTTACACATAAAAATGATCTATTTTACCTAAAAATGCCAAGTATTTTAAGAGTTATTTATGTTTATGTTGAAGTTAATGTAGTAAATTGTAGAAAATGATATTTTACTATTCAAATAGGTTTAATGTAATTTTTATGGTTTTTTGCATGATTTTAGTAGTAAAAGTGCATAATAAAAATAGTTAGTAAATAAAGACTTTATGAAATATGATTAGCTCAACATTTTTGAAGTGTTTTTCCACCTCAAATAAAGTTCTTGGTATGAGGTTTCAATAAATCCACGTTGTAGTCGAAATGAAGAAAGAAGACCTTCTAAAAAATAATCTGCAGTTGCCAACAAAATAGGGTAGCAACCTGCAGTTTTAAAGGACAAGTTTTACTACTCAAAATTGATTTGAAAATGTATTGGGAGCATGGAGAAGACTTAGGAAGACTTGACCAAGCACTTGGAAGTGACTCAACACCATTTTCCAACTCATTTCACACCAAAGCATATTCTCACAGAGTGGCAAAGTCAATTAAAAAACAAAATATGCTGAAAATAGTTTTTTTTGCATATTTTTAGGGAGGAAAATAAGAATAATACATGGATGGATGTAACAAATAAAATCTTACCTATTTCCAACCATTTCTCATAATTTTGAGGTATGAATAAATGTACATTTACCTATAAATAAATTCTATCCTAATTCTGGATTGAGTTTGTTTGGAGCAGCATAGGAAATCAGCACACATTTTGATAGCAAATATTTTCTAAAATTTTTCCCCAATTGTAAGTAGAGCATGTTGACTATTTTATTATAAATAATTCTTCTTTACCCCTTTGAAAATTTAGAGAAGAGAAAAGAAAAAAGAATTAGGAAATAAGAATATGCATATGCATATTCTCAGGAAAATGTTATAAATTTGATTATTTTCTATTGTTTGTATGCAATTAATAATTTTGTAGTTTAACCTCTTTTCTTTTGCAATATTTCACCTTTCATTGAGCTTGGATATTGGGCCCACTCTAAGGATTAGTGGAAGGTGTACTAACTTAGTTTTAGAATTTATTTTTTGTATTTTCTTTGTGTTAATTAATTTCCATAGTTTTTATTAAATTTATCATTCTGCTATTTTTGTTATGTTTATCCATCATTTTTATCAACATGTTATGTTTCATTTTTGTTACAGCTGGCTAGTCATACATTATTTTTGTAATTGTCATTTTTTGTTCTGACATTTAATTTTTTTTTTAATCTTAGTTTTCAATTTTAACATTTCATTTCTACAATTTCCAATTTAGCAAATGTAGTTTAGTGATTTTCAATTTCAATATTTTCAATTTCTGCAAATTAGTTAATTTTCCTTTCATGCAAGTGTGAAATTAATGTAGTTTCCTTTCTGCAAATATTTCTAGCTTTCATAGAATAATTTAGTGTCCTAATACCTAAAATTGTAGTTTTAGAGTCTCTAATGTGTATAGCCCTAGGACACCTCCTCGGATTTGAAAATTTGAATTAAATTAATGATGAGAATTGAAAAATCATCAAGTTCTGGGGAGTTATAAGGAATTTTTATACTGATTCAACTAATTTGGCAATGGTGTTTTTCCAAATATAGTGAATGCCCTTTCTTTCTTATTTTAAAATCTATTTTTTTTTCTTTCCAAATATTCCAAGGTAGGATGGTAGAACCCATCCAAACTAGCTACCTAATAAATTGATCAAAAAACCTCATGATTAGGATAATTCCTCCAAATCTATTAAAAAGTAAAAAAATTGGACCATTATAAGTCAAGTAAGATGACCATTCTCCGAAGTAATTGAATGAAACTTGGAGGAAGGACATTTTTCGCAGGACTACCCAAATTGTCAAATTTGTTTCGGCCATATCTCACTCATCTAGACTCGGATTGAGCTGAAATTTTGAGGGTAGATGACTGAAAAACCCTAGAAATTCTCCACCAATTTTTAGATAATTTGGAGCAACATAGATCCTAGCACATCCCTATGTGTGAACGAGATTTTTGGCAAGCGGTTATGCGAGGGTTTCATATGGGTTGAGTGCAAGCAGCTCCAGAGGTTGGTTTTTAGGGCCTTCGGGCCCTAGAGACCAATATTTTTGTGGTTTATGCTCAATATTTTAGTAGGATATGTTGCAGGGGATCCAATATGGGTTAGAAATTTATCTTTCAATATATCATGCTTTGAACTTGAGTGACAATGGCTTCCAATTTGTTGCACAAAAAAAAAGTGAAAACCATACCTTTCCACGATGTCTAGGGCAAGGATTAAAGAGATCACAAAACAAGTTTCAAGCAGTTGATAAAAAAATGACTCAGATCTCAAGTGAATCTGGTGCTAAGGTGCACCCACAAAATAATTCTACTATGAAAACCCCTATCAAGGGTAAGAATTTTGAAGACTCAGCCCCAAAAATAAATTTTAGGGATGCCCTCCGTGGTGGACAGCCTCAACCCAATGCTAATATTAATATTAGGGCTTCCCATAAACCTCTAAGAATTCCTAATATTGATCCCAAGAAAATGGAGTCAGGATGTCTTAAAGCAGTTGATGGAACTCCTATTGTTAAGCTTGATATGGGTAACATTCAGACTGACATTGAAGATTTGGAAAAAAGAGGACTAATTTGTCGGTTCGTGGGTTTTCGTTCGAGCCTATCTGCTTTCAAAGTCTGGGCTGCAAAAATATAGAAAACTAAAGGTGAGTTACAAATATCTATTTATCCAAATGGTTATTTTCTTGTTTTATTTTCTAATAATGAAGATAGAGAGAAAAATTTTCAAGGGGGTCCCTGGTTTTTTGGAAGGGCAGGGCTTTTCATGAAGCCCTGGCATACTAAATTTAAAGCCGAAGAAGATATGCCTTCTATAGCTCCCATGTGGGTTAGAATCTTTGGCCTCCCTATTGAATTTTGGAATCCTACTATTTTTTCTTCAATTGGAAACTCTTTAGGAACTTTTATGATGATTGTTGATTGTACTCAAAATTTTGAACATATTATTTATGCTCGGATTTGTGTTTTAATGGATTTTGACAAACCCCTACCTAAAAATATCACATTACAATTTGGGGAAGACACTTGGGAGCAAGTAGTGGACTATGAGAACATTCCTTTTCATTGTAGAATTTGCCATGAATATGGTCATTTGGCTAGTGCTTGCCCAAATAAAATTCTTGATCAAAAGAAAGAAGATATAAACTCAGGAGGTTTCCAAATGCCTAAGAAGAAGAACACTCAGAAAAAACTAGTTATGAAGGATCAATCAAAGTCATCTGCTAATATGTTTGAAATCCTTTCCACAAATGATGTCCCAAGTGAGGAAGAGGAAATAATGGAAACATAAATCTTAGAAACACAATTTAAAGATGAAGGGAAGAACTTAGAGACAAACCAACAAATCAAAGGTTTTCAATAAAGAAAAAAGGAAGAAAATTTACACAAGAAAAACAATCTTTTAAATGTCAAAACTTCAAATAATATAGGTCCCAATATAGACTCTATTGAACCCTCTAGTAAAATTTTGGTTGTGTACGAGCATTCTTCAAGGTTAGAAGCCATCTCAGATTCAATTGGAGTAAGTCAAGAAATGAGGAAAAAAATCTGAAGATGGATTCTAATCAAAAAGTAGGTCGCAAGACCAATCAATATCATATGGTAAAAGAAGGTGAAAAGCTTGTAGAGGAAGGTAATATTAATGCCCTTCCCAAATTTTTTAGCCCTGGTATTAATGAATATCATCACTTGGAATATTAGAGGACTCAAAGGGAGTCTTTCAAAACAAAATGAAATTAGAAGAATGATTGAGATAAATCATCCACATCTTGTTTTCCTTCAAGAAACAAAGATGTCAATGGAGGATATGGACTCAATTGCCAATAAAATTTGGCCAGCTGGAAAAGTGGTTTCCCTCAGTTCCCAGGGGACTTCTGGTGGCATTGCTTGTCTTTGGGACCCAAAAGAGGTAGTTATTCACCATATGGTTGGCAGTTGGGGTCTTTTGGCTATAGCTATTCAAAGTAGACATTCCAACCAAATTATGCTCTACATTACTGTTTATGCTCCGACTTATTTGGAGGAAAAAAGAAGACAGTGGAAGGATATAACTCATATTATCTCTCATTTTCCTAAAGCTTGGATCTTGATCGGAGGAGATTTCAATACCATCCTCTCTCTGGATGAGAAAATGGGGGAAATAGAAATTTGGACAAAAGCACTGACCTCATGAGCGAATATATTGCAAACCTCCATCTTGTGGACATCCAACTAGATAATGGCCTTATGACTTGGTCTAATAGAAGGTAAGGCTTAGCTTGTATAATGGAGAGATTGGATAGGTTTTTGCTCTCTAAAAATTTCTTAATCCATGGTCACATTCCTAAAGTGAAGACTCTTAACAATGTTGGTTCGGATCATTGGCCAGTCATGGTGGAAATGTGGAAAACCAATGTGAGTTTCTCTCCTTTTTATTTTCAATTAATGTGGCTTAGAGACAGTTCCTTTAGACCTCATGTGCAAAAATGGTGGAAGGAAGGTAAGCCTAGGCATGGGACTAAGATGTTCTGTTTTGCCAAAATACTGCAATACATTAAATCCAAAATCAAGACTTGGAACTGGAAGGAGTTTGGGGATGTTCATAAAAAAAACATGAAGTTATTGCTCAAATTGAAAATTTGAATAAGAAAATATGTTTAGATGGCCTCACAGAGAATAGAAGTGCAGATGAAATTAAACTCACAACTCAGTTAGAGGAATGGGAAAAAAGAGAAGAATTCTTATGGAAGCAAAAATCTAGAATTCAATGGCTCAAAGAAGGAGATCGAAACACAAATTTCTTCCACAAATATCTTCTAGCTCGAAGATCTCACAACTTTATTTCTTCCTTGAAATCAGATTCTGGAGATGTTGTCTATACTTGGGATGGCATGAACTCTATTGTTGTTGATTACTTTTCCAATATTTTTGTTGCTACTCCTCTTGACTCAGCTTCTCAACAAAATGTTCTTCAAGAAATCCCTTCTCTTATCACTTCTAAGGAGAACTCTATTTTGACTACTCCTATTACTATCAATGAGCTTCAATAGGTAGTTTTTAAAATGCAAAAATGGAAAACCCCAGGTCCTGATGGTTTTCCCATTGAGTTCTACCAAGAGTTTTGGGATATCCTTCATGTTGATTTATTAGAGGTGGTGGAAGAAGCTAGGAAAGCCAAAGAAATTTTGAAGGTTATCAATAAAACTTATATTACTCTTGTTCCAAAAGCTCAAGAGGTTGATCATATCTCAACTTTTAGACCTATTGATTTATGTAATGTTCTTCTCAAAATCATTACTAAGATCATGGTAGAAAGGTTGAAGCCTCTTTTGCATAATATTATTTCCCCTGAGAAAGGGGGTTATGTGAAAGGGTATAAAATAGTAGATGAGATAGTTCTTGCTCAGGAAGCCATCCATTCCATGGATATGCAAAAAATCTCCTTCCATGTTCATTCGGTTAGACTTATCCAAAGCTTATGATAGAGTGGATTGGCACTTCCTTATCAAAGTTTTGAGGCAATTTGGTTTCTCTAAGGATTGGATGGATTGGATTATGGGATGTATCTCTTTAGTTTCCTACTTAGTTCTTATCAATGGCAGGCCTTCTCAGTCATTCCCAACTTCTAGAGGTATTAGGCAAGGTGACCCACTATCCCCTTATTTATTCATCATTCTTGTTGAATGCTTGGGTAGGACTATAACCAAAAAGAGGGAAAACAAAACCCTTGAGGGAGTTACCATTGCTCATGGAGCTAGACCTATCTCTCATATTCAATTTATGGATGACTCTACTCTTTTAGGTAAAGCTATAATTAAGGAAGCTTCTAATATTAAGCAAATCATTAGTTTTTTTTCTAAGGCTATTGGGCAGTTGATCAATGAAGATAAATCTAAAGTTATTTTCTTTCATTGCTCTTCCAGACAGGAATCCATGGTCTTGGATAAATTAAGATATAAGAAGACCTCCCTTTCAATCACTTATTTAGGTATTCCCATCAATATTCAAAGGCAAAAAAATAAATATTGGAATTGGTTGTTGGACAAAGTCAAGAAGAAAATTGGAAAGTGGACCAACAGGTGGCTTTCTTGTAGGGGTAGAATCACCTTGGTAAAATCAGTCCTTCAAGCTATTCCTATTTATGTATCTTCCATGTTGAATATCCCAAAGGTTGTTCTTCGAGAACTAGATCAAATCAGTCATTGATTCCTTTGGAGTGGTACTAAGGAGAAAATAAAATGGGCCTTGGTGAAATGGGACACTTTATGTCTTCCTAAGAATGAAGGGGGGTTAGGATTTCGGTCTTCTATTAATAAAAATAAAGCTTTAGTTGCTAAATTATATTGGAGGATGTTGCATAACCCCAATGCTCTTTGGGCCAATAATATTCGTGCTAAATATGCTGAGAACAAAAGTCATGAATACATTGTTCGCTATCAACTTCCTACCAAAGGTTCTCCCATTTTAGTAGTTCTTAATACTGGTGAGGATTTGATAAAGAAAATTTTATTTTGGATCATTCATAATGGTCAACAGGCAATTTTTTGGACATATTCTTGGGATGGTCACAAGCCTTTGATAACTCAGTTTCCTGAAAGGAATGATAATCATATCATTCCAAGCTGCAAGGATCTCAAGTGTTAATAGAAACACCACATTCAACCAAAAAAATAATCTAAAAGCAAATTGACAGAATAAGCTTACAAATAGATATGCAAACAAGAGAGCAATAATATCATATATTAGATCTAAAAATGCAGCTTCCTCTTGTCAGAGTACAATGAAGGTGCCTTGCTTATAGATACAAGGATGATCAACCATAGCAGTAGGATAAATCTAAGGATAAATATCCACCGTACAAAAGGAATAAGTGATGGTCCATAGATCTGTAACCGTTATGGGAGAAATAATATCAACCCTCAAGATTTCACCCCTTGGAATAGTCAAACCTAAAAATATCCCCATAATATCTAAGAAATAAATATGTAACATCTCATAATATCTAAATAAGATAAATGATATATCCACACATAAGTGGGTGGGGAAAATACATGGAATAACTAAATAAAAGGAAATAAATAACCTAGGTGAATATGAGCTAAGGTAAACAACATACTCTAACACCCCCCCTCAAGTGAAGCTAGGTGCCAAAAAGTTAAGTGGCATATCCATAATATGAGTCCTAGAACAAGTCTTGATTAGGTACTCATGTATAATGTGTATCCAGAAGCTCTTGAACCAGAAGGTAGAAAACCATGTGGAAAAAACCATCCAGCTAGAAAGAGAAGAAAAATTAGGAATGAATCCAAGGAGTTCTCGCAATACCCCCTAGGATGAAGAGCTCCATGAAGAAGTCCTATGAATAAGTGGATGCCTCTACGATGAACAATGTGTCTCCCATGAGGAAGAAAGTAGCCATGAAGCATCCGTCGAATGTCTTCCCACTCCAAGTGAGTGTGATAATATGGGAACAAAATGTAGAATGATGACATAGAATCCTTCAAACTGAGCTGAAGTGAAGAATATGTCAACAATGAAGTATGAAATGAATATCCAAGAATGTAGAAGCCCAAACCAACACCAAAATAGGGTAGAATATAGTCCCAATAAATATCCAAAATATCAATATGCACAAAACCATGAGTGTGCAAAAGTGTAAGAGATGTTTGAAGAGCATCCATCAAGGAAGAATCACCAATGTACTACTGCATAAGTGATGATGAACCCATGGAAGCAGCAAGAGAAATAAGTGGAGGCTTAGAAGCTTCACAAGAATCAACATGGTCTTCGGGATCTCCAAGTGAGAGTCCAACTGAAGACAAAATATTTGTATCCAACTCTTGTATAAGTAAATTATCCAATATGAAATAAATAGGAGAAGAAAATGGTGGACAAGGTGGCTCACTCAAATAAGGAGGGCACACCAAAAAAGGGTCCACAAAGGAATAATTACATGGAGGAGATACAATGTATACATCATCATAAAATAAATGAGTGAGCTCCTCATACATAAGATAAGTATGGAGATGTATCCTGTAAAATATCTGAAGCAGGTACTATAGCATCAACCTCATCATCCAAAACATCATGAGATAGTTATGTCCTCCATGCAAGCAATAGTAATAGAAGGTGCCTTGGGTAAAAACTTTATTTTTAACATATGATAAGCAAGGTGCGGTGTATTCTTGTGAACTCCAATAAAATTTTGAAGCTCCTCACAAATTGAATAATAAAGCATGCTAGAGATCCTTAAATTTTTCATGAACCATATCTTATAATCCTTATCCTTCACCATTGGTTTAGTTTTTGGAGTTATGAACAAAGGATCCAAAACTTCACTCTTTTTTTTATAGCAAAAAACCCCTTGCAGATCCGCATTTGTCTGATAGACCACGAACAGGGGGTTCTACACCGTCAAAGTCACCCGAGGGTCGCACCCGACCCTGCTCGCACCAACATTATCAATTGGATTTTGGATACCCAATTCAGCTTTTTGGTAGGGTGGATATTTGAATTTGGGACCTCCATTGGAGGATTGCCCTCTCCTCTCCAACTCACCTACAACACCTGGGTGATCCAAACCTTCAATTTGACATAAAGAACAAAGTACCTTAAACCATGCTTAAAAATTTTTAGCATTTGCCTCTATGCTAAGTTTAAAAAAGGAAGTTTCCAAGATGTCCTCAAAAGTAGAAGAGCCCCTCCCCCCCCTAAATCAAATGCAATTATAATGTGAAAGGTCTAGTGTGATGTAACAAGGTGGTCCAAAATACCACAAAATCACATCAATGCACAAATGAAGCCTCTAAACTCTGAAAAGTCTCCAAAGGAATTACCAAAAGAATCTCCTTCAAACTAAGTGCCTCAATGAGGAATATTGGCACAAGAGGATGCACCACAACAAAGCAAGGGAAGTCAAAGATAAAGGACTCCTCAAGCACAACAATGTGTAGTCTCCACCAATAATGAACACCAAGTAATCTAATCACAAAGTTCTAAACTAAGTGGACAAACAAAAAATGAATGAATATGGGACTTTATAACAATAGTCCATATACCGGGTCAAGTGCAAAACCCTTTTTCACAATGCAATATTGAGAGTGCAGTCATAAAATTATTATAACTGTCTAAATACAGATTCAAAAAATCTAAAATTTTACAGACATCAGAAAAATGCTTTTACAGGCCTGGTAAAAAAATTGCTAAGTAACTCCCAAATATTTCTCATGAAATGATGAGTTTACCAAACATAGTAAAATCACTGTAACTATCAGAATACAACTATAAAATGTTTTGCAAAAAATAAGAATTTATGATGAAGATATATGTAGATTACTAAAACATTGTAGGTTTTCGTAAAATCAAGATATATTGAAGAATACTAATCCAAATGAGCTGGAATTTTGGTCACAACTCAAATGAATGCATATACATACCTCCTAAAACATTTGTGAAAAAATGGCATTTATGGCAGGAGATACATGCAAAATATAAAAATGGGCTGGGTTGGTGACCCTGCCAAAAAGGAAAATGCTCAAGAAAAAAATGCTTAGGACAGATCCAAGGGAATGAGGCTATTGCAGTATGGGCAGAAGAGATTTTAGGAGGTTGGTGATGATCTTACAATGGAATGAGTGACACAAAATGGCCAAAAAACTCCACCAAGGACCTGATCACAAAAATTGAAGCTTCCACACCATTCTTCGAACCTACAAGAGAAACAACTACACAACACTCACAAATGGATGACTGCAATACTTATTGCTCTAATGTCATGAAAGGAATGATAATTAGATAATTCCAAGCTACAAATATCCCAAGTGTTAAAAAAAATGCCACATTCAACCAAAACAAGAATCTGAAAGCAAATTGATAGCATAAGCTTACAAATAGATATGCAAATAAGAGAGCAATAATATCATATATTAGATCTAAAAATGGAGCTTCTTCTTCTCAGAGTACAATGAAGGTGCCTTGAGTATATAAGCAAGGATGATCAACCATAGTGGTAGGATCAAGCTAAGGATAAATATCCACCATACAAAAGGAATAAGTGATATGGTCCATAGATATGTAACCGCTATGGGAGAAAGAATATCAGCCCTCCAAATGTCACCCCTAGGAATAGTCAAGCCTAAAAATATCCCCATAATATCTAAGAAATAAATATGTAACATATCATAATATCTAAATAAGATAAATGAAATATCCACACATAAGTGGATGGGGAAATACATGGATAACCTAGGTGAACATGAGCTAAGGTAAACAACCTACTCTTACATTTCCCGGTTGGAGGCCTTGGATAGAGGAGCTTCACCAAGCTAATTGGATTAAGGTGGCTAATTATTGTTAGTACCATACTAGTAATTCAAAGGTTGGTAGATATTGGATCCCTATTGAGTACTGACCTATTAAAATACCATAAATAAAAAGACAAGATATCCAAGGCATCCTTCATATGTGATCTCTCTCTTGGTCCCATGAAAAATATTTTTTTGGATGGAACAACACTACTAAGGGTGAGTATTCAGTTGCTCAAGGTTATTTGATCTTATGCCATAATAATCCCAACCAATATTATGATATATTTTCTCATTTGTGGGCTCAAAAGTTCTGGCCTAAGGTGAGGTTCTTTACTTGGCTTTTATTGCATCGTAGGGTGCTTACTGGTGAGAAACTTATGAATCATGGTTTTCATGGCCCTTTTAGATGTGAAATGTGTGAAGAGAATGTAGAAAATATCAATCATATTTTTATTGAGTTTAATTTAGACTCTGAGCTATGGAGGATAATGGCCACTTTTGAACAACTTTGGAGGGATTGGCTTGAACAACTGGGTGTTGATCATTTTACTAGGCAGTTAGTTTGGATGGGTTCTACCATTCTTCTTTGGAATATATGGAATGAATGGAACATAAAAAAATTTAATCAAGATAGGAAGGATATTCACTATATTTGGAAAAATACCATAGCCAACTTAGTTGAATAAGTCCATCAACTCCTTAATCATTCCCAAAAATCCCACCAAATATGGGATCAAGTGATGCAAAGATTGAATATTAAATCTTCTAAGGGCAACCATATTAAAGGGAATGTGAACATTTGTAATATGGATAGGACAAGAAATTGACAACCACCTCCTAAGGATTTTGGAAAAGTCAATACTGATGGAGCCTCTAGAGGGAACCCTAGAAAATCCAGTGTAGGAGGAATTGGTAGACTTTTATATGGCTCCTTGGTTTTTACTTTTTATGATAATTTGGGTATTATTTCCAATAAGCTTGTTGAGGGGTATGGTATCCTTAGAGGACTTCAAGAGGCTACTAATATTGGATGGGAAAAGGTGTTATTTGAGTCTAAATATCAAATCATGATTAATATTTTGAAGACTCCTAAGAATCATAAGCTTGATTAGAGAATAAAAAGAATTATTGAGAAGAATCAATCAATCTAGATGGGATTTTTGAAAGTTGATTACAATCACACGGTTAGAGATCAAAACAAGAGTGTTGATGCTTTAGCTAATTGTTCTTTGGACGAAGGTGATCTTACTTGTTATGGCCACCCTCCTGGATGGTGGGCGTCACAAATAAATGAAGCTCTTCTTTATATCATTTCTTTGGATGGCTCCAATTTTGAAGGTACCTAGTTTCTTCTTGCTTTATTTTTGCTTCTCTTTGGTTTGATCAGGTTATTTTAGTTCCCTAGCTCAAACTATTCTTTCTTTTGTTTCCTCTATTTATTCTTGCCTTAAAATTTGTCTGGTCTAGAAAGGTCATTGTTATGTTTATTTATTTTATTATTTTTTAGTTTCTTATGGTGTGTGCGTTCTTTTTTTTTATTTTGTTTTTGTGTTATTTGTGTTTTTTTTTTGTTGTTCTTGTGTTTTTTTTTTTTTGTTTTTGTCATTATTGTTCTTGTGTTCCCATATGTTTGTGTTAATTCGTGGTTTTATGTGTGAGTATTTTCTATGTTTTTTGTTTTTGTTTATTTTCTTTTGATTGGTTGTTTTTTATTTTTATTTTATTTTTTTAATTTTTTAGGTTTTGGTTGTTTTTATTTTTCATGTTTTTTTTGTTGTCTTTGTAGTGTTATGTTGTTTTTGTCATGTTTGTGTTTTGTTATGTTGTTGTTGTGTTTTTTCTATGTGGTTCATGTTGTGGTTTTTTTCTTTATATTATTGTGTGTGTGTTTGGTTGTGCTTTTATTTTTGACATAATCAAGGAGCATGTTTTTTTATTTTATTTTATTATTTTTATTGTTAATTATTTATTTATTTTTTAAAATGTTTTTGTGTGTTTGTTTGCTTCTTGAGTATGTCAAATGTGGTAGGTGAGGTTCGAGTCCTAGGTGATTTTTGTGGAATGGATACCCCTGCCTCCTTTGGTGTTACCCAAAAGTGGCATCACTTCTGGGATGTTTTCCACAAAAAAAAAGATGACCATTCTCCTCCATAGATCAGAGGCTAAGGTACACTCAATAAAAGTATGGATAAGATTTTCCACACTCTCTCCACATATTTTACATCTAAATGGGCCATGAAAACCATGTTTCATAAGTTGCTCACCATTAAGCACCCTACAATGCAATAAAACCATGTAAAGAACCTTAACTTAGGCTAGATATTTTGATCCCACAACTGAGTATATATGTCATATGATTCGTTGGGATTATTATGGCATAAGTTCAAATAACCTTGAGGAATTGCGTACTCACCCTTAGTAGTGTTGTTTCATCCAAAAAAGTCTTTATCATGGGACCAAGAGAGAGATATCATATGAAGGAGTCTTTGAATGTATTTTCTTTACTATTCTGGCATTTGAATAGGCCACTCTCAATAGGGATACAATATCTACCAACCTTTGAATTACCAATATGATACCGATAGTATTAGCAACCTATATCCAGTTAGCTTGATGAAGCTCCTCCATCCAAGGCCTCCAATTAGGAAAATAAGTTATCAAAGGTTGGTGACCATACCAATAATCTATCAAAAAATTTACTTATTGATCATTATGGATGATACAAAATAACATTTTCTAAAACAAATCCTCAATAGTCTTAAGAACCACTAAAATAGGAGAACCTTTGGTAGGAAATTGATAGCGAACAAGATATTCGGGACTTTTGTTATCATCATATTTAGCATGAAGGTTGTTGGCCCAAAGAGCATTGAGGTTATGCAAAATCCTCCAATACATTTTAGTAGCTAAATCCTTATTTTTAGTAATAGCAGACCAAAAATCTAACCCCCCTTCATTCTTGGAAAGGCATAAAATATCCCATTTCACCAAGGCCCATTTTATTTTCTCCTTAGTACCACTCTAGAGAAACTAATGATTTATTTGATCTAATTCTCAAAGAACAACTTTTGGGATATTAAACACAATAGAAACATAAATAGGTATAACTTGAAGGATTGATTTTACCAAGGTAATTATGCCCTGAATTGAAAGCCACCTATTGGTCTACTTTCTAATTTTCTTCTTAACTCTATCCAACAACCAATTCTATTCTTTCGTTTTCTATATTTGAATATTGATAGGAATGCCTAAATAAGTGATTGGAAGGGAGGTGTTATTATATTTTAATTTATCTAAGACCATGGATTCTTGTCTAGGAGAGCAATAAAAAAATGACTTTAAATTTATCTTCATTGATCATTTGCCTAGTAGCATTAGAAAAATAGCTAATGATTTGCTTTATTTAGAAGCTTCCTTAACTATAGATTTTCCTAATAGAGTAGAGTCATCAAAAAATTGAATATGTGAAATAGTCCTAGCTCCATGGGCAATGGTAACTCCTTCAAGGGTTCTATTTTCTCTATTTTTGGTTATAGTTTTGCCCAAGCATTCAACAAGAATGATGAATAAATAAGGGGAGAGGTGGTCACATTACCTAATACTTCTAAAAGCAAGGAAAACTTGAGAAGGCTTGTCATTGATAATAATAGAGTATGATACCAAAGAGATACATACCATATTCTAGTCCATCCAATCATAAGATAATCCAAATTGCCTTAAAACTTTGACAAGGAAGTGCCAATCCACTCTATCATAAATTTTAGATAAGCCTAAACGAATGAACATAGATGGAGATTTTTGTATTTCTATGGAATGGATGACTTCCTAAGAAATAACTATCTCATCCATTATTTGATGTCCTTACACATAACCTCCTTGTTTAGGGAAAATAATCTTATGCAAAAGAGGTTTCAATATTTTTGCCATGATATTTGTAATGATTTTTAGAAGAAAATTACATAAAGCTATAGGTCTAAAAGTTGAGATATGATATGACTCTTAAGATTTATGGACAAAATATATATAATTTTTATTGTTAACCTTCAAAAATTCTTTGGATTTCCTAGCTTCTTTGACCACCTCTAATAAATCAGCATGAAGGATATCCCAAAAATATTGACACATAACCTCCTTGTTCAGGGAAAATAATCTTATGCAAAAGAGGCTTCAACCTTTCTACCATGATCTTTGTAATGATTTTGATAAGAACATTACATAAAGCTATAGGTCCAAAATTTGAGATATGATATGCCTCTTAAGATTTTTGGACAAGAGATATATAAGTTTTATTGTTAACCTTCAAAAATTCTTTGGCTTTCCTAGTTTCTTCCACCACCTCTAATAAATCAGCATGAAGAATATCCTAAAAATCTTGATAGAACTCAATAGGAAAACCATCAGGACCTAGGTTTTTTCATTTTTGTATTTTAAAAACCACATGTTGAAGCTCATTAATAGTAATTAGAGAAGTCAAAATAGAGTTATCCTTAGAATTGATAAGAGTAGGTATGGCTTGAATACTATTCTATTGAGAAATTGAGTCAATAGGAGTAGTAGCAAATGGAATGGAAAAGTAATTGACAACAACAGAGTTCATGCCATACCAAGTGTGGATAACATCTCCAAAATAAGATTTTAGGGAAGAAACGAAGTTGTGAGATCTTTGATATAGAAGAGATCTATGGAAGAAATATATATTTCGATCTCCTTATTTGAGCCATTGGATCCTAGAGTTTTGCTACCATAAGAGTTCTTATATTTTTTCACATTTCTCTAATTGAACAATGAGTCTAAGTTCATATGTACTTCTACTCTTCTTAAGGACATCTAAACTGATTTTCTTACTCAAATTTTCTATTTGAGCAATTAATTCATGTTTTTTTTGTTGGACATCTCCAAATGTCTTCCAATTTCAAATCTTGATTTTGGATTTAATGTATTGTAACATTTTGGTAAAACAAAATATCTTAGTCCCATACCTTGGTTTATCTTCCTTCCACCGTTGCTACACTCAGGGTATGAAGGAACTATCTCTAAGTCACATTTACTAAAATTGAAAAGGTGAGAAACTCACATTGGTTTTCTAAATTTACACCATCTAGCCAATGATTCTAACCAACATTGTTAAGAGTATTCACCTTAGGAATATTACAATGGATTAAAAAATCATCAGAGAACAAGAACCTATCCAATCTCTCCATAATACAAGCTAAGACTTACCTTCTATTAGACCAAGTAATAATGCCATTATCTGGATTTATATCCACAAAATGAAGGTTTACAATATATTCACTCATGAGGTGAGCGTTTTTGTCCAAATTTCTATTTCCCCTCATTTTTGTTGAAAATTTTGAGTATATTGTTGTCATTGATGTCAAAGAATTGATGTCATAGGTTGATGAAATTGGTTATCATTGATTTAAAATATAGCTTGGTATGGAAAATATAAGGCTTATAAGTTGGTTAAATATACAAGGCAAAGTTCATCCCAATGCAAAGAAATTGATAAAAAAATTAAGGTTATAATATTTATTTTAAATATTATAAGCCAAATAGGTTTGGGATAAAGTTTTACATGTTTGGTTAAAAGGTTGAAGATCTATTTTAAAGACCATGCTGAAAGCAAGTGATTAAGGCTTAAAAAGAAATAATATTTTAATATTTTAATATTATAATATTAGGGGTAAAATTTTGAAGCCAAATATTTAATAATATTAAGTTTATTATAATATTTTATATTTTTAAACCTAATATGGGTTTTGGTGCCAACATTTTTAAATATTTCAAATAAAACCTATAAAGTACCAACGTCAAGAAATAAAAGGGAAATCCATATTAATATGGATTTAATTTATGCATTAAGAAAAAGTGGTGATTCAAATGGTATTGGTATTCGATATTCCTGCATGTGCAAATCATGAGAAAAGAAAGGACAAATTTTAATTTAAAAAGGAGGAGGTTTCATGGTCGAATAAATAGAGTATCATGAGGCTTTATTCTCAACCAGGTGGCTGGCCTAGGGCAGACTGGGTAACGCTAAGGCACAGGGCAGGCAACAGGTCATGAGGTCAAAACTTGACAATGACAATTTTGATATTTTGATAATCAAGGAGGTTTTGCGGAGGTGTTAAAATATACAACGTGCATATTTGGTTCTATGTGGGCAGTTGGCCTAGTTGAAGCCCAAGTGGAACTAATGCACTGATAGGCAAGAGGTTTCGTGGTTGATTCCCACCCGTGGCAGCTATGGTAAGTGAAAATAAATTTTTTATTAGTGACTAAGGTTGAAATATTAAGAGCCTAAGTTGTGGTTGATTATTGTGTGCTATTGGAATTAGGAATTTATAATGGAAATACATTTTTTTTTTTACCATTATTTTAGAAGGAAATAAAAATGGAAAATTGCAGTTAATTTTTCAAGTATTATTTTGTGGAGTAATAAGATAATTAGTGGTAAATCAATTTGTGGGTGTATTTTTGAAATATTTAAAGTGGGATATAAAAGGTATTGTTGAAATATTTAAAGTGGGATATAAAAGGTGTATAATGTGATTATTTGTAATACTTGTTTTAGTTTTGAAGGGCTTGGTTCATTATTTGATGTTTTATTTTGAGAAACTAAGAGAGTTATAGAGCATTGGTTTGGAACAAAATTGTGGACACATTTTGAGAAGGTTTTCAAATATATGAAAAGGTTTTGTGCTAATTATTTTTAAGTTGCAAAACATAATATTTTGAGACTGGTATTTGAGGGCACATGTTCATAAAGCATTTTACGGTATGGTGGTTCAACTTTTTATCTAGGTGGTTGTGTTTTGAGAAAGTAGTTTTGAGATGGAGTTAAAACGGTTGATAGGTATGCATTGGTGGAAATATTTGTATTAGGGTTTGAGACCTACATGTGCATTATTGTTGAATGAAATTGGAAGAAATTGCATTAGGGTTTGAGACCTACATGTGCATTATTGTTGAAAGAAATCTGAAATACTTGTGTTAGGGTTGAGACCAAGTTTGTACATCATTGTGAAATATTTTGTGCAATGGTTTGAAATATATTTAAAGTAATTGTGAAGTGTTTGAGATCAATCTTGTGAAGGAAATTTGTGCATTAGTGTGGTTGATCCTTGAGAGAAAATTTTTAAGAAAGATAGACCAATTTTGTGAAGCAAATTTATACACTAGTTTGATTTGATTTGAAAGGGATTTTGCAAGAGGTAGAGATTGGATTGGATGAATGCAATATTTGTGAATTCGAAGAACATATTGGGTTTTTGATAGTGCATATCATTCTCTATATGTTCCATAGGTTAAATGAATTCTAGGTAGAATATGTCTGAATTACCTAGTTGAAGAAAGCATTTATGAAAGAGATATAAGCATTTGTTTGTATGCAAGATTTGGAAATATTTGAGCAGGTTTAGTGAGCATATTTGAGTAAGTATTGTGAGAAGACTTGGATAAGCTTTGAGGTAGATTTGAGCAAGTATTGTGAGAAGAATTGGAGTAACTTTGATGTATATTTGGGTAAGTCTTGTGAGAAGACTTGTAGCAATTTTGGGGTAGATTTGGGCAAGTCTTGTGAGAATACTTGGAGTAGATTTGAGGTAGAATTGAGCAAGTCTTGTGAGAAGACTTGGAGGAAATTTGAGGTAGATTTGGGCAAGTCTTGTGAGAAGACTTGGAGTAGCTTTGAGGTAGATTTGGGTAAGTCTTATGAGAAGACTTGGAGCAACTTTGAGGTATATTTGAGCAAGTCTTGTGAGAAGACTTGGAGTAGCTTTGAGGTAGATTTGAGCAAGTCTTGTGAAGACTTGAAACAACATTGAGATATATTTGTGAGTAGAGTTAGAGCAGATTTGTGCTAGCCTTGTGATGAGGTTTGGTGCAAATTTGAGATAGAGTTGAGAGCAAGCTTTGGAGTAGACCAGAGTAGAGGGGATATATTTTCCCTATGGAGAGAGATCCACAAACCATAGCAGAGGGGGTAGAGTTCTCCTATGGATAGATATCCACAAACTAAAGCAGAGGGGATAGAGTTCTCCTATAGAGAGAGATCCACAAACTAGAGTAGAGGGGATAGAGTTCTCCTATGGAGAGAGATCCACAAACTAGAGTAGAGGGGATAGAGTTCTCCTATGGAGAGAGATCCACAAACCAAAGTAGAGGCAATAAATTTCTCATGTGGAGATAGATCCACAAACTAAAGCAAAGGGGATAAAGTTATCCAATCGAGATATATCCATAAACCAGAGTAGAGGGGATAAATTTATCCTATGGAAAGATCCATAAATGAGAGCAAAGGGGATACATTTCTTATATGGATAGAGATACACAAACCAGAGGGATAGAGTTCTCCTATGGAGAGAGATCCATAAACCAAAGTAGAGGGGATAGAGTTCTCCTATGGAGAGATATCCACAAACTAGAGTAGAGTGGATAGAGTTCTCCTATGGAGAGAGATCCACAAACTAGAGTAGAGGGGATAGAGTTCTCCTATGGAGAGAGATCCACAAACCAGAGTAGAGGGGATAGAGTTCTCCTATGGAGAGAGATCCATAAACTAGAGCAGAGGGGATAGAGTTCTCCTATGGAGAGAGATCCACAAACTAGAGCAAAGGGGATAGAGTTCTCCTGTGGAGAGAGATCCACAAATCAGATCATTGGGGATTGAGATCTCCTTTGGATAGAGGTCCATAAACATTGTAATAGGGAATTGATTCCCAAGAGATTTATTGAGAAAATTTAGAAGAAATATTTTCTTCATGGATGTAACCCACATTGGGTGAACCATGTTAAATTTGTATCTCTCATGTGTGTGATGATTTGTGCATTGCTTTGATTACTGCTATTGATATTGCAATTGATAACATTGGATAATATTGTTTGGGAAAGAAAAGTAGAAGTTGATCTTATACTGTTCACCCTACCTCTCAGTATAAGCTTGTGTTCTTCAATTGGTATTAGAGTAGGTTCCTTCGAAAAAGTCTAACAACTTGAAGGAAGATATTACAGGAATACATATGACATCTCAGAGTGGATCTTCATCAAAAAAGGCTCCATTGTTCGATGGGAACAATTATGCTTTCTAGAGTATAAGGATGAAGAATTACTTGATGGCACAAGGATATGAGACATGACAATCTGTTGAGGATGGGTTCACACCTACAACTACTCCTCCCATAGATAAGTATGGTAAGCATTTACATGTGAATAATGCCAAGGCTATGAATGGAATCTTAAGTGGATTATATGAAGCAGAATTTGTGAAAGTTATGCAATGCAAATCAAAAAAAGATATGTGGGACAAATTGAAGCAAACATATGAAGGAGATAACAAGGTCAAGTTGGCAAAACTACAAAACCACAAGAAAAGGTTTGAATATTTGAATATGGAAGATGAGGAAGATATTGCTAAATACTTACTTCGTGTGGATGAGGTTGTTAATACCATGCGTGGACTTGGATTCAAAATTGAAGACTCCAGTGTTTCTTAGAAAGTATTAAGATCACTCCCTATAAGGTATGATGCAAAGGTTTCAGCTATAGAAGAGATGAGAGATATTGATAAGTTGACTATGGATGAGTTACATGGAATTATCATAGCTTATGAGATGAGAATAGTAAAGGATCACAATTCCAAGAAAGAGGTAACTTTCAAAGCTTCAAAGAAGACAAAATATAAGAAACCAAAATCAAGTGGTGAGTCAAGTAGTAATGAAGAAGCTAACTATGTGAGAAGAAACAAGGACTCAAGAAATCACAAAGGTATGAAGACTGTGAAATGTTTTAATTGTGGTAATTTTGGTCACTATGCATCTAATTGTCCACAAGTCAGAAGCAGTAGTAGTGAAGAGAAACATGATCATAATAAAAAGGAAGAAGGAAAATTCAGGCATGAAAAGAAAAACAAGTATGGTCAAGGCAAGCATGAAAATAAGTTCTTTCAAAGGCACAAGAAGAGTTTCTATGTTAACAAGGCAAGTAATGCTTCAAGTGATAGTGATGAAAGACACTCAAATAGTGAAGAATAAGAGATTCTATTTTTGGCAATAGAAGAGGAAGAAAATGCTCCTGTTGAAGATAAAGTCGAAAAGTATGAAGATGCTCTTGAAGACCAAGAAGTAGAGAAAGATTCAGAAAATGAAGAGGAAGGCACAGTTGATATAGAAGAAGAACTTATTGTTTCTCTCAGAGAGTTGAAAATAGTTAGAAATCAGAATTCAAGACTAAAGGCTCAAGTTCAAGAACATGAGGAAGAAAAAGAAAAGCTTCTACAAGACTTGAAAAACTCAAAAGCTAAGGCAAGGAGATTTAAAGAGGTCATGGTTGAAAATTTAGAGGTAAAAGAGTTAGAATGTGAAATATTAGAACATGAGGTAGTTTCTCTAAGGATGGAAGTGAAATATTCTAAGGACAAGCTACATAAGTTTGGGAAAAGTTCAAAAAACTTTGGATAAAATTATCAATGCACAAAGATCTTCATCTATCAAAATAGGATTTGGTTTTGAAGAAGGACAAGGGAAACAAGAAGAAGGGTCAAGCTCAAGCTCAAAATAAGAGGAAGTTTCAGAGGAAGAGAGTGAAGAAGAAATTAAGACTTATGCGGATAAGTTGAAGAATAGAAGCTTCACTAAGAAAGGAAACAATGCACAAACAAGAAACATGGATCATCATAGAGAAGGAAAAGAAAGGACTAAGAGAATAGAGGTTTCAAAACAAGATTTTTTCAAAGGGCATTGTTTTTCATGTAATAATTTTGGTCACAAGGCTATGCATTGCAGGGTTCATGGAAAAAAAGGAGTATGGTTTCACTAAGAGGAATTTCAACTCATTCAAACATGGACATCTCTTTCAAGGGTATTGCTACTCTTGTAATCACTTTGGTCATAAATCGATCCACTATAAGGTTCATGATAGAAATGATTATGGCTTCACCAAGAGGAACTTCAAGATATTTACACCTTCCAAGAACTACAACATTAAGTGTTACAAGTGTAATAATCTTGGGCATAAGGCCAAGTGGTGTAGAACAGAGTTTCCAGAACTTCCAGAGACAAGCAAGAATAGGGACACTCAAAAGGATCAAAAGGGTATGGCTACAAAAATGTTGAAAAAGAAGGTTGAGGAAGAAAAAGAGCATTGTATGTTGGGAGTAGAGATACTCCCACCCCAAAATTAATCACCTAAAGGAGAGGAGGTGGGGAGGGGGCTGAGCTAAGAGTCTTATATTTAGCCCCAAAGGAGTCCCTTTGCCATTGATTTCAAAGGAGGAGATATTTGAGTAAGGGGGAGAGCATTCAATCAGGGGGAGAAGATTTGGAATCCAGTGGTAGGAAAATGAATTTTTAGAAAGGGTTGCCATCAATGACAAAGGGGGAGATTGTTGGAAATTTTGAGTATATTGTTGTCATTGATGTCAAAGGATTGATGTCATAGGTTGATGACATTGGTTTTCATTGATTTCAAATATAGCTTGGCATGGCAAAAAGATAAGTTTTATAAGTTGGTTAAATATGCAAGGTAAAGTTCATCCCAATGCAAGGAAATTGATAAAAAGGATAAGGTTATAATATTTATTTTAAATATTATAAGCCAAAGAGGTTTGGGATAAAGATCTAAGTGTTTGGTTAAAAGGTTGAAGACCCTAGTTTAAAGACCATGCAAAAATAAAGTGACTAAGGCTTAAAAGAAAATAATATTATAATATTTTAATATTATAATATTAAGGACAAAAGTTTGAAGCCAAAGGTTTAAATAATAAAAATTTATTATAATATTTTATATTATAATTTAAACCCAAGATGGGTTTTGGTGCCAAAATTTTTAAAGGTTTCAAATAAAACCTATAAAGCACCGACGTCAAGAAAGGAAGGAGAAATCCATATTAATATGGATTTAATTTATGCATTAAGGTAATGTGGTGATTTGAATTGATATGGTATTCGATTTTCCTGCATGCGTGAATCGTGAGAAAAGAAAGGACGAATTTTAATTTTAAAAAATGAGGTTTCATGGTTGAATAAATAGAGGATCGTGGGGTTTTATTCTCAACTAGGTGGTTGGCCTAGTGACGGATTGGGTAGCGCTAAGGCATAGGGTAGGTAGCAGGTCGTGAGGTCGAAACTCGATGGTGATAGTTTTGATGTTTTGCTAAGCAAGGAGGTTTTGCAAAGGTGTTAAAACATACATGCATATTTGGTTCTATGTGGGCGGTTGGCCTAGTGGCAACCCAAGTGGTACTAGTGTGTTGGCAGGTAGGAGGTTTCATGGTCAATTCCCACCTGCGCAATTGTGGTAAGCGAAAATATTTTTTTATTAGTGACTAAGGTTGAAATATTAAGGGCCTAAGTTGTGCTTGATTATTGTGCGCTATTGGACTTAGGGAGTTATAAGGGAAATAAATATTTTATTTTTGCCATTGTTTTAGAAGGAAATAAAAGGGGAAAATTGCAGTTAATTTTTGAAGTATTATTTTGTGGAGTAATAAGGTAATTAGTGGTAAATCAATTTGTGGGTGTATTGTTGAAATATTTAAAGTGGGAGATAAAAGGTGTATAATGTGCTTTTATTGTTTGTAATACTTGCTTTAATATTGAAGGGCTTGGTTCATGATTTGATGTTTTATTTTGAGAAACCAAGAGAGTTATAGAGCATTGGTTTGGAACATAATTGTGCACACATTTTGAGAAGGTTTTCAAATATATGAAAAATGTGTTGTGCTAATCCTTTTGAAGTTGCAAAATATATTATTTTTGAGATAGGTATTTGAGGGCACATCTTCATCAAGCATTTTGAGGTATGGTGGTTCAACTTTTTATCTAGGTGGTTGTGTTTTGAGAAAGTAGTTTTGAGGTGGAGTTAAAAGGGTTGATTGGTATGCATTGTTGGAAATATTTGCATTAGGGTTTGAGACCTACATGTGCATTATTTTTGAATGAAATTGGAAGCAATTGCATTAGGGTTTGAGACCTACATGTGCTCTATTGTTGAAAGAAATTTGAAATACTTGTGTTAGGGTTGAGACCAAGTTTGTACATCATTGTGAAACATTTTGTGCAATGGTTTGAAAATACATTGAAAGTAATTTTGAAGTGTTTGAGATCAATATTGTGAAGGAAATTTGTGCATTAGTGTGGTTTATCCTTCAGAGCATGTTTGCAAGAAAGATAGACCAGTTTTGTGAAGTAAAGGTATACACTAGTTTGATTTTATTTGAAAGGGATTTTGTAAGAGGTAGAGATTGGATTGGTTGAATGCAAGATTTGTGAATGTGAAGAACATATTGGGTTTTTTATAGTGCATATCATTCTCTATATGTTCCAGAGGTTAAATGAATTCTAGGTAGAATATGTCTGAATTGCCTAGTTGAAGAAAGCATTTTTGAAAGAGATATAAGCTTTGTTTGTATGTAATATTTGGAAATATTTGAGCAGGTTCAGTGACAAAATTTGAGGTAGATTTGAGCAAGTCTTGTGAGAAGACTTGGAGCAGCTTTGAGGTAGATTTGAGTAAGTCTTGTGAGAAGACTTAGAGCATATTTGAGGCAAATTTGGGCAAGTCTTGTGACAAGACATAGAACAACATTGAGGTATATTTGGGCAAGTATTGTGAGAATACTTGAAGCAGCTTTGAGGTAGATTTGAGCAAGTCTTATGAGAAGTCTTGGAGTAGATTTGATGCAGTTTTAGGAAAGTCTTGTGAGAAGAATTGGAGCATCTTTGAGGTAGATTTTGGCAAGTCTTATGAGAAGACTTTGAGCAAATTTAAGGTATATTTAAGCAAGAATTGTGAGAATATATGGAGTAAATTTGAGGTAAATTTGAAAAGTTGGAGCAAGTTTGAGGTATATTTGAGCAAGTCTTGTGAAGACTTGAAACAACATTGAGATAGATTTGTGAGCAGAGTTAGAGTAGATTTGTACTAGCCTTGTGATGAGGTTTGATGCAAATTTGAGATAGATTTGAGAGCAGGCTTTGGAGCAAATAAAAGTAGAGGGGATAGAGTTATCCTATGGAGAGAGATCCAAAAATAAGAGAAGAGGGGATAAAGTTATCATATGGAGAGAGATCCACAAAATAGAGCAGAGGGGATAGAGTTCTCTTATGGAATTAGATCCATAGACCAGAGTAGAGGGGATAGAGTTCTCATGTGGAGAGATATCCATAAACTAGAGTAGAGGGGATATATTTTTCCTTTGGAGAGAGATCCACAAACCAGAGTAGAGGGGATAGAGTTCTCATGTGGAGAGAGATCCATAAAATAGAGTAGAGGGGATAGAGTTATCTTATGGAGAGATATCCACAAACCATAGTAGATGGGATAGAGTTCTCCTATGGAGAGAGATACAAAAAATAGTGGAGAGGGGATAGAGTTCTCCTATGGAGAGAGATCCACAAACTAGAGTAGAGGGGATAGAGTTATCCTATGGAGAGAGATCCACAAAACATAATAGAGGGGATAGAGTTCTCCTATGGAGAGATATCCATAAAATAGATCAAAGGGGATAGAGTTCTCCTCTAGAGAGAGATCCACAAATCAGATCATTGGGGATTGAGATCTCCTTTGGATAGAGGTCCATAAATATTGTAATAGGGAATTGATTCCCAAGCAATTTATTTATAAAATTTAGAATAAATATTTTATCCGTGGACATAACCTACATTGGGTGAACCACATTAATTTTGTGTCTCTCATGTATGTGATGATTTGTGCATATCTTTGATTACTGCTATTGATATTGCAAATTCATAACATTGGATAATATTGTTTGGGAATGAAAAGTAGAAGTTGATATTATATTATTCACCCCCCCTCTCAGTATAATCTTGTGTTCTTCAATTTTCTCATCTAAAGAGAGGATGGTATTGAAATTTCCTTCAATCAAGATCTAAGCTTTAGGAAAATGAGAGATAATATAAGTTATATTCTTCCATTATTTTCTCTTTTCCTCCAAGGTAGTTAGAGCATAAATAGTTTACAAAGCATAATTTTGTTAGAATGTCTACTTTGAATAGCTATAGCCAAAAGACCCTATCTACCAACCATATGGTGAATAAAAAACTCTTTTGGGTCGCAAAGGTAAGCAATGCCACCAGAAGTCCCTTGGGAACTGAGGGAAGCAAATTTTCCAGCTAGCCAGATTTTACTAGAAATTCAATCCATTTTCTCTATTGAAATCTTTGTTTCTTGAACGAAAACAACATGTTTATGGTTTTTCTGAATCATTCTCCTAATTTCATTTTATTTTGAAAGACTTCCTTTGATACCTCTAATATTCCAAGTGATGATCTTCATTAATATTAGGGCTACAAAAATTGGTAACGGTAGTAATCTTACTTTCCTCTACAATATTTTCACTTTCTTTTACCATATGATGTTGATTGGTATTGTGATCTATATATTGGTTGGAATCCATATTTAGTTTTTTTTCTATGTTTCTTGACTTACTCCAATTGAATCTGATGTGGCTTCTAACATCCAAGATTATGTGTATAAATACAAAGTGTTACTAGAAGGTTCAACATAGTCTATCATGGGACATATATTATCTGGAGTCTCAACATTTAAAATATTATTTTTCTTGTGTATATTTCCTCCCATTTTTCTTGTTGAAAACCTTTAATTTATTGGTTTGTCGTTGAGTCTTTTCCTACATATTTAAATTGTGTTTCTAAGATTTTTGTCTCCATTATTTCCTCTTCCTCATCTAAAACATAATTTGTGGAAAGAATTTCAAATATATTAGTTGATAGCTTTGATTGATCCTTCATAACTAGTTTTTTCTAAGTGTTCTTCTTCTTAGGTATTTGGAAATACGTTAAGTTTATATCCTCTTTATTTTGATATAGAATTTTATTTGGGTAGACATTAGCCAAATGACCATATTCATGGCAAAATAAGCAATGAAATGGAATGTTCTCATAGTCCACCACTTGCTCCCAAGTGTCCTACCCAAATTGTAATGAAATATTTTAGGTAGGGGTTTTTCAAAATCCATTAAAACACAAATTTGAGCATAAGTTATATGTTCAGATTTTTTAGTACAATAAACAGTCATCATAAAAGTTCCAAAAGAGTTTCCAATTGAAGAAAAAATAGTTGGATTCCAAAATTCAATTGGGAGGCCAAAAATTCTACCCCATATAAGACCTGTAGAAGGCATTTCTTCTTTGAATTTAAATATAGTATGCCAAGACTTCATGAAAATCCCTGCCCTTCCAAAGAACTATGGACCCCCTTGAAATATTATCTCTTTGTCTTCATTATTAGCAAATAAAACAAGAAAATAATCATTTGGATAAATAGATATTTGAAACTCACCTTTTGTTTTCCAAATTTTTGAATCCTAAACTTTGAAAGCAGAAAGTCTCGAATGAAAACCCAAGAAACGACAAATTATTCCTCTTTTTTTTGGATCTTCTATGCCAATCTAAAGGATGTCCATATCTAGCTTAACAATCAAATTTCCATCAAGTGCCCTAAGACATCCTAATTTAGTTATTATAAGATCAATCATAGGTATTCTTAGAGGTTTACAGGAAACCCTAAGATTGATGATAGCATTAGGTTGAGGTTGTCCACCATGGAGGGTATTCCTAAAATTTATTTTTGGAGTTTATTATTTCAAATCCTTTGCCCTTGAAAGGGGTTTACACAGTGGATTTATTTTGGAGGTGCTCCTTATCACTGAATTCACTTGAGATCTGAAACATTTTTTGATCAACTACTTGAAACTTATTTTGAGATCTCTTTAATAAATACCTTGGATGTCAAGAAAAGGTATGATTTTCACTTTTTTTTTGTGCATCAAATTGGAAGCCATTTTCAATCAAGTTAACCATATTAACATCTATTAAAAGACATATATCTAACCCATATTGGATCCCCTACAACATATCCAATCAATATATTGAGCAAAAACCACAAAAATATTGGCCGCTAGGGCCCAAAGGACCTAAAAACCAACCTCTAGAGCTGCTTGCACTTAATACAGATGAAACCCTTACATAGTCCACATTCTTGGTAAAATTGAATATCTTGAAAAAATCAACATTAATGATTTTTATCTTTTCTACAATGTATTAATAATTTGTAATATTTTATTATGCAATTCCTATGAACTACAATTAACCTTATTATGGTCAAACCCTCTTTATAAATTGTATTTAACCTAAATCCCTCTTGTTATGTCAAGCAAGGTTAAACTCTATGATGTGAATGGGATTTTGCTATTGCTATAAACACACCTTACCACTTCTCATTTATTAATTAAAGTGTTGTGCAATATTATCTATGGATATACTAATTATTTATGGTTCCTACAAGTGCCCACCATATCTCTCTATTTTTATCCTTATTTTTTTATTTTTGTATAAGATTTGAGTGGATAATTTGCTTCTTTTAATTTCTAGAAAAAATTATTAATTTCAACATGGTACTAGAGTGTGTGTGGAGCAATATTTATTGGATATGTAGGAATTACCTTCAAAGCCTATAGTACTTATTTTGATCTATAGGACAAATTTATTCTCTTCCACTTTTTTATAATTGTAAATTTATTTTTCTAGACCCTTATCTTACTCCATTGCAACCAAAATTTTGTTAGCTCTCTATATTTTTTCAGTACAAATTCGATATGGTTGTTTATTATTCTCCTCTAAATCCAAAATCAAATTGGAGGGGAGCTCTTTTTTAAAATTTAAATTTAGAAAAATTGGTGTAAATTATAATTCGTGTATGCACTCATGCACACATGCCTTCCAATCAGTGTCATATTTTTTAGGTTCTTCTAGCAAGCCCTTAATGGGGGTCACACCAACTCTATAAACAATGGAGAGATTAAAGAGTGATGGATTGTATGTAATTTGGAATTAAAGGTCATGGGTTCCATTCTCCATGCAACCTATTATTTTGTACATGCAAGAATAGTAGGGAGAAAGTGGCTCTACAAAGCCCTAGTTTTTTAGTTGATAGCACAATGCAATGAGCAACAAGATGATTGTGGAAGAATCAAAATGTGAAGGATCTAGGTTTCAGCCTTCACCATGACCTTTTTAATCTCAAATAGAGATTAATGTAGTGTTGACTATGACATTGTTAGTGGGTCCTTCATAGCATAATTATATGTTCTACTAGTGAGGTGTGATTTTTATTGTATTTGAGATGCCAAGGTTATAGGGTTGAGCCTTTGTGAAAAATTATACTATTGATACTAGTATAGATGTTAGAATAAGATATGGTGTCTTGTCTTCCCCTCCTCAATAAGATACTTGTCACCTTGGTTAAAACAAGGTGCTTAGCAATAATAGGGCTCAAGTTTAAACCCCATAGATGATTTTTTAGAATTTTTAGAGTAGACCAACCCCTTGCTTGACATGGAAATCAGCATAGACCTCTATAGTGCCATGTAAAACAATTTTTTCTTATATATATATATACACTAAACCAATTATAATGATCCAAATGTTAATGACTAGGTAAAACAAAGGAGTTGAAGTGGAAAAAGTGATTGGATCACATTAATAAATTAAAATTTTCCAACTAGTAAGTCAATATTGGTCATTTCAACCCTAATATTTGAGATTTTATTTTTCATTTTTTGAGGGCTATTAAGGAAAATCTTCTACAAGCTGCAACATTTGCATAAAAAATTATTTTAAGCTCATTTTGTTAAATTATATGATTTTTGGAGCTCTACACATTGGTTAGATTAGTCTACAAACCCATTCCTATGTTGGGGATCAAATTGTGTGGAACGGTTCTCAATCCCTATTTTCTTATTTTAAATGAGAAGACATACTTTATGCAATCAAAATATTCAACCTAAATTTTTAGAATATTTATATGGATTTGTGATAGTTGAATAGATTTTGAGTCTTTTAAGCTTACAAGAAAATAATTTAGTATGTTCTTTATCCAATCCCTCTTCCTTTTTTAGGGAATTGATTGATATTATTCATGAATATCTAATCTTTCATGATCTCTTTATTATTCTTTGTCCAAGTACTCTTAGAATTTTTTTACAACTCTTATTTTAAGTAGTTTCATGCAAAGCCTCCTTTAGCTACTGAAATTAGGTGGCCCATGAGCAAGAGGAAGTATTCAAATAGGGTGATGTATGTCATAATGGTAGTGGTGACTATAATCAAGCCTACAGAGATTCTTGTGTAGAAAATATTTTTGTAGCAATAAAATTTAGATGATAAGAAAGGTCTAGATGAGTCTAACTCAAGATGTGGAGGCCCACTAGATATTTCATTATGAGGGATGATATTATTATTGTTGTTGTCTCATCTCCTTGGCTCCTCAATTTATATTAAGGGGGTTTTTGAAATTATAATATAATCCATGGTCAATTCTTACATTATGAAAGATATTAGATAGGCCTAAGGGAATTCCATTTTATAATGTACTAATTATTTTAATAATTTTTTATATAATCTCTATGAGTGATGGTTAACCTTATTATTTTTAAACTCTATAACTTATAATTTACCTAAATCCCTATTATTATATAGGCATAGGTTAAAATTATGATGTAATTGAGGTTTTAGTTTGGCTATAAATACCCCCTCTCACTCCTCATTTAATAACTAAATAATTTTCAATATTATATATGGATATAGTGATTATATATGTTGCTTATGGGTGCCCACCATATATCTCTCTTTTTGTCCTTATTTTTACTTTGTATATAATATTTGAGTGGATGGTATAATTTTGTTTATTTTTTAAAACTATTGTAAATTCCCATAATGGGTTCATGGAAAATAATGGAGAATAAAGAGTTCTACACCATAAGCCATGATTACAATTAACTAGGAGAACCTCTACATTTACCCCATGGATTTGGAATTAGTAGGAAATCCATTAGGACAAATAAATTGAAGGATATAGCGAATCACAATACATGAATATATGATCAAATAATCACAAAATTAGGAATGGTGTAACCATACTATGGATCCAAACTCACCTTCATGTTCTCTATAAGCTTAACCCTAACTTTAGCCTTAACATTTGAAGTCGAAAGCATTATATATCAATGGTAAATGTGATATAATTGTTTGAATGTGAATTTATTTTAAATATCTATATTGAATCTCTTTCAATAGGGTGGCATGTGACAATATAGCATTCTAATGGACATTGTGACAAGAAGAAAAATCATAATAATACAATTTGGGGCTTTTTCAATCTTATATAACCAATAAAAATAATATGTATAAACATGTCCCAAACTTGAACATAGATGGTTTACATCAACACAAAATAAATAACATAAGTTCACTTATAAATGGTTCTATTATTTTGTATTATCCTCCTAAAATATATCCAATATCATACCACATTGGTTTGTATTGGTATAATTAAAATGAAATATATTAGAAGCATTATAAAACTAATTCTAAAGTATGATAAAATTAAATTAAAGTAGTATGTGTTGGTTTTTTTTCAAGGTGTTCATATAAAATATAATAAAAAATATTCCTCTTCATTTTTTATCAACCAAAATAGAAGCATTATTATTATATCCTTTATTATTATTCTTAAAATAAAATAAAATGAAAAATAAAATATGATAATGATATTCAAGTTTAAGATAAGCTTACACCTATTTCATTTATAGATAGAAGGATAAATAAAACTATTGAAAATAATTTTTTTATTATTATAAAAATAATAAATATTAAAAATATCTTAATATATATGTAATATTATATAATAAAAATGAAAAATATATTTATAATATAAAATTAATATATAAAAATGAGATTTAAAAATATTTTTAATATGTACCATCATGTAGTCCTATTGAGTTGACCCATTACATGTAAATTTAAATGTGATAGATTCCTTCACATTAAGTAATAATGTTTAAACAAAGAAATTTCATTCTACCTAAAGATACTTATTGACATATGTTTTTAACCTTTTTAAAAATAATATAAAATATTTATATTGATAATAAATAATATAAACATTATATTCGTTATTAGTTTTGTTTAAGCATAATTAAAATCAATATTCTACGTATAGCCTTAACGTCGTAAAATTGTAAACGTGTATTCAAATTTGAAAAGATACCATATACCTCAAACCGTGGTCCCTCAAAATTTCTTTCACACAATATTCGGTATTAGCTATTTGAGTCGCATCTCATTAAGCATCCTTGTGCCTTCAAATTATATGCCTTGGTTCGATCGAATTCAACTAAGCTATGTTATCCGACCTTGACGTTTATGCAGGTTGCACATTT
This sequence comes from Wollemia nobilis, assembly GCA_028583015.1. Classification (NCBI taxonomy): domain Eukaryota; kingdom Viridiplantae; phylum Streptophyta; class Pinopsida; order Araucariales; family Araucariaceae; genus Wollemia; species Wollemia nobilis. Next base: position 5,353,134 of record JAQPPZ010006195.1, on the reverse strand, counting down.
CTCTGAGAATTTGGTGCGTATTTTCAAAACATTGAAAATAAATTGAAACATAAATACATAATACTAAGTCAGCTAATTTATTCGAAAAAATGCCAAAGTTAACCGTGGAGGCCGATACTTCCCTAAACTTAAACACGCAAGATAGTGAAACTATGCCATAGTTCGCTGAAACATAAATTGTTGTAACTGTTCTCAATATTGGCATTAATCTATGCTAATGGATGCACGATCAATGTTTCAGAAACCCTAAAATACTAAGTGCCCATTTTGTACAGGTCACATTGTTTCCAAAAATCGCTTACATATATTTTCAAAATACTCATGTTTCCCAGATACTATATTCCTAAGAGAAATGCCGAGCAAGGCAGGTGGTGAAGAACCAATTCAGTAAAAATGCAAAACATATTTAAGAACAGAAACGAAATTTTACCCATTGGATTAAAAAAAATTGAAAGGTGCCCAGTGAAACTAGCCGAATTCTCTATTTGACTCGATCAAATATTAAAATCGAGCTCGTCAAATTGTAGCTCTAATAACTAGCCATGAAGATCTTCTCTCCTTCTCAAATGGATTACGGGAACGGGGATTCCTGAATAATCCGTATGTGATACGTGGAACACCTTTGCGCACTGTACTTCGACATGTCAAATCCATGCCGAAAATAAGATCGATCTCTCTGCAAATCTTGAGATTGCTACAACGGTGAGAATACACAATTATATCTTGTGCATGGAAGACGACACGAGATACTTGTAAAGATCGGAATCCAAGCTGGTTGGAGAATTTTGCCCGTCCAAACTTGCGCGGCAACATCGTGTACGCGTCGTGAGGATTACAGTGCGTGCCAATTTCGTTGTGAAAGGACTTCAAGCCGACATTTTCGGCTGCACGTCTCTGGCTTAAACAATCCTAGCGGACGAGAACGACCCATTCCAGAGTCCGTTCACGATGAAACGCACCGCTTTATTTCTAGGAAGATATCTAAGATTCTAACGGGTACATGTGATACCTGATGTTTATACTTCGCGGGCTTAATATTAATTAATTTATATCTATTCGGTGTCCGTGTATTTATTTTATTTTGTACACAGTTTATGCAACGTTTTGAAATGTAGCGACGACGTCCTCTTTTGTCTGTATTTTTGGGCGGTTGTCGTCTAATCTTTGACGTGGTCGGCGTAAGATAAATGGCAAGCGGCCAAACTATGATGCGAAATTTACGTTTACTTTAACTATTATTTGATTTTTCAATAAATTGCTTGACATACGATGCATTGATCGAGTATTTGTTGTTGATGACCTTCCCCACCATTCAATGTATTGATCGTGCATTTGTCTATCAATTGTCAAACATGACATACAAGGGAATATCATTTCTATTGACACTCAACGCATGCCATTTTGACGTGGCATCGTCTCCATTTCAGTCATTTTTGTCTTCTTTTTTGTATAAGTCATTTTTGTCTTGATTTTGCTGGTCGTCGACTAACTACTAACATTTCAAAGGAGGAGCATAGTCAACCTTTATTTATGTAGTTCACAAGGTAAGTTAAACAGTCGTTCAAGTAAATGAATGCCCAACAAGAAAATAAACGATTGGACTTTGACAACATGTAGTCAATTTTATCGCTTGGTTCTCCGCTAAAAGTTGCCTTGGCTTAATTGTTTAATTGTTTCTCATCTTCAACGAAAATGAAAGGGAGAAAATGAGGCAGAGGCGAAATATTATAGGCAATAATATAAATTTTTTTGGGTTGAACACTTACGGTTAGGTGGATTGATAAGTGTTAGTATGGTTGGAGGAAGAAACCCAAGTTCAAACTTTGGTGGTTTTATTTAGCAAAGGTAGTAGTATATTCTGAATCCTCTGATTACGTGCCATACCGACAATGATGGTAAGAACCCGGAGCGACCAGTGGTCCCCATATCATGACGGTACAAAACCTGAGCGACGGGTGACCCCATTTCATGATGGGTCAACAATGAGACATATAGGTTTATTAGGAGCAGTCCTTGTGGTTTGAACCTTACGCCAATGATAATAGTAAGAACTTCGAGCGATAGATGATCCCCATCGCACGACAGGTCAACAACAACAAAGAGATAAATAGGTTTATTGGAAGCAGTTTCTATGGTTTGAACCCTCACTAGATAATCACTAGAAATAGTTGTCGTAACTAACTCTCCAAGTAATAATATAAAAATTTATTGGTTCATCTTTTATTTCATTACGAAAATAAATTAATCTTATTCTTTAATATTCAAATGTTAAAAAATTATATTAATTAAAATTTATTAGTTAAAATTTTGTCATAGACTTGAACAAACCATGTAACCATTTTTATAAATTTATAGGATAAAAATAGTAGTATATCATGAAATATATATATATATATATAGCTAAAATTTATATTTATGATTTTCATATTAAATGAGTAGCATAATATTTAGAAAGCACTTATACTAACAATTGCTTTTAAGAATATAAAGATATTTTTGCAGGTAAAATTTATATTTATTATTTTCATATTAAATAAGTAAAATGGTAAAGTAATTTTTAATGTTTTTATCATAATATAATATTAAACAATTTTTATACGGGATATTGTTTATGAGATATATTATTATCCAACTATACTAAAGTTAGAGGCATTGTATAACCATAACATAAACTCATTTTCTAATTTTTTTAGTATTGTATTTATGAATACTCTAAAATCAATCTTCTTCCACATTCAAGCTAATGAATCTTTTATTATCACAACGATCATTTTTTGAATAAGCTATGTATGGTTTTTATTGGGACCACTCCCATTACAAAAATAAAATATTGCATTGTTCTCATTTAATTTATAACAAGTTAATTAAAGCATGCCCATATTTACCTTTGTATCAAAGATATTCTCCATCTTCCTCAAACTAAGTTTCCATAATCAATTCTTTTTTTTCAGGAACTAAAAACAAGAACAACCCTTACATGACACATAACTCCAATAGATAGAAGAAGAAAAAAACTTAACAGTCATCCATCAAAGAGGAAATTAGTTTGATTTGTTTTCTATAACAGAGGGTCTTCCTCCTTTAAAGTGGCAAGATTTGAGAATGCATTTTTACACTTCAAGATCTTGACGTAATATCTAGTTGTAACATATTTTGTAGGATCTTCATTTTCAAAAAATTGAATGTCATCGATTGTTTCATAATTAGCTTCAAGAATACCATCTAAAGTGGTAATATTTTCCATGGAACCATCTGAATGGTCTTAATAACCATTTGGATTTTATCAATGATCTGATTGAAATTCTTAGGGTTGAGTCTTCTATTGCTCACATGATTCCTTGTAGATAATTGGTGCATATAGAGGATGAGCTTCTTTATTTTGAATTGGGATATTTGAAGATTTTGAATCATTTACATGTAGGGCATTCTTCTGCATCAAGGAGGAATTAGAGCATGATCAGATGACCAAGCATCTCTTCTTCAGGTGGCCATATTGCTAACAACCATAACATCATAGTGAGATGTTTTCATATTCAATATTTTAAATCCATTCCACTTTGCTTGAGGAGATAGTAATAGATTGAGGCCTAGGAACTAAGACATCCATCTAAAGAGTCAATCTTTATTTACTCATATTAATTTTACTGGACAAATTCTCCTTTATTTGGGAATCCATATAATGGAATACACCAATGGCATTACTGATTTTGGTGAATATCTTCTCTCCCCAAAACTCCACAAGTAGAGAATAAAGATTTAAAAAAACTAGGAAGCCATTAACTTCTTCTATAAAGGGATTTAAACTAGTACAAGATATTATATAGACACCCCTTTATCCAAAAAACTAATTATATCTATAATCCATTACCCTATCTCTATCATCTAAATTAAAAATGAAACAAAAAAGAAATTTTATGGTAGGAGAGTTACTTAAAATTTTGTACTGGTCCACCAATCTTTAATGTATCCTTTTAGCTCCTCTAGGCCTAGTCTTTTGCACTTAAGTTTAATGATAATTATTTGGGCTTCATGATCAATAAGATCCAACCCAAATTCATCCTCCAAAATCGTGATAGAGGGCAAAGGTTTATCCACCCACAAACCCAAAGATCCGTAAAATATATTTGTTCTAATCGAATAAGCTTTCTCATAGACTATAGAGACCCTCTAAAAACAACCATCTTTATTCAATGCTTAACTACACCTAAGGTTTGCATACCTTTCATGAAGACTATAACCAAATTTATTGCTTTATTGCACCTAAAGTTTACATCCCTTCTTTTATTGAATTTTTTCATATCAATCAAAATTAATATAACACTACATAATTATTTATTGCCATAGAATGTTCCTACATTGCATAAATATTATGTTACTTTTATAATATAGGTATATACTAGTATACTTATTGCTTAAATTGATATTGACATAATGTATTTCCTCTCTTTCATATTGTTTGTAGGGGCCCTTATAAACCCTAGCTTGTTGTCTAACATCCCATCTACAAACACTCATTGTGAATTCGTGTCATTCAATATATACTTAAATCAATATATACTAATTTTTTTAAGATTTAAATTAAAAATACAAATCTTTATATGGAAAATACATTAACAGTGGCTTTCTAAAACTTTTTAGCACATATAAGGCTTGCAAACCATTTATATCTTAAAATTAATATTAATTTAATATATGTTATTATCCATTTGAGCTTTAATCACACTAAAATAAATTATTTATTATAATTTATTTTTTATGTAGGGTTTTGAAAGGGTTGGTTTTTCATTTTTTACATCAATTTAATCATATTAAGCTATATAGTCTATTTGATGCAGTCAATATTTGAACCTTGGTGTGAGCTATGTCATTCATATGTCTCAACCATTAAACCATGCCCCATTGCTAAAATATTGAGCTAAAAATATGGACTTTTATGAGGGGTCTTGGTCCCCTTATACAAGGGTTTGAAATTGGGTCTTCGAATAAAAATCCAAAGACTTATAACTATGGTATCCTCATGAGACAAAAGTTGAGTTTAAAATACAGGTTTTTATGAGGGTCTTGGTCCCCTCTTACCAAGGTTTGAACTTGGGTCTTCTGGGTGTAAACCTAAACACATACCATTATATTAAAATTTTGAGTTGAATATTAGGTTTGAATTCATTATAAAATTTTAAAATACATTTTAAAAATAATAAATTTTTAAATAATTTTTAAAAATAATAATTTGGGCAATATGATAAATCCCTAAGATCGATGCATAGGGTTGAGTAGTCCCCTCCCATCCATGACCCCTCATAAGATAGAGAGCTACACTTATCAATAGGGGATTAACACACAGTCACACAACATGTTTTGAACCATAGACCTATTAAAAAAAAGTCAAATTAATAAAACATTTATTAATATAATATTGGTTTACAATTTTTATTTTGTAAAATATATTATGTAAATCATTACTATAGTTAAAATTGTGTAATGCCCTTTTGTAAAATTTTTAATTTAATATATTGCATTTTCTAATTTTACAGTACTAATATTTAAAAAATTAATTCATACATATTTTTAAGATTATAGTGAACATTATAAAATTTCTTTAATCTTTAATATGTTTATTATATTTGCATTTAAAAAATCAATTTTAATGCATAATAAGAAGAGTAAAAAGGGTAAAATAATTTTTAATATCCACAAGACCATAGGTCATATGAAACCACGTTTATGAAGGATGTTGTTTATCCAATATATTGTTATCCAACCATACTCTTGTTACAGAGAATGGTATGTCCATGACATATACACATTTACTTATTCATTTCAAATATTATATTCATTACATAAACACTATAGGATTCATCTTCTTCTACATTCAAGTTTGTGTATATTTTTTTCTTCTTCTATTTTGTTTACACACCCTGCCATGGTTTGAGCTTGAATCTTCTGGATGAGATCCCAAAACCATACCAGTGGGATGTCCCATAAAGATAGTGGAATTTTATCATCACATGAATTAAAGTTAATATAGCACTACGTAATTATCTTTATGTTAGAAGTATTACATTATTTGGTAACTTGCAAGTATATTATAAGAAGAATGTAAATAGTTTAGTTTGGAGTGTGATTAATATTTGAGTATATAATAGGTGTAATGTATGTAAGTGTGGAGTTATGTAAGTGAGGTGTCATATAAATATGAATTTATGTAAGATTTTCTTACTTAATATGTGAAATCATTAGAGTATTAGTCCTCATGTGGATATGTAGAGTCAATAATAGATTTATTATTATGTGATATTTCTCCCATGAGAAATATGAAGTGTTAAATTTCCCATGTATATGAGGAGATGAAAATTTTATGTAATTAGAACGGTCAAGAGTATTGTGAATGTGAATAGTCTCATATACAATGTGTATATATTGAATATAAAGCATTGTAATATGGATCAAAAGAAGATTTGAAATACATTGTATTTCTATTGCTTAAATAGATATATTTTTCAATAATATTTACAATATGTTATTGTTCATTATTATGATTATGGATTGAGTATATTATGTAAATATTTTATCTTGATATATTGTGAGATCCTCTAAGGAATGTATTGAGCTACTAATAATGATATCAAAGCCACTATTGTGAGAGAAGCAACATTTATTTGGGTTGAGTTGATATTGTGAGAGTCATAAGAGCTTTAGGAATTTAAGTTAAAAGGAGGTTTATGGTGTGATAGCAGTCAAGAATTTGGACAGTTAATAGTGAAGTAGAGAAGGAGAGCTAGTATTGAAATTGTGAAGGAAACATGGTCATGAAGTAGCAAACGAGAGCTTGAGTGAAGTAACAAATAAGAGTTGGTGTTGAACATGTTTTTTTGCTAGAGAGTAGACAAATATTGAATAATATATTAAGTGCAGATGAAGAGCATTAAGCACAATACTGATGATAACTCTAGAGTGTAGAAGATAGAAACCATAAGTGATATCATTTAAAGGAGATATTTGCATGTAACATGTAAGCCAAAAAGCTAAGGTTAATAAGGCATTAATAATAGTGTCAAAGGTATGCAAACTAGAGATGAAACATCTAATGTAGAATAGTTTGGAGAATATAGACATAGAAGAGAAATCAAAATAATATACACAAGTTGTGTAAGGATAAGGAGTTAGATTGTATTATATTCAAATTATTTGAAGATTTATTAAAGCATAAAATATTCAGAGAAAAGGTGTGCCTTGGTTTGGATATTTGGAAGGAAGGCACCACCTAAGGTATATAGTTTTTAATTTATCTTAGAATAACTTTCAAACAATAGTGAATGGTTTATAAAGTGAAGGAAGAAATATATTAAAATAGGAATAATAAAAAGTAGAGAACCTATTATTTAAAGTCATAGTAAACTTATTAGAAAGAGATATTTACAATTTAAAAAACGTAGAATTAAAGAATATACAATTAAGGGTAAAACAATTATAGAATTATGGGTAAAATAGTACCATAGAAGAAGTTATATATTTTAAAGGATGTAAAATATTATGAGTATTACAAAAGTGAAGAAGAATAATAATTCAAGTTATAAAGATAAATTAATAGTGAAGAAAATAAATATTTGAAGAAGAAGATTAAAGAAAAGTGAAATATTTAAGAAGGAAAATTGATTTGAAGAAAATATATTATGTGATTAATTGGAATCATTGAAGCAAAAATTATTAATATTTCAATACATAATATATTATTAATTAGAATTATTAAAAATAAAATTTAAGAAAGAGAAAAATTAATTATTTGAAGAAAAGAAGATTTAAAATATTAAATTTGGGAGTAATAAGGTTGTCAACAACAAAGGAAATTAATTTATTAAAGTTGAAGAAATATTTGAAAGAAGGAAAATATTTAGAAAGGAATTTTTTCTTAGAAGAATATTTTTGTGTGAGAGAGGATTGCAAAAGTATTTGATTTGTTATTGAAGGAACAAACAAGATATTGAAAACCTTAAAAAATGATCAAAAGAAAGGAAAAATTACATGAAGGTTGTTTATCATAAGAAACACAAAATGATGATTATAAAGAAAGAAAGCAAAAAGATAAGCAGACACTCAATATGATTCACTACAATAAAGTAAATAAATGTTCAAATACCTAAACATTTACACACCATGAATGACAGAAAATGTTGAAGAATGAAAATATATATCAATAAAATTAAAGAGGGGCTTACAATCAATTTTCAAAGAAGCTAAAGATGAAAAATTTTCAACATTTGGTAATTATCTAAGTTCAAAACTTGTTGAAGCAAATGGAGACTCTAAAGATACTATTACATTTATAGGAAAGATAATGTATATGGAATTAATCACTCTTGAAGTCCTTAAAGACAAGAATAGAATGCCAGTAGAAATAATTAAAAAATTTAAGGACAAGTTCATGAAGAAATATACAAGATATATAATGATAGGTTCATGTTGTGACACTATTGATCTTCATCTAACAAATAATTTACATGTGATTTTAAGCACATAATGGTAGACAATTGTTGCAATACAATAATTTGGACCCCTTAATAACTCATGTGAGTTATGACTCGAGACCCATGACAAAAAATATATGTTGTGATATAAGAGATCTTGCTCAGGGAACAAACATGTCATATGGCACAAGCAACTTAAGTATTGTTCATGAAAACAAAGAGTATTAAAAAAGGGTATGTGATAATTATAAACATTGTAATGATATCAATAGTGATAGGAATATTCGAATATAATTTTTAACAAGATACAATGGAACAAATTCTAAAAAAATTGGTAAGATAATATTGTAGAGCAAAAAAATGAAGACCTCAAATGATCAGGTAATAAATGTGGATATTGTGAAAAGCATGGAGATAATATTGAAACATGTTTGGATCTTCATTGTTGTAAAATTTGTGGAGGTAACAATCATTTTAAAAAGTATTGTTGGTATAAAAGAAATAATAATGAATGGATAAGAAATGCACATATGGGATTAAAAAAAATAAATGATAACAAGGATAGAACTAAATGGAATTCTTAAGATTTTTTTTTTCAATTCTATATATAGCTAGAAAAGGGATATGAAAATTTTCAACAATTGATCCAAAAAAAAAAGAAATAGTACTAGGATCAGAACAAGCGAGAATGCATCATCCAAGTCATATCAAGAAGATGAAAGCATGTGAATAAAAAGGACCTTCATGCCAAATAATGTAATAATGGGGGGAGGGGGAGGGTGTTAGAAGTATTAAATTAATGTAACTTGCAAGAATACTACAAGTATAATGTAAATATTTTATTTTAGAGCGTGATTAATATTTGACTATATTGTAGGTGTCATGTAATTTTAATTTATGTAAGTGGGGAGTTATATAAGTGAGGTGTCATATAAGTATTGAGTTCTATAGGAGTTTTTCATTTAGTATGTGCAATCATTAGATTATTTATCCTTATTTGGATATGAAGAGTCAATAATAGATTTATTATTAGATGGTATTTCTCCCATGAGAAATAATTAGTGTTATATATCCTGTGTTGTGAGGAGATGAAAATTTGTGTAAGTATAAAGGTCAAGAGTGTTTTGAATGTGAAGAGTCTCATATCCAATGTGTATATATTGAAGATAAAGCACTGTAATGTATATTCGAAGAAGATTTGCAATACATTGTATTTGTATTGCTTAAGTAGATATATTGCTAAGTAATATATATAGTGAGTGTCATGACCCTCCCTTGGAATATCTTTTGATTACATGGATTCATGTTTAGCTATGTTACCATGTGATGAGTGGAATGAAAATTTTATGTAGGACATATTTATTTTATAAAAAATGATGTATCTTATCCATGGAATAATTAAACTATCTTCTGTTTAATTTTTACAAAATATACTTTTATGGAAGAATATGATGCTGCTAATAGAATTGAACTTTTGTAGGGATATATTTTATTATTGTGGAAGAAAGAGCTAACCCCTGAGAATGGGATACCATAAGGAAAGGGTGTGGTGATTTATTCACTAAACAACCCAGACAATATGAATGAATGCCTTTCTCTTTCATGAAGTGGCATATCTA